>CAXKWD010000003.1:0-2601629 GCA_964059195.1 Ectobius pallidus | reverse complement strand
AAAGAAAACAACCCAAAGCATTGTATTGAAAATTGCAGTGCCCACATCAGTATTTCTCTTCAAATGCTGATTAATGCCTATCATTTGAGTAAATTTTTTTACGATTTTGGTCGTTATAGAGGAGTTTAACGAAAATTAAACTCTGGTCGTTGGACGGGGAGAGGGGTGGTCGTTTAATACGGGTACAAATAACATTGGCCTTATGGGTTTTACTGTCCGTTCCTAGAAAAATTGGTCTTTAAAGGAGGTGGTCTTTAAGACAGGTTTTACTGTATGACTTTACCACTTACACATTGTGTATATTTTTTTAAGTTACATTATAATTCATTTTATTAAAATATCTGTAAATTCTCAAAAAGTATCATTATAATGCAAAATTCACAAAATATGATGTGAAACTTCAAAATTTCTTTAATATGCACATAAATAAGCCAAAATATGACCTAAATATGCATATTCACATTAAATATGCTACAGTAGTTGAAAATTTCCTAAATATGCAGTTATATGCACAATAAAAGGAGTTCCATTTTCACCAGGATGCTTGGAATCGGGTTTAAATTACTCGGAAACCTGAAATAATGCAAAGGAGAAAAATATGACATGTCATAGAAATCGGCCCCTAATAATAATAATAATAATAATAATAATAATAATAATAATAAAGTAAATTTTGAGATTCCAAAGGGCAGCGACCTCATTGCTCAGTTGCTACAGCCAACAGAGTATCTACCACAAACTCAGCCCGTTCCCAGTATTGCCATACCCAAAAAACTTTCTGTACCACCATTTTTGAACTACCGTCTTTTTTTTATTATTTGTTTACATATTATTCTGAAAATGACATAATTAAATCCAGGAACATTAGAAGAAAGATGTTGTAGAAATGGTCGATATAAGTGACAATGAAGTTAAAAATGAAGATTCTTTAAACCAAGAAGTGTCAGAACATCGGTGAATAAATAAACCAAATAAATGAAATGGAAGGAAAAGCAATTTAATGTGTTTTAACCTGAATCGGTCGAAGAAAAGAACAAGTCAGTTTTGATTATTTTGCTAGAAAGTTGTATTAATTACCTACAAACTCTCGTGAAAGATATTTAGTTATACAGTAGAGCCTCGGTAAATCGAGCCCCGGTATTTCGAGGTTCCGTGTAATTCGAGCTGGTCTTAAGAAAATTAAAATTGTCCATAAAACTAGAGTAAAATCCCGTTTTTATACGGTGTCCGCAAGTAAGTTTTACGCACTTCCGAATGTGTTACATTTTGAGCTTTCTTTCAATTTTTCTACGTACAAAAATGCAGGTAAAACTGTCCCACTTAGGGTTTTTGTTCATAACACACAGAAATAACCTTGGCTTCAGACTGCTAATGCATTTCTGTTACAGATTGACAGAAACCGTTAGGTTCGATTTTTCTTTGTCGGGACCTCGTGTCAATCAATTGTACAGTGCATATTTCCCCATCCTTTCAGAAAAGAATACTGTATTGTTACAGTAATCCCTACAATGGTAATTAAAAGTGTTTTTCTAGTAGCATCGCTTTCCCGTTCCACTGCATTAAGGGTCAGACAATGACTTAATCCTTAAAGGATGCCGATGTAGCAAATTGGAAATGTTTGACAATGTATATATATATATATACAGGCGTAACACAGGTATGTAGGCCTACTATATTGTTTATTTATTTATTATTTAAACTATTATTGTGCTCATTAAACATTTATTTGCGATTTACCCATTGATTTAGTGAAATTTTCGTATAATCCGAGTTTTTTGTAATTCGAGGTAGCCTCAGCTCTAATTAGCTCGAATTATCGGGGTTCTACTGTAATACATTAATTCAGGCATGTGAAAATGCGTATTCAAGTAGGCCAACATGTACAATGCTACGACTTTCAAACCGATTTTC
Source organism: Ectobius pallidus (assembly GCA_964059195.1). Classification (NCBI taxonomy): domain Eukaryota; kingdom Metazoa; phylum Arthropoda; class Insecta; order Blattodea; family Ectobiidae; genus Ectobius; species Ectobius pallidus. Next base: position 2,599,718 of record CAXKWD010000003.1, on the reverse strand, counting down.
TATATTCTGAAGACAGAGATTGTCTAAAGAAATATATTATGTAATTCCTTTCTCTAGCGATATTCTATTATTCTATTATAATATCTGGATCAATTAAAAAATATTTAGTTTGGTAGCAAGAGTTGAAATTCCTACGAACTACAGTTAGTTCCATTGTGTACCAGTATAAAACTACACACCTTATATTTTCTAGTAGTTTGCAACCCTTCAGAAATGACGTCAATATCAACTCACTGCCTTCTGCAATAGTCAGTCTCTTATACTGCACACAATATCAGCTCCCCTCACCCCATCATTTTATCAGCTCAAGATAAAGTGTGTAAGACTTTAACCATAAATGGACAGACAAATGCAAATAATTTGTTAGTTTCCTCTGAAACAAGAAAACAGCGTGTCTTTCTTGAAGTTTAGACTGATTTACATATAGTGCCATTTTGTCGTCCATTTCCTGTATTGCAACATCCATTGAAATCACGTTAAATCAGCTGTGTTGTGATGGTGTACCCTGGATGTCATGATGGATGGTGCAATACATTCCCCGATGGTAGCAGAGGACACAGAAAAGGAACTATGGTGCGAGGAAGTAGACAATAGATGACACTGGTGGTGTGCCAGATATATGCGTCAGAAGCAGCAAAAGGGTTAACACAACCACTGTTGAGTTCTTAATTAGGGCCAGGATTCTGGTGTTTTCAATTAATTCCTTAAAAATATCCAAGTCATGAATATTATACAACTCAAAGAGAAAACAACTTATTTGGCCCTATTTACAATGTGAGTGATGAATCAATCACACACCTGAGTAGATTATGAATGAACCAATTGCGATCTAGTAAAATGTTCTCAGTCATATTACTTAGTTACGAGTGTTTATGTTACATGCGTCTAACAAACGGAAACATGAACACCACTTCTGAACTTTAGAATATATAACAAATCTTTTAAATAATAAAAACATTTTCAAACACACACTTCTAGTTGTCTTTCTGGTGAAGCCTCATATGTGAACGGAGATTGATTGCAGTGAGAACTTGGAAGTCACAAATTATCACATGAAGTAATCATCAGTACTTTTTGTTTGTCTGCTGGATTGTTGCCATTTTGGAGATACTCATCTCTCATCTTAACTGACAAATGTTCAACCCCAGCCAGACTTACACAGCATAAAGCTGTATGTGTTAGCAACTGTTGTAAATTCAAACTAAAATACTCCTTCACACTTTAAAAACAAAATGTATGATACATCAGACACCAGTTCATCGCACGGCAATTCCGTTCTCTACATGGAGCATGCTGTTCATGATGATTTGCCTTCTTTCTATGTAGAACGCCTTGAGGATTAAGAAGGAGCTGAACGTCAGCAGGGCTATCACAAGCAAGAACACCGAACTCCAGCCATACCAGTCCGACATGAAGCCGATGAGAGGACCCTGTATTACTGCCCCCATGCTCCCAAACCCATTGATCAGTCCTGCCACGGCTGCACCAATGTTCTTACCGTCTCGCTCCCCGATCTTCACGGCCACAGACCCCCCGAGCAGGGCGTCGATTCCACAGATGCACGCCCCAGCCACGAGCAGCATCAAACAGTTATACACAAGACCCCAAGTGGCTGTGAACATGAAAAACAAGAATCCCAGCGTCCCGGCGACCGTCGCAAGCAATGTGAGGACAAGAGAGTTGTAGCGGTCAGCCAGAACACCTAACAGCACGCTGCCTGCGATGCCACCTACATCAAACAGAGATACCAACAGTCCCGTGTTGCCGGCCGAGTAGTTCAGTACTTTCATTAAGTAGACTGGGAACCACAGATATATGAAGTAGCGCACTACTTTGTTACACATCATGGCAAACGCCAGTTCCAGCACCATCGGCAATCGCCACATCTCAAACAGCGCATTTCTTCCTTTAGATGAAGGTGGTTTCTCTTCTATGGGATCCTTACCCGGTATTATCATTTTGCAGTCTTTAGGCATTTTTAATACGACCCATGCAAAAAGAGCAAGGACCATGACGGCAACGGACAGCGGGAAGTGCACAAAGCGCCATCCATACTGATCGTACAGGTATCCAGCTAGAGCAGACGCTATGATGCTGCCACCATACGCAGATGTGTTTATGAGACCAAACACAGTATTGAGCTGCGTGTCCGAGAACCAAGCGGACATACACTTGCAACACGCCGGCCATACGGGACCCTGCGCTGCTCCGTTAATAAAAATCAGTAAGAGCAAAATCCCAAAGTTATTCCACTCACCAAAGGAAAACATACTGATTCCCGCAATTCCAAGGCATAGAGTCACTGTGCGACGAGGTCCCATGCGATCGGCTGCGGTGCCGAGCACCATCTGTGCGAGGGAGTAGGGCAGCAACATGGCAGTGTCCAGCCAGCCGATCTGCATCTGACTGATGCCGAGCTCCTCCTTCATCCCGACCTTGATGGCTCCCAGGGGCTTCCGCACGAGATACGTCGAGGCGTAGAGAATCCACGTGCATATGAAGATGCACACCTGCACTACTTTGAGCCTCGCCATTTTGAATGTTGTGATCACTGAGTGCTTTCGTACAATCCCATAAGAACGCCCTGAGTGACAACGTCTGGCAGGTTGGTACTCTCGTCAACGTGCAGGTACGGATCCTTCTTGAAGCTGAAGATAGGCTGATGCTCCATTGCCTTGTCCGCAGAATTAAAATCCCCACTCCTGTCAAAATAAGACACAAATATTACATTCAAGAATCGAGGAATAGTTTGAAAAGACAAGCTTAACTTTCCTATGCACTTAACGCATATTTCTTTTGTGATAGTGATATAGTGAATAATAAAACTGAAAATAATTAAATACTACAGCTGAGATTTCTGAGCAAAACTTTATTTTCAGACTCCTAAACATAATCAGAGATATAACATGATGTAGGCTTTCACGGCCGGTGTCCATATTGTTAAAACTTTCCGGGCTCTGTTGCCGTGGTCCATCGGATTGCTTTCCGGACGTTTCGCCCACGACTGCGGCAGGCAGTCATATGAAACAGTATCAATGCCATTCAACAGTCTAGCAGCCAATCTGAAGATCCTAGTACAATAGAAAGAGGGAGCCAACCAGAAACGGCTGATACAACGACCGACCAATCAGCTGCAAGCAACGGTGCGAGTATGTGCAGCCAACAGCCTATAAATACGTGCTGAAATCCAGCTGCTATATCAGTCGACAGCAAGACCTCGCCGAGGAAACTCCGAAGCAGAACTCACCGCTGATGATGCCTGCCGCAGTCGTGGGCGAAACGTCCGGAAAGCAATCCGATGGACCACGGCAACAGAGCCCGGAAAGTTTTAACAATATAATCAGAGATGTTATATTTCAATTTTAACTTACTTGCTACTGTTTATTTTGCTTGTTCTGAGAGAAAAACGATTTTGCTTGCTTGTTTTATAATTCTGAATTAAAATACCACATTTCACTGAAAACTGTCACATTAAAAATGCTTATTTCATTCCTGACGAATGTACTAATGCAGAAACTGGCATAGGAGCTGCTATCACAGCCGGAAACCATAAAGAAAAAGGAGGGAGGAATATTAATTCTATTCATTAACATAATCAGCCTAGCCACCAACGAAATATTATGTATATCTACACCGGTTTCCTTTCTTTTCTTGGCTAATAGAATCACTAAAAAATCCTGATTATAAAACACACTTTCAGATTTCTAAAAAGCTTTCAGGTGAAGAAACAGATATTGAAGAGGAAATGTGTTGCTTTTCACATGTTCCTGTGAACATTTTCATTTCGCTGACAGACGCAGGAGCTTAACACAAGAAAATCTGCATATGACCATTCCTTATATATAACAGCTGTGAATAAGAATAAGAATAGGCTGGATGCAGTCGCAGGGTATGTGAAACATCTTGTGCATGCTGCCTAAATCTACACCTTTTCAACCTCAATTTCGGAAAAAGTAATTTCAATTTCGGAAAAAGTAATTTCAATTTCGGAAAAAGTAATTCCAATTTCGGAAAAAGTAATTTCAATTTCGGAAAAGGTAATTTCAATTTCGGAAAAAGTAACTTCAATTTCGGAAATACGAGGGATATGAAGAGGGTATAGTAAAGTTGGTACCACGCTAGGACAAATGACTCAATCGGAGCGAGATTATGTAGAGAAGTAGCTAGAAGGTGTACCTAAATGTTCCAAATAAAACAGTTTTGATTTTCACTGTGGTTTTCATTTTATGCCCCATCGAATGTTTTAAAAAATAGCCCTCGTATTTCCGAAATTGAAGTTACTTTTTCCGAAATTGAGATGACTTTTTCCGAAATTGAAATTACTTTTTCCGAATTTGAAATTACTTTTTCTGAAATTGAAATTACCTTTTCCGAAATTGAGGTTGAAATGGTGTAGCATGCTCCATATGTTACAATTTGTTCTCATATTTGCAATAAATATAAACGGCAGTATGTATACTCTGTTTTCTTTGTTTTCCTTTTTTCTGTATTACACACAAACAAGGCCTGGACTCGAACCCACGGCCTCCTTCTCCACGGCTCAAAGGCTACGCCTTAGCTACTGTGGCTAAGGAGACCAGCATTTCTCGCATGTTAATAATTTAAAACTAATATAGCTATAACTTAACGTAGCCTGTTAAATATGTCCGGTCATGGAAACCACCATTAACGGCCGTGGGTGTCGGCATGCTGACCACATGCCCCCAATCCTGCCATCTGCCTATAGGTAGATGACGCAGCGGTCGGGTGGTAGGCCTTGTCCCTTCGGGGATGTCGCGCCACGGAGTTTAGTTTTTAAATATGTACATCTAAAGCAAGACGTGATATAATAAATTTACAAACATCTGACTGCATTGTAGTCAAGGCCTTCTCTAATCAATTTATCCTAACTTGAAGTATTTCTGTTACAGGCAGTTTTAGCACAAAAAAAAAAAAAGTGCATGGAACACCACGCGACAGAAGTGAAAGTTGTTTTAATTTTTGGATTATTGGATTTTTTTCACTTTTGGATTGTTAGACTTTTAATATAGGGTTTTTGGACTTTTTAAATTTTGGGTTTTGGATTTTTTAATTTTTGATCTTTTAATTTTTTTAATTTTAAAATTTTTGATTATTTAGTTTTTAAATTTTTAATTTTCGGTTTTTTAAATTTAAATTTTTGATTTTTTAATGTTGGATTTTTAGATTTTTTAAATTTTGGATGAGCCTAATCATTCAGCTGACTGTTTTCTGTGCAGTCCGTTCCGTTCCACCTCACTATTTTCGTGACGATTTTCAGCGTTACACAAGCTCTCGATTTACCCCTACCACGGCTAAAGAAGTTTCACTTTAAAAATCGTAGGAGTGCCAAAAAGAAGAAAACAAGTTTAAAAACCCAAAATTTCTAATAAACTGAATGCACAGTTTACATGCAAGAAGTCTGTTCAGATGCACAGACACATAGACATCGAGAAACATGAACCTCTGAGGATATTAAATGCCAGAATGGTACTTTCTGATATTGTGTGGTGGATGGAAAATGTCTGTCCGTGTGTTTGTAAGCATGATAACTCGAACACCCTTTATTGGATTTTCATGAAACTTGATATATGCATTTATAACGTCTATGGGACAAAGCCTATTGATATTGGACCAAATCGGTTGACTGGTATTGGCGTAATACCCAATTTAGTGCCTATTTTATGGTAATATATTAGAAAGAATTTATGAAATGCAAATCAGTTCTCATGACAACATTGTTTTAGTGTGTTCATATAAGGCTTCGGAAATTGCAATGCATTTACCTTTGACAAATAACGCTACCCAGATATTCTTTCACATATGCTTATGAAACTAGACCTTTGTTCTTCCATAAGCCCTGCTTAATGAATTGATCTGGAGCTTAACTCGGAGATGGATTACAAAAATAACTCATTTTCTGCATATCAAAATTGCAATTATCACTGATTAAACAAAAGCATTCTGGTACTCAGTTTACTTGATTTCATTTATTTTTTATTTTTTTCCACTATACTGTGTACATAAGAGAAGTCAGAAAGAGTGCGATTAAGTCACAGACAGATTTAAGTCCTGACACAACCACCTTGTTTGTATAAATATTACCGTATGTACTTAACTTTGTACTTGTTGTGTGACAGAGTTACATTCTTCACAGAAACAAAGAAAGCAGGAATCACTAGAGACTTGTTTGGAAGCCATTCTGAACACGTATTGTCTGATATGCCAACAAGGTCAGTGCACAACAAACTGCTCTCCTGATAACATACAGAATAGCACTTTCTAAAGATTACAAGGTGGCTAGGAAAAATGTCTGTCTGTACATGTGATAAATTGAATGTGCTTTATCGGATTTTCACGAAACTTAGTATACACACTCATAACATCCATAGGACGAACGCTATTGATTTTGGACCGAATTGGTTAACCGGTACTGGAGTAATGACTAGACCTGGGATTTTAGGCTCTAAAAAAATTAGATTTAGGCACCTAAAGTAGGCTTTTAAAACAAGTAAATAAGCTTTTAAAAGAGAAAACAGGCAATACAAACAACTAAAATGATGCACTCAACTTCACTATTTTAAGTGTAGGCCTACTTACACATTACGCGTTTCGCAAGCATCTAGCTTGCATCCTTAGATGAGGTCCACTAAGTACACTTAAAATAGTGAAGTTGAGTGCATCATTTTAGTTGTTTGTATTATTTGATAGCTTCATTGTGATTCCCGCATATAATAGTGTTGTTTATTAGAAAATAGGCACTTAAAATAAGCTTTAAAAATGTGTAAATAGACGGAAATAGACTTTAAAATACTACAATATGCTCTTAAACTGCAACATGACCTTTTTTTTTTACTGTAAAAAGGTGGTATACTTATTCTCAACAGAAATAATTGCAAAATTAAGACAGAATTAAAAATACATTTATCAAAAAAAGTTTTGGATTATATGAAAAATTGACACAGTTAAGTCCCTTCTTACTATATACCTGCTACTTGTTGTTTTGAGCATTCCTTTGGCGACAATTGTTTGGGAAAATCAAGTTTCTGTGAAAAACCCACATTCTGATGTTCTGCTCTCCATTCAGGGATGTCCATTAAATGATTGTAAAAGTTACAGAAGTTGGACTTTATTTTAAATGTACAAAATAGGCATTTTAGGCACTAAAATAGTAAAAATAGGCTCCATAGATCCAAATAGGCATTTTAGGACACTATAAAACTCTATAAATATAAGTGATATATTATCATGAAATGTCAACATATTTAATCATTTTCATGTTATTTGATAAGGAACAAAATAGGCATTTGCCTTAAAATGCCAGGTCTAGTAAATCATGTGCTATACTACAAAGCTGCATGGCTCACTCACTGACTCAATTGTTTGCCCACTTCCAGATGAGCCAGAAACTAGAAAATTGGCATACTTACAGCTTATAACTTGTAACAAATGGAAATATTCCAAAAAGTTTAAATTTTTTATTTTTACGCCTGAAAAATATTCAAAATGGCAAATGCAACTTTAAAGTATGTCCAGACCTTCTTTGGAGGCTTAAAATAGGTAAACGGTAACACATATCAAAAAATCGATTGCACCAGCAGTAACAGATTTTGAGAGATCTACAAGTTTGGTCGTATGACATTTTGTCGTATCTCCATCGGTTATACCTTAAACAGAGTTAGATTTTTTTTAAAGTAAAATTTCTATATTTTGCTCACATTACGTAATTTTTTACACATTTACAGGACAGCTAGAAATGTAAAATTTTGCAGAAATATTAGCACATCAAACTGCCATTAGCTTGCAAAATTTGGTGTTTCTAGCTGCCCTGTAAGTATGGAAAAACCGGCTCGATAGCCATAACATCATCCACTCATTAACATTGATGTTTACTCACTTCCAGATGAGCTAGAACTTCATGAGTTATAAGTGAAAAACTGGCAGAAGACATGAATTATTTGTGCCATCAAAGCATCAGTTTTAAGTAGGGCTGAAAATCGATTAAATTTTCTAATCGAGTTAACGCTTGACTTTAATCGATTAATCGACGAACAGGTCGGTATTTTAAACGAAACCAAAGTGTACATATAATATTGTTTTACACGTTTAATAACTACTACACTAAGGATAATCAGAAGAAATCCTCAATTAATTAATACCATTATTAGTTAACTAGTGAAAAAATATATACCGTACAAAACTTACATTTCCGGTTACTTTTTCAGCCGAGACTTGAGACACACGAGTTTGTTGACTAAACTACCCTTCAGGTTTCTGAATAACGGGAATTGTTTGGACACAATAGGCTGTTCCAAGGCCGGAGAAGCGAGAGACAGGAGTTTGGTCATTTGACCCATTTCCGGAAAAAAGTTTTTCAGAATTCGACTAAAACGATTAATCAAAAAATGTAATAGATCGACGATTAAATGTTTAATCGATTAATCGAGCCGATTAATTGGTACAGCCCTAGTTTTAAGTAATACATTTCAAATGTCAAATCAATTGCAGGTGGCTTCGTCTTTTGTCATAATTTCAAAATAAAAGCACTGTGGTTTTTCAATATATCACATGGAATTACCAATCGCTTCGATTATGTGAGCTCATCCTGTCGATTTGTTTGTTTATAATGTCAAGGCTCATGGACACCTGAAATTTTCAAAATAGATGGAAGAGGGATAATGAATGTAAACATAAATGGGCAAACATTGATAGATTTGGACAGATCTCCCTGCAGGGGTTTTCTAGGCCAAGGAACTTGAATCTGAAGTCGTGTTTCACAGGCGGCGTTTTCTAATCGTGAAGTGCACTCCAAAGCCGGATTTGTAGTTGTTTCATTAATTATTAATCATTTAGTTTAGGCCTATGAACGTTTCATGTGCAAGTGTTAATAAATATGTTTTAATTATTTTGCTCTTGATTTTGAATGTACGAATGAATTATCGTGGGCAATGCTGCAGGCACCTGCTAGTCATGTATATAATTTCTGTTCTCACTTTACCATTTTTAAATACAAACTGCACCAATAATTAAAGTGAGGTATCGTTCGAAAGACCTTTTTATCCAAGTTGGCAAAGTTTAGTATGCCTATACTAGTATTAATACGCCTATCATTATAATTTTCCAACTTTGGTGTTCAATCATAGCTTTAAACTATGTACAAGTTTAATTATTTTGCTGCCAACTTGACAGCAGTATTATGCTATTCATCATTTTTCTCTAGTTTTATTGTTATAAGTTTAGACTTTTAGGTTATTGCATTACATTCTTTATTCATTTACTTACAATATTAGATTTAGCCTATCATGTTGGCTTTGGATATCTTTCTTTGTCACTTCCTGTTTCTGAAGTCAATTTGGCTCAAATTATTATTTAAATAATATACATTTTCTATCTTGCAAGCTATTATCCCTATTCATTGTCTGTTATTATTCATATTTGATTATTATTTTTTGTATCCAGTCTTAAGGATATAGTGCAGTTACTCAATGGATGGCCAGTCGGCTTCAAAGGTTTCGGTGTTTCTTTATGTTAATTGATCTGACTAAATCGGTCTTGGGCTTCCGCTTTCCAAAACAAAAGCAACGTTGCAATATTCTCTCATTGTTATCACTGACCTCAGTTCTTCCTTCGCTTTATTCAATTCACACGTGTTACTGTTTACTGTAACTTGATCTTGCAACCATGCATTTCACTCCACGCGGAGTAGACGAGTAGCTGTCAAAATCGCCACAGGACATTCTTAGATTTTGATTGGCTGGGGTAACTAGCTGATTGGTGCGGTAAAACAAAGAACATGGGTTGAGCTGTCGGCAAACTTTTCCTCCTAACGAAAGGAAGCCGCCTGGGTATGCAATGAGTAACTGGACTATACATTTCTTGAGCAGTTTATATGCATTTCATATAGCTCAATGACTTGACTTCCTTCTTCTTCTTATCAACAATTCATTACTCAGACATGAAAGGATTCATGTTCTTTCGTGCTTCGGATTATCGTGATATAGTCTGAACATCAACATTCATTCTACTATTTGTGTGGATAATATATCCTACAAGTTCTACACTTCTTTATCATATGCTTCGTCAAGTAAGCAATACTAGTGCATCAAGAAATGTACTTAATCATTCATTCAATTTATGCCTGGCAAAATGGCGTTTCTGTGTTGTGTTTTGCTAATTGCTAAATAGCTGGGACATCACGACACATATTCTCATTCTTATAGCAGATAAAGATTCTGCTAATATCAATCTAAATAAGGACATATACTTTGCTTCAAGTAAGTAATCATTAGTGTTACTAGAAGTGATTCCAATTTCCATACATCTACGCATTAAACACTGATCTCATTGTTGCGATTTGGCTATCATTAAATAGCTTATCCATCAGACTTGACATTCAGTTTCTAGTCTTGAAAACTATTTCTACAAGTGTCACCAGTGGCGGACGCAGGGGGGGGGATAGGGGGGTCACATCCCCCCCCGAAATTTGAAAAAATGCAATGTAAGTGGTAGTTTTATAAACTAATTATATATGTAACTTAGTTAATTTTTTTTAGTATTCTTTCTACCTATTCAAATCCCCCCCCCAAAAAAAATTCTGCGTCCGCTACTGAGTGTCACGCTTCACTGACAGATGTATATTTATTCACAAATGTGATTATATGTGACATCAAGACTAAACTTTCATCTCCATTATCTACAAACTTTCATTCAATCGTTTATATGGTAGATGGTGACAATGTTCACATCCTTGAATCATAACTTCAATCACATGCGTTAAGATGGATTCACATATGACATCAAACACAAACACTACATACTAGAAGATTGTCAACCATTGTATTGATCTGTAAATGCGATCTTCAAGAAGACTTTCATCTGAAGACCTACTATCTTTGTTTTCAACTCTTTTCAAGGTAGTGAAAGTGTATTCGTTCGTGTGTTTTAGCTTATAATTAAATATTATGTCTTATATCGTTGGTTTCATTGAGTGATGTATGCTATAAAGCTTATTCATTTCAATTCCTCCAATACAATGGAGGTGGTCCTCCGCCAGAGATCTCATTAGTTGTGGTTAGCACGAAAAGTGTTAAGCACAACTAAAGTTTCATTCTCGTGTAGGTTTTAGGGACTCTTACAGTCCGCTCTTACAAAACATATACCCCCTAATCCTACATTTGGTTTAATACATATTTAGGGAGGGAAAAAAAAAACCTTAAACAAATGACACAAACGATAGTGTTTATTTTCATGAAAGAGATGAATTAGTAGAAACAGAAACAGGACAGTACATGTATGGAATAACAGTAAAGTTAAGAGGGCCGTCCACAAAGTAAGTTTCCCTAGGGCAGTTTACACAAATAAAACCAAATGTTATGGAATTATTTATTGCAACAGGTATAGCAAGTGTTCAGCTATTTTTCAACATATTTGCCACAGGAATTGAGACATTTGTCATACCGTGGGACCAACTTTTGCAAGCTTGTGTTGTAGATGTCTGCCTGGGAGGGGTTGGAATAAGAAGAAACAGAAATTATGGTAACAAAATTGTAACGGAAAATTTTATTTCTCACTCTGTTACCATAACAGTTTTGGGGCAAAATCAAAAAGAAATTTAATATCAGTTTCATAGTTCCCTCCCCCAAAACCTGGGACATACTGCACGCTTCGAACTAACAATTTTCCATCCTATTTTGTCTCCTTTTACATGCTTAGGGCCTATGATAAACATCCATATTTCTCAACTAAAAATACAAAGCCCACAGCTATAAATAACGTATCAGTGGATAGAATTTTTTACAGACTTCTGATATGGCACAAGATCAGACTGAAACAACTGAAAATGCTGTCCCTGCAATACAACCTCTTACTCTACATCAAAATGTGAAGTGAGAAAATTAAATTCTCCATGTCGAGAGTAGAGAAAATTATGTGACTGCATCACATTGAGCTTTATTTTTGTGGATTTCAGTCTTCATTAATTATTTTCACTATTGTATTACATCGATAGCATCAGAATTTGTTAAAGCCCAGTTTTATGTAATTCCCAAAGCCCTGTGTGAACACTGTAAACAATACACTGTTGTCATGTGAACTGAATTGCATTTCATTTTTTCAGTATAATATTCTCAAAAATTATATAAATTTTCAAGATAATGAGTGGTTTGTTTGAATTTTAATATTGACCACGTTAGTTTCCGGGCTGAACTGGGTACGTGTGCAAAATTTCATGCAAATTGGTCAAGAAATGTAGATTTGTATACGGAACATACATACCCACATACATACATAAATACATACACACTTTCGATTTTATATATTAGAAGATATCACAGTTTACTTCCAACACAATTTATATTAAACGATCTGATGTGTATAGATTTTCTTCTTACTTCTGTGCTGTCCAAAGATAGAATATTATTTATTAAGTGTGACAGCATACAAGACAGTTCATGGCTCTGCAGATTTCATCATCGCTATGAACTATGACCGCAGATAAGTTAACAGATCCATTAACTCTGCTCTTAATGTCTTCATTCTTTATAACAAGTGCTTTCATAAACATGTCAATAGTACCAGAATTTATTTCTCTCTCTATACAAAAGGCTTTGTCTTGACTGACTGAAAATCAACATAGAGCCTAAACTATAACAGGTAGAGACTTGGAATTTTGACAGTACCTTCGTTTCATAATGTAAGTGCTCACTGAGAAAGAATATTGAAAAATTTTGGTTTTAAATGCCAAAAATCAAATGGTTTTGAGAATACTTAAGGGTCATTCCATGTCAAATCAACTAACAGTCTAAACCTTGACCTCTCAGATTTGTGTGATTTTTTTTTTCAGGTATTGTACTCCCCAAAACTAGTTTAAATTTAAAATTTTAAATTTTTCTGACTTTTGGTTTGTGAGTTACAAGGGTTGAAAAATCCAAAAAACTATGGTTTTCTATCGCTTTAAGATTATTATAAAATGCTATTGCTCAAAAACCATACCACCTAGAGAGCTCAAACTTACACCATTGTTTTCCTCTGAAAATTCCCTTTCATTTGATGTATCACAGAGCTATGCTTCTTAATTTTTGAAATGTTAAAAAAGTTCCCAAAAAACTTTTTTTGAAATTTCAAAAATACGTACCCTCGGATTTTTTTGGAAAAATTATATGTGTTGTCCACTCTAATTGACTACATGCATGCAAAATTTCAAGATGGGATCTGAATGGGTTCTTGTTTAAAAAAATATTTGACTACCAGATTACATGCTAGTGAGGTATATAGTGGACTACTTCTAGGCTGACTCTGTAAAAGACTTTTACAATTCTGACGACATTAGTAGAATGATGTCAGGTAAAAAAGATTGTGTGACCATAAGAAATAAAGATGGAAAGATCCAGGTACAAAAGAGACTAGTGTTGGCAAATTTTCAAGAAATATACAAATTATTTAAGGAAAAATTCTCAGCAAACAAATTTGGTTTTTCAAAGTTTTGCGACCTGAGGCCGAAGAACTGTATCCTGGCTTGGAAAAGTGGCACACATACTTTCTGTGTGTGTACCTTAGACCAAAACATTAAGCTAATGATGTACAGTGCAAAAATGCAAATTTTTGTATTAGATGGGGATGACACTGCTTTGAAATCTTATCACTCCTATCTGGTTAAGATGATGTGCAATCCACCATCTCAACATCGTTTTATGAATGTTTGTAAAGAATGCCCTGGTGTTCCTAGACTTCAAGAATTATTGAGTACAAAGTTCAATGAAAAAATGATTGATGAAGTTTCCTACAAAAAGTGGGTAACTGTAGATAGGTGTGTGATGGAAACTGTAGTAAAGTGTACCGATGACTTTATTGATGAGTTTTTGTACACACTAACAAAGCTCAAAACTCATTCATTTATAGCTAGCCAGCAGAAAGAATACTAAAGCGAAATCAAGGAAAATTTAACTGAAGGCCATGTAGTAGTCAACTGTGATTTTGCAGAAAACTACTCTTTCGTCGTACAAGCCAAAATATAATCATTCCACTGGACTACCAGCCAAGCTACACTGGATCCTTTCATCATATACATTGCAAATGGGAGGGGAAACTATACCGCCTGCAGTATTTTTTTTTATATCAGATTGCCTGGAACTTAATACAGTCGCTTTCTATGTATTCCAGAAAAAACTGCTAGAAATCATAAAGCAAACCAGCATTTAAAAAGATTACTTACTTTTCTGATGGGAGCGCTGCCCAGTATAAGAATAAGAAAAACTTCCTTAATTTATGCTTGCATAAAACAGATTTTGAAGTTGAGGCAGAGTAAGAGTTATTTGGAACATCCCATGGCAAGAGTGCGTGTGATGGCCTTGGCGGGACTGTTAAGCGGCTAGCTGCTAAAGCCAGCTTCCAATGGCCATATGATCAACAAATTTTAACACCCAAAGAACTTTATGAATTTGCCTTGGAAATTATAAAAAACATTGACTTTGAATATTGCACAACAGAAGACTATGAAGAGACTAAAGAATGATTATTTTCTCGGCTCAGTGAATCAAAAGCCATTGTGGGAACACAAAAGTTTCACTCATATAAACCCCACACAGAGAGTCAAATTACTGTCAACTTATCATTTCAGCCTTGATTAATCTCTTGAATGTGTGACAACAGTGAACCAAATAACACCATCAGATTTGGAAAACATTGCTGCTGGTTTTGTGACAGTAGCTTATGATGACTCTTGGTGGCTGGAATGCAATGAAGAAAAACACAATGGCATGTATGGAATACATTTTTTACACCCAAAAGGTCCAGCCCATTTTTTTGTTATCCACAACCAAGAGATTTATTAGATGTTCCAGGAAACACTCTTTTGCAAACAGTGGATCCAACTACAGCAACGGGAAGAACATACAGTCTAAGTGCTGAAGAAATAAAGCTGTCTTCTCTTGCTTTGGAAAAATATCTTAAAAAAGATAAAAAAGAAACATTTAAATTGTGTTACCCTAGTGAAAACTTTTAAAGTGTACAAATACTATTAACTATGTATGGTAAATACCTAACATTTTAAGAAATACAGTTCTATCCATGCAAATATCAACAAGTTAAACTTTTTCACAAGGTGAAACAACTTTTACCCATTTCTTTTATATGGCACTCTTTGTAAATGATTAGGCTACAAATAATAGGCCTACTGGAAAACGAATCAAAAGATAACCTCTACCATTTATAACTATATGAATTGATATTACTAAGAGTTTTGGATGATTCAAAGTGAGTGGCTTTGCTCAAAATTTCACTATTAGCATGTTGTATATAAATTAAAATTTATTCTTCCTTCTTATGTATAGTTACAGGTATCATGAAAATTAAATTAAAAACAACACTACACATAATTTAATTAACAAACAATAAGAGGGAAATGTTACATATGAACGCTATCTAAATAATTTAGGTTTGGTAGAATTAGCCTATGTACCTTAGTGTTCATAGTCTAGAAATAGTCCGCTATACACCTCACTATCATGTATTCTGGTAGTAAAATATTTTTTTAAAATAAGAACCCGTTGAGATCCCACCTTGAAATTTTGCATCCATGTAGTCAATTAGAGTGGACAACACATATAATTTTTCCAAAAAAATCCGAGGGTACGTATTTTTGAAATTTCAAAAAAAGTTTTTTGAGAACTTTTTTAACATTTCAAAAATTAAGAAACATAGCTCTCCGATACATCAAATTAAAGGGAATTTTCAGAGGAAAAAAATGGTGCAAGTTTGAGCTCTCTAGGTGGTATAGATTTTGAGCTATAGCATTTTATAATAATCTTAAAGCGATAGAAAACCGTAGTTTTTTGGATTTTTAAAGCCTTGTAACTCACAAACCAAAAGTCAGAAAAATTTGAAATTCGAAATTTAAACTAGATTTAGGGGGTACAATACCTGAAAAAAAAATCATACAAATCTGAGAGGTCAAGGTTCAAATCTCATAGTAGAATTGGTTGATTTGACATGGAATGACCCTTAATCCCTTTTTACACAGAATTATCAAATCCAAATCACAGTTCTCATGACGACAGTGAATTGTTGGCAGTGGTCACAGGTAGCTTTGAAAATAAATGAAACGGGACTTTGACAAATTAGAGAAGCTATCATTATAATTAATTGGTGTAAATGAATAACAAAATCCACGAAAATAATGCTGACTGACTGACTTAATGACAGAGAATCAACGTAGAGCCTAAACTATAATAGGCAGAGACTTGGAATTTTGACAGTATCTTCTTTTCATGACGTAAGTGCTCACTAAGAAAGGATTTTGAAAAATTTTGATTTCAAATGCCAAAAATAAAATGTTTTCGAAAATACTTAATACCTTTTTACACAGAATTATCAAATTCAAATCATAGTTCACATGACAACAGTGTATTGTTTGGCAGTGGTCTCAGGTAGATTTGGAAATAAATAATACGGGACTTTGAGAAATTACATATGGGCACTTGATGGTTGCCCAAGGTGATGGTACCTCAATGGAGAGGGCTACAAGATGATGACGGTGAAAGGGGAGGAGCAGAACTATAATTATCATGTCTATGTGGCTTCGTCCATCTTGATTAATTCATTAACTAGATTTTTTCTTAAATAATTTGTTGACCAGCAAAATAATTAAAATTTTATACTGTATTTAAATGAAAAAAATTCATAAGCAATTAATATGAGTTTTAAAATAATTAAAAAGCTAAAAACCCAATTCATGATTAGATACATCTCCCGGGAAAAAAGCTACCTCAGATTCGAGTTACCTGGCTCAGAAAACCACCACATAGTCAGTTCCATCCAAATTGATCAATGTTTTCCCATTTAGGCCTACATTCATGATCCCCATTTCCTCCACCTATGTAAAAAAAATTCAGACCTCTGCATGCTGTAACAATAATTAATTAATTTCGCAATTGATATGTATTAGTGAACACTGATTTGATGGAGGAAATTTATCACGTTTTCTGCCATGTGCATTTGGACACCCTTCAGTCTAAACATTTCAGATCACTGCGTGCCCTAGTTTTGGCTGGGCATCGCATACAGACAATTGGAAATTTATAGATATTTTGCTTATATACAGTCAAACTCGGATAATCCAAAGCTGAAAGGGTCAGCACAAAACTGAATCAATCACAATTTCAAATTAAAACTTTTTATTTTTTATATAAGGTTGTCAGAGGACCATGCTAAGAGTTCTAAACATTCAACACTTTGAATTTAAAAAGTTTGAAAAAGGCTATATACATACAGTTACAGTAGAACTCCAAATATCGGGATTAATTGGGAATAAACCCAATCCGGAAAATGAAACATCCAGACAATTGGATAAATCATGACAAAAGGTAATTTCGTTAAAAAAAGACTAAATTGTATTGTACTGTACTTATGTAAGACCGCTCATGTGGTCTTGTGGTTAGCGTCGCTGACTACACATCTGTCGGCCCTGGTTCAATCCCCAGTACCTCCTCAGATTTTTCTGAGGTAGTGAGGTCTGGAACAGGGTGCATTCAGCCTCGTGACCCAAATTGAGGAGCTACTTGATAGAGAAGTAGCAGTTCCTGTCATGAAAGCCACCATTAATGGCCGTGGGTGTCCGCATGCTGACCACATGCCTCCCAATCTTGCCATCTGCCTGTGGTAGATGACGCAACGGTCGGGTGGTAGGCCTTGTCCCTTCAGGTATGTAGTGCCACGAAGTTTAGTTTAGTTTGTACTTACATAAAGTGTCGGAGTCAGTTGTTTTGCTGACAACCTGTCGATTTTGTTGGGGAAAAGTTTGGCTTTTTCGCAAATAATAATCAGCTTTGAAAGAGGTTTTCCCAATGCTTGCTGCTGCAAAACCACTTGAATACGGCCTCAAAGCGATCCAGTTGCGATAATTGGAGTTCTAATGTAAAAGGGAACTTGAATACAAGGGTGAGAGGCCAGACCACACAAATTTTCTAAGGGGGCTTAGGGGGTCTAAATCCCCAGGTTTCAAGGAATATCAACAAACAATGGTCCTTTAGAATTCAAACTGGAAAAAATGTCGAACTGATTGCATACATGCATAACTAAAACATGCAACAACTGATTTAGACCATGACCTTCTTTATTCAAATCAGAAGGTTAGATGTAACGATGTATGAGATTAGACTCGTGAAATATGATGCAGAACTCTTCCTCTTTTAATGAATTTATTATACAGGGTGTCCGGGAAAGACCTGACGAAAAAGAAATAATTATATATCTGAAACTACTGCATTTATTGACGTGATATTTTCACGGTTGGAAAGAGAAACACGATGAGTTTTAATAAGTCTCTATGTGAGCACCATTTGTGGCCCGATACTCAATTTCGTGCCACACACGCAAAAGCATCTCCGGTGTGACTAGTGCTATTGCATCGTAGATTCGGCCACGCAAATCTGCATTATTGGTCACAGGCATGCGATACACTTTGTCTTTCACAAAAACCCAAAGAAAGAAATCCAGTGGGGTCATGTCAGGTGACCTTGGTGGCCATGGTGTAGGTCCTTCTCTCCCATGGACTGTGGATTTTGGCATTTGCAGTTGTCTTGCCGCCTCACGAATGGATTTCCTCGGGCTTCTTACAAAAGCAGCCCATACCCTTTCAATGTCATTGATGCACGATTTCTTTGCCTTTCCCTGCTGTGACTCAACATTACCAATCTCCAGAAATTGCTTGTGCCAATGAAGGATGCTGTTTCGGGCAGGAGGATTTCAGCCTTTGTCTGTTTGGAAACGATGTTGTTGCCTATGCACAACTTGCATTCCCAGTTCTTATAGAATAAAACTTTTTCTCGTTTCTCCTCGTGCAACAACAATGTGCATGCTCATGCGCATTACGGGATGCTACAAAACAAAACTTTTTGAGTTTGTCTTTCTAACTGTGAAAATACTGAGGTAGTAACTGTAATAGTTTCTGACATATAATTATTTCTTTTTCGTCAGGTCTTTCCCGGACACGGTGTATTATATAAAATCGCCTACATTTTAAATAAAGAAAATACATTTTAAGCCTACTTAATAACGAAGAAGGTATAAGTATTATAGGCCTATATATAGCATATTAAAATTAAAAGGATTTGACAATGTCGGCCTAAATACAATATAACACAACTTAATATCGGTAAACTTACTTCATTGTCTCTTAGGAAAAATTGATTGATAGGTCTCTGAAAGGTAATAGCCAATACAGTAGACTAAATACATGCACTCTATCTCCCACAGATCTTTTAAAAAACCTTTCCCGAGAACCTCAGGGAGTTATTATATAGGCCTATATTGCCACATCTCAACTTTCCAGCCTTATAAATAAAGAATGCCATGCTAAAGACCAAAAGAAATACCGTACAATCGATGCAAATAATTTAAGGAAAGTCATATAATGGTGGGAACAAAAAACCAAGATCACTATCTACCTAAGTAGGCCTAATATTCATATGCAGGACCTTGTTTCATAGAACTTTTACACTGATATTATTAGCAAATACATAATAATATTAGTTATTATTATTACTCTTCTGTTTCATAAGAATATTTTCTAATAATACAGTGAGTCCCACGCAAGAGTTGGCCAGTGACGCGGGTTTCTGTGTCGCGGCGGGCACAGCTCCAACTCCCGAGCGATCGGGTGAAATATCTATGCTAATAAAGCCGCGATCGGTGTAATGATTCAGGTTTTCACATTTACAGTTAAAATTACAATGAAAATAACCACGTACCTCATCACAAGAGATGTTACAAATGTTCTCCTCTTGCATACGCACAACACTGACGCCTTATTTAGAAAATTTTCTTTCACGCACGTAAGTTCAGCTTCCGAGATAGAGTTAATTTCTCTTCTAATGTTCTAATGTGTGGGGAATTGACCTATGCAATTTATTTTTCAAGTTCCCCATAAATAATAGTCACATAGGCTATTGTTAGAAGAACTTAAAGACAGTATCACAAGAGAAATTAACTGAGAAAGAGAAGAGAAAGTTCGGAAGCTGAACTTAAGCACGTGAAAGAAAATTCTCTAAAAAGGTGCCAGTGTTATGCGTATTCAAGAGGAGAACATTTCTGACATCTCTTGTGATGAGCTACGTGTTTATTTTCATTGTAATTTTAACTATAAATGAGAGAACCTGAATCATTACACTGATCGCGGCTTTATTAGCATAGATATTTCACCCGATCGCCCGGGAATTGGAGCTGTGTCCGCAGCGACGCAGAAACCCGCGTCATTGGCCAACTCTTGCGTGGGACTCGCTGTATTAGTTACTTATGAGTTCATGGCTCTAAATTATTAGTACATACTATCGATAATATTAGTAGCAAACTGTTTCATCTACTGCAGAACTAATAACATTTACTGATAATATTAGGTGTTTTTCTATAAGTGTTTGTGGAGCAATAACTTATTCTCAAACCCATGTAATTCAGAATTTGTGATCTTAAAATTGTGGAATATGAATCACTCTGATTTAATTATTAATTTAGAAAAAAAACTTACATACGCAATCAAAGGAATTTTAGTCATAACACATTTTTAGGATTTGAGGTTACATTTTAGTGCATAAGCCTACTGCTATCTTGAATAATTGCCTGGGAGAATTATTCATTTCTTAGAGCTAGTTATTATTTGTTACATTTATGAAGATATATGTAGGCCATGCTGCTTTGAATTGACAAAAAGACTAAGAAGGGAAAAAACATAAAACAACAATCCAGACATAACCTAAAAATCAATCAGGTGACTAATAAACTAATAATATTAGTGAAGATGAATAATGTTCATATCTCTATCTCTATGAGATTTATATGAAACAAGATTTTGATAACAAATGAATAATATTATAAGTTCTAATATTATTAACTAATATTATTAGCAAGTTCTATGAAAAAGAGCCCAGATGCAGGGTGTAGGCAATGCGAAAGCGCAGACCCTACAAGGGAAAAAGCAGCCATATCTGCTGTGTTTCTGACCTCAGTTCATCTGGGCATTCGTCGATTTTGAACTGAAGATCTGTCTTTTTTCCATCCCACCTAAAAATGTAAGTAGAAGCATGGTAAAGCAACACTGCAGGAAAAGCATTATTTAAGTATCATCTTGCAGCCTATCCTTAACAGGATAGCCATTGAGCAGCGATCGTTGTTATTTTCTTTAGAAGCTGAAAATTAGTCAGAGGGTGAAAGCTGTGCTGATATTGAAAAGGAAGTTTTAGAAAACCTTAACCATGAGAGAATTATTAAAGACAGTATTGCTGAAATCTCTTCTGGTTGTTTAATGTAAATATACACTTTAGTATTTACCAGAGGCGTAACAAGGGGGGGGGGTTGGGGGTTTGAATGCAGTCCAACAATATAACGTGGTGACGGTATTGCGTAACAATTAATTACACGTCATAAGCATTTGGTTATCAAATAAGTCGTCAAATAAGAATATTATACATAATATAGGCTCTATGTTTTTACACTGAATGACTAATTTTAAGCATAAAGAAGTGTCTTAGCAGAACATGCTTCTCCATTTCGTGTTGTAAAACGTAAGAGAGGTAAGGCACCTAAAAGTGGAGAAAACTATAGGCCTAATTTTAAACGTATTTAATATGTTTTGTGAAAAGTTCGCTCAACTTTCAGTCCATGAAATTAACATCAGAGTTCACGGGATCGTCAGAAATTAGCACATACGGAATTCTTAAAGAGGTGAGGAAAGTGTTGGATGTGCAATGAAGTGTTTGTGAAATCAGCAGTTCGAAAGATTGAATTTTTCCCCATTACTCCATGCGTCAGAAAAGATGTCAATAAATAAATAAGAATCCTGAGACAGAATGAAAGCTTAGTATTGAAGCCACTAGATGTCAGGGTGTATAGCGTACTTCGTGTTTCAATGTCAGGTTTACCTACGAAGTTGAAAGAAACCTACCGAATAAGGACTAGGGAGCCGAGCGCCCAAGAAATCGCGCGCGGGTAGTATACTACATGCAATATCAGCTCCCCTCACCCCCGCATTTTTTCAGCTCAAGATAAAGTGTGAACACTATACCTGCATGTGTATAATAAGTTATTGTATTTCTAAAACAATAAACCCAGTGTTTTAACCATCACACTACATGGTTTCACTATAGATGTGTTGGGATAAAAACTTTTAGCTCCATTGGTAATTTTGCTCAGCAAGCCGTAAAAAATTAGAAGAAGTCACAGGCATTTAAAAAATTCTGCTATGAATAATATTCAAATAAGAATAAAAACGTGACATATATTTTTTTCCTGTAGTTACCCGTTAACGAACCGTAGGCTAAGTTATTTTACGGACCATAAAACACATTTTTTTACCTTGAAAACACAGCCTTGAAAGTTGGGTGCATCTAATGGTCTGAAGTACACTAAGAAAAATTAAAATTATGGTTAATATTGCCAAAATACCATAATTATAAACAAGGTGATGTAAACGATAACATAGTTACAAATTTTGGCACAGACTGTACATTAGTGCAGTCACGATCGTAAAATGAGGGTAACTGGAAGACAGGTATACAATGCAAAAAGAAAGGAATGTTGAGTTCTTTTATATGAAAGGAGTTGTCTCCACCGGGTGGTTTAAATTAAGGCAATGACCTCTAAACAGCCTTGTCCCATTACACTTACCGTGTGCTGAATTGGGGGTTAGAGGGTGTAAAAGTCATCATGAGGAATCAGTAGGGCCCTGATTTATTGGTGAAATAAAATGGTTGATTTCGGTGTTAACTTCCTTCTATTTCGGTGGGTATTTCGTGATATAAATTACTTTATACTACATTGGGAACACTCCGCAATGATAAACTTTGCTTCTTTATTTACATGAACTAACACTCCCCCCGCATTTCTATATCCTTCTGCCCTTGTATGAACTGAAGTAACTTTCGATTTAGACATGATTAGAGTTAATGTTCAAATATAATTACGAGAAATATTATCGTAATTTCTACTAAACACCATCAGATAGCCATTTGCAAACAGAAGTGCCAACCATGCCACTGTGGATAAAAGACGAAATCTGTTGAATACAAGTAACAAACATTCTACACTCTTCTGCTGTAATCGATCATAGGCATCGCTAACTTGGCAAAGAGATAGCAGGGAAGGAGAGTACTCAGCAGTACAAACCAGGTCACAGAAAATCTTTGCATAAATTCTGCATCTTTGTAATCGATCACAAATATCGATATATCAATAAATCTGCGACAGCCACAGAAACAGCAAGCAAAAAAAAAACAACATATGCTGCTAAGAAATAAAAAAAATACAGTACACCAAAACACAATATTGTGATTTTAAGGCACTTTTCATGCTCATTTGTCACTTTACGGACAGAAGGGGCATATTTCGCGCTTATAGACACATTTCGCGGAATAGAGTAAATTTCGCGATATTTCGTGGATTCAATTTGGTTCATATGGGTCATTCCATGTCAAGTGAACCAATTTTTTGTCAATTTTGAACATGACCATCTCCGATTTTAGTCATACTTGGTTGTCATGAAGTACCACCTGAGATATGTTAAAGTGCAAAATATCAGATTTTTATGTGTTGTAGTTTTCCAGTTATACCCTTCTGAAATATGGAAAAAAACCAAATTTTCTGCATAAGTGCAATCACAAAATGACGCATAAATCAAGCTGGAATTGACATAGATGAGTGGGAAAAGTATCAAAATGTAGCTTATATTATGAGCTTTAATTTGATACGTCACACGAGTACTTTCGGAAAAAAAATATTTTCAAGGTTACCCAAAAAAAATTTGAAAACTGAATTTTTCAAAAACCTATATTTTGAAAATTTTGAAACAATTCTCATAGAAACATACATATTTCAGCATCATGTCCTACAAGTTTTGATAAGGGATCGCAATGGGATCATATTTTTTTACATTTATAACAAATACTATGCACGCTGGGTAAGAATATATGGCACCGTAATCTTGCACTTAATTCTAAAATTTCATTACAATCAAAAAGAAAAACTTACAGAAAACATGTTACCTTCCCTTCTTCAATGACAAAAACGTGAATTTATTGTCTACAGTAATTTTCTAGAGCCATGGTTGCCGCATCCATCTCTTCCTTCGAGAGGTAATAACTACGGCCAGTGGGACATGTAGGTTGCACAAGGGTGAGGATCTGAGAGAGAGGCACAGTCAGTTTATTTGGACAGTCACTTTTGAAAGTAAATGATGGAGAAGGACCTGCAGGGTGCAGAAACAT
Organism: Ectobius pallidus; assembly: GCA_964059195.1. NCBI lineage: Eukaryota > Metazoa > Arthropoda > Insecta > Blattodea > Ectobiidae > Ectobius > Ectobius pallidus. The sequence continues at coordinate 2,575,476 of CAXKWD010000003.1, read as the reverse complement.
CAGTTCCACTATCTGTGCTGTCTCATTTTTGTCCACAACTACACCAAGCCACCAATGATTGTTGTTCTCACATGTAACATATCCTTTTACTTCTGCTAGCTTCAGCCTCTGTTGCACACGTGGTCCTAACACTGAAAAAGTGGATGACTGTTCACTTCTTGAAAATACCTTTGTCAACAACACTTTATCTGACAATGGGATGAAACTGTGGAACTTCTGTGTGCCTGGTATTGCTTTTGTAGACAGAAATCTGTCTGCAAGTATTTTTTCCTCTTTGTTGTATTGTGCTTCATTGAAGAAGAAGAACTGCATGGAGTCGATGTTTTCCTCACTCCATGTAAACAGCTGTGCTGGTGTCATGATTTGATGCTCGTATGGCCGCTGTAGGCTTGCCTTTCCTGCAAGTCTTTTCACAGTACCACCCAGACCGTCACATACTCCTTTCCCATGGGCTGTTGCATAGAAATGCCACTCTGCCTCAATTCCAAAATCATGAACATGGTGGCATAAGTTTGAAAAGTTTTTTCTGTTTTTAAATTGCGCAGCTGCACCATCTGAGAAGTAGTAAATTTTTTTCAAATCTCTAATTACTTCAAACTTCAAATGAGAGATAAGCCTTTTCTGGAATAAATGAACAGCAGTGGTGTCATGCTGTAGACATTCAGAGATACATACAATACTTTTGTAGTGTATATTATGATCATTGTAGTAGACTGCTATAGGAAAAATAGTTGCTTGATCATTGTTCCAATGAAAAGACTGGGCTTCATCCTGTAGTACAAACGAATAATTTTCTGCAAAGTCCATACATACCACAGCTTCATTTACTCCAATATTCTGCTTCAAGTGATTATAATATTCTGCCTGTCTTCTTGCAATAAAAGAATGTCTCTTCAAAATCAACAACTGTTCACACAAAGTTTCTATAAACTCATCTGCAGTTTTGATGAAGGTTACTAAATTACATCTGTCAACAGAAACCCACTGCTTGTATGTAATGTTGTCCACCAGTTCATTATCTAGCAGCAACTGTAACTCATCTTTCAAATTATCTACACCTGGACATGAAGGACATTCATTAAGGTGGCATGCTGTGCCTGGCTCTTCACACATTAACTTCGCTAAACAGGAATTATAATTACTTATATCTGTGCCATCATTCAGTGTAATTTGTTTGGATTTCAACACTTGTAGCATTAATTTAACATTCTGATGCACTGTACAAACGCATACTGTGTGGGTACCACTTCCTCCAGCCAAGACGCAATGTTTAGGTCGTAAATCAGCAAATTTCGAAAATCCAATCTTATCAGTAGGATTTTTGTTTTTGAACAGCTCGTACACTTCCTTCAAGTTGCCCATCACTAGCCTCTTCTGTACATGAATTCTACTACTGTCACCCGTTTTCACAGAAACAAAATCTTTTTTTCCAGGCATAAGACGGCTGACATCATCACTGTTGTAGAACCCTATTACCTTCTCAATCACAGATTCATTTAAAACCTTTCCTGGTTTAGGATTTGGTGTTGCCAGAATACCCTTCGCTTTCACCAATGCTTTAGCTTTTCTTGCCATTCTGTTGCTAACCTGAAATTCATTTTGTATTTCACTGCATGACCAGCTTTTAGGTAGTACTGTTAAAATTTGCAATTTTTCACTAACACTTATATTTTCTTCTTGAAACTTTTCTTTTAGCTGACAAATGACTTCACATGATTCTGATTTATGGTCAACAGTTTTCTCTGTATTTGTACTTGCTGCTGTTAGTACCTTTTCTGTCAAACATTTTTTTATTTTACTGTATTTTTTATCACAGTATGATTTCATTTGCAACTTCCTCTTAGCAACAGGTGACTCCTCTAGAGAGCTTAGAGACTTATTAAGGTACTCTAAGGTAACATCTAAAGCTACAAATGATTCATCAACATTAGTAGGCCTAGTGGTATTGGCTACTGGTACTAAACAGTCATCTGTTGTATCTGTAACCTGTTTCTGCTTTGATAGTTCTTTCCTACAACTGTCACAAATTTTCATACCTACCACAATGGTGTCAAACATGTCACACATCCAGTCAGTAACAGGCCTCACACTTCTTTTCACACCCTGATGTCTGTCTTTCTTGAAAGGGTTGCAGCAGAAAATCTTTGCTGTTTCACTTACTTTTTCAGCCATACTGGGGAAATACACAATGCCTATTTTAATCACTGAACCCACTACTTTACATGCAGCAATACAGTCTTTGTACAGCCTTTGAAGAAAGGAAGCACACTGCATGAGAGTCAAGGCACAACTGAAGCCAGGTCCAACAGGTTACAACTTGCATTCCCTGGCTGACTCACATGCTTGCAGACTGTGTTTACTCATACCCATTTGACCACTTGCACAAGTTGGTATATGCATGTTGGTAAACAACTCCCTGGACAAAGGAATGGATTTTAGAATTAAGTGCAATATTCCTGTGTCATATATTCTTACCCAGCGTGCATAGTATTTGTTATAAATGTAAAAAAATATGATCCCATTGCGATCCCTTATCAAAACTTGTAGGACATGATGCTGAAATATGTATGTTTCTATGAGAATTGTTTCAAAATTTTCAAAATATAGGTTTTTGAAAAATTCAGTTTTCAAATTTTTTTTGGGTAACCTTGAAAATATTTTTTTTCGAAAGTAGTCGTGTGACGTATCAAATTAAAGCTCATAATATAAGCTACATTTTGATACTTTTCCCACTCATCTATGTCAATTCCAGCTTGATTTATGCGTCATTTTGTGATTGCACTTATGCAGAAAATTTGGTTTTTTTCCATATTTCAGAAGGGTATAACTGGAAAACTACAACACATAAAAATCTGATATTTTGTACTTCAACATATCTCAGGTGGTACTTCATGACAACCAAGTATGACTAAAATCGGAGGTGGTCACGTTTTTCCATTGGTTCACTTGACATGGAATGACCCTTTGGTATTTTAAGCATATAAAAGCTAAGTATAGCCAAGGCAGGTTCTTTTATAAAATTTCGCGCTTATCGTTGTTACCAAAAAATACGGGCCCTAGGAATCAGTTCAGTTGTTAAAATTTACGCAATGCCACCTGTACAGAAGAGATTTTCGTACAACGCAGGTTTAAGTTAGAAGTGATATACACCGATTCCATTGTACAAGGTTAAAATTTGTTTATGCAATGAAGTATATTATGAAGGGTTATTTTCATAGTGTAGTAATTAGCGCATATGTTTTTGGTACAAGGGTCTTCACAGTGAATAGTGCAGTATAACAGTGAGCTACACTGCCGGCAGGGAAAGGCTGTTGGCTAGGGGAAGCAGGCGGAGCTTAAGAGGAGACTTGTTCTCTTTTGCCCTCAAATATGGCAGTTTTCATGTTTATAAAAAATTAAAATATCGTATGCAGCTTGGAAGAATCCCCACAAATTGATTTTATAACTTATATTAAGTTAATTATTAGGCCTAAGTTAAATATATAAACCAAGAACAGGTCGCCCCTTAAGCTCTCCCCACTCTGACCGTTGCAATGCTACGGTGACGGCCTGTGAACACCCGTTTGCCCTACCGTCACTGCAATATTAATCTACTCTTATACAATTCAACGGCCCTAAATAGCGTGCTTGCTCGCCCGCTTCGTGAGACATCGGGTATACTCGGCGATGTTCGTCTCTCGCAATGTAAACTTTTATGACGACTACAAAATTAGGAAGGAAAACCGTTTCTTTATTATATAAGGCCTAAGTGAAACGAACACAATGAACAAATATTATAATTTTATTTTTACTTACAATTTTCATAGCTCTAAACCACAAACATTTTTAATAATCTACCAGTGTAATTTTCTTAAAAATCCTTGAGTCAATGAATAATGGCGGGCGAAGCCGGGGGCAACAGCTGTAAAATATTGATAGTTTTATCTTTTGAAATATCGCTGATGATAATAATAATCCAAACAAACCATTCCTTCCCTTGAAACATTATATAATTTCTGAAAATTACACTGAATTGATAAAATAAAATTCACATCATATTCATGTCAATAAACAGCTGAGAAACAATACGTATTATGTGTTCACAGGTTCTTTGGAACTGCATAATCGATTCTGATATAGTTTTCCCAGGGGGCGCTTTCATGTCGTGGAATGTACTCTAAAGCAGGAATTTTAGCTGTTTCATTAATGGCTTAGTTTGTGAATGATTCGCGTGCAAGTGTTAATAAATATAATGCTTTAATAATTATTATACTCTTAATTTTTAATTTTTAAAAGAATTATCGTGGCGAAGCCACGGGCACCTCCTAGTATTAATACAACCCGACCCTTGTACCAAAGCAAATGCTCTAATTACTCCTCTGTGGCGCTACATCCCTGGAGGGACTTGACCTACTACAATACAATTTAAATAGACCTTGTACCAAATCATCACCAGAGCCTCTTTAGCATTACTCAGGATCCACCATGTGACGGACGGTAGAGGTTGATTTGGAAATGAGAGTTTTAGATTTCAATAAAACCACCCTTGTACCAATTAAAACTTCCCTTGAACCAAAACTACATTTCACAATTGCAATTAGTATGAAATTATCAATCTCCACTATTTCAGGCTGCTCTGAACTTAAATAGATGAATTCTCGCTTCTCACTGCAATGATCACTCGATGGCGTAGTGGGTAAAACGACTGGCTATCATGCTAGCGGTCCCGTGTTCGAAAATTTATAGGATAGGAATAGGTCCCAAATAGATTGGTAGGGTGAAGGAAAGAAGGAAAAGAGCAAGGGAAGAGGAGAAAAGGGGAAAAAAAATTAAAATTTTCAACACTCCTAGTGGTTCCACCATTCGCACCTAGATGTCTCTCACTGTTTAAATAGTGAGTCAAGTGGGAGGAGCTTAAGGGGTGACTTGTTCTTGGTTTTCCCCATTACTTATATTGGTTTTAAAAAACATTAAACGTCAAATGTGGTAGATTTTCATGTTTCTATTTTTAAAAAGAATAGCGTGCAGAGAGTCAAAGCATCCTCAAGGTAGGCAAGCCTATTGGCTACAATCGAATGCTTTGACACATGATATAAAGAATTTACATAATATCTAGGCTATTTTCCTCCAATTCCACAGCACTACAACCCCTTATGTCATGCTTCAGCGAACTAAACAAACAGGCCAACTTACTCGAGGCTGCCTTTCAATTTCTTGACGCCTAGAAACGACAGGACCTGGGCTCTGCTTGGTCCAAACCTCAGCATTGCTTGCAAATACTGTTCCAGACTTAGCCGTCTCCTTTCCAGAACTTTTGGTTGACTGCTACGGACTCTTTTTGGTGGAAACAGTGGTGTACTATAGCATTTCCTCAACTGGTAACCAGAGGAAGAAGACATAAGTAAAAACCTTGAACTGTCTCAAGTGTTGGCCCAATAAAGAATGTAATAATATCACTAACTAAACGAAACCAATCTTTCTATTACTTACGCTATGAATAATCTTAATGTGTGACTCATTTCAAAACAAGTCACGTCATAGTCGACTTTAGCACCATGAAGATGAATAATGAGTCTTGGGTAATGACACTTGAGTACCATTCACTTATCTACGTACTATAATGACATAATTACCTCTCGATGTAAACAGTGAAATGCGCTGTATCTCCTTTCTACTCGATGATGTCTTCCACCGTCTAGAACTTCGACAACATAAACATAATGAGGTTTCCCAGGTTGTTCATCCACTAATCGGTATCTGGGGATAAATATTTGTGTCATTGCAACTGTCAGCTGTCATTTCTGCGTGCCTAGTTCTTCAAAACATCAAATTATCAATATTTTCATTGTTTTTGTCAAATGTCATGTACTATCGGAGATTTTCGATTCGTCACACCTCTTCGTCCTTGCGCGCAGTGGCCATGAAATATGCAGTGAACTCTGAGAAATGGAATATCTTCAAAATCTGTCTGAAGCCACAAAAATGGCCTCGTCACTGCACTTCTTTGCTACTTGCGTATATGTGCGTCACCGACAGATTTTTTGAACCCGGGACCTCCCGAATGAGGGAGTAAGTACGACACCCGGAGTTTGCTAAAAAATTGCACGCATTTACTTTCCATGATGACCCGATTTTCCTATAATCCATAATATTACGGTATATTTCCCATAAATAAAGAGTAGGTAGGCTGTATCTTAAAGCCAAGTAATTTTTTATTTTTTTTTTCAACCATTAAAGTTGAATTTATTAAAAATCCGATCACGGTACAAGCACAGGACATGTAATGGAAAATACATTATATTTCAGGCAAGAAAGGAAAAGTTAGTTAATATAACTATGATTTAGCATACATTCACTCTTATATTAGTACGTCTAAAGCAAGGCGTAACAATAAATTTACAAACATCTGACTACACTGTATTGTCATTTTCCAGACTTTACTATTTCCGTTACATGCGGGTTTAGCAAGCGAGGCCCCCCCCCCCCCACCCAAAAAAAAAATAATAATAACTTCGAACCACTTTTTTCAGCTAACTAAATTTAAGGTTTAACCTTTGTTTTTGTCATTTCAAAATCCCGTCTTTCTTGATATGACCATAATTATTCCATTCCCGACCAACAGAAATCTAGACTTTGCGAGTTAGGCTCTTGTGTCAACCTGAGCCCATACGAGTGGATTTTCCACAGTAGAGATTGCGTGTTGATCCATGGACATTACCAGTAGATCAACTCCAAAAATTGTTTATTAATCTGGGACCAGACGCGATTCCAAATTGTATAGGTGCCCAACATGATACACCAGAACAGCATTCCAACGTGTCGATGGAAGTTGTTCAATTAAACGTGTAAATCATTTTTTAACAAAAAATATTTGACATCTGCCGATTTTGTAATATAGCAGACTTTTTTAAGAATGCTTTCTGCTTTTCTACTAAGGATTCTGTGACACACATAAATACAAAACAGAATAAACAGAGCTAAATTTGAGAACTGCCGGCCCTACCATCCAGTGGCGATCAATTGTAACTACATAACTTTCAGGTCGCCATCAGCTCGGCAAATAGCGCTCAGTTCAAATGGCGGCTATCTCAAATGCTTGGGTATAGGTCACAGTTAATAGTGTATTGCGATACAAGTGCCGTAAGCGGTGCATACGGATCGAGGAAAGAGTATTTTCAATTTTCCGAGATCCGTTATGCGCTTACGGCACGAGTATTGCATGCTATTTTTTGCACGATGATTATTTATATCAATTGAGATATTAGATGAAAATATTATGTACATACACTATTGAAGATGGATGTTATATTTCAGAAAGTGATTTGCATGTGTTTGTTGTTATGGGAACCGAATATTTGTCCTGTTCAAGTCGCCACAAACTGGGGGGCCATTGTTCCGGTTTTCCATGAAGGCTTGTATTATGATGATTTTACTTACAGCACTTGTGCTTTTTGTAATTTTTACGACACAGAGATTTCTTTTGTTTTCATAGCAACCAGATTGCGTGCAGGAATGTGAAGTTACGATCCACGGCAACAATATTCGTAAGTACCACTAATTAGTTACGTCGTGCAAAAAAAGTTATTGAGTTGAAGTGATTTTGTAGCTTCTAAAAAGGCTAAACAATGAGTTAAGTGCTTCTTCCTACACAGAATTATTATACACAATTAAGACTACTGAATATGACTGTGACCGCCTGCGTGGCCTCATGATTAGCATCGCTGGCTACGGATATGTAGGCCAGGGTTCGATACCCGGTACCTCCTCGAATTTTTCTCAGGTAGGGAGGTTTGGAACGGGGTGCACTCAGCCTCGTGGTGTAAACTGAGGAGTTATTTGATAGAGAAGTAGCGACTCCGGTCACAGAAACCACCATTAACAGGCGTGGGTGTCAAAGGAGACTGATGTAACACATGACCAATGGTGGAATGTTACAAATGCAATGTTTACATGCACTTTCCTTCTGAAAAAGATTGAATAATACTCATATTACTTACTGGTACTTGTTCTGGATGTTTAAGGTTCAGTTGAAATATGTTGATTGAATTGAATCTGCCTTATACGAAGCCACCTCGGGTCCTTGACAGAAAAAATAAACAAATAAATACAATTTATTGAGCTGTATATATTTCATTAAGTTGTTATAAATGGTAACACTTGTTTTTACTACAAATAGAATACAGTACTAATATATACAAAGTTAATCAGAAAGCAAACACTTCAAAATCCAACAAGTCCATGTAAGCAAGGCACTTTACACAAAGTGGAATGTCAGAACCAGCATTACCATAGAGCGGGTAAGGTTTCTCATGCATTAATAAACCAAAAAAACACTTTTAGTACAAATTATTGTTAGTTTACATTTGCGAAAAGAATCTAATTCTGCAAACTTTTCGTTTTTAGTGTGCATTATTTCTCTTTTGACTGAAATTTTAATTTGCAAAGGAAATCTTGAGTTTTTAAAAGGTCTCTGAAATATTAAAGGACCCAATACTTATTAATTAATGAACTAATTTCAAAAGAACACCTAAATTTTCAATTAGCAGGGAAGCCAATGGCATAATAATAATCCCGTGTGTCCGTCAAGTCATGGTGCACTTTTGACTGGTCACAGGAAAGCAACAAAAGAAGACAGAAATGTGAAATCTGCACCAAATAAAAGGAAAACTCTCAAAGTTTCCATAGTATGATGTGCAAGTGTGTGCTACAGATATGCTTCATGAGATCGACAATGATGAACAAATTTCTGCAGAAGATTGTGTTTAGCAAAGAGGCGACATTCCATGTCTGTGGACATGTTCTTCGCCATAACGTCCGAATATGGGCTGCTGAAAATTGTGCCTACGTTGAGTATGAACGTAACACCCCTAAAGTGAACGTGTGGTATGGCCTGATGCATGATAAACCGCTCGATTTATCTGTTTGGGAAAAAGTATACAAACAAAGATAGACTTATGAACTTTGACATCCAAAGGACAATGAGCTGATTTTCAAATCCATATAACCTCTTGGACATCTTGTGGACAGATCTCAACTTATGATGAAGGGGAACATTCTAATTTGGTAAGTAACATCAATTATGATAACTTTAAAATCAGTGTGCTTCTCTCACGTAACTGAACTAGTTATTGTTAGGGACTGTATTTTTTGGTAACTGTCATAAGCGTGGAAAAAAAAAAGTTTTACATGCTTACAATATTATTAGTATTAAGCAACGAAATATTGTGGAACTTGTTGTATTTCATGAAATGTGTAAATAACCAAGATTTCAGCCACGAAACGGTTGTATTGTAACATGAGAGTGAGAAATAAAATATTTCGTAAAAGACAATACAATATCTTATTTCAACCCCTACCAGGCTTGGTGAGTAGAAGCAAAATTATACATCCTCTATGAGCCAAAAAAGCAAAACTAGCGTTTTCTGAGCGAATAGTTTGTCATAAGTCGTTCTTCCTGATTTCAAATTCTACATACCTATAATAGGACCTAGAGTTTGAAAATCGAAAGTCCTTCACAAGTTAATTTAGAATTACAAAATGCAAAACCAGGGCGATGCAGGGCCTTTTCAGCTAGTAGTTATATAAAAGTTGAATTTTACACAAAAACTTCACTTTTGGTATAGTTTACCTGTACTAGTTTCGGCACCTTTGCTACCATTGTCAACAGCTATATTTCAACTGCCGTGGCATGCTCCCGCAAAACCAGCTATTGTATTTCAGGCTTGTAGTTATTGTGCACTGGTTTAACTGGTTTATATCATGTATGAAAATAAAATAAAATGAAATGGACATGTTGTATTTTGAACAAGTAAGGTTAAGTCTTTCTGATCTGTGAGTATCAACTCTACCAGAATACACAATAAATACATGGGAACATGAGTTATCCAAACTAGCTAGGACAGAGTTCAGAGTACATACAAAGTACAGTTCCGAACTCAATTACACTTGTCACTTCCTCAGATGAATGCGAAATGGTCAGTTTGCTAATGTTTTAGATACAGTAGAAGACTTTAATCATTTAAAAAAAAAAAAAAGGATAACTGATGTTCCAGTGTACATCACTTGAAACTATGAGATTTGTCCCAAGAGTAAATGTACTTCGTAAATTAGATTCGCCTGAAATTACATGTTATACCTTTATACGAGAGCTATTTTTTTTCCAACCTCCGATGGGGCATAAAATGAAAACCATAACGAAAATCAAAACTGTTTTATTTGGAACATTTAGGTACACCTCCCAGCTACTTATCTACATAGTTGTGCTTCGATTGATACATTTGTCGTAGCATGGTACCAACTTTACGGAGTGTTAGCAGTCCGAGAAACAGGGGCTTTGCAGAGCATGAACTAAAAACACAGTTTTCGTTTTAGAAATAAGAGTTTTAATTTTTAAGCCCTTATTCTCAATAACTCAGCACCCCTTCAGTCCACACTGCGGGACGTTACTGTATTTTACTATCCAAAAAAGAGTTGAAGAGCAGTGTTGATTATTCTGTGTCGTTAGTAATCCCTAGTCTGTGGTAATTAATTAACAGTGATACCGTATTCCAATATCTAAACAGAAACTGCAACATGTTTGTGATGATTAAAAAAAAAAATGCGTCCAGTAGACCTATTAATTATTTGATTTTTATATTAAACACATAAACTGCTACATATTGTAGCAAGCCGTCCATTCCTGTCTACATTTTCAACATGTCTTTGGATTCATTGAAAAAATCTGGCAACAAACATTATAATCTTATCTGATAATCAGTTGAGTGAATCACAGAGCCGCTAATGCACGCACTAAGTTAAACAGCTATAATAATAAAATCATATCATAGCAAGTGGCGTGTAATTAAGCCGTTGTAATATTGAGCAGACATATAATTCATGTGTGAATCATGATCTTTATATCTAACAGGTTTTACCGGTTTATCCCAGGATTCATTGGGAAGAAAGAAAAAAAAAAAATTACTCTTCTAAGATCATCATTTGCAATCATCGAAAATGATTTCAAGTTAATGAAAGAGTCAACTGAAGCGAGATCTGAAGCGAGTTTTTAAGAAATTCAGGCGAGTCTAATATACCACACATTTAAATGGGGGAAAAAAAAATCATGACACTGTTTGGGACACACCTTATAGACATACAGCCAAATTTCTACTTGTGTACATTTTATCAATAACCAAGATTCCCATAACCAATATCTTAGAGAATTGTAGAACGTAGTACAACTAAAACATTCTGGTTATAAAGTTACGTTTATATTAATACAAGATATACAATGTTATAAAAAGTTGCTGAGAATAAGTCAGTCGCGGCAACATCCCACTCGCTACAGCTACAGTGAAGATCCAGGAATTCTAACAATATGTTACACGCGTGAGATGATATATTCAGAAACACGTCAAGGCACACAATTCTAGGCCTTTATTTTATCATAGGTAATCCTACGAGAGTCTGCGAGTTTATCGATACATTTGTGTCTCCGAAGCATGATCAATCGAATGAATTAGCAGATTCTAACCAATGCTACCAACAGTTCATATGAGAAATAGTTAACCTAATAAACTACCATGAGAGAAGAATAAAAGCACATGCACTGGCTTGCACCGAATCGAAATTGTGTTTTGAATCAATGTACATTTCTATTATTTCCATTTCCAAACAAGTTATGTTGTATAAAATAAATCTGTTTTCGTGCTGCTTAATGGCAATATGTGATGTATTAATCACTGCACAATGATGCTTACGTGTCCAGCAACAAGCAGATGTTTTACCCAATAAAGCAGCATCCTGGAAATTCCTATAAGATTATTGTAAGATGATTGGTCTATATCTGAGGAATTGCTAAACGTTATTGGTCAACATAAAAAATGCGGCGTTCGAGTGGAATAGTCAGATTAAATCACGTCCTTCTGTTACTACCATGCACATTCTTCTTTTGCTAATTTCATTCCAAGAAAATCCTTACACATTCCAATAAAGTATGAATGTATTTCATGACATTCTATTTTGAGCACTACCTGAACAGATATTTGTACGAATTTCTGTTTATATCAAAACACAGCAGCAAGTAAAAATTTGTGTAACATATAATTAAAATTCCAGGATATGAGGTAAAGTTCCTATCATACATTACAAAACAAATCCCAAAACAGCTCAGGCACAATCAACATAAACAATGTACATGGCACTAAATACATCACCAATATCTCTACACCCATTTATACCTTCAATTTTAACAAGGAAATTCATTACTGCTGTTTTTACTTCTAACCTTACTTTAAAATATGTCACAACTTCTATCCTTACTTAGAAATGTTAGTAGGCCCACATTCATTATCATACTCTACTCCCATCACCTAAACAACAAGAGCAACATAATACAAAACATAATGGGATGTTGCCAGTGAATTAAATGACTACTTCATATAAATACAATCAATATTCTAAAATGTTAAATATCATACAATTAAAAATACACAAATGGAGATTTACAATAATCTGTAATATACAAGTTCCTCATAATATACCAGAAAAATCTGCACAATGCCACTATTTTAGTGACAACATATACCACCCATAAAATCCAAAGGTTCTACTGTGCACTGAGGAAATCATATGGTAACTGTACAAGTAACGGCTTTCACTAGATTGTTGGACAAACCTCTAAGGAAATTAGGTTGGAAATATGTTAAATACATCTGGAAGATAACCTCTCGTTTAGCTATCTGGTAGACGGCACAGCAGTTAAGTAAGCCTGGTCAAATAGTATATTACGATCCTCGTGTAGAAAGAAAACTTAACACAAGTAAATAAAACTGCAGCAATCAACAAGTAATAATTTTTAAAAACAGTTTGTGAATTCTTCTGATTTAAAATCAAGATATGTATAGGCCGATAAGTCAGCAGCTCTAGCCATATTATATATATATATATATACATATATGGGTTTTCACTACACACTTATTTTCTCACTCAATGGCAACAGACTATACCTAAGCAAGATATCTATTTCATGGAACCCGGAGGTTCATTGCCACGCTTACATGAGCCCACCATTCAACCCTATTCTGTGCTAACTCTATCGAACCATCCCTCGCAAATCCTACTTTCCTTAAATCTATCCTAATATTGTCCTCCCACCTACATCTAGGTCTTCCAGGTGATCTTTTCCCTTTGGGTATCCCTGTCAATATTTTTGAGATATGTCTTTCCTCCCCAATTTCATCCTCCGTGATTTAATTACCCTTACTATATTCGGTGAAGAGTACAGGTTATGAACCTTGCCATTATGCAGTTTTCATCTCTCTTAGGCCCCAATATTTTCCTAAGCCCCCTGTTTTGGAACACTCTCAGATTATGTTCTTCCCGAAGAGTAAGTGACCATGTCCCACATCTGTATAATACAATGGTCAGGATAAATTTCTTATAAATTTTTATTTTTAGATTTCTGGACAGAAGACTAGAAGCTCTGCATTTTTAGAACCGTGTCCAACTGGGCTGCTGTCTACCAGATAGTTATTCTGTAGTAAAAGAAAATAACGAACTTCTAGATTGGGTTTATTCGGCAATCCTAGTGAAGATCTGAGTATGGTAAGGAGCATGACTAGCCTATAGCACAAGACTGTGCCTATTTCTGTTTCTGTGATGTAAATATCTGCACCTACGACTTCATTCGTTTCTTGGGAATCTCTATAATTAAGTGTAGCCAGTTATTATTTACAATATTACAAACATCAGTCAGAGCAAATGTAAGAGCAGAGGGCAGCAGCAATCATGACGTTGATACTGACTACTCGTCCTACATAGGATTTTGTTCCAAGGCTATCTATTATCTTCAGTTTAAACAGGTGTTGAACGGGGAGTTCTGAAAACTACTCCATCAGTGAAAAATAAACAAAACTGAACTAATGAAACCTACAAGTATTCTTTTGTTGTGGAAGATCAGTATTGATGAAACGTTGAGCCAGTGTTACTTTGCGACTTGAGGCTTCCAACTGGTCGAGTCAAGGATTAATTTCAATGTTTCAGCAGCTTCCTCCACTGCCATCTTCTGGGAGAAATGAGCGAACTTGCAAAAGGTCTGTATTAGTAGTAGTAAATTAAAAAATCAAAGATCTGATAATTCTTTCAAACTGGCCGTGTGTAGGCTAAGATGGAAAAGTGAAGTCAGACTGAAAAATTCAATGTCATAGCTGGGATTTGAACCAGGATCTTCGGCTCTCCATACCACTGCTCTTTCCAACTGAGCTACCATGGCAACATGTGAGTCAGTTGGAGAATTTAATGTTGTACTGGCATGTTGCCATGATAGCTCAATTGGTAAGAGCAGTGGCACGGACAGCCGAAGATCCTGGTTCAAATCCCAGCTATGGCATTGAATTTTTCAGTCTGATTTCACCTTTCCATCTAAGATATGCTCTTCATCAGTTAAAATGATCAGCATCTTGAAACAGAATGAAATATTAAATTAAAATAAATGTATGGTCCTGTCCTTTCCACTACACACTATTAAAACATAATATAAAACAATATCACTGATGTTTAAGTGGATAAAACAATACGTTGTAAAACTAAAACACACATGACGTTTCGACCTGCCCTCCAGGCAAGGAACATTCAAGCTAAAGTGGAAGAAAATCTAACAACGCGTTTAACCATGACTACATAAATAAACAGATTTACAGACAAACAGACAAAATGCCAGTAAACGAAAAGAGTTACGTCAAAAATGTACAGGAACAAAGTTGTAGAACATTTTACACTCGGGACGGGAAGTAAATTTTTAAATTTTTATAGCTTGAACAGTTTGGCTAGAATCGTTGAAACAATCTGTACAATACATTAAATAAACATTAAAATGCCTACCACCTTGAAAAAGAGAGAAAAAATCTGATGTGAAAGTCACATAACTTCCTCTGCCCAAATAAAAGTTAGCAGTATTCACATATCCTTTTACAGAAACGCAAGACACAATTTTACGCTAATTATCCTATAAATACCCCTTCTTTCAATGATGCGACTAAAAGCGCAGGCTATATAACTAACTTAAAAAAAAAAAGAACAAGTGACTGCAGACGTTTATTGAACTTTCCGCCGTAAAGAATAATTTCCGAAATTTATCGAATATTTCCCTCAGATACTTCTTTACTCTATACCTGGCCAACTATACATCTTTCTCACTTCACATTCTTATATAGAATAAGAGGCCGTGAAAGAGCGCGTATTCAGTTGTTCATCACGCAAGACAAAATTTCTACAAACAGTGGGTGAACAGTGGGTGGCTTGTAACTACCATCTTGAAAAAGAGAGAAAAAATCAAGGAACATTAATGGAAAAATATCAAACAACACATTTTGTGATGACCGCATAATAAACTAATTTACAGACAGACTATATGCTGAATGGTAGAGTTAAAACGGAAGCTTGTTATGCTAGGCCAAGTGGGATGCAGGGAAGAGCTCTACCTTCTTTCCTTCTCCCAAAAGATGGCAGTGAAGGAAGCTGATGAAAGCTCGGAATGAATCCTTCAACAGTTTTTGAAATTATTATCCTACTGTTGATGTACCTGATTGGTAGACAATCTGACCAGGCTCGTAAGCATAACTGTGAAGTTTTAATAATTTTAAATTTTATACCCATTCACAATTTGAGTTAACATGTACATGGGGAAATCACAACTCTGAACAACTGAAGATAACATGTTCCTTGGAACTATCATAACCAAGAGTGTATGTAAAACATGATTTTGTATCATAAAGTTATTTGTTTCTTTGTTCCAGTGACTTAAACGATAGCTAGAAGACAATGGAACAGATTTACAGTCTTACTAATAATCCAGTTGTAACATTTATACCAGGAATATACACAGCTGAGGAGAAAAAGTGCACTAATAATCCTTGCATAAGGCTGAATGTGTGCAACGCTTTATACAGCCTGGCCCCCTTGTATAAACTTGACGTAAATAATCAAGATGGCCGATATCCGTAACAGCCGGTCGTTTCGTAGATGTCTGAGATTGAATTTTGAGGCTACGCATATTCTGAACTGCTTTTGCGGAATTATAAACATTATTCCTTGTTTGCGGGACATATTTCCATACTTGTACCCATGATTACAGCTTTCTGAAAACAGTATAATGAAATACTGAAACTACAAATTAGTCTGCACATGATCCATCGTTGTTTGCCCGCTACACCGATAGATGGCGTTCAGCAGTCCCTTCATAGCCTGGGGCTAGTAACGTCACAACTAGAGTGACGTATTTGATGACGTTGGACGTACAAACCCGGTGTAAACTCGGCAGTTACACCCCGATTATTGGTAATGCTGCTTATGCAGAACTTGCGCGGTGAACAACCAAACAACCGTTCAAAGCAGGTATAAGCAGCTTTTATTAGTAAGGCTGTGAGACTATTAATGGAAAGGCTTATCAACGATGTTTCCTCACTTGTAAAAACTATTGGGGTGCTCCCATTCAAGTCATCTTCATTACAACAAACGACATAAACACTCTGATATATACACTCATTATAGTCTCAGTTGCAGGATGCCCAGTCAAATCTACTGCACACAGAGACGGAAGAGGAATAATGAATGTAGGCCGAAATGGGAAAACATTGATTGATTTGGGCAAACTCACTACGCAGGGGGTTTATGGACCAGGGAACTCGAATCTGAGGTAATTTTTCCCAAGTGGTGCTTTCTAATCGTTGAATGCACCTCAAAGACAGATTTTTAACTGTTTCATTATAATTGAAGCGTTTACTTTTATAAGGGTCTAACTGCCAAAACCATGATTTTTCAGCTGATAATTTTAAACGGTTCTATGTACCCAGACCAATGCATTTCGGAAGGAAAGCCCCATTAGTAGCAATAAATTCCAAGATATTGCGCTGGGTCTATCTCTGGCAAGTCTTTCTGTGGGTCTATATCTTATCAAAATCAAAGCGATTGACAGTTCAATGCACTAAGCATTATGTTGAAAAAATCTAATCCATCGATGTTCTTCTTTCCAGGATGCTGTAATAGCACAGTGAGCACCACGTCATAATAATTAATTTTATAATTGGAACGTAACAGTGAAAACTGGCATTTCGGTAGCACAAAAAATGTTCTCTGTCATTTTTTCATTCATAACTTGGGAACGAAAGCGAAAATTAAAAATCTGGCTTCGATGTGCAGTCCACCTATGTCAAAAATGTCAGATTTCTGAATTACAGACAAATAACCCTTTATTATAATATGGATCGGCCATAGAAAAAAAAAGAGACATAGACAAAAGAGAAGATGGACAGATGACCTAAAACTCCACTTTGGGACCAACTGGACTACAAAGGCTAGAGATCGACGTGAATGGAGACTACTGACAGAAGCAACAATAGAGGAATGAGGATCGCTAGTCAAGAGGCCCTTTCCCTTTCATGGATAATATGGGCTAATTCTAATTCTAAGTCTAATGTATTAATAAATGTGAACATACCAATGTCAAAGTCCAGATCGCCGGCGACTTTGAAGTCAAGTCATGATCCAAGTTTACTTTCGTCAAAGTCTTGTCTGAATAAGAAAATTGGCAGCTCATGGGCCCTAAATCTTCCTAGATGTCCCTTTTCACAACTACAAACCCGTGAGCGAAACAAATAACTTCATGTGTCTACGATATAATGCAAATATTTACAAATATAATTCTACATCTTCAAAGTTTACAGTTCATTCCTTATGTTTTATACAAGTCCTTTAAAAAAACAACAAAATATTTCTAAAAAAATATTATATTCAAATAAATGAGATTCTTTAACTTGCTAACACAAATTCACTGTCGTGTGATGAATGAGAGATACGATGTGTCTTGTAATGTGGGTACTGGTACATAATTTGTGATTTGAACTAGTTCCGCTGCCAGCGAGCCTAGGCTAGGGTTATAGAATAAAATTTGTGAATGTCTGTATAAAAACAGGCTCAAAGCGAGATAAAATGTCAAATATTACTGTACTATGTGACTTGAGGCTTTTCCAGTGTTGAGAATGTATTATTGTTTCTTGGACTTCCAACTGGGTGTGTTGGAGGTTTGGTTCCAAGCTTTCGGCAGCAACTTCTGCAGCCATCTTCTGGGAGAAGTGAGATGGTTTGGGAAACAGTATATTGCGATACAAGTGCTGTAAGCGATGCATACGGATCGAGGAAAGAGTTATTTCAATTTCCAAGATCCGTTATGCGCTTACGGCACGAGTATTGCATGCTATTTTTTGCACGATGATTATTTACATCAATTTAATTATATTAATTGAGATATTAGCTGAAAATATTATGTATATACATTATTGAAGATAGATGTTTATTTCAGAAAGTGAATCGCTTGTGTTGGTTGTTATGGGAACCGAATATTTGTCCTGTTAAAGTCGCCACAAACTGGGGGGCCTTGGTTCCGGTCTTCCATAAAGGCTTGTATTATGATGGTTTTACTTACGGCACTTGTGCTTTTTGTAATTTTTACCACACGGAGATTTCTTTTGTTTTCATAGGTCAACCAGATTGCGTGCGGGAATGTCAAGTTACGATCCACGGCAACAATATTCGTAAGAACCACTAATTAGTTACGTCATGCAAAAAACTGTTTCTTATATAGGAAAAAGCTGGATATACTAGAATGGGTGGGGGGCCAATAGGAAAATAAGGAACTGGAATAATTAAATGGTGAGTTCTGATTGGTAGGGAAGGAAAATTAGTATATCCAGTCTTTTCCTATATATGTAGCAGTTTTTTCCCAAATCCAGTTCATTTCTCCCAGAAGATGCAGCAGAGATAGAACCAAACTTCCCAACTCACCCGGTTGGAAGCCCGAAAAACAATAATACATTACTGTACTAATTTAAATTTCAAATGCATGCAGTATCATTGTACGCTGAGAGGGCTTTTTCACAATCAACGTTTGAAACTGAAATTTACTTTGATTGCAATCACTTTAAACCCAGTGTTGCATACTCTGGTACTGATCCTTGTACAACTTTGCGTTACTTTTGTGACAGCAGCTGCATGACGAATTTATCAAAATCACGAACATGCAGGCTAAATTATCAAAAAGAAGACGAGACAAACTTCTTTTTTACACATGGCACACCCATAAACACTAAAATTTTCAGGAAATTTAGTTACTGTAGGAGTATTAGGATTATTATTATAAATCTGTACTTCAAACCTTTTTCTTTGTGTGGCTATTTCATCCCAGAGCGAGTCATGGACCACAAGTTGAAAACTTCTACAAGGTTTGGTTCAGGAGGAAGGTTATGATTTATGGCTGGCTTTATCCCAGGATTTGACATAAGATAAAATTATGATGGCCTATCCCAAATTTTAATCCATTTCCAACCCCCTTTCTTTGTCTGGTTAAGCTGTTTCGTCAATGTCATTTGATTTGAGATCTTGATATCAATTTAAAACTTTAAATCGATATAACACCATTCGAATGATAATTTCTATAGCTTTAAAACAGTAAAAGGCATGTCATGCCATCTACTCAAAAAAAAAAGGAACTGGTAGCTTAAACCCGTCTGGCAGCTGTGATGATGTAAATGGACTTTTATTACGCTCACGACTGAAGAGCCGTGATGGTAGTTTAAGGGGTTTCATATATAAAAACCTGAACGTCGAAGACACTTGTCTTGAAATCTATCAACCCGACATATACTACACCAGGAAAATGAGAGCTAATGTTGTCAGGCCCAAACAACACAATTACTATAAAAATGATTCTTACCTAAATTAGAGGGGTCGTATATAAAAGCCTAAGCAACTAATAAAAACAACCGACAGCTGAGATTATTGCATTGAGAAAAACATACAAATACAAACCACATTATTGTGGAAGTTAAACCCTTGATGCCACCTTATTACATCTTAATTATAATTATTAATATTTCCATGAAGACATTTCAAACAGCTTTCTAACATGTCGCATGTCGTGTCTTCATCAGCCTTTCTCTAGTCTTGTTCAAACTGAATGAACAGTTGTCTTGAATAATGTCATGTATCAATCAGGCAGACAACAAACACTAACAGACTTCCCACAAGGTAGGGTTGCCACCTTTTGGTAAGGGTAAGGAGGGACACTTATCGAATATATGCATATCGCCGATCTTCATACCTAAATTTGTACATGGAACAATTTATTAATAAGAGAAAGATGGTATATATTCATTACAAAGTCAAAACTGAATAGTCTGTGTAACAGTAACACTAACTTTAGAAAAGAAAAGGCTAGCAAAATAATAAAAAAATATATATAATGCGTCCCTCTTAGGCATAATTCGGGACGGTGAAAATGTTCTTAAAATGCGGGATGTCCCGCCAAATTCGGGACAGGTGGCAACGCTACCACCAGGTGAGTTATGAGCTTTGCTGCCATTGGGAAGAGGTCTGTATTATGAGGGTCAGTCAAATGAAAACGAGAAGTAAGTAAACTGTTTATTATTTCAAAAGTATTTGCTGTAACTGTTAATACATTTATCCCACTGAGAGACAAGATGGTCAGTGGATTCATGGAAAAATGTTTGCGGTTGCCCATGGAACCATGATTCTACCCAGGCATGCACCTCTTCATTTGAAGCAAATCGACGGCCACAAATGTCTTTCTTCATTTCTCCAAAAGTATGGAGCGAGATCTGTACTGTATGGAGGAAACTTTGCAAAGATTGAAGCGTGCCATCAAGTCCAAACTGCCAGGAATGTTGACGGACGGCATCATTCTGTTGCACGATAATGCTCGCTCACATTTTGCCAAAGTTGTTTCGACTATGCTGCAGAAGTTTCACTGGGAAGCCCTTACACATCCTCAATACACTTCAGATCTTGGTCCATATGTTTGGAGAAATGAAGAAAGACATTTGTGGTTGGCAATTTCCTTCGAACGAAGAGGTACATGCCTGGGTAGAATCATGGTTCCTTAGGCAACCGCAAACATTTTTCCATGAAGCCACTGGCCGTCTTGTCTCACAGTAGGATAATAGTATATTGCGATACTAGTTCCGTAAGCGGTGCATACGGATCGAGGAAAGAGTTATTTCAATTTCCAAGATCCGTTATGCGCGTACGGAACGAGTATTGCATGTTATTTTTTGCACGATGATTATTTATATCAATTTATTTATATTAATTGAGATATTAGCTGAAAATATTATGTTTATACACAATTGAAGATAGATGTTATATTTCAGAAATTGATTCGCATATGTTGGTTGTTATGGGAACCGAATATTTGTCCTGTTCAAGTCTCCAAAACTGGGGGGCCTTGGTTCCATAAAGGCTTGTATTATGATGATTTTACTTACAGCACTTGTGCTTTTTGTCATTTTTACCGCACGGAGATTTCTTTTGTTTTCATAGCAACCAGATTGCGTGTGGGAATGTCAAGTTACGATCCACGGCAACAATATTCGTAAGTACCACTAATTAGTTACGTCATGCAAAAATGTATTAACAGTTATGACGATTACTTTTGAAATAATAAACAGTTTACTTACTTTTTTTCCATCTGTCTCGTTTTCATTTGATTGACCCTCATATATAGAAAAGATGAGAGAATCTTATGAGACAACTGTTCAGTTAGACTTACTATTTACATATGTACACAGGAAAGGATACAAGCTGTAGTTAAGTAGACATCTCCTTCGCGTAGAACTCGAGCGTGGAGCTGCTCTCTTGCTATCTGTCATGGTTGAGATTCGAGTAAGCAGTTGTGTCGCTCCACATGCAAGTCCAGCTGTAAACAAAACACAAACCAATTAGACACCTTATCAACTGCTGGGAATGCCTTCAGTTTGAATGTCAAACTTCATTAGTCTATTTCAATCTGATTTTGAAAACTGAAGACAACCCGATTGCAAAGTACAAAACAGCACCACCAGGTGTACATAGGCCTGCCAAATGTGTTCTCGTAAGTGAACTAGGTTATCCAAGTACACTGGAGTCATTAAGATCCCACATAATTCACGTAATACACATACACATATCGGTAGTAAACATTTCAGCGCTAAACTTTACAATTATGTAATAATTATATAAGAGTTGAATTTTACACAAAACTTCACTTTTGGTATGGTTTGATATGATATGATTTGGTATGGTTTACCTGTACTAGTTTCGGAGCCTTCGCTACCATTGTCTACAGCTATACTTCAACTGTTGAAGAATCTCAATTGTTGAAGTATAGCTCTTGACAATGGTAGCGAAGGCACGTAATTATTCAAAAGTAGTCAGACGTTTAAAACACTTTTAGCTCACTTACGTACCATTACTAGGACATGTTTCAAGAGGTTGCTTCACTCCCATCGTTGGCTAGCGGTCGACTGGCGCACACAGAACTTCACACAACAAAATTGCCAGAGCGCCAGTCGACCGCTAGCCGACGATGGGAGGGAAGCAACCTCTTGAAACATGTCCTAGTAATGGTACGTAAGTGAGCTAAAAGTGTTTTAAACGTCTGACTACTTTTGAATAATTAGTAAAGCTTCACTGTCTAAAAAACATCATTCTAAACATTGTAGTACACGTAAACCATACTAAAAGTGAAGTTTTTGTGTAAAATTCAACTCTTGTATAATTATTATGTTATATAACTTCACTGTGTTAACTTCCAATACAATTTAATATTCACAATTATGTAATCGCCGCATCTCAGCCAGGCTGCACTGAGTGGGACCAAGTATACATGTCACCATTATTACAAACATGACTAAGTGCAGACTGAACTCAGCAGATGATCGTGCAGTCTATGGATTATAAAACGACACTGCATGTATGGGATAATACAGGATGATTAATAAAATCAGTATTAGCAGAAGTTACTTCAAGAAACAAAGGTTCTGGACATATTTTACGGAAGGTACGAAATCTTCTGCATTGAGTTAAGTGGTGACATGTTATGCTACTTCATGGGGTTTGGTTACGTCACATATTCAATCTCTTCCTGCGACGGGAAATTTTACCACTGCAAAGATTGTTTCTCTGTTATTTCTGGGGCTCTAAAAGGCACAGATGGAAGCAATACGTAGGAGTTCTCATTACAATATCACAGACATTAACTAGAAACCTGACTTTTCTCCACTGCCAACTTCTGGGAGAAGTAAGAGAGGCTAAGTGAAGTGGAAGTGGAAGCTAGGTGGCGAGCTCTGAACAGTCAGGAAGGATAAGCTTATTTAATAGAGCTTTCATTTAGTCAACAAAGGAATCTGATACAAAGCAGTGATTACATACAACATGCACAATTAAGGTTCATACATTTTCATGAGGTTATGTTAATAAAGAGTTTAGTTACCTATAAAAAAAAAGAATGACCTAAAAATTGCCTTTATTTCTCTCTCTTTATGTATGATTTACACTTTCCCACTCAATCCATTACAGTATTATAGTAATGTATACTCCTTATAGGGACTCATACATCGACTGAAGATGCAGGGGCTTACTCAAAGCAACAAATATCATATTCTTACTTTCTACATGTTGAAATAAAAATGTCACTTGAGTACCTCAACCACTACCTTCTGCTGTGTAATCAGTAGACACAATAATCTGTGGTGCCACCCTCTAGAGTAGCAGGGAGTTCGTCCCTCCACATTCCTTTAAAAGACAGGTCTGACTTTCAATAGACAAGAACAGTTTAGTTGGCCAACTCCAAATGTCTAACAAAATATGAATAGGAAAGGCCACGTTGCAACAGACTTCCAATAGTTTTTAGATTTCAAGGTATTATAACAATAATGCAACCAAACTTGCTAAATATGAAGTTTGGATTTCTTCTTAAAAATGACTTCAAAATTACTTATAACCTACAGTGAGTCTCACGCAAGAGTTGGCCAACGACGCGGGTTCCTGCGGCGCGGCGGGCACAGCTCCAAGTCCCGAGAGATCGGGTGAAATATTTACGCTAATAAAGCCGCGATCGGTGTAATAATTCAGGTTCTCACATTTACAGTTAAAATTACAATGAAAATAAATATGTACCTCATCACAAGAGATGTTGGAAATGTTCTCCTCTTGCATCCACACAATACTGGCACATTTTTATGAAATTTTCTTTCATGCGCGTAAGTTCAGCTTCCGAGATAAAGTTAATTTCTCTTGTGATATTGTCTTTAAGTTCTTCTAATGTATGGGAAATTCACCTATACACTTTATTTTTCAAGTTTCCCCATAAATAATATTCACATACTGCTAGAAGAACTTAAAGACAATATCACATAGGCCTATCACAAGAGAAATCAACTCTGTCTCCGAAGCTGAACTTATGCACATGAAAGAAAATTCCTAAAAAGGTGCCAGTATTGTGTGGAGAACATTTCCAACATCTCTTGTGATGAGCTATGTGTTTATTTTCATTGTAATTTTAACTGTAAATGTGAGAACCTGAATCATTACACCGATCGCGGATTTATTAGCATAGATATTTCACTCGATCGCTCGGGAGTTGGAGCTGTGCCCTCCGCACTGCAGGAACCCGCGTCATTGGCCAACTCTTGCGTGGGACTCACTGTATAAAAGATGCCATTTCAGACAAAAATGCCTAAAAATGCAGAAAAAATGACCCACAAAAGTAGTTTAATTTCACTCAAGACGGTATGAGCCACATATTTCCCACAGCATGGAAATCCAGGCTTTAGTAACGACACCAAAATACTCAAATTTCCTTCAAAATAAAAAAACCATTTTCTTGATACGTTAGGATAGCCAGCTTGTGTTGGTGAGCTGAACGGTCCAAGTTATGGCCGA
Organism: Ectobius pallidus; assembly: GCA_964059195.1. Classification (NCBI taxonomy): domain Eukaryota; kingdom Metazoa; phylum Arthropoda; class Insecta; order Blattodea; family Ectobiidae; genus Ectobius; species Ectobius pallidus. The sequence continues at coordinate 2,550,747 of CAXKWD010000003.1, read as the reverse complement.
TGTAGTTTGGCAACACATATCTTAGTATCCACACCAGGGCTAGAGATGACGTATATCCCAGCGTGAGGTGTGCAGATCCAACATGGTAGAGGCCTAACAAACAAACTCAAATGAGCCACTCAACAGTCCTCTTTTCTGCTTCAGTAATGTACAAGTGATATAACATTGAATAACTTCACTACCTTAGAACAAGTTTTAAGAGTGTTGAATGCTTTGTAGTCCCTCTGGTGGCGGACGGATGTACAATCGAGTGCACAGAATCTTTCCAATATAACGCACACTGGTTCATATTAAGAAAAGTCGAAAATAAAAACACTTTAACTCCACTTGCGTCAATTTTTAAAAAGTGGACTAGTTTTGGGAATGCTTCTGCCATCATCGGCTGGCCATTGACTGCCAGCTGATGATGGGGGAAACACTCCCGTAACTAGTTCGGTTTTTTAAAAATTGACATGAGTGGAGTTAAAAGTGGAATGATAATTCTTTCACACTGGCTGTGTGTAGGCTAAGATGGACACGTGAAGTCAGAATGAAAAATTCAATGCCATAGCTGGGATTTGAACCAGGATCTTCGGCTCTCCGTGCCGATGCTCTAACCAACTGAGCTACAATGGCAACATGCCGGTACGACATTAAATTCTCCAGCTGACTCACAATCCCAGAATACCACCAGGCGTTCTCAATATGAGATACGAACCCAGTGGCGACTTACAAGCTGTAAGTGCTTAAAGACCCGGGCTTTATAGTAAACCACTAGTATAGGCCTCGCCAGGAATATTGGCAGATGTCCTTGAGTGCGTAGCTAGCCAGCTAGCCCCCCGGGTTCGCCAGGAATATTGGTGTATGCCCTTGAGGGCGTAGCTAGCCCCTTCATAATGTTATCTTTCATCACCGTGTGACACATACGCACATGGTGCTGATTAAGCAAAACATTGGAATACGTTACAGTGCATCTCGAGCAGTGTGTTTATACATATCCAATATCAAGTTGCATCATTCTTCCAGCTTCAGCCTGTGTGTCACACCGCTTCTAATGGAATCATGCCCCTCCTCTGATACTGCCATCACACCCCCTCAGACCAAACCATGACCACGATAAAGTAAGTGACTCGCACCATAGCTGTCCATTAAAATTTCCATACGCCAAAAACCGTGGCGCAACCTGTAGGTCACAGTGGAATGATAATTCTTTCACTCTGGCTGTGTATAGGCTAAGATGGACACGCGAAGTCAGAATGAAAAATTCAATGCCATAGCCAGGATTTGAACCAGGATCGGCTTCGGAGTTAAAAGTGTTTTTATTTTCAACTTTTGTTAATATTCAGTATGTTTACATCACTTTCTTTTAATTTTTTTTTTAACACTGGTTCATGTTGGCAATGCCCACTCCCCTGATCATCACCCATTTTTTCCAAGATGCTTCATACTTTACGAACCACGACTAAGAGACTCTAGATTCGCTGAGAGAACATAATAATTTAAAAATTAATCTTAATCTTGGTCGATAAGGGAAATAACTTTCTGTTTGTTGTCCATGTCCTTTGTTCTCTTCAAATGACTGTACAGTCGGTCAAATAAAAAACATCGGGCGGTATTTGATTAAGTATCACGAACGAGCATATGCGCATGTACAGGAAGACTTAAGGTTAGGTTCACACACGACTCTTGTCTATCCATGTATTTTCTTGATTATTTAGTCAGTTTTGTTCCAAAACAAACATGTTTAGAAGGCTGTGGCTATATGCCTCAAATCCGCCATATTCTTGGTTGCAAATTTTTATAATATTAATAATTAATAGATTCGCGAGGAATATTCAAGGAGCATTTTTTTAAGATTCTATTTTATAATACCGGTACTTCTAGTGCAAAATCAATAACTTACGCTCAACTTCTGCAACCAATCTTAGCATCGAAATAAGCATCCGGCCAGATCAACGTTTGCTATGAAAACTTCCGGTTGCATTATAGTAAAGTTTCCACCTCTGTGCTGCTCTTTCATAAATATGGAACCTTCTCGCTGCTTCAGAGACCGAAAAATGCAGGTCAATTACAGCCCTAACTACACTTTCTCTCACGTTAGCATTTGTATGTGGCGATGACACAAAGCAAAATGAATTATGACAATGCATTAAGTTGAATATCGTGTGTTGCGCTTTCCACGTTGTTCATTTTTTCCCTCAGTGTTCACATTTTCCCTCCTGCCGCATGGCCTCATATGTTCCGAAAATGACCTGTATTTTGTGTTTTTTATAGGAAACTTGTGAACTAATGCGTCAAAACTTTAATTTTAACAGCATACGAGTCCCGACTTTTTTATTTGACCGACTGTATGTATAATGTAGAAGACGCTATTTACAGGAAATTTCACCCAACCCTCGTCTTGATGTGCGTCTTATTCCCCCCAGACCTTTGCTCCTGAACCATAAACCGACCTGTGTACATAGGTTGATGTTTGAATGCCAGACACATATAGACACTTGTTGTGATGCATGTCTCCCAGACACTCAAATGAAAGTCCACTCCCTTTCACTGCTCCCCTAGTTCTGAGCGTTGTTCGTAAGTTAATGCATGTGGTAAGACTTGAACTCAAACCAATAAGAGAATGGCTCTACCAAGGCTGGTGTGGAACAAAGATAAGGAGATTCAATGCCAACTTTAAATAAAGAAAAGACACTTGAAGAAACCAGAAGGATCGGAAAGTTTCTGTACCTTCTGATCTATCTATCTTCGGCTCATTTTAGAAGAATACTTTCTCCAGACTATTGTGGCCTTAGTGTAGCAACTTTGACCAGTCCACCTACTGCCAGAAGGACTACAGAGATTAGCTGAGGAAGGTAGCAATAGCTCTTGAAACATATGATGTAATGATAGCATTTCATTGATCACCACCGTACTGCATACGAAAGCAAAACTGATCCATCTGGAATGCTAATCATATTTTGGCTGCTCTTTATATCTTTCTAGCTCTGTGGCTGTCAAACATTACAAAGTGATTTCATGTTTCGATTTGCTATAGTTTACCTGCACGTGGCTCCCTCCTGTGGAGATGAGGTCATCATCGCTAGGGATGTTGAGTTCATGAGTTGATTCTTCTTCTTACGAATAAAAATCTTCTCCCAGACTGAAAGCTCTTTATAGCCACTGACCATTTCATCAGTTCTCGACCCCTATCGACTTCAAGACCGCTGATTTGTCGATAGCGATCCAGAACTGATGAAATGTAAACTTTCAGTCTGGGAAAATATTTTTATTCAAAAGATGAAGAACCAACTCATGATCTTCGACATCCCGACCAACAATCCCCTTGTCTCAAAATGTGTTGAAATATCTACACGAGGGGGCCACGACAGCTGCTGAAAATGGAAGCAATTTCTTCCAAAACTTGTCAAGTTAAGGGGGTGAGAGGGACAATTTTGAAATTTCATATCAGTTTTTTCCAATGTTTTGGTATACTGTCTTCAGGAATTGGCCTTGAACATTCTTCAAGACTTGCTCCATGTTGTCCATAATCATTTGTATTCACAGTATTTTAATAAATAGGAAGGGAGTCCTTTATCGATAGCTACTTTAAAATTCAATATAAAAAATTTATGAATATTGAAAATTAGAAAAATATTTCTCATTATAAAAGTATATAGCTCATAGAAATTATTGTTTTTCTTTGGCTGTGTCATACTGGCACCTATCAGCAGCTATCCTAACAGGATTTCCCCTCCTTCAATTCTGTATATAACTTCACTGCGTTATTCTAGCATTACGAAACAAATATTGTTTACTCATGTAGTCAAACTCTGTTATCTGTTAGCTGTAAACATCATGCACACTTATATGTACTCACAATTGTCCAGACGTGTGTGTCAGATATGTGAATGTTTCAATAAAAAACCTTATTTTTCAAGTAGCTGGTTGTTGGCGCATATATACAATGCATCACTTTGCATGCCAGCAGATGACAAAAATTTTCTGAGAGGGTGATTCGAATGAGTGAATGTATAGTGTCATCTGTTGTCTAAATCCTAACACAATAGTTCCCTGTACCCTGCTTTGGCCTGCCATCTGTAGCTAACTTTTCAGGTGATGTTTTGCACCTCGCATTGAAATGCGTTGTGACAACATGCAGGCAGGAGATGTGTAAATCAGTCAAGAAATACATGCTTTGCTTTAGTTTTGGAGGAAACTGACAAATTATTTGCAGCTGTTTGTGCATTTATGATTACAAAAGAAATTTCAGCCACTCCACGGAAAGCGAGCCTTAAGTGTCCATACCGTAACAACCTTTTAATATTAATTTAAAATATATGTCATCATTGAAAAATTATGAAATTTATTTTCAGTACTAGTCTACTGAAGAACTAATTCTCAAAATTAATTCCATAATGTTTCAATGATGACACATATTTTAAATTAATATTAAAAGGTTGTTACGGTCTGGACACTTCAGGCTCACTTTCCGTGGAATGGCTGATTTCCAACTTAATTCAGCCCCACAAGTTAGCACAGTAGTATATATTCAACTTTGTGCTAGAATTTCGCCCCACAGCTTCTTTTACAGGCATGTAAATCTATAGACATGGAACTATTGCAGTTGCACACACATAAATCTCATTGATATACGCCTGGATCGAAGCAGTGAACTTAAAAACCAAAAGCCAATGCCTTACAAAGCTTATTAAAATCTATAATCCATTATGTGCAAAACCATAAATGTTTAACTTTTCAAATCGAATGCTTATAATCTGCTTGTAAAAATGTTTAAAGAACCAGTTAAAATATAATAATACGTTTATTAGATGTGATGAAACAGTATATTAATGAACAAGCTTCAAACCCTGAAAGCAGCAAGCCTGATCTTGGGTTTGTTTGGGAAATTTGTGTGCATCCATTGTTTGGATTGTTCTTTTGATTCTGGATTGTCGTAACAAATCCACGTTTCATCCCCTGTCACGATGGATTTCAAAAACTCGTTCCCGTGCCAATTGACTTTCACCTTTTTTAGCAACTGAAGAAAGATTTAGGAGGACAGTGCTTCCACACCAACGTAGAACATCAAAATGCCCTGAAGACCTTCTCAATACGCTGACGGCAAGCTTCTATAAAGAGGGTATTGGAAAGTTGGTACCATGCTATGACAAATGTCTCAATCGGAGCCCGACTATGTAGAGAAGTAGCTAGAAGGTGTACCTAAATGTTCCAAATAGAACAGTTTTGATTTTCACTGTGGTTTTCATTTTATGCCCCATCGGAGGGGGGTAAAAAAGCCGTCGTCTATACTATACTTTTGTTGTTATAAAATCTAGCTTTTTGTTATGTACAGGGTCATTTTGGCCATTTTTAGACATCGGTCTGTCAATAATAGACTTCGGATTTTAGGTAAAAACCTATTTTAATCCTTAAGTGATATATGGACGAAAACTTGTATATGCATGTTTCATAAGTGATTATGCCCAAAACTGATACTTTTATAGGTCCTAAAACAGCCTATTTTTACGTTAGAGCCTAATATTGCCTTTTTGCTTGTTTTTTCTCTAAAGTTCAAAATAAGTTATTTTTTGTTATAAATTCTAGCATTTATTTTCAGTTCGTACTAAATTTTTAGCTCGGAATGTGCAGTATATGACACATTTATAACGTGGTTAAATAGTAAGGAATGTTTCGTCTTCAGTAGAAAAATTCCTTGGAATTCCCAAGGAAATGTAGTGTTTTTCTCCCGATTCCCACATCCAGTATATATATAAAAACGCAGTTCTCAGAATCACTGAGGGATACAAGGGGTTGAATATGCTAGCGTGCGTAGCTTCAGGGCGCATGGATTAGGTTTTCACTGTTATGGTAGTAATACAGGCCCTAGTAATAGTTCTATATAATTCTGTGTACCATAGGCCTATATGTGTGTTTTATCTTGATTAATGATTAATGGTGACTTCAATAAATACAATATTCTGCATTGCAATTGAGATATTTCAGAAAATTGGCAACTTAATGATTTTAAGACTATTTTACGATTTTTAGAACCTATTTTCCAAATTTTAGAGCCTATTTTAGGTACCTAAAACAGCATTTTTAGCGACCTAAAAGTCCGAAGTGTAGTCATTAAACAGATTTTCCTCCTGGTTCACAATTTCCGGACCTTAAAGGTAGGGATTCAGTAAGTTTCGCATCCAGAATAAATGAGTTAAGAATTTGACGCAAACAGTAAATAAACTCGCAGGCTTAAACCGAGGAAGACAATAAGAAACTTGAAAACTGAATGCAGTTACCACTCAACATGTTTTACAAACATTTTCATCGACATCATCAGCTGAGGTCAACTGCAGAGTTTGTTGCAAGACTAGTAGACGTCTCTGCTTTGGAATATTAGAACTTACCTACCTATTTCTATTTTGTTAAAACTTTTTCCGAATTTGGACCACAGATCATGAATTTGGAGATGACAAAATAGCTATTTATGTATCAAGTATGCAAAATAACGCTTTAGCGGATGAATCTAGTATAGCAGCCGAGGCTGAAATACTGGATGAGTCCGATAAAGAATTTGCGTACATGGTGCATACAATATTTTTTTAGTAAAAGGTTCCTAATTGTGTGAAATGAAACAAAAATACCGTATATAATTAATTATAATGGAAGGTAGTCAGCCATGTTCTCACGGCCCTCTGAAATGCAAGACAACAATGAACCGTACGTACCAATTCAAAATGTGGTAGGCTATAGATGTGTTATATGAGTCGCTGATTTGTAAACAATAATAAATACGAACTAGTATTTATGAAAAGCTTGTGAAAATATGAATGATAATCCCGAGGAAATTTCACTCCAAGCCAAAAACAGTGAATTGGAGCTGGTGCCAGCAACATCATGGCAGAAGGAATAGGGAGTACATTACAATTAAATGGTGCATCCATGGTAAGCTATGTGGACAAAGATGTGAAAAGTTGTTGGCTTATATCAGTTGTAATATGATGAAGTACGCTACTCTGTTTTGCGAAAAACCCTGGTAAAGTTTCTGATTATCACAAAGAAACATGTTGGCTTAAATGTTGTTGTTTTATGACCAATTACATGCTTAAATCCATGTTAATGTTGGTGTGACTGGTCAATGCCATCTGGATTTGGTTTATAGATTGCCATGACGACTTTAAAGGACTAGGCCGATAAAACTGCATTTTGAATGCAGTTTTATGCAATTTTAGCGGCCTTGGTTGCTAAAATGCAATTTTTCGGCGTGTTACCAGTTCGACAAGCAACTGTTTTAGAGAGCGTGTAGTAAAAAATTATTCAAAACAGTATTTCTTCACTGAAAGTGCAATTATTTCTGAGACACATACTTCTGGACAAGAGTGAAAGAGGTGTGTTGTGTTATGCGTTACCCTGCTCCTGGACTGCAGGCTGCACAGGGGTGTCCTGCAGGAAGTGGAGGCGGCCGACATTCTGCCGCTTTGCCAGTCACGGAAACCTCTTCCCGCTTTACCCTACGTGGAAGACAGAGACATACACAATCTGTGTTAAGCTACCAACTTTCTTGCTATTACAGCTATGTATGCTTTAGACAGAATGTTTGTCCTCCCACTCCCACTGGTTGCTTATTCTCACAGACGCCTTTTGAAAATAAAACCTGACTGCCATTCTACAACAGTTTACCCACTTCCACACTAATGGTACTTATGTTCTAAAATGTAGTCAAATCAAAATAAATTACCTTCAGTGGATTACGTGTTTTTTAAAAACCTTCACGACGTTTCGACTCAAACCTAAGGGCCTTCCTCAGGTCACTGTTGGAATAGTCACCTGAGGAAGGCTCAGAGGTTCAGGTCGAAACGTTGTGAAGGTTTTTAAAAAAAAACACATAATCCACTGAAGGTAATTTTATTTTGATTTGACTACATATATGTTGCATGGTGGAAATCATGACCAAATATGACAAGTTTATTATGTTCTAAAATATTTAATTCACTCTTCTCTCAAGCGGCATTAAAAAAATTAAGAATGTGCTTAAAACTGTTTCTATAATATAAACAATTTAATATATTTATTTATTAAATTTATCATTTGTATTGAATTTTATATTAGCAAAAATAAGTTATATTTATTCACTGAATAATTTTCTATGTACAGTAAAAATGTAAATGAACAATATTCAAACATACAGTGTTAATAAAGTATAAGGTTATCATACTATTTAACAAGTTTATACAGTTTATATAAAAATATAACGAGATTGAATATGGCACCTTAACCTGGACTGCAATTCATCTTCAGCCAGTGTTGATCAGTTGATCGGCATCGGCAGCCTCTCATAGGCAACCAATGAACTTCCTAACAAGATCATCATCTGTGGGAAGTTCAAAGTTCGTAACTGTATTTCTGTTCTTGTGTATGTGAGTTTTCCCCTGAAAGTTTTGGAAGAAAAGAAACACACTTATGAACTTTTTAAATTCCCACAGATCTCATTACGAAGTTCGCTGGTTGCCAACAAAAAAATGCTGATGCTAATCAACTAAAAGACGGAAATTAGCTGAGGATGAATAGGGATACCCTTTGAAACTTCGAAACAGGTTAGTGTCAATTTTAGTGAAGTTAGTGTGTCACAATTCATCTCATTATATTTTTAAGGTGTTTAAAATATAAGACATTTATAGTGTGATGTTAATTGTATATTTTATAATTAAAGTGTAATTTATTAAATTTAAATCATTTAAGAAATTTTTAATAAATAATTATGTCATGAAGAAAACTATACCTGTGTAATAGAAATGAAACTAATGTCTTATGGTCGAGGGTACATGCTTTGCCAGACATTCAGTTTCTGGCTGCTTTCTCTGTGTAGCCAATCAGGGCACATGTGCATTGTGGTCGGGAGAGAAGGTGTGTTTATGCTCGCCAAATCACCATTGATGCCCAAAACTCTTGGCAATGCAGCACAGATTCTTGTTTAGGCTACAGTCAGTCTCTTCACTGATAGCAAGAACAAGATGGCCGAAACATATGGAAATATCCACAAGTTATGTACAGTGAGTCCCACGCAAGAGTTGGCCAATGACGCGGGTTTCTGCATTGCGGCTGGCACAGCTCCAACTCCCAAGCGACCGGGTGAAATATCTACGCAAATAATACCGCGATCGGTGTAATGATTCAGGTTCTCACATTTACAGTTAAAATTACAATGAAAATAACCACGTACCTCATCACAAGAGATGTTGGAAATGTTCTCCTCTTGCATCCACACAATACTGGCATCTTTTTAGGAAATTTTCTTTCATGCGCATAAGTTCAGCTTCAGAGATAGAGTTAATTTCTTTTGTGATATTGTCTTTAAGTTCTTCTTATGTATGGAAAATTGACCTATACACTTTATTATTCAAGTTTCCCCACAAATAATATTTACATAGTGTTAGAAGAACTTAAAGACAATATCACATAGGCCTATCATAAGAGAAAGTAACTCTGTCTCGGAGTTGAACTTATGCGCCTGAAAGAAAATTTCCTAAAAATGTGTCAGTATTGTGTGGATGCAAGAGGAGAGCATTTCCAACATCTCTTGTGATGAGGTACGTGGTTATTTTCATTGTAATTTTAACTGTAAATGTGAGAACCTGAATCATTACACCGACCGCGGCATTATTTGCGTAGATATTTCACCCAATCGTTCGGGAGTTGGAGCTGTGCCAGCCGCGACGCAGAAACCCGCGTCATTGGCCAACTCTTGCGTGGGACTCACTGTATATAATTTGAATTTTGTAAGCCTAACATAATAATGAGCTGGACTGGATTTGAAATAATTTCCTATATAAATTAAATGCGTAACACGCAATAGAAATACTTAAAAAATATTTACTACTAATTTAAAAGGCCCAGCATCACTCGAGTTTGGTATTTGAAGTAGGCCTAGTTTACTTCTGATTTTCAAACTCCAGGCCCTTATACAGTAGGGATTATATGACCAATACACTTTCTTTTCTTCGGTGGCATTTCGATAATTCTGGAAAAAGAAGCTTTGTGAATGGCAATAATGAGAGAAGGGCCCAAAAGCTACATGTACAAAATTTCATCAAAATTGGATTAAAACTTTAAAAAACTAAAGTGATCACTACCCAGGTCATAGAAAGTCTTATGGTTCAGGGAGGGTGAGGATCCCAGACTTTGAGACATTCGGCACACAAAGACGCTAAGGTTGTCAGCCTTCATGCACCGGCCGAATTTTCCCCAGGATTGCTCCTGGTAGTCATTTCTATTAGAGAGTGAGTCGACCCCAGGGTCATGGTGCCTCCAGAAGAATTAGGTCAAGTGAAAATTCCCAGAGACAGATAAAATACGTGGTCCTACTTTCCACTAAAATTTCAATAACATAAAAGTGATGAACACTTGATAAAAACACTTAGTTATGATAGTGGTTAAAAGATCGGTTAAAAACAATAAAAAACACAAGACGTTTCAGCCCGCCCTCCAGGCCTTCCTCAGTCAGTCTGACTGAAACGGCGGGCTGAAACGTCTTGTGTTTTGTGTTTTTTATTGTTTTTAACCGATCTTTTAACCACTATCATAACTAAGTGTTTTTATCAAGTGTTCATCACTTTTATGTTATATTCCCAGAGACTTCATCGGGGATAAAACCAGCGACTTTCCAGTCTGTAGTGTTGTGCTTCACAGAATAAAACTGTACATTTGCATAATATACAGACACGTGAACATTCTTACTTTAGAATATAATCACATATAGATGTATTTTTACCTTATAGATTAATATATTATGTTATAACTTACATACCTGACACTCACAAATGAACTGGAGTAATTCGATAGATGCACTTTTACCTTAATGCATTACACAAATTACATTACATTTGATGATAACATTAGGCAATTTTACTCATGCTTAAGTAATCAAACATAATTAAATTTTTGAAAAATTGGAGACTCTGTATGCACAGTCATTTGTCCTCGTATAGCAACCATATAGGGTTATAACATTCTGTTATGCCACATTAAGGGGGTTGAATAAGGGCATAATAATTGTTTTGTTCAAAATGAAATGTTGACATTGCTTTCCCTCGTGTTTTGAAGGGTGAGTGTGAAAAATCTCATCAAGATCAAAATAAAACTGCAGACAAATAAACACACAACTCTACTTTATATACGAAACACAACGAGGCACAAGAATCCAGCAAATCACACAATACGAACTCCCCTATTAATCAGCAAAGCTAATAATGAACAGAATGATTAAGGAAAATGTAATAGAACAAAACAGAATTGCCAGTAATAACAAGACAACAAAGGAGTAATCCCGGATTCTCCCAGACAAGAAGCAATAGCGGACATGATTGCCTGGCAGCACACTTCCACAGGATCTCTATATACCCATCGCCGATGTGTGTTTTATGCGAGGAAGAAAACTCCGTAATGACAGCAGAGCATCTTCACATCTGCCAAGCATTATCCGGACTACATCCATCATTATATTGGGAAGCAAGAAGGAGAATGGAGTTCATCCAAATCCCAGGGCATTAGACTACTACTACTACTACTACTACTTTATATATAAAGATGGATGTTACGGATTAGTTGGTGCCAAGCAGAAAAGATAAGGAAATAAATCAGTTGCCACAGTAGACTCAACACTAATGTTGGGAATAACTGAGGATGACCACAACGGTGGCTGAAACTAGTTCAAAGTATTTATCCAAAGAGAAGTTTTGTGTGTGCATTTAACAATAATAGACTCAACCCTGCTTATAGGAACAAAAGATTTGCTAAGAATGTTATAAACTATAAAATTTATCAGGGATCATTTTAGCCTCAGTGATCCTATTTTCCACCCATCACAAACATTAATTGGGATATGGATAATATGGATGAAGCTCGTAATTATACAGTTTTCTTCAGTCCCCATTTTCATCTCTCAAATATTTTCCTAAGCCCCTGTTTTCGAACACACTCAGATTATGTAAGCAGCCATGTCTCACATCCATATAATACAACCAGCAGGATAATAGTCTGCCACTATACTGTGCACAGAAAATGTTCCAGAGAAGCCAACTAACATAATCTATGGACGATATGACAAAATACAGTGCAAACAATTCAAACTTAAGTGTAAAAATTTTAAAACCTTGCAGTCAGTTATATCTGTATTCCACTCACAAAGAGTTAAAAGAGACTAAGGCCGGTTTTCATAGTCGGCGACTTTATAAAGCTGAATTATTGGACAAGTCGACTTATATGTTTTTTGTATTCATAGTCTTCTTTAAAGTCGTAAAGTCTGACTTCATAAAGCTCTACTTACTCTACATATTCAAGTCGAACTCAATAATATGAAAAATCACGCGTTCACTGCCATAACAACTGAATCAGCAAATAGTACTTCAGATTTTTTTCAGTTTTCGAGTAATGCAAAGCCATTTGGGTACGTATTTCGCTGTTGTGATACATAAATACAGACGGCGATGTTCATTGTAAACAAAGAATTCAATTCATCCAGTAATATTATTATGCAGCGTGTAAGTAAACTAATCCCCTGTTTCTTGAGAATATTTTGTGTATATATTAACTTGGACATTGTTCAGAATTAATACCGGTATGCTTATGTATTTATTTCGATATTAATTGAGTTCTAGAAAGATTGAAAACAGCTGAGGAAGCTTTGGGTCAATATGAAATGCCAGCAGAGAGATATTCTGATGAAAGAAAGCCGATTGGTATTTCCAAAATTGTGTTTTCTTCAAACAAAACCTCTTTGATGGATTCCTCATGTTTCAAAAATAATGCTAAGATCCTAAAAATCACTGCCCACGGTTCAGACTTAAACTGAAATAAGTCAGGGGACCCTTGACTTGATAAAGTACAACTTATTTTGGCAAATAAGTCATACTTTAATGACTATGAATAGCAATAAGCTCGACTTGGTCAAGTCTGACTTTATAAAGTAACTATGTCATAAGTCCGACTTGTTTCTGTCAGAAATTCAACTTAAGACGAGATTAAAGTTCGACTTGGATATAAGTACGTCTTATTGCAACTATGAATACTGGCCTAAGAATCTTACAAGGATCATCTGCAAATCAGAATGCATCCTGAAGCATGTTATTTAAAATCAATGCTGTATACGCTAATCAAATTATAAAAACCTCATTTTATCACTCAACTTCACTTTTAATTGTTTACTTACACATAACGCGTTTCACAAGCATTATGTGAGGAAGCGAGCAAGTCGCTTGTGAAACACGTTATGTGTAAGTAAACACATAAAAGTGAAGTTGAGTGATAAAATAAGGATATTATAAACCGCATATGCTATTATGTGTTTGGCTACTTGGTGCACTTACATCATTATGATGAGGGGAATGAGCTGCGTGACGGCTGCAAACTGGAATATCAGTCCTCGCTCCAGGTTCCTCATCACGGGATACAGGCTGTTGAAAACTATCGACCCCAGCAGCATGCACACGTTCTCCACACTCGCCACAAACGCATACATCTTGCCTGGAAAACAGTCATACACATTTATTACACACTTCTACTACAATTTTATTTATTTATTGAATAACCATATATGATAAACCCTACTTTACCCTTACGTATATTAGGGCTGTAGTTTGTCACCAGGAAACTTGACAACATATTACAACTTACAGCTTTACAACAGCTATTCCTGCTACTTGCTATAACACAGAATTATACAATCCAAGATAAACGAGTAATGGAATGCAAAAACTGCATCAGAATATACAGTGCGCCCGAGAACATTCTCCGCAGTTGCTATTTGCTGGAGAGAGGGCTAGCTGGAGCAGTTACGTTGGCAACACGAGCTTTTATAAAAACAAACAGTCAGCTGTGTATGCAGGCAGGCAGAGGTCATTGTCACTTTATCAATGGGTGCATTGTCTACTTACTAATCGGTACATATTGCAGTGTGCAAGCATTTAGATCGAATATTGTGACAGCACTTCCAGCACCTGCAATGATCGGCTGTGGTGAGTACCAACTTAACTGCTGCAGCTAGCTGCCTCTCCAACAAGTAGCCGCTGCGGAGACTATTCTCGGGCGCACTGTACATAAGTTAAATAAGACATAATTTTACAATGGATCCCGGCTCATTGTGGTTTGGAAGGTATCAAGATGGCTGACAGGTTAGCAATAAAAGGAACCTTAAGAAAACAACAAAAGATAAATCATCTATGTTTTAAATTAGCAAAACTTTTAACCAAATTAATATTAAGAAATCATGTTGGTGACCTCAAACAGCAACAAATTGAAATCACTGCTAAAACCTAATACTGTACCAGACAGCTCTTGATTAGAAACTGGTCTAATTGGCAGAACCTCTTCTTCGAATAAATTTGCCCAACTTACCACGTTGTGTTTTATGTAATGATATTAATACCACCATGAACACAGAACACCTACCAGTCTGCAAAACTCTCCAGAAAAAGCTTAAAACAGAAGAATTCCAAATAAGCAAATATTATCAGGAAGCCCGAAAGCAAATGAAGCTTGAAAACACTTGCTATATACAGCAGGAGAGTCCTGCAAACTCAGCACTCTCGCAGTCGCACAACTCAACAACACCAACGTGAGTAACAAACAATTTTTTGGCAGGAAATAAGGTAAACTTACAAAATTACGAGGATAATCCAGAAAGTAGGTTCCGATGACCGATAAAGAAATCAAAAGCATTAATAAATAAGAAACATGTATTGCAATATTTACAGATTCACTGGCTACTTCTCTTCACTGTCAGCACCGTTATCGGGGCAATTATCTTAGCGGTATACCAACAATTGAATGCTCATGTCGTAGGACTCTGCCGCCAACGTCTGAAGCCATAAAATCAATGTGTCTGCTCCTCTGCATCGTCTAGTCAGAAATCGCTTCATGGGATGGAAGAGATGAAGTCACTTGGCATGAGGTCAGGGCTGTAGGGTGCACGGTCAAAGACCTCCTTGTCTTCTTGGCAGAAGCTCCAGGTTTGGGTCTTTGGCAGTAAACGAGTATAACATCAGCAATGAAAAACTGGTACCACGTTACAATAAAGGACTTGACAGCAATGGCGATTACGTTGAGAAATAGAGTAAGGTACTGTATCTTTGTAAATAAAGTTTTGTGTTGATATCAATCGTTATTATTTAGTTATGTCAAATTGTTCTTTACTTTCTGGATGGCAGTACTGTATATATATTTCACGAAACAAAAGTCCTACCAGCCAGGAGAGATGGCAACACTATGGGATAAGTGTCTAGCTTATTCAAAGTGGAAGTTGGCAATAGTGACGTGTTACTGTGGCTAGAGTGCATGAACTTAACATCATCTTTGGCAAAGATTGTAAGACACACCGTGTGTTCAATAGGTGAAGCTTGCGGGATTGCAAACGTGGCAGCCGTTTATAGATTTAACCCTAAGAATATATGATAATATTATAGGAGAAAAATTCCACTGACACTGGGATTTGAACCCAGGACATTTGGCTATCCGTGCCAATGCTCTACCAACTGAGCTAAGCCAGGGTTCACTTCAAAGCGTCAGATGGAACCTCTCTCCTATGATCTGGCGCTCTGAAGTGAACTCTGGTTTAGCTCAGTTGGCACGGATAGCCAAAGGTCCTGGGTTCAAATCCCAGTGTAAGAGGAATTTTTGTCCTATAATATTCTCATGTAATGTCCAACAGAGACAGTAATCTGTGGTTCATGAATGCTTATACAGTAAAACCTGTCTTAAAGACCACCCCTCTTTAGCGACCACCTCCTTTAAAGACCAATTTTTCTAGGAACCGACAGTAAAACCCATAAGGCCAATGTTATTTGTACCCCTATTAAACGACCACCCCTCTCCCCGACCAACGACCAGAGTTTCATTTACGTTAAACTCCTCTATAACGACCAAAATCGTAAAAAATATTTACTCAAATGGTAGGCATTAATCAGCATTTGAAGAGAAATATTGATGTGGACACTGCAAGACGTCTCTTCAATTCTCAATACAGTACTTTTACAAGAGTGATTGAACAGAAATGAGAATATGGTTGAACAATGCTTTGGGCTGTTTTCCTCTTCGCCTTCTGGGAAATACCTTACAGCAGACAGTGAACAAGTACCGCGGCTTCAACAGGACACATTCCTATCACCTACTTCTGACCTGCTTGTTTCAATACTCTTAAGAATTCATGCCTTTATTATCTACATGATCGCAGTGACTCCGAGGGGTAATTCTATTTCTTATGAAAACATTTATTCAGTGGACATGAGGGGGTTTCTGAAATTCTCGATTCTAAGAAGCGTGCCGGTCGAGTTCCTTTCATTGTCCTCCGAGTTCCTTTCATTGTCCTCCAAGCAAAACGTAATGTAGGGAAAATAGACGTGTCTTTCTTTTCCTGGAAAACATTTCCCCGTTATATTGTAAAAGTAAGTAATAATCACCTGTGTGTTAACTTGCATAATACACCTTTCGTATTGTGCCGTATTTATTCTATTGTATTTTCAGTTTCAAGACATAAAAAATGCATTCCCCCTATTAAGAGACCACCCCTGTTAAAGACCACTTTTCCGTGGAACCAGCTATCGTCGTTATAGAGAGGTTTTACTGTATCTAGGCTAAGAATATAGTCACAAAGAATTATGTTTTATTAAAGGTAATAACCACAATTTGTGAATCTGTTACTCATGAAAATTATGTGTTTTATTTCATTTTACGTACTTTATTTTTAAGTCTTCTAAACTAAAAAAATTCACAGTAGACTGATTTGTCAATGAAGTAAAGAACAACAAAATAAAATAAATTAAAACAACTTAATTAAACTACACAAGGCTGTTTTGGTTTGAAATAGATCTGCATGAATTCCTATGTCTACAGTTTTCTTAGCTGCAATTTACACAGTTCATCGGCATGGATTAAATGCTCACCTAGTTCTGAAGTATCCACTTGTTTTGACAGCAAGGAGCGAAGTGCTGGGGTGCAGAACGAGTTGAACATGGCAGCCAGCGGAACTGAAATTACACAAGAACATATAATTTCAAGTTGTGTAAGTTAAACCTTCCAGCATCAACTCTGAAATTCAGGATGGCTATGAACTCCAGACTACCTGGCAGTCGCTGGTTCATCAGCTTAACTGGGGAAGGTTCCAGAGGTCAAATCTAATTTCCAGATAAACGAGCCAGATATATATTATAACAGGTGTGAATACAGTGAAAACCTCTCCTTAGGAACACCTGCTAGATATGGACACTCCTCATTTATGGAGAGGTTTTTATCTCTTAATTGAATAATATAGAAATAATGATCAATTAGATGAACATGTCTGACAATATAGTGGAACATCAATCATCCAAATTAACTGGGACTGAGAGTGGTCTGATTATCAACCATGAACAAAATAACATGCTAAAACTTGGAAAAAGTATATTAACAGAAACAAATATCGTTAACACATGTAACCACCAACATTGAGGATATCACCAAATGTCACTGTCGTCTTCCTTTTCATACAAATAAATACGAGGGGGAGTCCAAAAATAAGTTTCACCTGGCGACTGTGTACAGAGGTGTGGATGAAAGACAAAAAATATAATGAGGCATTAAAGATGAGACGTACAATTACCACGTAGTTTGAGATATTTGTGATACCGCTTTAGAAGCTTCAAAAATCCCTTCAGGAGAAAATCAGGGCTCTGCATACGGAAAAAGCATCAAACTGCTTATATGATGTCAGCAGTGCTCCCAACGCGTCTTTCGCTGAGAGTCTTCTTCAAAGCTGCAAACAGATGGAAGTCAATGGGTGTGAGATGAGGACTGTATGATGGATGGGCTAGGCACTCCCAACCAAGAGTTGCAATATGGTTTTGCGTTGCCGTTGCTGAGTGTGGTCTCGCATTGTCATCCAACAACAGAACACCAGATTGGAGAAGGCCAGGCCGCTTTTTCCGAAACGCCTCCTTTAATTTCGACGCTTCTTCCATATGCAGAGCCCTGATTTTTTCCTGGGGGGCTTTTTGAAGCTTATAAAGCGGTATGACAAATGTCTCAATGTACGTGGTAATTATGTGGAAAAATGAAGGTACGTCTTATCTTTAATGTCTCATTATATTTTCTGTCTTTCATTCACACCTCTATACACAGTCAGCAGAGGAAACTTATTTTGGACTCCCCCTCATACAAATATACAGAAATTAACAGGCTCACCCGAATAACAAAACTCACCAGTGGTTCTCTTGTTAACTTCTTGCTTGCCTGTCAAGTTCTATATAATAGTTTGACATTGTAAGTAACTACACTGTTAGATTCCCTCCCAGATATCTGTAAAAGACAAAGCAAACTTACCGAGGAACATCATGGTATCCGTGGTGCTGAGCCCCAGCAGAATGAGGCCGGAGATCTTGGAAATGATGCCGATGATGCAGATCATGTGGTCAGAGATATTGAAATGCTTAACAACAGGAGTGCCCAAGATAAGTGTGATGGATGCCAGAGCGTGTTTCAGTCCAAAGTAATACATGTAAGTCTGGTACTTCCACTTGAGTGGCTCGTCTTTACTGTACAAATACGAGACGTCCATCTCCCCTGCAACACATGTGAAACTCATAACTTCCTCTGCCCAAATAAAAGTTAGCCTCTTAGTACAACATAATCATTATGTATGCAAATTGGTTGTAAAAATGAAGAGAATGTCGTTACCACATTACATCACATCCCCAAAGGATACACAACCCAAATAAAATCTTATTAATGTACTCTCGTAACTTTCTTTACTTTAATCGTGGCTAATACATTTTTCTCACTTCACATTCTGATACAGAACAAGAGGCCATATTGCAAAGAGCGCATATTCAGAGTAGGTGGTTTATAGCTACCCTTCAGGAAAACTTTTCGACAAAAAAGTTTCAGATAAAAGTTTTAGTTCTTAGTATAAGCACCTCATGAACGAAATTTAAACAAAATCGTAAGAGCAGTTTTCGAGAAAATCATAAAAAACTAATTTTCTTAAATTTAAATTTCCTTTTCTTCATACCAAGTGGCATTAAAAGTAAGATAAAATCACCGCCAATCTTTATATCACATCTCCAGAAGGTACCTAATAAAAATATAAAAATTTTTTTTATAAGACTTTTCCTTCTGTTCATGGACACCATAAACAAATGTTTCTGAAAATAGTATTTTTGTATTCAGGAGACCTCAAAATATGTATTTATGTTAAAAATCAACTTCAAATTTCGGGGTCAAAGACAATACTTCCTCCATCTATAGTACAAGGCGTGTTCATAAAATAAGTTTCACTGGGGCTGTTTACAGAAACAAAACACAATTTCAAGGAAATATTTATTGCAACAGATATAGCAAGCATTCAGCTATTTTTCAACAAATTCGCCACCGGAATTGAAACATTTGTCTTACCCTGGCACCAACTTTTGAACACCTGTGTCGTAGAAATCTACCTCCAGGGATTTGAACCACTGTGTGACAAACATCTCCTCCTCTCTGTCATTTCTTGAGGTGTAGGAAAAGATGGAAATCACTGGGAGCAAAGTCCGGGCTTTAGGGTGGATATTTAAACACCTCCTAGCAAGTCTCCTGCAGAAGTTCGGCTGGAAGGTGTTTAAACATGAACCCTAAAGCCCGGACCTCACTCCCAGTGATTTCCATCTTTTCCTACACCTCAAGAAATGACAAAGAATGACAGAGAATGACAGGAACATGTAGGTGATTGTCACAGGGATTCAAATCCCTGGAGGTAGACTTCTATGACATAAGTGTTCAACAGTTGGTGTCATGGATAAGATGAATGTTTCAATTCCGGTGGAGAATATGTTGAAAAACAGATAACATTGGCTGTGTCTGTTGCAATAAATATTTCCTTGAAATTGTGTTTTGTTTCTGTAAACAGCCCCAGAGAAACTTACTTTATGGATGCGCCTCGTACCTACGGTATGGTCAGAGGAAGTAAAAATGATTTTTTTTTAAGGAAATTTTTATAGTAGAATATGAAATGTAAGTTTTATTGACCAATTTGAAAGAAATGACATCATTAGGACCCGTATAAGTTTAACATGCTAACATTTTAGAGACGGAAGTACATCAATTTAAAATCTTACTTGCAAGTTTTCGCCTCTGAAAATCTTAATAAATCACGAAAATTGGCTTGTTTTGCAACTTGCTTTCACATTAGAAGTAAGCCTGACTAACGAGATTGTGCTCTCTTCTTTTGCTTGTCGAGGCTCATAGTACATTAGAGTCCCGCTATTCCGAACTAATTGGGACTGAACACTGTTCGGTATAGCAGGAATTCGGAATAGGCGGATTTCATGAGTAATATCAACGTATTAACTTGTTAAGGCTTAACTGAACTCATATCACACACGCAGCAAATGCTCTTGACTAGGGATGGGTCCTCGATACTTTCGATACCTTGACACTCTCGATACTTGCATGGTATCGGCATCGAACGAAACTTCAGAAAACTCGCTCGATACTTTTTCGATACTTTTGTAATTCTGCAATTAAGTGAGAATGCTAGTATTTTTTAACAAAAACTTGTAAGTGGACTGTTTAAAAAACTAATTTTAGTTTTAATGTAGAGTTTAAAATAATTATAGGCTACTGATGATATTAAATTTTGTCTCATTAAATCTGCAGACTGAATTAATTTAGTTGGTATTACACAGTTTTCTCAAATTTTAATTTTTAATGTACCTATTTATTGAAACCGGAAATGTTGAAGGTATCGAGTATCAAAGTATCGAATATCGAGGAAAAATCATGTATCGGTATCGAGTATCGAGAAAATCTGGTATCGACCCATCCCTATTCTTGACCCCACCTTACGCTACGTTGAACAACACACTTCATCAACACTAAATGATGCTATGTTCATGCGGCGATGGCAAGGCATTGCATCCTCAAGTCGAATCAGTGCTCTTCGTCAGAAAAAAATCACTGACTTTACTTCTTAAGTGTGTGCAGATTAGGCAAATTTTTGGAATAGCAGGACTCTACTGTATTACGATACTTCTGACGAAGAACAAAATTTGCAGACCAAGTTCAAGGACCTGCCCCTGGGGAGAGCACTTAATAATAACCATAAAAAAGATAGCCTGAAATTGTAATTAAATATTTATGGATGAAAATGTCATCAGCTGATGAATATGGAAGGAAATAACGACTTAGATAAGATACAGTCGTAATGGAGAGCGTGATATCGTGAGGTATCATAGGACGAACTAATGCTCCTAATGAACCACCTGATAACGCAGACCACTATCAGTGCTTTTGAAATAATGTCAACCATATTAACAGGGAAACACACTAATTCCACTACCCTTAATATGTTCCAGTATTGCAGAAATTAATAAAATTATTTAGCACAGTGGATAAAAAGTAAATGGACGTGATGTTTTGACTATTCCTTTTAGTCTTCCTCAGGCTGCACTCTGTAGCTGACTGAGCCAGACGAAGAACAATCCTCTACTCTTACAACCTTCACATCCCCAATAAGGTGTTGGTTATCGATCATATGTTGGCTCAATCCAGTTGCAACTCTACCACACATTATGTCCTTATCATGTTCCCGGAGTCTGGTCTTGATACGCCTGCCAGTCTCGCCAATATAAACTCCTTCACAATCCTCACAGGAAATATAATAAAGGGATAAGATAAAAAGAAAGGTGTGTGAAGCTTGAAATATCGTCCATAGAGAGGGTGTTTCTCTGAATAGGTACGACGGGGATGTGGGTGAAGATTGGTTGGAGTTGATATGAAAGATGAAAAGGACATATCAGAAGGTTAAAATCCCTTCTAAACGAAACAAATGCATGGAGGAAGTAGAGTACAATATACCAGAGACACGGAAGAGGGAATATCACAGAAACATGATATTTAAGATTGATTATGATGTATCGAGGGACCAAGTCGAGGATTGTTCTTCGTCTGGCCCAGTGAGCTACAGAGTGCAGCCTGAGGAAGACTAAAAGGAATAGTCGAAACGTCGCGCCCAGTTGTTTTTATCCACTGTGCTAAATAATTTTATTAACTTTGACCTAGACATTGTAATCAGTGGAAAGTGTGGACTATATTTATTCAAGATTGCAGAAGTGTGCATTCACTTGTTTCAGCCTCATTCACGAGGCAACACCTAAAACCCATGTGAGATGAGTAGCTTATTACAGTTACCTACTAGAACTTCCGAGAATTTATCTGGAAACATTTTTTTAAATAAAAGTTTTAGCTCTTAGTATTCCGTATTACTAGCAACAATGAAATCAGTTTTCAAGGAAATCAAGCCTTCATGTCCTGAGCAATTTTTTATTTATTGAAAATAAATATTTTTGCCATTTTGTCACCCTATCAGTGATGACACTCATGGCAGCTCGCAACACCCGCACTTGCCTTCCTACGCCACTGATTAGTTGGCTTCCAGAGAAAAATTTGTCACATTGCTCGTTATACTTAGAGTTTTCATGAACAAATGTACAGGTATGTTCAAAATCTTGCACCCGAAAATATTCACATTCTGCTTTTAATAATGAATCATTTAAAAGAGACTTGATTCTTTCCTGGCAGAGGTTACTCATGATGGTCTCTCGGGATTCCCAGAAGATGGCTGCAGAGCTTGTAGCAGCCAAAAGCTCGGACCACAATAATATTTTAACCTGGTTGGAATCCCGAGAGACCATCATAAATGATTTATTTATTACAACCAAATTGTCATGTTATGATGAAAGGAGCAACAATGGAATATAATAATAATAATAATAATAATAATAATAATAATAATAATAATAATAATAATACATCTGTAGCTATACATTGTATAGATAGACAATGTCAATATTAATTAGAACAAATAAGGTTACAGTGATTGCAGTAATCATTAGAGACCGGATTTAACATGGAATTCCTTTTTTTATATTTCATCACAAAACGTGATAAAATTGAACAGGACATTACTCAGTAAGTTTCAACTGCGAATGACCTGGTTTTAACTTCCCTTTTTTTCCCCCTTTTTTAGGCCCATCTCCCATTTTTAAGGAACTTTCCCTTTCCAGAACCTTTTTTGCTAATTTATTTTGAAAATTTCGTAAATTACCCAGTATTTGGTAATATGAAAACGTTAAAAATTGTTTCACTAATTCACCACTGAAAAAATAATTCCTCCCAGCAGAATAGAGCGTTACAGGGAAATCACAGGCTTGCCATTGCCTAAGTTTCCCATTATAACAAGGTGGGGAACATGGATTTCGTGTGCTATTTTCCTCTGTGAGAATTTCAACAAGATCAAGGAATTTCTTCAGTCATTAGATGATACAGAATCAGCAGCTGTAGAGCAAGCAAAGGCTTTACTTGGAAACCCGAATTTGGAGCCTGAACTTTATGCCATGTTCAGATTTCTACCAGGGGCTGTCACGCGACTGGAGGAGTGTTTATCTAAGGAGTAACAGTGGGGAGTGGTAGAAGAAGTCTTCAACATGCTTAAGTTCAACTCTTTTCTAATGAAGTAAAGTAAACATAAAACAAACATGCATCTCTCTGTTGAATTTTTACATTCTCTTATAGTTTTATATCCCTTTTTTCCCACCTTTTTTGGCAATAATTTTCCCTTTTTTCCCCCACCTTTTTGGGCAATAATTTTCCCTTTTTTCGTCCTTTCTTGGGTGAAAATTTTCCCTTTAAAATCCGGTCTCTAGTAATAATTTATGTAAAAAATCCTTAAAAGAATAAATTGTATTCTCATACAAATACTCTTTCAGTTTAAGTTTAAAACACCTGAGATTTTCCACACTTAAAATATATGGCAGGAGAAACTGGAGCAATGCGAGAAAATCTGCCCAACCCCATTTTGTCCACTACAGATTCCACATGGATCCACTGAGATTAAATCCCAGGTCTTAGCAGTGAAAGGCAAGTGGTCTGGAGGGTGGCTCAAGCGTTAAAAAGGGAGGAAGAACCTAGCATGGATAACGCACAACATAAGACTTGAAGCTGATTATTAAGAACAGTTTTGCAGGCTATACACAGAGTTCCCTGAGGAAGGCCTATCTAAAGATAGCATGGGCGTACGATGAAATTTTGTTTGGGAGGGGCTCAATGTAGAGCTGTCTCAGCTCCAAGTCCTTGCGCACATTGTGAATTAATTTTAATTTTTTTTTTAATTACTAAACAGTTGTATGTGAACACTATAATAAATTAATATGCAGCTCAGTCTTTGAAACAGTTTTTCTTGAGATTTCTATCCATTTCTCATTTAAGCTAGAGTCTATAAATAAAAACTTTCTTTTGAAAAATTATCATAATGCTGTATGGTGTACAGGGCACGTTTTTAATGTCATCTGTAAATCCATCGATGGAAAACCCCGATTAATGCCGGTTACTTCATGATAATTTTGTGATGAGCTCGTGATTACTGTTGGCTTTACAAACAGGTTGATGGATTTCGACAGGAATATTCGAGTTGTCGTTTGACAGATTCCGAAGAGATTTTTGTTTACTAGTAATACATCACTGTTATTAAGCTGAAAAACTATCAACACCATGAGATTTTGAAATTTGAATCTTATATAAATTACGATAAATCTTAAATAATGCTTTGATATGTACGAAATTGTAAGATATGTACGAAATTGTAAAATATGTAACAACCTAATCAGACATAAGCGTTCTTCACAGGCTGACAGCTGAGTCAAGGGTTTGATAAACTCCGAGCTTTCGGACTCCATATCTCTGAGTCCTTCTTCTGGGAAAGTGATGAGAAGGCGGAAGGGGAAGAGAGTTTTACTGACGCTGCCATTGGCTGGATCCCACTAACTGCTCCGGCGTAAATATACAGGCCCCTTCCGCCTTCTCATCACTTTCCCAGAAGAAGGACTCAGAGATATGGAGTCCGAAAGCTCGGAGTTTATCAAACCCTTGACTCGGCTGTCAGCCTGTGAAGAACGCTTATGTATTATTTGCCGAGAAAAGTTCAAATCTTATAACCTAATCAGAGTTTTTTTTTTCTTTTTTTCTTTCTTTTTTTTTTTTTCCTTTTTTTTTTTAATTTCGTTCCATGATTTACATAATCATATTGCAGATTTTTTTAATTTCGTTCCATGATTATAATCATATTGCAGATATTTCGGGAGGGGTTTCAACCCCCTGAACCCTCCCTTACCGTATGCCCATGAAAGATAGGCACTACCTTGACTCTGCAAACAATAGCCAGTTCACCAAAAGACTTTGAAAATTGCTCCCAGAGTAAATACATTCAAAGAATCATTCAATAAACTGTACAAATATATTTACTAAAGGCAAACAAAAATTGGTACCACGTTTCCCAAAGTCATCACTACTTTATTTCCAGACAAAAGGAATAAACACGAAACAACAGAGCATTAGATAAGAAAGTGATGTAAGAGTATAAAGCAAAGACATGTTACGTGATCTGAAAACAAGATATCGTAATGCTCTAATGATCTCCGCTCAGAACAAACAAAGTGGAATGTGTTGCATCATGTCGGCATGCGTGAAGTGAAAGTCAACCAAAATTCATAGTTCAAAACAAAAACATACTTATTAACGCAGTCTACATCTTGGATTCTCGGTATTTCTCATCCCATATTTCCTTTGTCAAAAACAATTTTTTTTCATTTTAATAGGTCTATGTATTATAAACAAGTTTTTAGAGCCTTACAATATTAATAGTTTCGATGATATGGGGTTCCAAGTAACAAATAATTTGCATTAACTACTGTTTGTATTTATTTTTGCCTGACTTCACTATGGTTGAAATCATAGACGTTGGCTTGTAAAATTTATTGGGGGTGCTCACGAGTTTAATCACTATACATATAAAAGGCTTTGTCCTGACTGACAATGAATGACTGACTGACTGACTTAATGACTGACAGAGAAACAACGTAGAGCCTAAACTATAATTAAACTAAAATAGAGCCTAAACTATAACAGGTAGAGACTTGGAATTTTGACAGTACATTCGTTTCATAATGTAAGTGCTCACTAAGAAAGGATTTTGAAAAATTATGATTTTAACTGTCAAAAATCAAATGTTTTTAGGATACTTAATCACTTTTTACACAGAATTATCAAATCCAAATCACAGTTCACATGACAACAGTGTATTTTTGGCAGTGGTCACAGGTAGCTTTGGAAGTAAATGATACGGGACTTTGACAAATTAGAGAAGCTATCAATAGAATTTATTGGTGTAAATAAATATTGAATAATGAAATCCACAAAAATAAACATAACTTTCTCTGCCCTGGACATAGGGAATACCATTTTCTCACTTCACATTTTGATGTAAAATAAGAGGATGTATTGCGGGGACAGCATTTTCAGTTGTTTCAGTCTGAGTGTGTGTCAACGAGTAAGTTATGTCATATCAGAAGCCGGTAAAAGATTCTATCCACTGATACGTTGTTCACAGCTGTATGCTTTGTATTTTTAGTTGAGAAATATGGATGCCCTAAGCATGTAAAATGAAGACAAAATAGGATGGAACATTTTTAGTCCTATGAGCACAGTAGATTATTATGTCCCAGGTTTTGGGGAAGGGAAGTATGAAAGTGATATTGAATTTATTTTTGATTTCACACCTAAAATGGTTGTATGGTAACATGAGAGTGAGAAATAAAATATTCCATAAATACAATACAATTTTATGTTACCGGAAATTCTGTTTCTTCTTATTTGAACTCCTACCAGGCTTGGTGTGTAGAAGCAATGGGGTGCAAAATTCTACATCCTCTATGAGCCATAGAAAGCTATTACAAGCGTTTTCTGAGGGAATAGTTTGAGTATGATAAGTCGTTCTTCCTCAAATTCTACCTATTTAAGGATCTTGAGTTTGTTTGAAAGTCTCTTCGTAAGTTAATTTCAAATTACAAAATACAAAAGCCGGGCAATGCTGGGACTTTTAAGCTAGTAATCTACAATTATGGTATGTTGAAAGCCCTTCTTCATTACAACAAACTAAATGCAAATACTCTGTTCACAGTCTGTTTAATCAATGACTATTATTATTATTAAATCTCCAAGTACAAGAGCCCTATTTTACCTATGTATGCTAGGGCTATAGTTTCAGAATAAGTATGTTATAACTATGACATGCAGAAAATTTTAAAATGTGGCAGTAAACAATAAACAAAAGTGAACATAAACACAAAACATTACAAAGTTACTTCATAGAAATAACTTAGTTGTGAGAATTGATCACAGTGTTTTAAAAACTTTGTTAACAAATGTCTTAAATTCTGAGAAACGGCATTGGTTTTTTAAGAAGTCAATCATTGGATAACCCAAAACCTTACTACACTTAGTTAAATGCTTCTATAGTATGTGGCGCTTGTAACCATGAAATGGGCAGTCTAAAACAAGATGTTCGACAGTTTGTTCATCATGTCCACATGGACAAAAATATCCATCAAAAATATGTGGAATCTTTGAAAGTAAGATTTAAATTTATCATGACCCGTCATAAATTGAGTTAAAACGAATGATGGTTCGAAATATTTCAACAACAGTCTGTCGCGAACTGTAGGAAAGTACATCACTCTTGTAACAGCGCCATTGATGCTATTAGCCCATCAATGACTATTACATTAATAACAACACTATCACTTTTCTTGAGGATTAATAAAATCTTAACATGTAAACTTATGTATAAATATTACTGGGGGTACCCCGAAGTCGGCGCCCATGGTTCAAATTAAGTTTTCAAAGATTTGAATGCAAAGAAAAAATGCTATTTTTTTTTTTTTTATTCTTCAGTAGGCCTACAAAGTCAATATTTAAAAAAACGAGAATATTATAGGAAAAAATTCCTTCAACACAGACTTGAACCCAGGACCTTCGGCTACCTGAGTCCCAGTGTCTGAGGAATTTTTCTCCTATAATATTCTCATAAGTCCGCCGGCGTGGTCTTGTGGTTAGCGTCGCTGACTACAGATCCGTCGGTCCGGGTTCGATTCCCGGTACCTCCTCGGATTTTTCTGAAGTAGGGAGGTCTGGTAGGGGTTCACTCAGCCTCGTGATTCAAAATTGAGGAGCTACTTGATAGAAAAGTAGCGGCTCCGGTCAAGAAAACCACCATTAACGGCCGTGGGTGTCGGCATGCTGACCACATGCCCCCCAATCCTGCCATCTGCCTACGGGAGATGACGCAGCGGTCGGGTGGTAGGCCAAGTCCCTCCAGGGATGTAGCGCCACGGAGTTTTTTTTTTTAATATTCTCATAAAATGTCCAATGATGACAATCTGTGGTTAATGAATGCATATATCCATAAAAAATATACTGAATCAGAATACTACATACCCTATAATTACGAGCAAAGCGAATTTCATAACTTTCATACGAGTATCTTAATTGTAGCTTACCATTAATATGCAAGCTGCACATGAGTATTTTAGTTCGACCATAATTAAATGTTTAAGTTTTGAGATTTTAGAATCATCAAATAAATGACGACTGCCCTTCGCAATCAGCTGTTCTCGTAGTTTTTGCTCTCTGCGACAGATGGTAGCTCATGGTGTCCAGTCAAGTCAAAGCTTCTTTTCTTGAAACCAGCAGATTTTGACAATGGGAAATCAATTCTGTTTAGTATAAAATTTAAATTATCATGAACAGAATTGATTTTATTTTAAGTACAGGTTGATTACTACACAGTTTCAGCTGAGACTCTCAAGGTTTCAACATCGTTCAGTGTTTGATAATTAGGGACCGGATTCTTAGGTTTTTACCTATTTTTTTCCTTACTTCCAAAACAAAAAGCGCTCATATACTTTCTTGAATCATGTCCATAGGATTCACCCACATTAATTCTGTGGCACCTAAAAATACCTAAATGGGGTATAAAAACCTAAATATACCTAAACGGGATGTAAAACCTAAATTATATAATTTAGGCTCCTTTTTTGTTTGTCAGTTGAGAAATCGATATTTTGCGGGGAGAGAATAATTTTTGTTGGATAGAAACTAATACCACCAGCGTTTCAATCAACCCATTGTCGTCTAGGGTGGACAGTATCAAGAGAGGAAAACAGTACCGGCGTATTCCTTTTAAAATATTCGTACGAACAACCAGAAATCGAGTTTATTACGGTAGTGGATTGGCGACGATCTGAATTTCACTACAGATGGCAATATTTCGTCAAGCCTGCCAGAAACACGTATTATTTACCTTTCTAGAAAAGGGGGAATTTTTCGTCCCTAGTTGATATGTTGTGCAGTTAGCATGCGTAACAACCACCGAAGAAAGGAAAATAATCAGTTTCACAATATCCACATCCAACCATAAAGTATTTTACTCACTAAATTAGAAGCATCGGATTCGAATCCTGAGAAGGGTAGTGTCTAGATGCAGTATTAACTATTAACGAAGAGATAACAGGAAGAACTTTACAGTTGAGAATCTTGAAATATATTTAGAGATATACTGTAACCAGGAAATGTGAAGCAAACTTATTTTCACAGCTTCTTTTGATTGTTTATGCTTTCTTTCTACAATCTATATTAATAAAAGGAAGTGTCTGTCCTCCGTCTGTCCTCCGTCTGTCCGCGATGCCCAGCGAAATCTACTGAACGCAGAGATCTGAAATTTTATACATAGGCGGACTGAAGGGTCGGAATGTGCACCTCGAAGCCGGAATTTTAATTTTCGCTTTAGTTCGTGAGTTATGAGTGAAAAACGGGCAGAAAACGTGTATTTATTTCGTTTTCGAAGCATGAGTTTTCAGTAATACAAATCAATTACACTAGGCTTTGGCTATTTTTGTCAAACCTTCGACATAAAAGCATCGCGATCTCTTGAATGTTGTAGCTCACGCTGGTCGATTCATTTATTTTTAATGTCAAGGCACGCAAACATAATGTGAAATTTTCAACCTACACCGAAGAGGATTATTATTATTATTATTATTATTATTATTATTATTATAGGGATAATCAATATTAGCCTAAATATGGTCAAACGTTGTTCGATTTGGATGAAACTCACTATACAGGGGTTTTCTGGACCAAGGAACTCGAATCTGAGGTCGCTTTTACCAGGTGACGCTATCTAATCGTGATATGTAGTCCACATGATTTAGGTGTTAATATAATGATTTAAATATTATGCTCTTAATTTTTAATTTTTGAAATAATTATCGCGGGCGAAGCCGCGGGCACATGCTATCTTAAAATAATAAAAGGACGTGTTTGTCTGTCTGTCCACGATGCGCAGCGAAATCTACTGAACGCAAAGATCTGAAATTTTAAACATAGATGGGCTGAAAGGTGGGCGAATGCGCATCGAAGCCGGATTTTTAATTTTAGCTTTCGTTCGCGAGTTGTGAGTGAAAAAAGGCAGAAAACGTGATTTTAGCGCTGTCGAAGCATCAGATTTCAGTAATACATTTCAATGTCAAATCAATTGCAGTTGGCTTTGGCTATTTTTGTCATACCGTGGAAATAAAATCATCGCGATCGCTTGAATGTTGTAAGCCCACGCTGGTCGATTCATTTGTTTAGAATCTCAAGGCCCATAGACATGAAATTTTCAACCTACACGGAACCCTAAATATGGTCAAACATTGTTCGATTTGAACGAAACTCACTATACAGGAGTTTTCTGGGCCAAGGAACTCGAATCTGAGGTCGCTTTTACCAGGGGACGCTACCTAATCGTGGAATGCACTCCACGTGATTTAGGTGTTAATAATTATAATGATTTAACTATGCTCTTAATTTTTAGTTTTAATTTTTGAAATAATTATCGCGGGGGAAGCCGCGGGCACATGCGGGCACATGCTGTTTGTCTGTCTGTCCACGATGCCCATCAAAATCTACTGAACGCAGAGATCTGAAATTTTAAAGATAGATGGACTGAAAGGTGGGCGAATGCACCTCGAAGCCGAATTTTTAATTTTAGCTTTCATTCGCGAGTTATGAGTGAAAAACTGGCAGAAAACGTGATTTTAGCGCTGTCGAAGCATCAGATTTCAGTAATACATTTCAATGTCAAATCAATTGCAGTTGGCTTTGGCTATTTTTGTCATACCGTGGAAATAAAATCATCGCGATCGCTTGAATGTTGTAAGCCCACGCTGGTCGATTCATTTGTTTAGAATGTCAAGGCCCGTAGACATATGAAATTTTCAACCTACACGGAAGAGGGATAATCAACATAGACCTAAATATGGTTAAACATCGTTCGATTTGGACGAAACTCACTATACAGGGATTTTCTGGGCCAAGGAACTCGAATCTGAGATCGCTTTTACCAGGCGACGCTATCTAATCGTAGTATGTAATTCAGTGATTTAGGTGTTACTAAATATAATGATTTAATTATTATGCTCTTAATTTTTTATTCTTGAAATAATTATCGCGGGCGATCGCTTGATTTTGTTAAGTCCATTCTGGACGATTCATTTGTTTAGAATATCAAGGCCCGAAGACATATGAAATTTTCAACCTACACGGAAGAGGGATAATCAATATAGGCCTAAATATGGTCAAACATTGTTCGATTTGGACGAAACTCACTGTACAGGGGTATTCTGGGCCAAGGAACTCGAATCTGAGGTCGCTTTTACCAGGCGACGCTATCTAATCGTGGTATGTAGTCCACGTGATTTAGGTGTTAATAAATATAATGATTTAACTATTATGCACTTAATTTTTAATTTTTGAAATAATTATCGCGGGCGAAGCCGCGGGCACATGCTAGTTGTATAATATTGTCTTAAAGCAAGTTTACACAAATTTAAGTCAATTTTCTTAAGTTAAACTTTACAAGTATTAAGTATTCAATCCTATGTAGCACATTCCAATTCATTAAACCATTTATTCTACTCGAAAACGATATTTTGGACAAAAAACCTAGAAAAAACTATTTCACCTAATGGAAAACCTAAAACAGTGTTTTTAAAAACCTAAAAATCCGGTCCCTATTGATAATAATCGATGCTATAATGAAAATCGGCAACCAGATACAACTTAGAAGTGTTAACCAGACCCAAACACCTACATGTCACTAAGCTTAGCGTAGGAAGTGTGGAAGAGACTTCCCTGCAAATACTATGTGATTGCCACAATCACTTTCTCTTGGGCTCAGATAAACTCAGACCAGATGACATAAGGAGAACAAATCCGAGATCAATCCTGTCTTTCCTGAAGGAAACAGGACCTAGTTAAATTCTCCAGTAAGAGGATGCACAATGGGCCCAGTTACATGGCCTATCTCGGACACTAAAAGGTTCAGCGGCTGCAGCAATGGCTCGTTTGAAAGAGGGGAGATAGCGGGACATGGCAGTGGTGCCAAATCTCTCATCCGATGTTGTGACCTTGACCTAGAGTGTTGGAGACCTTACTTATTGACCAACCCTCGTACCAGGAAATGCATTTAACTGTCATTAGAAGTTAGCATCTCCATTTTACTTTCAGAATGGAGATTGCCGGGTTTGCTAATAGACCCCTCATATGTCAAGTTCTTAGCTATGTGGATAGAGTGCTGGACTGGTTCATGGATCGAATCCTGAGCTATGCAAGGTAGGTTTAATAACATGCAATATGGTAGAAATACCAGAAAAAACAGCAGTTCAAAGAAATCACACCGCACTACACAAGTTGCATCAGAGCTATGCTTGCCGTAAATGACTTTGATTGAATAAATATATACCGAGTCCACACATTCCACCGAAATAGAATGTCTAGGTCAAAATTAAAGTTTGTTTGTTTGTTTGTTTGTTTATTTGCAACATTTTTACAGTTGTTACAAAATTACAATATAAGGTAACTTATATAAATATGGTTTTGAACGCCACCTCAGAAGAGCAAAGCTTGTCCTCTGAGGCAGTTCAGTTCAATGCAACAAAAAATTTACCCTAAAATAATTTTTTTAACAGTAGTACAAAAATGAAATTTACAAAACATAGAATTGTGCAAGTAAATGCAATACTAGAAATATTTTTTATTAAATAGATATCTTTGAATTGTTTTTGAATTCTGCAAGATTATAAAAGGCATTTTCCGCTAGGTAAGATTTTGTACTTTTTAGCTTTTCAGTTGTAATATTCTTTTTTTTAATGGCTTCCGGTAATTTGTTATATAGTTCTTTGCCAATATTTTCAACTGAACGGTTATTTAGTGTTCCTCTGAGTGAGGTTCTGAAGAAGTCTTCTTTATTTCTTAGGTTGTGCTGGTGTATATTAAAATTTTTCGTTAGATGTTCACCTTTTTTTGTGAGAATGTGTTTGATACTTTCATATATATAAATACATGGAACTGTTAGTATTTTTAGTTTCTTAAAGATGGGTTTACATGATTTTTTCCTGTCTATTTGTCTAGTTATTTAACACAGTGGATAAAATAATAAAATGGCACAACGTTTCGACTATTCCTTCTAGTCTTCCTCAGGCTGCACTCTGTAGTTGACTGGACCAGACGAAGAACAATCCTCGACTTGCTCCCTCGATATGTCATGATCAATACTAAATATCGTGTCTCTATGGTATTCTTTCTTCCATGTCTCTAGTATGCTATACTCTACTTCCTCCATGCATTTGTTTTGTGGAGGAGGGATTTTAACCTCCTGATGTGTCCTTTTCATCTTTCGTTTCAACTCTAACCAATTCTCGCCTAAATCTCCGTCGTACCTATTCAGAGAAACACCCGATATTCCATGCTTCACAACTGCAGAGTGTAGCCTGAGGAAGACTAGAAGGAATAGTCCAAAGTCGCGCCATTTTATTATTTTATCCACTGTGTTAAATAACTTTAATTTTGACCTAGACATTGACATCGATTGGCTGACGTAGATTCAGCATCACATTTTTTCCCCTCACTCTATTCACCATGATTCAAGGTAAGTGGTAACTTAATTAGGTTAGGAACAGTGATATTAGTATTGATTGCCATCAAGTTTCTGGATCATGTGACCCATGTGCAACTCACTGCCGGTTGTACCGGTAAGTTTTTCCAACAGCCTGTCATTTAGCCTACAGGTTAGAAAAGTGACACAGCCATTTCATAAAACATGGGAATTACTCTTATCTTTTGTATCTTATGTTTTAATTATTTTGTATGTATGCATTGTATTTTTGGCATGGACATTGTAATTGGGTTTTATACCTGTAATGTTCGTTATTATTAAATAAATAAATAAATAAAATAAAAATTTTTCCCTCAAAGAGAGAAGTTATAAAATTATTGTAATTGGGTGGTCAAAAATAAGTTTAAAACCTCAAATTCTCTGAATATTAAGGACTTAGGTGTATCTGAAGTCGTTTTATGTATAAAATCTGAAGATTTACTTATTTATAGCGTTGAGTTTATTTTGCCATTTTTAGCATGATTTTAACACTCTTTAATACCAAGTAGTCAAGAGTAATCAGCTATGTCCATTTTTCATTTGAGAAAAATACATCTTAAGGTACAATTTCGTATAAAATTAACTTCAAAAAATATGTGTGGTTGATTACTATGTAAAATAACAAACAAGGGAATTTTTGTCCCACCCGTAATGGTGATAGTTTTGTTAAATTATTAATGATGAGTTAAATAAATGTTCTGACAACCTGGAAACAGTTTATAATTTGTATTTAATCCCTCATACATTCATTAATAACAACATTAAGACCCTAACAGCAATAGCAGAACAGAAAATGAACTTTTGTTTTGCATCATTAAAATCAGTGTCCAAATTATGTCCCACCCGTAACAGATTTTGAGAAACAAATTTAAAATTCAAATGTTAAATAACTTAATGCTTTGCATTTATTGTGGAGGAGAAGGCATTGTAAATTTTACAGAATGTGAAGAACCAATTCTAGTTTATTATTTAAGATATGTAATAAACAAAAATAGTTTTTATAATTTGCTAGAATGTCCCACTTGTAATTACGAAATGGCTGGACATCTTCACTCTCATCTTCCCAGTGTTTCATACAATTTTCACAAAAAGTAAAGGTAAAATACTACGCCTGCCGGTATATTGTTTCTATGCTTTATGAAGACCACAAGAAGCTAACAATCAATTTTCAACTTTCTTTAATGTGAAGAAATACAGTCCATAATCATCGAAACCAACCCCCATGTCATCCATCGGTACCTTATGAATTGTAAGTTTTGTTGAGGTGATTGGGTAGTTGGACATCATGCATGGTACGGCAACACTATTTCCTAGCTGACCAACCCCAGTAAAGGAACTCATTCCCCTCCATGCACGACATCTTACCTGCTGTGGTTGTCATGATGACCAAGCTGCAGATGATGAAGCAGACGAGGGATGCTCGCTTGTTGCCATCTCTACGCTTGAAGCATGTCTTGAGGGTACTCCTCACATGCGTTAAACTGCAGTAAGTGTTCTTTTCTTCTACAGGCTCGTTGCCAACCACTTGCGGCACCACAAACAGAACGTACAGAATAAGCAGTACATGACACAGGCAAATGGAGGCAAACACCACCGCGTGATTTGATAACGACAACAGTCCAGCACCTGCAAATGGGCCAATTGTTCCTCCGAGAAATGACATGGCTTCTAGAAGTGTCACTCGTGCAGTTCTGTTACCTTGCGAAGACACGCTCGACACGTAACTCATCACAGCCATTATGCAGCTTACAAAACCACCGGACATGCCCGACATCGCACTTGCAATCACAATAGGCCAAACTGGGCCAGAGAGATTGTAAAGCGACATCCATACATACACTAGGGAACTTAAAATTCCACCGACAGAAGGCATCATCAACGGAAGTTTCCTACCAAACGTATCCCCCCAAGAGCCCAAGAAGTTTGCGGTTATTATAGACGGTATGGCTAGCGACACTGTTGAGCCCAGTATCCACATGGAAGAATCCTTCTGTACAGAGTCTAGGCATTTTGAATTGTTAGGATCATGTAAATTCTTACACACAGTCTCATTGAAGGAAGTAATACACACTTTTTCATAAACCAAATCTTGAAAAATGCCATACTGCATATAAATTGAAAACATATACAAAAATAAAACAGGCTCTACTGTAACTGACTTAAAACAGTAGCTGCATGCCATTATTATTATGAGTTGTTTACAGAATGTATTGGCTAAGCATTCAGATTAACATTTGACAGGCGAAAACCCGTAAGAGTTGTAAGCATGCAAACGTTAACAGCATTAACAATACATCCCACGTTTAGTTTTAAAATTGTAGGTCCGAGTCACAACATAAACTATTACATTCTTCACTTCATTCTTCACTAATATTCAAGGATTTACCTCCCCCCTATGCATTATTAAAGCTAATGCCCCCACCATTTGATGGCACTTTTCACTTGCACGGTTGCCTAGCAACCTACGCGTAACACCTCCAATGCAGCCAAACCTAGCTGAAAGAATTTCCACGACACTTCACAATTTCAACAAATACGGTAGGCCTATTGAGCTGCATATTTTTCAGGATATAACCTTACTTATTTGGATGGATTCACTCTAATTTCCTCAGTACTTTATGTTTTCGATCAAAACTCATGCGCTGAAAAAATAAATTTATTATCAGAATCAATATAATTTTATTACATCAATTACAAAATTTGATGAAGACAAAATATAAAACATGTACCAATTGTGAGGAATATCCGGATATTTTTCCGGGACTTTCGTCCGGGACCTAGATATTTACATTTATTTAAATAATGAAAAATTGGTAAATTTGGAGCAAACGTTTTACGAAGGTACGTTGGCTGTTCTGTAGAAAAAATGGCGTCTGTTTGTTATTAGTGTGGTTGTTTGTTTCCGTTCGTTGTCGTATAATTTTGCGGAATGTATTAAGACTGATCTTCGTGAATGGAAAATATTTAAACTTGTGCCTTTTCTAAAACATCTGGGCATAATTTATACTAGGAGTTTCAAATGAAGTCAGTTCTGAAAGCAGGGGAGTTCAATTGTAGGTTAGTGTTGTCCCACACCATGTATTTATTCCTTGATTTTTGTGTCTCGTTTAAGATTTATCTAGTCATTCTGCAGGAAATAAATTACCAGAAGACGTGTAAAATATATTGGCAAAGTAATTATAGCCTATAGGCTTTCACAGAAGTGAAAGTTGTTTTAATTTTTTGATTTTTTTCAATTTTGGATTTTTTCAATTTTGGACTGTTGGACTTTTTAATATTGGGTTTTTAATTTCTTTACTATTGTATTTTTTTTATTTTTGATCTTTTAATTTTTGAATTTTGGATTTTTTAAATTTTAGATCTTTTAATTTTTTGGACTTTTTAATTTTTAAATTTTAGATTTTTGACTTTTAAATATTAATTTTTTTAGTTTTTAAATTTTGGATTTTTAATTTTTTATTTTTTAAATTTTGGATTTTGAATGTTGAATTTTTTATTTGTGAAATTTTGGATATATGGATTTTTTAATTATGAATTTTTTATTTTTTAAATTTTTTATTTTTGGATTTTTTAAATTTTGGATATTTGGATTTTTTAAATTTTGGATTTTTTATTTTTTAAATTTTGGATTTTTGGACTTTTTAATTTTGGATCTTTGAATTTTTTTAAGTTTGGAATTTTGGATTGTTTAATATTGGATTTTATAAATTTTGGATCTTTGAATTTTTTATTTTATTGATTTTTTAATTTTCGATTTTTAATTTTTGATTTTTAGATTTTTAAATTTTGCAGTTTGGATTTTTTGATTTTGAATTTTTGGATTTTTTAAATTTTGGATAAGCTTAATCATTGATTTGATTGTTTTCTATGCAGTCCGTTCTGTCACACCTCACTAATTTCGTGACGATTTTCAGCGTTACAATAATTTCGTGACGATTTTTGAGTGTTACATAAGCTCTCGATTTACCCCTACCGCAGCTAAAGAAGTTTCACTTCAAAAAGTTAAGGGCATCACAAAAACTTTGTTTTTTCTGTATGTTAATAATTCAATGTGTAGTTATGCTTTTAAAAAATACCCATGGATATCTGAGATAGGCCTGATTGGTATATATTACCAGCAGATATGTAAAATATGACTTTATTGCTGTGTTATGATGTATGAAAACAATTTAAATATTTCCTATTGTCTTCCTCTTCTGTAGTCTCTTGCCTTTTTTGTTTTGTTCTTTCATCCAGGTGTAACGTGTAGATTTACAGACCTTGCTTCTTTCACTACCCCACTGTTGTAACAAATCTGGATTACAATCCTTGGGGAAAAAACAGTTTTAGGTTGTGCACTAGGCTCCTCCCACCAACTCACTAATGGGACCTGCCTGGGAAGGAGCGGCTTAGGGTTTCAAGTGTCGCCTACTACATGTCCCGGAATCCCATTACCAGCAATGCCAATTATTGTTAAAAATGGGAAAATTGGGAAAAAATTAAATAAATTTATTTCTCCTTTATTCTCTTCTTCTCTACCTTTTCCACCCTCTTCCTCCCTTTCTCTCACTTTCTCCTCACCCTACCATAAATTTCGGATCAACTGGTATACGAATGTGGGACCACTAGCATCATAGCCACTACACACGAGCGATTGCTGAGCAGTGAAAGGAAAATTCATCTATTTTAGTGTAGAAAGCTTTAATACATAAGAAATAGCCGTTTTGGTACAAGGGTCATTTTTGCTGCATTAATTAATTAGTCTTGTGGATGGAATACCATTGAAGTCTAAAATTCTTCGCTGTATAATGACTTCTAGGCAGCGGTCCACGCATTGGCTCGGAAGCCATGGGAAGCAGGGGAAACGAGCCGGCGGGAGAGAGTGGGTGGAGCTTTGCTAAATATCTTTCGCCCAATAACATAACATAAAGTAAAATATTCTACCATGGATGTGCATTGCATTCACCAACAAACTTTTTTCAAGATGGGAGTAAATATGGTATATAGTTGAAAAGCAAATTTACTGTACTTAAAACACGTCTATAGAAGACGCATTTGGAGATTTGCTTGTAAATATCCTGACCGTAGCATACAAGAGGTTTAGGCTGTGATATACAGAGGAAGTCCACCGCTGTGGGTGAGTCGTTAGCGTGCCTGCCTTCCACTCCAGCGGCCCGGGCTCAATTCCCAGTCGGGTTGGGGATTTTTCAGTAGGTTAAGACTGGGTGTGTGTGTCCTTAGGTTTAAGTAGGTAGGGGACTGGCGCACCCCGGTAACAAATCTGCTGAGAATATCCCCTTACAGGATCACCAAGGGTCGCTTGCGAACCTGAGGAATACCTACTATACAGAGGAAGCCAAAAAGACACGACTTAACAGAAGATAAACTTGAACATTTTAAATGTGTTACTTGCTGGCAGGAAGTGTGAGTTATGTTAATATGTTGAACTTGTTTCAGGGTGAGTTCCGTCCTAAATAAAGATGTCAAGCAGTTTGGGAAAAAACATTTGTTTGATGAAAATGATGAAACTTGCTGGAATTCCGATCAGGTAAGAGCTAAGTGCAACTACCAAATAAACAAGTTGAATACTTCACACTGAAGTTGCATGGGAGAGTGACTTTATGTTCCTACTCAGGATGATGCATGCGTACTGATGCCTTTTCAGTTGTCACGAAAATTTAGGATGTATTTCCTTGCTGTAGCTGTAGATTATTAAAGAAATAATGAAAATTGCCAGAAAATGAGCACTTTGTACAAACTGTGGAAAAGGGCGATGCATATCGTTAA
The DNA here is from genome assembly GCA_964059195.1 of Ectobius pallidus. Lineage (NCBI taxonomy): Eukaryota > Metazoa > Arthropoda > Insecta > Blattodea > Ectobiidae > Ectobius > Ectobius pallidus. The sequence continues at coordinate 2,511,158 of CAXKWD010000003.1, read as the reverse complement.
TAACCGTATCTTTGTTTTCAAAATTTTGGCTGCAATTATAAAAGAGGAATTTTGTTTCAGGAAATAAATTATTGACTTCAAAACGTCTTACACAGGACATAATTGGTCCGAAATTAATGTAAGAATAAAGTTCACCCCCAAGTAGCATTGTTATCTAATTTTTCCATATTGGATGGGTTAGACTTCTGTTCTGCTGACCCGCTTAATTGCTGAAACATTCTTCTCTACAGATAATTACATTGTCAAATTTAAGATAACCTTTACTTCAGCTTAAATGCTCACTAAAGAATACACAAACCCAACAGATATATATAATATAATAATCGAAGAAATCCCATCTCATTACGTCTCTGTCACTTTGAAAGACAAGGGTGAATAGGTTCCAGAATTATTTGTTAGCATTAAGGTAGATCATGGGCAGTGGCGGCTTGTGTATAGGCACTGTGGAACTGCAGTCACCCCTATTTCCACTTTATATTATCGATAACATTTAATGTCATGAGTCCTTTTTTTCTTTAATTCTTTCTTTATACTTGTACAATATGTAATCCTTAAGTTTAATGCCAGTAGCCATCCCCCAGTTTATTAAAAAGATAAAAGAAAATATTTGTATGGAACTGTGCGCATGCCCACATAGGTGAATGCTGCAGCTGTGAGGGAGGGAGAGCACTGTCGCTTCCAGAGTGCTGACCGCAGCATATCAGTGGAAGTAGTGTTCAAACATTTTTTTTTTCCTTTTTTTTCTCCGCATATGTTGTACTTAAAAACAATGTACCATATTCTTGAATGTGATGTGTAGAATTAGATTATTATTTTCTAGTTACAGTTGACTCCCTATGGTTCGGACGCCGGATGGTCCGGTCGACTTCTTGGAATGGGCCATCTGCGTGCAGAAGGGTTTCTCACGGCAATAATAGACTAGAATAAACTTGTCTGTTTATTTTACAGTCTTAAGTGTAAACAAATTAGATCAGTTCATGACGAAGAGGCGTGATTATGCTTTCAAAAAACAGTTCAACTAAAAAAGCAGAAGAAAGTAACAGATTTCTTTTAATTTTGAAATTGTAATTGTAATACTGTATTTTAATTTTTGGGTAAGTACGCTTAAAAAAATCGATGAAACCATCTTAAAAGTTGATTTTTGCTTTAATAGGTTATACTTTACATGTTTAAAAGACCGCCGGATGGTCCGGCCATTTTTTAATCCGGTCGAGAGTCCGGTCCCAGGGTGGCCGGATTAGAGGGAGCCTACTGTATTTGATTCATTTTTTTCGATTATTTTATTTAAGAGAAAACTTTAATCCTGTCAGATCAAGGAGAAAATTATTGATCTTTTCACGGAAATTAAAACAAGAAGAATGTATTTCATTTTTAAATGAATAGATCAAGCTTGAACTGTAACAATTTATATTAAAGTAAGTAAGAATTTTTTATTTTGTTCTTTTAGAGTTTATCATGTTTCTGAATAAATTTTCTTTTTATATATGTATGTTTCCTTTTACACCATTTTAAAACAAAGGCTAACAATTTTCTGGAGCAGCACCCCCACCAATTTTAGCTACGAGCCGCCACTGATCATGGGTACAGATTTCAAGATAAATCCAGGGACTAGTCACATGCATTGTCTTACTTACAGGGCTCTCCGCAATGGATTGCTGTAGATCTCGACAAAGAAGAAACAGTCGATACCCTGATGATCCAGTTCCAAGGCGGTTTCGTTGGTAAAGACTGTGTACTGGAAGCTAAGTCTGAAACTGCCCCTCAGATAGCGGAGCTGTTCTACCCTGAAGATATAAACTCGCTGCAGACATTCAAGTTGAAGGCAGCAGTGTCTGCAAAACAGATCAGGATAGTGTTTAATGAAAGCACAGACTTCTTTGGACGTGTTATTGTTTATAAATTAGATTTGTTACGATCGGACAGATGATAGTGTCCTATTTGTGTTCATGACTCTAATATACAACATTTCCTATGGATTAAATTGAATAATTGCTAAAATTCTTGTGCATTTATTATTTAATACTCTTGATGATGTAGAATTATGTGTTTGTTGCAACGATAGAATTGTTGACCTAATATTGTAAAGGGGCTAAGTGCCAATTTTCCATATTTCATTTTTATGAATCACATGTGCATATTATACTAATAGGGCTCAGTCGTAGTCAGCTGCAAGTGACTCTTTTGTAGCTGACAGGTGGGGCTTATGTAGCATTGAGTGTTTTTCATCATTGCCTTTAGCCCCTTTAGAATGTTAGTCTACAAATATTAATAATTTAAACAGTTTTGATTCTACAGCATGGCCATGAAGTCTTCCATCATTTCAGTATAAGCAGATTTTCCAACATGAAGAATGAGCCGAGAATAAGTCTCACGGCTCCTTCTTGCTCCTCTCCACCTTAAAACTTTAATAAAAATATATATGTAATATAGGACGTAAAGAGGGCGTTTGTGCTGGTTGCCTCGATTGTAGCGCCACCAAGGCCTAGCGGCCATTTTGGGAGTTGCGCAGAATTAAATTCGTTAGTTGTGGTTCTACCTCCGAGTTGTTAAGTGGTTAAGTTGTGGGCGTTGATCTTCTGCTACTATGGCTAACTTACAGGTAAGCTTTTGTCATTCAGGGGTTTCTGTAAGAAATTGTTAATATTGCTGCTTACCTGTCTTTCGACATCAAAATTTTCTGTCTTGGTTTTAAAAGAAGGGGTTTATTACATTGATCAAATTCTTGTCTTGGCTGTTTGAAATTTCGCCCACTATCGCGATTTTTTGTGGTTAATGTATATATTAATATGGGGAGGGTTTTTTTCTAAATTGCGTAGAATATGGTTGGGTTATATTTAAATTTGAGGTAATCTTGCTGAGGCCACAACTCGCCAGCCGGAACATGCTAGAATTCTTACGCCAACCGATCATGTGATTACGGGAATGAAATAAAATTGGGTAACTGGTTCTAGATTTTAAATTCTATATTTACAGTAAATGGCATTACTATACAGTATTTTTGAAATTGTTATACTGGAAATAAAACTTGTTATTGTTTGACCCAGCCTTTCTTTGAAAAACTATAGCCCTGTACACTATAAATTTTCTGCAGCTCGTACGCCATGATTTGAGTTAAAGGTGAAAAAACCTACTTCTTCCGGCCTGAAGGGCAGGCCGCTTCAAGACTCACCATAGACCAACCCTTTGAAGAAAACCAGACTTAGGATTTTTCTATCTCATAATCCAAAACCACTCCATAATTCATTCAGCTCCACTGTACCAATCAGTATCAAAGATCTGCCTATTTACTTTTCCATTTATGTAAAATTTAGCCTCGTTGCTGAACAGTATGTTCCTAAGGAAATTCTCATCTTTATGTAGCTTCTCCAAAACCAATCACAGATTTCTACTCTCTCTCAAATGATGGAATGATAATTTTTTCACACTGGCCATGCGTAGGCTGAGATGGAAAGGTGAAGTCAGACTGAAAAATTCAATGCAATTCTTGGATATGTGAGTCGGTTGGAGAATTTAATGTTGTACCAATAAGTTGCCATGGTAGCTCAGTTGGTAAGAGCAATGGCATGGAGAGCCGAAGATCCTGGTTCAAATCCTGGCTATGACATTGAATTTTTCAGTCTGACTTCACCTTTCCATCAAATGATGGAACTTAGCATCCTTGTGGACAGTGCTTTTCGGCATATGGAGTTCCATATGTCGCTGTGCGGACATGGGCAGGATGACACACACTATCATGAGAAAAGTTTCCTTAATCTCTTCTCTTGTGGAAGGTCATCTTCTTCGTGGCGTATCAGCGACCAGAATGCGGCACACTGTACTTCATGCATTTTTATCAGATGTCTTGTGTTGAATTCCTCCCTCTCGTCCACAGAGTAAGCCGTCTCAATATGCTCTGGTAACAACAGCATCATTGAAAGAAACACATCTTTGATTTTTCCCATGATGCGGGACTTTATGGATACTCAGTATAATCTCAATTTAACAGAACTCTCTCCGCCTCATGTAAAGTTCCATTTTACAGGCTGAGCTGTAAAGAAGAGGTGCTAGCCCGTTAAATGTAAAGGGAAAGGTGCTTTCACAAGATGTCACTGTCGTTCTCTTCCCTTTCGTAAGAATTAATAATTATCCATTTCCTTCATTTTATCCACTACAAATTCTATTATTCCTACTAATACTATTATTGTGTATCTATTAATAATTTATAATTTACAATTTAAAATAACATAAATAAGTATTTCAGCTTTGAGAACTTGGTCCATAAACTAGATGGTTTAAATGTTTTTGACAAAACACACGTAAGCCAACACAATTACTTACGACCTTTCTTTCCAATCATTAAACGCCTGCAACTCCGTATCATAGTGAAGGATTTCTCAATATTAGTTCGTTATTTGGCTTTTCAGTTATGTCATGACTCATGAGAGATATCTATATATACAGTATTTATAAATAGACTAGCGTGTGCCCGCGGCTTCGCACGCGATAATTATTTCAAAAATTATAAATTAAGAGCATAATAGTTAAATCATTATATTTATTAACACCTAAATCGCGTGGACTACATACCACGATCAGATAGCATCGACTGGTAAAAGCGACCTCAGATTAGAGTTCCCTGGCCCAGAAAACCCCTGTATAGTGAGTTTCGTCCAAGTCGAACAATGTTTGACCATATTTAGGCCTATATTGAATAGGCCCATATTTAGGCCTATATTAATAGTAGAGTGTCTTGTAAAGATTATTTTATTAAGTACAAAATTTTATCATTTCCATGTATATATATTTTTAAATGTCTGACTTTGTTTAAATTACACGAACATAATTTTTATAAACAATCTCATTATCATTCATATGAGACTAGGAATTGTCATTCAACCTCAACTTTAAGTCACCGACTGGCGAAATTTGAAAAATCGCCAGCTCATGCAGGTATAACATTTTTTAATAAATTACCGCATGAAGTTAAAGTCATGTCTTACAATTGTTTTAAAATATATATGAAAAAGTTTTTACTAAAAAAATGTTATTATTCAGTTCCTGAATTTATGAACGATTGTTTGTAAGTGTATTTTTTGTGATGTTTTTTTTACTTTGACGTGTATATCCATATTATGTATGGCCATGTACAAAATAAACACTCTAGTCTACTCTACTCTACTCTACTCTACTCACTCTTCTGTGTAGGTTGAAAATTTCATACGTCTGCGCGCCTTGATATTCTAAACAAATGAATCGTCAAGGATGGACTTACAAAATCAAGCGATTGCCCGCGATAATTATTTCAAAAATTAAAAATTAAGAGCATAAGCTTAAGTCATTATATTTATTAACACCTAAATCACGTGAATTACATACCATGATTAGATAGCGTCGACTGGTAAAAGCAACCTCAGATTCGAGGTCCTTGGCCCAGAAAACCCCTGTATAGTGAGTTTCGTCCAAATCGAACGTTTGACCATATTGGGGCCTATATTGATTATCCCTTTTATAATAATAATAATAATAATAATCCTCTTCGGTGCAGGTTGAAAATTTCATGTGTCTGCGTGCCTTGACATTATAAACAAATGAATCGACCAGCGTGAGCTACAACATTCAAGCGATCGCGATAGTTTTATGTCCAAGGAATGACAAAAATAGCCAAAGCCTACTGTAATTGATTTGACATTGAGTGGTATTACTGAAAACGATGCTTCGAAAACGCTTAAAATACACGTTTTTTGCCCGTTTTTCACTCATAACTCACGAACGAAAGGAAAAATTAAAAATGTAATATGCCAGAAACCTTCCCGGGAATGCACTCAACAACTTCCCAAAGTTTCATGGCGATCGGATGAATGGTGTAGTAATGCATAAAGGACACACACACACACACATACATTCATTTTTATATATATAGATCTAGATTCGTTCTTTTCAGCAAATGTTTCTGGTATTTTTGTAGTGATTTGTTCCCAACAAATTGTTGCCTGAATTCTGTTACAATACGAAATTACCAAAAAAATTTTAATTGATATGAAATTATTTTGAATTCAAAATGTACGATTCAAAATAACGCCAAACATCTTACAGTGTTCGACTGTTATAAAGAATTTAACAGGCTCACACAGATAAAACGAGCTGGTGTTTTGGTTAGGACAGCAGTAAAACTATGTAGGCCTATTATCATTATTACTACTACCGACTGTTGCAAGGAGGAGATTTTGCTGATCGGTAAATTTTCTCTCATTACTTGGCTTTAAATTAGGAATAGTGATGCTATAGAGGTTTCCGATGCTTTCCAGAAAAACTAAATTACTAGACGATTTGTATGGATGGTTTAAGAAGAACACGAAATAAAAATCACAGATGTTGTATAACATCGCTACAAACATACATTCTGTGGTTCTATGCCCCAACCTTGTAGGTCAAAGGGAAAACATAGCATTTAAAAAAATTACTCCACTATTTGTCTTCTGTTCGTTGGTTTCCTGAAAGTTCAGTTTTTTGCAAACAGTTTGTTTGATAACTCAAACAGTACTCCAGATATTGTGTTGGAACTCTGCATGCTTGTATAGGTCCCTTATGTCAACAACATACACTGAAATCTTTTATTTAGTATGTACTGTATAGGTTCTTTTTCTGTCTCTTAATAATTCACATAAAAAATTTTGTGGGAATTTTAGTATAAGAGTTTGAAAAAAGAAAATACGAGGGATGTTCTGAAAGTAAGTTTCGTCATTTTTTTTCACATGGAAACTTTATTACCAAAACAAATACACCATGCAATCATGAAATATACCCCTTGCACTATTTTTCAACATAGTCTCCACCGACATTGAGACATTTGTCATAGCTTGCAATCAGTTTGAAGAAACCACTCTGGTAAAACTCGGTGCCCTGCTATGCAAGGAATTGTCGCACAGCCTTCTCCACCTCAGCATTGTTTTGGAAGTGACGTCCCGAGAGTGCGGCTTTCATTGCATGGAACAGGTGCCTTCCTTCACTGAACATGCAACACCAGCGACCAACAATTTGATGAGACATGACCTCTTCACCATACACAGTCTGTAGGCGTCCATGGATGATGGACACACTAGTCCTACATGCCCATTCATACCGGATAACAGCATGTACTTCCATTGTCGACCACGTTTTCAGTACACGTCCATCTGCCATCGTGATTTGTACTCAAATAACCTCGGGCACGCCAGTCTACTGCTACTCTCTCTTCTTCGGGACTCTACTCATGCATCGTTTCTCCTCTGCTGACGCTCTTTCCGTCGTTGAACCAGCAATAGGTGTCGATTCTTATGGCAGTTGTCTGCTTCATCTGCTTTACCATCTTCACTTTTTAAAAAAAACGACGAAACTTACTTTTGGAACATCCCTCGTATATCAAAAAGTCTCAAAACCAGAATTATTTCAAAATTTAAATATCTGAATTATTTTTCATATAAACGCAGTTCGGGTGAACCTAAAACTCCATAGATTTTTAATAATTTATAGTGTACATATAACTTATTAGGTTTTTCAAAAACTTCAAATTTTCTTAGTGTTGTACAGGTAATGTATATTGTGTGTGCCAATTTTTATTCCCATTGGATTTACAAATCCAGGAATATTTGTGTGTATAAAAATAGTAATTCGTATCACCTCCCCCCTTAAATTATAATTTGCTTCTAAACAAGCCAATACAATGTGAATGCTGCATAATTATACTGTTTGTAGTACGTGTAACGGCTGGCAGATGGCAGGAAGATGGAGTCGAGACATTGCCTGACATCTATTGAAGAAGCTTGTAACTAATAAGACTGAAAACCCGTCGATCGTAAAATATTCATTCACACGTCATCATCGAAGTAGCGATTTACTGAAAAAGCCGGGTGTGTTAAACTTCTTGCGCGTGCTGCCTAAATATAGCGCGCTCCGTGTGTTATTTGTTTTCATATTTGCAATAAACAAAAAGGCAATACGTGTACTTGTATGTTATAGCCTACTATTTAATTAATACGCGAATTTTAAAACATATACATTCCCTGTTAAATTCGTTCAGGAGTGAGAAAATAAATCTACTCTTATACAATTCAACGGCCCTAAATAGCGTGCTTGCTCGCCCGCTTCGTGAGACATCGGGTATACTCGGCGATGTTCGCCTCTCGCAGTCTAAACTTTCATGACGACTACAAAATTAGGAAGGAAAGCCGTTTCTTTATTATATAAGGCCTAAGTGAAATGAACACAATGAACAAATATTTTAATTTTATTTTTACTTACAATTTTCATAGCTCTGAACCACAAACATTTTTAATAATCTACCAGTGTAATTTTCTTAAAAATCCTGGAGTCAATGAATAATGGCGGGCGAAGCCGGGGGCAACAGCTGTAAAATATTGATGGTTTTATCTCTTGAAATATAGCTGATAATAATAATCCAAACAAACCATTCCTTCCCTTGAAACATTATATAATTTCTGAAAATTACACTGAATTGATAAAATAAAATTCACATCATATTCATGTCAATAAACAGCTGAGAAACAATACGTATTATGTGTTCACAGGTTCTTTGGAACTGCATAATCGATTCTGATATAGTTTTCCCAGGGGGCGCTTTCATGTCGTGGAATGTACTCTAAAGCAGGAATTTTAGCTGTTTCATTAATTATTAATGGCTTAGTTTATGAATGATTCGCGTGCAAGTGTTAATAAATATAATGCTTTAATAATTATTATACTCTTAATTTTTAATTTTTAAAAGAATTATCGTGGCGAAGCCACGGGCACCTCCTAGTCTAATACAATATTAGAGCTGGTTTTCAATTGTGAATTTAATTATAGGTGGCCTTGCTCGTTGCCATGGGTTTCTACATTCATTTGTCCAGACTTGACGTATTTCTTTACATGTATTTGAGTTATAAGACCGATTTTAATGGCGAAACTCAACAGCAATGATTTTATGTCGTATTTTGGGGCACATTTCTCCTGTAATACTCTAGCTTTGCCCGCGGTTATTAGTCTGGAAAAACATTACATGCACTCCACGTAAATCAGTCATGAACAATTAATAACTTAAACAGCTTCGAGGCAAATTTCACGATTAGAAAGCGTCGCCCGGAAAAAGAAAACAGCCTCAACTTCGAGTTTCCTGGCCCAACACCCCCTCCACCCCCATCGTGAGTTTCTTCCAAATCGTTCAGTGTTTTCCCATTTAGGTTTACATGTATGATCCCCCCTTCCATCCACCTAAGTAAAAATATTCAGATTACTGCGTGCCGTAATTGTATAAACAATAGAATCAAGTAGAACGGGCTAACATATTCAAAGCGATCGAAAGTTCCTTTAGCGTTATGTTGAAAAAATCTATTTTGGCGATGCTCTTGTTTCCCGGTTGCTATGACAGGAGAGCAAAGCCACCTGCAATAAATTTCACAATTGAAATATAACAGCGAAAACGTTCCGATAACGCACAAAATCACGTTTTCTGCCAGTTTTTTAGCTCGTAACTACGAACGAAAGCGAAAATTAAAAGTCCGGCTTCGACGTGTATTCGGAACCCCTTAAAACTTTTAGATGTCTGCATGCCCTAGATTTGGCTGGGCATCGCACACTGACAGACATACAGACACACGGACAAAGATTTCCTCTGGTTACATATGTTATTTTTATAAAGTGTCTGCATTTTTTTACCGGTTTTAGCTTATCTTAATTTTGAGGTTAGCTATTTTCTTATTATGACTGTTGATAGTACTGTATTTGTTAGTATTCCGTAACACATTCAATTGTTTCTTCATTTAGTATGCCATGATGGCAGCCGAAACAATGCTGATTTGATTTTAAACAACAGAATAAGAAAATAATAAATCATATCTTGTTATATTGATGGAATCTGTATTAATAAAAGGAAGTGTCTGTCCTCCGTCTGTCTGTCCTCCGTCTGTCTGTCCTCCGTCTGTCTGTCTGTCCGCGATGCCCAGCGAAATCTACTCAACGCAGAGATCTGAAATTTTATACATAGGCGGACTAAAGGGTCGGAATGTGCACCTCGAAGCCGGAATTTTAATTTTCGCTTTCTTTTGTGAGTTATAAGTGAAAAACGGGCAGAAAACGTGTATTTATTGCGTTTTCGAAGCATGAGTTTTCAGTAATACAAATCAATTACACTAGGCTTTGGCTATTTTTGTCATACCTTCGACATAAAAGCATCGCGATCACTTGAATGTTGTAGCTCACGCTGGTCGATTCATTTGTTTTTAATGTCAAGGCACGCAAACATGAAATTTTCAACCTACACCGAAGAGAATTATTATTATTATTATTATTATTATTATTATTATTATTATTATTATAAATATGGTCAAACGTTGTTCGATTTGGACGAAACTCACTATACAGGGGTTTTCTGGGCCAAGGAACTCGAATCTGAGGTCGCTTTTACCAGGTGACGCTATCTAATCGTGATATGTAGTCCACATGATTTAGGTGTTAATATAATGATTTAACTATTATGCACTTAAGTTTTGAAATAATTATAGGGGGGGAAGCCGCGGGCACATAATATCTATATTAATAAAAGGAAGTGTCTGTCCTCCGTCTGTCTGTCTTCCGTCTGTCTGTCTTCCGTCTGTCTGTCCGCGATGCCCAGCGAAATCTACTCAACGCAGAGATCTGAAATTTTATACATAGGCGGACTAAAGGGTCGGAATGTGCACCTCGAAGCCGGAATTTTAATTTTCGCTTTAGTTCGTGAGTTATGAGTGAAAAACGGGCAGAAAACGTGTATTTTTTGCGATTTCGAAGCAACAGTTTCAGTAATAGATTTCAATGTTAAATCAATTAGGCCTACAGCTGGCTTTGGCTATTTTTGTCATCATACCTCATAGCCTACCTTGGAAATAAAAGCATCGCGATCGCTTGATTTTGTAAGTCCATCGTGGACGATTCATTTGTTTAGAGTGTCAAGGCCCGCAGATATATGAAATTTTCAACCTACACGTAAAACGGATATCAACATAGGCTTAATTATGGTCAAACATTGTTCGATTTGAACGAAACTCACTATACAGGGGTTTCCTGAACCAAGGAACTGGAACCTGAGGTAGCTTTTTCTACCAGGGGACGCTACCTAATCGTGGAATACACTCCACGTGATTTAGGTGTTAATAAATATGATTTAACTATTATGCACTTAAGTTTTGAAATAATTATCGCGGGCGAAGCCGCGGGCACATGTTATCTTCTATATTAATAAAAGGAAGTGTCTGTCCTCCGTCTGTCTGTCTTCCGTCTGTCTGTCTGTCCGCGATGCCCAGCGAAATCTACTCAACGCAGAGATCTGAAATTTTATACATAGGCGGACTAAAGGGTCGGAATGTGCACCTCGAAGCCGGAATTTTAATTTTCGCTTTAGTTCGTGAGTTATGAGTGAAAAACGGGCAGAAAACGTGTATTTTTTTGCGATTTCGAAGCATCAGTTTCAGTAATATATTTCAATGTTAAATCAATTACAGCTGGCTTTGGCTATTTTTGTCATCATACCTCATAGCCTACCTTGGAAATAAAAGCATCGCGATCGCTTGATTTGGTAAGTCCATCGTGGACGATTCATTTGTTTAGAGTGTCAAGGCCCGCAGATATATGAAATTTTCAACCTACACGTAAGAAGGATATCAACATAGGCTTAATTATGGTCAAACATTGTTCGATTTGAACGAAACTCACTATACAGGGGTTTTCTGGGCCAAGGAACTGGAACCTGAGGTCGCTTTTTCTACCAGGGGACGCTACCTAATCGTGGAATACACTCCACGTGATTTAGGTGTTAATAAATATAATGATTTAACTATTATGCACTTAAGTTTAGAAATAATTATCGCGGGGGAAGCCGCGGGCACATGTTATCTTATAATAATAAAAGGACGTGTTTGTCTGTCTGTCCGCGATGCCCAGCGAAATCTACTGAACGCAGAAATCTGAAATTTTAAACATAGATGGACTGAAAGGTGGGCAAATGCACCTCGAAGCCGAATTTTTAATTTTAGCTTTTGTTCGCGAGGTATGAGTGAGAAACTGGCAGAAAACGTGATCTTAGCGCTGTCGAAGCATCAGATTTCAGTAATACATTTCAATGTCAAATCAATTGCAGTTGGCTTTGACTATTTTTGTCATACCGTGGAAATAAAAGCATCGCGATCGCTTGAATGTTGTAAGCCCACGCTGGTCGATTCATTTGTTTAGAATGTCAAGGCCCGTAGACATATGAAATGTTCAACCTACACGGAAGAGGGATAATCAACATAGACCTAAATATGGTTAAACATCGTTCGATTTGGACGAAACTCACTGTACAGGGGTATTCTGGGCCAAGGAAATCGAATCTGAGGTCGCTTTTACCAGGCGACGCTATCTAATCGTGGTATGTAGTCCACGCGATTTAAGTGTTAATAAATGTAATGATTTAACTATTATGCTCTAACTTTATGCTCTTTTTTATCGCGGGCGAAGCCGCGGGCACATGCTAGTATAATAATAAAAGGACGTGTTTGTCTGTCTGTCCGCGATGCCCAGCGAAATCTACTGAACGCAGAGATCTGAAATTTTAAACATAGATGGACTGAAAGGTGGGAGAATGCACCTCGAAGCCGGATTTTTAATTTTAGCTTTCGTTCGCGAGTTATGAGTGAAAAAACTGGCAGAAAACGTGATTTTAGCGCTGTCGAAGCATCATATTTCAGTAATACATTTCAATGTCAAATCAATTGCATTTGGCTTTGGCTATTTTTGTCATACCGTGGAAATAAAAGCATCGCGATCGCTTGAATGTTGTAAGCCCACGCTGGTGCATTTGTTTAGAATGTCAAGGCCCGTAGACATACGAAATCTTCAACCTACACGGAAGAGGGATAATCAACATAGACCTAAATATGATTAAACATTATTCGATTTGGACGTAACTCACTATACAGGGATTTTCTGGGTCAAGGAACTCGAATCTGAGATCGCTTTTACCAGGCGACGCTATCTAATCCTGGTAAGTAGTCCACGTGGTTTAGGTGTTAATAAATATAATGTTTTAACTATTATGCTCTTAATTTTTTATTTTTGAAATAATTATCGCGGGCGAAGCCGCGGGCACATGCTAGTAGTCTTAATAAATCCCACTGAAGATTACGAATTTCATCAGATAAATTACCTACGAAAAGTGTTTGATTTCCTGCCTTCTCTCATAGTGGACGGGGAACCCGATGCCGACATTAGCCTAATTCCTGTTAAAAGACACAAAGGAGACCGCCAGTCTTAACGTTCCCATCCGACGGACGAATCACTATCAACAGTTGCATTGGACCCAGGTATATTTGGTAGGATATCTCCTGTATGATATCAGGAAATTAGGCCTATCCGAAATTCTGGTTAAGAATAAAGCGTTCCAGTCTTCACACACGGGTTTATTAAACCTTTATCTCGGATGATAACAGCTCAGAAACAATTGAAGTGTGATTTCAGTGTCAGTGGAACAACGACAGATAACACAAAGCCACATGCTTAAAGCTGATGTAACCTTGAGGTACTTGTTGTCGGTTATGTACACAGCTCCAGAGATTTGCATCCAAACCCCCAGTGAGGTACTCGAGAAAAACTAGTTTCATGAACTGACACTGTATTTAGACATTACGGATATCCAGTCAATTTTTCCTTACTTATAGGACAGATAGATTCTCCGCGCTTATGGCAGATGGATGTGCCAACATTAATGCCAAAATTTATGATTATGTCCTATAAGTATGAAAAACTTATTTGATCGATTAATGTACAAAATTTACCTAAAATAGCAGAACTACCTCAGATCTGAGTTCCTGGCACAAAATACCCCTGCATAGTGAGTTTTGTCCACATCATTAAATGTTTTCCCAATTTTTCCCTGATTTCATTATCCTTTTTCCGGCCACATCTCTGCGTGTCGTAACTTTATAAGTAGGGTTCGGATAGTTATGACCCAAAAAAGTGGAAAATATGACTGCAAAAATGTCCTTAAAAATGACCAACTATAACTAAACAATAAAATATGACCTCATAATATAACATATTTTCTAAAAATAAATGTTGCAATTTAAAACGTTTAATGACACTAAATTCTTACATCACATGAATTCAATCAGATAATAACTTTTTAACAATTTAACAAGTGATTTACAGTTTTACTTGTAATGGACTTCTAATTTGAAAGAATTTGCTCTTCTTTGCTAACTTTATCAGCTACAAATAATATTTTCGTTGACCTTCTGCGTCCCTATAAAATATGAACAATTGCATTCATTTTAGAATGTAAGTTACCTGTTAATTTGGCATAAATATTAAATTAATTAAATAAATTTCAAATTTAACTCGACCATTTATACATATCCATTTTCCTTTATGTTATAATTGTGCTTATTTGCCGAATTTATAATTGAAATCTAACGGTAAATTAGCAAATATGACAAAGACTATAAAAATAACCAAAATATGACTTTATATGCAAAATAAAAACGGTCCGATTAGGATAGCAAGCGTGCAATTCGTGTTTAATCTGGGTTTGTGGCGAGAATAGAGGCCAGGATAAAAATATGACGTCATAAAAAAACGAACAAATAATAATAATAACAAATTAATCAAGCAGAGCGGGCTAACAAAATCGAAGCAATGGACAATTTGATGAGTTATATTGAAGATGCTCTTCTTTCTCATATCCTATTACAACGGAGAGAGGCCAGCTAGAATTAATTTCACAACTGAAATGTATTAAAGAAAACTGGTGCTTCGATAGCGCTAAAAATCACGTTTTCAGCCAGTTTTTCACTCATAACTCACAAACGAAAACGAAAATTAAAAATCCGGCTTCGAGGTGCATTCGGCCACTACAGACCTCTGTGTCTATAGATAAAGAGTAGAATGGACTTGATACTACTGACCGTTATACTGGATTTGTTTAACTGTGACAGAGATAATGCGTTGTTTAAATTCATCCATACGGAAGTCAATGAAGCTTTCAAATTGTTAATAATAAAGCCTTTGGAGATCAAAAGTGGATATGAATCATTCAAACTAAGATAATTGGACAATTTCTTCATGTAAATTGCTTATGATAATGAAGAGAATGTCGCTACCACTTCGTATCGCATCCTCGAAGGATACATAACCCAAATAAAATTTGATGCACTCACATAACTTTCTTTACTCTAAGCATGGGCAATACATTTTTCTCACTTCACATTCTGATATAGAATAAGAGGCCGTATTCAGTTTTTTTGAACCTGTTGCAAAGCTTTATTGTTCACCAAACAAGACCGAGTTTCTATTAAAAAAAAAAAGGGGGTGGCTTATAACTACCCTTCAGATAATTTTTGCAAAAAAAGTTCCAAATAAAAGCTTTAGCTCTTGGTATAATCACCCCATGTACAAGCTTTAAACAAAATCGCTTGAACAGTTTTCGAGAAAATCACGTAAAAAATTCTTCAAGTAAATTGACATTAAAAGTAAGAGAAAGTAGTCGATGATCTTCGTGACGGATTCTCAGAAGGTACCTAATCCAAATACAATTTTTTTTTCATACGATTTTTCGATCTGGAGCTGCACACACATTTCTGAGAAATAGTATTTTTGTATTCAGGGGACTTCAAAAAGTGTATTTATGTTGAAAGCTGGACATGGAATTTCAGGGTGGATCAAAATAATTCCTGTACCTATGAATCAGGGCAGTGGAAGTAAAAGCACGTAACATGTAAAATATAAGGACAATAAAAATGAAGTGAAATAAACGAAATTGGGCACAGGTGAGAATAAAATACCACTAAGCTTATTTGTAATTCTAGGAATTTTCCAGATCATGTCTTTCACAATAAAAAAAGAGATAAGAATTAGTTTCGATAAGAACCAAGATATACCTAACATCAAACAAAGTTCCGGTTTAGCCTTGAATTAAACGTAATTAAATGGACCTTAACATCAAACAAAGCATTTGAACTTATTTGAGAAACCCTTTTATCTAGCCGAGAGCAGGCCCGACGAGAGGGAGGGGCAGCCGGGGCTGCAGCCCCGGGGCCCGGGCCCCAAAAGGGGACCCTGCCGATCAGGTTTTATTTTTTATTTTCTAAATTTACTCTAAAATAAAATTGGTTATAAGTCAATAAACAGCTTAAGTTATGTTTTGTGTTTATTTTATCTGCATTGTCCTGTCGTATAACGGTGACACGGAATTAATCAGTTAATCTGAAACGGATTATCTTGAAGAAAAATTGCAATTTTGAAAAGTAGAAGCACAAATCCTTTTGGACTCAACAGTAGGCCTCGGTCAAGGCTTGTAAACTACAGTTTACTGATCTTGGGCCTCGGTAACGTTTGGCATTTAAATAATTTTCAAAAGATTAAATTGGTACACACAGATAAAACTGTTCCTAATTAGAACATTTTAATGAATTTTTCCGTTTCCTTCTCGGCATCGGCCAACAGATTTGGTCCAAAATCCATAGGCTTCGTCCCTTGGGCGTTATGAATATTGTATACCAAGTTTTATGAAAATCCGATAAAGCGTATTTGAGTTATTGCGCTTACAGGCACACGGACAGACAGGGAGACGGACAGATATTTTCCTGTCTACCAAACAATCTCATAAAGTACCGGTACCATTCTGGCACTTAATAATTATGTAATATCATTACATAATACTTTTGTTGCATACATTATAAAGGGCGAGTTGGGTAGTGAATTTAATATTTGACGAGGGCCCGGGAAAATTTGTCCCTGGGGCCCTTCCTTTCTTTCCACGGCCCTGGCCGAGAGATACCGATTTTCTAGAGGAATTCTTTTCTAACCTGTGTTACATCACAAAACTTACTTTACCCTAAGCATGGGCAATACAACTTTCTCACTTCACACTCTGGTATAGAATAAGAGGCTGCATTGCAAAGAGTGCGTATTCAGTTATTTCAACCTCATGCAAAGCAATGTTGTTCACTGTTGTTCACCAGGCAAGAATGAATTTCTATAAACAATGGATGGCTTAAAACTACCCTTCACAGAGTTTTTGCGAAAAAAACTTGGAAATAAAACTTTTAGGCCTCATATAAGCAACTCGCGTACAAAAAAACAAGTTTTCAAGTGGTAGTAAAAGTACAAAAAAAAAAGACGTCGACTGGGGAAACCATGAAAAAACCCATGTCAAATTGGCCGGCCACGGGATTTGAACCTGGGACCTCCCGAATGAGAGTCCAAGACATTACCATCTCGGCCACCTCGCTCGGTTTACGGAATTGATAGTGTATTGCAACTTTCAAAGCACTATGTGAACACTGTAGGTAATATTGTTGTCATGAGAACCGAGCAGAGACTTTAAAATTGCCTCCGCTCTTTTGGAGGTTTTTTAGCCGTAAATATAAAAAAAAAAAAAATTGAAATTTACTGCAATAAAGTTTGTGCAAGTGTATTATGGATCTCCGAGTCCCTTACGGTCATTTCAAAAACCTGGCAACCCTATCCATAGAAAAAAGGAATGATTGGGGACTAGTTTTGCAATTACAATATACCGCATTTTGGCCATTTGTTGATAGTTTCTCTACACTACGCACAAGCGAGAAAGCAAAAGGAAAATAAATAAGAATGACGAACTAAGGTGTTACGTAATGGGGTCAATGCACAGAAAACTGTGCAGAAGATGACACCGATCAGTGACAGATTGAGCGTGGGAAGAGAAGCGAACGACCTTTGAAGTGCATCTTATCAGAGAGTATAAACAGTGCACCGGCATTCCTAACCTACATTCAGTCCCATTGTCTTCATACAGAAGGCCATGGTTTTCCCGCTCCTTCTGTTGGCAAGCCTGTACGCCATTGTTGCGATCGCGTTGCTAATAGCAACGGTATTCACGATTCTCTACATCGCAGAGAAGAAGAGTTTTGACTACTGGAAGAAGAGGGGCTTCCCATATCTGGAGCCATGCTTCCCGTTTGGGAATCTGCGAGACATGCTGCTGCTGAAGAGAAGCATGGGCCAAGCTTATGCGGATTGCTACGAGAAGCTGGACGCTCCTGTGGCCGGAGTCTTCTTCCTCCAGCAGCCCGTACTCGTCTTGAAGGATCCTGAAGTCATCAAGGCGTGTCTCGTCAAGGACTTCGAACATTTTCACGACCGAGGACTCGCTTTCGACGAGAAGATCGACCCTGTGATAGGGAATCTCTTCATGCTCACGGGGAAGAAGTGGAAAGATCTCCGAGCGGATTTGACCAAGACTTTCACTTCAGGTGAGGAACTAGCGTGGATTTTTATAAGTAGGCTACCATATCCTTAATTATATTTGAGAGAATGCTGATCAGAGTCCTCAAAAAATAAAGTATACTTCAAATCAGTTTTCAGTGTAGGCAGCGGAAATAACCGGCCTACCGACAGCCTTATACGAAAGCTTTCGCAGTTCCTCATTCTCCATTATATCCAAAGTATTTTTCTCTCAGAGTTTAAAACTTTTTTTCTAGGATAAGCGAGCTCATTCTGACGGTTTGCTCTCCACAGTAAGTTAATTGTTGTACAAATTTATGTGTTTTTATTCTCCTTTTTTGGCAACTTTTGATTGCAAGTCAAATATACTTTATATAATATGAAGTAAATATTATCTACCAAATAGGTGACTCATTCATCGCTGCATCTACTGATATCTTGACTTTTCCAGTAACGAACTAAACATTTTATCGCAGGCAAAGAGACACGAGATATTACGAGCAAATTTAGCTGATGAAACTCGTAATCTGGAGTGGGATTTATTGAGACTTTTTCATGAATAAAATGTTACCGGATTATATAAATATTATTTTCTTACTTCGTTATCAATATTCATTCAGCATATTCATTCAATATACGGCATACTGAATGAATGTACAGTCTAATCTATTCGAGTTATCAGAATGTAATCAGTGCTACCAATAGTGATGGAGACGGTGCTTACATTAGAACAGAATAAAAGCACACGAACTGGTTTCACCAAATCGAAATTGTGTTTTTAATCAATGCACATTTATATTATTTCAATTTCCAAACAAGTTATATTGCATAAAATAATGTGTTTTATTCTGTTCACTGACAGCATACGACGTATTAATAATTGCAAATTGATGCCTTACGTGTTCAGTAACCAGCTGATGTTTTATCAGATAAAATTGTATTCTTGAGACCCCTAAGATAAACTATTGCGATTGTTTGATATCTGAGGCATTGCTAAAGGTTATTGGTCAATTAAATAGGCAGCATATAAATGGAATAGTCCGAATAAATTTTATGAAGGGTAGTTATAGGCTGCTTAGGCAACTCAGTAGAATATATAGTCCTGTTATTCATTGCATGGCCAGCGGCTTCAAAGGAATAAACTATTAAGTCGGTGTTTCTTTATGTTAATTGACCTGACTAAATCGTTCTTGGTTTCCGCTTTCCAAAACAAAAGCAACGTTGCAATATCATCTCATTGTTATCATTGACCTTAGTTCTTCTCTCGCTTTAATCAATTCACACGTGTTATCGTTTACTGTAACTGGACCTTGGAACCTCGCGTTTCACTTCACAAGTTGACAAGTTGACGGAGTTGACAAGTAGCTGTCACAGCCGTCGCAGGACATTCTTAGATTTTGATTGGCTGGGGTAACTAGCTAATTGGTGCGGTAAAAATAAAGAACATGGGTTGAGCTGTCGGCAACTTTTCCTCCTAACAAAAGGAAGAATGTATCAATAGAATGTATCACTGTATTCCAGGGAAAATGAAGCGGATGTTCCACATGGCGGCGCAGTGCGGGGAGGAACTGGCGGACTTCCTGAAGGCGAAGGCCGACGCAGAGGACGTGATAGAAGTGAAGGAAATCATGGCCAACTTCACCACGGACATCATCGCGAGCTGCGCATTCGGCGTGCATTGCAACTGTCTGCGCAATCCGGACGCGGAGTTCAGGAGGATGGGGAAGCGCATGGTGGAGCTCACACTCTGGGAACAGTTCATAGGTCTGCTCTACCTCCTCGTCCCGAGCGTCCCGTTACGACTGCGGCTGCCGCTCACCACTCCTTGCGTCGCCAGGTTCTTCAGGAGAGTCGTGAGGGAGATCCTCGAGTTCCGCCGCAACTCCCACACCAAGAGAAACGACTTCATACAACTCCTCCTGGAGCTCAGAGAGCAACTGCAGGCGGAAGGTTAGTGTTAGGGCCTTTGCTACCATCTCCCGATACGTATCTTCCAGGTAGCTTAAGGAGCGAAACGCCCTATTTCTACAATGCTAAAATACCTCTAACAAAGTGTACCTTTCCTCAGGAACTACCAATAGTTAACAATTAACATTTTTAGAACATGTTGTTAGCATAAGTGACATCATTTTAACGCAGGGATTTTAGGAAAAATATATTAGTTTAAGAACTATGAATAATTTTTTGGAGGCACATTTAAAAAAAATAATTTCATTACATTTTATGGTATACGATGCTTTCTAAAAATAATTTCTTCAAATCCATGTGTTAGAATGAAGCGACAAATCCAACAAAAAAACTCATAAAAATTGAAACAAATACATGCAGTGGATGCTGAGAAAAGGTACACTTTTTCTGAAAAAAAAAGTAGTTTTCGGGAATCGTGCGACAAAGTTTAAGTTTACCTTTTAGTGCATCCCAGCTCCATATGAAGGATTGTCTGGGTCATCCTGCAATTCATCCTCCAGTCTTCATTTTGCACTCCTCTGTCTACCCATCATTTCTACAACTCTTACAGACCTATCTGATACCTGATTCTCTCTTTGTCCATCGCTATAGTTGATTGAACAGTGTTCCTTCCAACATCGATACCCACGTAAGGGTTATAGAACGCAATTATTTAATAAACTTAGAGTCAAGATAAAACATTGACATTTACGTCACTGTACAGAGGAAATTTCAAAGAATAATAAAACACCAAAAAAAATTACATTTTTTGTGTTCCGGACCCCCTTAACTAGAAGATGTCTTCAAACAGCACCGTAAAATTGCTGTCGGGAGGATTGCATTAAATTTTCCTAACTTGGATAATAGGACCGTGAGCGCTGAGGTGTGTTTCTTCTAGTTTGAGTGGCCTCCGTCAGATGCGACAAATCGAAGTGTATTTTTATATTTCTACAATGAAATTACACCAGAACATATCGTTTAAGTACATTCACCAATTTTTTAAATTCTATACCATTCAGATGTGAGCCTAAAACGAAACTATTGTATAAGTTAAGCCTTCCAATATCAATTCTGAAATTCAGGTGGCTACGAAGTTCCAGTGGGCTGCCATTTTGTTTACATCAAGTCTGCCTGATGGCCACTCCACCCTCCTCATAGCTTAACTGAGAGTTGCCTTTCCAGATAGTTCTTGTCGGGAGGTTGTAGTATGCAATTCTTGGTCAACTTTCAGATAAGTTCCCTGTATGGCAGATGCATATTTTATCGGGAGATGGTACTACAGATAGAAGCCTTGTCATATCATCCCGTAATATTTGTTTGCTTATGATTTAATTTTCTTCTAAAAAATTAATATCAACAAGCTTCTACTTTGTGTGTTTTCTACGTAGTACACAATACCCTTAGACTCGAGACATTAAGTCTCCCTATATATGGGGTTTCATACACAAGTCAACCGCAAAAGCGGGCCCCTTGTAAGCAATATGTGTGCTATTTTCAGAGAACAAGCCAGGACTGTCCCTGGACGAGATGACGGCCCAGGTGATGGTGTTCTTCACTGGAGGATTCGAGACTTCATCTACCGCCATGAGCTTCTGTCTGTACGAGCTGGCCATGAACCCCGGCATCCAAGATCGCCTGCGCCAGGAAATGACGTCAGTGCTGGAGCGTCACGACGGCGTCCTCACGTATGAAGGCGTCTCAGAGATGAAATACCTCGACCAAGTGGTGTCAGGTATCTCACTGCATCTTATTCTTTTGTTTTTTTTTTCTTTCATCGATTTATTAATTTATTATTTCTTTTCCTTTTATATATTTTTTCTTTTAATATTTCTTTTCATTTCCTTTCATATTTCTTTCCATCTTTTCGTTCTTCCTTTCCATTTTCCTTCTGTCATTCTATATTTATTTATTTATTTATTTATTTATTGCTTTTCTTTTCCATATTTTGTTTTATTAAGTTATTTACATATTAATATTTTTATATATTTAATTGCTATCCTCGGAAAGAACATAATCTGACAGTGTTCGAAAACAGCAGAAAAGTATTCGGACCTAAGGGAGATGAAAACTGCATAACGACGAGCTTCATGACCTGTACTCTTCACCGGATATAGTAAGGGTAATTAAATCACGGAGGATGAAATGGGGGAGGAAAGACATATCTCAAAAGTATTGACTGGGAGACCCGAAGGGAAAAGACCACCTGGAAGACCTAGACGTAGGTGGAAGGACAACATTAGGATAGATTTAAGGGAAGTGAGATTTGCGTGGGATGGTTGGATGGAGTTAGCACAGAATAGGGTTGAATGGCGGACTCAGGTAAGCGCGGCAATGAACCTCCATAAAATATTCAATATTCCTTTAGCTTGCTTAGGAATTGTCTATTGTCATTGAGTAAGTAAGTAAGTATTTATTTGCTATCATGTTTGTTTACTACACTTTTCCTTCATTTCTTTCTTTCATTGCTGTATTTCCTTTCGTTGTGTCCTTTTCTTCCCTTCCCTCTTGTTTCTTTCTTTCTATTGGTCACTTCCTTCTTTTCGTACATTTTCGCTTTCTTATTCTTTTCATACAATCCAGCAATAAAATGTTTTTATATTATTTATTTCTCTTGGTCCCATTTTCTTGAAAATTAAATCTAACACAGCCTTCCGGTGACTATTTCATCCATATGTCGTCATTCCACTTTCGGAAACGTAGTGCAATGAAATTTAAAATATTAGCCAATCATATTTGGCCTTCTTGACAAATACCACATCGGTAGCATTTGTTTCTCTCAGTTGCGTATTCAAACTGGTTTAGCCTCAACAGCGAGACGATCGAGCGGCTTTGAATGGAAAACATAATGGACATGGCCATAGTGCCATCAGAAGGAAAACAGCAGTGAACTGATAGAGGGTGGAACCCGCGACCTTGTGGTTTGTAGCTCAGTGTGAAGTAACAAAGATGACTGGGATATAATCGGCAGAGGCAGATCAACAACACACGCATTTCCTGAGACAATGATGCTTGTTTTTCACTTCTAACAAGTTCAAATATTTACTTGCTTGTTCCGACATAAACAGTAGTACTCAAACTGTGGTGCATATACGCGGAGGGCACGTGCAATACTTCTAGAGGGTAAGAGTTAGAAGGGGGTTCTAGTGATCTAGAGGAAAATATCTAAGTCCTGTACTGGGTATCCTCTGACACTGGAATTTGAACCCAGGACCTTTGAAACAGAATAAACATGATACCAGCCGCTCAACCATGATACATTTTGTGATATGACGCCTAGGCCTTTCGGTGCCTTTACGGCCAGCAAAAGATGCCCTGAAGATGGTGTAAAGGCACCGAAAGGTCTAGGCGTCAAATCACAAAAATGTATCACAGTTGAGCGGCTGGTATGTTTATTCGGTTACTTTGATCGACCTCAACGGTATTGAACATGTATTTTAACAACCAGGACCTTTGGCTATTCCGTGCCAATGCTCTACCAACTGAGCTAAGCCAGAGTTCACTTCACAGCGCCAGATGGAACCTCTCTCCTATGACCTAGCTCAGTTGGTAGAGCATTGGCACGGATAGCCAAAGGTCCTGGGTTCAAATCCCAGTGTCACAGGAAGTTTTCTCCCATAATACTATCATGTAATGACCAAAAGAGACAATAATCTGTGGTTCATGAATGCAAAATATGCATATATCTACCTCTTAAGTAATTTCATCTTAGTAGGTAGGATTAACCTTCCTCTTAGGAGTCCTCGGTTTAATCAAGACTAGGAATTTGTTCATGTCTGAGATCTAGGGTGGATGTGCCTTTGAGAAATCCATGTTGTTGTCGTTGCAGAGACGTTGAGGAAGTACCCGCCAGTGTCGCTGCTGAACAGGGAATGCACCAAGGACTTCGTGGTTCCTGGCTCGGGTCTCAAGGTGGAGCGGGGCACCAAAGTTGTGATACCCGTTCTGGGTCTGCACTCGGACCCCCAGCACTACCCGAACCCTCACGTGTTCGACCCGGACAGGTTCACGTCAGAGAATGTCGAAAGGAGACATCGCTACGCCTATCTCCCATTCGGAGAGGGGCCCAGAATCTGCATAGGTATGACGTCAACAAATTCTCGAGTAAATATTGCCTAAGTCCTTGGATAAATATAAATATGCGTGTTCCTTGAGTAAAATCCTGGTTTGCATAAATTATTACACAACAAAAGGAACACTGCTAAGTAACTAATACAGTGGGTTTCACGTAAGAGTTGGTCAATCCTGCGGGTTTCGCATCGCGGCGGCCACAGCTCTAACTCCCGAGCGATCGGGTGAAATATTTATGCAAATAAAGCCGCTAATGGCGTAATGATTCAGGTTCTCACAATTACAATGAAAATAACCACGTACCTCATCACAAGAGATGTTGGAAATGTTCTCCTCTTGCATCCACACAACACTGGCACCTTTTTAGGAAATTTTCTTTCACGCACATAAGTTC
The DNA here is from genome assembly GCA_964059195.1 of Ectobius pallidus. NCBI lineage: Eukaryota > Metazoa > Arthropoda > Insecta > Blattodea > Ectobiidae > Ectobius > Ectobius pallidus. The sequence goes on along the minus strand of CAXKWD010000003.1, from coordinate 2,486,527 downwards.
AGTTTCAGCGATAGAATTAATTTCTCTTGTGATATTGTCTTTAAGTTCTTTTAATGCATGGGGGATTGAACTTGACACTTTATTTTTCAATTTCCACCACAAATAATAGTCATATGCTGTTAGAAGAACTTAAAGACAATATCACAAGATAAATTAATTTTATCTTGGAAGCTGAACTTATGCGCGTGAAACAAAATTTCCTAAAAAGGTGCCAGTGTTGTGTAGATGCAAGAGGAGGACATTTCCAACATCTCTTGTGATGAGGTACGTGGTTATTTTCATTGTAATTGTGAGAACCTGAATCATTACACCGTTAGCGGCTTGTTTGCATAGACATTCCACCCAATCGCTCGGGAGTTAGAGCTGAGGCCGCCGCGACGCAGAAACCCGCGACATTGGCCAACTCTTGCGTGAAACGCACTGTACCTCTTAAATCCTTCAATATAGTCTGTACGGAAATGCATCTATGTACCAAATAAAGACGTAACATACACGACAATTGAGTCAAATTATGAATGAGGTTTAAATTAAAACGTATTTGTAAAGATATTTGACGGAACGTTCATAAGAGCATCGTATTTTAACTACAGAAACATATTGCTAGGTACAATCCAACGTCATTCCTCATTCAACATTAAGATCAGTTACATACGAAACAAATCTTCCACACATGGGTTGTTAACATTCAACTGTCCACGTGGGCCATGAACCATTAACTTTGTAACATTATAATAACAGTTTCATTTGTTTACAAAGCCCTCTTGGAATTTTAAAATAGGAAACCTCGTGAATTTCAATTAAACATTGCACATGAAACCTACATACATTAAAGCTTGCCGGGTGTGACCGTGCAACATCCAACGCCACCTATTAGTCTAACAACACTGTATTCAATTTTATTGTGAAATTAATTCAAGATGACCTTGCTCGGTTGCTATCTTGATTCATTTATTCACAATTCGCAAATATATTTTTTTAACATAGGTGGACAAAAGGGGATCATGAATGCACGCATAAATGGGAAAACATTTAATGATTTGGAATTCGGGGGATTTTGGAGCTAGAGAACTCGAATCTGAGGTAGTTTTTCTCCCGGGCAGCACACTTTAATCGTGAAAAGCATATATTTTTAGGCTTTTTAATTGTTTATGCATGATTTGGGTAAGGTTCATGAATCTGTGGCAGACCTACGCTTTAATCGGCAAGACTTACGCTTCCTAATTCTCTAGTAGGCTAATTATTAAACACAAGAGAATGCAAATTATTCAAACCATAGTGAAAAAATCCCTTTAGGCAGGCCTACAGGCGGAGGTAGATTTCGAAGTGCTTTTGGTTTAATTTATTGTCGCTGCATAGCACTCTTCTTCTTTAGCCTTGGCATGGCAAACCTGCAGTAATAAGAACTGAATTCGGTAAAGAGGAAGAGCCTACAATCATTTGTTTTGACAACAAGAATAGGATATAATATTCTGGGAGGCCGTGCGCAAGATCAGCAATGAATAAAATTAGCAAAGCCGCTAAACAAGACAAAATTATGATATTATAATAATTCTTTTAAGTGTTATTATTTTCAAACATTAAAATCTCGCGTCATATGAGAGCTATCAAGAAACTAGTTATTGATTTGTAGAGTACTCATCAAGAGCTTTTCAATGATACCCCACAAGACGTGATTCAAAAGTTTCGAATTTTCATCCCCCACCCTCACTCGAACCCCCGAATCGTTGGGGTCACTGTGAACTCCATAGGGAGTACTCTAATTTATTCAAACAAAGTTTCCCTCTATACTTCATAGGGGCCGAGATATAAATGTTTTAAAATTTCAACCCCCTCCCCCGACCACTCCCTTGGGCCAATTTTGCCCATTAACGAACTTGTCCGAACTATTGGGCCTAGAAATAACATAATAAAATTTGGTTCAAATATCTTCAAAATTACGGCCGCTATCGTGTAAAGATATATATATATATATATACATATCACAAAATTTTTTTTTGAACGGGCGGTGGTTTCGTACTTAGGGGAGCATGAAACGTAAATATATGAAAGAATTTTTCGAAAATCATAAAGTGGTATCCATTGCAATAGGTAGATTTTTCTTCGAAAATCTACCTAAAAAAATGTTTCCACTGTTAACTTGATATTTATTGATGATTTGAAAAGTTTAATGACAACAGAATAATATTTTTTTTTTTTTTACGGTTGAAGTAATTTTTCACAATTACTCGTAACGTGTTTTTCGCAGGTATGCGGTTCGGACTGATGCAGACCAAAGTAGGACTGGTCTCTTTGCTGAGACGCTACAAGTTTCAGCCCTGCGAGAGGACGAGTATCCCTCCGGTCATGAACCCAAGACTGTTCATCACCTCGCCTAAAGGAGGCATTCATCTGCGTATCTGTCATGCGTTCTAATCCACATACAGAGGTGTTAATGAATAATTCTATTATGTAATAGAGGGAATGAAATTTAAACATTTTTTTTTAAATAAAATAAAATCAGGTAAACTGATACAACAAAGTGCCAGAATGCTTTTGCTTATTCAGTGATAAATTAATTTCAATTATGATACACAGAAAATAAGTTATTTTTGTATTCCATCTCCTATTTAAGCTCCAGATCGATTCATTAAGCAGGGCTTGCGGAAGAACAAAGTTCTAAAGTTTGATACTTAACCTTAAACTCGTATACACTGATATAAGATATTCTTAAAATATGTCAACATTTCACAAAATACACAGGAGAACTCCACTTAATGTACGTAGGCCTAATTATTTCACAGTAATATATCTTCTGTATATAACAGTATTCAACTTGATCAACGAAATAAGCATTTGATAATCAAATGCGAAAGGATATGTTATGGCTAATATCATGTATTGCAAATTCCAAAGCCATATATGAACAGTGAAAACATGTTGTCAGGATAACCGATTTGCATTTGTTAAATTCTTTCTAATATATTGCCATAAAATAGGCACCAAATTGGGCATTACTCCGATGCCGGTCAACCGATTCGGTCCAATATCAATTGGCTTCTTCCCATGAACATTAAAAATACGTATATGCTTCCGAATTTCATTAAAATCCGATTACGCGAATTTGAGTTATCGCGCGTATAGACACACGGACAGACATTTTCCCGTCCCCCCACAATCTCATAAAGTACCATACTGGCACTTAATAATTCATGTTACAGTGATACGGTGGAAAACGAATGTCATCTCAAGAAATTACTTTATGTACTTTTTGTCCGACCATACGGATGTGAGACTGACCATTTACTCTCCAGGAAGAACATAATCTGAAAGTGTTCGAAAACAGGGTGATAAGGAAAATATTTGGGCCTAAGAGAGGTGAATACTGCATAACGACTAGCTTCATGACCTGTACTCTTCACCAGACATAATAAGGGTAATTAAATAACGGAGGATGAAATGGGGAGGAAAGAAACATCTCAAAGGTATTGACTGGGAGAACCGAAGGGAAAAGACCACCTGAAAGACCTAAACTGAGTGAGAGGACAACATTAGGATATATTTAAGGGAAGTAGGATTTGCGAGGGATGGTTGGATAGAGTTAGCATAGAATAGGGTTGAATGGCGGGTCTCAGGTAAGCTCGGCAATGAACCTCAGGGTTGCATAAAATAGATGATATTCCTTTATCTTGCACATCCATATAATACAACCGGCAGGATAATAATCTTATAAATCTTTATTTTTACATTTCTAGACTGCATAAAAACAAGCATTTCCTGATGTTAGTCGACACTTAACTTCTGCCTTAATATTATTTGTGTCTGTAATTATTGCTCCCAGATATTTGAATTTCTCCACTAGTTCGAAGGATTTACCGGCTATTCTAATATTTTATAGAGCATTATTTTCACGTTTCATGACTTTTGACACTACAATACAAAAATTTCATTTTTGACCAACATATCTAAATTAAAACTTTTTTTCTTGCTTGTGAACAAATTCAACGAAAGTCACATTGAATGAACCTCTCTGGGGGGGGGGGGGGGGGACAGAAAGAAGGCTCAAAATGAATACAAATTCCAAATGACCGGTTGGTCCTTCTAAGGGATGACTGCAGTAGAAAGGACACAGAACTCTAGGAATGCGCAGTTTGAGGAACAATACCAATTTTTTGTGATTCGAGTGCACAGAAGTCGGACTATAAACCCATGTTTATTCCTCCTTAATTAAAACCTCGCCCATATCAATAACATTTTACTGCCCTCTGCGGTGCTTTGAAGTTGCCGTCCACACAAAAGACGCCAGCGAATTGAAGGGAAACGTTCTTCTTTTGTCCGCTCCGCTGCTATTTAAATAATTGACATGTACGCCAGTTTTATTCCCTCTGCGAATCCTGCTGCCTCGTTCTCTACCTTATTCATCACCCTCGTTTGATTTAACACTAGTGCCTAGTTTCATCTTGAAACGGAATCAAAAAATAAAAACCCTTACACATCAGTCGTTGTTATGACTAAAGACCGGATTTTAAAGGGAATTCCTTTTTTAATATTTCATCACAAAACGTGATAAAATTGAACAGGACATTACTCAGTAAGTTTCAACTGCAAATGACCTGGTTTTAACGTCCCTTCTTTTTCCTTTTTTAGGCTTATTTCCCTTTTTTTTAGGAACTTTCCCTTTTCAGTACCTATTTTGCTAATTTATTTTGAAAAATTCGTAAATTACCCAGTATTTGGTAATATGAAAACATTAAAAATTGTTTTCACTGATTCACCATTGAAAAAATAATTCCTCCCAGCAGAATAGAGCGTTACAGGGAAATCACAGGCTTGCCATTGCCTAAGTTTCCCATTATAACAAGGTGGGGAACATGGATTTCGTGTGCTATTTTCCTCTGTGAGAATTTTAACAAGATCAAAAAATTTCTTCAGTCATTAGATGTTACAGAATCAGCAGCTGTAGAGCAAGCAAAGGCTTTACATAAAACAAACATGTATCTCTCTCTTCAATTTTTACACTCTCTTATTTTTATTCCTTTTTTTTGGCAATAATTTTCCCTTTTTTCACACCTTCTTTTGGCAATAATTTTCCCTTTTTTCGTCCTTTTTTGAGTGAAAATTTTCCCTTTAAAATCCGGTCTCTAGTTATGACTTCAAAGCACATTCTTGAAAAAAAAAAAAATGCAAGAAAATTGAACAACGCATTTGGTCATGACTGCAAAACAAACAAATTTACAAACAGACAAAATGGCGGTAAGTCTTTAGAGTTATTAAAAATGTACTGCAACAAAGCTATAACAATTATATAGTCCAGTTATTCGTTGCATACCCAGGCGGCTTCCTTTCGTTAGGAGGAAAAGTTTGCCGACAGCTCGACCCAAGTTCTTTAGTTTTACCGCATCAATCAGCTAGTTACCCCAGCCAATCAAAATCAAAGTATGCCCTGTGACGATTTTGACTGCTACTCGTCAACCCCACTTGGAGTGAAATGCGCGGTTGCAAGATCAAGTTGCAGTAAACAATAACACGTGTGAATTGATCAAAGCGAAGGAAGAACTGAGGTCAGTGATAACAATGAGAGAATATTGCAACGTTGCTTTTTGTTTTGGAAAGCGGAAGCCAAGACTGATTTAGTCAGATCAATTAACATAAAGAAACACCGAAACCTTTGAACTCGACTGGCCATGCAATGAATAACTGCACTATACACGTGAGAGTGGAAGTAGACTTCAAACTTTTATAGCATAAAACAGAATAAAAAATAAAAACCCTTACACATACGTCTTTCTATGACTTCTTCCAAACTGCAGAAAACTGAACAGTGCTTTTACTTGTAACTGCGTAATACATCAATTTACAAACAGACGAAATGCCAGACAAATTATCTTTATTGACACATCTAATAACCAAATAATACAATAGATCTCCATAATGAAAACTGAATAGTTACCAAACGAATCCCGATATGAAATAATAGTTTGTATAGCCTATATTGATAGTTAGGCCATATAGAATGTTCCAATTAAATTTTGAAATGAAAACAATATTGATAAACGTGTAACCAGTAAATCTCTGATCGCACATATAAATTATAATTTTTATAAAACACTATATTGATGTGTGCGTCATATACAATCTGCCAATAAAACTTCAAAATCAGAATAATATTGACAAATGTTAGCCAGTAAATATCTGATTGCACATATAAATTATAATTTTTTATAAAACACTATATTGATGTGTGCGTCATATGAAATCTTCCAATAAAACTTCGAAATCAAAACAATATCGACAAACGTTAACCAGTAAATCTCTGATCACACATATAAGTTATAATTTTTACAAAATATTATATTTACGTGTGCGTCAAATACAATCTGCCAATAAAGCTTCAAAATCAAAACAATATCAACAAAAGTTAACCAGTAAAACTCTGATCGCACATATAAATTATAATTTTTATAAAACACTATATTGAGTGTGCGTCAGTAACAATCTGCCAATAAAATTTCAAAATCAAAACAATATGACAAACGTTAACCAGTAAATCTCTGATCGCACATATAAATACTACTTTTTAAAGACACTCTATTGATGTGTGCGTCACATACAATCTGCCAATAAAACTGCAAAATCAATACAATATTGACAATCGTTAACCAGTAAATCTCTGGTCACATATATAAATTATAATTTTTATAAACACTATATTGATGTGTGCGTCACATACAATCTTCCAATAAAACTTCGAAATCAAAATAATATTGACAAACGTTAACTAGTAAATCTCTGATCCCACATATAAATTATAATTTTATGTATGTTTAAACTTGTCTCATGAACAATAACGTATTTATCAGGAATTTTTTGTTTCCATAGGATTTTTCCCCTTATTAGTACTTTCCTTCCTCTAAATATGTGGCTTCCCTCTTAGGTATAATTATTTCGGTACGCAACTATGAGGCGATGGTTATGGAGTTGACGGCCGTAACATCTTATGTAAGTTTTGCCTCTAAGATGTACTTTCCACTCATTGCACATTTAATAAGTATATTATTTAATTAGAAACAATTTCCGGGATGTACAGTCGGTCAAATAAAAAACGTCGGGCAGTATTTGATTAAGTATCACGAACGAGCATATGCGCATGTACAGGAAGGCTTAAGGTTAGATTCACATCTGCCTCTTGTCTATCCATGTATTTTCTTGATTATTTAGTCAGTTTTGTTCCAAAACGAACATGTATAGAAGGCTGTGGCTATATGTCTCACATCCGCCATATTCTTGGTTGCAAATTCATATAATATTAATAATTAATAAATTCGCAAGGAATATGATTATTCAAGGAGCATTTTTTAAAGATTTTATTTTATAATACCGGTATTTGTAGTGCAAAATCAATAACTTACGTTCAACCAATCTAGGATCGAAATACGCGGCCGGCCAGATCCCTGTGAAAACTTCCGGTCGCATTATAGTGAAGTACCCACCTCTTTAAGAAATATGGAACCTTCTCACTGCTTCGGATGCCAAAAAATGCAGGTGAATTACAGCCCTAACTACACTTTCTCTCAAGCTAGCATTTGTATATGGCGCCATAACACAAAAGAAAATGAATTATGACAAAACATTAAGTTGAATATCGTGTGTTGCGCTTTCCGCGTTTTTCATTTTTCCCTTGTTATTCATTTTTTCCCTCCTGTCGCATGGCCTCATATGTTCCGAAAATGACCTGTATTTTATGTTTTTTATAGGAAACTTGTGAACTAATGCGTTAAAACTTTAATTTTAACTGCATACGAGTCCCGACGTTTTTTATTTGACCGACTGTACAACTGATGTGTACATGCCTCAAGAGTTTCTATTTCTTGGAAGGTAGAAACTTCATCAGTAATTTCCAGTAAACCTCCAGTTTTGGAGATAAAATTTCTGCCAGAAATACTAGCCCTGCTATCATGCATCCGCCAAGTAGTAGATAGAACGAAAACTTCATATGTGACACACTGAAAACAAAATAGTCATCTTCTTCTGAAGATTCTGTTCCAAAATAGTCTTTTATGAATTCTAAAGAATCTTTCGAACTGAGATTTAACATTAAATTACTTTTAAATTTCTCCAATAGTCCTGTGTACCACATACGACGCATTAAATCCTCAACCGGCTTAACATAAACGGTACTTGAATGCATCATGAATGTTACTGCAGCAGATATTGTCAAATCTCTGACGGAACATAGCTTGTAATCACCCGGCATAATAGATTTAAACATTTCAGCCTGTAAATCATTGGCCAGAACGCTGATATTCTGGTATTTTGCTGCACGGAGAAAGGCCAGTTGGGGATCATCGATGTCACTCTTGTTGTGTTTCCTTCCCTTTTCGTCCCTTCTTTCAATTATCGAATATGCCATTGTGCTGAAATCTTCGGAGTGACAAAATTCTTCGTAGCCTTCATGGGTACACCATTCAGTGAACGTACCGAATTCAAACATATTATGGAGGCCGCTTGTCTTGAACTCTTCAAGCTTGTTGATGCCATGAACTTTACCAGGGTCTACCAAGTAGGATGTGAAGAAAGCCTGGAAAACTGTGCTAATTGCATATGAGTAGATTAACCAAGACAGGAAAAACACTCTAAGCCGTACACCACTTGGCATTCTACTGACCCCGACAGACAGAAAGGCGGCCCACAGGTTGCAGAATCCTGATGGCGGATCGTGTGAGAATAATCCAGATGCAATGTGCATTTCTATCCAGTGAATGCACCAGTCGGTCAACAAAGTTAAGAGAAATGCTAGACTCGTGATGACCCAAACCGGCAGAGTGAAGACTTCATAAAACTTGCCCTGCCTTGGATTCGACTTCGGACAAGGAACAAACCACCTTACCTGTGTATGCAAGTGTGGTGTGGTGTGTTGCATTTCAATACTTGAAGACATGGTCCTTAGAGTGTTAAGATATAAGCCACCATAAATGATATCAGAAAGTGTCTCCTTATATTTGTCATAGTATATGAGTTCGCTAACAGGTGTTACATTCAGGTAACTAAAGATTTCATTCAAAATGCACTCCTCTATCTTGTGAACGGATGTTGCTAATACATGGGACGATTTGTCCTTAATTAGGATAGGGCATCCACCGAAGTTCTTAGGTACTTTTCTGGGGAATAAGTCTACATTATTTTGAAATCTCCAAACTGGATTACGCACCCAAGTGTCTACGATCACAGGATGCTTGATGCTGCCACACACCTCAGGATATCTGTATGGAAACCAAGTATAAACGTCTATCCGTGCTGAACTGCCTCTTCGTTTTCGCTGGGGAACCAGAAATATGATATTCGTAACTCCGTAACCCGTCAGAATTGGCTGAATCCAGTCTAACGCGTCGGAGTTCAAACTGAGAGCAACGCCCACATACCGATTCTGGCTGGTGACCGATGAACTCGAATCGAGCAGCAGATACATCTGGCTGAGGAATGGAAAAGCAAACCTACCACCAGTCAGAAACCAAATGAATAGTATACACTGCTCTGTTGCAGGGGCCCATCTTGCCAAACTGTATTCAATGCCATCATTGATTGGTTCGTTCGTATTCATTTCCAATAAGATGATTTCCCACTTGATGTCATTGTTGAGAGTTTCCATCAAGGCATCAATCACACGATGGTAGTTCATTTCTGTAGGTTCAAACAATAATTCGCGTTTACGTATATCTGCTTCGTATTCTTCTCTTAACCAAGGGAATGAAATATAAACAGGTTTGTCGGGTGTGAAATGTCTCGTTACAACGTCCCTCAAACAAAGAACAACTTGGCGTTGTTCTGTCGTGAGGACGTCGAAATTTAACGCAGCTAGGATGGGCATTGTTCCAAGCATTATCCACACTATCCTCATAGTGAAGTTTATATTTGTTGAGTGTAGTAGTTATCAATTATAATTGAGAGTGTAAATACAGTCAAGTCAGACAGATTCACTTTAAGATTCACAACTACTTTAACAACAAAAAGAAACGGCTCAACACTCAAAACGGTTCCCTTATACAAATACGCAGAGCTGCGAAAAGTACACTGTTCTCGACGCAGAAACCACGCAGTGTGAACATTCTCAACGTTAATGTCGCAAAATTGAGAATTAATTCCATAATTACGACTCTATTTCAACACACATACACGTGAGACCTTGCCTCGTGCTGTTTCGATCAGCTCACATTCTCGTATAATAACCAGAGCAATTACAGAATGGGAAACAATGTTACCGTTCGATTTATGACGCAATCACCCTGTAAGCAGTCTTGCAAATCAAACTCGAAGAATTGAAAAATAAATTACATCATATGTTTTAGAGCTATTATCACAAACAAATGCTAAATTTTCTTCTTCTTAAGTTTGCCCTTATGAACAATGCCCGTAGTAAACATATAACAAGTTGTTACAAGAAACAAAAAGCAATTCAAAGCAAGAGTATAAAATTCGATGTGAAACCCACATAACTTCTTCTGCTCAAATAAAAGTTTGACTCTCAGTACAATATAATTATATATGACAGTCTATTCATGTAAATTGGTTGTAAAAATGAAGAGAATGTCTTTACCATATCACATCGCATCCCCGAAGGGTACATAACACAAAGAAGATCTCATTAATGCACTATTGTTACCTTCTTTACTTTAAGCATGGCCAATATATTTTTCTAACTTCATATTCTGATCATATATAACAAGAAGTCTTTTGTGCGTCATATACATTTTTCATATAAAACTTCGAAATCAAAACAACATTTACAAACGTGTAACCAGTAAATATCCCTCTTCTCTTGTATAACGTTTGTTTTCGTTGGGATTACAGCACGATAACCAATTAGGTGGCTTTGGTTATGTTTTCTTTGGCCTTTTTTGTTTATTGTCGCTCAGTGGAAACTTATTTCATGTACAATAAAGTATTTCTGACGAAACTTTTGATTCCATAGGATTTCACCCTTGTATTATTATTTCTTTTCCTCTAAACTTGATACTTCCTTCTTAGATATGTTTCAATATGCAAATTAAAGGCGGTGGTTATGCAGTTGATGTATGTTTTGTCTCTCAGTTGTACTTTCCACTCATTGCACATTTAATATATTAATTAATTAGAAACAATTTCCGGGATGTACAATTGATGTGTACATGCCTCAAGAGTTTTCTATTTCTTGGAAGGTAGAAACTACTTCAGTAAATTCCAGTAAACCTTCAGTTTTGGAGAGAACATTTCTGCCAGAAATACTAGCCCTGCTAACATATATCCGCCAAGCAATAGATAGAAGGAAAACTTCAAATGTGTCACACTGAAAACAAAATAGTCATTTTCTTGAGAAGCTTCTGTTCCAAGAAAGTCTTTGGTGAATTCTAAAGAATCTTTCTGATTCAAATTGAACATGAAGTTGTTTTTAAATTTCTCCAATAGTCCTGTGTACCACATACGACGCATTAAATCGTCAACCGGCTTCAGGTAGACGCTAAATGAAGGCATCATGAATATTATTGCAGCAGATATTGTCAAATCTCTGACGGAGCAGAGCTTGTAATTACCCGGTACAATAGATTTAAACACTTCAGCCTGCAGATCATTGGCAATAATGCTGATATTATGGTATTTTGCTGCACGGAGAAAGGCCAGTTGGGTGTCATCGAGGTCATTTATGCTGTGTTTCCTTCCCTCTTCGCCCCTTTTTAGAATTCCCGAATGTGGCATTGCGAGAAAATCTTCGGAGTAACAGAAGTCATGAAAGCCTTCATGAGCACACCATTCAGTGAACGTACCGCCTTCTAACACATTATGGAGGCCGCTTGTCTTGAACTCTTCAAGCGTGTTGATGCCACGAACTTTACCAGGGTCTACCAAGTAAGATGTGAAGAAAGCCTGGAAAATTGTGCTCACAGCATATGAGTAGATTAACCAAGACAAGAAAAACACTCTAAACCGTACACCACTTGGCATTCTACTGACCCCGGCAGACAGAAAGGCGGCCCACAGGTTGCAGAACCCTGATGGCGTTTCGTGTGAGAATAATCCAGACGCAATGTGCATTTCTATCCAGTGGATGAACCAGTCAGTCAACCCAGCTAAGACAAATGCTAGGCTCATGATGACCCAAATCGGCAGAGTGAAGACCTCATAAAACTTACCCTGTCTTGGATTCGACTTCGGACAAGGAACAAACCACCTTACCTGTGTATGCAAGTGTGGTGTGGTGTGGTGAAATTGAATGCTTGAAGACTTGATCTTTAGCGAATTAAGATATAAGCCACCATAATTGATATCAGGCATTTTCTGCTTCAATTTGGCATGGTATTTGAGTTCGCTAACAAGTGTTACATTCAGGTAACTGAAGATTTCATTCAAAACGTAGTCTTCTATCTTGTCAACGGTTGCTGTTATTGAATGGGACGGTACTTCCTTAACTATAATAGGGCATCCACCGAAGTTCTTAGGTACTTTTCTAGGGAATAAGTCTACATTATCTTGAAATCTCCCACCTGGACTCATCGGCCAAGTGTCTACGATCACAGGATGATTGAAACTGCCACAAACCTCAGGAAATTTGTACGGAAACCAAGTATAAACGTCTATCCGTGCTGAACTGCCTCTTCGTCTTCGCTGAGGAACCAGAAATATGGCATTCTTGATGCCTTGAGCCTTCAGAGTTAGCTGAATAAAGCCTAAGGCTAAGGGCTTCAAGCGGAGAATAACTCCCACATACCGATTCTGGCTGGTGACCGATAAACTGGATTGTAGCAGCAGGGCAATCTGGTTGAGGAATGGAAAAGCAAACGTACCATCCTTTAGTAACCACATGAATAGTATACACTGCTCTGTTGGAGGAGCCGTTTTTGCCAAACTGTGCTTAACGTCAGAATAGCTTAGTTCATTCGTCTTCATTTCCCATAAGATAATCTTCCACTTGATGTCATTGCTGAGAGTTTCCATCAAGGCATCAATCACACGATGGTAGTTCTTTTCAGTAGGTTCAAACAATAATTCGCGACTACGTATATTTGCTTCGTATTCTTCTCTTAACGTAGGAAATGAAATATAAACAGGTTTTTCCGGTGTGAAATGTCTCGTTACAACGTCCCTCAAACAAAGAACAACTTGGCGTTGTTCTGTCGTGAGGACGTCGAAATTTAACGCAGTTAGGATGGGCATTGTTCCAAGCATTATCCACATTATCTTCATAGTGAAGTTTATATTTGTTGAGTGTAGTAGTTATCAATTATAATTGAGAGTGTAAATACAGTCAAGTCAGACAGATTCACTTTAAGATTCACAACTACTTTAACAACAAAAAGAAACGGCTCAACACCCAAAACGGTTCCTTTATAGAAATTCTCAGAGCTGCAAAAAGTAGACTGTTATCGACGCAGAAACCACGCAGTGTGAACATTCTCAACGTTAATGTCGCAAAATTGAGAATTAATTCCATAATTACGACTCTATTTCAACACACATACACGTGAGACCTTGCCTCGTGCTGTTTCGATCAGCTCACATTCTCGTATAATAACCAGAGCAATTACAGAATGGGAAACAATGTTACCGTTCGATTTATGACGCAATCACTCTGTAGGCAGTCTTGCAAATCAGACTTTATAATCGTAGAATTAAGAAAAAATTAAAATTTCTGTCATTATATGAAGGGGCTAGTTCCATAAATGCGTAAGGCACAAGGACATAGTTTCGAGAAATCTTGATGTTTTTAAACAGTGTTACCACTCACAAGCACAGGTCTTTTCTTATGACTGAGCAGAGGTTTAAGGCACAAGTGTAAATTTATTGTTCACTGAGTACTTAAGAGATATGAGGAGAAGGCATAAATGTTAAAAACTCAAAATTAAAGACGTGCCTTACGCCCTTTCGGGGAGGGTCGAAAGTGCCGGGCGGGGTTTGGGGGTGTCGAATACCCCCCCAAAAAAATCACATTTTAAGCTATTTTAGCATTGAAAAACTAGTTAGCAAATTTGTTTACCATACTCTAAGACATGCCAACGTAAATAAGAAATCGTTACCTACTATCCGCGCGCCACTTCTTGAGCGCTCTTTTTACGGGGAAGTGAGGGTTGGGGGGGACAAAACATAGCTAGTCCGCTAGTTTTTCTGCAGTGTTGTCAACCAAAGAAACCACATTTCAGCAGAATCGCGCGTATGGTAAGTGCACAACAACAGCGTAAGTGGGAGGTATGTGTACAAACAATAAATTGAATGCCAAATTGGATAATTACTTACGATGAATCATCCTCGCTATTTTATCACCATATTCATTTAAATTAATATCAGTTGACGCCATAAAATACATAAACAATAGTTGACAATCAATAGTTGCATGGCCTACTGTATAGAATATTAAATAATAAAGCCTCAATATTTTTACACTGGATATCTAGTTTTAAGCATAAAGAAGAGTCTTAGCAGAACCTGCTTCGCCATTTCGTGTTGTAATACGTAAAAGAGGTAAGGCATCTGAAAGTGGAGAAAACTATAGGCCTAATTTTAAACTTATTTAATACGATTTGCGAAAAGTTCGCTCGACTTTCAGTCCATGAAATTGACATCAGAGTTCACGGGAGTGTCAGAAATTAGCACATACGGAATTCTTAAAGAGGTATTAAGCACCAGGAAAGTGCTGGTTGACGTGTTTGTAAAATCAGCAATTCGCAAAATTGAATTTTTTCCTTGCATCAGAAAAGATAATGTCAATAAATAAATAAATAAATAAGGATCCTGAAACAGAATGAAAGCTTAGTATTGATGCCACTAGATGTCAGGATGTTTAGCGTACTTCGTGTTTCAATGTTGTCATCTCAACCTACGAAGTTGAACGAATCCTACCGAATGAGGACTAGGGTGCCGAGCGCTCAAGAAATCGCGCGCGGATAGTAATACTTACTTTATGAGATTGTGTGGGGACTCAAATACGCTTTATCGGATTTTCTTGAAACTTTGTACTGTATAAGCATTTTTAACGTCCATGGAAAAAGGCCTATTGATTCTGGATCAAATCGATTGACCGGTACCGGAGTAATGCCCCATTTAGTGCCTATTCTATGGTAATATATTATACAGCGTTTATCAAACGCAAATCAGTTCTCATGACAAGATATTATTTTACAGTATTGATATATGGCTTTGGAAGTTGCAGTTAGCTTTGACATATAACACTACCCACATTTTCCTTCACATATGCTTATCAAACTAGATCTGTCTGTCCGTGTGTCTGTACGCGCGATAACTCAAATACGCTTTATTGATCTTTTCACGGAAATTAAAACAAGAATAATTTATTTCATTTTTAAACGAATGCATCAAAATTGTTACAATTTAGATTAAAGTAAGTAACAAATTTTTATTTTGTTCTTTTAGGGTTTTATCAAGTTTCTAAATAAATTTGAAGGGGCTAGTTCCATAAATGCGTAAGGCACAAGGACATAGTTTCGAGAAATCTTGATGTTTTTAAACAGTGTTACCACTCACAAGCACAGGTCTTTTCTTATGATTGAGCAGAGGTTTAAGGCACAAGTATAAATTGTTCACTGAGTATTTAAGATATATGAGGAGAAGGCATAAATGTTAAAAGCTCCAAATTAAAGATGCGCTTTACGCCCTTATGGAACTAGCCCCTTCGTATGTTTTAGAGCTATTATCACAAAGAAATGCTAAATTTTCTTAAGTTAGCTCTTATGAACAATGCCCACGGTATATGGGTATGAAAAGCATATAAATAACAAGTTGTCAAAAGAAACAAAAGGCAATTCAAAGCAACAGTAAAAAAAATCTGACGTGAAATTCACATATTTTCCTCTGCTCAAATAAATGCTTGCCTCTTAGTATAATATAATTATTATGTAAGACATTCTCTTCATGTAAATTGGTTGTAAAATGAAGAGAATGTCGTTACCACATCACATCGCATCCCCGATGGATACATAACACAAATAAAATCTCAATACTATGTATGTATTAAGCATGCCGAATACATCTATACAAACTCCGTAACATTTCGTTGCTTAGCTCCGCCTCCTCGTCGTCCAGGGCACATCGCGGTAGAATTATTTGGCATCAGCTCTACATAAAGGTAGTTTATCATCAGGGCCCGGATTCTAATGTCATATATTTTTATTGATGCTGCATAGACATTGCCAACTTGTAGATAAATCCTAATCATGGTCTCTAGATTATGGAAATACATTTTTATTAGGTCTTTTATTGTCATTTTATGCAATTTTATATTTTTAGGGCATTTATTTCAATTTTACGTCATTATTTTGTCATTTTCGCGTCATTTGCTTCCTTATTTAGTTATTTTCATGCATTTACATTCAGTGTATTAACTTTTTTCCTCGCTAGCAATTCTCTCTTTGAAGTGTTGTTTGTTTAATGCAAGATGGAAAATTCGGCGTTAAGTGTTGTCATGTCTCAATCAGAAATGAGAATCAAACAAACGCAAAAATGTTATATTATATTACTATTGTTATTAGATAGACTTGGCACCAGAGTTTGCCAACTGCTTGGATTTGAGGGTGCAAACTACTGTTTATCCTCAATTAAACAACAATATAATCCGAAAGACTAACAAGGAAATGCCGAAGTTTGACTTGCCAGTGCCTCAGTGCCAGTATAAATTTCCGTGAGAAAAAAAAAATTCACACCATTGCAGTTATTTACAGTTTTTACAATTATTCTAAAATCACTCTGAAACTTTGTGTGTACAATAATAATTTTTTATAACTAAAATATCAGTTTTAGGTCATCTTTTATAAGTATTAAGTCATTCTCTTTAAAATTAAGGGTCATTTTTCAAACATTTTTAGGTCATCAGAATCCGGGCCCTGTTTATCATATTACCTAGTCCTTTTCTTTGATATATGTCGCGCAGAAACCATGAAATGTTTATATTCTGCCCAGACGTCTCCTGCATTGCATAGTCAGACCGAACGCTTCTTCACAAAGAACTCTTCTTGATTGAATCCCAAATTTGAAATACCACACTTCTGCCAGAAATGTCACTAATCCTATTGCATATCCCATAAGCAGTAAATAGAATGAAACTTTCAGATGTGACAAACTGAAAATGAAATAGCCACTTTCAGAAGAAGCTTCTGTTTTGATAAGTAATTTCAGGGACCTTGAAATACTTTTAGTTTTGTCTCTCAAGCTGAAGATGTAATTGTTTATCATTCTCTCTAGTAGTCGGGAATCCCGCACCCGACGTAGAAGCTCATCTACAGGCTTCAAGTACAAGCTATATACAGGCATGTAGAGTATGATTGTAGAAGATATTGTTAGATCTCTGACGGAACACAGTTTGTATCCCGGTAGCAAGAGGACTTTAAACATTTCAGCCTGCAAGTCATTAGCAAGTATGCTTATATTTTGATACTTTGCTGAAATCAGAAAGTATAATTGAGTCTTGTCCATGTTTTCTTTCTTCCAAAATGTCTGATATGTATTCAAATCATCTGACATAACAAAAATGTAGTAGTTAGATGCAAACCCACATAACTCGGAATATTCTTCATAAGTACACCATTCTCTATAGGAAGTCATCTCCATATATAACGGGTATCCACTCCTCTTGAACTCTTCAAGCGTATTTATCTCACGAGTTTTACCAGGGTCTACCAGGTAAGTTGTGAAGAAAGCCTGAAAAATTGTGCTAATTCCATATGAGTAGATTAACCAAGACAGGAAAAACACTCTAAACCGTACACCACTTGGCATTCTACCAACCCCAACAGACAGAAAGGCGGCCCACAGATTGCAGAACCCTGATGACGTATCATATGAGAACAATCCAGATGCGACGTGCATTTCTAACCAGTGGATGCACCAGTCAGTCAACCCAGCTAAGACAAATGCCAGACTCATGATGACCCAAACCGGAAGAGTGAAGACCTCATAAAACTTACCCTGTCTTGGATTCGATTTTGGACAAGGAACAAACCAACCTAACTTTGTTTGTATGTGTGGTAGGGGGTAGGAATGGCGGACGTTATACTGTACTGATACCTCAGTATTCAGATAAAAAGAGCCATAAGTGATATCGGCGCTCTTCAGTGTCGAATTGTAGTTAATTTCGCGAATAAGAGGTGTTACATTCAGCAAACTGAATATCTCTTCCAAAATGTGTGTTTCTATCTTCGTTAGTGATGTCTCAAACGGCTTGATTAGCTGAACTATAATCGGGCATCCACCGAAGTCCTTAGGTACTCTATTAGGGAACAGTGGTACATTGTTCCGAAATCTTCCCACCCCATCTTCTATCCAAGAGTCTACAACAACTGGACGAATGTACTTTTTACACATCTCTGGAAACTTGTATGGGAACCAAGCATAAACATCTATCCTTGCATCTCTGTTCCTTCTTTTTCGTTCAGGGACCACAAATATCCGATTTCTTCTGCATTCGAAATCTTCTTGATAATATGAAAACATGTCGAGTTACTCAGGACGTCAAGTAGAACTGTGACATAGCGATTGCCGAATGGGGATGCTATCCGTGCTAGCATAAGTAGGTGACTCAGATACGTCGAGTACCCGGATTCATCATCCTTTGTACTCCAGAAAAATACAACACACTGCTCTGCATCAAGATACGACAGGGACATGTTATACTTAAAATATCCGTATGAGCCACTGTAGTTAGTTTGCAGTAATATCAGCTGCCATTTCGTGTCATCGTTGAGAGTTTCTGCCAAAGTATCGATGACGCGTTGATAGTTTCTCTTCGCGGGTTTAAACGCTAATTGACGCCTAACTATCTTCGGAGCGTATTCTTCACTTAACGTAGGGAATGTAATGTAGACGGGGTTTTCCGGTGTGAAGTTGTTGGTTATGATATTCTTCAAACAAAGAACAATATGGCGTTGTTCTGTTGTTAGAACGTCAGAATTTACTGCAGCCAGGATGAGAATTATTCCAAGCACAGCCCACGTTGCCTTCATGGTGAAATGAGCTTTAATATTGCAGTAGCACAGGTACTAACTTGTGAGTGTACCAGGTGGCCTTGTTTGATACATCTGGAACACACTCTTGCATTAAACAGGGTTACCGTCGCCTGATTATTGGTGTGTTCTAAGTCCATGTTGGTAAGTTTTGAGTAAGCAAGGATTGAACTTAAGAATACTAATTTCACACATTTCTACATACAGCCTGCTAATGAATAACACCGAAATAGTTTACCTGTGTATAGAGGGGACATAGACAAGCAAGTTCTTTATGTAGATCTTTGCTCTGAGGATTCAGTTTTTCCTGTTACAACATAAAATCTCACAGGGTATAGCCGCCACTGACTTCTAACATTTGAAAAAAATGCAAAACAAAGAAACTTCGTTGTTAACTCTGGAGTTATGAAAAAAAGAATGCAGTGGTGTGATTAGTCTGTAAATGTTGCAGATTATGAAAACTCTACATTATGATGTAGCTGTTGATGAAAGATTAAGAATCAGGTTTTTATTGATACTAAGAAGGCATGAAGTCAATTTAATGAAAATTTTAACCCTACTTTGCTTAATCTTTGACTTATGAGCACCAAATTTCAATGTCTAATGCTCTGTAGGATACACATTTTACGTCATAGAGCAAAAATATCCTAATAAAAGTTGCTTGTCTATGTCCCCTTTTTACAGAGGTAAAATATTTCGGTGTTATTCATTAACACCCTGTATATTTCTAATATTGTTCTTCTATTAACAGAAGGTAATATGTCATGTACTAAATTCCACTTAATATTATTAATTTCTCAGGAAATTAAACATAACTTTTGTTTCGTATTCTCTTAAATCTCAGTATTGAATTGTTCTACAACTAGGAGGTGCCCGCGGCTTCGCCCACGATAATTAATTGAAAAATTAAAAATTAATAGTATAATAATTATTTAAGCATTATATTTATTAACACTTGCACGCGAAACATTCTTAAACTAAACCATTAATAATTAATGAAACAACTAAAATTCCGGCTTTAGAGTACATTCCACGATTAGAAATCGCCACCTGGGAAAACGATCTCAGATTCGATTATGCAGTTCCAAAGATAACTGTGAACCACTGCCTTCTATACTGTATAATTCTCGTGCGTAATTCTCGAGACGGCGGTGGATAATACGTATCGTTCCTCAACTGTTTGTTGACAGATGAATATGATGTGAATTTTATTTGTTAAATTCAGTGTAATTTTCAGAAATTACATAATTTTTCAAGGGAAGGAATGGTTTGTTAGGAATTTTTATTATCAGCGGTATTTCAAGAGTTAAACCATCAATATTTTACAGCTGTTGCCCCCGGCTTCGCCCGCCATTATTAATTGACTCCAGGATTTTAAAGAAATTTACACTGGTAGATTATTAAAAATGCTTGTGGTTCAGAGCTATGAAAATTGTAAGTAAAAATAAAATTATAATATTTGTTCATTGTGTTCATTTCACTTAGGCCTTATATAATAAAGAAACGGTTTTCCTAATTTTGTAGTAGTCATGAAAGTTTAGACTGCGAGAGACGAACATCGCCGAGTATACCCGATTTCTCACGAAGTGGGCGAGCGAGCAAGCACGCTATTTAGGGCCGTTGAATTGTATAAGAGTAGATGTGACATGGACAATGTACAAACCAATTCTCAGTAGTTGGCGTGTCATTTAACATTATTATTAATATAAATTTAATTTAAGAGGCTTGTAAAAAATGTAACACAATTAAATGATTTTCATTACATCGATTTACAATGTTATTAACTACTATTTAGAGAGGTTTCCACATCTATCCGTGGTATATAAGGCAGCATAAATGTAATGTACATCTTTTTTCCCCCTGAGACACTGTTTTAGTCTCATTCATAAGGGTTTTTTCAAGAGGTAATGTTAATATAGCTTCTACAGTACATTAATACTCTTTAGCTTACGATTTCATATTTCTCAACTTCACATTAATGTTTATTGGCATGCCCTGGAAAGATAACTTGCATGCTAATGAATAGAGTAGACTCTTAAAAAACAAAATGGAACATTGCAAGAACTACCTTCTGACATATCAAAGGTCTGCTTTGATTGGTGAGCAAACGATTAAGACATAAAGGGCTATATACTTCTGTTCTCCCAAGAAACTTTTCAATTTTTCTTTGGATGAAATCAACTTTCTGAACGTAAGATTTGAGGCTTTTCTGGCGAATCTTATGTAGAAAATCTTCTCGGGTTTGCAGCCAGGTGAGAAGTTTGTTGTGGTCCATCGTTTCCGAGGCTGACGCTGCCTCCATCCTCAGGGAATCTGAAGTGTCGAGTTTTGCAATGTAGGGGATATATATACATTCAGGACCTGAAAGGTAAAAGGAACATTTTGGCCCGGAAAAGGACCGAAAACAGAACAGCTGCTCCCTGATTGGTCGACTCCGCCCAACTCGGGCTGGTATATATATCCCCTACATGTCAAAACTCGACACTTCAGATTCCCTGAGGATGGAGGCAGCGTCAGCCTCGGAAACGTTGGACCACAACAAACTTCTCACCTGGCTGCAAACCCGAGAAGATTTTCTACAACTTTCTGAACGTTTCCATTTCCCTCTTTAGAATATTTTTTTCAACTGTCGTGACTTGTGAACTGTTTTAGGGCTACAGACATAGTTATATTTTGTTTTCTGGCACACAATAACCCGACCAGAGGATTAAGGGGGGGGGGGACATACAGCTTTGTCTGAAATTCAAGGTGAGAATAGACAATAGGTGAAA
Source organism: Ectobius pallidus (assembly GCA_964059195.1). Lineage (NCBI taxonomy): Eukaryota > Metazoa > Arthropoda > Insecta > Blattodea > Ectobiidae > Ectobius > Ectobius pallidus. The sequence continues at coordinate 2,464,806 of CAXKWD010000003.1, read as the reverse complement.
TTCATTTATTATTTTTTCAGCAAATCATTTTTCTGTAAACCTTGTAATCTGGCATGTTCTTTATTGACTATATTTAGAACTATATACTATTTTCAAAATAAATCAAACTATTACAATTACGGGTGATTATCGTTACAAAATGGCAGCCACGTTTCGTGCATTGAAATGCCGTTTCCTTGATAACTTCCACAAATATCAATATTTCTAAGTTATTATTTTTCTGTGTATTTGTTAATATTATATGAACAACACTATCTACAATCATTTATTTAAGGGGAGATGGTAGTTATCAGTGTCAAAAAAATAATTTTTTTTCTTAGGCTCATGCAATAGAGCACAGTTTTCTGAACATTTAGATATATAGGTCTTATATGTTGCGTTATTATTAAGCCAAGCAGAGCGACCTGGAGCTTTCTAAAATGGATAAAATACCATAAGGCACGTCATTTTCTTTTCCCTCTCCTGTAAAATGACATTTTTTGTACTTCAGGTACCATTTTCTGAAAATCTATTCATGCTAAAATAATGAAACTTTAAAGAATTCATTACAGATGGATGACAAATCTCCCTTAGCAGAATTACGGGGAAAAGTCTTGACTATACAGAATTTTCAACTATTTTTATTTTTAAAAAGTATTTTTTCTTTAGTAGTGAAGTTTTCATGCAGTTTTTATGCAGTAATATCTACTCTTATACAATTCAACGGCCCTAAATAGCGTGCTTGCTCGCCCGCTTCGTGAGACATCGGGTATACTCGGCGATGTTCGTATCTCTCAGTCTAAACTTTCATGACGACTACAAGATTAGGAAAACCGTTTCTTTATTATATAAGGCCTAAGTGAAATGAACTCAATGAACAAATATTCTAATTTTATTTTTACTTACAATTTTCATAGCTCTGAACCACAAACATTTTTAATAATCTACCAGTGTAAATTTCTTAAAAATCCTTGAGTCAATGAATAGTGGCGGGCGAAGCCGGGGGCACCAGCAGTAAAATATTGATGATTTAACTCTTGAAATATCGCTGATAATAATAATCCAAATCAATCTCTCCTTCTCTTGAAAAATTATATAATTTCTTAAAATTACACTGAATTTATCAAATAAAATTCACATCTCATTCATCTGTCAACAAACAGTTGAAAAACGCCATTATCCACCGCCGTCTCGAGAATTAGCCTATACAGTTTAGAAGGCAGTGGATCACAGTTATCTTTGGAACTACATAATCGAATCTGAGATCGTTTTCCCAGGTGGCAATTTCTAATCGTGGAATGTACTCTAAAGCCGAAATTTTAGCTGTTTCATTAATTATTAATGGTTTAGTTTAAGAATGATTCGCGTGCACGTGTTAATAAATATAATGCTTTAATAATTATTATACTATTAATTTCTAATTTTTCAATTAATTATCGTGGGCGAAGCCGCGGGCACATCCTAGTTGTACACATTAGAGTGATTGTGCTAGGGTAAATAGTAGAACCTATTGTTAGTAAGTTCCCAAAGTTTCACAAAAATCTAAGGTACAGAATTTGATAAAGTGTACCTATGTCAAGGGAAGTAACTGTAAAACTAAATTATCACCTATGTGTTAAAAAATTCTTTCCTACCAAACAGTGAGTTCTAGAACAACCATTCTCTGCTTATTTTAAACTACAGAGTGTACTTGCAAAGAATAAAAAAAAAAATCAACTAAATCTGACTGTTAACACCTGAGTTATGGCTTCTTGAAGAAATGCTATATTTTCTATCATTTTGCTAGTGTTAACTACCATCTCCCCTTAACATTAATAGTTTATTATATATATATATATAAATGAAAAAGAAAATCTAAAGAGTGTAGATGTTGTCCAATAATGTTTTCAAAAAGATATAAAAAAGAATCACTCAAAAATATTACTGTTTGTGGAAATTATGACAGAAATGGCATTTTAGTGCACGAAACGGGGCTGCCATTTTGAAACGATAATTACCCTTAACTGTAATAGTTTTATAATTTTGAAAATCGTATGTAATCGTAGAGATAGTCAATAAAGAACACGCCAGATTACAAGGTTTACAGAATAATTCATTGCTGAGAAAATAGTTAATGAATGTCCCCTAGACTATTTCTCACCTATGAATTTCACCCAAAGCTCTATGTCCCCCCTTAAATGCTCAGCTAGAAGATTGTCATTCACAATAGAATTCTAAAGTTTCATTATAGAACTTGTGAGTGACGGTTGCTTGGTAGTTGGACACAGAATAAAACAATGCTGAGGCTGTGACGTAAAACAAGACTTTTTGAAATTTCGGTATTTAGAGGTGGAAAATCGGTTTTGTACTTTTACGTTTGATGCATACCTAAACTAAGAATTAGAAATACAGTAGACTCCAATACTCAGGCGACGATGTGAATTAAAGTAATATTAAAAATCTGATGTGAATGTCACATAACTTCCTCTGCCCAAATAAAAGTAGTATTCACATATCCTTTTACAGAATCTCAAAACACAATTTTACGCTAATTATCCTATAAATACCTCTTCTTTCAATGATGCGACTAAAAGCGCAAGGCTATATAACAAACTTAAAAAAAAGAACAAGTGACTGCAGACGTTTATTGAACTTTCCGCCGTAAAGAATAATTTCCGAACTTCATCGAATATTTCCCTCATATATTTACTCTATGCATGGCCAACAATACAACTTTCTCACTTTACATTCTTTTATAGAATAAGAGGCCATGAAAGAGCGTGTATTCAGTTGTTCATCACGCAAGACAAAATCTCTACAAACAGTGGGTGAACAGTGGGTGGATTGTAACTACCCTCAGAGAATTTTTCGAAAAAAAGTTTCAAATAAAAGTTTTAGCTCTCAGTAAAAGGAACACATGTGCAAATTTTAAAGAAAATCGTTAGAGCCGTTTTCGAGAAAATCGCGAAAAACGAAAATTTCTTCATGTAAAGTCCCCTTAAAAATAAGAGAAATTTGTCGCCAATCTTCGAATCACATCTTCAGAAGGTACCTGACCCAAATACGAAATTTTGTTTTCATACAATTCTCCGTTTCGGAGCTAGCCTGTTCACAAAGTTCCACACAGACAGACAGACACACACACAGACACACACACAGACATGTTTCCAAAAATAGTATTTTTGGATTCAGGGGGCCTTGAAACGTGTATATATGCTAAAAACTCAACTTCGAATTTTAGGGTCGAAAACAATACTTCCTCTACCTATAGTACCTATGGTACGGGCAGAGGAAGTAAAAATAGTAAATATATTTAATATACAACCAATAAACATGTTACGTTTACTTAGGCTGTATGTTGCCTAATAAGACAAGATTGCTAAGATCCCTCATTTCTTTTACGAGGGAGAATCAAATGAAAACCACTTTTTTCCACTATTTTACTGCAGGAAGAATGTTTGCTTGTACTTTATTTTCCACATAGTCCCCTCCCAGTTCAATGCACTTACGCCATTGGATAGGAAGAGCTTCGATACCGCATGAGAAAAAATATTCTAGTTGACGCTGTAGCCACTCCTGCACCATCGATTGGACGTCTTCATCAGCCTTGAACTTCTGTCCTCCAAGGTGCTCCTATAACGGGCGAAAGATTTGGAAATTGATGGTGACAAAGCGAAGGAGGTTGCTAAGAGCAGGTGTTTTGATTCAACATAACGCCCGTCCTCATGCTGCTCGTGCAACCATGAAAACCGTCGACAACATCCGCCATAATCGCCAGAATTGGGACCATCAGATTTCCACATCTTTAGTCCAATAAAGACGCTCCTTGGAGGGCAGAAATTCAAGTCTGATGAAGACGTCCAATCGGCGGTGCAGGAGTGCCTACAGAGTCAACCAGAATAATTTTTCTCACGGGGTATCAAAGCACTTCCTATCCAATGGCATAAGTGCATTGAACGGGATGTGACTATGTGGAAAATAATGTAGGCTACAAACAAACATTCTTCCTGCAGTAAAATAATGGAAAAAAAGTGTATGTGGAACTCCACGCGACAGAAGTGACATTTGTTTTTATTTTTATATTTTTTCAATTTTGGATTATTGGATTTCTTAAATTTTGGATTGTTGAACTCTTTAATATTGGGTTTTTGGACTTTTTTAATTTTTTAATTCTTGGTGATTTTTTTTTTAACTTTAGATCTTTGATTTTTTATTTTTGGATTTTCTATTTTTTATTTTTTTTTTATTTTGGATTTTTAAATTTTTTAATTTGAATTTTTTTATTTTTAAATTTTGGATATTTGGATTTTTTAATCTTGTATTTTTTACTTTTTAAAATTTGAATTTTTGGACTTTTTAAATTTTGGATCTTTACATTTTTTCAAATTTAGAATTTTGGATTTGTTAATTTTGGATTTTTAAATTTTGGATCATTGAATTTTTTATTTTTTGGATTTTTTTAATTTTGGATGTTCAATGTTTTAATTTTGGATTTTTAGATTTTTTAAATTTTGGATTTTTAAATTTTGAATTTTTGGATTGTTTTATATTGAGTTGATTGTTTTCTGTGCAGTCCGTTCCGTCACACTTCATTAATATTGTGACGATTTTGAGCGTTACACTAATTTCGTGACGATTTTGAGCGTTACACAAGCTCTCGATTTACCCCTACCGCGGCTAAAGAAGTTTCACTTAAAGAAATTAATTGTGGTTTTCATTTGATTCTCCCTCGTAACTCACATTCTAGATCCTGATTTGAAAATCGAACTATCATTTAGAATGTCTAAATAAGAATCATGGAAACATAACTTTAGACGTACCTTCATAATTATGTTGGAAATTGATCATTTACTATTAGAAAAGTAAACATTAACAAGGACTTTTCACAGTTGTAAGACTTTCAAGATCTATGTATTCCCCACACAGTGTCAATGTCTACAGTAAATATTCCAGCAATAAGCGTTACGTATATGAAAATTGATTATGTAGTTATGCGATTATTTCAACACACATAAGCTGACCTACTTCGACTTGGCGAACACATTTGAAAAAATTACACCAAATTAAGGTAATGATGTAAACGGTGTTCCGTAGCACCACTTTATAACTCTGAATTGTTCTATACTTGATCCAAGATGTGTACGGAGCACAAATAAACAACCTAATGTGAAAGTACAAAGCAGAGTTCTCAAGAATTCGTTTCAGAGACTGTTTGATCGATTACAAACTTTCTTTTTGAAGTGAAACTTCTTTAGCCGCGGTAGGGGTAAATCGAGAGCTTGTGTAACGCTCAAAAATCGTCACGAAATTAATGTAAAGCTCAAAATCGTCACGAAATTAGTGAGGTGTGGCGGAACGGACTGCACAGAAAACAATCAACTCAATGATTAGGCTTATCCAAAGTTTAAAAAAATCCAAAAATTCAAAACTAAAAAATCGAAAATCCAAAATATAAAGAATCCAAAATAAAAAATAAAAAATTCAAAGATCCCTAATTAAAAAAATCCAAAATTAAAAGATCCAAAATTCCAAAAAAAAAATATTCAAAGATCCAAAATTCAAGAGTTCAAAAATTCAAAATTTAAAAAATAAAAAATCCAAATATACAAAATTTAAAAATTAAAAATTAAAAAATAAAGTATCCAAAATTTAATAATAAAAAAACCAAAATTAAAAAATCGAAAAATTTAAAAATTCCAAAATTAAAAAAAGTCCAAAAACCCAATATTAAAAAGTCCCACAATCCAAACTTCAAAAAACCCAATAATTCAAAATTGAAAAAATCCAAAAATTAAAACAAGTTTCACTTCTGTCGCGTGGCGTTCCACGCACACTTTTTTATATTAAGCACCAAGGGTCGATTCTCAATTCTGCCAAGTGATTTTTTGTCTTTGATTTTGTTTTAATTTTGACCGGTGATTTTAAACTACCCCCACGGATGACGCCACTTTCACTCCTACATCTTGCTCAGATACTTCAGGGTTTTATATATACTGCATTTACAATCCGTATCTTCTCGCCGCTGGACAAATCTTTTCTTCGCACGTTTCTGTATTGGTGACGTAAGTCCTGAAGGCCCTGGCTCGCAATTTTCTTCCATAATACCAATTTTTAAAGGTAATACCTATTACTTTTACTTACAATATGTGGTGTACTTCATCACACATTATGTAAATTAATTATGTTACAAAATACGTCTTGTATTTAGTAACTTATGTCACTTGTTTTTCTTCAGAATCAACAAATTTGCCAAGGCAACGATAAAAACAAATGAAATCTTGTTTGCTAGGTATATGTTGTAAAACATGTAAGCCTATGATATAAATACGAAAGCAAGCAACTCACGTAACAGAACTTATATTTTCACAATTACATCTATATATATATAAAAGGCTTTGTCCTGACTGACTGACTGAATGAATGACTGACTGACTGATTGACTGATTGACTGAATGACAGGAATCAACGTACAGCCTAAACTATAACAGGTAGAGACTTGGAATTTTGACAGTACCTTCGTTTCATAATGTAGGTGCTCACTAAGAAAGGATTTTGAAAAATTCTGATTCTAAATGCCAAAAATTAAATGTTTTTGAAAATACTTAGTCCCTTTTTACATAGAATTATCAATTCCAAATCACAGAATATATTGTTGCCAAATGGTATCAGGTGGGCTTGGAAAAAACAAATGAAATGCACTTTTGACAAATAAGAGAAGTTATCAAAATAATTCATGTTATAAATAAATATTACAGAATGAAATCCACTAAAATAATGGAATCACATAACTTTCTCTACCCTGGACATAGAGAAAACAAAACGAGGTATGGTAATGTGTATATTATTATATTATATCGCAGGTTTTTGGAGAGAAAAGTATGAAAGTGATAATGCTTTCTGTTTAATTTCATCCCCAAAACGGCTTTATGGTAAGTATGAAAGTGATATTGCTTTCTGTTTAATTTCATCCCTAAAACAGTTTTATGATAACATGAAAGTGAGAAATAAAATTTTCCGCCTCGATATTACAATTTTATGTTACAGGAATTTCTGTTTTTTCTTATGTGAACCCCTACCAGGGTTGCTATGTACAAGCGATAGGATGCAGAATTCTACATGCTCTATGAGCCATAAAGAACTACATCAAGCGTTTTCTGAGCGAATAGTTTGAGTATAATAATTCGTTCTTCCTATTTCAGATTATAAATATCTGTATAAGGACCTAGAATTTAAAAATCGAAAATCCTTCATAAGTTCATTTCCAACTACAAAATACAAAACCCGGGCGACGCCGGGTCTTTTAAGCTAGTAATATATAAATAATCGTACGATGTATGAGGAATGAGCTTGACTGAGCTTGTCGCTGGTGCGATTAACCAATGAAATGACAGGACACACAATTAGTCAAGGCAAGTCTGTTGTTCATTTTTGCTCCATACACATCTTGGATCAAGTAGCCTATAGAACTCCATTTTCTCGCCAATACAAAAATTACAACCTTTTCTTCTTGTGTATTATTTAGTTGACTTCTGCCAGTACGATCTAGTGAGAAAACAAGCGAAAAAATTACCTCATTCCTATTCTCCATATATTATAGTCTGTTCCATACACATGTTTTGTAGTATCATGTCTTTATCATTGAAAAATAATTGAATACCTCCGTGGAAGAACGTTTGATGTAACACTTGGACAATTTTTCAGGAGATGAAAAAAAAACAATTTTTGGGCATAAAATATAAAATATGTCCATGAAAAAATTAAGATAACATTTTTGCAATCAAAACACATACTTTCATTATAAATTTATATTATTTTTATTCCAACGTACTAAAAAAAGTCGTATATTGTCAGCTTTCCAATGGAAGAAGGTTGGATGTGACACGCAGTCCTATTATAGCCTGTATAAATATGATTGTGGAAGAACGTTGGATGTAGCATACAATGTGGTTTAATAACATTATTACACAAACTGATTAAACTGCACAAAGCATCACAAAAATGAAAATGTTAGATATAATAAAGGTACTTATTAAGGCTTATAGCTAGTTCCAAGTCTGATTTAACCTCAATTTTTCCTATAAAACATTTTGAAGTTATTTATGAATACTGTATTTTTCAATAGTTCCAAGCCCACTTTAACCTCTAAATTGCATTATTTCAATAGTGTTTCCTTAAATCTCTCTTAAAATAAGTAGAAAGAAGCAAGGAAACCGCTGGATGTTCTAAACCTTGATAAATTAATCACATGTCTACATTTAAAATTTCAACACAAAAAACAACCAACGTTCTTCCACTTACCTGATATGAAGGTGTTTTCTCTTGGACAGCATTTCCTTTCCGATTATAATACTTTTTTTATACTGTTCCTTGCAATCTTCCTAGCATTGTCTTTCATTTGTTGAAATTCAGCTTACGTTTTTTAGAGGAATTAATGTCTTTAAGAGCTGACGGTGTCAACTTAGCACATGATGCATCAGCCATTTTGTATAACATCCAACATTCTTCCAGGGAAGCCAACATAAGCGATCCAAGTATAGCATGTTTAAACACGAAATTTCTCTTGCAAGACATAGTATTGTGTAGAGGGACTATCAATCAACATTATTCCACTGGAACCTCACTTTTCACCAAAATGTCACATCCAACCTCATTCCACGGAGGTATTCAATGTTCTTAAAAGCAGATTGATAAATGACTTATCTAAAACGGGCACCAATCTATAAATAACCATCCTAGATTAGTTATACAACTAATGACAGGCTAGGTAAGACGATAGAAAATATTTGTATTTATTTTAGCTGTATTTTTACTCCTTTCAGCTACAGAGCCATATCAGGAGTTTGGGATCTGTGACTGTACAGTAGGGTAGGTTATGGAACTATTGATTGTCAATTATTTCTATCATTGGCGTATTTTTATGGAGTAAATTTCAACTGATATTAATTTAAATGGATATGATACAGGATGAAATGGTGAGGATGATTCATGGTTTGTAAATATCCAACTCGGCATTTGCCTTTACGACTGGGGAAACCATAAAACGGGATTTGAACCTGGGACCTCCCGAATGCGAGTCCAAGACGTTACCATCTAGGCTACCTCGCTCGGTCGGGAAGATGGCATTCTGCGGACCCCGACGGACAGAAAGGCGGCCCACAGATTGCAGAACCAAATATTTTTAACTAAAAGAGTAACCTTCGACAGTCGAAAAAATAAAATTATGTAATTCATGTAAAACGCTGACTAAAACTAAACTCCGTGGCGCTACATCCCTGGAGGGACTTGGCCTACCACCCGACCGCTGCGTCATCTCCCGTAGGTAGATGGCAGGATTGGGGGCATGTGGTCAGCATGCCGACACCCACGGCCGTTATTGGTGGTTTTCTTGACCGGAGCCGCTACGTCTCTATCAAGTAGCTACTCAATTGGAATCACGTGGCTGAGTGCACCCCTACCAGACCTCCCTACCTCAGAAAAATCCGAGGAGATACCGGGAATCGAACCCGGGCCGACGGATCTGTAGTCAGCGACGCTAACCACAAGACCAAGCCGGTTTACCGGTATCGGAGTAATGCCCAATTAAGTGCCTATTTTATGGTAATATATTAGAAAAAAATTAACAAATGCAAATCGGTTATCCTGACAACATATTGTTTTACACTGATCATACACGGCCTTGGAATTTACAATACAGTTAGCCATGACACCCTTTCCATTTGAACTAGTCAGATGTTTATTTCGTTGATCAAGTTGAATACTGTTTATATACAGAAGGTAGGTATATTACTGTGAAATAATTAGGGCTATGTAAATTAGGTGGAGTTCTTCGCCAGTGTATTTTGTGAAATGTTGACATATTTTAAGAATTTCTTATATCAGTGTATATGAGTTTGAATTAAGTTTAAGTATGTTCATCCACAAGCCCTGCTTAATGAATCGATCTGGAGATTAACTCGGAGATAGATTACAAAAATAACTTATTTTGTTCTTATAATTTCAATTAACTTATCACTGATTAAATAAAAGCATTCTGACACTTTGTTATATCAGTTTACCTGATTTTATTTAAAAAGCAACTATCGGTTGGGTTTTCTTACTTTCTACCTGTAGTACAGTCTGATAGCGAAAGACTTGACATTATGAATTATTCCTGTACTTTGCTTGAATTACTTAAAGAAAGAAATGGTTTCAGTAAGAAGGGACGTGAAATTCAGAGGAAGCTGTCTACATTTCTCTAAGGATTTGAGAGACATTTTATTCCATGCTGGAGAAAATAAAATGTTAAGGAATACTGGATGAAATTAGAAGCAGATTTGAAGAACAATGTCTTTTGTGATCCAAGGAAAAAAGATTGGAATTCTTAAAGGCGCTCTCTTCAGAATCAGATTCTCTCTGACTTCCCAATTAGAGAGAGTCTGTTCAAACAGGAGAAAGAAGAAGAAGAAAGTTGATTTAAAGCGTTCCAATAGCAAACAGCAAGTAGCGGTAGGAAAAAAGAGAAATGAATATTTTGAATGTAGGGAAGTTGCTCTTGCGTGCAATTAATGTGTAATAGCTTCAAGATAGAAGTTAAAAATAATCTGAGGCTAAATTAATGTATACACAGCCGGACTGTGCAAAATGAATTTTAAATTGAAAGCATAATTCTATTCGCAGGCAGTGAATATCCAAATGGAACCGTCTCATTATTCCTGTTTAATTTTTTCCTAGTCATGTTTTATTTTCAGTCGCACAATCAGTACTAGAGACAATTGTAGTTTGTGAGACAAAACCTCTAGAGAAGCTTTCAAGTTGGGTAAAAAGTAAAGGAGAAACATTTCTGATTTAAAAAAATGTGGTGTCAAACTCGCATAACTTCCTCTGTCCAAATAAAATTTGCCTCTTCGTATAATGTACTATTATGTAAATTGGTTGTAAAAATGAAGATAATGATGTTACCACATCGCATCGCATCCCCGAAGGATACATAACCCAAATAAAATCTAATTGATGCACTCCCGTAACTTTGGCCAATACACCTTATTTCAACTCCTACCAGGCTTGGTGTGTAGAAGCGATGGGATGCAAAATACTACATCTTCTAGAGGCATAAAAAGCTATATCAAACATTTTCTTAGGGAATAGTTTGAGTGTGGTAAGTCGTTCTTCTACATTTCGAATTTTTAATACCTATATAAGGAACTAGAATTTGAAAATCGATAGTCCTTCATAAGTTAATTTCGAATTACAAAATACAAAACCCGGGCAGGTATTGCACTCACATAAATTTCTTCACTCTAAGCATCGGCAATACACATTTCTCGCTTCACATTCTGATATAGAATAAGAGACCGTAATGTAAACAGCGCGTATTCAGAGTGGCTGGCTTATAACTACCCTTTAGAGATTTTTTTGGAAAAAAAAATTATCTTCTGGTATAAGAATCCCATGTAACAGTCGGTCAAATAAAAAACGTCGGGCGGTATTTGATTAAGTATCACGAACGAGCATATGCGCATGTACAGGAAGACTTAAGGTTAGGTTCACACACGCCTCTTGTCTATCCATGTATTTTCTTGATTATTTAGTCAGTTTTGTTCTAAAACAAACATGTATAGAAGGCTGTGGCTATATGCCTCAAATCCGCCATATTCTTGGTTGCAAATTTTTATAATATTAATAATTAATAGATGCGAGGAATATGTTTATTCAAGGAGCATTTTTTTAAGATTCTATTTTATAATACCGGTACTTCTAGTGCAAAATCAATAACTTACGCTCAACTTCTGCAACAAATCTAGCATCGAAATACGCCAGATTCACGTTTCCTATGAAAACTTCCGGTCGCATTATAGTGAAGTTCCCACCTCCGAGCTGCTCTTTCATAAATATGGAACCTTCTCGCTGCTTCAGAGACCGAAAAATGCAGGTCAATTACAGCCCTAACTACACTTTCTCTCACGTTAGCATTTGTATGTGGCGATGACACAAAGCAAAATGAATTATGACAATGCATTAAGTTGAATATCGTGTGTTGCGCTTTCCGCGCTGTTCATTTTTTCCCTCCGTGTTCATATTTTCCCTCCTGCCGCATGGCCTCATATGTTCCGAAATTGACCTGTATTTTGTGTTTTTTCTAGGAAACTTGTGAACTAATGCGTCAAAACTTTAATTTTAACAGCATACGAGTACCGACGTTTTTTATTTGACCGACTGTACAAAATACAAAAATATTGGAAAGAGCGCGTATTCACAGTGGGTGTCTTATAACTACCCTTCAGAGAATTTATTGTGAAGAAAATTCAAGTGAAAGGTTTAGCTGTTAGTAGAACATAATAATACACTAACGTATACTGTAATATAATATGCATATTATACAATTCAAGGAGGTTATTTTTAAAGAATCCTAATCAGTTGTATTCAGTTGTTTAAACTCGATGCAAAGCTTTATTGTTCACCAGGCAAAACTGGGTTTCTACAAATAGTGGGTGGCTTATAACTACCCTTCAGATAATTTTTTCGAAAACGTTTCAAATAAAAGTTTTAGCTCTAGGTCTATGCAACCCATGTGCAAAATTTAAAGAAAATCGTTACAGCAGTTTTCGAGAAAATCGCGAAAAACGAAAATTTCTTAATGTAAAGTCCCTTTAAAGCTAAGAGAAAGTTGTCGCTAATGTTCGTGTCATTCCTCAAAATTTTGTTTTCTTACGATTGTCTGTTCTGAAGTTAGGCTGTTCACACACACAGACATGTTTCTGAAAATACCATGTTTGGATTCAGGGGACTTGATATAATTCGCACACTTTATCTTGAGCTCTGCACTCCATAATGCTGAAAACCGTCCATATAAAGAAGGCCTCGCTCGAAAAAATGAAGATCGCGACCCGTCCCCAGTATTGCCATACCCAAAAACTTCCCGTTGAGGCATTCTTGAGCTACCGTTCATTTTTTTTATTTGTTTACATCATATTATTCTGAAAATTACAGAATAAATCCAAGGATATTAGAAGAATAATGGTGTTGTGGAAATGGTCGATATAAGTGACAACGAAGTTAAAAATAAAGAATCTTTAAGCCAAGAAGTATCGGAAATCAGCGAAATAATAAACCAAATAAATGAAATGGAAGGAAAAGCAATTTAATGTTTTTTTAAGCTGAATCTGTCGTTGGAGAAAAGAACAAGTCAAGTTTTATTATTTCGTTGTATGAATTGTGTTGTATTAATTACCTACAAACTTTCGCGAAAGGCATTTAGTTAAATTACATCAATTCAGGCATGTGAAAGTGCGTCTTCAAGTAGGCCTACATGTAGGCTACAATGCTACGACTTTTTAACCGATTTTCTATTTTCTGAAGACCGGGAGAGAAACTGTCTAAATAGGCCTAAATATATTACTTTATTCATTTCTCCAGCGATATATTCTACTATAATATCTGAATCAATATAAAATCTTTAGTTTGGCAGCGAGAGTTGAAAGTGCTACAAATTACAGTTAGTTCCATTGTGTACCAGCATAAAACTACACACGTTATATTTTTCGGTAATTGGCAACCCTTCAGAAACAACGTCAATTTCAACTCACCGCCTTCTGCAATAGTCAGTCTCTTATACTGCATGCAATATCAGCTCCCCTCACCCCCGCATTTTTTCGGCTCAAGATAAAGTGTGAGCATAATACGTGTATTTATGTTGAAAAGTCGATATTGAATTTCAGGGCCGAATATCCGGTACGGGCAGAGGAAGTAAAGAAAAGAAGTCATTATATTAAATCAGTTTTTATAAGTATGGTTCTTTAACAGTAAAAGTCATGTCTTAATCCTCTACCTTTCTTCTTCCTTAATCGTAGTTTTACCTCTCCCTTTTAGGATTTAAGCGACCCAAGCCGCCCGGGCGTTACAGGGCCGCGACCTGTCGGGAGAGGGATTACCTTTGGATCACATACATACTTTTTTGACCTCCCCGGATGAGTGATCAGCCCAATGCCGGGGCCACCTCCGAGACAACACGAACACATAGGACGAGACACACCATTCACACACAAACTCACTCCAAACAAGGCGAGGATGGGGATGAAGATGATAATGACGGCCAGATGATATCCGGGGACCACAAGGGCCTAACGTTACCTGACATTTCTCTCACAGGTGAGGGAAAACCCCGTAAAAAACCTCACCTAGGTAACATGTCCCGACCAGGAATCGAACCCGGGCCCGCTGTGTGAGAGGATCGGACGCATCTTCTATGCCACAGCGGTGGACTGTCTTAATCCTACGCTTGAAAATTCATAAATTCTTGATATTTCAAATTTCTAATTACTGTCTCCTTTAATCCAGTAAGATGAAAAATACAAACATATCTTATTTCAGGGTGAATCAGTTTTCCCCTAAGAAGTGCAGAGTGGTCGTTTCGTTTGGAATTAACTTCCTTTCATGTCGGAATCACTTTGTTGCAGGCAGGCAGCGCATTAGGACTTATGACCGGGATATTTATTATTCATACGCATTTTATTTCCCTCGTATCCACCCTCCGTGCAGCAACGACATATGTCATGTCACATCCTACACCAATTCACTTCCTCGCAGAAACGAAGCAAATCCAGGCCCTATTTCGTTAATAAGTGCCAGAATGGTACTTTATGAGATTATGTGGTGGATGGAAAAATGTCTGTCTGTGTGTCTGTACGCACAATAACTCTAATACGCTTTATCGGATTTTCATGAAACTTGGTATACGCATTTATAACGTCCATGAGAAGAATCCTATTGATATCGGACCAAATTGGTTGACCGCTACTGGAGTAATGACTAATTAAAGGTCACATGCTTTTTAAAATGGCAAATAGTCACTATACTACAATACCAAGTTGCTAATCACTGAGGGAGCTGACTACAATGCTTTAGATGTGAGGCATTTGTTGTAATTTCCCGCTTATTCTTTCACACATGCTTATCAAAATAAATACAAATATAAATCATTAAAAATAAAAGATTCAAAAGACATCTACCCGTTGAAAAATTAAACGCAGCTGCTGTTGATATAATTTTGTGTATTCTATCGACATGTACAACTACCGATATCTACATTATATTTTAATATAGCCTATTTTTCAGTTTAAACGCTCCTGTGCAAAAATAGACCTAATGTAATATGCTTATTAAATTAGACTTTTGTTCTTCCGTAAGCCCTGCTTAATGAATCGATCTGGAGCTTAACTCTGAAATCGATTACAAAAGTAATTTTCTGCATAGGCTATCATAATTGCAATTATAACTGATTAAACAAAAGCATACTGGCACCTTGTTACATCAGTTTACCTGATTTTATTTTTTACGCAATAGTGCTTAAATTTAAAATTAGGCCAATTATTGTTAGTGCCTAAGGTGAGCCTTTGAGGCATAAGTGCCTGAAGAAATTAAACTTCACATTCAACCAATTAAATAACTATAACATGTGACGTAACACTATTTTAACGACATACATAAAGGTGATGCCATTCCTTTGATGCCATTCCTTAAAGAAGTGTTGTTAAACCTACTGTCGATTCTCAACTATGCATATCTGATATCGCGGAACAATCTTCACAGCAGCAAACAACCTTACCTTTTTAAAAATAAATTCAATTCCTTCTAATACGTTTGATCGGCCTAGTACTAAGTTAGTTCTGTGAACAACAGACCTATCATCGGAAAAAGTCTAAGATCTGATCTCTATCAGTTAAAGAGACTACCACGTAGAAAAGGAATAAAAATGCAAATCCTACAGATACGTCGTTTTTAACGACTTCAATTAACTGAACGAAAATCTAAAAACGTTTGGGAATAATTGCATTATAAACAAATAGGCTATACAAACAGACGAATTGTCTAACAGACGACAAGATCACGCTTCGTTCTGTTAATAATACATTGAGTTCATTTCGTGTGTTTTAATATGCGGTACTTTAAGGTTAAATCCCCTGTTCCCTCCACGCCGTCACCTGTCATCTATCGCAAAAGACGAGATCAACCAACAGCTGAATGGCTACCGAGATAGATAGGGTCGTTTGTTTTTTCAATTACAGGGTGTTCTAGAAACTCAAAACTTAAACATTTAATTATGGTCGACCAAAAATAGTCGAATGCAACTCGTTTCATAAACATACTCGAGTCTTAATAAAAGCTACTATAGGCTCGTTGCATTATTTACTATTATTAAATAAACTTAAATTATATTATATCATCTAAAAATAAAGATTTATAGGACTTTTATCCTGTCGGTTGTATTATATGGATGTGAGACATGACCCCTTAGGGTAAGGTGGTACATTTTCGAACACTTAACAAATATTCTTATTTTATGAACACAGTAAACATAAGACAAGTTCAACTGTATTGTATTCACAAAGTTGGCAATGTAGTTGACCCTTCACAAAAATATGAAAGTCAAACAGCTGTAAAATGGGTCATGGCAATCAATCTTTCATTCCCAGAATATCGTTCGAAAATGTATCACAGTAGGTACAATTCTAAACACCAGTGGGTACTATTTCGAACAGTGGAATTTTCAACGAACGAATTGCTTTCTTCCAAATATTATATTTTATTATTAATATTTGTCAATAATATGAGCGTAATAATGAAGTGTCACGTTTTGAATAGGAAGATGACAGGTTTGGGGCATGTGGTCAGCATGCCGACTCCTACGTCAGTTATTGATGGCTTACTGAACCGGAGCCGCTACTTCTTTATGAATTAGCTCTTCGGTTGGTGTCAGGAGGCTGGATGCACCCCGTTCCAAATCGCCCTACCTCAGAAAAATTCGAGGAGGTACCGGGGATCGAACCCAGACTTGCGGGTCCGTAGTCAGCAACCACTAGACCATGCAGGCGGGTCTGCAATAACATCAAGAGCAATAATAAAAAATACTTAACAACTCCAGAATGATTTCTGTTTGCTATTCTGTATTGCATAACTGCTGAGATGTAATAACAATCCAGAGGAAGTGTAATTCATAAACCTTCGTTGAAATAATACCACTGTTGAAAGCTGTGTGAATGCCATCCTTTAAATATTTGACTGGCACAGTTAATAATAATAAACATGCAGAATGCTGTGATCGCAAAACAGCTTTTCCATGCAAGCGATCGCGGGTTAAATTACTGTTCGAAATTGTACCTAAAATCTGTTCGTATTTGTACCTCGAGCTAGTTTTTGTAAATTATACATAGTTGCAAATTCCGCTCACGAATGACCATTGTTGTGCCAATGACTTACGTATTAAAGACTACGCTATTTGTTGGTATGAGTTAAAAATTGGTCCTCAACAATGTATTCCAATAACACAACGTGGGATTATAAGCAATTTTATAACGTGCCATTTTTCCAGCATGGAGTTCTTACCTTCGATTGGAAAATAATATTTTATGGCCGAATGAGTCAACTTAAAACATCATTCTCGCGGATACAGATCAACAAAACAATCAGTATGGACGCTATATAATTAAAAAAAGGTTGGCTAACATTTGAAACCCAAAAATGGATAAAAAACTTAGTCCGTTCAGAATTGTACCATGTTCGAAAATGCACCACCTTACCCTATACATAATCTGAGAGTGTTCGAAAACAGGGGGCTTAAGAAAATATTTGAACCAAAGAGAGAGATGAAGACTGCATAACGACGAGCTTCATAACCTGTACTCTTCACCGGATATAGTAAGGGTAATTAAATCACGGAGGATGAAATGGGAGAGGAAAGACATGTCTCAAAAGTATTGACTGGGAGACCAGAAGGGAAAAGACCACCTGGAAGACCTAGAAGTAGGTGGGTGGACAACATTAGGATATATTTAAGGGAAGGAGGATTTGCGAGGGATGGTTGGATAGAGTTAGCACAGAATAGGGTTGAATGGCGGGCTCAGGTAAGCGCGGCAATGAACCGTCGGGTCACATAAAATAGATAATATTCCTTTAGCTTGCTGAGAAATTGTCTATTGCCATTGAGTGAGTAAGTAAGTATGTCAGCTGTTAAATTCAAATGGTAAATTACGTTACATCGAATGAAATGAAGTTGTCTTAAAGGGGTAATGTCTCTTATGTCACTTGTGCACGACTGCACTTAGTTTCTGCGCAGGCGTCAGTCCATCAAATTATTGCGTTTTAATGGAATGTGAAACTTGACAGCTGAGGAAAAGCAGGGTGACGGAAGTGGTCACTACGTTACTCAATTATGTCTGACGTCGTTAAGTAGAGTTGTCGATACGCGGCGTGGAGTCGAATTGTTCAAGGAGGTCGATGCAAGCGTTATGTGTAATTCCTGTATTATTATTGTTTCGTTTTTTATTCTGTCTTTCTTTGTCTCCCTTTCTTTTCATTTCCTTGTATCTGCTATCTTTAAAGGCCAGCTTTTGCTACCATATAAACATAGG
Organism: Ectobius pallidus; assembly: GCA_964059195.1. Classification (NCBI taxonomy): domain Eukaryota; kingdom Metazoa; phylum Arthropoda; class Insecta; order Blattodea; family Ectobiidae; genus Ectobius; species Ectobius pallidus. The sequence goes on along the minus strand of CAXKWD010000003.1, from coordinate 2,446,465 downwards.
GGTGTGGCCATTGTTTTATAAAATTTAGCAATCTACTCTTATACAATTCAACGGCCCTAAATAGCGTGCTCACTCGCTCGCCCGCTTCGTGAAACATCGGGCACACTCGGCGATGTTCGTCTCTCGCAGTGTAAACTTTCACGACGAGTAGAAAATTAGGAAAACCGTTTCTTTATTATATAAGGCCTAAGTGAAATGAACACAATAAACAAATATTCTAATTTTATTTTTACTTACAATTTTCATAGCTCTGAATCACAAACATTTTTAATACGCTGTCAGTATAAATTTCTTAAAAATCCTGGAGTCAATTAATAATGGCGGGCGAAACCGCGGGCACATGCTGTAAAATATTGATGGTTTAACCCTTGAAATATAGCTGATAATAAAAATCCAAACAAACCATTCCTTCCCTTGAAACATTATATAATTTCTGAAAATTGCACTGAATTGATCAAATAAAATTCACATCATATTCATCTGTCAACAAACACTTGAGAAACAATACGTATTATGTGTTCACAGTTAGCTTTGGAACTGCATAATCGAATCTGAGATCGTTTTTTCAGGGGGCGCTTTCTAATCGTGGAATGTACTCTGAAGCCGGAGTTTTAGCTGTTTCATTAATTATTAATGGCTTAGTTTATGAATAATTCGCGTGCAAGCGTTAATAAATATAATGCTTTAATAAATATAATGCTTTAATAAATATTATACACTTAATTTTTAATTTTTCAATTAATTATCGTGGGCGAAGCCACGGGCACCTGCTAGTTGTGTACAAAGAAAAAGGTGTACAAGACTACGCATTAAAGGAAATAGGAAAATCGCCCCGAACAGAATCAGAGCGATGACTTTCCGAGGCAATGCTCCAGTAAGATCAAAAATAATTATTGAATTTCAAATTATAGAAGTAAACTCAATTATCCATCGGTGATGAGAAACATGTTATTTGGCAGACTCAATTTTTCACACTAATATATAAACCCGTGCCGGACTTCAACGAAAACTGCGAACAAAATGATTAGACTCGTAATTAATTTCTTGCTTCCTAATTCTGTAATTTATGTGAAATTTAAAATTTTCTTCCAATTTCTTTTCAGTCCTTTTAACACAAATTGAAAGGTTCAGTGGAAGATAGCGCTAACCCTCTTGATGTAAAAGTTGAGATTGTTGCACTATATAGGCTATATTTCTTCTTAGTCACTATTGATTCCAATGAAGAGAAGACATAATACAGTTAAATAGAAGCCAATCACATCTATACTTCCACGGCCTACTGGTAGACCCAAAGATCCTAAGCATGCGGTATTAGACTATACATGTTTAATGGCCGGTTTCTATAAACTCGCGAATTACCTATGGGTAAATTACCCAATGGACAGAATTTACACAAGAATAACACCACACAAACACAAATAATTTAAAGATAGCAATCACATACACTTGTAGCGAGTTTCTAGATCAATGTCCTCTGGATAAATATGAAAATGACAGAAAAAATGTTCCTACAAACTCGGGCTAGATCTTTCCAAGGGTAAATGGTCGGGTTAATTTATCCTTTCGTGGATGGCTGGATAAAATTTAACCTCTTGTAGGATCAATAATAACACTGGTAAACAAAAATCAACTTTTTTTTGTGACATGGATAAAACAAGGTGTACCTTATGTAAAATTTCACCAGAAAGCAGAAAATGACCTTGGATTTTCTCTGTCACCCACTATTTGTTTGCTACGAAGTGTTTTGTGTTATACTGAAATATATTAATTTCGGTATGTTCTTAATATTATATTTAATTCAAAATTTTATTATAAGATTTTTTTAGCGATATTTTGTCACTGCGGCATCTCGGATTAATGTCCAGCAGTAATCAGCAAGTAAACCAGGACTCCATTCGCCTTGGTATCGCTATTCGAAAGTTGCAACGTCCTGGTGGAATTGTTCCCCATGTTCGTCGCTTACGGCACCCAAATTTTCAGGAATGAAATCGAGGTGAGCATCCAGAAAGTGACTTTTTAATGACATGTTACATCCTATTTCGCTGTAGGCACTAAGTAATTCAGTCATAAGGTCTTTGTAGTTTTCAGCTTTGACATATCCAAGAAAATTGGTCTCAACTGTTTTAAAAGCTTTCCATGCTCTTAGTTCAGCTTCAATCAACATGTTAATTTTTGCCATCTTTCATAACTTCTCGTACTTGCGGTCCCACAAATATGCCCTCTTTAATTTTTGCCTCACTAACTCTCGGAAATTTCTGTTTCAGATACAAGATCCCCCTTCCGTTCCGATCTAATGTTTTTAAGCTAAGTTTAGAAGAATCAGTAAATAGGCGCAAATTGCTTGGTTCATGTTCCTGCCCCAACGCATCAAATAAGTTGTGAACATCCGTGCAGTAGCCTATACCAAAATCCCTTCTTGAGCGAAATAATGTGTAAGTTATTTTTGATGATTTCGAAAGTCAGTTATATGTACGTCACGTTCGAGGAGATTCCATCCTTTTAATCTGGATGCTAGGAGTTCTGACTGTGATTTTGCTAGTTTTAAATCTCGAACTAAATCATTCAATTCAGCTTTTGAAATCAGATGTGGCTTTGTTGAACATGTTGGTACTTGAAAGTCTGGATCATTGTCGACTTCCTGTGCGAATTGCACAACATCAGGTGGATCACCAGCACATTCTTCTTCGTCCAAACTCCACGATTCTGGTGGGTTTGGGATAGGAAGTTCTTCACTATGTTTGACGGGCCAGGCTGATGGTAAATTGGGATATTGCACAGCATCCTTGAACTTCAGTCCGATGCCCTGTATTTTAGTGAGGCAAAAGTAACAATCTGTTGGATGGTCTTTTGGTTCTCTCCACACCATTGGTACTGCAAATCGCACATTACTTTTTCACCTTTCAATCAACCTATTAACAATGTTATACAAGTCTTGCAACATATGTGAGGGACCCATGACTTATCTTGATGTCCTACTTTAACTCCGAAATAAAGTTTGTAAGCTCTTCGCACAAGTTGAGTGAAATTACGTTTTTGCGATTTAAAAGTTATTTTTTCACACTCATAACAAAAACTGTTGACATTATTTACACACTGCCTAGGCATTGTATTGACTTGTTAATTCATAGTCAATGACAGTACAATAATAAAAATAAACCAAGTATGTAGAACACAAACACGTTAGTAAAGACGACATAGGGAATGCAGTAACTTCATATGCGGGTAAATGCCTACTAATGCACAATCTCATTTGGGTGCGTACTTCTTGCATTTGATATACTGGAATGAACTTGTCTTAACACACTGTTGATACATACATTACACAAAGTGGTACAATGTGCATACAGTGACTCACAAAACTGTTGAAATGATTGATGTTTTTTTGTTATATTTAAAAAATAAACGCTTGTTACTAAAAATCCGTGGGTGATAGGCAATTTCTGTTTTTAGATTTGTTATTAGGGTGCCTCAATACATCGGAAACACCTAAAGATTTCCATGTCACAAAATGTGTGTTTAACAGTGTAATTTAAACAATGAGAATCAAAGCCTTCTGAATTAAATTAACTGTACAACTCCAAGGCCTTGCTCATTATATCATTGTAGGTTAAATGGAACTAATTTGTCCATGGATAATTTACCCATAGGTAGGCCTAATTCACAAGTTTGTAGAAACCGAGCATAAGTAAGCTTAAATAATAATTAGATATTTAAGTTTTAATCAAGGGCATTACGCAAATGTTTATTTCCTGAGGAGAAAAAAGATTGCAAACCCGAAAGCTTCTGGCCCAAGGTTTGTTTTATTATTAAGGTTTCGTTAGTGATGTTAAATGGAATAAACTAAATTAATTCGACTAATTAGCTCAAGTGTCTTTTTTTCGATTTGACCATTAACCAGTAAGAATGAGGGTGAATTGAGCCAATCACAGACATGATTCATGATTAACAATTGCCGAAATTTGCTTTATCATCCCTATAAAAATGATAATAGCATCTCCTATTCTAGCCTCCAGGCAGTGACATATGCATACACTGTCTCAATGGAAAATGCTATTCAAATAATCCAATTTCAATGTACTTTACTAATTAGGCCTATTAATTACACATTATTCATTAAATTGTCATTACCAGGGCCCGGATTCTGATGACATGTCATCTTTTTCTTGATGCTGCATAGGCATTGCCAACTTGTAGATAAATCCTAATCATGACCTCTAGTTTATAGAAATGCATTTTTATTAGGTCATTTTTTGTCATTTTATGCCATTTTATATTATTAGGGCATTTATTTCAATTTTAGGTAATTATTTTGTCATTTTCGTGTCATTTGCTTCCTTATATAGTCATTTTCATGAATTTATATCCAGTAAGCTTATATTCTCATATTTAAATAAATTACTAAGTTAAAATAATGCAATATTTTTGTAGGATCTACTTTAAAAACATTTTTCTTATTTTCTTCACAGATGCTCCAATCCAAGTTTTTAAACCTACAACATCCTGTCTGCATTTACAGTTTGTACAATTATGTATGAATTTGTATATAATTGTACATAATTGTGCAATTTGTGTGTACGATAATAATTGTTATAAATAAAATATCAGTTTTAAATCATTCTTTATAATTATTAAGTCATTTTCTTTAAAATTTAGGGTCATTTTTCAAACAAGTTTAGGTCATCAGAATCCGGGCCCTGGTCATTACAAACGCAATTCCTCGCCCGTGAATTTACGCTATTATAATTAAGTATTTAAAAAATAACTAATTTTCTTCTTGGTAAGGTGAATTATTATTAAATTAAATTATCAGCACTAAATTATTCCTATAGACTTCAATTTTTTTTACAAAATGCAATTTCTTTATTAATTTGGTTAGTTTTTAGATAAGCTTGTAGCCTATCTTGGCTGAGTCTCGTTAACTTTTTATATGATTTTTTTTTAATCGAAGTTTAATAAAATAATTTTGTTTATCTTTTTGTTTGGTAGTCTGTTCTAATTTACCAGATTTCTTTTTTACACTTTTATTGGAATAATATAATAATTTGTCGCTGCAATTTTTCTTTTAGTTTTCACTTAGCTTATCACTAGACCTGGGATTTTAGGCTCTAAAGTATTAGTTTTAGGCACCTAAAATATGCTTTTAAAACAAGTAAATAGGCTTTTAAAAGAGAAAATAGGCACTTAAAATATGCTTTAAAGACGCGTAAATAGGCAGAAAATAGACCTTAAAATACTACAATATGCTCTTAAACTGTAACGTGATCTTTTTCTACTGTAAGAAGCGTGGTATACCTATTCTTAACAGAAATAATTGCAAAATTAAGACAGAATTAAAAACACATTTATTAAAAACAGTTTTGGTTTATATGACAAATTCTTACTATACACCTGCTACTTGTTTTGAGCTAATCCTCCCCTGTCAGTTAACATTCCTTTGGCGACAATTGTTTGGGAAAATCAAGTTTCTGTGAAAAACCCACATTCTGCTGTTCTGCTCTTCATTCAGGGATGTCCGTGAAATGATTGTAAAAATTACAGAAGTTGAATTTTATGTTAAATATACATGGCATTTTAGGCACTAAAATAGTAAGAATAGGCTCCAAAGTTCCAAATAGGCATTTTAGGACACTATAAAACTCTGTAAATATAAGTGATATATCATGAAATGTCAACATATTTTAAAAAGTCCATGTTATTTCATAAGGAACAAAATAGGCATTTGCTTTAAAATCCCAGGTCTACTTATCACTAAAACTGGAACGTTTGTCAACTGTAATTCCTATCTCAATTTGGTTAATTGCTGTAGCAGAGCATTTTGTTGTATAGTAAGCTGCACTATGTATTGAAATCTTACTTTCCTGCCACCTCGAGGGAATAATTTGGTATATAACGTATCATTATGAGGTATCAAAGCATAGAAAACATATATTTGTGTGGGAACATCAGTTGGGCCAGGTGGAAGGATGTTCCGCGCTGAGATTTCATTGTGTCCATGGTTACACTACCTTGCTTAATCACACCAGGTGTGCAAACATCGTTAAGATAAGTGCTTACTTATGTGTCTATATACAGAGTGTTAATGAATAACACCGAAATATTTTATCTGTGTATAGATAGAACATTTTTTTTGTGCCCTCCCTTACCCCCGGAATGCCCAGCAATGAAGCTTATCATCTCCGGTCAAATCAAATTTTGGAATCATTTGTTTGATGTGTTTACCTAATAAGTACATAGATAAGCAAGTTTTATTTGGAGATTTTTGCTCTATGATTCAATTTTTCCTGTTACAGCATAAAATCTCCCAGGGCATGGCCGCCACTAATTTCTAACATTTGAAAAAATGCAAAACAAAGGAACTTCTTTGTTAACACTGCAGTCATGAATAAAAAACTAATGCAATGGCGGCCAGTCATCTGATTAGTCTGTAAATTTTGTAGATTATGTAAACACTAAATTATGATATAGCTGTTGATGAATGATTAAGAATCAGGTTTTTATTGAACACTAAGAAAGTGTGAAGTGAATATAATGAAAATTTTAATCCTATTTCGCTTAATTATTGATTTATGAGCGCCAAATTGTAATGACTTTAATGCCTTGGAGCAAACATGTATAAAGCAAAAATATCCTAATAAAAGTCGCTTGCCTTGTCCTCTCTGCACACAGGTAAAATATTTTTGGTGTTATTCATTAACACTCTGTATAACTTCAGAGCAGTCAGAGAGACAAGTTACTAAGAGAATGAAAAATAATTTGTAAACGCTAAACAATTACTAATTTAAGTAAAATTTGCATACTCATTTCTCAATATTCGTCCTGGGGGAGGCATCGTGCTTCTTTATACTTTTTTTTTTTTTTTAAATTTAAAAAAATCCCAAAATTTCGTGGATATATATATTTTTAAAGTGATATTTTAAGCTAAATAGGCCTATAGCTAAGGAAACTGTTCTGTAAAATTTCGCGCTTAAAGCTGTTATGAAAATAATACGGTCCCTAACAGTCAGACGTATAAGAAGTACTGTATTGCCTCGACTTACCACTTCTTCCTGTATGACGAACATGATGCGACGGCAGCAGATGTTGGCGTACTGGTTGGTGGTCGGAGCAGCAGCTCTCAAGTAGTTCATGATCCCAGAGAAGACCTATACGATAAACAACATGATTGCTTCAATAGGGGAGTCATATGGGCGATTGTGAAAATAATTCCATACACAAGCAACTAAAAACAAAGGAAAACCGGAAGCACAAAAAATAATAGAGAAACTACTGAATTGCTGTTTACAATATCGATATACAGTGCCATCAATCAGTCTCTCCGCAGCTCTGGTTAGGTTCGCCACCAAAGATGTGGAAATATGATAGTGACAAAGCGATGGGTGTTGCTGAGAGCAGGTGTTTTACTTCAACATGATAATGCCCGTCATCATGCAACAATAAAAATCGTCGACGACATCCGCCATAATTGCCAGATTTGGAACCATCAGAACTCCACATCTTTGGTCCATTGGAGGAGCAGGGCAGAAGTTCAGATCTGATTAAGACGTCCAATGGATGGTGCAGGAGTGGCTACAGCGTCAACCAAAATAATTTTTCTCATGCGGTATCGAAGGTCTTCCTATCCAACTGGGAGGGGACTATGTGGAAAATAATGTACAAGCAAACATTCTTCCTGCAGTAAAATAGTGGAAAAAAATTAAATGCGGTTTTCATTTGATTCTCCCTCGTATAGGCTCTGTTATTGTCTACATGAAAGGCAATGCATAAATACGTTTTGATTTATGCCTCAACTAAATTTTCGTGCATGTTAAGGGATGTATTAAATGCTAAATATCCAGTTTTCAAAGTTAAGATATGAACTTGACTGATATAGGCTGCTGTTGTGGATATGGAAGGGTGTGGAGGGGGGGGGGTTGCTAATGGACACTCGCCACTAATGCATATCGATCCCAAGCCCACTGTCAGCATCTCCCCCCCCCCCCAAGGCTCTAAGAAACATCCCTGCATGCCCTTCCAAACCCAAATACATTTTTAAAATCGTATGTGAAGTAGCCTATTCGTCCTCTCCTACTCTTCATTTTCCAACATATAGTGAGTGGCTCCATTGCGGGAGAACGCATTCTAAATCCACTCTAAAATCAAAGGCAGGAACGCCATGAATATCTGGAACTGCAGGGTGTGTAAGCTTGAATTTTTCGTGACTTCAACTTGTTTTAATTTGCTTTACACCAACCAATTTGCAAGCATTCTTCAATTTTTGACACCTAAACTTTGACTCCACGTGGAGTATGAACGCATGTAATTCTGTTTTTGTTCCATCGATCTATAATACGCGTATTACATGTGTTTTTTGCACGACTTAACAAATTTGTGGTACTTACGAACGTTATTGCCGTCGATCGTAAGTTGACATTCCCACACGCAATCTTGTTGCTATGGCAACAAAACAAATTTCCGTGCGGTAAGAAATTACTTACGGCACTCATCATAATACAAGCCTTAATGGACAAGGCCCCCCAGGACAAATATTCGGTTCCCATAACAACAAACACATGCGAATCACTTTCTGAAATATAACATCCATCTTCAATAGTGTAGGCCTATACACATAATGTTTTCAGCTAATATCTCAATTAATATAAATAATCATCGTGCAAAGATTCGATATAGATTTTCATTAACACAGATCTGGAACCGATTACATAGACCAACAGCCATTTTGGTGCCTTAGAATTCTTAGGTATATTTAGGTCGCTGATGCCAAATATGCCATTAGTTTTGCCCTATCAGCTTTAGTTTTGATATGGTATTACCATTATGCATATTATCCCATTTTACGTTTGATATAAATAAAAACAGTGACTATTTTTAGCTTCTAAATCATGCAAAGAAAAAAGCAACACAGCAACATTACATTATAGTATATTGCGATACAAGTGCCGTAAGGCACGTTTACGGGTCGAGGAAACAGATTGAAAACCCGAGGCGCAGCCGAGGGTTTTTAAGTTTTCGAGACCCGTAAATGCCTTTACGGCCCGTGTGTTGCATGCTATTTTTTGCACGATGATTATTTATATCAATTTAATTATATTAATTGTGATATTACCTGAAAATATTATGTAAATACATTCTTGAAAATAGATGTTTATTTCAGAAAGTGATTCGCATGTGTTTGTTGTTATGGGAACCGAATATTTGTCCTGGGGGCCGTGCCCATAAAGGCGTGTATTATGAAGTATATCGTAATGAATTATGACGTAGCGCTTGGACCGTAAGTAATTTAACCTCATCGCAACCGGCCTTAGCAACAAGACTGTGTGGGAATGTCAACTTACGATCCATGTAAACAAAGTTCGTAAGTACCACTTACTAGCTAAGGAGTGCAAAAACAATATAACATGGGGTTTTTAAAAAAATTGAACGTTAGATATATTTATTATTGCAGACATATTTGCTCGTTTAATTGTACTTTACTTCCTCTTTATTTCTCAACATCGACTTACGATTTCATGCATCTATCGATTCATGAATTATTTCATTTCATCATTCGATGTTTCCATCGCCACGAAGAATAAAAAATTCACTATTTTTAACATTGCAACTTGTTCACCAGCTAGAAGAGGTTAGTGGTTTATTATTTTCATGTAAGTCATATTTCTATTATTCCCTATCGTATAAAAAAAATAGAATGCAATACACGTGTGGAGAATTTCCTTCCGCTCGTCTCTGCAATTCTTCCTCGCTTCCTCAATGATGGAGTTACCACTCTAGTATCGGAATCTAGTATTATGCAGCTGTCGTGAAGACATTCGACATATTTAGGCGGTTGCTAGAGACCTGTCTTGTAACTGTGGGTAAACGAATTGCAAAATACGGGGAGGCCTTGGGCGTGTTCTGAAATCTCTGCTTTCAATGGGATAGTTTACACGCATATTTATTGACACCGCCTCCTATTTTGATATTCTTAGAGTTTCTGAACTAGTTCGGCACAGAGAATAGGAACATTTGCTTCCCAAGTTCTTTGGAAAGTTTCAACTGTCTGAAGTTAGTTCGTAAACTCTGATGCAAGTTACAGCTGTCTCGTACCTATGGAAACTTTTCCGTCGTTAAATAAATGCAAGCCTGGGTCGCTGTAAGTCAGTTTTATTCTGTATTTTTTCATAAGAAGTGTGCAAATTATTATTCTAATTTCACCAGCAGTTCGAGAGCTGAAGTTTCCAACCTGGGGTCCTCATTGACTTTATTTTGGGGTTTTCCCTAAGCGAATAAAGGTAATACATTATGTTTTACTGTAATAGGCTACAGTTGAATACTTAAATTAAAAATTGAACGGACTTGATTGAAACTCGACGCGTCGGAAAACATTATTATTAATCTATTACCAGTATATTATTTTGTTACTATTATTTTATTAATATTATTTTATTACTAATATTTTATTAATATTATTTTATTCCTATTATTTTATTAATATTATGTTATTATTTTATTAATATTATTTTATTGCTATTATTTTATTAATATTATTTTATTAATATTATTTTATTATTATTATTATTATTATTATTATTATTATTATTATTATTTATCATTATTACTATTATTGAAGTTCAGCTGTGTTTATACTCCTTTTAGCTGCGAGCCCATATCAGGAGTTCGGGATCTGTGTCTGTACAGTAGGGTTGGCCATGGAACTATTGCTTGTCAATTGTTTCTACATATATATATATATATATATCTCTCTTGTTGCCATGGAAACAAAACAAATTTCCGTGCGGTAAGAATTTACTTAGGCACTCATCATAATACAAGCCTTCATGGACAAGGCCTCCCACGACAAATATTCGGTTCCCATAACAACCAACACATGCGAATCACTTTCTGAAATATAACATCCATCTTCAATAGTGTTATTTTCAGCTAATATCTCAGTTCATATAAATAAATTGATATAAATAATCATCGTGCAAAAAATAGCATGCAATACTCGTGCCGTAAGCGCATAACGGATCTCGGAAATTGAAAAAACTCGGCGCAAGGGCCTCGTTTTTTCAAACTCTTTCCTCGATCCGTATGCACCGCTTACGGCACTTGTATCGCAATATACTATAAAGTGGGTTAGATTTCTAATATTTGAAATACTGAGCATGGGTGGAAATTTTAATTTAAAACACGTTGTTGCTTACAATGTAAACGCAATAGTTTTTTTTTTTACAAGATCTGATATAGGGTTGGTAAAATTACGTCTATCAAGACAGTAAGACCGCCATCTTCGTTACGCCCTTCATACCCTTCAATACTACAATACTCATGTTGAAACATTACAAAGAGGGACTCTGTAAGAAATCCAGTCTCTGATCTTTACGATAAAGGACGTCGTAGACTCTTTTATCATTCTGTTTGTTTGTCATGATCATAACGACGGCCTAATGGATTATTATTTATGGTATGAGAAAGTAGGCGTACGTTGGCGCCGCGTTGTTTATCGCGAGACACAAATTTCTCATAAGTCACTCTGGAGAGATGAAAAGGTGAAATTAATCACGGTGACAGTTAACACATCCTTATCCGCATTACAGTCCTCATTTGTTTCCATTGCCAACCCAACAGGCAGAAAAGAAAAATTACCTTCTGGAAATCACTATTGGGAGATTTGGTCTAATACTACAAGATTAATAAATTTGAACTTTATGAATCTTAAGAAATTTAGCAAGAAAATTACGTTGAAACTAGAAGGGAAATTTCAGGTCGACAGATCGTCATCTTTTATCGTTCACAACGTCCCTTGCGGCTTCGATTTGCTTTGAATTGCAGGCAAATACGAGGGCCGTCCACAAAGTAAGTTTTCCTGTGGCCGTTTACAGAAACAAAACACAATTTCGTGGAAATATTCATTGCAACAAATACAGAAAGTGTTCAGTTTTTTTTTTTCAACATATTCGCTACCGGAATTGAGACTTTTTCGTACCATGGGACCAACTTTTGAACACTTGTGCCATAGAAATCTGCCGCCTGGGATTTGATAGCCTCCGTTTCTCTGTCATGCAATGCCATTTCTTGAGGGGTAGGAAAAGATGACAATCTCTGGGTGCGCGGTCCGAGCTGTAAGGTGGAGACTTCAACACCTCCCTGCAAGTCTCCTGCAAAAGTTTGGCTAGGAGATGTTTCAACATCCACTCTACAGCCCGGATCTCGTTCCCAGTGATTTCCATCTTTTCCTACACATCAATAAATGACAGAGAATGATATAGAAGCGGAGATGATTGTCACACAGTGGTTCAAATCCCAGGCGGAAGACTTCTTTAAAAATAGAAGTTCATTACAAGTAAAACTGTAAATCACGAAATTTGTTAAAAAGTGATTATCCGAACCCTACATATGACTAATTTAATGTACGTACACAAGTTTTTAACCTATTGGGATCGGAACCAAGTCATGATTTTCGAAAAATTATTTCATATCTTTACGTTTCATGCCTCCCTAAGTACGCAACAACCGCCCGTTAAATTTTTGTGATATATATATCTTTGCACGCTAGATGCCGTAATTTAGAAGGTATTTGAACCACATTTTATTATGTTATTTCTAGGTCCAATGGTTCGGACAAGTTCGTTAATGAGCAAAATTGGCCCAAAGGGGAGTCGGGGAAGGGGGTTGAAATTTTGAAAAATGTATATCTCGGTCCCTATGAAGTATAGAGGGAAACTTTGTTTGAATAGATTAGAGTACTCCTTATGGAGTTCACAGTGACACCAACGATTCGGGGGTTTTGGGGGTACGAGTGGGGTGGGGGATGGAAATTAGACATTTTTGAAACACGCCTTGTGGGGTATCGTTTAAAAGCTCTTGATGGGTACTCTACAAATCAATAACTAGTTTCTTGGTAGTTCTCATATAAGGCGTGATTTGAAAGTTTAAAAAAGTACTCTTTCGTCTTTTTTGCAGTTATTATTGCGGGTTTGTCATGCCAAGGCTAAAGAAGAAGAGTGCTACGCAGCGACAGTAAATTAAACCAAAAGCACTTCGAAATCTACCTCAGCCTGTAGGCCTGCCTAAAGGGATTTTTTATATTTCTAGACTAGTAGCTCATGCTACTTATATATGTTGACTGTAATAAGATAAGTAATGTTTTTAAAGATAGATCTCTAACATTTGAAATACCGAGTATAGGTGGAAATTGTAATTGTCAAGCTTGTTGTTGCTTGTAATGCAAATGCAATATGCCCTCGGAGGGTTTAAAGATTTGAGCCCCCCCCCCCCCTTCGCCTCTCTGTGATGGAAATCGAGTTACGAGACTCGGACCGCTCCGGCAAATTCAATTTCAACTTGTTCACTTCCAATCACAGCCACAGGAAGCTATCACGTGACCTCCACTCTGCTCCCCTGTAGGCCTATTTCGCTTTTTATATTATGTATAAACATTTTCTTGGTTTACATTCATTACAGACAAGCAGGCGTTCGCGGTTATTTACTCAACTGTTAAATGTTTTGTTTAAATTACTTATTTAACAGAATAATAATTAAAATATTATATTTATTAGCTCTGACATTGTTTTCACATAAATATTTCATCCTATTTTGTCTCCTTTTACATGCTTAGGGCCTGTGATAAACATCCACATTTCTCAACTAAAAATACAAAGCCTACAGCTATGAATAACGTATCAGTGGATAGCATTTTTTACCGACTTCTGATATGGCATATCTTACTAGTTGGCACAAACTCAGACTGAAGCAACTGAAAATGCAATACCAACCCTTATTCTACATCAAAATGTGAAGTGAGAAAATGGTATTCGGTATGTCCAGGATAGAGAAAGTTATGTGACTACATCACATTGTGCATTATTTCCATGGATTTCATTATTTATTTACACCAATGAATTATATCGATAGCTTCTCTAATTTATCCCAAGCCCCGTATCATTTATTTCCAAAGCTACCTGTGACCTCTGCCAAGAATGCACTGTTGTCAGGTGAACTGTGATTTGGATTTGATAATTCTGTGTAAAAAGGAGATTAAGTAGGCCTATGCTAAAAAACATTTGATTTTTGGCATTTAAAATCAAAATTTTCCAAAATCCTTTCTTAGTGAGCACCTAAATTATGAAACGAAGGTATTGTCAGAATTCCAAGTCTCTACCTATTATAGTTTAGGCTCTACGTTTATTCTCTGTCAGTCAGTCAGTCAGGACAAAGCCTCTAGAGAAGATTAGCTGTTGGATAGAAATAATCCTTCCTCGTGTAAACAAACAAACAATCATACTGCCTCCCATGCCCTGTATAATTTAATACGGAAGATACTTGTAGGAAAGTAAACATGTATCCAATCTTCACAACCGATCAGTACGCTGGGTTGCCTACGCACTCGGCGTTTGAACTCTGTGTTATTCAGCGAGTCTATGCCGAAAATACAGAGTGGTAGGGGTAAAACTGAGTACATTTTAACACGCAACATTACTACAACAACAACATTAAAGTATTATTTTTGTCCCAACTGAATATTTTTCCTACGAGAGATTACGAGTTTATCTGATGAAACTCTGGGAGTTATTAAGATTGTTCCACGAATAAAATACAACTGATTTTGTAAATAATAATTATATTCTTACTTTGTGAATGTTCTGCCCTCTCTGAGATCACGGCATACTAAACGAATGAACAGTCCACGAATCGATTCGAGTTCCCAATTCTACCAATAGAGAGAGACGGTGTATCTTTTCTAACAACAGAACGCAATAAAAGCACACGAACTGGGAATCGAAATTGTTTTTAAACAATTTACATTTAAGAGGCGTGTTTTTAAAGTAAGGACCGATAATTTTTTAAAATAAAACATTCTTTTCCAAATAGTTATCAATCATTCCCTTACACCTTACACTACTTCTCCACATAGTTACCGCAAACCAGTTTTTGTATTCCTAAGTCAAAGAATGATGCCGCCTGTGATGAAAGCCAAGTCTGCACTTCATATTTCACAATATCATCGAAGAAGATGAATGAAGAAACAGATGAAAATCGCTTGCCTGTGCGTGCCCTGGCATTGTCATGAACCAAATGCATTCCACGTCTAAACAAACTCAAAATCTGACCGCATAATTTGGTTGGGAATAATCCGACTCCCCTCCCTACAGTCCGGATTTGGCACCAAGCGATTATCGACGTCTTTCATTTCACTTATTCAGTAGAAGCTTAATTATGCAAGTATTCGCTAAATATTGTGGGCGCCACTTTTTAAAGGCTTTTTTTTTCAACAATTGCCTCTACCTGCTGCCACCCTAATCCTCTTCGGCATGTCAATCAGTGGACAGAAAGGTAATTAAGTATTTTTCAAATGAGAAGCAGATTCCTTCACCGCCAATCACGTGTACGAGCTTACGTAGTCCCGCTAGCAGTACGAGTCTTCCCTACGTCTCGCCGTCTCTGATTGGACCGCGTATCTAAGCAAGGAGATGGACAAACTGTTTGTCATCTGCAAAACACTTTAGACGTATTCACACTTGTCTGCAGTCCAGTAAAATGTTGCCAAATACGTACCACAGCACGTTTACTTCACTTAAGAAGCAGTGAATAACAGCGGCAGCACTGGGGAAACCCACGCGACTACAAGAGCACATGTTCTTTGTCGGTGCAGATTTTCGGATTACGGAACGATGCTATTATATTCCTTTGTAGATAGACGATGGTTTTGGACGAGGCATGGCACCAGCTGTACTCACAAATAAATATAATTCGAAGTCCAGATTCTCTCAGGATAAATTGAGTTGCTCGTGAATTCATCAATAAAATTCGGACCTCTTGTGAAATTACTTGTAATAACACTTATTTTTTCAATTTATTAAACGAATAACAGTTTGATAAGAAACTTCCCTTCAGCGCTTGCATACATAAAACATTTTTTTACAGAAATAGCCTATATATTATTATTAAGGTTATTACAAGGTGCTGTAAAGCTCTGCACACCTGAGTTATTGTTTTATGGGGGCTGTAAACAGTGGCAGACAGCGAGCAGGTCGGATTCTTCACATCCCCTCTTAATTGCACCAGAACCGCGTCGTAAACGGATAACACCGCTACCGTACAGGGGTCATCAAAACCTCTACAAGACCTCTCTGTACAATAGACATCTTCTTGAAACAGAATCAAAAAATAAAAATCCTACGTCGTTTTTAATAATTTCAAGGAACATTTATGCCAAATTGAAGGAAAATCCAAGTAAGATCGGTCGTGAAAGCGTAAGAAGCAAATTTACAATCCACAATGATTGAAAGCGCCTAGAGCAGCGTTTCTCAACCTATGGTCCGCGAAGATGGTGCAGATGGTCCGCAGACATAATTTTAAAATATCATAAAGTGGAAAGTAAAGAAGTAAATTTTTTTCACATATTTCGTTATAATGACCTATAATTAATACCCCAAATATTAAAAATATAGGTCCTCTTTTAAAAATGGGATGTTAAATAATAAAAATAAACACTGTAAAATAATTTGGGGCCCGTAAAATTTTTTAGACATTTTAGAGGTCCTCGGGTTCAAAACGGTTGAGAAACGCTGGCCTAGGGGTTAGAAAGCGCCTCTATTGTATTTTACATTATAAACAAACGAATCGACCAGGGTGAGCCAACAGAATCGAAAGATCGATAATTCCATGCGATATATTTAAAACATTGCGATGCTTTTATTTCCAAGTTATGACAAAAAAGGCAAAGGCCACCTCCAATTGATTTGATAAATGAAATGTATTACCGAAAACTGATGCTTCGATAGCGCAAAAAATCCACGTTTTCTGCCAGTTTTTCACTCATAACTCGCGAACGAAAGCGAAAATTAAAAATCCGGCTTCGAGGGGCATTCGCCCACCCTTCAGTCCATCTATATTTAAAACCTCATATCTCTGCGTGCAGTAGATTTCGCTGGGCATCGCGCACAGACAAACACTTCCTCTTATTATCATAATAAAGATTTAAGACAAACTGCTGTATTTCACAGAACCCGTCATGAATTTAAGGATAAAGATTAAATCGGAATTGCTAAATTACAATCATAGGGACCATACAGCCATTTCATAAAATATGGGAATTTTTCCCTCAAAGAGAGAAGTTATAAAAATATTGTAATCGGGTGGTCAAAAATAAGTTTAAAACCTCAAATTCTCTGAATATTAAGGACTTAGGTGTATCTGAAGTGGTTTCATGTGTAAAATCTGTCGATTTACCTATTTATTGCGTTGAGTTAGTTATTTTGCCATTTTAGCATGATTTTAACATTCTTTAATACCAAGTAGTCAAGAGTAATCAGCTATGTCCATTTTCATTTCAGAAAACATACATCTTAAGGTACAATTCGGTATAAAATTAACTTCAAAAAATATGTGTGGTTAATTACTATGTAAAATAACAAACAAGGGAATTTTTCTCCCACCCGTAATGGTGATAGTTTTGTTAAATTATTATTGATGAGTTAAATAAATGTTCTGACAACCTGGAAACAGTTTATAATTTGTATTTAATCCCTCATACCTTCATCAATAACAACATTAAGACCCTAACAGTAATAGCAGAACAGCAAATGAACTTTTGTTTTGCATCATTAAAATCAGTGTCCAAATTATGTCCCACCCGTAACAGATTTTTTGCACTCCTTAGCTAGTAAGTGTTTCTTACGACAGTTGTTTACATGGCTCGTAACTTGACATTACCACACGCAATCTTGTTGCTAGGGGCGACGGGCGGAAAGTGAATTGTTGCTAGGGGCGACGGGCGGAAAGTTACTTTACCGCCCGCAAATGCTTATTTGCGAGCAGAAATGACCAAGGCCTCCCCGCTTTATAAATATTCGGTTCCCATAACAACAAACACATGCGAATCACTTTCTGAAATAAGCACCATTCTTCAAGTCTGTATTTACATAATATTTTCAGGTAATATCACAATTAATATAATTAAATTGATATAAGTAACCGTCGTGCAAAAAATAGCATGCAACACACGGACCGCAAAGGCATTTACGGGTCTCGAAAACTTAAAAACCCTCGGCTGCGCCTCGGGTTTTCAATCTGTTTCCTCGACCCGTAAACGTGCCTTTCCGCCCTTGTGTCGCAATATACTATTGAAAAACAAATTTAAAATATTTAAAATAAATTTCAAATAATGCTCTGCATGTAGTGTGGAGGAGAAGTCATTGTAAATTTTACAGAATGTGAAGAACCAATTCTAGTTTATTATTTACGATATGTAATAAACAAAAATAGTTTTTATAATTTGCTAGAATGTCCCACCCGTAATTATGAAATGGCTGCATAGCTACATGCGTTATAGGTCTGTAGGGTGGTTTCTCAGATAATGTACGAGATCTCGGATTAAAAGCCAGCTCCTCGCTTGTCTGGGCTGAGCTCAGGATATTTCCTGATCGTACGAGGGGAGAGACAGCCTATAAGAGTTCCTTACTTAAAAGAGAGGAAAAAAAAAGAAACTGTTTTTTAAGTCTGGAAGAATAAGCAGCTGGGTGCAAAGAAACAGAATAAAGGGGAAGACCTGAACTTACAGAGGGCTACCTAGTGCATCTAGACAGGCTACCTAGCTTTCATGAGTGAACTAAGTTACATGTATTCATGAAACATCAGATAATCATATTAGGATATTTTAGGAGAAAAATTCCCCTGACTCTGCGACTTGAACCCAAGACTGAAATGTTAAATGTTACTGTACAAAAACAGGAGAAACCCGGTTACAAAATCGCTAAATTAGTGTGTCTCACAATCTCTATATATATAAAAGGCTTTGTCCTGACTGACTGACTGACTGAATGACTGATTGACTGAATGACAGGAATCAACGTACAGCCTAAACTATAACAGGTAGAGACTTGGAATTTTGACAGTACCTTCGTTTCATAATGTAGATGCTCACTAAGAAAGGATTTTGAAAAATTCTGATTCTAAATGCCAAAAATTAAATGTTTTTGAAAATACTTAATCCCTTTTTACATAGAATTATCAATTCCAAATCACAGAATATATTGTTGCCAAATGGTATCAGGTGGGCTTGGAAAAAAACAATTGAAATGCACTTTTGACAAATAAGAGAAGTTATCAAAATAATTCATGTTATAAATAAATATTACAGGATGAAATCCACTAAAATAATGGAATCACATAACTTTCTCTACCCTGGACACAGAGAAAACAAAACGAGGTATGGTAATGTGTATATTATTATATTATATCGCAGGTTTTTGGAGAGAAAAGTATGAAAGTGATAATGCTTTCTGTTTAATTTCATCCCCAAAACGGCTTTATGGTAACATAAGAGTGGGAAATTTCCCGCCTCGATATTACAATTTTATGTTACAGGAATTTCTGTTTCTTTTTATTTAAACCTCTACCAGGCTTGCTGTGCACTGTACAAGCGATGGGATGCAACATTCTAGATCCTCTATGAGCCATAAAAAACTATATCAAGCGTTTTCTGAGGGAATAGTTTGAGTGTAATAAGTCGTTCTTCCTATTTCAAATTATAAATGCCTATATAAGGACCTAGAATTTAAAATTGAAAATCCTTCATAAGCGAATTTCCAATTACAAAATACAAAACCCGGGCGACGCCGGGTCTTTTAAGCTAGTTCTGTATAACCGAGCGAGGTGGACTCACATTCGGGAGGTCCCAGGTTCAAATCCCGTAGCCGGTTTGACATGGAGTTTTTTCATGGTTTTCCCAGTCGTAAAGGCAAATACCGAATTGGATATTTACATATCATGTATCATCCTCACCATTTCATCCTGTATCATATCCATTTAAATTAATATCTGTTGAAATTTACTCCATTAAATACACAGATAATAGAAACAATTGACAAGCAATAGTTGCATGGCCTACCCTACTGTATGGACACAGATCCCGAACTCCTGATATGGCTTCGCTGAATTAAAAAAGAAAAAATCTGTATAAGTTATTATGTCTTTCACAAAGGTAATTAATCATAGGAGAGAGATTCCAGCTGGCGCTCTGAATCAACTCTGGCTACCTCCGAGCAAGGAAAGCAGGAGGTCATGGGTTCGAGTTTTCTCCTGAAAATCTTTTGTTTATAGCATTATAGGGCGAAATATTGTCCTTACACACTCATAAAACAAAAACTCACTCATGTTCAACAAAGTTCTATTTTTCAAGGAAGATTTCAGTTTTGGAAACATTAAGTTTCATAAACAGACTTTCCGAATAAATATATATTCACCTTAATAAAAAGAAATACTGAAATATCACTGAAATCTTGAGTTAGAAGGCATGGGAGGGGTATAAAATAGGCGTGGACTAAAGAATTGGGGGGGGGGGGTAAATATTTCAATTCGAAATTAAAATAATCTTAACCTAGAGGCTAGTTTACACGATGATACTAGGTTTCGTAACCACTTTCATGAAGTTCAAGCTGTTAAAATCCCACATAAACGTTTGAAACACGTATAAATACAGGCTTTTCACAATTTCTTCACTTCCCCATTTCACTTTACGAAACGCGAACAAGCTAAATAAGCGTATAATCTCAAAATTACTATTTTAGTTTCGTGAAAAGTTGGAATCAGCCGAAACTGCGTAGTTTCGTAACTCATTGTCGCCAGTACATGTTGCGCTTGCGCATTCAAGTAAAAAAACAGTTGCGAAACCTAATTTCATCGTGTAAACTAGCCTTTAGTGTAGCCTAGAGATGTTATGGAAATTTATAACTTAGCATGTTGTGCGCATGTGGGAGGAAAAACGTATCTAAAAAATATTGACTGGGAGACTGTATTTTGCACCACACGAGCAATATATAGGCCTATTTGGTTTAATGTGAAATAACATGGAAATTTACAAACTTCTGTACCGAAATTCAACATTTGTATTCACCATAATATAGGACCTCTATCTATAGGTAGGGATAACAGCGAAATTTTACAAAACAGCTTTTCTTAGCTATATTTATCTTTATAGATGCTTAAAAAGTCGCCCTTAAGGGAATTATATCCAGGAAATTTAATATTGTGAAATGTACTAAGCCAGGAAAGTTTAAAATAGAAAAGCAAATGTCTTTTAAGATCACGGCCCCCTATGTACTTAAATTGCAAGTTACACCTCTAAATAATTCTAACAAAAAAAAAAGTGTGCAAGACCCTTAAAGAATAGGGGAGCCGACAGACAGGGGTTGAATATCTGACTAGGGGTAAATGAGCGAAGGGGATCAGATGTGATTGGACGGCTTTAAGGGGAGTTGGGAGGAGTTTAGACGAAGGGGGAAAAAAGTGTGCATTGCCTGATCCCCTGTCAGGGTTTTGCCACCCTCCCTAGCGCTGTGATGGATGCCATCTCGCGGCAAGAAGCGGAGATATATCGACAAGTCGCTGTCACTGGGCGTATCACCCCATGCCTCATTACTTGGGAATAATGTACAGTCATAATATGTAGCAGTTACTCTTTAATGTAAAAATAAAATAATCAATATTGTAGTTAGGAATACAATAGACTTCGTACGAAAAAATATAAGATCAGTTAAATCGGCCACCATCTTGGAACGGAATAAAAATAAAAATACTTACACATGCATCATCTCTATATATATAAAAGGCTTTGTCCTGACTGACAGGAATCAACGTAGAGCCTAAACTATAACAGGTAGAGACTTGGAATTTTGACAGTACCTTCGTTTCATAATGTAGGTGCTCACTAAGAAGGGATTATGAAAATTCTGATTCTAAATGCCAAAAATTAAATGTTTTTGAAAATACTTAATCCCTTTTTGCATAGAATTATCGAAACAAATTCACAGAACATATTGTTGCCAATGGTATAGGTGGGTTTGGATTAAATTAAATGGATGTTTGACAAATTAGAGAAGGTATCATTATAATTCATATTATCTATATTAATAAAAGGAACTGTCCTCGATGTCCAGGGAAATCTACTGAACGCAGAGATCTGAAATTTTAAACATAGGTGGGCTGAAGGGTCGGAAAATGCACCGCGAAGCCGGAATTTTAATTTTAGTTTTCGTTCGTGAGTTATGAGTGAAAAACGGGCAAAAAACGTGCATTTTGTGCGTTTTCAAAACATAAGTTTTCAGTTATACATTCCAATGACAAATCAATTACAGTTGGCTTTGGCTATTTTTGTCATACCTTGAAAATAAAACTTTCGCGATCGGTTGAATGTTGTAAGCCCTAAATATGGTCAAACGTTGTTTTATTTGGACGAATCTCACTATACAGAGGTTTTCTGGGCCAAGAAACTCGAATCTGAGGTAGCTTTTACTAGACGATGCTATCTAATCGTGGTATGTAGTCCACGTGATTTAGGTGTTATTAAATATAATGATTTTACTATTATGCTCTTAATTTTTAATTTTTGAAATAATTATCGCTGGCGAAGCCGCGGGCACATGCTAGTAATCAATATTGTAGTTAGGAATACAATAAGTTAGACTTCGTACGAAAAAATATAAGATCAGTTAAATCGGCCACCATCTTGGAACGGAATAAAAAATAAAAATACTTACACATGCATCATTTTTAATAATTCACAAAACATTCATGCCAAATTGTAACAAAATCGAACAACGCGAAGCAATCAAATTTACAGAAAAGCAAAAGAAATGCACGTAAACTGTTAGTGTTACTTACTTACTTACCCAATGGCAATAGACAATTCCTCAGCAAGCTAAAGGAATATTATCTGTTATATGGAACCCGGAGGTTCATTGCCGCGCTTACCTGAGCCCGCCTTTCAACCCTATTCTGTGCTAACTCCATCCAACCATCCCTCGCAAATCCTACTTCCATTAAATCTATCCTAATATTGTCCTCCCACTTATGTCTAGATCTTCCAAGAGGTCTTTTCCCTTCAGGTCTCCCAATCAACACTTTTGAGACAAGTCTTTCCTCCTCTTTTCATCCTCCGTGATTTAATTACCCTTACTATATCCGGTGACGAGTACAGGTCATGAAGGGTTGTCGTTATGTAGTTTTCATCTGTCTTAGCCCCAAATATTTTACTATGTTTTGTAGTACCGGTATATTGTCGTATATATGAATAAATAACCTTCATTTAATTCCTTCGGCTACTGTTATCAATCGGTTAATATTATCAGATTAGTAAACGTGCCTATGTAGGCCTATAGGTTTTGGGGCAGCCTCTCCTAATAGTGCGACTATTTCTGAATTGATTGAAATTACTGTGGACATTTATAGGGCCCGAACTTTCATACAGGGAACGAAAAGTTGTCGGAGTATGGACTATAGCAAGACGGAGAGGTGAGGTCATCATGTGATGACAACAAGGAAGAGGAGAGGTATAATCGGAGGAAGGTAAAAGTGGTCATATTGTGTACGTACGGTATGGTATTAATTTTATACAATGAACAAAAATGAGAAAGTGTGGCAACATTGTTATTATAATTTACATTTGAACACATTACCATTTGTGAATGTAAAGCACTACATTCAATTTAGTCAACACATTGGTTACAATGGACGACAATATACATTCGCAATGTAGCAAACTTCATTCCCCTTCTATTATCACTTAAACAAAGCTTATACCTGGAAAAGCTTCTTTCCACGTCTGTTGAGGTGATAGGTGCAAACATAAAATACTTGCAGTCTTTGTAGTTACTATCACTGTTTGTTATGCTTTCATTTTCTAGCAAAATACCTCTCACTTGACACAAAAATTCATATCCGCTGTTTTTTCGAAGCACAGTCTTGAATTTTGTTTTGATGTTCTCTGCAGATGGGTTTTCTGGTACCTCACTTACTGGTTTAAATGTTTCTTCTACCAGGTCGACGGCATCATACATTTTCAAGTCTGAAGACTCTAAGAGTTTTATCGCTTTTGCAACACAATGGAAGTTTTGTGTTATATATTGTAGGTCGCAAAATAAGTCATCTGAAAGGAGAGATTGTGCTTTCGCAATTGCAGTACTATCATTGGTATCCAATGCATTAATTACGTTTACAATGGATTCATAATTATTTGCATAATACAAGACTGCATCCAGCCAGGTCCCCCATCGAGTGATGACAGGTTGTGGAGGTAAAGGAATTCCTCTTGCGATCGTACGAAATGTCTGTATTCTCGAAGGTGATTTTAAAAATACCTTTTTCATATTAGATACGAAACTGTCCACACTGTCAAAATTGGATCTGATTTCTTCGGCCACTCTGTGTAGTCCATGGGCCAGACACGTTACATGAATCATTCTAGGATACGACACCTTAATATGTTTAGCAGCTTTAACCATATAAGGGGCAGCATCTGTCACGAAAAGAAGCACTTTTTCATGCAATATGCCTTGTGGCCATAGAAGTGACATGGCTTGATTAAACAGACGTGTAAGCGTTGAATAATTTACAGATTCTAACTGCTCACATGTCAACAGATATTTTTTACTGGGGCACTCAGGAGACAGTGTACCAATAATTACGTTTGCTACACATCTCTGTGATACATCTGTAGTTTCGTCTATTGAAACCCAAATCATTTCATCCGCCACATTTTCTCGTATGGTACGTAATACTTGTTCATAGCAATTCCCTAAATAACACTTACGAAGTATGGTGTCTGAGGGAATTTCTTTGTGTATGTATTTTTCCAGAAATGCTTTGAAGTAAGTGTTGTTTACTTTGTTCAGTGGAATATTAGATTTGATCATCATGTTACACAGATCTTTATAAAATTCAGACTGCCTATGTGACAGAAATGTGTCTCTTGGATGCTCTTTAATGGGCAAAAGCTTCATATGTCGAACGTGCTTTTTACTATTGCAGTGATCTTGAATTACTCGTATAACAATACTTTTTATCTCTATTTTGCATAACTTACATTCAATCCTGTCACCACTTGCTGTAAAATATTCACACCCAAATTCTTCTGTAAGTTCAGTTATACGTGAATATTTCGATTTTCGTGTTGGAGGCATAACTAGTCATCAGCTCATCACAGTTGCGAGACACACTATGTACTGCTGGCATTGCGACCTGTTCTGTTTTGCTGTACTATGACTATACTTAGGCAATGACGTCACGCTATGCACAAGTCGCAGGTATCTTGCGATCGCCTTCATGCAGCGATCAGTGTATAAAAGTTCGGACCCTAGTGGACAATATCAATTACTATAGGGCTGGAAATCATTCTGCATTGGTGTCGGAACAACACGACGACTACTGTAGCTAGGATAAGGCAAATGTTCCTGGTTCTGACTGCTTACAATTAGCTGAGTTGCTTTACAGGTCTAAAGGGAGTGCAAGCTAGAAAAAGAGGTCGTCATAAATGAAAAATTCCGGATTTATTCCCAAACATAGGCCTATATATTGACTGATCTTCCTCAAGTCGTTCAATTTCCAGAAGTAGTTCGCTTATTCTATCCACTATTGCAAAGCCTTCCCTTCCTAACACTGTGTTGTGTATGAGCAGCTCAACTCCGCCTATTAACAGTAAATGGAAAACCAGGTCGAACATTGTACGACGTTCTATGTTATTTTGAATCGTAAATGTTAAAAAAAATTCATTTCGTTTGTTCTTAGAATAGTAATAAAAAAAACCTTCTGGTAGCCTAATTTCATATAGGCCTATAGCGGAATTCAGGCTAGTTTGGTTGGCAACAATTTGGAGACAAATGAATACAGCTTCTACATTTGCTTCATTCATTTCGCTTGTTCTTAGAATAGTAATAAAAAAACCTTCTGGTAATTTCGTATAGGCCTATAGCGGAATTCAGGCTAGTTTGGTTGGCAACAATTTGGAGACAAATGAATACAGCTTCTACATTTGCTGAAAATAATAAAACATGGTCTAGTCGTGTATAATATTTCTCTTCAAGTTATAGAATAGGTAAATAAAGAACTAATCTGGAAAAATCCTTCGCTATGATAAGGAATTGCAGACTTTGAATGAATGGGGGAGAAATGAATTTCGTAAGTAAGTAATGTTTTGAGCGAAACTAAATATTTTGTTGACTTACGATTCTGCACTGTGAAAAACCATCCAGTTTATGGTTCAAATTATCAATGACTAGCTTAAAAGGCCCTTCGTCGCCCGGGTTTCTTATTTTGTAATTGGAAATTAACTTATGAAGGACTTTAGATTTATAAATTCTAGGTCCTTATATAGGTATTTATAATTTGAAGTAGAAAGAACGACTTATCACACTCAAACTATCCCCTAAGAAAATGTTTGAAATAGCTTTTATGGCTATATGTAGTATTTTGCATCCCATCGCTTGTACAGTACACAGTAAGCCCGGGAGGGGTTCTAATAAGAAGAAACCGAAATTCCGGTAACATAAAATTGTATTATCGTGGCTGAAAATTTTGTTTCTCACTGTCATGTTACCATAAAACCGTTATCGGAATGAAATTAAACAGAAATACAATATCACTTTCATACATCTCTTCCCAAAACATATTACCTTACCTCGTATTGTTTTCTCTATTTCCAGGCTAGAGGAAGTAATGTGACTGCATTATTTTCGTGAATTTCATTCTGTGATATAATAATATATATATTACCACACCTCGTATTGTTTTCTCTATGTCCAGGGTAAAGAAAGTTATGTGACTGCATTATTTTCGTGGATATTGATAGTTCTCTCATTTGTCAAATTTATTCTACTTTCATTTTTTTTTCCAAGGCCCGCTGGTAACAATATGTTTTAATGTCAAATGTGATTCGGATTCGATAATTCTGTGTAAGAAGGGATTAAGTATTCTCAAAAACGTTTGATTTTTGGCATTTAGAATCAGAATTTTTCAAAATCCTTTCTTAGTGAGCACCTACATTATCAAACGAAGGTACTGTCAAAATTCCAAGTCTCTACCTGTTATAGTTTAGGCTGTACGTTGATTCCTGTCATTCAGTCAATCAGGACAAAGCCTATTATATAGAGATGAAATAGTTATTTATGTTATTTTGATTAATAGATCTACGATAGTAGTAATAGGAATAATAGTATTTGTGGTGGTTAAAATGAAGGAAATGGATAATTACTTATTTGTAACAAAGGGAAGAGAACGACAGTGACATCTGGTGATATCCTCTAACGTGCTAGCACCTTTTTCTTTACCCTTAACGACCTCGGCCCGTAAAACGGCATTTTACGTAGAAGGAGAGAGTTCTGTTGAACAATGTTTACGATTCAATATAACAAACATATTTAAAGTCCGTTTTAAAATAATCACTGGATAAAACGGCATGTAACGGAAATACGTACAGCCTGGACAAATTAATGTAGAAACCACGGCATCACATGCTTGTAAATATACACCTTGCTTTAGAGGTACAAATTTAACAGGGAATGTATGTTGATTTATAACTATATTAATTTTAAAACATGAACTGAATAACCGGCTATAACATACGAGAAGAGAGTATAGTTCGTATAGTTCGTGTCATTTTAAGAAGACCTCGTCTCATACCATCGACTTTTCACAAAAGAATGTAACAGCATTGTTCGCTAATCTGACCACCGAAACCGGTAAAGAACAGGTGTTCTTGTAGTCGCGTGGATTTCCCCAGTGTTGCCTCTGTCATTCGCCACTTCTCAAGTGAAGTAGGCCTAAACGTGCTGTGGTACGTACTTGGCAACATTGTACTGGACTGCAGACAAGTGTGAATACGCTTAATTACCTTTCTGTTTCGCTGATTGACAGGTCGAAGAGGATTAGGGTGGCAACAGGTAGAGGCAGTTCTTGGAAAATGTGTGTTTAAGAATTGGCACCCACAATACTTCTAGATTTCGGCAGCGTGTACAGTTAGTTACACCTCCCCGATAGGCCTACAACCTACACGACTGGTGTCTAAATATTCGTATTAAGTCGGAGGGTATCAGAAATACCGGAAGTTATAGGCCTAGATATAATTTGAATTTCCCACTGGTTTTGATTCCCTGACGTATTTCCAAATATTTTGTTCGCTCCAATAATAAATCAATTTAGAAATTGGTTGGTGCCAGTTATAGTTGTGTTTGTTAGTTTGTTTAATCTTGCGTATTGACTTATATATTATACCATGTAACAATGAATACAGTATTTTTCAAATGAGAAGCCAATTCCTTCACCGCCAATCACGTGTACGAGCTAATGAAGGGCCGCTATCAGTGAGAGTCTTCCCTCCGTCTCGCCATCTCTGATTGGACCGCGTATCTAAGCAGGAGAAGGAAGAAACGGCTTGTCATCTGCAAAACACTGTAAGTCTGCTGTCCACAGACTTGAAATTTCTTGCCGTCTCCTAACCATTGCGTTAACTGTATCCTTTGCAGATTTATAATTTGAGTGAGAAATTAACTACCCAATACGCCTATATATTAACAGGAAATAATTATGCTATATCCTACAGTACTCGCCAATCCGCCACTGGTAGTGTTTTGAAGCTCATAATTTTGTTACATCCTACACTAGTCGCCAATCCGCCACTGGTGGCGTCTGAAACTCGACCTGGCTACAACAACAGGACTGCAGGACAACTCAACTACGGAACCTACCTTGGTTGGTCACGTCGTACCATCTTTCTAATAAATACAATGCAGCCTATCAGTTAGCAACTCTACTGCATTGACTTTGCTTCAGCTCACAGATATATCTTCAGCTACGCACGTTTGAATTACAATCCCAACATCTGCCATCTTAAAACTTATCCTA
Organism: Ectobius pallidus; assembly: GCA_964059195.1. NCBI lineage: Eukaryota > Metazoa > Arthropoda > Insecta > Blattodea > Ectobiidae > Ectobius > Ectobius pallidus. Next base: position 2,417,812 of record CAXKWD010000003.1, on the reverse strand, counting down.
TATGCTGTCCAACGCTAGCTTTCGAAACTAATAAACTTGGTCTTGTACGGCAATTAACTTGAAAACTATCCTGTCTCTTTCGGGAAACACATATTCGGCTTCGGATATAATAAGGCATCCTAAACCTTTCCTATAATGAATTACACATCTGAATTACCTATAGCCTGTCGATCGGTTTATACGAATGAAATACATTTTCTTGTTCAGGCGCCATCTTATCACAAAACGCGGTACGCAAAACAAAATGTTCAGACACGAGTTTTCGACATGATTAATACGAAATGATACGGCATCATATACTACAAACGTTTCTACACACAGAACAATAAATGTTGACATTACCTTTTACAGCGTGAGAAGGAGCAGATGCACGAAATTCACTGACAATCACAATCACTAAACAAATCACACTAAACACATAGCCATCTTGAATAACACTGCCTTCTTCATCATAAACCCTTGATCAATGCCACCTGTTAACAGATTCGCGAATTGACTGATCCATGAATACTTCTGAATGATCGATTCCAGGGAGAAGCCATTCACATGCATATCACATCTTTGACCAATACAAAGCCGCCTGTTCTTCTCACGGGAGCTGGCTGGTAAGTTCAAAACTGAATTTACTACGTATTTTTTAATGCATTTTTATGCATATGCAATTGTTAAATCTCATCTCAATTGTAATATACTTGTTGTATAATAAAGTTTAAACTATTAAAAAAAAGAAAAAAAAGTCAGCGCCATTCGTCATGGTGTTCGATTCATTTACTAATAAAAGCAACAGCTATTGTATCGAGCCTTTATCGATCGATTTACATAATCTTGTTTCGATTAACCAGTGGAAATGGGCGGGCAGTATGTATTCTAGTGTGAAAAGCTGTGTTCTATTTATGTTTTATGTGGCATATTCAGTAGTGACAATGGTAAAATTAACGGTTTGTGATTATTGTGTCTTCATATTTTACTCGGTGTGACTGGATTCACTGGACTACCTTCTCTCGTGGTGATTAAGCCTTGACAACGCCGGCCTAGTTCGTTATCGTAAGTAATACATTCTCATCTAGTTTTGTGATAGTGCAAATATGTTATTCTCCAGAAATAGGCAGATTCATGTCTCAATTGATTTTCTGGTGTAAAATAAGTATTTATGGATTATGAATTATGTTAGATTGAAATAAGGTCTATTTGATCCCATAGTCCACTTTTTAAACAAAAGTTACAATTTTCTGTATTTTAGGGCACAGTATCCGAGATCTTACCTCCGTGTCATGTCCCCATGCCTGACTTGTCATTTTCATTATTTCATAATTCAACAGGCTTTAATTTTTATTCCATTTTAGTGTTGTAATAAGAACAAACAGCTCAAAAATGATTAATTAACAACTGAAAAGAAAATATATCATTTTGTAAAGACAATTTTTTGCACTAAACATGCCTGTCCCAAAGTGAGACCTCACCTCCGTGAAACAATATGAAAGTTCAATTATTTCCACAGAGATGGCACTGTAGTCTTTTTATCTTCCTTGGACTCTAACTTTTGGCAGTTTTCTTATCATTTATATAAAGCCAAGCTGTCAATATGCTTTTCTGTGTTGTTTTGTTTGTGTAAAAGGGCTAAATGCAGAGTTGGTAATTGGACTTTCTCACCTCCGAAACTTACACCCAATGGTAAAGTTGTATGTTTCTATATTTACTTTTGCTATAAATTATAATAATAATTATAATAATAAGGAATGCAAAGTTAAACTCTAGAACTGAGATTTTCTAACTTCAAATGTTCTCAAGCTGTTTGACAAATTAGAGAAAAATCTCACCTCCGTTACTGTTACTCTTGAGTCCTATCCATGGAGGTGTAATTAATGTTGTAATTGATGACATATTTAACTGTCTGCATTTTTTATTTTTGTTTAAAGAAGATACTGGTATAGCCTAATAGTTTATGACAATATATCATGTTTTGATTATAAGGTGATAATCTATCTTAACATACCATAGATAAAAATAAGAAAAAAGTTGTGTGTTAATCCATTTGTATGGTAAAAAATACTGTTCTTTTTCATGACAACATTTAATACAGTAAATTTAATGTAATTCTCACATAACTTCTATATAATTACTATTTCTTACTATTTTCTGACCTCCATGAATGCGCCATTTTCTAACCTTGTTAATTTAATGCAAAATACCACTCGGTGAGTAGGACCAGTACCTCAGTAGTACTCTGCAGAAATAAATATTACATAAAAAAATTACACGGACCAAAATATTTTTTTTTTTTTAAATTCTAACATTGAAATCTGCCCTTTTTTGGAGAATGACCCAAATATAAGATTTATGTAGGCCCTAATGTTTTCCCATTCCGATATACCAAAGCCTCCTAAAATAATTCTTTAGTCTTTTCAAAGCGTAACAAAATATTTTGGCGGTGGCTGTGAAAACTGCGCATGAAAGTTGTAAAAAAGTGAATGAACTGAGAAACGATTTTAAAAGATCGTGAGTGAATTGGAACTATAGGAGATCGTTCTGATCAACAATAGCCTGATTTTCATTGTACAGCGACAGTTTAAATGCTTCTGAAAAAAACACAAATATAACCAAACACATTCGCTCAAAACATGACTTACAAACTTAATTTCTCCCCACTCATTAAAATATGCATTTCATTATGATAGTGAAGGATGTTTCAATAGTAGTTCGCTTTTGATTATTCTATTACTTCAAGCGGGATATACATTTCTTTACAAAGAAATCACAATTTCAGGAAATTTGTGTCTGTTATGTTCAACTCTTTTCAAATGTGATTTGTTTTGAAAGAAATTGTTGCCAACCAAAAGAGCCTGAATTCACTATATTCGAAATTACCCCCAAAAAATTTGATTACTATTCTAACTACAAGCCACTGAAATTATTTCCTTTTAAAATTTATGGTGAACTTAACAGTTCACATGAACAATGTATAATATAGGCCTATAAGTTCTAATACATAATAATATATAATAGTAATTTGACATTTAACAAAACTCTTGTATTTCAACACTGAAGACAATAACAATACTAAAAGTAACTCCTCGCTCAAGCCCCGTACATAGAGCTGACATAGAGTTCGAGTCACAGTAAATACCATGTCGGTTATAATGGGAACCACAAGGATCGCAGGAAGGTTTTGAGCTGCAAAATAGGGGTTGGAACTTTTTTAAAATTAACATGGAAAGAACTGAATGAAATGTTTAATCTTTTCACTCCACAAGAGCATGTTCACTTCCTTCAACTCAACGGTTTTCACTTTTTCATTTATTTTCCTGAATTTCACCCATGTTGTAGCAACGACACTACTCAGCGCTTTTAACCGCATGTGACAGCCGTCTTCAGCAACTGACTCCCATCTTACCAAACTTGTGTTAGTGTTGTCTTGTATGGCTGCTTTTATATTTCATCATTTTTTAGTGTGTTTACCCATTCTTTTCCAACGCCAAAGTCACCGTACTTATCATAAAGTAATAAAAAAGTGGTTTTAAATTATTTATTTATATTTTCAATGATATTTTGTAGGAAACTGCCACAAAAACATTTGAGTATTATTCATAATAGAATTTCTTAAATATCTGTGACTTTTTTTTAAATTTTTAGTCTACGCTAATAAAAAATACTACCAGATCTTAGAGTTCTATACGCCAAGACATCTATAGTGAAAACATGTAGTGTAAAGATCTAAACGCCAGGTTTACTGTTTTACAAATATAATAAAATATCCACATAGGTAGTGAATACTAAAGTGTATATTTACATTAAACAACCAGGAGAGATTTCAACAACAGTGCTGCCTTTTTCGCTACGTCATTAATAATGTCAAGACGGTTAGGTTTTCTAAAACTACCTTTTTAATGGATTCAGAATAAAAGATTCCAATTTCTGTTGCCCAAATTGCATCTCAATCTGTACGTACAGCTTTCACCCCCATTCTAATAAAAAAAATACAGGCACACAATAATCGCTGGTGCACCGCTGCCTTTGAAAAAAAATTTGGGCAGCACGGTGCAGGAGTCATTTGCACAAATACCTATATGGTCAGTGTGACCTTTGTGGTTCATGTATCACATTGTCAACAACTTTAATCAAACAACTACAATACAAAAAAATCATATGTAAACACAACACTGGCAATGTGGGAGTCAGTTCTTATTTTTTGAAACTTGCATTATGAACGATTTCTTACAAAATTGTGCAAATTGCTTGTAAACCCAAGCTGTAATGTGTGGACTTAAATAAACAATTTATTATTTAATTTGAAAGTTTGTCGGTGGTCCCACAGTTCTGATATGCATAGAGACGAGTCAGATTGGACACTACAATAGCAGCAATGTGAAGAGAAAATGTAAGCTTACTAAAGATTTAGTAGACAAGTGTACTGGGAATATAAAACCTATGTATATATGAAAGAGGATAAAATATTTCTCCACCGAATCACCACTAATTGTTTATAAATACAATTCCAAAAAGACATGTCGTAAAGTTTACAATTAATATATTGAGTGGTAGTTATTATCAGACTTGTTGAAAATACAGGATAATACTCTTAAATGTTAAATATTTAAGAATATTATCTTGTATTTTCAACAAACTCTGATATTAGCTACCACTTAATATATTACTTGTCAACTCTACTATGTGCCTTTTTGAAATTGTATTTGTAAACAATTAGTGGTGATTAGGTGGAAAAATATTTTATACTCTTTGATATTCTATCGCACCACTAAGGAAATGAAACTCATCAATTCCTACGTATATATGTTAGAGTAGGAATTTGATACTTTCCTTGTGAGCTGACCAGTGGCGCCAACTTTTGAAAAACGATGGGTTTTAGATAACTAATAAAATAAAATAAAATAAAACAATTTATGAGCCACCAAATGCAGCAGAGCGTGTGGAAAAATAAGCTTGTGTGTACCTCCCAGTATCTTGTGCGTCACAACACCAATAGTCTTCTCTCCCTAATCACACCCGAGCCCCTTACTCCCTCTGGTTTTCTGTCCCTTCCTCATTTAACCAAACTTTCTTAATTCATTGTCTCTATAAGCTCATTCCACTTTTGTCTTATATCAAAATTCCCTGCTTTGCTGCCTGTCGCAGGCTTTTTTGCGCTCTCCTTATGTAAGTTTAGAATAGCAAAGCATTAAGTTTTCTCTCGATGCAAAAAATGTCTTTAGTCTTCACAAGTCACCCCAGAATAAAAAGATCTTTCGATGGTGGTTGTGGAAAGTGTATGACAAAGTGAAATGTAAAAATTTAATGATATGAGGAAAAAATTCAAACAATCAGCAAATAGGAACACAAGGAGATCGCATTATGTATGTCAACAGCGGGTTGAGAGGGGGTTGAGGGGGGGTTCGGGGGTCCTCCCCCGGAAAATTAAAAAAATTAAGGTTTACAATAACGAGTTTTAAGCATCCCACGCTTTATACTCATATTAAGTAATTTATAAACATATTTTTAAAAAAGGTGATGCATCACAATAATGAAATGAATTAATACATATTCAAAATTACATTATTACTCTATAATGCAATACTTTAATTTAGTCTGAATTCCAGACATCGAGGCGTACTGTAAATGAATGAAATTCAATTGCTGGCGAAGAGTACCTAAATCCTGAACACGTGTGAAACATCATAGCATGGTTGCCAGATTATTTATTTGGTGAACGACTGCCAAAGGTTTGAAAAAATTACAATAATATGGTATTCACATAAAATATTACTCAAATGTTTTATATGTCATTATTGTTAAAAAAATAAATAGTACAATTTTCCTTTTTTTAATCAATCGGGGGGGGGGGTTCAAACCCCCAAAACCCAATGGGAGGGATTGAAACCCCCCCAAAAAAACCCTCGTTACGCCTCTGATCTTTGCTTTACAGCGATTCAACAAGAAAGCACAATCTTCAGTAATACCAATAATCATACTAATAAACGGGTGGGCATGAGCCCCTTGGTCCCGTATAAGTTGGCGCCACTGATCATGACCATTCCTTGTGTCAATCTGTTTAAATACGACACCGCTCCTGTACAATAGCCCCACGCAATCAAAATGTAACAATTTGATTGTATTATTACAGGAGAAAAATTCCTCTGACGCTGGGACTCTGGCTTAGCTCAGTTGGTAGAGCATTGGCACGGATAGCCAAAGGTCCTGGATTCAAATCCCAGTGTCAGAGGGATTTTTCTCATGTAATTCTCATGTAATGTCCAACAGAGACAATAATCTCTGGTTCATGAAAGCTTATGGATATATCTAATTTGATTGTAACTCATAAAAAAGCGAAGCGAAGATTAAACATTTCTTTAGTTCTCTGGAAATGAAGTGAATGCGGTTCTAGTCTTTGGTACGTGTTCCTAAGTTTAATTTAATATCCCAATAAATGGCTTGTATTATATACATTATATATATATATAGATAGAGAGCCGGTAAATGACCCCAACATGGGGTGGTTCAGACTTCAGTCCCCTGTCTGTGGGCAGGGAACACACGCCAAGACATCAAGTGGTGGTGTAGCACACATTTAAAAAGTTACCCCACAATCTCTTTAAGTGCTGTGCCCCTCAAAAAACACAAAAAACAATAACTTGTTTCACAAGAAGAGTAAAATACAATAACCCGAGGATGGGCAACATGACTCCATGTGCAAGCGTGGGCAATTTCAACATAAATTATTATTTTTGAAGTGAAACTTCTTTAGCTGCAGTAAGGTGAATCGAGAGCTTGTGTAACACTAAAAAATCATCACAAAATTAATGTAACGCTCAAAATCGTCACGAAATTAGTGAGGTGTGACAGAACGGACTGCACAGAAAACAATCAACTCAATGATTAAGCTTATCCAAAGTTTAAAAAATCCAAAATTTAAAAAATAAAAAATCCAAAATTTAAAAAATCCAAATATCCAAAATTTAAAAATAAAAAAATTAAAAATTCAAAAAATTCAAATAAAAAAATTTTAAAAATAAAAAATCCAAAATTTAATAATACAAAAATCCAAAATTAAAAATCGAAAATTAAAAAATCCAAAATTTAAAAAGTTCAAAAACCCAATATTAAAAAGTCCAACAATCCAAAATTCAAAAAATCCAATAATCCAAAATGGAAAAATCCAAAAATTAAAATAAGTTTAACTTCTGTCGCACGGCGTTCCAAATACATTAAAAGAACCTAAAGACAATATCACAAGAGCTATCTTGGAAGCTGAACTTATGTGCGTGAAAGAAAATTTCCTAAAAAGGTGCCAGTGTTGTGTGGATGCAAGAAGAGGACATTTCCAACATCTCTTGTGAAGAGGTACGTGGTTATTTTCATTGTAATTTTAACTGTAAATCATTAGGGCAGGTTTTTTAAATAATATTTTCCTGTCCCTGGTAGCGACTACTGTAAATTGTTGACCTGCAGTTTGAAATAAATACACTAGAGTAATACAATAAGATATACTATGCATAATGGTCCGGTTTTCCACTGAACGTCACAAGAATAAAAGTTAAAAACGAAAGATAAAAGAATGATTACCAGTGGATGCAGTATCTTAACATGACGTTTCGACCCTCTCCTTCGGGTCTTCATCGGATGACTGGGCAGGACTTGGAAACGAAGACGCCTCACCTGGTGAGGCGTCTTCGTTTCCAAGTCCTGCCCAGTCATCCGATGAAGACCCGAAGGAGAGGGTCGAAACGTCATGTTAAGATACTGCATCCACTGGTAATCATTCTTTTATCTTTCGTTTTTAACTTTTATTCTTAATACAATAAGAGCTAACATGGAGTCATGGAGCCCAAACTCTTAACTCTGAAGAGCGCTCCCAGAGTTACCAACAGGTTGATATGTCGAGAGAAAAAGCTTTCTAACCAGTTCAATACTTAAGCCTCGGCCAAATGCAAGGAAGAGTTTGATAATACAAGAGCACAAAGATGGAAAACAATAGCCCGATGGTCCATTGTCCTTGACGATGAATAAAACACACTGTAATGTCAATCAGAATGTTTTTTAGCACAAACAGCGCAAACCTGTTTGAGCCGCACTCAAACTCTGCAAATAAGTACAATATGTTACACATTCACACACATCCACACAGACACACGAGCAGCTCTTCAACGTCCACCCAAATGGCGGATGTCATTAGACGAAACTATTTTGCCAGGCAGTGGATGTAAGATACACTGCGTACTTGATATTGACCAATAACATTTAGCATTGCCTTGGATTTCGACCAACTACAGTCGTCATGTTGTAATATGCCTGCTATGATTTTATCTGATTAAACATCGGCTCGTTATTGGAAATATTTTGTATTAATGTGCAGTGATCGATACGTCACAAGCTGCCAGTGAACAGAATGAAAAATACATTATTTTATATAGCATAACTTAATTGGAAACTGAATCAATATAATTATGTACAGGTAGGGGGGAAAAAAAAGCGGACCGACTTAAATATTTAAGTTGCTGACATGAGCCACTGCGTATGCCTAGCTACATTCACAGGATAGCAGGGAATGTATTGAAATTTGTTCTAGCGTCGACTCGAAATGGGCTAAGTCAACAGTCGTCACAAGAACAAATTCCAATACATTCCCTGTTATCCTGTGAATGTACTAGTGTCGACTCGAAATGGGCTAAGAGAACAGTCGACACAAGAACAAATTTCAATACATTCTCTGCTATCCTGTGAATGTCGCTAGGCATGCACAGTGGCTCATATCGGCAACTTCGATATTTTAGTCGGTCCGCTTTTCTTCCCCACTCGTAGATTGATTAAAATGACATTTTTTAAATTTATTTTCAAGTCAGCTTATCTGAGTTAGGTTAACTATTTCTCGATTTCAAACAACAAAGTAAGAATGTAGTTATCATTTATATAATCCGTTATATTTCATTCATGGAATAGTCTTAATAAATTCCACTCGAAATTACGAGTTTCATCGGATAAATTCTATCGAAAAACTTGTATTCTCTTGTTGGATTACTATGGCAACTAAATAAATTCTCAGTTTCTCTGGTAAGGAACCACATATTTGGTGTTCCTTGCGTTTTAAGTTAATGGTATAAGATACACATTTCTTTTTTATACTAGCCTCCAAAAATTATGTATGTAAAGTTTTTCCTCTCTCTACCTGTACAGTACAAGAAGTATGTTTTAAGCCGGTTGCTGTCCGAGCTTTCGACTGGAGCCATCTTCTGGGAAGGTGTGAGCTAATTGGGAAAAGGGCATCCACCCCTTGCAGCCTGTCTTAAACTTTTGTGTATAATATAGATATCGTTGTTGATCCGGCAGAAGTCACTAAGTCCAAAAATCTTAGTTTTGAGAAACAGCTGTCTTAAAGTTAGAATAAACCACTGCATATATTGACTTGGTGAAACTAGAAGTATTAGTTACTTGGATACCAATTTGTGAGTTTTACCTATCTATAAAGCAATGCAGTAGTATATCTGTATCTGGTACCCTATGATCCCCAGGTGGGGCGAAGGGGCCTCCGGAAACTAAGTATTTCTAGGACGTGAAAGGGCCGAGAAATTTTGTCCAGAGGCTCTAATTTAGGCTTGGAGTTCTTTTACGTGCCGTAAATCTACGACACGGGACCCCCAGCTTAAAGTCCCTCCCGGAGGACTCTGTGCCCAGGATTTTTACGTCCTGAAAAATCCATCGACCGCGGCCGGGTTTGATCCCGCGCCCTGCGGATCTAGAGGCGGGCACGCTACCTCTAGACCACCGCGGCCGACGCAGGGTGTTAATGAATCACACCGAAATATTTTACCTGTGTATAGAGGGGACATAGACAAGCAACTTTTAATAGGAGAGTTTTGCTCTATGCTACGGTATATAATCTCCCAGGCCATGGCCGCCACTGACTTCAAACATGTGAAAAAAATGTGAAACAAATGAACTTCGTTGTTAACACTGAATAAAAAAAACTAATGCAGTGGCGGCCAGTCGTGTGATTAGTCTGTAAATTTTTCAGATATGAAAACACTAAATTATGATATAGCAGTTGATGAATGATTAAGAATCAGGTTTTTATCGATCACTAAGAAGGTGTGAAGTCAATTTAATGAAAATTTTAACACCATTTCGCTTAATTATTGACTTATGAGCACCAAATTTTAAGGACTTTAATGCCCTGTAGCATACACATTTTACGTCATAGAGCAAAAATCTCCTAATAAAAGTTGCTTGTTTATGTCCCCTCTGTATAGAGGTAAAATATTTCGGTGTTATTAATTAACAATTCGTATACAACTCAAAATTGCCTTTTTTTTTGGAGTTACTGACTTTTGCCGGAACAACTATATTTTCCCAATTAGCTCACTTCTCCCCAAAAGCGTCCTACAAAGTAGAACATTTCCCATCCAGAGTGAGTAAAAGCAGTAAAAGAGGTCGTGTAAGGACATCCACAGAGGAAGAGGGCGAATTGAGCTGCTTGAGCGCGATACACACTGACATGGCTGTTCTTAAAGTTTCTCTTGCTTTATACACATTCCCGTGGTGGTGACGAAACTCGCAGTTGGCACACCTGGTAGAGGCAGCAAGGGACACAGCCTGAAACACACAAAACACAACAGTTATGGAAATTCCACTTACTTTAAGTAGGTATTTATATTAAAAAAAAAAAAAAAAAAAAAACTATACAGGGTTCTTCAAATTTCATGTTATTTTGATTGGTAAACATTGTTTTGCAGAACTCTGTCCTCCTATGTAAAGTTTCGTTTTACACTTTTACAGGCTGAGCCCATTATGGCAAAAAATTAAGGGGTTGGTTGTTATAGAGATTACAGAGGATCTCACCAGATGTCACTGTCGTTCCCTTCTGTTTTGTAGTAGTAGTAGTAGTAGTAGTAGTAGTAAGTATTCTGCCTTCCGGCAGGTTTTCAAACTTGGTACGCGAATTTTGTTTTCCAAAACTGTCTATCCTCTGCTTCCTCCTTCAGCATCCAATATTTCCGCTTTTCCCTTAAATCATCCAACAGCTGAATTCTTCTTCTTCCAAGTCTAGTTGTACCCTCCAATCTTCCTTCTACGACATCATGTAATAAGCAGTTCCTTCTGAGAATGTGCCCAACCCAGTTTGCTTTCCTCTGACGAATTGTGTGTATGATTGACTTCTTCTCACCCACTCTACTCAGAACCTCTTCGTTTGTCACCATGTCCATCCACTTTATATTTTCTATCTGTCTCCAGTACCACATTTCAAAACTTTCTAAATATTTCTTCTCTAATTTCCTCAAAGTCCATGTCTCTGATCCATACAAAGCAATACTCCAAATATAACACTTCACCAGGTTTTTACGTAGCTCTAGGTTCAGACTACTAGTTAGGAGAGTTCTCTTCTGTTTTGTACAAATTAATAATTATCCATTTCCTTCATTTTAACCACTACAAATTCTATTATTCCTACTACTACTATTATCATCTACCTATTAATCAAAACAACATAAATAACTATTTCAGCTTTGATAATTTGGTGCATAAACTAGCCGGTTTTTGACAAAACACAATCGTAAGCCAACACAATATTTAGTTTTGCTCAAAACATTTCTTAAGACCTACATTTCTTCCCCATTCATTCCAAGTCTGCAGTTTCGTATCATAGCGAAGGATTTTTCCTGAATAGTTCTTTATTTTTCTATTCTATAACTTGAAGACAGAAATTATAAATAAATTTCTATTCTCAGCAAATGTAGAAGCAATGTTCGTTTGTTCCAAATCGTTCCCAACCAAAAGAGTCTGAATTCCGCTATATGAGAAGTTACCAAAACTTTTTTTTATTGCTATTCTAAGCACAAGCGATCTGTTATTAATTTCCTTTTAAAATTTATGATACAAAATAACATAAAACGTCGTACAATGTTCGACCATTATTACAACTTAACAGTCTTACATCGGAAATAACTATTACGTGTTGGTGTGCATACTTTCAGAATTGTATTGCTTATTCCTTTATGATAATGGCTTCATTAGTTAAATAAAGAAAATATATCATACAAAAAGGGAAGAAAACAAGTAAATAGTAGGCCTATATCTGATCTCTGAAACTAGTTTACTAGACTTTCCATGTATATACTCCATATACTTAAATAACTCATTTAGCAGAATTATATATCTATCTTCGCATATATAAAATAAGTCACACAAAAATCAGTGAATTTACAACATAAAAACATCTTTAAATATTATAATAAATTATCAGGTCCTTTTGGTATATCAAAATAGCATATATATATGGTAGTTTTGTAAAATCCGCCTATATACCACTGAATATAACAATAAGCTGAAGTTTATAAACTTATAAACTTCAGCTTATTGTTTTGTAAAATTAATATAACAATATAACAATAAGCTGAAGTTTATAAGTTTATAAACTTCAGCCTATTGATATTAAGTGCCAGTATGGTACTTTATGAGATTGTGTGGGGGACGAAAAAATGTCTGTCCGTCCGTCTGTCTGTCTGTCTGTCCGTCCGTCTGTCCGTGCGTCTGTACGCACCATAACTCAAGTACGCTTTTTCGGATTTTCATGAAACTTGGTATAAACATTCATAATGTCGATGGGAAGAACCCTATTGATATTGAACCAAATCGGTTCACCGGTACCGGAGTAATGCCCAATTTAGTGCCTATTTTAATAGATTATGGCGCCTTTCTCATAGAAAGGCGCCATCACTCAAATACGCTGTAACGGATTTCCATGAAACTTGGTATACCCATTTATGACGTCCATGAGAAGTGCTCTATTGAATTTGAACCTAATCTGTTTACCGGTACCGGAGTAAAACCCAATTTAGTGTATATTTTAAAGACGCGGTAACTCAAATACGCTTTACCGGATTTTTATGAAACTTGGTATACACATTTTCAATGTCCATGGGAAGACGTCTATTCATAATGGATAAAATAGGTTGATCTGTTTCCGAGTAATGCTCAATTTAGTGCCTATTTTATGGCAATATACGTATTCGAAAGAATTTATAAAAAAAATGAAAATCAGTTATCTTGACAACATAGCCTATTGTTTTACTGTGATCTTATAAGGCCTTGGAAATTAAAATACAGGTAGCTATGACAAAAAACACTATTGTTTTACATGCTCTTATCCAACTAGACCGTTAAAATGACCCAGGTGGCCGAGATGGTAGACCTTTCTTCTTCCGTAAGCCCTGCTTAATGAATAAATCTGGAGCTTAACTTGGAAATCAATTTAAAAAAACAAAAAACATATTCTGTATATCATAATTGCAGTCATAACTGATTAAACAAAAACATACTGGCACTTTTTTACATCAGTTTACCTGATTTTATATTCAGTGGTATATAGGCGGATTTTACAAAACTACCATATATTCAACTATACCACAGGAAAAATGAAACTAATTAATTAAAATAGCATATGTTATGTATGATGTGTAAGTAGCCTACTCATGTGTTTGGACAATTTTTGGATGATAATAACAATAATAATCAGCACTTGCCCCCAACATGGACTTAGTCATGGCTTCACCACAAGGTGCAATATAGTCACTCACCTGGTCTGCGAGTGTCGGCGGGGCCGCGGCCCGCGTTATGGGCTGGACGTGTCGTGGTGCAGGCTGTCGTCGCTCTCCAGATACGTCACGTACGAGTCCGTGGAGTCCGGGTGCGCCATCTCGCTGGGGGGCGGGCCGAGGTCGTGGGGCGGGGGCGGCGCCCCGTGCAGGTCGTAGCCGTGCATCTGTAAACACAAGCCACATCGCCTCAGTACGCATTCACAATTGTGTCCATAACTTGCGCTATCCTTAATATTCCAGAATGCATTGCAGTACTGCGCATTCAGCCTTCTTAGCCCCATTCCAAGTCGCAAGTTTGTGTATGGAACTATGATTCAGAGAATTGACTGGTAAACATTTCCAAATCCAAGTTTTAGCTGTAAGTATAATGTATTATAAATGCACTGTATACTGTAATATATTATGTATATTATACAATTCATGCAGCAGAAAATTTAAATAAAATCGTTAAAGTCATTTTCGAGAAAATCATGAAAAACTAAAATCTATTCGTCGTAAAAAAAAAAAAGGAAAAGAAGAAGAAGAAGAGGAAGAGAAAGTCGTTATGGTGCTTTGTCGAGGTTTCAATCCACATAAAATCTGATGAAATGCACTCACATAACTTTCTTTAGGCCTACCGCCACTCTAAGCATTAGCAATAGGCCTACACCTTTCTCTCTGCCTACAATAAGAGGCCGTATTGCAAAGAGTGCGTATTCAGTTGTTTCATGCAAAGCTTTATTGTTCACCAGGCAAGATTGAGTTTCTACAATCACTTGTTGGCTTATAACTACCCTTCAGAGAATTTTTTTCGAAAAAATGTTTCAAATAAAAGTTGTACAAAATTTAAACAAAATTGGTACAGTGGTTTTCGGGAAAAAATATTTTTTAAGTGTAAAGTGGATTGAAAGTAAGAGAAAGTTGACGACTAACGGTGAAGGAAGGCGACAATAAAGGTAAATAAGTGTAACAATGCAGGGCAATGGTAATCATTACGTGAATTGTTTTCTGTGCAGTCCGTCACGGTTTTATAATTTGTGTGAGAAATCTTGTCTATATAAATAGCAATACAATTTCAACCATAAATTTGTGTCTTCCATACTGAAATCATTGATATAAATCCTTTTAATAACGCAAATCCTAACACAATTTCAATAATTTACAATCTGAACTGTTCCAATAATTGTTTGTTCAATAACTATAGCTATTATTACTAATATAAAAATAAAACAACTGATTTCCGTACAGAACTACTGGGGATGTGGAATATTGTGTAAGTTACTTACTTATGCAATGGCAATAGACAGTTCTTCAGCAAGCTAAAGGAATATTATCTATTTTGTGGAACCCGGGGGTTCATTGCCGCGCTTACCTGAGCCCGCCATTCAACCCGATTCTCTGCTAACTCCATCTAACCATCCATCGGAAATCCTACTTCCCTTAAATCCATCCTAATATTGTCCTCCCACCTATGTCTTCCAAGTGGTCTTTTCCCTTCGGGTCTCCCAGTCAATACTTTTGAGATATGTCTTTCCTCCCCCATTTCATCCTCCGTGATTTAATTACCCTTAGGGTAAGGTGGTACATTTTCGAACATGGTACAATTCTGAACGGACTAAGATTTTTATCCATTTTGGGGTTTCAAATGTTAGCCAACCTCTTTTTAAAAATATAGCGTCCATACTGATTGTTTTGTTGATCTGTATCCGCGAGAATGATGTTCCGAGTTGTCTCATTCGGCCATAAAAAATTATTTTCCAACCGAAGGTAAGAACGCCATGCTTGAAAAATGGCACGTTATAAAATTGCTTATAATTCCACGTTGTGTTACTGGAATATATTTTTGAGGACCAATTTTTAACTCATACCAACAAATAGCGTAGTCTTTAATACGTAAGTCATTGGCACAACAATGGGCATTCGTGAGCGGAATTTCAACAATGTAGTAATTTACAAAAACTAGCTCGAGGTACAAATTCGAACAAATTTTAGGTACTATTTCGAACAGTACTTTAACCCGCGATTGCTTGCTTAAGACTTGCATGGAAAAGCTGTTTTGCTGTCACAGCATTCTGCATGTTTATTATTATTATATGTGCCAGTCAAATATAAAAGGGTGGTATTCATATATATCTCTCAACAGTGGTATTATTTCAACGAAGAGTTATAAACTAAGACTTCCTGTGTAATGTTATTTCATCTCAGCATTTATGCAATACACAATAGCATGCAGCTGTTAAGTATTTTTATTATTGCTCTTGATGTTATAACAGACCGTCTTAATGGTCTAGTGGTTCCTGACTACGGACCCTCAAGTCTGGGTTCGATCACCGGTACCTCCTCGGATTTTTCTGAGGTAGGGTGATCTGGAACGGGGTGCATTCAGCCTCTTGACACCAACAAAAGAGCTAATTCATAAAGAAGTAGCGGCTCCGGTTCAGTAAGCCATCAATAACTGTCGTAGGAGTCGGCATGCTGACCACATGCCCCAATCCGGCCATCTGCCTATTTAAAACGTGACACATCATTATTACGCTCATATTACTGATAAATAATAATAACAGAAAATAATATTTGAAAGAAAGCACTTTGTTCGTTGAAAATGCCACTGTTCGAAATAGTACCCACTGGTGTTTAGAATTGTACCTACTGCGGTACATTTTCGAACGATATTCTGGAAATGAAAGATCGATTGCCATGACCAATATTGCAGCTGTATGACTTTGATATTTTTGTGAAGGGTCAACTACATTGCCAACTTTGTGAATACAATACAGTTGAACTTGTCTTATGTTTATTGTGTTCATAAAATAAGAATATTTGTTAAGTGTTCGAAAATGTACCACCTTACCCTACTATATCCGGTGAAGAGTACAGGTTATGAAGCTCGTCGTTATGCAGTTTTCATCTCTCTTAGGTCTGAATATTTTCCTAAGCACCCTGTTTTCGAACACTCGAGCAGATTATGTTCATCCAAAAAGTAAGCGGCCATGACGGTTTTATACTACATAAAAATTAAAATCAAATAATCACATTATTCAAACTTTGTACTTTTAACTTAAAGTAAGTGCTGGTCTCAAATAGTTCACAAGAAGTAACTTAATCAAAGGAACTCGAACGACTGCTGTCTAGAATATAAACACTATTCAACTTGCGTTTTACAATCCTGTTGTTGAATAGGAGAGTAGACAAATGCTTTTATATTCAACTAGCATGTGCCCGCGATAATTATTTCAAAAATTAAAAATTAAGAGCATAATAGTTAAATCATTATATTAACACCTAAATCATGTGAATTACATACCACGATTAGATAGCGTCACCTGGTAAAAGCGACCTCAGATTCGAGTTTCTTGGCCCAGAAAACTCCTGTATAGTGAGTTTCGTCCAAATAAAACAATGTTTGACCATATTTAGGGCTTACAACATTCAAGCGATCGCGAAAGTTTAATTTCCAAGGTATGACAAAAATAGACAAAGCCAACTGTAATTGTCAAACTTCCATTTAATTTAATTCCAAACCCATCTGAAACCCACTGGCAACAATATGTTTCAATGTCAAATGTGATTCGGATTCGATAATTCTGTGTAAAAAGGGATTAAGTATTCTTAAAAACACTTGATTTTTGGCATTAAAAATCAAGATTTTTCAAAATCCTTTCTTAGTGAGCACCTACATTATGAAACGAAGGTACTGTCAAAATTCCAAGTCTCTACCTGTTATAGTTTAGGCTCTACGTTGATTCCTGTCAGTCAGGACAAAGCCTTTTATATACTAGCATGTGCCCGCGGCTTCGCCCGCGATAATTATTTGAAAAATTAAAAATTAAGAGCATAATAGTAAAATCATTATATTTATTAACACCTAAATCACGTGGACTACATACTGTACCACGATTAGATAGCATCGTCTAGTAAAAGCGACCTCAGATTCGAGTTTCTTGGCCCAGAAAACCCCTGTATAGTGAGATTCGTCCAAATAAAACAACGTTTGACCATATTTAGGGCTTACAACATTCAAGCGATCGCGAAAGTTTTATTTTCAAGGTATGACAAAAATAGCCAAAGCCAACTGTAATTGATTTTACATTGAAATGTATAACTGAAAACTTATGTTTCGAAAACGCAAAATATGCACGTTTTTTGCCCGTTTTTCACTCATAACTCACGAACGAAAACTAAAATTAAAATTCCGGCTTGGAGGTGCATTTTCCGACCCTTCAGCCCACCTATGTTTAAAATTTCAGATCTCTGCGTTCAGTAGATTTCGCTGGACATCGAGGACAATTAATTTTATTAATACAGATAATATGAATTATAATGATACCTTTTCTAATTTGTCAAACATCCATTTCATTTAATCCAAACCCACCTGATACAACTGGCAACAATATGTTCTGTGAATTTGTTTGGATAATTCTGTGTAAAAAGGGGTTAAGTATTTCAAAAACATTTAATTTTTGGCAGTTAAAATCATAATTTTTCAAAATCCTTTCTTAGTGAGCACCTACATTATGAAACGAAGGTACTGTCAAAATTCCAAGTCTCTACCTGTTATAGTTTAGGCTGTACGTTGATTCCTGTCATTCAGTCAGTCAATCAGTCAGGACAAAGCCTTTTATATATAGAGAGATATATATAGAGATGTACACAAATAGCGATGTGCTTTTTGTGGTTTGCATATTTAATTCCGTGAGTATTGGCTAAATAGTCACAATACATGTAACTCGAGGTCCAAATTCATGATTTTATCACAGCTAATCCCACGATATGAAACTCGTAATCTCGAGTTGGATTTATTAAGACTATTCCATGAATAAAAATGTAACGGATTATAATAATTACTTTCGTGCTTTGTAGTATAAAAACAAAACTAACAGCTGCGAGTTCACGGCCTAATCAAGCATCCATGAATCGATTAGAGTTACCATGTTCTGACCAGTGCCACCAATGGTGCATATAAGACATAGTTAACTTCATTCAGGTAAGCTAACAGGAGAACAGAATAAACGCACACGAACTGGGTTGCACCGAATCGAAATTGCGTTTTAATCAATGTACATTTCTATTATTTCAATTTCTAAACAAATTATGTTGTATAAAATAATCTTTTTTCGTGTTGCTTAATGGCAGCATGTGACGGATAATCACTGCACACTGATGCTTACGTGTCCAGTAATGAGCAGCACGTTTTACCCGATAAAATGTCCTCGCGGTTCCTACAAGAATATTGCAAGATAAACGGCCGTGATTGGTGTGTTTTCGAGGAATTGCTAAACGTTATTGGTCAATATCAAAGTTGCGCATGAGTGGAATAGTCGTTAAAAACAGTATAATCTGAACATTTTAACTTTAAGCCTTTCGAGGCAAAGTAAATGTGTTACTTGATTACTACAGTCGATATGGTTACTTGTTTGTCCTACAGATGGACACACAGGGCGGAGCAGAAGCGTTGCGTGTTTGTTTGCTCTCTCTCAGAACACGCCTTAATGATGAGTGATGAGGGGGGGTGACTGCAATTTGCATAATTACTCGCATACCCCACCCCTTTATCGAAAAGTCGTAATCTCTTGCTTCTTCTCCAAGACAAAAGGGGACAACTCTGCGTCCAACTTGTGTTTCAATTCTCTGCAGTCTACAACAAATTCCGCTATCTAAATTCATATTTTCCACATTTAAAGTACTTATAGATATATTTTATTAAGTTACTAGCAGTTCCCCGCGGCTTCCCAACGATAATTAATTGTAAAATTAAAAATTAAGAGCTAAAATAATTAAAACATTATATTCATTAACACTTGCACATGAAACATTCATAAGCCTAAACTAAAGGGTTAATATAATTAATGAAAAAGCTATAAATCCGGCTTTTAAGGGAATTCCACGATTAGAAAGAGCAGAATGGGGGAAAACCGACCTCAGATTCGAGTTCCCTGGCCCAGAAAACCCCTGCAATAATGAGTTTTGTCCAAATCGATAAATGTTGGCCCATTTAGGGCTGTATTCATTATCCCTCTTCCGTCTACGTTAAAAATTTCAGATGTCTGCTTTCAGTACATTTCGTTGGGCATCGCGCACACACAGTAAGACAAACACTTCCTTTTATTTTTATTATTATTATTATTATTATTATTATTATTATTATTATTATTATTATTATTATTATTATTATTATATAGACGTTAATAGACATTCAAGTTTTAGAACACATACCCATACATACGATACAAGACGAACCCAAACAAACTCTTTAATTAAACTTAAACGTTTCACATCTGGGGTCTAAAGTACAGACCTAGTTTTATACCAGATTATTCAAGTAAATAGTCCGAACAATTACAAGTGTAAGAAAATAAGTCTATATTTATAAAAATGAACGTATGTGTATGAATGTACGTGTGTGTGTGTGTGTGTCCTTTATGCATTACTACACCATTCATCCGATCGCCATGAAACTTTGGGAAGTTGTTGAGTGCATTCCCGGGAAGGTTTCTGGCATATTACATTTTTAATTTTTCCTTTCGTTCGTGTGTTATGAGTGAAAAACGGGCAAAAAACGTGTATTTTTTGCGTTTTCGAAGCATCAGTTTTCAGTAATACCATTCAATGTCAAATCAATTACAGTAGGCTTTGGCTATTTTTGTCATTCCTTGGACATAAAACCATCGCGATCGCTTGAATGTTGTAGTTCACGCTGGTCGATTCATTTGTTTATAATGTCAAGGCACGCAGACATGAAATTTTCAACCTACACGGAAGAGGGATAATCAATATAGGCCTAAATATGGTCAAACATTGTTCGATTTGGACGAAACTCACTGTACAGGGGTTTTCTGGGCCAAGGAACTCGAATCTGAGGTCGCTTTTACCAGGCGACGCTATCTAATCGTGGTATGTAGTCCACGTGATTTAGGTGTTAATAAATATAATGATTTAACTATTTTGCTCTTAATTTTTTATTTTTGAAATAATTATCGCGTGCTTAGCCGCGGGCACACGCTAGTTTGTTATATAAATATTTATTCTTCACTTTTTTTATTACCTGTAGTCTACTATAGGTAGAGGAATTTGAAGTCCAGATTTAACATAAATACATGTTTTGATGTCCTCTGAATACAAAAATATTTTCAGAAACAACCTATGTGTGTGTGTGTGAACAGCCTAGCTCCAGGACGAAAAATAGTATGAAAACTTTTTTTTTTTTTTTTTTTTTTAATTTGAGTTAGGTACTTTCTGGGGATATGACACGAAGATTAGCAACGACTTTCAGTTTGCATGAAAAAAATAGTTTCTTCGCGGTTTCATGAAAACGGCTCCAACGATTTTGTTTAAATTTTGTACATGAGGTGCTTATACAAGGAGCTAAAACTTTTATTGAAAACATATTTTCGTAAAAATTCTCTAAAGAGTAGTTATAAAGCACCCACTCGCTGTTTGCAATTTGATCTCTTATTCTATATCAGTTAATGAAATGAGAAAAATGTATTGGCCATGCTTATGATAAGGAAAGTTACGAAAGTGCATTAATAAGATTTTATTTGGGTTGTGTATCCTTCGGGGATGCGATATGTGGTAACGACATTCTCTTCATTTTTACAACAACATGAGAATGTCATATATAATTACACGAAGAGGGTTACTTCGATTTGGGGAGAGGAAGTTATGTGAGTTTCACATCACATTTTTTGCATATTTCACACTTTGTGTTTCAGCCATAGCTTCATTTACAATATCATATTTATTATTCGAATATAATTTATGCAGAAATGCGTATCACGTAAGTTTAATTAGTTTTCTACTCATGCAGAAATGTTCGCTCCGATTTAATCATCACAAAACAAACATTTTTTTTTTTTACATGAATTATTTTAATTTTGAATTTATAATTAAGCAAACCCACCAGTGACACATAATTTGTTTATTTAATTACATATCAGTTTACATCTCTGTGAGAGAGTAGGCTAGTGTACAGGCGTTTATTATTTTGTTCTGTATTGGATTCAAAGAGTCAGTGTGGAATTGGGCTGTGTGTGTGTCTTGCCTGTCAGTGAAGTTTTTCTCGAGTTACTTTGGAGAAACGTTTTTATTTTTAATATCAAATTTATAAACATGTTTCGTTAAGTTACATCAATAGACAGTCTGGCTTTAGAACACGTCCCCATACAAACGATACAAGACGAAACCAAACTAATCCTTTAAACTTTTCACATATACAGTTCTATAACACAGCTCTAGTTTTGTACCAGATTATTCAATTCCACTCTTAAAAATAACCCTGAATTAATTAATCTAAACAAATACAAATAAAGAAAGTATTTAACTTTGTTATATAAATACTAGCTTAAAAGGCCCGGCGTCGCCCGGGTTTTTTTATTTTGTAATTGGAAATTAACTTATGAAGGACTTTAGATTTATAAATTCTAGGTCCTTATATAGGTATTTATAATTTGAAGTAGAAAGAACGACTTACCACACTCAAACTATTCCCTAAGAAAATGTTTGAAATAGCTTTTATGGCTATATGTAGAATTTTGCATCCCATCGCTTGTACAGTACACAGTAAGCCCGGGAGGGGTTCTAATAAGAAGAAACCGAAATTCCGGTAACATAAAATTGTATTATCGTGGCTGAAAATTTTGTTTCTCACTGTCATGTTACCATAAAACCGTTTTCGAAATGAAATTAAACAGAAATACAATATCACTTTCATACATCTCTTCCCAAAACATATTACCTTACCTCGTATTGTTTTCTCTATGTCCAGGGTAAAGAAAGTTATGTGACTGCATTATTTTCGTGGATATTGATAGTTCTCTCATTTGTCAAATTTATTCTACTTTCATTTTTTTACCACGGCCATCTGAGACCCGCTGGTAACAATATGTTTTAATGTCAAATGTGATTCGGATTCGATAATTCTGTGTAAGAAGGGATTAAGTATTCTCAAAAACATTTGATTTTTGGCATTTAGAATCAGAATTTTTCAAAATCCTTTCTTAGTGAGCACCTACATTATGAAACGAAGGTACTGTCAAAATTCCAAGTCTCTACCTGTTATAGTTTAGGCTGTACGTTGATTCCTGTCATTCAGTCAATCAGTCAGTCAGTCATTCATTCAGTCAGTCAGGACAAAGCCTTTTATATATATAGAGATTTATTTTTCACGTTTTTACTCCCGTACCATAGGTAACTTACTACAGATAGAGGAAGTACCCCAAAATTCGAACTTCAGATTTAACATAAATACACGTTTTGAGGTCTTCAGAATACAAAAAAATACTGTTTTCAGAAATAAGTGTGTCTGAGAATAGCCTCGCTCCAGAACGGAAAACTGTACGAAAACAAAATTTTGTATGTGAGTAGGGTTTTTTTTTTAAATGTCAAATTTATTTATGTTTGAACTACAAGGTCATATCGTGTTATAATATTTGCTTATCTCAAAATGGAATTATTTTTCTTCGCGTGGAATCATCTAACCCTAGCCGAATGCCACCCGTGTTGTTTTATTTTAGTACACATATTTATCATGGCAAGGAACATTCGCTAAGCTCCACTAAATTATCAGCACTCGTATAATTGTAGATAGTGAGGAAAATTTTATGGGAAATAAGGAACAAAAGAAAAAAATACAGATGTTTACAATTGGAAGCATGAAATGTTGAAAAATTCCTGTTTTACTGAACTCTGCATAGTGATTGAAATGTACTGAGGATTGTACCCAACAATGTAATGCAACACCCTTAGTAAATATTATTATTATTATTATTATTATTATTATTATTATTATTATTATTATTATTAAGTGCCAAAATGGAAATTTCTGAGATTGTGTAGTGGACGGCAAAATGTCTGTTCGTCTGTCTGTCTGTCAGTGTATCTGTAAGCGCGATAACTCAAATACGCTTCATCGGATTTTCATGAAAATTAGTATACGCATTTATAACGTCAATGGGAAGAAGCCTTCTGATCGGTACCAGAATAACGCCCAATTTAGTGCCTATTTTATGGTAATATATTAGAAAGAATTTTATCAAATGCAAATCAGTTCTCATGACAAAATATTTTTGTACAGTTTTTCATATACGACTGTGGAAATTGCAATACACTTAGCTATGACAAATAACATTGCCCACATATTCCTTCACATATCCTTATCAAACTAGACCTTTGTTCTTCCTTAAGCTCTGCTTAATGAATCGATCTGGAGCTTAACTCTGAAATCGATTACAAAAATAACTTATTTTCTCCATATCATAATTGCAAATATCTCTGATTAAACAGAAGCATTCTGGCACTTTCTACATCAGTTTACCTGATTTTATTATCATTGCCTGGTTTTATTATTATTATTATTATTATTATTATTATTATTATTATTATTAACTAGAAGAGAGAACGCGAACAACAGGTTGGGAAACACTGAGCCCTCGATTCGCCGGGGTGGGCCCGTCAGTCCGACATCTGATCCGCGTGTTGACTTAGGGGCTCTAATCCGGCAGGAGCCATAAGGTGTTATGTCCATCAGCCTGACAGATAAGAAGATGTCTTCCAGACTCCGGGACCCCTACCAGGTACCAAGTCATATTTAATATAAGCCACCAGCTAATGGACAGTTTTACACGTTCTTCATCAAGCCTAAAAACTACGCAACTGGTCCCCGCGGACCGCGTGTGGCCCCCGAGGAATTTTCTTGTGGTTCGCAGAGTCAGTTTGAATAATACATTCATTTAATAGGGTATAAGCTGTCCCTGCAATACGACCGCTTATTTTAAATAATAATGTGAAGTGAGAAAATTATATTTTCCATGTCGAGGGTAGAGAAAGTTATGTGACTGCATCACACTGTGCTTCATTTTCGTGGATTTAATTTTTCATTAATTATTTTCACCAATGTATTACACCGATAGCATCAGAATTTGTTAAAGCCCAGTATTATGTAGTTCCCAAAGCCCTGTGTGAACACTGTAAACAAAACACTGTTGTCATGATAACTGAATTGCATTTCATTTTTTCAGTATAATATTCTCAGAAATTATATAAATTTTCAAGGGAAGGAGTGTTTTTTTTTTTTTTTTTTTTAAATTTTAATGTTGACCGCGTTACTCCCCGGTCTTAATTGGGTATGTGTGCAAAATTTCGTGCAAATTCGTCAAGAAATTTAGATTTTGTTTGTTTGTTATGTAAACATGTGGCAGCAGAACTCTCAAACTGTGCCTCATTTCACAATCCTGACTTTTTCCGTGGATTTTCCAAATTTTTTCTTTCATACAAACCTTGTCCTAACATTTACGAACACAAAAATAAATAAATAAATAAATAAATAAGCCCGACAATCAACTCCTGGACGTAATATTCGCCCTCTGACTCTTGAAATTGCGAAATATTTGTGAGAAAAACGTTTGAAAATAAACAAAATCTCGTATTTTATAGTCCAGTTACTCATTGCATACCCAGGCGGCTTCCTTTCGTTAGGAGGAAATGTTTGTTGACAGCTCAACCCATGTTCTTTGTTTTACCGCACCAATCAGCAAGTTACCCCAGCCAATCAAAATCTAAGAATGTCCTGTGGCTATTTTGACAGCAAGTCGTCTACTCCGCGTGGAGTGAAATGCCCAGTTGCAAGATCTAGTTACAGTAAACAATAACACGTGTGAATTGAATAAAGCGAAGGAAGAACTGAGGTCAGTGATAACAATGAGAGAATGTTGCAACGTTGCTTTTGTTTTGGATAGCGGAAGCCCAAGACCGATTTAGTCAGATCAATTAACATAAAGAAACACCGAAACCTTTGAAGCCGACTGGCCATCCAATGAGTAACTGCACTATGGTATCTGCTGTGAACGCCAGCCACAGAGGGACTTTACCATCTGCCAAAAAAGTCTGCATCGCGTATTAAGTTTCCGAGTTAACTCGTAGGGTATCTGTTATTAATTCATATCCAGGGAAAGCCCTAAGGAGCTGCTAGCCTATGGGGAAGCACAATGGAATAATTCCAGCCATCCCACGCAACACAATACAACGAATAGGAGCCTTTGTCTTTCCCGTGCTTTGTACTTCTGTGACCTCAAAGTGAAGCAGGATGAAATATTTAATTTTAGCCTCTGCAGCTACATATGTGTGTAGATTCAGCAGGGAACTCTTCGGAAGCCATGCTGTACAACAGAAATTGGCGCGGAAATAAATTAACTCTTCTGACTGATAAATTTATGTTTTCCAATCTCAGTGGAACGTGGAGTTTGTTTTTACTGTGGCGAGATTTATGTGCTATATATACCAGTATTTTGCCTGTAGTTTGTATTTTGAAGGATGATAAATTATTACAATACAATTGTCTAAATTTTCAAAGAGTTAAGCAATCTTACGCCGCCTATTTGATATTGCCCAATTATGTTTAGCAATGCCTCGGAAGTTGCCTCATAATACTGCATATGACATAACTAGACTTCGGATTTTAGATGAAAACCTATTTTAATCCTTAAGTAATATATGGATGAAAACTTGTATATGCATGTTTCATAAGTGACTATGCCTAAAACTGATACTTTTATAGGACCTAAAACAGCCTATTTTTACGTTAGAGCCTAATATTGCCTGTTTGCTTGTTTTTCCTCTAAAGTTCAAAATTAGGTATTTTTTGTTATAAATTAGCATTTATTTTCAATTTGTAACAAAGTTTTAGTTCGGAATGTGCAGTACATGACACATTTGTGACTTGGTTAAATAGTAAGGAATGTTTCGTCTTCAGTAGAAAAATTCCTTGGAATTCCAAGAAAATGTACCTAGTGTTTTTCTCCAGACTCCCACATCCAGAAAAAAAAAAGTAGTTCTCTGAATCACTGTGGGATACAAGGGGTTGAATATGCTAGTATGATATGCGTAGCTTCTGGGTGCAGGGATTAGGTTTTGACTGTTATGGTAGTAATACAGGCCCTAGTAATAGGTAGGGACCGGATTCTTAGGTTTTTACCTATTTTTTTCCTTACTTCCAAAACAAAAAGTGCTCATACACTTTTTCGAATCATGTCCATAGGATTCATCCACATTAATTCTGTGGCACCTAAAAATACCTAAATGGGGTATAAAAACCTAATATACCTAAACGGGATATAAAACCTAAAATATCTAATTTAGGCTACTTTTTTGTCTTTTTTGTTTGTCAGTTGAGAAATCGATATTTTGCGGAGAGACGATAATTTTTGTCGGGTTGAAATTAATACCACCAGCGTTTCGTTCAACTCATTGTCGTCTAGGATGGACAGTATCTAGAGAGGAAGTGTAACAGTACCGGTGTATTCCCTTTAAAATATTCGTACGAACAACCATTGTTGCCGTGTATGGACAAGGATATAGATTTCTATGTTTTAAAGCGCTTGTTTGCCTTTATTACTTCACGGTTATTCATACTTTGTGGTCACACTGTGAATTTTAAGAAGACGTGTTAATTATGCCGAAACAAATGAAATCGAGTTTATTACGGCAGTGGATTGGCGGCGACCTGAATTATTTCACTATACATGGCAAAGTAATATTTCGTCAGGCTTGCCAGAAACACGTAAGTATTATTTACCTTTCTAGAAAAGGGGGAAGTTTTCATCCCTAGTTGATCTGTTGTGCGGTTAGCATGCGTAACAACCGAAGAAAGGAAAATAATCAATGTCACATTATCCACATCCAACCATAAAGTATTTTACTTACTAAATTAAAAGCATCGGATTCGAATCCTGAGAAGGATAGTGTCTAGATACAGTATTAACTATTAACTAAGAGATAACAGGAAGAACTTTACAGTTGAGAATCTTGAAAGATAAAGTGATATACTGTAACCAGGAAATGTGAGGCAATCTTATTTTCACTGCTTATTTTGATTGTTTATGCTTTCTTTCTTCAATTGTATAATATTGTCCAAAAGCAAGTTTACACAAATTTAAGTCAATTTTTGTTTCGATAAACTTTACAAGTATTATGTATTGAATGCTATGTAGCACATTCAAATTCACTAAACCAGTTATTCTACCCGGAAAAGATATTTTGGACAAAAAACCTACAAAAAACTATTTCACCTAATGGAAAACCTAAAACAGTGTTTTTAAAAACCTAAAAATCCGGTCCCTAGTACCATTCTGTGTACCATAGACCTATATCTGTGTTTTATTATGATTATTGATTAATGGTGACTTCAATAAATATAATATTCTGCATTGCAATTCAGATATTTCAGAAAATTGGCAACTTAACGATTTTATAAGAGACTATTTTACGATTTTTAGAACCTATTTTCCAATTTTTAGAGCCTATTTTAGGTGCCTAAAACAGCATTTTTAGCGACCTAAAAGTCCGAAGTCTAGACATATCTTGACTGTGTGTCAGGTAGACCATTAAGGGCAATCAATCATAGGAGAGAGGTTCCATCTGGCGCTGTGAATTGAACTCTGGCTTAGTAGAGCATTGGTAGAGATAGCCAAAGGTCCTGGGTTTAAGTTCCAGTGAGAGGAATTTTTCTCCTATAATATTCTCATATAATGTCCAACAGAGACAATAATCTGTGGTTCATGAATGTATATGCATATTTCTATCTAAGCTTATATAAACTATTTTAAAAAATGTGTAAATGGGGAACTGAAATGCAAATATGACAGTTTATAGCTAAGAATAAGGGGAGGGGGTGATTGTAAGCAGGAAGCTTAGTGTTTTTATTTCTGGTGATCTCCACACAATGTGTTTAGTGTGTGGTGCGCCACAGGAAAGGGTTGAGGGCGCCGGAAGTGCAGTTATTTACATTGCCGACAGATGTCAGTCATCTCAATTCAGACAGTTGAGGTTTTTTATTGTGTTGTGGAGCTGACACCAAGGTAAACAGTTTACTCTGCCAGACTGCGTTTACTCTCGCAACCTGTATCAAACCCGGGTCTTCCCAGTCTGAGACCCTAGCAATCCAATCAAATGTAAGAAATCTATAACCAGTAATTCTGCGGACAGTTATAACTAGGGGCGGATTTCTATGACATGTCACATTTTTCCCCTTTGCATTATTTCAGGTTTCCGACTAATTTAAACCAGATTCCAAGCATCCTGGTGAAAATGGAACGGCTTTTATTGTGCATATAACTGCATATTTAGGAAGTTTTGAACTATTGTAGCATATTTAGTATGAATATGCATATTTAGGTCATATTTTCGGAATATTTGTGTGCATATTAAAGAAATTTTGAAGTTTAATATCATATTTTGTAAATTTTGCATTATAATGATGCTTTTTGAGAATTTACAGATATTTTAAATAATTTACATTATATTTTAATAAAATGAATTGTAATGAAATATTTAAAAAAAAAATACACAATGTGTAAGTAGTAAAGTCATATTTTAAATTTTATTGGTCATAATTTTTTTAGGTCATAAATGCATGCATATATCTTTTTTTTTAAGTCATAGAAATCCGCCCCTACTAATAACATAACAGTCAGCATCTTAAAAAGGAACAAAAAATAAAAATTCTTACATATACGTCGTTTTTAATGACTTCAAAGGACTTTTATACCACTTACTTACTCACTCAATGGCAATAGACAATTCCTAAGGAAGTTAAAGGGATATTATCTATTTTATGGAACCCGAAGGTTCATTGCCGCGCGTACCTGAGCCCGCCATTCAACCCTATTCTGTGCTAACTCCATCCAACCATCCTTCACAAATCTTACTTCCCTTAAATCTATACAATAATCAATCAAAAACAGTCGTAAGCAACTTGTCTATAATGGCAATTAAGATACTTTAAAAAAATTTTATTTAATTAATTTTTTTATATTTTTTATTTTTTTTTATTTTTTAAAATTATTATTATTATTATTATTATTATTATTATTATTACTTTTTTTAATACTCGTATGAAAATTATGAAATTTCTTGTGTCTTAATTAATGCCATTATAGGCTCGTGTACTATTAAAATGTCCGCCGCCGTGGGTGAGTTGGTAGCGTGACTGCCAACTACCTGGGCGGCCCGGGTTCGATTCCCGGCCGGGTCAGGGATTTTTCAGTAGTGAAAAATGTCTTTCCCGGGTTCAGGACTGGGTGTGTGTGTCCTTAGGTTTAAGTAGGTAGGGGACTGGCGCACCCCGGTAACAAATCCGCTGAGAATATCCCCTTACGGGATCACCAGGGGTCGCTCGCGAACCTGAGGAATAAACTATTAAAATATCTAGGGGATAAATTAATAAACGCGGGTACCTTGTTAGGATCAAAATAAATGAAAAACATGCAATGGCAATGAGGTCAGTTCCACTGTGAACCTTCTTTCCACAACAATGGAATACTTGAGAAAATGCAAATTTAACTTTCTGCTCCAGTGTGAACTCTGCCATTTCGTCGTATCTCAAAAGCATGCGCACAAACGTAATAATTTCAAAGACGCCCAAACTAAGACACGTCTCAATTTCTCACTCAATATACAAACCCGTGCCGGACTGCACAGAAAACAGTTAACACAATGATTAGTCTCGAACTTTATTTCTTGTACTTTATCATGTATCCTTATATTGAATTTAAATTTATGTTCCAATTAATTTTCCACCAATTTATTAGAGATTTAAGAAACTACTGTATCCTACATGAAATGAAGTATTAATAACATTATATTAAATTAAACATATGTCTCAATGCAACTATTACAGTCTATCACTTAGGACTTCATATTAATATATATATATATATATATAGAAATGGTTTTCATAAGTAGGTCTCTTAGCATTGAGGAGGGACAGAAGTAATTAAAAACAATTTTTTAAAATTTGGATAAAAGTTTTTTTTTAACAGGGCAATCTTTAGCATTCTTCTGAAATTTGTAAAATGACTTGAAACATATAAATCAGAAAATACTCGCGTCATATGTCGAATAAAATTCATTTTTCCTTTGTCTAACGGTGATAAAGGTAAGTTAGAGGAAGAGTTATGCTCCACTCTGAAATTTTATGTCCAGTTTTCAACATAAATACATGTTTTGTGGTCTCCTGAGTACAGAAATGTTATGTCTGTGTATCTGTGAACAACACAGCTTGAGAATGAGAAAATCGTATAAAAACAATATTTTATATTTTAGTTTGGGGATGCGACGAAGATAGACGATGACTTTTTCTTGGAAAAAGGTAGTATTTGTCATCCTCCTATAATTGTGAAATATTATGTTTTGTGCAACAGCGTTTTATTATGAGTGGAAGGAGAGCTTGGGGGTAACAAGTATTACCCTTATGCCCTTTCTCTTACCGTTTCTACCATTTTACACAACAACAACAAAAAGTGTGCGTTGAACGCCACGCGACAGAAGTGAAACTTGTTTTAATTTTTTGATTTTTTCAATTTTGGATTATTGAATTTTTCCAATTTTGATTTGTTGGACTTTTTAATATTGAGTTTTTGGAGTTCCTTAGTTTTTTATTTTGAATTTTTTATTTTTGAATTTTCTTAATTTTGGATTTTGTATTTTTATTTTTTTTAATTTTAGATATTTCAATTTGTTATTTTTTGGTTTTTTTAATTTTTTATTTTTAATTTTTTAAATTTTGGGTTTTGGATTTTTTATTTTTTAAATTGGATTTTTGATTTTTTTTTAATTTTGGTTTTTTATTTATTAATTTTGGATTTTTTTACTTTTTAATTTTGGATTTTTGAATTTTTGAATTTTAAAATTTTGTTTTTAAAAATTTTGGAATTTTTTAAATTTTTTATCTTTGAATTTTTTTTATTTTTTGGATTTTTTAATTTTTGGTTTTTCGATGTGTATTAATTTTGGATTTTTATGTTTTTTAAATTTTGGATTTTGGATTTTTTAATTTTTAACTTTAAATTTTTTTAAGTTTTGGATAAGCCTAATCATTGGGATGATTGTTTTCTGTGCAGTCCGTTCCGTTACACCTCATTAATTTCGTGACGATTTTGAGCGTTACACAAGCTACCGCGGCTAAAGAAGTTTCACTTCAAAAATAGTTTTCGTGATTTTGTCAGAAACACACAATGTGCCATCATTAAATTCAGATTTCAAGCCTTGTAAGGTGAACAACTTGTAAGAACTTACGGGCTATTGATAGACCACTTTGGGTTTTATTCCCGAGCGATTCTGATGCGATAGTTAAGGGTTCATATCCCGTGGTGGACCAATCTGTAGACGTGAATGGAACAGCCAAGTGACCAGCCTTTGTAAAGGACAATAAAATGAAATGAAATGAGATTGGAGAGTGGCGCTAACAAGACAGACTGACAGTGTGAGTGGCAGTTTGTTTTGACTCAGCATCACACAGGGTGTTTACAAGTGAACCCGTCATAACAAATCCACAGCAATTACCCCGGGCTCCCTCCTCTAGTTTTTACTTTTCAATATGTCGCCTTGTTGTTAACTTACGGAAGAAAAATGTGTTACCAACTGGTTTCTTTTGTCTATACAGCAAGGGCTTCATCAAATAATTCCCTCAAGCCTTAAATAACACACGTGTTAATTATTACAGTGTTATAACGTTTGTTAGGACTATTTCACGACGGTTTAGGCCTGTGACCATCAGAAACTGAGAAAAAATTTGTCATAGGTAATGCCACAAGTCGCCAATAATATTAGTACATACAAGGCGCGTCCAGAAAGTAAATTTCTCTGGGCCAGCTTACAGAAACAAAACACAATTTCATGGAAATATTTATTGCAACGGATACAGCAAGTGTTCAGCTATTTTTCAACATATTCGCCACCACAATTGAGGCATTTGTCATACCGTGAGACCAACTTTTGAACACCTGTTGTCGTAGAAGTCTGCCGCCTGGGATTTGAACCACTGCGTGACAACCATCTCTGCCTCTTTCATTCTCTGTCATTTCTTGAGGTGTAGGAGAAGATGGAAACCACTGGGAACGAGATTCGGGCTGTAGAGTGGAGTTTTAAACACCTCCTAGCAATCTCCTGCAGAAGTTAGGCTTTTAAACATCCACCTTACAGCCCGGACCTCGCTCCCATTGATTTCCATCTTTTCGTACGCCTCAAGAAATTACAGAGAATGACAGAGAAGGGGAAATGGTTGTCACATGATGGTTCAAATCCCAGGCAACAGACTTCTACGACACAGGTATTCAAAAGTTGGTCCCACTGTATGACAAACATTGTCAATTCCGGTGGCGAATTTGTTGAAAAATTGCTGAACACTTCCTTTATCTGTTGACATATAAATGTCCATGAAATTGTGTTTTGTTTCTGTAAACAGAATCTTACTTTATGGACGCGTCTCTTAATTAATAAATTGTATTAAAACTGGGTTGTTTGAATATAACTTTAGACTGAGACGGTGCTGTTATAAGGCTTAATCAAAGTGGCTGTTTTCTGTGAACAAAAGACGATCAGTTAACAAACATCCATTTGGGCCTGTTGAAGTATTTTTGATGAAATCGCATGGAATTGTCGATCGATTCGATTTTGTTAGCCCGCTCTGCTTGATTCATTTGTTTATAACATCACGACACGCAGGTATCTGAACTTTTGCATAGTTGGTTGGAAGGAGGATCATGAATACAGGCCCAAATGGGTAAACATTGATCGATTTGGAGTAAACGCAGTATGTTGGGGTTTCTGAGCCAGGGAACTCGAATTTGAGGTCTTTTTATGAATGACTTAGGTGATAACTGATAAGAAATAAGCTACACTGCTACGGTAACCACTTACCTGACTTACCAGGTGTTGGAAGGACTGAGCCGATGGGTCCAGTCTGTCCAGGTCCGTGTGGAGAGCGAACTCCGTCAGTGCCTTCCACGGGGGTTGGTACGACTGCACCTCTATGGGGTTGATGCCGAGGGGACTTTCGTGCCGCACGGGACTCGACGCCACCATGGGGATCCCTTGCATGCTCCCGTAGCCCAGCTTCCTCCCGTCCTGCAACCCAACAAACGCAATCTGAAACACCAACACACCACTTCTGATTCTGAGGGATCGATTTTAATTAGGGATGGGTCGATACCAGATTTTCTCGATACCCGATACTCGATACCGATACATGAGTTTTTCCTAGATACTCGATACTTCGATACTCGATACCTTCAATAAAAGCAGTTTCAATAAATAGGTACATTAAAAATTAAAATTAGAGAGAACTGCTTAATACCAACTAAATTAATTAAGTTTGCATATTTAATTAGACAAAATTTAGTATCATCAGTAGCCTATAATTATTTTTAAACTCTACATTAAAACTAAGATTAGTTTTTGAAACAGTCCACTTACAAGTTTTTTGTTAAAAAATACTAGCATTCTCACTTAATTGCAGAAAAGTATCGAAAAAGTATCGAGCGAGTTTTCTGAAGTATCGTTCGATGCCGATACCATGCAAGTATCGAGAGTATCGAGGTATCGAAAGTATCGAGGACCCATCCCTAATTTTAATCTCACCTATTAATGTTATGCTTGGTATCGACAAACACGAATAAAATGTGTTTATTAAATAGGTTAATATTACTGCCCATCAATAAAAAAAACTTAAATATATACAGAAACATATCACACACATCACTTAGACACTGTTTTTGTGGTTATAAACATCTCAAGCTCAATGGGGAATGGCGTCGCGCAGGATATCTGCACTATTACGCTTACTGATGTCTCTGATAAGCAGGGCTCGGAAGTGTTCTACCTAAAAAATACTTACAATACTCTAAAGAATGACCTAATAACTGGAAAAGGGACGTAAAGATGTGATACAAGAAACAAAACACAACTTCATGGAAATAATTATTGCAACATATAAGTTACAGCAAGTGTTCAGCTATTTTTCAACATATTCCCCACCGGAATTTAAACATGTCATACCGTGGGATCAACTTTTGAATACCGCTTGGGATTTGAACCACAGTGTGACAACCACCTTCGCCTCTCTGTCATTCTCTCTCATTTATTGAGGTGTAGGAAAAGATTAAAATCACTGGGAGCAAAGTCCGGGCTGTAGGGTGGATGTTGAAACACTTCCTAGCTGAACTTTTGCAGGACACGTGCTGGGAAGTGTTCAAACTTTCACCCTACAGTCCGCACCTCGCTCCCAGTGATTTACATCTTTTCCTACACCTCAAGAAATGACAAGAGAATGACAGACAGGCGGAGATGGTACTATTTTATATTTTGTTGTATTATTGCAAGTAGAAAGATGTATTAATAAGGAAGTGCACACTTATTTTCTATCAACGCACAGCCAAGATAGATCTCTCTATAGTGTAGATAGTTTTTTTTTTTTCAATATAGGCTACAAATTACGATGCAAATATTTTCTCATTTATATGACATTTTACAAATTTCAGAACAAAATTGTACAGTTGGGGCTGTTAAAAGCCTTTTTTTAATCCAAAATTTAGGGGGAAAAAACTGATTTTACTCTTAGAAGATGTTCCCATAGTGGTATTACTTATCAAAACCATTTCTACAATGTTTTTAAAAAATCCGAGATGGTGTCTTGGAGGTCGCGGGTTCAAATCCCGTGGCCGGCCAATTTGTTATGGGTTTTTTCATGTTTTCCACATTCGTAAAGGTAAAACGCCGAAATGAATATTTACATATCATCCCCAATAGTTCATCCAAATCATTATTTTAGATTTATCAGATGCCGTGAACACATCAACAACACAAAACAGTTCAGTTCAACATCAATAGTTTCATGGCCTACTATTACAAACACAGAACCTGAACTCTTGACATGGCCTCCATGCTCAAAGTAGTATAAATACAGCTGATTTTTAAAATAAAGCAAGTCAATAGGCTATTGTAATTTCTAAGACGGACATTAGATTATCCTACATTGAAAGGATAGATGATTTAATTTAATGTAATATTACTAATCCATATATTCATAGCGTATCCCACAGTGTCTTATATGTCTGATAAAATTATGGGCAAACGAAACCGGAAGAAAATTTAGATTGCCTGTAAAATTACAGAATAAGGCACAAGAAATAAACTACGGTCCTAATCATTGTGTTAACTGTTTTCTGTGCAGTCCGTCACGGGTTTGTATATTGCGTGAGAAACTGAGTCTAGCGCATTGAAAGAAAGAACACCAAATAAAACCAATTTTAAGGTTGGTCGCCCGCTCCCCATATATCTGTAAATACCTTCTCAAAAATATAAGTTACAAGGATGCAGTCGAACATAAACAATCCAAGTTTTAGCAACCATAAGAGTTTTATGCGTTGTTGAATTTCTGATTTTCTTCCAGTTTGGCATTACTGTTCCTTGAAATCTTTAAAAATGGTGTATGTGTAAGGATTTTTGAAGTGAAACTTCTTTAGCCGCGGTAGGGGTAAATCGAGAGCATGTGTAACGCTCCAAAATCGTCACGAAATTAATGTAACGCTCAAAATCGTCACGAAATTAGTGAGGTGTGACGGAACGGACTGCACAGAAAACAATTCCATGATTAGGCTTATCCAAAGTTTAAAAGATTAAAAAAATAAAAGATCCAAAATTTGAAAAATCCAAAATTAAAAGATCCATAATTCCAAAATTAAAAAATTAAAAGATCCAAAATTCAGGAGTCCAAAAATTCAAAATTTAAAAAATAAAAAATCCAAAATTTAAAAATAAAAAACAAATAAAATTTAAAATTAAAAAAATTCAAAATTAAAAAAATTCAAAAATAAAAAATTTTAAAAATATAAATCCAAAATTTAATAATAAAAATATCCAAAATTAAAAAATCGAAAATTAAAAAATCAAAAATTAAAGAAGTCTAAAAGCCCAATATTAAAATGTCCAACAATCCAAAATTGAAAAAATCCAACAATCCAAAATTGAAAAAAATCCAAAAATTTAAACAAGTTTCACTTCTGTCGCATGGCGTACCACGCACACTTTTTTTACTTTCTGATTCCATTTCAAGATGAACACTTTTGTCAGGTCTGCTGTAGTTAATGATGTATCTGATATTGTTTTGTAAACACTACTAGAATTGAAGTCTGCAGGTAGTGTTATGAGACCCTTGGGAATAATAAAGCTCTTCCCCTTTCTCTGGGCGATAGAGTTTCAAGCGAGGGTGGTCCACAGCCCAGAAAACTGCCGGCGGCCTCCCGAAACTTTGTCATCCACCACACAAGACGCCCAGTTCAATCCCCCCTGAGATCCATGACCTCTATCTATTATCAACACTTATATGCATGTACTGATGCTATTAAATTGTCTTTTTAGACAGTCGAAGGTAAAAGAAGCCCTTTAGCGGTAGACGATGTTAGTTAAAAGGAGAAAATTATGGCACTGAGTGGTTCCTTACTTATTTATTCAATGGCAATAGACAATTCCTAAGCAAGCTAAAGGAATATTATCTATTTTATGGACGTTCATTGCCGCGCTTACCCAAGTCCGCCATTCAACCCTATTCTGTGCTAACTCCATCCAACCATCCCTCGCAAATCCTACTTCTCTTAAATCTATCCTAATATTGTCCTCCCACCTACTTCCAGGTCTTCCAGGTGGTCTTTTCCCTTCGGGTCTCCCAGTCAATTTTTTCCTCCCCCATGTCCAGCCCATTTCATATGAAGCTTGTCGTTATGCAGTTTTCATCTGTCTTAGATTTGAATATTTTCCTAAGCCTCCTGTGTTCGAACACACTCAGATTATGTAAGGGGCCATGTCTCACATCCATATAACTGACTGACAGAGAATCAACGTAGAGCATAAACTATAATAGGTAGAGATTGGAATTTTGATACTAGGCCTATCTTCGTTTCATAATGTAAGTGCTCACTAAGAAAGGATTTTGAAAAGTTTTGTTTTTAAATTAAAAAAATTAAATGTTTTTTGAGAATACTTAGGCCTAATTCCTTTTTACACAGACTTATCAAATCCAAATCACAATTCACATGACAACAGTGTATTGTTGCCAGTGGTCTCAGATAGGTTTGAAAATAAATGATACGGGACTTGGATAATTTAGAGAAGCTATCAATATAATTCATCTAATTCACAATTTGATGGCGTCACATAACTTTCTCTACCATACGAGGTATGGTAATATGTATATTATTAAATCGCAGGTTTTTTTTAGAGGGAAGTATGCAATCAGACTATCTTTTTAATTTCATCCCCGAAACGGTTTGATGGTAACATGAGAAGTGAGAAATAAAATATTCCGCAAAGACAATACTATTTTATGATACCGGAATTTCTATTTCTTATTATTTTAACCCCTACCAGGCTTGGTGTGTAGAAGCGATGGGATGCAAAATTCTACATCCTCTAGAGCCATAAAAACCTATATGAAGCGTTTTCTGAGCGGATAGTTTGACCGTGATCTTCATTTCGAATTTTTATACCTATATAAGGACCTTTAATTTGTAAATCGAAAGTCCTTCAAAAGTTAATTTCGAATTACAAAATACAAAACCCGGGCGACGCTGGACCTTTTAAGCTAGAATATGTAAGACTCAAAAACTTTCTCGCACGTTAACATGTATTATTAAGGTTTTTAGGCAATATATTTGGTACCGTTTATTTTGAAAAAAATAACCCCTTACAAACAGCGAGCAAAAAAGAAATGATGATCAAGGTAAAAGTTAAAATGACATATGAAAGCAGCTGAAATATTAATTTAGTTTGTCGGACCGTGCAGTAAACATTCCACTTAATGGCCTGTGATTGACTCCAGTGAATTCCATAACAAGGAAGGCCTTGCAATGAATCTTGGAATTGTCCCCTTATAAAAGACTCCCCAACATTTCAGACAAAAACAGACTTTGGACTGTAGGAGTTGTTCCCTCATGAGAGAAATTCTTGGGGACAAGAAAGTTCTAAACCACACCCAGGACTAGACATAAAAGAGGAAGGAGCCAGGTACCAGAAATCCTCAGTTCGATTCCAATACCCATCTCTCTCAGTTCCAAACAAGGTAAAAAATCTGAACTTTTTGGAACTTTGTTGGTTACAGGCTACAAGCTATGAGCTATGTCTGCCAAATTTCAGGTTTCTAGCTCATCTGGAAGTGTGTAAACATTACTGGTCAAATTCCATGGGTAAGTTACTAATAACTTATTAAAAAGTTCTTCAATCTTGGTGGCGATCGATACATCGCTTGCTTTCCGCCACGTCATACTTAATTGCTACGCATTAAATCGCAAAAGAATGTAATGGAATATAAAGATAAATGGTCTGACAATTAAATTGAGAAACTGAACTCAAATTTGAAACTGCAATTTCAGTTGAGTGTGTCAGATTTCAAGTATACAGCACAAATTCTTTAGAAAATCCTCTCAACACTTCGGTCACCGGACCACGCGTCTTCAGTAAGGAATACTGGAACTGCAGAAACAGGGTAAGATGTAAGTCCTTGCACACCCCATGTCTGTCATAAGGGGGGGGGGTGTTGATACTGTCATACAATACATCTCACTCATGTTTGTTCTGCTGTCAGCTTCCCACAGCCGTCACTGTGTGTGACATGTCTCCCTCACCAATCATAACCAACACAAGCAGTTCCGTAATAATAATAATAATAATAATAATAATAATAATAATACAGCTTCGGAAGAACATAATCTGAGTGTGTTAGAAAATAGGGGGCTTAGGAAAATATTCGGACCTAAGAGAGATGAAAACTGCATAACGACGAGCTTCATAACCTGTATTCTTCACCGGATATAGTAAGGGTAATTAAATCACGGAGGATTAAATGGGGAGGAAAGACATATCTCAAAAGTATTAACTAGAAGACCCGAAGGGAAAAGACCACTTGGAAGATCTAGACATAGGTGGAAGGACAATATTAGGATAGATTTAAAGGAAGTAGGATTTGCGAGGGATGGTTGGATGGAGTTAGCACAGAATAGGGTTGAATGGCGGGCTCATGTAAGCGCGGCAATGAACCTTCGGGTTTCATAGAATAGATAATATTCCTGGAGCTCGCTTAGGAATTGTCTATTGCCATTGAGTAAGTAAGTATTTTGCTATTTAGTCTCATAAGCTCTGTAACTGCTATGGCCTTCTGTTACAAACACAGCTATTTTAACCATTACAGGAGTCACAAGGTCAATGACATCAGTGACATTGATCTCTGACTGATTTCTCTTGTTTTTTGGTCGCATCACGAGTGAAGTTTAGCTTAGTTTAATTTAGTTTAGGTTTGGTTAAATATTAAAATTGTCTATTATTGACGGTTGAGTAATCGAAAAAAAGGGTGCTTAGGAGAATATTTGGGCCTAAGAGAGATGAAAACTGCATAACGACGAGCTTCATAACCTGTATTCTTCACCGGATATAGTAAGGGTAATTAAATCACGGAGGATCAAATGGGGAGGAAAGACATAGCTCAAAAGTATTGACTGGTAGACACGAAGGGAAAAGACCACTTGGGAGACCTAGACATAGGTGGGCTTATGAAAATATTCAGACCTAAGAGAGATGACCCGAAGGGAAAAGACCTCCTGGAAGACCTGGAAGTAGGTGGGAGGACAATGTTAGGATAGATTTAAGGAAAGTAGGAATTGCGAGGGATGGCTGGATGGAGTTAGCACGGAATAGGGTTGAATGGTGGGCTCATGTAAGCGCGGCAATGAACCTCCGGGTTCCATAAAATAAATAATATTTCTTTAACTCGCTTAGGAATTATCTATTATCTTAAAGTAAGTAAGTAGTAATGATAAAATATATATGCATATGCATTCATGAACCTCAAATTAGTGTCTCTGTTGGACATTACATGATAGTATTAGCCTATAGGAGAGAGGTTCCATCTGGCCCTGTGAATTGAACTCTGGCTTAGCTCAGTTGGTATAGCATTGGCACGGATAGCCAAAGGTCCTGGGTTCAAATTCCCGTGTGAGAGGAATTTTTCTCCTATAATATTCTAATGTATTTTACTATTTAACCATAATGAACCTAAAAAAAAAGTGCAGAACGACTTTAGGATTATTTCGGTGTAAAATATTAAAAATCTGAGCTTCTTGGAACATTCCCATCGGTTAGAGGCTAAAAGCTATAGGCCTATGTCTGCCAGATTTCAGTTTCTGGCTCATCTGGAAGGGCGTAAACATTAGGCCTACAGACTGTGGCTTTATAACATGAAGACTCGCTTCGCTCACTGGGGGCTCCACCCCCCCCCCCGAGGTTCTTGGGAAAGGTTTTTTAAAAAAATTATGGGAGATAGATTTAGTCTGCTGTATCGTCAGAGCCCTAAGTGAACTCTGTTTGATAATTAGAGACCTGATTTTAAAGGGAAAATTTTCACTCAAAAAAGGACGAAAAAAGGGAAAATTATTGCCAAAAAAAGGTGGGGAAAAAGGGAAAATTATTGCCAAAAAAAAAAGTGGGAAAAAAAGGGATATAAAAGTAAGAGAGCGTAAAAATTCAACAGAGAGATACATGTTTGTTTTATGTAAAGCCTTTGCTTGCTCTACAGCTGCTGATTCTGTAACATCTAGTGACTGAAGAAATTTTTTGGTCTTGTTGAAATTCTCACAGAGGAAAATAGCACACGAAATCCATGTTCCCCACCTTGTTATAATGGGCAACTTAGTCAATGGCAAGCCTGTGATTTCCCTGAAACGCTCTATTCTGCTGGTAGGAATTAATTTTTCAATGGTGAATCAGTTAAAAATTTTTTAATGTTTTCATTTTACCAAATACTGGGTAATTTACGAATTTTTCAAAATAAATCAGCAAAAAAGGTACTTGAAAGGGAAAATTCATTTAAAAAAGGGAAATGAGCCTAAAAAGGGGAAAAAAGGGACGTTAAAACCAGGTCATTTGCAGTTGAAACGTACTCAGTAATGTCCTGTTCAATTTTATCACGTTTTGTGATGAAATATAAATAAATGGTGCAAAAATACGTTGCACAAACTTTCTCGCATATACGTGTTAAAGGCTAGCACAGAAAAAATTAAATTAAAGAGACAATTAAATTTTATTTATTACATTTTCATAAAACTAAGAAGTATCTAGAACGGAAACCATCAGAGTCAATCTTCATGTTTAATGCTTTTACCGTGAAATAATAATAATAATAATGAATGACAGTAAAACTGCATATTATTAGTACTACTAGTATTACTAAGGGGAAAATTAAAATATAAGTCGCACCTTGGGATAAATCGGCACCACCCAACCCACCCACCAATACAAGGACAGTTGGTCACTCTGCTTCGCTCAGAAACAAAATACATCACACAGTAAATGCAAATGTGAATATCGAATGGACGGAGCTTAAGGGGCGACTTATATTTGAATTTCGCTATACTAAAACTAAAACTAAACTCCGTGGCACTACATTCCTTTAGGGATTTGGTCTACCAACCGACCGGTGTGTCATCTACCACAGGCAGATGGCAGGGTTGGGGCATGTGGTCAGCATGCCGACCCCCACGACCGTTAATGGTGGTTTCCATGACCGGAGCCGCTACTTCTCTATCAAGTAGCTCCTCAATTTGAATCACGAGGAAGTGTACCCCTACCAGACCCCTCAACCTCAGAAAAATCCAAGGATGTACCGGGGATCGAACCCGGACCGACGGATCTGACGCTAACCACAAGACCACGCCGGCGGTCCTACTGCTATTACTACTTAGGTTATATTGCACGCTTTAACTGCATTGTAGGTCATGTAATGTGTTTAGTATGTTTGCGTGAACTATTAGTCTATTGTAACAACTCATTCGCGTCATCTGTTTCTATTGTTTAGTGATGTCTTCGTATGTGGCATTCAGTTTAAACGATTATAATATCCAGTGACGTAGCGGCGATGAGTTATGGAAAATAAGCAAGTCCTATAAACCCGGCGTTTGCTTTTGCGAGGTAACCATGAAAAACCCAAGTCAATTTGGGCGGCCACGAGGTTTGATTTGAACTCAGGACTTCTTCCCTGTTAGCCCATAGGCCTACCACATCGCTGTAATTGGTTTTAGTGTGTTCATTGCGACTGAGCTAAACTGATTGCATTTCACAACAATAAGTACATTAGGCCTATAGTTTTCTTGTTGCTAGTGGCAACAAAATGCCATTCATATTTTAATTGATATGTATGTTCTGAAATTCGCATTTAAGCTGTACTTATTTCGTTTTTATCTTGATATCTATTAATTGTATAAAGAAATGTTTTAAACAAAAAATGTCCATTTTAATTTTCTCTACAACTTTACTGTGGTAGGTTTTCATGTATCACTTACTGTAATGGATATAATCTAGAAAAACTGAAAATGGATACGAGTAAAGTGCCCCTTAAGTCATTTTTGCGGAAATACGGATATAGCCATTTTATTAGTCACAGATAAGACTTTACAATTCTAAATTTTTATTAAAATCGTTAGAGCCATTTTTTCAAAAAACATTTTTTTTTAAAAAGTTTTCATGAAAAGTCCCCTTAATATTTCAGTTGTAAAACTAAATTTCTGGGCGGTTCGACAAAATTTCGAAAAAGTTCTTAATTCAAAAAATGAAGTAAATACAACGAGCCGTTTACCCGCTGTGCTTGTCCACGGACAGACGGACAGACGGACAGACGTCATTCCAAAAATACTTTTTTCGGTTTCTAGGCTTCATGAAACGTGCTCTCCCGGTGTTAATTTAACTTCGATTTTTTGTCACGATCACAATACTTTCTCTATACTCCGTATAAGCGAGAAAGTAAAAAAGGAATTCCCTTTAAAATCCGGTCTCTATTGATAATACCGTTGCCATGGAAACCGAGCCCATTTTCGGGGGGTTTGGAGCTAAAAATTGAAAAAATAAACTTTTTGGAATTTTCCTGTGGTGTACAGCTTGAAAGCTATATGTGTACCAAATTTCAAGTTTCATACTGTGGCTTTATAATGTATGGACAACCGACAATTTCCTGTAGGCCTACCATAGGCGTACCGAGGGGGGGGTTTGGGGGTTCGAACCCCCCCCCATTGATTAAAAAAAGGAAAATTGTATGATGTTTTAAAGTCTGCCCATAAATTACTTAATACAAGTATAAAGCGTGGGAAGCTTAAAACTCGTTATTTTGCGCCTTAATTTCTAAAATTTTCCGGGGCAACACCCCCGGAAGCTTAAAACTCATTATTTTGCGTATTAATTTTTAAAATTTTCCGGGGGAAGACCCGCGGAAGCTTAAAACTCGTTATTTTGCATCTTAATTTTTAAAATTTTCCGGGGAGTACCCCCGGACCCCCCTCTCCCTGGAGGGTATTCCATACCCCCCAGACCCCGCGGATGTTATAACCCCCTCCATAAGGTCGGCCTGGTTACGCCTATGAGGCCTACTATTTCCTAAAGACTAAAACATTGCACTAGCCTATGATGACGTATAAAGGTATGCACTGATGGAGACATCGCCAGTTTCCTAAGCAACTTGATCACTATAATTCCCGGAAACACAACTGAATAATTGAAACAGATGCTGCATTGTGTCGCAACTTCGCACAGTTCAGCGACTGCAAGTTCTTAGAAGCCGGGATCTGAACCCGGGGTTTTTACAAACTGCGCGATATGCGGGGAGGGTAGCATACCACCCAGGCGTCGACTGTTCACAACAGAGAACTATGCGAAGTTGGTTGGCTTATGGTTATTTAACGACGGAGATGAACTTCAACTTAGGCCTGTGACCGGAATTTTGTCCCGCAGGAGTTCTTTTACATGCCTGTAAATCTACTGACATACTATGCGAAGTAATCTGACGTGAAACTCTCACATA
The DNA here is from genome assembly GCA_964059195.1 of Ectobius pallidus. Taxonomy (NCBI): domain Eukaryota; kingdom Metazoa; phylum Arthropoda; class Insecta; order Blattodea; family Ectobiidae; genus Ectobius; species Ectobius pallidus. Next base: position 2,373,595 of record CAXKWD010000003.1, on the reverse strand, counting down.
ACTTCCTCTTCTTCTCATGTATTGCAGGCGTAGATAGATTTGAAAGTTCAAATTTACAACATTGTGAACGGGCATCTACTAAGGGAGTAATGAATATTTTGTTCTATGACCTCATTTTTGTCACCCCTTTCAGTAAGGGTTGGTAGTAACAGACATTTTTCAGACAAGAGTTTTAGATGATACTAGCTTAAAAGACCCGGCGTCGCCCGGGTTTTGTATTTTGTAATTGGAAATTAGCTTATGAAGGATTTTCAATTTTAAATTCTAGGTCCTTATATAGGCATTTATAATTTGAAATAGGAAGAACGACTTATTACACTCAAACTATTCCCTCAGAAAACGCTTGATATAGTTTTTTATGGCTCATAGAGGATCTAGAATTTTGCATCCCATCGCTTGTACAGTGCACAGCAAGCCTGGTAGAGGTTTAAATAAGAAGAAAAATTGTAATTCGAGGCGGGAAATTTCCCACTCTTATGTTACCATAAAGCATTATCACTTTTATACTTTTCTCTCCAAAAACATGCTATATAATATTATAATATACACATTACCATACCTCGTTTTGTTTTATCTATGTCCAGGGTAGAGAAAGTTATGTGATTCCATTATTTTAGTGGATTTCATTCTGTAATATTTATTTATAACATGAATTATTTTGATAACTTCTCTTATTTGTCAAAAGTGCATTTCATTTGTTTTTTCCAAGCCCACCTGATACCATTTGGCAACAATATATTCTGTGATTTGGAATGGATAATTCTATGTAAAAAGGGATTAAGTATTTTCAAAAACATTTATTTTTTGGCATTTAGAATCAGAATTTTTCAAAATCCTTTCTTAGTGAGCACCTACATTATGAAACGAAGGTACTGTCAAAATTCCAAGTCTCTACCTGTTATAGTTTAGGCAGTACGTTGATTCCTGTCATTCAGTCAATCAGTCAGTCAGGACAAAGCCTTTTATATATATATATAGAGATTTACAAGGTTTAGTCCAAGTCCCTCCTGGGATGTAGCGCCACGGAGTTTAGTTTTACAGTAACTTTGAATGGATTTGATACAGTGTCTTGTAAGGAAGTTCCTTTCTTTGTCTTTCAACTCCTATTTTACTTTCTCGCATATACGTAGTATAGAGAAAGTATTGTGATCGTGACAAAAAATCGAAGTCGAGATAACACCGGGAGAGCATGTTTCATGAAGCCTAGAAACCGAAAAAAGTATTTTTGGAATGACGTCTGTCCGTCTGTCCGTCTGTCCGTCTGTCCGTCTGTCCGTGGACAAGCACAGCGGGTAAACGGCTCGTTGTATGTACTCCATTTTTTGAAATAAGGACTTTTTCGAAATTTCGTCGAACCGCCCAGAAATTTAGCTTTACAACTGAAATATTAAGGGGACTTTTCATGAAAACTTTTTAAAAATTTTTGATTTTTGAAAAAATGGCTCTAACGATTTTAATAAAAATTGAAAATTGGAAACTCTTATCTATGACCAATAAAATGGCTATATCCGTATTTCTGCAAAAATGACTTAAGGGGTACTTTACTCGTATCCATTTTCAATTTTTGTAGACTATATCCAATACTGTAGGCGATACATGAAAACCTACCACAGTAAAGTTGTAGAGAAATTTAAAATGAACATTTTTTGTTTAACACATTTCTTTATACATTTAATAGATATCAAGATAAAAACGAAATAAGGACGGCTTAAATGCGATTTTCAGAACATAACATGTCAATTGAAATATGAATGACATTTTGTTGCCCCTAGCAACAAGAAAACTATAGGCCTAATGTACTTGTTGCAAATGCAGTCAGTTTAGCTCAGTCGTAATGAACACGCCAAAACCAATTACAGCGAGGTGGTATAGGCTAACAGGGAAGAGGTCCTGAGTTCAAATCAAACCTCGTGGCTGCCCAAATTGACTTGGGTTTTTCATGGTTTCCTCGTTCGCAAAAGCAAACGCCGGGTTTATTTTCCATAACTCATCGCCGCTATGTCAGTGGATATTATAATCGTTTAAACTGAATATTACATAAGAAGACATCACTAAACAATAGATGCAGATGACGCGAATGAGCTGTTACTATAGACTAATGGTTCACGCAAACATACTAAACACGTTATATGACCTACATGCAGTTAAAGCGTGCAATATAACCTAAGTAGTAGCAGTAGTGGCGAAATTCAAATATAAGTCGCTCCTTAAGCTCCGCCCATTCGATATTCCCATTAGCATGGACTGTGTGATGTATTTTGTTTCTGAGCGAAGCAGAGTGACCAACTGTCCTTGTATATTGTCGCAAGTGCCTTGTATCCCCCTCTACATATAACTAAATAATGCATAACACTAACCACATAGTTAAAGTGCGCGAAGCGGAGGCGGAAGCCGTAGCGAAGCGCCCTTGCATTTTCCAATAATGTACGATACACTGTTTGTAGGTTTCGAAAATGTGGCATATTATATCTCCCGCGAGGTTTGTCAGCCTGTCACCTCTCGTCTAGCGGTATGACGTCACACCTCCAACGTCCGATCACGAGTTTCTTCATAATACGAGGACAGAAGAATTTGCTAGATGGTGGTATAAAAGAAACTGCATCGGTGAGGGTGGGTTGGGTGGGACCGATTCATCCCAAGGTGCAATTTATATTTGAATTTTCCCGTAGTATTAGTACTAATAATATGAAGTTTTACTGCCATTGATTATTATTGTTATTATTATTATTATTATTAGTATTATTATTATTATTATTTCACAGTAAAAGCATTGAACATAAAGATCGACCCTGATGCTTTCCGTTCTAGATATTTGTTAGTTTTTATGAAAATGTAATAAGTAAAATTTAATTATCTCTTTAATTTACTTTTCTCTGTGCTAGCCTTTAACACGTATATGGGAGAAAGTTTGTGCAATATATTTTTGCACCATTTATTTTTCCACTCTTTAAGCTAATGATTCGTGTTATCAAAAAAGAAAAAATCGAAACATGAGTTTTTCATACGACGATTAGGACGTATAATAATTTTAAACTCATGTAATATTTTTCATATTAGCCTAAGGGAGTTACAGTGATTATTCAGTTTTTGTGTTTCTACCCCCGTGATACTATTTTCCCATTGATTCGAGATATCCCATCTCTACTTAGCGTATTATATATCAGTCTGGGATCAATTTATGCAAAACTACGGAAGTTATGGTGTCATTAAGACAGTGATATGGGGCACGCCGTAGCGTAGTGGTTGAGGCGCTAAGCTACAAACCGGAAGGTCGCGGGTTAGATTCCCGATTAGATCGGTGTGATTTTCCCTTGGTCTAATCCTTCTGGTGGCATCATGGTCTTGGGGTAGAGACAGCCTCTAACAGAAATGAGTACCAGGAGCAATCCTGGGGGTAAAAAGCTGTCGGTGTCTTGCAGGATTCATGTACCGAATGTCACGATCTGGGAGCTTCAACCTCCTGGAACCCTATGGGTCTCCAGGACCCATACAGGGTTCACTTTCAATATAAAACAGTAATATATATATGTGTGTGTATATATATATATATTAGGGATGGGTCCTCGATACTTTCGATACCTCGATACTCTCGATACTTGCATTGTATCGGCATCGAACGATAGCCTACTTCAGAAAACTCGCTCGATACTTTTTCGATCCTTTTGTAATTCGGCAATTCAGCAATTAAGTGAGAATGCTTGTATTTTTTAACAAAAACTTGTAAGTGGACTGTTTAAAAAAACTAATTTTAGTTTTAATGTAGAGTTTAAAAATAAGTATAGGCTAATGATGATATTAAATTTTGTCTCATTAAATATCCAGGCTTAATTTAGTTGGTATTGCATAGTTCTCTCAAATTTTAATTTTATGTACCTATTTATTGAAACTGGAAATGTTGAAGGTATCAATCAATCAATCAATCAATCTTTTATTCACCTTTAAAACTGGACAATACAGTTATGGCTTTGTCTTTACAAAAAAATAAGACTCCCTATATTACAGACTATAAAATCAACTAAGAGCTAAAATACATCATAGCCTATAAGTAGGTCTACACGTCAAATAGACAAATAACACATATGAGATGCAGGGGAACATGATGCGAAAGTGAAAATGTTAACTAAGGACCTTGAAATTACTCGTGCTTACCGTCAAAACATTAAATTCACACTTGCATTAAAATATTCTTTAACGTCATAAAATGGATTAGCAATAAGCCATGCTTTTAACACCTTTTTGAATCTGGTCAAGCCAATCGTGTGAGCCTCTCTGGGTAATCTGTTGAACATGTCCACTGCCATATTATTATACCACTGTTTAGATTTTGTCAATCTTACATTGGATTTGACTATCAAATAGTTAAACCTAGTAGGATAGCTGTGATGGGAATGTTGAAAACTGTAATTTGCTAGATTTGCCTTTACTGCAACAAGACAATTATAAATGTATTGGTTAAAGACTGTAAGAATATCTAAATTGGTGAATAATGGACGACAGTGAGCATCAAATGATGCATTGGAAATTATTCTTACAGCTTTTTTCTGCAGAATAAGTATATTCTTAACATTTACACCATTCCCCCATAAATGGAGTCCGTATGATAAAATACTATGAAAAAAGGCATAATATGCTTGTTTCAAGTAATCCTTGGGCACCGAATATTTCAAGTGACGGAGTAAATATAGGACACGCGATAGTTTCTTACAAACATGAGCAATATGGTCATTCCAAGTCAATTTAGCGTCTAGTATAATACCAAGCAGTTTGCCATTTGGGAGCATTATATCATTCAGAGGCTTCATAGAAAAGACCAAATGCTGAGTTTTTTCGTTGTTCAATTTAAAACCATTTGCCTCAAACCAATTTGCTGCATCTTGTAAAGACGAGTCCATATACTGGGCAAGGTCGCACAGGTCATGCATAGAGGACAATAGAGTGGTATCATCGGCAAACAGAATTGCGTCACAATTTATGCTAATAGGCAAATCATTGATCATAATCAGGAAAAGAAGTGGGCTGAGAACAGACCCTTGGGGGACCCCAATATTAATCTCTGCTGGGTACGAGAAGGCTCCATTTATACAAGTACTCTGCGTACGATTTGACAGGTATGACCTGATTAATTCTAATTCTTTGTTAGCAATGCCATAATAATGAAGTTTCTGACAGAGTAGATTATGATTGACACAATCAAACGCCTTCGACAAGTCACATAACACAGCCATTGTGCTACGATGATTCTCGAAGCCCGAGATAACAGATTCAATAAGACTTTCAATGGCGTCCAAAGTTGAAAGTCCTGCTCTGAAACCAAACTGTGCTTTATTAAATAACGACTTAGTTTCGAGGTATATAGTTAATTGTTTTTTCATTAATGTTTCAATTACCTTGGAGAAGATGGGTACAATCGAAATCGGTCTATAGTTATCACACTTAGAAGGGTCACCTTTCTTGAAAACTGGAATGACTTTGGATCTCTTCAGAGATTGGGGAAATATACCAGAGAGAAAGCACTGATTAATAGAATACGTCAATGGTTCAATAATGAAATAAATAACCTGTTTAAGCAGTTCACTGTCCATATCATAAAAGTCTTTACACTTTGAACTTTTCAACTCCAACACTGCACTCAATACATCTTCTTGATTTACTAGTTTCCAGACAAAATTACTATCCACAACTAAATTCGAATTTTGGAGATAATCCGTGGCTAAGCGTTCAGACTGGTTGACTGAAGCAGCAATATGTTCAGCAGCAGTGACAAAAAATTTGTTTACATCATTGGGACTCAGGTCAAGGTCACGCCGACAACCCTTTTTATTACGGGCTATATTAATAACCTCCCAAGCTGCCTTACATTTGTTAACTGATTTGTTTATGTAGGCTGCATTGAATTCACATTTTGCTTGCTTGATTGCGAGGGCATATTCCTTTTTTGCTTTGTTATAGAGAGACTTGGCCTCGATTGCATTAATATTTAAATGAGTTGCCCATGCCAAATAGCTTTGCAGACGCAAAAGATACGCCTTTTGCGCTTTTAATATATCGTTGTACCAACCCAACTTAGGATTAGATTTAGTTCCTAAGGGACGCCTTTTTATAGGAAAGCAAACATTAAAACAGTCTATAAAGACTGTCATAAATTTTTCAAATGTATGGCCACTAACTGCAGTTGAATTCCAATCCACACAACATAAGCAATTAATAAAGCTAGATATAGTTGCATCGTTAATATGTCGCACACTAATCTCCCTAGGGGTAGTACTATTTGTACCTAAACAGCCATTTTGTAATATATTAATGGACAATCCATCATGATCTGATAAAGGTAATTTTAGAACCGTCGTACTTATTAGATTACGGGGTAAATTAGAGACGACATTATCGAGACAGGCATTGCCTCTCGTGGGATTTGTGTTCATACAGTAGTAATCAGCTTCCCTTAGAGTGTTCAAAAATTGGGATGAAAATTCCGTATTTACATTAATGTCGATATTATAGTCACCACATAGTAAAACAGACTTCTTGAAAGAGCTCAGGAACAGTAGAAGTTTGGCTAGAGATTGGAGAAATACATCTCTATTCCCATTAGGCGATCTATATATGCAGACCAGAATGATCCCCAACATAGTTAATAAAACTGCTGCAGCCTCCAAGTGCATTTCGTCACAAAATTGTCCAATATCCAAGCTTCTAAATTCCATGTTTTCGCGAAGATAAATGGATACCCCACCATGGGATTTTGCACTTCTGCAGTAGTGGCTAGCACAAATATAACCTTGTAACTTGATGAAGTCAATATTTGATGAATTGCACCAGTGTTCAGTAACACAGCAGGCCTGAAATTGGTATTGATTCAATATTATTTCAAGTTCACCCGTTTTGTTGTTTATGGATTGCACATTCCAGCATAAAGCATTAAAATAATTACGTGAGGGCGCATCAGTTCCGCACTTTAACCTTCGCTCTTTTTTTGAACTACATGAAAAAAACGTCTAACACAAGCGTTATTGGGCCAAACATTGGGGTTCAAAGCTTCAGTCAAATGTTCCGCATAAATGTTCAACTTGAAAGATGAGTAAAGTTCAGGATTTCTAGATGCCAACTTTTCCCCCGTGATCTCAGGAAATTTTGGCTTAATAAAGTCCAACAACGTCACCAACTCAGTTTCAGGAGCAAGTCTATAAATATGCAGAGGAACTACTTTAGGGACACCCACTAACTTAATAGCGTTTGAAGTACACTCAGTCTTATTACCAACCACTATCTGACGATTCCACTTAGGTTTACGCCGAACCACGTCACTCCACAGGTTATTCTGATCTGTATTATTAGTAATGCTCACTTCCTGGTCTCTAGATGTGTTTACAATATGCACTGACTCACTAGATGATGGTACCGCTAGGTTAAAGTCTGTAATTTTTCCCTGATTTCCAGTATCCTTTAAAGACACTGACTGGTTTGGGACCCTTTTGCTGGTGTAGCTAATTTCCCCTACCTTAGGGACTGTCGGCTTCACTATATTTTCACTGTAAGGAACAGACGAAACAGTAGGACGGGATCCTTGGTAAGAAAGTAACTTTATCTTCTCACGTAGTTCAAAAATAATTTCATCCTTTTGATCAAGAAGATACTGCACAATTCTTAGATCAACTTTGTTGTTGCTATCCGCAATGTCACTGAAAGCTTCAATCAACTCAACGTTTTCTTTCTTCTTGATTTCCACACTACAGCATTTGAAGGTTGCTTCTTCCAATATCTCAATATTGACAGTCTTTTTTGCACAGCTTACGTGGAAGATATTTGAGCAAATAATACATTTAACTCCATTTACTACTTTGCTTTTACAGCGTTTACAAGTAGTGGTAGTCGACATAGGACCAAATGCAGTATTAACCAAGAGGTAAGCACTAAGCGATCAGGAGCGTATACCACGACACGTCCGCACAGTACGGCTGCCAGCCGATACTTCGAGTATCGAAGTATCGAGTATCGAGAAAAAATCATGTATCGATATCGAGTATAGAGTATCGAGAAAATCTGGTATCGACCCATCCCTAATATATATATTATATGTGAACTAGCTATACAAACCATACGCTTTGAAATCACAATGGATATGGCTTCAACTTGTAATACAATGGTTGAACAACAGATGGCAGTAGGCTACTGTTGTGACGTTACAATGTGTGGTAAGCGACGTTTGAGGCAGTTTGAGTGATTGTAATACTGATGATAATAATGTAAGCTACGGTTTATCAAAGTGTGTATACATTTTTCTGATCTACCCTGTATATAAATTAGTTGTATATTATAGGGACTATGCAACGAAAAACTAGGTACACGATTTCAGGATTTGATACTACTTATTCTGCTTATTCTGAGCGAAAAAAAAAACTATTTTGCTTGCTTCAGTTGTAATTTTGAATTACAATAGCACATTTCACTGAAAACTGTCACATTAAAAGTGCTTATTTCACTCCTAGACGTCATTTTCACCGGTTTACTTTCTTTTGGCGGTTCTGTCAGATATCTGAAAAGCTTTCCGGTGAAGAAACATACCGAAGAAGAACTGCATTGCTTTTCACATGCGCCTGTGAACATTTTAACTTCAATGACAGACGCAGGAGCTGCCTTACATACTTTATCAGCCGTTAATAAGATAAGATTTCTACCAAATAATTCTCACTTCACATTCTGATATAGAATAAGAGGCCCTGTTGCAAAGAGTGCGTATTCAGTTGATTCAACCTCAGCTGTAGTGTGGAAATGCCTGCAAGCTTGTTTGTTTATTCTGAATTTGTTAACACCGAGTTACACAGAGCAATTTCGTATTTAAATGAAGGCCCACTTGTTGGCTTGGACGTCACATGTGTCGCTTTCAACTGTCCACACACACGTCACATCTCAAGAGTTACATTCGCACATGTAGCAACTGGGAATAAATTTAGGTTCTTTCTTTTGACTCGTCATAAAATGATAAAATAAGTGTTTTTAAATTATTGTCGAATTATGTTATCAACCATATTAACAAGTGACTGCAAGAAAAAAATCTGATAACTTCCTCTGCCCAAATAAAAGTTAGCCTTTTAGTATAACATAATTATTATGTATGACATTCTCATCATTACATCGCATCCCTGAAGGATACACAACACAAATAAAATCTGATTAATGCACTCTCGTAACTCTCTTTGCCCTAAGCATGGCTTATAACTACCCTTCAGGGAATTTGTTAGACAAAAATGTATCAAATAAAAGTTTTAGATCTTAGTATAAGCAAACCATGCGCAAAATTTAAACAAAAGAAAGAAAACATATATATATATATTTTTTTTTTAATGTAAAGTCGCCAATCTTCGTGTCACATCTCCAGAAGATTATATTTTTTATTTGGAGTGTTTGGAATAGTATATTGCGATACAAGTGCCGTAAGGCACGTTTACGGGTCGAGGAAACAGATTGAAAACCCGAGGCGCAGCCGAGGGTTTTTAAGTTTTCGAGACCCGTAAATGCCTTTACGGCCCGTGTGTTGCATGCTATTTTTTGCACGATGATTATTTATATCAATTTAATTATATTAATTGTGATATTACCTGAAAATATTATGTAAATACATTCTTGAAAATAGATGTTTATTTCAGAAAGTGATTCGCATGTGTTTGTTGTTATCAATTTAATTATATTAATTGTGATATTACCTGAAAATATTATGTAAATACATTCTTGAAAATAGATGTTTATTTCAGAAAGTGATTCGCATGTGTTTGTTGTTATGGGAACCGAATATTTGTCCTGGGGGCCGTGTCCATAAAGGCTTGTATTATGAAGTGTATCGTAATGAATTATGACGTAGCGCTTGGACCGTAAGTAATTTAACCTCATCGCAACCGGCCTTAGCAACAAGACTGTGTGGGAATGTCAACTTACGAGCCATGTAAACAACGTTCGTAAGTACCACTTACTAGTTAAGGAGTGCAAAAAGAGATTTTGATTGCTCCTATAACTTAATTTTGTTTTCATACGATTTTCCAATCTGGAGGTACACACACATGTTTATGAAAAATAGTATTTTTGGATTCAGGGCACCTCAAAACGGGTATTTATGTTAAAAACTCTGACTGACTTAATGACTGACAGAGAATCAGTCTACCTATTATAACTATTATAGTCTACCTACTGTAATAGGTAGAGACTTTGAATTTTGGCTGGACAATCATGCATTACATTTTTCGGCATAGTGACAATTACATATTTATTCTAAATTATCAGCAGTCAGTCAGCAAATATGTTCTTATAGGTGGAAAACGAAATTCAAGTCACATGACGTAACATGGGCAAATTTTAAGGGGAAAAAAAGAGGTAACCCTCTCAGGCCGATCAACAAAGCAATAATCATGAAATATGTAATTTCAAGAAATATGTAGAAATATGTAAAATTAAACAACACTGAAATAATCGTCATAAGAGGATGGCGGACGCAGGGGGGGATTTGAAAAAAGGGCTATATATGCAACGTAAGTGGCCAATTTTATAAATTAAATATATATGTAAGTTAGTTATTTTTTTATTATTCTTTCTACCTATTCAAATCCCACCCGAAAAAAAATTCTGCACCCGCCACTGCCATAACATGTACCGGCAAGAGGGCGCCATGTTGCGGCTATAGGGTCACTTGCGGCGAGTGGGAACCTGATCAATGCCATGCTTTGACGTGGTGTTTACTGACCTTCTCTTGCTGCAACTGCGCCTTCATGAGGATCGCTTTCTTCTTGTCCTTACAGCGCTTGTTCTGGAACCACACCCGGATCACTCTCGGGCTCAGCCCCGTCATCTCCACCAGCTGCTCCTTCATGAGCGCGTCGGGTCTCGGGTTCGCGTTGTAGCAAGTCCTCAGCGTGTGGAGCTGTTTTTCGTTCAGCACCGTCCTCACGCGCGTGGGTTTCCCGTCCGACGACACCTTCGTGCTCCCGCCCCCTCTGCCACCCTCCCGACCCTTGTTCGAACCCGACTCCGACGAATCTGCAACAAGAAAAACACAACTGTTGAATAAAGAGATCAATCCTGAACACAGTTATTCGTAGAAAAGAGAACTGCATAGGTCAGATCTCTAGGAGAAAATGTGTGATACACGGTTTAAAGAAAAAAGAAAATGGCGGTTAGGGAAAGAAATGCACAGCGAAATTTACAGATCAAGTCCCAGGACCTGTCCACAGACAGAACATTTATTGGTCTAATAATAATAATAATAATAATAATACTTACTTGCTCAATGGCAATCGACAATTCTTCAGCAAGCTAAAGGAATATGATCTATTTTATGGAACCCGAAGGTTCATTGCCACGCTTACCTGAGCCCGCCATTCATCCCTATTCTGTGCTAACTCCATCCAATCATCCCTCGCAAATCCCACTTCCCTTAAATGTATCCTAATATTCTCCTCCCACCTGCGTCTAGGTCTTCCAAGTCTAGGTATTTTCCCTTCTGGTCTCCCAGTCAATATTTTTTAGATAAATCTTTCCTCCCCCATTTCATCCTCCGTGATTTAATTACCCTTACTACATCCGGTGAAGAGTACAGGTTACGAAGCTCGTCGTTATGCATAATAATAATAATAATAATAATAATAATAATAATAATAATAATAATAATAAAAATAATAACAGGCCTAATATTAAAATAACTACTTATAGTTTGAGAAAGTAAAGAAAATAGTATGGGGAAAAAAATATGATGTGAAAGTCACATAACTTCCTCTGCCCAAATAAAAGTTAGCAGTATTCACATATCCTCGCAAGACAAAATTGATATGGGAGAAAAAAATAATTTCTATAATAAAATGGTTCTGCTTGCTGCGAGAATTATAAACCCGTGCTGGACCTCACAGAAAACTGTTATCACAATGATTAGACTCGTTGTTTATTTCTTATAACTTATCTTACGTATGAATTGTAAAGTGTTATTTCTAGTTTAATTGAGGGGCTCAGAAGAAATGCGGTATACGATAGAACAGAACTGAAATCACTCTGAATTGTGTGTTGTTGTTATTATTTCCTATTTATAACTTTAAATTTCAACTTCACAATAAAAGCAGTTTTTCTCCCGAGTTTTTTTTTTTTTTTTTTACAACGTGAAACGCAACTTTCAGCTGCTGTCACTAGCTCCACTTTGTGTTGTATTCTACTAGGAGGTGCCCGTGGCTTCGCCCACGATAATTCATTTAAAAATTAAAAATTAAGAGTATAATAACTATTAAAGCATTATATTTATTAACACTTGCACGCGAATCATTCATAAACTAAGCAATTAATAATATTAATGAAACAGCTAAAATTCCGGTTTCAGAGTACATTCTAAAATTAGAAAGCGCCCCCTGGGAAAACTATATCAGAATCGATTATGCAGTTCCAAAGAAACCTGTGGACACATAATACGTATTGTTTCTCAACTGTTTATTGACATGAATATGATGTGAATTTTATTTGATCAATTCAGTGTAATTTTCAGAAATTATATAATGTTTCAAGGGAAGGAATGATTTGTTTGTTTTATTATTATCAGCGATATTTCAAGAGTTAAACCATCAATATTTTACTGCTGGTGCCCCCGGTGCTTCGCCCGCCATGATTAATTGACTCCAGGATTTTTAAGAAATTTACACTGGTAGATTATTAAAAATGTTTGTGGTTCAGAGCTATGAAAATTGTAAGTAAAAATAAAATTAGAATATTTGTTCATTGAGTTCATTTCACTTAGGCCTTATATAATAGCGGTTTACCTAATTTTGTAGTCGTCATGAAAGTTTACACTGCGAGAGACGAACATCGCCGAGTATACCCGATGTCTCACGAAGCGGGAGAGCGAGCAAGCACGCTATTTAGGGCCGTTGAATTGTATAAGAGTAGATATTTTATATATATAATACTTTAATAGTTATTGATCCCTATCCTGGATCCTATCAGAGGCCTCTATATGCACTGTACAAATTGCAACTTATTAATTTATAATTACATAGGTCATCTAAATTATGTATAACTTAATCCAAAGAATATATATTAAACGAAACTAAGTGGCGCTACAACCCTGAATGGACTTGGCCTACCACCCGACCGCTGCGTCATCTACCACAGGCAGATGGCAGGAATGGGGGCATGTGGTTAGCATGCCGACACCCACGGCCCTTAATTGTGGTTATATATATATATATATATATATATATATATATATATATATATATATATGATGACTGATGACTGACTTAAACTATAAAAGGTAGGGACTTGAAATTTTGACAGTACCTACAGTACGTTTCATAATGTAGCCTAAGTGCTCACTAAGAAAGGATTTTGAGAAATTTTTATTTTAAATGCCAAAAATTAAATGTTTTTGAGAATAATTAATCCCTTTTTACACAGAATTATCAAATCCAAAACACAGTTCACATGACAACATATTGTTGCCAGTGGTCTAGGTAGGATGGGTTTGGAAATAAATGAAATGAGAGTTTGACAAATGAGAGAAGGTGTCAATATAATTCATGTTATAAATAAATATTAAAGAATGAAATCCACTAAAATAATGCAGTCACATAACTTCTCTACCCTGGACATAGAGAAAACAATACGAGGTATGGTAATATGGTATATTATTATATCGCAAGATTTTGGAAACAGAGTATAAAAGTGATATTCTGTTTAATTTCATCCCCAAAATAGTTTTATGGTAACATGACAGGGAGAAATAAAATTTTCCGCCTCGGTATTACAATTTTATGTTACAGGAATTTCTGTTTCTTCTTATTTGAACCCTTACCAGGCTTGCTGTGTACAAGCGATGCGATGCAGAATTCTACATCCTCTATGAGCCATAAAAAAAACTATATTAAGCGTTTTCTGAGGGAATAGTTTGAGTGTGATAAGTCGTTCTTCCTATTTCAGATTATAAATAAAATCAGGTAAACTGATGTAACAAAGTGCCAGTATGTTTTTGTTTAATCAGTTATGACTGCAATTATGATATGCAGAATATGTTTTTTTTTAAATTGATTTCCAAGTTAAGCTCCAGATTTATTCATTAAGAAAGGTCTACCATCTCGGCCACCTGGGTCATTTTAACGGTCTAGTTGGATAAGCGCATGTAAATCAATATGTTTTTTGTCATAGCTACCTGTATTTTAATTTCCAAGGCCTTACAAGATCACAGTAAAACAATAGGCTATGTTGTCAAGATAACTGATTTTCATTTTTTTTATAAATTCTTTCGAATACGTATATTACCATAAAATAGGCACTAAATTGAGCATTACTCCGAAACAGGTCAACCGATTTTATCCATTATGAATAGATGTCTTCCCATGGACATTATAAATGTGTATACCAAGTTTCATAAAAATCCGGTAAAGCGTATTTGAGTTACCGCGTCTTTAAGATATATACTAAATTGGGTTTTACTCCGGTACCGGTCTACCGATTTGGTCCAATATCAGTAGACGTCTTTCCACGTACATTATAAATGGGTATACAAAATTTCAGGAAAATCCAATAAAGCATATTTGAGTTATCGCGACTTCTTATATATTAACATAAAAACACTAAATTGGGCATTATTCCGGTACTGGCCAACCGATTTGGTCCAATATCAATAAACGTCTTCCCATGGACATTATAAATGCGTATACGAAGTTTCATAAATATCCGATAAAGCGTATTTGAGTTATTGCGCCTTTAAAGTAGACACTAAATTGGGTTTTACTCCGGTACCGGTCAACAGATTAGGTTCAAATTCAATAGGGCACTTCTCATGGACGTCATAAATGGGTATACCAAGTTTCATGAAAATCCGTTACAGCGTATTTGAGTGATGGCGCCTTTCTATGAGAAAGGCGCCATAATCTATTAAAATAGGCACTAAATTGGGCATTACTCCGGTATCGGTGAACCGATTTGGTTCAATATCAATAGGGTTCTTCCCATGGACATTATAAATGTGTTATCCGAGTTTAATGAAAATCCTAAAAAGCGTATTCGAGTTATGGTGCGTACAGACACACGGACAGACGGACAGACAGACGGACAGACATTTTTTCGTCCACCACACAATCTCATAAAGTACCATACTGGCACTTAATACCTATATAAGAACCTAGAATTTAAAAATCGAAAGTTCTTCATAAGTTAATTTCCAATTACAAAATAAAAAATCCTATATACATATATATATATATATATATATATATATATATATATATATATATATATATACACATATACATACACACACACTTGTAACGGACACACGTTACATCTGGACAAATGAGTGTAGAAACCACGGCCTCCTCAAGTGTATTCCATTCTTCATATCAAATACAGAAGACCTTGACTACAACGCAGTCAGATCTGTCTTAGTTTAGATGTAACAGGGAATGTATGTCAAATTACAGCCATAAGTTTAACAATTTAAGAAGAAAACAAACATTGATAACTAAATAATAAAATAACTATAATATCTACGAATCCGGGATTTTTGAGTATTTGTACTCTATAGGATATAATTAAGGGCTGCAAGATAATGAAGATTTCACATATTTTGGACAGCCCTGTAAATGGCAGTTGTGCCGGCCGAGTGAATAAGTTGTCGCGTGTCCGTCATGGTCCATGATCCCCTTGTTGCCCCATCTGTCCATCCCTCATGCCAGGTAACCCATCCCACACTCAGGAGACCTTCTGTTCATTTCCGGGTAACATCACAAGTCATGAAGCATTTCTAAACAGCAGCAGAGCTTTTACTTTTTAATTTCTCTTTCGTGAATGACATTAAGAAAGTTGAGGAAAACAAGGTAGGCCTAGAATTAAATAGCTTATGCAGATGGTGTTTGTTTGTTGGGCGATGACATAAACAGAAAGTCCTTTCGATGCCTGTAAGAATATTGGATTGCAAATGAATACAGAAAAACTAAGTAGGCCTATATGGTCATGAAACGTCAAAATAATGCGCCACAAAATATTAGAATAGCCGGAAAATTGTTTGAACAAGTGGAGAAATTCAAATATTTGGGAGAAATAATTACAGATACAAATAATATTAAGGTCGGAGTTAAGTGTAGACTCAAATCAGGAAATTCTTGTTTTTATGCAGTTCAGAAACTCTTATCTTGTCGTCTCTTGTCCAGAATTCTAAAAATAAGAATTTATAAGACAATTATCCTGCCGGTTGTATTATATGGATGTGAGACATGGCCCCTTACATCATCTGAGAGTGTTCGAAAACAGGGGGCTTAGGAAAACATTCAGACCTAAGAGAGATGAAAACTGCATAACGACGAGCTTCATGACCTGTACTCTTCACAGGATATTGTAAGGGTAATTAAATCACGGAGGATGAAATGGGGGAGGAAAGACATAGCTAAAAAATAGTGACTGGGAGACCCGAAGGGAAAAGACAACTTGGAAGACTTAGACGTACGTGGGAGGACAATATTAAGATAGATTTAAGAGAAGTACGATTTGCGAGGGATGATTGGATGAAGTTAGCACAGAATAGGGTTGAATGGCGGGCTCAGGTAAGCGCGACAATGAACCTCCATAAAATAGATAATATTCCTTTAGCTTGCTGAGGAACTGTCTATTGTCATTGAGTAAGTGAGTCGTTAAAGGAACCCATTAAATCATAAAATTCTGTTCAAATTGAGTTTAAAAATGAAAATTCATAGCATGTATGTGTGTGGATTACAATCAATTATAACACCAGGACTGGGTTTCATAGAACTTGCTAATAAAATATATGATATTAAAAATCCTGTTGGTATAATGGTGTCTCGGGCTTCTGACCGAGTGAATAGGACGTCTGATTCCACTATTTGGGCAGCTACTTCATCATACATTATCAAGATCGCAAAAGCCTCATTAATATTACTGTAGCATTTCATTAGTAGTAATGCTTCCAAATAATTACGTGAAACTTCTTGAGGATGCTGCCTAACTCTACAATGCAACGGTATTTGCAGTGAACAGAAAAGGCAGTGGGTCTATGTATACTCGTATGTTATACCCTACTATTTAGTTAACATTAAATTAAGCTAAAATAAATCCATTGGCGTTGCACCCTTCGAGGGACTAGTCCTACCATCTGACCGCTGCGTCATGTACAGGATTGGGGGGCGTGTGGTCAGGATATAGACTTCCACCGCCGTTTTTGATGATTTTCCTCAACTGAGCTGTACTTCTCTATCAAGTAGCTTCTCAGTTTGAATCACGAGGCTGAGTGCACCCCGTTCCAGACATCCCTACCTAAGAAAAATTCCGAGGTACATGTAGTTAATACCGGTATTTTAAAATTAATAATCTCTATATCTCTATATATATATATATATATAACGTAGAGCCTAAACTATAACAGGTAGAGACTTGGAATTTTGATAGTATCTTCGTTTCATAATGTAGATGCTCACTAAGAAAGGATTTTGAAAAATTTTGATTTTAAATGCCAAAAATCAAATGTTTTTTTGAGAATACTTAATCCTTTTTACACAGAATTATCAAATCCAAATCACAACAGTGTATTGTTGCCACTGGTCTCGGATAGGTTTGGAAATAAATGAAACGTGACTTTGACAATTTAGAAAAGCTATCAATATAATAATGTTTGAAATAAATATTGAAGAATTAAATCCACGAAAATAATTCAGTCACATAACTTTCTCTACCCTGGACATAGAGAAAACAATACGAGGTAAGGTAATATGTTTTGGAGAGAGAAGTATGAAAGTGATATTGCATTTCTCTTTAATTTCGTCCCCAAAACGGGTTTATGGTAACATGAGAATGAGAAATAAATATTCCGCAAAGACAATACAATTTTATGTTACCAGAATTTCTGTTTCTTCTTATTTGAACCCCTACCAGGCTTGCTGTGTACAAGCGATGGGATACAAAATTCTACATCCTCTATAAACCATAAAAAGCTGTATCAAGCATTTTCTGGGGGAATAATTTGAGTGTGATAAGTCGTTCTTCCTATTTCAAACGTTAAATACCTATATAAGGACCTAGAATTTAAAAAATTCAAAGTCCTTCATAAGTTAATTTCCAATTACAAAATAAAAAAATCCGGGCGACGCCGGGCCTTTTAAATTAGTATGGCTATAATTTAAGATACGTTACCTATTACATCTGAAGCATTGCAGTCAAGGCCTTCTCTGTTAATAACTTAAAAGTCCGATGAGGCCGTGGTTTCTACATTCATTTGTCCTGATAATATAGCCACGAGACAAAATACTTTAAAGACGTACAGACGTTAGATTGGGTAGATGTGAGTTGAGATGGAAGCGTAAACACGGAACGATCTAACTTATGCTAATGAGTGAGTTGGTAATTATGAGGGAACACAAACACAACTTGAGCTGCCTGCGTGTTTGTGTTTATTTCTTGCTCCTAACTTATAATTACCTCCTCCTCCCCTCTAACCCAGGAAAACAGACGTCGATAATCTCCACTAAACCGGAATGTGCCTCTAACATTCCTTTCCCACAGCCATCAAAACTAACTCTTTATTATTATTATTATTATTATTATTATTATTATTATTATTATTATTATTATTATTATTATTATTATTATTATTATTATTATTATTATTGTTATTATTATTATTACTGATACTACTACTACTAAAGAAAACTGTCCGACAGAAACCCTATACTAAGCCTACTCTAACTTTAATGTCCTTAAAATTCAACAAATTTGTCATAGGTAATCCCACGAGAGATTACGAGATTATTGACGGATTTGTGAGTACGA
The DNA here is from genome assembly GCA_964059195.1 of Ectobius pallidus. Classification (NCBI taxonomy): domain Eukaryota; kingdom Metazoa; phylum Arthropoda; class Insecta; order Blattodea; family Ectobiidae; genus Ectobius; species Ectobius pallidus. Next base: position 2,354,800 of record CAXKWD010000003.1, on the reverse strand, counting down.
AGCTCGAGCGAATTTATATATTTGTAACTTATAATTTATATACATACGCCGGACGTCTACAAAGAAAGTTTCCCTGGGTGCATTTACAGAAACAAAACACAATTTCAAGTAAATATTTATTGCAACAGGCACAGGAAGTGTTCAGCTATTTTTCAACATATTCGCTATCGGAATTTAAACATTTGTCTTACCGTGGCACCAACTTTTGAACACCTGTGTCGTAGAAGTCTTCCCCAGGTATTTGAACCACTGTGTGACAAACATTTCCACCTCTCTGTCATTTCTTTAGGTGTAGGAAAAGATGGATATCACTGGGAGCGGGGTCAGGGCTGTAAGGTGGATGTTTAAACTCTTTCCAGCCGAACTTCAGCAGAAGTTTGTCTGGGAGGTGTTTAAACATCCACCCTACAGCCCAGACTTCGCTCCCAGTGATTTCCATATTTTCCAACACTCAAGAAATGAGAGAGAACAGGAGAGAGGAGGAGATGTTTGTCACACAGAGCAAAGATACATAAGAAAAGTACGCTGTCTCGTTTGCCGTGCGATCGACAGTCTGGCAACACTTTACTGCCAGTGCGCATGGTAGTTGTGCGTAGTTAACCGAAGTTACACGAATGCGCGGTTACTCGAGAAATCCTCCTCACAAGCATTAAATCATTCGAACATGTTCGTACGGTTCTTGATATCTCGAGAACTTTCAAAAATGGAATAATCCCTATGTTCTGATTGGAGAATTCCCGTCACTAAATTAAACTGCGTTATGGACGAAGATTGCGCAATATCCAGAATTATGGGCTATTTTAAAAACAAAGTAAAATATATTATTTTGAGAGTTTTTATATCAATAATACTGGGATTACTTCAAACGACGGAATACGCACTCTCTGCAATACGGCCTCTTGAGAATCACGGGATTTTTGTTAATACAGTCCAGTTGAACAGGGTGGAGTTGAGAGTCACTGCAAACAGATGGAGACTTCCAACTCGCATCGATCTGATGAGCCCCTCACACTGCCTAATCCAAGCTTATATACATCGTGTTCCAAAACTCGATCTGTTTCCCTCTAAATTTGTTTGTTTCACAGTTACGATCAAACGCGTTGTTCCATTTTCTTCCAGTTTGGCACTAATGTTCCTTGAAGTCATTAAAATGACGTATTTGTAAGGATTTTTCTTGTTTGATTCTGTTTCAAGATGGAGAAGAGTTCCACTAGTTCCCGAGTCATGCCAGAACAGGTCAGCAAAATCATTTCTACACAAGTAATTGCTAAAAAAATATTTTAAAAAATACAGTATACCAAATTAGCGTATACGTGAAGTATACGTGACATTAAAAAACAATATACTAATGGAATATAGCACAGTCAGTATACCCCCCCATTACTTACTTACTCAATGACAATAGACAATTCCTCAGCAAGCTAAAGAAGAATTATCTATTTTATGGAACCCGAAGGTTCATTGGTCTTACCCGAGCCCGCCATTCAACCCTATCCTGTGCTAACTCCATGTAACCATCCCTCACAAATCCAACTTCCCTTAAATTTATTCTAATATTGTCGTCCCACCTACGTCTAGGTCTTCCAAGTGGTCTTTTCCCTTCGGGTCTCCCTGTCAATATTTGTGAGATATGTCTTTCTTCCCCCATGCGCGCAACATGTCCAGCCCATTTCATCCTCCATGATTTAATTATTCGCGGAATTTGTGGCGTTTAAACCGCGGATAATAGAGTTCCTCGGATAATAGGCCTACATAAAATGGCAAAAATTAACACAAAAATCAGTTAAAAAACAAACGTTTTCTGTACTAAGAAGTTTGATGGTTCACTTTTTCGCTAAAAATCTGGTCACTGTTTTTTGTGTGAATTACAATACGACTATTGTAAAAAAAAACTTAGTCCGTCAATAATCCGACTGGGGATAACTTAGAGTTAACTGTAGGCTATTTTTTACAGAAATAGACTGAGATGTGGGCTAATACTTTAAGCTTGACTTTATACCAATATTTCTATTATTTTTTTTTTCAAAAGACAAGTCAGGAAATACAAAGTTTTGAGGAAACAAAAAATAAACTGTTATACGAAATACAGGAATTAAGAATTGGAATATTTGAAATATAGAAATGTTGGTAACAACGTAACGAATATTTCCGTATGCAAAACAGAATATCCATATTTGAAAATGATTATCTTGTGGAGTTTTTCAAAATCGTGTACACATTTCACAAACGAATTACTTTATCTTAGGACCTAATTGTAAATTTGGTTTAGAGTTACATTATTTGATTGTCAAAATCAGTATTTAGAAGCTTGCTTCGTACTTTTTGCTTCGAGTGAACAATTTTTTTCTAACTTGTGTGAAATGTCAGTAAGGGCATAAATAATAAAATTCAGCATGAAGTAATGTAATCGCAACACACAACATTATTTTAACAAATCCAAAATTCAGACGCCAAATGATTAATTTACTGATTTCTCAACGAAACCTAATACAACAGAAATACAAAATGGTGTATCCATCCTTATAGAACTTAGCATTAACTTTGGTCCCCGCTTTTATAATGGCATTATGATCAGAATGTAGCATACCCCGTTACTAAATTTAATACGTATATAAAACATTGTCTGTAATCTTAAATGTTAGCTGCCTCTAAGATATGTTTGATTCTTTTAAGTAGGCTATTTATTTTTAAAATGTCACTTTTTCATAAGTTATATCACACTTTTTTCTTCTTTTTTTCACTTTGTTCTTTGCCTTTCCTCCTTTTTCGCTCTGCTCCCGAGCACGACCTGTCTTGCTCATTCGAGTGTATTTCTCAATATTATATTCAGGCCTATTAGACATCTTCTACCAGAAATTGTAAGTTTTGTGGTGCTTTTTTTTTCTTTCTTTTTTGAAATAGAAAGTTTTGTAACAATTTGTGCTAATCTTTGTATTAAGAAATAAATAAAATAAATAAATATATAGAGCAGAAATTAGCAATAAACTCAATTTAACGGGGTTCTCAAAAAACCAAATTATTTATGCACAACACGTTCCTTGAACAATTATTTCTTAAAACTGTTAAAAATGTGTTTGATGTCCATGAAAATAAAAGTCTTATGCTAAAATGCAGATGCTGTCTTCTTCAGAATCCATCAACCTATCTTCAAATATTTTCAAATTAATCTTTGCCCAAACTTTCATTGAAATTACATCAATCTGAAATCTGGAATTTGAGTTAAATATTGTCATAGTAGTCTATGTACTTTCTGTTATTCTCACTGCATTTTATGGAACAAAATATTTGCTGTCTCTACATGTAGGCCTACTATAGGTAGAGGAAATTCCATGTCCAGTTTCAACATAAATACATGTTTTGAGGCTCCCTGAATACAAAAACGCTATTTTCAGAAACCTGACTGTGTCTCTATGTGATTGAGAATGAAAAATCATAAAAATAAAAGGTTACAGTAGGGTTTGGTACTTTCTAGGACATCTCACAATACTTACTCTTACTTCTAATGTCACGTTACATTAAGAAAATTTCATTTTCGATAAACGCTCCAACGATTTTGTAGGAGTTTTGTTGGATACGAGATCCTTAAAATAAGAGCTAAAAACTGGATCTGAGACATATTCTCCGAAGGGTAGTTATAAGTCAGTCAAAGTTTTGTACAAACTCAGGCTTCAAGTCTCGCGTGATGAACAATAGCCTACATATTTGCATGATATTGAAAGAACTGAATACAACCGAGCGAGGTGGCCGAGATGGTAACGTCTTGGACTCGCATTCGGGAAGTCCCAGGTTCAAATCCCGTTTCATGGTTTCTCCAGTCGTAAAGGCAATATTTACATACCATGAATCATCCTCACCATTTCATCCTGTATCATATCCAATTAATTTAGTATCAGTTGAAATTTACTCCATAAAATACACCGACAGTAGAAACAATTGACAAGCAATAGTTCCATGGCCTACCCTACTGTACAGACACAGATCCCGAACTCCTGATATAGCCAGAAGTTAAAAGGAGTATAAACACAGCTGAAATAAAATAAAAAACTGAATACACACTCTTTGCAATGTTCTATATCAGCATGTGAAGTGTGAAAGTTGTATTGGCCATGCTTAGGGTAGAGAAAGTTATGTGTCTGTCTCATGTATAAGGTTTGTGAACTCGGTGGAAGACTCTCTGTTGGCTGTACGCCTGGTGGTTAGGCAGCGCGGGTAGCAGCAAAAGCTTTTAGCAAGGTATCGGGTTGTGGCGCACTAAAAGCTTTGCTCTAGGCCACCCCCGCCCCCCCCAACCCCCCCACAACCCCCAACAGTTCCATTTCCAGCAGCGGCTGCGGAAAAGAAGCAACTTACGTAATTCTCATCCAAATCAATCCATGTTTCTCAAAAGATAATCTAATATACTACATTGGAAGTGTGTACGTTTGTTCCATTTACAAATCTACATGCTTTGAGCAAAATGCGCGGGGTTTTTCACACACACCCACATAAACCGGAAAAGAAACATAGGCAACATGAAAATTCAATCAAACCAGCCTTATATAAAAATTGCTAAACATGTTACCCAGAACTAACCACATAGATTTAATAGGCTACATGTGCAGTCTCCATCACAACACTACTGTTTGCAGTGTTCACAGCTGGCTTGGGAAGTTCCAAGATAGTGGGATTTGACGTAATCGATCAAATTAGAGAGGCTTTCGAATTCATTCCCATAAATCAATAATGGTGATAAAATCCATGTGAATAAAAAATCTGATGTGTTACATTCACATAACTTTCCCTACCCTGGACATTGACAATTTCATTTTCTCACTTCACATTTTTATATAGGATAAGAAGTCTTTTCAGTTGTTTCAGTCTGATTGTGTGAACGAGTAAGATATGCCATATCAGAAGTCGGTAAAAAATTCTATCCACTGATATGTTATTCATAGCTGTAGGCTTTGAATTTTTAGATGAGAATATGGATGTTTATTGTAAGCCCTAAGCATTTAAAATGAGACAAAATAGGACGGGACATTTTTAGTCCTATGCGCGCAGTAAATTATGTCCCGGGTTTTGGGGAGGAAAATACGGAAGTGATATTGATTTTCTTTTGATTTTAGCCCCCAAACGGTAGTATGGGAACAAGATAGTGGGGAATAAAATATAACCTAAAGCCAAGACAATGTTACGGTAAAGGAATTGCTGGTTCTTCTTATTTCAACCCCTATCAGGCATGCGTGTAGAAGCAATGGGTTGCAAAATTCTAAGTCCTCTATGAGGCATTACAAGATATACATATAAGTTGTACAAGTTGTATATAGCGTTTTCCTAGAGAATAGTTTGAGTGATAAGTAGTTCAAACTTTTAGATAATTTACCTACATAAAGACCTAGAGTTTGAAAATAGTCCTTCATAATTAATTTCGAATTACGGGAAAAATATAAAACCCGGGCGACGCATGGTCGTTTAAGCTAGTATACGTAATATATAGACTATACTTAGAGTCTACAAGTTATTCGTTAATATCCGAAGTAGCTTAATTTTTAATATAAACTGATCTTGCTTAATTGCACTAGTTTGGGATTTTTACTTCCTCTGCCCGTACCATAGGTACTATAGGTAGAGGAAGTATTGTTTTCGACCCTAAAATTCGAAGTTGAGTTTTTAGCATATGTACACGTTTCAAGGCCCCCTGAATCCAAAAATACTATTTTTGGAAACATGTCTGTGTGTGTGTGTCTGTGTGTGTGTCTTTCTGTGTGGAAGCTTTAGCTTTGTCTTTAGCTTTTAAGTAATTTTTGTTTCACTCCTTTTATGTATTTATGTTTTTATGTTTAATGTTTTTTAACTTTCTTTTTTTAGTTAAGCACATTATACACTCTATTTCTTTGTCTCTCCTCTTTCTTCACTTTGATATTTTTGAAACGGCACCCGAGCACGAGCAGTCTTGCTCATTCGGGTGTATTACTAAATGTAATACTTCTTGTGAAGATATAGCCTATATTTCTTTTCCTCTTTTTAAATAGTTGTAGTTAATTTTGAATTTTGAAAATTGTTTTATTTTACTTGTATAAATATGTATTTGTACTCGTATTTGTTTTTGCAATTCTATGTAATAATGTAATATTGTAATAATATAGTTTGTGAACAGGCTAGCTCCGAAACGGAGAATCGTATGAAAACAAAATTTCGTATTTGGGTCAGGTACCTTCTGAAGATGTGATTCGAAGATTGGCGACAAATTTCTCTTATTTTTAAGGAGACTTTACATGAAAAATTTTCGTTTTTCGCGATTTTCTCGAAAACGGCTCTAACGATTTTCTTTAAAATTTGCACATGTATTCCTTTTACTGAGGGCTAAAACTTTTATTTGAAACTTTCTTTCGAAAAAATTCTCTGAAGGGTAGTTACAAGCCACCCACTGTTCACCCACTGTTTGTAGAAATTTTGTCTTGCGTGATGAACAACTGAATACGCGCTCTTTCACGGCCTCTTATTCTATATAAGAATGTGAAGTGAGAAAGATGTATAGTTGGCCAGGTATAGAGTAAAGAAGTATCTGAGGGAAATATTCGATAAATTTCGGAAATTATTCTTTACGGCGGAAAGTTCAATAAACGTCTGCAGTCACTTTTTTTTTTTTTTTTTTAAGTTTGTTATATAGCCTGCGGGTTTAGTCGCATCATTGAAAGAAGAGGTATTTATAGGATAATTAGCGTAAAATTGTGTCTTGCGATTCTGTAAAAGGATATGTGAATACTGCTAACTTTTTGGGGGGGCAGAGGAAGTTATGTGACTTTCACATCAGATTTTTTTTAAATAAAATGATGCCAATATTCCAGTAAATAAAACAGGACACATGGAAATAATAATATAAGTCAAATACAGAGTGCATCCAAAAAATGTATACACACTTTGAACTGTCCTAGAAAATTTATTTCCCGTTCTACAAGGTTAAATTTCTGGAAATGGAAAGATTAAAGTCCAATTTGAAAAATAAATGACTTTCTGATGAAAATAGGATTAATGTTCAAATGCTAAATGTTCAAAATGGTAGCCTTCAGCATCAATACATTTCTGAGTACAAGTCGCCACTGATTCCGACATCGTACCAAAGTGTCCAATGAGATTTCTGCGCTTGAATCTCATTCGAAAGTGTGTCTAGATGTGTCTATAACTGATTGGGCCTTTCCGCTTTGAAAGTCAAGTAACTGGAGAAACGTACCTAAGAATGCTTGCTGATTCCACATTCCCTGCCATTAGTGCGTTATACGATAGGCCTAATAAGTTTTATTTCCAACGACGTACGACCATAACTGGATCGAAATTTGCCAAGGCAGTGGATAGGACGCAGGGGGCTAATCGAGTTTCCTGCATTCTCTCCAGACCCTACGCCGCTAGATTTTCGTTCTCGATCTATTTTGTTCACAGAAACGTATTTCTGAAAACAGCATTTTTGTATTAAGGGGACCTCCAAAACTCTTAGTCTACTGGTCAGAGTTTACAGGAGAAAAAGAAAAAAGGATCAAAAGAAAATATTAAAACTTAAAAGCTGCCTACAGACGTAGGTGAAACGTAGGGAAATGTGTAGGTATTTATATTTCATGGATCTCTCACTAATTTTCCCCCTTAATTTGTAATTCCAAATTTCATTGATCAAGTTCAACAAACTTACATTAATCAGTGAAATGTTTAGCCCCCCCCCCCTGCCCACCTTAATATCCCAAGTAACAACACTTGCGTTGTCCAGGTAGGATTACAGCAGAACGCGCCTTTGTGCATGGGGAATGAAGGCTCGAACAAAAGCCAGCCTGGACACTCCTTCATTATTCACGCAGCTCGACTCGCTTTTGTTTCGTCCTGCACAGGAGGTGGGGCCTTGTAACAGCAAATCCTCGTATTATATCATGTAATTGGCGCTTCCTACGCGGCGCATGTCCGGCGAGTTACCAGGCAGCATCAACTCGCGGTATTCAGGAGCTACCAGCGAGTTGCTCACTGCCCTCTTGCTGAGAGCCGAACGAGAGGGGAGCAAAATAACCGCCTTGCTAAGACTAGCATTTCTGCTCATCACGTGGCTAGTGACGTAAGATGGCGGATGTTGTGAAGACAAAAGTGAAAATTCAAGGAAAAGGAGCAGATACAGTGATAATCGATAACATAGGCTACTTGGGTAAAGAAAGGAGATGGCACGGTTAGTTTCTTTGTGATAGCTTCAACCTGAATGGGCCAAATTCCATCAACCTTAACAAGAGCCTACTGGTAAACACAAACATCCTAAACAGTATGCAAAATAAGTTAAATAAAAATAATAAAAAAGTAGGCTTAAATGCAGATTACTGTATTTTCTTGAATGAAGCTGAATTCAAAAGAAGAAAAGTATTCAGATATTCAACTAAAAACATTCCCACATAACAATTTAGTTATAATTAAAAGCGGCTTAAGTCATATATGTTGACTTAGTTTAATATGAATTTTCCATCATGACTTTTTCCTTGACTAAATGTTCTGAGTAGTCGGTCCAAATATTTATTCACTTAGGTCTGTACGTGCTACAAGCAGAATCTATTATATAAAGTGCGATGTCCGAAGCCCCGAAGCATTTTGATTGGCTCTCGACTTCAGCCAATCAGCGGCCGAGATGTCACAATCCGTTAAATGAATTACACTTTTGAAAGCGAATACCAATCAAAATTTTTTTTTCGCTCCGGTGTCGACAATTTCCATACCACTGAGTGTTTAGGTTAAATTATTACAATAAAAAATTTGCATTTGAAAGTCGAACAACGTTTCATTTCGATATCTCGAACCAAAGCCCCATAAGCGATTAATTCAGTGAAAGTTCATAACAGTGAAACAAAAGATAAATGCTAGCGATTATGGTCAAGTTTGAAGCTAAAATTAATGCCAACTCTACACTAAACTTTACTGTGAGTAGCCTATATTTCATCTTCAACACTCCTTACTTATTTATGTGCCAGTATTAATGCATTCGCTGACGGATTCTTTACAACTTGAAGGTGGCTTCAGTGAATTATGTAGGCTACAAACATCTTTAATTGTCAGTGCATTTATTTTTAAGCATTTGTTATGGTGACTGTATAATGGTGAACCTAATTGCTTGGCTAAATTTATGTTTTTCTGGTTTTTGTCAAGAAGGGGAAAGTGCGAAGTTCGTAACGTGAATTAAATTTTAGGCCAACAAAATCTAAATAATATGTCATGTTTTCTGTGTGTACTGTGGATTAGTAGATGTATTACTCGCTGGAAAATAATCATAGGCCTATTATATAAAGATTCGATAAGATCCCTAAATCCATTTATCCTAGAAGTTGTATACTAGGCCTACAGTTATTTACAATGTAAGTCTGTTATATAGAACATAACAGACAAGCACGAAAGCCTGTTAACTTCTTATCGCTCGATTATCCTACGACTTTTTATGTTATTTTGAATCGTGAATTTTAAAAATAAAGTTCATTTCAGTTCTCTTATACTTACAACAGTAGGGGGTACGCCGTAGCGTAGTGGTTGAGGCGCTGCGCTACAAACCCGAAGGTCGCGGGTTCGATTCCCGATGAGGTCATTGAGATTTTTCAATTGGCCTAATCCTTCTGGTGGCACTATGGCCCTGGGGTCTACTCAGCCTCTAACAGAAATGAGTACCAGGAGCAGTCCTGGGGGTAAAGGCGGCCGGTGCGTAAGGCTGACAACCTTACCACCTTCATGTGCCGAATGTCCAAAATCTGGGAGCCTCAACCTCCTGGGACCCTCTGGGCCTCCATGGCCCGTATAGGGATCACTTTACTTTACTATACTTACAACAGTAATGATAAAAGTTTTTGTTATTTCGTTAGACTTATATATTATAACTCAGGCTCTTTTAGTTGGAAACAATTTTGTTTGCAAACAAATCACGTAAGAAAACAGCTGAATATTTCAAAAACATTTACCGAAAATACTAAATCGTGATCTATTAGTATAGAAATTTATATCTCTCTTGGAGTTATAGAAAATGTAGATAAAGATCTAATATAACAACACTTCACTATGGTTAGCAATTGCAGACATTTGAATGAAACGTAAGTCAAGTTTTGACAGAAACTAAATATTGTGTTGGCTTGCGTTTGTGTTTTATCAAAAACATTTAAAGTGACGTCATCTGGACCAAATTCTCAAAGCTGAAATAGTTTATGTTATTTTGAATTGTAAATTATTAATAGATACACGATAATAGTATTTGTAAACTAAACTAAAACTAAATTCCGTGACGCTACATCCATGGAGGGACTTGGCCTACCACCCGACCGCTGCGTCATCTACCAAAGGCAGATGGCAGAATTGGGGGCATGTGGTCAGCATGCCGACACCCTCGGCCGTTAATGGTGGTTTTCATGACCGGAGCCGCTACTTCTCTATCAAGTAGCTCCTCAATTTGACTCACGAGGCTGAGTGCACCCCTACCAGACCTCCTTACCTCAGAAAAATCCGAGGAGGTACCGGGGATCGAACCCGGGCCGATGGATCTGTAGTCAGCGACGCTAACCACAAGACCACGCCGGCGGTCATAAATAGTATTTGTAGTGGTTAAAATGAAGGAAATGGCTAATTATTTATTTGTAGGAAAGGGAAGAGAACGACAGTGACATCTGGTGGTATCCTCTGTATCTCTATAACGTGCTAGCACGTAAATTTTTACCTTAACGGGCTCAGCGCATAAAATGGAACTTTACGTAGGCTACATGCAAAGTGTTATGATAAATTTTATGTAGACGGAGAGGGTTATCTACTCTTATACAATTCAACGGCCCTAAATAGCGTGCTTGCTCGCTCGCCCGCTTCGTGAGACATCGGGTATACTCGGCGATGTTCGTCTCTCGCAGTCTAAACTTTCATGACGACTACAAAATTAGGAAGGAAAACCGTTTCTTTAAGGCCTAAGTGAAATGAACACAATGAACAAATATTCTAATTTTATTTTTACTTACAATTTTCATAGCTCTGAATCACAAACATTTTTAATACACTGCCAGTGTAAATTTCTTTAAAATATTGGAGTCAATTAATAATGGCGGGTGAAGCCGCGGGCATCAGGTTTAATATATTGATAGTTTAATCCTCGAAGTATCGCGGACAGTAAAAATCCAAATCAATCACTCCTTCTCTTGAAAAATTATATAATTTCTGAAAATTACACTGAATTTATCAAATAAAATTCACATCACATTCATCTGTCAACAAACAGTTGAGAAACGATTCGTATTATCCACCGCCGTCTCGAGAATTACGCACGAGAATTAGCCTATACAGTTTAGAAGGCAGTGGTTCACAGTTATCTTTGGAACTGCATAATCGAATCTGAGATCGTTTTACCAGGTGGCGATTTCTAATCGTGGAATGTACTCTAAAGCCGGAATTTTAGCTGTTTCATGAATTATTAATGTGCAAGTGTTAATAAATATAATGCTTTAATAATTATTATACTATTAATTTTTAATTTTTCAATTAATTATCGTGGGCGAAGCCGCGGGCACATCCTAGTGTTAAACAATCTTTACGACTTAAAATAACACAATGGTACAGAAAAAAACTAATGCAAATGGGAGAAAGTTAGTATAATGTGTTTTGCACCGTTTATTTAAAGATGGCACTTGGCCTACTGCAAAACCTGCCTTGTAACGCACTGAACCCAAGAACACCCAAGTTCCCTCACAATAATACGAATTGAAATTGCCCAGCAGGATTATGACTGTTTTGATAAGGAGTGCAGACAGTGCGAGATATCGATTACTTGTCACTGCGAGCTGAGCTGAGGGGGGGGGGGGCTACACACCCTCACTTTAATCTCGTTAAAAGCAAAGTGACCGCCCGAGCACGTGTGGGACCCACCCAAACACGAATACACGCTAGTCAAGAAATGTTCAACTACTGTTTCACTATTTTTCTACTCTTGAGTTTTGGCTAAAGTTTATATTTTAAATTGAAATTATTAATAATTAATGGTTTCGCGGGCTATAAGCCGAGTAAAAGGATATACAACATCCAAGCTTTCGGTCGCTGACATCTCAGGGAAATGAGTGTGAAGATAGGGATAATAGAGCTTATACAGAGTGTTAATGAATAACATCGAAATATTTTACCTGTGTATAGAGGGGACAAGCAACTTTTATTAGGATACTAGCTTAAAAGACCCGGCGTCGCCCGGGTTTTGTATTTTGTAATTGGAAATTAGCTTATGAAGGATTTTCGATTTTTAAATTATAGGTCCTTATATAGGCATTTATAATTTGAAATAGGAAGAACGACTTATTACACTCAAACTATTCCCTCAGAAAACGCTTGATATAGTTTTTTATGGCTCATAGAGGATCTAGAATGTTGCATCCCATCGCTTGTACAGTGCACAGCAAGCCTGGTGAAGAAACAGAAATTCCTGTAACATAAAATTGTAATATCGAGGCGGGAAATTTCCCACTCTTATGTTACCATAAAGCCTTCATACTTTTCTCTCCAAAAACCTGCGATATAATATAATAATATACACATTACCATACCTCGTTTTGTTTTCTCTATGTCCAGGGTAGAGAAAGTTATGTGATTCCATTATTTTAGTGGATTTCATTCTGTAATATTTATTTATAACATGAATTATTTTGATAACTTCTCTTATTTGTCAAAAGTGCATTTCAATTGTTTTTTCCAAGCCCACCTGATACCATTTGGCAACAATATATTCTGTGATTTGGAATGGATAATTCTATGTAAAAAGGGATTAAGTATTTTCAAAAACATTTAATTTTTGGCATTTAGAATCAGAATTTGTCAAAATCCTTTCTTAGTGAGCACCTACATTATGAAACGAAGGTACTGTCAAAATTCCAAGTCTCTACCTGTTATAGTTTAGGCTGTACGTTGATTCCTGTCATTCAGTCAATCAATCAGTCAGTCATTCATTCAGTCAGTCAGGACAAAGCCTTTTATAAGTTATATATAGAGATTTTTGCTCTATGAATTCAATTTTTCCTGTTACAGATAAAATCCCCCAGGGCATGGCCGCCAGTAACTTCTAACATTAGGGGAAAAAATGCAAAACATAGAAACTTCGTTGTTAACACTGGAGTTATGAATAAAAAAAAAAACTATTGCAGTGGCGGCCAGTCATGTGATTAGTCCGTAAATTTTGCAGATTATGAAAACTCTAAATTATGATATAGCTGTGGATGAATGATTAAAAATCGGGTTTATATGGATCATTAGGAAGGCATGAAGTCAATTTAATGAAAATTTTAACACTATTTTGCTTTATTATTGACTTAGGCTATGAGCACCAAATTGTAATGACTTTAATGCCCTGTAGCATACACATTTTACGTCGTAGAGCAAAAATCTCCTAATAAAAGTTGCTTGTCTATGTCCCCTCTATATACAGGTAAACTTTTTCGGTGCTATGCATTAAATCCCTGTAGCCTATATAGCCTAATTTTAAGTAACATGCATTTGGGGGGGGGGAAGATGTTAGGAGTTTATCGACCAATCAGAATGAAGGATTTTTATTGTTTGTAAAACGTTGAAGATGCTGTCGGTCCAACTCGCATATTTCATTTCAACATCTTGATATCAACAACGGAATATTAAAATAGGCCTACCAGATTCCCATAATAAACCCAAAAGTACATTAATTTTAATCTATATTAAGAAAAGAAAGTGTCTGTCTTTCCTTCTGTCTGTCTGTCCGCGATGCCCGGCGTGATCTACTCAACGCAGAGAACTGAATTTTAAAACATAGTTGGACTGAAGGGTCGGAAAATGCATCTCGAAGCCGGAATTTTTATTTTAGCTTTTGTTCGTGAGCTATGAGTGAAAAACGGGCAGATTTTTTTTTTTTTTTTTTTTTCCGTTTTCGAAGCATAGGTTTTCGGTAATACATTTCAATGTCAAATCAATTACAGTTGGCTTTTGCTATTTTTGTCATACCTTGGAAATAAAAAAGCATCGCGATCGCTTGAATGGTGTAAGCCGACGCTGGAAGATTCATTTGTTTATAATGTCAAGGCACGCAGATATCTGAAATTTTCAACCTACACGTTAGAGGGATAATCAATATAGGCCTAAATATGGTCAAACATTGTTCGATTTGGACGAAACTCACTATACAGGGATTTTCTGGAGCTGGACCAAGGAACTCGAATCTGAGGTCGCCTTTACCAGGCGACGCTATCTCATCGTGATATGTAGTCCACATGATTTAGGTGTTAATATAATGATTTAACTATTATGCTCTTAATTTTTAATTTTTAAAATAATTGTCGCGGACGAAGACGCGGGCACACGCTAGTTTTATATAAATTTTGAATTTGAAATATAAAAAGACGAATTGTGAAATAGTTTAAATGGCTTCGCCTATATGTACGTATGTAATGAGCAGGGCCCGGATTCTAATGACATGTCATCTTTTTATTGATGCTGCTTAGACATTGCCAACTTGTAGGTGAATCCTAATCATGGTCCCTATATTATAGAAATGCATTTTTGTTAGGTCATTTTTTGTCATTTTATGAAATTTTATATTTTTAGGGCATTTATTTCAATTTTACGTCATTATTTTGTCATTTTCTTGTCATTTCCTTTTTTATTTAGTCATTTTCATGCATTTACATTCAGTATATTAACTTTTTTGTCGTATTTTTTCTCATAGGATAATATAAATTACTAAGTTAGTATGTTGCAACATTTTTGTAGGATCTATTTTAAAAACTTCTTACTTACTTTTCTTCTCAAATGCTCCAATCAAAAACAAGTTTTTAGACCTACAACATCCTTTCTATGTTCAAAGTTTTTAGAATTATGTACAAATTAGTCTGTAACTTTGTGCGTACAATATTTTTTTATAAGTAAAATATCAGTTTTTAGGTCATTCTTTACAATTATTAAGTCATTTTCTTTAAAATTTTGGGTCATTTTATAGGTCATTATTGAAACAATTTTAGGTCATCAGAATCCGGGCCCTGGTAATGAGTTGGAATCGGATTCAGATCGATTTCAATCCCGCATGTTATAAAGAAAGTTCTCTAACTCAGAAAACAACTGACTGGCCACAAAATGGATCGCATTTTGAAGTCGGTCTGTTGAAAGCAAAGCAAAGACTGAATGTAATGCAGTTAGTCTGCTTCCAGGGGTAACTTCCGAACTTTGCTCTGTGGTTCATTTGTTTCCAACTTGCCCACTAAACCAATATTCCCAGTTTCTGAGAGGTCCATCCATCTATTCCAGCAGCCAGTAAATTCGTTACCAACCAAAACCCAATTACAAATATACATCAGCTTAAGTTATGTACACCCAAGAAAAAAACATGACAAATCGTATTTCTTTTAACGCTGACTGCTTGTTTCTTAGATAGAGATCATTTTTCTAAAAAAAAAGCTGCATTTTGCTGCTACGTCCCTTTACGTCTTTAGAAAAAAAATGTTAATTGGTTACTTAATTTTGTTAAGTTTAAATAGAAAAACTTACTCAGTGGCAATAGACAATTCCTAAGCAAGCTAAAGCAATATTATCTATTTTATGGAACCCGAAGGTTCATTGCCTCGCTTACCTGAGCCTGCCATTCAACCCTATTTCATCCATTCATCCCTCGAAAATCCTACTTCCATCAAATCATTCTAATATTGTCCTCCCACCTACGTCTAGCTCTTCCAAGTGGTCTTTTCCCTTCGGGTCTTCCAGTGAATACTTTTGAGATATGTCTTTCCTCCCCCATTTCATCCTCCGTGTTTTAATTACCCTTACTATATCCGGTGAAGAGTACAGGTTATGAAGCTCGTCGTTATGCAGTTTTCATCTCTCTTAGGCCCAAATATTTTCCTAAGCCCCCTGTTTTCGAACACCCTCAAACTATGTTCTTCCCGAAGAGTAAGCGCCCATGTAAAAACAATATGTTATAAGGGTGCAAATAGCTAGGAGTTATTTAAATAAAAATTAATTTAGTAAGTTTTATTTGGTGATTTGTGTAGGGGTTTTGTTGAAAATTTCAAAGTACGGTAATTGATTAAATTGCTAAGCAAGGAGCAAGGTCCTGCCACATAAATAGTTGTAAAGTATGATTTATTTCAAGTAATAGCCTAAAAAATACAGGAATTCTCTCCCAGCATTACTCTGAAAAACACTGGAACTATAATTGCAGGCCTATAAGCCTATAGACTATATCGTAAGAAAATAGTCAACACGTGCTTAAAGTCACGTACGGACATATGCGTACCTAAGCTGAAATGTGCTGCGTTATTTGACTAGAACGGGTATAATAAAAAATGTTTTTTTTTTTTTTAATAATTCACAGTTCTTCAATAAAATACAGTCAATATGTAAGAATGAAAATGGAAATTTTGAGCTGAAAAATATAACCTCACTTTTAATCCTTGCAATAGAAAGATTATTTTTAAAGGAAATAAAATTCACAATAAAAAAAATGACGACAAGAAGAGTATGTTCTACAATAAATATTCTGAATTCTTTGCAGCCATGTTCGCAATATAAAGAAGCTCGACAAAATGGCGGCTTGTGAAGAGTAGTAACTGGCCGGAGCGCCCCTAATTGTGTACATGAAGCTCGTCACCCTTCATCTGTTTGTTATGTTACCACAAGATCATCATTCCGTTGCTAGGAAACAAGCCCCGCTATATTTACCCAGTCAAGATACTGCAAAAACCATCTAGACCGCGTGCAGTAGCTGTAATTGCCTTAAATAAATACATTAAGACCTTTTTCTACTTAGCGATCACTTCATTTAAGGTTAAATTTTCCAGGAACCGACATCAAAGCCCACACATCTATGTAATTCCCATCTCTATTAACCCCGACCAAAAACCATAGTTTCTATTGTTTTTAATTCCTTTTTACAGACCAAAATCATCAAGTAATAGTCACAGCACATTGTAACGTGGACGCAGCAGCAGGGTATATGAAACGGCTTGTACATGCTGCCTAAATCAGTTTAAGTGTATATTGTAATATTTAAAGTCTATTTTCTATCTATTTACACATTTTTTAAGCATATTTTAAGTGCCTATTTTCTCTTTTAAAAGCCTATTTACTCGTTTTAAAAGCCTATTTTAGGTGCCTAAAACTATTTTTTTTTAGAGCCTAAAATCCCTGGTCTAGTTATGATGTAAAACGTTTCGAGAAATAAGGGATTGATTGTAATTCGTGTAATCGCGATTACATCACAAAATACATTTTTTTCATAACTTGAATAGTTATCTTTACAATTTCTTTCGCAAGTACGAGGCCTGTAAACCAAAATGTTCACACAATACTAGGATAACGAAACTATTCAAAGTGTATGCGTGGTTTTTATTTGTTTGTAAATATCTACGATACATCAACGTATAGCTATTTCTTTAAGGGCCATAAATTATTGTTTTTTTTTATATTTATTTTGAAATTTCTTTTAGATAACAATTATTTTTAGCACTTTCCTCCCCCCCACCGGATTTAAGCGAAAGCAAGAAAACAATAGGCTGTCGGATCGTCTTATCATACAAGAGCTTCAAAGAGACCGACAGAGTTTACAATCTCATGGCCAAGCGACTGGCATCTAAATCAAGACAATAAAAAGTTTTATTGTAAAACAGTAAAAACTGTAAATTGATTTAGTGGCAGACATACTTACAAATACAAACTACGCCAACTTCCATAACTATTACACAGATCTTTTCCTCTTATTACATAAGTTATTTTTATACTATAAACTAGCAGATCCCCGCCACGATAATTCATTTTTTAAGATTAAAAATTAAGAGGAAATAGTTAAAACATCATACTTATTATTATTCGCACACTTTATCTTGAGCTCTGCACTCCATAATGCTGAAAACCGTCCATATAAAGAAGGCCTCGCTTGAAAAAATGAAGATCGCGACCCGTCCCCAGTATTGCCATACCCAAAAACTTCCCGTTGAGGTATTCTTGAGCTAAAGTCAATTTTGTTATTTGTTTACATCATATTATTCTGAAAATGACAGAATAAATCCAGGGATATTAGAAGAACAGTACTGGTGTTGTGGAAATGGTCGATATAAGTGACAACGAAGTTAAAAATAAAGATTCTTTAAACCAAGAAGTATCGGAAATCAGCGAAATAATGAACCAAATAAATGAAATGGAAGGAAAAGCAATTTAATGTGTTTTAAGCTGAATCTGTCGTTGGAGAAAAGAACAAGTCAAGTTTTATTATTTCGTTGTATTAATTACCTACAAACTTTCTCGAAAGGCATTTAGTTAAATTACATCAATTCAGGCATGTGAAAGTGCGTATTCAAGTAGGCCTACATGTACAATGCTACGACTTTTAAACGATTTTCTATATTCTGAAGACCGGGAGAGAAATTGTCTAAATAGGCGTAAATATATTACTTTATTCATTTCTCCAGCGATATATTCTACTATAATATCTGAATCAATATAAAATCTTTAGTTTGGTAGCGAGAGTTGAAATTGCTAAAAATTACAGTTAGTTCCATTGTGACCCAGCATAAAACTAAACACGTTATATTTTCTGGTAATTGGCAGCCCTTCAGAAACAACGTCAATTTCAACTCACCGCCTTCTGCAATAGTCAATCTCTCATACTGCATGCAATATCAGCTCCCCTCACCCCCGCATTTTTTCGGCTCAAGATAAAGTGTGAGCAGAATAACACTTGAACGCGAAACATTCATAAGCTTAAACCAAACGATTAATAATTAATGAAACAGCTAAAAATCCGGCCTTGAAGTAATTTCCTCGATTAGAAATCGCAGAATGGGAAAAACAACCTCAGATTCGAGTTCCCTGGCCCAGAAAACCCCTGTATAGTGAGTTTCATCCAAATCGACAATGTTTGACCAAATTTAGGCCTATGTTGATTATCCCTCTTCCGTGTAGGTTGAAAATTTAAGATGTCTGCGTGCCTTGATATTCTAGACAAATGAATCGTCCAAAATCACGTGGTCTACATACCACGATTAGACATCAGATTCGAGTTCCTTGGGCCAGAAAACCCCTGTATAGCGAGTTTCGTGGAAATCGAACAATATTTACCCATTTAGGCCTACATTCATTATTCCTCTTCCGTGTAGGTTGAAAATTTCATATGTCTATGGGTCTTGACATTCTAAACAAATGAATCGACCAGCGTGGGCTTACAACGTTCAAGCGATCGCGATGCTTTTATTTCCAAGGTATGATAAAAATAGACAAAGCCAACTGCAACTGATAACTGCAATTATGATATGCAGAAAATAAGTTATTTTGTAATCGATTTCCGAGTTAAGCTCCAGATCGGTTCATTAAATAAGACTTACGGAAGATAAGCATATGTGAGGGAATATGTGGGTAGTGTTATTTGTCAAAGCTAAATGTACTGCAACTTCCAAAGCCGTATATGAACACTGTAAAAGAAGAGAATATGATTTGCATTTGATAATCATCCTAATATATTTTACCATAAAATAGGCACTAAATTGGAAACCAATACAATGAATTTAACTAGGAAATGATGGAATCTAACAAAATGAAACGACGGAATAATAGCGCATACAGATGCTAGTAGGAGATGAAAGCGGGCGTAAAGAATGTGAAATCACAGCAAAGAGATTAGAGATGTAAAGAGCCCGCAGAGCAAATAGAGATTTGATTCGTGTGACACCCAACACTTGCCGACAAGAGTACTTACAAGATATCGCATGTTCTCCATGAGTCAACATGTTTATACTTATCAATTCAAGTTCTCGGGTAATCACCCGGCATTCCCATGTGTTGCCCTTCTCTGGGCAAACCTGACCTATTTATTGATGCAATCAAACATGGCCTTTAACTTTGGCGTATGTTGTATATACGGTTCGACTAATTTCCATACTGTTCAGTTGTAATAGCTATTTATGTATCAAGTAGACGCAAAATAAGGCTTTAGCGGACGAATCTATACTGAATGAATCCGATAAAGTTTTTGCTTAGGTGGTGAATACAACATTTTTAGTAAAAGTTCTCTAAATTATATGAAATGAAACAAAAATTAATAATTCATTATAATGAAAGGTAATCAGCCATTTGTTAACGTCATAGTCTATTCTCACAGCCAAATGAATCGCAGAACAATGAACCGTACGTACCAATACGAAATGCAGTATAGAAGCATTATATATGAGTATGTATTAGTATTTATGAAAAGCTTGTGGAAATATGAATGATAATCCCGGGGAAATTTCAATCCAAGCCAGAAACATTGAATTGGAGCTGGTGCCAGCAGTAGACTATGAGAAGGAATATATTGCAATTAAATGCTGGTGCATCCATGGTAAGCAATGATTCTCTTCTGAACGAATATGTGAAAAGTGGTTGGCTTATATTAATTGTTGTTATATGACGATATAGCAATCAAGAATGATACTACTACTAACGACTACTAAATTGTACCAGTTACAGTTTTATTTCCAGAAGTAAATTACAAGTAGAAATTACATTTTTTTTTAAAGTATTGATTACAAGTAAATGGGACAAAAAAAAGGAATTGTTACTGTAATTCAATTACTTTTACTCAATTACTTCCCATCACTGATTATCATAAAGAAACGTGTTGGCTTAAATTTGTTGTTTTATGACGAATTATATGCTTAAATCCATATTAAAATTGGTGTAACTGGTCAATGCCATCTGGATTTGGTTTATAGATTGCCATGACGACTTTAGGGTACTATGCCGAAAAAAACTGCATTTTGAATGCAGTTTTGTGCAATTTTAGCGGCCTTGGTTGCTAAAATGCAATTTTTCGGAGTTTTAGCAGTCCGACAAGCAGCTGTTTTAGAGAGCGCGTACTGAAAGATTCTTATAGGCCAATTCTTATAGTTTAAAGTCTAACAGGGCGTTCATTTCGGTAGATAATATTGTAAGCTATACATTCAAAGGACAAAGTATGCCCGTCTTGAATGCACGAGACTCAATTTCTCACAGAATATATAAGCCCGTGCCGGACTGCACAGAAAACAGTTTACACAATGATTAGCCTAGGCGCATCGGTTTTTCATTCACTCATTCATTATTATTATTATTATTATTATTATTATTATTATTATTATTATTATTATTAGGGCTCGGACTTTTAGGTAGATACATATTTTTTTTGCTATTACTTATGATTTCTGGACTTTGTCAAAGTTCCGGTTGGGACCTTAGGATTCAAAATACTGAGTTGCATATCACATAAAAAAAAATCAATATTCCTTATTTGAATAAATATTTTTGGTAACTTAATTTTTTTTTTTTTTTTTTTTTTTTTTTTTTTTACATATTTTACCGCATATCTTGTTTAGAAATTAATATTTTGACTGTTTTTGTAAAATTGCGAAATATTTTCAATGTGTTGCGTTGTTATGTTGAGTCAGACAATAAATCAGGGCTGATTTGGCCTATATTATTGCAAATTTCTGTTTCCTCTCACACTGCATTACTAAGTTGGAAACAACAAAACAATTCTTGACAGAATCAATAAAAGAAACCAAACACATTGAAAACAAACTTAACAAAATCAGTGGTTCAAAAGCAAACGAAATTAAAGAAAAATTCCTGTCATGCCTAAATAAGAATGAAAGGTTACAAGTGTTGCCAAAGATTTCAGATATTTTAATGGGTAACAGTGTAGAGAACTTTGAGCAGATGGAACATCTGAGTGTCAGTGATACTGCGTTTTACAAATATGCAAGATTAACATCCTGCAATGTTGAACGTACATTTTCAAGATACAAATCTCTGTTCCGTGAAAATCGTCACAGCTTTAAGATGCACAACTTAAGATCTACTTCTATCGTTCACTGCAACAGTTCTACACTTGCTGACTAGAATGACTAGTGAGTACTTCTGAGAAATATTGGTTAAATAAATAAAATATTTTTATATTTTTTAAACATATTTTCGACTTTTTAACCACATAAAAAATAAATATTTTTGTTTTTATAAGCACCTAAAAGTTCGAGCCCTAATTATTATTATTATTATTATTATTATTATTATTATTATTATTATTATAAGTTGTATTGTCCATGCTTAGGGAGAGAAAGTTATGTGAAGGCAATTGTTTTTCATACTGCTTGTTCAAGATGCAGATGTCTTATCTACTGTAGGGAACACAATACTTTTTCTGGTTTTTTAAGTCGATCTGTTAGAGTCTGCGGAGATATTTTACCTTAACTTAAAAAAAAAGTTGTTAATAAGCTTCATTTGAGTCACTGCTTTTTTTACAGACACACTTTTAATCCAATATCGTTTAACAGAAAGTAAAGAAGAAATATAGTTTGTTTTCCAAGTATTGTTACCGACGTAGGGCAGACAATATTAATCAGGATGCATTCAAATGCGAGTTTTGTCAAAGAGTTATTTTACTTTTTCGCATATTATACGGACTCGTTTCGCAAACATATCTACTTGCAAAATAAAATCTCTCTTTTACCACTTGTATCATAAATAGCACGGTTGGAAAAAAACATGTTTTTTTTAAAGAAAGGAAAAAAAAAGTTTTTTTGTTTAAAACGTTTTTTATGTGAACAACAATGTTGGTTGTTTTAATTGTGTTTTTAAAAAATGTTTTTCATGTTTACAACAATGTTGTTTGTTTAAAAAAGTTTAAATTGTTTATTTTGTTTAAAACAACCATTTTAATGTATAGGGCCTATTTTATATATATAAAAAACGTTTTAAACAAACTTAAAAGAAACACAAACACTTGTTTTAAACATTCCAACCCTGTAAATAACTATTCTGAAATAAAAAAATGTGATCTTAGGACATCGACTCAATATTATGACCAAGGCCCGGAAATTTATGAAAAATCACGCTGTTAAAATGTGTAAAAAGAAATGTGAAAATTGGTTTCATTTTGCATATTTAGTTAGTTTTGCGATAACGCATCATATTTCCTCGATATTAAAATAAAATCAGGTAAACTGAATGTAACAAAGTGCCAGAATGCTTTTGTTTAATCAGTGATAATTGCAATTATGATATGCAGAAAATAAGTTATTTTTGTAATATATTTCCGAGTTAAGCTCCAGATTCATTAAGCAGGACTTACAGATGAACAAAGGTCTGGTTTCATAAGCATATGTGAAGGAATATGTGGGTAGAGTTATTTGTCAAAGCTAACTGTATAGTAACTTCCAAAGCTGTATAAGAACACTGTAAATCAATTTGTTGTCATGATAAGTGATTTGCATTCGATAAGTTCTTCCAAAATGTTATTATAAAATAGGCACTAAATTGGGCATTACTCCGGTACCGGTTAACCGATTTGGTCCAATATCAATGGGCTTCTTCCCATGGACGTTATAAATGCGTATACCAAATTTCATGAAAATCCGATAAAGCGCATTTGAATTATCGCGCGTACAGACACACGGACAGACGGACAGACATTTTTTCGTCCCCCACACCATCTCATAAAGTACCATTCAGGCACTTAACAACTGTGCATACTTTACAGATTTTTCAAATTTTAACGGCTTATTTCTGATACTTGTGATTTTAAATATTGTCCGTATCTCTGATAGTCCTATTCAAAAATTTACAGCATTTTTGGCTAAGTTAATGTTTTGAGAACCGACTGTAGAATAATTGACAGTACATAGCTTAATGTTTTCGGAACTGTTTGTATAATTTAAAGAGACGTTTCCATTTACCTGAATTGGATCCCTCGTTATTGTTGTTGTTGTGACTACTGTTGTTGTTGTTGACGTTGGTGGTATTGTTGTTGTTTTCGCTGTTGTTGGCCTTCTCCAGCACCTCGTGGTCCTCCTTGCAGAAGAGTCCGTCCTCCCGGAGCGCGAACTCGTCGCCCGGAATGAGCTGTCTCTCGCAGGCCGAGCACCGGAAACACTCTATGTGGTAGATCTTGGTTTTGGCTCGCATCACGAAGTCGTTCCTGCTGAAGCTCAAGCCACACTTGTCGCACTTGGTCCCAAACAACCTGCAACACACAACAATAGGCCAATTAGGGGAAAATCATTACTATAACGGTCACTTTTCATAACTCATTATAAAGTATGGCGTGCCACAGGGACCTGTTTTGGGACCACTTTTATTTTTGTTTGTAGATAAATGACTAACCTGTTAATGTCAACAGTAAATCAATCGTACTTGCCGACCAGGGTATTCCACCAATTACATAAATTCCCTGTCATTATCAACAGTGTGACTAACTGGTTTACTTCACACAGGCTTTGTTTAAATGATAAGAAACAAAATATTCTTTTTACATAATAATGTAAGTGTTTTATGTAACATCCAGTTAATTAACATTAATGAATTTCTGTATTGCATTCTTGAGTTTTCAGTATAATAGGCTACTGATCTCCTAGTTTGACCTTGTCCCGGGTTATATTTTGGTCTATAGCATAGGATAATCCAGTAATCCACAGTACCGATGTCGTAAGTAGTTTTAAAGGAAACTCTTGTGTTGGCTTACGTTTGTGTTTTGTCACGAAATTAGTGAGGTGTGACGGAACGGACTGCACAGAAAACAATCAACTCAATAATTAGGCTTATAAAAAATTTTAAAAAAAATTAAAAATTAAAGAAATCCAAAATCCAACATAAAAAAAATCTAAAAACCCAAAATTGAAAAAATCCAAAATTAAAAAATCCAAAAAATAAAAAATTCAAATATTCAAAATTTAAAATATCCAAAAATTAAAACTAGTTTCACTTCTGTCGCGTGGCGTTCCACGCACACTTTTTTTTAACTTGTACGAAAGGGAAGAGAACGACAGTGACATCTGGTGACATCCTCTGTAATCTCTATAACGTACTCGTACCTTTTTCTTTACCCTTACCGACCTCGGCCCGTAAAATGGTACTTTACGTAGAAGGAGAGAGTTCTGATAAACATGTTTACGATTCAAAATAACATAAAAAGTTGACGACAGCAGGCTTCTTGATTTCGCGTCATTAGGGAGACTTAGAAGTGGCTTTGAGGGCAAACACATGGCCTACATTAAGGCAAAGATAATTTTTAATAAATAAATGAACATTTTCACAAAAAAGTACAAAGATTTTACTCTCTACTGCCCTTACCTGAATCACATCAGATGGACGCGAGTCATAATAATAATAATAATAATAATAATAATAATAATAATAATAATAATAATAATAATAATAATAATAATAATAATAACAACAATAATAATAAAAACAATAATAATAATAATAATAATTATAAATAACTCCTTAAACTTCGGCTGAGGAAAGGCATGATGTGTGGCGGGTTGTGGAATCCGATATCACCGCAGGGATTTGAACCCCTGACCGGGAAGTGCACAGCAGATGCAAGGGTGTCGAATTACACCCCAATCCTGTGCTCCCAGCTTCCACCCTATTTAACATTGTGAGGTAAAAGGCTTAAGAGAACGCCCCCCCCCCAGGCCTACGATCCCTCCTCCCAAATACTATTTCTGTCTCGGAGTTCTATGGACATCCTATTTCCTTACCTTTGTGCCTAGGAGATATATTAATACTTCATAATATTAAAATAGGACACAAATCAGGATTAATACATTAATTTCAGTTTCATTAAGAAATAACTTCAATATCACCGAGTGAGATAGCCGAGATGGTAGCGTCTTGGACTCGCATTCGGAAGGTCCCAGGTTCAAATCTCGGGGCCGGCCAATTTGACATGGTATTTTTCATGGTTTCCCCAGTCGCAAAGGCAAATGCCGAATTTGATATTAACATACCATGAATCATCCTCACCATTTCATCCACTTAAATTAATATCAGTTGAAATTTACTCCATTGAATTACACCGACAATAGAAACAATTGACAAGCAATAGTTCCATGGCCTACCCTACTGAATAGACACACATCCCGAACTCCTGATATGGCCTGGCAGCTAAAAGGAGTATTAGTAAAGTAAAGTGATCCCTATACAGGGCTTGGAGGCCCAGAGGGTTCCAGGAATTTGAGGCTCCCAGATTTTGGACATTCGGCACGTGAAGGTGGTAAGGTTGTCAACTTTACGCATCGGCTCCTGGTACTCATTTCTCTTAGAGGCTGAGTGGATCCCAGGGCCATAGTACCACCAGAAGGATTAGGCCAATTGAAAAACTCTGACAAAAGGAGTATTAACACAGCTGAACTAAAAATAAAATTAAAATAAAAAACACTTCAATATCATTTCACATACAGACTTGTAGGCCTACTTGGCTTATAAATTACAAAACAAATACATCAGATGAAATTTTGATATAAAGAATCCCGCACCACCTAAATAACTTTTAAAGCACGTGTTTGGAATAACTGTACATGGAATACTCAAAAACGTTCACGATACAAAATAACATAAAATGTAGTACGAAGTTCGACCGGTCACGAAAACCACAATCAACGGCCGTGGGTGTCGGCATGCTGACCACATGCCCCCCAATCCTGTACTCAGAGCTTCCAGCCTATGGTAGGTGGTAGGCCTCGTCCCTTCAGAGATATGGTGCCAAGGATTTTTTTTAGTTAGTGTACTATGTCGTGAACTTGATTTTAAGGGATTTTTTTAACAACATACCACATAAATAATAGAAGGAACTATTATTCTATAAAAACATATTTCAAATTCTAATGACGAATGGGATCATAACATTTCCTATTGTTTTTATTTTGTCGGCAGAGCCAATCATTTCCTGAATAGGACAAATGTTTAGAGGGACTCGTCACCTTGTCCCCTGCAGATAAGAAGACATGTTATGAGTAGGGTTCGGATTTAAAGGTTTTAACCTATTTTCCCCCCCCAGCTTCCAAATTAGAACATTTTAACGTATTTTTCCGTTCATGCCCCTTGCTTTCAAATATATAAATATTATAGAACCTAAAAAGGCCTAAATGGAACTGAAGAGCCTAAAATGGGCTAAGGAGGACTTTTGCAGAAAAGCACGATTTTTAAATATATTTTCCAATTAAGTTAACGCAAAGGAAAATAAATATTAAGTTATGTGAATTTGTGCATTTTAAGAAGAGACATAATAAAAAATAAATTTATACAATGCACTGAAATTAACAATGTAGGCCTATATGTCACTTTGTCGTAAGTTTTTGTAATGTGCCACCTCGCCGTCGCAGGAAATGAAACTATATCTCAATTGTTTATGTTATTTTTCAAGTGCCGATATAAGGAATAGTTTCTTGTTTATTTCCTTTTCTAAAAAGCTAGAATGACTGTGTCAAAATTATAATAGGCCTATAATTTTCGGTGTTCAATAGTCTTTTATTAAGAAGGCTAAAATCGTTCGTTTAAAACCTAAAAAAGCTATTCCACGAAAATAAAAGGCTAAAATACCTTTTATAAAAGCCTAAAAATCCGAGTCATTGCACCCTCCACATGTAGGCTATTGCCTACTTAACTATTTCTAGTTTGAAGTCATCTTGCTTCTATTCAATGTGTTTCTTGTGATTGGTGATTTCACATTCATTCTTAATCGTCATTGGCTCTACACAAAACAGCTAAAGTTACCCTAAAACAAAACTAAATGAACGAAGCCCCTACGCGGACATTTTAAATTGCTATTTATTTCATAATTGCCACGGAAAACTGATTAATGCCCGGTTTCTACAAACTTGTGAATTACCTATGGGTAAATTATCCATGGATAAATTAGTCCCATTTCAACCACAATGATATAATGAGCAAGGCCTTGGAGTTGTACAGTTAATTTAATTCAGAAGGCTTTGATTCTCATTGTTTAAATTATTATTGATCCTACAAAGAGGTTAAATTTTATTCAGCCATCCATGAAAGGACAAATTAACCCAAAGATTTACCTTTCGACAGATCTAGCCCGAGTTTGTAGGGACATTTTTTGTGTAATTTTCATATTTACTCAGAGGACATTTATCTAGAAACTCGCCACAAGTGTATGTGATTGCTATCTTTAAATTATTTGTGTTTGTGTGGTGTTATTCTTGTGTAAATTCTCTCCATTGGATAATTTACCCATAGGTAATTCGCGAGTTTATAGAAACCGGCCATTAGTGATGTAAGATTTAAGGCTTTCCTGGCGAATCTTATGTAGATAATCTTCTGGAGTTAAAAGTTTATAGGCCTATTGCTCGAGACTGGATATTCCACACTACTTAAAACCCGTGACGGACTGCATAGAAAACAATTCACATGATGATTAGCACTTCACTGTATTTTCGTACATTATTCTGTCGGTTTGTATTACATTTAAACGGCTCTACAAATTTATTTGCCTTTATTTTATTACAAGTAATCCCATGAGGGACTACGATGAAACACGTGGGATTTATTAAGACCATTCCATGAATAAAATGTAGGCCTGACACGTTATTGTTACTTACTTGTTTAAAATCAGTGTTAGCAGTCGGATTACTAAACGACTGAACAATCCATTAATCGAATGAGTTACCACATTCTAACCAATGCTGCCAGAAATAGTTAACCTAATTCAGGTAAGCTAACAGCAGAACAGAATAAAAGCCCACGAATCTATTTTTTTAAATGAATGTAAATTTATATTATTTCAATTTCCAAACAAGTTATGTTGTATAAATCAATGTGTTTTATTCTGTTCACTGGCAGAAAGTGACGTATTAATAGACAATGGATATTACGTTCAAGTCATTTAACAAATGTAATTATTTTTACCGATGTCGCAATGCTATTGAATATGATATCATAGTTCAAGTGTTCAAAATATGGGAAATACATTTCACCCAATATTAATTACTGCCACGGGTAATATAACGAGAGGTGCGAAATAAATCTTCAGAAAATCCAGACCCTGAATTATATGTATTGTGACTCGGTCTATCTAACCAAGATCAATAAAAGAGAACAATTGCAATGTTAAATATTGAGAGACCAGATTATCCGCATGTTATGAAGACGTAACGGACTGCACAGAAAACAATTCACCTAATGATTAGCACTGCACTGTATTTTTACGCGTTATCCTATATAATTTAAATTATTCTACACTATAGCAGATTATTTAGACGTGGCAATCTACACCATTTCAACCTCAATTTCGGAAAAAGTAATTTCAATTTCGGAAAAAGTAATTTCAAATTCGGAAAAAGTAATTTCAATTTCGGAAAAAGTAATCTCAATTTCGGAAAAAGTACCTTCAATTTCGGAAATACGAGGGCTATTTTTTTAAACATTCGATGGGGCATAAAATGAAAACCACAGTGAAAATCAAACCTGTTTTATTTGGAACATTTAGGTATACCTCCTAGCTACTTCTCTACATAATCTCACTCCGATTGAGTCATTTGTCCTAGCGTGGTACCAACTTTACTATACCCTCTTCATAGCCCTCGCATTTCCGAAATTGAAGTTACTTTTTCCGAATTTGAAATTACCTTTTCCGAATTTGAAATTACCTTTTCCGAAATTGAAATTACTTTTTCCGAAATTGGAATTACTTTTTCCGAAATTGAAATTACTTTTTCCGAAATTGAGGTTGAAAAGGTGTAGTGCTGCTTTTTTGGGCATACAATATAGAAATGGAACGATTTAAACGAACGACAGATTCATTTAAACCTTAACCCATCATGCACAAAGAACACCATAGATAAAAAAAAAGAGCTAAAACCCGGCTTCGAGGTGCATCGCCCGGGAAAAAGCCTCCTCAGATTCGAGGTCCGAAAACCCCGCATAGTGAGTTTCCAAACCATTCAGTGTTTTTTTCCATTTTCATCTATGTGAAGAAAATCAGATCTCTGCGTATCTTAACGTTATAAACAAACGAATCAAGCAAAGCGGCCTAACAAACTCGAAGCGATCGACAATAATTCCATGCGTTACGTTCCAAGAAATATAGTTGAGCGATCCTCTTTTTTTCCCCGGTTGCTATGGCAGCAAGGCCCCCTGCAATTAATTTCACAATTGAAATGTAATAGAGAAATCTGATGCTTCGATAGCGCGGAAAAAATCACGTTTTCTGCCATTTTTCCGTTATAATTAGCGAACGAAAGCAAAAAAATTTAAAATCCATTTTCGAGGAGCATTCGGGGACCCTTTGGTCCATCTATTTTCAAAGTTTCAGATCTCTGCGTGCAGTAGGTTGGCAGGACATCGCACACAAACGCTTCCTCTTATTATGCATATTTAAACGACTCTACAAATTTACTTACCTTTATTTTACTTAATTACTTACTTACTCAATAGCAATAAACAATTAGGCCTACTAGCGAATTACCTGAGCCCGCCATTCAACCCTATTCTGTGCTAACTCCATCCAACCCTTAAATCTATCCTAATATTGTCCTCCCACCTACGTCTAGGTCTTCCAGGTGGTCTTTACCCTTCGGGTGTCCCAGTCAATTTTACCCAGGATAAATTTCTGGGCTATCGAATAGGATAATATATTATCGCCTCACTCATAACGTTGACGGGCGGCTCGCTTTGTTCTCATATTACAATGCTTGTTGTTACTGTAAAAGGTTTTCTCAAAAGAAACCGCTGACTGAATTCGTGTTGCCAATTCTCTCATTGCTCAATGTCATTGCCACGTAAGTGTTTTGCTGCATCTACATCTTCCCGCTCTGTTTACTAACACTGTGCAGTATGGCAACTACACCAAGCGGCGGCGACTTCTTTGATGTTAACTGTCAACGAATTGAGTGCGGCGATAATTAATTTAATAATTAATTAATTAATTAATAATTAATTTAAGAGTTTAAAATCAAATGAAAGCTATAGTCATTGCATACCAAGGCGGCTTCCTTTCGTTAGGAGGAAAAGTTTGCCGACAGCTCAACCCAAACTCTTTATTTTCACCGCACCAATCAGCTCGTTTCCCCAGCCAATCAAAATCTAAGTATTTCCTGTGGCGATTTTGACAGCTATTAATACTCGTCTACTCCGCGTTGAGTGAAATGCGCGGTTGCAAGATCTAGTTACAGTAAACAATAACACGTGTGAATTGAATAAAGCGAAGGAAGAACTGAGGTCAGTGATAACAATGAGAGAATATTGCAACGTTGCTTTTGTTTTGGATAGCGGAAGCCCAAGACCCGATTTAGTCAGATCAATTAACATAAAGAAACTCCGAAACCTTTGAAGCCGACTGGCCATCCAATGAGCAACTGGACTATAGTAATAGAGCAAGTGGGTTGCCAACAACAAAAGAAATGTTTATCTGAATTTTTAGCTGAGTACAAATGGGACTGTAAAACAATATACGATATCAGAACGCATTTGTTGCTTGTGAGGGCTGACAAAACACAAACAACAATCCAAAACAACCAGCTGAATAATGGACTAAGAAATTAGTGACTATATGGCTCATGAATCAGTCACCAAGTCATGTGTAAAATTTCAACCAATCATAGCCTAAGTGTCTATCCTCATAATATTTTACAGTTTTATTTTTGTCGCTTTCATTTTAGCGTACCTACGTGCACTTGTTTTTATGTAAATTCACAAGAACTGAACACTGAAACATCTTCATACCTATAGCTTCTTTGATCATAACAATGAACCATTGAACACAGCGTTCGGGTATATATAAGTTGCATATGAAAATGTATTTTATATACAGTATATAAGAGGCTTTGTCCTGACTGACTGACTGACTGACAGAGAATCAACTTAGAGCCTAAACTATGACAGGTAGAGACTTGGAATTTTGACAGTACCTTCGTTTCATAATGTAAATGCTCACTAAGAAAGGATTTTGCAAGATTTTGCAAGATTTTGATTTTAAATGCCAAAAATAAAATGTACTTAATCCATTTTCACACAGAATTATCAAATCCGAATCGCAGTTCACATGAGAACAGCGTATTGTTGACAGTGTTCACAGGTAGCTTTGGAAATAAATGAAACGGGACTTTGACAAATTAGAGAAGCTATCGGCATTAAAAAACTATATGAAGCGTTTTCTGAGCGAAAAGTTTGAGTGTGGTAAGCCGTTCTTCCTCATTTCAAATTCTAGATACAATTTAAGGACCTAGAGTTTAAAAATCGAAAGTCCTTCATAAGTTAATTTCGAATGTCAAAATACAAAACCCGAGCAACGCCGGGCCCTTTAAGCTAGGTACTTAACTTATATATGTCGTGAAGCATTTTATATCTTGTATAATAATATATACAATATTAATAACACGATATTGTTACAAAAATGGGGTTAATCTGAAACATAAAACAGTTGATCTAAACGGTAATTACAGCACTCAGCGGGATTTTAGGTAGTTTTTGAAGAAAAATCTACCTATTGCAATCGATACCATCTCATGATTTTCGAAAAATTCTTTCACATCTTTACGTTTCATGCTTCCCTTAGAAGCTACGAAAACACCACCTATTCAAAAAAAATTGTGATATTTGTAGGGATATATATATTAGCGGCCGTAATTTTGAAGATATTTGAACCAAATTTTATTATGTTATTTCTAGGCCCGATAGTTCGGACAAGTTCGTTAATGAGCATAATTGGCCCAGAGGGGGGTCGGGGAGGAGTTGAAATTTTGAAAACTTTATATCTCGGCCCCTATGAAGTATAGAGGGAAACTTTGTTTGAATAAATTAAGAGTACTCCCTATGGAGTTCACAGTGACACCAACGATTCGGGGGTTTTGGGGGTATGAGTGGGGTTGGGGGGATGGAAATTCGAAATTTTTGAAATCACATCTTATGGGATATCGCTGAAAAGCTCTTTATGAGTACTCTACAAATCAATAACTATTTTCTCGATAACTCTCATTTAAGGCGAGATTTGAATGTTTGAAAAAGTGCTCTTTCCTCTTTTTTGCAGTTATTATTGCGGGTTTGTCATGCCAAGGCTATAGAAGAAGAGTGCTGGGCAGCGACAATAAATTAAACCAATTGCTTAGTTCTGTAAGTATTCGTAATAAATATAAGTCAGGCTGGAACAGAACATGGAGATTGTTTTGAGACAAGCTGTAGAAACGGGTAATGGGAGCTGTGCCGATGTTTATTTGACTGTATTCCGGGTGTGTTTGCTTAGGACCGCGGTTTCCAACTCCACCTTCTCCTGTTTCATAAAAACAAAGCCTTCTGACCGAGCCGAACTCTGTTATGAAATATGTGGTCACACCTCAGCAGCGCGGATCTTGTCCTCAGCTGCCAACCTCAGCCGGTATTATTATTTTTATTATTATTATGGGCGGATTTTTATGACCTGAAAAATAGGATATATGCATGCATTTATGACCTAAAAACATTAAAATTTAAAATATGACTTTACCACTTATACATTGTGTATATTTTCTTAACCTTCATTACAATTAATTTTATTAAAATATAGTGTTAATTATTTAAAATATCTGTAAATTCTCAAAAAGTATCATTATAATGCAAAATTTACAAAATATGATATGAAACTTCAAAATTACTCTAATATGCACACAAATATGCCAAAAATAGACCTAAATATGCATATCCATACTAAATATGCTACAATAGTTGAACATTTTCTAAATATGTAGTTATATGCACAATAAAAGCCGTTCCATTTTCACCAGGATGCTTGGAATCTGGTTTAAATTAGTCGGAAACCTGAAATAATGCAAAGGGGAAAAATATGACATGTCATAGAAACCCGCCCCCTAATTAGGCTATTATTATTATTATTATTACTAATGTGACTAAGCCCATTAGGACTACGCAAAATACGGTACTTAGAGGTGTGCATTTGCCTTCCTTTGTGCCCATCTCTCTTTCATTCTTTTATTGTGGGCTTCCTTTCTTTCTTTAGACCACGTTGTTCCAGTCTTCTTCTTTGGTTTTTCCTCTCGGTCAACTTGCCATTTGTGAATTTTGGTCCTGAAGATTTCCCGGTTTTGAACATCTTCTGGTCTAATTTCTTCCAGTTCCAGATCCACTTCAAAGTGTCTGTTTTCGTAGAATTCGACTGTTTGTTTTGCAAGTCTGTCTGGGTTCATTCTTTTAAAGTGTCCGTAGAATCTCAATCTGCGTTTCCTAATGTCACTGTGAATATTTGTGTATTGTTTGATTTTTCGTTTGCCTCTGAGTCGGTATTGTTCGTCTGCGAGTTATGGGCCTAGAATTTTTCTTATGATTTTGCGTTCCTTTTTCTCATTGTTTTCTATGTCTGCATTCCTGTTCAAAATTAGTGCTTCTGATTCATAGAGCCATTCTGGTTTAATCACTGTATTGCAATGTCTTAGTTTTGTGTATTTGGAGATACATTATTATTATAATATTATTGTAATTATTATTATTATTATTATTATTATTTGAACCATAAGTAGACAACAAGCAAACAAATTAATGGTATTAGAAATGGATTTTTGGAGAAGTTCAGCACGGAAATCCAGGAAAGAAAAAATTCGGAATAATAGAATAAGGGAAATAATGCAAGTTGAAAAGTATATTTTGGAAATTGTAGAAGAAAGACGCTTGAAATGGTATGGACATGCACTCAGAATGACAGAGGATAGAATGCCCAAGAAACTTTTGGATTGGAAAGTAGAAGGAAAAAGAAGAAGAGGGAAGCCCAAAGAGTGCTGGATGGATGGGATGAAAAGGATTAAGTGAAGAAGATGCTATGGACAGGGAAAAGATTGTTGTGGGATGAAGGAAAACCATTGTATTGTCGAATATTCCTTAATAACAATTATTATTATTATTATTATTCCTGTTTTCCCCAACTTGGTCTGCAAATTACACTCTCAATCTCCTCTTTTCCTTGGCTTCCTCTTTCATTAACCAGTATTTTCCTTTCCTTTAAATCGTGTTTCACTTTATTCTTCTTCTTCTTCTTCCAAATCCTGCAGTTCTCTCCAGCTTTCCTTCAATTATATCATTCAGCAGATTTGCTTCCTGTTTCCACCATGTCAGGAATCGCGTTCTCCTACACTGAAATAAGCTTATGCAATTTCTTTGAAAGCTTCCGTGTTGCCATTCTCCATAGACATTGAATAGGATCCTCCTGTCCCCTTGATTCAGACACTCTTTCACTTTTCATCCGAAGTACATGTTGAGATCTTCTGTCCTTTTAGATTACTAACAGGTAGCTCTAGTACTAACACCATAACCGTCATCAACATCG
This sequence comes from Ectobius pallidus, assembly GCA_964059195.1. NCBI lineage: Eukaryota > Metazoa > Arthropoda > Insecta > Blattodea > Ectobiidae > Ectobius > Ectobius pallidus. The sequence goes on along the minus strand of CAXKWD010000003.1, from coordinate 2,319,741 downwards.
TCAGGTTACCTACACTGTTTCACGATAAGATCGATTCTGCGCACAGTTCATCCTATAACCAGATTACGACGTTTTAGGTTATATAAGTGCTCACCTGACGTAGTCCCGCTTGCAGTAGGTCTTGCCGTCCCTCACGAAGCAAGTGCAGGTCTCGTCCAGGAACTGGTGACACTCCGCGCACTTGAGACAGGCCGCGTGCCACTCCAGATCCGGGGCCACTCTGAGGATGTACTGGTCATGTATCTGCGCACCGCACCCCACACACAGACTCAGTCGCCGCTTCTCTGTAACACAAAACAGAACTCGCTATATCTCCATAATCACTGCACACATTGCAACCAGATTCAGATATTATAGGGGGGGGGGATTGCTAAAACCGTGTGTAACGGAAATAATTGACGCAGCCAAGCGTCGTCCTGTTTTAACTCGACTGTTCGGCATTTCATCTGTTTGTAAATTTGTTTGTTACGCTGTCACGACCAAAAGCGCTATTCGATTTTCTTCCAATTTGGCATGAATGTTCCTTGAAGTGATTAGTAGGGCAAGGCATTTAATGGCCATAAAATAGTGTAAAAATGCAAAATAAAAAATGCAGTTATGACCTAAAATAGTGAAAAAATTACAGGAAATTTTAAGAAAATGATCAATAAATTTACCATTATTACTTATAATTAGTTTTATTTAAGTAATGAATTGCTAAATACAGTTTATGACTATGCTTTATATATAAATTTACAATATAAAACACACTTATTTTGTTACTAAAGAAGTAAGTAAATTTAAACTACTTGGGCACCCTTAGCGAAAAAGAAATTCTTTCTGAAATAGCATGCCCATCAAATTGCTCCTAGCAAATATGTGCCATTTAAAAAAATCTTTATTGCTACAAGATAAACTGCTGTGGTGTTTACAATAAACCTGAATTAAAATGAACTATGAGCGGAGACTCTCAAATAAAAACGATTTTCTTTTGTCTGAAAATAACGATTTGTACATGGAAAAGCTCCTCTCTACCTCCACTGAAACATGATCTAAAAATGCCGAAAAATACCTGAAAATGCTGAAAATGACTTAAAAATGCAGAAAATTACCTAAAGATTGCCAAAAAATGACCCATCTCTTGAAAATGATGAACAATGCAAAATAAAGCAAAAAAAATGCAAAAACAAATTGCCCTTATTTAATTAATTATTTCACATTTATACATATTCGAGCTATCTTTTAACCCTCGCATAAAAAAGATGCAAAATCATCAAATGTCTTGCCCTAAGGATTAGCATAGGGTTCGATCATTTCTAGGGACATGACAGGAAAATTGCCCAAGACTTTATCTTCTTTTCAGTGCTACTTTGTGAAGAAAGATTTGCGATTTTCATGAAACTCTAATAATTTTCTTTGAATTATGCTCATGAGGTGCTAACACTGAAATAAATTATTTTTTGCACTCCTTAGCTAGTAAGTGGTACTTACGAACGTTGTTTACATGGCTCGTAAGTTGACATTCCCACACAGTCTTGTTGCTAAGGCCGGTTGCGATGAGGTTAAATTACTTACGGTCCAAGCGCTACGTCATAATTCATTACGATACACTTCATAATACAAGCCTTTATGGGCACGGCCCCCAGGACAAATATTCGGTTCCCATAACAACAAACACATGCGAATCACTTTCTAAAACAAACATCTATTTTCAAGAATGTATTTACATAATATTTTCAGGTAATATCACAATTAATATAATTAAATTGATATAAATAATCATCGTGCAAAAAATAGCATGCAACACACGGGCCGTAAAGGCATTTACAGGTCTCGAAAACTTAAAAACCCTCGGCTGCGCCTCGGGTTTTCAATCTGTTTCCTCGACCCGTAAACGTGCCTTACGGCACTTGTATCGCAATATACTATTCGTGAACATTCTCTGAAAGACAGTCATCGTTCGGGGTTTAAGTCTAGCCTGGTTAGGCTGAAACAACTTAATACTCTACTTACCCAGTTCAGTAAAATGAACTTAGGCCTACACTGCACCGCGTCTATAAATACAACTTAGTATCGCAGCAGAAAGCAAACGTCAACAACATCTATGGGACCCGGGTTCGTATCTGCACACAAGATGTCGCAGTAGCGGTCTGGGAGGAGACGAGAAGGGTTAAGAAGCCACGTGATTGGAGGAGATGCCCAGACTCCACCCATGGCCTGCCCCCACCCATACGAGCCTCATAACTCAAACACACATGTGGACATGTTCCACAAATCTTCACACACAACATTTTACGAGAAAAAAAATCCCAACTCCGGGATTCGAACCCGTGACCTTCGGCTTTCCTAACCGCAGTTAGATTAACAGTGCCAGATGGAATCTCTCTCCTTGACTACCCTTAAAGGCCGAACCCCTTTTACCTCCTAAATAGGCAAGACATTTGATGATTTTGCATCTTTTTTTTATATGTGTTTCATGAAATAATTGATTAAATAAAGGCAATTTGTTTCTGCAATTTTTTGCTTTATTTTGCAATTTTCAACATTTTCAAGAGATGGGTCTTTTTTTGACCATTTTTCAGGCCATTTTCGGCATTTTTAAGTCATTTTTTTGGTTATGTTTCAGTGGAGGTAGAGAGGAGCTTTTCCCTGTACAAATCGTTACTTTCAGACAACAGACAATCGTTTTTTATTGAGAATCCCCGCCAAGTGTTCATAGTTCATTTTAATTCAGGTTTATTCTAAACACCACAGCAGTCTGTCTTGTAAAGAATTATTATTTTTTCTTTATTTTTAAATGGCACACATTTGCTTCAGGCAATTTGATGGGTACGCCAGTTCAAAAAGAATTCTTTTTCGGTAAGGGTGTCCAAGTAGTAGGCTATAAATTTACGATAGACATAAATTATTTATCGTTTGTGCTATTTTTCTCGTGCCGATATAAGGAATAATTACTTGTTTATTTTGTAATAAAAAAATAGGATAACTGTGTCAAAATTATAGGCGAAAACAATTTTCGCGGTCAATATTAGGGTTCGTTGTATGTTTTATTAAGACAGCTAAAATTGTTTACTTAAAGCCTAAATTAAAAAGCTGAAATACCTTTTATAAAAGCCTAAAATTCCGGGCCCTAGTGATCTCTTCTCTATTATATAAAAGGCTTTGTCCTGACTGACAGGAATCAACGTAGAGCCTAAACTATAACAGGTAGAGACTTGGAATTTTGACAGTACCTTCGTTTCATAATGTAGGTGCTCACTAAGAAAGGATTTTGAAAAATTCTGATTTTAAATGCCAAAAATTAAATGTTTTTGAAAATACTTAACCCCTTTTTGCATAGAATTATCGAAACAAATTCACAGAACATATTGTTGCCAATGGTATAGGTGGGTTTGGATTAAATTAAATGGATGTTTGACAAATTAGAGAAGGTATCATTTAATTCATATTATCTATATTAATAAAAGGAATTTTCCTCGATGTCCAGCGAAATCTACTGAACGCAGAGATCTGAAATTTTAAACATAGGTGGGCTGAAGGGTCGGAAAATGCACCTCGAAGCCGGAATTTTAATTTTAGTTTTCGTTCGTGAGTTATGAGTGAAAAACGGGCAAAAAACATGCATTTTTTGCGTTTTCAAAACATAAGTTTTCAGTTATACATTTCAATGTCAAATCAATTACAGTTGGCTTTGGCTATTTTTGTCATATCTTGAAAATAAAACTTTCGCGATCGCTTGAATGTTGTAAGCCCTAAATATGGTCAAACGTTGTTTTATTTGGACGAATCTCACTATACAGAGGTTTTCTGGGCCAAGAAACTCTAATTTGAGGTCGCTTTTACCAGACGATGCTATCTAATCGTGGTATGTAGTCCACGTGATTTAGGAGTTAATAAATATTATGATTTTACTATTATGCTCTTAATTTTTAATTTTTGAAATAATTATCGCGGGCGAAGCCGCGGGCACATGCTAGTACCTTTTATAAAAGCCTAAAATTCCGGGCCCTAGTCATAACATATACATTGTCCCGCCATAGCCTATCTCAGTATCTGGCTTGCTATGACGATGTGTTTAATTCATTTTTGCACGACGTAACTATTTAGTGGTACTTAGGAATATTGTTGCCGTGGATCGTAAGTTGACATTCCCACACGCTTTGAAAACAAAAGAAATCTCAGTGCTGTAAAAATCACAAAAAGCACACGTGCCGAAAGTAAAACCATTATAATACAAGCCTTTATGGACCAAGGCCCCCTAGTTTGTGGCGACTTTAACAGGACAAATATTCAGTCCCCATAACAACCAACACATGCGAATCACTTTCTGAAATATAACATCCATCTTCAATAGTGTCCTATATACATAATATTTTCAGCTAATATCTCAATTAATTTAAATGAATTGATGTACATAATCATCGTGCAAAAAATAGTATGCAATACTCGGAAATTGAAAAAACTCGGTGCAAGCGCCTCGTTTTTTTCAAACTCTTTCCTCGATCCGTACATACCGCAATGAAACAAAATGATGACGATAGACACTTGTGATTGGTTGGAATTCCACATAGCCTATTCTTATAAGGGATTTGCCACTGATTAGTGATTTAGGGGTCATGAAAATGCCATTTTAAAATATGCTTAACTGTTGCAAAGCTTTATTTCCATTTTTTATAATTTAGGGCCCCTCTTACAGGCCTAACACATGGGTTTCCCTCTCACTCTTAGGCGGGTGTTTGTGTTATCGATCCCGTGAGTGCAAAACTTGCCTCAACTGTCTACACACAACTTTCCCACCTCACGACCATAACAACAATAAGTTAAAGCTAGACTTTCAAACAACAAAATACATGTGAAATTTACATAATGAGATTTTATTTTGCGAGTAGGTTTGTTTGCGAAACGAGCCCGTAAGTTCGAGTGTAGCGATCCTACGAGCAAAATATAGGCCTAGTAGGCCTATATTGCGATATAAGTGCCGTAAGCGGTGCATACGGATGGAGGAAAGAGTTTTTTTTCAATTTCCGAGATCCGTTATGCGCTTACGGCACGAGTATTGCAAGCTATTTTTTGCACGATGGTTATTTATATCAATTTATATTAATTGATCTATTAGCTGAAAATATTATTTATAACTTATACATTACTAGCTTAAAAGGCCCGGCGTCGCCCGGGTTTTTTATTTTGTAATTGGAAATTAACTTATGAAGGACTTTAGATTTATAAATTCTAGGTCCTTATATAGGTATTTATAATTTGAAGTAGAAAGAACGACTTATCACACTCAAACTATCCCCTAAGAAAATGTTTGAAATAGCTTTTATGGTTATATGTAGAATTTTGCATCCCATCGCTTGTACAGTAGCCTACACAGTAAGCCCGGGAGGGGTTCTAATAAGAAGAAACCGAAATTCCGGTAACATAAAATTGTATTATCGTGGCTGAAAATTTTGTTTCTCACTATCATGTTACCATAAAACCGTTTTCGGAATGAAATTAAACAGAAATACAATATCACTTTCATACATATCTTCCCAAAACATATTACCTTACCTCGTATTGTTTTCTCTATGTCCAGGGTAAAGAAAGTTATGTGACTACATTATTTTCGTGGATATTGATAGTTCTCTCATTTGTTTCTCTCATTTGTCAAATTTATTCTACTTTCATTTTTTTTCCATGGCCATCTGAGACCCGCTGGTAACAATATGTTTTAATGTCAAGTGTAATTCGGATTCGATAATTCTGTGAAAGAAGGGATTAAGTATTCTCAAAAACATTTGATTTTTGGCATTTAGAATCTGAATTTTTCAAAATCCTTTCTTAGTGAGCACCTACATTATGAAACGAAGGTACTGTCAAAATTCCAAGTCTCTACCTGTTATAGTTTAGGCTGTACGTTGATTCCTGTCATTCAGTCAATCAGTCAGTCAGTCAGTCAGGACAAAGCCTTTTATATATAGAGAGATTGAAGATGGATGTTATATCTCAGAAAGTGATTCGCATGTGTTTGTTGTTATGGGAACCGATCATTTTTCCTGGGGGGCCTTGTCCATAAGGCTTGTATTATGATAATTTTACTTACGGCACGTGTGCTTTTTGTAATTTTTACCGCACGGAGATTTCTTTTGTTTTCATAGCAACCAGATGGGAATGTCAAGTTACGATCCACGGCAACAATATTCGTAAGTACCACTAATTAGTTACGTCGTGCAAAAATATATTTTTAAGACACTGGTTAAAATCTGTGAGATAATAATAATAATAATAATAATAATAATAATAATAATAATAATAATAAATAAATAAATAAATAAATAAATTACGCCACATTGGAGCACGGAGAAGGCTGTTGTTCATTTTCTAGTACATGGCTGCCAACTTAAGAACAACGCTTTTCACTCACCAAGGACGCCTATCTCGAATTTTGCCGTGAGAAATTTCAAATTTTGGAGTTTTTATCAAACTAAGAATATTTAATAATCATATGTAAATATTTTTTTTAATTAAAAGAGTATTTTGCATGTGAAACAATCAAAGTTGGTTAGCCTGGAGTGATATAATTTTATACCACTCAGTGGCATAATTTTCTCCTTTGAATTAATATCATCTACCGCTAGAAGTGCTTCTTTTAATTTCGACTGTCTAAAAAATAAATTATGAGACTAATCATTGCGTTCACTGTTTTCTGTGCAGTCCGTCGCGATTTTATATATGGTGTGAGAAATTCCGTCTCGTGCATTTAACAATGGTTATGTATTTAACTCGATGCTAGCCTAATCCAATTTCGTAATCTTCAATATTGTTTAAAATCAAATTGGTTTGATTGTTTTGTTGTTCATTAGTAGATATACAGCCCTAGTGGTTGATTCTCATAATGTACCTTTTGCATGGCCCGCTTTATCCTAAACATAACGCATGGAATTGTAAGTCTACTCTACTGGATTCATTTGTTTTAAAAATTTGAGACCTGATTTTTTTTTTTTACAAAGGTGAACAGAAGGGGATCATGAAAGCACGCCTAAATGGGAAAACATTTTGACGAAACTCACAACACGGGTTTTTTGGGGGGAGGAGGGGCTAGGGAAATCGAATGTGAGGTCTCCCCCCCCCCCCCCGGGCATCGCACTTTAAACGTAAAATGCACCTCGAAACCAGATTTTTAAATTTCGCTTTCGTTCGCGAGTTATGAGTGAAAAACGGGCAGAAAACGTAACTTTTTGCGCTTTCTAAGCTTCATTTTTCAGTAACACATTTCAATTGCCAAATCAATTGCAGGTGGCTGTGCCTTTTTTTTTTTTATCATACCTTGGAAATAAAAGCATACCTTGGATTTTGTAAGCTCGCCTTGGTCGATTCATTTGTTTATAATGTCAAGGCACGCAGACATCTGAAATTTTCAACATAGTCGGAAGAGGGATGATGAAGATAGGCCTAAATGGGTAAACCTTGTTCGATTTGGACAAAACTCACTATGCAGGGGTTTTTACGGCCAGGGAACTCGAATCTGACGTCGGTTTTTCCCAGGCGCCGCTTTCTAATCGTGGAATTCACTTCAAAGCCGGATTTTTAGCTGTTTCATTAAATATTATTCCTTTAGTTTAGGCCTATGAATGTTTCGCATGTTAATAAATATAATGTTTTAATTATTTTGCTCTTAATTTTTTTTAAATCTATCCTAAAAAGGGAGAGGTAAAACTAAGATAAAGAAAGAAAGAATTTTTAATCTTGCAATTAAATATGGTGGGCGAAGACTTGGGGATCTGCTAGTAATAGCCTATATATAAGTTAAGGAAGTTATTTGCGCAATGCTGTTCTGTTAAATAAATAAAATTTAATAATCACAGAGCTTACAAATATTCTTATAATGTTATAAATGCGTATACCAAGTTTCATGAAAATCCGATAAAGCGTATTTGAGTTATGGCGCGTACAGACACACGGACAAATATTTTCCCGTCCCCCAAACAATCTCAACAAATCGGGCCCGGATTTGTATGTAAAAAAATGTTTTTTCCTGATGCGTACTTTTTAGTACTTTTCAGGACTTTTTATGTAATTTTTTTTCCCTGAAGCTCATATGAAGGTCCGACAAACGCAAATTCCAAATTTTATTTCACATAAAAACACATATTTTACAAAAAAAAGTTATGTGAATAAATATTTTCGATATTTTCTCCATAAATACATATTTTAGTACTTTTCCTCGTTCTCTTTTAACATTTTACAACAAACATTTGTAGCCTATCTCGAATGAATTGAACACAAATGCTTCACTTGCAATGAGGTGAGAGTGATTCACTTGCACTTGCTTATCGGGGAAGAACAGAACCCAATCTCAACATCGCATAGTTCAGTTAAAGAAATACAATATGTTGAAAGGCAACTTAACACTATCTCAGGTTCGAAAATAGAAGTTCTAAGAACAAAATTTAAAGGTATGTTTGAGAAAAATGTTGGCTAACAAACCCTCTGCAAAGTCGCTTAAGTTTTGGAAGGCCAAAACATAAGTGTGTGTTAGTGATATACCCCTCTTCAAATATGCAAGGTTAACATCGCGTGATGTAGAACGTTCCTTTTCTCAATATAAGGCTTTATTCTCGGATAATAGGCAAAGGATTTGTGATCCATAATCTGGAGATGACATTATCTGATGTTTAACTGCAATTCTAGTAAGTTACGAGCATTTTGGTGTTTTTGTTTCTTTTCAGAAAAAAAAATATATATATATTTATTTTTAGCACATATTTTAAAAATTTTATAACATATTTTTAACATTTTTAGCACATAACAAATATTTTTAAGCTTTTTAGCACATAAAAATCCGGGCCCTACTCATAAGGTACCATACTGGCACTTAATAAAGTAGGTCAATTAGTTAAGCTGAATATGTAAAGGTACATCTCTATATATATAAAAGGCTTTGTCCTGACTGAATGAATGAATGACTGACTGACTGAATGACAGGAATCAACGTACAGCCTAAACTATAACAGGTAGAGACTTGGAATTTTGATAGTACCTTCGTTTCATAATGTAGATGCTCACTAAGAAAGGATTTTGAAAAATTCTTATTCTAAATTCCAAAAATTAAATGTTTTTGAAAATACTTAATCCCTTTTTACATAGAATTATCAATTCCAAATCACAGAATATATTGTTGCCAAATGGTATCAGATGGGCTTGGAAAAAACAAATGAAATGCACTTTTGACAAATAAGAGAAGTTATCAAAATAATTCATGTTATAAATAAATATTACAGAATGAAATCCACTAAAATAATGGAATCACATAACTTTCTCTACCCTGGACATAGAGAAAACAAAACGAGGTATGGTAATGTGTATATTATTATATTATTTCGCAGGTTTTTGGAGAGAAAAGTATGAAAGTGATAATGCTTTCTGTTTAATTTCATCCGCAAAACGGCTTTATGGTAACATAAGAGTGGGAAATTTCCCGCCTCGATATTACAATTTTATGTTACAGGAATTTCTGTTTCTTCTTATTTAAACCTCTACCAGGCTTGCTGTGCACTGTACAAGCGATGGGATGCAACATTCTAGATCCTCTATGAGCCATAAAAAACTATATCAAGCGTTTTCTGAGGGAATAGTTTGAGTGTAATAAGTCGTTCTTCCTATTTCAAATTATAAATGCCTATATAAGGACCTAGAATTTAAAATTGAAAATCCTTCATAAGCTAATTTCCAATTACAAAATACAAAACCCGGGCGACGCCGGGTCTTTTAAGCTAGTACAGCTATAAACCCTTTTCATTTCACTTACTAAAATGTAGATCTACTTCTCATTTAATATTCTTAAATAAAGCGTTTTATTACCCATTTTACATTTGACTAACATTGCTATTATCACTTGTAAAATCATTTAATGTAATCTGGTGGTAAACAGCGTCTAATCCACGCTATGTCTCCCTTACCTTTACATCGCTATACAGAGTGTTAATGAAATAACAAAGAAATATTTTACCTGTGTATAGAGGGGACATAGACAAGCAACTTTTATTAGGAGATTTTTGCTCTATGGATTCAGTTTTTCCTGTTACAGCATAAAATCTCCCAGGTTATGGCCACCACTGACTTCTAACATTTGAAAATATTCAAAACAAAAGAACGTCGTTGTTAAAACTGGAGTTATGAATAAAAAAAAAGTAATGCAGTGGCGGCCAGTCACGTGATTAGTCTGTAAATTTTGCAGATTATGAAAACTCTAAATTATGATACAGGTGTTGACGAATGATTAAGAATCAGTTTTTTGTCGATCTCTAAGAAGGCATGAAGTCAATTTAATGAACATTTCAACCCTATTTCGCGTAATTGTTGATTTATGAGCACCAAATTGTAATGACTTTAATGCCCTGTAGCATACACACTTTACGTCATAGAGCAAAATTCTGCTAATAAAATTTGCTTGTCTATTTCCTCTCTATAAATAGGTAAAATATTTAGGTGTTATTCATTAACACCCTGTATAGGCCTCCAGTTCCCCTTCGCATTTGCCCGCCTATAGGACTAGTGCAAAAGTGCCTTTCATCAGTGCACCTCTGGATAAATATTAGCCTATATCTAAGACTCAGATCCTGTATATTCGACACCTGTCCCCTATACATAATATATTTGACGTGAAATTACGAGACCCGTATTATCAGTATAGTTCCGTCAAATATCGACGTTACTTTACGAAGTTACCCGACGGGGCGTTGAACCCAGAACTTTTCAATTCACTCCTTTTTTTTCTTCAAATTACTTTTGCAGAACCACTTCCTTTTGAGTTTCAAGAAAATCTGATGTGAAAGTCACATAACTTCCTCTGCCCAAATAAAATTTTCCCTCTTAGTACAATAGGCTATATTATGTATGACTTTCTCTTCATGTAAATCGGTTGTAAAAATGAAGAGAATGCCATTTACCACATCGTATCGCAGCCTCGAAGGATACACAGCCCAAATAAAATCTTATTAATGCACTCACATAACGTTCTTTATGCTAAGCATGACCAATATATTTTTTTCACTTTGCATTCTGATATAGAATAAGAGGCCATATTCAGTTGATGCAAAGCTTTGTTGTTCAACAGGCAAAACTGAGTTTCTACAAACAGTGGGTGGCTTATAACTACCCTTCAGAGAATTTTAACGAAAAAAATGTTTCAAATAAAAGTTTTAGCTCTTAGTAGGCCTATAAACTGAAGCACCTCATGTACAAGATTTAAAGAAAATCGTAAGAGCAGTTTCCAAGAAAATAGCGAAAAACGAAATTTTCTTCACCTACAATCCCCTTATAAAGAAGAGTATGAATTCTATCGATAGCTTCTCTCATTTAGGCCTAATCAATTACGTCAAATCCCAGTATCACGCGATTTCCCAACCCAGCTGTGTACACAGAAATTAATACTGTTGTCATGTGTAAATTCCATCTGGTGATTTCAGTGTACGATGTTTTATGATTTTATATAGCCTATATGTGTATGGCTTGGTTCTAAAAGGACCAATGTCGTAAAACTTGCTTTTGAGATAATTTACTCTGAAGCCTTTATAGAAGTCACATTTTTTGCTCAGATCTTCCGACATTGGCCTTTTCAAACGTTGGTCCCACGGAATGAAAAATGTCTCAATTCCGGTGGCGAATATGTTGAAAAATAGCTGAACACTGGCTGTGTCTGTTGCGATAAATATTTCCTTGAAATTGTGTTTTGTTTCTGTAAACAGCCCCAGGGAAACTTTCTTTATGGACCTCGTATAATAAGATGTTAAATTTCATTGTTATTTTTCGAGATTTGGTAACTAGAAAATCAATTGAACTTAAATGTGTGTCTTAAAATTTGCCAACCAGTGCATTAAATCAGGATTTTCTTGAAGTGTGGTTGTGAACCGGGCTTTATGGTAATGTTAACAGTGGGCCATGATGTGTAGGAAGTTTTTATCTTTCTTGACTAGAATTTGCAAACTGAAAGATAGGAGTTAGATATGGAAATGAGAGACCGTGACGTAGGCCTATGCTAGGGGTCGCTGCCCACATCCCGGCAGAGGCAGCAGAACTAGTTCCTCGGCACCTGTCCTCTGCTATTCGCAGAAAGAAACCTTTCTTACATTCTCTATGGTTTTTATAACTCCCAGACCAAACTCTGAAGATTCCAGATTTTAGATTGCATGACAACGCAAGCATTGATAATTGATCAGTTAGGATGTTTATTGACATGTCATATTTTTATCCTGACCTCCAATTTGTCCAAACACAAATTAAACATGAATTGCACATTTGTTATCCTAAACGGACCCTTTTTATTTGGCATATAAAGTCACTAGCTTAAAAGACCCGGCGTCGCTCGGGTTTTGTATTTTGTAATTGGAAATTAGCTTATGAAGGATTTTCAATTTTAAATTCTAGGTCCTTATATAGGCATTTATAATTTGAAATAGGAAGAACGACTTATTACACTCAAACTATTCCCTCAGAAAACGCTTGATATAGTTTTTTATGGCTCATAGAGGATCTAGAATTTTGCATCCCATCGCTTGTACAGTGCACAGCAAGCCTGGTAGAGGTTTAAATAAGAAGAAACAGAAATTCCTGTAGGCCTAACATAAAATTGTAATATCGAGGCGGGAAATTTCCCACTCTTATGTTACCATAAAGTCGTTTTGGGGACGAAATTAAACAGAAAGCATTATCACTTTCATACTTTTCTCTCCAAAAACCTGCGATATAATATAATAATATACACATTACCATACCTCGTTTTGTTTTCTCTATGTCCAGGGTAGAGAAAGTTATGTGATTCCATTATTTTAGTGGATTTCATTCTGTAATATTTATTTATAACATGAATTATTTTGATAACTTCTCTTATTTGTCAAAAGTGCATTTCATTTGTTTTTTCCAAGCCCACCTGATACCATTTGGCAACAATATATTCTGTAATTTGGAATTGATAATTCTATGTAAAAAGGGGTTAAGTATTTTCAAAAACATTTAATTTTTGGCATTTAGAATCAGAATTTTTCAAAATCCTTTCTTAGTGAGCACCTACATTATGAAACGAAGGTACTGTCAAAATTCCAAGTCTCTACCTGTTATAGTTTAGGCTGTACGTTGATTCCTGTCATTCAGTCAATCAGTCAGTCAGTCATTCATTCAGTCAGTCAGGACAAAGCCTTTTATATATATAGAGAAGAGATATTTTGGTCATTTTTGTAGTCTTGGTCATATTTTAGCTATATATGTAATTTAACGTAATATTTCAGTTATAACTTAAATTCGGTAAAAGAGCACAATTATATAGTGTATGTACTACATGGCCGAGTTAAATTTGAAATTTATTTCATTAATTTAATGTTTATGCCAAATTAATAGTAACTTAAAACTTAAAATTAATGCAATTGTTCATATTTTATAGGGGCACGCAAGGTCTACAAAATATTAGGAGTGTTTGGAGCTCATGAAGCGAGAAAATAGGAACAAATTCTTTAATAATAGAAGTTCTTTACAAGTAAAACTGTAAATCACCTGTAAAATTGTTAAAAATTTTAAATTGGAATATTAGTTTTTGGAAAACACGTTATTTTATTAGATCATATGTAGGATTGTTAGGTCATATTTAGGATTTTTAGGTTATATTTAGTCATTTTAAAGGGCATATTTTCATCCTTATTTTTCACCTTTTTTGGACATAAGCATCGGAACCCTAGTGACCATACTTGAGAAACGTATAATCAAAAATGTTTAAGAAAACCGAAATAAATTACTGAATGCTACTGAAATAAATTACTGTTTTCGAACTTTATAGTCTTTGACCTTGTGCAATTATATAAATAATGGTTGATTTTTATTCATACGAATAAATTAGTTACTGCTATTTATGATGCAAATTGTAAAAGAGGGATTTTACTTTGTTAGAGAAAGGAGCAAGCCAATGAGTAAATAAAATCATTTTATCACGTGTATCATACCCTATTTTTAGACATCCGTTATATTTATTTTGTAAAATATATATTTATTATTTAATATAATAAACAATATAATAATATATAATAAATATAACATTTATGGCCATGCCCTGCCATCTAAGCGGACACAGGCTATTGATATTCTGGTGCACGACTGCCAACATAAGAAATGGAGTCGACAACCACCAAATATGACGATTTTTGCTACTACCAAAATTTAACAAGGCGTTATGGATTTTTAACATTTTCAATTTTTATCACACTGAGTCCATTTACGAGGGCTGTCCAATAAATAAATTTCCCCAAGAAATAACTTCTATTTTACATACAACTCTTCAGCTAACTTTTCCACATAATTAGATTTTTTTTAAAAAACATTTCTGGTAGCGTGACACCAGTTTTCCAATCCACTGTTGTATAAGTCGAGGGCATTTTCTTTTGATTTTACAAAAAGTCTAAAAACATGAAATGTGGGAACAAAGACCGTACAATGACCAAATTATGACGTTGAATTCTAAAAAAGACCCAAAAAATTTTAAAAATGGAAGAAAATGACCAAAAAATACCGTAAAACTTTCAATATTTAGCCTATAATCTAGAATATCTGCGCTAGTGGGTAACGTCCATGATATACCAGTTAAAAGATGACATGTCATCAAAATCCGGGCCCTGATTATTAAATTCCACAGAATACATTAACGCAAATCCTACAGCAATCACTTTCTATTGTGCACTGCTTACGTCAGCGTGTTTAGGCCAACATGTTTGCAATGACGAGGCTAAATGCTGACAGCTGAGGTACGGGCGTCGAACACAGGGCCCTTGACAGATTGACAGGCGTGGAATCACATTAATATAACAGCTGCTTGTAACATGTCACTGGTAGCCCTAACACTGGTCACATTGCCACACTCTACCCTAAGCATTCACTTCACATTCTGATGTAGAATAAGAGGCCGTATTGCAAAGAGTGTGTATTCAGTTATTTCAACTTCATGCAAAGATGTACAGTCGGTCAAATAAAAAACGTCGGGACTCGTATGCTGCTAAAATTAAAGTTTTGACGCATTAGTTCACAAGTTTTCTATAAAAAACACAAAATACAGGTCATTTTCGGAACATATGAGGCCATGCGGCAGGAGGGAAAATATGAACAAGGAGGGAAAAAATGAACATCGCGGAAAGCGCAACACACGATATTCAACTTAATGCATTGTCATAATTCATTTTGCTTTGTGTCATCGCCACATACAAATGCTAACGTGAGAGAAAGTGTAGTTAGGGCTGTAATTGACCTGCATTTTTCGGTCTCTGAAGCAGCGAGAAGGTTCCATATTTATGAAAGAGCAGCTCAGAGGTGAGAACTTTACTATAATGCGACCGGAAGTTTTCATGGCAAACGTTGATCTGGCCGGACGCGTATTTCGATGCTAAGATTGGTTGCAGAAGTTGAGCGTAAGTTATTGATTTTGCACTAGAAGTACCGGTATTATAAAATAAAATCTTAAAAAAATGCTCCTTGAATAAACATATTCCTCGCGAATCTATTAATTATTAATATTATAAAAATTTGCAACCAAGAATATGGCGGATTTGAGGCATATAGCCACAGCCTTCTATACATGTTTGTTTTGGAACAAAACTGACTAAATAATCAAGAAAATACATGGATAGACAAGAGGCGTGTGTGAACCTAACCTTAAGTCTTCCTGTACATGCGCATATGCTCGTTCGTGATACTAAATCAAATACCGCCCGACGTTTTTTATTTGACCGACTGTACTGTTTGCCATTGTTGATGTATACTCTCTCATTACCCGTTTTATTAAGGGGGATTTACAGCTTTCGACGCTGAAAAATAGGTAAGTTCATTTCTTCCTCAGCAATGAATTGTTCTGTAGCCTTGCAATAAGGCATGCTCTATATTGACTAGTTCTACGATTGCATACTATTTTCAGAATTAATTAATTTATTACAGTTAATGAGTAATTATCGTTACAAAATGGCAGCCAAATTTTGTGCACTGAAGTGCCGTTTCCCTCATAACTCAAACATTTATTAACATATTACAGTGAAATTTTTCATGCAAGTATATTTGATATTAGTGAACAACACTTTCTAGAATCATTGATGTAACTTTAATATTTTATTTTAAAAAAATATATTACTGATGTAAAAATTTCTAAAAAAAAAAATAAGTGATGAATTGACTATTTATACTGCAAATAATCCATATAATATTTATAAATAGATAGAAAAAAGAATCACTCAGAAATATTGGTATTTATGAAAATTATCAGGGACTGTATTATCTGTATGGGTGAAATTCTGAAAATAGTATGCAATTGTAGAACTAGTCAATATAAAGCATGCCAGATTATAAGGCTACAGAACTATTCATTGCTGAGAAAAAAAAATGAACTTCACCTATTTTTCAGCATCGAAATTGTATGTCCCCCTTAATTGACCGAGCGAAGCTGTCTTGTTTTCGTTTGGCATTTTGTCTGTTTGTCTGTAAATCTGCATGTTAGGCAGTTATGATCACACGCCATTTTAGATTTTCTTCCAACTTGGCGTTAATGTTCCTCGAAACCATTAAAAACAATGTACGAGGCGTGTTTTTTTAAGTAAGTACCGTTTTGGAATTAAAAAAAGACGTGCAAAGATATCGCAATAATTTTATTTTTACATGAAAGCCTGTACCTTAATCTACTTTTCTACATAATTTCCGTGAATATTGAGGCACTTGTCATAACGTGGCACCAGTTTTTTAATACCCTCCTCATAAAATTCTGCCGCCTGACAATTCCCGGTAATTCAAGTTCTCGGTCACAATGCGATACAAAACACTACGAGAATATTGAGGAAACCAGTCGCACATTGATGGAATTGTAAAGCGTCTGTTTTCTCTCACCTTTTCTTCCACTTTCTGCACCAAATCTTCATTAAAGACCGAAGGACGCCCACTCCGTTCTTCATCATGCACATTTGTGCGGCCATCTTTAAATGCTCTCACCCATTTCCTTACCATTCCATCACTCATAATGTTTTGTCCGTAAACTTCACAGATCTCACGATGAATATCGATCGGTTTTACGCCTTTAGCACTAAGAAATCGTATAACAGCCCGTACTTCACAATCGGCGGGACTCACGATTGTCGGAGGCATCTTAAACACTCAGTAAACAACGTATACAATGAAGAATCAGACTGTAATGGCGTCGGTGCGTAGACAAGAGATGTAGGTAACCATAAAAATAAAATTATTGCGATATCTTTGCACGTCTTTTATTAATTCCAAAACGGTACTTACTTAAAAAACACGCCTCGTATGTGCAAGGGTTTTTATTTTTTATTCTGTTTCAAAATGCTGACCGTTTTAAAGGATCCGTTTCATGTAATGTTCAGTTTCTTCAATGATTCTACCCAAACTAGTTCTCTTGGAAACATTGAATGACATCATGGCTTCCATGAAGAACAGCTTGTTCACATAACTAGTAGTTTCGGCCATTTATCTAGGCCTATTTACCTAGATAGATAGATAGATAGATAGATAGATAGATAGATAGATAGATAGATACCTATTTATGCCTATTTACCTAATTATTTGTTTGTTTACCTGATAGACCAATTGGACGACATTCTGCAGAAAGGAACCAACCCACACGATTTTTAAACTAAAAAACAGGCATTTAAAGTTAAATGAAAAACCACCTGTATCTTTTCGGTGTGTTTTTGTTTGCTTCATAGATGGCATATAAATTGACGAAGAGGGTTGGTTAGTTTGCACAACATAAATATATAGTTCAGTAGCAAAAATATAGCATCTATTCCGGTTTTTTTTAAATCTGAGGGTTGGTTCCTTTCTGCAGAATGTCGTCTAATTCGAGAGTTGAGGTTATGTAGAATAAGATTTTACTGTGGAAACATAATAGCGCGGGTTTGAATCTAAGTTTTACTGTAGTCCTTCTGATCGCTAAAACATCTTTTAAAATCATACAGCGGCTTGCCTATAGCAAAATGCCTCTGTCGTTCCAAATTAGGTTAGGCTATAAATTTGTTGATATTGTCTCACTTTGAAATGAGCTAAATACTTTGCTAAATTTGTGCAGAAATCAAGTAATTTTATTAATAAATGTCTCACATTAACCACCTCTGTGTAGGCTAAAACTAAGATAATTTAGAGCACGCCGTGTCAAATATTTGGGACTAAACCACTTCTTGAAACTACGTATCTTGTAATTCAGTCCTTTCTGTATTTTATACATTTTATAAATTTATCTATTGTGCAAAAGGCATTTTCTACTAGAAAATATTTTATCCTTCTTGTTTCAATTTTCTATTTGTTATATTTTTCAGTGTATCATGTAAGTGATTGTCTAGGTCCTTTGCAAGAATTTCTGTATACACTTGAAGCCTAAAGAACCACTTAACGATTTCTTAAAATAGTTTTTATTATTTCCCGTATAGGCCTAATGATAATTCAGGTTTTGATTTTTATGCTCTTTATAATTTATTATTGCAAATTTAATATTTTCATAGATATATAAGCAGGGCAGTGTGAGTATTTTCATTTTTACTTCCTCTGCCCGTACCATAGGTACTATAGGTAGAGGAAGTATTGTTTTCGACCCTAAAATTCGAAGTTGAGTTTTTAGCATTTATACACGTTTCAAGGCCCCCTGAATCCAAAAATACTATTTTTGGAAACATGTCTGTGTGTGTGTCTGTCTGTCTGTGTGGAAGTTTGTGAACAGGCTAGCTCCGAAACGGTGAATCGTATGAAAACAAAATTTCGTATTTGGGTCAGGTACCTTCTGAAGATGTGATTCGAAGATTGGCGACAAATTTCTCTTATTTTTAAGGGGACTTTACATGAAGAAATTTTCGTTTTTCGCGATTTTCTCGAAAACGGCTCTAACGATTTCCTTTAAAATTTGCACATGTGTTCCTTTTACTGAGAGCTAAAACTTTTATTTGAAACTTTTTTTCGAAAAAATTCTCTGAGGGTAGTTACAAGCCATCCACTGTTCACCCACTGTTAGTAGAAATTTTCTCTTGCGTGATGAACAACTGAATTACGCTCTTCCACGGTCTCTTATTCTATATAAGAATGTGAAGTGAGAAAGATGTATTGTTGGCCCGGTATAGAGTAAAGAAGTATCTGAGGGAAATATTCGATAATTTCGGAAATTATTCTTTACGGCGGAAAGTTCAATAAACGTTTGCAGTCACTTGTTCTTTTTTTAAAGTTTGTTATATAGGCTAGCCTGCGCTTTTAGTCGCATCATTGAAAGAAGAGGTATTTATAGGATAATAATAGGGTAAAATTGTGTCTTGATATGTGAATACTGCTAACTTTTTTTTTGGGCAGAGGAAGCTATGTGACTTTCACATCAGATTTTTAAAAAATATAGTTCTGAAAAATTTTATCTGTGGTATTTTTTCTATAACCCTAATTTTATGGGACTAAACCACTGCTTGAAATTTCCCATGAGAAAACTTGTACGAAAAATGTTTGAAATAGAAGTTTTAGCTGTATAAATTTTACACGAATTTAAGAAAATGTTGATGTATAGAATCAATACAAGACGAATAATGTGTGAACTGGAGATGAAAGGAAAGAATAAAACAACAGATGAATGTTATGAGGCGAAAGAGAAGAAAATTAAATCAGTAAAGCTTGGACTAAGAATTTAGTTTTGCTTATTCTAACAAACAGAAATAATTTAGTTCTGATTGTTAAAAAGAGCATTTTAACAGGACTGAACAGCTGATCGACAGTCAATTTAAAACAGGAGTGTGTATGGAAAATTAAGACACGTTTGAATTTCTTTCTCATTTTTTTGTAAAGTGGAAATTTAAAAAAAATCAATTTTAAAGATGAAATAACTGAATGTAGTTGCTTTAAACATGTAGGATATCTTTAACATGTTATAATGAACAATATCCTACCAGATATTTTTTTATATTTTCATTGCTTGGGAATTTTAGGGTTATTAAAAAACTAAAATATTAAAACATAACTAACTCTACAATTGGTTAAGAAGAAAACCCCTCTAAACTCTTAAAAGTGATTGAAATATGTTGTATTTTTTAATTGTTTTTAATTTTTAAAATCAAATGCCTATATTTGAGCCTAAACATATTATACATAAATAAATATAGGCTATGTAGATTTTTAATTGAAATGTATAAAGTGGAAATATAAAAAATTGAAAATGTGGAAAAATTACAATACCAAAATTTCATCTGGTAGTTTTGTTGTGTACTTTATAACCCAAAGTACAAGATTGTATGTGAAGTGATATTGGAGTTAGGCCTATTATTTCATTTTGCATCTGCACCAGCTTTTTTTTTATTGTTTTGAATTTTCCTGTTATTATGTTTATGATCTAACTGAAAGCTTGTAATTTTTGTGTAAGTGTATACTTTGTTGAAAGATATTCTTTGTCTGCAAGGCAATCTGCGTTGTGCAGAAAGACTACAAAATAAATTTATAATGAAACTGAAAAAAATGTATTAATCCAGATCTGTATCCTATTTTAATATTATCATGCATTGAAATATCTCATAGCATAAAAATGTAAGAAACTGGGATTTTAATAGATCCCCTATTAACCCTTAAATAGGGTACAATAGTTTGTCTGAGATGTTTTATAAAATAACAGGAAAAAATTAGAAACAGAAGTTAAAATTAAACCTATGTAAAATTACAGAATAAAGTACAAGACATAAACTATGAGCCTAATCATTATGTTATCTGTTTTCTGTGCAGTCCGACACGGGTTTGTATATTGTGTGAAAAATTGCGTCAAAATATATACGAAAAAGAGATTCTCTTAAGCTCTTGACAAATCTATATTAATAAAAATCTGATGTGAAAGTCACATAACTTCCTCTGCCCAAATAAAAGTTTGCAGTATTTACCCTAATTATGCTATAAATACCTTATAGCCCCTTCTTTGAATGTTGCGACTAAAAACACAGGCTATGGGGGAAAAAAAACAAGTGACTGCAAACATTTATTGAACTTTCCGCTGTTAAGAATAATTTCCGAAATTTATCGAATATTCCCCTCAGATATTTCTTTACTGTAAGCAGGGCCAACAGTACATTTTTCTCACTTCACGTGCTTATATAGAATAAAATGCCTTAAATGTCCGCGTATTGAGTTGTTCACCAGGCAAGTTGGTAGGTTACACCCACCCTTCAGAGAATGTTTTTGAAATGGTATAAGCAATCCATGTACAAAATATAAAGGAAATTGTTAGAGCCGTTTATGAGAAAATAGCAAAAAACAAAATATTCTTCATGTAAAGTTCCCTTAAATATAAGAGAAGGTTGTCGCCAATCTTCACAGCCTCAGAAGGTAAAAGGTAAAGGTAAAGGTAAAGTGACCCCTATACAGGCCATGGAGGCCCCGAGGGTTCCAGGAGGTTGAGGATCCCAGATTTTGGACATTCGGCACGTGAAGGTGGTAAGGTTGTCAGCCTTACCTTTACCCCCAGGATTGATCCTGGTACTCATTTCTGTTAGAGGCTGAGTCGACCCCAGGGCCTTAGTGCCACCAGAAGGATTAGGCCAATTGAAAAACTCAAACAACCTCATCGGGAATCGAACCCGCGACCTTCCGGTTTGTAGCGCAGTGCCTCAACCACTACGCTACGGCGCCTCAGAAGATATCTAACCCAAATACAAAATTTTGTTTTCATACGATTTACAAGAAGCCGTATTGCAAAAAGCACGTATTCACAGTGGGTTGCTTATAACTACCCTTCTGAGAATTTGTTCGAAAAATTTTTCCAAATAAAAGTTTTAGCTCTTGGTACAAGCAATTCATGCGCAAAATTTAAAGAAAATCGTTAGAGCCGTTTTCGAGAAAATCGCGAAAAACGAAAATTTCTTCATGTAAAGTCCCCTTAAAAATAAGGGAAATTTTTCGCCAATCTTCGAATCACATCTTCAGAAGGTACCTGACACAAATACGAAATTTTGTTTTCATACGATTCTCCGTTTCGGAGTTAGCCTGTTCACAAACTTCCACAAGACAGACAGACACACACACAGACACACAGACATGTTTCCAGCCTTGAAACGTGTATATATGCTAAAAACTCAACTTCGAATTTTGGGGTCGAAAACAATACTTCCTCTACCTATAGTACCTATGGTACGGGCAGAGGAAGTAAAAATGAATTCACAAAAGGGTTGTTGCCGCATCACTTGAGAACGGCCCGACCGATTTGACTGATTCTTTTTTTGTTGTGTTCGTAATTGTCAGGACAAGGTTTGTATGAAAGAAAATTTTTGGAAAATCCACAGGAAAAGTCGGAAATGTGATGAAATGAGGCAAGTTAGAGAGTTCTGCTGTCAATTGTTTACATAAAGAAAGTGTTGTTTTCTGTGTTCACATAGGGCCTTGAAATTATAATACTGGGACTATAATACTGGAACTAAATTATAATAGGCCTACTGGGCTTTAACAAATTCAGATACTATCGATGTAGGGCCTAATTAATACATTTTTGAAAATAATTCTTGAAGAATAAAATCCACGAAAATAAAGCAGTCACATAACTTTCTCTACCTTCGACATGGAAAACTTTTCTCACTTCACATTTTGATGTAGAATAAGCGGTCGTATTGCAGGGACAACTTACGTGTGTGCCAGTGAGTATGCTATATCGGAAGTCTGTAACAAATCCTATCCACTGATATGTCACTCATAGCTGTAGGCTTTGTATTACTTGAGAAATAGGCCTAGGGATGTTTATCAGAGGCCCTAAGCATCTAAAAGAAGACAAAATGGGATGGAACATTTTCAGTCCTACGCGCAATATTTTATGTCCCAGGTTTTTTGGGAAGGAAAGTGATATTGATTTTTTTTTACTTCAGCCCAGAAACGGTTATAAGGTAATATGAGAGTGAGAAATACAATTTTCTGTCAAGACAATACAATCTTATGTAACCGGAATTTCCTTTTCTTCTTATTTCCACTTCTCCCGGGCATGGTGTGTAGAAGCTATGGAATGCAACATTCGACATCCTCTTTGAGCCATAAAAAGCTATATCTAGCGTTTTCTGAGGGAATAGTCTGAGTTTCATGTGTCGTTCTTCCTCATTTTGAATTCTACATACATATTATATAAGGACCTAGAGTTTCAACATCGAAAGTCCTCCATAAATTAATTTCATATTACAAAATACAAAACCCGGGCGACGCCGGGCCTTTTAAGCTAGTATATTATGATTAAAATAAAGTTTAGTCAAACTAGTTCAAATTTGCAGTATTTTACAAAATATGAGTTCTCAAGAATTGTATCAAATAGATTATGAATTTAAAAATGTAAATATCTATAACAACAAAAGGAAGTGTCTGTCTTCTCGTCTGTCCGCGATGCCCAGCGAAATCTACTGAACGCAGAGATCTGAAATTTTAAGCATTAAGTGGACTGAAGGGTGGGAAAATGCACCTGGAAGCCGGATTTTTAATTTTCGCTTTCGTTCGCGAGTTATGAGTGAAAAACGGACAGAAAACCAGCATTTTATTTATAAAAAAATTATTATTGTACACACAAAATTATAGACTAGTTTATACATAATTGTAAAAACTGTAAATAACTGTAATGTTGTGAATGTTCTTTTCTCACGGAAATTTATACTGGTTCTGAGACACTGGCGAGTCAAAATTCGGCATTTCCTTTTGTGGTCTGCCGGATTATAATGTTGTTTATTGAGGGTAAACAGTAGTTTGAACTCTCAAATCCAAGCAGGTGGCAGACTCTGGTGCCAAGTAAATCTAATAACAATAGTAATAGGCTATAATACAAAATTTTGGCGTTTCTTTTATTCTCACTTCCGACTGAGACATGTTAACACTTTAACGCCGAATTTTTCCTTCTTGCATTAAACAAACAACACTTCAAAGACAGCATCGCTAGCGACGAAAAAAAGTTAATATACTTATTGTAAATACATGAAAATGACTAAATAAGGAAGCAAATGACACGAAAATGACAAAATAATGACCTAAAATTGAAATAAATGCCCTAAAAATATAAAATCGCATAAAATGACAAAAAATGACCTAATAAAAATTCATTTCTATAATCTAGAGGCCATGTTTAGGATTTATCCACAAGTTTGCAATGTCTATGCAGTATCAATAAAAAGATGACATGTCATTAGAATCCGGGCCCTGGTTATCATGCATTGAAATATCTCAAAGGCACTAAGAAGAAACTAGGATGTCCATACGTCTCCCATTTAGAGCGACATCTTTTCCCCCGAATATAAGCAAACATTCCAGGAAATTGATGTTGAAAAGGTGTAGAGAGAGATGAAACGAAAATAAGAGGGAACCATCGCGGGAGGAAGGAGATGGGAAGGCAGGCACCAGGATGTGAGGACGTAGATACAGGCATGAATTCCAGCGACTTCTCGGCTCCAGTCTTATCAGGCGGCCATGCTCAAGTCCTCAGACACAGTAGCCCGCGTCACGTTTATTCTCCACACATTTTTCGGCTTAAGGGATGACAAGATATTTTAGTAAAAAAAAAATCCAACATAACCCTAAAGTGTAACTATGTAAAATTTTGTGCCGTTTGGGTGCATGGAAAGTAGTTGCTGACGTCATATTTAAAGTCCTGCAACTTTAATTCCTAATTTTCATGTTATTTTGTAAAATTCAAAATATACCTTTTCCCACAAAAGGACTTCATAATGTGTACTAGAAAATTACTAATCACATTTCAGACTATTTTGGTTGGCAACGATTTGGAACAAATTACTTATGAAGACAAACGAGCATAGCAAAATAATGTAGAAGACATTTGCTGAGAGTAGAAATTTATTTATAATGTCTGTCTTGAAGTTATAGAAATAGCCAAATAAAGAACTAATCAGGAAAAATCCATCGCTATGATTCGGAATTGCAGACTTTGAATGAATGGAGAGAAATGAAGTTCGTAAGTAAGTAAAGTTTTGAGCGAAACTAAATATTCTTCGCTTACATTTGTGTTTTGTCAAAAACCATCTGGTTTATGGGCCAAATTCTCAAAACCGAAATAGTATTTGTAGTGGTTAAAAGGAAGGAAATGGGTAATTATTAATTCTTATGAAAGGGAAGAGAACGACAGTGACATCTGGTGACATCCTGTATAATCTCTATAACGTGCTACCACCTCTTTCTTTACCCTTAACGGCTCAACCCGTAAATTGGAACTGTACATAGACGGAGAGAGTTATGTTAAACAATCTTAATGACTCAAAGAACATTAAATAAATAAAAGGTATAATCTTACGCGATACCAGCAATTAAAATTTTACTGCATTATGTATATATATATATATTTGTTGGTATCAACTAAGTCTGTTTATTTTATTATTTGGTAGTTATGAATGTGCGCTCTATATTTGACGGGGAAAGGCACCATCACGATTTTATCTGGACACTTCCATTTCTATACGGGACAATCTAGTCTGAGAAACCTTTGTTATTTCTATTGTTCCTCCAGCCATAATACTTAATAACAAAAACGGCAATAATAATAATAATAATAATAATAATAATAATAATAATTTTTTATTAAGGAATATTCCACAATACAATGGTTTTCCTTCATCCTACAACAATATTCTGCCTCCATAAGTCCCTGTCCATAGCATCTTCACTTAATCCTTTTCATCCCATCCGTCCAGCACTCTTTTTCCTTCTACTTTCCAATCCAACATTTTCTTGGCTATTCTATCCTCTGTCATTCTGAATGCATGTCCATACCATCTCAAGCGTCTTTCTTCTACAATTTCCAAAATATTCTTTTCAACTTGCATTATTTCCCTTATTCTATTATTCCAATTTTCTTTTTTTTTCTTCTTGGATTTTGTTGCTGAACGTCTCCAAAAATCCATTTCTAATACCATTAATTTGTTTGCTTGTTGTCTACTTATGGTCCAAGTTTCAGCGCCATATAATGTTGTACTTCGGAATAATGCCTGATATATTAATTTTCTAGTTCTATGTAAAATATTTTTACTCCATAAGATTGAATATTGAATTCCTATAATTCTCTTCTCATCCGCTATTCTTCTTTGAATCTCTAAATTTGTTGTTGCATCCTATTGTATAATAGACTCTAGATATTTAAAATATTCAACATGTGCAATTTCTTCTATATTACACATTAACTTTATAATAATAATAATAATAATAAAAATAACAAAAATAATAATAAAATCACATAGCGTAGATAAGGAGTCGATCTTGACCGGATTCCATGCCAACCTGTTTCTTGATATGCGGTTTTCAAGAATTTCTAAATATGCATCAAAGTGCAGTCTTTATTATTCTGCGAACCCCGTCCAATCACATGTATTGTTGTAATCAGAGTAGGAGAGCAACTGCTTTAGGAAAAAAAGTGTATCAACCAACATTCCATAGAATACAGCTTCATGAAATAAGTTATGTTATGCATTCCACATTGAGGAAGTTCATGTTATGCCTGCATTAATGCCCCAACATGGCAATAGACAATTCCTAAGCAAGCTAAAGGAATATTATCTAATTTATGGAACCCAGAGGTTCATTGCCACTCTTAAATGAGCCCGCCATTCAACCCTATTCTGTGCTAACATCCCTCGCAAATCCTGCTTCCCTTAAATCTATCCTAATATTGTCCTCCCACCTACGTCTAGGTCTTCCAAGTGGTCTTATCCCTTTTGAGATATGTCTTTCCTCCCCCATTTCGTCCTCCGTGATTTAATTACCCTTACTATATCCGGTGAAGAGTACAGGTTATGAAGCTCGTCGTTATGCAGTTTTCTTCTTAGGTCCGAATATTTTCCTAAGCCCCCTGTCTTACACCGCTGTAGCGCTCCCCTCGCGCAGAGTTCGATTCCTAGTCGGTACAAGTTGCCTAAATCAGGGTTTTCAGGGTTTTTCGTCACCTGTGAGTTGGATTTTGGGTAACTTTAGGCCCTTCTGGTCCCCGGATATCATCTTCATTCCGTCCTCGCCTTGTTCAGAATGAGAGTGTGTCTCGTCCTATGTGTTCGTGTTGTCCCGGAGGTGGCCCCGGCATTAAACTGATCACTCATCCGAGGAAGCCCTCATGTTCTTGTCTGGCCAAAGAAGCACGAAACTTCTTCCTTTACAGGACGTGTCCGGGCGGCGTGGGGCGCAAGAGTCCTTATAAGGGAGAAGTAAAACCCAGTTGTAAAGAAGAAGATATACAGGGTGTTAATGAATAACACCGAAATATTTTATCTGTGTACAGAGGGGACATAGACAAGCAACTTTTATTAGGACCTTTTTGCTCTATGACGTAAAATGTGTATGCTGCAGGGCATTGAAATCCTTAAAATTTGGTGCTCATAACTCAATAATTGAGCGAAATAGGGTTAAAATTTTCATTAAATTGACTTCATGCCTTCTTAGCGATCGATAAAAACCTGATACTTAACAATTCATCAACAGCTATACCATAATTTAGAATTTTCATAATCTGCCAAATTTAGTGATTAATCACATGATTGCCCGCCACTGCATTATGTTTTTATTCCTAATTCCAAACCTAACAAAAAATTTTCGTTTGTCTTTTTTTTCCCTCAGAGTTGTAAGATATCGATCGTCATTTTTTTTTACAATTTTCCCGACCACTACACAATATTCACTGTTCCTTTGTTTCCCATCATTTCAAGTATTAGAAGTCAGTGGCGTGCATATCCTTGGGAGATTTTTTGTTATAACAGGAAGAATTGAATCCATAGAGCAAAATTCTCCTAGTAAAAGTTGCTTGTCTATGTCCCCTCTGTACGCAGGTAAAATATTTCGGTGTTATTCATTAACACCCTGTATATAATTACAATATCTTTTAGCTGTGGTTTTTACATTTATTGTAACGTACGTTCTATTGTTGTATCATTTTTTCCGTACGATCTCCTTTCGCAAACATTTCTACTCGCAAAATGAATCTCAGTGTTACCGTTTGTATGAGAAAACTATTTCCTGCTGATTTTCCTCAGACTAATGGCCTCTCTTGAATTTGATCACATTGAAAAATGTTAGGTTTATTTGTTCTCTGATACTAAATACAGAGTAAATATCTCGTTTGACAACAAACAGACGGTTTAGAGCCATGAACTCAGTATCTGCTAATAATTTGTGTGTAAAAGTTCTATGAAACAGGGCCCTGGTAGAAAAATATCCTAATCTCTATATATATATATATATAAGAGGCTTTGTCCTGACTGACTGATGGCCGGTTTCTATAAACTCGCGAATTACCTATGGGTAAATTATCTAATGCACAGAATTTACACAATTTACACAAGAATAACACCACACAAACACAAATAATTTAAAGATAGCAATCACTTACACTTGTGGCGAGTTTCTAGATAAATGTCCTCTAGGTAAATATGAAAATGACAGAAAAAATGTTCCTACAAACTCGGGCTAGATCTGTCCAAGGGTAAATCTTTGGGTTAATTTGTCCTTTCATGGATGGCTGGATAAAATTTAACCTTTCATAGGATCAATAACAATGAGAATCAAAGCCTTCTGAATTAAATTAACTGTACAACTCCAAGGCCTTGCTCATTATATCATTGTGGTTGAAATGGGACTAATTTATCCATGGGTAATTTACCCATAGGTAATTCACAAGTTTGTAGAAACCGGGCATGAATGAATGAATGATTGACTGACTGACAGGAATCAACGTAGAGCCTAAACTATAATAGATAGGGATTAGGGACTTGGAATTTTGACAGTACCTTCGTTTCATAATTTAAGTGCTCACTAAGAAAGGTTTTTGCAAAATTTTGATTTTCAGTGCCAAAAATAAAATGTTTTTGCGTATACTCAATCCCTTTTTACACAGAATTACCAAATCCAAATCACAGTTTACATGACAACATATTGTTGCAAGCGGTCTCAGATGGGTTTGGAAATAAATGAAATGGGACTTTGATAAATTAGAAAAGCTGTCAATATAATTCATGATATAAATGAATATTAAAGAATGAAATCCACGGAAATATTGCAGTCACATAACTTTCTCTACCCTGGACAAAGAGAAAACAATACGAGGTGTGGTAATATATTTTGGGGAGAGAAGTATGAAAGTGATATTGCATTTCTGTTTAATTTCATCCCCAAAACGGTTTTATGGTAACATGAGAGTGTGAAAAAAATATTCCGCAAAGACAATACAATTTCATGTTACCGGAATTTCTGTTTCTTCTTATTTCAACTCCTACCAGGCTTGGTGTGTAGAAGCGATGGGGTGCAAAATTCTACATCCTCTATGAGCCATAAAAAGCTATATCTAGCGTTTTCCGAGGGAATAGTTTGAGTGTGATAAGTCGTTCTTCCTATTTCCTATTTCAATACCTATATTAGGACCTAGAATTTAAAAATCGAAAGTCCTTCATTAGTTAATTTCCAATTACAAAATAAAAAAACCCAGGCGATGCTAGAACATAATATGCGACTTCTCATGGCCCATGTGGACAGTTAAATCCCAATAGCTCATGTATGGAAGATGGAAAGTGGACGAAAGATTTTCCCGGAATGTGTTTGATATCTAAGTAACTTTAATGCTGATGGGTACCATTTCACTACAATTAGATAATTATTGTTACATTGGTACCTTTAAATGTATTTCTGTCCTTAAAATACAACAAACATCTTAAACTGAGGCTTGTTTCGTGAAATATTTACAATAAACACGATAAACTTTTTTTCTGTATTTGTATGTATTTTTGATCATTTCTTATGTGACTGTATGCGACTGTATATTCAAAAGAATACAGTATTTAATCAGGGCCTGCTTACGCTGATTATTAGTTGATCATGAATTATGTCACCTATGACAAATGAAGATTCCAATGTTTTTACTGAACTCGAAGAAAGCAATGAAACAGCACCTGAAGTCACTTGAGCGGTTGTTGCACACAGACAGAACAGGTTGAACAGCTCCGTCACGAGGTGCTAATTAACCAACACATCCCTGCTTGCCTCGCATCTAATAAAACTTTATTTTATGCCACTGCACTGTCGAGTATTATTATTATTATTATTAATATTATTATTATTATTACCGTTTTCCCCAAGGGCACGTCTTTGGACTTGGTCTGCAAATTTCGCTCTCCATCTCCTTCTTATCCTTGGCTTCCTCTTTCAGTAATCAGTATTTTCTTTTCTTTTCAGCTGAAGTCTTCTTCTTCTTCATCTTCTTCTTCTTCTTCTTCTAAGACCTGGAGTTCCTTCAACGACGTCATGCAGCGGACGATTTCTTCACAAGATGTGACCTCTCCAGTTTGCTTTCCTATGCAGAACTAGGTTCAGGACTTCGCCCATTCTTCTCGAACACATTGCCAGGTAAATTTAGTATTCTACATAGGCTATTTGTTTGATTATGAGCTATTTTACGGTTTATTTAGTATCTAGACATTTCTTACTATAAGGCAGCGTTTCTCAACCTATGGTCCGCGGACCACTGGTGGTCCACGAAGATGGTGCAGATGATCCGCAGACATAATTTAAAAAATATCATAAAGCAAGTGGAAAGTAGAGAAGTGAATTTTTGACATATTCCGTTATAATGACCTATACTTAATACCCAAAATGTTAAAAAAACGAGATGTAAAATTAGGATCCGTAATTTTTTTTTAGACATTTCAGAGGTCCTCGGGTTCAAAAAGGTTGAGAAACGCTGCTATAAGGTGTTAACTCTGCCAGAATTTAATTAATAAGTTAATAAATAAACACATAAAATAATATTTGAACAATGTAGTGTTGTTATGCTTATTACTACGAAGCTACACACTTTTAACACTTTCAATACACTTAACAGTTAACACAATCCAGTATTGTTCTTCATAACAACACAACTAGTACACAGTTATATTCACTTTTTTCCTATCATATTCATCACTATGTTTTAGCCAATTGAGCTTAACGTCACGTATCCACACAGTTGCCATATCGCTGTGAAATCTTTCCTCTAGCTGGGAGTGACTTATTAATCTGAAAATACACCAGTCAGCGAGGGTGGAATCTATAAACAACTGCCAGGTACGTCAAAGCCCTCACAACATAGGATGGAAGATGTAAAACACAATGACCTACAACGGCTGTATTGTGTTTTAATCAATGCATCAAATAGTGCCAATTAACCGATAAATAATGTCTTTATTTTGATTTTAGCTGATCTTAATTTTGAGGTTACTACTTTTTTGTTTCCACTGTTGGTAGCACTGGTTAGTACTCCAAAACAGATTCCACTGTTCCTTTATTTAGTATGCCGTGATCTGATTCGATTTTCAACAACAGAAGTAAAGAAGTAAATATTTTTATAACTTGTTATATTTTATTCGTGAAATAGTCTTAACAAATCCCACTGAAGATCACGAGTTTTATCAGATAAACTGGTAATCTTGCGTAGGATTATAAACACGTTACCGATAGATCATGTAAAAGGTATTTAAATTTTTCCTGAAAGAGGCAAAGGAAAGAGTAACGTTGCCAAGTCCCACCATGTAATCATGGCGCGCGCACTATGACATTTCTGTCTCTTTCTGCGTGATGTCTGCACGCCTCTGATCGCGGACTGCACGCCACTTTCCGGATGCCACTGGGAGCTGGATTCCAGCTTGACAGAGAACGTTCTAATACAGTGCCTTGTACCAGTGATTCACAAAGGCACCGCTAGAGGTTAATTTAGTGTTGATTGCCTTGTGTTAGCCCCTGTGCCAACCAGCGGCCTGTGTGGGCCTATCAAGGTCATTGCATTATTATTATCATTATTATCATAGATATTGCTATCTTATCTATATTAATAAAAGCAACTGTCTGTCTGTCATTCTGTCTGTCTGTCTGTCTGTCTGTCTGTCCGCGATGCCCAGCGAAATCTACTGAAGCAGAGATCTGAAATTTAAACATAGGTGGACTGAAGGGTCGGAGAATGCACCTCGAAGCCGGAATTTAAAATTTCGCTTTTGTTCGTGAGTTATGAGTGAAAAACGGGCAGAAAAAGTTCATTTTTTGCGTTTTCGAAGCATCGGTTTTCAGTAAAGCATTTCAATGTGAAATCAGTTACAGTAGGCTTTGGCTATTTTTGTCATTGTAAGCGAGATAGCCCATATGGAGACAATTCAGATATTAGACTATAATATATCGATCATTTTGCCATCGGCGATATTCGCGGTACATCTGCTTTTTTAATTTTTTGACTAAATCCTTGCTGCTAGGCCACTAATAATATTATAGTGTTCTTAATATTGTATTTGTTATTTATGAGAGTTATAGTTGGCCAGGATTTTGATGACAAAAACTCCAAAAATGAGCTATAAACTTTAAAAAGAAAAAAAGAATCAAGGACTAAAAAAAATGACACAAAAAATCATTTGAAAAAGCAGATTTGTGTCTATTCTACATTATTATGTTGATGTTTGTAATTAGTTAATTGGTGCATACGGTTAAATGCAAACAGCAAACACCGTCTTTCTGTATCCAAATTAAAATAACAAGATCTATTTATTTATGCTTATTTAGAGTTCCGATGTCGGCCGCGGTGGTCTAGAGGTAGCGTGCCCGCCTCTAGATCCGCAGGGCGCGGGATCAAACCCGGCCGCGGTCGATGGATTTTTCAGGACGTAAAAATCCTGGGCACGGAGTCCTCCGGGAGGGACTTTAAGCTGGGGGTCCCGTGTCGTAGATTTACGGCACGTAAAAGAACTCCAAGCCTAAATTAGAGCCTCTGGACAAAATTTCTCGGCCCTTTCACGTCCAAGAAATACTTAGTTTCCAGAGGGGGGTTGCGAGGCGATGGGCTTACCACCTGTCCCTCTACCCTCTCTCGGAAAATAAGCATATCAAAATTAGTATAGGTAATGAAACCTCCATTGGAGGCCCCTTCGCCCCACCTGGGGATCATAGGGTACCAGATACAGATACAGATACAGAGTTCCGATAATATTCAATGTAAGTAAATGTCCATAAACTCTATGCAATGCAAGAAACAACAGAGAATGAAAAAAAAAAATGAATTTAAAATTAAAAAATGACCTAAAAATAGGAAATGGGGGAAAAAGACTATAAAATAGCCAAAAATGACCAAATAATGACATTGAATTCTAAAAATTACCTAAAAATAGAGAATGAGGAAAATGACAAAAAAATCAAAAAATTACCATTTTTATAATCTAGGAGCCATGATCAGAATATCTGCACTAATAGGCAACGTCCATGACGTAGCAGTTAAAAGATGACATGTCATCAAAATCCGGGCCCTGATTATAATGCTTCCCCAGACATATAATTATGCATTATTTTCATATGCTGCTTATATTATACCCATTATATAATATATATGTTACGGTCAATGTGATTATTCAGGGCAGTTTTCATAATGCTTGGTCGCCCGGTCAATATTAATACTGCTGCAATTTCTCTGGTCACTTTAATAAATTTACAGCAATTTGGCAACGTGCGTCTGGTGTGATTCTCCCTAACCTAACCTAACCTAACCTAACCTAACCTAACCTAACCTATGTAACTCGAAATGTCACCAAAGTGGAAGCTGCTCTAATAAATAAAAACTCTTGGATTTGGCATTTTGTGTGTATATGTATATGTTTTTTGTTTTTTGTTTTTTTGTTAGGCGTACGTATTTTTCATACTTATTTACTTTAATATAATATCCTCTTATTTTTGTATGTAGAGAAATATGAATAACAATTCTCTCAAATTGCCCATTCAATTTCCAGCATTATTCATAAATCGGGCAATGTGTTAATTTCTATATAATTTATCATTTTGTCACATCCCATTGGGCACTTTTTAAATTGCCCGGGCATTATAAATAATGCCTAACTGTTTACATTGACCGTAATATATATATATATTTGTGTGTGTGTGTATGTGTGTGCGCGCCTACGCGTCAGACGTCAGTTCAATGATTAATCTTTATCAAATCTTTATAGGTGCAATAAGAATAAAAATATAAAATTATGAAGCTTATTACTTGCGATTCGTTGATAGGCCACACATTCTTACAATGATTCAACAGCTGAATAGTGACAGGTAATATCACTAGAGGTCCTGGTTTTGTTCGCCACTTGTGTTCAGTGTTTCTGATCTCAGTCACATCTAATAACCGTAAAAACGACGGAGGCAGACTTGTTGGCTCGCCGGCCAGATTCCTGAGCATGACCTCAGCTTTGAGGCAACTCCGCTGAAATCCGCTAGGAGCTCAATATAAACAGGGTACCGCAAACTTACCTCGTGTTTACAATCAATCCGGGAAAAACTGGACAATTTTATGTGAGTAATTTTTAGACAGCTACAATATGTAGCAGCTGATGTGTTTAATATAAAATAAAATAATTAATAGGTCTACTGGACACATTTATATTTTAAATCAACACATAAGTTACATGTTGCAGTTTCTGTTCAGATATTTGAAATATCACTGTTCATTAATTACCACAAACTGTGAATCAAGGCCCCCCATACGAGGCCGGGGGAGGGGGACGGCCCCCCTAGCTCTCAGGGAAAGAAAAAATGTATATTAATGATTATAGTCAGGTGTTATTCTTTTAGGACAATTATTTAAAAGTCAGTACAAAAATAAAAAGTTTGCAGAAGTTTTACCAATTTGACAACATGTAAGCAGAATCCACAGTGGATTCGGAAAGGGGGGTCTAAACCCCAAAAAATAAAAAAATAAAAATTCTATTTTTGTATTAAAAAAAATTATATTAAGCAAGTTTTCTTGGTGTGTCATATATGATATACCAGTTATTTTGTTTTCATAACATAATGGGTATACTATTATTTCCATTGTTCTTTAACTTTTCTTATAAATAGTAATAAGTATTATAAATTACGTAACGATTTCTTGTTTACGTTGGCAAGTCTTAGAATAAGTTAAACAAATTTGCTAACTAGTTTTCAGTGCTAAAATAGCATAAAATGTGATTTTCAATGTTTAACAATTTTCCGGGGTTGACCCCAGACCCCCATTTCTTGGAGGGTATTCTATACCCCCCAAACCCCCCTCCACTTCCGATCCTCTCCGGAATATTTTCTGGCTACGTCATTGTTGCACTTATATTAGTATATTATTAATATAATGTTGCAAAGTAACCCAAGAAGTTAAAGGGACAAAAAATAATTAATTAAAAAAATTGCTCCCCCTAGAAAATATCATATGGGCCCCCCTTGAATCGAAACCAAGACTATATGATCATGACAGGAAGCTGGACATGAAGATACGGTATTGTGGCATAGCCTAATCGGTATAGCTATAACTGCGGTCGTCATATTAAAATTAGGGATGGGTCGATACCTGATTTTCTCGATACTCGATACTCGATTCCGATACATGATTTTTTCCTCGATACTCGATACCTTCAAAATTTCCAGTTTCAATAAATAGATACAATAAAAATTAAAATTTGAGAGAACTGCTTAATACCAACTAAATTAATTAAGTCTGCATATTTAATGAGACAAAATTTAATATCAGTAGCCTATAATTATTTTTAAACTCTACATTAAAACTAAAATTAGTTTTTTAAACAGTCCACTTACAAGTTTTTATTAAAAAATACTACCATTCTCACTTAATTGCAGAATTGCAGAATTACAAAAGTATCGAAAAAGTATCGAGCGAGTTTTCTGAAGTATCGTTCGATGCCGATACCATGCAAGTATCGAGAGTATCGAGGTATCGAAAGTATCGAGGACCCATCCCTAATTAAAATGTAAATTATTTTAAGATACTCTTCAAAATAGGAATTTGTTCTAATAGAAAAACACACAAGATTTCCTGCATTTTTTTCGCTAATGTAAAACGTCCATATTTCGAGGTAGAAACGTTTGAAACTTTTCATTTCCCTGCAAACTCGACAAAATGCCCAATATTTGTAAAGGGGACATTCCTAAGATTAATAACCAGAGATAAAACAGTCAGGTATTGTCTGTTTCTCATTGGTCTACTGGCTATCATCAAGCTGTTTATCTTGAATAGAGTGTTATTATGTTAAAAAATTAATACAGCCATTTTAAGTGATAGCTCACGTCATAAATTTGGAAGACTGACATTCCAGAATATGCCAAAGCTAGCGATAGCGAATAATTCGTCAAGCCATCATGTATTCCTGACGTTTAACAGCTTTTCCCTTGATAAGGGCATTTTATGGCAATGCTTTAACTATCTGCATGGGCTTGTATGTATTCCTCTATTATTATTATTATTATTATTATTATTATTATTATTATTATTATTATTATTATTTTTATTATTATATTATTATTATTATTATTATTATTATTATATTATTATTATTAGGGCAAGGCATTTGATGATTTTGCCTCTTTTTTATATGAAAGTTAAAAGGCAGCTCGAATATATATAAATGTGTATCACGAAATATTGGATTAAATAAGGCCAATTTGTTTTTGCATTTTTTTTTTTTTTTGCTTTATTTTGCATTTTTCGTCATTTTCAAGAGATAGGTAACTTTTTTGGCAATTTTTCGGTCATTTGCGGCATTTTAGGTCATGTTTCAGTGGAGCTAGAGAGGAGCTTTTCCATGTACAAATCGTTATTTTCAGACAACAGACAATCGTTTTTATTTGAGAATCTCCGCCAAGTTAATTATAATTAATTTTAATTCAGGATATTGCAAAATTTTCGCTAAGAGTGTCCAAGTAGTATAAATTTACTTACTTCTTTAGCAACAAAATAAGTGTGTTTTGTATTGTAAATTCATATATAAACACTGTCATCCGTTATAGTATATTGCGATACAAGTGCCGTAAGGCACGTTTACGGGTCGAGGAAACAGATTGAAAACCCTCGGCTGCGCCTCGGGTTTTTAAGTTTTCGAGACCCGTAAATGCCTTTACGGCCCGTGTGTTGCATGCTATTTTTTTGCACGATGATTATTTATATCAATTTAATTATATTAATTGTGATATTACCTGAAAATATTATTTAAATACATTCTTGAAAATAGATGTTTATTTCAGAAAGTGATTCGCATGTGTTTGTTGTTATGGGAACCGAATATTTGTCCTGGGGGCCGTGCCCATAAAGGCTTGTATATTATGAAGTGTATCGTAATGAATTATGACGTGGCGCTTGGACCTTAACCTCATCGCAACCGCCCTTAGCAACAAGACTGTGTGGGAATGTCAACTTACGATCCATGTAAACAACGTTCGTAAGTACCACTTACTAGCTAAGGTGTGCAAAAAATTGCTTTTAGCAATTCATTACTTCAAAAAAACTAAATATAAGTAATAGTGGAAAATTTATTGGTCATTTTTTTTAAAAATGTGTCATTTTTTCACTATTTTTAGGTTATAAACGCATATTTTTATTTCGCATTTTTGCACTATTTTATGGTCATTAAATGCCTTTCCCTAATTATTATCATATTATATTAGTACTAGTTCTCTTAAATTTAAATTGGATCTCGTATGAAAAAAATCTATGATCTAGTTTTCATCTTGAAACGGAATTTAAAAAATTAAAATCCTTACACAAAATTAATTTTAAATTAGTACAAGGAACAATTATACCAAACTCAAAGACAATCAAACAACTCGTTTGGTCTAAATATGTCACAAACAAATTTATAGAAATAGACAAAAAAAACTGGTAACATTCGAGTTACCTATAAAAAATGTATTGGAACGGTATGATAAGGTTTATTTAGAAAACCAGTTCATTGTTTTTGAATCCCATAAAAATGCAGATTATTTATTTAGTGATTTTTTATGGCTTAGGCAAGAGTAACAAGAATATAAAATGGTTACACGATGTGGACAGAAAAAAGACATACGAACTTAGCTTAAGGAAAGCACAGATGAAACTTACGCCATTTATTTTATTTTATTTTATCTTAAACAGAATTTATGAAGTTTCCTTATGGAATCCAGTTATATTGTTTAGTATCCCTTTATGCTTACACACACACTTCCACGAAAAATGTGTAAATTGTGTTTTAAGATTGTCTACCGGTAAAACGACAAACGTCGAATCCGGTAACTCTTTTGTAATTTTTCTTAGTACAATAATAACGCTGCCTATTTTTTTTCTGAATTTGTTGTTTTAGGCAATGATGGACCAGCATCTGATCTGTGCTCCTCTACCTGTAATGAATAAAATGCAAGATTATTCTTCCATAAAGTTGAAGCTTCTTCGAAAGTATTGGAACGAAGTTTTGGAAAATTCTACACTCGAGACCGGAAAACTCTTCAGATTTTTGCAATATCAGCCATTTGGCTAGAATTGTTGAAAGAAAGTTGAATATTGCATGAAATCGGAACCATTAAATCGACCATTATCTTCAAACGGAATAAAAAAATGAAAATCCTTACACTTCCTCTTTTTTTTAATAACTTCACGGAACATCGCACTAAATTAGAATAAAATTAAACATCGCGATTCATTGTGACTGCATAACAAACAAGTTTAAAAACAGAAGGAATGTTAGGATAACAGCAATATTCTTCTGTTTACGTGGTGACGACTTATTTCCGTTACATCTACTGCCGTTACAGCCCCCCCACCCTCAATACGTGAAGAAAAGGCCATTCTATCTGCTTTAATACAATCCTGGTTGGATCATTAGAGTGTGTGTTGAAGCTAAAATCAATGTTATTAAGTATGTATGCTAAATACAGAGGAATCTTTCCCGTCCTGTGGGATTCAGACCCTGCAGGACATCCTTCAAATCTAAATTACTGAATTATTTGCATAATCCAGAAAATGCTTAGCTTTTTTTCATTTTTTCATTTTTTAAACTATTAGTTTACTTTAAAAAGTGATGTCTAGGACAAGACATTTAATGACCATAACATAATGAAAAAATGACACATTTTTAAAAAATACCAATAAATTTACCATTATTACTTATGATTATTTTTTAATTTAATGAATCCCAAAAAGCAATTTAACGAATGAATTTACAATCTAAAACACAGTTATTTTATTACTAAAAAAGTAAGTAAATTCATAAGTTACTACTTGGACCACCAAATAAAAACAAATTCTTTATTGCTACAAGACAAACTGCTGTGGTGTTTACAATAAACCTGAATTAAAATGAACTATGAACACTAGGATATTCTGTTGTCTGAAAGTAACGATTTGTTCATGGATAAGCTTCTCTCTGCCTCCAATGAAACATGGCCTAAAATTGCGGAAAATTTCCTAAAAATTGCCAAAAAATGGCCGATTTCTTGAAAATGTCGAAAATGGAGAATATAGCAAAAAAAAGCAAAATCAAATTGTCCTTATTTAATCAATTATTTCATGACACCCTGCCAGGTAAACTAAAACATTATTATTAAAAGTATTATTATTATTATTATTATTATTATTATTATTATTATTATTACTATTACTTATGTTGTCATTACACTTTTGAAAGGGAATACATTATTTCACTCTGGTTTGAATAATTTGTGTACTTTTGTGTTTAATAAACATTTCATGTGTAATGTTTCATTGGGATTTACGAGGTTTCCCATTTTAAAATTCCAAGTGGGCTTTGGAAACAAATGAAACTGTATCTATCCAATCTCAGTGGATCCATGTGAAACTTGTAGTGGTTACAATAGTGTCGGACAGGTTTTTACGGGGTGCTCCTGTTTCTCCAACCATTATATCATTCCACCGTTGCTTCATTGACCATTGATTGCACATCAATAAAATCATAGAAAATAAATAGGAGGAAAATATTAAATTTCATACAAAACTGGATGGACAAGGTGATTCAGTGTTCAGCCCTTGTGAATTTACATAAAAACAAGTGCACGTAAGTGCATAAAAAATAAAACTACAAAATTATGCCGATAGTAACTTTGCGATTGGTTGCGAAATTCCACCTATTGGTCACTGATAATGATAGGCAACCCCGCGATTTATTTTGACTATTCCATGAAGGTGTTGAATAAAACGAGCCACCTTTACCAACCGGGGCAGACTGGTGACAATTAGGTGTGTGCTAATGAGGCTGATTACACGCCCGGCTCCGCGGTGTCGCAGCTACCTGTCCCCCCCTCCGCCCCCCCACACACCTGTCTCATCTCACGCCGAGAAGACACGGCCCCGTTTCATAGAGATATTAGTGATTTGGACTCTTGTTTCTTCTTGGAGCCGTAAATGCCTGAACATTGCCTATTCATTACTATAAACCATGGACACATGAACGTCAGATTCAGCAATTGTCGTTATTGTTATTGTTATTGTTATTATTATTATTTATTCATTTATTTTTGTAATTTTCATTATTAGTTTTGAAGGTAAATGTAAAGTTTCTAAAGGCCTTTTATAAAAGGGATTGTATTAGGTTATACGTTTATTGTAAATCACACACATATAGCCCTATACAGGGTGTTAATAAATAACAGCGAAATATTTTACCTGTATATAGAGGGGACTTAGACAAGCAACCTTTATCAGGAGATTTTTCTCAATTACGTAAAATGTGTATGTTACAGGGCATTAAAGTCATTACAATTTGGTGCTCATAAGTTAATAATGAAGTGAAATAGGATTAAAAATTTCATTAAATTGACTTCATACCTTCTTAGTGATCGCTAAAAACCTGCGTTCATCAATAGCTACGTCATAATTAAGTGTTTCCATAATCTGCAAAATTTACAGACTAATCACATGACTGGTCGCCACTGCATTAGTAGTATTTTAATTCATAACTATTGACTGCAGTGCTAACAACGAAGTTCCTTTGTTTGACTTTTTTTTTTCTCTTGTTAGAAATCAGTGGCGGCCATGCCCTGGGAGATTTTATGCTGTGTCAGGAAAAATTGAATCCATAGAGCAAAAATCTCCTAATAAAAGTTACTTGTCTATGTCCCCTCTATACACAGGTAAAATATTTCGGTGTTATTCATTAACACCCTGTATATATTAGTAGTAGTAGTAGTTCTCTGAAATATAAGTTAGATCTCGGATCAAAAAATCTACGATCTACTTTTCATCTTGAAACGGAATAAAAAAAATTGAAAATCTTTACACTTCGACCTTTTTAACAACTAGATGGAACATAGTCTATATATATATATATAGACTGTCCAATGTCTAAAATCTGGAAGCCTCAACCTCCTGGAACCCTCTGGGCCTCCATGGCCTGTATAGGGAACACTTTACAATACTGTAGGAGCCGGAAGACAGACTTTTTGATGTGCGCACGGTTCTAACCTTAGTTATAGCTTAATGTTGACTTAAAACTGGGGGAAAGAAATCCCCTGGGATAATTGAGTTCCCCCGGGACCTCATGGGTTGTTTATACTCTTTAATGCAAAGAAAAGAAGCGGGGATCACTGACTTAATTATTCAACATAACCTCACTTTCTGCATCCAAGCCGCAATAGTTTAAACTTGCAGGTTCTGTGCACTTTTACAGAACTTAAAAGGAAGTTCCAAGGTATGAAATCTCTTCAAGTAATTTTTAATGACTATTCCACTCATATGCCGCGTGTTTGATATTGACCAAATTCCTCGGATATAGACCAATCACGATCGTTTAACTTATGAAATGCTTGCTATTAATATGAGGAAGGGATTTTACCTAATAAAATAGTCAGCTCGTTACTGGACACGTAAGCATCAATGTGCCGTGATTAATACGTCACATGCTGCCATTAAGCAGCACGAAAACAGATTATTTTGTACAACATAACTTGTTTGGAAATTGAAATAATAGAAATGAACATTGATTAAAAACACAATTTCGATTCGGTGCAAGCCAGTTCGTGTGCTTTTATTCTGTTCTAGCTGTTAGCTTACCTGAATGAAGTTAACTATGTCTTATATGCACCATTGGTAGCACTGGTCACAACGTGGTAACTCGAATGTATTCATGGATGGTTGATTCATAGTATGCCGTGATCTTGCAGCTGTTACTTTTGTTTTTATATAACAAAGCACGAAAGTAATTATTATAATCCGTTACATTTTTATTCATGAAATAGGCTTAATAAATGCAACTCGAGTTTACGAGTTTCATCAGATAAATTCGCGAGTATATCGATAAACTCGTCAACTCTCGTGGGAAAACCTATGAAAATCTTATTTTTTTCGAAATGGAGTAATTATTAGAACAGGTACAAATAACTGCATAACGATTAACTGTAGAGAAGATAAGACAGTCAACTGTTTTTTAATTCAGGTTTATTTCCACTCCTTTGACCAAGGAGGCCATGGCAGGAGTTTAGATCCTGTGTGTGTACCAGAAGGCCATGAAACTATTGATAATTTCCTCATAACTTCTTCACAAAAGCGTATAAAATATTGAAATAGAGACAAATTAATATGTAGTGAAATCAAGGCAATTTGTAGAGATGCTACATGGTCGCTTGTAGACTATCTTGTTAAATATCAATTTTATGAAAACTTAGAAATAAAAAAAATGATATAAATATATTTTAAGCTGTTTCTTGAGAGTTTTTTAGTAAGATAAAATAGCCTACTAGGAGAAATATTTCTCTTTCTCTCTGACCGTAACGTAGGTACTAGGGATGGGTCCTCGATACTTTCGATACCTCGATACTCTCGATACTTGCATGGTATCGGCATCGAACGATACTTCAGAAAACTAGCTCGATACTTTTGTAATTCTGCAATTTTGCAATTAAGTGAGTATGCTAGTATTTTTTAACAAAAACTTGTAAGTGGACTGTTTAAAAAACTAATTTTAGCTTTAATGTAGAGTTTAAAAATAATTATAGGCTACTGATGATATTAAATTTTGTCTCATTAAATATGCAGACTTAGTTAATTTAGTTGGTATTACACAGTTCTCTCAACTTTTTATTTGTAATGTACCTATTTATTGAAACTGGAAATGTTGATGGTATCGAGTATCGAGTATCGAGAAAATCTGGTATCGACCCATCCCTAGTAGGAAATATTGTGTTTCATGTCCAGTTTACAACATCAATATGCCCTACATGTTTTGAGATCCCACAAATAAAAAAAATGCTGTTTTCAGAAACATGTCTTATAGGTCTGTGAACTTTGAACGAATATTTCAAAAATAAAATTTTATATTTTCCCTTACTTTACATTTATCGAAACATTTTCACTATAAGTCACTAATCTCATACAAAAACTTAAGTCTTGCCTCGTGACTTTGAGTCAGAAACAACCGAATGCGTACTGCTGCAATACAGCCGTGTGTCCATGCTGAAATATAGTAAGGGTAGAGGAAGTATTCCTTATAACTAGGGTTCGGATGTTTATGACATGTCATATTTTTATCCTGATTTCCATTCTCGCCGCAAACACAAATTAAACATGAATTGCACATTCCTTATCCTAATCGGACAGTTTTTATTTTGAATATAATGTCATATTTTGATCGTTATCATGGTCTTGGTCATATTTCGATCATATCTGTAGTTTTTTTATATTTCCGTTATACATTCGGAAAAAGAGCAGTATGTGCACTAAATTGACTAAATTTTTTTTCCGAAAAAGAATCACGAATATTTTGGTATTACCGTAACTGAAATGTGAAGGGACAATAACAAGTAACAGCACAATTACCTCTTCCTCTTTGTTGTTAACAACTTCCAATATACATGTTTTTAACACATTTGCAGTAGTATCTGGAAACATTAACAGATTAGAAGTTCTTTACAAGTAAAACTGTAAATCGCCTGTAAAATTGTTTAAAAAGAAAGATTATCTGATTGAATTAATTTGATGTAATAATTTAGTGTCATTAAACGTTTTAAATTGGAACAATTATTTTTAGAAAATACGTTCCTTTATTAGGATATATTTAGGATTTTTTAATCATATTTAGTCATTTTTAAGGTCATATTTTCCACTTTTTTAGGTCATAAACATCCGAACCCTACTTATAAACCTCAACACATTTACTGCGATTCGAGTAAATTGTGCAGAAATTCAGAACACAGATAGAAATATTCTGTTACAACCACCACAATAAAAAAATTTCAAAGTCAACCAATAAATGCAGGAGATTGAATTTCTCACTCAGTATACAAACCCGTGTCGAACTGCACAGAAAACAGTTAACACAACGATTAGGTCCACAGTTAATTTCTTATGCATTTTCAGTTTATATATTACAGATTTGAGGCAGACTGCGGTGTCCTACAGCATTAAAAAAGGAAAGGTGAACGAATAGTGACGTAGGAACTCTGGTGTAACGGTACAGGACTAATTAAACACTTAGCGGGGACTTGGCAGGGCCACGCTGGCGGCAGGAGACACCTCGACCCCCGGCATTTCCCATCAACGGCGTCCGGCAAGGCGAGCTAATTACAGGCACCTTGCTTCAGATCCAAGAGACTACAATATGTTCCCTTAATAATAATAATAATAATAATAATAATAATAATAATAATAATAATAATAATAAGAATAAATAATGATAATAATAATAATAATATATTTTTATTATTAAGGAATATTCCACAATACAATGGTTTTCCTTCATCCCACAGCAATCTTCTGCCTCCATAAGTCCCTGTCCATAGC
Source organism: Ectobius pallidus (assembly GCA_964059195.1). Lineage (NCBI taxonomy): Eukaryota > Metazoa > Arthropoda > Insecta > Blattodea > Ectobiidae > Ectobius > Ectobius pallidus. The sequence goes on along the minus strand of CAXKWD010000003.1, from coordinate 2,275,232 downwards.
ATCTTTTTCACTTAATCCTTTTCATCCCATCCGTCCAGCACTCTTTGAGCTTCCCTTTTCTTCTTTTTCCTTCTGCTTTCCAATCCAAAATTGTCTTGGGTATTCTATCCTCTGTCATTCTGAATACATGTCCATACCATTTCAAGCGTCTTTCTTCTACAATTTCCAAAATATACTTTTCAACTTGCATTATTTCCCTTATTCTATTATTCCGAACTTTTTCTTTCCTGGATTTTCTTGCTGAACACCGCCAAAAATCCATTTCTAATACCATTAATTTGTTTGCTTGTTGTCTACTTATGTCCAAATAATAATAATAATAATAATAATAATAATAATAATAATAATAATAATCTTTGAATATTTCCGCAACAAAAAGACCAAACCAAATTGGTTTAAGGAAACGGAGAAGAATTTAAAAGAACTCAAAATCACAGAAAAAATGCTCATAATAACCGAAGTCAAGAAAGAGAGGTTCCAAGTCAAAATGAAATCCAAACGAATGATTCAGATCAGTGAAGACGAAAGAAAAGCAAGATCAGAAAGAATGAAGCAATACTGCGCCAAAATTAAAACACAAAACACTAAGAAGTGATTGATTCAACGTACCTTAAAGTTGGGTGGAACGGATAATAATAATAATAATAATAATAATAATAATAATAATAATAATAATAATAATAATAATAATAATAGGTCGTACATAATAAATACATCGTTCGTATTGCCTTTTATCCCAGTTTTCCTCTATAGGCCTAACTTATTATTCATAGACCCATATATTCCCTAGACATAGTTTATTGCAAATTTGACTTATATAGGCCCTAGCCTATTTGTTTATAAATTAGACAAGTAAACTTTCTGGATGCTCTATTTCTTTTTCTCTTTTTTCTGTTTTTATTTTTAATTACGAATAGAGGCGATGGTAATTTAGTTGTGAACTATAATGGATATGACAAGTTTTGAAGAGCATTCTTACGTCAAAATAGGCATTATCTGAGGGAGGAATGCCAGAGAATACTACAACGAGATGATGAAAGCTTAGGGGAATAATGCCCATCCGTAACGAAATTCAAGGGACCATGGAGTGGGTTTGTTTGCTTTCATGCTTCACATTAGAGTGGCACGATGCAGTCGCTTATGCATGTTTATGAATGTCTGTATCCTTCCAGCTAATACCCATAATCTGCATTATACATACATTTCATACCCTGCCCATTCATTTGTATATTTCAAAATTTTAAAAAAGGTTCTACACTTCCATAAGAAAAAAGAAATTGTCATTTCCTCTTAATATTATTGTTTATATAAATTTGCATTTCATTTATGTCTTGTTTTTTTTTTTGTCGACTTATACCTGGTTGAGTGGAAGAGAAGGCCCTATGACCTTAACGCCACAATATTCTGTCTGAATTAATTCCTATAAATCAATAATAATCCACATAAATAAGTTAGAAAATGATGCATCACATAACTTTCTCTACCCTGCGCATGGACTATCTCATTTTCTCAATTCACAATTTCATGTAAAATAAGAGGTCGATTTGCTGGAAGTTGTCTCAGTCTGAGTTTGTGCCAACGATGGGTAGAGAGTATGATATATCATCTGTCCACTGATACTTTATTCAACGCTGTAGGCTTTGTATTGGTTGAAATAATATGGATGTTTATCATAGGCTCTAAGCATGTAAAAGGAGACAAAATAGGTTGGATCGTTTTTAGTCCTATATGCGCAGTAAATTATTATGTCCCAGGTTTTGGGGAAGAAAGTGTAAAAGTGAAATTGAATTCATCAAGCGATTTGAGCGGGTATATAAGATTAAAATTAATGAACATTTTTATGCAATAGCTGGTTTTATGCAATTTTTTCGGTGACTCGTATATGAAGTTAATCTCTATCTCTATATATATATATATAAAAGGCTTTGTCCTGACTGACAGGAATCAACATAAAGCCTAAACTATAACAGGTAGAGACTTGGAATTTTGACAGTACCTTCGTTTCACAATGTAGGTGCTCACTAACAAAGGATTTTGAAAAATTCGGATTCTAAATGGCAAAAATTAAATGTTTTTGAAAATACTTAATCCCTTTTTGCATAGAATTATCGAAACAAATTCACAGAACATATTGTTGCCAATGGTATAGGTGGGTTTGGATTAAATTAAATGGATGTTTGACAAATTAGAGAAGGTATCATTATAATTCATATTATCTATATTAATAAAAGGAATTCTCCTCGATGTCCAGCGAAATCTACTGAACGCAGAGATCTGAAATTTTAAACATGGGTGGGCTGAAGGGTCGGAAAATGCACCTTGAAGCCGGAATTTTAATTTCAGTTTTCGTTCGTGAGTTATGAGTGAAAAACGGGCAAAAAACATGAATTTTTTGCGTTTTCAAAACATAATTTTTCTGTTATACAGTTCAATGTCAAATCAATTACAGTTGGCTTTGGCTATTTTTGTCATATCTTGAAAATAAAACTTTTGCGATCGCTTGAATGTTGTAAGCCCTAAATATGGTCAAACGTTGTTTTATTTGGACGAATCTCACTATACAGAGGTTTTCTTGGCCAAGAAACTCGAATCTGAGGTCGCTTTTACCAGTCGATGCTATCTGATCGTGGTATGTAGTCCATGCGATTTAGGTGTTAATAAATGTAATGATTTAACTATTATGCTCTTAATTTTTAATTCTTGAAATAATTATCGCGGGCGAAGCCGCGGGCACATGCTAGTATATATATAGAGATTTAACATACATTCCCTGTTAATTTTGTGCATCTAAAACAAGGAGTAAATTTCCAAATATCTGACTGCATTTTAGTCATGGCCTTTTCTATTCAGCTTCAGGAATTGAATAATGCTACCAGACTTTTTAAGTATTTCTGCTACAATATTTCCATTACCTATTATAAAGACCCGTCGACAAATATGAACATTCGAACTAAAAGTCAAATGGATTGCAAATTCTAAGTCCTCTATGAACCATTAAAAATTATACGAGGGCGGATCGAAAAGTAACGCACAATATATATATTTTTTTTTTACCGAAAGTTTAATAGGTGCAATAACAAACAAATGAACACAAGAAAGGACGTAGGCTTTGTATTAGTTGAGAGGAATATATTTTGACATTTGTTATGATTATTATTATTATTATTTCACCTCGCGTAGTGGCCTCCCCGCCCCCCTGGCGCCTCCAGGACAAGCTCGCAGGTAGACGACAAGGGTTCGACATGACACCACGTCCCCGGGATAAAAAGCACCGCCACAGAGATGTCCACTTCAAATAAAAAACAAACCCACCAACATCACATAGGCCTGAGTTCTCAGCAATAAATAGATTCTTTGGTCATATCGCGTGCTAAAACATTTTTTCAGAAAATGATATAGGGAATATAGGCCTTCCACAAATAAAATCTTGCAGAACTATATTCAAAATTTTGAAAATACTTACACTGCCCTGCTTATTTATCTATGAAAATATTAAATTTGCAATAATAAATTATAAAGAAAATAAAAATCAAAACATCCATCATCATTATACGAGAAATATATTCGAGTTAGCCACCTGCGTAAGTTATCCTTCAAAGTAGGCGATTTTTTTTAACCAGTTAATTAATTTCGTATTAGACCTCAGGGACCATTTCTATGGCGTTATAGAAATTTAATATATATTTTTTTTTAAATCGGGTATACTCGTCTCTCGCAGTCTAAACTTTCACGAAGAGTACAAAACTAGGAAAACCGTTTCTTTATTATATAAAGCCTAAGTGAAATCAGCACAATGAACAAATATTCTAATTTTATTTTTTACTTACAATTTTCATAGCTCTGAACCACAAACATTTTTAATAAACTGCCAGTGTAAATTTCTTAAAAATCCTGGAGTGAATTAATAATGGCGAGAGAAGCCGCGGGGACCAGCTGAAAAATATTGATGGTTTAACTCTTGAAATATCGCTGATAATAAAAATCCAAACAAAATAACTCCTTCCCTTGAAAAATTATTTAATTTCTGAAAATTACACTCAATTGATCAAATAAAATTCACATTGAATATTCATCTGTCAACAAACAGTTGAGAAACAATACGTATTATGTGTTCACAGGTTCCTTAGGAACTGCATAATCGATTCTGATATAGTTTTCTCAGGGGGCGCTTTCTATTCGTAGAATGTACTCTGAAGCCGGAATTTTAGCTGTTTCATTAATTATTAATGGCTTAGTTTATGAATGATTCGCGTGCAAGTGTTAATAAATATAATGTTTTATAATTATTATACTCTTAATTTTTAATTTTTCAATTAATTATCGTGGGCGAAGCCGCGGCCACCTGCTAGTATAATACAAAGCTCCGCCTTAACCCTTAACTACAACTTATCTTGATCCACTCAAAAACAGCATTTAAAAGATAGACACAAATAAATATTGAAGTCACATATAAACATGTAGATGAAAGCTGGATACTTCTGTGAGGAACCAAGATAAGTCACTATTTAAAAAATCCCTTTAGGGAAGCCTACAGGCTGAGGTAGATTTCGAAGTGATTTTGGTTTAATTTATTTCTTCTTCTTTAGCCTAGGCATGACAAACCCGCAATAATAAATGCAAACAAAAGAGGAAAGAGCAGTTTTTCAAACATTCAAATCTCGCCTTATATGAGAACTATCAAGAAACTAGTTATTGATTTGTAGAGTACTCATCAAGAGCTTTTCAACGATACCCCACAAGAAGTAGTTTCAAAAATTTCGAATTTCCATCCCCCCACCCCCACTCGTACCCCCAAAACCCCCTAATCGTTGGTGTCACTGTTACCTCCATAGGGAGTACTCTAATTTATTCAAACAAAGTTTCCCTCTATACTTCATAGGGGCCGAGATATAAATTTTTCAACATTTCAACCCCGTCCCCCTTTGGGCCAATTTTGCTCATTAACGAACTTGTCCGAACTATTGAGCCTATAAATAACATAATAAAATTTGGTTCAAATATCTTCAAAATTACGGCAATTTTTTTTTTTTCGAACGGGCGGTGGTTTCGTACTTAGGGAAGCATGAAACGTAAAGATATGAAAGAATTTTTCGAAAATCATGACATGGTATCCATAGCAATAGGTAGATTTTTCTTCGAAATCTACCTAAAAGAAAATGCATTTGGGCGTATTTGTTGCGCCATTTTCAGTTCTGACGAGTTGTATTGAACACCACAATTCGTCTGAAATAATGTTGTTTATATGTTTTTTTTTATTTGAATGATTTTCAGGATAGTGATAATTTTAAAGTTCCGCTGTTGAAATATAAAAAACAGGCAATTCAAATAGTTCATCCTTAACTGCATAATAGCCTACATCCTGTAGGATAAAACAGCTTGCGTTAAATTTGGAGTAACTTTAAATGTAGGAAAAAATTAAAATTAATGTAGAATTTATAGAATAAGGCACAAGGAATAAACTATGAGCCTAATCATTGTGTTAACTGTTTTCTGTGCAGTCCGACACGGGTTTGTGTATTTTGTGAGAAATGGAGTCGCGTGTATCCTGTATCTATTAATCATTCACAAAAGTAGGCAAACACAACAGTTTCATTTAAAACTACTTACGACATTTTTTCTCTCCATTTATTAAACGCCTGCAACTCCTTATCATGGCGAAGGATTTTTTTAATATTATTTCTTATTTGCTTTTCAATAATTTCAAGAGTGATATGCATTTTCTTATGAGCAGATTACGATTCATTCTTTTCAGGAATTGTTTCTGCTATGTTCAACTGTTTTCATGCATGATTTACTTGCAAAGAAATTGTTGCCAACCAAAACAGCACGAATTCCGCTACATACAGAAAAGAAGAAGTTTTTCGATTAAAATTCTAAGCACGAGCGAAATGAAAATATTTTTGTTTAAAAACGATTCAAAATAACATAAAACGTCGTACGACGTTCGACCGTTAAAGAACTTAGCAGCCCCAAAAGAATAGCAAACGTTCGTGGTCCACTGTTAAGTTCTATATGTACCTAAGGTGTTACATAACTATTTTCATTTTTGCAAAGAAGTCCCAATCTTCTGTTATTCTTGTAGGACTTTGTGTTTTTTGTTGTTTTTGTTTGTTGGCATCATTTGTTTCTATTATTATTATTATTATTATTATTATTATTATTATTATTATTATTATTTAGAAATAGATAATACTATGTCCACCGCAGAGGCGTAGGGGATGCGTTCGCTCCTCTCTCGCAACGGGCCCGGGTTCGATTCCTGGTCCGGACAAGTTACCTAGGTGGAGTTTTTTCTGGGGTTTTTCCTCACCTGTGAGATGAATTTTTTGTGAGTTTAGGCCCTTGTGGTCCCCAGATATCATCTTCCCGTCATTATCATCTTCATCCCATTCTCGCCTTGTTCGGAGTGAGTGTGTGTGTGTGAATGGTGAGTCTCGTCCTATGTGTTCGTGTTGTCTCGGAGGTGGCCCCGGAATTGGGCTGATCACTCATCTGGGGAAGCCCTCCAAGTCCTTGTCTTGTCAAAAAAGTATGTATGTGATCCATAGATAATTCCTCTCCCGACAGGTCGCGGCCCTGTAAGGCCCGGGCGGCGTAGGTCGCTTATGTCCTAAAAGGGAGAGGTAAACTAAGGTGAAGAAGAAGAAGATAATGCTATAGTATTGCCATTAACATGGTTTCTTTTAAATTCATTTCTAATCCATAAAGGAGTGTAGTGCATAGTCCACAAAATTGGATACTTTTTCCAGCAGTAAAGTCTGAGGTGAATTAATAATTTGCATCGATTGTACATTAGAGCGGCTGGAGACATAGACCTAATCACTCCTGACATCTGGTGGGAGGAATGCAGCGAGATGGCTTCTGTTTCCCTGGGGGTGCTAATTGGGCGCCCTCATTAGCGCCCCCGTGCTACTGCTCCCCCAGTAACTTACACCTGCATGATACCCTTCTACAATTACTTTTGGTTCAGACTGTACACATCAATTCATGGAATTGTGTTTCTTAATAGAGTTGTGAATTTTATATTTAAAAAAAGCATTTCCTTTCAACTTTTGTTTAGCTGTATCATTCTCCTTTCTCTCATCTCTTCTATTATTATTATTATTATTATTATTATTTAAAAAAACTATTTTTCTACTGTAAGATTTATTATGTAGCCTAAATCGTTTTCAATTTAGGTGGACTGAATACTGATGGCTTTAGTGAATTTGTAAGTTAATATGATAGTATTCAATACATTTTTCTTACTTCACATTCTGATATAGAACAAGAGGTCATATTGCAAACAGCACGTATTCAGAATGGGTGGCTTATAACTACCCTTGATATACATATATATATTTCTTTTTCGAAAAAATGTTTGAAATAAAAGTTTTAGCTCTTAGTACAAGCACCCCGTGCGTAGTATATTGCGATACAAGTGCCTTAAGCGGTGCATACGGATCGAGGAAAGAGTTTTTCAATTTTCCGAAAACCGTTATGCGCTTACGGCACGAGTATTGCATGCTATTTTTTGCACGATGATTATTTATATCAATTTAATTATATTAATTGTGATATTACCTGAAAATATTATGTATATACATTCTTGAAGATAGATGTTTATTTCAGAAAGTGATTCGCATGTGTTGGTTGTTATGGGGACTGAATATTTGTCCTGTTAAAGTCGCCACAAACTAGGGGGCCTTGGTCCATAAAGGCTTGTATTATGATGATTTTACTTACGGCACTTGTGCTTTTTGTAATTTTTACCGCACGGAGATTTCTTTTGTTTTCATTACAACCGGATTGCGTGCGGGAATGTCAACTTACGATTCACGGCAACAATATTCGTAAGTACTGTACCACTAATTAGTTACGTCGTGCAAAAAACGGTTTCATAACCTAAATTTATTATCTGTTTAACCCTTAAATTCCCAGATAATTGTTCGAAAGATTTATAAAACTGTGGCGGACTGCAGAGAAAACAATTGGCACGATCATTAGACTTACAGGCTAGTTTGTAAAGGGCCAGGATGGTACAAGCCGTAATGCTTATGACACTTGTCTACTGAACATTTATATGAGCTCATCCCACTTATGATGACCTGGAACTTTATAACAAGTTACTGTTATTGCTGAGAATTTTTATTTTCTAAAATATAATGTTAACCAATTCAAGATTACAATTAAATTATTATAATTTTTTGCCTTTCTTTTGTTTTAATTTAATGTATTTCTTCTTCTCTAGGTTCTGCAACTTCCAAACCACCCTAGTCTTTTTGCTTTAATACAATTTATCATGTTTTGGCTCCGAAATATCTTACTTAATTCTGAGTTAGATGCCATCATTTTCTTTGATTGCTCCAAATATCTTCTTAAAATTCCCTTTCAAATTTAATTTATTATATCTAACTTATCTGAATCTCTATCCCTATAATATAAAGTTCGTTTGGATTTATGATATGGCGATATTCTGGCTACTTTTTGTTGTGTAATTGGCTACAGTTGTATTCAGTCAGGCCTACTCATATTTACGAATCTCAATTTTATCTGCAGGATAGTAAGTCAACAGAAATTCCCAGTTCGACGCGCATATTAAAAGACGCAAACAAGCTCTGAATGCGAACTCTAGACTCTAATTATAGAAGCCATCCGCTATTCCGTTTCATGCCAATAATTCATCATCTGTACACTGCACGGCGCCTCAGATATTGTACAGCAGGCTTATGTACAAAATGGAACACCTTTCCTCTTACTGTTTGCTAAGTTCAAGTAACTGAAAAAAAACTAAAGTTATTTTTAGAAGCTGAATAATTTGGGCAGGTCCAACTTGAATCTCCATCCATCTCCAGCAAGAGCAAGTAATCTTGTCTCGGTGAAAATATTTGCCAGATTTCGTATATTTTTACTTCCTCTGCCCGTACCATATAGGTAGGCCTACTATAGGTAGAGGAAGTATTGTTTTCGACATCCAAATTCGAAGTTGAGTTTTTAACATAAATACACGTTTCAAGGCCCCCTGAATCCAAAAATACTATTTTCGGAAACATGTCTGTGTGTGTGTGTGTCTGTCTGTGTGGATTCTGTGAACAGGCTAGCTCAAAAACGGACAATGGTATGAAATCATCATTTTGTATCTTGGTGTCCCAAGTTCAAATACCGTGGCCGGCCAATTTGACATGGGGTTTTTTCATGGTTTCCCCAGTCGTAAAGACAAATGCCGAATTGGATATTTACATACCATCAATCATCCTCACCATTTCATCCTGCATCATATCCATTTAAATTAATATCAGTTGAAATTTACTCCATTAAATACACCGATAACAGAAACAACTGACAAGCAATAGTCCAATGGCCTACCCTACTATATAGACACAGATCCCGAACTCCTGATATGGCCTCGAAGTTAAAAGGAGTATAAACACAGCTCAAATTAAAACAAAAAATAGTATTTGGGTTAGGTATCTTCTGGGGATGTGACACCAAGATTGGCAACTACTTTCTCTTACTTTTAAAGTCACGTTACGTAAAATTGTCTTGTCCAGATTTCCTCAAAAACGATTTTGGTTAAATTTTATTCTTTACATGTGAAATATCACGGCATATATTCCTCTTAAATATACAAAAATAAATAAATAAAATTAACAAATACATTTATGTACAGTACTAATTACTAATTTATTTCCTGGATCACACAAACTAATTTGTAAAAAAGCATTTAAACAAACTGTAATAAACACAAACACGGGACCAAAACCAACGGGAAATTCAAATTATATCGATAACTTTCGAGTGTTTTCGGAGGCTTGCTTACTTCCTTCCTCAACGACATTAGACAATTCCTAAGCAAGCTAAAGGAATATTATCTATTTTATGGAGGTTCATTGTCGCGCTTACCTGAGCCCGCCATTCAACCCTATTTTGTGCTAACTCTATCCAATCATCCCTCGCAAATCCTACTTCCCTTAAATCTATCCTAATATTGTCCTCCCACTTACGTCCGAGTCTTCCAAGTGGTCTTTTCCCTTCGGGTCTCCCAGTCAATACTTTTGAGATATGTCTTTCCTCCCCCATTTCATCCTCCGTGATTTAATTACCCTTACTATATCCGGTGAAGAGTACAGGTTATGAAGCTCGTCGTTATGCAGTTTTCATGTCTTTTAGGCCCAAATATTTTCCTAAGCCCCCTGTTTTCGAACACTCTCAGATGTTTTTTCCGAAGAATAAGCGACCATGTCTCACATTCATATAATTGAACCGGCAGGACAATTGTGTTATAAATGTTTATTTTTAGATTAGGCCTATTTCTCAACAGGAGAGGAGAAGGCTTGGAAGGCTTGCCTGAGTGAATGTGTAGGCCTACTATTCATTTGGATACTATATTGGAATAATAAAATAAAACAATATAGCAGTTTTTCTGAATTGAATCTTTGTGTCCGACCTGAGAATTCAAACTGCGGGATTTCCACTGTGCATGGAGAAAGTAAGACAGGTAGCCGACAGTGAACAGGGCAAACACAGTCTTGTTGACACGACTCCAGACTCACAGACTCCCAGTTTCATTCCTGGAGACCGTATTTTTTTAAACCCAGTCACAAATTTTACAAAACAGCTTTCCTTAGCCATATTTAGCTTCATAGTTGCTTAAAATAACGCTAATAACCAACTTTTATCCCACGAGAGTTTACGACTTGATCGATAGATTTAACTGATGAAACTCGTCATCTCGAGTTGGATTTATTAAGACTATTCCATGAATAAAAATGTAACGGATTATACAAATAATAATAAATACTTTCGTGCTTTGTTGTATAAAAACAAAACTAACAGCTGCGAGATGTCGGCCTACTATGAATCAACCATCCATGAATCGATTCGAGTTACCATGTTGTGATCAGTGCTAACAATTGTACGTATAAGACGTAGTTAACTTCATTCAGGTAAGCTAACAGCAAAACAGAACAAAACCACACCAACTGGCTTGCACCGAATTAAAATTGTTTTAATCAATGTACATTTATGTTATTAAAATTTTCCAAACAAGTTATTGCTACAATCAAATAAACAGCTTTTTTAAATACTATTTACTAGATTAAGCTGTCCCTGCAATAAGACCTCTTATTTCACATCGAAATGTGAAGTGAGAAAATGGTATTCTCTATATCCAGGGTAGAGAAAGTTATGTGATTGCATCACATTGTGCATTTTTTTTTTCATTATTTACATCAATGAATTCTATCGATAGCTTCTCTAAACTGTAAAAGTGCCTTATCATTTACTTCCAAAGCTACCTGTGAATACTGCCAACAATACACTGTTGTCATGTGAACTGTGATTTGGATTTGATAATTCTGTGTAAAATAGGATGAAGTATTCTCAAAAACATTTGATTTTTGGCATTTAAAATCAAAATTTTCCGAAATTCTTTCTTAGCGAGCACCTACATTATGAAACGAAGGTACTGTCAAAATTCCAAGTCTCTACCTGTTATAGTTTAGGCTCAGCCTTGATTATCTGTCAGTCAGTCAACGCAAAAAGACAGAAGTTGGATCTTGGTATGGCTTTTGCTATTCCCAATAAATGACGAGGAATTGTGGTAACAAATTTGAGAGACTCAATTTCTCACACAATTTATAAAACAATGACGGACTGCGAAGAAAACAATCAAGCCAGTGATTAGGTTTTTGTATTAAGCTATTTGCTAATAAAAAAAAATTAATGTATTTAATGAAACTTGTAAATGTCCTGCATTAACTTTTAAAATGTAGAAGTTATTTTTCAAATAATTCTGAGAAAAACAGCGATAAGCTTAGAGATAAAAATTGTATTTAGACCCTAAAATGTTTTTAGACAGCTTGAATTAAAAGTGAACCTTCTATCATAAGACACAAGAAACAAAAGTAGACTATAAAACAATCCATTATAACAAACTTTCGTCTTATGTTAAATAGAGCCAGTTTGATAAAAATTGAATGCCTTTTTAAATGTGAAATTTCTCACGACGGTCATATAAATCGTCACACTTTGTCTTTGAAAAGCATTGCCTACTCCATTCCATATGATGGAAGCCACGCACCAAAAAATCAATAGCCTGTCTGCGCAAGTGCTTATTAGATGGCAGGACAGCTACAAACCTCCCAAAATAGCTGCACGCTACGCAATAAAATATTAACGGCTGTCTAAAAAATAGTGTGCGATACACGTGGTGAAATTATTTTATTTTGCTCGTAGGATTCCTACACTCACTCTTGGAAGCTAGTTTCGCAAACATAACCTACTCGCAAAATAAAAGTTCTCTTTAACCACTTGTATCATAACTAGGGGGCGGATTTCTGTGGCCTAAAAAATAGGATATATGCATGCATTTATGACCTAAAAAAATTAAAATATGACCAAAAAAAATTACACTTACCACTTACACACTACGAATATTTTTTTTTTAGGTTTCATTACAATTTATTTTATTAAAATAACTTAAAATGTTAATTATTTTAAATATCTGTAAATTCTCAAAAAGTATCATTATAATGCAAAATTTACAAAATATGATATGAAACTTGAAAATTTCTTTAATATGCACATAAATCTGCCAAAAATATGACCTAAATTTGCATAGTCATACTAAATATGCTGCAATAGTTGAAAATTTCCAAAATATGCAGTTATATGCACAATAAAAGCCGTCCCATTTTCACAGGATGCTTGGAATCGGGTTTAAATTAGTCGGAAACCTGAAATGACGCAAAGGGGAAAAATATGACATGTCATAGAAATCCGCCCCCTAGTTATTAGACTGACTTGGCACCAGAGTCTGCCACCTGCTTGGATTTGAGAGTGCAAACTAATGTTTACCCTCAATAAACAATAACAACAAAGGAAACAACAAAACAGACAACAAAACAACAGACAACAAAACAACAAAAGACAACAAAAGGAAATGCCGAAGTTTGACTCGCCAATGCCACAGTAAATTTCCGTGAGAAAAGAAGATTCACAACATTACAGTTATTTACAGGTTTTAGAATTTTGTACAAATTGGTACCTATAACTTTGTGTGTAAAATAATATTTTTTTATAAATAAAATATAAGTTTTTAGGTCATTTTTTAAAATTGTGAAGTCATTTTCTTTAAAATTCAGGGTCTTTTATATGTCATTTTTCAAACAATTTTAGGTCATCAGAATCCGGGCCCTGATCATAAACAACTAGAATATTTTATATTCTAGGGACGTAAAGCCGTGAAACACAAGAAAAACTATTTCTACATTTCACCAGTGACATTTCGGTATTGCCACATCCGATATTGACTATCCTAATTTTGGACAAACGAGATTAGACTCTTGCAGGCCCACGTGGCTCAATGAGTCCAATGTTCTGACAGCTGCATTGTGTTCCAGGTTATGACAGGTGTTCTCTGTCATTGGTGTGAAATTCCTCACGTTTGCAGACCACCCACGCGTCAATAATAATAATAATACGCTGTTGTTTGGAAACATTTACACAACTCTAGTCCGCACAGCCGCTCCAAAGGCACGTTCAACTCCAGGTGGGTCATCCCTAGAGTGGTTATTTAAGGTATCACAGAAGGGCTGGTAAAAAAAATACTATTTTTTTCATTTTATTCGACTATACGCCGCTGATAATGACCAATTACGTTTAGCAATTCCTCGCATATAGACCAATCACGATCGTTCATCTTATAAAATGCTTCCTCGGATCCCAAGGATGCAATTTTATCTGATAAAATGTCATTTCGTTACTGGACACGTAAGGCATCAACGTGCGGTGATTAATACGTCACATGCTGCCAGCGAACAGAATGAAAAAACATTATTTTATGCAGCGTAACTTGTTTGGAAATTGAAATAATGTAAACGTCCATTGGTTAAAGCCACAATTTCGAGGAAATATATTTAAATTAAAGTCAAGAATTAAAGTCGGCGGGCCCCTTCGCGTTCTCTGGAATTTCAGTCATATAAGCAATAACACTAAAATGTATACATGCGTACAAACGGCACAACATTTTGCACGTAGATATACTTTAGGTTTGATTTTTTCATTAGAAATTTTACAAAAATCGCATTGTTTGACTAAAAAGTCTTCATCAACACTTCTGTCTTGAGCCGGGATCGAAATCTCGAATTTGGACACAGAAAGCCGGCAGATGATAAGCTTCTGATACCCGCTAGGATTTCAATAGGATCGTGGCACATTGACTATTATTTGTACAACCCTATCGTCCCTATAATAACTTACTCTAAAAGACGAAACATTATTTTCCTAGTAAACAAAAAGCAGCCCCATCAAGCCATTTAATTTAATGAAATCAATTAGAGAGCCAATTACTTTAATGCGCTAACACTTCAGAACATAGGCGTAACCAGGCCGACCATATGGGGGGGGGTTATAAAGGAATCCCCGGAAAATTTTAAAAATTAAGACGCAAAATAACGAGTTTTAAGCTTTCCACGCTTTATACTTGTATTAAGTAATTTATGGGCAGACTTAAAAAAATATACAATTTTCCTTTTTTAATCAATGGGGGGGGGGGGTTCAAACCCCCAAAACCCCCCCCTCGGTACGCCTATGCTTCAGAATGAACGACAAAGTAGTAGTAGTAGTAGACTAGTAGTAGTAATAATAATAATAATAATAATAATAATAATAATAATAATAATAATAATAATAATAATAATAATAAAATCAGGTAAACTGATGTAAAAAAGTGCCAGTATGTTTTTCTTTAATCAGTTATGACTGCAATTATGATATGCAGAATATGTTTTTTTTTTTAAATTGATTTCCAAGTTAAGCTCCAGATTTATTCATTAAGCAGGGCTTACGGAAGAAGAAAGGTCTACCATCTCGGCCACCTGGGTCATTTTAACGGTCTAGTTGGATAAGCGCATGTAAATCAATAGTGTTTTTTGTCATAGCTACCTGTATTTTAATTTCCAAGGCCTTATAAGATCACAGTAAAACAATAGGCTATGTTGTCAAGATAACTGATTTTCATTTTTTTTATAAATACGTATATTGCCATAAAATAGGCACTAAATTGAGCATTACTCCGAAACAGATCAACCGATTTTATCCATTATGAATAGACGTCTTCCCACGGACATTGTAAATGTGTATACCAAGTTTCATAAAAATCCGGTAAAGCGTATTTGAGTTACCGCGTCTTTAAAATATACACTAAATTGGGTTTTACTCCGGTACCGGTCAACAGATTAGGTTCACATTCAATAGGGCACTTCTCATGGACGTCATAAATGGGTATACCAAGTTTCATGGAAATCCGTTACAGCGTATTTGAGTGATGGCGCCTTTCTATGAGAAAGGCGCCATAATCTATTAAAATAGGCACTAAATTGGGCATTACTCCGGTACCGGTGAACCGATTTGGTTCAATACCAATAGGGTTCTTCCCATCGACATTATGAATGTTTATACCAAGTTTCATGAAAATCCGAAAAAGCGTACTTGAGTTATGGTGCGTACAGACGCACGGACAGACGGACGGACGGACAGACAGACAGACAGACAGACGGACAGACATTTTTTCGTCCCCCACACAATCTCATAAAGTACCATACTGGCACTTAATAATGAAATGAGTTGGTGAGGGGTTATAAGACGTATAAAAACATTACGCAGTTTTCATCTCTCAGGTAAGGAATATTTTGCTAAGCCCCCTGTTTTAAGATTGGGTTCTTTAATCGACCATGTTTCACATCCATATAATGTACTAGCTTAAAAGGCCCGGCGTAGCCCGGGATTGGTATTTTGTAATTCGAAATTAACTTATGAAGGACTTTCGATTTTAAAATTCTAGGTCCTTTTATAGGTATTTAGAATTTGAAATAGGAAGAATGACTTATCACACTCAAACTATTCGCTCAGAAAACGCTTGATATAGCTTTTTATGACTCATAGAGGATGGAGAATTTTTCATCCCATCGCTTCTACACATCAAGCCTGATAGGGGTTCAAATAAGAAGAAACAGAAATATCCGGTAACATAAAATTGTATTGACTTTGCGGAATATTTTATTTATCACTCTCATGTTACCATACAACCATTTCGGGTCATACGTGCCTCCCCAAAAACTTGCGACATATTACAGTGGCGGCTCGTGGCCGGAAAATTAGGTGAAGAGAAAAAAAAGCCACATGCTTAATCGGAATTCACCCAGTAGCGGCGGCTCGTGGCTCAAAACGAGGGCGTGCTGCAAATACCATTTCATACAGCAAACTTAAAATATTTAAAAAAATTATTATTAGGCCTATCTAAACTGATCGTCTCTTAATCCATCTCTGGGAACCCTCACCGATTATTTTTTTGCTAATTTCTCTCGTCTCGTCGAAAGTTGTGTGAGTTGTGTGACGAGAGAAAATAGCAAAAAAAAAAAAATAAAAAAAAAAATAAAAAAAAAAATAAAAAAAAAATAATAATAATAATAATAATGATGATAATAATAATAGTAATAACAACAACAGCAATAATAATAATAATAATTAGGCAGGGAAAATCGCGTGAGAGTTCCCCGGAAATGGAATAAGAGACGAGAAAATAGTATTTTTAATGATCGAGGTAGAGGAAGTCGCTTAGTGTTCCCAGTGCGACAGAATACTTAATCGGGGTTGTGGAATCCGGGTTTTTCTGAATTTAACACATTCGAATTTGGCGGCGTCAGACCATCAGACGGTGGAAGATCTAACGTGCCCACCTCTTTCTCCGAGCTGACAGTATGAGGTGCTGGCGAAGAATATGGCTGAACAAGAGGGACGGCTTCATGGGTAGTCTGTTCTCGTCACCTAGCAGACGTGGGATAAGCGAGAAAACTGCTGCTTGCCATCCTCATTTTTTATTTGAACAGACTACCCATGCAACGGAGGGCGTGGTTTCCAGTTCACCTTCACACGGCCGACTTGAAGCACGCTGCCCTCTCAGGATCTCAATGTCTCCTAGCTTTGCCACCAGGTGGTGGCGTGGCGGGCAATTCAAAAATACAGATACATTTATTGTAAAAACCAACATTCATGGTATGGAAAATAAACTTTAAAAATGCGTATTGTAAAGGAAAAATACTGGTGAAGTGCTACTTCACCTACTCCCCCTCAATAGCCGCCACTGCGACATAATAATATAACTTACAAATTACCATACCTCGTACGCTATTCTCTATGTCCAGGGTAGAGAAAGTTTTGTGACTGCTGCTCATTGTGCATCATTTTCGTGGATTTCATTCTTTAATATTTATTTATATCATGAATTATATCGATAGCTTCTCTAAATTGACCGAGTCCTATATCATTTACTTCCAAACCTACCTGTGAACACTGCCAACAACACACTGTTGTCATGTGAACTGTGATTTGGATTTAATAATTTTGTGAAAAAAAAGTATTAAGTGTCCTCAAAAATACTTCATTTTTGGCATTCAAAATAAAAAATTTGCAGAATCCTTTCTTAGTGAGCACTTACATTATGAAACGAAGGTAGGCCTACTGTCAAAATTCCAAGTCTCTACCTATTAACTTATAGTTTAGGCTCTAGGCCTACGTTGATTCTCAGTCAGTCATTAAGTCAGGAAAAAGCCTCTTAACTTATATGTAGTAAATATGATAGCTAGATCAGGAAATGATATCAAACAAAATGGCTGCTGTCCGAAGTTATTAGAGTTTAAATTTGCAGTACATTTCTACGTTTGCGTTAAGCGCAATGAAAAACGGACCTTTTTTGTGCAAATAATTCGCAAAGTGCCTTCTTAAAGCATTAAATTCTGCGTTGACTATACGAGTCACTCAGTGGACATGAAGGTACATGGCAGTTTTTACACCCCTGTTTCTTTTATGCAGGCAGCAATTTGCTAATAGCTCAGAGTGGTGACGTGGTCAGTCCCACGGTATTGATCCAAAACTACATCGTCTCGTGCGAATTAAATGTTACCTTAGAAACACATGCCAATACCTTGCTTCTAAATTTCTAGGAAGTATCTGTCGCACTTTGAAAAGCAACTAAAATTGAAGAACATTGGGAAGCAATTAAACGCGGTCCTGTTTGTTAAAACTTACTAATAACCAGGGCCCGGATTCTGATGACCTAAAACTGTTTGAAAATTGACCCTAAATTTTAAAGAAAATGACTTAATAATTATGTCCGCCGGCGTGGTCTTGTGGTTAGCGTCGCTGACTACAGATCCGTCGGCCCGGGTTCGATCCTCGGATTTTTCTGAGGTAGGGAGGTCTGGCAGGGGTGCACTCAGCCTCGTGATTCAAACTGAGGAGCTACTTGATAGAGAAGTAGCGGCTCCGGTCAAGAAAACCCCCATTAACGGCCGTGGGTGTCGGCATGCTGACCACATGCCCCCCAATCCTGCCATCTGCCTACGGGAGATGACGCAGCGGTCGGGTGGTAGGCCAAGTCCCTCCAGGGATGTAGCGCCACGGAGTTTAGTTTTTTTCTTAATAATTATAAAAAAAATTACCTAAAAACTGATATTTTATTTATAAAAAAAATATTTTTGTACACACAAAGTTATAGACTACTTTTACATAATTGTAAAAACTGTCAATAACTGTAATGTTGTGAATGTTCTTTTCTGACGGAAATTTATACTGGCACTGGCGAGTCAAAATTCGGCATTTCCTTCTGCGGTCTGTCGGATTATATTATTGTTTATTGAGGGTAAACAGCAGTTTTTACTCTCAAATCCAAGCAGGTGCCTAGTCAAAACAATAGTAATATAATACAAAATTTTGGCGTTATTCGATTCTCATTTCCGACTCAAAGACAGCACCGCTACCGACGAAAAAAAGTACACTCAATGTAAATACAAGAAAATGGCTAAATTAGGAAGCAAATGACACGAAAATGACAAAATAATGATTTTATAAGAGACTATTTTATGATTTTTATAACCTATTTTCCAATTTTTAGGTACCTGAAACAGCGACCACGTCTCGTGTGAATTAAATGTTACTCACATGACAAAATGTTGCTTCTAAATTTTTAGGAAATATCTGTCGAACGTTGAAAAGCAACTACATTTAAGAACCCTGCAATGCAATTCAACCGGGTCCTGTCTGTTAGAACTAATAATGTTATTTATTAGTGAACAAAATCTTGTTTCTGTACCACGGCCTACGTACACATTTATGAAACGCCACTGCGCATCTTGTGTTTCTTTTCTATTAGAACACTAATAGAAAAGAAACACTAGCAGATCCCCGCGGCTTCGCCCACGATAATTAACTGGAAAATTGAAAATTAAGAGCAAAATAGTTGGCACTTGAAACATTCATAGGCCTAAACTAAACGATTAATTTAATTAATGAAACAGCTAAAAATTCGGCTTTGAAGTGAATTCCACGATTGAAAAGCGCAGAATGGGAAAAATTCGAGTTCCCTGGCACAGAAAACCCCTGTATAGTGAGTTTCGTGCAAATGTTTGCCCATTTAGGCCTATTTTCATTATCCCTCTTCCGTCTAGAGTGAAAATTTCAGATGTCTGCGTGCCTTGACATTATAAACAAATGAATCGACCAGCGTGAGCTTACAACATTCAAGCGATCGCGAAAGTTTTATTTCCAAGGTATGACAAAAATAGCCAAAGCCTACCGTAATTGATTTGACATTGAAATGTATTACTGAAAAATGATGCTTCGAAAGCGCAAAAAGATACACGTTTTCTGCCCGTTTTTCACTCATAACTCAAGAACGAAAGCAAAAATTAAAATTCCGGATTCGAGGTGCATTTTCCGACCCTTCAGTCTACCTTTGTTTTATAATTTAGGATCTCTGCGTTCAGTAGTTTTCGCTGGGCATCGCGGACAGACAGACAAACACTTCCTTTTATTAATATAGATATTTTGAAATAATAGAAACTAATGCTGTTGACTGCGTATAGTATATTTTGCCACTGAATAGGACAGAAAAGAACATGAAATAAAATGAGCAAATGCAAAGACTCCAATTACATTAAAAAAATAACTTAGTTTCTTGTTTTCTCCGGTATAAACAGTTAAATTTATCGAATTATTAATTTTAATATTATATTGTGGGCCATGCAATAAATAATATTGTAGCGTTTTATATCCATTACAAAATTAATATTGATATACTCGTTATTTCGGTACCGGTCAACCGATTTGGTCCAAATTCAATAGGCTTGTACCCACGGACGTCATAAATGCGTAATCAAGTTTCATGAAAATCCGATAAAGTGTATTTGAGTTATCGCGCCTTTTTAATATATTACCATAAAAATAGGCACTAAATTGGGCATTACTCCGGTACCGGTCAACCGATTTCGTCCGACTTCTTTCCATGGACGTTACAAATGCGTATACCAAGTTTCATGAAAATCCGATAAAGCGTATTTTGAGTTATCACGCTTTTCTAACATATTACCATAAAAATAGGCACTAAATTGGGTATTAATCCGATACCGGTCAACCGATTTGGTCCAATATCAGTAGGCTTCTTTCTATGGACGTTATAAATGCGTATACCAAATTTCATGAAAATCCGATAAAGCGTATTTTAGTTATCGCGCTTTTCTAACATATTACCATAAAAATAAGCACTAAATTGGGTATTAATCCGATACCGGTCAACCGATTTGGTCCAAATTCAATAGGCTTCTTTCCATGGACGTTATAAATGCGTATACCAAATTTCATGAAAATCCGATAAAGCGTATTTTGAGTTATCACGCTTTTCTAACATATTACCATAAAAATAGGCACTAAATTGGGTATTAATCAGATACCGGTCAACCGATTTGGTCCAAATTCAATAGGCTTCTTTCCATGGACGTTATAAATGTGTATACCAAATTTCATGAAAATCCGATAAAGCGTATTTTGAGTTATCACGCTTTTCTAACATATTACCATAAAAATAAGCACTAAATTGGGTATTAATCCGATACCGGTCAACCGATTTGGTCCAAATTCAATAGGCTTCTTTCCATGGACGTTATAAATGCGTATACCAAATTTCATGAAAATCCGATAAAGCGTATTTTGAGTTATCACGCTTTTCTAACATATTACCATAAAAATAAGCACTAAATTGGGTATTAATCCGATACCGGTCAACCGATTTGGTCCAAATTCAATAGGCTTCTTTCCATGGACGTTATAAATGCGTATACCAAATTTCATGAAAATCCGATAAAGCGTATTTTGAGTTATCACGCTTTTCTAATATGTTACCATAAAAATAGGCACTAAACTGGGCATTACTCAGGTAACGGTTAACCGATTTGGTCCAATATCAGTAGGCTTCTTTCTATGGACGTTATAAATGCGTATACCAAATTCCATGAAAATCCAATAAAGCGTATTTGAGTTATCGAACGTGCAGACACATGGACGGACGGACAGACGGATGGACAGGCATTTTTCCGTCCCCAGACAGAAACTAATAAAGTACCTTACTGGCACTTATTAACTTAGTTTCTCATTTCTCCGGTGTACACAGTTGAATTTACTGAATTACTAATTTGCTTATTATTTTAAAATTTCTGCTATTAATTTAGCTATTAGTTTATTTAATTTGTTTTGCGATTTTCTTGATGATCCCCAAATTATCACACACAGACTTGGCTTCTTACGCATTGTTTATTGTTCAGTAATTAACCAGATTGTCAGGTTTCCCATTTTGGCAGCATCGCAAAGGATTGATTAAGTTGGCGCAAACTCATTAAGATTTGTTCTTCTTGCTGAGTTGTGTAGTTTTGTTTCGTCTACTTGTTTTCTGGCCGGTTACCGAGCCATGGAATTCTTCTCACATCCAGAAAATTTCTTTCTCAGCAGAAAAGGGTTTAGTTCTGATCCGACTGACACCAGATTTTAAACGTAAGCACATATCATCATAAGCCAGGTCATGATGTTTTCGAAAAAGGGCGCAGAGAAATAAAGGTCAACGTTCTTCACATATTAAGGGCGTAAAATCCAAATTCGATATTCAATTACTCTTACAGAAGTCTAAGCTAAATTAATTAACTGAAAACCCAATCTTTTAAAAATGTATAAAGATCATTTTCAAATTTAAACGCGCCATTTATTAAAATTGTACTTAACTATAGAAAATGGGAGCTATTTGCCGCGTCTGAGTAGAGTGTTTTCCTTTTTAACTGAAATAATTTCTAATATTTTCATTTTGTTGTTGTTGATAAAAGAAAACTTAAAGATAGACCTATAGAAATACGAACACCGTAAAGTCTATAGCTAAATAAACAATGCATACTGGCTTAAAAGGCCCGGCGTCGCCCGGGTTTTGTATTTTGTAATTGGAAATTAGCTTATGAAGGATTTTCAATTTTAAATTCTAGGTCCTTATATAGGCATTTATAATTTGAAATAGGAAGAACGACTTATTACACTCAAACTATTCCCTCAGAAAACGCTTCATGTAGTTTTTTGTGGCTCATAGAAGATGTAGAATTTTGCTTGTGCAGTACACAGCAAGCCTGGTAGGGGTTCAAATAAGAAGAAACAGAAATTCCGGTAACATAAAATTGTATTGTCTTTTCCGAATATTTTATTTCTCACAGGTGGCTTTGCCGTTTTTCGTCATAATTTGGAAATAAATGAATATCTTCATTTTATAAGCCCACTATGGTCGATTCATTTGCTTATAATGTCAAGTCACGTAGACATCTAAAATTTTCAATCTAGATGGAGGAGGGATAAAGGATATAGGCCTAAATGGGAAAGCATTGTTCCATTTGGACTGACTATGCACGAGTTTTCTGAGCCAGGGAACTCGAATCTGAGGTTGTTTTTACAATTCTGCGCTTTCTAATCGTGGAATTCACTTCAAAGCCGGATTTATAGCTATTTCATTAATTAGGCCTATCAATCGTTTAGTTTAGACCTATGAATGTTTTGCGTGCAAAGTGTTAATAAATATAATATTTTAATTATTTTGCTCTTAATTTTTAATCTTCCAATTAATTACTGCCGTGGGGATCTGCTATATACTATAAAAAGCTAGACCTATATCTGGCGTTTTCTGAGGGAATAGTTTGAGTGTGATATGTCGTTCTTCCTCATTTAAAATTCTAAATATCCATATAAGGACCTAGAGTTTGAAAATCAAAAGTCCTTCATAAGTTATTTTCGAATTTACAAAATACACAACAGCCTTTTAAGCTAGTTATCTATATTTGTAACAGAAAAACAATACAATTAAGAATAAAATTATGTAATTCATGAAATTTATGTAAAATCGATGTCAGTGTTAGTAAATACAATGTTTTAATAATTTTTCTGTTAAATAATTATTTAAATAACACATCTAGCAGATACGTTACAGAGATGCCAACCTTGAAAGGTGGTAGTCAGTAGTGTGAGTCCTCCATATTTAACCTAAAAATCACAATTACAGGTTTCAAAAAATACGTGATTCGGTGAAATGTTTGAAGTTCCGAGGCAAGGAAACTTTCCGTTCGATACTGCTGATTTTCCGCAGTTCGATTTTGTCCATCAGACTCGACACTGGTTTAATTTTACAAGACATATTTCCTCAATATTCTACTTGCACTGCAACACTCAATAAAACTTCTAGCAAGCAACGGCGTCGGCAGTCGTCAGCGGCATTACAGTGATAATAAGAAAGAGGAAATATGTTAACACCAAAGATGTTATAACTACAATTATGTTATAACTGTAAGATATAACATCATTGGTTAACACACACTCACGTCAAAGATTGTAGTGTCCAATGTCGCCAACACAACGGATGTTTCTTTTACAAATTATTTCTCATGATAAGAGTTGGCATTTCTGCTGACACATTAACTTTTTTATGTTTGCTGGAGAAACGAAACATTTTAAAAATAGATATTGGGATAGGTAAAATCCGTAATATTTAGTACAATTTCCGTATTGCCGTAGGAAATTCAAGAAAATCGTAGAAACTACGGGAATTCCGTAGCAGTTGGCATCTCTGACGTTACATAATTTAAGACCTGACCCAAATGAAAAATTCCTGTCTTATAACTTACACAGGTAACGGAATTCCCCCCACACTGATAACTTATCACTCACATAAACTCCGGGACAAGTGCATGCTCCAGAAATCAATTACAACGCTCAAGCATGGCAAGAATTTTAAACACTACAGGTTTTTTCAAGGTTCTCCCATTCTCGCTTGCAATTATTACGCTGTTCGTCATTTGCTACCTGATAAACTTCGGGACATTGGATTCACTGCTTAAGGAGAGTCCCATGCCGGGACAGACAAATGTAGAGGAAGGACAGCATTGTCCTACTCACACAGGAAGACTGCCGACGACTTTCTTTTACTTTTCCGAACACTTTACTTTTTAAAAAAAAAAAGTGTGCGTGGACGGCAAGCGACAGAAGTGAAACTTGTTTTTATTTTTGGATTTTTTAAATTTTAGATTATTGGATTTTTTCAATTTTGGAATGTTTGACTTATTTAATATTGGGTTTTTGGACTTTTTAAATTTTTAAATTTTGGATTTTTTTTTAAATTTTGGATATTTTGATTTTTTTTAATTTCTGTATTTTTTTAATTTTGTACTTTCGATTTTTTCATTATGGATTTTTAGAGTTTTAAATTTTGGATTTTCGATTTTTCAATTTTGGATTTTTTTATTTTTTTAAATTTTACATTTCTTAATTTTTAATTTTTAGATTTTGGATTTTTGAAATTTTTAAATTTTGGATAAGCCTAATTATTGAGTTGATTGTTTTCTGTGCAGTCCGTTCCGTCACAGCCCCACTAATTTCGTGACGATTTTGTCCGTAACACAAGTTTGGGTTAGCTCTCGATTTACTCCTACCGCGGCTAAAGAAGTTTCACTTAAAAAATCGTGATTTTCTCGAAATCGGTTCTAACTCGGTTTAAAATTTGTACAGGAAGAGATTACACTAACTGCTAAGATTTTCAATTAAAACACTTCTTTCGCAAATTCTGCGAAGGCAGTTATAATCCCACCCATCGTTACACAAACTCAGTCTTTAAGAGTTGTGTAGCATGAGGCTGATACAACTATTGAATACGCACTCCCTGCAATACGGCCTCTTATTCTGAGCTCAATTGGTAGAGCATCGGCACGGATAGCAAAGGTCCTGGGTTCAAATCTCAGTGTCGGAGGAATCTTTCTCATTTAATGTTCTCATGTCCAACACAGACAATAATCTGTGGCTCATGATCCGCATTCAACCGAGTTTAACTCGGATTTTTAATTCGCGAGAAATTTATTCACACAATTTATAAAACTGTGGCGGACTGCACAGAAAACAATCTACAAACTGGTTAGGGATTAATGGGATGATTGTGGTAGGCCTAATGGATGTTTTAACGAGTTTTAGAAAATGTATAGGAACCTGATTTTTAGTGAAATAAAACAACTGACTTCGGCGTTATCTTCCTTTTATTTTCCTGGATATTTCATTATGCAACTTTTTTTTATAGACTACTACAATTAGCAGTGATGTAGTGTACTTCTTTATTTAATACGCTACTCAAAGCAGTGAGAAATACAACCAAAATTATTATTAAAACATTACTTAATTAAAGGAATTAATAATTTTAATACAGTTTGTCATATTAAAATTTTTTTAGGGTCATTGTATTTGTGATATTTCAGTTTTCGTTTAAATCTACGGTAAGTTCTATTGTTAGTATTGCTTTTGTCTCTAATGAGAGAAGTTTTTGTTAATAAAAATAGTCATTTGCAAATAGAAGCGTTCATGAAATATGGAATCTGTTGAATGCAATCATTGCAGTAATCGATTTCAAGTATCAAGTATCGAGAGACAACAAGCTACCAAGAGAATGAAAAAAGAAATGACAGACACTAATATTTACTAATTTAAATCACATTTTCGTACACATTTCTCAATATTCGTGCTGCAAGGGGCATATTTAGCTATTATTTGCAAGTTTATGAAATCCAACAAATTTGCTATAGGCCTATAGTGACATTTTAAGCATCTATAAAGCTAAACACAGCTAAGAAAAATGTTTTGTAAAATTTCGCGCTCACCAAAATAATAGGGTAGACTGTATCGATAACGCGGCCGAAGGTAGCCTACGTGAATCTTCTTGTGCGTGCTGCCTAAATTCAGCGCGTAATGAAAATATGTAGGCCTATTTCTCCTTATTTCTTGGGGATTAACTCAATCGAAAGAAATGCAGAAAGTCTTTTCGATGCCTGGATTGGAAATTATTTCAGAAAAAACTAAGTATATGGTCATGAAACGTCAAAATAATGCGCTAAAAATATTAGAATAGCCGGTAAATCGTTCGAACAAGTGGAAAAATTCAAATATCTGGGAGAAATAAATACAGATACAAATAATATTAAGGCAGAAGCTAAGTGTAGACTGAAATCAGGAAAGGCTTGTTTTTATGCTGTTCAGAAACTCTTATCTTCTCCTCCAGAAATCTAAAAATAAACATTTATAAGACACTAGCTTAAAACGCCCGGCGTCGCCCGGGTTTCTTATTTTGTAATTGGAAATTAACTTATGAAGGATTTTCAATTT
Source organism: Ectobius pallidus (assembly GCA_964059195.1). Lineage (NCBI taxonomy): Eukaryota > Metazoa > Arthropoda > Insecta > Blattodea > Ectobiidae > Ectobius > Ectobius pallidus. Next base: position 2,248,706 of record CAXKWD010000003.1, on the reverse strand, counting down.
TAAATTCTAGGTCCTTATACAGGTATTTATAATTTGAAATAGGAAGAACGACTTATTACACTCAAACTATTCCCTCAGAAAACGCGTGATATAGTTTTTTTATGGCTCATAGAGGATCTAGAATTTTGCATCCCATCACTTGTACAGTGCACAGCAAGCCTGGTAGAGGTTTAAATAAGAAGAAACAGAAATTCCTGTAACATAAAATTGTATTATCGTGGCTGAAAATTTTGTTTCTCACTCTCATGTTACCATAAAACCGTTTTCGGAATGAAATTAAACAGAAATACAATATCACTTTCATACATCTCTTCCCAAAACATATTACCTTACCTCGTATTGTTTTCTCTATGTCCAGGGTAAAGAAAGTTATGTGACTGCATTATTTTCGTGGATATTGATAGTTCTCTCAATTGTTTCTCTCATTTGTCAAATTTATTCTACTTTCATTTTTTTTCCAAGGCCATCTGAGACCCGCTGGTAACAATATGTTTTAATGTCAAATGTGATTCGGATTCGATAATTCTGTGTAAGAAGGGATTAAGTATTCTCAAAAACAATTGATTTTTGGCATTTAGAATCTGAATTTTTCAAAATACTTTCTTAGTGAGCACCTACATTATGAAACGAAGGTACTGTCAAAATTCCAAGTCTCTACCTGTTATAGTTTAGGCTGTACGTTGATTCCTGTCATTCAGTCAGTCAGGACAAAGCCTTTTATATATAGAGAGAAGAGAAGAGAAGAGATTTATCCTGCCGGTTGTATTATATGAATGCGAGACATGGCCCCTTACATAATCTGAGAGTGTTCGAAAACAGGGGGCTTAGGAAAATATTAGAGATGAAAACTGCATAACGACGAGCTTCATAACCTGTACTCTTCACCTAAATATATTAAGGGTAATTAAATCACGGAGGAGGAAAGATATATCTCAGAAGTATTGACTGGAAGACCCGAAGGGAAAAAAAACCACTTGGAAGACCTAGACATAGGTGGGAGGACAATATTAGGATAGATTAAAGGAATAGGGATGTAGGATTTGCGAGGGATGGTTGGATGGCGTTAGCAAAGAATAGGTTGAATGGCGGGCTCAGTTAAGCGCGGCAATGAACCTTCGGGTTCCATAAAATAGAAAATATTCCTTTAGCTTGCTTAGGTATTGTCTATTGCCAATGAGTGAGTACAGATTAACCTAACCTTACATAACTGTTTATATTCAAGTACGGCTAATCCTGTAACAAATGTATTCGCTTATTTCTTAGATTTTACTGACTGAATTTATTCAGTTTCTAGTATTTACCACTGAATGTTTATTTGGAATGAAATGCAAATATCAGTTGGTTTTTAAGAACTACATCTCGAGGGAGCCTAACACCTAGGCCTATATCTAGCTCTATGATCCCCACGACATTGTAATACCATAATTAATTCGGTATTTTACACTATACACTAATTTACAACATTTTTACGATGTTTCCAAAGTCCACCACTGTGGTTTTAATCTTGACCTTCTTGTTTGGGTGGTGTTATACGGAGGCCGTGGCTTCGACATTCATTTGTCCAGGTTTGACGCTTTAACAAGTGACTCCACCCCTTCATAAGACCGATTTAAAATACTTTACAAGTAAAAACACAACCCAGATAACTGAACAACAATACAAAACTAGCCGTTTGTTCCGAGTGGCTTCCTGCAATACTCACTTCCTCACGTCATATTATCTGATAGAGACGTTGTGTTGTTTCAGTGACGCTAAGAGATTTGAAGATTTCACGCAACGTGAATCCGGCTAATTAACAACAAGTAGGGACCACAATAATTAATGTAAACAATAATTACAACAGTGGATACAAGGCATTGTTCCAGCTCGACATCGTGTGAACCGCGCGCTGTATCTTCCGTTGTATCTGGAAAACACGGACGACGCCTACAACCCTCTCATTTCCAGGAATATCACAACACGTCCAAAATTAAACTGCAATTTTAAAAACACTCGCATAACTTAATAATTTAATATATTCCAGTATAGAGAATCAGGGCCGTAGCAAGGTCCTTCTGCCCCCTTGGCGAGTTTGACAAATCTGCGCCCTCTAATACTGGGGGGTCTGAACAATTTTTTTTAAATTCTGTAAAATTGTTTATTACTTTAATATAAAAACACTGTTATTATCAAAGAAAAACTAAACCTCAATTTGAAAATGAACTAAGTGATGGACTTTCAAGGCACTAAAACCTTATTTTCAGACGACTGAACTACTTAAAAAAGAATTAAATAATAAAATCTAGTATTAAAAGTAAATTACATAATAGGCCTGAGGCCTACTAAAATGTTTAACACATTAATAGGCCTATAGGTAATTTTTTTTTTTTTTTTTTCGAATAGTTGAACCACTTTCATCTCAATCATAACGTAGGCCTATATTTTAATTTTTACTGTCGTTGTTTACTGTTAATGTCAATAAGAAACGTGTTAATTAAAGAACCTTGCATGACTGCCGGCATAATATTACAGATAGTTCACGTGCAGTAATTTTTAATAACCTGAAAGATTTCTTCCATTAACGTGGATTTTTTATTGCTTAATAAATTGCACCAGACTAAAAAAAGGCGGGATTTTTCATGGTTAATTTTGCGCCCTCTCTGTACCTGCGCCCTTGGCGGGGGCACTTCTCGCCACCGCCTAGCTACGGCCCTGTAGACAACACATACATTTGTCCAGCCTAATTCAAAGTCATATTATTCACAAGAAAGTTTGTGTATGAAATAGTCGCTTATAACTACCCTTCAGAGGATTTATTGGTGAAAAATATTTGAAGTGAAAATGTTGGGTCTTATTAAAAAGGATACAATATGTCACAGACTTATACAGGGAGTTAATGGATAACACCGAAATATTTTACCTGTGTACAGAGGGGACATAGACAAGCAACTTTTATTAGGAGATTTTTGCTCTATGACGTAAAATGTGTAAGCTACAGGGCATTAAAGTCATTACAATTTAGTGCTCGTAAGTCAATAATTAAGTGAAATGGTGTTCAAATGTTCATTTAAATGACTTCATGCCTTCTTAGTGATCGATAAAAACCTTACTCTTAATCATTCGTCAACAGCTATATCATAATTTAGAGTTTCCATAATCTGCAAAATTTACAGACTAATCACATGACTGGCCGCCATTGCAATAGTTTTTTATTCATGACTGCAGTGTTAACAAAGAAGTTCCTTTGCTTTGCATTTTTTCAAATGTTAGAATTCAGTGGCGGCCATCCCCTGGGAGATTTTATGCTGTAACAGGAAAAATTGAATCCATGGAGCAAAAATCTTATTTATGTGCCCTCTATACACAGGTAAAATATAAAATTCTCAAAAAATGAAATTGGACCCAAAAGAAAGTCGTCCCCAATTAGTGGCGTAGGGAAAGGGGAGGTTCAAAGTGTCCGGACCCCGCCCAAAATCAAAACTTAAAATTCTATTTAATTTATTTAAGCTCTATTTTGTAAATTATTTAATTATTTAATTTAATAATAAAGTAGTGAAGTTGTAAATGTAGGCCTATTATTTCCACTGTTCCTTGTATTATTTTATGCTCCTTATAAATAGTAGTAAGAAAGTAACGATTTCTTGTTTATGTTGGCATGTCTTAGAGTGTGGTAAGAGTATATTGGGATACAAGTGCCGTAAGCGGTGCATACGGATCGAGGAAAGACTTTTTTTCAATTTCCGAGATCCGTTATGCGCTTACGGCACGAGTATTGCATGCTATTTTTTGCACGATGACTATTTATATCAATTTATTTATATTAATTGAGATATTAGCTGAATCTGTTATGTTTATACACTATTGAAGATGGATGTTATATTTCAGAAAGTGATTCGTACGTGTTTGTTGTTATGGGAACCGAATATTTGTCCTGTTAAAGTCGCCACAAACTAGGGGGCCTTGGTTCCGGTCTTCCATAAAGGCTTGTATTATGATGGTTTTACTTACGGCACTTGTGCTTTTTGTAATCTTTACCGCACGGAGATTTCTTTTGTTTTCATAGCAACCAGATTGCGTGCGGGAATGTCAAGTTACGATCCACGGCAACAATATTCGTAAGTACCACTAATTAGTTACGTCGTGCAAAAACAAATTTGCTAACTAGTTTTTCACTGCTACAATTGCATAAAATGTCATTTTCATTAATTCGATATTTAAACATTTTCCTGGGGTGGCCTGCGTAACCCTCTTTTTTGGGCTACACCACTGTCCCCATTCTTCGTGTCACATCCCCGGAAGATACATAGGAACTCTAAAATAAATGTTGTACGTTTTCATGGAAATTCAGGGTGGATTAGGTTAAATTAATTGAATGCCCAGTCACGCAACACGGACAGAACGCATGCTTAGGAAAGAAAGAGTCACATAACTGGACGCAATGATATTGTCAATACGTGAGTGATGTAGGACGAAGCCAGTTTGGTTTCCGTGCTTGGGGATTCCCACTGGGAAATTACGGCTATTTCCGTCCATAGCGAGGAATTCCCATCCGATCAAACCATTAGTGAAGATGTCTCTCAAATCAGGCCAATAACCAGATAACCATCAAGGTATTAAATAATAATAAATTCGCGTTCCCCTGATGTATCTAGGTTGGCCAACTTCTCTATACATCCGGATTTCACCCTAGCAGCTCATAATTATGTTCTGCATCTGAGCCGAGGGACATTTTAAAAAAACGAGTCCCATGCAAAGACTGTTATGCACTTAACACATGTGTATTGCATACTGTTTTTTATACTACAGTGAATAATATTAGGCGTACTGAAGTGAAATATAAATAAAATCAGGTAAACTGATGTAACAAAGTGCCAGTATGTTTTTGCTTAATCAGTTATGACTGCAATTATGATATGCAGAATATGTTTTTTTTTAAATTGATTTCCAAGTTAAGCTCCAGATTTATTCATTAAGCAGGGCTTACGGAAGAACAAACGTCTATTTTTTTTTAATCAGATTAAAATCATCCAGCATCAGCTGAACTGTACAGATTTGCGATACCTTGACAATCGCACACTCACATAAAAATACAAACAAAAAAAAAGTGAAATTGGCCGGTTTCGGGATTTGAACCATGAAACTCCAGAATGTGCGGCCAAGACGTTACCATCTCGGCCACCTGGGTCAGTTTAACGGTCTAGTTGAATAAGCGCATGTAAAACAATTTTTTGGTCATAGCTAACTGTATTTTAATTTCCAAAGCCTTATAAGATCACAGTAAAACAATAGGCTATGTTGTCATGATAACTGATTTGACTTTCATAAATTCTTTCGAATACGTATATTACCATAAAATAGGCACCAGATGGGGCATTACTCCGATACCGTCAACCGATTTGGTCCAAAATCAATAGGGTTCTTCCCATGGACCTTATAAATGCGTATACCAAGTTTCATGAAAATCCAATAAAGCGTCTTTGAGTTAGCGTCTAGGCAGACAGACATTTTCCCGTCCCCCACAAAATCCCATAAAGTACCATTTTGGCACTTAATAAATACATTCAGATATTGTACAACTATATACGCCTACGTCCAAAAAAATAACTCCACTTAGAATAGTAATAATTTAAGTTGGCCTAAGTCATATTTATATTGACTCTGTTTAGTTAATGCTGTAAGGAGAATTTTATATGAAAAAAATTATAAAATCCTGGGCACGGAATCCTCCGGGGAAAACTTTAATCAGGGAGGGGAGCCTGTCGTAGATTTACGTCATGTTAAACATCATCAAGCCTAAATTAGAGTCTCTGGACAAAATTTCTCGGTCCTTTCACATCCAAGTAATACCTTAGTTTCCTGCGAGGGTTGTGTGGCGATGGGCTTACCACCTGTTTGTCTGTCCTATTTTCTCGGTAAATAAGTGTAACAAAATTATTCTAGGTACCGAAACGTCCACTTTAGAGGCCCTATCGGGGGCTACAAGAATGTATGACACGAATTGTTAAGATCTCTAAATCTATTTGATGTGTAAGTTGTTCATTATTTTTGAAGTGAAACTTCTTTAGCCGCGGTAGGGAGTAAATCGAGAAATGTGTGACGCTCAAAAATCGTCACGAAATTAATGAGATGTGACGGAACGGACTGCACAGAAAACAATCAACTCAATGATTGGGAGTAATCAGATGCTATACGATTTAAAGGACAAAATAAAATACTCAAAGGGGAATCAAAAATTAAAAATTAAAAAATCGAAAATTGAAAAAAATTAAGCATCCAAATTTAAAAATCGATAATCCAAAATTTAAAAATCCAAAAAATAAAAAATTCATAGATTCTAAATTTTAAAAATCCAAAATGAAAAAATCCAAAATTCCAAATTAAAAAATTCAAAGATCCAAAATTTAAAAAATAAAAAATCCAGAATTAAAATATCCAAATATCAAAAATTAAAAACAAAAACAAAAAAATTCAAATTCAAAATCCAAAATTTTAAAAATAACAAAATCTGAAATTTAAAAATAAAAAAATTTAAAAATAAAAAATTTGAAGATACAACATTTAAAAAATCCAAAATTTAAAAAGTACAAAAACCCAATATTAAAAAGTCCAATAATCCAAAATTGAAATCCAATAATCAAAAATTGAAATCGAATAATCAAAAATTGAAACAGTAAAAAAAAAATTTAAAAACAAGTTTCACTTCTGTCGCGTGGCGTTCCACGCACACTTTTTGTTAATAATCATACCGGCTGGGAACTTCAATAGCATAATGGGTATCTTAACAAGTGTATGCAACATTTATTTATAACTCCACTGCTTAGTAGGCATCTCAAACTTGAAGTTTCCCTTGGACAGCCCTTATTCTGTTTTCAATTATTCCGGACATGTTCTTGAGTAGTTCATAATAAATATATGTGATGTCTCTATTGGGTCATAAATAACGTTTTCATTCTGTTTGCTCGCGCATGCGCTGTAGGAAGCCATTAATCACAATATGTCACGTGTATATCTCATTTATCTTCATACCAGAAATCTATAAAGTCGCTCGAAAACAGGCAAACAACAAAATTTAAACGAAATCCTTGGTAGGCCTACATTTTGCGAGAAAAAAATGAAAAATGAAATTGTGTTCAAGTCGATTGGCATTAAATGGCGTTTTACATTTAAAAACAGAAATGAAGGGAACAAAATCAAACAGTTGATCTGCATTACGAAAAAGTTACATTCCTCAATAAACTAGCAAATCTAGCAAGTGATGTTGCTAGATTTCTTAAAATTATTTAGCGTATTTTAGCTCATTTCTCTTTCATTTGTTACTTTTATAAGTTTTTTCAGTGTCATTGAAATTGTAAGTTCTTCTCTTACAATCAAAAGACAGAAGAGCCGCGGTTATCCGAGCCCCGATTAACAGACTTCCGGGTTAACCGAGGTAATAATATAAATAATAAAAAAAAAAAGTAACCGCGCAAAATGCGGATTTACAATCTTAAAGTTAATGCTTATGGCTCGGAACTAACTTCATTTAAATAATGTTAGCGAACCGCACAGTAAACAAATCCAATTATCATGACCAATATTCCACTCTCTTAGGTATTTTTCGTAGTTATTTGTATTTATATTTTATATGGTAGGGTGCGCTTTTTCACATCGGCAACCTTAAGCTTTTGAAATTATATATATTAGGCTATTTTCTGGGCCGGGAAACTTGAATCTGAGGTCTTTCTAATAGTGAAATGCATTTCGAAGCCGGATTATTAACTTTTTAATTATGAACGGTTTTGTTTATGAACGACTGGCAACTATTAATAAGTACAATGTTTTAATAAGTTTACTCTTAAATAAAGGATGTAATTTATTAAAGAATATGACTAAAAATAAATAATGAATATAACACGTCGCTATTGGTGTCATGTAAGCGAGATATCCTATGGCGGGACAATCAATATGCTATTATCAATGATGGTCGATCTTCATGCGACTTTCCAATCGATCCATTCTCAAATTAACCTCTTTGCTATAGTAATACCGTGTTATTAAGTGCCACTATGGTACTTTATGAGATTGTGTGAGGAAGGGAAAATGTCTGTCCATCTGTCCGGGTGTCTGTACGCGCGATAACTCAAGTACGCTTTATCGGATTTTCATGAAACTTGATATACGCATTTATAACGTCGATGGGAAGAACCCTATTGATATTGGACAAAATCGGTTGAACGGTACCGGAGTAAAGCCCAATCAATCTAGTGCCTATTTTATGGTAATATATTAGAAAGCATTTATTAAATGCAAATTAGTTATCATGACAACATATTGTTTTACAGTATTCATATACGGCTTTGGAAGTTGCAATACAGTTAGCTATGACAAATAACATTATTAATTCACATACGCTTATGAAAGTAGATCGTTAAATTGAGCGAGGTAGCTGAGATGGTAACGTCTTGGACTCACATTTTGGTTGTTCCAGGTTCAATTCCCGTAGCCGGCCAATTTGACATATCTTTTTTGTATTTTTATGTGAGTGTGCAATTGTCAAGATGTCACAAATCTGCGGTATAGTTCTGATGCTGGACGACTTAAAGCTGATTAAAAAACTAGACCTTTGTTCTCCCTGAAGCTCTACTTAATGTATCGATCTAGAGCTTAACTCCGAAATTGATTACAGAAATAACTTATTTTCTGCATATCATAATTGCAATTATCACTGATTAAACAAAAGCATTATGGCACTTTGTTACATCAGTTTACCTGATTTTATTTTACAATCAATACGTTTCAACACATTTATAAATAATGATTATACATTATTTTCATCTCCCTTTCTATGTATATAGCCTACCCATCGTTGTGTTCAATGATTGTTTTTATCAAAGAAGCTAGAGGTATGAAGATATTTCAGTGTTCACTCCTTGTGAATTTACATAAAAACAAGTGCACGTAGGTGCTTAAAATGAAGGCGATAAAAATAAAAACACAAAATTATGAGGATAGACACTGGTGACTGCTTGAAATTCCACCTAGGCCTAATGTATTTGTCACTGGATCTTAAACTAAATAGACAATACTTTTTAATAGGTGTATGGCATTAGTATTTGGTAACTGTGTAATATCCAGTGGCGGACGCAGTGGGGGATAGGGGGGATATATCCCCCCCCGAAATTTGAAAAAAAGGCTATATATGCACTATAAGTGGACAGTTTTATAAACTAATTGCATATGTAAGTTGATTAATTTATTTTTTAGTATTCTTTCTACCTATTCAAATCCCCCCCCCCCCGAAAAGAAATTTTGCGTCCGCCACTGGTAATATCAACAACCGATCGATGAGTGTGTCGGCAAATAAAATACCTCCGTCGATACCCAATTAACTCTTCCAGAACTATACAGACAGTGACTGCATTGCAATAGGCCTATTTGGTGACATAATGGATATGACTGCTTATAGGCAAACATAATACGCTATAAACCATGTCCAAATGACACTCTTTAGAATAAAGTATAGAAATCTATCGTATGGCACTGACATAACTTTCTTTACTGTAAAACATGGGCAATACAACTTTCTCGCTTCACATTCTGATATATAACAAGAGGCCGTATTGCAAATATTGTAGTATTTTAGACTATAGAATCTTAAATTTGAATCATACTCAACTATGTTACAGTATTTCAATATCCTGAAATTGTTAACAGTTTTTATACAAATTACCTAACAACGAAATAGATGATATTAATATTCTCGAAGAAATATTTTTTTACTTTCCAATTTATAGATCAATTGCAGAAAATGGGCAATATAGATATATTTAATACTAACAGTAAGCGGTTTAAAAATATCTGTGATAAAATTTTGAAAACTTTAAAATGATAATTATTAATAATGCTCCATGACATTTTCTTTATTTTCATTTATTTAGAAAAGATGCCTAATTTCGCAGTATCTTTTTATTTTATTTACTGCAAAATTGGGAACAGCAGTGCTAATATTTCATCTTATTCATCAAAGAGGGCATCTTCTCGTCTGTTTTATACTTTTTTTATATTTTTCCATTACTGTTCCTGATTTTGCAATAAATAAAATAAAAAGATACTGCAAAATTAGGCACGTTTGCCCTATATAGGCTATATAATATTATTATTTATGTTTTTGATATGTTCTCTTGCCATATTGTTTGTGTTTCTTGTTTCCGTGTTTTTATTAGTTCTAATATTACTTTAATTATCTTGAGTAGGCTATTACTTTAAATCTTATCTTGAGTATTACTTTTGTGAATCTGGTGCATTAATATAAGCGAGAACATTGTAACTAGGCACAATGAATAAATAAATAAATAAATAAAAAGAGCGCGTCTTCAGTTGTTTCAACCTGATGCCCTTACAAGCTTCTTTTCTAAACATATTTACTCGCAAAATAAAGTATCGCTTTTACCACTTGTATGATAAATAATTATTTAATTCAGTGATATTATTAATTAATTCTTGTGTCCGACTTTAGCGTTGTGTACAAATATTTGAATAAAAACACTTTCTTAACGCACTTTATTTTACCTTAGTAAACTTCTGGACGGCCGTTTCGCAGGTGGTGTTCCTGCATCATCAGCAGATCATCTGCTGATGATGCAGGAACACCACCTGCGAAACGGCCGTCCAGAAGTTTACTAAGGTAAAATAAAGTGCGTTAAGAAAGTGTTTTTATTCAAATATTATTAATGCCCTAACTTCAGAAACACAATGAATATTAATTCATTGCTCCAGTATAAATTGTGTGTTTTGTGTGACATACTGGAAAAATAAAGCAATCACTAAGTTGGGGAAGTTTCATTGCCATCTCGAGTTGATTGCTATTGTTTCTGGTTTCAGCACGGATGGGTTTATTCGACAGCGAGACAATGAAGGAGCAATCGAGAAGGGATTTAAGCGATACGTGGAAGGGAAGATTTCCCCCCTTGATGAGGCCCTAGTACAACCACAGTGAATCCGGGAACACTTTGCAATATTTTATGTTAGTAATTATTATACAGGAATAACTACAATACACTACACTTCCTACACATGCCGTGTGTTTGATTTTGACCAATAACGTTTAAGAATTCTTCCGATATAGACCAATAACAATCATTTATTTTATGATACGCTTAATAGGGCTGAAAGGTTGCAATTTTATCTGATAAAACGTTAGTTCGTTACTGGACATGTAAGGCATCAACGTGCGGTGATTAATACGTCACATGCTGCCAGTGAACAAAATGAAAACACTTATTTTATACAACATAACTTGTTTGGAAGTTGAAAAAATGTGCATTGATTAAAAACACAAGTTCGATACAGTGCAAACCAGTTCGTGTGCTTTTATTCTGTTCTGATGCTGACGGCCTCCATCTTGTGATGTGCACTATTGGTAGCACTGGGAACGCGAATCGATGCATTGACTGTTTATTTAGAATATTGACAACAAAGTAAGAAAATAATTATTATTTACAAAATCCCTTCCTTAGATCTTATTCATGGAATAGTCTTAATAAATCTTACTTGAGATTACCTAAAACTAAACTAAACTCCGTGGCACTACATCTTTGAAGGAACATGGCCTACCACCCGACCGCTGCGTCATCTACCATAGGCAGATGGCAGGATTGGGGGGTATGTGGTCCCTGTCATTAGCTATGGAAATCAAATAGTTAATAGGTCTACTGTACACATGTTTATTTCGAATCAACCACAAACATGTTGCAGTTTCTGACTGCAACATGTTAATTACCACAGACTGTGAATAATCAACACTGCCTAATTAGGCCTAGGTGGTAATAAAAATGGTAATAATCAGAGGCCGGTTTTTGATGATATGCCATCTTTTAACTGGAACATCATGGTAATTTTTAGGGACATTTTTGTCATTTTCCCCATTTTTCATTTTTAGGTCGTTTTTAGAATGCAGTGTCATTATTTGGTCATTTTTTGGCCATTTTACGATCTTTTATTTCCACATTTCATATTTTTCGGTAATTTTTAAATTTTAAAGTCATATAATAATAATTATGAGAACTCTAAATAAGCATAAATAAATAGATCTTGTTATAATTTAAATTTGTATACAGAAAGACGGTGTTTGCTGTTTGTATTTAACCGTATGTACCAATTAACTAATTACAAGCATCAACATAATCGGATCAAAACATATATGTAGAATACTGTAGACACAAATCTGACATTTTCACATAAATTTTTGGGTTGTTTTTATTAATTTTTTGGTCAATTTTCTGTATTATTCCAGTCATTTTGTAGCTCATTTTTTAAGTATGGCCTACCCTACTGTATAGACACAGATCCCGAACTCCTGATATGGCCTCGAAGGTAAAAGGAGTATAAACACAGCTGAAATAAATAAATTTTAAAAAAATCTATCTATACGTGTAAATTGGTTTGTTGAAATTCAGATTATAAAAATGGTAATTTTAGGGTCCTTTTTGTTAATTTTACCCCATTCTTAATTTTTGTATAATTTTTAAAATTCAATGTCATTATTTGGGCACTTTCTGTCAAGTTTACGGTCTTCTTTTTCACATTAAATATTTTGAGGTGATTTTTTAAAATATAAAGTCATTACTTTCTTATTTTGTGTTGTTTTTCGCATTATATAGAGTTTTTGTGCATTTACTTACATTGAATAATATCGGAACTCTAAATAAGCATAAATAAATAAATCTTGTTATAATTTTAATTTGGATACAGAAAGACGATGTTTGCTGTTTGCATTTAACCGTATGCACCAATTTACTAATTACAAACATCAACATAATAATGTAGAATAGACACAAATCTGATGAATAAACTAGTATTTTCATATAAATTTTTTGTTCTTTTAAAATCAGTTTTTGGGTCATTTTTTGTACTTTTCCAGTCATTTTTTAGTATTTTAGGTCATCAAAATCCGGGCCCTGGTATAATACATTAATTTATAAAAGTTCCCACAGTAAATTGCAGAAACTTAGGTCTTTAGTCTTACTTCACGAATAATCAGTTTTGGAATGAGCTGGGACAATGCAGCCACGTACTCTAGGCACATACTGGAATATACTGAGGACAGAGGAAGTTATGTGAGTGTTTAATTGGAAAGCGTTACAGTTTGAAACGGTTGCAGTGGCCATGTGGTGGAGTTAAAGAGTGGAATAATTGAAAGGGCTGGGGGGAGGGAACAAGCCCTTTGCAGGCAGAACAAGTCCCCGTGATGTCACATTAACTATGCCTCAAGACGACACCGTGTGCAGATAGAAATAGAGATTTACATCGCAGCGAATCGATCCCGGGACATCTGTTTCCCATCTAAGCCAGACGAGTTCATATTATTATTAAAACACAGCAGGCACACATCTTTGAATTAATACTGATTCTGAATAAAACTTAGGGCTTCAAGGCAGAAAATGACATCTAAAAATAAAGTATTTTATTCTTAGAAATTTCCTGAGCTCTGCAAACATTTATTTGGATAATTTATTTATTTTACGTTATTTTGAATGGTAAACATTGTTTAAAAGAATTCTCTTCGTCTATGTAAAGTTCCATTTTACAGAGAATGAAAATAAAGATTTTATGACCACCTTATACCCTCAAAAATAGTCCTATTCTATGGAATAATTAGTTGGTCACTCGCAAACAAATGCTACTTATAAATTATCTTGCGCATTATTTTCAGTTTTTTACAAATTCAAAGCAGACTAATGTGTCCTACATTAGCTAATATTTAACATTATATGCAACTAGCGCACTCAACTGGTAGATGTTTTATTTAAATCATGTAAGCCCAGCCCTATTTAACACAAAAATAATGAAAACATAAGTTATTTATTATTACTGACATAGTTTTTACATAAATTGCATGAATTACATAATTTTATTCATAATAATGTTTAGATGTAATAAATACAAACAATTAATCAACTAAAAAGAATCTTGTGCTGCTCGTCATCCGGGCAATTCAGTTCGGCTCGTCTTTCCAAACTCTTCCTCTATTCTCTAACGATGCTCTTGCCATTTTGTTTTGTTATACATTACAAACGCATTGTCACTAATTTATAAAGGGAACACAGATTGCACTTCCTGAGATTCTCACAAATGACACGGTTTTAAAAATAACAATGGACTACAAAATATCAATGCGCGAGGTAAAAGCAGACAAGACAGCGAAGTCTAGAATAATTCTCAAGAGCTTTGCTGTTGGGAAGAGTTCTGTTCTTATTTGAAGACGCCCATGTTCTTTCAGCGTCTCTCGAAGGGGGGGGGGGACGTTCAGTCCATCTTCACCAAAAAGGGATATCAGTCTGAAGTGGGATTCTCAATAAGGCGTGCCACAAGGATCCGCTCTATAGCCCAAGCTTATAACTTACAATTCGCGATGAACTGATGAGAAATTTGTAGGAAACGTTGTTGCGTTGTTATTATGACTTCCTTAGCAACGGAACAAACTTTATATATCTTAGATCTGAAAGAAAAAGATAACGTGTTAAATGGAGGCTCAAGAAACGTTTTTATTGCTCATTCAAAGCCATTTGTGTCGTACTAGTTAAAAAATGTTGTTTTGAATGTTTCTTTATCCAATTTATTTATCGTGAGAACCACTCGATACATGTCTGTGTAGACTTCAATGAGAAATATTTTTAAAATCAACAACCCTCATCACTAGACTTCGGACTTTTAGGTCGCTAAAAATGCTGTTTCAGGTACCTAAAATAGGCTCTAAAAATTGGAAAATAGGTTCTAAAAATCGTAAAATAGTCTCTTATAAAATCGTTAAGTTGCCAATTTTCTGAAACATCTCAATTGCAAAGCAGAATATTATATTTATTGAAGTCACCATTAATCAATAATCATGATTAAACACAGATATAGGCCTATGGTACACAGAATTATATAGGCCTATTACTAGGACCTGTATTACTACCATAACAGTGAAAACCTAATCCCTGCGCCCAGAAGCTACGCATATCATACTTAGCATATTCAACCCCTTGTATCCCTCAGTGATTCAGAGATCTACTTTTTTTTCTGTTACTGGATGTGGGAGTCGGGAGAAAAACACTACATTTTCTTGGGAATTCCAAGGATTTTTCCTACTGAAGACGAAACATTCCTTACTATTTAACCATGTCACAAATCTGTCATGTACTGCACATTCCGAGCAAAAAATTTAGAACGAACTGAAAATAAATGCTATAATTTATAATAAAAAATTACTTATTTTGAACTTTAGAGGAAAAACAAGCAAAAAAGGCAATATTAGGCTCTAACGTACAAATAGGCTGTTTTAGGTCCTATAAAAGTATCAGTTTTAGGCATAGTCACTAATGAAACATGCATATACAAGTTTTCGTCCATATATCACTTAAGGATTAAAATAGGTTTTTACCTAAAATCCGAAGTCTACTCATCACTACCTTACCAGACTGAATCAAAATTATATTCTACATGAACCCGAATGTATTACCTCTGCTGGATTAAATCACAGTATAAATTTCAACCCAAGATTATACAACTCACTAATAAGAGCTCATCCTGAACTATATGAACAGCCATTTCATAAAATATGGGAATTTTTCCCTCAAATAGAGAAGTTATAACATTATTGTAATTGGGTGGTCAAAAATAAGTATAAAACCTCAAATTCTCTGAATATTAAGGACCTAGGTGTAACTGAAGTGGTTTCATGTGTAAAATCTGTCGATTTACTTATTTATTGCGTTGAGTTACTTTTTTTTGTCATTTTTATCATAATTTTAACACTCTTTAATACCAAGTAGTCAAGAGTAATCAGCTATGTCCATTTTCGTTTGAGAAAACATACATCTTAAGGTACAATTTGGTATAAGACTAACTTCAAAAAATATGTTTGGTTAATTACTATGTAAAATAACAAACAAGTGACTTTTTGTCCCACCCGTAATGGTGATAGTTTTGTTAAATTATTCTTGATGACTTAAATAAATGTTCTGACAACCTGGAAACAGTTTATAATTTGTATTTAATCCCTCATATCTTCATTAATAACAACATTAAGACCCTAACAGTAATAGCAGAATAGAAAATGAGCTTTTGTTTTGCATAATTAAAATCAGTGTCCAAATTATGTCCCACCCGTAACAGATTTTGAAAAACAAATTTAAAATATTTAAAATAAATTTTAAATAATGCTTTGCATGTAGTGTGAAGGAGAAGGCATTGTACATTTTACAGAATGTGAAGAACCAATTCTAGTTTATTATTAATGATATGTAATAAACAAAAATACTTGTCATAATTTGCTAGAATGACCCACCCTTAATTATAAAATGGCTGATGAACTAAATTTAAGCAGATTCAAGAAACAAACTTATAAAATTGATTTCAACCTAATGCATGACTCAATTCACATTTTCTCATTTTTTCCTTTTCATTTTCGTTATTCGTGTTTTTCATTCCTCTCTAACACATAATGTTTAATATGTTTGTTTTGCTCTTGGTTTAGATTATTTACTATTTGATTTGTTTGTGTGTATGTGTGCATTGTATGTAGAGTGGCTTTGCCCTGATTTTTTTGTTTTGTAATTTCCAGTGGTCACTATTTTCTGTTGCTGAGATTTTGCTTATTCGGGCATCAGTAATGATTAGGGCAATATATATATATATATCATGAAGGATTTGCTTAAATAAGGGTAATTTGATTTTTCGTTTATTTGCTGTATTTTGCATATTTCGCCATTTTCAAGAGATAGGTCATTTTTTTGGCAATTGATTTGGTCATTTTCTGCATTTTTAGGTCATTTTCGGTATTTTTAGGTTTTTTCGTCATTTTAGGTCATGTTTCAGTGGAGGTAGAGAGGAGCTTTTCCAAGTACAAATCGTTACTTTCAGACAACAGACAATCGTTTTTAATTGAGAATCTCCGCTCATAGTTGATTTTAATTTAGGTTTATTGTAAAAGCTAACACAACAGCAGTTTGTATTGTAGCAATAAAGATTTTCTTTCTTTATAAATGACCCATATTTTCTAGGGGCAATTTGATGGGCATGCCAGTTCAGAAATAATTTCTTTTTTGCTAAGGGTGTCAAAATAGTACAAATTCACTTACTTCTTTAGTACCAAATAAGTGTGTTTTATTTTTTAAACTCATATAGACTAATAACGCACTGTCATCCATTAAATTGCTTTTAGCAAATCATAACTAATTATAAGTAATAAGGGGAAATTTATTGGTCATTGTTTTAAATTTTGGGTAATTTTTTATATTATTTTAAGTTCATAAATGCATTTCCCATTTTGCATTTTTCCACTATTTTATGGTCATTAAATGCCTTGCCCTAGTAATGATTGAATGTATTACGTTTTACGAAGGTAAAATAAAATAAAAATAAATTAAAGTGCCTGTGTTATATTGAACCGTAAATTTTACAAGGAAAATAATTTCGGATCGCTTGTCCTTAGGATAGTTGCAAAAAAATACCTTTTTTTGCTAATTTCCTATGTAGCGGGATTCAGGCTCTATTGGTTGGCAACATTTTTTTTCAAACAAATCACTATTTGAAACAGTTGGACATGACAAAAACATTTGCGTAAAAAAGATCGACCTATTTTTAAAGAAATGTGGCGGTTGGATGTTAATTTTTTCCAATGTAACTTAAAATCGTGGAATCCTGCACAGGGACAATAAATAACAATAGCAAGTGACACGAATAGGTTATCAGACATTTCACACATGTGATATCTACACACGCTAAGGCCTAATCTGTAAAATTAATACACATTAGGTAACACGGCATAATTATAGCGTTCTTATCAATCCTGCATTCATAAGTAAAAATACTGCTAATGTCTGTCTGTCAAGTCGACTGTCATTTCTAACGTCTATATCAAGAATACATACACACGGCTATAGAAAACATTCTGTAAAAATCTGACCTGACATTCCTCCCTAAGCATGGGCAATACAACTTTCTCGCTTCACATTCTAATATAGAATAAGAGGCCCTATTCCAAAGATATGCTATTCACCAGCAAGACTTAGTACAGTGAACGCCCCTTAATGTAATCGCGGATAATGTTATGAATCGGCTAATGTTATTACTTTTATGAAGTCCCCTACGGAGTCATAGTGATACATTGAAAAAATGCTCTTTAGTGTGATCAAAGATTCGGATAATGTTATCACATTTTCCTTTTTATGGCTTTATTTCCATAAAAAATACAAATTTTCCATTCAAAACTTCCTTTTTCAGGGTTTCGTTTCTAACTCAACTGCATTGTGTTGTACTGGAGGTACCAATTCTGTTCCCAGCTCACAGGATGACCAGTTCGAGGGGGTGGCATTACCTAACTTTCTCTTTTAAGCAATAAAAAGGTTTCACCCCACAGTTAAGCTGCAGCTTTTGATTTATGAACACAACAGTGTTGACATGCAGTGATGGCTAGTGTAAAATGAGAAGACTTGAAAAGACAAGCGTTAGATGTTTTGCTACACAGTGTTCACCACAGATCAGTACAGACTTCCAAAAATCTCGTAACTGAGTATGGGGTATTGGTTAGTAAACTCGTAAATGGAAAATAAAAATAATTAAAAACTTTGTTACTGGTCGAAAAATAGTTGCTTCAAGTCTATTACTGTATTAGACTATGAGTGGTTCAATGATTCACAGTTACGTATTATTTTATGAGTAAATAGCTTTTAATTCTGTTTTGCAGTGCATTATGTTATACTGTATATGAAAAAATAACCTTCAAATAATTATTTCGGCTACTGTTATCAATCGGTTAATATTATCAGATTAGCTGCGCTTCGAAGTGACAATATTAGAATATATTTAAGGGAAGTAGGATTTGAGAGGAATGGTTGGATGGAGTTAGCACAGAATAGGGTTGAATGGCGGGCTCAGGTAAGCACGGCAATGAACCTTCGAGTTCTAGATAATATTCCATTAGCTTGCTGAGGAATTGTCTATTGCCATTGAGTGAGTAAGTGATCACTAGGGACCGGATTTTTAGGTTTTTAAAAACACTGTTTTAGGTTTTCCATGAGGTGAAATAGTTTTTTTTAGGTTTTTTGTCCAAAATATCGTTTTCGGGTAGAATAATTGGTTTAATGAATTTGAATGTGCTACATAGGATTGAATACATAATACTTGTAAAGTTTAACTTAACAAAATTGACTTCAATTTGTGTGAACTTGCTTTAAGACAATATTATACAATTGAAGAAAGAAAGCATAAACAATCAAAAGAAGCAGTGAAAATAAGATTGCCTCACATTTCCTGGTTACAGTATATCACTAAATATCTTTCAAGATTCTCAACTGTGAAGTTCTTCCTGTTATCTCTTAGTTAATAGTTAATACTGTATCTAGACACTACCCTTCTCAGGATTCGAATCCGATGCTTCTAATTTAGTGAGTAATATACTTTATGGTTGGATATGGATAATGTGAAACTGATAGTATGAACAACAGGGAAGTACTAAAGGCAAACAAAAAAACAAGCGCTTTAAAACACAGAGATCTTTATCCTTGTTCATACACAGCAACAATGATTGTTCGTACGAATATTTTAAAAGGAATGCCGGTACTCTTACACTTCGTCTCTTGATACTGTCCATCCTAGACGACATTGGGTTGATAAAACGCTGGTGGTATTAATTTCTACACGACCAAAATTATTCTCTCCCCACAAAATATCGATTTCTCAACTGACAAACAAAAAAGACAAAAAAGGAGCCTAAATTAGATATTTTAGGTTTTATATCCCGTTTAGGTGTATTTATGTTTTTATACCCCATTTAGGTATTTTTAGGTACCACAGAATTAATGTGGGTGAATCCTATGGACATGATTCGAAAAAGTGTATGAGCGCTTTTTGTTTTGGAAGTAAGGACAAAAATAGGTAAAAACCTAAGAATCCGGTCCCTAGTGATCACTTATAAAATTAAATACTTTGACGGAAAATAAATTGCAAGATTTTATTTTAGTATGGAAAATTAGATACCTTCAAAATTCTTGTACAGGTAAACTAAGAGCCTAACTGTTTTATATCAGAATTGAGTCATGGGAATTTAAGGTTTTAAAATACGTTTCATTCGAGGAATGATATCTGCAACTGGAGTTTGTATAAGTTAATATAAAAATGCGGGCATAAAATGTAAGTTTAATAAGGTTTTCTGTGGAGGCAGGAGTTTTACGTAATTAAATATACCTCCCGTGCAAACAGATCAATGTTAGACTTCGTAATGAAGGTTTACTTTGGAGTTTTTAAGTCTGCCCTTGTTCGCTTCCTTCCTTATTTGCACTGCGCGTGTATTTTTCCAGAAGCAATCTTCCCTGCCACAAAGACAGAATCCAAGCTAATTACCGATGCCTTGCAAAGTCATTCTACCGAGTGCAGCCTAAATCATTGCAGGCTTCCTCAAAGCGGTTCACCTATCCAACAATGTCTATCTAACAATAGGCTAACTGATCTTGGACTGATGGAATCAACCCTTAATTTTGGCTAGACACAGTTTCTCACACAATACATAAAACTGTCACGGACCGCACAGAAAACAGTTTCACCAATGGTTACTCCTAATATACTGTATTTCTTCTTACTTTTATTTTTTTAATTGAAATTCGGTTGCCAGTAGAAACATTTATTAAGTGCCAGATGGTACTTTATGAAATTATGTGGGGGACATGAAAATGTCTGTCCTCTGTCCGTGTGTCTGTACGCTTTATCGGATTTTCATGAAACGTCCATGGGAAGAACCCTATTGATATTGGACCAAATCGGTTAACCGGTACCGGAGTAATGCCCAATTTAGTGCTTATTTTATGGTAATATAAGTTATTAGAAAGAATTTATCAAATGCATTGTTTTACAGTGTTCATATACGGCTTCGGTTGTTGCAATACAGGTAGCTTTGACAAATAACACTGAACACATATTCCTTCACATATGCTTAACAAACTAGACCTTTGTTCTTCCTTAAGCCGTATTGGTCAATTAGTCACAGATTTTGGTTTGATGAGATCAAATTTTGGCCAGACTCAGTTTCTCACACAATACATAAAGCTGTGTCGGACTGCACAGAAAACAGTTTCCACAATGATTACTCTGTAGTATGCTGCATTTCATCTTCCTTCAAGTTTTTTTTTTTATTATTGAAATTCTGTATGTGCAAGAATCTCATTATCAGCATTAATAAACTAGGCTTATTTTTAATGACTGAATCGTGTCTTACACGATAATAATTAGCTATATATAGAGCTCATTGCTGACATTTAGGCCTACTTTGAACCCATGGAATGTAATAAATCCTATCGTATGAACAGATTCAATATTACTTGGACACTTCTGTTTGCAAATGGCTATTAACTTCTCTCATTATAAACAAAGCTATAAAAAGAATAGAACTTAGATTGAAATGAAAACTGAAATATCACAGATACAATGATCCAGAAATGTAAAAACAAAACTTTAAATAAGGCAAACTGTAAATAATTATGTTATATTTACACTAGCTTAAAAGACCCGGCGTCGCCCGGGTTTTGTATTTTGTAATTGGAAATTAGCTTATGAAGGATTTTCAATTTTAAATTCTAGATCCTTATATAGGCATTTATAATTTGAAATAGGAAGAACGACTTATTACACTCAAACTATTCCCTCAGAAAACGCTTGATATAGCTTTTTATGCCTCATAGAGGATGTAGAATTTTGCATCCCATCGCTTGTACAGTGCACAGCAAGCCTGGTAGAGGTTTAAATAAGAAGAAACAGAAATTCCTGTAACATAAAATTGTAATATCGAGGCGGGAAATTTTCCACTCTTATGTTACCATAAAGCATTATCACTTTCATACTTTTCTCTCCAAAAACCTGCGATATAATATAATAATATACACATTACCATACCTCGTTTTGTTTTCTCTATGTCCAGGGTAGAGAAAGTTATGTGATTCCATTATTTTAGTGGATTTCATTCTGTAATATTTATTTATAACTTGAATTATTTTGATAACTTCTCTTATTTGTCAAAAGTGCATTTCATTTGTTTCTTCCAAGCCCACCTGATACCATTTGGCAACAATATATTCTGTGATTTGGAATTGATAATTCTATGTAAAAAGGGATTAAGTATTTTCAAAAACATTTAATTTTTGGCATTTAGAATCAGAATTTTTCAAAATCCTTTCTTAGTGAGCACCTACATTATAAAACGAAGGTACTGTCAAAATTCCAAGTCTCTACCTGTTATAGTTTAGGTTGTACGTTGATTCCTGTCATTCAGTCAATCAGTCAGTCAGTCATTCATTCAGTCAGTCAGGACAAAGCCTTTTATATATAGAGAGATGAAATTGATTATTATTGCCAAGTAGGCTAGCGTTTTGTAATAATTTTAGATTGTATTTCTTACAATTAAATATATTTTATCTTTAATAATGTAAGTGATACAAAATAAGAGGAAGTGTCGTTTGTCTGTGTGCGTTGCCCAACAAAATCTACGGCATGCAGAGATCTGAAATGTGTTAAACAGGTGAACGAAAGGGGATAATGTATGCAGACTTAAATGGGAAAAGATCGATGGATCTATACGGAACTCACTATGCGGGTTTTTTTTGGGCAACGGAACTCGAATCTGAGGTATCCCCCCCCAGGCATCGCACTTTAGCCTAATCGTAAAATATACATCGAAACCGGCTTTTTAGTTTTAAATTATCAGTTGTTTTAATTGTTTATGTATGATTTGGGCAAGGTTCATGAATCTGTGGTTCATTTTAATAGTTTCATTTCGAAATTGTATGCCCATTTGGCAGCACAAGATTTGTTTTGTTCGTTTAATTAATAATATTTGTTACAGAAGAACAATATAATTAAGAATAAAATTATGTAATTCCTGCAATTTACGTAAAAGCGATGTCAGTGTTAATAAATGATTAGAAAACTTCTAGCACCAGCTAGTAAACTATCAAAAACTAATTTTATGAAATATGAATTGAAACAGAAATTAACACCATTTAATTTAACAAAAACACCAGAGTCCTATGTTATTAATACCCGGTTTCTATAAACTCGCGAAATACCTATGGGTAAATTATCCAATGGACAGAATTTACACAAGAATAACACCACACAAACAAAAATAATTTAAAGATAGCAATCACATACACTTGTGACGAGTTTCTAGATAAATGTCCTCTGGGTAAATACGAAAATGACAGAAAAACTCGGGCTAGATCTTCCCAAGGGTAAATCGTCGGGTTAATTTATCCTTTCATGGATGGCTGGATAAAATTTAACCTCTCATTGGATCAATAATAATTTCAACAATGAGAATCAAAGCCTTCTGAAATAAATTAACTGTACAACTCCAAGGCCTTCCTCATTATATCATTGGTATTTCACGAGTTTATAGAAACCAGGCATAAATAACGTGGAATAACCTGGGAATATCAGAGTATCGGCTGCTTTTAAGAGGACCTGTAGGAAACGCAATATTAAGGCGGGATAGGGAAGATATGTTTCTCATAAGGCCTGCAGGTATTTTAAATAGCTTCTTGCAACAGGAGGGGATGAATGGAAATTAATATCGTTGACATGCGCAGGAAAATAGATCAAGTGCCAAGATCAACGAGGAGAATTTGTGGGGCAAAGAATAGCCGAGACACGCCAAGTAACAATAACAATAATAATAATAATGATAATGATGATGATAATAATAATAATTAAACGAGTTTCAAAATTTAAATATTTCGATGAAACAATTAAGGAAAATGGAATCGAAACAAAGGCCAACGAAAGTAGATGCAAAAAAGATGGAGACTGCATATCGACTCACTCAAAAGATCTACAACAACAAAAATGTATCTCCAAATACACAAAACTAAGACATTACAATACAGTCATTAAACCAGAATGCCTCTATGGATCAGAAACACTCATTTTGAACAGGAATGCAGACGTTGAAAACATTGAGAAAAAGGAACGCAAAATCATAAGAAAAATTCTAGGCCCAAAACTCGCAGACGAACAAAACCGACTCAGAGGCAAACAGGAAATCAAACAAAACACAAATATTCACAGTGACATTAGAAAACGCAGATTGAGATTCTACGGACACTTTAAAAGAATGAACACAGACAGACTTACAAAACAAATAGTCGAATTCTACGAAAATCTTCAGGACCAAAGTTCACAAATGGCAAGTTGACCAAGAGGAAAAGCCAAAGAAGAAGACTGGAACAACGTGGAATAAAGAGAGAAAGGAAGCCCACAGTAAAAGAATGAAAAATATATGGACGCAAAGGAAGGCAAATGCACACCTCTAAGTACTTTGCGTAGTCCTAATGGGCTTATAAGCATATATAATACTAGCATGTGCCCGCGGCTTCGCCCGCGATAATTATTTCAAAAATTAAAAATTAAGAGCATAATATTTAAATCATTATATTTATTAACACTTAAATCACGTGAATTACATACCACGATTAGATAGCGTCGCCTGGTAAAAGCGACCTCAGATTCGAGTTCCTTGGCCCAGAAAACCTCTGTATACTGAGATTCGTCCAAATAAAACAACGTTTGACCATATTTAGGGCTTACAACATTCAAGCGATCGCGAAAGTTTTATTTTCAAGGTATGACAAAAATAGCCAAAGCCAACTGTAATTGATTTGACATTGAAATGTATAACTGAAAACTTATGTTTTGAAAACGCACAAAATGCACGTTTTTTGCCCGTTTTTCACTATGGAACAATAATTAAACTAGGCTATTTCACGGGAAATACAGAATAGGGTCTACCGGTGTTAAATACTCGAGACTCAATCACTCACTATACAAACCCGTGCCGGACTGCACAGAACACAGTTAACACAATGATTGCGCTTACAGTTTTTCTTCTTCTACTTTATTCTGTAATTTTATATGAAATTTGAATTTTTGTATAAATTTCTTTTGCGTCATTTTATACATCCAATGGGATACTTCATGCGTTAAAGGGCTCGGGGGAGATTTCTTACGTTTAGTGTGTATGACACTTTTAACAGCCATTAATATTTTTGAAATAACAATAAATATGAGATTTGTTCTAATCATTTACGTCGTGTTACTCAAAAGTGGGATATTTCCAATGCAATCATTTCATCGCGTAGGTCTACAGAACTTTCTGTGGTAAACAAATGACTGAGACATCACACAAATGGTTTTAATTTCACCCGAACGAGTTTTAAATCCTCAATGATAAACATTTATTTATTTACATTTCATTACAAGAACAGCTTCCACAGCCAATCGCTTTTTACATAGGTTCCTATAGTTAAGGAGAGGAATAGACTTAGATTAGGTGGTCAATCTCTATATATATAAAAGGCTTTGTCCTGAGTGACTGAATGAATGAATGACTGACTGACTGATTGACTGACTGACAGGAATCAACGTAGAGCCTAAACTATAACAGGTAGAGCCTTGGAATTTTGACAGTACCTTCGTTTCATAATGTAGGTGCTCACTAAGAAAGGATTTTGAAAAATTCTGATTTTAAATGCCAAAAATCAAATCTTTTGAGAATACTTAATCCCTTCTTACACAGAATTATCGAATCCAAATCACATTTGACATTAAAACATATTGTTGCCAGCAGGTTTCAGATGGGTTTGGAATTAAATTAAATGGAAGTTTGACAATTACAGTTGGCTTTGTCTATTTTTGTCATACCTTGGAAATGAAACTTTCGCGATCGCTTGAATGTTCTAAGCCCTAAATATGGTCAAACGTTGTTTTATTTGGACGAATCTCACTATACAGAGGTTTTCTGGGCCAAGAAACTCGAATCTGAGGTCGCTTTTACCAGGCGATGCTATCTAATCGTGGTATGTAGTCCACGTGATTTAGGTGTTAATAAAAATCCATTTTCTTTTCTTTTAACAACTATTTAATTGTCACTGTTGTGTAAAGTCCTCTTTTACTATTCTGTGCCATTTGACAAACCCCAGATAAGTTACAGGGTTAGATTAATTTAATAATAATAATAATAATAATAATAATAAAATCAGGTAAACTGATGTAACAAAGTGCCAGTATGTTTTTTTAATCAGTTATGACTGCAATTATGATATGCAGAATGTGTTTTTTTTTTAAATTGATTTCCAAGTTAAGCTCCAGATTTATTCATTAAGCAGGGCTTACGGAAGAAGAAAGGTCTACCATCTCGGCCACCTGGGTCATTTTAACGGTCTAGTTGGATAAGCGCATGTAAATCAATATGTTTTTTGTCATAGCTACCTGTATTTTTTCCAAGGCCTTATACGATCACAGTAAAACAATAGGCTATGTTGTCAAGATAACTGATTTTCATTTTTTTTATAAATTCTTTCGAATACGTATATTACCATAAAATAGACACTAAATTGAGCATTACTCCGAAACAGGTCAACCGATTTTATCCATTATGAATAGACATCTTCCCATGGACATTATAAATGTGTATACCAAGTTTCATAAAAATCCGGTAAAGCGTATTTGAGTTACCGCGTCTTTAAAATATACACTAAATTGGGTTTTACTCCGGTACCGGTCAACAGATTAGGTTCAAATTCAATAAGGCACTTCTTATGGACGTCATAAATGGGTATACCAAGTTTCATGGAAATCCGATACAGCGTATTTGAGTGATGGCGCCTTTCTATTAGAAAGGCGCCATAATCTATTAAAATAGGCACTAAATTGGGCATTACTCCGGTACCGGTGAACCGATTTGGTTCAATATCAATAGGGTTCTTCCCATGGACATTATAAATGTGTTTTCCAAGTTTCATGAAAATCCGAAAAAGCGTATTTGAGTTATGGTGCGTACAGACACACGGACAGACGGACAGACGGACAGACAGACGGACAGACATTTTTTCGTCCACCACACAATCTCATAAAGTACCATACTGGCACTTAATAATAACAATAATGCTAAATTAAAGAAAAAAGCAAAATAAATCAATGTAGAGATGGAAATCCAATATTTGGATAACTGTCCTATTTTAGGATTATATGATTATTGTTATTATTTATTATCTGCACTGGACAGAGTGCCATTTTAAGAACAATTAATTTCCTATAAATAAATTACATCCGCTTTCAGTTAATAATGAGTTAATAAGTTAATTACAAGTAAATCAAGTATATCCTCAAGTAAAAAAAAATTATGCTTAATTTATATCATTCATATGTGGTAAACTAATTTTTTCAATTCACTGTGTTTAGACTCCTTTTAGCCACAAGGTCATTTCAGGAGTTCGGGATCTGTATCTATACATTAGGGTAGGCCATGGAACTGTTGCTTGTTAGTCTTATATAACCCTTAAAAACTCAATGACTCCATATACAAACCCGTGTCGGACTGCACAGAAAACAGTTAACACAATGATTACCCTTACAGTGTATTATTTCTACTTCATTCTATAATTTTATGTGAAATTTGAATTTTTGTAGAAATTTCTTTTGCGTCATTGTAATACTGTATGGGATACATCTTGCGTTAAAGGGTTCCGGGAATATTTCTTACTTTTAGTGCCTAGGAGATATTTCAATTCATGAAATTATCAAATAGGATACAAATCAGGATTGGCCTAATACATTAATTTCAGTTCATTAAAAAAACAATAGAAAAGCAGGCGTGGATGCGACCAGATAAAATTGTATTTTTAATCTCTAAGTGTTTCCTTCTTAATTAGAAATCTACCTAAGTTATATGTAGATCAGATTCTTAAGTTCTTAAATAGGCCCTTGGTTTTAGCACTAGTGACGTCATAGATATTGTATTAGGCCCATAGTGCAGTATTTCCATCATGATAATAACTAGGGGGCGGATTTCTATGACATGTCATATTTTTCCCCTTTGCATTATTTCAGGTTTCAGATTAATTTAAACCCGATTCCAACCATCCTGGTGAAAATGGAACGGCTTTTATTGTGCATATAACTGCATATTTAGGACATTTTCAACTATTGCAGCATATTTAGTATGAATATGCATATTTAGGTGATATTTTCGGCATATTTGTGTGCATTATTAAAGAAATTTTGAAGTTTCATATCATATTTTGTAAATTTTGCATTATAATGATACGTTATGAGAATTTACAGATATTTTAAATAATTAAGATTATATTTTAATAAATTGAATTGTAATGAAACTTGAAAAAATATACACAATGTGTAAGTGGTAAAGTCATATTTTAATGTTTTTTTAGGTCATAAATGCATGCATATCTCCTATTTTTTAGGTCATAGAAATCCGCTCCCTAATAATAATATTATAAGTTAATTGACGGCCATCTTATCTAGGTAAACAGGTTGACCAACATGATAAACCTCACGGGAGATATAATAAGACATATTTTCGAAACGCGTGAATCCGGTATGCCCTACAAAACTGCAACATAATAAATACATAATCGACAGATTTTACACATGAAACCATTTCAGATACATCTAAGTCCTTAATATTCAGTGAATTTGAGGTTTTAAACTTATATTTGACCACACCGTATTTTACGGACCACAAGACGCACTTTTTTACTTTGAAAACAGACCCTTGAGAGTTGAGTGCGTCTAATAGTCCGAAGTACACTAAAAAATTTAAATTATGGTAAATATTGCCGGAATACCGTAGTTATAAACAAGGAGGTGTAAAAAATAAGATAGTTACAAATTTTGGCACGAATTTTGGTACATCATTGTACTTGTTACAATCGTAAAATGAGGGTTTGGAAGCCAGGTATACAATGCGAAAATGAAGCAATGTTGAGTTCTTTTATATGAAAGGAGTTGTCTCCACCGGGTGGTTTAAATGAATGCAATGACCTCTAATGACCTCTAAACAGCCTTGTCCCGTTACAGTTACCGCATGCTGAATCGAGGGTTAGAGAGTGTAAAGTATTTTCAGCCTTACATGAGAAATTAGTTCAGTTGTTAAAATTTGTGCGATGCCACCTGTACAGAAGAGATTTTCGTACAAGCTGGTTTTAAATTAGAAGTGATTTAGGCCTACACTGATTCCATTGTACAAGGTTATAATTTTTTTATAAAATGAAGTATATTATTCCCTTTGAAAAAAAAAATTAGGATCATTTATACCCTTAGCAACCAGGGAAGGCGGTTGAGGCCAGGTAGATTCCTTCACCCGCATGGACCCTCTCATTTACAAGGGCAGGATATTTAGGGCCAACCGTAATTTCCTCCCCATGAGTCACCTAGTCTACTTCAATCAGTCAATCTTAGATTTTTTTAATATGTCATTTCATGTTAAAATATTTGTTATATATCAATTCTACACATAATTACAAGAAAAATGACACCAAACAATGTATAATTTACTTTAATAGGAACATAGGACTTGAAAGCAGTTTTCTCGTAACTTTTATTTATGTATTTGTTAGAAATGTTCCTATTAAAGTAAATTATACATTGTTTGGTGTCATTTTTCTTGTAATTATGTGTAGAATTGATATATAACAAACATTTTAAGATAAAATGACATATTAAAAAAATCTAAGATTGATTGATTGCAGTAGACTAGGCGACTCATGGGGAGGAAATTACGGTTGGTCCTAAATATCCTGCCCTTGTAAATGTGAGGGTGCATGCGGGTGAAAAAACCTACCTGGCCTCAACCGCCTTCCCTGGTTGCTAAGGGTATAGATTTTTTTTTTCCCTTTAAATTTCCATTCTAAAATCAAGGTGCGTCTTATAGTCCGTAAAATACGGTACAATAGTTTTATAACATCTCTCTTTGAGGGAAAAAATCCCATATTTTATGAAACGGCTGTGGTAATTTCATCCCTTAATCAATTTCTTGAATAAAAGTAAGTACATTTAATATAGTTTCCAGTGCTATGAAGATAGTACTCCACCCCTTAAGTTGCGTCAATGTAAATCCTACTGATTTCTGAATAACTCAAAGCTTGTATTTTCTTGTGCTTATTCTGAGCTAATGGGGAAATTCCCCACACGTTATTTGAGCTTCTGTCTTCAGTTTATTGCCGTTGTTTCTGGTTTCAGCACGGATGGTTTTATTCGAGAGCGGAGGCAATGAAGCCTTTATGAAGAAGCAATCGAGAAGGGATTTAACAAAGTGGGAGGGAAGTTTTTTTCCCTATTGATGAAGCACGAGGCCTAAACGCCATGTAGGCGGCCGCTCTGAGTGACAGAACATCTCGTATTAGCCAGGATTTCGTTGAGCTAAAACAGCGAGCCATGGCAATTTAAAACGCAAGCCATCCGCGTTCTTTATGCGCTGTCAGGCCCACAAGGCAACCACAAACCCTCCCCAATGTTTGTGTAAATTCCATCCATTAGACACACGCTGATAGACAAGTGACAATCTGATTGCCTGTATAAGGTAAAACAGCATTTAAGAACATATTTATGAAACTGAGTTATCATAAGAGAAATATAAGCATTCATGAACCACAGATTATTGTCTCTGTTGGACATTACATGAGAATATTACAGGAGAAAAATTCTTCCGACACCGGGACTTGAACCCATGACCTTTGGCTATTCGCGCCAATGCTCTACCAATTGAGCTAAGCCGGGGTTCAATTCACAGCGCCAGATGGAACCTCTGTCCTATGACTGATTGCCCTATTGGTCAATTCCAGATGGAACCTCTCACCTATGACTGATTGCCATATTGGTCAATTCCAGAGGTTCCATCTGGCGCTGTGAATTGAAATCCGGCTTAGCTCAGTTGGTATAGCATTGGCGCGAATAGTCAAAGGTCCTGGGTTCAAGTCCCGGTGTCGGAAGAATTTTTCTCCTATAATATTCTCATGAGTTATCATAGGTAAGCTAATTCCACGAGAGTTGACGAGTTTATCGATAGATTTGCGACTGCGCAGCAGAAGCTAATTTATCTGATGAAACTAGTCAATTCTAGTTGGATTTATAATGACTATTCCATGAATAAAAATGTAACGGATTATACGAATAATAATATTACCTTTGTACTTTGTTGTATAAAAACAAAACTAACAGCTGCGAGATCACGGCCTACTATGAATCAACCATCCATGAAACCGATTCGAGTTACCATGTGGTGGACAGTGCTACCAATGGTGCATATAAGACAATTCAGGTAAGCTAACAGCAGAACAGAATGAAAGTACACCAACTGGCTTGCAACGAATGGAAATTGTGTTTTAACCAATATAGCCCTACATTTATATTATTTCAATTTCCAAACAAGTTATGTTGAATAAAATAATATGTTTTCGTGCTGTTTAATGGCAGCATGTGACGTATTAATCACCGCACGTTGATGCCTTACGTGTCCAGTAACGAAATGACATTTTATCAGGTAAAATGTCTTCCTCGCATTAATAGCAAGCATTTTATAAGATAAACGATCGTGATTGGTCTATATCCGAGGAATTGATAAACGTTATTGGTCAATATCAAACACGCGGCTTATGAGTGGAATAGTCAATACAAAATACAAGTAGAATGCATTCTCCATCTACTGGTGTGGAATTCACCATCGCCAATAAGTCAGAGATATGGAGGGTATTATGCAGTTGGTAAACTAGATTCCTGCAGTGGATAATAACGCAGTACAGTAGGGTTTTAGTTCACATGTTAGCAGTTTGGTTGAACTGGATAAATCCATTGTTATTTTCTGTTAATAATTCTGCATTATTATTTACTTCAATAGTAAAAACTGTTACAACATTGCAGTGACTAGAAAAAGGTGTGAAATAAAATGATGAAATTACTTTTCCTCAATATCTCAAAACAATATTTCCATGCCTTCATTTTGCAGAAATCAAGATAATGCATCACCTTAGCAACATGTCCAATAATGTAGGCATTAAAGGTTTCAAATATTTAAAAACAAACAGTATCTTTAAGCACATGTACAGTTCATGTAAGTATAATGAAATACTGAAAGAACCCTTCATAAGTTACTGTTTATTAATTATTAGACATAATCAGGTGTGTGTTTCCAAGTGCAGTCAAGGCAACTGTTTTCTGTTTATTTAATTTGTAATTGTTCAGGTTAATTAATTCAGAGTTATCTTTAAGAATAGAATTGAATAATCTGGTAGAAAACTAGAGCTGTGTTTTAGACCTGTAGATGTGAAACGTTTAAAGGATTTGCTTGATTTCGTCTTGTATCGTATGTATGGGGATGTGGTCTAAAGCCATACTGTATTAACGTAACTTAATAAAATCAGGTAAACTGATGTAACACACACAGACTTGTTTCTGAAAATAGTATTTTAGGATTTATTTTTTATTTGTAAGTTTGACGATTGCCATTTACAATTTCAACGCCACCCGAATGCTCTTGGTTCAGAAATGGATGTAAATACAATGAATTACATTCTTTCACAGTAATAATAGGAAGGAAAATTT
Organism: Ectobius pallidus; assembly: GCA_964059195.1. Classification (NCBI taxonomy): domain Eukaryota; kingdom Metazoa; phylum Arthropoda; class Insecta; order Blattodea; family Ectobiidae; genus Ectobius; species Ectobius pallidus. The sequence goes on along the minus strand of CAXKWD010000003.1, from coordinate 2,216,327 downwards.
AAAAATAATAAACATGAAAAATATCTGTTCTAATAAACATAGTTATTTTCTTAAGTTTGCATTTGTTCAGATTAATTAATTCAGAGTTATTTTTAACAATGCAATTGAATAATCTGGTACAAAACTAGAGCTGTGTTTTAGATGTGAAACGTTTAAAGGATTTGTTTGGGTTCGTCTTGTATCGTTTGTATGGGGATGTCGTCTAAAGCCAGACTGTCTATTAATGTAACTTAATGAAATATATTTATAAATTTTATAGTTAACTTACTATGTACGTTAAATTGGGAAAACGTAAATTTAGACGGATAGTCAAGTGGTTTAGAGAGACAAATTTTAACAGACCTAATATATTTTTTTAAGGGAAATTAATGGAGAAAGCGTAGTTTTTTAAGCTCCTCCCCGTACATGATAATGGACTGTGTTATAGATAAGTAGACTATTCTTAAATCGTGCATTTTTAGAATTGCGCGAAGGATGACAAATGTAGGCCTGTATATTGTTCTGTTAAGTAAATATGTATTTTGCGTAAGTTCTTCCCGGGCTATCAGCCGAGTCGAAGATTTGTCCTGTATTAAATGTTTACCAATCTTAATTCTAAATATTTCAAGTAAGAACGTTTACACTTGATCCAATCCAGTAACTGAGATGATCTATCTAGTAGTCCCACAGTCACATCTCTATATTTTCTAAATCTAAATATGATATTAAATTTCAATCACAATTCTACAAGAGATCATAACAGATTTGTAAATAAAGCCTACGTTGTACGTTCTAGCAAGATATTCCCAAATCATTTTCTTAATGAAACTACTGTAGATGTTTAGAAACTGAAGCTACGTCGCTTTGAAATTACACACTTCAGCGGATCGCAGAAAATGTAAGTAAAAGCGGATCTGTACTGACTACGTAAAACAGTCACAATAGCGTATTAAGTATTACTATATATATATAAGGCTTTGTCCTGACTGACTGACTGACTGACAGAGAATCAACGTAGAGCCTAAATTATAACGGGTAGAGACTTGGAATTTTGACAGTACCTTCATTTTATAATGTAGGTGCTCACTAAAACAAAATTGATTTTAAATGCCAAAAATCAAATGTTTTTGGGAATACTTAATCCCTTTTTACACAGAATTATCAAATCCAAATCACAGTTCACATGACAACATATTGTTTGCCAGTGGTCTCAGATGGGTTTCGAAATAAATGAAACGTGTCTCTGACAAATTAGAGAAGCTTTCAATATAATTCATGTTATAAATAAATATTAAAGAATGAAATCCACTAAAATAATGCAGTCACATAACTTTCTCTACCCTGGACATAGAGAAAATAATACGAGGTATGATAATATGTTTTGGGGAGAGAAATATGAAAGTGATATTGCATTTCTGTTTTAATTTCATCCCCAAAACGGGTTTATGGTAACATGAGAGTGAGAAATAAATATTCCTCAAAAACAATACAATTTTATGTTAGCGGAATTTCTGTTTCTTATTTGAACCCCTACCAGACTTGCTGTGCACTGTACAAGCGATGGGATGCAAAGTTCTTCATCCTCTATGAGCCATAAAAAGGTAGCCTATATCAAGCGTTTTCTGAGGGAATAGTTTGAGTGTGATAAGTCATTCTTCCTATTTCAAATTCTAAATACCTACATAAGGGCTTAGAATTTAAAAATCGAAAGTCCTACACAAGTTAATTCCCAATTACAAAATAAAAAACCCGGGCGACGCCGGGCCTCTTAAGCTTGTAGGCTATAAGCTATTTCAGGGACATATGATTGTACGCCTATCGATTTAGTTCGCCTTTACATAGTAGGATATTCATAAGTCACTAAAAAATTTAAATTGATTTTTTTTTAACTGGTTCAAAACGAACTCATTTTACTTGAGAAAATTACTTCGTTCTTCGCATTTTAAAATGTTAACAATGATATTTTTAGGGAGAAAGCTGCGGGGAAAGCATCGGCTGATTTTAAACGATAACGACCAAAGCTATTATTCTTACAAACCCGTGCCGGACCGCATAGAAAACACTTAACATAATGATTATGAATTTCAGGCGAACTATTGTATGCAATAGGATACATCATGGATTTAAGGGTTAAAAATGATTAATAATCATCAAAAAATGACAGAGAAAAACCTTAACAATTCGCCATGAAGTTCCATTCGTTTTAGAGCAATCATTTTATACTGGCCAGCAAAGGCTATAGGGGATAACTTAATAAAATCCAATAGCAAAGAAAGGATAAAAAATCTATGCCAGTTTACTGTAATACAGCCTAACACTGTGTTTTACAAAACAGCTCTTTTTACCTTTATAGATGCTTGTATCAGTATTAATGAAATTATATCTTCGAAATATCGTGGAATTTGTTGGATTTCATGAAATGTGTACGAAAATACGATTTAAAATTGTAATTGTTAGTGTATTCTCCACATTTCATGGAATGTACGGTAGTGAGATTTATGTTTGCAAATGGGTAATTTAATTAAGCCTATCGAAATTTCCCTCAATATAGGCTGCCACATGGACAATAGAACTTAGAATAATATGAAAATTGAAATATCACATATATAATAATAATAATAATAATAATAATAATAATAATAATAATAATAATAATAATTCGTTTATTTTTTCTCTTTCGCTTTGCCACTCAAAAAATTACAGTTAAAAATGCAATTACTTATAATTAAATATAACAAATATAATGATATAACAAATCCCCACCTAAGATAAAATTATCTTTTATTCTGTTTTATCTTTCAACTCTGAAACTAAAATTATTTTCATTGCCAATAATGTTTTATAATAATTTTGGTTGTTCCTTATTTATCACCGCTGTATTTGAGTACACTTGATCTCTGTCTATAAAACAACTTATTTTGCAAAATATAATCAGAAATAGAAGTGAACAACGAAATGAGTCACTCCACTTTGGGGGCTATGGAAATTTTAAAAAATTATAAAAATTATACTCCCAGCGTTAGGACAAAGCGATTCCCCAAAAAGAATCAATTTTCAGCCCGTAACTGCTACAAAAATTAAAGTAAGAATATATATTTAAAAATATTATTGGCCTATGAAGCATTTTATCGGTCTATAGGCCTACTAGGTTAGGTTGTGCGCTAAATTGGAACCCAAGATAATCCCGTTTCTTCTTTGTTCTATTAAGTTGGATTTATGTAATAAAACGCGTTGTCTTTTGCTTATCTTTACAATTTTATTTACAAAGCCTACACTAAATTCGCACACTTCTTTTCTGACCACTCGAACCTCCGCATTTTAGGCTTAGCTCTGATTACAACAAGGGAATATACGACGCCTCACAGCAAATGAGACGAAAATTACTCAAATAAAGCCAGGAATCTTCCAGCGTGGGCCTACTTTTGTTTAGATTTATAATTCTGGCATAATAATGCAGGTAGGCCTATTTGACAGTTTGAAAACAAGACAAATTACAACATATTTATTTTTCGATCACTTTTAACTTTAAAAAAATCATCAAGACTATGGAAGGGATTTCTTATTTCCCATTGTACAGTGTGTTTGTACGCGTAACATGGGACCTAAATTTAATATGAATCTACTATTTTTAAATGTTAATGAATAGGCCTAATCGTTAATGTTGGTAGCCTAAGACGTGAACAAGCCTGTACTTGTACAAGAAGCGCGTGCAAAAGATTAACTACAGAAAAGTAGAGATATTTCCAAGTTCGTACACTGAAAACTGTCTAATGTCCTCCGGCGTTTAGATCATAATTTCTTTAAAGCCCCAAAATAGCACAATATGGAAATTAGGCTCTCAAAAAATGGCAAAAATACTATTGCCATCGCGGCTTAATGGCTTACATGATTTCTCTTTTAAGTCTGATAAACATACAGATGGGGACGAACCAATCTTTCTCTACTAATTTGCTTCAAAAACGGATTATTAAAATTTGTCTGTCTAAAGCTCTCAACTAAATCAATATTTTACGAATTTAACGTACTTACAAATATATTTTATTATTATTATTAATATTGTTACTATTGCATCTCCGTTTTATTTGTCCCTATTTTGCCATGGCATATTAGGGTTATATTTCAACACATTTGACTTTACATATATATATATGTGTGTGTGTGTGTGTGTGTGTGTATGTGTATTGCAATGCCTACAAAAATGTATGATTAGGCCTACAACTTAGAACCACCCGGATGGGTGCACTAATTAGAAATAATTATATATTACTATTACAGTACATTGGAACAATAATTACAGGTACTTACAAATTACTCATACCTATCTGGATATACTAAATTATAAATACAGTTACTTTTACCTTCATAGTTACAATAGTTACAATTAACTACTAGTTAGGCCTACTAATGCCCTTGTGAATAAAGTGAAATTAAAATTTTAGATTTCTGCTGGTTATAGTGATCTGTGAATATGAGTTATGAGGTTTTGAAATTCTTGGGAACAACATTTCTTTAGGAAAATGTAACCTAGGGGTTTCCTATAGTGCCCTGAACATTCTTCAACGTGAGAGATTAATAGCCATCGGGGTCGTTCGTAGGTATGATATTCAAATAAGAACTCGTCGTTCTCTTCACATTTACATATGGAATAATTTGAATTTTGAATTCTGAAGCGAGTAAAATATGTTTCGAATTTTCCGTGGCCAGAGATGAACGACATTCAAGCTTTACATCACATCCCCATAATTTTTAATTTTTGAAATAATTATCGCGGGCCATCGCTTGATTTTGTAAGTCCATCCTGGTCAATTCATTTGTTTAGAATATAAAGGCCCGAAGACATATGAAATTTTCAACCTACACGGAAGAGGGATCATCAATATAGGCCTAAATATGGTCAAACATTGTTCGACTTGGACGAAACTCACTATGCAGGGGTTTTCTGGGCCAGGGAAGTCTAATCTGAGGTCGCTTTTACCAGGCGACACTATCTAATCGTGGTTTGTAGTCCATGTGATTTAGGTGGTAATAAATATAATGATTTAACTATTATGCTCTTAATTTTTACTTTTTGAAATAATTATCGCGGGCGAAGCCGCGGGCACATGCTAGTAACTTATACATGAAACAAGACATAACCAAATTAATTCCTTCACTTGGACCTAAAATGAATCTGCAGGTTATTTTTTAACATTGAGATTTAATAACCTCATACCAAAACTACAGCTATGTTTTACGCCTAAAATAAACTATCTCAGAAATTTGGTACAGTGTGTAATTTATGTTAAATTCTGAAAATATTAGCCTAATTCAGACGGATATTCAAGAGGTTTAAATAGGGAAATTTCAATAAAACTTTTTTTACTGGAGAAAAAATAGTTTATGATAATAGGGGAGCGCAGGATAACACATTTATATATTCTTCTACGTCTCCTGTTAAATTAAATATATAATTTGTTTGTCCCATCTGAAATGTTGATCAATTATAAAACATAAATACTTGACTTAATCGGAGACATATTATAGGCCCTAGTAGATTACACATTTACTTTAAAATATGTAGAATCAACTCTTGGTAATAATATAATGTTTTGTTGGTTGCTTCGGTGCAATAACAACCATATATTTCATCGTTAACTAATTAGGTAACATTTCTCCCCTGATCTCCCTTGGGAGAGAATGTGGTATTTCTCTCCTGGTTTTGTTAAGCTAGAAACCGACCGAATCTAGCTCCGGCTGTCGAAAAGTTTGTCGCGTAATCCTAATCAAAACCCTTGTTAGAAATATCGAGGCCTACATCGACTTAGCAAATTAAGACTTTGCAAAAACGCGAATTCAACACGGCCTATGTCATTAGAATTCGCCTAATTATTTGCGAAACCGTGTCCCAGTATTTGCGAACTGAAATATGTCGTTATGCAGTTTTCATCTCTCTTAGGCCCAAATATTTTCCTAAGCCCAATTATACAAATATAATACCAGACAAAAAGAAAACCTCATAAAACCTAGTATTAGATTAGAAAAGTAGGTATATTATAAAAGTTATAAATATCAACAGTTATTGTTTTTAACAAATTACTTAGCACAATTGAGCATTTATTCATTAATAAATTTAGTAATACTCTATCTAAATTCTAAAGAATAAGGCCTTTTACTCTATTGAAGAATTCTTAAATGATTATATTTAGCCTATAGAGGAGAATGCAATAGTTTAAATATGATGTTTTATATGCAATTTAAGAACTTGTATTTTGTGTGTATTTTTTTATTGTGTGTAGGCTATATATTTTAAGTTTTTTATGTGATTTCTGTATTGATGATGCCTATTGTAATCTTCTTATTTCATGGCAAATAAAATTCTTGATTCTTGATTCTGTTTTGGAAAACACATTTTGATTATGTTCTTCCCGAAGAGTAACTGAGTTATTGATTATTAAAACTACACCCAATCAATTCTCATTTTTGACGTAAAGAAAATAAGTATAGTCAGGTAGGCCTATATAAATTATTTGTTCAAATTCTCCTAATAGCCCATAAATATATACAAAATAACGTTTCATAGAAAAGAAGCTAGAGCAAAAATCAAAGCTTACTAGACTGAGGTTAGCGTTTATCTGGGGACAGACCCCGGTTTTACCTTTCTGTCCAGAATTCATTTTAAACTCCTGGATTTCCAGATCATCCTTAATCTCAAAACTAAAAGATAATTTCTAAACCTGATGTTCACTGTGTTAGCCTATGTTGGGATACGAAACGTTTTGCTCTTGAATTCCGTTGTCTTTCAAACTGACAGAGTTTATCAATACTATCAATAGGCTATAACTTCGTTTGTCTTACAGACTCTTGAATTACTTTATATTTTACTGTGTTGATTATTCTGTGGAAATTAATGAGGAGTGATACTAAAATATCTAAACAGAAACTGCAACATGTTTGTGTTGATTCGAAATAAAAATCTGTCCAGTAGACCTATTAATTATTTGATTTTCATAGCTAATCCCAGGGACCATAGGCCTATGCCCCCCAAGCACTTTCGACCCTCCCTGAAATTATTCTCTGGCTACGTCACTGCTGTGATTAGAATTATCATCAGGGCCGGATTTTGTTGACCTTAAGATACTTAAAAAAATGAGCTACAAAATGACTGGAATAATACAGAAAAATTACCAAAAAATTAATAAAAACAACCCAAAAATTTATGTGAAAATGTCAGATTTGTGTCTACAGTATTCTACATATATGTTTTGATCCAATTATGTTGATGCTTGTAATTACATACATTGAAAATACTTAATCCCTTTTTACATAGAATTATCAATTCCAAATCACAGAACATATTGTTGCCAAATGGTATCAGGTGGGCTTCGAAAAAACAATTGAAATGCACTTTTGACAAATAAGAGAAGTTATCAAAATAATTCATGTTATAAATAAATATTACAGAATGAAATCCACTAAAATAATGTAGTTAATTGGTACATAGGGTTAAATGCAAACAGCAAACACCGTCTTTCTGTATCCAAATTAAAATTACAACAAGATCTATTTATTTACGCTTATTTAGAGTTCCGATAATATTCAATGTAAGTGTACAAAATCTCTATAGGCTATGATGCAAGAAACAACACAAAATGAAAAAAGGATTTTAAAAAATACCTAAAAATATGAACTAAAAAAAATTACCTAAAATTGTAAAATGGGAAAAATGACCTAAAAATTAACATGTTTATAATCTAAGAGCCATGATCAGAATATCTGCACTAGTGGGCAACGTCCATCATGTAGGAGTTAAAAGATGACATGTCATCAAAATCCGGGCCCTGATTATTACCATTTTTATTCACCTAATTAGGCGGTGTTAATTTTCTCAGTTTGTGGTAATTAATGAAGAGTGATATTCCAGTATCTAAACAGAAACTGCAACACGTTTCTGTTGATTAGAAATAAAAATGTGTCCCGTAGACCTATTAATTATTTGATTTTCATATTAAACACATAAACTGCTACATATTGTAGCAAGCCGTCCGTTCCTGTCTAAAAATTACTCACATAAAATTGTCAAAATGTTCCCGGATTCATTGGAAAAACCTGGTAAATTTATATTAGATAGTGAAAACATGAAAATTAAGATCCACTGACGGATGTTGCAGGGCAATCTGAGACGCAGTAAATTAGAAGATGTTTATAACTTATCTGATGGACAGGTTAGCAAAGACGCAAGAGAAAGCCGGTGACAAAAACACGCGTGACGCATGAATTAAGAAATCCCGGAGTTTGAAACAATTGCTTCAGCCTGACGTCACTCAATCAATAGCCTTCAGTAACGCCACGAAATAGCCTACACCTTAATCCTTTAGAATATAATAGTTTGCCTTAAATTACTAATAAAGTAATGGAAAAAAACTCGAAAGAAAATTTTAAAATTAATGTAAAATTATAAGAAATAAACTATTGGCATATTCATTTGTTAAACTGTTTTCTTCGCAGTCCGACACGGGTTTATAATTAGTGTGAGAAATTGAGGCTCGGGTATATAAGGGTTTTGAGATACTTTGCATTGATTATTAAGTGCCAGTATGGTACTTTATGAGATTGTGTGGGGGACGAAAAAATGTCTGTCTGTCTGTCTGTCTGTCCGTGCGTCTGTACGCACCATAACTCAAGTACGCTTTTTCGGATTTTCATGAAACTTGGTATAAACATTCATAATGTCGATGGGAAGAACCCTATTGATATTGAACCAAATCGGTTCACCGGTACCGGAGTAATGCCCAATTTAGTGCCTATTTTAATAAATTATGGCGCCTTTCTCAGAGAAAGGCGCCATCACTCAAATACGCTGTAACGGATTTCCATGAAACTTGGTATACCCATTTATGACGTCCATGAGAAGTGCCCTATTGAATTTGAACCTAATCTGTTGACCGGTACCGGAGTAAACCCCAATTTAGTGTATATTTTAAAGACGCGGTAACTCAAATACGCTTTACCGGATTTTTATGAAACTTGGTATACACATTTACAATGTCCATGGGAAGACGTCTATTCATAATGGATAAAATCGGTTGATCTGTTTCGGAGTAATGCTTAATTTAGTGTCTTTTTTGTGGCAATATACGTATTCGAAAGAATTTATAAAAAAAATGAAAATCATTTATCTTGACAACATAGCCTATTCTTTTACTGTGATCTTATAAGGCCTTGGAAATTAAAATACAGGTAGCTATGACAAAAAACATATTGATTTACATGCGCTTATCCAACTAGACCGTTAAAATGACCCAGGTGGCCGAGATGGTAGACCTTTCTTCTTCCGTAAGCCCTGCTTAATGAATAAATCTGAGTTTTACTTGGAAATCAATTTTTAAAAAAACATATTCTGCATATCATAATTGCAGTCATAACTGATTAAACAAAAACATACTGGCACTTTTTTACATCAGTTTACCTGATTTTATTTGGTCAATTGAATCGTTTATTTCAAAAACCAGTCAAGCAACAAAAAATCCAAAATTGAGTTATTGGGCGATTGCTGTTGTGTATAGGTATATACATCGTTCAGTGCACAAACAAGTCAAATGCTGTCCCCATGTGATGGTGAAGCAAAGCCTTGAAATCCATGTTTAGTGCAGAAAGAAGTCAAGTGACAGCACTTGGCTGGTTTCTGTTCTAAACCGCGGGATTTGTGGATTGATTTCCCTTTGATGGGACAAATGTCCAGAGAATTGAACGAAGCACTTTAAAAAGGTCCCAATAAATGTGAAAAAAATACAAGATTTAAAAGCTCTAAAACCCTACTTGGTTGGATACGAAGAGTTGTATGAGAATATTTTTCAATGGCCTACAACGGAAGCAGAATGCGCTTTAGAGCAAGTGTATGATGACGAATAGTCATTCCAGAACAAATATGTATCAATGCCAATAATATTAAACACTTTAAAAAGTTCACGTTTAATTTTACTTTTTAAGTCCCTGATAAAAATAGAATATTTCATACCACATTTACAATAGTGATGGTTGTTTGTTTCAAAAACCAGTCAAGTGCACACTTATTATTATTTGTTTACATCTGTTATGTTTATCAAACAGTTAGACAAATGGATAACTTTCATTGGAAAAAATATCAATTTTATAAAAAAAAGTTTTAGCTTGCTAGGAAGTTTTCTTTGATTTACTCAAAATCAAGAATTTGTTGCTTGACTGGTTTTTGAAATAAACGATTCAATTTAGGCTAACTTATGCCTGTAGCTAAAATAAAATACTTATTTGAATATTGAAGTATAGACCTGCAGGAGATCGGCCTAGTTAATCATCTACGAAACATCCAATGACGTATTAGTGAAGGCCTATCCACGAATATGTTAACTGAACAACCAACTGGCCTACATTCCAGACCAGTAAGAGGGAGTTATGCTATACTTGGTAATGCTTTGCCGCAATAAAATCTCAGTTGTGGGCCTAAGCTAATTTTCCACAATCAACGGTGCATTATTCGCTGGCCTATAGGCCTACACCATACATGAAGAACAATTCCGCCAAAGAGAGGTGGAAAATAGGTTATTATTATTATTGTATCTCCTATTTTTACAAAACCCTATTTCACCTTCCGGTAGGTAGGCTATGTTAGGGTTATAGTTACATTTTCAATTACATCTTTCATAGCCTATACACTCACTCCTTATGCTAGAATTATATATTAATACGACGTAGTCAAGAACAAAGATGGATAAATAGATCAGTTTTCGAAGTGTTTTTACATTACATAGAGAAAATACTTATTGTTTATAATTTTCCATGAATATGGTTAACAAATTCATTGAGTTTCCTGTAGCAGCACTTCTGCGATAGTATAGGCCTACTGGTGAAGGGTGGATCAAATGTCTTATTCCATTTGTCCAAGTGCATAGGTTATTGAAATTAGGCCTAAGTGGGTTGGGAATGAAAATGATATCAAAAACTTGCGGCTGTGACCACTGTTGCAACAATCCAACGCCAGCTATTAACAAGACCGTATTTAATTGTGAAATTTATTGAAGATGGCCTTGCTCGGTTGTCAAACTTGATTCAATTGTTTATAACAACACGACAAGTAGAGATCTGATATTCTGTAAATAGGTGGACAGAAGGGGGCCATGAAACCACACCTAAACGGGAAAGTACTGAATAATTTGCGGGGTTTTTGGGCTAGGAAATTCGAATATGAGATATTTTTTTCTCCCGGAGCGGCGCAGTTTTTTCGTGAAACGCACCTCGATACAGTGTTTTTTAGCTTTTTAACTATGAATGTTTTAACTGTTGATGCATATTCTGGGTAAGGTTCATGAATCTGTGGTTTGTTTTAATAGTTTCATTTCGAAAATGTATGCCCATTTGGCAGCACAAGATTCGTTTAGTTTATTTAATTATTTGCATTTATTGTGTCAAAACAATATAATTAAGAATAAAATTATGTAATTCCTGCAATTTATTTAAAAACGATGCCAGTAATAATAAATATGTCATAATTATTTTTCTGTTAAATAAATGATTTAAATAAAACATCTAGCAGTTGAGTAAATAATAGCGGGGACCTGCTAGTAGGCTAATGTAATATAAGAGGCAATACAGGGATTAGGCCTAGACCTACAACGTATCTTAATCTCCTATATTGTTAGGCCTAATCAAGGAAAGAGAAATCTGCTTGAAAAATTCTTGAAAGCCGAAATTCTAACCCATATTCAAGAAACAAGCAAAGGGTATTTGCGGATGAAAATTTCACTATAGCCTACCAGCTAACATGATAGTCTACATTCTTAGCCCTAATCTGTTGGCATCAGTCAAGAAACACACTAAGAGACCAGTAGGCCTAACATTCAACCACTGCGGCCTAAAAACTATTTGTAACGCATAAATGAAATAACCAGCCAATGTCGTTAACTTACTGTCATAGTATCAACATCGACAATAGGCCTAGGGAAAGAAACGCGGGAAAAGAATTTAAAAATACTATTGAATTTCACATGTGTGACTAAGAGTCAAGAAGAAGGCAATATTTGCTGACGACACTGTATTCATGGCGTACGAACATATAGCCTATAGCCTATGGGATTGGTTGACAGATTAACGAAGAAAGGCAGCTGTTTTAAGATACTGTAGGCCTACTTTTTGCATTTAACACGACCTCTATGTGCAGTTGGTCTAAATATCACTGATAACTGTCTGTATGACCGATGTAGCCTACTCACTGAAGGAAGATGAGTACAGCAAACGTAAAAATGATGTTGGACCTCGGCCTATTTAACACGGCCCCCTTTGAACAGTTAAATACCACCAAGAGAATATTTGCGGACGCCTGTGTCCTCGGTCTATAGACTTACTGAATGAAAGTAGGCCTACTCTTTAGATTTAATACGAGGCCTATGTGGAATTATATTATAAGTCATGGAAAATAATAGTAACTTATAATTTATTTGCTGATGACATTGGCAATCTAATTTATTACAGGAAGTACCATCTTGATAACATCGATGTTTGTGGTTCTGTGATAATGGCAAGATGAACCCCTTCCTATTTAAAATAAGTTTAGATTTAGGCCTAGATCTACCTAAAAAACATCTCACAAAAATCGAATACCCACAATGAAGAGCCCGATTTATATAGGCTAATACCCACATAGCTTAGTGATGTGAAATTTTTTGTTCGTTGTGATAGTGTCTAGCTCGTATCCTTTGCCCTTGGTTAGGACTATATGTCTTCTAAAGAAAACTCTGTAACGGTAGGTATGCTTTGAAATTGTGGCAACCTTTTTAACAAAGGAAGCTATTAAATTAGAAAAACCAAATAGCCTACGAACTGATTGAAACTTAAACAAATAAACAACGGCAGACTAATTAAATTATAATTATAATTTAGTACTTATATGGCGGAAGGTTTGAGAGGACTGAACATAGTTGTAGGCTATATAGTTCACCTTTCAGGTCTCAATATAGTCTACTTCTGATTGGATGACGAGGTGATCGCGGAAAATATGGAAATCTCACATGAAAATCCTTTCGAACAAATTTTATTTAGGCCTACAACTACAATTATTATTTAGAAACGAAAGTTTTCTGTACTTTTTCAGAAAAATCCGGTCATTGTATGATTGTTTTTCGTTTGGATGTTGAAAAACTCTTGTTTATTAAGTGAGTAGGGTTTTTCTTTTAATATAAGCAATCTTGTAAATTCGTCTGTGGGCTCTAAATTTAAAATCTATGAGGAACATTGCAGTAAAAGAGCTGGTTTCCACGAACGATAATTTTAACACGCGGATAAAAATCCTCACATTCCACATGGCCTACTCTATTACTGTTACATCTTGTATTTTTGCTTTTACACGTCAACAGCAGCGAGAAACTTAAAAGTGGTGGAGAGAAAAATGTTTGCGGACGACCTAGCGTTTATGCATTAGTCCTCACAGCATGGGTACTCACTCTGCGGCTGCTCATTCATGTCATCCGCCTTGACAGGCGATATCTTGATGCTTCTTGAGGGTCCTAGGTTCACCACGAGTGAAGGCACCACCCGGTGGTGGTGATGGTCCGTCGCCAGCGTGGTAGCGGGACTGGGACTGCTGGCAAGGCGACAACCACCACCACCCCCACCACACAGGTCCGCCTCCGGCCGCCCCCACAACCAGCCGCCTCCACCCGAACGCTCCACCACGGCGATGTGAGAGTTTGAACTGGAGATGATCACACGTGCTGTGGGATAACACTCGCGGTCACACACGGCCGTCACTCGCACCCGGGCACTACTGCGCTGCGCTCGCTCCGCGCACTTCGCCGGCCGAAAACCCACTGAGCCCTGCGCCTGCGTCTTAGCCAGGCCCGCCCCCCGCGCGAGCCCATTCGTTAACTCCTGACCCCACCCAGCCCCGGCCAAAAGAAAATGGCTGCTCACAAGCAAGCCGAGGCATCGATCCACCGCCCTGAAACGCCAGCCAATCAGCGACGAGACCAGCTCCGGGATATTTCATATTTATTCCCTGCATTTTCTGGCATTGCAAATAATTTGTCTTATCACGGCCTCCTATTTCGCAACTTACACACATATGCACTCCAATGCCGTATGCATGGCCTTCTGTAACAAACATAATGAGCGCGTCTAATTCGCAACAATGACACTGTTTTCAATATTCTAACCTGAACGCATTCTGTAAATACATTACAGACTTTTAACCTGACTATCGTTTACCAATCCAATGTAAGGATATGTGACATTTCAGCCAATCACCGCTGCCTACCGCCGTATTTTAATCCCGCTTATGTTCTTGTTTTTGCAAGCTTAGCCTATGCGAATTCCTACCAGTATACAGAATAGTATATTGCGATACAAGTGCCGTAAGCGGTGTATATGGATCGAGGAAAGAGTTTTTTTCAATTTCCGAGATCCGTTATGCGCTTACGGCACGAGTATTGCATGCTATTTTTTGCACGATGATTATTTATATCAATTTAATTATGTTAATTGTAATATTACCAGGCGCGGCTCGTGGCTGTGAAGTTAGGTGAAGAGCTAGAGAGCGGCCTAACTAGGAAGACGCCTGACACCGGTAAGGGTAGATTGCCTGGAATGGAAGCCTACCATTGCATTGCATCGCACCGTATGAAGAGCGCATGCGTAAGTGAAGTAGCACTTCACCTACTTCCCCTGAATAACCGCCACTGAATATTACCTGAAATGTATATAGATTCTTGAAGATAGATGTTTATTTCAGAAAGTGATTCGCATGTGTTTGTTGCTATGGGAACCGAATATTTGTCCTGGGGGCCTTGTCCATAAAGGCTTGTACTATGATGAGTGCCGTAAGTAAATTCTTACCGCACGGAAATTTGTTTTGTTTCCATAGCAACAAGATTGCGTGCGGGAATGTCAACTTACGATCCACGGCAACAATATTCGTAAGTAGGCCTATACCACTAATTAGTTAAGTCGTGCAAAAATATCTTTAACCTATAGCTTCTTTGACCTAATCGATTAATCGTAAACATCATCGAAACATCTTCGATAAACTTATAGGCTAATAGTGACTTCCACCATCATATTTTAATTTCCATTATTGCGTTTTCAATAAGTGATCATTCAATTAGTATGGCCATAGCCCCCTATTATTACCAAAAGAGTTGAATCTAAAAATATAAAACAACAGATTTATTTAAAGAAAAGTGTCGATAATAACCGCTCGCAGCGTGACCATCGCTACGATATATCTGGTTTCGATTACAAATACACAAATAAAGATGTTTCGTCCATTTTCATGTATTTAAATATTCGTTAAATGATTAATTTTGTAACCATTCGCTAAATGCCCACAATAAAATAATAACTTATTAATGAAAGTATATAAGCGAATTGATCATAGCCTAATTTCTACATAACCCGTGTTACTAATAATCCCTATACAACTGCCACTGAGTTTGTAACGACGCAAATAGCGACGTGCATAATCAACGATAGGAGACCATTCCTAAACAAAGGAAGGGTTGGGGGACCGCAACTAATCGATATTGAACATTTTCATGATTATCGATACTGCCCTGAATTTTATTTGAATTACAGAAAAGGAGAGGTGCGCATGCGTCGACGGTGAATCGACGAGGGAGACGTGCGGAACCAAAAAGACGGTTAGTAGTACGTGCCTGACCACGAGAGAGAGAAGTTGAAAAGGCAGAAGGGAGAAGACGAGATTGGGATGTGTGACAGCGGTAGAGGCGTTCTGGCATAATGGTGTGTCAGACTTTCATCTAAAGGAAATTCTGGTTGTGAATTTCCTTGACACGGCTATATGGAGATAGTCATTAATCAGAAGAATACACCAAGTCGGCCCGTACGAGACACCGCTACAGCGAACACCAGCTGTGAGAGTGAGTCGTGACTGCTCGCTCTGAATAAGAGCAGATATGGACATCAGGAAGTAATGGAAGACAACTCAGGATCGGAGGATAAGTTGGACATCACTGGTTGAGTATAAGCGTCTAGACTTTTTTTTCTTATTGTTTGGGGAGTGAGAAAATTGAGATATCCCTTTTTTTTTAAGGATGGTTTCTAAGTCATGTATGGCGATTAGACACCGTATGGAATAATAGAATAGAATAGAAACATAGAAGTGAGAATTCTAGAAGTAAAGTGATGAAATCCAGTAATCCAACTATTTTCTATTTCTGGTCTAAATTAATTATAAAAGAGCAGTCTAGAGCCTAACAACTGAATGCCACAGATATATCTCTTCACTTTAAGTTTTTTTGGGTGATTGTCCCACGAATGAATACATAGCTAGGGGCAATTGGTGATGCTCATAGAAACTTTGTTATTTTTGAGACAGGACGCGAGGGGAGTACGGAAGAAAAGTAATTAAGGGGCATGCTTAGTACTTCTTACGAGGGCCCCTCCCTCTTGGGTTTCTTTCAGGTGACGGGTGACTATCTATAAATAGATTTCATGCTGGCCTGTAATGTTAAGTTATGTTTTTTATAGAGATTTATCTACAAGCGAAGGTGTATGGAATATGGTAGAGGGGGATAAGAAGTGGAAAGATTGAAGGGCAAAAGAAGGCCTACGAGTGGTAGTGCATTAGGTGTGTACCATTGGAAAATTTACATGTTAGGGTAGAAGTAGAAGTCACTAAAGGGGTTATAGAGAAGCTTACTAATCTGGGCGTGAATTAGTTTCAGTTAGAATTCTAGGGAATTTAGAGACAAAATAAGATTGGGTGCCCATGCTAAAGAGTAGTAACGTAAGAAGTAGGAAAACTAGAATAACCACCGAGTGAATTAAATCAATGGTATAAGCTGAAGGGAACTCTACTTAAAGAAAGAAAGGGGTTAAAAGATAATAGCTGATGACTGGTCAGGTTAGAAAGAGGAGAGTGAGTTGAAAGATAACAACAAATGATTGGTTAGGTTAGAAAGAGGAGAATAGGAAGTTGCGAGTAGTGTACTGATGATAAGTAGTTTATTAGCAAGTACTAGAGATTGTAAGGGTGAGGTGAGGGAACGCCGGAAGTATCCCGAATCAAACAAATAAAATCTGGTAGTAGGCAAGGCCTATACCAGTAATATATAAAGAAAAGAAATTTATGAGAGATTGTGAAAGCCATCGATGTTGGAGGCGAACAACGGCCCCACGTGCCTCTAGGAGAGAGTGTCAGGGACCTCTGACATCGATTTACAAAATTTTATTTTTGTTTGCGGCCCATTAATATTTTCCCGGTTGCAGGAGAGGAGTCAGATTGTTTGTAACTCAAGATCTAGACGTCGCTCCTGTATCGGTGGTCTATCGCCACAGTCACTCTGTGGGTATAGGCCTAAACTTCTATTTCATTCTTCGTGAGACTGTCTTTTCTATCTATCTTTAAATACAATTCTTCATGGACTAAGCTGACAAATAGACTAATATAGGAGACATAGGTGGGATTATTGAGTGTAATCTGTAGAGTAAGGACTGGATTATGAATTGAAAACCTTTATTTATTCAAAGAGAAAAAAACACCCAGTATAATATATATATTGAGCTATCTTGAAGTTGCAAATGTAAATGACTGCACAAGTCAGTAGTAAATTAGAAGAACAATACAAGACGTTCTAGTAGATACCTGAAAAAAAAAAGAAAGAAAATTAAAGTAATTAATTAAGGATTTGTTATTGTTGAACAGAGAACGTACTTATATAGTTAAAATTGGGTATACTAACCTTGAATAATCAAATATTATCCTACCAATAAAAGTGTTGAATGGTTAATGTAGTGTAAATGTAATTTATTGTATATAAGATTGTTATTGTTGAAAAAAGAAAAAAAAAAATAATATATTAAATAAATTATGGTTATTGTTATGCAAAGTAAATTAACGTGAAGTCCCCTTCCAAATTTTGGCGCCCATACCGTGGGGCGATAGTTTGTTAATTTGTAACGTGTGGGGCGATAGTTTGTTAATTTGTAACGTGTGGGGCGATAGTTTGTTAATTTGTAACGTGTGGGGCGATAGTTTGTTAATTTATGACCAAAATATCGTGAAGTTCAGTCTTCACAAATTTTGGTCGCCCATATCGTGGGGCCGAGTAGTGTTAAAACAAAACAGTATTGCTAATTGTTGCAACTTAATTTAGTTAAAATTGTAAAAAAAAAAAAAAAAAAAAAAAGAAACCTTTATTCAGTTGAAGTTCCATATTATGATAGCCCATAGCGTGAGGCAGTGATAGTTTGATATCCTAACGTGAGGCGAGATAGGGTTAAAAGAATTTTGGGAGTTAGGTTAGTATAACTGAAATTTATTCTCAAAAAAAATAAATAATAATAATAACATATTTTTGGGAAAAGAATAATGACTATTGACAAGTAAGGACTTCTATAGATGACTAAGACAGACGACTGAACTATTGTGTGTTCTAATCTTTTTCTTTCCAGTGGTATTGTTAATATATAAATATGGCTACTTATGTTGATCCGTATGCACAAATAAGAGCAGCTGAGCTAACCCAAGCTATTAGGAAGTTGAGGAAGGCGGATTTAGAGGCAGAATGTGATAGAGTAAAGTTACCGACCACAGGTACAAGGGATGAGTTAAGACAACGCTTGTTAGATTATGCCCGTAAGAACCCTCAGTCATTTCAAGTGTTAATTACGGCTTTTGCTCTGAGTCAGGAAGTTTTGGAAGAAGATTTGGTTGAACATAATATAACGATTCCACAAGATTCATATGGAGATGTAGTGTATACATGGGTTAAGTTAATGCGTAGGAAGGCCATGGCGGTAGCTGATTCAGAAGAAGTTGTACCAGTAGTACCCTCGTTTACAATTCAGTTAGAGCCACATAAACCAAATACTTTGGATCTGGTTCGTAAATGGAACATTAAATTCAAACCTGGGGATAGTATTTACTTATTTTTGGAGAGATTGGAAGATTTAAAACAAAGTTCTAAGTTACAGGGTGTAGAGTTATTGTCAGTATTACCCGAAATTTTACAAGATTCAGCTTTACTTTGGTACAGGAACAGATTAACAGATTGGCCTACATGGGAAGCTTTTTTGAAAGAATTTAGAGAATATTATTTGCCTATTGATGAGGAAGACTCGCTTTTGGATGAGATTAGACAGAGAACGCAAGGTCCCAAAGAATCGATTTTTGATTATGTTAATGCTATTCAAACGTTAATGAGGAGGCTGAGTACTCCAATGAGTCCTCAACAAATGATGAAGACTGTTATCAAAAATTTGCGTCCTGATGTAAAATTGTACCTTAGACCTGCAGAGATTCAAACTATAACAGATTTAATACGTGTAGGTAGACAGTATGAACAAATATTGTTAGATTCTGAGAGATATATTCCTCCTCCAACGCAGGTTAGAGCTACAATTAAAGAAACGGCTTATAAACCTCAGAGACAAGTTGTTATACCTTCAGTTCATACAGCGCTAGGAATTCAGGGAAAACAGGAACTTCCATCGTCCGAGTTACAAAAGAAACCCAATGTTAGTTTTTCTGCAAAGACGTGGGATAAGGAACGGAATTCAAGTCCTGTAAATGATTCTAGAATGGTTAAAGTAATAGAAAATAAAGAGAGACAGGATGAGTCGAGGGATAATGGTAAAAACACCACTTTGCGTTTTTCAAATGATCAGCGATGTTGGAATTGTGATAAAACAGGACATAGGCAGTTCGAGTGTAAGGCACCTCGTAGAGTTACTCCACGCACTACGATTAAATGTTATAATTGTAATAAGCTTGGACATAGGTCTATTGATTGTAGGATGCCCCAAGAAAGAAAAGTTAGGCCTACAAATCCCTTATGACAATTAACTAAAAATCAGGCTTGTGTGATGTTAAATATAAATCCTACAGATTTAGTTAATGGAGATAGATGTTTTGTTGAAATTTTGCTGGAGGATATTACATTTATTGCTTTAATAGATTCCGGTTCAGATAAAACTTATGTGGGAGAGAAGGGTGATTTTTTATGTAAAATGTTAGATTTAGCAGTAGAAGAATCTGAAGTTAGGGTGGTGCAATTAGCAGATAAAACTTATAGTTCTATAACAGGAGAGAGAACTTTTGAGATGAAATTGCAGGACAGGATTTTTCAGATAAAATGTAAAATTATGCCAAATTTAGCAGTAGATATGATTCTGGGCATGGACGTTTTGAAACAAATTGGGTTAGTAGTAGATTTGCAAGATGGGACTTGGTATTTCAAAGATGAACCAGCAAAAATTTTTCAATTTGTTAAGGCTATAGATTTAAAAGAAGAAGATCAACTACATAATATTCTTACTTTACCTACACCTCAGGAAAGGGACAGATTGAATGTGTTTTTGGAAAATCAGTTACAGAAATTTGATCAGTGTACTGGACTTACCGATCTGATTTCTCATGTTATTGATACAGGCGATGCAAAACCTATAAAACAAAGATATTATCCAGTATCACCCATTTTGGAAAAAGTTATACACGCGGAAATAGATAAAATGTTATTGGAAAAAGTTATAGAGCCTTCAAATTCACCTTGGTCGTCTCCGGTAGTTATGGTAAAGAAACCAGATAAAACATGGAGGTTCTGCGTAGATTTCAGAAAAGTAAACAATTGTACTAAAAGAGATAGTTATCCTTTGCCATACATTGAACATGTTTTGAGTAAATTACGACATGCTAGGTATATCAGTACAATAGATTTGAAAAATGGGTATTGGCAAGTTCCATTAGATGAAGCAAGTAAAGAAAAAACAGCATTTACCGTACCTGGTAGAGGATTGTATCAGTTTCGAGTTATGCCTTTTGGAATCCATAACGCACCAGCCTCGTTTCAAAGATTAGTTGATACTATATTAAGAGAAGAGATAGGAG
Organism: Ectobius pallidus; assembly: GCA_964059195.1. Classification (NCBI taxonomy): domain Eukaryota; kingdom Metazoa; phylum Arthropoda; class Insecta; order Blattodea; family Ectobiidae; genus Ectobius; species Ectobius pallidus. Next base: position 2,195,497 of record CAXKWD010000003.1, on the reverse strand, counting down.
AGAAATGCTTTTGTTATTTGGATGATATAGTACTTATTAGCGAGACATTTGAAGAACATTTGTCCTTGTTAGAAAAAGTTTTAGAGAAATTAAGAAAAGCTAACCTGAAAATTAATAGGGAAAAATCAAAATTTTGTAGAAGTGAATTAAAATATTTGGGTCATATCATTACTCCATTAGGAATTGCTGTAGATTCAGATAAAATCTCGTGTATCCTTGAGTATCCAGCCCCTACAAAAGTCAAGGAAGTACGAGCATTTTTAGGATTGGCTTCTTGGTACCGACGATTCATTCCATTTTTTTCTGAAGTTGTAAAGCCCCTCACTGCACTTCTGAAAAAGAATCAGAAATGGCGTTGGACTAAGGAATGTCAGGAATCTTTTGATGAATTAAAATCGAAATTATCTAGTAGTCCTATATTAACTTGTCCAGATTATACTAAACCCCTAGTGTTACAGACCGACGCTAGTTTTTCAGGACTAGGAGCAGCATTAATTCAGACAGGAGAGGAAGGAGAGGAAAAAGTAATAGCTTATGCTAGTAGAACTTTAACGGTAGGTGAGCAAAAGTGGGCAATAGTTGAGAAGGAATTGTTAGCTATATTGTGGGCAGTTCAAAAGTTTCGTCCTTATTTGGAAGGTTATCATTTTAAAGTATATACTGATCATTTTGCTCTGAAATGGTTAAATACATTACAGAATCCGACCGGACGATTAGCTAGGTGGAGTTTATTGCTCCAGGAGTATGATTTTGAAGTAATACATAGGCCTGGTAGATTACAAAAAGTTCCGGATGCTTTATCTAGAATACACGAAGGGAAAGTTCAAGAGAAAACGGTAGAGGAAGAATTTTGCCTCTTGTTGACTGATAACTCTGAAGTAGTGGAATGGGAAAATATACAAGATGCTTGGTATATTAAGCGGAAAGAGCAAGTACAAAGTAAACCTAAATTTTGGCCAGATTGGAAGGTCGTAGATGAGAAGTTGTACCATTTAAGATTAGATCAGTTAGAACAAACTTTGGAGGGAACAGTAAATAGGTGGAAATTAGTTATTCCGCAAGATTATAGGATTAAAGTATTACAGGAATGTCATGATGCACCTACTGCAGGACATATGGGGATAGCTAAAACTTTCTTTAGAATAGCAAACAAGTATTATTGGCCGGGAATGTTTAGAGATGTTGCTAAGTATGTTACTGCTTGTGAAATATGTCAGAGACAGAAAGTGTTACAGACGGCTCAAGCAGGACCAATGCATTTTTACCAGAAAGAGAAACCTTGGATGACTGTAGCTACTGATTTGTTGGGACCTTACCCACGTTCCAAAAAAGGGAACCGATACATTGTAGTATTTCAGGACACCTTTACCAAATATGTAGAGTGTAAAGCGTTAAGGAAAGCAACCAGTAGAGCAGTTACGGAAGCATTTTATGAATTGATTATCCTTAAATGGGGAATTCCGGGATATTTGCTGATGGATAATGGACCGCAATATACTAGTAAATTAATGCGAGAGATAGCTAAAGCTTTTAATATAACTCCTTGTTATTTACCTGTATATTCGCCACAAGGAAATCCAGTAGAAAGAGTCAATAGAGTATTGAAAACCATGATTTCTAGTTATATTCAAAAGGATCAGACAGTTTGGGATGTGTATTTGAGAGAATTTAATTTTGCTATAAATACGGCTAAGCATAGTTCCACTGGATGCACTCCTTATATGCTCAATTATGGGAAGGAGCCTGAAATTATCAGTAGGATTGAAAAGGTGGAAAACCAACCGATTTATAAAGAAATTCCAAAACTTTGGGTGGAGAGACTCAATAAATTGAAAACGGTACGTTTAATGGTTAGACATAACTTAGAAACCGCCTATAAGAATTCGAGTCATTATTATAATCTTCGGAGGAGAGAGATGAGATTTCGTCCAGGAGATCTAGTGTTAAGAAGAAACTTTAAATTAAGTGATGCCTCACAAGCTTATACAGCAGGTTTAAGTGCAAAGTTTGTCGGGCCCTATATTATAAAGAAAAAGTTCAGTGAAAATAGCTACGAACTGACAAACCGTTTTGGTAAAAAGTTGGGGAAGTGGCACGTCAAAGACTTGAAACCCTTTGTTCCTGGATAAACATTCCTTAAGGCTGGTAAAAGAGACACGCACAAAAAAAAAAAAAAAAAATGAATGTGACCTGTGTCAACATTATTTTTTTTTATGGTGAGTGAGGGAAGAATGTAACGACGCAAATAGCGACGTGCATAATCAACGATAGGAGACCATTCCTAAACAAAGGAAGGGTTGGGGGACCGCAACTAATCGATATTGAACATTTTCATGATTATCGATACTGCCCTGAATTTTATTTGAATTACAGAAAAGGAGAGGTGCGCATGCGTCGACGGTGAATCGACGAGGGAGACGTGCGGAACCAAAAAGACGGTTAGTAGTACGTGCCTGACCACGAGAGAGAGAAGTTGAAAAGGCAGAAGGGAGAAGACGAGATTGGGATGTGTGACAGCGGTAGAGGCGTTCTGGCATAATGGTGTGTCAGACTTTCATCTAAAGGAAATTCTGGTTGTGAATTTCCTTGACACGGCTATATGGAGATAGTCATTAATCAGAAGAATACACCAAGTCGGCCCGTACGAGACACCGCTACAGCGAACACCAGCTGTGAGAGTGAGTCGTGACTGCTCGCTCTGAATAAGAGCAGATATGGACATCAGGAAGTAATGGAAGACAACTCAGGATCGGAGGATAAGTTGGACATCACTGGTTGAGTATAAGCGTCTAGACTTTTTTTTCTTATTGTTTGGGGAGTGAGAAAATTGAGATATCCCTTTTTTTTTAAGGATGGTTTCTAAGTCATGTATGGCGATTAGACACCGTATGGAATAATAGAATAGAATAGAAACATAGAAGTGAGAATTCTAGAAGTAAAGTGATGAAATCCAGTAATCCAACTATTTTCTATTTCTGGTCTAAATTAATTATAAAAGAGCAGTCTAGAGCCTAACAACTGAATGCCACAGATATATCTCTTCACTTTAAGTTTTTTTGGGTGATTGTCCCACGAATGAATACATAGCTAGGGGCAATTGGTGATGCTCATAGAAACTTTGTTATTTTTGAGACAGGACGCGAGGGGAGTACGGAAGAAAAGTAATTAAGGGGCATGCTTAGTACTTCTTACGAGGGCCCCTCCCTCTTGGGTTTCTTTCAGGTGACGGGTGACTATCTATAAATAGATTTCATGCTGGCCTGTAATGTTAAGTTATGTTTTTTATAGAGATTTATCTACAAGCGAAGGTGTATGGAATATGGTAGAGGGGGATAAGAAGTGGAAAGATTGAAGGGCAAAAGAAGGCCTACGAGTGGTAGTGCATTAGGTGTGTACCATTGGAAAATTTACATGTTAGGGTAGAAGTAGAAGTCACTAAAGGGGTTATAGAGAAGCTTACTAATCTGGGCGTGAATTAGTTTCAGTTAGAATTCTAGGGAATTTAGAGACAAAATAAGATTGGGTGCCCATGCTAAAGAGTAGTAACGTAAGAAGTAGGAAAACTAGAATAACCACCGAGTGAATTAAATCAATGGTATAAGCTGAAGGGAACTCTACTTAAAGAAAGAAAGGGGTTAAAAGATAATAGCTGATGACTGGTCAGGTTAGAAAGAGGAGAGTGAGTTGAAAGATAACAACAAATGATTGGTTAGGTTAGAAAGAGGAGAATAGGAAGTTGCGAGTAGTGTACTGATGATAAGTAGTTTATTAGCAAGTACTAGAGATTGTAAGGGTGAGGTGAGGGAACGCCGGAAGTATCCCGAATCAAACAAATAAAATCTGGTAGTAGGCAAGGCCTATACCAGTAATATATAAAGAAAAGAAATTTATGAGAGATTGTGAAAGCCATCGATGTTGGAGGCGAACAACGGCCCCACGTGCCTCTAGGAGAGAGTGTCAGGGACCTCTGACATCGATTTACAAAATTTTATTTTTGTTTGCGGCCCATTAATATTTTCCCGGTTGCAGGAGAGGAGTCAGATTGTTTGTAACTCAAGATCTAGACGTCGCTCCTGTATCGGTGGTCTATCGCCACAGTCACTCTGTGGGTATAGGCCTAAACTTCTATTTCATTCTTCGTGAGACTGTCTTTTCTATCTATCTTTAAATACAATTCTTCATGGACTAAGCTGACAAATAGACTAATATAGGAGACATAGGTGGGATTATTGAGTGTAATCTGTAGAGTAAGGACTGGATTATGAATTGAAAACCTTTATTTATTCAAAGAGAAAAAAACACCCAGTATAATATATATATTGAGCTATCTTGAAGTTGCAAATGTAAATGACTGCACAAGTCAGTAGTAAATTAGAAGAACAATACAAGACGTTCTAGTAGATACCTGAAAAAAAAAAAGAAAGAAAATTAAAGTAATTAATTAAGGATTTGTTATTGTTGAACAGAGAACGTACTTATATAGTTAAAATTGGGTATACTAACCTTGAATAATCAAATATTATCCTACCAATAAAAGTGTTGAATGGTTAATGTAGTGTAAATGTAATTTATTGTATATAAGATTGTTATTGTTGAAAAAAGAAAAAAAAAAATAATATATTAAATAAATTATGGTTATTGTTATGCAAAGTAAATTAACGTGAAGTTCAGATTTTTGACCCTTATCCTTATAATGGTTTGAGAGTAGCTGGTTTTTGTGCTAAGTTACATACTTTGGTAGTGAGTATTGAAAAAAAGGAGAAAAAGAAGAAGCAAAATAATAAAAGAAAGATAAATCCGAACCCAACTCCCGTCTCCACTGTTATTTAAAAGCTAGTCGAGGGGCATGTAGGTACATAGCCTGTGTATCTATAATTTAATTTGTGTCTGGGCTGATACATAACAAAAAGAAAAGAGGAAGCGTATTGATGATGGCGCCCGTTAATATAAATTTTCATCAATATTATCAAGACTGGGTAAATTGTTAAAAGAGAGAGAAAGTAGACTGAGAGTAGGAAGTTTGCAATCACCCGGTGTCAAAGGTAGTTGTACTGAACGTTGGAATGTGGACTATGCAGGCAGTGTTATGATGACACGACAGGTGCATGAGTGACCTTGTTTTGTAGGAGTTCAGTAAACTTATATACTACGATTAAGAATAATCACATATTAGTCGTCACAGAATTTTGGCGAAGATTTAATCCAAGAAGTTAAGGAACTTTATAGCATAAAGTAAGAAAAGCCCGTCACAAGTTTGAATGTGAAACGTCATCAAACACGTCATTATGAGTATGACGTTTCTCGCCCGCGGCAGTGAAGGAAACATGCTACTGTAGAACGGCAAAGTCGCCATCTAAGCGAGCAATGAACAAACAGCAGTGTGTCGGCTTGAGAAAACCTACTTTCAGCATTTCATTAAATTGATTTCAGAAAGCTGTGGGTAAATATGTTCCGTAAACAAGAAACGATGTTTATAATTTCTAACAAATTACCTTAAGAATGGATGCATGACCTCAAAAGTCAATCTCAGACATCTACGAAACCACCGGCTGTTATGGATATAGGCCATCTTTATTATTTTTGTCAAGCTTATACAAGTGTGTTGGGCTGTGTAAAGTGTGTCGTACACATTAGTCTTTTACGCAGGGATGGTTAGTAAATGTTCTCCTCTGCTGATTTAAATGTTACAAGTTGAGACCCGATTCTGTGAAGATAAATTCCGGACTTCTGGTTATATTCCCAACAAGACACATTGCGAAGACCTATACTGACCCTACATGGGCTAAACGAGCTCTGGTATGAAGCCATGGGATGATATCCATCCTACAAAAAAGAGACGATTGATAGAGTGCCGGTGCAATCAGGAGAGGAGCTCAACATATTTAGGCTAATTGTTAATAGCTTTTTTTAGGGGGTGGATTTCAATTACATGTCATATTTTTCCCCGTTGCATTATTGCAGGTTTCCGACTAATTTAAACCCGATTCCAAGCATCCTGGTGAAAATGGAACGGCTTTTATTGTGCTTATAACTGTATATTTAGGAAATTTTCAACTATTGTAGCATATTTAATATGAATAGCCTATGCAAATTTAGGTCATATTTTTGGCATATTTGTGTGCATATTAAAGAAATTTTGAAGTTTCATATCATATTTTGTAAATTTTGCATTATAATGATACTGTTTTGAGAATTTACAGATATTTAAAATAATTAACATTGTATTTTAATCAAATGAATTGTAATGAAACTTAAAAAAATATAGGCTACATGGTAAAGTATGGTAAAGTATATAGTCTATATGGTAAAGTCATAGCCTATTTTAAATTTTATTGGTTATATTTTAATGTGTTTTAGGTCACAAATGCATGCATATATCCTACTTTTTAGGTCATAGAAATCCGCCCCCTAGCTTTTTTCAACAAGAATAGGCTATGCTTTCGCTATTTAGGCCTATTAAGGACTTTATTTTCCAATAAAATTACGTTTTGTCTATAAGAAAAGTTAGACATAATGGCAGTAAAGTTGCATTTGATAAGTTTTCACTGCTTGAATGTTTTGTAATTCAAAGTAGACTAAGTTAGTAGTTTTGTCTGGCAATCAATCAACAAGTTAAACTTTGCAACCATCAGTTCCTAGGCCACTGAGTTCAGAAACAAACAAACCACTAGTCTACATAAACAATGTGATAGGCTCAGCCTAACTCACCTACTAGCTCCGTGCTCCAACGACTCCAATTCCACACTGAAGCAACTCAACATTGGACGGATGTGATGTCTGTACTGAAATCAAACGTAAAATAAACGACTTCGGTATTCTAATAAGTTAGTTAGGCTAATATTTACGTAAGACTTGCTTTGCCTAGTTATTAATGATGGTTTCACGGGCTATAAACAGAGTGAAAGGATAGTCTATACAGTATCCAAGCTGACATCTCTGCAGCCTTCCTAAGGGAAAATCACAAAATTTCATTTTTGTCAAAATTAAGTTATATAGGCCTATAAGCTATCTTATCCCTCCCTCTCTCCACACTCATTTCCCTGAAGAAGTCCGCAGAGATGTCAGCAACCGAAAGCTTGGATGTTGTATAACTTATCCTTTTACTCGGCTTATGGTAAGGTGGTACATTTTCGTACACTTAATAAATATTCTTATTTTATGAACACAATAAACATAAGACAAGTTCAACTGTAAGTTATTGTTATCACAAAGCTGGCAATGTACTGTCGAGCTGAAGGCCGAGCTAGCGTTCCCCCACTACCTTACCATGCGCTTGCATTTACTGTCTATGTCTTTCCCCCACTATGCCACCAGCTCGGCCTTCAGCTCACAGTCAGACAGTAGTTGACCCTTCACAAAAATATGAAAGTCAAACAGCTGTACTCTAAAATTGGTCATGGGTATCAATCTTTCATTCCCAGAATATCGTTCGAAAATGTATCACAGTAGGTACAATTCTAAACACCAGTGGGTACTATTTCGAACAGTGGCATTTTCAACGAACGAACTGCTTTCTTCGAAATATTAGTTTTTATTATCATTATTTATCGATAATATGAGCGTAATAATGAAGTGTCACGTTTTGAATAGGCAGATGACAGGATTGGGGCATGTGGTCAGCATGCCGACTCCTACGACAATTATTGATGGCTTACTGAACCGGAGCCGCTACTTCTTTATGAATTAGCTCTTCGGTTGGTGTCAGGAGGCTGAATGCACCCTGTTCCAAATCGCCATTCCTCAGAAAACTCCGAGGATGTACCGGGGATCGAACCCAGACTTGAGGGTCCGTAGTCAGCAACCACTAGACCATGCAGGCGGGTCTGTCATAACATCAAGAGCATTAATAAAAATACTTAATCGCTCGATAACGATTGCTGTATGCTATTCTGTATTGCATAAATTGCTGAGGTGTAATAACAATGCAGAGGAAGTGTAGTTCATAACTCTTCGTTGAAATAATACCACTGTTGAAAGATGTATGAATGCCATCCTTTTATATTTGACTAGCACAGTTATTAATAGGCCTAATAAACATGCAGAATGCTGTGATGGCAAAACAGCTTTTCCATGCAAGACTTAAGCGATTGATCGCGGGTTAAAGTACTGTACTGTTCGAAATTGTACCTAAAATGTGTTCGTATTTTGTACCTTGAGCTAGCTTTTGTAAATTACTACATAGGAGAGGTCTGATTGGTCGGGAAGGAAAAATGGAATTTAATAATGTTGAATGTGGAATCGGTCCTTATGAGGACCAATAACAATTGGTTGGGGAGATAAGAGTTGCCAATATTGGCTTCCAGGCCTCGCTTCTCCATTCAATGAATCCACTCTCTAATTTTCCTATTGGCCCACCACCCATTCTAATACATCCAGTCTTTTCCTATCAATAAGAAGAGCTTTTTCCCAATTCATCTCACTTCTCCCAGAAGATGGCAGCACAGATTGCTGCCGAAACCTTGGAACGAAACTTCCAACTCACCCGGTTGGAAGCCCGATAAACAATAATATATAGGCCTAATGTGTTTATGAGTTAATATTTTCTGAGTAGAACAATGACTCCGTCTTATTGAATACAGCCTAAATGTCTTAGCTGTGATTATTTAAATGGACTTAGGCCTGTAAGATTAATAATCTCCTCATTTCATAGTTGTAATCAACTAGGCTATTAACAAAGTCTGATGAATCCACAAACTTAGTCCAACAGGAATAAGAGCAGTCATTGTGTTAACTGTTTTCTGTGCAGTCCGACACGGTTTTATAAATTGTGTCTTAAAGTTAAGCTGTTAAACTCCCATACGTTATAGTTTCTTCTTGTTTGCATACCTTTTTTTGCTTTATAGGGTAAGCATACTCGATTATGGTCTTCCGCTCTATTAACAAGGACTTTTTGCGAATTACTTAATAGTTTGTGCCTCGATTTCTCTTTTTAACCTTCTCCATGTTTGTGGAAGCCGTTAAATAAAACAAAAGAACCACGGAATGGAGTGTGTTCATTTAGGCTAGGCTAAACAGTTTTTCAGTCACTGACTTCTAGATTGTTACCATTCATATTTCCTGCGAGTGCTAAACATCTGAATACGAAGGAAGAGCTACCCAGGATTAGTCTAGGCCTATACGCCTATTTAACCGGGCCATTTTAACTAAAATTATGCGGGAAAGTGCATAACAGTGGGCATAAAATCCATTCCTATTCAAACCCTGAGTGTTTTTTTAAACTTCTGCATTGTTAAAATTTGAAGGGACTTGATAACATTAAATGATCTCGTAGGCTACCACGGCTAGGCTAAATGAACAATAATAATAACCTCGAATGTCCGGGTGGCGCCGTGTCATCATGTCTAAAACCGACATTTCGGCCCTCATGTTGTGGCCTTCTTCTGGGTTTACTGAACTATGATGTTTTGTTTTTTCCATTTGTTTATATGGTTACGGTTGACGAGACCTTGGGGTCTTTGTTATTAAAGTAGGCCTATACAGTTATTAGTCTACGTCCATTCATCACAAATCATACTAAAATAAATTTATATAGGCCTATATATAGACTTGTTATACTGGAGAAAACTGCATAACGACAAGCTTCATAACCTGTACTCATCACCAGATATAGTAAGGGTAATTAAATCACGGAGGATGAAATGGGGGAGGAAAGACATATCTCAAAAGTATTGACTGCGAGACCCGAAGGGAAAAGACCACCTGGAAGACCTAGACGTAGGTGGGAGGACAATATGAGGATAGATTTAAGGGAAGTAGGATTTGCGAGGGATGATTGGATAGAGTTAGCACAGAATAGGGTTGAATGGCGGGCTCAGGTAAGCGTGGCAATGAACCTCCGGGTTCCATAAAATAGATAATATTCCTTTAGCTTGCTTAGGAACTGTCTATTGCCATTGGGTAATTAAGTAAGTAAGTAAGTAGGCTAAGTAAGAGACATTCCCTATAATAAACTCTGTTATTTGTGTAGAGCCTTCATTTAAGTCCAACTTAACAAAAGACAAGCATTACTAGCAGGAGGCTTTGGTTTGCCAGGGCCTCCTGGTTATTGTAGCGGCTCTCCCCTGGGGTAACTCCAGAAAGCCTACTTAAAAGTGCATTAGTATTGGGGGATGGTGTTGTATCGATTATTTCACCCCCGGCTCCGTGTCCCGTTACACAATTAATATTCATCACAAAGAACTGTTCAAGTTTTAGGCCTCAATTCCTTTGCTTACTTCCAGTGCACAGAAGCATAGCGGTCCAAATGACGTTAAATAAAAAAGGTAGTTAGGCTGTACCTGTTACGTGAATGCACCCACATAACTACAGTACAACTTCTTATTTTTTTCTTAATATTTTCATAACACAGCTTGATGCTCTTGCAGTCCCTGGGGGTTGCATTTCTGGAATTAAACTCTGCAGTTATTTCATAGTACCAAGCCTGCTCCTTTTTCTTATTAGTTATATAATCTGTTTTTAAGTAGATTCTGAAGAAAAAATCTACCTATTGCAATGGATACCATGTCATGACTTTCGAAAAATTCTTTCATATCTTTACGTTTCATGCCTCCCAAAGTACGAAACCACCGCCCGTTCAAAAAAAAAAAAAAAAAATTGAGATATACACGCTAGCGGCCGTTATTTTGAAGATATTTGAACCAAATTTCATTATGTCATTTCTAGGCCCAATAGTTCGGATAATTTCGTTAATGAGCAAAATCAGCCCAAGGGGGGGTCGGGGGAGGGGGTTGAAATTTTGAAAACTTTATATCTCGGCCCCTATGAAGTATAGAGGGAAACTTTGTTTGAATAAGTCTGTAGGCTTCCGCGGCCGGAGTCATCATTGTCTAGGCTGTCCGGGTAGCGCCGCGTCGAGTGATGAGATGCCAACGTTTCTACAGCCATGTTGCTGTCTTCTTCAGGGCCAAAAAGTCACTGACTAAGCCGGGCATCGGGGTCTTATATATCCGTGTGGTGTTGCGGAGCAGTAGCGGGCGTCCGGCCAATCACAGAAGAGGCATCTGTTGGAGCTCTGGGATTGGTCGGTCGACAGCAGCGGTTGGTCGGAGCTCCATTATCCCTATCTGCTGCATCATGGTGGTGTCGAAGAAGGGGTTGCCAGGTTTTCGGCAAGTCCAGGCCTTTATCCCCGTTGATGTTCTGGGGTCTTCTCGCTATTTCAATCGCTTCTTTCACCCTTCTCGGCCACCATCTTTCTTCTCTACTTATGAGGCGGGTGCCATCAAAAACGATAGCGTGTCCAGTCTTTGCTGAGTGGAGGGCTATGGCCGACTTATCAAAGTTGTTATTCTTGTAGTGGCGTATGTGCTCTTGTAGGCGTTCTGCTACTGTGCGGCCAGTCTCACCAATGTAAGTCCGTCCGCAGCTGCAGGGGACCTCATATATTCCCGCCATCTGTAAGGGTTCTAATTTGTCCTTCACCCGGACCAGTCTGCGTCGGAGAGTATTGGGAGCACTGTAGGCAACCTTGATGTTCTGTCGTCGTAGCATTTTTCCGATTCGGTCGGTAATACCCCTCACGTAAGGCAGTAACGCTACCCCGCTGATAGGTTCTGGGGGTTTCTGATTGGTAGTGGAGCTGTTAAGAGTCAGGGCTGTCTGTGTAGATTGTATTGTTCGCTTGATGGTAGCTGCGGGGTAACCATTGGCTCGGAAGGTGTGCTGGAGGCCTTCCATTTCTCCTGGCAGGCTCTCTGCGTCTGATACCTTGGCTGCTCTCATCGCTAAGGTTCTCAGTACGCCTCTCTTAATAGCTGGGTGGTGGTGTGACTCTGCATGCAGATATCGGTCCGTATGTGTTGGTTTACGGTAGACCGAGTGACCCAAGCTGCCATCCGCCCGTTTCCTCACCAGCACATCCAGAAAAGGTAGGCAATCGTTCTTCTCTATCTCCATGGTAAACTTGATGTTGGCGTGAGCGGAATTCAAGTTGTTCAGGAAGTCTCGTAGCAATTCGTTACCATGTGGCCAGATGACAAAGGTATCATCAACGTAACGTAGCCACAGCTTTGGTTGGTGTTGGCTGTTGGACAGGACTTCGGTCTCAAAAGCTTCCATAAACAGATCTGCTACCACGGGGGATAGAGGAGAACCCATGGCCGCCCCTTCCACTTGGGCGTAATACTTGTTACCATATTGGAAGAAGGTAGAGCTGATGCAGAGTTCTGTGAGATCAGCCCATTCTGTAGGAAGATTCCGGTCTTGCAGTTTCTGTCGGATGATGCTGACAGCTTCGTTGGTGGGAACTTTGGTGAACAGAGATGTCACATCGAAGCTCACGAGAATGTCGTTGGGGTCCAAGCGTAGGTTGCTGATGATGTTGACGAAGTGTGCAGAGTTTTTTACCGTAGATGCTATGTCCTCAGTTAGAGGTCTTAACTTGCCAGTCAGATAGCGGGCCAGGGGATGTGTAGGACAGTTTATGGCAGATACAATAGGCCGTAGAGGTACATTGGGTTTGTGTACCTTCGGAAGTCCATAGAACTTCGGCGTGATACTATTTCCCCTTTTAAGCCTTGGTTTGACTTCGTCCTCAATGGCAGTGGCTTGGTTAATACGAGTTGCCACTTTGGCTCGCATTTTTCGTACGGGGTTGCCTGGCAGAGGTTTGTAGGTTCCTTCTTCTCCCAATATGATGCTCACTTTCTGGTGGTAGTCATTGCTCCTCAAAAGGACCGTTGCATTGCCTTTATCTGCCGGGAGAATGACGATGTCGTCTCGCTCACGAAGAGCGCGCAGCGCTTGGCGTTCGTCTCTAGGCAAGTTGTTTGGTGGAAGTTTGGCATGAATCAGAATGTGTGCAGTTTCCCGCCGGATCTTGTCTGCTGCCTCCTCCGGGGTACCACGTAGTGCTGTCTCTACATATGCCAAAATGTCGTCTGTTGGGATCTTCTTAGGTGCAGTGGCGAAATTTAGCCCCCTTGACAAGACTGAGATAGATGCGTCATCTAGCTCTTCACCTGTGAGGTTTATGACCGTTTTAGTATTGGGCAGGCTCTGAGGTTTTGGGTGTTGTGAAGCCTTCAGTTCGTTGAATTTCTTTAACTGCTTGGCCTTGGCAAGTACCAATATCCGCTCTGCGTGTGTTGTGGAAATTCTGTCTACTTTCGACCAGTCTTCAGCTCGTAAAACTGTTGCTATTTGTAGATGTAGGGTGAAAAGTTTCTCCTCTAGTCGAGCCAGTAGAGTTCGAGTGTGGTGTACTCTCTCCCGTAAGAGGGCCATGCCGGCTCTGCGTAGGACTTTACGGGCTGCAAGAGTGTCTATATGATGCCTAATTTTCAGAAAATTAGGTAGAGTATCCTCCTCTCGGCATCGCAGTAGAAAGGCGAGCTGACTCAGCAAGCGGGCCCGTTTAGCTCTTAGGTTTGTCAGTAGTCGGGTGTCCTTGAATGTTTTCTCCCCGTAGAGGTTGGTTAAATAAGTCTGTAGGCTTCCGCGGCCGGAGTCATCATTGTCTAGGCTGTCCGGGTAGCGCCGCGTCGAGTGATGAGATGCCAACGTTTCTACAGCCATGTTGCTGTCTTCTTCAGGGAGAGGAGAAACTTTTCACCCTACATCTACAAATAGCAACAGTTTTACGAGCTGAAGACTGGTCGAAAGTAGACAGAATTTCCACAACACACGCAGAGCGGATATTGGTACTTGCCAAGGCCAAGCAGTTAAAGAAATTCAACGAACTGAAGGCTTCACAACACCCAAAACCTCAGAGCCTGCCCAATACTAAAACGGTCATAAACCTCACAGGTGAAGAGCTAGATGACGCATCTATCTCAGTCTTGTCAAGGGGGCTAAATTTCGCCACTGCACCTAAGAAGATCCCAACAGACGACATTTTGGCATATGTAGAGACAGCACTACGTGGTACCCCGGAGGAGGCAGCAGACAAGATCCGGCGGGAAACTGCACACATTCTGATTCATGCCAAACTTCCACCAAACAACTTGCCTAGAGACGAACGCCAAGCGCTGCGCGCTCTTCGTGAGCGAGACGACATCGTCATTCTCCCGGCAGATAAAGGCAATGCAACGGTCCTTTTGAGGAGCAATGACTACCACCAGAAAGTGAGCATCATATTGGGAGAAGAAGGAACCTACAAACCTCTGCCAGGCAACCCCGTACGAAAAATGCGAGCCAAAGTGGCAACTCGTATTAACCAAGCCACTGCCATTGAGGACGAAGTCAAACCAAGGCTTAAAAGGGGAAATAGTATCACGCCGAAGTTCTATGGACTTCCGAAGGTACACAAACCCAATGTACCTCTACGGCCTATTGTATCTGCCATAAACTGTCCTACACATCCCCTGGCCCGCTATCTGACTGGCAAGTTAAGACCTCTAACTGAGGACATAGCATCTACGGTAAAAAACTCTGCACACTTCGTCAACATCATCAGCAACCTACGCTTGGACCCCAACGACATTCTCGTGAGCTTCGATGTGACATCTCTGTTCACCAAAGTTCCCACCAACGAAGCTGTCAGCATCATCCGACAGAAACTGCAAGACCGGAATCTTCCTACAGAATGGGCTGATCTCACAGAACTCTGCATCAGCTCTACCTTCTTCCAATATGGTAACAAGTATTACGCCCAAGTGGAAGGGGCGGCCATGGGTTCTCCTCTATCCCCCGTGGTAGCAGATCTGTTTATGGAAGCTTTTGAGACCGAAGTCCTGTCCAACAGCCAACACCAACCAAAGCTGTGGCTACGTTACGTTGATGATACCTTTGTCATCTGGCCACATGGTAACGAATTGCTACGAGACTTCCTGAACAACTTGAATTCCGCTCACGCCAACATCAAGTTTACCATGGAGATAGAGAAGAACGATTGCCTACCTTTTCTGGATGTGCTGGTGAGGAAACGGGCGGATGGCAGCTTGGGTCACTCGGTCTACCGTAAACCAACACATACGGACCGATATCTGCATGCAGAGTCACACCACCACCCAGCTATTAAGAGAGGCGTACTGAGAACCTTAGCGATGAGAGCAGCCAAGGTATCAGACGCAGAGAGCCTGCCAGGAGAAATGGAAGGCCTCCAGCACACCTTCCGAGCCAATGGTTACCCCGCAGCTACCATCAAGCGAACAATACAATCTACACAGACAGCCCTGACTCTTAACAGCTCCACTACCAATCAGAAACCCCCAGAACCTATCAGCGGGGTAGCGTTACTGCCTTACGTGAGGGGTATTACCGACCGAATCGGAAAAATGCTACGACGACAGAACATCAAGGTTGCCTACAGTGCTCCCAATACTCTCCGACGCAGACTGGTCCGGGTGAAGGACAAATTAGAACCCTTACAGATGGCGGGAATATATGAGGTCCCCTGCAGCTGCGGACGGACTTACATTGGTGAGACTGGCCGCACAGTAGCAGAACGCCTACAAGAGCACATACGCCACTACAAGAATAACAACTTTGATAAGTCGGCCATAGCCCTCCACTCAGCAAAGACTGGACACGCTATCGTTTTTGATGGCACCCGCCTCATAAGTAGAGAAGAAAGATGGTGGCCGAGAAGGGTGAAAGAAGCGATTGAAATAGCGAGAAGACCCCAGAACATCAACGGGGATAAAGGCCTGGACTTGCCGAAAACCTGGCAACCCCTTCTTCGACACCACCATGATGCAGCAGATAGGGATAATGGAGCTCCGACCAACCGCTGCTGTCGACCGACCAATCCCAGAGCTCCAACAGATGCCTCTTCTGTGATTGGCCGGACGCCCGCTACTGCTCCGCAACACCACACGGATATATAAGACCCCGATGCCCGGCTTAGTCAGTGACTTTTTGGCCCTGAAGAAGACAGCAACATGGCTGTAGAAACGTTGGCATCTCATCACTCGACGCGGCGCTACCCGGACAGCCTAGACAATTGTTTGAATAAATTAGAGAACTCCCTATGGACTTCACAGTGACACCAACGATTCGGGGGGTTGGGGGTACGGGTTGGAAATTATAAATTTTCGAAACCACGTCTTGTGGGTTTCGTTGAAAAGCTCTTGATGAGTACTCTACAAATCAATAACTACTTTCTCGATAGCTCTCATATAAGGTGAGATTTGAATGTTTGAAAAAGTGCTCTTTCCTCTTTTTGCAGTTATTATTGCGGGTTTGTCATGCCAAGATTAAAGAAGAAGAGTGCTGCGCAGCGACAGTAAATTAAACCAAAAGCAATACGAAATCTACCTCAGTCTGTAGGCTTGACTAAAGGGATTTTTTCCCCTTCTTCCTGCATATTTAATTGAAATAATACTTCAATCCACAAACACAGTTTTTATAAACACCTTTCTGGATAGGCTAAATCAGAGGCAATAGTAAACATGGCCTCCTTTTTCAACCAACTCATCTTTGCCTAACAGTTGAATATCACATTCCAAAGACACAAAAATAACTTTCTCTGCAAATTTCCCTCATCCCTTACACTGTTGCCAGATGTTTGATTATTTTCTCTGGTTATTTGTAACTGAAAGTTACACAATTTATGGTTAATTTTATACAACATAAGTTTTATACAACTGGCCCTAAATCTACTAACAGCTGATCACCAAAGTCTGCCATCTCGTTGAATCTAAAACCTCAAAACTTAAACATTCAATTATGGTCGAACAAAAATAGTCGCTTTCCCGTTTCATAAACATAAGTTAGTCTAATTTGTTATTGTTCTCATAGTTCCCTTGGAAATTTGGCAATGGGTAAGTGGTATAGCCCATACCGGCAGGTGTATCATGACAAGAGCTTCTCACAAGCAATTAGACCAGGCTTATCATGCAACAAGTTTCCAAGTTTCTCAACGCAAAGCCTCGTGTTACCATGACAACCACGGCCACCTCTGTGTTGCGAAATTCATGCCAACTTACATGAACTACATTTCATTTTTCGTCATTCCCTTAAAACAGTTGTAACGATTTTTTTAACCCTGGAATTCATGACGTGTCCTATCGGATGCAGGGCCTAATTTGAGTTAAATTTGTAATAAAATGCTAAACAATACAGTATCTTAGTTACAAGGCAGAGGAATAAACTGTGAGCCTAATCATTGTGTTAACTGTTTTCTGTGCAGTCCGCTACGGGTTTGTATATCGAGTGAGAAATTGAGTCTCGTGCATTTAAGAGTTAAAATTTAGACGACTCATCGTCGTTAAAAGACTACTATGGGCTAAAACTTTTACTTGAAACATTTTTTCGCAAAAATTCGCTGCGTGGTGTTACAAGGCAGCCATTGTTTGCAGAAATTCAGGTGAATCTAACAATAACAGGGGACACGCCGTAAAGTGGTGGTTGAGGCGCTGCGCTAGAAACCGGAAGGTCACGGGTTCGATCTTCGATGACGTCATTGGAGTTTATCGATTGCCGTAATCCTTCTGGTGGCACTATGGCCCTGGGGTCGACTCAGCCTCTAACAGAAATGAGTACCAGGAGCACTCCTGGGGGTAAAGGCGGCCGGTGTGTAAGGCTCATCACCTTCACGTGCCGAATGTCTAAAATTTGGGAGCCTCAACCTCCTGGAACCCTCTGGGCCTCCATGGCTTGTAATAAGGAATACTTTACTTTGTTTTACTAACAATAACAGGTTGAAACAACTGAATACGTACTCCTTCCAAAACGGCCTCTTTTTCTATACAGAATGTGAAGCGAGAAAGTTGTATTGCCCATGCTTAGGGTAGAGAAAGTTATGTGACTGTGAGACAGATTTTTTCAATCCCGTACCGAAGCAATTCCGATTCGCGCTTTCATAGAAAATTATTTCTTCGTCGTCTTTGTGGTGGGGACCATGCCTAAGCACTAAGCATGATTAAATAAGTTAAGATATGACTTTGAAATGAAAAAAAGTTTGAGATAGGCTATATGTATAGGCCCTAATCTATTTCTGTCCATGTTACTATTTTAAAATAAACATCTCTCTATATATAGCCTAAGAGGCTTTATCCTGACTGACAGGAATCAACGTACGGCCTAAACTATAAATGGTAGAGACTTGGAATTTTGACAGTACCTTCGTTTCGTAATGTCAGTGCTCACTAAGAAAGGATTTTGAAAATTTTTATTTTAATGAAATGTTTTTGAGGATACTTAATACTATTTTACACAGAATTATGAAATCCAAATCACAGTTGGCATGGCAAAATATTGTTTCCAGTGGTCTCAGATGGGTTTGGAAATAATTGAAGTGGGACTTTGACACTTTAGAAAGCTATCAATATAATTAATGTTATAGATAAATATTAAATTATGAAATCCACGAAAATAATGCAGTCATATAACTTTCTCTACTCTGGACATAGAGATAACAGTACGAAGTATGGTTAGGCCTATAGGCCTATGTATATTATTTTATCGCATGTTTTTGGGGAGGGATGTATGAAAGTAATATTGCATTTGTGTTTAATTCTATCCCCAAAACGGTTTTGTGGAAACATTAGAGTGAGAAATAAAATATTCCGCAAAGACAATACAATTTTATGTAACCGGAATTTCCGTTTCTTCTTAGTACAACTCCTACCAGGCTTGGTGTGTACAAGCGATGGGATGCAAAATTCTAGATCCTCTATGAGCCATAAAAAACTATATCAAGCGTTTTCTGAGGGAATAGTTTGAGTGTAATAAGTCGTTCTTCCTATTTCAGATTATAAATACCTACATGAGGGCCTAGAATTTAAAAATCGAAAGTCCTTCACAAGTTAATTACGAATTACAAAATAGAAAACCCGGGCGACGCCGGGCCTTTTAAGCTTCTATCATTGTACCTGAAAGTTATTTGATTAACCCTTAAATTCCCCAGGTAATTGTTCGAAAGATTTATAAAACTGTGGCGGACTGCAGAGAAAACAATTGGCACAATCATTAAGACTTACAGACTAGTTTATTAAGTTCCACAATGGCCTTGTAGCATACACATTTTACGTCATAGAGCAAAAATCTTTTAATAAAAGTTGCTTGTCTAAGTCCCTTCTATATACCGGTAAAATATTTTCGTGTTATTATTAACACTATGTACCCAGTGTGGATTTAAGCCTATGTTCTGTGTTTATGGATTCCAACTTACAGCAGACCGAATTGTGAGTCAGTGGGTACTGGAGACAGATAGCATCTCTATTTACACGTTAAAGGAATGCATTCACAACATATTTCCCACGTTACTCATCTTTTACATCCCTATTTCTTCGTTAAGGGAAGACCTACGAAAATCCTATGTTCCTACTTTTTGTACCTAGGAGATATTTAGTGCATGACAATCTTCAAATCTACTCTTATACAATTCAACGGCCCTAAATAGCGTGCTTGCTCGCCCGCTTCGTGAGACATCGGGTATACTCGGCGATGTTCGTCTCTCGCAGTCTAAACTTTCATGACGACTATAATACAAGATTAGGAAAACCGTTTCTTTATTATATAAGGCCTAAGTAAAATGAACACAATGAACAAATATTCTAATTTTATTTTTACTTACAATTTTCATAGCTCTGAACCACAAACATTTTTAATAATCTACCAGTGTAAATTTCTTAAAAATCCTGGAGTCAATGAATAATGGCGGGGGAAGCCGGGGGCACCAGCAGTAAAATATTGATGATTTAACTCTTGAAATATCGCTGATAATAATAATCCAAATCAATCACTCCTTCTCTTGAAAAATTATATAATTTCTGAAAATTACACTGAATTTATCAAATAAAATTCACATCACATTCATCTGTCAACAAACAGTTGAGAAACGATACGTATTATCCACCGCCGTCTCGAGAATTACGCACGAGAATTAGCCTATACAGTTTAGAAGGCAGTGGTTCACAGTTATCTTTGGAAATGCATAATCGAATCTGAGATCGTTTTCCCAGGTGGCAATTTCTAATCGTGGAATGTACTCTAAAGCCGGAATTTTAGCTGTTTCATTAATTATTAATGGTTTATTAAGCACTTCTTTCGGGCTTGTAGGCCGTGGTCTATTTGACATTTCTGTGCCAAACGTTTGGCACAGAAATGTCAAATAGACCACGGCCTACAAGCCCGAAAGAAGTGCTTAATATTGACTCCGGCCGTGAAAGCCTACAGTGTTTTACAGTGTTTTATTAATGGTTTAGTTTAAGAATGATTCGCGTGCAAGTGTTAATAAATATAATGCTTTAATAATTATTATACTATTAATTTCTAATTTTTTAATTAAATATCGTGGTCGGAGCCGCGGGCACATCCTAGTAGGATACAAATCAGGATCAATACATTCATTTCAGTTTAATTAAGAAAACAATAGAAAAGTAGCTGCAGATACAAAATGAAATAAAATCAGGTAAACTGATGTAACAAAGTAGGCTACCAGATTGCTTTTGTATAATCAGTGATAATTGCAATTATGTTATGCAGAAAATAAGATATTTTTGTAATCGATTTCCGAGTTAAGCTCCAGATCGATTCATTAAGCAGGGCTCACGGAAGAACAAAAGTCTAACGTTTGATAAGCGTATGTAAAGGAATATGTGGGTAGTGTTATTTGTCATAGCTAACTGTTTTGCAACTTCCGAAGTCGTATATGAACAATATAAAACAATATGTTGTCATTTGATAAATTCTTTCTAATATATTACCATAAAGTAGGCACTAAATTGAGCTTTACTCCGGTAGCAGTCAACCGATTTTGTCCAATATCAATAGAGTTCTTCCCATGGACGTTGTAAATGTGTATACCAAGTTTCATGAAAATCCGATAAAGAGTATTTGAGTTATCGCACGCACACACACACAGACAGACATTTTCCCGTCCCGCACACAATCATAAAGTAGCCTACCATAGTCTACTGGCATTTAATAATTAATGAAACAGCTAAAAATCCGACTTTGAAGTGAATTGCACGATTAAAAAGCGCAGCATGGGAAAAAGACCTCAGATTCGAGTTCCTTGGCCCAGAAAACCCCTGCATAGAGAGTTCCGTCCAAATCTATCTATCTATGTTTGCCCAATTAGGTCTACATTCATTATCCCTCTTCCGTGTATGTTAAAAATTTCACATGTCTGCGTGTCTTGACATTATAAACAAATGAATCGACTAGGGCGGGCTTACAAAATTCAAGGGAACGACAATTCCATTGAAAAAATCGCGATGACAATTGAAATATAACTTAAGTTGTATTAAGCTGAAAACTGATGCTTCGATAGCGCAAAAAATCCACGTTTTCTGCCAGTTTTTCACTCATAACTCGCGGACGAAAGTGAAAATTAAAATTTCGGCTTCGAGGTGCATTCGGCCACCCTTCAGTCCACCTATGTTTTAAATTTCAGATCTCCGCGTTCAGTAGATTTCGCTGGACATCACGTGTAGATAGACAGACACTTCCTTTTATTATTATAGACAAGAAAAGTGCCTATTAATGCCTACAACTCAGTGGCGCAGGTCGGAAGGTATCTTCATTAACAATCCTTGTCTTCCCTGATTCTTATCTTTACAACTAACTTATATGTCTTGTACCCTTTCCCTTCTGTATCTAAATCTGCCATCATGCTGAACAAACTCTGAGCTGAATATCACAAAACCAAAGCCTCCTAAAGCAATGAGCTGAAGATCGCCAAAACAAAGCCTCCTTAGCGCTTTGAAAAGTATACCTTAATTAATAGCCTATTATTGAGAAATTAATTAATTAAATTATTGATCTTTTTAATAAAAATTGGCTTTATCTCCAACTAATTTTAATATATGAACCTGAATTTATTAGCCTACGTCAGATTCTCTGAAGCTTAAGTTATTTACAAAATTACTCATTTATATTGCTTATCCTTTTTTAAAGATTATAGGGAATATTAAAAAAGAACTAAGTCCCATGCAGAAAACCGTATGAGTAAACTTCGGATTTTTAGGTCGCTAAAAATGCTGTTTAAGGTACCTAAAATAGGCTCTAAAAATTGGAAAATAGGTTCTAAAAATCGTAAAATAGTCTCTTATAAAATCGTTAAGTTGCCAATTTTCTGAAATATCTCAATTGCAATGCAGAATTTTATATTTATTGAAGTCACCATTAATCAGTAATCATGATAAAACACAGATATAGGCCTATGGTAGACAGAATTATACAGACCTATTACTAGGGCCTGTATTACTACCACAACAGTGAAAACCTAATCCCTGCGCCCAGAAGCTACGCATATCATCCTAGCATATTCAACCCCTTGTATCCCTCAGTGTTTCAGATAACTACTTTTTTTTGTTTGTTTGTTTTTGTTTTTTTGTTACTGGATGTGGGAGCCGGGAGAAAAACACTACATTTTCTTGGGAATTCCAAGGAATTTTTCTACTGAAGACGAAACATTCCTTACTATTTAACCACGTCACAAATATGTCATGTACTGCACATTCCGAGCTAAAAATTTAGTAGGAACTGAAAATAAATGCTAGAATTTATAACAAAAAATAACTTATTTTGAAGTTTAGAGGAAAAACAAGCAAAAAGGCAATATTAGGCTCTAACGTAAAAATAGGCTGTTTTAGGTCCTATAAAATTAACGGTTTTAGGCATAGTCACTTATGAAACATGCATAATACGAGTTTTCGTTCAAGGATTAAAATAGGTTTTTGCCTAAAATCCGAAGTCTACTTATGAGACACACTGTAAAGTATGTTGCGAGAAAACTTCAGAGCTGTATCTGTATTTCAGTGGGAGAAGTTACATTTCGAATGCACCAATTAACACGCAAATTGAAACTGAGAAAACTGAGGTTTCAAAATGGTGTCAGTAGCGCCTGTTCCAAGCCTCGAAACAGCAGAAAATTTTGCACAGGTATACTTTAGTGTATGCAAAATTTTTTACACTAAAATAAACAAACTACATTTTTTTTGCCAAAATCTACTTAGTCAATCCTGAAAATTTGAACCTTCTACATAAAGTAGAAGCTGAAAAAAGGGACCTTTTGTATGGAAAATAACAACTTACGGGAAACGGGCTTTTAAAGCAGAAAACTGGAAAATGCTAAAATTTAATGGATACGTTTCTTTAAGTATAGTAAAGAGAAAAATATCTTATTGTGATATTTTCATCTTATTGCCATTCCGTGCCCCCTTAACAGCACCTGTTCCATGCGTCCAAACGGCATAAAATTTTGCACAGGTATACTTAGGGCAGCGTTTCTCAACCTATGGTCCGCGTCCGCAGAAATAATTAAAAAAATATCATAAAGCAAGTGGAAAGTAAAGAAGTAAAATTGTTTCACATATTTAGTTATAATGACCTATAATTAATACCCAAAAAAATTAAGAATATAGGTCTTCTTTTAAAAATGGGATGTAAAATTAGGGGTCCGTAAAATTGTTTAGATATTTTAGAGGTTTTTGGGTCCAAAAAGGTTGAGAAACGCTGTATGCAAAATTTGTTACACTAAAATAAACTACGGTACATTTTTTTTTTTTACTAAAATGGCTACATCCTACTGGTGGCGCCTTCCCATGGGAACTATCCCGGTCACGTGACTCACACGTGAGTGTGCCATTTTTCACGTTTGTTTTGACCCGAGGTGGGGACAGGAAGATGGCAATAAAGTGACAGTCAGGTAGGTTAGGCCGTCCGTCACCAATAAATCAGCCCAAGAACAGGAGCGGAAGTGACCGGCGCCATCCGTTTCAAAACTGTTCTGTTTAGCGTGGACTTCACAAAGAGGCCGTATTGCAAAGAGTGCGTGTTCAATTGTTTCAACCCCAAGTTTACCTAGTTTGAACTAGTTTGTCCTTTAAAAAGCCTAAATAGACCTATTACATTAAGGGGAGAAAGGGAAGTGACCCCTGGACGCATGGAATTCCGTTACGGATAAGGATTAACACTGAGGCGAAGAGAGTTTTGTTAAAAGCGCAACTCTCTCGTGTTTTACCGGCCATCCGTGTAATGGTAAGCCTCAGGGGTGTCCCTCTTATTCCCAGGCCCACCATTTGCTTTACGGACAGTGGAAGCACTTTTAACGGTAGATGATATTAATTAAAAGGAGAAAATTATGCAGCTGAGTGGTATAAAACTAGTAGGTGCCCGTGGCTTCGCCCACGATAATTAATTTAAAAATTAAAATTTAAGAGTATAATAATTATTAAAGCATTATATTTATTAACACTCGCACGCGAATCATTCATAAACTAAGCCATTAATAATTAATGAAACAGCTAAATTTCCGGCTTCAGAGTACATGCCACAATTAGAAAGCGCCGCCTAAAAAACGATCTCAGATTCGATTATGCAGTTCCAAAGCTAACTGTGAACACATAATACGTATTGTTTCTCAACTGTTTGTTGACAGATGAATATGATGTGAATTTTATTTGATCAATTCAGTGTAATTTTCAGAAATTATATAATTTTTCAAGGGAAGGAGTTATTTTGTTTGGATTTTTATTGTCCGCGATACTGCCATTATCAATTGACTCCAGGATTTTTAAGACATTTACACTGGCAGTAAAGGGAACTGAAGAAGAAGAAGAAGAAGAATATTTAGTGTAGAATAACTCATATTTTTAAAATGTATTTAATTCCCCTATTTCAAAAAGTCTAAATACAATAATATCTGTGTTTTATTTCGTAGTTTTGTTCTTTCAGTTTCAAATGCGTATTAATTAATAAAAGCTTTTCATCTTGTTCCTTTTAACACTAAACGGTATTGGTCATTCTGTATAATGCCTAGGAAAATTATGTAGCCTAACATTTTCACCAAAACTTAATACTTCATAGTTTGGCTAAAACCACCAGGCATTGTATACATTACCTAGGCATTCTATAGAATATCGGGATTTCATACAATGCCGGTAACATAGGCTAATACATTTTACTGAGAGCTAAGAATTTTGTTTGAAAACTTTTTTCACAATATAATGAATACATGAGTATTCATGTATTTCAAACAGTTTTACACGACCTCCAATTTCTCACACAATATATAAATCTGTGCCGGACTGCACAGAAAACAATTAACACAGTGATTACGACTATAGTTATTTTCTTACCATATATAGGCTATTTTAATGTTATTTATTCACATTCAGCTTCCCTCAGTTAAGGGTTGCCCTAAGACAAAGCGTAAAAGAAAAAAAAAAGAAATTACACCACAAAGAAGTGTTTACAAGCATTTACAATAAACATTAAGAAAAACTCAAGAAAACTTATGAAACAACAAGAAAAAACTAGAAGACAAATATATACAAATTAGGAATATAAGTGATTCCTGAGTTTAAAGAGGGAACCTTTCAAGGCTGTCAGTGACACTTCTTTTATGACAATGTAATTTTTAATATATTTCTTTACAGTCTGAGGCAAAAGAAGTACCTCTAACAGTAAATTATATTAATTAACCGAGTGGTATAAAATTATAACACTTCAGGCCAACCAACATTGATTGCTTTGCATGGAAAATACAAATCGGAACAGACGACTACATTTTATGTAAGTGCATGATTATGTACAGCCCTGAAGTGGAAGCTGCTACTGGGGTGCGAGTGCATTGTTGGGGGTTAATCCGGCGCATTGTTGTCGTGTCCCGGACACTTCACAGTGTCTGCCCTCCAATGTATACGTCACTTCGCATTCTGCAGCTCATCACGCAACAATGCGTCTAACGACTCCACGGTTACAGGAGGCCAAGACGCGTCTGTGAACATCAGTCGTGAAGCCTAGGGTACGCATTTTAGTGTATGTTGTGTATCTCAAATTAAAAATAAATAAAATGAAATCTCCTATGTGGGTGCTGCCTAAATCCACCGCGATTTTTCATATTTACAATAATCAGAAAAAGGCTGTACTCGCTATTCGTAGCCTCTTCTTTAGTCAATATTTAATAGTTAGGCTATTTATTATACGACAGTTAAAAAGAGATATTTTATTGAGCCCTAAAGGGGCGAGTGTAGCAATCCTACGAGGAAAATAAAATAAATAAATGTGCCATGTGTATCATCCCTACAATTTTGTAGGCAGTCATTGCGAAATATTACATATTATAGCTATTTATCCTAATTTATTACGTAAGGTGGAGTCTTGAGCTGTTGAGGTTGTTGATTTGTAGTGGACAGCTGCCAAAATAAGGAATGCAGTCGAGAACGCTATTCACCAAGTGTGACTTTTTTGCGACCACAGTGAAAAATTTAACACTAAAAACGCGTAATGAATTGTAATATTATCAATTCTTAGGAAACTGAGTCTATTTAATAGTCATATACAAATATACATGTATTTTTAGTATTTTCCATGTGACTGAAACCTTAGTTCGTTATAATAGATTTTTTAGTACTAGTGCAGTAATGTGCAACTTTTTTGTGTCTCTCTTGTGTTAGAAGTTCTACTTTTAATCCAATGTAGGCCTACTTAAAATCAATGCACCTAGAATTTTTAACATATGCCTGGATTCTCATAGGTAATCACACGAAAGTTTACGAGTTTATCTGATGAAACTCTTCAACTCGAGTTGGATTTTTTAAGACTATTCCACGAATAAAAATGTAACGGATTATACAAATAATAATTACTTTCGTGCTTTGTTGTATAAAAACAAAACTAACAGCTGCGAGATCACGGCCTACTATGAATCAACCACCCATGAATCGATTTGAGTTACCATGTTGTGACGAGTGCTACCAATGGTGCATATAAGACATAGTTAACTTCATTCAGGTAAGCTAACAGCAGAACAGAATAAAATGTTATATTACATTATGTATTAACTATAGCCCTAACATGCTATGTAGCAAAATAGGGTTAAAATAAAGGGAGATTCATATATTATTATTATTATTATTATTATTATTATTATTATTATTATTATTATTATTATTCCACGAATAAAAATGTAACGGATTATACAATTAATAATTACTTTCGTGCTTTGTTGTAAAAAAACAAAACTAACAGCTGCGAGATCACGGCCTACTATGAATCAACCACCCATGAATCGATTTGAGTTACCATGTTGTGACGAGTGCTACCAATGGTGCATATAAGACATAGTTAACTTCATGCCAATTGTCGACCAAGAGCTAAGCTAAGTTAGTTTAGCTTAGCTCACATACAGTGCGGGATTTCATATGTAGTTGTGCCGACAAAACTACATATGAAATCCGGCATAACTATATATGAAATCCCTCACTGTATGTGAGCCAAGCTAAGCTAAGTTAGCTTAGCTCTTGGTCGACAACCGGAAGCATTCAGGTAAACTAACAGGAGAACAGAATAAAAGAACACGAACTGGCTTCCGCCCAATCAAAACTGTGTTCTTAATCAATGTACATTTCTATTATTTCAATTTCCAAACAAGTTATGTTGTATAAAATATTCTGTTTTCGTGCTGCTTAATGGCAGCATGTGACGTATTAATCACTGCACACTGATGCTTACGTGTCCAGTAATGAGCTGACCACTTTATCAGGTAAAATCCATTCCTCATATTAATAGCAAGCGTTTTAAAAGATAAACGATCGTGATTGGTCTATATCCGAGGAATTGGTAAACGTTATTTGTCAATATCAAACACGCGGCTTATGAGTGGAATAATCTGTTAAATTTGCACAAGCGAGAATATTGAGAAACATCTGACTGCATTGTTAGTCAAGGCCTGCTGTATTCTCTACATTCATTTGTCCAGACCTGGGTTAATACCTGATAATAAGCCAGACGGTGCAGGCGGCGCCGGACAGATATCTGGAAGTTGTCACCGCGAGAGGCGCCACCACCTTCTTCCCACGACCGTCACCCCCCAACATTATGACACTTTTACTGCAGAGAATGCCCATTCCTAACAAGTACTTACAACCGATTTGGAAACCCAAACCCCGACCTCAACTGCAGACTTTATCTGAATCACCCACAAAACTTGTATTGAATTTAGTTGTCTCACTTAAGGTTGTGTACGAAATGGGTGGCTTATAATATTCATTTATAACATGAATTATATTGATAGCTTCTCTAATTTCTCAAAGTCCCGTTTCATTTATTTCCAAACCTACCTGAGACCACTGGTAACAATACACTGTTGTCATGTGAACTGTGATTTGGATTTGATAATTCTGTGTAAAAAGGGATTAAGTATCCTAAAAAACATTTGATTTTTGGCATTAAAAATGAAAATTTTGCAAAAACCTTTCTTAGTGAGCCCTTATATTATGAAACAAAGGTACTATCTCTAGAGTTTTATGCCGTTTATAACACACTAGCTTAAAAGGCCCGGCGTGTCCCGGGTTTTGTATTTTGTAATTGGAAATTAGCTTATGAAGGATTTTCAATTTTAAATTCTAGGTCCTTATATAGGCATTTATAATTTGAAATAGGAAGAACGACTTATTACACTCAAACTATTCCCTCAGAAAACGCTTGATATAGTTTTTTATGGCTCATAGAGGATCTAGAATTTTGCATCCCATCGCTTGTACAGTACACAGCAAGCCTGGTAGGGGTTCAAATAAGAAGAATATTTATTTCTCACTCTCATGTTACCATAATACTGTTTTGGGGATGAAATTAAACAGAAATGATAAGAAAACCAATACACATTCAAGAAGCCAGTGTCAATTTGAAGATAAATTACGTTCTTGAAAAACATTATTTTTATTTTGTTTCGATTTTAGCTTCTCTTAATTTTGAGGTTAACTCTTTTGTCACAACTGCGTTGGTAGCATTGCTTGGTATTCCATAATGCAGACTGTTCATTCCTTCAGTATGCCGTGATCTGACAGATGATACTATTAACGATTTTATTTTAAACATACCAGAAATAAATATTCATATTAGAATATAATCTGTTACATTTTATTCATGGAACAGTCTTAATAAGTCCAACTCGAGTTGAGGAGTTTCATCAGATAATTCGCCTCTGCTGCGCAGTCGCGAATCTATTGATAAAGTCGTCAACTTTCGTGGGATTTCCTATGATAATTTTATTATTTCCGCTTTTCTCAAAAACGACTCTAAGGGCAAAAGTTTTATTCGACATATTTTCCCCTGATAAATTCTCTGAAGGGTAGTTATAAGCCACTCATTTCATACATAAATAAGTCTTGCCTCGTTAATAATGAGACTTTGAAGGAAACATCTCAAATTGCTTGACCCAGAGACTTGGATTAGTGTAAAACAGACTCAAGTGATGGAGATGGCAAACTGTTTTATTCTTCCGTCTGGAAAAATGTGAAAACAGGTGACTGTGTTCGCCCGCATGTCTTCATCTGTTAATTAGCAACCGGAAGCGGAAGTACACAGACACCTGAGTATTGTAGTGCACAATATCCATGAAGGTTAAGGTTGAGAAGTCGATGGAAGATTCATAATTCACAATACATTCCATTGTCCATGTCTGCTAAATTGTTAGTTGTTGTTTCTGTATGATATTGAATAGACAATAAGGATAGAAAGACACAAATCAAATCTAATTTATCTGTCAGTGTGAGATGCCCAGCCAGATCTAGGGCACGTAGAGGTCTGGAATATTGAACAGAGATGGACTGAAGGGTGGCCAAATGCATCTCGAAGCCGGATTTTTAATTTTAGCTTTCGTTTGCGAAACAAATGACAGAAAACGCAGTTCTTTTTTTTCGTTATATAAGCATATAGTTTTCGCTAATGCATTTGAATTGCGAAATTAATTGCAGGTGGCCGTGCTCTGTTGCCATAACAACCGCAAAAAAAAAAAGTTGAAAAATATTTTTTCAATATACAGCTTGAAGTTGTTGATCAATTAGATTTTGTTAGCCCGCTCTGCGTGACTCAAACAACATTACGGCACGCAGGTGAACAGAAAGGGGTTGATGTATGTAGGCATGAATGGGAAAACTCTCAATCGATTTGGACGAAACTCATCATAGGGGGAACTAGAATTTGATTTTTTTTCCCGGATGGTGCATTTTAATCGTGAAATGCACCTCGAAGCCGGATTTTTAGATTTGTCATTATTAATTGTTTTAATTGTTTATAGAAGGATTTACGTGTAATTGTTAATAAATATAATGTTTTAATCAGTTTTGGTCTTAAATAAATTATTAAAGAAAACTATGAATTGAATTAATATACTCGGGCGCCTGCTAGTCATTCCACATCTCATGCAGATAGGCCTAACAGAAGAACATCGCACAATACGCTCCACCATAGATGATCAAAAACCAAATAATTGCATGTTTTTATTTCTCCGAGAGGAAGGAGGCCATGTCGAGTTTGTCAGTTGTTTGAAAACGTTGAGAGCTACTGTAATTATTTCTAACACTACCGTCATCTGTTGCAAAGCCTCCTGTTAGCATGAGATGCTTTAAAACCAAGGAAAATGCCAAATGAAATAGAATAACGTGTTGATTAGGATTAAGGAATGACAGGTGGCGTGAAATTAAATCCAGAAATCCGGAATCAAGTGTTTGTATGGCGGTGCGATGAGGCGAAACAACAAAACGCAGGGGTCGCATTGTCAAGGGCTCTGATTAAAAAGAGGGACGCAATTAGGAAGCCGAGGGCTTTGTGGCGGCCCAGCGAGGCGACGCCTTGTCATCTGCTGGTCCATATGCTCAATGCACTGCAGCATCCGTACCAGTGAGCACTATTATTATTATTATTATTATTATTATTATTGTTATCTTATAATAAAAGGACGTGTTTGTCTGTCCGCGATGCCCAGCGACATCTACTGAACGCAGAGATCTGAAATTTTAAACATAGATGGGCTGAAAGGTGGGCGAATGCACCTCGAAGCCGGATTTTTAATTTTAGCTTTCGTTCGCGAGTTATGAGTGAAAAACTGGCAGAAAACGTGATTTTAGCGCTTTCGAAGCATCAGATTTCAGTAATACATTTCAATGTCAAATCAATTGCAGTTGGCTTTGGCTATTTTTGTCATAATATGGTAATAAAAGCATCGCGATCGCTTGAATGTTGTAAGCCCTAAATATGGTCAAACATTGTTTTATTTGGACGAAACTCACTATACAGAGGTTTTCTGGGCCAAGAAACTCGAATCTGAGGTCGCTTTTACCAGGCGACGCTATCTAATCGTGGTATGTAGTCCACGTGATTTAGGTGTTAATAAATATAATGATTTAACTATTGTGCTCTTAATTTTTAATTTTTTAAATAATTATCGCGGGCGAAGCCGTGGGCACATGTTAGTATTATATATGATGGGGTAAAAAAATCAACTTCTTAACCGAGCAGCTCCAGATGAAATAATAAGATACCTGCTAATATTACAGACTTTATGCATAGCTGAAGAGATCTGCGCATGTGTGGAAAATACTCCCCTTCCCTGATCACCACCCCTGTTATACAAGCTGGGTTTTTTTTAAAAGCAAATCTAAAAGCTTCTGAATGATGTAACATACACTCTTTTTTATCATGTTTTCGTAAATTTTCGCGATCTTTTCATTTTAAATATATTATATCGTAAACAAAAGCTCACGTGAATCCAACATTACATCCCATTACCAATTTAAGATTTCATGCAAAACGTTGTTTTTTTCCGCGGTTTTGTGGAACTGATGTCAACTGTAAACTTGCATAATTAATGATGAAGCAGGAGTGCCAACACTGAAGTACTATTCATAATAAAAAGAATCAAACATTTTTACAAGAGTTGCTAGTGTGTGTTTTTTTCTATCACACAAGTCCATTACGCAAGCTACATTGTTTATGTCGTGCCATTACACTGGGTTTCAAACATTGACCGCCCTGAAATTATTAGGCCTACATACTATGATAATTGATTCCAAGATTAAAAATTAAGAGCAAAATAACTAAAAACATTATATTTATTAAGACTTGCACGCGAAACATTCATAAACTAAACGATTAATAATTAATGAAACAGCTAATAAATCCGGGTTTGAAGTGAATTCCACGATTAGAAAGCTTCGCCTGGGAAAAAGACCTCAGATTCGAGTTCCCTGCCCCAGAAAACCCTTGTATAGTGAGTTTCGTGCAAATCGAACGATGTTTGACCATATTTATGCCTGTATTGATCATCCCTCTTCCGTCTATGTTGAAAATTTCAGATATATGCGGGCCTTGGCATTATAAACAAATGAATCGACCAGCGTAGGCTTAGAAAATTCAAGCGATCTCGATGCTTTTATTTCCGAGGTATGACAAAAATAGCCAAAGCCGACTGTAATTGATTTGACAATTGAAATGTATTACTGAAAACTGTTGCTTCGATAGCGCAAAAAATTCACGTTTTCTGCCAGTTTTTCACTCATAACTCGCGAACGAAAGCTAAATTTAAAAATCCGGCTTCGAGGTGCATTTTCCGACCCTTCAGTCCACCTATGTTTAAAATTTCAGATCTCTGCGTTCAGTACATTTCGCTGGGCATCGCGCAAAGACAGAAAGAAAGACAGAAAGACAAACACTTCCTTTTATTATTATAAGTTAGATATAACTTAGGGTAAGGTGGTACATTTTCGAACATGGTACAATTCTGAACGGACTAAGATTTTTATCCATTTTTGGGTTTCAAATGTTAGCCAACCTTTTTTTTAAATTATATAGCGTCCATACTGATTGTTTTGTTGATCTGTATCCGCGAGAATGATGTTTTAAGTTGACTCATTCGGCCATAAAATATTATTTTCCAATCGAAGGTAAGAACTCCATGCTGGAAAAATGGCACGTTATAAAATTGCTTATAATCCCACGTTGTGTTACTGGAATACATTGTTGAGGACCAATTTTTAACTCATACCAACAAATAGCGTAGTCTTTAATACGTAAGTCATTGGCACAACAATGGTCATTCGTGAGCGGAATTTGCAACTATGTATAATTTACAAAAACTAGCTCGAGGTACAAATACGAACAGATTTTAGGTACAAATTCGAACAGTACTTTAACCCGCGATCGCTTGCATGGAAAAGCTGTTTTGCCATCACAGCATTCTGCATGTTTATTATTATTAACTGTGCCAGTCAAATATTTAAAGGATGGCATTCACACAGCTTTCAACAGTGGTATTATTTCAACGAAGATTTATGAACTGCACTTCCTCTGGATTGTTATTACATCTCAGCAATTATGCAATACAGAATAGCAAACAGAAATCGTTCTGGAGTTGTTAAGTATTTTTTATTATTGCTCTTGATGTTATGACAGATCCGCCTGCATGGTCTAGTGGTTGCTGACTACGGACCCGCAAGTCTGGGTTCGATCCCCGGTACCTCCTCGGATTTTTCTGAGGTAGGTCGATTTGGAACGGGGTGCATTCAGCCTCCTGAGACCAACAGAAGAGCTAATTCATAAAGAAGTAGCGGCTCCGGTTCAGTAAGCCATCAATAACTGACGTAGGAGTCGGCATTGTGACCACATGCCCCAAACCTGTCAACTGCCTATTCAAAACGTGACACTTCATTATTACGCTCATATTATTGATAAATAATAATAATAAAAAAAATAATAATAATAATAAAATATAATATTTGGAAGAAAGCAATTCGTTCGTTGAAAATGCCACTGTTCGAAATAGTACCCACTGGTGTTTAGAATTGTACCTACTGTGGTACATTTTCGAACGATATTCTGGAAATGAAAGATTGATTGCCATGACCAATTTTACAGCTGTTTGATTTTCATATTTTTGTGAAGGGTCAACTATATTGCCAACTTCTATATATATAAAAATGAATGTATGTGTGTGTGTGTGTGTGTGTGTGTGTGTGTCCTTTATGGATTACTACACCATTCATCCGATCGCCATGAAACTTTGGGAAGTTGTTGGGTACATTCCCGGAAAGGTTTCTGTCATACTACATTTTTAATTTTAGCCTTCGTTCGCGAGTTATGAGTGAAAAACGGCAAGAAAACGTGCATTTTTTACGCTTTCGAAGCATCAGTTTTGAGTTATTCATTTCAGTTGTCAAATCAATTGCAGAAGGCTTTGTCTATTATTGTCATACCTTGGAAATAATATCGTCGCGATCGTTATGGAAGGCAATGGAAATCTCAGGTTATTATAAAAGCTAGAGATGTCGATAAGGTAATGTTAAACATATTTTATTTGACATGGAATATAGTTTACAGAAAATTCCGGGGAAGTTGCTTAGTTCGGGGTCCTGGTACAACGTTTTTATATGTAATCGTAATTAAAATATCTTATGTAGGGTCGTTAAATCTGCCTGAAATGTAACGGAATTATAAGTCTGGACAAATGAATATAGAAATCACGGCCTCAGTAGGCTTATTCCATTCTTCACCTATATAAATAAAAACTAATGTACTATGTCTGTCTGTCAAATACATTTATGCACTTTTTTTTATCGTGAGTTTAATCGATTTCAATTCTCATAATCTTTCGAATACCGCATTTTTCCATTTATTTTCTAATCGTGAAATTCACTTCAAAGCCGGATTTATAGCTGTTTCATTAATTAGGCCTATCAAATGTTTAGTTTACACCTATGAATGTTTCGCGTGCAAAGTGTTAATAAATATAATATTTTAATTATTTTGCTCTTAATTGTTAATCTTTCAATTAATTATCTTGGGAGAAGCCGTGGGGATCTGCTATAAGCTATAATAAGCTATAGCCTATCTAGCGTTTTCTGAGGGAATAGTTTGTGTGTGATAAGTCGTTCTTCCCCATTTCAAATTCTTAATACCTATATAAAGACCTTAAAGACCTAGAGTTTGAAAATCGAAAGTCCTTCATAAGTTATTTTCGCATTAACAAAATACAAAACCCGAGCGACGCTGGGCCTTTTAAGCTAGTATCTTATATTTATTGTGTTCATAAAATAAGAATGTTTGTTAAGTGTTCGAAAATGTACCACCTTACCCTACATTATTTTCATATATCATATGCAGCTTATACCTAAAGCTAACCAATCGCTGTGTTCAATGATGAATTGTTTATGAACTAAGAAGCTACAGGTATGAAGATGTTTTAATGTTCATTCCTTGTGAATTTACATAAAGACAAGTGATAAAATTATGACGACAGACACTTGCGATTGCTTGATATCCCACATATTCTTACACTGATTCATGTACTAAATAGTTGCAAAAACAATTAGGTCTATTGTCAAGTTTTTAATTGACTTACCACAATGGAATTCGTGATCCCAACTTGATTATTTGTGAAACTTGAGCAAAATCTAGGCCTATCTCCGTTATTGGTTTTCCCAAGTTGTTCCCGTTACCTTCTGACCCGTGCTTGTCGATTACCTGGTAATTTCCCACATGCAGGATCTCTGATTTGCTTTCGCTGCATAATTCGGTCACATAGCTTTCTTTGTCAACTACAGTAGTTACAAACACGCAAAGCTCTTTCAGACTATCCACTCCACGTCAAAAATTAGCCACTACTAAACACCATTTGGAAAATGTTTTTCACTTAAGTATTTTTCCTTATTCTAAACAAATTAAATGGCGCGTCCAGGAAGTAGGTTTCCCTGGGTCCGTTTACCGAAACAAAACACAATTTCGTGGACATATATATGCCAATAGATACAGCAAGTATTAAGCTATTTTTCAACATGTTCGCCACCGGAATTGAAACATTTGTCCTACCATGGCATCAACTTTTGCATACCTGTGTCGTACAAGTCTGCCGCTTGAGATTTGAACCACTGTGTGACAACCATCTCAGCTTCTCTGTCATTTCTTGAGGTGCAGGGAAAGATGGAAATCATTGGGAGTGAAGTCCGGGCTGTAGAGTGGATTTTCAAACACCTCCTATACCCTTAGCAACCAGGGAAGGCGGTTGAGGCCAGGTAGGTTCCTTCACCCGCTAGCAGCCTCATATTTACAAGCAGAGGGAATTAGGACCAACCGTAATTTCCTCCCCATGAGTCACCTAGTCTACTTCAATCAATCAATCTTAGATTTTTTTAATATGTAATTTTATCTTAAAATGTTGGTTATACATCAATTCTACACATAATTACAAGAAAAATGACACCAAACAATGTATAATTTACTTTAATAGGAACATTTATAACAAATACATAAATAAAAGTTACGAGAAAACTGCTTTCAAGTTCTATGTTCCTATTAAAGTAAATTATACATTGTTTGGTGTCATTTTTCTTGTAATTATGTGTAGAATTGATATATAACAAACATTTTAAGATAAAATGACATATTAAAAAAATCCAAGATTGACTGATTGAAGTAGACTAGGTGACTCACGGGGAGGAAATTACGGTTGGTCATAATTCCCTCTGCTTGTAAATGTGAGGCTGCTAGCGGGTGAAGGAACATATCTGGCCTCAACCGCCTTCCCTGGTTGCTAAGGGTATAGCAAGTCTCCTGCAAAAGTTCGGCTGGGAGGTGTTTAAACATCCACCCTACAGCCCGAACTTCGCTCCCATTAATTTCCATCTTTTCCTACACCTCAAGAAATGACAGGGAATGACAGAGAAGATGAAATGGTTGTCACACGATGGTTCAAATCCCAGGCGACAGATTTCTACAACACAGGTATTCAAAAGTTGGTCCCACGGTATGACATATGATTCAATTTGTTGAAAAATAGCCGAACACTGGCTGTATCTACTGGAATAACTATTTGGTTGAAATTGTGTTTTGTTTCTGTAAACGGCCCCATGGAAACTTACTTTATGAACGCGCCTCGTAATATGCTATAGAAGGGTCTGTTGAGCATAACAAAATCACTCAAACAGAATAAATTCGACTTCGTCTGGGTCTTTTTCTGAGTTTTCCCCGATCCTCTTGAATCACAATTCCCACCCCCCCGTATATTCACCCTTGAAGGTAAATGTAACCCCTTAAACGGGGAAATGGACCGTAAAGTTGGCAGTAAGTCCTTGAGTTTCAAGTAGGGACGTATTGAATTTCAAGCACATATTATAACATATTGTATAAATTATGCAAGCAGGCTCTCCTGGTGTGATTGACAGGCCAATTGTTTCAGCTGGCCTGTAACCGATACGGCCAGGTAGGGGCAGGGGCAATTGACCCCTGCATGCAACTGGTATCCACCCCTGCTAGGGTGGCAGAATTCATCTCCAGAGAAAAGAGGTCTTCAGTTGTATTTATTGCGACTATTTGGGAAATACTCACAGAATATTAATAATGAATTAATTTTACTTCAAAAGAGAATAATAAAAATTTGTTTAAATAAACCTATTGATTACCCATCAAAACTATTATATGTCGAATTAAATGTTATGAAAATCGAACAGCTTTATAAGTTAAAATTATTAATATATTACCATAAAAAAATATCTAAATTTATTTCCTAAGAAGAAACGCCATTTTATTGTATAACACTAGGATGTGCCCGCGGCTTCGCCCACGATAATTAACTGAAAAATTAGAAATTAATAGTATAATAATTATTAAAGCATTATATTTATTAACACTTGCACGCGAAACATTCTTAAACTAAACCATTAATAATTAATGAAACAGCTAAAATTCCGGCTTTAGAGTTCATTCCACGATTAGAAATTGCCACCTGGGAAAACGATCTCAGATTCGATTATGTAGTTCCAAAGATGACTGTGATCCACTGCCTTCTAAACTGTATAGGCTAATTCTCGTGCGTAATTCTCGAGACGGCGGTGGATAATGGCGTTTTTCAACTGTTTGTTGACAGATGAATGAGATGTGAATTTTATTTGATAAATTCAGTGTAATTTTAAGAAATCATATAATTTTTCAAGAGAAGGAGTGATTGATTTGGATTATTATTATCAGCGATATTTCAAGAGTTAAATCATCAATATTTTACTGCTGGTGCCCCCGGCTTCGCCTGCCATTATTCATTGACTCCAGGATTTTTAAGAAAATTACACTGGTAGATTATTAAAAATGTTTGTGGTTCAGAGCTATGAAAATTGTAAGTAACAATAAAATTAGAATATTTGTTCATTGTGTTCATTTCACTTAGGCCTTATATAATAAAGAAACGGTTTTCCTTCCTAATTTTGTAGTCGTCATGAAAGTTTTGACTGCGAGAGACGAACATCGCCGAGTATACCCGATGTCTCACGAAGCGGGCGAGCAAGCACGCTATTTAGGGCCGTTGAATTGTATAAGAGTAGATTTTATTGCTGAGTACCCTGAATATGTAAATTACAATCTTAAACATTTTAAGAGGAAAATAAAGAAGTTATTAGATAATATTAATAACACGCTTCAATTTCGTTGGTTTCAATGTTTTCAATCCAGATTATTCTATTTTTTGTTGTACTAAATGCTATTTTTAATCACTGGTTAATGCTAAAAAAAATTATATATATTTACATGTACTAAAAAATTTAGAACTTTTTCGTATAAAGTATACTGTGCAGTGATATGCAATTATATTTATATTAATCTACTATATCCCCTAAACACGAGCGTTGATCATGTAGGGGTATGTTTGGTTTTATTTGTTTTTACTTGTAATAAATATGTAATAATGATAATGATTATAAATTGTGTTAAAATGTTTTTAAAAAAATTAATCGTGTAATGAATAAAACACATCGCTATTGCTTGTAATGGTAAGCCTATGGCGGAAGAATCGATATTTTACATCGGCCGTACAGCCATTTCATAAAATAATGGAATTTTTCCCTCAAAGAGAGAAGTTATAAAATTATTGCAATTGGGTGGTCAAAAGTAAGTTTAAAACCTCAAATTCTCTGAATTTTAAGGACTTAGGTGTATCTGAAGTGGTTTCATGTGTAAAATCTGTCGATTTACTTATTGATTGCGTTGAGTTACTTTTTTTTGCCATTTTTAGCATGATTTTAACACTCTTTAATACCAAGTAGTCAAGAGTAATCAGCTATGTCCATTTTCATTTGAGAAAATATACATCTTAAGGTACAATTTGGTATAAGATTAACTTCAAAAAATGTGTGTGGTTAATTACTATGTAAAATAACAAACAACGGAATTTTTGTCCCACCCGTAACAGTGATAGTTTTGTTAAATTATTATTAATGAGTTAAATAAATGTTTTGACAACCTGGAAACAGTTTATAATTTGTATTTAATCCCTCATACCTTCATTAATAACAACATTAATACCCTTAAAGTAATAGCAGAATAGAAAATGAGCTTTGTTTTGCATCATTAAAATCAGTGTCCAAATTATGTCCCACCCGTAACTGATTTTGAAAAACAAATTTAAAATATTCAGAATAAATTTTAAATAATGCTTTGCATGTAGTGTGAAGGAGAAGGTATTGTAAATTTTACAGAATGTGAAGAACCAATTCTAGTTTATTATTTATGATATGTAATAAACAAAAATAGCTTCTATAATTTGTCAGAATGTCCCACCCGTATTTATGAAATGGCTGCATAGTAGACACACTTGCGACTTGTCATCAGTTGTTTTATTTTCTAGATTAATCTCCTTGGTTTAACTAACAACATTGTGTTATTAGTATTTTTTTATTATTATACAAGATTTAAAATGCTTCACCACACATATCATATAAATAAGCAGACAGCTGGATTAAGCTGTCCCCGCTATACGACTTCTTACTAAAATGTGAAGTGAGAAAATGGTATTCTCTACGTCCAGGGCAGAGAATGTTATGTGACTGCATCACATTGTGCATTATTTTCGTGGATTTCATTCTATATAACATGAATTATATTGATAGCTTCTCTAATTTCTCAAAGTTCCATATCTTTACTTCCAAAGCTACCTGTGACCACTGACAACAATACAATGTTGTCATGTGAACTGTGATTTGGATTTGATAATTCTTTGTAAAAAGGGTTTAAGTATCCTCTAAAACATTTGATTTTTGGCATTTAAAATCAAAATTTTGCAAAATCCTTTCTTAGTGAGCACTTGCATCATGAAACGAAGGTACTGTCAAAATTCCAAATCTCTACCTGTTATAGTTTAGGCTCTACGTTGATTCTCTGCCAGCCATTCTTATATATTTTTTCCAAATCTCATATGCAGCTTATATATATACTAGCTTAAAAGACCCGGCGTCGCCCGGGTTTTGTATCTTGTAATTGGAAATTAACTTATGAAGGATTTTCAATTTTAAATTCTAGGTCCTTATATAGCCATTTATAATTTGAAATAGGAAGAACGACTTATTACACTCCTATTCCCTCAGAAAACGCTTGATATAGTTTTTTATGGCTCATAGAGGATCTAGAATGTTGCATCCCATCGCTTGTACAGTGCACAGCAAGCCTGGTAGAGGTTTAAATAAGAAGAAACAGAAATTCCTGTAACATAAAATTGTAATATGGAGGCGGGAAATTTCCCACTCTTATGTTACCACAAAGCCTTCATACTTTTCTCTCCAAAAACCTGCGATATAATATAATAATATACACATTACCATACCTCGTTTTGTTTTCTCTATGTCCAGGGTAGAGAAAGTTATGTGATTCCATTATTTTAGTGGATTTCATTCTGTAATATTTATTTATAACATGAATTATTTTGATAACTTCTCTTATTTGTCAAAAGTGCATTTCATTTGTTTTTTCCAAGCCCACCTGATACCATTTGGCAACAATATATTCTGTGATTTGGAATGGATAATTCTATGTAAAAAGGGATTAAGTATTTTCAAAAACATTTAATTTTTGGCATTTAGAATCAGAATTTTTCAAAATCCTTTATTAGTGAGCACCTACATTATGAAACGAAGGTACTGTCAAAATTCCAAGTCTCTACCTGTTATAGTTTAGGCTGTACGTTGATTCCTGTCAGTCAGGACAAAGCCTTTTATATACAGAGAGATTTGTGGCGAGTCAAAAGCAGTAGGTTAGCGGTAGTGTTGTCTGGTGCTGTATGGCATCCGATTAGCACGCCTATACATTATCCGGAGAAAAAAAAAATACATGTGAATATATTCCTGATATATGAGATGAAGACGCAGATAAAACTAATGCTGGTCTCCATATTTTAAATTTTATAGCCTGGATATTTGTACAACAATAAAATATTCATGAACTTAGTGACCCTCATCCTGCGTTTATAGCTGGCCATGGCACTCAGCAAAGCCGCACTCTTGCACCTTCTTTGATATTCCACAAACTTAAATCTTCCTCTGCCCAAATAAAGTTTGCCTTTTAGTGTAATAGGGCTTATAGGCTGTTATGTTTGACATTCTTTTCACATAATTATATTGGTTGTAAAAATAAAGAGAATGGCGTTCCCATACCACATCGTATCCCCGAAGGATACATAACCCAAATAAAATCTGATTAATGTACTCACGCAATTTATTTTACTCTAAGCATGGTTAACACATCTTTCTCGCTTCAGATTCTGATAAGTTATACAGTAATAGGTCTTATTGCAAAGAGTGCGTATTCACTTGTTTCAACCTGATGCAAAGCTTTATTTTTCACCAGGCAAGACTAAGTTTCTATAAACAGTGGGTGGCTTATAACTAGACTTCGGACTTTTAGGTCGCTAAAAATGCTGTTTAAGGTACCTAAAATAAGCTCTAAAAATTGGAAAATAGGTTCTAAAAATCGTAAAATAGTCTCTTATAAAATCGTTAAGTTGCCAATTTTCTGAAATATCTCAATTGCAATGCAGAATATTATATTTATTGAAGTCACCATTAATCAGTAATCATGATAAAACACAGATATAGGCCTATGGTACACAGAATTATACAGACCTATTACTAGGGCCTGTATTATTGCTATAACAGTGAAAACCTAATCCCTGCGTCCAGAAGCTACTCATATCATACTAGCATATCCATCCCTCAGTGATTCAGAGAACTAAGATTATTTTTTTCTGGATGTGGGACTCGGGAGAAAAACTCTACATTTTCTTGGGAATTCCAAGGAATTTTTTCTACTAAAGACGAAACATTCCTTACTATTTAACCACGTCACATTCCAAGGTAAAAATTTAGTACGAACTGAAAATAAATGCTAGAATTTATAGCAAAAATAAGTTATTTTGAAAAAAGGCAATATTAGGCTCTAACGTAAAAATAGGCTGTTTTAGGTCCTATAAAAGTACCAGTTTTAGGCATAGTCACTTATGAAACATTCATATACAAGTTTTCGTCCATATATCACTTAAGGATTAAAATAGGTTTTTACTAAAATCCGAAGTTTACTTATAACTACCCTTCAGAGAATTTTTAAGAAAAAATTGTTTCAAATAAAAGTTTTAACTCTTAGTATAAGCACCTCATGTACACAATTTAATGAAAATCTCGAAATCTTCTTCATGTTAATAGAAAATGGTAGCATTAACTGATTTTTATAAGCTATAACATCGTTCAGATATGAATATTTAGAACTGCAAGTCATAAAATGGAAATGCATTCACATTTTTGGCGTTTTTGTATTTAAAAATGCTTTTGACGGTAATAAGGATGAAAGGTAAGTCTTCAGAGCCCACGACGGACTGCAAAGAAAACAGTTAGCACAGTGATTAGTCCCATGGTTTGTTTTTTGTAGGCCTACTTTATTCTACGAGGTATGGTAATGTGTATATTATTATATCGCAGGTTTCTGGAGAGAGAAGTAAGAAAGTGATATTGCATTTCTCTTTAATTTCATCCCCAAAACAGTTTTATGGTAACATGAGAGTGAGAATAAAATATTCCGCAAAGACAATACAATTTTATGTTACCGGAATTTCTGTTTCTTCTTATTTGAACCCCTACCAGGCTTGCTTGTGTACTGTATAAGCGATGGGATGCAAAATTCTACATCCTCTATGAGCCACAAAAAGCTATAGGCCTACCAAGCGTTTCCTGAAGGAATAGTTTGAGTGTGATAAGTCGTTCTTCCTATTTCAAATTTTAAATACCTATATAATGACCTATAATTTAAAAATCGAAAGTCCTTCATAAGTTAATTTCGAATTGCAAATGACAAAACCCGGGCGACGCCGGGCTTTTTAAACTAGTGACTTATAAGGAAAAAAGAAATCCGCTGTGTCACATTTCATTTGAAAACTACAGGGTTCAGAAATAATGTACAAAGTTGTTTGGCAATGAAAATGGCCTATTGGTGGCGGTCGGTTCAAATATTTGGAAGAAGTAAGATTAAGAATGAAAGAATAAGACCAGAAATGGATGTTATTTGATATTTCAACAGTACAGTTAATATGGTGTGGATGAATCAAGAAATGCTTTCAAATAGATGCTAGCAGGGAGAAGGAAAAGAGGACGACCTCCAACTCAAATGCATTATGTAGGCCTTTTGTGTTTAGAGAAGAAACCTGGCAACTGCTGGAACCCAGAAGTGGCCAGGAATTTCTTTTTCTGCTTATTAAATTGGTGTAATGTATCTTATGTGTATTCTTATCTTTTCTATCCTTTTTTATTTTTATTTTGTATGTATACATTGTATTTTCGGCATGGACATTATAATTGGGCTTTCTACCTGTAGGTCCTAATATTCATTGTTATTAATATTAAATAAATAAATAAATAAATATATATATATATATATATATATAGAATTGAGTTATGGAAGAGAGACAGTTAAGAGAGGGACAATGGATAAATATATGTCTAATTTACTGTGTCAAAAGTAGACCTGGGATTTTAAGGCAAATGTCTATTTTGTTCCTTATGAAATAACATGAACATTTTAAAATATGTGGACGTTTCATGATAAATCACTAACATTTATAGAGTTTTATAGTGCCCTAAAATGCCTATTTGGGCCTTTAGAGACTATTTTACTATTTTTCGTGCCTGAAATGCCTATTTTGTACATTTAAAATAAAATTCAACTTCTGTAATTTTTACAAATCTTATAATGGACATCCCTCAATGAAAAGCAGAACAGCAGAGGGTGGGTTTTTCACAGAAACTTGATTATTCCAAACAATTGTCGCTAAAGGAATGCTGACTGACGGGGAGGGGGAGGATTAAGGGGGAAGGACTACTGTGTCAAGTCACCAGTGAAATAACTTCTGTTTAAGTGAATATAGTTCGTGATGCCTAATTTTGCAGTTAAGTCTCTTAAGAATACAGTAGTAATACCACGTTTCTTGCAGTAAAAAAAGGCCATGTTACAGTTTAAGTGTAGTACATTGTAATATTTTAAAGAATATTTTCTATCTACACATTTTTAAAGCTTATTTTAAGTGCCTATTTTCCCTTTTAAAGATCCATTTACTTGTTTTAAAATCCTATTTTAGGTGCCTAAAACTAATATTTTTAGAGCCTAAAATCCCAGGTCTAGTCATAAGACGACCTGGCTAAATGCATAGCCTATGTTTAGGTGGAAACTTGGGCATTGAGGAAATATGTTTCATAAGCTTATGCATCCTTTCATGAACAAACTAAAAAACCAGACAGGCCTAGAAAATGAAACACAGCGGAAACAATGAATTGAGGGGGAAATCTGCACCGTATCGATTTTGGGAATGATTATGCAGTTTTGAGTTTTAAAACGGGTGGCTGTGACTCAGGTATCCATGATTCATGGCAGTTTTCATTGGTTTAGCAAATGTCACAAGGTAATGGCTTGATCAGACTACAATATGTTATAGAAAATATGATAC
Source organism: Ectobius pallidus (assembly GCA_964059195.1). Taxonomy (NCBI): domain Eukaryota; kingdom Metazoa; phylum Arthropoda; class Insecta; order Blattodea; family Ectobiidae; genus Ectobius; species Ectobius pallidus. The sequence goes on along the minus strand of CAXKWD010000003.1, from coordinate 2,151,090 downwards.
ACAGTACATTCATAGGCGTAACCAGGCCGACCATATGGGGGGGTTATAACATCCGCGGAGTCTGGGGGGTATAGAATACCCCCCAGGAAGAGGGGGGTCCGGGGGTCCTCCCCCGGAGAATTTTAAAAATCAAGATGCAAAATAACGATTTTTAAGCTTCCGGGGATTTCACCCCCGGAAAATTTTAAAAATTAAGACACAAAATAACGAGTTTCAAGCTTCCCACGCTTTATACTTGTATTAAGTAATTTATAAGCAGACTTAAAAAAATTATACAACTTTCCTTTTTTTAATCAATGGGGGGGGGGGGGGGGGGTTCAAACCCCCAAACCCCCCCTCGGTACGCCTATGAGTACATTTGCTCCGTAAGCGGTGCATACGGATCGAGGAAAGAGTTTTTTAAATTTCCGAGATCCATTATGCTCTTACGGCAAGAGTGTTGCATACTATTTTTTGCACGATGATTATTTATGTCAATTTAATTATATTAATTGATAAATTAGCTGAAAATATTATGTATATACACTATTGAAGATGGATGTTATATTTCAGAAAGTGATTCGCATTTGTTTGTTGTTATGGGATCCGAATATTTGTCCTGTTAAAGCCGCCACAAACTGGGGGGCCTTGGTTCCGGTCTTCCATAAAGGCTTGTATTATGATGGATTTACTTACGGCACTTGTGCTTCTTGTAATTTTTACCGCACGGATATTTCTTTTGTTTTCATAGCAACCAGATTGCGTGTGGGAATATCAAGTTACGATCCACGGCAACAATATTTCTAAGTACCACTAATTAGTTACGTCGTGCAGGCCTATAAAGGCCTATAAAGGCCTACCCTTTATAGTACACTATTTTACTGATAGCCGCTTAAAGCACTGTCCAGAAAGAGTCCAGAGATATCCCTTGAACATGTAAGTTTATAACTGGGAAGGCGAGAGAAGAAGCTTGGTCTGAAGATGCGCGGTAGCAATACAAGTTTGTGGAGTGGCAATCTCGCGCATTTCTCATCGGATCAGTTACACTAATGCAGTCTATTATGAAACTGACCCACCATGACCATATTTTTTTTCGTAGGATCTCACACATCATGATGTTGATGTTTATATCGGAAAGATGTCAAACAGACCGGAAACAGAAGTGACATTGTTTTCAGGATTTTCCCACCAGGTGAATGGGGTTGATTAAGACGCACGCGCCGCTGCGGTTGGCTGGATCCGCCACGCGTCTCCATCACAATGGCTACTTACAAACACTGTACGCAAGCCAAGCGAACCTAATTCTATTCCAGGCCATCAACTGTGTTTTATTCAATGCACTGCGAGTTATAATAAACCTTTCAAACAATGCTGCGCATTTTGAGGTCCGTTGAACCTCTATCCCTTCTTTCCCTTCCCCGTACTCTATATCGAAATTCGAAGTCGAGCTTTTAACAAAAATATATGTTTTGAGATGGATATATGCATATATGCATTAATAAACTACAGATTATTGTCTCTATTGAACATTACATGATAATATTAAAGCAGAAAATTCCTCCAACACTGGGACTTGAACCTAGGACCTTTGGCTATTCGCGCCAATGCAATTACCAACTGAGCTACGCCAGAGTTAAATTTTTCTCCTGTAATATTAAAATGCCTTATAAATGAAAATTGTGAAATTAGTTGCAGATGGCCTCTATGTATATACCTAATTTGTAGGCAATTTCCTCTATTCTTTCTTATGTAATACTGTCCCACATTAGAATATTATAGGAGAAAAATTCCTCTAAGACTAGGATTTGAACCTAGGACCCTTGGCTATCCGCGCCAATGCTCTACCAACTGAGCTAAGCCAGAGTTAACTTCACAGCGCCTAATGGAACCTCTCTTCTATGACCGAGTGTCCTTAATGGTCTACCTCACTGACAGACAAGTTATGTTATATGCAGTACTGTGAGGCACACTAATTTGTGGATTTTGTGACCGGCTTCCACTGTTATTGTACAGTTAACATTCAATATGGATATATTATGTATTCATTAACCACATATTATTGTCTATGTTGGACATTACATGAGAATATTAAAGCAGAAAATTCCTCCGACACTGGGACTCGAACCCAGGACCTTTGGTTATCCGTGCCAATGCAATTACCAACTAAGCTACGCCAGAGTTAATTTTTTCTCCAAAATATTAAAGTGCCTTATAAATGAAAACTGTGAAATTAGTTGTATATACTTTGTAGGTAAATTCCTCTATTCTTTCTTATGTAATACTGTCTCACATTAGAATATTATAGGAGAAAAATTCCTCTAAGACTAGGTTTTGAACCTAGGACCCTTGGCTATCCGTGCTAATGCTCTACCAACTGAGCTAAGCCGGAGTTCAATTCACAGCGCCAGATGGAACCTCTCTCCTATGAGTGATTGCCCTTAATGGTCTACCTGACTGACAGCTAAGCTGTCTGGCGGTGTGAAGTAAATTCTGGCTTAACGCAGTTGGTAGAGCATTGGCACGGATAGTCCTGGATTCGAATCCCAGTGTCAGAGGAATTTTTTTCCTATAATATTATCAAAAATATATGTTTTGACGACATACGAATCTAAAAGTGCTATTTTCATAAAAATGTATGTGAACAATATCTGTGACCAGGCGTCCTCTTTTTCGAGGACATGCCCTCATTTTTACGTCTCTGTCCTCTGTCCACGGATAAATTTTTAGGCGAATGATAATTCTTTCACACTGCCCGTGTAATAGTTCATGACTCCGCCTGGGATTTTAAGCTCTAAAAATATTAGTTTTGGGCACCTAAAGTTGGCTTTTAAAACAAGTAAATAGGTCTTTAAAAGAGAAAATAGGCACTTAAAATATGCTTTAAAAATGTGTAGATAGACTTTAAAATATTACAATATAGGCTACACTTAAACTGTAACATGGTCTTTTTTTACTGCAAGAAACGTTTTATACCTATTCTTAACAGAATTAATTGCAAAATTAGGCATCACGAACTATATTCACTTAAACAGATGTTCTTTCACTGCTGACTTGACACAGTAGTCCTTCCCCCTTAATCCTCCCCCCCCCCCCGTCAGTCAACATTCCTTTAGTGACAATTGTTTGGACTAATCAAGTTTCTGTTCTGCTTTTCATTGAGGGATGTCCATTATAAGATTGTAAAAATTACAGAAGTTAAATTTTATTTTAAATGTACAAAATTGGCATTTTAGGCACTAAAATAGTAAAATAGGCTCTAAAGGTCCAAATAGGCATTTTAGGGCGCTATAAAGCTCTATAAATGTAAGTGACTTATCATGAAACGTCCACATAGGCTATTTAAAAATTTTCATGTTATTTCATAAGGAACAAAATAGACATTTGCCTTAAAATCCCCGGTCTAGTCATAAGCTAGGCTCATTTCGGTATTCGGTATTCTTCGTTATTTTCATTTCGTAAGTGGTAAAACATGCCAGTGCCAGTGGAAATGTTAAATTTTTGTATGTTTCACAAATTGTAAGTTCTCCACAGCTGTATGATTTCTCTCTAAAATCGGCGAACGTGAAGTTAGGAATTTTGAAGAGATGTCAAGGGTGAAAAGCAGAGATGCTGAGTATGAAAACATTATCCGAGACATCGCGAGCAGCACAGGGGCAGCACAAGAGGGCAAACACAGCGCCGGGCTACTCAACTACAGCCGGAATTCGTCTAAACCTCGGGTTATATTTATTGCGACTGTTTAGCCAATACTCACAGAATTTAAGAAAGTAAAGAGTAATTATTAAAATACATTTCATTGTTATTTTTGTTGTTATTAAGTGATAATATCTACAGGAAGTGACATACACTTCTAGGCTATGTGCCAGTTGGGTGACTTTCTAGTTGCCATCATCTCTATTAATATTGTTTACTAGCAGGTGCCCGCAATAATTAACTTATTTCAGAAATTAAAAATTAAGAGCATAATAGTTAAATCATTATATTTATTAACACCTAAATCACGTGGACTACATACCACGATTAGATAGCGTCGCCTGGTAAAAGCGACCTCAAATTCGAGTTCCTTGGCCCAGAAAACCCCTGTATAGTGAGTTTCGTCTAAATCGAACAATGTTTGCACATTTAGGCCTAATTCAATGTCCCTCTTCCGCCTAGGTTGAAAATTTCAGATGTCAGCGTGCCATGACATTATAAACAAGTGAATCGACCAGGGTGGGATTACAAAATGAAGCGATTCTTTTATTTCCAAATTATGACGAAAAACGGCAAAGCCACCCGCAACTGATTTGACTAATGAAATGTATTACTGAAAACTGATGCTTGGATAGCGCTAAAAGATGCACGTTTTCTGCCTGTTTTTCACTCATAAGCGAAAATTAAAATTCCGGCTTCGAGGTGCATTTTCCGACCCTTCAGTCCCCCTATGTTTAAAATTTCAGATCTCTGCGTTCAGTAGATTTCGCTGAGCATAGATGGCGGAGGACCTGCTTTGGAGTAATTTTAACAGCAGAACTAATTCGCTTTAACAAGATCAAGAACACAAACCAGAAATTCAAAAATAGGAAAACTTCTCCTGCACTGGAATCGAACCTGACTACTCCGCTCCCCAAGATCGTGCCTATCAGAGCAGGTGTGTAAAACTTGGGGCCCTCTCAGTTACGGAATGTGGCCCTCTAAAGTTTTAGGCAGCCTAAATTGTATTTACAATTTGCCGGCACGAATAGAAAAGTAACGTAAAATTAAATTTTCTAAAAACCTGATTTTCTATCAGTACAGAAGACAAGTGTCTTATAAAGTACTGGTAGCCTGTTCATTAGGAAGCTAGGCTCAGTACAATGACAATGAACCATTCGTAAAGAGAACAGTGAATTTTATTCGTCCCAGGGACTGAATCTACTTCAGTTTTCTACTTTGATTAGTGATATAGCTAGTGAATTTGGGGCCTAACTTACTTAGTTACTTACTGGCAGTAGACAATTCCTAGGTTAACTAAAAGAATATTATCTATTTTATGGAACCCGGAGGTTCACTGCCGCGCTTACCTGAGCCCGCCATTGAACCCTATTCTGTGCTAACATCCCTCGCAAATCCTACTTCCCTTAAACCTATCCTAATATTGTCCTCCCACCTACGTCTAGGTCTTCCAAGTGGTCTTTTTTCCTTCGGGTCTCCCCGTCAATACTTTTGAGATATGTTTTTCCTCCTCCGTGATTTAATTACCCTTACTATATCCGGTGAAGAGTACAGATCATGAAGTTCGTCGTTATGCACTTTTCATCTCTCTTAGGCCCAAATATTTTCCTAAGCCCCTGTTTTCGAACACTCTCAGATTATGTAAGGGGCCATGTCTCACATCCATATGGCCTACAGGTATTATTATTATTATTATTATTATTATTATTATTATTATTATTATTATTATTATTATTATTATTATTATTATAGTGTAGTGTCCGCGGGCCGGGGTTTGTTCTCCCCGCGCTGCAGTTTAAATAAAGGGCAGGCTCCCTACAGCTGCCGCCGTCCCGGTCAAACAAGGATCCACCCTCTCTGCCAGCCTTCGCAATGTTTGAAGACGGCCACTTGAGTTGGCGAGGGGAAGACGAAGAAGCAAAAGACGCCGCAGCCTCTAGAAACAACAGACACTCGCTATCCGCAACGATGTGGTCAGCTGTTTGCCGACATTTGTTTATCTATCCAGAACCAGCGCCCCCTGTGTTTCCTCTCTTGTTGTGCGTTCAGAAATTCTAAATAAATAACACAGGTGAATTCCACACGTTCTCATCCTGCCTATTTTTTTTTTTTTTTTTTTGGCCTCGCCCCTGATCTGCGGTCCACGGCATTATTTGCAACTTGTCATGCGTTCATCTGTTTTGGGTCAAGCTATTTCTGACTATATAATAAGAGAAAATGTCTGTCTGTCTGTGTCCGACAGACAAGCAGAGATCTGAAGGGAGTCTGAATGCACCTCGAAGCCGGATTTTTCATTTTCGCTTTTATTTCGCTTGTTATGATCGAAAAACTGACAGAAAATATGATTTTTTTCCCGCCAACGAAGCCCCAGATATCGCTAATATTCTTCAGTTGTGAATTTAATAACACGTGGCCATGGCAACCGGAACAGAACAGCATCGCCGGATACTTTTGTTTAACATAACGCATGATATTGCCGATCATTTCCATCCAAATATTAATTGCAAGGCAAAAAGAAGACGCGATTGTACGCTCAAACTCTATATACAGGGTGTTAATGATTAACACCGAAATATTTTACCTGTGTATAGAGTGGACACAGACAAGCAACTTTTCTTAGGACATTTTTGCTCTGTGACGTAAAATGTGTATGCTATAGGGCATTAAAACTATAACAATTTGGTGCTCATAAGTCAACGATTAAACAAAGTAGGGTTAAAATCTTCATTAAATTGACGTCATGCCTTTTTAGTGATCGACAAATCCCTGATTCTTAATTCTTCATCAACAGCTATATCATAATTTAGAATTCGATAGGCTATCTGAGACATATGTAAAACCAAGTCGGACCGCAAAGAAAATAGTTTTCACAGTTATTAGTCCTGCCCCTTTCAGTTTCCTAGAAGTCAACCAGCAGAGAAGATGAGGTGAGCAGGGAGAGGGGTGCAAATGACGTCATATCATGGCGGTGTAAGTGGAGATTAGGTGCTTAGAGCGGCTTTGCTAATAATAAGCTAAGTCCACAACTACCTGCGCGTGGCAGCTTCCGTCGTCAGACCCCAATTAACTGGAAATGTCCAAAATAAATCGTGGCGTTACTCAGCAAAAGCCAACAAGACAATGCTACTTATCATTGTTATAGACTGTGTCAAAAATCAGAGTCCAATTTTCAACATAAATACAAGTTTTGAGGTTCCCTGTGCTTTTTCAGCAGGGTCCGGATTCTTTTGTTCCTTGGTACCTAAATGTGATGTTTGTCCCAGATTATTATGGCAGCCACATAGTCCAACCTTATAAAACCTAAAAACCTATTTTAATGAAAATACTATAATAGCTATTTATGTATCAAGTACGCAAAATAACGCTTTAGCGGACGAATCTAGTATAGCAGCCGAGGCTGAAATACTGGATGAGTCCGCTAAAGTTTTTGCGTACGTGGTGCATACAATATTTTTTAGTGATAGCTCTCTAAATTATATGAAATGAAACAAAAATACCGTATATAATTAATTATAATGAAAGGCAGTCAACCATATTCTCAAGGCCCTCTCAAACGCAAGACAACAATGAACCGTACATACCAAAACGAAATGAGGTAGGCTATAAATGAGTTATATGAGTAGCTGATTTGTAAACAATAATAAATACGAACTAGTATTTATGAAAAGCTTTGTGAAAATATGAATTATAATCCCGAGGAAATTTCACTCCAAGTCAAAAGCATTGAATTGGAGCTGGTACCAGCAACATCACGGCAGAAGGAATAGGGAATATATTGCAATTAAATGCTGGTGCATCCATGTAAGCTATGTGAACGAAGATGTGAAAAGTTGTTGGCTTATATTTGTTGTCATGTGATGAAGTGGGCTACCGTGTTTTGCGAAAAATCCTGGTAAAGTTTCTGATTATCATAAAGAAACGTGTTGGCTTAAATTTGTTGTTTTATGACCAATTATATGCGTAAATCCATGTTAAAGTTGGTGTGACTGGTCAATGCCGTCTGGGTTTTGTTTATAGATTGCCATGACGACTTTAAAGGACAAGGCCGCTAAAATTGCATTTTGAATGCAGTTTGAATGCACTTTTATGCAATTTTAGCGGCCTTGTCCTTTAAAGTGCAGCTTTTCGGCGTGTTGCCAGTCCGATAAGCAGCTGTTTTAGAGAGCGTGTACTAAAATAGCTATTTATGTATCAAATACGCAAAATAACGAATCTAGTACAGCGGCCGAGGCGAAAGCCGAGGCTGAAATACCGGATGAGTCCCATAAAGTTTTAGCGTACGTGGTGCATACAATATTTTTGTAGGAAAAGCTTTCTAAAATAAATGAAATTATATTAAAAATATCGTATAATTAATTATATTGAAAGAAACCGTAATCAGCCATTTGTTAACGTCATAGTCTATTCTCACAGCCACCCAAATCGCGGAACAACAATGAACCGTTCGTAACAACACGAAATGCGGTATAGATGCATTATATCTGTATCTGTATCTGGTACCCTATGATCCCCAGGAGGTTTCATTACCTATACTAATTTTGATATGATTATTTTCCGAGAGAGGGTAGAGGGACAGGTGGTAAGCCAATAGCCTCTCAACCCCCCTCCGGAAACTAAGGTATTACTAGGACTTGAAAGGGCCGATCAATTTTGTCCAAAGGATCTAATTTAGGCTTGGAGTTCTTTTACATGCCGTAAATCTACAACACGGGCCTCTCAGCTTAAAGTCCCTCCCGGAGGACTCCGTGCCCAGGATTTTTAGTGTTGTGTTATTACTAGGGCCCGGATTTTTTTTCCCTTGGTACCTAAATGTGATGTTTGTACCTGATTATTATGGAAGTCATACAGTCGAATCTTATAAAACCTAAAATTGGCTAAAAGCCTATTTTAATTAAAATACGAGAATAGCTATTTATGTATCAAGTACGCAAAATAACGCCTTAGCGGCCGAGGCTGAAATACTGGATGAGTCCGATAAAGTTTTTGCGTACGTGGTGTATACAATATGTTTTAGTAAAATACCGTATTTTACGGCCCATAAGACGCTCCGGGCCATAAGACGCACTTGATTTTAGGATGGAAATTGAAAGGAAAAGAAATCTAATTTGATTCTAAACGGAGCATTTTAAAGGAGATAATGTATTTCATTTCATAAACAAATTATAACCTTTTACAATGGAATCAGTGTAAATCACTTCTAACTTAAAACCTGCGATATACGAAAATCTCTTCTGTACAGGTGGCATCGCGTAAATTTTATCAACTGAACTTATTTCTGATGATGACTTTTACACCCTCTAACCCTCAATTCAGTATACGGTAAGTGTAACGGGACAAATACAGATACAACTCCTTTTATATAAAAGTACTCAACATTCCTTTTTTTTTCTGTGCCAAAATTTGTAATTATCTTATCGTTTACAAACTATGGAATTCCGGCAATATTTACCATAATTTTAATATTTTTTATTGTACTTCGGACCATTATCGCACCCAACATTCAAGGCTCTGTTTTCAAGGTAAAAAAGTGCGTCTTCTGGTCCGTAAAATACGGTATCTCTAAATGATATGGAATTATATTAAAAATACCGTGTAATTAGGCTAATTGTAATGCAAGGTAGTCAGCCATTTGTTAACGTCATATTCTCACAGCCACCTGAATCACAGAACAATGAACCGTACGTACCAATACGAAATGCGGTATAGATGCATTATATGTGAGCCGCTTTTTGTAAACAATAATGCATAGGAACTAGTATTTATGAAAAGCTTGTGAAAATATGAATGATAATCCCGAGTAAATTTCAATCCAAGCCAGAAACATTGAATTGGAGCTGGTGCCAGCAGTAGACTATGAGAAGGAATTTATTGCAATTAAAAGCTGGTGCATCCATGGTAAGCAATGATTCTCTTGTGAACGAATATGTGAAAAGTGGTTGGCTTATATTTGTTGTTATAGGATGAAGTAGACTGCCGAAAAACCCTGGTAAAGTTACTGATTATCATAAAGAAACACGTTGGCTTAAATTATTTGTTTTATAAGCAATTATATGCTTAAATCCATGTTAATGTTGGTGTGACTGGTCAATGCCATCTGGATTTTGTTTATAGATTTCCATGACGACTTTAAAGTACTAGGCCAATAAAACTGCATTTTGAATGCGGTTTTATGCAATTTTAGCGGCCTTGGTTGGTAAAATGCAATTTTTCGGCGTGTTACCAGTTCCACAAGCAGCTGTTTTAGAGAGCGTGTACTAAAAAATACTTCATATCTTATTAACTGTTATTGTTTCACTAAAATTGCTGTGTAAATATCTGCCTGCATTTTGGTTCTTGTTTATTCATGCCAGTAGGCCTACATTTGTATAACAAAATATAGCACTGCATTTTGTAAATTTATTTTGTACCCCAAAAAAATCGTTAGTGAACCGAAATACCCGGTTATTTTAGAAGCAAATTAAAGTCACTCATAAGAAGCTTCCACTTGCAGTTTATTCACAGTTGGGAATGACAGGGTAAGTCTAAAATTAATTGTTTTCTGCAAACTGTGGAAATTATAAGGTTTGAGATACATCTATGTTTTGTTCTAAATGAAGTACACTAGTATGAACTGCAAAAAGCAATAACTTTGGTTCATCACTTAAGTTATATGTCATGTCATTGATGAAAGTTAAAAAGAGCATAGGTCCTAGTATAGAATCTAGTTTAATAACCCCTAAGTTAGATTCATTTCCATTTATTATTACCTTTTGACTTCTATCAGACAGGTATGTTTTGAATCACTTCAGTGTTAAATTATCCAACCCATAATGATCCAATTTTTGAAGTAAAATTACTGAGATGATGTAAGAATATTATTCAAATTAAGATAGTGTATTATGCGGTTGTAACTTTTTCAAAAAGTTTAAAAAAACTATTGAAAATGTGGTTAAGAGCGATATAGGTCTATAATTTGATGGTAGGTTTTTGTCACCTTTTTTAAAAGAGGGGCTTAACAATAACATGTTTCAGTCTTTCTAAAATTTAAAAAATCCAAAATTAAAAACTCCACAATTTCAAAATGAAAAAATTAAAAGATTAAAAATTAAAGAATCGAAAAGTAAAAAAGTCAAACAATCCAAAATTGAAAAAAATCTAATAGTTGTCCAAAATTTAAAAAATCCAATAATTGAAACAAGTTTCACTTCTGTCGCGTGGCGTTCCACGGACACTTTTTTTTATAGATTCTTTCAAATACATATTATATTACCATAAAATAGGCACTAAATTGAGTATTACTTCGAAACAGGTCCTCCGATTTTATCCAATATCAATAGACGATTTCCCATTGACATTATAAATGTGTATACCAAGTTTCATAAAAATCCGGTAAAGCGTATTTAAGTTACCGCTTCTTTAAATAGACACTAAATTGGGTTTTATTCCGGTACCGGTCTACCGATTTGGTTCAATATCAGTAGACGTCTTCCCATGTACATTATAAATGGGTATACAAAGTTTCAGGAAAATCCAATAAAGAATATTTGAGTTATCGCGACTTCTTGTATATTAACATAAAAGGCACTAAATTGGGCATTATTCCGGTACTGGCCAACCGATTTGGTCCATTTTAATTACTCCTGGGTTAAACTTGTTTATTATAATATTCTAGTTCTATGAGATATTTAAAAGACTTTAGTGTTAAATTATCCAGCCTGTAATGCTCCATTTTTTAGAGTTCATCATGGGTTTAATTTTTCATTACGTTATTAATTGTGCCAATATTCGCTAAATAGACGGATTCTCTCAAAGATAAATTCACTTCGCATCTCGTGATTTTATAGATGAAACTAGCTGAAAAAGCCCGGCGTCGCCCGGGCTTTGTATTTTGTAATTTGAAATTAACTTATGGAGGACTTTCGATGTTGAAACTCTAGGTCTTTATATAATATGTATGTAGAGTTCGAAATGAGGAAGAACGACATATGACACTCAGACTATTCCCTCAGAAAACGCTAGATATAGCTTTTTATGGCTCATAGAGGATGTCGAATGCTGCATTCCGTTGCTTCTACTCATCATGCCTGGGAGGGGTTGAAATAAGAAAAAAACATAAATTAAATAAGATTGGATTGACTTGACGGAAAATTTTATTTCTCATTCTCATGTTAAACCGTTTCGGGCCAGAAATAAAATAGAAATGCAGTATCACTTTCATACTTTCCTCCCCTAAAACCCGGGACATAATATAGGCCTACTGCGAGTATAGGACTCAAAATGTTCCATCCCATGCTTAGGGCCTATGATAAATCTCAACTAATACAAAGCCTACAGCTATGGATAACTGACTATTTACCGACTTCTGATATAGCATACTCACACACTTAAGTTGCTCCTGCAATACGACCTCTTATTCTACATCAAAATGTGAAGTGAGAAAATATTTCTTATGTCTTCTTATTTTCGTGTAATTCATTTTTCAGTAATTATTTTCGCCAATATATTACATGGAATCATAATTCGTTAAAGTCCAGCATTAGGCTATATAGTTGCCAAGGCCCTATGGAATCACAGTAAACAATTCACTGTTCCATGTGAACTGAACAACATTTCATTTTTTTTCAGTAGAATATTCACAGAAATTATATAATTTTCAAGGGAAGGACTGATTTGTTTCAATTTTAATGTTGACAGCTATACTTTCCGGGCTTAACTGGGTATGTGTGCAAAATTCCGTGTAAATTGGTAAAGAAATGTAGATTTGTATAAGGAACAAACATACATACATACATACATACATACATACATACATACATACATACCCACAAACACACATTCGACTTTATATATTAGATAAGGGCCTTTCATTACACTGACAATACAAATAGCTTTCATATTGTTGTAAGTTCCCACACTTTGCATGAAACATGAGCGAAAAAATGTCAAAATCTGATGGAATTTTACAGTTGTGAGCATTGGCTTTTTTTTTTTTTTTTCGCAGGAATGTTAAAGTTGTATCGGATTGAAATAGTGTTTCCATGTAGGCTCGAAGTGTTTTGCTGGCTGCTATAAAAACATTCGCCTTCCATAATATATAAAAGGCAGATAATACAATATTGATGGAAGCCATTGTCAGAAAAAATAGCGTGTACTTTAGAGGTTTTGCGAAAAGTGCACCCATTGCCAACTGTAAAGCCACTTTGTCCGCAAATTATTGATGCAAAGTAAATCGACAGAAAAAAAAAAGTTGTGGTTACGAGTAAAAGCATTTCAAATAGAGTCAGAGTGCTGGGTTTGTGTCCATTTCTATTTCGGGGAATTGACTTCGAATATATTGTGATATCATGAAAAATTCTACGGCAATTTAGTAGAAATTTCCTTCCTCTATTCTCCAATCCTTAGTTTTTATTAATTTTGTAAAAATACTGACAGATGTTGTAAATGAGAAAGTGTAATGAATCCCTTTATGACCTCTTTGTACTTAAAACCTCTTAGAGATTTGAATTTTGCAAAATGATGGATTGTGTCTTTCATTATTTGTGCTAAGATTCAAGAAATTCCAACCAAAAAATATTTTTTCAATAAAAACTTTTTAACCACTTTAGAGTTTTTAGGCCTATTTATGTTTTTAAGTCAATATAGCCATTAATAATGTTTAATCATATCAATTGTAAATAGAAACGTGATAAACCCCTTCTTAGTAAGTCTCTACATTATGAAATAAAATCAGGTAAGCTGATGTAACAAAGTACCAGAATGCTTTTGTTTAATCAGGGAATCACCCAGTCCTGAACCCGGGGAGGGGATCTTTCACTACTGAAAAATCCCCTACCCGGCCGGGAGTGGAAGGCAGGCATAATCAGTCATAATTGCAATTATGATATACAAAAAATACGTTATTTTTTTAATCGATTTCAGAGTTAAGCTCCAGATTGATTCATTAAGCAGGACTTACGGAAGAACAAAGGTCTAAAGTTTGATACTTAACCTTAATTCAAACTCGTATACACTGATATAAGAAATTCTTAAAATACGTCAACATTTCAAAAACCACACTAGCAAAGAACTCCGCTAATTATTTCACAGTAATATACCTTCTGTATAGTAGTCATGCTGTACCCAATTTCAACTAGATCAACGAAGTAAACAAACATCTGACTAGTTTGATAATCATTTGTGAAGGAATATGTCATAGCAAGGGTTAGGATGTTTATGACCTATAAAAGTGGAAAATATGACTGCAAATATGACCTTAAAATGACTAAATATGAAATATGACATAATAAAATTAACGTATTTTCTAAAAATAAATTTTCCGATACTTTTAAAGACACTAAATTCTTACATCATATTAATTCAATCAGATAATCAAAGTTTAACAATTTTGGTATTTACAGTTTTACTTGTAATGAACTTCTATTTTTAAAGGATTTGTTATTAATTTAGCATAAACATTAAATTAATGGAACAAATTTCAAATTTAACTCTACCATATAACAGAATACACTATATAATTTTGCTCTTTTACCGAATTTATAACTGAAATATGACATTAAGATACAAATATGGCCAAAATATGACGAAGACCACAAAAAAAAAATATATGACTTATGCAAAATAAACACGGTCTAATTAGAATAACAAGCATGCAATCTGTGTTTAATTTGTGTTTGCGGCGACAACGGAGTTCAGGATAAAAATTTGACATGTCATAAACATCCGAACCCTAGCCATAGCTAAATGTATTGCAACTTCCAAAGGCGTATATGAAAACTGTAAAACAATATGTTGTCATGAGAACTGATTTGCATTTGATAAATTCTTTCTAATATTTTACCATAAATAGGCACTAAATTTGGCATTACTCCAGTACCGGTCAACCGATTTGGTCCAATATCAATATACTTCTTCCCATGGACGTTATAAATGTGTATACCAAGTTTCATGAAAATCCGATAAAGCATAATATTTGGATGGCTCAGTGCCAGAGGTGACTAAGTGCCATCAAGAAAAGTGGTAATATTTGTGTGTATTGACCAGCAAAGATCGTATTTTATCTACGCCAAACATGACTAGCAGCCATTACTTTGTCTGTAACTGATACAGTAAGGCTGTTTGTCATGTTTGGCTTAGATAGAATACGATCTTTGGTGGTCAATACACACAAATATTAGCACTTTTCTTTATGGCACTTAGTCGCCGCTTGCACTGAGAAATCCATTTGAGGTATCGCGCCTTTAAAATAGATACTAAATTGGGTTTTACTCCGGCACCGGTCGACAGATTAGGTTCAAATTCAATAGGGTTGTTCCCATGGACATTATAAATGTGTTTTCCAAGTTTCATGAAAATCCGAAAAAGAATATTTGAGTTATCGAGCGAACAGACACTCGGACGGACGGACAGACATTTTCCCATCCCGTATACAATCTTAGGCCTATAGGCACCTAATAGCCCACACTTCCGAGTTCTGTTTATAGTAGCCTATAATATTGATATTCCACTCTAGACAGACATAGTCAGGATAGCCATTAGATCTACAGCTTATAAAGAAGATTTGTGAAAGATATATTCAGACCCTAACCTATAACTAGCTTCTGATGACATATGTAGACATCACTTCTACGTTATGTATTTTTTTAGGCTTATATAATATCATCACACGGCCCATGAGCTAGGAACCTACCTTGTTAGGCTTATGTTGGATACAGCACACTCACATGTGACATAGACAGGCACTTTCTTTGAAACACTGAATTATTCTAACTTTGTAAACAAGGAACGGCCCTCTGTTACCTGCACGGAGAAAGCAACTGGTCCACACTCAGTGCTGCCGACACTAAGCGAATAAACATTCCCGGCAACCTACATAACTTCCCGCGACTGGAGAAAAATTGTTATAATGATTTTAAAATAATTACCCTTGCTTTTCGTAAATTCTGCAAATGGAAAAATCTTATCATTGGTATTAAAATTGGTACAAGGAAGTAAAAACAATGTAAAATCCTGCTGATATCTACTCTTATACAATTCAACGGCCCTAAATAGCGTGCTTGCTCGCCCGCTTCGTGAAACATCGGGTATACTCGGCGATGTTCGTCTCTCGCAGTCTAAACTTTCACGAAGAGTGCAAAATTAGGAAAACCGTTTCTTTATTATATAAAGCCTAAGTGAAATGAACACAATTAACAAATATTCTAATTTTATTTTTACTTACAATTTTCATAGATCTGAACCACAAACATTTTTAATAAACTGCCAGTGTAAATTTCTTAAAAATCCTGGCGTCAATTAATAATGGCGGGTGAAGCCGCGGGCACTAGCTATAATATACAGATAGTTTAACTCTGGAAGTGTCGCGGACAATAAAAATCCAAACAAAACTCCTTCCCTTGAAAAATCATATAACTTCTGAAAATTACACTGAATTTATTAAATAAAATTCACATCGTATTCATCTGTCAACAAACAGTTGAGAAACGATGCGTATTATCCACCGCCGTCTCGAGAATTACACAAGAGAAATACAGTCTAGAAGGCAGTGGTATTATCAGCGTTCACAGGTTCTTTGGAACTGCATAATCGAATCTGAAATCGTTTTCCCAGGAGGCGATTTCTAATCGTGGAATGTACTCTAAAGCCGTTATTTTAGCTGTTTCATTAATTATTAATTGTTTAGTTTATGAATGAATCGCGTGCAAGTGTTTTTAATATAATGCTTTAATAATTATTATACTCTTATTTTTAATTTTTCAATTAATTATCGTGGGCGAAGCCCCGGGCCCTGCTAGTAACATACAAATAGACTGTGAAAAGTTCAGTGTTTTGGGATGACTAGTTTCAGAGAAAATCTGCATAAGGCCAGGAAAAATGAAAGTTAACAATTAAAAGGACTTTAAATCCCTACATTAATCTTTCTTCATTGCATTATCTAACCTAAATTCAATACTATTCATGATTGAGCTACATAAGAAGGAAAAGTTACATAGGGGAGAGTTGCCGAAGTTGGACCGTTGCCTAAGTTGGACCTCCTTCATATTTCGCTATGTGTTAGTAACTTAAACATTCAAGTTGGCTCTACTGGTAAGAAGTGTTATCAAGGACGCATGATCCAACGGTAGGTTGGTTGCAGCCTTTGAAGAAAAAAATAACTGCAATTATTGTGTTCTCCTCGTTCGTGTAACAAGAGTAGCACTACAAATTATACATATTGTGCAGAGTAATACAAGAGCCTCAATTTCTTACGCAATATAAAAACCCGTGCCGGACTGCACAGAAAACAGTTTACACAATGATTAGTTTACTGACGTGGCGCATTGCTTCAAACTGCTGTATGTTATCTCATTATCAGTTTAAGGGTTACTTCAATAACTCAATAAGAAGAGGGGAAGTTTGCGAAATTCTACTAGTTTTAAGTAATCTGCCATCTTCGGCTTCCAGAAATCTGCCGAGTCAAGATGTTTACCACGGGAAGATGTGAAGGGTAGTTATAAGACAGTTATCGTAAGCTGGGATCTCTGTCAGTGTGATTAGCACCGCCTTCAACATGGAATAATGATAAGATGACACTGCACATCTGCTCCGGCTAATCTCACGCAATTGGGCTTCTTTTCCTAAAAGGCTCTCATCATTTTCCTTTGTTTCTCTCGGACTACACGCCCAAGTACAGGTGCGTTCATCTAAACTGCACCGTCATCTTGCTTTCAAGTACACTTGGTTAAGAAGGCCTTTTCCCGAACCATCGTCCATCTACAAAAGAATATAATAACATTGTTCCCTAATCCGAAAATCTGCACCGACAAAGAACAGGTGCTCTTGTAGTCGCGTGAATTTCCCCAGTGTTGCCGCTGTCATTTACTACTTCTGAAGTGAAGTAATCGTACTTTGGCAACATTGTATTGGACTGCAGACAAGAGTGAATACGCCTAATTAATTACTCACTGTTCACAGGTCGAAGAAGATTAGGGTGTCAGCAGGAAGAGGCAGTTCTAAGAAAAAAGACTTTAAAAAGTGGCACCCAGTCTACAGCTACAATAGTCAGAACATGCTGCAGGTATTTCTACACGGCCCGAGTTTACATGGGTATGTATGAAATGAGTTTTGAATTTTTTTTTTTTTTTTAAATAAATGTACATTTATATTGTTTCAATTTCCAAACAAGTTATGTCGTATACAATCATGTATTTTCATGCTGCTTAATGGCAGCATGTGACGTATTAATCACCGCACGTCTCCTGCATAGGCGTAACCAGGACGACCATATGGGGGGGTTATAACATCCGCGGGGTCTGGGGGGTATGGAAAGCCCCCAGGGAGAGGGGGGTCCGGGGGTCCTCCCCCGGAAAATTTTAAAAATTAAGACGCAAAATAACGAGTTTTAAGCTTCCCACGCTTTATACTTGTATTAAGTAATTTATAAGCAGACTTAAAAAAAATTATACAATTTTCCTTTTTTTAATCAATGGGGGGGTTCAAACCCCCCAAACCCCCCCCCCCACGGTACGCCTATGGTCTCCTGCAGAAGTTCGGCTGGGAGGTGTTTAAGCATCCACTCTAAAGTCCGGACTTCGCTCCCAGTGATTTCCAACTTTTTTTACACCTCACGAAATGAACAATAATGACAGAGAGGCGAAGGTGGTTGTCACACGGTGGTTCAAATCCCAGGCAGCAGACTTCTAGGACACAAGTGTTCAAAAGTTGGTCCCACGGTATGACAAATGTCGCAATTCCGGTGGTGAATATGTTGAAAAGTAGCTGAACACTGGCTGTATCTATTGCAATAAACATTTTCATTAAATTGTGTTTTGTTTCCGTAAACAGGTTTAGGGAAAATTACTTTATGGACGGCCCTCATAACAATTAAATTGAAGATAAAATGATGTAATTCGTGGAATTTCTGTAAAAACTATATTAGTGTTAATAAATATGCTTTTAATGGTATATTGAGATATACCATAAACGGTGCATACGGATCGAGGAAAGAGTTTGAAAAAACGAGGCACTTGCGCCGAGTTTTTTTTCAATTTCCGAGATCCGTTATGCGTTTACGGCACGAGTATTGCATGCTATTTTTTGCACGATGATTATTTATATCAATTTAATTATATTAATTGTGATATTACCTGAAAATATTATGTAAATACATTCTTGAAAATAGATGTTTATTTCAGAAAGTGATTCGCATGTGTTTGTTGTTATGCGAACCGAATATTTGTGTTGGGGGGGCTTGTCTATAAAGGCTTGTATTATGATGTGCCGTAAGTAAATTCTTACCGCACGGAAACTCTTACCGCACATAGCAACAAGATTGCGTGCGGGAATGTCAACTTACGATACACGGCAACAATATTCGTAAGTACCACTAATTAGTTACGTCGTGCAAAAAATTATTTAAAAAGCACCTCGCGCTTGAAAATAAACGTGGACACCTGGTGGCTAATCAAGTTATTAATCTTTACAGTTACGTGTCCGAATTAGAGTCGAAGTGTAGATTCCCGGCGACATGTAAATAAGAAATACTGAACACAACTGTACATGTGCTTGATACAGATCTGGGATGACTGCGCAAGATGCCACTCGCTTATCCGACTCGCATCGGCTTGTCTCGCAAATTGAGATTCCGGGAGCTTCTTCATGTCACTTCAACTGTTTCCATTTCCCATCACCACATGCGAGAGGTGGGCAATTATATTCACAAAAATAAAAATTCAATCCACATACAGTAGTTACAGCACTAGACGAAATAATGCTATAAGCAAACTTCCTCGTCTCAGCTATCTAAGATCCAAATACAGTACTTCAGTTAGCCTATTAAGTGCCAGTATGTTACTTTATGAGATTGTGTGTGGAGGACGAAAAATGTCTGTCCGTTTGTCTGTCTGTCCGCGCGATAACTCAAATACGCTTTATCGGATGTTCATGAAACTTGGTATACGCATTTATATCGTCCATGGGAAGAAGTCTATTGAAATTGGACCGAATCGGTTGACCGGTACCGGAATAATACCCAATTTAGTGCCTATTTTATGGTAATATACATATTCGAAAGAATTTAACGAATGCTAATCAGTTATCCTGACAACATATTTATTTACAATGATCATAGGCCTATTCGGCTTTGGAATTTGCGATACAGTATGCCATGACATACGCATATTCCTTGGCATTTGATTATCAAACTAGTCAGATGTTTATTTCGTTGATCAAGTTGAATACTGTTTTATACAGAAGGTATATTACTGTGAAATAATTAGGCCTACGTAAATTAAGTGGAGTTCTTCCCGAGTGTATTTTGTGAAATGTTGACATATTTTAAGAATCTCTTATTTCAGTGTATACGAGTTTGAATTAAGGTTAAGTATGCTCTTCCACAAGCCCTGCTTAATGAATCGATCTGGAGCTTAACTCGGAGATAGATTACAAAAATAACTTATTTTCTGCATATCATAATTGCAACTATCACTGTTTAAACAAAAGCATTCTGGCACTTTGTTACATCAGTTTACCTGATTTTATTAAGTGCCAGTATGGTACTTTATGAGATTGTGTGGGGGACGAAAAATGTCTGTCCGTCCGTCCGTCCGTCCGTGTGTCTGTACGCGCTCTAACTCAAATACGCTTTATCGAATTTTAATGAAACTTGGTATACGCGTTTATAATGTCCATGGGAAGAACCCTATTGAAATTGGTCCAAATCGGTTCACCGGTACCGGAATAAAACCCAATTTAGTGTAGGGCCTATATTTTAAAGGCGCTATAACTCACATACGCTTTATCGGATTTTCATGAAACTTGGAATACCTATTTATAATGTCCATGGGAAGATGTCTATTGATATTGGACCAGATCGGTTGGGCGGTACCGGAATAATGCCCAATTTAGTGCCTTTTTATGGTAATATATCACTAAGGCGTGGATAACTCAAATACGCTTTATCGGATTTTCTTGAAACTTGGTATACGAATTTATGACGTTTTTGGGTACAAGCCTATTGAATTAGGGCCAAATCGGTTGATCGGTACCGAAGTAACGCGTATATCAATATTAATTTTCTAATCAATATTCTTTCAAGGCCCACAATGTAAGCTTATTAAAAAAACTTAACAATTGTCAATCGTTTATTCATATTGTTAGCAGCCTTCATTGATTTGTTTCTTCATAACGATGTCAGTGTGGCTAAATAATAACTTAAATAAACGATTTATAACAACTAGCCGTTGAATATTGATATTATAATGTGTATTCTATGGGTATGTAGACTACCGATATTTACATTAGACTATATTTTACTGTGAGTATTTTTCTTATCGTTCATGTGCAGCAATATACCTACTATAATTCCTGACAGATAGATTTCATATGCTTATTATTCATTCATAACCTTTAAGGCTGCTTTAAATTGAAACAGAGATATCAGCGAATCGTAGGTCTATTGCATCATTATTATTATTGCCGGCACATTTTGTTTTTGGAGTTAACTCGGACATCTATTACAAAAATAACTTTTATGCATGGGCCTATCATAATTGAGTGTATCACTGATTAAAAAAAACATACTGGCACTTGGTTATATCAGTTTACCTGATTTTATTTATAATACGAATGGTAAAAGAGCGAGTAGATATGTTTTCGAAACCAGCCCTTAAGGAGAGTGTAGGAATCCTATGAGCAAAATAGGCCGTACCAAGTAGCCTACCATCCAGTATTTTTTTAGACAACCGTTAATATTTGTGAAATAAGAATAAATATTAGATTTATTCTAATTAATTACATACCGAACAGCTATTTTGGTCCTTCGAGCTGCCCTGCCATCTACTGCCGCTTATACACGAGCACATGCGCAGACAGAGCTTATTGATTTTCTGGTGCACGTTGGCCAACAAAATAAATGGAGTCGACAATGATTTTCAACCACCAACTATGACGTTTGTTGCAACCACTGTGATAAAGTTAACATCCAAAAGGCGTAATTAATTTTATGAGTGTTTTTTTAGATAAAGATATATAAATATTGTTAATTAAATAGTATTTGCCATGTGAATGGATTATATAACACTAGTGCGATTTACTTGGCGTGTCTTGTGTTACAAGTTCTATTTTAATTCAAGCCGTCTGAAAAAAAGGATTTGTGAAATAGAGATTTGAGGGTCGAGTAATCGCGTGCTACCAGAGATATTAACCAGTAGTAAACATGGCCGCTAATGGAGATAAGCAAATCTGGGTTAAGTAAACATGTCATTAGGTTTTAATGCAACGCAAATAAATACTGTAACAAAGCACTTAGGCGGAAATATTAATTATCATTGCTGCGTGCTTCTGACTAGAGATAATAATAATAATAATAATAATAATAATAATAATAATAATAATAATAATAATAATAACAATAATAATAATAACAATAATAATAACAATAATAATAATAACAATAATAATAACAATAATAATAATAACTTAAATATTCCCCTTACATGTTATGGTAGTTATTAGGGCTCCACAAGGTTGGGGCTCCAAGATGTTTTAAAGTTATTCGGCACTTGAAAGGGTAAGATTTTCAGCATTCCTACGATTGAAAGCGGTACTCATTTCTGTCAGAGAATGGGTTAACCCCACGGCCATAGTGCCACCAGAAGTATTAGGCCATCAACATCATTAGGGACGAGCCTGCGACATTCCGGTAATAATAGGCCTAATATTACTAATCTTGGTACGCATAATTGTAAAAAATCTAATGTGAAAGTCACATAACTTCCTCTGCCCAAATAAAAGTTAGCAGTATTCACATATACTTTTACAGAATCGCAAGACACAATTTTTTGTTAATTATCCTATAAATACATCTTCTTTCAATGATGCGACTAAAAGCGCAGTCTATATAACAAACTTAAAAGAAAAAGTGACTGCAGACGTGTATTGAACTTTTCACCGTAAAGAATAATTTCCGAAATTTATCGAATATTTCCCTCAAATAGGCCTACATCTTTACTCTATGCATGGCCAACAATACATCTTTCTCACTTCACATTCTTATATAGAATAAGAGGCCGTGAAAGAGCGCGAATTCACGTAAGACAAACTTTCTACAAACAGTGGGTGAACAGTGGGTGGCTTGTAACTACCCTCAGATAATTTTTTCGAAAAAAAGTTTCAAATAAAAGTTTTAGCTCTCAGTAAAAGGAACACATGTGCAAATTTTAAAGAAAATCGTTAGAGCCGTTTTCGAGAAAATCGCGAAAAACGAAAATTTCTTGATGTAAAGTCCCCTTAAAAATAAGAGAAAATAGTCGCCAATCTTACTTATCCGCACATCTTCAGAAGGTACCTGACCCAAATACGAAATTTTGTTTTCATACGATTTTCCGTTTTGGAGCTAGAGTGTTCACAGACAGACAGACAGACACACAGACATGTTTCTGAAAATAGTATTTTTGGATTCAGGAGATCTCAAAACATGTATTTATGTTAAAAACTCAACTTCGAATTTTGGGGTCGAAAACAATACTTCCTCTACCTATAGTACCTATGGTACGGGCAGAGGAAGTAAAAAGAAGGGAATTCGATGTAATTCAATGTTTTCCTGTTCGATAATAAGGCATAGCTATAATTCTGGCTCGAAATTGTGAAATAACTTTGTTGAACCACACTCAAAATTATCACAGGTAATATAACTAGAGGTCCAGATTTAATCGATTCATCTACGAGTAACTAAGTTAGTTAAGGGAAACGGAATAGCTTATCTTTACAATGTTAAATGCAATGTAGGCCTACCTTTTCTAAAAAAAATCACTAAAGTTAGGTACTTAATCTTTTTACAATTTTTAGACACCCACCCAGTGTTAGTACTTGAAAAAAATGATGTTCATATATATTTATTTACTGAAATATGAGTTGTTTATTTATAAAAAAAATTATCGACACTTTTCAAGTATCTCCTGATCTGTATTTAATAAATTAACCAATTAAAAGGTGTTTTTTTTCAGTGCATGTAAGACATCTAAATAAACAAATTCTGAAAATTTCAAGATTGTAGGTTAAGTGAAAGCTGAGAAAATGTACTTTTTATAAAGGAAAAGTAAATTTACGGGAAACTAGCTTTAAAGTTAAGACATCCCTGCGTCATAGTCTGGATCTTCTCAGAAAAAAAAATCTTGAATAGAATTAAAGTACAATTCTGCATGGTACGCCATTTTAAAGAGGAAAGCCCAGAGAATAAAATACAACAATAATTAACAAATCTACACCATTTCAACCTCAATTTCGGAAAAAGTAATTTCAATTTCGGAAATAGTAATTTCAAATTCGGAAAAAGTAATTTCAATTTCGGAAAAAGTCATCTCAATTTCGGAAATACGAGGGCTATTTTTTAAAGCATTCGATGGGGCATAAAATGAAAACCACAGTGAAAATCAAAACTGTTTTATTTGGAACATTTAGGTACACCTTCTAGCTACTTCTCTACATAATCTCGCTTCGATTGAGTCATTTGTCCTAGCGTGGTACCAACTTTACTATACCCTCTTCATAGCCCTCGCATTTCCGAAATTGAAGTTACTTTTTCCGAAATTGAAATTACCTTTTACGAAATTGAAGTTACTTTTTCCGAAATTGAAGTTACTTTTTCCGAAATTGGAATTACTTTTTCCGAAATTGAAATTACTTTTTCCGAAATTGAGGTTGAAAAGGTGTAGATTTTCATCTAAAAATAAATTCCAGTTCCCCAAAAATTGTTTAAGAATTCCATTGACCTGTTCAGGAATCAAACTGAAGATTCTAACCCAGTTCCTCAATTAACTGCAACTGTTTAAAAAGCACAATTTATTTATCAGATGAGGTTCATTATTATTATTATTATTATTATTATTATTATTATTATTATTATTTCATGAATCTGAATTTTATCGCCGTTTACAAATTTCTTAACTTTCAGATGTGAGTCTCATGGTGAACATGGGCTGTATAAAATGCCATTTCTTGAAATAAGGTGTTAGTGGGTAGAGCAAAAGAGGGGGTGGATAGAGACCACGTGATCTCTATTGTAGAAGTGTGTAATGGAAAAACTGTGTGCTGACTGTGGAATCAGGCAAAATCCGCCCGGAATAGATGTGAAGCCTGTTTCATGTTTGTCCAGAAAAACGCTATTAAAATTCCAGTCATTAAGTGCACGACTTTCATCTGTTCACAATGCAGTTTCTCTGTCCTCTTTGGGGGCATTGCTAATTCAGATTCCACAGTGTTGTATTTTAGGTACTAATACATATATTATCCAGTGTTAAGAGGGAAATCCTATTTTCTTACTTTTTAGGCCTTGGATGACCTATATTTTAATGCATGATAATATTCAAATAGGATACAAATCAGGATTAATACATTAGTTTCAGTTTGATTAAGAAATAACTTCAATATCTTTTTACATAAAGACTTGTATTTGGCATATCTCTCTATATATAAAAGGCTTTGTCCTGACTGACTGAATGAATGACTGACTGATTGATTGAATGACAGGAATCAACGTACAGCCTAAACTATAACAGATAGAGACTTGGAATTTTGACAGTACCTTCGTTGCATAATGTAGGTGCTCACTAAGAAAGGATTTTGAAAAATTCTGATTCTAAATGCCAAAAATTAAATGTTTTTGAAAATACTTAATCACTTTTTACATAAAATTATCAATTCCAAATCACAGAATATATTGTTGCCAAATGGTATCAGGTGGGCTTGGAAAAAACACATGAAATGCACTTTTGACAAATAAGAGAAGTTATCAAAATAATTCATGTTATAAATAAATATTACAGAATGAAATCCACTAAAATAATGGAATCACATAACTTTCTCTACCCTGGACATAGAGAAAACAAAACGAGGTATGGTAATGTGTATATTATTATATTATATCGCAGGTTTTTGGAGAGAAAAGTATGAAAGTGATAATGCTTTCTGTTTAATTTCATCCCCAAAACGACTTTATGGTAACATAAGAGTGGGAAATTTCCCGCCTCGATATTACAATTTTATGTTACAGGAATTTCTGTTTCTTCTTATTTAAACCTCTACCAGTCTTGCTGTGCACTGTACAAGCGATGGGATGCAACATTCTAGATCCTCTATGAGCCATAAAAAACTATATCAAGCGTTTTCTGAGGGAATAGTTTGAGTGTAATAAGTCGTTCTTCCTATTTCAAATTATAAATGCCTATATAAGGACCTAGAATTTAAAATTAAAAATCCTTCATAAGCTAATTTCCAATCACAAAATACAAAACCCGGGCGACGCCGGGTCTTTGAAGCTAGTAAACTATACAACAAATCTAGCAGATGAAATTTTCAAATTGTAATTCTGATATTAATATATAAATCTATCTATATATAAATAAAAACCAATTGCCACATGTATGTTGCAGCATCACTTGAGAATGGCTCCACCGATTTGGCTGATTTTTTTTTTTTTCGTAATTGTCAGGAGAAGGTTTGTATGAAAAATAATTTTTGGAAAATCTTAATAAAAGTCTATGTGCTAGTCTATATCCCCTCTATACACAGGTAAAATATTTCAGTATTATTCATTAATACTCTGTATAATAGGCCTAATATATGGAAAGAGCATATACGTACTAAACTAAATCTCAAGTTGAATTGGCTCCTAGGTCATGAACTAAAACTTAGCCTATTTTCAATTAATGAGCCTTAAACCAATATGGACATGTGAAATTCAGGCAACTTTAGCATAAAAATTCCAGAACGTTTACAATCCAAAAGACTCGAACTATTGGTAAAATTCCCTGGTACATAAAAGGCCTATGTGAGGCATGGCAAGTATTTCATTTTTTGAAAATGTGGGAACATAAAAATGTTGAAATATACAAATGAAAGGGCAAGGTATGGCATGTATGTTCAATGAAGATTATGGCTACTAGTGAAGGAAACAAACATGACTGCATCGTGCCACTCTAATGAGTGAGGCATAAAAGCACATATACCAACTCCATGATCCCCTAAAGTTCGGTACGGATGGGCATTATTCCCAAAAGCTTCCATCAGCTCCTTGTGGCATTCTCTGGCATTTTAGCTCTAAGAAAAAGCTATCCAGACGTAAGAAAACGCTGATTTGTCACTTTTCTATGGACAAGTAATTTGATGGCATTTTTATAGGAATTAACTTGTGAGTCAGCGCCGTGGATAATAGTAATAATATCCATTAGTAATAAGGTAATAAATTGTAACCACAGTTCATGTATTACACATGTTCCTGTACCGGACGCGTATGTATATAATTTATTATTATTAGGATTACAGGAAAGACGGGGGGAAATGATATCGCGTTATGTTGGCAGTGATGGGTGTAATTGTTTGAAACAATGGAAGAGCTGTTAATGAGGAAGCGACACGCGTGCGGTCACGGCGTCAGGCGTCACGACGCTGTCACGTCACAAGCGTGTCATTACGAGGTCTGACAAAAAACTGACTTCGTGGCGTGGAGGCCGGAAATTAGGTCTTCCTCCGATCATGACGTCACACAACGGTTATCTGATGGGAAGTGAACGCACGCGATTTTATTATTATTGCTGTTTACCTTAGAGCGTGCATTAGCGACTCTGTGATTCACTCAACTGATTATCAGATAGGCCTGTATTTGGTTCCCAGATTTTTTTCAATGAATCCAAAGACATGTTGAAAATTTAAGCCGGAATGTAGTAGTTTATGTGTTCAATATGAAAATCAAATAATTAATAGGTCTACTGGACACATTTCAATAGTAGTATTAATATGGCAGTGACTTATTTGTTGGTAGATTTTTTCGAAGCGTGAAAGTGTAATATTTTCACAAATTACGCTCCTAATTGGGCGAAAGAATATGTCATGGCTAACTGTATTGCAACTTCCAAAGCCGTAGGTGAACAGTGTAAACCAATATGTTGTCAGGATAACCGATTTGCATTTGTTAAATTCTTTCTAATATCTCTTCTCTATCTCTATATATATAAAAGGCTTTGTCCTGACTGACTGAATGAATGACTGACTGACTGACTGACTGAATGACAGGAATCATCGTACAGCCTAAACTATAACAGGTAGAGACTTGGAATTTTGATAGTACCTTCGTTTCCTAATGTAGATGCTCACTAAGAAAGGATTTTGAAAAATTCTGATTCTAAATGCCAAAACTGAGTGAAAAACGGGCAGAAAACGTGCATTTTTTGCGTTTGCGAATCATCAGTTTCAGTAATAAATTTCAATATCAAATCACTTACAGATGGCTTTGGCTATTTTTGTCATCATACCTCATACCTTGGAAATAAAAGCAACGCGATCGCTTGATTTTGTTAGATCATCCTAGACGATTCATTTGTTTATAGAGTGTCAAGGCCCACAGACATATGACATTTTCAACCAACACGGAAGAAGGATAATCAACCCTAAATATGGTCAAACATTGTTCGATTTGAACGAAACTCACTATACAGGGGTTTTCTGGGCCAAGGAACTCGAATCTGAGGTAGCTTTTACCAGGTGACGCTATCTAATCGTGGTATGCAGTCCACGTGATTTAGGTATTAATAAATATAATAATTTAACTATTATGCTCTTAATTTTTAATTTTTGAAATAATTATCGCGGGCGAAGCCGTTGGCACATGCTAGTATATATATAAAAGGCTTTGTCCTGACTGACTGAATGAATGACTGACTGACTGATTGACTAAATGACAGGAATCAACGTACAGCCTAAACTATAACAGGTAGAGACTTGGAATTTTGACAGTACCTTCGTTTCATAATGTAGGTGCTCACTAAGAAAGGATTTTGAAAAATTCTGATTCTAAATGCCAAAAATTAAATGTTTTTGAAAATACTTAATCCCTTTTTACATAGAATTATCAATTCCAAATCACAGAATATATTGTTGCCAAATGGTATCAGGTGGGCTTGGAAAAAACAATTGAAATGCACTTTTGACAAATAAGAGAAGTTATCAAAATAATTCATGTTATAAATAAATATTACAGAATGAAATCCACTAAAATAATGGAATCACATAACTTTCTCTACCCTGGACATAGAGAAAACAAAACGAGGTATGGTAATGTGTATATTATTATATTATATCGCAGGTTTTTGGAGAGAAAAGTATGAAGGCTTTATGGTAACATAAGAGTGGGAAATTTCCCGCCTCGATATTACAATTTTATGTTACAGGAATTTCTGTTTCTTCTTATTTAAACCTCTACCAGGCTTGCTGTGCACTGTACAAGCGATGGGATGCAAAATTCTAGATCCTCTATGAGCCATAAAAAAGTATATCAAGCGTTTTCTGAGGGAATAGTTTGAGTGTAATAATGTGACGGGCTTTTCTTACTTTATGCTATAAAGTTCCTTAACTTCTTGGATTAAATCTTCGCCAAAATTCTGTGACGACTAATATGTGATTATTCTTAATCGTAGTATATAAGTTTACTGAACTCCTACAAAACAAGGTCACTCATGCACCTGTCGTGTCATCATAACACTGCCTGCATAGTCCACATTCCAACGTTCAGTACAACTACCTTTGACACCGGGTGATTGCAAACTTCCTACTCTCAGTCTACTTTCTCTCTCTTTTAACAATTTACCCAGTCTTGATAATATTGATGAAAATTTATATTAACGGGCGCCATCATCAATACGCTTCCTCTTTTTTCTTTTTGTTATGTATCAGCCCAGACACAAATTAAATTATAGATACACAGGCTATGTACCTACATGCCCCTCGACTAGCTTTTAAATAACAGTGGAGACGGGAGTTGGGTTCGGATTTATCTTTCTTTTATTATTTTGCTTCTTCTTTTTCTCCTTTTTTCAATACTCACTACCAAAGTATGTAACTTAGCACAAAAACCAGCTACTCTCAAACCATTACAAGGATAAGGGTCAAAAATCTGAACTTCACGTTAATTTACTTTGCATAACAATAACCATAATTTATTTAATATATTATTTTTTTTTTTTTTCTTTTTTCAACAATAACAATCTTATATACAATAAATTACATTTACACTACATTAACCATTCAACACTTTTATTGGTAGGATAATATTTAATTTTTCAAGGTTAGTATACCCAATTTTAACTGTATAAGTACGTTCTCTGTTCAACAATAACAAATTCCTAATTAATTATTTTAACCTTCTTTCTTTTTTTTGTTTCCAGGTATCTACTAGAACGTCTCGTATTATTTACTATTAACTTGTGTAGTCACTTACATTTGCAACTTCAGGATGTTTCAATATATATATTATACCCCTTTTTTTTTTCTTTAGAATAAATAAAGGTTTTCAATTTATAATCCAGTCCTTAACTCTACAGATTACATTCAATAATCCCACCTATGTCTCCTATACGAGTCTACTAGTCATCTTAGTCCATGAAGAATTGTATTTAAAGATAGATAGGAAAGACAGTCTCATGAAGAAAGAAATAGAAGTTTAGGCCTATACCTACAGAGTGACTGTGGCGATAGACCACCGATACAGGAGCGGCGTCTAGATCTTGAGTTACAAACAATCTGACTCCTCTCCTGCAACCGGGAAAATATTAATGGGCCGCAAACAAAAATAAAATTTTGTAAATCGATGTCAGAGGTCCCTGACACTCTCTCCTAGAGGCACGTGGGGCCGTTGTTCGCCTCCAACATCGATGGCTTTCACAATCTCTCATAAATTTCTTTTCTTTATATGTTACTGGTATAGGCCTTGTCTACTACCAGATTTTATTTGTTTGATTCGGGATACTTCCGGCGTTCCCTCACCTCACCCTTACAATCTCTAGTACTTGCTAATAAACTACTTATCATCAGTACACTACTCGCAATTTCCTATTCTCCTCTTTCTAACCTAACCAATCATTTGTTGTTATCTTTCAACTCACTCTCCTCTTTCTAACCTGACCAGTCATCAGCTGTTATCTTTTAACCCCTTTCTCTCTTTAAGTAGAGTTCCCTTCAGCTTATACCATTGATTTAATTCACTCGGTGGTTATTCTAGTTTTCCTACTTCTTACGTTACTACTCTTTAGCATGGGCACCCAATCTTATTTTGTCTCTAAATTCCCTAGAATTCTAACTGAAACTAATTCACGCCCAGATTAGTAAGCTTCTCTATAACCCCTTTAGTGACTTCTACTTCTACCCTAACATGTAAATTTTCCAATGGTACACACCTAATGCACTACCACTCGTAGGCCTTCTTTTGCCCTTCAATCTTTCCACTTCTTATCCCCCTCTACCATATTCCATCCACCTTCGCTTGTAGATAAATCTCTATAAAAAACATAACTTAACATTACAGGCCAGCATGAAATCTATTTATAGATAGTCACCCGTCACCTGAAAGAAACCCAAGAGGGAGGGGCCCTCGTAAGAAGTACTAAGCATGCCCCTTAATTACCTTTCTTCCTTACTCCCCTCGCGTCCTGTCTCAAAAATAACAAAGTTTCTATGAGCATCACCAATTGCCCCTAGCTATGTATTCATTCGTGGAACAATCACCCAAAAAAACTTAAAGTGAAGAGATATATCTGTGGCATTCAGTTGTTAGGCTCTAGACTGCTCTTTTATAATTAATTTAGACCAGAAATAGAAAATAGTTGGATTACTGGATTTCATCACTTTACTTCTAGAATTCTCACTTCTATGTTTCTATTCTATTCTATTATTCCATACGGTGTCTAATCGCCATACATGACTTAGAAACCATCCTTAAAAAAAAAGGATATCTCAATTTTCTCACTCCCCAAACAATAAGAAAAAAAGTCTAGACGCTTATACTCAACCAGTGATGTCCAACTTATCCTCCGATCCTGAGTTGTCTTCCATTACTTCCTGATGTCCATATCTGCTCTTATTCAGAGCGAGCAGTCACGACTCACTCTCACAGCTGGTGTTCGCTGTAGCGGTGTCTCGTACTGGCCGACTTGGTGTATTCTTCTGATTAATGACTATCTCCATATAGCCGTGTCAAGGAAGTTCACAACCAGAATTTCCTTTAGATGAAAGTCTGACACACCATTATGCCAGAACGCCTCTACCGCTGTCACACATCCCAATCTCGTCTTCTCCCTTCTGCCTTTTCAACTTCTCTCTCTCGTGGTCAGGCACGTACTACTAACCGTCTTTCAGGTTCCGCACGTCTCCCTCGTCGATTCACCGTCGACGCATGCGCACCTCTCCTTTTCTGTAATTCAAATAAAATTCAGGGCAGTATCGATAATCATGAAAATGTTCAATATCGATTAGTTGCGGTCCCCCAACCCTTCCTTTGTTTAGGAATGGTCTCCTATCGTTGATTATGCACGTCGCTATTTGCGTCGTTACATTCTTCCCTCACTCACCAAAAAAAAAAATAATGTTGACACAGGTCACATTCATTTTTTTTTTTTTTTTTTTTTTTTTTTTTTTTTGTGCGTGTCTCTTTTACCAGCCTTAAAGAATGTTTATCCAGGAACAAAGGGTTTCAAGTCTTTGACGTGCCACTTCCCCAACTTTTTACCAAAACGGTTTGTCAGTTCGTAGCTATTTTCACTGAACTTTTTCTTTATAATATAGGGCCCGACAAACTTTGCACTTAAACCTGCTGTATAAGCTTGTGAGGCATCACTTAATTTAAAGTTTCTTCTTAACACTAGATCTCCTGGACGAAATTTCACCTCTCTCCTCCGAAGATTATAATAATGACTCGAATTCTTATAGGCGGTTTCTAAGTTATGTCTAACCATTAAACGTACCGTTTTCAATTTATTGAGTCTCTCCACCCAAATTTTTGGAATTTCTTTATGAATCGGTTGGTTTTCCATCTTTTCAATCCTACTGATAATTTCAGGCTCCTTCCCATAATTTAGCATATAAGGAGTGCATCCAGTGGAACTATGCTTAGCCGTATTTATAGCAAAATTAAATTCTCTCAAATACACATCCCAAACTGTCTGATCCTTTTGAATATAACTAGAAATCATTGTTTTCAATACTCTATTGACTCTTTCTACTGGATTTCCTTGTGGCGAATATACAGGTAAATAACAAGGAGTTATATTAAAAGCTTTAGCTATCTCTCGCATTAATTTACTAGTATATTGCGGTCCATTATCCATCAGCAAATATCCCGGAATTCCCCATTTAAGGATAATCAATTCATAAAATGCTTCCGTAACTGCTCTACTGGTTGCTTTCCTTAACGCTTTACATTCTACATATTTGGTAAAGGTGTCCTGAAATACTACAATGTATCGGTTCCCTTTTTTGGAACGTGGGTAAGGTCCCAACAAATCAGTAGCTACAGTCATCCAAGGTTTCTCTTTCTGGTAAAAATGCATTGGTCCTGCTTGAGCCGTCTGTAACACTTTCTGTCTCTGACATATTTCACAAGCAGTAACATACTTAGCAACATCTCTAAACATTCCCGGCCAATAATACTTGTTTGCTATTCTAAAGAAAGTTTTAGCTATCCCCATATGTCCTGCAGTAGGTGCATCATGACATTCCTGTAATACTTTAATCCTATAATCTTGCGGAATAACTAATTTCCACCTATTCACTGTTCCCTCTAAAGTTTGTTCTAACTGATCTAATCTTAAATGGTACAACTTCTCATCTACGACCTTCCAATCTGGCCAAAATTTAGGTTTACTTTGTACTTGCTCTTTCCGCTTAATATACCAAGCATCTTGTATATTTCCCCATTCCACTACTTCAGAGTTATCAGTCAACAAGAGGCAAAATTCTTCCTCTACCGTTTTCTCTTGAACTTTCCCTTCGTGTATTCTAGATAAAGCATCCGGAACTTTTTGTAATCTACCAGGCCTATGTATTACTTCAAAATCATACTCCTGGAGCAATAAACTCCACCTAGCTAATCGTCCGGTCGGATTCTGTAATGTATTTAACCATTTCAGAGCAAAGTGATCAGTATATACTTTAAAATGATAACCTTCCAAATAAGGACGAAACTTTTGAACTGCCCACAATATAGCTAACAATTCTTTCTCGACTATTGCCCACTTTTGCTCACCTACTGTTAAAGTTCTACTAGCATAAGCTATTACTTTTTCCTCTCCTTCCTCTCCTGTCTGAATTAATGCTGCTCCTAGTCCTGAAAAACTAGCGTCGGTCTGTAACACTAGGGGTTTAGTATAATCTGGACAAGTTAATATAGGACTACTAGATAATTTCGATTTTAATTCATCAAAAGATTCCTGACATTCCTTAGTCCAACGCCATCTCTGATTCTTTTTCAGAAGTGCAGTGAGGGGCTTTACAACTTCAGAAAAAAATGGAATGAATCGTCGGTACCAAGAAGCCAATCCTAAAAATGCTCGTACTTCCTTGACTTTTGTAGGGGCTGGATACTCAAGGATACACGAGATTTTATCTGAATCTACAGCAATTCCTAATGGAGTAATGATATGACCCAAATATTTTAATTCACTTCTACAAAATTTTGATTTTTCCCTATTAATTTTCAGGTTAGCTTTTCTTAATTTCTCTAAAACTTTTTCTAACAAGGACAAATGTTCTTCAAATGTCTCGCTAATAAGTACTATATCATCCAAATAACAAAAGCATTTCTCTCCTATCTCTTCTCTTAATATAGTATCAACTAATCTTTGAAACGAGGCTGGTGCGTTATGGATTCCAAAAGGCATAACTCGAAACTGATACAATCCTCTACCAGGTACGGTAAATGCTGTTTTTTCTTTACTTGCTTCATCTAATGGAACTTGCCAATACCCATTTTTCAAATCTATTGTACTGATATACCTAGCATGTCGTAATTTACTCAAAACATGTTCAATGTATGGCAAAGGATAACTATCTCTTTTAGTACAATTGTTTACTTTTCTGAAATCTACGCAGAACCTCCATGTTCTATCTGGTTTCTTTACCATAACTACCGGAGACGACCAAGGTGAATTTGAAGGCTCTATAACTTTTTCCAATAACATTTTATCTATTTCCGCGTGTATAACTTTTTCCAAAATGGGTGATACTGGATAATATCTTTGTTTTATAGGTTTTGCATCGCCTGTATCAATAACATGAGAAATCAGATCGGTAAGTCCAGTACACTGATCAAATTTCTGTAACTGATTTTCCAAAAACATATTCAATCTGTCCCTTTCCTGAGGTGTAGGTAAAGTAAGAATATTATGTAGTTGATCTTCTTCTTTTAAATCTATAGCCTTAACAAATTGAAAAATTTTTGCTGGTTCATCCTTAAAATACCAAGTCCCATCTTGCAAATCTACTACTAACCCAATTTGTTTCAAAACGTCCATGCCCAGAATCATATCTACTGCTAAATTTGGCATAATTTTACATTTTATCGGAAAAATCCTGTCCTGCAATTTCATCTCAAAAGTTCTCTCTCCTGTTATAGAACTATAAGTTTTATCTGCTAGTTGCACCACCCTAACTTCAGATTCTTCTACTGCTAAATCTAACATTTTACACAAAAAGTCACCTTTCTCTCCCACATAAGTTTTATCTGAACCGGAATCTATTAAAGCAATAAATGTAATATCCTCCAGCAAAATTTCAACAAAACATCTATCTCCATTAACTAAATCTGTAGGATTTATATTTAACATCACACAAGCCTGATTTTTAGTTAATTGTCATAAGGGATTTGTAGGCCTAACTTTTCTTTCTTGGGGCATCCTACAATCAATAGACCTATGTCCAAGCTTATTACAATTATAACATTTAATCGTAGCGCGTGGAGTAACTCTACGAGATGCTTTACACTCGAACTGCCTATGTCCTGTTTTATCACAATTCCAACATCGCTGATTATTTGAAAAACGCAAAGTGGTGTTTTTACCATTATCCCTCGACTCATCCTGTCTCTCTTTATTTTCTATTACTTTAACCATTCTAGAATCATTTACAGGACTTGAATTCCGTTCCTTATCCCACGTCTTTGCAGAAAAACTAACATTGGGTTTCTTTTGTAACTCGGACGATGGAAGTTCCTGTTTTCCCTGAATTCCTAGCGCTGTATGAACTGAAGGTATAACAACTTGTCTCTGAGGTTTATAAGCCGTTTCTTTAATTGTAGCTCTAACCTGCGTTGGAGGAGGAATATATCTCTCAGAATCTAACAATATTTGTTCATACTGTCTACCTACACGTATTAAATCTGTTATAGTTTGAATCTCTGCAGGTCTAAGGTACAATTTTACATCAGGACGCAAATTTTTGATAACAGTCTTCATCATTTGTTGAGGACTCATTGGAGTACTCAGCCTCCTCATTAACGTTTGAATAGCATTAACATAATCAAAAATCGATTCTTTGGGACCTTGCGTTCTCTGTCTAATCTCATCCAAAAGCGAGTCTTCCTCATCAATAGGCAAATAATATTCTCTAAATTCTTTCAAAAAAGCTTCCCATGTAGGCCAATCTGTTAATCTGTTCCTGTACCAAAGTAAAGCTGAATCTTGTAAAATTTCGGGTAATACTGACAATAACTCTACACCCTGTAACTTAGAACTTTGTTTTAAATCTTCCAATCTCTCCAAAAATAAGTAAATACTATCCCCAGGTTTGAATTTAATGTTCCATTTACGAACCAGATCCAAAGTATTTGGTTTATGCGACTCTAACTGAATTGTAAACGATGGTATTACTGGTACAACTTCTTCCGAATCAGCTACCGCCATGGCCTTCCTACGCATTAACTTAACCCATGTATACACTACATCTCCATATGAATCTTGTGGAACCGTTATATTATGTTCAACTAAATCTTCTTCCAAAACTTCCTGACTCAGAGCAAAAGCCGTAATTAACACTTGAAATGACTGAGGGTTCTTGCGGGCATAATCTAACAAGCGTTGTCTTAACTCATCCCTTGTACCTGTGGTCGGTAACTTTACTCTATCACATTCTGCCTCTAAATCCGCCTTCCTCAACTTCCTAATAGCTTGGGTTAGCTCCGCTGCTCTTATTTGTGCATATGGATCGACATAAGTAGCCATATTTATATATTAACAATACCACTGAAAAAAAAAGATTAGAACACACAATAGTTCAGTCGTCTGTCTTAGTCATCTATAGAAGTCCTTACTTGTCAATAGTCATTATTCTTTTCCCAAAAATATGTTATTATTATTATTTATTTTTTTTGAGAATAAATTTCAGTTATACTAACCTAACTCCCAAAATTCTTTTAACCCTATCTCGCCTCACGTTAGGATATCAAACTATCACTGCCTCACGCTATGGGCTATCATAATATGGAACTTCAACTGAATAAAGGTTTCTTTTTTTTTTTAACAATTTTAACTAAATTAAGTTGCAACAATTAGCGATACTGTTTTGTTTTAACACTACTCAGCCCCACGTTGGGCGCCAAAATATGTGACGGGCTTTTCTTACTTTATGCTATAAAGTTCCTTAACTTCTTGGATTAAATCTTCGCCAAAATTCTGTGACGACTAATATGTGATTATTCTTAATCGTAGTATATAAGTTTACTGAACTCCTACAAAACAAGGTCACTCATGCACCTGTCGTGTCATCATAACACTGCCTGCATAGTCCACATTCCAACGTTCAGTACAACTACCTTTGACACCGGGTGATTGCAAACTTCCTACTCTCAGTCTACTTTCTCTCTCTTTTAACAATTTACCCAGTCTTGATAATATTGATGAAAATTTATATTAACGGGCGCCATCATCAATACGCTTCCTCTTTTTTCTTTTTGTTATGTATCAGCCCAGACACAAATTAAATTATAGATACACAGGCTATGTACCTACATGCCCCTCGACTAGCTTTTAAATAACAGTGGAGACGGGAGTTGGGTTCGGATTTATCTTTCTTTTATTATTTTGCTTCTTCTTTTTCTCCTTTTTTCAATACTCACTACCAAAGTATGTAACTTAGCACAAAAACCAGCTACTCTCAAACCATTACAAGGATAAGGGTCAAAAATCTGAACTTCACGTTAATTTACTTTGCATAACAATAACCATAATTTATTTAATATATTATTTTTTTTTTTTTTCTTTTTTCAACAATAACAATCTTATATACAATAAATTACATTTACACTACATTAACCATTCAACACTTTTATTGGTAGGATAATATTTAATTTTTCAAGGTTAGTATACCCAATTTTAACTGTATAAGTACGTTCTCTGTTCAACAATAACAAATTCCTAATTAATTATTTTAACCTTCTTTCTTTTTTTTGTTTCCAGGTATCTACTAGAACGTCTCGTATTATTTACTATTAACTTGTGTAGTCACTTACATTTGCAACTTCAGGATGTTTCAATATATATATTATACCCCTTTTTTTTTTCTTTAGAATAAATAAAGGTTTTCAATTTATAATCCAGTCCTTAACTCTACAGATTACATTCAATAATCCCACCTATGTCTCCTATACGAGTCTACTAGTCATCTTAGTCCATGAAGAATTGTATTTAAAGATAGATAGGAAAGACAGTCTCATGAAGAAAGAAATAGAAGTTTAGGCCTATACCTACAGAGTGACTGTGGCGATAGACCACCGATACAGGAGCGGCGTCTAGATCTTGAGTTACAAACAATCTGACTCCTCTCCTGCAACCGGGAAAATATTAATGGGCCGCAAACAAAAATAAAATTTTGTAAATCGATGTCAGAGGTCCCTGACACTCTCTCCTAGAGGCACGTGGGGCCGTTGTTCGCCTCCAACATCGATGGCTTTCACAATCTCTCATAAATTTCTTTTCTTTATATGTTACTGGTATAGGCCTTGTCTACTACCAGATTTTATTTGTTTGATTCGGGATACTTCCGGCGTTCCCTCACCTCACCCTTACAATCTCTAGTACTTGCTAATAAACTACTTATCATCAGTACACTACTCGCAATTTCCTATTCTCCTCTTTCTAACCTAACCAATCATTTGTTGTTATCTTTCAACTCACTCTCCTCTTTCTAACCTGACCAGTCATCAGCTGTTATCTTTTAACCCCTTTCTCTCTTTAAGTAGAGTTCCCTTCAGCTTATACCATTGATTTAATTCACTCGGTGGTTATTCTAGTTTTCCTACTTCTTACGTTACTACTCTTTAGCATGGGCACCCAATCTTATTTTGTCTCTAAATTCCCTAGAATTCTAACTGAAACTAATTCACGCCCAGATTAGTAAGCTTCTCTATAACCCCTTTAGTGACTTCTACTTCTACCCTAACATGTAAATTTTCCAATGGTACACACCTAATGCACTACCACTCGTAGGCCTTCTTTTGCCCTTCAATCTTTCCACTTCTTATCCCCCTCTACCATATTCCATCCACCTTCGCTTGTAGATAAATCTCTATAAAAAACATAACTTAACATTACAGGCCAGCATGAAATCTATTTATAGATAGTCACCCGTCACCTGAAAGAAACCCAAGAGGGAGGGGCCCTCGTAAGAAGTACTAAGCATGCCCCTTAATTACCTTTCTTCCTTACTCCCCTCGCGTCCTGTCTCAAAAATAACAAAGTTTCTATGAGCATCACCAATTGCCCCTAGCTATGTATTCATTCGTGGAACAATCACCCAAAAAAACTTAAAGTGAAGAGATATATCTGTGGCATTCAGTTGTTAGGCTCTAGACTGCTCTTTTATAATTAATTTAGACCAGAAATAGAAAATAGTTGGATTACTGGATTTCATCACTTTACTTCTAGAATTCTCACTTCTATGTTTCTATTCTATTCTATTATTCCATACGGTGTCTAATCGCCATACATGACTTAGAAACCATCCTTAAAAAAAAAGGATATCTCAATTTTCTCACTCCCCAAACAATAAGAAAAAAAGTCTAGACGCTTATACTCAACCAGTGATGTCCAACTTATCCTCCGATCCTGAGTTGTCTTCCATTACTTCCTGATGTCCATATCTGCTCTTATTCAGAGCGAGCAGTCACGACTCACTCTCACAGCTGGTGTTCGCTGTAGCGGTGTCTCGTACTGGCCGACTTGGTGTATTCTTCTGATTAATGACTATCTCCATATAGCCGTGTCAAGGAAGTTCACAACCAGAATTTCCTTTAGATGAAAGTCTGACACACCATTATGCCAGAACGCCTCTACCGCTGTCACACATCCCAATCTCGTCTTCTCCCTTCTGCCTTTTCAACTTCTCTCTCTCGTGGTCAGGCACGTACTACTAACCGTCTTTCAGGTTCCGCACGTCTCCCTCGTCGATTCACCGTCGACGCATGCGCACCTCTCCTTTTCTGTAATTCAAATAAAATTCAGGGCAGTATCGATAATCATGAAAATGTTCAATATCGATTAGTTGCGGTCCCCCAACCCTTCCTTTGTTTAGGAATGGTCTCCTATCGTTGATTATGCACGTCGCTATTTGCGTCGTTACAATAAGTCGTTCTTCCTATTTCAAATTATAAATGCCTATATAAGGACCTAGAATTTAAAATTGAAAATCCTTCATAAGCTAATTTCCAATTACAAAATACAAAACCCGGGCGACGCCGGGTCTTTTAAGCTAGTATTACCATAAAATAGGCACTAAATTGAGCATTACTCCGGCACCGGTCAACCGATTTGGTCCAAAATCAACAAACTTCGTCCCATGGACGTTATAAATGCGTATACCAAGTTTCATTATATAGCGTATTCGAGTAATCGCGCGTACAGACGGACAGATATTTTTGCCGTCCACCACACAAACTTAGAATGTACCATTCTGGTACTTAGGCCTAATAACCTTAAACAAAATTAAAACTTAAATTTTGACCGAATCGACTGAGCTATCAGGATAACATTTGAGACAGACACTCCCGAAGTAATAGGGAAGGTATGGTGAAAATTTCAGACCTCTAGGTCAAAGGGATTCAGAGGAGTAAGCGAGCCTCATAGATAAAAAGTGCGAGGTTTTATAGATAGTTCACCTGGAAGCAGGTCGATAGCAGCGCCATCACATAATGGCGGGCATCGGTGCGAACTGATGGTCTTTATTAGAATTCAGAGAGTGGAATAACCCCCCAGTGTGAGTGGATTTAAATAGCGGGGGGGGGGGGAGGGGTGCTTATCAGATTACAGTCCTGTTCGCAGATGATCAAGTTACAACAGCAGCCATATGAACAGTTGTTTACAGCGCTCCTATATGTTAAATCAACTCGAGTGGAAGAGCGACGCTACTAGCGGGGTGAAGGGAAAGTATACCACCTTATGAAGTTGCAGCGAAACTTGAGAAAAGCCCGAAAAACATGAATTAAGTTTACCATTACAAATAACAAATGCACTGAAAATTAATTATGTTCGTGAATGTAGGTTATACCGTATCTTTGACACTGCGGTACAGGTTATGATAATACAGCACAGCGAAACCACCTTCAAGCGAAATAGGGTTAACATTTTCATTAAGTTGATTTAGTGATCGATAAAACCCTGATTCTTAATCTTTCATCAACAGCTACATCATAATTTAGTGTTTACATAATCTGCAAAATTTACAGACTAATCACATGACTGGTCGCCACTGCAATAGTTTAATTTAATATTACTCCAGTGTTTACAACGAAGTTCCTTTGTTTTGCATTTTTTTTCTAATGTTAGAAGTCAGTGGCGGCCATGTCCTGAGAGATTTTGTGCTGTAACAGGAAAAATTGAATCCATAGAGCAAAAATCTCCTAACATAAATTGCTTGTCTATGTCTCCTCTAGCCTATACACCGGTAAAATATTTCGGTGTTATTCATTAACACTCTGTATATAGAGATTAAGATATTGTCCTCTTCCTACTACGCGTAGTAGCCTATATTATTATGTTCTAGGTTTTGGGGAGGAAAGTATGAAAGTGATATTGAATTTCGATTTGATTTCTGCCCCGAAATGGTTTTATGGTAACATGAGAGTGAGAAATAAAATATTCCGCAAAAACAATACAAATGTATGTTAACGGCATTTCTGTTTCTTCTTATTTCAACCCCTCCCAGGCATGGTGTATAGAAACAATGGGGTGAAAAGTTATACATCCTCTATGGGACATAAAAAACTATAACAAGCATTTTCTGGGGGAATAGTTTGAGTGTGATAAGTTGTTCTTCCTACTTTCAAATTCTAAATACCTATATAAGGATCTATAATTTAAAATCGAAAGTTCTTCATAAGTTAATTTCGAATTACAAAATAAAAAACCTTTGAAGCTAGTGCATTATATAGAGTAGCCTACAAAGCCTTGCGAATGAATAGGCCTCTCAAGTGAGTCCTCATTATGCAGAAACCACTCAAGCATGCGCAGAAGACATTTCCGCTTCCTGTTGTTCAAACTGTCAACCTCAGATTAATCGACAAGTAATTCCCCGATAATCAAAACAAACGCCGGGCAAACAAGGTCACGTGTCCTCCCAATAATAATAATAATAATAATAATAATAATAATAATAATAATAATAATAACAACAATAACAATAATAATAATAATAATAATAATAATAATCATAATAATAATAATAGGCTAATAGTAATAATGGAATAGAAACAAAAGCCAAGGAAATTATATGCAAAAAGATGGAGACTGCATATCGACTCACCCAAAATACCTACAACAAAAACTGTATCTCCAAGCACATAAAACTAAGACATTGCAATACAGTCATTAAACCAGAATGCTTCTATGAATCAGAAACACTAATTTTCAACAGGAAAGCAGACATTGAAAACATTGAGAAAAAAGAACGCAACATCATAAGAAAAATTCTAGACCCAAAACTCGCAGACGAACAAAACCGACTCAGAGGCAAACAAAAAATAACAATACACAAATATTCACAGTGACATTACGAAACGCAGATTGAGATTCTACGAACACATTAAAAGAATGAACCCAGACAGACTTAGAAAACAAATAGTAGAATTCTACGAAAACAGACACTAAGAAGTGGATCTGAAACTGGAAGAAATTACACCAGAAGATGTTCAAAAGAGGGAAATCTTCAGGACCAAAATTCACAAATGGCTAGTTGATCAAGAGGAAAAACCAAAGAAGAAGATTGGAA
Organism: Ectobius pallidus; assembly: GCA_964059195.1. Classification (NCBI taxonomy): domain Eukaryota; kingdom Metazoa; phylum Arthropoda; class Insecta; order Blattodea; family Ectobiidae; genus Ectobius; species Ectobius pallidus. The sequence continues at coordinate 2,108,391 of CAXKWD010000003.1, read as the reverse complement.
CAACGTGGTCTAAAGAAAGAAAGGAAGCCCACAATAAAAGAATGAAAGAGAGATGGGCACAAAGGAAGGCAAATGCACACCTCTAAGTAGGCTACTTTGCGTAATTCTAATGGGATTATTCGCATATATATATAACTTAGGCCTATAATAACATATGTTTTTTAAAATAAGGAATATTCCACAATACAACGGTTTTTCTTCATCCCACAACAATCTTTTGCCTCCGTAAGTCCCTGCCCATAGCTTCTTCTTCACTTAACCCTCTTCTTTCCATACTCCTTTTCACCCCATCTATCCAGCACTCTTTGGGCTTCCCTCTTCTTCTTTTTCCTTCTACTTTCCAATCCAAAATTTTCTTGGGTATTCTATCCTCTGTCATTCTGAGTATATGTCTATACCATCTCAAGCGTCTTTCTTCTACAGTTTCCAAACTATTCTTTTCCACTAGCATTATTTCCCTTATTCTATTATTCCGAATTTTTTCTTTCCTGGATTTTCTTGCTGAACGCCCCCAAAAATCCATTTCTAATACCATTAATTTGTTTGCTTGTGGTCTACTTATGGTCCAAGTTTCAGCGCAATATAATGTTGTACTTTGGAATAATGCCTCATATATTAATTTTTTAGTTCTATGTAAAATATTTTTACTCCAAAAGATTGAATTTAGCATTCCTATAATTCTCTTCCATCCGCTATTCTTCTTTGAATCTCTAAATTTGTTGTTGCATCCTTTTGTATAATAGACCCTAGATATTTAAAATATTCAACATGGGCAATTTCTTCTGTATTACATATTAATTTTATAATATCTGTACCTCAGAGCCAAAGGAACGTAACTCCAAATTTCATATTTTTTTGTTTTTTTTTCATATTCTTTACTAACTTCTTGACCTCTATTGAACAATTAATATTAAATCCATAATTTCATTAGAAACCAAGATATTGAGAGCCAAATAGTAGCAACTCCATTCCCCTTTATTGTTCATAATTTTGTTTTTCGCTCCTCCTGTAAAATTTAGTTTTTGGCAGTTACGCTCGTTTGGCTCTGAGGTACAGATATTAATAATAATAATAATAATAATAATGGAACTAGAGAATTCTGCAGTAAATCCAACTGGTATCATCGGAAGCCGCAAAGAAAGAAAGAAAGAAAGAAAGAAAGAAAGAATGAAAGAAGAAAGGAAATATAGTATTCTCCAAGTACTTTTATTTAGTGTTATTTTATATCTATTTCCCGTTCATGCTGTCATGATGAGGAAACTTGAATTTCCTGCACGCAGTGCTGGTAACTTAACCTGCCTGCGTGTTTCCTTCTTTATAGCACGTATGTTCGTCATTATATACATTATTGCAGATGTGGAATGTCAACATATTTTCTATATTTACCTGTGTCTTCACTTCCATGTCATTTCTTACTATGAACTCATAAGTATGTAGTTGTGCCTGCGTAAATTAATCGATATATCGATCGCCACTAACTTGTCAATACTAGTTCTCTTGGAATTTGACCGCCATATCGAACAGCTGTTTCTATTTAATTATTTTTCACGTAATCATTTTAACGAATTTTTCCATATCGTAGAAAAAATTGTATGCAATATATACCGGAAGAGCTTATATAACAGAAACGCAGTTCTCAATATAGGCTACTAGTAGCTGTAGGCTATCTTTTAAAAAAATGTTTAGTCACATAATTGTAACTTAGTTGCGATTTCTGTGTGGCCAGGCATTAAGGGCAGAGAAATTACTACTAAAACACGATAATGATTAAGTGGGATGTTTACTGCACGGTCCGACAAAGTTAAATAAATCTTAGTAGGTTACCTTAGATGTATGTTTCATTTAAGTAATTAATTTATTTTATTCTTTCTTTCTTTCTTTCTTTCTTTCTTTATCTTAGTTTTACCACAGTATAGTATAACAGTAGCGAAGCTCCATACAGTTTTTTTCAACCGGCGCGACGGCAGCGCTCGTAGCGGTGAGCAAGATCCACACAATATGCATGCATTGTTGCTTATGTAAAATGTCAACAATATTTTATGGAAATGCTTGTGGTGCTAAAAATTGCACCAACAGCCAAAGGAATTCTCCCGATTTGTCTTTCTTCAGGTTCCCTAAAGATCCTGAGAGGTAAGCAAAAACAGTTATTTGTGAAATTAAATTGCAAATTTGTGATTATCATGCTTGCATCCATACTAGTGCATTTACTCCTATTTCTTTTAATTTTAGGAGCAGAAAATGGCTTGTAAATGCTATATACAATTAATTATTTTTATATGTATATCATAAATGAAAATCCTAACGATGCAAAGGTTTCTAAATATATAGGCCTCTTTACAAATACCCCACCTGACCCTACTAATTTTGAAAATGTTTTAACACGAGGTTATGTTAGGCCTATATAATTGAATTTAACAAAATTAAACTGTCGAGAATACAGATAACGTGTTTAATCCTTTACTTTTTAATAATTTATCGTGTTTAACAAAATGAAGAAAAAGACAAAAGTGTTTTGCTATTGCATCTGATACTGACCATAGGCCTATCGTGCTATATGCCTATAGAACTTTACTTTCCCCCCTAATTTCTGAACTAGTACTACTACATGCTTATTGAAATTATTAAGTTTTCTTATTTGTCAGAATTTTCAGTGTAAGTACAGTATATGTTAGTAGTAGGTCAATTAAATTCTTGAAGATGTAGGGATGTAGCTTATATGGTGGACGGAAACCAGTCTGATACTTTATAAGATATACAATGTCATCGATCTTGAAACTACAACTTCTTTACATTACCATAAAGTCTATGATTTGGTGAGTTCACCAGTATGCCTTTCCGGTAATAATCTCGTTCTGGTAATTTTAAAAATAAGAAGAAATACAGCCATATATTCGTATCTTTTCAATGCTGGAAATGGCTGTTTGCTAGTTCCGTCTTGCTGACCGCTTGGGGTGCTAGTGTCGCACGATCTGTCAAAAGGATGCATTTTCCTTTCATTAGAGCTTCGCTACTGTTATACTATACTGTGGTTTTACTTCTCCCTTTTAGGATTTAAGCGACCCAAGCCGCCCGGGCCTTATACATAAACAAAATAAAAGCCGGAAACTAGACACATTAGAAAATTTTGAAATATATAGACACAGACATAAAATTCTGAACGAAAACACAATAGAACACAACGAACTATATGAACTATACTCAGAACGATACCCCATCACAAACAACACGCAATAGCTTCAGTATCACATCTGTACTCAGGCTGTCCAAACCTTGGCATTACTAATAGGTGAGTCAAATTCTATCAAACAACAGATAAACATAAATAGCTTTATATAACAACATCACACTAATTATACATATATAATTTTAGGACTGAAGATGATCACATAGATCGAAATGCGCATCTCCTAACGAAATAGAGGCCACAAGTTCAATCGATGCAACGATACTACTAAAAGCCATTATCAATCCAGCGTTTCTACAAATAGATTCTGTGTATTAAAGAAGAATTTTATATTAATGACTATTTGCTAAAATTCTTGGCAATTTTACTTATATTTTACAACTAGGTACAGACAAATTATTTTGCAATTACTGCAATTTACAATTGTTTTACAACTAAAATACAATTGCATAGCCCCAGTGTATATAACACTAATTTTATATCAATGACTATTTGCTGAATAATTCGGCAATTTTACTTAATGTTAATTTTCAGGACAATAGTTTGACAACACATTTTTAAAATTTTTTAAGTTTATACAGCATACAAGACAATATAATTTTTTAATATTATCTGTACTATATCTTCTGATAAAAAATCCTTAAGTGAAGTAGTCTTTTGTAAATGGTTTTATATGGTTTTATATTTTAAATTGAATGCATTCAGCAAGCTACTAGTTAAGGTACAAATGTATACTATATGAATAGCATAATATATGCTACCATATATTTAAGGACAATAGATAAACATTTGTAAGTCAGTTTTATCAGCTCCTTAACATTATTGTAGAAAATGTAATAGTATGTATGAAAACGTACACATGAGTGCTATATATGTAAGTATTTAATTAATATTACACTACTGTAGAATAAAGGGCTAAGTAAATATTGCATACATTGAACTTTTGGTTAAAATTGTTTGTGGTCAGGTGGAAAATTCTCTTTGTAATATGAAATACTAGCATGTGCCCGCGGCTTCGCCCGCGATAATTATTTCAAAAATTAAAAATTAAGAGCATAATAGTTAAATCATTATAATTATTAACACCTAAATCACGTGGACTACATACCACGATTAGATAGCGTCGCCTGGTAAAAGCGACCTCAGATTCGAGTTGCTTGGCCCAGAAAACCCTGGTATAGTTTCGTTCAAATCAAACAATGTTTCACCATACAGTATTTAGGCCTATATTGATTATCCCTCTTCCGTGTTGGTTGAAAATTTAATATGTCTACGGGCCTTAACATTCTAAACAAATGAATCGACCAGCGTGGGCTTACAACATTCAAGCGATCGCGATGCTTTTATTTCCACGGTATGACGAAAATAGCCAAAGACAACTGCAATTGATTTGACATTGAAATGTATTACTGAAATCTGATGCTTCGACAGCGCGAATCACGTTTTCTGCCAGTTTTTCACTCATAACTCGCGAACGAAAGCTAAAATTAAAAATTCGGCATCGAGGTGCATTCGCCCACCTTTCAGTCCATCTATCTTTAAAATTTCAGATCTCTGCGTTCAGTAGATTTCGATGGGCATCGTGGACAGACAGACAAACAGCATGTGCCCGCGGCTTCCCCCGCGATAATTATTTCAAAAATTAAAAACTAAAAATTAAGAGCATAGTTAAATCATTATAATTGTTAACACCTAAATCACGTGGAGTGCATTCCACGATTAGGTAGCGTCCCCTGGTAAAAGCGACCTCAGATTCGAGTTCCTTGGCCCAGAATACCCCTGTACAGTCAGTTTCGTCCAAATCGAACAATGTTTGACCATATTTAGGCCTATATTGATTATACCTCTTCCGTGTAGGATGAAAATTTCATGTCTTTGGGCCTTGATATTCTAAATAAATGAATCGTCCAGGATGGACTTACAAAATCAAGCGATCGCCCGCGATAATTATTTCAAGAATTAAAAATTAAGAGCATAAAAGTTAAATCATTATATTTATTAACACCTAAATCACGTGGACTACATGTCACGATTAGATAGCGTCGCCTGGTAAAAGCGATCTCAGATTCGAGTTCCTTGGCCCAGAAAATCCCTGTATAGTGAGTTTCGTCCAAATCGAACGATGTTTAACCATATTTAGGTCTATGTTGATTACCCCTCTTCCGTGTAGGTTGAAAATTTCATATGTCTACGGGCCTTGACATTCTAAACAAATGAATCGACCAGCGTGGGCTTACAACATTCTAGCGATCGCGATGCTTTTATTACCACAGTATGACAAAAATAGCCAAAGCCAACTGCAATTGATTTGACATTGAAATGTATTACTGAAATCTGATGCTTCGACAGCGCTAAAATCACGTTTTCTGCCAGTTTTTCACTCACAACTCGCGAACGAAAACTAAAATTAAAAATCCGGCTTCGATGCGCATTCGCCCACCTTTCAGCCCATCTATGTTTAAAATTTCAGATCTCTGCTTTCAGTAGATTTCGCTGGGCATCGTGGACAGACAGACAAACACGTCCTTTTATTATTTTAAGATAGCATGAGCACCGCGGCTTCGCCCGCGATAATTATTTCAAAAATTAAAAATTAAGAGCATAATAGTTAATCATTATATTAACACCTAAATCATGTGGAATACATATCACGATTAGATAGCGTCACCTGGTAAAAGCGACCTCAGATTCGAATTCCTAGGCCCGGAAAACCCCTGTATAGTGAGTTTCGTCCAAATCGAACAACGTTTGACCATATTTAAGCTAATATTGATTATCCCTATAATAATAATAATAATCCTTTTCGGTGTAGGTTGAAAATTTCACATTATGTTTGTGTGCCTTGACATTAAAAACAAATGAATCGACCAGCGTGAGCTACAACATTCAAGAGATCTCGATGCTTTTATGTCGAAGGTTTGACAAAAATAGCCAAAGCCTAGTGTAATTGATTTGTATTACTAAAAACTCATGCTTCGAAAACGGAATAAATACACGTTTTCTGCCCGTTTTTCACTCATAACTCACGAACTAAAGCGAAAATTAAAATTCCGGCTTCGAGGTGCACATTCCGACCCTTTAGTCCGCCTATGTATAAAATTTCAGATCTCTGCGTTGAGTAGATTTCGCTGGGCATCGCGGACAGACAGACGGAGGACAGACACTTCCTTTTATTAATATAGAATACGCATTTGAAACTGAAAGAATAAAACTACGAAATAAAGCACAGGGTATTCTTACCGGAAAACAATGGAAGCAGAACTGAGATTGAATTACTTGTTACGGAATATTGTTACATACTAGGAGGTGCCCGTGGCTTCGCCCACGATAATTCATTTAAAAATTAAAAATTAAGAGTATAATAATTATTAAAGCATTATATTTATTAACGCTTGCACGCGAATCATTCATAAACTAAGCCATTAATAATATTAATGAAACAGCTAAAATTCCTGCTTTAGAGTACATTCCACGATATGAAAGCGCCCCCTGGGAAAACTATATCAGAATCGATCATGCAGTTCCAAAGGAACCTGTGAACACATAATACGTATTGTTTCTCAACTGTTTTTTGACATGAATATGATGTGAATTTTATTTGATCAATTCAGTGTAATTTTCAGAAATTATATTATAATGTTTCAAGGGAAGGAATGGTTTGTTTGGATTATTATTATCAGCGATATTTCAAGAGATAAAACCATCAATATTTTACAGCTGTTGCCCCCGGCTTCGCCCGCCATTATTAATTGACTCGAGGGTTTTGAAGAAATTTACACTGGTAGTTTATTAAAAATGTTTGTGGTTCAGAGCTATGAAAATTGTAAGTATAAATAAAATTAGAATATTTGTTCATTGTGTTCATTTCACTTAGGCCTTATATAATAAAAAAAACGGGTTTCCTAATTTTGTAGTCGTCATGAAAGTTTAGATTGCGAGAGACGAACATCGCCGAGTATACCCGATGTCTCACGAAGCGGGCGGGCGAGCAAGCACGCTATTTAGGGCCGTTGAATTGTATAAGAGTATATTATATTATATTAGGCTATATTATAAAAAGTTAAGTATACAGAAGTAATATACTACTACTTATGTGACTAGCAGCTTCATGAAAATAAAGAGCCTTGCTAATAAAACTGGATTTAAACATGCATTATTTTCGTATTTAATGTCGTATTAGGCGTATTATATACTTTGCCTGCAGACAATCCTGCAAAGTATACAATGCCTAGGCAATGTACAAAATATCGATCATTTCATAATTTGACGTTCGATTTTATTCATTCTATACATTACCTAGGCAGAAAGCCGGATTTCACACATTGCCGGTAACATATACAGTAAATTACATACATTAATATTAGGTTGTAAAAACTGGCTAAAAGGAAGCGATTCACCCGACATATTCTAACGTATTCCGGGTTCTATGGGAAAATATCAAGTATTTTCGGTTGGCATATAGCAATTGACACCTGTAACACACCTGTAAGGTGCAGGAACCGGAAGCAAGGTCACGACAATACTGCATACGTGTTTCCGGTACACAGAAACCGACTTAAACTCCGATGCGCGGGTAAGACACGAACTGATACGTCACGGTTCGCATCAAGACAAATGACTGGCGACGAGCGGACACCGGAGGTTAAAAAAAGAAACCAGTATAGTTTCAGTATCCCTGAATTGTCATGCATATTATATGGTAGAGGTTATTCCGGTGTTTGAATCTGTTTGTTTCTTTTTACAGTCATTTTTCAATATTAAAATGATTTATTATTTTATTGTTAAACCGATTGAATTAATAACCACGGACATCTGCTAGTCATAACTAGACTTCGGACTTTTAGGTTGCTAAAAATGCTGTTTTAGGTACCTAAAATAGGCTCTAAAAATTGGAAAATAGGTTCTAAAAATCGTAAAATAGTCTCTTATAAAATCGTTAAGTTGCCAATTTTCTGAAATATCTCAATTGCAATGCAGAATATTATATTTATTGAAGTCACCATTAATCAATAACCATGGTAAAACACAAATATGGGCCTATGATAAAAATTTAGTACGAACTGAAAATAAATGCTAGAATTTATAATAAAAATAACTTATTTTGAACTTTAGAGGAAAACAAGCAAAAAGGCAATATTAGGCTCTAACGTCAAGATAGGCTGCTTTAGGTCCTATAAAAGTATTAGTTTTAGGCATAGTCACTTATGAAACATGCATATACAAGTTTTCGTCTATATATCAATTAAGGATTAAAATAGGTTTTTACCTAAAATCCGAAGTCTAGTCATAACAAATGTTTAACTTAAATATGATATCGTTAACTACGAGAACCGTCCACAAAGTAAGTTTCCCTAGGGCCGTTTACAGAAACAAAACACAATTTCATGGCCATATATATTCTAACAGATACAGAAAGTTTTCAGCTATTTTTCAACATATTCGCCACCGGAATTGGCACATTTTTCATTCCATGGGACCAACGTTCGAACGCCTGTGTCGGAGAATTCTGCCGCCTGGAATTTGAACTATTGTGTGGCAACCATGTACGCCTCTTTGTCATTCTCTGTCATTTCTTGAGGTGTAGGAAAATATGGAAATCACTGGGAGCGAGGTCCGGGCTGTAGGGTGGATGTTTAAACTCTTCCCAGCCGAACTTCTGCAATAGACTTGCTAGGAGGTGTTTAAAAATCCACCCTACAGCCCGGATCTCGCTCCCATTCATTTCCATCTTATTCTACACCTCAAGAAATGACAGGGAATGACAGAGAGGAGATGTTTGTCACACAGTGGTTCAAATCCCAGGCGGCAGACTTCTACGACACAGGTATACAAAAGTTGGTCCCAAGGATTGAAAAAGTTCTCAATTCCGGTAGCGAATATGTTGAAAAATAGCTGAACACATGCTGTTGCAATAAACATTTCCATGAAATTGTGTTTTGTTTCTGTAAACGGCCCCCAGGGAAACTTGCTTTATGTACGATACTCGTACAAACCAGGCCACTAGGCTATGTTGCAATATTATAAATGCAAAAATGAAAATATAAAATACTAGAAATAGCAAAATGGTAAATTACGTTGGCTGCCATGAAAAACGTTAAGCAACAATAGCTTTAAGACTCGGTAGACTAATTAACGCCATATTTAGAATCTTGTATCGTAAAACTTTACTATCTGAGAGAATGCTCCAATAAATCAGGAAAGGAAGTCGCTTATCTCGGTAGAACAAGTCAATTAGTGCATAACTGCATTGTTAAATACCTCTTCTGATTGGAGGGTCTGTAAGCAGGGCGTGTCCATGTTGTTGCTATGGTAACGACAAGAACAGCATGAAACAAATGAAAATGTTATGGCCAATGTTAACAAGCGGTTATTTTATACTCTTTAAGCATTCAAGCTAAGAAATGGCCTTTTTGGTGATGTTTAGGGGGTCCAAAGAGGATATACTACTAACATAAGTCCCCGGACAACATTTTTCGCCGCGTTTATTTTAAAATCATATGGCTGCATTGTAGTCAAGGCTTTCTGTATTCAAGATCAAGCATGGAATAAGTCTACTGAGGCCGTGATTTATACATTCATTTGTCCAGACTTATGTTTTTACTTCCTCTGCCCGTACCATAGGTACTATAGGTAGAGGAAGTATTGTTTTCGACCCTAAAATTCGAAGTTGAGTTTTTAGCATATATACACGTTTCAAGGCCCCCTGAATCCAAAAATAGTATTTTTGGAAACATGTCTGTGTGTCAGTGTGTGTGTGTGTGTGTCTGTCCGTGTGGAAGTTTGTGAACAGGCTAGCTCCGAAACGGAGAATCGTATGAAAACAAAATTTCGTATTTGGGTCAGGTACCTTCTGAAGATGTGATTCGAAGATTGGCGATAAATTTATCTTATTTTTAAGGGGACTTTACATGAAGAAATTTTCGTTTTTAGCGATTTTCTCGAAAACGGCTCTAACGATTTTCTTTAAAATTTGCACATGTGTTCCTTTTACTGAGAGCTAAAACTTTTATTTGAAACTTTTTTTCGAAAAAATTCTCTGAGGGTAGTTACAAGCCACCCACTGTTCACCCACTATTTGTAGAAATTTTGTCTTGTGTGATGAACAACTGAATAGCGCTCTTTCACGGCCTCTTATTCTATATAAGAATGTGAAGTGAGAAAGATGTATTGTTGGCCATGCATAGAGTAAAGAAGTATCTGAGGGAAATATTCGATAAATTTCGGAAATTATTCTTTACGGCGGAAAGTCTGCAGTCACTTGTTCTTTTTTTTTAAGTTTGTTATATAGCCTGCAGGCGCTTTTAGTCGCATCATTGAAAGAAGAGATATTTATAGGATAATTAGCGTAAAATTGTGTCTTGCGATTCTGTACAAGGATATGTGAATACTGCTAACTTTTATTTGGGCAGAGGAAGTTATGTGACTTTCACATCAGATTTTTTTTTTTCGTTTTAGCCAGTGACCCACCACAAGACCGATTTTAGAGACGTTTCCACGTCAAAACTGGCAACTGGACCCACATACAGCAGAAGGAAGGTTGGATTTAATATCGTAATCTCAGATTAAGCGTTTGTATAGCCTAACTAGGCCTGAACAAGCTGGATAAGGTTCTAAAGAGGATACAAGGCCTGCAGTGAATCTCATGGCCCACAATGAACTAGTTGTCATGGTAACGTATAGGGGGGGGGGGGCTACACAAAGAGTGGCAGCTACAAGCCCAGCGACACGCAGGCAAAGGGCGGAGATGCAATCACTAAGGGCTAGGAACACCTTTTAAAATGATTTGTGTTCAAAAAGAAGAGCGGGTCAAGAAGATTTGTCAGGTTGTGGATGATGAAGGTTCCCCCCTGTCAACTTCGCTATCTTAACTTCTTCCAGCTAAGATCTTAATAAATTCAGAAGCACACAATACGTGTTTACCGAAATTATGCCGTAACTGTACATGTAGCCAAGTGATTGCGTGAAACATCTTTATTCCAAGTATATCATACGCCTTCAGCTGTCAGAAACTCCTATTTTGATCACATTTCTTCTTTAGTTCCTTTTGACAGATGCATTTTTATGTTGCCGCATTTAGCAACTCATGGCTTATGAAAAACCTATTTTCTTACTTTTTTGCACGACGTAACTAATTACTGGTACTTACGAATATTGTTGCCATGGATCGTAACTTGACATTCCCGCACGCAATCTGGTTACTATGAAAACAAAAGAAATCTCCGTGCGGTAAAAATTACAAAAAGCACAAGTGCACAAAAGCATAATACAAGCCTTTATGGACCAAGGCCCCCGAGTTTGTGGCGACTTTAACAGGACAAATGAGGGGTGTGGGTGAAAAACTTGATAACCCACGTTATTCTCTTTCTGAGATATGTGGGATTAAAGTTTGAAAAATGTCCCTAAAATCTGTTATGAATTCTTTTAAGGAAAACATGCATTATAAACCTCAATACATGCAGATGGCATATTGTATTAAATTCTGATGTATTTTTCTTAGAATTTGTAATTTTCATGTGGGATATCAACTTTTTCCATGAATATCATAAATCTGTTATGAAATGGAAAACGTTGATAAACCACAACTAGGATTTCCTATTACCGGTATATTCTTTTCAAAAATACCATAATAATTTCTCAAATGTTTATTATAATAATGATTAATATTGATAATTAATTATCATTGTTCTTTACTAAAATGCAAGTTACATAAGTTACTTCACAATGCCAAACATAATTACTCTATTTAAAACATATCTTAATCGGTCATCTCCCCATGATTCTTCTTCATCAAGATAAGGTAGCGAAGAAGAGCACTTTCTGCTCATCTGTTTAGTTAAGTCTTCATTCTTCAAGATTATATTGTAATATTGTAATATTGTAGTGATGTAATGCTGTGGGTGTATATGAATCTTCACTGACAAAGGTTTAAGTTAACTTTATGATCTGATAATGGAAAAACTTGACATACCACATTAATAAGAAATTTAGTCTTAAAACAATATCCTTAGTTAATAAAAACATAATAGTATGGGGTTTCACATGTATAGTAATGTTATTACATTATAATTTTACAAGTGTTACGGAGTAATAGCAATATTTAAGAAAAATCATATTACACAAATGGAAAAACTTGATAACCCAACAGTCCTAACCTGATCATCAACTGCAAATAAAAACACTCACTTCATCATTTGAAGACTCCATGTCCTCATCAAAAACATAGTGAGGCTCACGAATACTATCATCAGAATCTTCAAACAGTAGCGGAGACATCTCACGCACTATTTTCTTTTGTAAAATTGCCTTTTTCTCTTCCTGTTGAATAACACTAGACTCCATGGCAGCCATCTTGAAAATGTGGGTTGTCAATGTTTTCCATTAACACAAAGCGTAATGTGGCATATCAACATAGGTGATAACTCTGCCATTAAGTGGCTTTCAGAGAAAATTCTTTGATATAGGTATTGACAACAACCCGATGAAGTCGGTAATACAGGTAACTCATTTTTCAAAAAATTGTGGGTTATCAAGTTTTTCGACCACACCCCTCAAATATTCGGTTCCCATAACAACAGACACATGCGAATCACTTTCTGAAGTAAACATCTATCTTCAATAGTGTATATACATAATATTTTCAGCTAATATCTCAATTAAAATACCGGTAATTAAATTAATCTAATATCTCAATTAATTTAAATAAATTGATATAAATAATCATCGTGCAAAAAATAGCATGCAATACTCGTGCCGTAAGCACATAACGGATCTCGGAAATTGAAAAAACTCGGCGCAAGTGCCTCGTTTTCTCAGACTCTTTCCTCGATCCGAATGCACCGCTTATGGAACTTCTATCGCAATATACTATTTAAGCCTAGGAGATAGGCTATTTCAACGCATGATAATATTCAAAAAGCATACAAATCAGGATTAATACATTAATTTCAGTTCATTAAGAAATAATTTCAATATCATTTCACATACAGAATTGTACTTGGGGTTATAAATTGCACAACAAATCTAACAGAAGAAATTTTCATACAGTAATTTTGCAATTAAGGATGTTTAAATTCTTTTTGTTAGGTTTTAATAAAAAAATCTACGTAGGCCTATATAAATGCTTTAAATTAATATTAGGGTGGATCGAAAAGTAACACACAATATTTTTTTTTACAAAAGGTTTAATAGGTACAATTACAAACAAATGCACACATGAAGGGACATCATTTGCCTATTTTTCTATATAGTCACCAAGTTTCTCAACACATTTCTCCCATCGTGATACCAGTTTCAAAATACCCTGTTCATAGAAGTCCGTTCGGTTGGAGTATAGTCATTTGCGGACTGCTGTTTTAACTTCTGCACTGACGCAAAGCGTTTACCGACCAGGAATTTCTTCATGGGACCAAAGACATGAAAGTGTGGAGGATGCTGGAGCACCTCCCAAACAAATCCGTAGATTTTCTCACGAACAGCTGCAGCAACATGGGGGGCAAGCATTTTCGTGAATAAGTTTGTCACCATCAGCATGAATGTCGGACTTTCATTAGTTTGGTCCCATAAATAAATTCCTGCAATATCTGCTATAATGCCAAATTTTCAAGACAATTACTATCATCGCAAGCTTATCAGGTGATTCGCCTTTCATTTCTAAGAAAACTTTAATTTCTTCTTGAAGGGGCCAAAAGTCTTTAAAACTTGATGGCAAGAAATCCAGCAAACTTCTTAACAGCATGGCAAGCCTCCAAATTCATTACCTATAGGCCTATCACTAATCAAAGCAGAAAATCGAAGAAGATTCAGTTCCCTGGAACGAATAAAATTCATTGTTTTCTTTACGAATGTCCATTGTCATTGTATTCAGCCTAGCTTCCTGCTGAACAGGCACTGCACTATATAGGCACTGTACTGATAGAAAATCAAGTTTTAGAAAATTTCATTTTACGTTATTTTTCTTGTACCGACAAATTATACATTTTACCTAAAACTTTTGAGGGCCGCATTCTATAACCCAGAGGGTCCCAAGCTGGGTACACCTGCCTTGGGGATTGAATTTAAAAAAAAAACCTTCTTATAAGTGTACACTACGAAATAAAAATTACTGTCCATATTTCGTATTTAGTTAAACGATGTTTGTGTGTGTATATATATGCCCTAGTTTATATATATATATATTATAGCTAGGGCAAGGCATTTAATGACCATAAGAAGTGAAAAAATAAAAAAATAAAAATGCATTTATGACCTAAAATAGTGAAAAAAGATACAAATTTAAAAAAATCTATTTACCATTATTACTTACTAGCATGTGCCCGCGGCTTCGCCCGCGATAATTATTTCAAAAATTAAAAATTAAGAGCATAATAGTTAAATCAATATATTTATTAACACCTAAATCACGTGGACTACATACCACGATTAGATAGCGTCGCCTGGTAAAAGCGACCTCAGATTCGAGTTCCTTGGCCCAGAAAACCCCTGTACAGTGAGTTTTGTCCAAATCGAACAATGTTTGACCATATTTAGGCCTATATTGATTATCCCTCTTCCGTGTAGGTTGAAAATTTCATATGTCTACGGGCCTTGACATTCTAAACAAATGAATCGACCAGCGTGGGCTTACAACATTCAAGCGATCGCGATGCTTTTATTTCCACGGTATGACAAAAATAGCCAAAGCCAACTGCAATTGATTTGACATTGAAATGTATTACTGAAATCTGATGCTTCGACAGCGCTAAAATCACGTTTTCTGCCAGTTTTTTACTCATAACTCGCGAACGAAAGCTAAAATTAAGAATTCGGCTTCGAGGTGCATTCGCCCACCTTTCAGTCCATCTATCTTTAAATTTTCAGATCTTTGCGTTCAGTAGATTTCGATGGGCATCGTGGACAGACAGACAAACAGCATGTGCCCGCATGTGCCCGCGGCTTCCCCCGCGATAATTATTTCAAATTATAATTATTAACACCTAAATCACGTGGAGTGCATTCCACGATTAGGTAGCGTCCCCTGGTAAAAGCGACCTCAGATTCGAGTTCCTTGGCCCAGAAAACCCCTGTATAGTGAGTTTCGTTCAAATCGAACAATGTTTGACCATATTTAGGGTTGATTATCCTTCTTCCGTGTAGGTTGAAAATGTCATATGTCTGTGGGCCTTGACACTCTAAACAAATGAATCGTCTAGGATGGACTTACAAAATCAAGCGATCGCGTTGCTTTTATTTTCAAGGTAGGCTATGAGGTATGTTGACAAAAATAGCCAAAGCCATCTGTAAGTTATTTGATATTGAAATTTATTACTGAAACTGATGTTTCTAAAACGCAAAAAAATGCACGTTTTCTGCCAGTTTTTCACTCATAACTCACGAACGGAGGCGAAAATTAAAATTCCGGCTTCGAGGTGCACATTCCGACCCTTTAGTCCGCCTACTTATAAAATTTCAGATCTCTGCGTTGAGTAGATTTCGCTGGGCATCGCGGACAGACAGACGGAAGACAGACGGAAGACAGACGGAAGACAGACAGACGGAGGACAGACACTTCCTTTTATTAATATAGATAATTATTTTTTAAAATAATGAATTGCTAAAAGCAATTTAATGGATGACAGTGCGTTATACATGAATTTACAATATAAAACACATTAATT
The DNA here is from genome assembly GCA_964059195.1 of Ectobius pallidus. Classification (NCBI taxonomy): domain Eukaryota; kingdom Metazoa; phylum Arthropoda; class Insecta; order Blattodea; family Ectobiidae; genus Ectobius; species Ectobius pallidus. Next base: position 2,092,554 of record CAXKWD010000003.1, on the reverse strand, counting down.
TTGCTACTAAAGAAACTAGCGAAAAACCAAATTCTTTCTGAACTGACATGCCCATCAAATTGACCCTAGCAAATATGTGGCATTTAAAAAGAAAGAAAAAATAATTCTATATTGCTACAAGACAAACTGCTGTGGTGTTTACAATAAACCTGAATTAAAATGAACTATGAACACTTGGCGGAAATTCTCAAGACAAACGATTGACTGTTGTCTGAAAGTAAAGATTTGTACATGGAAAAGCTCCTCTTTACCTCCACTGAAACATGACCTAAAAATGCCGAAAATGACCTATCCCATGAAAATGACGAAAAATGCAACATAAAGCAAAAAATGCAAAAACAAATTTCCCTTATTTAATACATATACATATATATATTCGAGCTACCTTCATATAAAAAAATATGCAAAATCCTAAAATGCCTTGCCCTAATCATCACTTATAAAATTTAACCTGCGCTTGACCTTAAGGTTAACGACCTTGATGTGATTGATTACTGTACGAAAGGTTTTAAGGTCAGCTTGTCCTAAACCCCTTACAATAAATTCTGGTCATGAAAGGTCCCAGCGTATCTTTATTGTGGCTTTACTCGAAGAGGATGATAAAGAAGTGATTTGACAAGGCAAGTGTTGGCGCCCCGCTAGTCTGGCCGCCCAGACGCATTCCAGGGCTATCTCTTGTTTTACCTGTCCCATTCCTGTCCCGCTGGTGGCATCCATACACAAATATTAAAATGGTCCTATGCTATTGTCATTCCCTGCGTGTTACGCTTCTTAAACTTGATGAATATCCATTTCATGGCTTACTCATTCCAAAAAGGTTTAACCTTTGAGTTTTTAGGATTAACAAAGTATACTTTGTAGATATTTTTGCATTCATGAACCACAGATTATTGTCTCTGTTGGACATTACATGATAATATTATAAGTTTAGGAGGAATAAATCCTAGTATCGGAGGAATTTTTCTCCTATCTATTATTATGTACTTTGCAGTTTAGCTTGCATGTAAAGCACTTTTGAATGCATATTTTGTACTAAGTGGCATAACTCTGCATTTTATGGATGTTCTCTGTTAGATTTCTTTTTTTTTTTTTAATCTTACAATAACCACCTCGGTGTCGTGCACATTGGCACTGGTGCACATTGGCACAGTCGCATTTTCGTGCACATTGGCACAGTATTTTTATCTTGTCATATTATCGTGCTCATCGCCACACAACCCGTTGGAGCTAGGGGTGGACATAGAGACTCAAACCTACAGCCTCCTTCACCACAGCTCCAAGGCAGCACCCCTTAGCTATCGCGGCTAAGGAGACCGATTGTAGATATCGTAGATAGGTTGTCAGGTTAGGTTAGGTTAGGTTAGGTTAGGTTAGGTTAGGTTAGGTTAGGTTAGGTTAATTCAAAGTCTCATTCAATCGCAGGCAGATACTTTATGAATGATTTTTAAACAATTCAATTATAATATTAATGTACACAGTATATATCTTTCTTTTTTTCTTTACCGTAGTTTCACCTCTCCCTTTTAGGATTTAAGCGACCCAAGCCGCCCGGGCCTTACAGGACCGCGACCTGTCGGGAGAGGGATTACCTTTGGATCACATACATACTTTTTTGACCAGACAAGGACATGGAGGGCCTCCCCGGATGAGTGATCAGCCCAATGCCGGGACCACCTCCGAGACAACACGAACACATAGGACGAGACACACCATTCACACACACACTCAATCCAAACAAGGCGAGGATGGGATGAAGATGATAATGACGGCCAGATGATATCTGGGGACAACAAGGGCCTAAAGTTACCCGACATTTGTCTCAAAGGTGAGGAAAAACCCCAGAAAAAACCTCACCTAGGTAACTTGTCCCGACCAGGAATCGAACCCGGGCCCGCTGCGTGAGAGGATTGAACGCATCCCCTGAGCCACAGCGGTGGACACACAGTATATATCTATAATAATAAAAGAAAGTGTTTGTCTTTCTGTCTATCTAGCAGTTACTGTAAACTCCATTGAATTCAATACGATAATGTAATTCCAACTTTGTCTCTATGTCCACCCCTACGAAGGGTGTGTGGCGATGAGCACGATGATATTGCAAGATAAAAATAATATGCCAATGTGCACGAAAATGCAATTGTGCCGATGTGCACGTGTGCCAATGTGCACGCAACAATCTACCTCTATCACAGAATAGACCTAACGGTTTACAAGTGGATTTAACAATAACAATGTACACATAATTTACATTAAAACAAACTTTGCAATAACTTAGTTGGGTCTATCATTGGTCAACTCAAATTGGCAAATCCACCATAATACAAGCCTTTATCGGAACCAAGGCCCCCCAGTTTGTGGTGACTTTAACAGGACAAGTTTTCGGTCCCCATAACAACCAACACATGCGAAAGGGTCCATGCAAAAACATTTAACGCATGGACCCAACTACGGAAAAACTGTTAATAGTACAGTCGGTCAAATAAAAAACGTCGGGCGGTATTTGATTAAGTATCACGAACGAGCATATGCGCATGTACAGGAAGACTTAAGGTTAGGTTCACACACGCCTCTTGTCTATCCATGTATTTTCTTGATTATTTAGTCAGTTTTGTTCTAAAACAAACATGTATAGAAGGCTGTGGCTACATGCCTCAAATCCGCCATATTCTTGGTTGCAAATTTTTATAATATTAATAATTAATAGATTCGCGAGGAATATGTTTATTCAAGGAGCATTTTTTTAAGATTTTATTTTATAATACCGGTACTTCTAGTGCAAAATCAATAACTTACGGTCAACTTCTGCAACCAATCTTAGCATCGAAATACGCGTCCGGTCAGATCAACGTTTGCTATGAAAACTTCCGGTCGCATTATAGTAAAGTTCCCACCTCTGAGCTGCTTTTCATAAATATGGAACCTTCTCGCTGCTTCAGAGACCGAAAAATGCAGGTCAATTACAGCCCTAACTACACGTTCTCTCACGTTAGCATTTGTATGTGGCGATGACACAAAGCAAAATGAATTATGACAATGCATTAAGTTGAATATCGTGTGTTGCGCTTTCCGCGTTGTTCATATTTTCCCTCCTGCCGCATGGCCTCATATGTTCCGAAAATGACCTGTATTTTGTGTTTTTTATAGGAAACTTGTGAACTAATGCGTCAAAACTTTAATTTTAACAGCATACGAGTCCCGACGTTTTTTATTTGACCGACTGTAAATGGTGTTAGTTGAAATAAAATGTAAGTTTGAATTTTAATAGCGCATATTTCCCTTTATTGTGCATGTGTAGGCATGGAAATTCTGTGTTTAGTCATAAATAGGCCACGGATCTTTAACCTATTATTTCACTTTTAATTTTATATCACCTTATACTCCCCATTACCTGGCTAATCGTATTCAAATCAGTCACTAAATACCAGATCACAACATGACAATAGCTATCCACAGAACATCCACATATTCCAGGTCTTTTACTGTAACTTCTGCACGTTCCTGGAATCTGGGTCTGTTTTACGCTGTCAACATTTAAAACTAGGCTAAACAAATATCTATTCAAAAACTCTAATTTTTTAGGAATAAAACATTTGCTTTTTATTGTTTCTTGTATATTGTAGATCTAAGTTGAGTTAATTCTTTTCCTAGTGCAACAAATTTTGCTAAAATAGTTTAATTTTATGTAACATAGACTCAATTAACTACTATAGGCTATCTCTATATATATAAAAGGCTTTGTCCTGACTGACTGAATGAATGACTGACTGACTGACAGGAATCAACGTACAGCCTAAACTATAACAGGTAGAGACTTGGAATTTTGACAGTACCTTCGTTTCATAATGTAGGTGCTCACTAAGAAAGGATTTTGAAAAATTCTGATTTTAACTGCCAAAAATTAAATGTTTTTGAAAATACTTAACCCCTTTTTACACAGAATTATCCAAACAAATTCACAGAACATATTGTTGCCAGTTGTATCAGGTGGGTTTGGATTAAATGAAATGGATGTTTGACAAATTAGAGAAGGTATCATTATAATTCATATTATCTGTATTAATAAAAGGAATTGTCCTCGATGTCCAGCGAAATCTACTGAACGCAGAGATCTGAAATTTTAAACATAGGTGGGCTGAAGGGTCGGAAAATGCACCTCCAAGCCGGAATTTTAATTTTACTTTTCGTTCGTGAGTTATGAGTGGAAAACGGGCAAAAAACGTGCATTTTGTGCGTTTTCAAAACATAAGTTTTCAGTTATACATTTCAATGTCAAATCAATTACAGTTGGCTTTGGCTATTTTTGTCATTCCTTGAAAATAAAACTTTCGCGATCGCTTGAATGTTGTAAGCCCTAAATATGGTCAAACGTTGTTTTATTTGGACGAATCTCACTATACAGAGGTTTTCTGGGCCAAGAAACTCGAATCTGAGGTAGCTTTTACCAGACGATGCTATCTAATCGTGGTATGTAGTCCACGTGATTTAGGTGTAAATAAATATAATGATTTTACTATTATGCTCTTAATTTTTAATTTTTGAAATAATTAAGTTATCGCGGGCGAAGCCGCGGGCACATGCTAGTATGTATATAATTAGTGTATTCTTACTACTTATAGAACTATGTTAATGTATTTGTTTATTCTTTTTTTCTGTCTCTGGTTGAGTGTAAGAGAAGGCCTTAAGGCCTTAACTCTGCCAGATTAAATAAAGATTTATTATTATCAGGGCCCGGATTCTGATGACCTAGAATTGTTTGAAAAATGACCTATAAAATGACCCTAAATTTTAAGGAAAATGATTTAATAACTGTAAAGAATGACCTAAAAACTGATATTTTATTTATAAAAATTATTATTGTACACACAAAGATGTACATAATTGTAAAAACTGTAAACGCAGAAAGGATGCTGTAGGTCTAAAAACTTTGTTCTATGTTCTTGATTGGAGCATTTAAGAAGAAAACTAAGAAAGTAGCTTTTAAAATAGAACCTTCAAAAATGTTGCATTATATTAACTTAGTAATTTATTTAAATATAACCCTATGAGAAAAAAAAAGTTAATACACTCATTGTAAACGCATGAAAATGACTAAATAAAGTAGGAAATGGCAAGAAAATGACAAAATAATGACGTAAAATTGAAATAAATGCCCTAAAAGTATAAAATTGCATAAAATGACAAAAAATGACCTAATAAAAATGTATTTCTATAATCTAGAGGCCATTACATATGACATTTCATTAGAATCCGGGCCCTGATTATTATTATTATTGTTATTATTATTATTATTATTATTATTATTAAACAGCCCATTTTGGCGTTAACACCTATTTTACCTTTAAAATGCTAAAATGGTGTCTATTTCGTTTAATATAATCTAAAATTCAAAATTTTATTTATAAATTGACTCAGTCACATGGTTGGTCGTATAATGAAATATATAACAGACTATAGGCTATATAAGTAAGCTAATAATAGAGTTAGACTAAGTATTAGGCTATTGTGTGCCTATGTAACTATCACAGGATAGTACGGGCAGAGGAAGTAAAAATTAAATAGGGCTATGACTAGACCGTGGGATTTCAGGCCGTTAAAACTGCATTTTACGTACCTAAATTAAATCAGACTCTAAACAAATACAGACAAATAATATAGATAGTATAAACAAGCAGGCCTACAGAATATTAAGAAACGATTTACGTGGCCCACGTCGCTTAACAAATATTAGTGGGGGCTCGAAATCAAAACAAAAATAATAATTATCTCTATATATAGGAGGCTTTGTCCTGACTGACTGACTTAATGACAGATAATCAACGTAGAGCCTAAACTATAATAGGTAGGGACTTGGAATTTTGGTAGTACCTTCGTTTCATAATGTAGGTGCTCACTAAGAAAGGATTTTGCAAAATTTTGATTCTAAATGTCAAAAATCAAATGTTTTTGAGAATACTTCATCCCTTTTTACACAGAATTATCAAATCCAAATCGCAGTTCACATGACAACATATTGTGGCCAGTGGTCTCAGATGGGTTTGGAAATAAAAGAAACGTGACTTTAACAAATAATTCATGTTTTAAATAAATATTAAAGAATGAAATCCACGAAAATAATGCAGTCACATAACTTTTTCTACCCTAGACATAGAGAAAATAATACGAGGTATGGTAATTTTGGGGAGAGAAGTACGAAAGTGATATTGCATTTCTGTTTAATCTCGTCCCCAAAACGGTTTTATGGTAACATGAGAGTGAGAAATAAAATTTTCCGCCTCGATATTACAATTTTATGTTACAGGAATTTCTATTTCTTCTTATTTGAACCCCTACCAGGCTTGCTGTGTAGCCTACAAGCGATGGGATGCAGAATTCTAGATCGTCTATGAGCCATTAAAAGCTATACCAAGCGTTTTCTGAGGGAATAGTTTGAGTGTGATAAGTCGTTCTTCCTATTTCAAATTATAAATGCCTTTATAATGACCTAGAATTTGAAAATCGAAAGTCCTTCATGAGATAATTTCCAATTACAACATAAAAAACCCGGGCGACGCCGGGCTTTTTAAGCTAGTTATTTTATAAAATTATACAAAAAATATATTTTGTCTTAAAGAGGTGACATTTTTACATTCTTTACTTTGTATTTATATAAAGCACCTAATTTGATTCTCGGCGTCTCTTAGTATAATTTTAGCCTATATAGTCTAATATTCCGCTTAGGACTTGCTCTGGTGGAAACCCAAATATTCAATCATTCATGTTTGCAGATTTGCCCCACTGGTTTATAAAAGGCTGTTTTTTCCTTCAGTTTCTTGGGCATTGATTTCTACTCCTAACTTATTATTATTATCATGATTAGAGTTGTGTGACACCTGCGGAATGCTGTCTCGTGGCGGCAGACTGGCGCCGGGAGGTGGGACCTCTCAGATTGGAGGTGGAGCAAATCCCACCAGAACACCTCCTTCATAACTTATTTGCATGTTAACATCCAACTCCTTGAGTAGCAAAATGCGAAGAGATGGAGATCTGTTGTGTTGTGTAGCCTATAAATGTCTTAGAAATTGGTCTTATGTGGGGGGGGGGGGTGTATGGGAAATGCATGAGGTCTTAACAAACCACGGCATCAGTAGACTTATTATGCTTTATATTGAATAGAGAAGGCCTTGACTACAATGCAGTCAGATCTTGTAAATTTAGGCCTACTCTTTGCTTTGGATGTATAAATTGTTGTTTTGCAGGGAATATATGTTAAATTACAGCTATGAGGCACATCCATAAACTAAGTTTCCCTGGAGCCCTTTTACACACAAAAAAAACACAATTTCAAGTAAAACGTTATTGCAACAGACACAGCCAGTGTTCAGAAATTTTTCAACATATTCGCCACCGGAATTGAAACATTTATTTTACAGTGGCACCAACTTTTAATAATAGGCGAATGTTAGGCTAATGTATGAATTATAAAATTTGCATTAGGCCCATATACATATTTATAAAATGTAATTAATTATTAATAAAATGGAAATATTTAAATTTTATAATGAATTTTCCTTAAAAACAAAACCATTATCACGGACCTATTGTTATATTACATACGTACTTCAAATGGATTGTGCAAGGATAAATAGAGATCAATTCTGTGTTCGTCGAATTAATTCTGTGTACAACCTATGTTCAATCTTATATACGAGGGCTGTTTTTTTTTCAACCTCCGATGGGGCATAAAATGAAAACCACAGTGAAAATCAAAACTGTTTTATTTGGAACATTTAGGTACACCTTCTAGCTACTTCTCTACCTAGTCGCGCTCCGATTGAAACATTTGTCGTAGCGTGGTACCATTTTTCCAATACCCTCTTCATAGAAGCTTGCCGCCAGCGTATTGAGAAGGGTCCTCACGGCAATTTGAAGTGTTTTGAAGTTCTTCGTTGGTGTGGAAGCTCTGTCCTTCCAGATCTTTCTTCAGCTGCCGAAAAAAATGAATGTCACTCGGCACGGGAACAAGTTTTTGAAATCCATCGTGACAGGGGATGAAACGTGGATCCGTTACGACAATCCAGAATCCAAAAAACAATCCAAACAATGGATGCACACAAATTTCCCGAACAAACCCAAGATCACACCAACGAAGAAATTAAAAAAAACTTCAAAATGCCGTGAGGACCCTTCTCAATACGCTGGCGGCAAGCTTCTATGAAGAGGGTATAGTAAAGTTGGCACCACGCTAGGACAAATGACTCAATCGAAGCGAGATTATGTAGAGAAGTTGCTAGAAGATGTACCTAAATGTTCCAAATAAAACAGTATTGATTTTCACTGTGGTTTTCATTTTATGCCCCATCGGAGGTTGAAAAAAAAACAGCCCTCGTATTAGCCAACACGTTCCCACATTTCAACCTCTGGGCTTTTAAAATACACGGGGGCTGTGTTCTTCTTCGACCTCTCCGGATCGCGTACCACGGGTTGTGAACTCTGTTTAATGGCAGACAAGTAGGGAAACAGGAAAGAAGTGACGCAAAAACAAATGAAGGTGACGGGCAGTTGTCAGGGAAACACGCTTTTCTTTTGTCAGCGCTGACGTCCATCTCCTGTGTTCGTTCTAGTCAGACTGGCTACATTATTTCTCACAACAGCGGTGTCATTTATGTCTTATGGATAACGAATAGGCCCAAGTGACTTATGTAGGAACCAGTAAATCCTTGCGAAAATTTCGCACTTTCTCCTTTTTGACAAACGCCAGGAAAATCGAAATGTAGCTGTTACTAGTAGACCGGGGATTTTAGGCTCTAAAAAATTAGTTTTAGGTACATAAAATAGGCTTCTAAAACAAGTAAATAGGCTTTTAAAAGAGAAAATAGGCACTTAAAATATGCTTTAAAAATGTGTAAATAGATAGAAAATAGAAAAATTACTGAATTTAAATTTTATTTTAAATGTACAAAATAGGCTCTGAAGGTCCAAATAGGCATTTTAGGGCACTATAAAACTCCATAAATGTAAGTGATTTATCATGAAATGGCAACATATTTAAAAAAATTCATGTTAGGCCTATTTCATAAGGAACAAAAACGGCATATACCTTAAAATCCCAGGTCTAGTAATTAGGTAGGCCTATAGCTTTATAGAGTCAAATCCTTTAAAATATGCAGATTCCACAGAAAAGTAAAATGGCGTCATTAAAGGAACTGCAGGTCTTGGAAGAAGAAGAATTCAGCTACTACAAGATTTGAAGGAGAAAAGAAAATACTGGTTACTGAAAGAGGACGCCAAGGATAGGAGGAGATGGAAAGCGAAATTTGCAGACCAAGTCCAAAAACGTGCCCCTGGGGAAAATACACAACTATAATAATAATAATAATAATAATAATAATAATAATAATAATATTAGTTTCACAGTTTAAATACGTTGGTAAAATAATTCAAGAAAATGGAATTTAAACTAAAGCAAACAAAAGTAGATGCCAAAAAATGGAGACAGCATATCGGCTTACACAAAAAATCCATAATAAGAAGTGCATATCTAAATATACAAAATTATATATAACACTGTAATTAAACCCGAGTGCCTTTATGGAGCCGAAAACAGAAAAACAGACGTAGAAAATATAATTAAAAAAATGTGCAAAATTATAAGAAAAATTTTAGGTCCACGAAGCGTAGGTGAAGAATACAGACTTAGGAGTAAAAAGGAAATAAAAACATATACAGACATTCATAGTGATATCAGAAAACGAAGGTTAAAATTTTATGGACATAGTAAACGAATGAATTTAAATACGCTCACAAAACAAATATTGGAATTCTATGAAAGTAGAAGTAAAGCAAAAGTAGGTACTATGAAATGGATTGGTGAAGTAAAATATGACTTAAAACTGGCTGAAGATATTTTGAAAAGAGATAGCTTTAGAATTAAGGTGCATAAGTGGGAAGTTGACCAAAAGGACAGACCGAAGAAAAAAACTGGAACAAAATGGACAAACGAGAGGAAGGAAGCTCACAGCCAAAGGAAGAAAGCAATATGGAGTCAAAGGAAAACACAGAAACGCCTCAAAGTACTTTGCGTAGTCCTACATCGGCTCATGCGCAACAAAATAAAAAAATAAAAATTAAAAAAAAAATAATAATAAGGTAAAGCTAGGAGAGTTTGCGCACAATTCAAAAAATAATAATTAGGAAGGTAGTATTATTTATTTTTCTAATTTATCTGTGTGTCTAATAACTTTGGTCATTTGTTTATAAATTATAATTTTTGTTTGGCTGTTTTACTTATTTTCAACATGGCAACGGTGAAGAACAAAAAAAGAATATTTTGCGCAATCTCTCCTCACTGGTAAGGTGAGATTGCGCAGCATGGGTAGGAGAGATTGTAGACAATAATAACACACTTAGAATGCACTTTAACATGTTGTATCAATACAAATACAAACAATTCGTTATTAGAATGTGAAAACTTTACTTTTTCTTATTTTTTTGACGAATCTCTCGACGTCCACAGTCGATGCACTTTACTTTATAAATGGTGCAGCTTTCATGCATCCACCTGCCGCAGATCACACATTTTACCCAAACAGACATTGAAGTCGTTTCTTGGTACAGTTCAAGGCATTCAGTGCATTCGTCTTCATTGTCTTCACTGACGTGGTCCGAAAGTAGTTCCATTTCGTCGTTGTCTTCCTCTGATGTGGAAGATGCCTCAAAATCCAACCGTTTCTTCGTTTTCAAGATGTTAGTTTTTTGTGTTTGAGAAGTTTTCAATGAGTCTTTGCTTACAGGTTGCTTATCCTGACCTGCTGTTTTCTTCTTTTTTGTTGCTGCTTCCTTTTTAATCCTTTTTTCGCTTATATTGTGTGGATCAGTAACATTCATTGCACTCTGTTTCCTCCTCGATTTTGAGGGTATCAAACTTCTTGGAATAGGTGAAAGCTTTTCCAGAACTTTTGTCGGGGTTTCTTTGGTTGTAACATTGGATTGCTGAGAGGTTGATGGTTGAGGAGTGAATGAGGTTAATGGATCTGGAGGGGCTGGTTGGTCGACGACAGGTAAATTGTTGGTTTCATTTGATGGATTCAGATGATCAACTGCTGTTGAGATGGATTGGAGATTGTTGAGTTCTACCTCTGAAATATTTTGATTCACTTCTTGGTCACAACTTAAGAGATAAGCGTGCTCTGGAATCATGTCGATATTCAACGGATGAATTCCTGTTGCACGAAATGCAGAAGTGGCAAGTTGAACATTAGCAGAGCGAGACCATGCTGAATTTAACAGGCTGCCAAAATCCTCTCTTGAAATTTTTCCTGTCCCACATCGAGCTGTTACCATTTTCCTACAAGCGTCTTTGAAATAAGTTTTGAAGGGCTTGAAGACTACTCGATCTAAAGGTTGCAAATAATGAGTTGTATGACTCGGTAGACACAAGATAATGAGGTCGTTATCAGAAGCCATTTGCAGCATGTTTGGGCAATTCATGTGCGACGCATGACCATCTAGGATCAACAAATTTTTTCCAGCAGGCTTCCGTGGAATAAAATGCTCAGTAAGCCACTCCATGAAAAGTTCACCATTTATGTAAGCACTTTCTCTTCTCATCTTCAGTACTGTTCCTGGTGGAGCATCTTTGATGTATTGTTGTTTAGCATACACCCCTTTAAAAATACAAAAAGGTGGCAGGAACTGCCCCTCTGCGTTGCAACAAGCTAAAATGGTAACAGTTTCTCCTTTTTCGGCACTAGTAACAACGTGAACATCTTTACTCCCTTTCTCTGCTATCACTTTCCCAGGCTCATTGTTCAGCTGTATTCCAATCTCGTCACAATTCCAAATGCAATTGGGCTTTTCCAAAAGATCATTCTCTGTTAATATGGAAGTGAGAAGAGTAAAATAATCTTTGACCTCCTCTCTGTTCATTCCTTCTGTTCTTGCCCTGCTAATACCTTGGGCTTTTCTTACACTTAAGTCAGGACGTCTTCGCATAAAGGAGGAAAACCAAACTTTTCCAGCAATCTGTTGTTGTTTGTTGAAAGTGTGTTTTTTACCCAGTGTTTCAGCAAGATTATATGCTAGCATTCTTACATTCCTTTGTGTTGGTGCGAACCCAACTGACTGGAGTTTTTTAATATGAGCAGCCAATTTGTTCTCTGCTTCAATTCCTAGTTGTGAATCTGGACCCATTGATCGCTTCTTAAAATCTTTTTTCTTGAGCCTATGTCTCAAGGTAGATTCCGGAATACTGAATCTCTTGCTAGCTCCTCGAATTGTCATGGATTCATCTTGAATAGCTTGAACAACCGCTGGCAGGTTTTCTTCGCTCCAGCTTCCTTTGTTTGACTTCCTCTTGTAGAGGTTCGGCATTTTAAGCTAAAGCAAAGAAACAAAAAAATCTGATAGGTCTAAGTATAAAATCTAATACTACTAAGTCTAATAGTAGTATAAAATAAAAACAACATTTAATCATATCCAAATACGTGTTTATTACTATTCGTGCATAAATAATACAGGTAAATTCCCTGCGCAATCTCTCCTACAATGGTAATCAATGGAAGTAATGCGCCATCTCTCCTACGCAGCGAATGCGTAATCTGTCCTATTTGGGTAGGAGAGATCGCGCAACCTTCAAAGCAACATTGCCGTTACGAGAACCAAACAATGGTGTATCGTACGGTTGGCCTATGTTACTAGCTAACTCAGAAATTGATTACTTTTGAAATATTGTGATCGATTGTCATTCTATAAAAGTTAAGAGCAACTGTGATGAAAATTCAGACACTTACCTGGAAAAACAAAGAAGTATACCAGTCACAAATGCCAGACGAACGAACGTAGAGGCCCACAAATTTAACCAGACACTGAGCTACTGAAGCGGTAAAGCGTCCTCAAGTGAAGGCGCGCGCACTCTACCCCCTCCCATTGAAACAATGAGTGCGCAATCTCTCCGCCCGCGTAATCTCTCCTAGCTTTACCTTAATATAATGTGAAATTTGGCGTGGGAAAGCAATGGGCGATCACTATAGAACAATGTGAACTAAGTAGCCTACTTTTAGCCTAATAGGCTAACTTGCTCTCCACTGAAATTAAAATTTGGAGCAAATGAAATAGCAATCCTATCATACAAATTGTACCTTTTAATTGGAGCTAATCTGTTAATTGCATGTCATCGCGCTGCGTTGGGTTTCACAGTTCACTTCCACGCTGTTTACAATTAAAGCTATTGTTATCAGAACATTGACTGTGTTCATAAGCATCTAAACAACTAAAACACGCTTACACGCTAACCAATTAATAAGTAAAGAGCTAATCTTTTGGTTTCGCGTGCATTTCACGATTACAAAGCACCACCCGGGGAAAACATCCCCAGATTCGAGTTCCCTAGCCCGTAATAACCCCTGCATAGTGAGTTTCGCCCAAATCATTAAATGTTTTCCCATTTAGGTGTGCTTTCATGATCCCCTTCTGTCAACCTATGAAAAAAAGCAGATCTCTGCGGGTCGTAAACAAATGAATCAAGTAGAGAGTTGAAAATATATTTCAGTCATGTTTTTGCTACAGGGTGTTATGGCAGCACAGGAAGGCAACCTGCAATTCACTTTACAATTGAAATATTTGACCAGAAACCGATATATCGATAGCGGAAAAAAAGTGTGCGTGGAACGCCACGCGACAGAAGTGAAAGTTGTTTTAATTTTTTTATTTTTTCAATTTTGGATTATTGGATTTTTTCAATTTTGGATTGTTAGACTTTTTAATATAGGGTTTTTGGACTTTTTTAATTTTGGGTTTTTTATTTTTTCTCTTTTAATTTTGAATTTTTTAAATTTTAGATATTTAAATTATTATTTTTTCAATTTTTTAATTTTGGATTTGCGATTTTTTAATTTTGGATTCTTTTCTTTTTAATTTTTAATTTTTAGATTTTTAATTTTTCATTTTTGGATTTTTTAAATTTTGGATACTTGGATTTTTTATTTTGAATTTTTAGTCTTTAAAATTTTATATTTTCGATATTTTTAGTTTGAATTTTTTAAATTTTGGATAAGCCTAATCATTGAGTTTATTGTTTTCTGTGCAAGCTCACTAAGTCGTGACGATTTTGAGCTTTACACAAGCTCCCGATTGGCTAAAATTGGCTAAGCTCCGCGGCTAAAGAAGTTTCACTTCGAAAAGTTATTTTTCCCATAACTCGCGAACGAAAGCTAAAATTTAAAAATCCGGTTTCGCGGTGCATTCGTTTACCCTTCAATCCATCTTTGTAAAAAATGTCAGATCTCTGCGTGATCCACAGTAGATTTGGCTGGACATCGCACACAAACACTTTCTCTTATTACGTAGAATAGGCTGTAATCAAAGTGTATTTGTGTGTTCTCGAGTAATAATTCAAATTAAATTGAGTTGGGTTTTTGGAGTGCTCCTAAATTATTAAAAATCAATTCCCGACTTAGATATTGGCGAGACAGCATTTTGCAAACAACTCATAAAACCGTGACGGACTGCACAGAAAACAATTCTCATAATGATTAGCACTGCAGTCTGGGATGTAATGATAGAGAAAGCTTTGTGATCGTGACAAAATGTTTCACGATGGGTTTGTGTTGGATCCATAGAATTGGGCTTCTATGATAAACTATTAACGCTAGTCTTATTTTCTTTATTTTCCTAGGCTATTTCCCTCCATTGCGGTAGAAGATACATTGGAATCTAGCACAGTAAAGTTGTAGAGAAAATTGAATTGAACATTTTTGTCATCCTGACTGACAGGAATCAACATACAGCCTAAACTATAACAGGTAGAGACTTGGAATTTTGACAGTACCTTCGTTTCATAATGTAGGTGCTCACTAAGAAAGGATTTTGAAAAATTCTGATTCTAAATGCCAAAAATTAAATGTTTTTGAAAATACTTAATCCCTTTTTACATAGAATTGTCAATTCCAAATCACAGAATATATTGTTGCCAAATGGTATCAGATGGGCTTGGAAAAAACAAATGAAATGCACTTTTGACAAATAAGAGAAGTTATCAAAATAATTCATGTTATAAATAAATATTACAGAATGAAATCCACTAAAATAATGGAATCACATAACTTTCTCTACCCTGGACATAGAGAAAACAAAACGAGGTATGGTAATGTGTATATTATTATATTATATCGCAGGTTTTTGGAGAGAAAAGTATGAAAGTGATAATACTTTCTGTTTAATTTCATCCGCAAAACGGCTTTATGGTAACATAAGAGTGGGAAATTTCCCGCCTCGATATTACAATTTTATGTTACAGGAATTTCTGTTTCTTCTTATTTAAACCTCTACCAGGCTTTGCTGTGCACTGTACAAGCGATGGGATGCAACATTCTAGATCCTCTATGAGCCATAAAAAACTATATCAAGCGTTTTCTGAGGGAATAGTTTGAGTGTAATAAGTCGTTCTTCCTATTTCAAATTATAAATGCCTATATAAGGACCTAGAATTTAAAATTGAAAATCCTTCATAAGCTAATTTCCAATTACAAAATACAAAACCCGACGACGCCGGGTCTTTTAAGCTAGTAATTAAATAAGCCTTCAATGCAGAATGTCAGAACTCACTTTTAAAATACGAACGACTCTATTCTTTTGTTTCCCTTAATAACAACAAAACTACATTAACTTACAGTACGCTGATAATACATGAAGTGATTTCGGTAACATCCTGGAAGGTGTATGTACAGGTAAGGGGAAAAAAAGCGAACCGACTAAAATACCTAAATTGCCGATATGAGCCACTGCGCATGCCTAGCGGCATTCACAGGAAAGCAGGGAATGAATTTAAATTTGTTCTACAGCTGATAAATTGCTTGAATTTAGAAATAATTTCACGTAATTTGCATTGCTTGTGAAAACAAACGTTTCCGTTACATCTCTTACATTTATGTTTTTGAGAATACTTAATCCCTTCTTACACAGAATTATCGAATCCGAATCACATTTGACATTAAAACATATTGTTACCAGCGGGCCTTGGAAAAAAAATGAAAGTAGAATAAATTTGACAAATGAGAGAAACAAATGAGAGAACTATCAATATCCACGAAAATAATGCAGTCACATAACTTTCTTTACCCTGGAAATAGAGAAAACAATGCGATGTAAGGTAATATGTTTTGGGAAGAGAAGTAAGAAAGTGATATTGTATTTCTGTTTAATTTCATTCCGAAAACGGTTTTATGGTAACATGATAGTGAGAAACAAAATTTTCAGCCACGATAATACAATTTTATGTTACCGGAATTTCGGTTTCTTCTTATTAGAACCCCTCCCGGGCTTACTGTGTACTGTACAAGCGATGGGATGCAAAATTCTACATATAGCCATAAAAACTATTTCAAACATTTTCTTAGGGGATAGTTTGAGTGTGATAAGTCGTTCTTTCTACTTCAAATTATAAATACCTATATAAGGACCTAGAATTTATAAATCTAAAGTCCTTCATAAGTTAATTTCCAATTACAAAATAAAAAACCCGGGCGACGCCGGGCCTTTTAAGCTAGTCAATAATATAGGACTTTAAAATATAAATTGAGCCCCAGCAATAAAAGATCTGCGGTGCCTGGGTGCGAAAAACAAAAGAGAAACGTTTAGCCTATCTGAGTTTAATGAAATTTACCACTTCTGTAGTTAACTCAGGTACCCGCAAGAATAATAATTCTATTAAATTATTTATTTAAGATCGAAATAATTAAAACTACATATTTATTAACACTGACATAGTTTTTACTTATATTGCATGAATTACTTAATTTTAGGCCTATTGTTACTTTCAATGTTTAGCATATCGGGTTGGTGCAGGTACAAACAAACAAAACAAAAACAAAAAAAAAAACAAAAAAGGAAAACAATAGGTCATTAAAAAACCCAAGAAAAACAAATCATTTTCTCTTGATAGAGTTTCTGCAAAACTACATTAAGTTTCCCTCCATTTGGAGCTAAGATGTAGGCCTATTTCGCGAATCAAGTCCAAAAATATCCCGCATCACAAGTTTCGAACAAATGGATCACTGTTTTCCCATTTAGGCCTACATAATATACGATCAACTGTGCATCAGTTGGCGCAAAAATCAAGTTTTCGGCCAGTTTTTCACTCATAACTCGCGAACGAAAGCTAAAATTAAAAATCCGGCTTCGAGGTGCATTTTCCGACCCTTCAGTCCATCTGACTGGGCATCGCACATACACATAGAAATACTTCCTTCCTGTCACACCGGCATAGCTGAACATTAGGCAGGATAGTACGGAGACATTAGGAGACACAGGAGGCTGTGGAGTAAAGAGAAATCAGGGCTCTGGCCATTATGTTGATGTTAATGTATTTGAGTTGCCATGGCGATTGAATAGACAAACACGCATCACGCAACCCGCAGCACAAGCCAGGATATTGTTATTTACCGGCTTCCAGGGCGAATAGGGATTAATCAAGATACTGCACTTTCATAGTAGACACCGTGTCGATAAGGGAAAAGGAAATGGACGCCATTCTGCAAATTCTGTTATTGCTTTTCTGGTGGGCAACATTTTGCCCTCTTTCTTTCTCTATCTGTGGCATAGGTGCTAGGTGCTCGACCCTGATCTTTGAGGTTAGACTTTAGTAGGCCTACAGGGTGAATTAGGCTGTCGCATAGAAAATATTTAGATTTTAAAAAAATGCTGACAGACGAAGTTTACCAAAATTAAAGAAAGAAAAGTACCTTTAGGATTTTAATCCTTTTCCTACTCCCGTCTCCTGGAAAAATATTATCTATGATGTCTATTTTTTTATTATTATTTCAGCTGTGTTTATACTCCTTTTAGCTGCGAGGCCATATCAGGAGTTCGGGATCTCTGTCTGTACAGTAGGGTAGGCCATGGAACTATTGATTGTCAATTGTCTCTATTCTTGGTGTATTTTTATGGAGTAAATTTCAACTCTCCTTCATTCAAATGGATGAAATGGTGAGGAAGATTCATGGTATGTAAATATCCAATTCGGCATTTGCCTTAACGGCTGGGGAATCCATGAAAAAACCCATGTCAAATTGGCCGACCATGGGATTTGAACAAGGGACCTCCCCATTTTCATCTCTCTTAGGCCCAAATATTTTCCTAAGCCCCCTGTTTTCGAACACTCTCAGAGGTACATTTTTAAATTGAGGTTAGACTTTAGTATATACGGGTATCTTGATAGGTTTATTCATTTCTCAGAGCTAGTTATGTTGTAATAAAAAAAGAAACATAAGATGTCCAATGGATTTCAAAAATGTATACAGAAACAACAATCAACACATCTCTATGAAACAAGATTTTGTTAACTAATAAATAATGTTATTAGCGAGTTGTATCAAACTAGTTTTGTTTTCCAATGTCTTGTGACACTGGCGTGGAATATGCAGGCTTGATGGTGATTGACGTAGAATTTATATTAAGGGGAATATGCGATGTTTTCCACAACTCTCAAATTGGTGACGTCAACCCCCCTCCCCCCCCCCAAACCGAACAATGCCTTCCAACATTCTGAACGCCACGAGGCAAATAAAGGAAATGCATTGGAATTGGTTCGACTTTTCGTCCGTGCAGAAAGACCTATTGTATGATGATAGGCCTAATATAGGCTACATGAATTTTTCCTCCTGTGTAAGGGACTATATACATTTCTTTTTTTAATTCAGCTTTATTTATACTCGATTGAACAACGAAGCCATATCAGGAGTTCAGGGTTTGTATGTGTATCAGTAGGCCATGCAACTATTGATGTGCAACTGTTTTCTATTGTTGATGTGTTATGATTACGGGGTGGATTTCTATGACATGTAATATTTTTCCCCTTTGCATTATTTAAGGTTTCCGACTAATTTAAACCCGATTCCAAGCATCCTGGTGAAAATGGAACGGCTTTTATTGTGCATATAACTGCATATTTAGGACATTTTCAACTATTGTAGCATATTTAGTATGAATATGCATATTTAGGTCATATTTTTGCCATATTTGTGTGCATATTAAAGAAATTTTGAAGTTTCAATTCATATATTGAAAATGTTGCATTAAAATTATGCTTTTTGAGAATTTACAGATATTTTATAGTAGGCCTAAGTTGTATTGCGATACAAGTGCCGTAAGGCATCCATACGGATCGAGGAAATAGTTTGAAAAAACGAGGGGCTCGCGCCGAGTTTTTTTCAATTTTCCGTTATGCGCTTACGGCACGATTATTGCATGCTGTTTTTTGCACGATGATTATTTATATCAATTTAATTATATTAATTGTAATATTACCTGAAAATATTATGTATATACATTCTTGAAGATTGATGTTTATTTCAGAAAGTGATTCGCATTTGTTGTTGTTTAGGGAAACCGAATATTTGTGCTGGGGGGCCTTGTCCATAAAGTCTTGTATTATGAGGTGTGGCGTAAGTAAATTCATAACAGCACGGAAACTCTTACCGCACATAGCAACAAGATTGCGTGTGGGAATGTCAACTTACGATCTACGGCAACAACATTCGTAAGTAGGGCCTACCACTAATTAGTTAAGGAGTACAAGAAATAATTAACACTATATCTTAATAAAATGTATTGTAATGAAACTTAAAAAATGTACATAATGTGTAAGTGTTAAAGACATATTTTAAATTTTACTGGTCATATTTTAATGTTTTTAGGTGATAAATGCATGCATATATCCTATTTTTAGGTCTTAGAAATCCGCCCCCTAATAATAATAATAAATATAAGCCAACAACTTTTTACATTTTGGTTCACAAGAGAATCATTGCTTACCACCGATGCATGAATGACTTATTAACTTTTCAATGTCAAACGTATAAAATAACTTATTTCGCGACATAGGCCTATCCACTATCCACTGAAACAAAAGAAACTTAACTCCTAACCCCATCTTTCTGACCTGACCACAGTTCTCGCGCATGCGCCGGATGAGGAAATATAAACAATGCCCTTGAAGCTGAAGTTTCTGAACAAAGTTGTCAGATTTATGGAAGTTTGATAGCTCATCCAAACTTCCAAACTCACTTGTTGAGCTCACTTCTCAAGTTTCTTCACAACTGATGTATCATGCATGGTCATGTGATCTTATCGACTCTATTGTTTGGCAACTGGATTGAAATATCTTCAAGAACTTGTGGTTTATAACACACTAGCATGTGCCCGCGGCTTCGCCCGCGATAATTATTTCAAAAATTAAAAATTAAGAGCATAATAGTTAAATCATTATATTTATTAACACCTAAATCACGTGGACTACATACCACGATTAGATAGCGTCGCCTGGTAAAAGCGACCTCAGATTCGAGTTCCTTGGCCCAGAAAACCCCTGTACAGTGAGTTTCGTCCAAATCGAACAATGTTTGACCATATTTAGGCCTATATTGATTATCCCTCTTCCGTGTAGGTTGAAAATTTCATATGTCTTCGGGCCTTGATATTCTAAACAAATGAATCGTCCAGGATGGACTTACAAAATCAAGCGATCGCCCGCGATAATTATTTCAAGAATTAAAAATTAAGAGCATAATAGTTAAATCATTATTTTATTAACACCTAAATCACGTGAATTACATACCACGATTAGATATCGTTGCCTGGTAAAAGCTATCTCAGATTCGAGTTCCTTGGCCCAGAAAATCCCTGTATAGTGAGTTTCGTCCAAATCGAACGATGTTTAACCATATTTAGGTCTATGTTGATTATCCCTCTTCCGTGTAGGTTGAAAATTTCATATGTCTACGGGCCTTGACATTCTAAACAAATGAATCGACCAGCGTGGGCTTACAACATTCAAGCGATCGCGATGCTTTTATTTCCACGGTATGACAAAAATAGCCAAAGCCAACTGCAATTGATTTGACATTGAAATGTATTACTGAAATCTGATGCTTCGACAGCGCTAAAATCACGTTTTCTGCCAGTTTTTTACTCATAACTCGCGAACGAAAGCTAAAATTAAAAATTCGGCTTCGAGGTGCATTCGCCCACCTTTCAGTCCATCTATCTTTAAATTTTCAGATCTTTGCGTTCAGTAGATTTCGATGGGCATCGTGGACAGACAGACAAACAGCATGTGCCCGCATGTGCCCGCGGCTTCCCCAGCGATAATTATTTCAAATTATAATTATTAACACCTAAATCACGTGGAGTGCATTCCACGATTAGGTAGCGTCCCCTGGTAAAAGCGACCTCAGATTCGAGTTCCTTGGCCCAGAAAACCCCTGTATAGTGAGTTTCGTTCAAATCGAACAATGTTTGACCATATTTAGGGTTGATTATCCTTCTTCCGTGTAGGTTGAAAATGTCATATGTCTGTGGGCCTTGACACTCTAAACAAATGAATCGTCTAGGATGGACTTACAAAATCAAGCGATCGCGTTGCTTTTATTTTCAAGGTAGGCTATGAGGTATGTTGACAAAAATAGCCAAAGCCATCTGTAAGTTATTTGATATTGAAATTTATTACTGAAACTGATGCTTCTAAAACGCAAAAAAATGCACGTTTTCTGCCAGTTTTTCACTCATAACTCACGAACGGAGGCGAAAATTAAAATTCCGGCTTCGAGGTGCACATTCCGACCCTTTAGTCCGCCTACTTATAAAATTTCAGATCTCTGCGTTGAGTAGATTTCGCTGGGCATCGCGGACAGACAGAAGGACAGACGGAGGACAGACAGACAGACAGACGGAGGACAGACACTTCCTTTTATTAATATAGATGTGTCTCTCTTTGTCCTGACTGACTGACAGAGAATCAACGTAGAGCCTAAACTATAACAGGTAGAGACTTGGAATTTTGACAGTATCTTCGTTTCATAATGTAGGTGCTCACTAAGAAAGGATTTTGAAAAATTTTGATTTCAACTACCAAAAATCAAATGTTTTTGAGGATACTTAATACCTTTTTACACAGAATTATCAAATCCAAATCAAATTCCATGTACAGTTCTCATGACGACAGTGTATTGTTGGCAGTGGTCACAGGTAGCTTTGGAAGTAAATGATACAGGACTTTGACAAATTAGAGAAGCTATCAATATAATTCATTGGTGTAAGTAAATATTGAAGAATGAAATCCACGTAAATAACGCACAATGTAATGTAGGGCTTACGGAAGATCAAAGGTCTAGTTTGATAAGCATATGTCAAGGAATATGTAGATAGTGTTATTTGTCAAAACTAACTGTATTGCAACTTCGAAAGCAGTATATGAACAGTGCAAAACAATATGTTGTCATGAGAACTGATTTGAATTTGATAAATTCTTTCTAATAAATTACCATAAAATAGGCACTAAATTGGGCATTACTTCGGCACCGGTCAACCTATTTTGTCCAATATCAATAGGCTTCTTCCCATGGACGTTATAAGCGTGTATACCAAGTTTCATGAACATCCGATAAAGCGTAAAGACTCACGGACGGACGGACAGACATTTCCCCGTCCAACACACAATCTCATAAGTACCATTAATGATGGTAAACTTAATAACTTAAAAAGGCGAAGTGAGTTTTAAACGTTTGAACTTTTATCAAACTGAGTCATATGCAAGTATTTTAAAATTAAAACAGTATTTTCCATGTGAAGTAATCAAAGTTGGTACACCAGGAGTGTTATAATTTTACTAGCTTAAAAGACCCGGCGTTACCCGGGTTTTGTATTTTGTAATTGGAAATTAGCTTATGAAGGATTTTCAATTTTCAATTCTAGGTCCTTATATAGGCATTTATAATTTGAAATAGGAAGAACGACTTATTACACTCAAACTATTCCCTCAGAAAACGCTTGATATAGTTTTTTATGGCTCATAGAGGATCTAGAATTTTGCATCCCATCGCTTGTACAGTGCCCAGCAAGCCTGGTAGAGGTTTAAATAAGAAGAAACAGAAATTCCTGTAACATAAAATTGTAATATCGAGGCGGGAAATTTCCCACTCTTATGTTACCATAAAACCGTTTTGGAGATGAAATTAAACAGAAAGCATTATCACTTTCATACTTTTCTCTCCAAAAACCTGCGATATAATATAATAATATACACATTACCATACCTCGTTTTGTTTTCTCTATGTCCAGGGTAGAGAAAGTTATGTGATTCCATTATTTTAGTGGATTTCATTCTGTAATATTTATTTATAACATGAATTATTTTGATAACTTCTCTTATTTGTCAAAAGTGCATTTCAATTGTTTTTTTCCAAGCCCACCTGATACCATTTGGCAACAATATATTCTGTGATTTGGAATTGATAATTCTATGTAAAAAGGGATTAAGTATTTTCAAAAACATTTAATTTTTGGCATTTAGAATCAGAATTTTTCAAAATCCTTTCTTAGTGAGCACCTACATTATGAAGCGAAGGTACTGTCAAAATTCCAAGTCTCTACCTGTTATAGTTTAGGCTGTACGTTGATTCCTGTCATTCAGTCAATCAGTCAGTCAGTCATTCATTCAGTCAGGACAAAGCCTTTTATATGTATAGAGATAAATATTGAAGAATGAAATCCACGTAAATAATGCACAATGTAATGTAGGGCTTACGGAAGATCAAAGGTCTAGTTTGATGAGCATATGTCAAGGAATATGTAGGTAGTGTTATTTGTCAAAACTAACTGTATTGCAACTTCGAAAGCCGTATATGAACAGTGCAAAACAATATGTTGTCATGAGAACTGATTTGCATTTGATAAATTCCTTCTAATATATTACCATAAAATAGGCACTAAATTGGGCATTACTTCGGTACCGGTCAACCGATTTGGTAAAAAATCAATAGGCTTCTTCTCACGGACGTTACAAATGCGTATACTAAGTTTCATGAAAATCCGGTAAAGCGTTTTTGAGTTACCGCGCTTACAGACACACAAGCAGACATTTCCTCGCCCGCGATAATTATTTCAAAAATTAAAAATTAAGAGCATAATAGTTAAATCATTATATTTATTAACACCTAAATCACGTGGACTACATACCACGATTAGATAGCGTCGCCTGGTAAAAGCGACCTCAGATTAGAGTTCCTTGGTCCAGAAAACCCCTGTATAGTGAGTTTCGTCCAAATAAAAAAATGTTTGACCATATTAGGGCTTACAAGATTCAAGCGATCGCGAAAGTTTTATTTCAAGGTATGACAAAAATAGACAAAGCCAACTGTAATTGTCAAACTTCCATTTAATTTAATTCCAAACCCATCTGAAACCCACTGGCAACAATATGTTTTAATGTCGAATGTGATTCGGATTCTATAATTCTGTGTAAGAAGGGATTAAGTATTCTCAAAACCATTTGATTTTTGGCATTTAAAAACAAAATTTTTCAAAATCCTTTCTTAGTGAGCACCTACATTATGAAACGAAGGTACTGTCTAAATTCCAAGTCTCTACCTGTTATAGTTTAGGCTGTACGGTGATTCCTGTCAGTCAGGACAAAGCCTTTTATATATATAGAGATTAAATGTTAAAAACCAATATTTTCAGCAGTTCATGACGTATTTATATTATTTAAATACATTTATGTATATTTCAGTGTTACTGTGTGGTACATAAAGGCCTAGTCATTTGGAGACAAAATAATTATTGCACTCTGTCTTGAAATCCAGCCATAGCCAGTAAGTGTAACTAAGTATGATGTTGCCATGGCAACGGAATCACTCTTACGTCACTGCATCGCCCCAGTGTTATTTACCGTCTTTAACGTATAAATCATAGTTTTCAGTGCGAAGCAGAACAATGGGTTGAGCTGACCACAAAATGGCATGTGACGCCCCGCCCAGAATATCAAGGCCCACCTCAACAGAGCTAATTAACTCTGCTAACGTCATCTGCACACGCCAAAACACTAGGGGTGGCCATGTCTCCTCTTCCAACAAAACAGTTGCAATATTTTTTTAAAATTAAGCTTTATTTGAACTTCGAGGTCACATCAAGGGTTCAGGTTCTCTGTGTATATCTGTAGATCAGGCAACTATTAATGTGCATCTGTTTTCTATTGTTGATGTGCGTATATGACGTCTGTCAATTTCAACTGATGTTCAGTTTTTTATGAATACGATACAGGATGATTCATGGTATGTAAATATTCAGTTCGGATTTCCTTTACCACTGGGAAAACTATGAAAAAACCCCAAGTTAAATTGGCCGGCCATGGGATTTTAACCCAAGTCGCTACCATCTCGGCACGGTATTGTCTAACCCCTTCAGGCCCGAATTATGAATTTGCAATGTTAGAGCAAAACATATTTTTCTGTCAGGCATTCGGGAGGTCCCAGGTTCAAAACCCATGGCCTGCCAATTTGACATGTGTTTTTTCATGGTTTCCTCAGTCGTAAAAGGAAATGCCGAATTGGATATTTACATGTCATGAATCATCCTCACCATTTCATCCTGTGTCATATCCATTTAAATTAATATCAGTTGAAATTTACTCCATTAAATACACCGATAATAGAAACAATTGACAAGCAAAAGTTCCATGGCCTACCCTACTGTAGCCTATAGACAGACATCCCAAACTCCTGATATAGCCTCATAGGAAAAAGGATTAGGCCTATAAACACAGGTAAAATTTAAAAAAAAAATTTTTAAAAAAGGCTGTCAGCAGTCAACACTACGTTTTAAATGACCTCAAATCAAGTGTTTTTAGAAAACAACATTTTGGAGGGCACTTAGGGCTCCCCGGCACAGAAATTGAGAAAATTATATAAGTTTAGGCTTGACACAACGAGTAAAAGTTGGGATTTTGGTTCTTGTAGCCCGAAAGAGACGAGAAGAAGGAATTCAAAATAACTGTTCTCTTGGAAAATGTTGTGGTATTAGCCTATTGCTGTTAATAGCCCGAGACTGAATACAGACACCACAAAACCAATGAAATTCAGCCATGATACTCGGAGTTGCAAGATGTAGTCAAATGCAGAAGTCGCGAAAATTTCCAGAAAAAAATTTTACATAAGGGAACAAATGGCAAGGATGGAAAGAAAAGAGACAACGCGGTTTGAATTTGTGAAACACTATGCTTCAAATTTTTCCCCGCGGTGCATGCTGGGTAACGCTAACAGTCTGGATCAACACCTGATTATTCAACTTTACCGGCTATGATTTTTTTTTCTGGCATCCAAACTATGTTTCCTCGATGAAACAAGCATTTTCCTACCGTCATATGTTTCCCAACAAACAGCTAGTAACCGCCTAGTAACGGCCAAGGAAAAATCGTACCAAATTCAAATTAGCGATATTCACCCTCGGTTTCTCACACAATTCATAAAACCGTGACGGACTGCCAAGAAAACAACCAACTCAATGACTAGCTTTAAGCCTGTGTTGTTTCTTGTTTCTTTCAATGATAGTGAAAGTTCTGTTCTGTTTTATTCACTTTTTGAATCTCATAGAGTTACCCAGTTTTCCTCTGCTATTTGAAATGTATAGTACTATTATTATTATTATTATTATTATTATTATTATTATTATTATTATTATTATTATTATTATTATTATTTATTGTAATTATTATTACTGTAATTAGTGTTATTATTATTACTACTATTATTGTTATCATTAGGGCAAGGCATTTAATGACCATAAAATAGTGAAAAAATGCAAAATAAAAAATGCATTTATGACTTAAAATAGTGGGAAAAAAAATGACACAAAATAAAATAAGAATGACCAGTAAATTTACTATTATTACTTATAATTAGTTTTTTAAATTAATGAATTACTAAAATCAATTTAACGGATGACAGTGCGTTATATATGAATTTACAATATAAAACACACTTATTTTGTTACTAAAGAAGTACTTGGGCACCCATAGCGAAAAAAGAATTCTTTCTGAACTGGCATGCCCATCAAATTGTCCCTAGAAATATGTGCCGTTTAAAAAGAAAGAAAAAAATATTTATTGCTACAAGACAAACTGCTATGGTGTTTATAATAAACCTGAATTAAAATTAACTATGAACACTTGGCGGAGAAGCTCCTCTCTACCCCCACTGAACGGTAACCTAAAAATGCCGAAAATTACCTAAAAACTCCCCAAAAATGACCTATCTTGAAAATAGCGAAAACTTCAAAATAAAGCAAATAGGCCTAATGCAAAAAAATTGCCCTTATTTAATCAATTATTTAATGATACACATTTGTATATATTCGAGCAATCTTTTAAACTTCATATAAAAAGATGCAAAAGCATCAAATGCCTTGCCCTAGTTATCATCATCATGATTATCATCATTAAAACAACATAATTTACATTTTTAATGGGTATAGGCCTAGGGTACGTCTTTAAAATCAGTAATTTGCTAAAACCGCATATAACGGAAATGCGTCAAGTCGGGACATTTGATTGCAGTATATAATGGTAGTATATAACACACTAGAAGCGAATATACATACTAGAGATTGGCAAAGGTCCAGGAGTCGAATCCCGCCGCGTGCACTGTGACTCGTGTATGACATTGCTTCAACATAACACTGTCCTTAGCGCTGCTCCCGACCAACATTCGAGCGGCCCTGATTTATTGGTGAAATAGAATGGCTGATTTCGGTGTTAACTTCCTTCTATTTCGGTGGGTATTTCGTGAAATAAATTACTTTATACTACATTGGGAACATTGGGCAATGATAAACTTTGCTGCTTTATTTACATGAACTAACACCCCCCCTCTCATTTCTATATTCTTCTGCCCTTTTATGAACTGCCCTTATATGCCCTTGTATGAACTGAAGTAACTTTCGATTTAGGCATGATTGGAGTTAATGTTCAAATATAATGACGAGAAATATTATCGTAATTTCTACTTAACACCATCAGATAGCCATTTGCAAACAGAAGTGCCAATCATACCACTCTGGATAAAAGACGAAATCTGTTGAATACAAGTAACAAACATTCTACACTCTTCTGCTGTAATCGATCATAGGCATCGCTAACTTGGCAAAGAAATAGCAGGAAAGGAGTGTACTCAACAGTACAAACCAGGTCATAGACAATCTTTGCATAAATTCTGCAGTCGTTGTAATCGTTCACAAATATCGATTTATCGGTAAATCTTCGACAGACACAGAAACAACAGAAAAAAGCATGTTGCTAAGAAATAAAAAATACCAAAACACAATATTGTGATTTTAAGGCACATTTTCGTGCTCATTTCTCACTTTACGGACAGAAGGGGCATATTTCGCGCTTATAGACACATTTCGCGGAATCGAGTAAATTTCGCGATATTTCGTGGATTCAATTTGGTTCATATTGGTATTTTAAGCATATAAAAACTAAATATAGCTAAGGGAGGTTGTTTTATAAAATTTCGCGCTTATCGTTGTTACCAAAAAATACGGCCCCTAATTATAGTTATTAATGAGCAGAGATAT
Organism: Ectobius pallidus; assembly: GCA_964059195.1. Classification (NCBI taxonomy): domain Eukaryota; kingdom Metazoa; phylum Arthropoda; class Insecta; order Blattodea; family Ectobiidae; genus Ectobius; species Ectobius pallidus. The sequence continues at coordinate 2,064,174 of CAXKWD010000003.1, read as the reverse complement.
GAGTATTGCTGTGTAAAATAGCGTGTCGTGTTATGTGTTGTGTGGTTGTATCTGCTTCATTGCATAAATAAATAAAATAATAACTTATCGGATAATGGGGAACTAGATTTACGCAGCACTACAAGACGTTTCACGTACCCATACAGATAAGCCTGTACATGGATGGCAGGAAGGGTTGATGAGTCCCTCGCGTGTTAATCGCTATGTAATCTCCGTCACAGTTGTCCCCTTGTCCCCCTCTGCAGTCACGTGATGGGTTTTACTTAACAGACTGGTCTATTAGCCTACGTCACGAAGCTACTGCTATCTTCCACGCTACAGAGAAAGTAATGTGTCTATGTGAAATAGCTGAAAAAATATACGAATTTACTGTTGATCTACAAAAGAATACAATAGCATTGTTCCATACAATGGCAGGCGCAGAATTTTTTTCGGAGGGGGGGATTTGAATAGGTAGAAAGAATACTAAAAAACAATTAACTTAAATATGTAATTAGTTTGTAAAACTGGCTACTTAGAGTAGGCTACATATATAGCTTTTTTTCTTTCAAATTTCGGGGGGGGGGGATATATCCCCTCTGCGTCCGTCACTGATTCTCTAACCCGAAAATCTGCACCAACACCGATTCCGACAAAGTACAGGTGCGCTTGTAGTCGCGTGGATTTCCCCAGTGTAGCCGCTAAAATTCACCACTTCTCAAGTGCTGTGGTACGTATTGTCAACATTGTACTGGACTGCAGACAAATGTAAATACGCATAATTACCTTTCTATTCACCGCTTCAGAGGTCGAAGAGGATTAGGGTGGACAGCAGGAATAAAGTCTTTAAATAGTGGCACCCACAATATGTATTGAATACGATTTTTTCTATAAAGGAGGAAATAATTAAAATAATACAAGCTGCTAGAGGTCAACTTTCAAGGGTAGGCCTACTAGCCTAAAATGGTCATAGAAGAACCTTTTCCATTTTCATGGCTATTTCTGCTCTTCTCAAATGTCTTTGAGGACTGGTAATATTCTTGTTAGAACAGAGGCACATGTTATAACTAGGGACCGGATTCTTAGGTTTTTACCTATTTTTTTCCTTACTTTCAAAACAAAAAGCACTTATACACTTTTTCGTATCATGTCCTTAGGATTCACCCACATTAATTCTGTGGCACCTAAAAATACCTAAATGGGGTATAAAAACCTAAATATACCTAAACGGGATATAAAACCTAAAATATCTAATTTAGGCTACTTTTTTGTTTGTCAGTTGAGGAATCGATATTTTGCGGAGACAATAATTTTTGTCGGGTTGAAATTAATACCACCAGCGTTTCGTTCAACCCATTGTCGTCTAGGATGGGCACTATCAAGAGAGGAAGTGTAAGAGTACCGGCGTATTCCTTTTAAAATATTCGTACGAACAACCATTGTTGCTTTGTATGAACAAGGATATAGACTAGATTCCTGTGTTTTAAAGCGCTTGTTTTTTGTTTGCCTTTAGTACTTCCCTGTTATTCATACTGAGCGGTCACACTGTGAGTTTTAAGAAGACATGTTAATTATGCCGAAACAAATGAAATCAAGTTTATTACGGCAGTGTATTGGCGTTGACATGAATTTTTCTTCTTCTTCTTCTTTTTCTTCTTCTTCCTCTTCTTCTTCTGAGGTTATTTTATGACGTTCCACCCCGCGGGTTTCTACGTCTGTTCTGTCGTTTTCCAAGTTGTTCCTGGTATATATAACAGACGTTGTCATTCAATACAACTCACAGTTGAGAATCTTGAAAGATATTTAGTGATATACTGTAACCAGGAAATGTGAGGCAATCTTATTTTCACTGCTTCTTTTGATTGTTTATGCTTTCTTTCTTCAATTGTATAATATTGTCCTAAAGCAAGGTTACACAAATTTAAGTCAATTTTGTTAAGTTAAACTTCACAGTATTATGTATTGAATCCTATGTAGCACATTCAAATTCATTAAACCAATTATTCTTCCCGAAAACGATATTTTGGACAAAAAACCTAAAAAAAACTATTTCACCTAATGGAAAACCTAAAACAGTGTTTTTAAAAACCTAAAAATCCGGTCCCTAGTTATAACAGTCCTCAAAGGCATTCTATCAATATCACTTATACCCTACTAGCTTAAAGGGCCCGGCGTCGCTCGGGTTTTGTATTTTGACATTCGAAATTAACTTATGAAGGACTTTCGATTTTCAAACCCTACGTCCTTAAGCTGGTATATAGAATTTGAAATGAGGAAGAACGACTTATCACACTCAAACTATTCCGTCAGAAAACGCTGATATAGCTTTTTAATATCTATAGCTTCTCTAATTTGTCAAAGACCCGTATCATTTATTTCCAAAGCTACCTGCGACCACTGCCAACAGTACACTGTTGTCATGGAATGTGATTTGGGTTTGATAATTCTGTGTAAAAAGGTATGAAGTATCCTCAAAAACATTTGATTTTTTGCATTTAAAATCAAAATTTTGCAAAATCCTTTCTTAGTGAGCACCTACATTATGAAAGGAAGGTACTGTCAAAATTCCAAGTCTCTACCTATTATAGTTTAGGCTCTACTTTGATTCTCTGTCAGTAAGGACAAAGCCTTTTATATAGAGAGAGATATCTGGGAAGTAAAGAGATTTTTCAATGTTTTTTTTTTATGTCAGAAGTTCTTCTACACTTGGAATGCTAATAGCGAATAAATGAATGGCTTTATTTTTAAGCATTTCCGGGATGTGAACTCACGGACTTTTAGTTAAAAAAGCAAATTTCGTCGTTACAGGCAATAAAAAGTGGACCTAATCACTGCGTTGACTGTTTTCTTGGCAGTCCGGCTTTGGTTTGTACATAGCGTGATTGTTGCACATGTTTTGCACTACCTGTGTGAAATAACAACACACATGAAATATGCAAAGCATTCCAATTTCCAAAGTGCATGTTTGTGTATAATTTGTATTGCATTTGACAGCGACATCAAACCAGGCTTAACAATCCATAAGCCAGGCGTGGATTAAACGGGATTAAAATAATATCCTGAAATGAAATTGATTAATTATGGATATTTTTAGCTTCCCCATCGGCTGTTTACAGAGCGTCATTGTTGTCTTTGCATCAGCAAGGAATAACACGGCATGTGTCGCTTTTTATTTGCTTTTTGGATTTCGCTCCGTGATTCAATGGCGGGGGAGGGGGGGGGGCGAAAAAACACCCTCCCCGTGTGTTTACTTAAACCAAGATGTGAAATTAATAACGAATTCGTGCCACGTCATGATCTCCGTGCTTCAAGTGTCTAACCACGGCCCTCTGTTATCAAGACAAGGCGGCTTTGCAAGAGTTTAATATTTTCCTGCATGTGTAAGTGTTTACTACAGTAGCCTATAATTAAGTCCATAGCCGTCTAGAACTGCTTAAAATATAATTCACAGATGGCAGCGGCTATTAATGACCTTTGTACTTGATTAGCTGACTTGTGGGTTATAACTTTAGCACAGCCGTACAGGCGAAACCAAATACTCTATCTTTACCTTAGTTTTACCACTACCTTTTAGGGACATTTAAGCGACCCAAGCAGCCCGGGCCTTATAGGGCCGCGACCTGTCGGGACAGGGATTATCTATGGATAACATACATACTTTTTTGACCAGACAAGGATATGGAGGACCTCGCCGGATGAGTGACCAGCCCAATGCCGGGGCCATCTCTGAGACAACACGAACACATAGGACGAGACACACCATTCACACACACACTCACTCCAAACACGGCGAGGATGGGATGAAGATGATAATGACTGCCAGATGATATCCGGGGACCACATTTAACAAGTAATTATAATATTAAAGTACTGGTTTGTTGATTCAAAAGACAAAAGAATAAAATACTATGTTTCAATACATTCAGTACATGCAACTGTAAGTACAAGTGGAAATACAGTTGCCTCAAGATTTTTCACTTTTAATGCACTTTGACTTTCGATGGACCAAGTTTAAAGTTACCTGACATTTCTCTCACAGGTGAGGAAAACCTTCGGAAAACCCCCACCTAGGTAACTTGTCCCAACCAGGATTCGAGCCGGGTCCGCTGCGTGAGGAGAGCGAACGCATCCCCTACGCCACAGCGGTGGACCAACTCAAATGCAACTTTTTAATTCAATATTCTAACCAAAATATTCATTCAAATTCAAATGAGTGAGAAAAATGTTTCGACTGATAGCTATCTACATTCGCTTTGAAAAATGTAAAAAGACAAGGACCTGTAAGTATTAATTACTATTTTAATCTTGGTGGCGATCGGTACGTGGATTGTTTTTCCCATTTGCCTCATACTTAGCTGCTGGATGAATTAATTAATATTAAAAAATAAAAGGAAGTAAAGACACAAATAACATGATTATATATGAGGCGCGTCCATAAAGTAAGTTTCCCTGTGGCCGTTTACAGAAACAAAACACAATTTTACGGACATATATATTCCAACAGATACAGCAAGTGTTCAGCTATTTTTCAACATATTCGCCACCGGAAATGGAACATTTGTCGAACCGTAAAACCAACTTTTGAATACCTGTGTCGTAGAAGTCTGCCGCCTGGGATTTGAACCACTGTGTGACAAACATCTCCTCTCTGTCATTCCCTGTCATTTCTTGAGGTGTAGGAAAAGATGGAAATCACTGGGAGCGAACATATTCTGTAAATAGGTGAGTTTTATGTTAATTGTATTACTTACTTATAAGTTATAACATTATTTTCATAGCGTTTGTTAGCGGGTCACAGCAGTAGAGGGGCTTCCCGCGTGAGCCACGCCGTAGAATGGGCATTATCCGCACATCTGGGTTGAAACCCCAATCATACACAAATAATAATTACAAGAGGGCGCTGCAACAAGTCACGTGTGGCATCGATTGTCCCCCCCCCCAGTAATATTTCACTTTATGACTGGCTCCAACACGCAATGCAACCCCACTGTCCCTGCCGAGCTATTTAACTTACTAACATTCAAGATTCCTATATTTATTAAAGGAAATGATATTTCTGTGAGACGATAGTAATAATAATAATAATAATAATAATAAGAATAAGAATAATAATAATAAAGTATTTCCTACTACAGGTCATAGACGCCCAGAGGGTTCCAGGATTTTTAGACATCGACACATGAAGGTGGTAAGGTAGTCAGTCTTACGCACCGGCCGCCTTTATCCCCAGGATTGCTCTTGGTACTCATTTCTGTTAGAGGCTGAGTCGACCCCAGGGCCATAGTGCCACCAGAAGGATTAGGCCAATTGAAAAACTCCAATGACCTCATCTGGGATCGAACCCGCGACATTCCGATTTGTAGCGCAAGTGCCTCAACCACTACGCTACGGCGTACCCCAATAATAATAATAATAATAATAATAATAATAATAATAATAATAATAGGCTAATAATAATAATAATAAGTTAATAATAACATATTTTATTTGACATATATTTAATTATTCTTTCTTTGTTTGTTCTTTTTGACTGGGAGACGAAGAAGTTGAAAAAGAAGTTGGAGAAGAAGAAGTAAGGAAGAAAGAAAGAAAGAAAGAAAGAAAAGAAGAAGAAGAAAGACAAAAATAGAGAAAGAAACAGAAAAATATTTTTTAATTTTTTTAATTTTGTAGTTTTATTTTTTTATTTGTTGTATTTTTGTGCAGTACCGAAGAAGGATTATTTTTATCAAATTACGAAATTCATGCAAACGAAACTGCGGCAACATGGAAAATAACTCGAAACGAATTAAGATTCAAAGTAAAATTACAGAATAAGGTACAATAAAATATAAAGTATGGATCTAATCGTTGTGTTAACTGTTTTCTGTGCAGTCCGACACGGGTTTATAATTCGCGCGAGAAACTGAGGCTGGCGCATAGGCTACATAATTGCCCATAAGTTAGTAGGGTTGTTGGATAGTCTTGGCTGTATTTTAGCTGAATTACCTGCGAAGGTTGTATTAATACAGTGTAACGTAAGACGGCAATTTGTAGTGAAGGCTGTTGAGTCTGACAGCCACGGGGGGCGCACAAGTCTTGCTTAATTAGACCCGAGCGTCTTGCATTCAGATGAGGAGATGTTAAACTGCATTAATTACAGTGTTATTTCGCATTACGGCCCATGTGGTGCAAAATGTTGCATATTTCTGATAAAAATATCAAATAATTGTAGACTATCACATTTCTTACCAGTTGCTTCTAGTGTAACGCAAGATCCCTGATCTACATATCGAGGATATAACTACTGGCCACCAAAATACAGGTACATCTATAATCTATAATATATATACAGGGTGTTAATGAATAACACCGAAATATTTTACCTGTCTATATAGAGGGGACATAGACAAGCAACTTTTATTTGGAGATTTTTGCTCTATGGATTCAATTTTTCCTGTTACAGCATAAAATCTCCCAGGGCATGGCCGCCACTGACTTCTAACATTGGAAGAAAAATGCAAAACAAAGGAACTTCGTTGTTAACACTGTAGTCAGTAGTTATGATTAAAAAAAAAGAATAATGCAGTGGCCAGTCATGTGATTAGTCTGTAAATTTTGCAGATTATGGAAACAATAAATTATGATTTAGCTGTTGATGATTAAGATTCAGGTTTTTATTGATCACTAAGAAGGCATGAAGTCAATTTAATGGAAATTTTAACCCTATTTTGCTTCTTTATTGACTTATGAGAACTAAATTGTAATGAATTTAATGCCCTGTAGCATACACATTTTACGTCATAGAGAAAAAAATTCCCTAATAAAAGTTGGTTTGTCTAAGACCCCTCTATATACAGGTAAAATATTTCGGTGTTATTTATTAACACCCTGTATAATCTATATATATAAACGAATGTATGTCTGTCTGTCAAATACATTTACACACTTTTTTTCATCGTGAGTTTAATCGATTTCAATTCTCATAATCTTCTGAGATTGCAGCAACGCTCGACGGGTAATCTATATAGCCTACATAAAAATGAATGTATGTGTGTCTGTCCTTTATGCATTATTACACCATTCATCCGATCGCCATGAAACTTTGGGAAGTTGTTGAGTACACTCCCGCGTACAGTATATTTTTAATTTTAGCTTTCGTTCGCGAGTTATGAGCGAAAAACGGGAAGAAAACGTGCATATTTTTTTCTTTTTTGCGCTTTCGAAGCATCAGTTTTCAGTAATACATTTCAATTGTCAAATCAATTGCAGATGGCTTTGCCTACTTTTTTCATACCTTGGAAATAAAAATCACCGCGATCGCTTGAATTTTGTAAGCCTACGCTGGTCGATACCTTGGTGTGATTTTAACTTAGACAAAATACAACACTAAAGTCAGGTAAACAGAGCTACAGCCAGACTGTATATGTCTTTACCGCTTTGGAGGTACGCTATCTACGACATAATAATAGATTATTTCATTTCCGACAGTATATCTAATAATAATAATAATAATAATAATAATAATAATAATAATAATAATAATAATAATAATAATAATAATAATAATAATAATAATAATAATAATAATAATAATAATAATAATAATAATAATAATAATAATAATAATAATAACAATAATAATAATAATAATAATAATAATAATAATAATAATAATAATAATGCCTACACAGACAAATTGTAATAGCTGCAAGGTTCTGTCAGCCTATCAAATCTCACATACAGCTGAGCTTGAACTAGAGCAATTTGTAGGGGGGGGGGGGCAACTTTTTTCTTTATGCCACTGATCCTATAGGTTATAGTAGCTGGCATTATATTTGTAATAAATAAATGGACTAAAGAAATCCGATGAAACATTTAAATTTCATGTCAAATTACAGAAAAAGGTTTAAAAATAAACTATGAGCCTAATCATTGTGTGGACAGTTTTCTGTCAAAATCATACTCAAAATAATGGGGCAAATGGGCTTTTCCTAGGTACCCATTGCCTACTACTATATAGAGGTACGAGCCACGTAAAAGAAGTAGCCCTACGTTGCAGATATTCTCAATTCGATTCCGTCTCGTGCATTTTAGGATTCATCTCATAATGTCAAGACTGAACTTCTTCACACAGGGGAAAGGGTTTGTTTACGCGTGGTTCCCATCATTTCAACACCTTGTTGAGTCTGCGCATTAAAATATCAAGCAGGGATTTCTGGAATGCGTTCACTATTTTATTATTATTATTATTATTATTTATAAAATGTACGGACGTTGGCCTACATCTTTTCACAAAAGCAGTTCCAATTAAAAGAAACGGTGAAATTATTTACAGAAAAAAAGAGAGAAAAAATCCATCTGTTACTCTCACATAACTTTCTTTACCCTAAGAATGAACAATACAACTTTCTCACTTTCCATTCTGATATAGAACAAGAGGCCGTATTGCAAAGACTGCGTATTCAGTTGTTTAAATCTCATGCAAAGGCTTTATTGTCCACCAGGCAAGACTGAGTTTCTACAAATAGGCTACTGATGACTATCTTAGTCATCTCATGTACAAAAAATCTGATGTGAAAGTCACATAACTTCCTCTGCCCAAATAAAAGTTTGCAGTATTTACGCTAATTATGCTATAAATATCTTATAGCCCCTTCTTTGAATGTTGCGACTAAAATCGCATGCTATGGGGAAAAAAAACAAGTGACTGCAAACGTTTATTGAACTTTCTGCTGTTAAGAATAATTTCCGAAATTTATCAAATATTCCCCTCAGACATTTCTTTACTGTAAACAGGGCAACAGTACATTTTTCTCTCTTCACGTGCTTATATAGAATAAAATGCCTTAAATGTCCGCGTATTAAGTTGTTCACCAGGCAAGTTGGTAGGTTTAAAGGAAATTTTTAGAGCCGTTTATGAGAAAATAGCAAAAAACAAAATATTCTTCATGTAAAGTCCCCTTAAATATAAGAAAAGGTTGTAGTCAATCTTCACAGCCTCAGAAGGTACCTAACCCAAATACAAAATTTTGTTTTCGTACGATTTACAAGAAGCCGTATTGCAAAAAGCACGTATTCACAGTGGGTTGCTTATAACTACCCTTCAGAGAATTTGTTCGAAAAAATGTTTCAAATAAAAGTTTTAGCTCTTGGTACAAGCAATCCATGCGCAAAATTTAAAGAAAATCGTTAGAGCCGTTTTCGAGAAAATCGCGAAAATCGAAAATTTCTTCATGTAAAGTCCCCTTAAAAATAAGGGAAATTTGTCGCCAATCTTCGAATCACATCTTCAGAAGGTACCTGACCCAAATACGAAATTTTGTTTTCATACGATTCTCCGTTTCGGAGCTAGCCTGTTCACAAACTTCCACACAGACAGACAGACACACACACAGACACACACACACAGACAATTTTTGGATTCAGGGGGCCTTGAAACGTGTATATATGCTAAAAACTCAACTTCGAATTTTAGGGTCGAAAACAATACTTCCTCTACCTATAGTACCTATGGTACGGGCAGAGGAAGTAATATAACAAAATCCTTACTAGTCTTTTCGAGAAAATCGGGGGCGAAAAAAAATTTCATCAACTAACCAGACTTCTCTGTCTATAGCTAAATCACATGTGGACAAGTGAAATACAAAGAACTAACCAAGACAAAAGAAGAATGTAAACACACGGTTTGTAGTTTGGTGAATTCTAAGCTTTAAGAACCTAAAAATCCGAGCTATAAAAATTAGAAAACCATCTGTAGACAAATATACGAAATGCCGTTAAATCATGTCAGAAAGACTTTCATTGAGAAAACGACACCGATTCCGGTCCAAAAAAGTTATGTTCTGCTCTTCATAATCTAAAACAGTCACCATCTTGAAACGAAATTATAAAAATAAAAACCCTTACACATACGTCCTTCTAACGACTTGAAGAAACATTCATGTAAAATTGAAACAAAATCCAACAACGCGTTTTGTCGTGACGCGAAACTGACAAATTTACAAAGAAACAGACGAGTTAAAAAGAGGACATTGTTTGGCTAGCTCAAGTAATAATAATAATAAACTAATTGAATCAAGAAAGCCCATGATCTTGAAGCAGATACAGATGCTGTCTCCCTGTGGTAATGGAGCCGGGTAATAACGCAAAGTGCAGTGCTTGTGGTCACCCCCCGTAACCACCCCAACAGTAAGCGACAATGTCAATACCTTCCAAAATGTTGTACAGCAAGACTTAACAACTTAACAGTAATACTTAAACAACCATTATTAAGAAACCTGTAAAGTGAAAAAAAGCGTTGAATTAATTATGTCTTAAAAAAGCACAGACTTTCCTCTTTAAAATGACACAATTATCTTATCTGTGGCTACTTATAATATACTAGCATGTGCCCGCGGCTTCGCCCGCGATAATTATTTCAAAAATAAAAAATTAAGAGCATAATAGTTAGATCATTATATTTATTAACACCTAAATCACGTGGACTACATATCACGATTAGATAGCGTCACCTGGTAAAAGCGACCTCAGATTTGAGTTCCTTGGTCCAGAAATCCCCTGTATAGTGAGTTTCCTCCAAATAAAACAATGTTTGACCATATTAGGGCTTACAACATTCAAGCGATCGCGAAAGTTTCATTTCCAAGGTATGACAAAAATAGACAAAGCCAACTGTAATTGTCAAACTTCCATTTAATTTATTTCCAAACCCATCTGAAACCCACTGGCAACAATATAAGGTCAAATGTGATTCGGATTAGATAATTCTGTGTAAGAAGGGATTAAGTATTCTCAAAAACATTTAATTTTTGGCATTTAAAATCAAAATTTTGCAAAATCCTTTCTTCGTGAGCACTTACATTATGAAACGGAGGTACTATCAAAATTCCAAGTCCCTACCTGTTATAGTTTAGGATCTACGTTGATTCCTGTCAGTCAGGACAAAGCCTTTTATATATATAGAGATTTTTTGCACGACGTAACTAATTAGTGGTACTTAGGAATATTGTTGCCGTGGATCGTAACTTCACATTCCCGCACGCAATCTGGTTGCTATGAAAACAAAAGAAATCTCCGTGCGGTAAAAATTACAAAAGCACAAGTGCCGTAAGTAAAATCACCATAATACAAGCCTTTATGGAAGACCGGAACCAAGGCCCCCTAGTTTGTGGCGATTTTAACAGGACAAATATTCAGTCCCCATAACAACCAACACATGCGAATCACTTTCTGAAATAAACATGTATCTTCAGTAATCTATATAAGTTACATAATATTTTCACCTATTATTAATATAATTAAATTGGTATAAATAATCATCGTGCAAAAAATAGCATGCAATACTCGTGCCGTAAGCGCATAACGGATCTCGGAAATTGATCCGTATGCACCGCTTACGGCACTTGTATCGCAATATAGGCCTACTATTACTGTGGGCTTCCTTTCTTTCTTTAGACCACGTTGTTCCAGTCTTCTTCTTTGGTTTTTCCTCTCGGTCAACTTGCCATTTGTGAATTTTGGTCCATAAGAATTCCCGGCTTTGAACATCTTCTGGTGTATTTTCTGCCAGTTTCAGATCCACTTCAAAGTGTCTGTTTTCGTAGAATTCGACTGTTTGTTTTGCAAGTCTGTCTGGGTTCATTCTTTTAAAGTGTCCGTAGAATCTCAATCTGCGTTTTCTAATGTCACTATGAATAGAATATTATAAGATAGGTAGAATATTATAAGATAAACGATCGTGATTGGTCTCTATCCGAAGAATTGATTAACTTTATTGGTCAATATCAAACATGCTACCGTACCGATGGATATGTAGAAATGTTAGCTGGGCTAGTATATTAATGACGCGTCATCACAGGATATATCTCCAATGAATGACATTAACAGCTGTTGCGAGGTTGCCAAGTTTCTGTGGTTTGGATTCCCCCCAGCAGGTGTCCTGTCATCTAGACTTAACAATGTCTAGTTTGCTAGGTAAATGTCAGGTCCAAGAAACAACAGAATTCTGTGTTGCATGTGCCAAGTTACATTACATATGTCTAAACTACCCAATGCAATAATTAACTTGGGCCCTAACTGCGGACATTTTGCCCAAATTAATTCTAACTGATATCAAGTCCGATGTTCGGTGCCCCAAGGACATAAGTTAACATTCAGTATTACAGAAGGCCATGGTAACTGTTATGACTCGAAATTATCTTCATTTGTCAGTTATAATGTACTAGCTTAAAAGACCCGGCATCGCCCGGGTTTTGTATTTTGTAATTGGAAATTAGCTTATGAAGGATTTTCAATTTTAAAATCTAGGTCCTTATATAGGCATTTATAATTTGAAATAGGAAGAACGACTTATTACACTCAAACTATTCCCTCAGAAAACGCTTGATATAGTTTTTTATGGCTCATAGAGGATCTAGAATGTTGCATCCCATCGCTTGTACAGTGCACAGCAAGCCTGGTAGAGGTTTAAATAAGAAGAAACAGAAATTCCTCTAACATAAAATTGTAATATCGAGGCGGGAAATTTCCCACTCTTATGTTACCATAAAGCCTTCATACTTTTCTCTCCAAAAACCTGCGATATAATATAATAATATACACATTACCATACCTCGTTTTGTTTTCTCTATGTTCAGGGTAGAGAAAGTTATGTGATTCCATTATTTTAGTGGATTTCATTCTGTAATATTTATTTATAACATGAATTATTTTGATAACTTCTCTTATATGTCAAAAGTGCATTTCATTTGTTTCTTCCAAGCCCACCTGATACCATTTGGCAACAATATATTCCGTGATTTGGAATTGATAATTCTATGTAAAAAGGGATTAAGTATTTTCAAAAACATTTAATTTTTGGCATTTAGAATCAGAATTTTTCAAAATCTTTTCTTAGTGAGCACCTACATTATAAAACGAAGGCACTGTCAAAATTCCAAGTCTCTACCTGTTATAGTTTAGGCTGTACGTTGATTCCTGTCAGTCAGTCATTCATTCAGTCAGTCAGGACAAAGCCTTTTATATATATAGAGATATATTTTACATACATAATCTTTGTTACTTCGTGAATTTTTCCTAGGTTATTACTAAAAGTGAAGCATGGGGTCACTTGTCAACCCGTTTGCCTCTGAGTCGGTATTGTTCGTCTGCGAGTTTTGGGCCTAGAATTATTATTATTATTATTATTATTATTATTATTATTATTATTACTAGTTCCCACACCCTGCGTGCTGATCAATCACTCCGCCCGCAGGTGAAGATCGCCGAGTCATGCTCCTGATTATCAGTCTAATGAATGATTCACACAGCCCCCCCTAAGTTCACCCTCAGCGATTGATTCCGGATTTATCACCTGCCCAAGTGTTTCACCTTGATCAACTGGGGACCCTCGTTAGGAAAAAAAGATTTCAGAAAGTGTCTGGCAATCCCACTCGTAATCTCGAGAGGGATTTATTAAGACTATTCCAGGAATAAAAATGTAACGGATTATACAAAGAATAATTACTTTCGTGCTTTGTTATATAAAAACAAAATTAACAGCTGCGAGATCACGGCATACTATGAATCAACCATCCATGAATCGATTCGAGTTACCATGTTGCAAACCAGTGCTACCAATGGTGCATATAAGACATAGTTAACTTCATTCAGGTAAGCTAACAGCAAAACAGAATAAAAGAAAACGAACTGGCTTGCACCGAATCGAAATTGTGTTTTAATCAATGTGCATTTCTATTATTTCAATTTCCACACAAGTTATGTTGTATAAAATAATCTGTTTTCGTGCTGCTTAATGGCAGCATGTGACGTATTAATCACTGCACGTTGACGCTAACGTGTCCAGTAACGAGCTGGCGATTTTATCATAAAAAATCCCTTCCTCATATTAATATTTTATAAGATAAACGATCGTGATTGGTCTATATCCGAGGAATTGCTAAACGTTATTGGTCAATTCCAACCCCCGCACGGCCAGAGGCTGTCGAACTCTTGGTAAATTTCAGAGAGAAGTTAACATATTAATTCTAAACCATGTAATTTAGTTTTGTTTTTCATCGTAGTAACTAGAAATCTTAATTGGAGCTCTTTTTGATATTTGTAACCCGTAGCCTCACTTCTTGTAACTATACGTTTTTTCTCTTTAGTATTAGTTAGTATAATTTTTAATATCTTAGGCTATAATCCTAATTATTTTCTTTAGTATTTTTATATTTTGTAATTTAATCTTGTAATTTAATTTTGTAATTTTCTTTTGTAATTTAATGTTTTATAGCACTCTAGTTTATAAATTATAACAATGTTTAGTTCTTGGTATTTAAGTATTAAGTATTAATTAATTATCTGTAATATTATGTATTTGTGTTATGTAATTGTAATGTAGTTTTTTTTTACTGGTAGAGCGGAAGAGAAGGCCAAATGGCTTTAGCTCTGCCAGAATAAATAAACAGAATAATAATAATATCAAACACGCTGCACAACAAAATAAAGCAACATATTATATGTGTTTCTTCCATCACCAGGAAATGTGATGTGAAAATTGGTGACGATTTCCTCTTACTTTTAATGCTACTTTAAGAAAATTTCGTTTTTCGCGATTTTCTGGAAAATGACTCGAACGATTTTGTTCAAATTTTGTACATGAGGTGCTCACATACATATATTTGATTTGACTTGGGCTTGAACCCACTACCTTTGGCACAGCTCTCCCAAGCCGACTCGAAATATGGAGATTAATAGCACGTACATTACTCAGACTGCTTGCTTTGTGCGTTCAGAATTTTATTGCCTACATCGACTGCTATTCATTCCCCACGCTCTTGGATACAAGAATACAAGAATACAGAGCTGCGGTTGTAGTCGGATCCGGAAGGCGTATCTTTCCCATAATGCACTCGGAAACGTTTTATTGCAGTAAATCAAATACAAGATGCACCCTATGGGATCACCACAAGCTTCCTGCGGACTTCCTGAAGACCGTGACATTGCTGCCAATACAATGAAATCAAAATTACCTCTTAAAAAGTATAAACACTCTAGGATTATGTAAATATTATTCCAGTGCGCAGGAAATGCTTGCAATTTTCCCTCCCATCTCACAACAATCGAGTATGTAGATTAAAAAGGATAGGGAGATCGATGACAAAACACGGCGTCCCCAGTACAAGATGGCCGTGATTAATCAACAGATATTGTGCCACATGCTATCCAATAATATTGTTAGACTTTTGAAAGCGAATCCTGGGTCAATACGCATGATTTGTTCACTCTGTAGCGTGTAATGTATAATTGAAATTCACGAGGTTTCAGAGCAATATAAGCAATCATCAAGTGTAATCATCAGTGGGCTCTAAGTGTTAAATCAATGAGGAAAATTTCAGTGGGATAACTGGTGTCCATGAATGATAATGGTAACACGCAGATAAAATTCCTCATATTTACAGACATTTGTGCTCAGTAGCAGTGAAAACATTAATAAGATACGTTCTTAATTACTAAGATCTCATAATCTCGTTTACACTTAATCCGATTCCATTAGTTACAGATGCATCTCCTAGAAAAAAAATGTCTTAATCATTTGGTAAATTGTTTTCTACGCAGTCCGTCGTCGCTTTATAAATTGAGAACTTTATTTAGGCCTACATGAGTATCCTTACGTAAATCTTATGGTTTTTCTTATGTTCTGGAGGAACTATTCCCGTCTTAAGTTGGGCGTATCCAACAGACCTGCCTATGAGCATTAAAGGGTTCGATAGCCATTCTGAGGTACCACTCAGGGCCGTCGCGTGGTTTGTTGGCGCCCGGGGCAAGATTTCGTCAGGCGCCCCCCCCCCAAACTCAATCCCACGTGCACCCACCCGACATTCCACCTATCTGTAGGGATTCAAACACAAACACACAGCGAACGACGTGACGCGACACTATCAAATAGGCCTACATATAAACATTTGGGATTAAACACGCAATGAGCGACGCGACTTGGGCCGACGTGGACTGGACAAGTTCTAAGCCGCATCGCGTCCAGTTGCTCGTTAGCCAAGTTGCGCGTCGGGTTGTGTCGCTGTCTGTGTTTTTGTGCCCAAAAGAGACACCTAATCGGATTACCTTACAAAAATACCAGAAATAAAATTATTTAAATTTTTTTATAAATTGTATTGAAAATCAAATTAATACAAGTTTAGTAATGTTAGAAAATCTTAACAATCATAAAAAATACTATCGGCGTTATTAATGGACTACAAATTAATAGTGTGGGAAACCTGGATACATACATTGAATAGAATATAGAAAAGGGAACCGCGTTTATCAAATTAGGACAAGGTACTAAACATTAAATGGCATTCGCCTGGTTTTTGCACGAGCAAATGTCGTTAGAATTTCCATCAAGTTTATTTTTTGTGCTTCGTCGTTTTCAATGGACAAAAAGGCCAGAGAATTCAGTCTCTCCTGTGACGTAGTTGATCGTAAATATGTCTTTATAAGGAAATATTTATTTTGGGATAACTTAGTACAAATATAGGCCTAAAGTTATTGGTGTCAAATATTTATTTGATCAATTAAAACATACAACGTAATATTCAAAATTCAGTTATACCTAACTTTAAAAAATATGTTATGTACATCCTACTTATTTTTTCAAAGTTTGTTGTTTTATTTTTGCCGTTGCCACGGCGCCCCCTGGTCGCGGCGCCCGGGGCGATCGCCCCGCCCGCCCCGCCCACGCGACGGCCCTGGTACCACTTGTATGGAACCTGAAATAATCTTTTATACCCGAGGGTAAATTTCTTATTGTATGATCTATTAATTTATTGATTCATCTTTGAGTACTATTTATATACCATGTTGCTCTACTGTTGATTGTTTCACCTACGAGTACTTTTTGCTTTTTTTTGTTTGTTATCTGCCATAAGTTATAACTTCCTATTGTGTAATCTGTTCTGTTTATCGTTAATATTCTTGTCTAGATAATAACCTTTGTCTTTTCGGCAGCTTTGTGTTAAAAAATGAGAACTTTTATTTACGTTTATAGAAACCGTTTAATCCATTGAAAATTTCCTCGGCCATTTCAAACGTATGACCCACTGGTAATTTTATCTGTTGAAGCCTTTAGGTAGGGTTAGGATGTGTATGAAATGTCATATTTTTATCTTGACCTCATTTTCTCGTCGCAAACACAAATTAAACACGAATTGTTATCCTAATTGGATCGTTTTTATTTTGCATATAAAGTCATAATTTGGTAATTTTTGTGGTCTTGGTCATATTTTAGCCATATTTGTAATTTAACGTTATATTTCAGTAATAAATTCGGTAAAGGAGCACTAAACGGTTGAGTTAAATTTGAAAGTTATGTCATTAATTTAATGTTTATGCCCAATTAATAGGTAAGTTAATTTTAAAATTAATACAATCGTTCATATTTTATAGGGATACACTTGATATAGAAAATATTTGGAGCTGATGAGACGAGAAACAGGAGCAAATTTTCTGAAAATGGAAGTTCATCACAACTAAAACTGTAAATCACCAAAATTGTTAAAAAGTGATTATCTGATTGAATTCATGTGATGTAAGAATTGAGTGCCTTGAAACGTTTTAAATTTTAACACTTATTTTTTGAAAATACGTAATTTTATTAGGTAATATTTAGTAATTTTTAAGGGCACATTTACAGTCATATTTTCCACTTTTTTAGAACATAAACATCCGAACCCTGTTCTATTTTCTAAGTTGGAATTCATTTTTCTTCGCACAGTATTTTTATCACAAATGACGAGTCTGATGCTCCAGACGGTTCCAGGAATTTAAATGGAATACGTGTGAAGGAAGATTTCAGCCGAATTTTATGAATAATGTGAAGATTGCAGAGAAGTGGAGGGTAATGACGTGTGAACAGATAGGAGGGGGCCGTGGCTAAGAGAGAGCAATTCAATGAACAGATCAAGGAAAACCAGAAGCAAGGAAGAACGAAACTAAGAAACGAAAAAAAGAAAATTAAAATATAAATCTTAGCCTACACACGGTCAGTCTGAAAGAATTTACACAGTCCAAAAAAGAACTTTTTGTTTGTTGTCTCAGATGTTTTACCGGATTTCGGCTATACTTAGTGTGCTTATTCCACATATGTAATACCAGCTCTACTTTTTTATAGATTTTATTCGTGAACTTTTAGTCTAGCGAAACAAAATCTTGCTTGATAATATAGCTAGTGAAGGTTCTTGACCATACTTTGGACACGTAGGACGAAAACTAAAAGCTGGATTATTTTTGACCCTCAAATTGACAGCTCATAAGTCGTAAACGACTGTACAAATATGTGATATAAATCTTTTGAAAGACCCCATGTTATATTGTTAATGTAATGTTAGTGTGTTGCTTTTTTCTTCACGTGATTTAGAAGCTAAAAATAGGCAGTATTTTTTTATTTAACTTATATCAAACGTAAAATGGGATAATATGCATAATGGTAATACCATATCTCACAAACTAAAGCTGATAGGGCAAAACTAATGGCATATTTGGCATCAGCGATCTAAATATATCAAAGAATAAGTATAAATTCTAAGTCAGAAAAATGCCTGTTGGTTTGGGTTATCATTCTACTGTGATCTAATAGTGGTTTACTATGTGTCAGTTGTTGGGAGCGGAGTATGGCCTATGGTCGTGGATCTCCGTGGGTGGTGGTGGGCCAAAAAAAAAAAAAAATAAAAAAAAAAAAATAAAAAAAAAATAAAATAAAAAAAAAAAAAAAAAAAGTGGTTTACTATGAATCCCAGACCTTAAAGCACTTACGAGTTTGTATTATAAGTCGCCACTGGGTTGGTATCTCATTTTGAGAACACCTGGTGGTGTACTGGGTTATGGAGAATTTAATGTTGTACCGGAATGTTGCCATAGTAGCTAAATTGGAAAGAGCAGCGGCACGGAGAGCCGAAGATCCTGGTTCAAATCCCAGCTATGGAATCGGATTTTTCTGTCTGACTTTACCTTTCTAAAAAATATATAGAAATAACAAGAAATTAAGATAGCTGTAGAAAGGAAGCATGAAAGAAAGATATAAAAAAAGAAATAAGTAAATAACGAGGAAGAAAGAAGAGATGTAAAGTTAAAATTATTAATATATTACCATAAAAACAAACCTAAATTTATTTCCTACAGTCATTTTCAAAATACAAGAAGAAACGCCATCTTTCGTTTCGCTGAATTAAAATGTAAGACGACCAAGGGGCAATTACATGGTCAAAACTATGGTTTGAAATTGTATAAAAATGTTAATGCTTAGTTCCCTGAATATGTAAATTACAATCTTAAACATTTTAAGAGGAAAATAAAAAAGTGATTAGATAATATTAACAACACACTTTAATTTTGTTTGGTCTTTCAATGTTTCAGTCCAATTTATTCAATTTTTTGTTGTAAATGCTATTTTTACCACTGGATAAGGCTAATAATTATTTTTATTTACATGTTCTCATAAATTTAGTATTTTTCGCGTACAGTATAATGTGAAGTGTTATGTAATTATAGTTATATTAATCTACTATATCCCTTAAACTCGAGAGATGCTCATATAGGGGCATGTTTGGTTTCATTTGTTTTTACTTGTATTAAATATGTAATAATGATAATAATGTAATGTAAGTAAGAAATGTTAATAAAAAAATGGAAGCAGAAATTAGAGACAGAAAAAATGAAGATAAAAAGAAGTAAAGAGGGATAAAGGAAATATAGAAAAACACGAAATAGGAAAGAAAGATAAGAATAGCCGAAGAGGAAAGGTCAGAAAGAATTAAAGAAGACAGGTCTACTTATAAAACAAAAGGAAACAGGCAAGAATTGAAAAAGAAATTACTGTATATAAATGATTCGCGTGCAAGTGTTAATAAATATAATGCTTCAATTCTTTTGCTCTTAACTTTTAATCTTCGAATTAATTATTGCTTGAAAAGCCGCGGGCACCTGCTAGTTTATAATGCATATTATCCAATCCGTGGAGAAAATTTAATCAAAATCTTTAAAAACATAGAAATAGCCATCAGTTACACATAGGGTGGCCATTTGTAAAATGTCAGAAAGGAGGACACACATCTTCGGTAATCTAGCATAGTATAACTTCGGGCATGGACGGCTGGATAGCAGAAATTACATGGTATAACCCTGACTAATTTTACTTAATAATTGCATTTATATAAAATAAATGATTTTACACTGCAAAAATATATTTTCATCTCTATTTATGAATGTACAATGCAATGAATGTACAATACAAATGGAGATTTGAACAACAATCAACAGTACGGCCAACGCCACGTACTGCACCAAACCAATGATAGTACGGTATCATCGTATGGACAAGCGTGCCAACCTTAGGAATAGATTCCATGGCAGGAACGTACGGGAAAATACAAATTTATTTAATACGCTTTACCGATCCATCAGAGTCTCGAAAAGGAGGACAAATCAACGTCCGGCATAAAGCCGCGCCGGATGGAGGACTGCTTATCCAAAAGCCTTACAGTCCGGCCAAAAGCCGGACGTCTGGCCACCCTAGTTACACATGAAATAAATCTTCCATACACGGGTTGTTAACATTTAACTGTCCACGTGGGCCATGTAAAATTATAATCACAGTTTCATTTGTTTCCAAAGCCCACTTGGAATTTTAAAACGGGAAATTTCAATTAAACATTACATACGAAATAATTTGAGAACAGTAATAAAACAGAGGATAAAAAGACAGTTGGCAATATTCATTGTGTTGGTTCCTGTAGCGATACTAATGCATTGTGATTAAATATTCAGCGCTACAAAAAGGGTTGGTAAAAAATACACACATAGCATATGACGTGTGGTAGACTTTCTCTTAGAGATCCAATCAAATTCTGTCTGCTAATTTATTGAAGAGCACTTTTCCCTTTGTTAATTTATATATCTGGATGGGAATCACTCCGAATATCATAAACATGGATGTATTCACATAAGAATAACACATTCCTATATCCTACATCTTAAATATATGATACTAGTTTAAAAGGCCCGGCGTCGAACGGGTTTTTTATTTTGTAATTGGAAATTAACTTGTGAAGGACTTTCGATTTTTAAATTCTAGGCCCTTATGTAGGTATTTATAATTTTAAATAGGAAGAACGATTTATCACACGCAAACTATTCCCTCATAAAACGCTTGATTTAGCTTTTTATAGCTCATAAAGGATGTGGAATTTTGCATCCCATCGCTTGTACACAGCAAGCCAGGTAGGGGTTCAAATAAGAAACAGAAATTCCGGTAGCATAAAATTGTATTCTCTTTGAGGAATATTTATTTCTCACTCTCATGTTACCATAAAACCGTTTTGGGGGTGAAATTAAACACAAATGCAATATCCCTTTCATACTTCTCTCTCCAAAAACCTGCGATATACTAATATATATATATATATTACCATACCTCGTATTGTTTTCTCTATGTCCAGGGTAAAGAAAGTTATGTGACTGCATTACTTTCGTGGATTATATTCTTTAATATTTATTTATAACATGAATGATATAGATAGCTTCTCTCATTTGTTAAACTCCCATTTCATTTATTTCCAAACCCATCTGATACCACTGGCAACAATATGTTCTGTGATTTGGATTTGATAATTCTGTGTAAAAAAAAAAAGTATCATGCCTCCTCTAAAACATTTGATTTTTGGCATTTAAAATCAAAATTTTGCAAAATCCTTTCTTAGTGAGCACCTACATTATGAAACGAAGGTACTGTCAAAATTCCAAGTCTCTGCCTGTTATAGTTTAGGCTCTACGTTGATTCCTGTCAGTCAGTCAGTCAGTCAGTCAGGACAAAGCCTCTTATATATATAGAGATTATCTGTAAAGTTGTAATAATAATTAGGAAATACCTTAAAGTTCAATCAGGTCCTATTTTTTGGAGCGATAATTCACAACTGACAAAAACGCCACTTGTAACGAAATTCGCGCTAGAAATAATTAATTTACGTCACTTTGACGTCAGACACGAGGCAATACTTCTTGTAGATGGTGTTTTACATCAGCATTAGCTTGCATTGGAGACAAATGACTGATTCCCTTTATGTTTTGGTACATTCCACAGACAGACCACACACGAATCTTTATCTGTCCGTTCCCAGGCGGCCTTTCTTTTAGGAAGAGCCATAAATATGTTCTCTCGCGAATATGGAATTCCTCACGTTGCCATGACAACGCTAATGTACTCGGCCGCCTGTGAGTTGTTTCAGTCTGCGAGATATCGATACTTGAATTATCTGATGTGAAGCATTACTAACTCTACCCAGATTATCGATCTTGGTTTATTATCTCGTTTCAAAAGTGGATGCATCGGGGAATTGCGCATTCAGTTGCATCAGATGTGGTTACCAGGCAAAACTTAGCCTATATCCGGGGTTTGTATTACAAATTTAAAAAAAAAAATTAATAATAAGATAAAAATAAAAAAAAAGGAAAAAAATATTATTTCACCCATCGTAGGCTACTTAGGATTCTATTAAATATGTACCTGTTCTCTTTACTGTTACGCAAAAGTTCTTTACAACAGATTTCTGGTAAATGATTTCACTGTAAAAAGAATATGCATCTATATTTTATAAAAATTTCAATCGCACATGGTTTTGCATTTCTCCACTTTGAGGTAAAATTGTCTGACTTTATTATGTTTTAAAAAATTGGCTAATTATTTAAGTTTTTATTTAAGTTTTTAATATAAGCAGGTTGTTTACAGAAATAATAAAAACTGTTTGGTTTGTTCACCTTATTTTCGGGGATTTATGCTGTGATAGGATACTTAGCTCGAGCTAAGCGAGGTCCTGTTTTACATCTACCATTCCACATTTCCACATTTCGTCTGTTTGCCTGTAAATTCGTGTTTGGTGGCCGTTTTAGCTTATCAACAGAATATTACAGGAGAAAAATTCCTCTGACACTTGGATTTGAATGCAGGACCTTTGACTATCCGTGCCAATGCTCTACCAACTGAGGTAAGACAGAATTGACTTCACAGCGCCAGATGGAACCTCTCTCCTATGACTGATTGCCCTAATGGTCTACCTCACTGACAGACAAGTTGTGTCATATGCAGTACTGTGAGGCACACTAATTAGTGATTTTTGTGACCGGGCTTCCACTGTTATTGTACAGTTAATATTCAAGATGGATATATAAGCTTTCATGAACCACAGATTATTGTCTCTGTTGGACCATTAGGGCAATCAGTCATAGGAGAGAGGTTCCATCTGGTGCTTAACTCAGTTGGTAGAGCATTGGCACGGATAGCCAAAGGTCCTAGGTTCAAATCCTAGTCTTAGAGGAATTTTTCTCCTATAATATTCTTATGTGAGACAGTATTAAATAAGAAAGAATAGAGGAATTTACCTACAAAGTATATACATAGAGGCCATCTGCAACTAATTTCACAATTTTCATTTATAAGGCACTTTAATATTATAGGAGAAAAATTTAACTCTGGCGTAGCTTAGTTGGTAATTGCATTGGCACGGATAACCAAAGGTCCTGGGTTCAAGTCCCAGTGTCGGAGGAATTTTTCTCCTATAATTTTATCATGTAAGGTCCAACAGAGACAATAATCTGTGGTTCATGAATGCATACGCATACATCTAATTTGATCAAGAGGAGATCTTAGTTCCTTTTTGGACGCTCACACAGATGAGCCCTCAGCTTTGGAATATGTCCCTTTGGAATATCCAATCTTTTATTAACAAACCCCGCATGATACCAGTCTATTGCTTATTGTAGATGTCCTTTGTACAAACACAAGTTATATCGCGTATGAATAGGATGTCTTGTAGCGCCACGCCTATAGCGAGCAGTGACAATGTGGTCCACACAGCATCCCCTCCAAACCAAAGCAGCTTCGGTCCGCGATGCATAATTAACGTTAATGGAAGCCACCCTAGCAGACTGCAACCCGCCTAGCAATGCTATCGATCTCGCTTCTCCTGTTTCTCGCATTCATATCGATTCTCTTTCATATCGCAGATGCGTTGTGATTTTGTCTTTTTTATACAGGAGGCTTTGTCTGCATTTTCTGTAATAAGAGGAAGTGTTTGCCCGGCCACGCAGAGATCTCACATTTTTAAACATGGATGGAATGCACCTCGAAGCAGGATTTCAAATTTTCTTTTTTGTTTGCGAGTTATGAGAGAGAAAATGACAGAAAACGTGATTTTTTGCGGTATCCAAGTACCGGTTTTGCCTTATAAATAGACTAGCTTAAAAGACCCGGCGTCGCCCGGGTTTTGTATTTTGTAATTGGAAATTAACTTATAAAGGATTTTCAATTTTAAATTCTAGGTCCTTATATAGGCATTTATAATTTGAAATAGGAAGAACGACTTATTACACTCAAACTATTCCCTCAGAAAACGCTTGATATAGTTTTTTATGGCTCATAGAGGATATAGAATTTTGCATCCCATCGCTTGTACAGTGCACAGCAAGCCTGGTATTGGTTTAAATAAGAAGAAACAGAAATTCCGGTAACATAAAATTGTATTGCTTTTGCGGAATATTTTATTTCTGACCCTAATGTTACCATAAAACCGTTTCGGGGATGAAATTAAACAGAAATGCAATATCACTTTCATACTTCTCTTTCCAAAAACCTGCGATATAATAATATACATATTACCATACCTCGTACTGTTTTCTCTATGTCCAGGGTAGAGAAAGTTATGTGACTGCATTATTTTCGTGGATTTCATTCTTTAATATTTATTTACAACATGGATTATATTGATAGCTTCTCTAATTTGTCAAAGTCCCGTTTCATTTATTTCCAAACCCATCTGGGACCACTGGCAACAATATGTTGTCATGTGAACTGTGATTTGGATTTGATAATTAATTAATTTAAATTCATAACGATAGTTAAACATTTAATTTTTGGCATTTAAAATCAAAATTTTGCAAAATCCTATCTTAGGGAGCACTTACATTATGAAACGTAGGTACTGTCAAAATTCCAAGTCCCTACCTACTATAGTTTAGGCTCTGCGTTGATTCTCTGTCATTAAGTCAGTCAGTCAGTCATTCATTCATTCAGTCAGTCAGAAGAAAGCAAAGTCAAACATATATAGAGATATATGCATATATGTACCACAGATTATTGTCTCTGTTGGAAATTACATGATAATATTATAGGAGAAAAATTCCTCGGACACTGGGACTTGAACCCAGGATCTTTGGCTATCCGTGCCAATGTAATTAGCAACTGAGCTACGCCAGAGTTAAATTTTTCTCCTATAATATTAAAATGCCTTATAGATGTTGATTGTGAAATTAGTTGCAGATGGCCTTGCTCTGCTACGTAAAAGAAAGAGCATTGCGGAAAACGATTTTTTACAACATAACACTTCAGTCTGTCGATCGTTTCCATTTTGTTAGCCCGCTCTGCTTGATTCACTTCTTTATAATATTACGGGACGCAGACATCTGATTTTTTTTACACAGACGGACGGATGGGAGATTATGATGGTGGGCCTAAATGGGAAGACACTGTAAGAGTTCGACGAAGTACTATATTTAATTGATACTGTCTAAAAATTGATTTTAATCGCTTTTGTGTGTTTTTCACTGGTGGGACACAATACGCCCTTTACACAAGTTAGCAAGTGCTCTGAAGGGACCATTTCGTAACTTAGAGGCAATTTCTACCGGTAGCTGCTCTCGAATGCACTCTATGAGAAGTACGGCTTTTTGTTTGGAGTGGATGTGATTGGATATCGTCATTCAATGCGCGCAATTACGCCACAAGAATGCATTGTGTGGCAGAAACAATGGGCCGGCGATCTGGCTCTACAGCATTCAATTGTTCTTGTAAAGATGGTTTGGAGATTTATAGTTAGTTCTGGGAGGCGAAGCATTAAAGGTACTTTAAAACATTCCAAACGAAATATACAATTTCTTTACTTTTCTTTCAAATGAAGCTAATATGAGCTTCTCTGACTACATTTTTAAACCTACACACGATCTCCATGTGTTACAAATTGCAGCCAGCATGGTATTTTCTAAGGTTACTTGGTGAACGGGGAAAATGTCTGTGTGTCTGTACGTGCGACAACTCGGATACGCTTTATCAGACTTTCATGAAACTTAGTACACGCACTTATGAAGTCCAAAGATAGAACGCTATTGATGCAGGAGCAAATCGGTTGACCGGTACGGAGTTGAGTTTAGTTTTTTAGTTTAATGTCGCATCAGAATTTCTGCAGACTATGTACCTCAGTTCTTTAAAATATTTATTTACAACAATCGTACAGGTACATTTTTTCTAAGTAAAAATCTTTTTAAACAAAAGCTAACTTACGTGTTATAAACGGTATAAAATTTTTAAGGCAGTCATAAAAAAATGTCACATTAAGAAATTCATTTCTTTTTTCTATCCGTCGGAAGAAATAGTTTCTCAATTTTGATCTAAAGAAACAAATAAATTCATATCTAAAAACTGGGGTGTTAAAATAAAATTTGAAACTATAATTGAAGGGGTTGGCGGACCACCCGACCGCTGCGTCATCTACCATAGGCAGATGGCAGGATTATGTTACATATTGTGAAAAGCTTCACAGCTGTATCTGTATTTTTGTGGGAGAAGATACATTTTGAATATGACAAAATAAAATGCAAATTGAAGCTGAAAAACAGGCGATTCAAGTCTGCATGTACTGAGGTTTAAAAATGGTGTTAACAGCGCCTGTTCCAAGCTTACAAAAGGCGTAAAATTTTGCACAGGTATACTTTAAGGTATGCGTGATTATTTTACACTAAATACAAAATGTCAAACCAACCTTTGAAACTAGAATTCATTGCGCACGATTTAAAAACACAGAAATGCTCGTACAGTAGTTGGCTTTCATACCAGTGCAGTGTTTTGCCTTGTTGTGTTGTGCGGGTAGGCTAGTTGCACGTTTGCAGGCGCACACCCAAACATTTCTTCACTGGAAGTTTGTTCACCGCCAATACAATGTCTGTGGCATCGAAGTCTGCAGAGATTTTTACAACACAGTGACCAATGGAATAAGGCCTTGTACAGCAAATACAGGAGAGAAACTGCTCCAGATCTTGACGATGAGATCTCAACAGAAGCAACGAAACCTGGCGAATCCATAACTGGATTCAAAGAAGGGCGCCCATATGATATTTTCTAGGAGGGGCTATTTTTTTAATTTATTTATTGTTTGTCGCTTTAACTACTTAGACCACTTTCTAACATTATATTAATAATATAATAAGTGCAATAATGACATAGGAAGAAAATAATTTCGGGGAAAGTCGAAAGTGCCGGGGGTTTCGGGTGTGGAATACCCCCAAAAAAGGAGGGTCGGGGGTCCAGCCCGGAAATTTTTTAAATATTGAACTAACGAAAATCACATTTTACGCTATTTTAGCACTGAAAAACTAGTCAGCAAATTTGTTTACCATACTCTAACGTAAACGTAAACAATAAATCGTTACGTAAGTTATAATACTTATTACTACGAGTATTTATAAGAAAAGTTAAATATCACGTGGAACATTGGAAATAATAGCCTACTCATTATGTTATAAAAAAAACAAAATAACTGCTATATCTTATTTGACACACCAACAAAACTTGTTTAATTTAATTTTTTTTAAATACAAAAATAGAATTTTAGGTTTTTATTTTTAGGGTTCCAAACCCCCTACAACCCCCTTTCTTAATCCACTGTTGATTCTGCTTCCATGTTGTCGATTTGGTAAAACATCTGCAAACTTTTTATGTCTCTACTGACTTTAAAATAATTGTCCTAAAAGAAAATCACCTGACTGTAATTAATAATATAAATTTTTATCCATTCCCAGAGAGCTAGGGGGGCCGCGGCCCCCCTCCCCCGAGTATGGGCGCCCATGATTCAAACCAAAAACTGATGAAGAATGTCGACTCTATATACAAAAGCTAGCATACCCACTACAAGATTTTATCGAAAAGGGCTCGAAGGATTTTGTTCAAATGTTGTACGTAAGATGCTTACCAGCTGAAACATTTGTTTGAAACATTTTTCAGAAAAAAATTCTCTGAAGGGTAGTTATAAGTCTGCATGAGAACAAGACATATTTATACTTAAGAGCAAGAGATTGCCTCGTGGGACGTGAGTCACTTGTTCTGTTGTTTTAATTCCGCGCGCGCGTGTGTGGGGCGACGTTTTTACGCGATTGCACAATGCACAAGTGGGGGGCAACTGCCAAGTAATTGCGATCCTGGTTTTAATCTCCACTTGGCGACATCGGGAGGTTAATTCTGCAATAGGGAGACTTCTCTACAATAAAACTGATTTCTCCCAGCTCTGATTAAAAACGACAGACTCATAGAATTTCTGTAATTGCCAAAAAAATGTTTTCTATTCTGTACATACAGGGTGTGGCAAAAATGTATGTGAAGAATGTCTTTGAAATCTTCTAATGTTTCTGAGTTTTGCCTGCATTTGCAGTTATGGCAAAATGGATGTTAAGGGAACCGGATTTTTTAAAATCTTGTAATATTTCTGAGTTTTGCTCTAGTTTGTACGGACATTCACGCGGCCCGGATCTTAAAGACGGCGACCTGTCGGGTGAGGGTGTCTCTAAGAATCACATATAACTTCTTTGATCAAAGATATCGAGGGGCTCCTCGGGTAGGTGATCAGCACAATGTCGGGGCCATTTCTGAGACACACAAGGAGCGGATGATTTCGGCAGAATACATCCAGGAACCACAAAAGTTACCCCACATTCATCTCCAAGCTTAAGAAAAATCTCGGCAAAATTCCACCTAGGAAGTTTGTGCTTACTAGCAATCGAACCCGGCCCAACGCTATTGGTCTAGTGATCTTTACAAATAATTATTTTTTTACTCATATTAAATGTTAGGATTGACTTTAAATAATGGTTTTTCATTAAAAAAAAAAATGCCTGAACCAAGATGACATGTACCATGCATAAATATAAATATTGAAGTCCGCTAAATATAAATTTATGATCTTTTCATAAACATGTCTGTGTGTATGAAACTCGTCAACTCGAGTTGGTTTTATTAAGACTAGTCCACAAATAAAAATGTAACGGATTATACAAATAATAATTACTTTCGTGGTTTGTTGTATAAAAACAAAACTAACAGCTGCGAGATCACTGCATACCATGCATCAACAATTCATGAATCGATTCGAGATACCATGTTGTAACCAGTGCTACCAACGGCGCATATAAGACATAGATAACTTCATTCGAGTAAGTTAACAGCAGAACAGAATAAAAGCACACCAACTGGCTTGCACCGAATCGAAATTGTGTTTTTAATCAATGTACATTTCTATTACTTCAATTTCCGAACAAGTTATGTTGTATAAAATAATCTGTTTTCATGCTGCTTAATGGCAGCATGTGACGTATTAATCACGGCACATTGATGCTTACGTGTACAGTAACGGGCTAACGATTTTATCAGATAAAATCCCTTCCTCATATTAATAGCAAGCATTTTACAAGATAAACCATAGTGATTGGTCTGCATCCGAGGAATTGCTAAACGTTATTGGTGAATATCATACACGTGACATAGCCTATGAGTGGAATAGTCAGTCAGATATATTAGCCCTGTTTTCTGTATTTAGAGCAGTATTTACCTCTTTATACCCTCTGATATTAAAATAAACATACAACACACTGTGACATTGATATTTATGTATAGAACACTAAAAACATAATTAAAAATATATGTACAGATTAAAAATTAATCACAACTTACACAAATATGGCATATATGAAATTTATCAACTGTATTATGTAGCCTGCACTTTATTCATTGAGAAATGTTAGAAATGGTAGCGGTTGTTTACTGTATGAAATGGTCATATAAACCTGACAGGCAAGATGGTTTCCTGCATTTCATGTCATAACTACTCCACTAGATTTGGCCCAGGGCCAAACGCCTCGATACAAAATCAAAACTCTTTTTTCAGAGTAACGGCTATTGCAACCGAGGCAGCTAGAAATAACATTAACAAGGTATCAATTCAAGTCCGTCCCCAAACTTAAGGCCGCAGTTAAATATACTTTTCTATTCAACAGCAAGGTCCTTTTTTATTCAGTAGCATATATTGTTATTTCCTTTGTCAACTTCCGTTTTTCTCAACTATACTTGATCCAAGATTTATACGGAGGAAAAGTAAACAACCAAATGTGAAAGTACAAAGCACAGTTCACAAGAGTTCGTTTTTGAGACTGTTTAGTCGATTGGATTCAGTAGAGTCAATTGAGTTTTATTTTTTTTTATATTAAACGCCAAGGGTCCCGGTTTCGATTCCCAATGTTTTGTATATATTTACAATCTGTATCCTCTCGCCGTTGGACAAACCTTTCCTTTGAAGGCCCTGGCACGCAATTTTCTTCTATAATACAAATTATTAGAGGTTATGCCTATTACCTTTACTTACAATCATAGGCGTAACCAGGCCGACCATATGGGGGGGTTATAACATCCGCGGGGTCTGGGGGTATGGAATACCCGGGGTCCGGGGGTCCTCCCCCGGAAAATTTTAAAAATTAAGATGCAAAATAACGAGTTTTAAGCTTCCGGGGGCTTCCCCCGGAAAATTAAAAAAATTAAGACGCAAAATAACGAGTTTTAAGCTTCCCACGCTTTATACTTGTAATAAGTAATTTATGGGCAGACTTAAAAAATTATACAATTTTCCTTTTTTAATCAATGGGGGGGGGGTTCAAACCCCCAAACCCCCCCTCGGTACGCCTATGCTTACAATATGTGGTGTACTTCATCACACATTATGTAAATGAAAAGTACAACGAATTAATTAGTAGCTTATGTCACTTGTTTTCTTCAGAATCAACAAATTTGCCAAGGCAACGATAAAAACATATGAAATCTTGTTTGCTAGATATATGTTGTAGAACATGTAAGCCTATGATATAAATACGAAAGCAAGCAACTCACTTCACAGAACTTATGTTTTCACAATTACATAAGATATAAATAATTGTATGATGCGTGCGGAATGGAAGTAAACATCTGACTGAGCTTGTCGCTGGTGCGATTAACCAATGAAACGACAGGACACAGTTAGTCAAGGCAAATCTGTTGTTTACTTTTGCTCCCTACACATCTTGGATCAAGTATAGTACAAGGCCAACAGCAAAGAATTAGGCGTCGAACACACAAGAAGAAGAAGAAGAAAAAGAAGCAATAAGGGGAGGATGTGACTATTAATACCCTATAATCAAATTTATTAAGAAACGAATATATTTTCTCAAATTTAGTGTGATATTAAAATTAACACGAACAGATTTACTTTATTTTAAACACAGATTGTTTGCTATGCAGCTTGAACGCTATGAAAGCTTCGAGATTCCTTGTTCGATATTATACAGCAGTGTTATAATGAAATTATGTACTTTAATGACGTCATTATGATAGTGTCGTGTCACTTGTAATACTCGTACTACAGTTTGGTGGAACAAAGTGCTTTTAATTGTTTTAGAATTCTAAATAGCAAGATGTTCTGAAGATGACGCTAAAATATCGAAAGGCCTACAGAGAAAATAAAGGTAAAATATTAACATGACGTATTTAATAGATATTAACACTCACCCCTTCCAATGTTCCGTTCAAGTCTCGATGTAGATCCGTCCCTGGAATCAACAGACATCATAGTTATTCATTTGTTACATATGAAAACACTATATAGGGCTATCAGATTCACTATTCCTGATTTTATAGAAGGTATGAAATAAAACATTTTTCGTAAGTAATCACACTCGAGATTACGAGTATCATTAGATAAATATATCGACAGACTCGTCATCTCGAGTTGGATTTATTAAAACTATTCTATGAATCAAATGCATCGGATTATGTAAATATGAATAACTTTTTTACATGTATGGCCGAGATGGTAATGTCTTGGACTCGCATTCGGGAGGTCCCAGGTTCAAATCCCGTGGCCGGCTGACGTGGGTTTTTTTCATGTTTTCCCCAGTCGTAAAGGCAAATGCCGTATTGGATATTTACATACCATGAATCATCCTCACCATTTCATCCTGTGTCATATGCATTTAAATTAATATCATTTGAAATTTACTCCGTAAAAATACACCGACAATAGAAACAATTGACAAGCAATAGTCCCATGGCCTACCCTACTGTACAGACAAAGATTCGGGGTTAGTTTCCCATTCTACTGGATTCGTTAATTTTGTTTTTTACTCACGTAAAACGGCAAAATTTCATGTAATATTATTCTCCAGAAGTTTTAGAATCCATATAAGGGCACATTTTGTTTCTAAGAATATTTTAAATATGGGTAAAATCGGTAAGAAGTTCACAAAAAACTAACCTAAAATGGCGCTCAGAATGGAATCACAATAATACAGAATCAGCTGCTAGAAACAGCGCAGGTGCATGCTGGGAAGAAGCCGATGGGTCACGTGGTGCTGGAATCAGCTGCCAACGTGATAATGGTCAGACAACCCTCCGGAAGATATAATATGCCACATTTTCGAAACCGACAAACAGTGTATCGTACATTATTCTAAAATGCAAGGGCGCTTCGCTTCGGCTGCCGCCTCCGCTCGCGCACTTAACTAATGTGGTTAGTGTTTTGCATTATTTAGCTTTATGTAGAGGTTGCAGGACCGTATGGAACAGACCAATGACATGCAAGGTCGTTGGGAGCCAATGGGAGTGTTGGTCTGCAAGCCAGAGACCGCATACCAACGCCGAACATCGCGTGTTGAAATCCAGTAGAGTGGGAAACTAAACCCAAAGATTCCAAACTCCTGATATAGCCTCGAAGCTAAAAGGAATATAAACAGAGCTGAAATTTTAAAAAATCTGATGTGAAAGTCACATAACTTCCTCTGCCCAAATAAAAGTTAGGAGTATTCACATATCCTTGTACAGAAACGCAAGACACAACTTAACGCTAATTATACGATAAATACCTGATAACCTCTTCTTTGAAAATGATGCGACTAATAAAAGTGCAGACTATATAGCAAACAAAAACAAGTGACTGCAGACATTTATTGAAACTTCCGTCGTTAAGAATAATTTCCGAACTTTATCGAATATTTCCGTCCAATATGTCTTTCTCACTTCATTCTTATATAGAATAAGAGGCCGTGAAAGAGTGTGTATTCAATTGTTAACCACACAACACAAACTTTTTACAAACAGTGGGTGAACAGTAGGTGGCTTGTAACTGCCTTCAGAGAATTTTTTCGAAAAAAAGTTTCAAATAAAAGTTTTAGCTCTCACTATAAGCTACATTTGTGCAAAATTTAAAGAAAATCGTTGGAGCCGTTTTCGAGAAAATCGCGAAAAACGAAAATTTCTTCATGTAAAGTCCCCTTTAAAATAAGAGAAAATAGTCGCCAATCTTATCCTCACATCTTCAGAAGGTACCTGACCCAAATACGAAATTTTGTTTTCATACGATTTTCCGTTTTGGAGCTAGAGTGTTCACAGACAGACACACAGACATGTTTCCAAAAATAGTATTTTTGAATTCAGGGGGCCTTGAAACGTGTATATATGCTAAAAACTCAACTTCGAATTTTGGGGTCGAAAACAATACTTCCTCTACCTATAGTACCTATGGTACGGGCAGAGGAAGTAAAAATACTATTTCAGACGTGAATGAACAATGCTACCAACTGTGGCAATGAAGAACTCGTAACCTCCAAATTAAGGGAAGCTAATTTCTCAGAAAAAATACACTACTTTATTTGGAACTGACATTAATTGAAATTTCTAAGTTGAATGTTGAGAGAATCGAGACGGATGATGCATCCTATCAATCACTGCACACTGATACTATGACGATCTGACGTTTATTCCAGCCAAGGCCTTCTCTATTCAGAATCAACAATGGAATAAATTTACGTGGTTTGTCTAGGCCTTGCTTATTTCTGTTTCCTTGGCATGCGGTTTTAAAGACGCCTGATAAATGCATTGGGGGTAACCACATAATGTAACGGACCCCGTTGCGCTTTTGTTCTTGCTCTCCTCTGGGATGTGAAACGCATTCCGTGTTCCATATTGACTTTATGACGTCCTTTATGTCCCCCCCCCCCACTCCATTAGGCTTTATTTCGCTCTCGCTGATCCTCTTGAAATGGGCGTCTACAGTCCGGGCCTCGACTTACATTTATTAGGACTATTTAGCCAATAATCACAGAATTAAGCATGTGTGTCATTGTAAGCGAGATAGCCTATGGAGAAACAATCGATGCATCGTAATCAGGGCCCGGATTCTAATCACATGCCATCTTTTTAATGATGCTGCATAGACATTGCCAACTTGTAGATAAATCCTAATCATGGCCTCTAGATTATAGAAATGCATTTTTATTAGGTCATTTTTTGTCATTTTATGCAATTTTATATTTTTTAGGGCATTTATTTCAATTTTACATCATTATTTTGTCATTTTCGTGTCATTTGCTTCCTTATTTAGTCATTTTCATGTATATACATTGAGTGTATTAACTTTTTTTCGTCGCTAGCGGTGCTGTCTTTGAAGTGTTGTTTGTTTAATGCAAGAAGGAAAAGTTCTGCATTAAAGTGTTGTCATGTCTCAGTCGGAAATGAGAATCAAAGAAACACCCTCAATAAACAACAATATAATCCGGCAGACCACAAAAGGTTGTGCCGAATTTTGACTCCTCAGTGCCGGTATAAATTTGCGTGAGAAAAGAACATTCATAACATTACAGTTATTTACAGTCTTTACAATTATGTACAAACTAGTCTATAACTTTGTGTGTACAATAATATTTTTATATAAACAAAATATCAGTTTTTAGGTCATTTTTTTATATTTATTAAGTCATTTTCTTTAAAGTTTAGGGTCATTTTATAGGTCATTTTTCAAACAATTTTAGGCCATCAGAATCCGGGCCCTGATCATAATACTTTGATCTGCGATGCTCGCGTTTTGTCCGAATTTTCATCAGCCGATTTATTTCTAGATTACTAAACTAAAACTAAACTCCGTGGCGCTACATCCCTGGAGGGACTTGGCCTACCACCCGACCGCTGCGTCATCTCCCGTAGGCAGATGGCAGGATTGGGGGGCATGTGGTCAGCATGCCGACACCCACGGCCGTTAATGGTGGTTTTCTTGACCGGAACCGCTACTTCTCTATCAAGTAGCTCCTCAATTTGAATCACGAGGCTGAGTGCACCCCTACCAGACCTCCCTACCTCAGAAAAAACCGAGGAGGTACCGGGAATCGAACCCGGGCCGACGGATCTGTAGTCAGCGACGCTAACCACAAGACCACGCATTTCTAGATTAACCTCCTTGATATAATTAATAATATCTAGTGCTATTAATATTGTATATGTAGTATAATAATAAATATCCTTCACCACACATATAAATAATTATATATTATTTTCATACCACCTTTTACGAGGAACGTCCATAAAGTAACTTTCCGGGGCCGTTTACAGAAACAAAACACAAGTTAATGGACATATATTCCAACAGATACAACAAGTGTTCAGCTATTTTTCAACATATTCGCTACCGGAATTGAGAACTTTTTCAATCCTTGGGACCAACGTTTGAATACCTGTGTCGTAGAAATCTGCCGCCTGGGATTTGAACCACTGTGTGACAACAGTGTCAACCTCTTTATCATTTACTGTCATTTCTTGAGTTGTATGAAAAGACGGAAATCACTGGGAGCGAAGTCCGGGCTGTAGAATGGATGTTTAAACACCTCCTAGCAAGTCTCCTGCAGAAGTTCGGCTGGAAAGAGTTTAGACATTCACCTTACAACCCGGACCTCGCTCCCGGTGATTTCCGGTTTAACTAGTATCTGCTAGTACTGTATAAAGTAAACTATTTATTATGTTATGTATTAAATTTATTCATTAAATGTTTTAAAGGAAAGTAATTGCAACGTTGTAAATATCCAGTGTCGTGATATGACTTTAAAGTTGAAGCGACAGATTTAGGTTTTTAAAATAAGATTTTCTGCGTGTAACTTAACCTTAGAAAGCAAATTACCTATTTGGGAGGGAATTATCGCATTTCTGTCTCCCTGTGGCAGTTGGCAGGGAAGACATAAGCACCCACGACTCGAGCTGATATCGTATTCTTTTATGTGATTGGATTTCCATTTTTAAGCAAACCATAATATCTGTAACGAATGCTTAGGGGGGCACAGAGGCTAGTTTATCCAGATTAGTGTCCACACGAGAGCCAAAGGGTGGATTGACACATTAGTCAAGCAGTCATTGTGCTGACCACCCCATATCAGCCCCTAACATAACTCAGATGGGGGGCAAATTGAGAGACCACTTCTAGCAATAACATCATTATGACCCTAGACAGCCTCCAGCATTCCACATCAGAGGAAGCACGAGATTGTCCCGTTGTCCGGATAAAAACATTATTGTCCCTTAAATTCATAGCATGACTTACGTTCGGACACGTTGGTTTCTTATTTTTGAGGTTGAAAATACTATGTTTACCAACCACTAGGGGGCGGATTTCTATGACCTAAAAAATAGGATATATGCATGCATTTATGACATAAAAAACATTAAAATATATGACCAATAAAATTTAAAATATGACTTTACCACTTACACATTATGTATATTTTTTTAAGTTTTATTACAATTCATTTATTAAAATATAATGTTAATTATTTAAAATATCTGTAAATTCTCAAAAAGTATCATTATAATGCAAAATTTACAAAATATCATATGAAACTTCAACATTTCTTTATTATGCACAAAAATATGCTAAAAATATCACCTTTTTATGCATATTCATACTAAATATGCTACAATAGTTGAAAATTTCCTAAATATGCAGTTATATGCACAATAAAAGCCGTTCCATTTTCACCAGGATGCTTGGAATCGGATTGAAATCTGTCGGAAACCTGAAATAATGCAAAGGGGAAAAAATATGACATGTCATAGAAATCCGCCCCCCTATTAACCACATTTCTGAAAGCGCTCTCTTTGCAATAACTTAAGTTGAAGCACAGACCGTATGCAATGTACCAGTTATAGCAAAGTTGTTAAAGATATATATATTGTGTGCAGTGCTGGAAACTAAAGACGGTTTCACTCGAAATTTAAAAGAAAAATATCCCTTCTTGAGAGAAGTTGCTATCTAGGCTTGCACTGTGTCGTTCAGAAATAAAACACCGTTTGAACAAGCAAAATATTTAGTCTTTTATGAGAGAATACTAAAAGAAGCAAACTTTCAGAAAAGGACATAATGTATTCACATGAATATGTTTAAAATAATCTATAATAATAAAATATTACTGTCTTTACTTGTAATAAATGTGAAAAAATGTAAGTAATGTAATTTAATAAATAATAATACTAAAAAAAAATTTTAAACTTTTAAAAAAAAGGCAGTGTTTGTCTGTCTGTCTGTCTGTCTGTCTGTGCGCCATGCCCAGCGAAATCTACTGAACGCAGAGATCCTAAATTTTAAAAATAGATGAACTGAAGGGTGGGCGAAATCACCTCGAAGACGGATTTTTAATTTTAGCTTTCGTTCGCGAGTTATGAGTGAAAAACGGGCAGAAACGTGCATTTTTTTGCGTTTTCGAAGCATCATTTTTCAGTAATTCATTTCAATTGTCAAATCAATTGCAGGTGGCTTTGCCATTTTTTTGTCATACCTTGGAAATAAAAGCATCGCGATTTTTTTGAATATATCGCATGGAATTATCGATCGATTCGATTCTGTGAGCTCATCCTGGTCGATTCGTATGTTTATAATGGTATATGCAAGAGAGGCGCTTTCTAATCGTGGAATGCATTCCAAAGACGGATTTTTAGCTGTTTTATTAATTATATTAATCGTTTAGTTTATGAATGATTCGCGTGTAAGTGTTAATAAATATAATATTTTAATTATTTTGCTCTTAATTTTTAATCGTCGGGTTAATTATCGTGGGATGTTATTCAAATTTAATCTACACCTTTTCAACCTCAATTTCGGAAAAAGTAATTTCAATTTCGGAAATACGAGGGCTATTTTTTAAAACATTTGATGGGGCATAAAATGAAAACCACAGTGAAAATCAAAACTGTTTTATTTGGAACATTTAGGTACACCTTCTAGCTACTTCTTTACATAATCTCGCTCCGATTGAAGAATTTCAAAACACTTCCAAATGCCTTGAAGACCCTTCTCAAAGTTGGTACCACGCTACGACAAATGTCTCAATCGGAGCGAGATTATGTAAAGAAGTAGCTAGAAGGTGTACCTAAATGTTTCAAATAAAACAGTTTTGATTTTCACTGTGGTTTTCATTTTATGCCCCATCGGAGGTTTAAAAAAAATAGCCCTAGGATTTCCGAAATTGAAGTTACTTTTTCCGAAATTGAAATTACTTTTTCCGAAATTGAAATTACTTTTTCCGGAATTGAAATTACTTTTTCCGAAATAGATATTACTTTTTCCGAAATTGAGGTTGAAAAGGTGTAGTTTGTGCCCTGTCTTAGTTCCTTTTTTATGTGCTGACGTATCCAAAGTGTGTTTTTCTTTATTTTTTTGGAAATCTGGTGACCCTAGCGTGAACGTATGCAGTGCAGTGTTGCCAGGCGGGGAGATGTGGCATCGCTGTGTCATTACAGAGATGGGAGTGCTTTGATGTGTTGCTAATGTAGGCGCGCTCCTGGAGTGTAGGCACAATGAAACACTTCACGCCCCATCTTACCTATTTACAGTCACTTTAATTACACCCCTTAAAAAGCGCTCCTATGCATCCCTACACTTTGGGAACTAGAGGCTTGGTTTTTACCGGATTGTCCCTGTTTAAAGATTTTCATAAATGGCTCTGATAAATGTTAAGGTTGATTTAGTATTTAAATTTAAAAAATTGGTTTTTAGGCTTACCCGCCTAAAGTGTACCTTTGCAAAAATTTACGCCGTTTGCACACTTAGAACACCATTTTTTAAACCTGTACTCATCACCGGATATAGTAAGGGTAATAATCACGGAGGATGAAATGGGCTGGACATGGAGGAGAGACTCGAAGGGAAAATACCACTTGGAAGACCTAGACGTAAGTGGGAGGTCAATATAAAAATAGATTTAAGGGAAGAGGATTTGCGAGGGATGGTTGGATGGAGTGAGGACAGAATAGAGTTGAATGGCGGGCTCAGGTAAGCGCGGTAATGAACCTCCGGGTTCCATAAAATCTATCTTCTATATTAATAAAAGGAAGTGTTTGTCTTTCTGTCTGTCTGTCTGTCTGTCCGCGATGCCCAGCGAAATGTACTGAACGCAGAGATCTGAAATTTTAAACATAGGTGGACTGAAGGGTCGGAAAATGCACCTCGAAGCCGGATTTTTTATATTCGCTTTCGGTCGCGAGTTATGAGTTAAAAACGGGCGTTTTCGAAGCATTGGTTTTCAGTAATACAATTCAATTGCAGAAGGCTTTGTCTACTTTTGTCATGATTTGGAAATAAAAGGATCGCTTCATTTTGTAAGCCCGCCCTGGACGATTCATTTGTTTAGAATGTCTAGGCCCGCAGACATATGAAATATTCAACCTACACGGAAGAGGTATAATCAATATAGGCCTAAATATGGTCAAAGATTGTTCGATTTGGACGAAACTCACTATTCAGGGATTTTCTGGGCCAAGGAACTCGAATCTGAGATCGCTTTTACCAGGCGACGCTATCTAATCGTGACATGTAGTCCACGTGATTCAGGTGTTAATAAATATAATGATTTAACTAGGCTATTATGCTCTTAATTTTTAATTTTTGAAATAATTATCGCGGGCGAAGTCGGGAGACCTGCTACTAGATAATATTCCTTTAGCTTGCTTAGGATTGTTTCTTCAATTTCCAAGGCCCACCTTAGCACGTTCTGTTGCTAAGACAACGAAAACAACAGACGGTCACTGCATGCAGGATGTAACGCTGTTATGTCACAAGCGGAATATGGAAAAAGCGGGCGGGGTATTTTATTTTTGCCATGTTTCCATTAGAGCCAGGTTCATTAATTGATATTGAATTAGCGACTTTTAATTTAGTATGCTTTATTACATTACAAGTTGTCTTTGATGCATGGCACAGGCGATCCACTCTTTTGTGTTCACATTCCGTAAAATTCGTTCAAGCCAACTGTTACATAAATATAATACTTTATTAAATAAAAATCAGGTAAACTGATATAACAAAGTGCCAGTATGCTTTTTTAATCAGTAATAATTGCAGTTATGATATACAGAAAATACTTCTTTTTTTTTTTTTTTTTTTTTTTAAATAGATCTCCGAGTTAAACTCCAGATCGATTCATTAAGCAGGGCTTACGGAAGAACAAAGGTCTAAAGTTTGATTCTTAACCTTAATTCATATTGGTATACACTGATATACTAATTCTTAAAATATGTAAACATTTTACAAAATGCATTGACAATGAAATAGTACAGTAAGCCAATAAGAAGAGGATAGTTCCACCTAGCGGTATGCAGTTTTGTTCTGAGTATAGGCTTATGCAATTTTAACGCAACGCAATAACTTTAAAGCTAGTTTCTGTTCGTGTAATAACATTTATAGGCTTATGTTATTCTTTAGGAATGATGTAGGTCAATGAAAGACAATGAATTCCCAGTTTTTTTAAAGAAAAATTTAATACTTATTTAAGCACATTGACAAAATAGGACACAAGAATGGAATAGGCTCAATTTAACACAATTGATAATAATAAAAAAAAAATTTGCTTCAGGGTGGACTCGAACGTGATATCTCTTGATTACTAGAAAAGCATCTTACCCCAAGACCAAACTACACTACGACATTTGAGTGTCCAATACCATTGTCGTAGCTCACAGAAAAGAAAAATCACCGTATTTCGAAATTAGGCTATATTTCGAGCCTTCTAGTTATCTTATGTTACAATATAGAATAATTTCATTCATTGGTAACATAATATTCGCGATATTCTAGTCATAAATGCGAATTTGGCCCTCACTAAAGCAGAGTACCAACTTAACCAAATTCTCAGAAGTTAATGTTTTTATTTATTAAGAGGTCAGGGATTATAAATCTGACATAGGCTGAAGTAAAATTCAATGCTTTAATCTAATTGTAATCAATTTTAGCAAAATAATTAGTCATTATACAACAGCATTTCGTCTATAATCGTACATATGGGAACATTTGTTTTTCATGTAGGAGTCAACTGTCCATGGCAACTGAAGGAAGCTTTATAAGCTGTCATTAATTGATGACGCTATAAGAAAGAACCGAGAATTTGATTTTGCATTTGAAGAAGGTGCCTTCTTTTTACCCTCCTTTACTAAAGAAGGTTTCGACAGGAATTGAAGGGTTGTACCAGAATTACCCTTTATTTACCTTAGTTACGGGACTCGCCCGCTGATTGGTTGGCCGCGAGCCAATCAAAATGCTTCGAAATGAACCAAAATATTATAATTAATTTGACTGATAATTACTCTTTATTTCGGTACTGGACAACCGATTAGGTCCAAATTCAATAGGCTTATTGCCATGATTGTTATAAATAAGTATATGAAGTTTCATGAAAATCCGATAAAGCGTATTTGAGTTACCGCGCCTTTTCTTATATGATACCATAAAAGGGCACTAAATTGGGTATTATTCCGGTACCGGCCAACCGATTTGGTCCAATATCAACAGACATCTTCCCATAGACATTATAAATAGGTATTCCAAGTTTCATGAAAATCCGATAAAGCGTATGTGAGTTATGGCGCCTTTAAAATATACACTAAATTGGGTTTTACTCCGGTACCGGTGAACCGATTTGGTCTAATTTCAATAGGGTTCTTCCCATGGACATTATAAACGCGTGTACCAAGTTTCATTAAAATTCGATAAAGCGTATTTGAGTTAGAGCGCGTACAGACACACGGACGGACGGACGGACGGACAGACGGACAGACATTTTTCGTCCCCCACACAATCTCATAAAGTACCATACTGGCACTTAATAACTTGGAATTACTGAATAGGCTAAATTATGTTTAAAGTTTACTACTGTATAACCCTATAGCCATTACACTTTTCAAAGTAGGGTCTATCGAGGTATCAATGGAAACACTTTTTCACTCTGGTTTGAATAATTTGCACACTCTTGTATTTAATAATTATTTCGTGTGTAATATATTTTAAAATTCCAAGTGGGCTTTGGATAGAAATGAAACTGTTGTTATAATGCTCTGCGATTATAAAAACCAAACAAATTAAAGTCCGACGGTGCAAGGTCTGGACTGTATGGAGGATTATGGAGCACCTCCCAACCAAATTTGTTGATTTTCCCACAAACAACTGCAGCGACATGGGGGGGGGGGGTGGACCTGACACCGTCGGACTTTCATTTGTCCCATGAAGAAATTCCTGGCTGGTAAACGCTTTGCGTCAGATGCAGAAATGAAAACAGCAGTCCGCAGATGGCTATACTCCAACCGAACGGACTTCTATGAACAGGGTATTTTGAAACTGGTATCACGATGGGAGAAAGGCCTATGATAAACATCCCTTTTTCTCAACTAATACAAAACTTACAACTATGAATAACGTATCAGTGGATAGAATTTTTTACCGACTTCTGATATGGCATAACTCTACTCGTTGGCACAAACTCAGACTGAAACAACTGAAAATGCAATACGAACCCTTATTCTACATCAAAATGTGAAGTGAGAAAATGGTATTCGGTATGTCTAGGGTAGAGAAAGTTATGTGACTGCATCACATTGTGCATTATTTTCATGGATTTCATTATTTATTTACACCAATGAATTATATCGATAGCTTCTCTAATTTGTCAAAGTCCCGTTTCATTTATTTCCAAAGAAACCTGTCAACAATATACTGTTGTCATGAGAAATTTATATGGAATTTGATTTGGATTTGATAATTCTGTGTAAAAAGGTATTAAGTATTGGAAACGTGAAGTCAGAATGAAAAATTCAATGCCATAGCCGGGATTTGGACCAGGATCTTCGGCTCTCCGTGCCAATGCTCTAACCAACTGAGCTACCATGGCAACGTGCCTGTACAACATTAAATTCTCCAACTGACTCAGAATCCCAGTATACCAGTATTAAGTATTGTCGAAAACATTTGATTTTTGGCATTTAAAACCAAAATTTTCTCAAATCCTTTCTTAGTGAGCACCTACATTATGAAACGAAGGTACTGTCAAAATTCCAAGTGTCTACCTATTATAGTTTAGGCTTTACGTTGATTTTCAGTCAGTCATTAAGTCAGTCAGCACAAAGCCGCCTACGCACATATATATTATATATATATATATATTATCACGGGCGTACGGTAAGGGGGGTTCAGGGGGTTGAAACCCCTCCCGAAATATCTGCAATATTCCGAAGATTATAAATCATGGAACGAAATAAAAAAAAAACTCTGATTAGGTTGTTACATATTGTACATACATATCAAAGCATTATTTAAGATTTGTCGTAATTTATTTAAGAATCACATTTCAAAACCTCGTGGTGTTGTTAGTTTTTCAGCTTAATAACAGTGATGTATTACTAGTAAACAAAAATCTCTTTGGAATCTGTCAAATGACAACTCGAATACTCCCGCCGAAATCCATTAACCTGTTTGTAAAGCCAACAGTAATCACGAGCTCATCACAAAAATATGAAGTAACCGGCATTAATCGGGGTTTTTCACCGATGGATTTACAGATGACATTAAAAACGTGCCCTGTACACCATACAGTATTATGATAATTTTTCAAAAGAAAGTTTTTATTTATTGACTCTAACTTAAACGAGAAATGGATAGAAATCTCAAGAAAAAATGTTTCAAAGACTGAGCTGCATATTAATTTATTACAGTGTATTAATTATCACAATACAACTGTTTAGTAATTTAAAAAAAAGTTCACCATGTGCGCAAGGACTTGGAACTGAGACGACTTTCCATTGAACCCCTCCCGAACAGAATTTCACCGTACGTCCATGTATATTATATATATATATATATATACACTATATAGGCTATAGATGAGATGATCACTACCACTCCACAAACTCTTACTGCTACCGCGCACTTTCAAACCATGATTCTTGTTCGTCCCCACGTATCTACACAGATGTTTCCCCTAGCTGATAGATTCTATCCTACACCAAACCACCAGGGGCCCCCCCAGAGAAATGTGGATGTCGTTTATAGACATTCGAGCGGTGCCTTACTTTTAAGTGACCCTATGTTATATTGTACATCTTGGAAATGTTGCGAGGGAGGCCACTTGTGAGAGACTGAATTAAATTTGACGATGTGT
Organism: Ectobius pallidus; assembly: GCA_964059195.1. Taxonomy (NCBI): domain Eukaryota; kingdom Metazoa; phylum Arthropoda; class Insecta; order Blattodea; family Ectobiidae; genus Ectobius; species Ectobius pallidus. The sequence continues at coordinate 2,019,837 of CAXKWD010000003.1, read as the reverse complement.
TGCTCCGCCACGTGACCGCGTGGCACTGACAAATGACGAGCGCCGGCGGCCGCCATTGTCACCGATCCGCGTATTCATGAGCAATCATCTTAATACTCGCAGAGCATGTGTACGCGTGTAGTTCATGGGACAATGGGTGTAAGCAAAGGTTTCAGCTTTTATTGGCTTGGGATGGATTAGAATTGGTAGCATACATTTATGTCGGAATATTATAACAGCATGTCGTCTTCTTTTGTCAACAACAAGTATATATCTAATTGTGACAACACATCTATAAAAATCTTATGTGAAACTCGCGTAAATTCCTCTGCCCAAATAAAAGTTTTGCCTCTTAGTATAATGTAATTATTAAGTGCCAGTATGGTACTTTATGAGATTGGGTGTGGGGACGAAAAAATGTCTGTCCGTCTGTCTGTCCGTCTGTCCGTCCGTGTGTCTGTACGCGCCATAACTCAAATACGCTTTTTCGGATTTTCATGAAACTTGGAAAACACATTTATAATGTCAATGGGAAGAACCCTATTGATATTGAACCAAATCGGTTCACCGGTACCGGAGTATTGCCCAATTTAGTGCCTATTTTAATAGATTGTATCGGATTTCCATGAAACTTGGTATACCCATTTATGACGTCCATGAGAAGTGCCCTATTGAATTTGAACCTAATCTGTTGACCGGTACCGGAGTAAAACCCAATTTAGTGTCTACTTTAAAGGCGCGATAACTCAAATACGCTTTATCGGATATTTATGAAACTTCGTATACGCATTTATAATGTCCATGGGAAGACGTTTATTGATATTGGACCAAATCGGTTGGCCAGTACCGGAATAATGCCCAATTTAGTGTTTTTATGTTAATATATAAGAAGTCGCTATAACTCAAATATGCTTTATTGGATTTTCCTTAAATTTTGTATACCCATTTATAATGTACGTGGAAAGACGTCTACTGATATTGGACCAAATCGGTAGACCGGTGCCGGAGTAAAACCTAATTTAGTGTATATTTTAAAGACGCGGTAACTCAAATACGCTTTACCGGATTTTTATGAAACTTGGTATACACATTTATAATGCCCATGGGAAGACGTCTATTTATAATGGATAAAATCGGTTGACCTGTTTCGGAGTAATGCTCAATTTAGTGCCTATTTTATGGTAACATACGTATTCGAAAGAATTTATAAAAAAAATGAAAATCAGTTATCTTGACAACACTGCCTATTGTTTTACTGTGGTCTTATAAGGCCTTGGAAATTAAAATACAGGTAGCTATGACAGAAAACACTATTGATTTGCATGCGCTTATCCAACTAGACCGTTAAAATGACCCCGGTGGCCGAGATGGTAACGCTTTGGCCTCACATTCTGGAGTCCATGGTTCAAAACCCGAAACCGGCCAATTGGAATTTTTTTTTGTATTTTTATGTGAGTGTGCGATTGTCATGATATCACAAATCTGTACAGTTCAGTTGATGCTGGAAGATTTTAATCTAATTAAGACAAAACTAGATCTTTGTTCTTCCGTAAGCCCTGCTTAATGACTAAATCTGGAGCTTAACTTGGAAATCAATTTAAAAAAAAAAAACATATTCTGCATATCATAATTGCAGTCATAACTGATTAAACAAAAACATACTGGCACTTTGTTACATCAGTTTACCTGATTTTTATTATGTATGGCATTCTCTTCATGTAAATTGGTTGTAAAAATGAATAGAATGTCCTTACCACATCGCATCCCCAAAGGATACACAGCCCAAATAAGAATGATGTAATACAAACTAAACTTTCTTTACTCTAAGCATGGGCAATACAACTTTGTAACTTCACATTCTCATATGGAATAAGAGGCCGCATTGCAAAGAGCGCGTATTCAGTTGTTTCAACCTGATGCAAAGCTTTATTGTTCACCATGCAAGACTGAGTTCCTACAAACAGTGGGTGGCTTATAACTACCCTTCAGAGAATTTTTATGCGAAAATGATTAAAATACAATTTTTAGTTTTTAATAAAAGCATTATAAGTTACATACAAAATTTAAACAATATCGATGAGCCTTTTCGAGAAAATCGCGAAAAACATTTTCTTAATGGACAGTCCTCTCAAAAGAGAAAGTCGTACCAATCTTCGTGTCACATCCCCAGGAAACTTTCAAACACAAAATTTTGTTTTCGTATGATTTTTCGTTGTGGAGCTAGGTTGATCACACACAAAGACACACTCACAGACATGTTTCTGAAAATAGTAACTTTGTATTCAGGGATCTCTAAATGTGTATTTAGGCTGAAAACTGGACATGGAATTAGAGGTGCCAACACGATATTTCTCCTCCCCTATGGGCAGACGAAGTAAATAGTATATTGCGACACAAGGGCGGAAAGGCAGGTTTTACGGGTCGAGGAAACAGATTGAAAACCCGAGGCGCAGCCGAGGGTTTTTAAGTTTTCGAGACCCGTAAATGCCTTTACGGTCCGTGTGTTGCATGCTATTTTTTGCACGACGGTTACTTATATCAATTTAATTAGTATATTAATTGTGATATTACCTGAAAATATTATGTAAATACAGACTTGAAGAATGGTGCTTATTTCAGAAAGGGATTCGCATTTGTTATTGTTTATGGCAACCGAATATTTATAAAGCGGGGAGGCCTTGGTCATTTCTGCTCGCAAATAAGCATTTGCGGGCGGTAAAGTAACTTTCCGCCCGTCGCCCCTAGCAACAATTCACTTTCCGCCCGTCGCCCCTAGCAACAAGATTGCGTGTGGTAATGTCAAGTTACGGGCCATGTAAACAACTTTCGTAAGAAACACTTACTAGCTAAGGAGTGCAAAAAATTTAATAATTGGTTACAGTAATTATATATTCTTCCACTTTATTCGTGGAATAGTGTTTGTAAAGATAAATGCGATCAGAACTCTGAGACTGTATCCTAACTGTGTAGAAGGACAGGCCACATAATTCTTTTCCCTTTATCTCTCATTTGTCGGAACACAGGCAAAGGGCTAAAAGCTCCTGGAAGCCTTTCCACCACCCCTTGCGGCTATCGATTGTGGGCGTCTGGGAGGAAATTCTTTTTACTTCCGTCGGCGGAACTCATCGTCCCGAGTGATTAATTCTAGTCATATCCGCCAGGAGCGCTGTTCCTGCCATCCCCCCTCTAATGCTCGTGTAAACAAAACAAACTGAATTTGATGTTAATAATAATAATAATAATAATAATAATAATAATAATAATAATAATAATAATAATAATAATAATAATAATAATGAAATTCATTCACAGAGCTAGGAATCTACACTTACTGTGTTCTTTTGCAATAAATATTTCCAAGAAATTGTGTTTTGTTTCTGTAAACGTCCCCAGGGAAACTTATTTTATGGAGGCCCTCGTACGTTACTAATCTATTTAAGTTACCTTTATTGTAACTAACTAGGAGGTGCCCGTGGCTTCGCCACGATTATTCTTTTAAAAATTAAAAATTAAGGTTATAATAATTATTAAAGCATTATATTTATTCACACTTGCACGCGAATCATTCATAAACTAAGCCATTAATAATATTAATGAAACAGCTAAAATTCCTGCTTTAGAGTACATTCCACGACATAAAAGCGCCCCCTGGGAAAACTATATCAGAATCGATTATGCAGTTCCAAAGAACCTGTGAACAAATAATACATATTGTTTCTCAGCTGTTTATTGACATGAATATGATGTGAATTTTATTTTATCAATTCAGTGTAATTTTCAGAAATTATATAATGTTTCAAGGGAAGGAATGGCTTGTTTGGATTATTATTATCAGCGATATTTCAAGAGATAAAACCATCAATATGTTAATATGTTACAGCTGTCGCCCCCGGCTTCGCCCGCCATTATTAATTGACTCCAGGATTTTTAAGAAAATTACACTGGTAGATTATTAAAAATGTTTGTGGTTCAGAGCTATGAAAATTGTAAGTAAAAATAAAATTCTAATATTTGTTCATTGTGTTCATTTCACTTAGGCCTTATATAATAAAGAAACGGTTTTCCTTCCTAATTTTGTAGTCGTCATGAAAGTTTAGACTGCGAGAGACGAACATCGCCGAGTATACCCGATGTCTCACGAAGAGGGCGAGCGAGCAAGCACGCTATTTAGGGCCGTTGAATTGTATAAGAGTAGATGTTGCTATAAGCTGAAAAATCGTATTCATTTGTTTCAAAGTACAAAGTATACATCCAAAGCCCCCTTCGTATATCAAAATAGGAAATCTACATCCTCTATGAGCCATAAAAAGCTATAGGCTACCAAGCGTTTTCTGAGGGAATAGTTTGAGTGTGATAAGTCGTTCTTCCTATTTCAAATTATAAATACCTATAATAGGACCTAGAATTTAAAAATCTAAAGTCCTTCATAAGTTAATTTCCAATTACAAAATAAAAAACCCGGGCGACGCCGGGCCTTTTAAGCTAGTTATGCTATAAATACCTTACAGCCCCTTCTTTGAATGTTGCGACTAAAAACGCAGCCTATGGACAAACAAAAAAGAAGAATAATAAACAAATGACTGCAAACGTTTATTGAACTTTCCGCCGTTAAGAATAATTTCCGAAATTTATCGAACATTCCACTCGGATATTTCTTTACTGTAAGCATGGCCAACAATACATCTTTCTCACTTCACGTGCTTATATAGAATAAGAGGCCGTGAATGTCCGCATATTGAGTTGTTCACCAGGCAAGACAGAGTTCTACAAACAGTGGGTAGCTTAACAACCACCCTTCAGAGAATTGATCCAGCGTTCGCTTTGAAAGGTGTAAAACTCTATAGACTATACGATTAATCAATCAGGCAGGTTGGAAAGTGCTGTATATTTATGACACCAAATCCACGGTTTATGGTGATGAGTTGGAATCCATTTCAATCCTGCATGTAAACGTGGTAACTTTTTCCAGTTCATGTAATCCTGATTAAGATAGGAATGATAGAGTTGTGAACATGACGCTATCATCAGCACACAGTGCAGTGAGTGTTTACACTGGACACACTGTGTGACTTGCTCTCCACAGATCGCCAAGTGCTTTAGAGAGATATGGAAATTATTATACCATAACACAACTCTGGCTAAGGCAGTTGGCAGAGCGTCGACATAGAAAGCCGAAGGTTCGAATCCCTGTATCGGAGGAATTTTCCTCCTAATGTATTCCTTTGCATTGTCAATTATTTAAATAAATACAATACTATTTGGGTGCTATAATAATTATATTTATTTTCCTTTGCATTAATTGGAAACTCTATTTAAAAATCATGTTTTTGTATAAAAGTCCTCTTTCGCATCTAGTTTTTCAGCAAAAGTCGTCTCTAGCCCTTTTTAGGCCCTTCAGTCTGATTTAGCCCTTTTTAGGTTCTATAAGATTCATATATTCGGAAGGAAGGCGCATGAAACGGAAAAATACGTTGAAATGTTCTAATTAGGAGGTTGGGGGGAAAAATAGGTTAAAACCTTCAAATCCGGGCCCTAGTTATAAGCCAATCGTCAATTTGTAGAAACGCAGACTTTTGAATGCCCGGCTTTAGGGTAGATATGAAACCTGGTGGTAATGAATAAGTAAATATTGTTATTGTGGAGAGCATATGGCGCTACATAAACACCCCTCCCTCCCATCTGGCGACCGGAGTGACATCTGACAGGAGCATCCAGCGTTATCTCCCTGTACATCAGGACAGATGCCACCAACCCCATACACTATCATTACAAACTGACTTCGTTTTCTCGACATTTTATTGTAAAAAAGAAATTAATGCAATTTTATGCACGTGTATCACATACAGTATATAAAGTGATCGTGACAAAAAAGTCGAAATCGAGTTAACACCGGGAAAGCATGTTTCACGATGCCCAGAAACCGAAAAAAATATTTTTGGAATGACGTCTGTCCGTCTGTCTGTCCGTCCGTCTGTGGACAAGCACAGTGGATAAACGGTCCAATGTATTTATCTAATTTTTTGAACCAGGACTTTTTTCGAAATTTTATCGAACCGCCCAGAGTTTGGGTTTTATAACTGAAATATTAAAGGGACTTTTCATGAAAATATTTTTTTTTTAATTTTGATTTTTGAAAAATTGGCTCTAACGATTTTAATAAAAGTTTAAAATTGGAAATTCTTTATGACTAATGAAATGGCTATATCCATTTCTCTGCAAAAATGACTTTACTCGTATCCATTTTCAATTTTTCTAGATTATCTCCATTACAGTAGGCGATACACGAAAACCTACCACAGTAAAGTTGTAGAGAAAATTAAAATGAACATTTTTTGTTAAATTCATTTCTTTATCAAATCAATAGGTACCAAGATAAAATAGTATATTGCGATACAATTGCCATAAGCGGTGCATACGGATAGAGGAAAGAGTTTTTTTTAATTTCCGAGATCCGTTATGCGCTTACGGAACGAGTATTGCATGTTATTTTTTGCACGATGATTATTTATATCAATTTAATATATTGAGATATTAGCTGAAAATATTATGCATATACACTATTGAAGATGGATGTCTATTTCAGAAAGTGATTCGCACGTGTTGGTTGTTATGGGAACCGAATATTTGTCCTGTTAAAGTCGCCACAAACTAGGGGGCCTTGGTTCCGGTCTTCCATAAAGGCTTGTTTTATGATGGTTTTACTTACGGAACTTGTGCTTTTTGTAATTTTTACCGCACGGAGATTTATTTCGTTTTCATAGCAACCAGATTGCGTGCGGGAATGTCAAGTTACGATCCACGGCAACAATATTCGTAAGTACCACTAATTAGTTACGTCGTGCAAAAAGATTTTATAGGACTAGTGCAATAATGTGCAACCTTAACTTCGTGTTAGTGGTTCTATTTTTATTCAATCTGTCTGACTAAAATACATGTCACTTTGAAAATTGAAAATGTGACAATAACCCGTAATGAACCGCGACTGCGCAGTGAATCTATAGATCGATCGGACAACAATTTCGGTGTCTGCCACCTGCCACTTATATGCCTTTATATGAAAACAATGTCAATATTAATAAGTTTTATGTTTTAATTAATTTTCTCTTAAATAAACACCTAGCGGTTGTATTAAAGTCACCTAGTAAATGGTGTCAGCCCAAATACAATGCAATCCTGAAACGGTGAGATCTTATCCTTGCTACACTGACAGAGACCTAAGCGAGGTCTTCAAGATGACAAGATTGAGGTAATTAGTGAATCCTGACAAGAGATGCTGAGGAGATAGAGAGGAGCAACTCGCGTGTCTAAAGGAATGCAACCCTTTGTTATCTCCCATCAGACAAAGCCTGTGTCACACCAGCACGCGTGCAACTCTGTCACTATGATGGACCAAAATGGAATTTTCATTCAGCATACCAAACAAACGATGTACATAGAACTTAACATGAAAACACGTAGTTAACAAAACGAACGGTGAGACCTAATTTATTATGACTGTCGAGCGTCGTACGAAGCTTTATTAAATGCCAGTATGGTAGTTTATGAGATTGTGTGGGGGACGAAAAAATGTCTGTCCGTCTGTCCGTGCGTCTGTACGCACCATAACTCTAGTACGCTTTTTCAGATTTTCATGAAACTTGGTATAAACATTCATAATGTCGATGGGAAGAACCCTATTGATATTGAACCAAATCGGTTCACCGGTACCGGAGTAATGCCCAATTTAGTGCCTATTTTAATAGATTATGGCGCCTTTCTATCACTCAAATACGCTGTAACGGATTTTCATGAAACTTGGTATACCCATTTATGACGTCCATGAGAAGTGCCCTATTGAATTTGAACCTAATCTGTTGACCGGTACCGGAGTAAAACCCAATTTAGTGTATATTTTAAAGACGCGGTAACTCAAATACGCTTTACCGGATTTTTATGAAACTTGGTATACACATTTACAATGTTCGTGGGAAGACGTCTATTCATAATGGATAAAATCGGTTGATCTGTTTCGGAGTAATGCTCAATTTAGTGCCTATTTTATGGTAATATACGTATTCGAAAGAATTTATAAAAAAAAATGAAAATCAGTTATCTTGACAACATAGCCTATTGTTTTACTGTGATCTTATAAGGCCTTGGAAATTAAAATAGAGGTAGCTATGACAAAAAACATATTAATTGACATGCACTTATCCAACTAGACCGTTAAAATGACCCAGGTGGCCGAGATGGTAGACCTTTCTTCTTCCGTAAGCCCTGCTTAATGAATAAATCTGGAGCTTAACTTGGAAATCAATTGAAAAACTGATTAAACAAAAACATACTGGCACTTTTTTACATCAGTTTACCTGATTTTATGTTATTTTGAATTTAACTTTTTAAAACGAAAATAATTTCAGTTCGGTTGTTCTTAAAATAGTAATCGAAAACATTTTCTGGTAATTTCGTTGAACATATCAGAAACATTTGCCGAAGATCTTTTTATGAAGAAATTGACATCTCTCTTGAAATTATTGAAAAGATAAACAAGGAAATAATATACAAACAAATACTTTGCTTTGACTTGAAGATATTTAAAGAATGGAGAGAAATGGATTTCGTAAGCAATGTTTTGAGCGAAACTAAATATTGTGTTGGTATACGATGTCCTTTTTCATAACCATCCAGTTTATGGGCCAAATTTTTATTGCCGAAATAGTTATTCATGTTATTTTGAATTGTAAATGATTAATAGATACACGATAATAAATTAGTAGTAGTAGGAATAATAGTACAGTCAACCCTCGAAATAATGCCACCTTCCGTTCTCTAACATTTAGTGGCACAAAGCGAGGGTGGCACTAAAACGAAATTTAATTTCTAAAATAAAAATGGCATTCCTGTTTTAATTTACTGTACTGTATTATGAAATAAAATTAAATAAAAGGCAAATAGAGATCTTTAGCACAAAATAAAATACTGTACAGTAACTCAATTTATTACAGTATATATCCAGTGCTACAGTACACAAAGGGGTTGAAAAGTGATTAATTGTAACTGAGTAACTGCAGTGTAGTGTTTAGACCTGAATGGACACTGAACTAAAAGAAGTGAAAGTTTGGAATTTCTCATTTTATGAAGGTATGTTTCTACCTGCTCCACCCTCACGAAGGCTATCTGTTCTACTTCTTAACATAGTTTCCTCATTCCACCGCACTACATTTACAGTTAGTGGCAGGGGAACACTCACTTCTTGAGAATACAGTACAGTAAATAATCTTCCAGTTTAAAAATAATTCTGCAACTAAAACAAGATCACTGCAAGCTATACTGTATTTTGTAAAAATCTTGTGTTATATTCACTGGCACTAAATGAATTGGCACAGTAACGAGGTTTCTTATGTATTTTATATTATGGGAGAAGATCCGTTCATTTTCTTTATTGGAACAGTGCGAGGGTGGCACTGTCAAGAGGGACATTACATCGAGGGTTGACTATATTTGTAGTGGTTAAAATGAAGGAAATTGATAATTATTAAGTGCCAGTATGGTACTTTATGAGATTGTGTGGGGGACGAAAAAATGTCTGTCCGTCCGTCTGTCTGTCCGTCTGTCTGTCCGTGCGTCTGTACGCACCATAACTCAAGTACGCTTTTTCGGATTTTCATGAAACTTGGTATACCCATTTATGACGTCCATGAGAAGTGCCCTATTGAATTTGAACCTAATCTGTTGACCGGTACCGGAGTAAAACCCAATTTAGTGTATATTTTAAAGACGCGGTAACTCAAATACGCTTTACCGGATTTTTATGAAACTTGGTATACACATTTACAATGTCCGTGGGAAGACGTCTATTCATAATGGATAAAATCGGTTGATCTGTTTCGGAGTAATGCTCAATTTAGTGCCTATTTTATGGCAATATACGTATTCGAAAGAATTTATAAAAAAAATGAAAATCAGTTATCTTGACAACATAGCCTATTGTTTTACTGTGATCTTATAAGGCCTTGGATATTAAAATACAGGTAGCTATGACAAAAAAAAACATATTGATTTACATGCGCTTATCCAACTAGACCGTTAAAATGACCCAGGTGGCCGAGATGGTAGACCTTTCTTCTTCCGTAAGCCCTGCTTAATGAATAAATCTGGAGCTTAACTTGGAAATCAATTAAAAAATGTATATATTCTGCATATCATAATTGCAGTCTTAACTGATTAAACATTAACATACTGGCACTTTGTTACATCAGTTTACCTGATTTTATTAATTTGTACAAAAGGGAAGAGAAGTACACTCAAAACAAAAATGAATAATAGGTTTGGTGGGAGAGGTTTGTAAGAAAGGCATCGGTTCACCCTGATACAATTGACCAACCATAAGAAAATGTACTCGAGAAAACCTTCCCAGAGGGAAGAGGTAACGAATAATATCCAGGTAAAAGCAACATGATAGTTCCCACGAGCCACAGGTTGGGAAACGCTGGCTGGAAGAGCACATGTGAGGCTGCAGGTAGGGAGATGAGATCTGGAGTGTGTCTGGGCAGAATGGCGTCACGCAGTAGCCAGCATCACTAGAGGAGGGTTGAAATACGGCAGCACTTACTGACCCGGCCTCCTGTTGTTTTGAAACCAGATCCAGTCCCGCCGTGTTTTGTTTTATTGCCACAGCCCCCGATTCTCTTCTCTTCTTTACACTCGTACACAATTTGCGACTAAAGCATTGCGTCACATATGCCCTGCGTGTTTCACGGTGAGGTGCCCGTTGAATTTAATTACAATAAAAATCATTGATGTTTTCTATACTCTTACAAAGCACCAAGTCAGTATACTCTCGAATATCCGTGGGCGGATTATCCGCAGTGTTCCCTGCGGTTCTAGAGGAGAAATAGAGAAGATGTGTTTTAATATAACAAAACAAAAAGTTTATCATTTTTTTTGTGAAAAGTAGACCAACAAATTTGCAATGACAGATTTTTTTGTTAAATCAAAATTCTATGTGGAGGTCCTTTGGTTGTAAATAAGAATTAATAAAAAAAATTGTCATGTTGATATTTGCCCTGTTTCGGCCATTTTGCACTTTACCTGGGGAATTCGCTCATCAGCGTCAATTAATTTTGCGGATCATCGTCGGTATAGTGTACTATTTTAGGTAGCAGAATTTATAAAAATATATACGTACACATTTTTCTAAATCCTTTTCCACAAATTTAATTAATTGATCATGGGAAAATTGCAATATAGTAGATAATGATGATTCATTTCTTTTAATTCTCAAGTGAAATACTGGGTCTCCAAGCGGAGATTTCGGTAAATAGACTATTTGGTTACGCTTATTTTCCGAGAGACAGCAGAGGGACAGATGGTGAGCCCATCACCTCAAACCCCCCCTCCGGAAACTAAGGTAGGCTATTACTTGGACGTAAAACGGCCGAGGAATTTTGTCCAGAGGGTCTAGTTTAGGCTTCAGCTCTTCAAATTGCCATAAATCCACGCCACGGCCCCCAGCTTAAAAATGCCGGACTTCGTACCCAGGATTTTACGTTGCTGATAAATCCATTTGGGTTGATCAAGAGATGGTGCAATTTTAACGTGCTATGAGGGCTACAGGAAGACGAAGAAGGCGAAGACTGCTCCGGGCTGGAGACGGATTTGCACGGCTTTTAACATAATAACGCGGGTTGCCTGCCTATTACTTAACGCGGCGCTCTCTTAATATTTCAGCGTAACCCTTCCCGTCCTGGGATTACTCCAGCTGATGTGTGACGTCATGGCAAGGGAAGGACGCGAACTGTACCACACCAAATTCTATAAATTATACTAACTTTATTTATTTTTACTTGTTTAGTTCAACTTTACTTATAGCCCTACACATCTGAAGATCGAGGCCATATCAGGAGTCAGTTTATGTCCAACTATCGTCTTTATGGCATCTGTTAATTTCAAACTAAATTATGCTAATTTTAATAAACATGACATTGCATTATCCTGCCGGTTGTATTACATGGATGTGAGACATGGCCCCTTACATAATCTGAGTGTGTTCGAAAACGGGGGGACCTAAGAGAGAGGAAAACTGCATAACGAAGAGCTTCATAACCTGTACTCTTCACCGGATATAGTAAGGGAAATTAAATCACGGAGGATGAAATGGCGGAGGAAAGACATATCTCAAAAGTATTGACTGGAAGACCCGAAGGGAAAAGACCATTTGGAAGACCTAGACGTAAGTGGGAGCATAGGAGTACCGAGGGGAGGTTTTGGGGGTTTGAACCCCCCCCCCATTGATTAAAAAAAGGAAAATTGTATAATTTTTTAAAGTCTGCCCATAAATTACTTAATACAAGTATAAAGCGTGGGAAGCTTAAAACTCGTTATTTTGCGTCTTAATTTTTAAAAAGCTTAAAACTCATTATTTTGCATCTTAATTTTTAAAATTTTCCGGGGGAGGACCCCCGGAAGCTTAAAACTTGTTATTTTGCATCTTAATTTTTAAAATTTTCCGAGGGAGAATTCCCCTCCCCCCAGACCCGTGGATGTTATAACCCCCCCCATATGGTCGGCCTGGTTACGCCTATGAGTGGGAGGACAATATTAGAATAGATTTATGAGAAGTAGGATTTGCGAGGGATGGCTGGATGGAGTTGGCACAGAATAGGGTTGAATGGCGGGCTCAGATAGGCTCGGCAATGATAAAATAGATAATATTCCTTTAACTTTCTTAGGAATTGTCTATTGCCAATGAGTAAGTAAGTACGATACAGATTGATAATTCATTATAAGTGAATATCCAATTCGGCATTTGCCTCTATGACTGGGGAAACTATGAATAAACATCAGTCAAATTGACCGGCCACGCGATTTGAGGCCGGGACCGAATTTATAACTGTTTAAGTAATTTTTTTTTAAAGCTTACAACACAGTTATTTGCTCACAACTTCCTGGAAACAATATCATGGGTCTTCCTACACCCCTTTTTCCTATCCAAGTTCTACACCAGCTTGATATAAACATCACAGAGAGGGAATAAAGTCGTGAGAAGAGATCCTCAAGGGTGCGTTGTCTCAGATACAATACGTGATAGATCAGATTGATGGCTGCACTTCCGGTCAGCCAGACAAAGCGCACTCTGCTGTCCGTGCCGGACTTCCGGTCAGACTCCACACAGCCTGCACTGCACCCTCATTTGTTCTTATTGTCTCCAAGTCTGTATTTGCATTATTGTTATATTGTTTTTCTTGTTTCAGTTTTTCTGGTTTCCATGGATACGATGGTTTAGTTTCAGATTCACTTTGACCGACATTTAGAAATTTCCAGACTAACTTATACTATTAACCAGGGCCCGGATTCTGATGACCTAAAATTGTTTGAAATATGACCTATAAAATGACCCTAAAATTTAAAGAAAATAACTTAATAATTATAAAAAAAAGACCTAAAAACTGATATTTCATTTATAAAAAATTATTATTGTACCCACAAAGTTATAGACTAATTTGTACATAATTGTAAATAACTGTAATGTTTTGAATGTTTTTTTCTCACGGAAATTTATACTGGCACTGAGGCACTGGCGAGTCAAAATTCGGCATTTCCTTTTGCGGTCTGCCGGATTATATTGTTTATTGAGGGTAAACAGTAGTTTGCACTCTCAAATACAAGCAGGTGGCAGACTCTGCTGCCAAGTCAATCTAATAACAATAGTAATATAATACAAAATCTTGGCCGTTCTTTGATTCTCATTTCCGACTGAGACTTGACAACACTTTAACGCCGAATTTTTCCTTCTTGCATTAAACAACCACCAGTTCAAAGACAGCACCGCTAGCGACGAAAAAAAAAGTTGATACACTCAATTAAAAATACATGAAAATGACTAAACAAGGAAGCAAATGACAAAATAATGACCTAAAATTGAAATAAATGCCCTAAAAAAATAAAATTGCATAAAATGACAAAAAATGACCCAATAAAAATGCATTTCTATAATCTAGAGGCCATGATTAGGATTTATCCACAAGTTGGCAATGTCTATGCAGCATCAATAAAAAGATGACATGTCATTAGAATCCGGGCCCTGCTAGCCGCAAACATATGCAAGGGGTGGCGAGCCAAAGAACAAAGAGTTCAGCCCTTCAGGAATCCTTGGGATTCAGAATATTCCGAGCAAAGCTGCAATTTATCACATCTCTTAATTACAGACAAACAATAATATATAAACTTTTAAAACAGTTAAACTTTTTTTTTAATGTGCAAAAGTTGACTAATATAGGAAGTTCGAAATCACAAAACACAGAACTCCATTTTATGATTATACAGTGAACGCCGCTTAATGTAATCGCGGATGTTATCAATAGGGTAATGTTATCACTTTTATGAAGTCCTGTACGGATTAATACTGATGCATTCAAAAACGTTGTTTATTGTGATCAAAGATTCGGTTTATGTTATCACTAGACTTCGGATTTTAGGTAAAAACCTAAAAGTTGTATATGCATGTTTCATAAGTTACTATGCCTAAAACTGATACTTTTATAGGACCTAAAACAGCCTATTATTACGTTACAGCCTAATATTGCCATTTTTGCTTGTTTTTCGTACAAAGTTCAAAATAAGTTATTTTTTGTTATAAATTCTAGCATTTATTTTCAGTTTGTACTAGATTTTGAGCTCGGAATGTGCAGTACATGACACATTTGTGACGTGTTTAAATAGTAAGGAATGTTTCGTCTTCAGTAGAAAAATTCCTTGGAATTCCCAAGAAAATTTAGCGTTTTTCTCTCGACTCCCACACCCAGTAAAAAAGAAAATAGTTTTTGAATCACTGAGGGATACAAGGGGTTGAATATGCTAGTATGATATGCGTAGCTTCTGGGCGCAGGGATTAGGTTTTCACTGTTATGGTAGTAATACAGGCCCTAGTGCCCTAATAGGTTTATATAATTCTGTGTACGATAGTCCTATATCTGTGTTTTATCATGAATATTGATTATTGGTTACTTCAATAAATAAAATATTCTGCATTGCAATTGACATATTTTAGAAAATTGGCAACTTAATGATTTTATAAGAGACTATTTTACGATTTTCAGAACCTATTTTCCAATTTTTAGAGCCTATTTTAGGCACCTAAAACAGCAATTTTAGCAACCTAAAAGTCCGAAGTCTAGTTATCACATTTTCCTTTTTGGCGGCTTTACTTCTAAGTACTGTACGTCACTCAAAAATTTTATTTTTAGGGGTTTCGTTTCTAACTCAAATGTAGAATTCTGTTCCCAGGTCACAGGATGACCATACTGGCACTTGTTAAATTTCCTTCCACCTATAAGCGCCTGCTTTCGATGCTCATAGGAGACAAACAATCTGGCGAAATCACAGCCGAGATCTGGCGAAATTAGCTGTAAGGAGACTCTGCAAGCGGATCAGTATGCACATCGGATAATCGCGTGGACCCTCCCTTGGCTGTGCCACCCTCGCCCTCTTTCATCCACTCCCAAGGCAGATGAAAATAATACGCGACTAAAAGCATATCTATGTATCACCTAAGTGAATTTGTGTATCAAACAGAACAGCAGCCCCTGTGGGAGCGCCACTATCGATTGTATACCCCGTCCTCGCCTAGTTGACGTGTGCCATAGCTGTTCGAGACGGTTATCTAGTTCCTTTAAAACAATTAGTGGCCACTTTATTCTGGGTGGCGATCGGAACATCTAACTAATGTCACATGTCATAACTAGGGCCCGGATTTGAAGGTTTTAACGTATATTTCCCCCAGCTTCCTAATTAGAACATTTTAACGTATTTTTCCATTTCATGCCCCTTGTTTCCGAATATATGAATCTTATAGAACCTAAAGAGGGCTAAATCGGGCTGAATGGCGTAAAAGGGGCTAAAGATGACTTTTGCCGAAAAAATAGGAGCTAAAGAGGACTTTTGCTGAAAAACACGATTTTTAAATAGATCTTCGTATTAATGGAAAAGTAAATAAATATTATGTGAATTTATGCATTTCAGGAAAAGCCATAGGACTAATAAGAATTTAATAAATGTATAGCCTACAACGTACTGAAATTAACAATGTATATGTCACTTTGTCCCTTGTATTTGCAACTCGAAAATCTTAGGCCTCGCCGTCGCAGGAAATGAAACTTGAGCCGTCTTCAATACTTTGAAATCTGCAAGTAATCCATTGTCGTTTAATCTTTCAAATAACAATTTGCCAACCGAGAGAAGTAGGCCTATAGGAGGGACTGTGTCAAAATTATAATACAATTTTCGGTGTTAATATTAGTGTTTTATTAAGACGGATAAAATTGTTTGTTTAAAACCTAAAAAGGGCTATTTCATGAAAATAAAAGGCTAAAATACCTTGAGAAAAGCCTAAAAATCCGGGCCCTAGTCAAAACTAATGCCCTGAAGATAATGATTTATCAGAAGACGAAATACCGTATGCATGAAAATATGCTCTAAAATTAGTAAAATATGCTCTATCAGTTTTATACTTTGAATTCTCTTGCTATAAATTACAAATAATAATACATTTGTGTAAAGTGCATTACAAAACTTTCTAAAAGGTCAATGGAACAAATTCTAGTAAATTTAAAACTAGAGAAGTTAAACGTCTCCTTAAAATTATACAAACAGTTCCGAAAACATTAGGCTATGTACTGTCTACAGTCTGTTCTAAAAAACATTCACTTAGCCAAATATGTAAATGTTATTAGGATAAGGGTTTTCGTGTCTTTAGTTACACTAATACTTATTTATGACAGCATTGTATTAATATATTTGTAATTTTGTATAACTTAATTGTAATAGCCCTACTTGAATGAAAAGGAAGGCTAATAGCCTTAATTCCACCAGGCAAAATACACGCAAGCGCACTTAGCTGTTGTGAATTAAATAAGTAGATGTTAAGAAATAAAAAGGAAGTAAAGACACAGGTAAAATTCAACTAGCAAATATGATTATAATCCTTGTCTGCAATAATAGGTATATTAAAAGGTAAAGGCTGCAAAGTACTGCAACTCCCGAGCATAATGAAGGATTTTTCAGTATTATTTCGTTATTTGGTTTTTCTATAACTTCAAGACAGATATAAATTTCTATACAAATAGATCACGATTCAGTATTTACAGCAAATGTTTCTCCTATGGTCAACTGTTTTCATACGTGATTTGTTTGAAACAAAATTGTTGCCAACCAAAAGGGCCTGAATTCCGCTACATATGAAGTTAACAAAACTTTTTTTGTTTACTGTTGTAATCATAAGTGAACTGCAATTATTTTACTTTTAATACGACTTTCTAAGTTATGCCAAATTTCTAAAATTTTAAAAGTGCTATTTTTGTACCCAAGCTAACGTGGTTAGTCAACTCTTCCAAAATTGACAATTGCTAGACAGCAGGTAACAGATGATTGACCCGCTCACAAGATTTTCCCTGTTTACAAGCACATACGAGTGTTATGGACTAGTGGCCGGCCATTTTGACTGCGGGTTATGAATGCACTGCGGCACCCATGTATCATGAGCAGTCGACAGTCGACTGTTATTTACTACGGTAATAACTTTAGACCAATGACATCTTATTGGGAATTACAAACCAAGCTGTACGGCAATAATAATAATAATAGTAATAATAACAATAATAATAATAGTAAAAATAATAATAATAATAATAATAATAACAACAACAACAACTTACTTACTCAATGGCAATAGACCAGCGTTTCTCAACCTATGGTGCAGATGGTCCGCAGACATAATTAAAAAATATCATAAAGCAAGTGGAAAGTAAAGAAGTAAAACTGTTTCACATATTTCGTTATAATGGTATATAATTACTACCCCAAATATTAAGAATATAGCCTAAGCCTTCTTTTAAAAATGGGATGTAAAATTAGGGGTCCGTAAATTTTTTTAGACATTTTAGAGGTCCTCGTGTTCAAAAAGGTTGAGAAACGCTGCAATAGACAATTCCTCAGCAAGCTAAACGAATATTATCTATTTTATGGAACCCAAAGGTTCATTGCCACGCTTACCTCAGCCCGCCATTCAACCCTATTCTGTGCTAACGCAATCCAACCATCCCTCGCAAATCCTACTTCCCATAAATCAATCCTAATATTCACCTCCCACCTACGTCTAGGTCTTCCAGGTGGTCTTTTCCCTTCGGGTCTCCCAGTCAATACTTTTGAGATATGTCTTTCCTCCCCCATTTCATCCTCCGTGATTTAATTACCCTTACTATATCCGGTGAAGAGTACAGGTCATGAAGCTCGTCGTTTTGCAGTTTTCTCCAGCACCCATTTTCATCTCAAATACTAAAGTTATTAAAAGGATTAATACTAGTAACTTTCTTTTAATTCCACTTTACATGAAATCAAAATTAATTTTCGCTATTTTCTCGAAAATTCTCTAACAATATTGTTTAATTTTCTATATGACATGGTTCTACGAAGGACTAAAATTTTCATTTGAAAAATGTTTCACAATAAATTCTCTGAAGTGTAGTTATAAGCAACTCTTTTCATGTGCAAACTTTCCTCACTAATAATGGGACTTTAAATGACAACTGAATGCCTACTACTGCAATGCAGCCGAGTACTCTATACTGGAATATATTGAGAGCAAGTTATGTTTTTCATATGAGAATCAATTTTATTCGGAAATAACTTTGCAGATAAAAATAGTTTTAGTAAAACTCGATAAAAATTTTCGGAAAATTCTTTCCGGCTCTAAAGCGGGTCAAAGTAACAAACAAACAAACAAACAGACAAACATGTCAATCAGGATTGAGTCATTGATTACATAAATAAAACATAATAAAAGACAGGCGAACAAACATGAAGACGATAGAAGGGAACAAAAGAAATCACCCGCAGTCCCTAGGGACGGGACATCAAACACCGCGATATCATCTGGTGTATTTGCACCCCAGCCATTAAATGCAGATTTAAGAGCTCGGACAAGAGGCAATGCATTTATTTGATTAAAAAAAATGCAATCGTCCCTTACGCCACTTTCGCAGTTGCTGCTCCTACAATCATCCATCTGTCTTTTTGCATGCAATGCTACAGACTTACCCCTGTTAACATTCGTCCAGCCAAGTCATGAACAACTGAATACGCACTCCTTGCAACACGGCGTCTTATTCTAAATCAGAATTTGAAGCTAGAAAGTTGTAGGTTATTGTCCATGCCAAGGATAATGAAATTTATCATAGGTAATCCCACGAGAGTTGACGAGTTTATCGATAGATTCGCGACTGCGCAGCAGGAGCAAATTTATCTGATAAAACTCGTCAACTAGAGTTGGATTTATTAAGACTGTTCCATGAATAAAAATCTGATGTGAAAGTCACATAACTTCCTCTGCCCAAATAAAAGTTAGCAGTATTCACATATCATTGTACAGAATCGCAAGACACAATTTTACGCTAATTATTCTATAAATATCTCTTCTTTCAATGATGCGACTAAAAGCGCAGGCTATATAAGAAACTTTAAAAAAAAAGAACAAGTGACTGCAGACGTTTATTGAACTTTTCGCCGTAAAGAATAATTTCCGAAATTTATCGAATATTTCCCTCAGATACTTCTTTACTCTATACCTGGCCAACAATACATCTTTCTCACTTCACATTCTTATATAGAATAAGAGGCCATGAAAGAGCGCGTATTCAGTTGTTCATCACGCAAGACAAAATTTCTACAAACAGTGGGTGAACAGTGGGTGGCTTGTAACTACCCTCAGAGAATTTTTTCGAAAAAAAGTTTCAAATAAAAGTTTTAGCTCTCAGTAAAAGGAACACATGTGCAAATTTTAAAGAAAATCGTTAGAGCCGTTTTCGAGAAAATCGCGAAAAACGAAAATTTCTTCATGTAAAGTCCCCTTAAAAATAAGAGAAATTTGTCGCCAATCTTCGAATCACATCTTCAGAAGGTACCTGACCCAAATACAAAATTTTGTTTCCATACGATTCTCCGTTTCGGAGCTAGCCTGTTCACAAACTTCCACACGTACAGACAGACACACACACACACACCAGACAGACATGTTTGGATTCAGGGGGCCTTGAAACGTGTATATATGCTAAAAACTCAACTTCGAATTTTATGGTCGAAAACAATACTTCCTCTACCTATAGTACCTATGGTACGGGCAGAGGAAGTAAAAATGTAACGGATTGTACAAATAATTATTTCGTGCTTTGACATACAAAAACAAAACTAACAGCTGCAAGATCATGACCTACTAAAAATCAACCATTCATGAATCGATTCGAGTTACCATGTTGTGACCAATGCTACCAATGGTGTATTACGACATATGCACACAATTCAAGTAAGCTAACAGCAGAACAGATTAAAAGCACACCAACTGGCTTGCACCGAATCGAAATTGTGTTCTTAATCAATGTACATTTCTATTATTTAAATTTCCAAACAAGTTATGTTGTATAAAATACTCTGTTTTCTTGCTGCTTATTGGCAGCATGTGACGTATTAATCACGGCACATTTATGCTTACGTATCCAGTAACGAACAGATGGTTTTATCAGATAAAATATCATCTTCATATTAATAGCAAGCATTTCATAAGATAAACGATCGTGATTGGTCTATATCCGAGGAATTTCTAAACGTTATTGGTCAATATCAAACACGTGGCATATGAATGGAATAGTCTGAGTAAATAAATATTTTATTTTGCGAGTAGGTGTGTTTGCGAAACGAGCCTTTAAGGGCGAGGGCCATTTTGTGGAACTTCCAGCTGTCCTGACATCTACTATGCACTTGCACAGATGTTATGTTAGCCTCTAGGCTAAGTTTGACGATTTTGCGACCACCGTAAGAAATATAACATTTAACAAGCCATAGTGAATTTTAATATTTTCAATTTACATCAGACTGACCTTATTTAATAATCGTATGCAATTGTTTTTAACTATAAGAGTATCTACAACGTAAAGGAATAAAGTTGGTAATTTTGGAGGGTTATAATTTTATACCACTCAGCTGCATAATTTTCTACTTTTAATTTGTATCATTTACCGTTAAAAATGGTGTTTTTATCTTGGACTGTTTAAAAATGTCTTTTTTTACATTATTCTATGATATTGCAACAGTTCCACAATTAAACTAATTTTTTTAAATCCGAACTTGCTTCACACCTTCATGTTTGCAGACGATACTGTTCATTAAGTTATGCACTCTACCACTGTTGCCGTGGTAACGAAATTAAGAGAGGGCCTAGAGATGAAGTGTTTGAAGAGGCTGAGAAGGAGGCATGTGGCGGTCCCAAGCCCGGCAATGAATTCCGCGGGGAAGGCGGGAGATTAGCGGGAGAAATCCCGTGAGAAGCGCGCCAGACAGCGCAGCGTCTTGTATTCATTAATCAGCGGCGGCTCTCCATGCCATATTTATATTGTTTCAACTGAATCATAACATTTTCATTTACAGACAGCCCCATTTATCTTGTAGGTCTAAAACTAAACTCCGTGGCGCTACATCCCTGGAGGGACTTGGCCTACCACCCGACCGCTGCGTCATCTCCTGTAGGCAGATGGCAGGATTGGGGGGCATGTGGTCAGCATGCCGACACCCACGGCCGTTATTGGTGGTTTTCATGACCGGAGCCGCTACTTCTCTATCAAGTAGCTCCTCAATTTGGAATCACGAGGCTGAGTGCACCCCTACCAGACCTCCCTACCTCAGAAAAATCCGAGGAGGTACCGGTAATCGAACCCGGGCCGACGGATCTGTAGTCAGCGACGCTAACCACAAGACCACGCCGGCGGACATCTTGTAGGTCTACCCCTCAAATAATATTCCTGTATCCACTTTTAGGTAATTTAAACAACTCTAATGATTATGAATTACTTCTTTAAGGCGACTTGAAAAATTTAGCTTAAGATTGATTTAATTAACATTTTGTGTATCCGTTGTCTCGGAGGTGGCCCTGGCATTGGGCTGATCACTCATCTAAGACGTCATACATGTCCTTATCTGGTCAAAAAAGTATGTATGTCCATAGATAATTTCTCTCCCGACAGGTCGCGGTCCAATGAGGCCCGGGTGGCGTGGGCCATCTACAGCGGGAGAGGTATGAAAAAGAGCAAAAATTTACTAAATTTGTAATTGTTAAGATTAATTAATTCAGGGTGATTTTTAACAGTGCAATTGAATAATCTGGTACAAAATTAGAGCTGTGTTTAGACCTGCAGATGTGAAATGTTTAGCTTCAATTAAAGGATTTGTTTGGTTTCGTTTTTTATCGTATGTATGGGGATGTGGTCTAAAGCCAGACTGTCTAGTAATGTAACTTAATAAAATCAGGTAAACTGATGTAGCAAAATGCTAGAATGCTTTTGTTTAGTCAGTGATGGTTGCAATCCTATGATATGCAGAAAATTGTTTGTTTTTTTTGTTTTTTTTTTATCGATTTCCGAGTTAAGCTCCAGATCGATTCATTAAGCAGGACTTACGGAAGAACAAAAGTCTAGTTTTTTCTTTTAAATCAGATTAACATCGTCCAGCATCAGCAGAACTATACAGATTTGTGATATCTTGACAATCCCACTCGCATAAAAATACAAAAATATATATGTCAAATTTGCCGGCTACGGGAAATGAACCAGGAAAACCCAAAATGTGAGTCCAAGACGTTACCATCTCAGCTACCTCGCTCAATTTAACGATCTACTTTCATAAGCGTATGTGAAGGAATAATGTTATTTGTCATAGCTAACTGTATTACAATTTCCAAAGCCGTATATGAATACTGTCATGAGAACTGATTTGCATTTGATAAATTCTTTCTAATATATTAGCACTAGCTTAAAAGACCCGGCGTCGCCCGGGTTTTGTATTTTGTAATTGGAAATTAGCTTATGAAGGATTTTCAATTTTAAATTCTAGGTCCTTATATAGGCATTTATAATTTGAAATAGGAAGAACGACTTATTACACTCAAACTATTCCCTCAGAAAACGCTTGATATAGTTTTTTATGGCTCATAGAGGATCTAGAATTTTGCATCCCATCGCTTGTACAGTGCACAGCAAGCCTGGTAGAGGTTTAAATAAGAAGAAACAGAAATTCCTGTAACATAAAATTGTAATATCGAGGCGGGAAATTTCCCACTCTTATGTTACCATAAAGCATTATCACTTTCATACTTTTCTCTCCAAAAACCTGCGATATAATATAATAATATACACATTACCATACCTCGTTTTGTTTTCTCTATGTCCAGGGTACAGAAAGTTATGTGATTCCATTATTTTAGTGGATTTCATTCTGTAATATTTATTTATAACATGAATTATTTTGATAACTTCTCTTATTTGTCAAAAGTGCATTTCATTTGTTTTTTCCAAGCCCACCTGATACCATTTGGCAACAATATATTCTGTGATTTGGAATTAATAATTCTATGTAAAAAGGGATTAAGTATTTTCAAAAACATTTAATTTTTGGCATTTAGAATCAGAATTTTTCAAAATCCTTTCTTAGTGAGCACCTACATTATGAAACGAAGGTACTGTCAAAATTCCAAGTCTCTACCTGTTATAGTTTAGGCTGTACGTTGATTCCTGTCATTCACTCAATCAGTCAGTCAGTCATTCATTCAGTCAGTCAGGACAAAGCCTTTTATATATATAGAGATTAAAATAGGCACTAAATTGGGCATTACTCCGGTACCGGTCAACCGATTTGGTTCAATATCAATAGACTTCTTCCCATGGACGTTATAAATGTGTATAGAAAGTTTCATGAAAATCCGATAAAGCGTATTTCATTATCGCGCGTACAGACACACGGACTGACGGACAGACATTTTCCCGTCCCCCACACAATCTTATAAAGTACTATACTGGCACTTAATAAATGTTATAGACAGTGATAGTGATTCATTGTTATGCTATTTTAGGCAAGTAATATTTTTATACACACTGTAGTTTGAAATTCTCCAATGCACTGTGAATATCGCATACTATTTTTGCCCTTAGTGTGAATGGTTTTGACATCCCTGTCTTGTCGGAGTTTGCATATTTCTGCTGGCCGCAGCGCTGGGGAGCCTCTGTTTGCCGTGTGCCCCTAATTGCCGCATCCCTAGCGTCCCTGGAGACGTCATCTCATCAATACAAACATTCTGTTTGCTGTATCAGGGTTCATGCCTTGCTTACTCTTGGTAATTGGCGGCATCGTGTGCTAATATTTTCGTTTCATATAGACTGCTGTTGTGCACAAACAGAACTCTACATTACAACTAAATCTTCTTCAACTCCCGGGAAAGGTTTAATTCATTTCCTGAGGTTTGTCCTAGCCACTAACAAAGCCTTTGTTACAATAGAAACAGTGCACGCCGCTTATTGTGATCACTTCGGTACGCAGCTAATCTGCTAATATTAACCGATTGATAACAGTAGCCGAAGGAATGAAATGACGGTTATTTATTCATATATAACATAATACACTACAAAACAGAATTAAAAACTAATTACTCATAAAATAAATAAAATCAGGTACACTGATGTAAAAAAGTGCCAGTATGTTTTTGTTTAATCAGTTATGACTGCAATTATGATATGCAGAATATGTTTTTTTTTAAATTGATTTCCAAGTTAAGCTCCAGATTTATTCATTATGCAGGGCTTACGGAAGAAGAAAGGTCTACCATCTCGGCCACCTGGGTCATTTTAACGGTCCAGTTGGATAAGCGCATGTAAAACAATAGTGTTTTTTGTCATAGCTACCTGTACCTGGCCTTATAAGATCACAGTAAAACAATAGGCTATGTTGTCAAGATAACTGATTTTCATTTTTTTAATAAATTCTTTCGAATACGTATATTGCCTTAAAATAGGCACTAAATTGAGCATTACTCCGAAACAGGTCAACCGATTTTATCCATTATGAATAGACGTCTTTCCATGGACATTGTAAATGTGTATACCAAGTTTCATAAAAATCCGGTAAAGCGTATTTGAGTTACCGCGTCTTTAAAATATACACTAAATTGGGTTTTACTCCGGTACCGGTCAACAGATTAGGTTCAAATTCAATAGGGCACTTCTCATGGACGTCATAAATGGGTATACCAAGTTTCATGGAAATCCGTTACAGCGTATTTGAGTGATGCCCATAATCTATTAAAATAGGCACTAAATTGGGCATTACTCCGGTACCGGTGAACCGATTTGGTTCAATATCAATAGGGTTCTTCCCATCGACATTATGAATGTTTATACCAAGTTTCATGAAAATCCGAAAAAGCGTACTTGAGTTATGGTGCGTACAGACGCACGGACAGACAGACGGACGGACAGACAGACAGACGGACAGACATATTTTCGTCCCCCACACAATCTCATAAAGTACCATACTGGCACTTAATAATCTGTAACTGTGAATCATTGAACCACTCATAAGCTAATACAGTAATAAGACTGCAAGAAACTATTTGTTCCAACAGTAACAAAGTTTTTATTTCTTTTTACTTTCCTTTCGGAGTCCATTAACCGATACTCCTTACTCATATAATATATATATATATATATATATATATATATATATGCATTATACTCATCTCTATATATATAAAAGGCTTTGTCCTGACTGACTGACTTAATGATAGAAAATCAACGTAGATCCTAAACTATAACAGGTAGAGACTTGGAATTTTGACAGTACCTTCCTTTCATAATGTAGGTGCTCACTAAGAAAGGATTGTGAAAAATTGTTATTTTAAATGCCAAAAATCAAACGTTTTAGAGGATACTTAATAACTTTTTACACAGAATTATCAAAACCAAATCAAATTCAATGTACAATTCAGATGACAACACTGTATTGTTTGGCAGTGGTCACAGGTAGCTTTGGAAATAAATGAAACGGGACTTTGACAAATTAGAGAAGCTATCGATATAATTCATTGGTGTAAATAAATAATGAAATCCATGAAAATAATGCACAATGTGATGCAGTCACATAACTTTCTCTACCCTAGACATAGAGAATACCATTTTCTCTCTTCACATTTTGATGTAGAATAAAGGTTATTATTGCATTTTCAGTTGTTTCAGTCTGAGTTTGTGCCAATGAATATGCCATATCAGAAGTCGGTAAAAAATTCTATCCACTGATACGTTATTCATAGCTGTAGGCTTTGAATTTTTAGTCGAGAAATATGGATGTTTGTTTATCATAGGCCCTAAGCATGTAAAAGTGGACAAAATAGAATGTAACATTTATGTAAAAACGATGTCAGTGTTAATAAATATGTTTCTAATTATTTTTACTTCCTCTGCCCGTACCATAGGTACTATAGGTAGAGGAAGTATTGTTTTCGACCCTAAAATTCGAAGTTGAGTTTTTAGCATATATACACGTTTCAAGGCCCCCTGAATCCAAAAATACTATTTTTGGAAACATGTCTGTGTGTGTGTCTGTCTGTGTGGAAGTTTGTGAACAGGCTAGCTCCGAAACGGAGAATCGTATGAAAACAAAATTTCGTATATGGGTCAGGTACCTTCTGAAGATGTGATTCGAAGATTGGCGACAAATTTCTCTTATTTTTAAGGGGACTTTACATGAAGAAATTTTCGTTTTTCGCGATTTTCTCGAAAACGGCTCCAACGATTTTCTTTAAAATTTGCACATGTGTTCCTTTTACTGAGAGCTAAAACTTTTATTTGAAACTTTTTTTCGAAAAAATTCTCTGAGGGTAGTTACAGGCCACCCACTGTTCACCCACTGTTTGAAGAAAGTTTATCTTGCGTGATGAACAACTGAATACGCGCTCTTTCACGGCCTCTTATTCTATATAAGAATGTGAAGTGAGAAAGATGTATTGTTGGCCCGGTATAGAGTAAAGAAGTATCTGAGGGAAATATTCGATAATTTCGGAAATTATTCTTTACGGCGGAAAGTTCAATAAACGTCTGCAGTCACTTGTTCTTTTTTTAAAGTTTGTTATATAGGCTAGCCTGCGCTTTTAGTCGCATCATTGAAAGAAGAGGTATTTATAGGATAATAATAGGGTAAAATTGTGTCTTGATATGTGAATACTGCTAACTTTTTTTTGGGCAGAGGAAGTTATGTGACTTTCACATCAGATTTTTCTGTCAAATAAATAATTTAAAGAAAACATCTAGCAGCTGAGTAAATAATCTCGGGCGAAGCCGCGGCTAGTTATGCTATAATGGATTAAATTTCATAACCACGAAATAACTTTTAAATCATTTAGGCCAAGGCCTCCATAAGACACAAACATGTGTGATTGGACTCTTGAATTCAAATTCGCACACACAGCGAGCAAACACACGGCGGTTAATTAAAATAAAACAAACAGGGGGCCATGCAATTAGCGGAGTGCTCCGCTTTGGTTTACAATTAATTCATACGTACCCATCCGTACCTGTACTTATTCCCTTCTTTTCCCAAAGCGTTTAATAGTTTATGGATTTTTACTTTTTCTGTCCATATTATGGAGCACCTATTTTTCGCAAAAATGCGGAATTTTCAGGAAAATAAATTTAATTTTGGAAAAAATAACATCAATTTCGGAAGTATTTGGAATTATACAGAGCAAAACAGAATTATTCATGACATGCTATAGCTTATGGAATATATTTCAGAATCCATGGCCTTAATATAATGCTTTCCGTTGCTAGGTTACAGTTTATTGTAGCAACTCACTACAAAAGTTAATGGAATGGCTTATGTGTTTATGTGTGTTATTTTCTTTTTACTTATTTCGGCTGTGTTTATATTCCTTTTAGCTTCGAGGCTACATCAGGAGTTCGGGATATGTGTCTGTACAGTAGGGTAGGCCATGGAACTATTGATTGTCAATTTTTACTATTGTTGGTGTATTTAATGGAGTAATTTTCAACTGATATTAATTGAAACGGATGAAATGGTGAGGATGATTCAGGGTATGTAAATATCCAATTCGGCATTTGCCTTTACGACTGGGGAAAACCCCATGTCAAATTGGCCGGCCACAGGATTTGAACCTAGGACCTCCCGAATGCGAATCCAAGACGTTAGCATCTCGGCCACGTCACTCGGTGTTTTATGTGTTGTGGAAATAAATAAGGTGAAATAATTCAGATGATGAGCAGAGGTATTTTCCTGGAGTTATGACAAGCCTACGTGAAACTGAGAACTAAAGAGCGTAATTATATTTTCTTAATACTGTAAAAGTTATTAGACAAGTAGTTAGAAAAATAGCGAAATTGTTGATGAATTTAAATAAAAATGAGAAAAATATAGGGAAACAAGTATAAAAAGAAATTACGAAATATGGCAAACATTGTCACTAAAAATAGTTGTTTCTAATTATAAAAAAATCTGATGTGAAAGTCACATAACTTCCTCTGCCCAAATAAAAGTTTGCAGCATTTACGCTAATTATGCTATAAATACCTTATAGCCCCTTCTTTGAATGTTGCGACTAAAAACACAGGCTATGGGGGGAAAAAAAACAAGTGACTGCAAACATTTATTGAACTTTCCGCTGTTAAGAATAATTTCCGAAATTTATCAAATATTCCCCTCAGATATTTCTTTACTGTAAGCAGGGCCAACAGTACATTTTACTTTCTCGCATATAAGTAGTATAGAGAAAGTATTGTGATCGTGACAAAAATTCGAAGTTGAGATAACACCGGGAGAGCATGTTTCATGAAGCCTAGAAACAAAAAAAAATATTTTTGGAATGACGTCTGTCCGTCTGTCCGTCTGTCCGTGGACAAGCACAGCGGGTAAACGGTTCATTGTATTTACTTCATTTTTTGAATTAAGGACTTTTTCGAAATTTTGTCGAACCGCCCAGAAATTTAGTTTTACAACTGAAATATTAAGGGGACATGAAAACTTTTAAAAAAAAATTGCTTTTTGAAAAAATGGCTCTAACGATTTTAATAAAAATTTAAAATTGTAAAGTCTTATCTGTGACTAATAAAATGGCTATATCCGTATTTCCGCAAAAATGACTTAAGGGGCACTTTACTCGTATCCATTTTCAATTTTTCTAGATTATATCCATTACAGTAGGCGATACATGAAAACCTATCACAGTAAAGTTGTAGAAAAATTTAAAATGAACATTTTTTGTTTAACACATTTCTTTGTACATTTAATAGATATCAAGATAAAAACAAAATAAGGACAGCTTAAATGCGAATTTCAGAACATAAATGTCAATTAAAATATGAATGACATTTTGTTGCCCCCTAGTAACAAGAAAACTATAGGCCTAATGTACTTATTGTTGTGAAATGCAATCAGTTTAGCTCAGTCGCAATGAACACACTAAAACCAATTACAGCGAGGTGGTAGGCCTAGGCCTATAGGCTAACAGGGAAGAGGTCCTGAGTTCAAATCAAACCTCGTGGCCGTCCAAATTGACTTGGGTTTTTCATGGTTCCGTCGTTCTCAAAGGCAAACGCCGGGTTTGTCGGACATGCTTACTTTCCATAACTCATCGCCGCTACGTCACTGGATATTATAATCGCTTAAACTGAATATCACATAAGAAGACATCACTAAACAATAGAAACATGACGCGAATGAGTTGTTAATATAGACCAGCGTTTCTCAACCTATGGTCCCGCGGACCACTGGTGGTTCGCGAACACGGTGCAGATGGTCCGCAGACATAATTGATTTAAAAATATCATAAAGCAAGTGGGAAGTAAAGAAGTATAAATTTTTCACATAAAATGGACACTAGATGTCCATTTTAAAGGTTTAAAATTCTAGAGGTTTAAAATCTTCGGAAATACAGGTCATATCGACTAAATTTGACTAATATTGAGCCAAAAAAAACAGGAACTCTGAAAGAGGCGTCAAGCTCAAACGTCTCATTAAAAGTGAGTAATAACATAATTCCTAATTATATTATCAAATTGGTAATATATATTAAAGTCTGTTCAAAATATAATTTTATTGTCAATAGTTTCATTCCAATTCAATAACTGTGTTTCCGTCGGATTAAAAAAAATGTATTTCGTTATAACGACCTATAATTTAATACCCCAAATATTAAGAATATAGGCCTACATATAGCCTACTTTTAAAAATTGGATGTAAAATTTGGGGTCCGTAAAGTTTTTTACTCATTTTAGAGGTCCTCGGGTTCAAAAAGGTTAAGAAACGCTGATATAGACTAATGTTTCACGCAAACATACTAAACACGTGGTATAACCTACATGCAGTTAAAGCGTGCAATATAACCTAAGTAGTAGTAGTAGTAGTAGTGGCGAAATTCAAATATAAGTCGCCCCTTAAGCTTCCCCATTCGATATTCACATTTGCATAGACTGTGTGATTTATTTTGTTTCTGAGCGATGCAGAGTGACCAACTGCCCTTGTATACTGTTGCATATAGCAAAATAATGCATAACACTAACCACATAGTTAAGTGCGCGAAGCGGAGGCGGTAGCCGTAGCGAAGCGCCCTTGCATTTTCGAATAATGTACGATACACTGTTTGTAGGTTTCGAAAATGTGGCATATTATATCTCCCGCAAGGTTTGTCAGCCTGCCACCTCTCGTCTAGCGGTAAGACGTCACACCTCCAACGTCCAATCACGAGTTTCTTCATAATACTAGGACAGAAGAATTCGTTAGATCGTGGTATAAAATAAACTGCATCGGTGAAGATAGGTTGGGTGGGACCGATTTATCCCAAGGTGCGACTTATATTTGAATTTTCCCGTAGTAGTAGTAGTACTAATAATATGCAGTTTTACTGTCATTGATTATTATTATTATTGTTATTATTATTGTTATTATTCTTATTATTATTTCACGGTAAAAGCATTGAACATAAAGATCGACCCTGATGCTTTCCGTTCTAGATACTTCTTAGTTTTATGAAAATGTAATAAGTAGGCCTAAAATTTAATTGTCTCTTTAATGTAATTTTTTCTGTGCTAGCCTTTAACACGTATATGCGAGAAAGTTTGTGCAACGTATTTTTGCACCATTTATTTTCTCACTTAACGTGCTTATATAGAATAAAATGCCTTAAATGTCCGCGTATTGAGTTGTTCACCAGGCAAGTTGGTAGGTTACAACCACCCTTCAGAGAATGTTTTTGAAATGGTATAAGCAATACATGTACAAAATTTAAAGGAAATTGTTAGAGCCGTTTATGAGAAAATAGCAAAAAACAAAATATTCTTCATGTAAAGTCCCCTTAAATATAAGAGAAGGTTGTCGCCAATCTTCACAGCCTCAGAAGGTACCTAACCCAAATACAAAATTTTGTTTTCATACGATTTACAAGAAGCCGTATTGCAAAAAGCACGTATTCACAGTGGGTTGCTTATAACTACCCTTCAGAGAATTTGTTCGAAAAAATGTTTCAAATAAACGTTTTAGCTCTTGATACAAGCAATCCACGCGCAAAATTTAAAGAAAATCGTTAGAGCCGTTTTCGAGAAAATCGCGAAAAACGAAAATTTCTTCATGTAAAGTCCCCTTAAAATAAGGGAAATTTGTCGCCAATCTTCGAATCACATCTTCAGAAGGTACCTGACCCAAATACGAAATTTTGTTTTCATATGATTCTCCGTTTCGGAGCTAGCCTATTCACAAACTTCCACACAGACAGACACACACACACACACGGACACACAGACATGTTTCCAAAAATAGTATTTTTGGATTCAGGGGGCCTTAAAACGTGTATATATGCTAAAAACTCAACTTCGAATTTTAGGGTCGAAAACAATACTTCCTCTACCTATAGTACCTATGGTACGGGCAGAGGAAGTAATAATTTGTCTCCAACTAAGCCATGCTATAATAATTTAAATAATTATTCCAGCAGAAGGAGCAACGCCTATTTAACACATCATATCGCATGTGCAAGAAGCCGTGCCCCAAGGTTCTAGTTTGGGCCCCGTAATAATTACCTGCTAACAAGTTAGTAAGCTGGGAATATCTAACAAGAAGCTATTCATGTTAATAAGGCTGTGTAGCGACTTGATTCCGTTGTAACAGATGGCACTGATGACGGGATTAATCCGGATTATGACTGCATAGTCGGTCGTCGTACCCGTGTTCAAACATGTACCGGAGTATAACACACCACGTGACTCATATAGAGAATTCAGGTGTACAGTTAATCCGACTGGGGAAGTCTTTGCCTGTAAATAACAGGCACGAAAGGTACATAAATATTTGTTAGAAGTATGAAAATCTACATAGGGCCTAATAAGAGAGTGTGATGTCCAGCAAATCTACGGCATGCAGAGACATCAACTTGTATATATAGATGGGCTGAAGGGAATTCGTACCAATTGTTTCATTTCGAATCTGTAAGCCCTTTATGACAAACAAAGTTCATTTTAGTCGTTTTCATTATTTTTTTTAGACCTACCACATCTAATGATATAAAATTAAATGAGATTTCATAAATGTAGGCAGTGGTGCAGAAACAAAAATCAATGTACGAGGCACGTCCAGGAAGTAGTTTTCCCTGGGACCGTTTACAGAAACAAAGCACAATTTCATGGAAATATTTATTGCAACAGATACAGCAAGTGTTCAGCTATTTTTCAACATATTCACCACCGGAATTGACCATGTTTGTTATACCGTGGGACCAACTTTTGCATACCTGTGTCGTAGAAGTCTGCCGCTTGCGATTTGAACCACTGTGTGACAACCATTTCCTCTTCTCTGTCATTCCCTGTCATTTCTTGAGGTGTAGGAAAAGATGGATATCACTGGGAGCGAGGTCCGGGCTGTAGGGTGGATGTTTAGACTCTTCCCAGCCGAAAGACTTGCTAGGAGGTGTTTAAGAATCCACTCTACTGCCCGCATATCGTTCCCAGTGATTTTCATCTTTCCCTACAACTTAAAGAAATGACAGAGAATGAAAGAGGCAGAGATGGTTGTCACACAGTGGTTCAAATCCCAGGCGGCAGACTTCTACGACACTAGCATTAAAAAGTTGGTCGCACGTTATGGCAAATGACTCGATTCCGGTGGTGAATACGTTGAAAAATAGCTGAACACTTGCTGTATCTGTTGCAATAAAAAAATTCATGAAATTGTGTTTTGTAAACGGTCACAGGAAAACTTACTTTATGGACGAGCCCCGTATATCTACGAAACAAGATTCTGTTAAATATTATAGTAGCCTATATTGCGATACTAGTTCCGACGAATCGAGGATAAGAGTTTTTTTTTTTTAATTTCCGAGATCCGTTATGCGCTTACGGAACGAGTATTGCATTCTATTTTTTGCACGATGATTATTTGATTCGCATTTGTTGGTTGTTATGGGAACTTTTAAAGTCAGCACAAACTGGGGGGCCTTGGTTCCGGCCTTCGATAAAGGCTTGTATTATGATGATTTTACTTACGGCACGTGTGCTTTTTGTCATTTTTACAGCACTGAGATTTCTTTTGTTTTCAAAGCGTGCGGGAATGTCAAGTTACGATCCACGGCAACAATATTCGTAAGTACCACTAATTAGTTACGTCGTCCAAAAAATAAGTTAATAATATTAGCGAGTTTTATGAAAAAGGAGGCTGTGCTAAACGAACAAAAATTTATTACTAACTTTTCTTTTAATTTTTATAGAAGAAACAGAAGGGCAAGTTTTAAAACGTTTTAGGGACTTGAGTTAGGGCGAGGACTAAATCAAGCGGAAGGGCGACAGAGTCGCTAATCAGACGCGTCACCCTTCTACATTCAATATGGAGGCAATTGCTTGGAAACGATTCAAAATTCATCCTCAACTCCCATTTGAAATAATTTCACACCAGCAAGTGGCTGTAATTTTGTCATAGGGTTTCTGTGCAGACTTACCAGTGGATGCAGGACTACCAACAGCGAAGATCAGGACCTGAAATAAAACCTACATATTAATCAAATGCGAGTTCTGCTGTCATACAATCACATAACTTTCTCCCTTCACATTCAAATATAGAATAAGAATACGTATTCAGTTGTTTCAACCTCATTCAAAGATGTTTTATTAAGGAGGGAGATCTAAAGCCTGAGTTTATGCCCTTCAGAGAGTGTTTGCGAAAAAATGTTTCAAATAAAAGTTTTAGCTCATAGTATAAGCACCCCGTGTACAAAATTTAAACAAAATCGTTGGAGCCGTTTTTGAGAAATACGAAAAAATGGCATCTTCTTCATGTAGAGTGGTAATGGCGCGTTAGACCTCCAGAAGTTATCTCAAATAAATATAATATTTTGTTTTCAATCGATTTTTCGTTCTCGAGCTAGGTTGTTCACACACACGACATGTTCCTGAAAATAGCATTCAGGGGACATTTATGTTGAAAACTGGACAGAGAGACATATAGAGGTGAAGTTAGTAAAGTAGAAATATGGAGAATCCAAATAAAAGAGCAACGAACACTCCTGATGAAAATTCATCAAAACGTACGAGAGAAGATATTGTAAACCAAAGCAATCCAGGACCCTCTTTCACAGAGCTACACATATTATTAGCAAATACATGCTAATATTAGTTACTAGCATGTGCCCGCGGCTTCGCCCGCGATAATTATTTCAAAAATAAAAAAATTAAGAGCATAATAGTTAAAACATTATATTTATTAACACCTAAACCACGTGGACTACTTACCACGATTAGATAGCGTCGCCTGGCAAAAGCGATCTCAGATTCCAGTTCCTTGACCCAGAAAATCCCTGTATAGTGAGTTTCGTCCAAATCGAACAATGTTTAATCATATTTAGGCCTATGTTGATTATCCCTTTTCCGTGTAGGTTGAAGATTTCGTATGTCTACGGGCCTTGACATTCTAAACAAATGCACCAGCGTGGGCTTACAACATTCAAGCGATCGCGATGCTTTTATTTCCACGGTATGACAAAAATAGCCAAAGCCAAATGCAATTGATTTGACATTGAAATGTATTACTGAAATCTGATGCTTCGACAGCGCTAAAATCACGTTTTCTGCCAGTTTTTCACTCATAACTCGCGAACGAAAGCTAAAATTAAAAATCCGGCTTCGAGGTGCATTCGCCCACCTTTCAGTTCATCTATGTTTAAAATTTCAGATCTCTGCTTTCAGTAGATTTCGCTGGGCATCGCGGACAGACAGACAAACACGTCCTTTTACTTTCTCGCATATACGTAGTATAGAGAAAGTATTGTGATCGTGACAAAAATTCGAAGTTGAGATAACACCGGGAGAGCACGTTTCATGAAGCCTAGAAACCGAAAAAAATATTTTTGGAATGACGTCTGTCCGTCTGTCCGTCTGTCCGTCTGTCCGTCTGTCCGTCTGTCCGTCTGTCCGTCTGTCCGTGGACAAGCACAGCGGGTAAACGGTTCATTGTATTTACTTCATTTTTTGAATTAAGGACTTTCTCGAAATTTTGTCGAACCGCCCAGAAATTTAGTTTTACAACTGAAATATTAAGGGGACTTTTCATGAAAACTTTTTTTTTAAAATTGCTTTTTGAAAAAATGGCTCTAACGATTTTAATAAAAATTTAAAATTGTAAAGTCTTATCTGTGTCTAATAAAATGGCTATATCCGTATTTCCGCAAAAATGACTTAAGGGGCACTTTACTCGTATCCATTTTCAATTTTTCTAGATTATATCCATTACAGTAGGCGATACATGAAAACCTATCACAGTAAAGTTGTAGAAAAATTTAAAATGAACATTTTTTGTTTAACACATTTCTTTGTACATTTAATAGATATCAAGATAAAAACAAAATAAGGACAGCTTAAATGCGAATTTCAGAACATAAATGTCAATTAAAATATGAATGACATTTTGTTGCCCCTAGTAACAAGAAAACTATAGGCCTAATGTACTTATTGTTGTGAAATGCAATCAGTGTAGCTCAGTCGCAATGAACACACTAAAACCAATTACAGCGAGGTGGTAGGCCTAGGCCTATAGGCTAACAGGGAAGAGGTCCTGAGTTCAAATCAATCCTCGTGGCCGTCCAAATTGACTTGGGTTTTTCATGGTTCCGTCGTTCTCAAAGGCAAACGCCGGGTTTGTAGGACTTGCTTATTTTCCATAACTCATCGCCGCTATGTCACTGGATATTATAATCGCTTAAACTGAATATCACCTAAGAAGACATCACTAAACAATAGAAACATGACGCGAATGAGTTGTTAATATAGACCAGCGTTTCTCAACCTATGGTCCCGCGGACCACTGGTGGTTCGCGAAAACGG
The DNA here is from genome assembly GCA_964059195.1 of Ectobius pallidus. Taxonomy (NCBI): domain Eukaryota; kingdom Metazoa; phylum Arthropoda; class Insecta; order Blattodea; family Ectobiidae; genus Ectobius; species Ectobius pallidus. The sequence continues at coordinate 1,983,649 of CAXKWD010000003.1, read as the reverse complement.
TGCAGATGGTCCGCAGACATAATTGATTTAAAAATATCATAAAGCAAGTGGGAAGTAAAGAAGTAGAAATTTTTCACATAAAATGGACACTAGATGTCCATTTTAAAGGTTTAAAATTCTAGAGGTTTAAAATCTTCGAAAATACAGGTCATATCGACTAAATTTGACTAATATTGAGCCAAAAATAACAGGAACTCTGCAAGAGGCGTCAAGCTCAACCGTCTCATTAAAAGTGAGTAATAACATAGTTCCTAATTATATTATCAAATTGGTAATATATATTAAAGCCTGTTCAAAATATAATTTTACTGTCAGTAGTTTCATTCCAATTCAATAACTGTGTTTCCGTCGGATTAAAAAAAAATGTATTTCGTTATAACGACCTATAATTTAATACCCCAAATATTAAGAATATAGGCCTACATATAGCCTACTTTTAAAAATTGGATGTAAAATTTGGGGTCCGTAAAGATTTTTACTCATTTTAGAGGTCCTCGGGTTCAAAAAGGTTAAGAAACGCTGATATAGACTAATGTTTCACGCAAACATACTAAACACGTGGTATGACCTACATGCAGTTAAAGCGTGCAATATAACCTAAGTAGTAGTAGTAGTAGTAGTGGCGAAATTCAAATATAAGTCGCCCCTTAAGCTTCCCCATTCGATATTCACATTTGCACAGACTGTGTGATTTATTTTGTTTCTGAGCGAAGCAGAGTGACCAACTGCCCTTGTATACTGTTGCATATAGCTAAATAATGCATAACACTAACCACATAGTTAAGTGCGCGAAGCGGAGGCGGGAGCCGTAGCGAAGCGCCCTTGGATTTTCGAATAATGTACGATACACTGTTTGTAGGTTTCGAAAATGTGGCATATTATATCTCCCGCAAGGTTTGTCAGCCTGCCACCTCTCGTCTAGCGGTAAGACGTCACACCTCCAACGTCCAATCACGAGTTTCTTCATAATACTAGGACAGAAGAATTCGTTAGATCGTGGTATAAAATAAACTGCATCGGTGAAGATAGGTTGGGTGGGACCGATTTATCCCAAGGTGCGACTTATATTTGAATTTTCCCGTAGTAGTAGTAGTACTAATAATATGCAGTTTTACTGTCATTGATTATTATTATTATTGTTATTATTATTGTTATTATTCTTATTATTATTTCACGGTAAAAGCATTGAACATAAAGATCGACCCTGATGCTTTCTGTTCTAGATACTTCTTAGTTTTATGAAAATGTAATAAGTAGGCCTAAAATTTAATTGTCTCTTTAATGTAATTTTTTTTTGTCTAGCCTTTAACACGTATATGCGAGAAAGTTTGTGCAACGTATTTTTGCACCATTTATTATTATTATAAGATAACATGTGCCCGCGGCTTCCCCCGCGTTAATTATTTCAAAACTTAAGTGCATAATAGTTAAATCATTATATTTATTAACACCTAAATCACGTGGAGTGTATTCCACGATTAGGTAGCGTCCCCTGGTAGAAAAAGCGACCTCAGGTTCCAGTTCCTTGGCTCAGGAAACCCCTGTATAGTGAGTTTCGTTCAAATCGAACAATGTTTGACCATAATTAAGCCTATGTTGATATCCTTCTTACGTGTAGGTTGAAAATTTCATATATCTGCGGGCCTTGACACTCTAAACAAATGAATCGTCCACGATGGACTTACAAAATCAAGCGATCGCGATGCTTTTATTTCCAAGGTAGGCTATGAGGTATGATGACAAAAATAGCCAAAGCCAGCTGTAATTGATTTAACATTGAAATATATTACTGAAACTGATGCTTCGAAATCGCAAAAAATACACGTTTTCTGCCCGTTTTTCACTCATAACTCACGAACGAAAGCTAAAATTAAAATTCCGGCTTCGAGGTGCATTTTCCGACCCTTCAGTCCACCTATGTTTAAAATTTCAGATCTCTGCGTTGAGTAGATTTCGCTGGGCATCGCGGACAGACGGAGGACAGACGGAAGACAGACGGAGGACAGACACTTCCTTTTATTAATATAGATTATTATTAGTCTTCTGTTTCATAATGATATTTTCTAATAATATTAGTTACTTATGAGTTCATGGCTCTAAATTATTAGTAAATATTGCTAATATTATTAGTAAACTGTTTAAAAGACTTCAGAACTAATAAAATTTACTCATAATATTAGGTACTTTTCTATAAGTGTATTTGGGCTAATAACTTATTCTCAAACCCATGTAATTCAGATTTCGTGATGTTAAATTTGTGGAAAATGAATCACTCTGAATTAATTATAAATTTAGAAAAAAAACTTACATGCGCTATCAAAGAAATTTTTGTCTTAAAAAGTGTTTAGGATTTGAGGCCATATTGTACGAGGGTCACCCAGGAAGCAATCCACCTTTTTCTTCTACAACAATTATTTATTGAACACAATGAAACTTACACACAACAAAGAATAATGTTTCTTCTACACTCCCTATTCTTCCACGTAATTTCCGTCCCGTTCTATGGCCTTCCTCAAGCGAAAACAAGGGCGTGTATGCCCTGTCGGTACCACTCCTTGATCTGGTCACGAAGCCATTTCTGTCACAGTCCTGGACAAGAACGCTTCAAAACGTTTCAGCAACTCAGAAGAAATGCTTTTTGTGAGAGATTTGTGGTCCACCGTAAGACAGCGCAGAACCCATTGTGCACACACTATTAAGTAATCAAGAGCTCAGACTTCCTTTGCTGATTTACAGCTTCAGCTGAGGAGGAAGCAGGATTGTGCAGAAATGGCTTCGTGACGAGAACAAGGAGCAAAATTAAAGGGCATACACGCCCTTGCGTCTCGCTGGAGGAAGGCCATAGAACGGGACGAAAATTACATGGAAAAATAGGGAGTGTAGAAGAAACATAATTCTTTCTTGTGTGTAAGTTTCATTGTATTCAATAAATAATTGTTGAAGAAAAAAATGTGGTGCGACCCTCGTAGCAAAGATATTGTAATGGAAGATGAAAATGAGAAACAAAGCAGTCAGGAGAATGGATGAGCCTGTGGTTGGAATTACCTCGGGCAAACGAACGTGAATTATCAGTTGCCTCTGTATTTTTCCAAAAATTGGCATTTAATCTAGAATTCCGGAATTCTCTGACGGAGCCACCAAGGGGATAAATGGAATCATGACTAGACCTGGGATTTTAGGCTCTAAAAAAATTAATTTTAGGCACCTAAAATAGGCTTTTAAAACAAGTAAGTAGGCTTTTAAAAGAGAAAATAGGCACTTCAAATAAGCTTTTAAAATACTACAATATGCTCTTAAACTGTAACGTGATCTTTTTTTACTGTAAAAAACGTGGTATACCTATTCTAAACAGAAATAATTGCAAAATTAAGACAGAATTAAAAATACAGTGTTGGATTATATGAAAAATTGACACAGTATGTCCCTTCTTACTATATATACCTGCTACTTGTTGTTTTGAGCGAATCCTCCCCTGTCAGTCAGCATTCCTTCGCCGACAATTGTTTCGGAAAATCAAGTTTCTGTGAAAAACCCACCCTCTGCTGTTCTGCTCTTCATTCAAGGATGTCCATTAAATGATTGTAAAAGTTACAGAAGTTGAATTTTATTTTAAATATATAAAATAGGCATTTTAGGCACTAAAGTAGTAAAAATAGGCTCCAAAGGTTCAAATACTCAAATAATCATTTTAGGGCACTATAAAACTCTATAAATATAAGTGATATATCACGAAATGTCAACATATTTAAAAAAATTCATGTTATTTAATAAGGAACAAAATAGGCAATTGCCTTAAAATCCCAGGTCTAATCATGACTTATGGGGTTTATGAGCCATATGCGTAACCAGGCCGACCATATGGGGGGGGGTTAAACATCCGCGGGGTCTTTGGGGGTATGGAATACCCCCCAGGGAGAGGGGGTCCGGGGGTTCTCCCGGAAAATTTTAAAAATTAAGATGCAAAATAACGAGTCTTAAGCTTCCGGGGGTCATCCCCCGGAAAATTTTAAAAATTAAGACGCAAAATAACGAGTTTTAAGCTTCCCACGCTTTATACTTGTATTAAGTAATTTATGGGCAGACTTAAAAAAATTATACAATTTTCCTTTTTTTAATCAATGGGGGGGTTCAAACCCCCAAAACCCCCCCCTCGTTACGCCTATGTTATGAGCCAAACCATCTTTCTAATTATTGTCAATATCCCCTCGGATTGAAAGTGCAGGAGGAGGTAAGTATAAAGACCATTTTAAACTCCGCTTGGGCAGGTTGTGACCCCTCTTGGCGTGCCGGTGCCCCATTCACGTGCCGCCTGCAGTCTCGCGGGAAATCTCGCTAAGTGCGAGACGTGCCAGGAATAAGCTTCGCGTCTCCAGATTTCTTCTCTCCATTCTTAAAGAGGCCCTACAGTTCCCACTGTGCATTCCAATCGTCTCTTTTCAATTATTACAGCAAAACCTGCCGTAACTGAAAGCATTTTCACTGACCGGAAAATTTCATTTGTTTATACGTGTAACTTGTATCTTTTTGCTTCTAAAACTTCATCAATATAATGGAGTACAGCTACAGTGTACAGAAATTTCTTACAACAGACCGAAAACAACTTAGTTTTAACTAGGGGCGGATTTCTACGACCTAAAAAAATAGGATATATGCATGCATTTATGACCTAAAAACATTAAAATATGACCAATAAAATTTAAAATATGACTTTACCACTTACACAATGTGTAGGCTACATATTTTTTAAGCTTCATTATAATTCATTTTATTAAAATATAATCTTAATTATTTAAAATATCTGTAAATTCTCAAAAAGTATCATTATAATGCAAAATTTACAAAATATGATATGAAACTTCAAATTTTCTTTAATATGCACACAAATATGACCTAAATATACATATTCATACTAAATATGCTACAATAGTTGAAATTTTCCTAAATATGCAGTTATATGCACAATAAAAGCCGTTCCATTTTCACCAGGATGCTTGGAATCGGGTTTAAATTAGTCGGAAACCTGAAATAATGCAAAGGGGAAAAATATGACATGTCATAGAAATCTGCCCCCCAGTCCCCGGAATTTGATGACCTAAAAATATTCTTAAAATGAGCTATAAATTGACTCCAAAAATAGAAAACAGAAAAAGACTCTAACACTTTAAAAATGACCTGATAATTTCTATGAAAATACTAGTTTATTCATCAGATTTGTGTCTATTCTACATTATTATGTTGATGCTTGTATTTAGTTAATTGGTGCATACGGTTAAATGCAAACAGCAAACACCGTTTTTCTCTATCCAAACTAAAATTACAACAAGATCTATTTATTTATGCTTATTTAGAGTTCCGATAATATTCAATGTAGGTCTAAGTGTACAAAATCTCTATAGGCTATGATGCAAGAAACAACACAAAATTAAAAAAGGATTTTAAAAAATACCTAAAAATATGAACTAAAAATTACTTGTTTTAATTTTTGGATTTTTCAATTTTGGATTATTGGATTTTTTAAATTTTGAAATGAACTTTTTAATATTGGGTTTTTGGACTTTTTTAAATTCTGGATAATCTATTATTAAATTTTTTATTTTGGGTTTTTTATTTTTTAAATTTTGGATATTTGGATTTTTTAATTTTGGATTTTTTGGACTTTTGAATTTTGGATCTTTAAATTTTGGAATTTTGGATCTTTTAATTTTGGATTTTTTAAATTTGGGATCTTTGAATTTTTTTTATTTCCGATTTTTTAATTTTTGGATTTTTTAAACTTTGGATAAGCCTAATCATTGAGTTGATTGTTTTCTGTGCAGTCCGTTCCGTCACACCTCACTAATTTCGTGACGTTTTTTGAGCGCTACACAAGTCTTTAAAATGAAAAAAAGAAGAAAAGAATCAAGGACTAAAAATAATGACACAAAAAATCATTTGAAAAAGCAGATTTGTGTCTATTCTACATTTATGTTGTTGCTTGTAATTAGTTAATTGGTACATACGGTTAAATGCAAACAGCAAACACCGTCTTTCTGTATCCAAATTAAAATTATAACAAGATCTATTTATTTAGAGTTCCGATAATATTCAATGTAAGTAAATGCACAAAAACTCTATATAATGCAATAAACAACACAAAATAAGAAAATAATGACTTTATATTTTTAAAATTACCTCATATAATAAATGTGAAAAAGAAGACCGTAAACTTGCCAGAAAGTGTCCAAGTAATGACATTGAATTTTAAAAACGATCCAAAAATTAAGAATTAGAGAAAATTGCCAAAAAGGACTCTACAATTACTATTTTTATAATCTGAATTTCAACAAACCAATTTACACGTACTTAACTTATAGATAGATTTTTTTTTTAATTCAGCTGTATACTCCTTTTACCTTCGAGGCCATATCAGGAGTTCGGGATCTGTGTATACAGTAGGGTAGGCCATGGAACTATTCCTTGTCAATTGTTTCTATTGTCTGTGTATTTAATGGTGTAAATTTCAACTGATATTAATTTTAAATGGAAATGATACAGGATGAAATGGTGAGGATGATTCATGGTATGCAAATATCCAATTCGGCAATTGCCTTTATGATTGGGGAAACCACGAAAAAACCCACGTCAAATTGGCAGGTCACGGGATTTGAACCTGGGACCTCCCGAATGCGAGTCCAAGACGATAGATAGAATATTGTAAAAAGCCTATACATATGTAAATTGTCGTCATGGGCATTCATGTTTTCCACAGTGTCAAGGTAAAGACGTCGGCCAAATAATACCAAGTACACTAGCCTATAATGTCTTCAAACAGAATAAAATCCTTACACATACGTAGTTTCTAATGGCTTCAAGGAACATCTATGCCAAATTGGAAGAAAATCAAACAACGCGTTTGATCGTAACTGTGTAACAAAGAAATTTACAAACAAACGAAATACCGAACAGTCGAGTTAAAAGAGGACTACTATACCTCCGCTCAGTCAAACATTCTGTCGCGAATCATCAATCAATCAAAATTGAAAATGATTTCTAGTCATCACATTGCTTTGTTTTCAACACAATGTTGCCAACCAAAAGAGCCAGAAATCCGCTATAGCACGGAATAACCAAAAAAGAGTTTTTAATTACTATTCTAATCAAAAGCGAAATGATTTTTTTAAATTTCAGGACTCAAAATAACATAAAACGTCGCACAACGTTCCACCGTTATAAAGAACGCAACATGCTCTGAATAACGGTGTTACATGCTACGTAACTATTGCAGTGTGGAACAAGACAATGGAGCTCGTGTACTTGACACAGTAAAAGTGCGGAGTTTATTATTCATCTGCTTCCCCTCGCCTCACCTCACCCCCGGTTTAATCTCGCTAATGCACGGTCTGCCGTTATTAAAACCATTTTATTAGGTCGGGATCCTGGGGGCAACAAACGCTTCACCTCTGCCCCCTGCATTCAAGATCATCACAAAGCTATTCCCAGGACGGTTGTCATAGTGATCTTTACCAAGCAGGCCGTGAAATAGCGAGAATTCAGCTGTTTTCTAACATTGGTCATTTATTGCAATAAACTATTACTTTTCAGTTTCCTCAAGGGTCAGTACTTGGACCAACGTTATTTCTTTTTAACGCAGTAATGTTAGAATTTTTTAAATAATTTTTGTTTTGATTGTTTAATATGTTCGGAACCAGGATCACAAACGCTGCCAATGATCACAGGAATTATTTTACATGCCTGTAAATCTATACATTAACTGAACCCGGAAACTTGGGAACTGAAAAACAGTGCCTTATCCACTGTTCCACCCAGCCCGACATAGCTTGTGTACATCCTACTTCAATGGTATAGCCGAAAACAAAGGAATAGTCAAGCGTTGAAATTGGCAAACAGAAAAAGCACAAAACGACAAAGGCAATAGTAGAAAAAAATTATTTTACCCTCAAATAACTTTCTCCACCCTAACTATGAGCAGTATAAATTTCTCAGACTGATATAGGATAAGAATCCGTATTGCAGGAAGTGCGTATTCAGTTCTCTCAGCCTCATGCAAAGGTTCACTTGAATTTATACAAACGGTGGCTGGCTTATAACGACCCTTCTCACAATTTTTACGACAAAATGTTTCAAATTTAAACAAAATCGGTTAAAGGCTTATACATTTTAATACTTACACATTGGCGATAGATAATTCCTAAGCAAGCTAAATGAATATTAAATATTTTATGGAACACGGAGGTTCATTGCCGCGCTTACCTGAGCCCACCATTCAACCCTATTCTGTGCTAACTCCATCTAACCATCCCTCGCAAATCCTACTTTCCTTAAATGTATCCTAATATTGTCCTCCCACCTACGTCTAGGTCTTCCAAATGGTCTTTTCCCTTCGGGACTCCAGTCAATACTTTTTAGATATGTCTTTCCTCCCCATTTCATCCTCCGTGATTTAATTGCCCTTACTATATCCGGTGACGAGTACAGGTTATAAAGCTCGTCGTTATGCAGTTTTCATCTCTCTTAGGTCTGAATATTTTCCTAAGCCCCCTGTTTTCGAACACTCTCAGATTATGTAAGGGGCCATGTCTCACATCCATATTTGTGAAATTAATTGCAGGTGGCCTTGCTGCCATAGCAACCGGAAAATAAAGAGCATAGGTGAAATAAGATTTTTTTCAACATAATGCATGGAAGTCAATCGCTTCAATTTTGTTAGCCCACTCTGCTTGATTTATTTGTTTATAACATTACGGCACGCAGAGATCAGAACGTTTTTAACACAGGATCATGTATATATAGGAGTAAATGGGGACCACTGATAGATTTCCAAAAGACGAACATAACCAATTTAGTTTAGTACCAATTGCATCTAGGTAGAGAATGGGAGCGGCTTATGTGTGATTAAACATAGCCAGTAGGAATAATAACAATAATGATTAGGTTGTAGTGATTCTATTTGAGCAGAAGGGGAGACGCCACCCCCAGAATAAAACACAACTGTCTGTTCCAATCATACAGGGGTGTCATGTGCACACACTATACAGCTTGAAGCACAGCTATAGGGTGCCCATGTAGTTTTTATACTACACGACTCTGTGCAGAATATTAACAAAACTACACAAAAGTTTAGGGGAAAGCCACGAAAAATATCAGGCAATAGACAATTCCTCAGCAAGCTAAATAAATATTATCTATTTTATGGAGGTTCATTGCCGCGCTTACCTGAGCCCGCCATTCAACCCTATTCTGTGCTAACTCCATCCAATCATCCCTCGCAAATCCTAGTTGATAATAATAATAATAATAATAATAATGATAATAATAATGATAATAATAATAATAATAATAATAATAATAATAATAATGATAATGATATTAATAATAATTTAAATATCCACACAAATGAGATTACGTTATTGTTACAAGCTTATGAACATATTAGGCCTTATTAATACCAAGGAGTAATTTTGTTTTGTAGATTTAGAATATTCACAAAAAAGTATATCAAGACATGTGAAATTTGTACACTTATTTTTTTAGGCTACTAGTCTAATAGCATTCACTTATAAGACCTTGAAATTGCCGAATGCATTGACCAGCAAATTTATAAGCATCAAGTACCAAAACTTTCATTTTTCCATTTTTTCAATGAATTACTTAATTGTAATTTCTATTTGTTAAAGCTGATTTAACTTACTTATAAAGAATATCTATCTCCACATACTTATAAGAGGCTTTGACCTGACTGACTGACTGACAGAGAATCGACGTAGAGCCTATACTATAATAGGTAGAGACTTGGAATTTTGACAGTAACTTACCTTCGTTTCATAATGTAGGTGCTCACTAAGAAAGGAGTTTGACAAATTTTGATTTAAAATGCCAAAAATTAAATGCTTTTTAGAATACTTAATCCCTTTTTACACAGAATTATCAAATCAAAATTGCAGTTTACATGACAACAGTGTATTGTTGGCAGTGGTCACAGGTAGCTTTGGAAATAAATGAAGCGGGACTTTGACAAATTAGAGAAGCTATCGATAGAATTCATCTAATGCATAATGTGATGCAGTCAAATAACTTTCTCTACCCTGGACATAGAGAAAACAAAACGAGGTATGTAATATGTATATTATTATATCGCAGATTTTTGGGGAGGGAAGTATGAAAGTGATATAATTCTATCCCCGAAACGGTTGTATGGTAACATGAGGGTGAGAAATAAAATATTCCGCAAAGACAATACAATTTTATGTCCCTGAATTTCTTTTCCTTCTTATTTCAACGCCTAGCAGGCTTGGTGTATAGAAGCGGTGGGATGCAAAATTCTGCATCCTCTATGAGCCATTAAAAACTATAGCAAGCATTTTCTGAGGGAATAGTTTGAGTGTGATAAGTCGTTCTTCATTTCAAATTCTAAATACCTATATAAAGACCTAGAATTTGAAAATTGAAAGTCCTTCATAAGTTAATTTCCAATTACAAAACCCACAGGACTAGTTTTGAATACAATTTATGAATTCAGAATATCAGGGGCTCAATTTCTCACATCACATATAAACCCGTGCCGGACCGCACAGAAAACAGTTACCACAACGATAGTTTATTTCTTGTACCTTACTCTGTAATTTATGTATATTTTTAAGGGAAACTTGTGTATCCTACCTATAGGATAGTTGTGGGAATGGCCACGTGCGGCGGACACGGGAATAAATCTCGCCGAGCTGAGAATGGACCACGCCGAGGGGGAGACACGCATTTTACTTGATGACAAATTAGCGCAGAGTTCACTTCGCATTTCACACGTCTTTCGCAAACAAAAGGTGGAACATTTCCCCTTCTTTTCTTATCCGTCCATCCGATTTGCATCTCCGAGGGGAAAAGAAAGCATTTGTCTAATGCACACTGTCTCCTCCAGTCAAATCTCTCGTGAATCAGTGCAAGAAGATGTGGCATTTCAACCAATCGCAAATGTCTATAGTCATCATTAGGGGGCGGATTTCTATGACCTAAAAAACATTAAAATATGACCAATAAAATTTAAAATATGACTTTACCACTTACACACTGTGTATATTTTGTTAAGTTTCATTACAATTCATTTTATTAAAATATAATGTTAATTATTTAAAATATCTGTAAATTCTCAAGAAGTATCATTATAATGCAAAATTTTCAAAATATGATACGAAACTTCAAGTTTTCTTTAATATGCACATAAATATGCCAGAAATATGACCTAAATATGCATATTCATACTAAATATGCTACAAAACTTGAAAATTTCCTAAATATGCAGTTTTATGCAGAATAAAAGCCGTTCCATTTTCACCAGGATGCTTGGAATTGGGTTTAAATTAGTCGGAAGCCTGAAATAATGCAAAGGGGAAAAATATGACATGTCATAGAAATCCGCCCGCTAGTCATCATTCGATGACTGTTTCATTTTCATGGGTTTTTAATTAAAAAGTTTTATTATACATGACAAATACATAAGACTGAATTTTAAAATTTTATTGGTAAGTTTAAATTAATGTTGTACATTTTTGAACAAATGTTACTTGTGAATCCAATTTAATGTAATATGTAAAATGTAAAAAACTTCTAATTTCAATGTTTTAGCTATCTGTAATATGTTTTAACCTGTTTTAACGCATATATTTTAGAAGTCTAGCTTCAATAAGATAGAAAATAAAAAACGTGTGCAAAAATTTAAACTATAATATTCACCTATTGAATCATCTTCGTACCTGTAGCTTCTATATTAATAAAAGAAAGTGTCTGTCTGTCTGTCTGTCTGTCCGCGATGCCCAGTGAAATCTACTGAACGCAGAGATCTGAAATTTTAAACATAGATGGGCTGAAAGGTGGGCGAATGCGCATCGAAGCCGGATTTTTAATTTTAGCTTTCGTTCGCGAGTTGTGAGTGAAAAACTGGCAGAAAACGTGATTTTAGCGCTGTCGAAGCATCAGATTTCAGTAAAACATTTCAATGTCAAATCAATTGCATTTGGCTTTGGCTATTTTTGTCATACCGTGGAAATAAAAGCATCGCGATCGCTAGATTGTTGTAAGCCCACGGTCGATTCATTTGTTTAGAATGTCAAGGCCCGTAGACATATTAAATTTTCAACCTACACGGAAGAGGGATAGGCCTAAATATGGTCAAACATTGTTCGATTTGGACGAAACTCACTGTACAGGGGTATTCTGGGCCAAGGAAATCGAATCTGAGGTCGCTTTTACCAGGCGACCCTATCTAATCTTGGTGTGTAGTCCACGTGATTTAGGTGTTAATAAATATAATGATTTAACTATTATGCTCTTAATTTTTAATTTTGAAATAATTATCGCGGGCGAAGCCGCGGGCACATGCTAGTCTTTAATAAAAACAATTAATCATTGAACACAACGATTAGGTATAACTGATATCAGCTGCATATGATATATGCAAAACAGTGTTCGAAAACAGGGGGCTTAGGAAAATATTCAGACCTAAGACAGATGAAAACTGCATAACGACGAGCTTCATAACCTGTACTCTTCACCGGATATAGTAAGGGTAATTAAATCACGGAGGATGAAATGGGGGAGGACAGACATATCTCAAAAATATTGACTGGGAGACCCGAAGGGAAAAGACAACGTGGAAGACCTAGAAGTAAGTGGGAGCATAGGAGTACCGAGGGGAGGTTTTGGGGGTTTGAACCCCCCCTCCCCATTGATTAAATCTAGAAATAAAGATTTATAAGACAATTATCCTGTCGGTTCTCTATATGGATGTGAGACATGGCCCCTTACATAATCTGAGTGTTGGAAAACAGAGGGCTTAGGAAAATATTCAGACTTATTAAGACAGATGAAAACTGCATAACGACGAGCTTCATGACCTGTACTCTTCACCGGACATAGTAAGGGTAATTAAATCACGGAGGATGAAATGGGGGAGGAAAGACATATCTCAAAAGTATTGACTGGGAGACCCGGAAGACCTAGACGTAGGCGGGAGGAAGTAGGATTTGTAATGGAGTTAGTAGTAATTAAGTCTTATGACTTCATAATATCAGGATAATATAGCTAGTGAAGATTCTTGACCATACTTTGGACACGTAGGACGAAAACTGTACGAAGTACAGAAAAAACTAAAAGCTGGATTATTTTTTGGACCACAAATTGACAGCTCATAAGTCATAAACGACTGCACTATATGTGATAATATCAATTTTTTGTAGACCCCATGTTACATTGTTATTGTAATGTTAATGTAATGTTAGTGTGTTGCTTTTTTCTTCACGTGATTTAGAAGCTAAAAATATGCACTGTTTTTTATTTATATCAAACGTAAAATGGGATAATATGCATATCTCACAAAACTAAAGTTCAGAGGGCAAAACTAATGGCACATTTGGCATCAGCGACCTAAATATACCCAAGAATAGGTATAAATTCTAAGGCACCAAAATGTGTAATTAACAGGTCTACTGGACAAATTTAAATCCACACAAACATGTTGCAGTTTCTGTTTAGATATTGGAATATCACTGTTCATTAATTGCCACAGAATAATCAACACTGCACTTCAGCACGAGTCCAAGGTTTTAGTAGTAACGGAAGGATCAATTTCCTGATCGGGTATCGAACCCGCCACTTTCCAGTTTTGCGCCTGTACCTATAACATTTATTAAAACTCTTATGAATGAAAGAGAGAGCCGATAGTCATGAAAAGAGGAGACTCATCTCATTAGCAAAGTGTCGACGGGTCATGTGTACAGAAAGGGGGGGGGGGGGTATCATAATTAATTTAACTAAAAAAATGTTTAGTTTAAAAAATTGAACGCAAATATGAAATTTGTCTACCATTAGCCACTGCCACAAAAATAAACAAACGGAGGAGAGAGTGATTTTTAAATTAATCCACCGCACGAAAAAAAAAGGATTTAATATGAAATTGTCAACATTTGTTCAGGAGGACCGCCATATTATAAGTGCTTTTTATTTAATATTAATATGGCAACACAAACAGATATGCATCCAATCTCAATATAACGGGTGTTCAATACACATAACCTATAACATGTCATATTTTCTTCTAGACTTTTTTTCATAACTAGCTTAAAAAGCCCGGCGTCGCCCGGGTTTTGTATTTTGTAATTGGAAATTAACTTATGAAGGACTTTCGATTTTCAAATGATAGGTCCTTTAGAATTTGAAATGAAGAAGAACGACTTATCACACTCAAACTATTCGCTCAGAAAACGCTTGATAAAGCGTTTTTATGGCTCAAAGAAGATGTAGAATTTTGCATCCCATCGCTTCTACACAGGAAGCCTGGTAGGGGTTCAAATAAGAAGAAACAGAAATTCCGGTAACATAAAATTGTATTATCGTGGCAGAGAATTTTTATTTCTTACTCTCATGTTACCATAAAACTGTTTTGGGGATGAAATTAAACAGAAATGCAATATCACTTTCATACTTCTCTTCCCAAAACAATTACCTTACCTCGTATTGTTTTCTCTTTTCCAGGCTAGAGAAAGTTATGTGACTGCATTATTTTCGTGGATTTAATTCTTTAATATTTATTTATAACATTATTATATTGATAGCTTTTCTAAATTGTCAAAGTCACGTTTCATTTATTTCCAAACCCATCTGAGACCAGTGGCAACAATAAACTGTTGTGATTTTGATTTGATAATTCTGTGTAAAAAAGGATTAAGTATACTCAAAAACATTTGATTTAAAATCATTTTTTTTTTCAAAATCCTTTCTTAGTGAGCACTTACACAATGAAACGAAGGTACTATCAAAAATCCAAGTCTCTACCTATTATAGTTTAAGCTCTACGTTGATTCTCAGTCAGTCAAGACAAAGCCTTTTAGGCTATATATATATAGATTATTATTATTATTATTATTGTTATTATTATTATTATTATTATTATTATTATTATTATTATTATTATTATTATTATTATTATGACTGCTGTATCCATTACACATATTGCCTGTGTGTAATACGCTTTTACACCGATGAGTTATCGATTAGTGGCTGCACGGGGGGGGGGGATGAAGCAGCCACGCCACAGCAGACTACAAGAGTCATTCTTAAATACATCAGTTCCGCAAAACATAACTAAACATTTCAATCTGAGAGACTGTCAAGTATTTACTTAGGTGTTTCAAATGTTTTTACATCATTTACTTAAAACATATTTATTACCGCTGACATAAATTGCATGAATTACGCCATATTTTAGTACACGCTCTCTAAAACAGCTCCTTGTCGGACTGGTAACACGCCGAAAAATTGCATTTTAGCTACCTAGGCCAGTAAAATTGAATAAAACTGATTTTTGAAGTAAAACTTCTTTAGTGGCGGTAGAGGATAAATCGGGAAAATCAGTCACACTAAAACCGTCACGAAATCAGTCACAATCAGTCATCGGAATCGGAATCGAATTGAGAATATCTGCAACGTACTTTTGATACGTGGCTCCTTCCTCTTTTATGCCCACTACTATGTAGTAGGCAATGGGTACCTAGGCAAAGCCCATTTGCCCCATGATTTTGAGTATGATTTGGAAGTGGTGTCATAGCTGTAAAGTAGGGGTGGTTAGGAATGTTCCATTCTATTGTTGTAGCCGAAAAGACAGTCTATTGTAATTTTGTATATCCAATTTCTTGCTCTAAAATTTTGTTTTACGCGGTCAGAGGGTCCTTTTATTTAAAAATTTTGAAGTTTGGGGGGGGGGGTGTTATTGTGCGGGTTGCGGCCCGTCTTTTGCAAGGGAACTATTCCAACATTCGTTGCGAGGCCTTGGAAAACCGCAAAAAACCTTGGCAGAATAGCTTGACTTTAGTGATTTAGCAATAGGACCAGATTTTATTTAGTGTAGGCTTAATGCATGGTGACTTCTAGTCTGGAGATCCATTTCCTGAAATCACACAAAATGCTTATTAATTTCTACTCGGGGAACCAAATTAAAAATTTTCCCCTGCTATTTGGCTCGTGTTCAGAGTATTGCCAGTCCGAATTACCAGTTATCCGCCTTATATAAGGTCTTGTGTGTTCTGTTAGAGTCCTAGTGCTTCAATCATCTCCTGTGGAAGGAGTGACTTCGGCCTCTTGTGTTTGTCGTGTGTTATGTCATAACGGCCCAGCTCCGCGATTTGGGGATTTTCGTGCCCGTTGCAACTCTCGTAGAATGTCGCCGCGCTTGTCGCTATATATTCTTGGATGGTGTCCATGTTAGTTTCCTTATGGAGGGTCCAGATTGGAGTGACTCGCGGAAGTTTAGTGATAGTGTATAATACTCTGTTTTGTAGTTTTTGCAGTTTACTCATATGAGTTTTGCTGGCGTGGCCCCACACTGGGCTAGCATATGTTATGATGCTCCTAACCAATGCTTTATAGATCGTTAAGGATGTACGAATGTTTAGTTTGGAAGTGTTGTTCAACAATGGGAATAGATTCCTTAATTGGGCATACGCCTTAGCTCGCAAGGAGTCTATATGTTTCCTGAATAGTAACTTTTGATCCAATATTACTCCCAAGTACTTGGCTTCTGTTTTCCATGGGATGGCTTTTCCGGTTATTATTAATTCAGGAGGTAGGATTCTGAGTTGTGACCATTTCTTAGTGAATAGCACTGCTTGACATTTGTCAGTGTTTATTTCTACGCGCCATTTTGTTAGCCACTCCTCTAATAGAGGTATTGTTCGGCGTATTTGGTTTGCTGCATGTGTTGCTTTGACTGATTGTCCAGTGATCAGTGTATCGTCAGCAAATATGTGTATGTTGCTATTATTATATTGTGACCGATGAGGAATATCATTTATAAAGATGTTGAACAGGCTGGGGCCCAGGATGCTTCCTTGTGGCACACCACTTCTGATATCTTTTAGGTCAGAATGTTTGTTTTCGCAAGTTACGTGGAAACGTCTGTTGCTAAGATAGTGGTACACGAGTCGGATTATACCGTCGTCGAGATTCAGTTCGATCATCTTTCTGATCAGGCCATCATGCCAGACCTTGTCGAAGGCCTGTTTTATGTCGAGATAAATGGCTGCGGTGGAACGAGTCACACTACTTGTTTCGGTGCGGACTGCACAGAAAACAATCAACTCAATGATTAGGAGTAATCAAAGGAAATTTTTCAGACCTTACTTCCTCAATGGCAATAGACAATTCCTAAGCAATCTAAAGGCATATTATCTATTTTATGGAACCCGGAGGTTCATTACCGCGCAAATCCAAAATTAAAAATTCTAAATTAAAAAATACAAATTTCCAAAATTAAAAAAAAAAACAAAATTAAAAATTATAACATCCAAAAATCCAAAATTTAATAAATAATAAAATTAAAAATTAAAAATTTAAAAAATCCAAAAGTAAACAATTCAAAGATCGAAAATTTAAAAAACCCAAAATTAAAAATTCAAAGATCCAAAATTAAAAAGTCCAAAATCCAAAATTAAAAAAAGTTCAAAAACCCAATATTAAAAAGTCCAATAATGCAAAATTGAAAAAATCCAATAATCAAAAATAGAAAGAAAAAAGTTAAATAAAGTTTTACTTCTGTCGCGTGGCGTTCCACGCACTTTTTTTTTGAGATGTTTGCTTTAGCTTTACTGTCGTATTCTTACGTTATACTTTTTATTTTAAAAAAATCCAGGAAAATTATATTTTTAAAAATACTGGCGCATGATTACACGAAATATAAGTTATTCGTAGAAATATAATTCGCACACTTTATCTTGAGCCTCACACTCCATAATGCTGAAAACCGTCCATATAAAGAAGGCCTCGCTCGAAAGAATGAAGATCGCGACCCGTCCCCAGTATTGCCATACCCAAAAACTTCCCGTTGAGGCATTCTTGAGCTACCGTCAATTTTTTTTATTTGTTTACATCATATTATTCTGAAATTTACAGAATAAATCCAGGGATATTAGAAGAACAGTACTGGTGTTGTGGAAATGGTCGCTATAAGTGACAACGAAGTTAAAAATAAAGATTCTTTAAACCAAGAAGTATCGGAAATCAGCGAAATAATGAACCAAATAAATGAAATGGAAGGAAAAGCAATTTAATGTTTTTTTTAAGCTGAATCTGTCGTTGGAGAAAAGAACAAGTCAAGTTTTATTATTTCGTTGTATTAATTGTGTTGTATTAATTACCTACAAACTTTCGCGAAAGGTATTTCGTTAAATTACATCAATTCAGTCATGTGAAAGTGCGTATTCAAGTAGGCCTACATGTTCAATGCTACGACTTTTAAACGATTTTCTATATTCTGAAGACCGGGAGAGAAATTGTCTAAATAGGCGTAAATATATTACTTTATTCATTTCTGCAGCGATATATTCTACTATAATATTTGAATCAATATAAAATCTTTAGTTTTGTAGCGAGAGTTGAAAGTGCTACAAATTACAGAGTTCCATTGTGTACCAGCATAAAACTACACACGTTATATTTTCTGGTAATTGGCAACCCTTCAGAAATGACGTCAATTTCAACTCACCGCCTTCTGCAATAGTCAGTCTCTTATACTGCATGCAATATCAGCTCCCCTCACCCCCGCATTTTTTCGGCTCAAGATAAAGTGTGAGCATATTAACTAAGACTTGTACAGATAATCTTATAAATAATTAAATTACACACAATGTAAAGTACATTCTGAAAACATTTCACTTTTATGTCTCTATTTTTGTGGGAGAAGATAGATTTTCAATATCGCAAAATAACATGCAAACTGAAACTGAGAAAACAGGCGATTAATGCCGGTTGTCGACCAAGAGCTAAGCTAAGTTAGTTTAGCTTAGCTCACATACAGTGCGGGATTTCATATGTAGTTGTGCCGGCAAAACTACATATGAAATCCGGCACCACTATATATGAAATCCCGCACTGTATGTGAGCTAAGCTAAACTAAGTTAGCTTAGCTCTTGGTCGACAACCGGCATAAATCTCACATATATAAGAGGCTTTGTCCTGACTGACAGAGAATCACCGTAGAGCTTAAACTATAATAGGTAGAGACTTGGAATTTTGACAGTACCTTCGTTTCATAATGTAGGTGCTCACTAAGAAAGGATTTTGAAAAATTCGGATTCTAAATGCCAAAAATTAAGTGTTTTTGAGAACACTTAATCCCTTTTTTACACAGAATTATCAAACCCAAATCACAGTTCACATGACAACAGTGTACTGTTGGCAGTGGTCATAGGTAGGTTTGGAAATAAATGAAACGGGACTTTGACAAATTAGAGAAACTATCAATATAATGCACAATTTGATGCAGTAACATAACTTTCTCTGCCTTGCATACAGAGAATACCATTTTCTCACTTCACATTTTGATGTAGAATAAGAGTTCGTATTGCAGGGACAGCATTTTAAGTTGTTTCAGTCTGAGTTTGTGCCAATGAATATGCCATATCAGAAGTCTGTAAAAAATTATTTCCACTGATACGTTATTCATAGCTGTAGGCTTTGTATTTTTAGTTGAGAAATATGAATGTTTATCATAGGCCCTAAACATGTAAAAGGAGACAAAATAGGATGCAACATTTGTGTAAAAACGATTTCAGTGTTAATAAATATAATGTTTTCATTATTTTTCATTTAAATAAGTAATTTAAACAAAACATCTAGCAGTTGAGTAAATAATTGCGGGCGAAGCCGCGGGTACCTGCTAGTATGTATATATGATTATTTGTAGCTGTATATTTAGACTTGTGAAGGGTGCCTTTGCCATGTAATGAAATTGAAGTTGATAGAGATGTTCCTTTGCATTACAAAGTTAAATTTCATTACTGTAACACACAGATGCACAATCCTTTTAAACTCTTTCTGCTGAGCCTTCACCGCTTCATTTTTCTCCCTTCACAAAACGGTGTTTCACAACGCGTTCCCCAAATCTACAGGGCGTTTCGTAAAGTGAGTCCTAGCTAGAAGTACCGGAGTCTAGTCACCAGAAAATTGGTTTAGGCTGGAATCTATAAAGCCCTTCCAGGTTAGCATGCTGTGCCTGCTCTCTCGAAAGTGTTTCAAGATATTACCTATGCTTATAATGCACGCACAACTGACTTCCGGTTCTTGATGGCCACTTGTGTACGTGATCTTGACCGAAAAATAATCTTCGGTCCTTGCATTCCAGCAGGAGATATTTTGCCCACACATTTTCCACTTTGTTATGCTTATTACTATGAAGCTACACGCTTAATATAATCTCGTAGTGTTCCTTATATAACAACTGATGATTTAGCCGTTTCCGTAGAAAAATGTGATTTTTTATTTTAGTACTAGCAGGTGCCCGCAGCTTCGCCTACGATTATTTACTCAACTGCCAGATATTTTGTTTAAATTACTTATTTAACAGAAAAATAATTAAAACATTATATTTATTAACACTGACATCGTTTTTACATAAATGTTCCATCCTATTTTGTCTCCTTTTACATGCTCAGGGAATACGATAAACGTCCATATTTCTCAACTAAACTAGAATTTTTTACAGACTTCTGATATAGCATCTGTATGCTATTTGAGTATTTCTGAATGGGTTGGGGCATTCTATGTTATCTTCAAAACTTGCAAGTACTGGAATTGCCTTTTCTTTTCTTAACTCCTTTTTTCGGACATACTTGCGTTGAATTTTGTGTTTCAAAATTTATTTTGGAATTAACTGCCTTCTAACACTTTTCCTGTTACGTATCTGTTTGCATTTCAGAGCTGAAGATGTGGTAACAAATGCCTGTCACAGGGGAACTCATCAGAACTTACATCGCCTCTACATGATCTCTTCCCAGCGGCTGAGTCGACTCCAGAGCCATAGTGCCACCAGAAGGATTAGGCCATTCGAAAAATCCCAATCGAACCCGTAAGGGATGTAGACTATTTCACATGATTTGTTAGAAACATATGACTGTGGAAGTCAAGGCCCACCTCGTAATGAGTGATATCGGAATGCAGTTTAGTGGATATTATTCCACGTGGGTGGAGTCAAAGTCGTGACCCACACTAAAAGCTTTCCCAAACACAACTGAAAGCCTCGTGACTGCCAAAACAAAGCCTCCTGGTATTAATGCATCCGGCTTCTGCTCTGATATTTAGACCACAATTAAAATTACTCCAAATGGTGATCATTTACCAAGAAATAAATCACTCTCAGATAAATATGCTGCATGCGTCTCGTATCATAACCATATTTTCTTATTTATATATTTTAACTAGCTTAAAAGGCCCGGCATCGCCCGGGTTTTTAATTTTGTAATTGGAAATTATCTTATGAAGAACTTTCGATTTTTACATTACATGTAATTAGGCCTATATAGGTATTTAGAATTTGAAATAGCAAGAACGATTTAACACACTCAAACTATTCCCTCAGAAAACGCTTGATACAGCTTTTTACGGCTAATAGAGAATGTAGAATTTTGCATCCCATCGCTTTTACAGTACACAGCAAGCCTGGTAGGGGTTCAAATAAGAAGAAACATAAATTCCGGTAACATAAAATTGCATTATTGTGGCAGAGAATTTTTATTTCTTACTCTCATGTTACCATAAAACCGTTTTGGGGATGAAATTAAACAGAAATGCTACATCACTTTCATACTTCTCTCCCCAAAACATATTACCATACCTCGTATTGTTTTCTCTATGTCCAGGGTAGAGAAAGTTATGTGACTGTATTATTTTAGGGGATTTAATTATTTAATATTTATTTACAACATGAATTATATTGATAGCTTTTCTAATTGGTGAAAGTCACATTTCATTCATTTCCAAACCCATCTGAGAACACTGGCAACACTATGTTGCCATGTCAACTGTGATTTGGATTTGTTAATTCTGTGTAAAAAGGGATTAAGTATTCTCAAAAACATTTGATTTTTTGCATACTAGCATGTGCCCGCGGCTTCGCCCGCGATAATTATTTCAAAAATTAAAAATTAAGAGCATAATAGTTAAATCATTATATTTATTAACACCTAAATCACGTGGACTACATACCACGATTAGATAGCGTCGCCTGGTAAAAGCGACCTCAGATTCGAGTTCCTTGGGCCAGAAAACCCCTGTATAGTGAGTTTCGTCCAAATAAAACAATGTTTGACCATATTAGAGCTTACAACATTCAAGCAATCGCGAAAGTTTTATTTCAAGGTATGACAAAAATAGACAAAGCCAACTGTAATTGTCAAACTTCCATTTAATTTAATTCCAAACCCATCTGAAACCCACTGGCAACAATATGTTTTAATGTCAAATGTGATTCGGATTCGATAATTCTGTGTAAGAAGGGATTAAGTATTCTCAAAAACATTTGATTTTTGGCATTTAAAATCAGAATTTTTCAAAATTCTTTCTTAGTGAGCACCTACATTATGAAACGAAGGTACTGTCAAAATTCCAAGTCTCTACCTGTTATAGTTTAGGCTCTACGTTGATTCCTGTCAGTCAGGATAAAGCCTTTTATATATATACTAGCTTAAAAGACCCGGCGTCGCCCGGGTTTTGTATTTTGTAATTGGAAATTAGCTTATGAAGGATTTTCAATTTTAAATTCAAGGTCCTTATATAGGCATTTATAATTTGAAATAGGAAGAACGACTTATTACACTCAAACTATTCCCTCAGAAAACGCTTGATATAATTTTTTATGGCTCATAGAGGATCTAGAATTTTGCATCCCATCGCTTGTACAGTGCACAGCAAGCCTGGTAGAGGTTTAAATAAGAAGAAACAGAAATTCCTGTAACATTAAATTGTAATATCGAGGCGGGAAATTTCCCACTCTTATGTTACCATAAAGCCGTTTTGGAGATGAAATTATACAGAAAGCATTATCACTTTCATACTTTTCTCTCCAAAAACCTGCGATATAATATAATAATATACACGTTACCATACCTCGTTTTGTTTTCTCTATGTCCAGGGTAGAGAAAGTTATGTGATTCCATTATTTTAGTGGATTTCATTCTGTAATATTTATTTATAACATGAATTATTTTGATAACTTCTCTTATTTGTCAAAAGTGCATTTCAATTGTTTTTTCCAAGCCCATCATATAAAATTTGGCAACAATATATTCTGTGATTTGGAATGGATAATTCTATGTAAAAAGGGGTTAAGTATTCTCAAAAACATTTAATTTTTGGCATTTAGAATCAGAATTTTTCAAAATCCTTTCTTAGTGAGCACCTACATTATGAAACGAAGGTACTGTCAAAATTCCAAGTCTCTACCTATTATAGTTTAAGCTCTACGGTGATTCTCTGTCAGTCAGGACAAAGCCTCTTATATATGTGAGATTTATGCCGGTTGTCGACCAAGAGCTAAGCTAACTTAGTTTAGCTTAGCTCACATACAGTGCGGGATTTCATATATAGTGGTGCCGGATTTCATATGTAGTTTTGCCGGCACAACTACATATGAAATCCCGCACTGTATGTGAGCTAAGCTAAACTAACTTAGCTTAGCTCTTGGTCGACAACCGGCATTAATCGCCTGTTTTCTCAGTTTCAGTTTGCATGTTATTTTGCGATATTGAAAATCTATCTTCTCCCACAAAAATAGAGACATAAAAGTGAAATGTTTTCAGAATGTACTTTACATTGTGTGTAATTTAATTATTTATAAGATTATCTGTACAAGTCTTAGTTAATATGCTCACACTTTATCTTGAGCCGAAAAAATGCGGGGGTGAGGGGAGCTGATATTGCATGCAGTATAAGAGACTGACTATTGCAGAAGGCGGTGAGTTGAAATTGACGTCATTTCTGAAGGGTTGCCAATTACCAGAAAATATAACGTGTGTAGTTTTATGCTGGTACACAATGGAACTCTGTAATTTGTAGCACTTTCAACTCTCGCTACAAAACTAAAGATTTTATATTGATTCAAATATTATAGTAGAATATATCGCTGCAGAAATGAATAAAGTAATATATTTACGCCTATTTAGACAATTTCTCTCCCGGTCTTCAGAATATAGAAAATCGTTTAAAAGTCGTAGCATTGAACATGTAGGCCTACTTGAATACGCACTTTCACATGACTGAATTGATGTAATTTAACGAAATACCTTTCGCGAAAGTTTGTAGGTAATTAATACAACACAATTAATACAACGAAATAATAAAACTTGACTTGTTCTTTTCTCCAACGACAGATTCAGCTTAAAAAAAACATTAAATTGCTTTTCCTTCCATTTCATTTATTTGGTTCATTATTTCGCTGATTTCCGATACTTCTTGGTTTAAAGAATCTTTATTTTTAACTTCGTTGTCACTTATAGCGACCATTTCCACAACACCAGTACTGTTCTTCTAATATCCCTGGATTTATTCTGTAAATTTCAGAATAATATGATGTAAACAAATAAAAAAAATTGACGGTAGCTCAAGAATGCCTCAACTGCTATGGCCTTCTGTTACAAACACAGCTATTTTAACCATTACAGGAGTCACAAGGTCAATGACATCAGTGACATTGATCTCTGACTGATTTCTCTTGTTTGTTGGTCGCATCACGTGACTTTACTCCGGTCGCGTGCGGCTCCGGGGATTCCTCCGGGAGTCATTTCCACGTCACGGAACTCAATTCATCATGAGTTCCACATGGCAGAACTCACCGCAGACAAACCAATCCACTTTAATGTGAATCACCGGGACTTGAACCCAGCTGAGCTCGTGGCAGCCTTCCTCATATCGTTCTACATGAATAATAGCCTTATCTGCAGATTATCCTGTAGGTACCTGCATAGCGTACTTCAGAGCAAATGGGAGCCTTCAGAATAACCAGCAGAAATTGTGGCATCCAGTGAGAGAGAGAGCTAAGCCAGAAATAACGGAATCGAGATATTTTGAGATTTGTGTTTGGCTTTTTTGTGAGAAAAATTTCATCTTAACACTTGACATTTCTTTTTATCAGAATTTACACACTTCAAAGTGTTTACAAAAGTTAACTTCAGACCACAGTGCCAACCCTTTATCACCTTCTTAAGGTTTTTTTTAAGCAGTTTTCGATATTTTAAAAATTTCTCAAAAATTTGAAGCGCCATATCTCGGTACGTATTTGGTTCTAAAAAAACGTTTATACAATGCAAATGGTAGGAAATTTAATGCTGTTTAACTTTTGTAATGAAATGTTTTAGGCTATAAAACGCTGCTTAGGGTTATAAGGAAAAAACTACAAAAACCAAAAAAATTCGAGGTTTTCGGCTGCCCTGAAGTTCGCACAGGGTTCTCGAATTGGAAAACTTGGATTCTACACCACAGAATACCCACATAAAACATATTAAAAAATTATTCACTTCGGACCTTTTTCCAGGTAAAAGTACCTGGTGACTGGACTATATCACGTTAAACTAATGCTTAGCCCACTCTCTCACTGGAGAAACGCCATTCCCTGAATTTATGAAAATTTATTTTCAAGAATAGATAAGGAAGGAACCCACACAAACCTTAACGTTACTAATGCTTCCGAGCTGGCTTAGCCCACTCTTTCACTGGATGCCATAATTAACCTATGAATGATATTGAAAGTGTTGTAAATTCAATAGTGGCAGAAACTTCAAATCAGTTTTGTGAGATGTTGGTTGGATATCCAGCATACCTCTACGACTTCACAGTAACCAGAAGAAAATGAGTTGGCTCGTCAAATAAAAGCATTCCCATGATCTTATTGCTTAGTTTTGTAACACATGTCTCCTTTTTCTCACCACGTGGTAATGAAGAATCACTCTTGTGGGCTTGCGACTACTGAAATTATTACACCACGCTATCCAAGATTTAGGGCCTCCGACAATTCCTCCCGATACGTGACTTCCAGATAGCTTAACTAGAAGATGTCTTGTAATACCACCGCTGAACTGCTATCGGGAAGAACGCAGTAAACATTTGTAAAATGGTCCTTAGCTGATTGCACAGAGAGGTGTGTTTGTTGTAGTTCGCTAGGCGTCCGCTAGGTGTGGCAGCTCCGATTTGTATTTGTACAATTAAATTACACAAGAATATATTGTTTTAAGTGCATAAATCGATTCTATTTCATTCATATGTGAGCATAAAATTACATTTTTGTGTAAATTAAATCTTCCGGCATCAGTTCTGAAAATCAGGTGGCCAGGAAGCTTCGGCTTGCTGCCATCTTGTTTCAACCAAGATCCCTAACTAGCAGTTGGAAGCTTGTCAGCCACTCCATATTCCTGCTAGCTTATCTGGAAGTTGTCTTGCCAGACAGATTTTGTCAGATACGCAATTCTTGGTCAACTTCCAAATAGGTTTTCTATCTGGCAGATAAATATGATATCAGGTTGTCGTCGTACAGGCCTATACAGTTTAACTTGTAATCGAACCAATGGCTTTTAGAGAAGAGACTACATCCTATTGTTTTAGGTGAAGACGGGACCTACAGTTTAACAAAAGCAGAATAGTTACTCACAGGCAGTGTGGATGAGACAGACAGACAGACAGACAGTAAGTAGGCGTGCGGGTGACGCAGATTAACTGGAGCACTTAGCGCTGGATATCTCCACAATGCGTCGGGACGGGACAAGAGACACATGAAAAATGAAAGCTTTTCGCTCCCTCAAGAGGAGGGGGTGCAACCCTCGCAACTCTTTGTCTCGCCACTGTATTCAGCTGAGAAATCCCTTCCAGCTCTACACACATGTTTTCACTGGATTGGCCACCTTGTTCAAGTACTTCAATGAACCTTCTAATACGAGATTTCTGTCAGTGGAAATGTTTTTGCATGCTCTTGTCTTTAATAATTATTTCGTGTGTAAAGTTTGATTGAGAATCACGAGGTTTCCTATTTTAAAATTCCAAGTGGACTTTGGAAACAAATGAAACTACTGTTACTCTCTCGCATATACGTAGTATAGAGAAAGTATTGTGATCGTGACAAAAAATCGAAACGGAGTTAACACCGGGAAAGCATGTTTCACGATGCCTAGAAACCGAAAAACGTGTTTTTTGATTGACGTCTGTCCGTCTGTCTGTCTGTATGTCTGTCTGTCTGTCTGTCTGTCTGTCCGTGTGTCTGTGGACAAGCACAGCGGATAAACGGACCATTGAATTTACTTAATTTTTTGAATCAAGGACTTTTTCGAAATTTTATCGAACAGCCCAAAATTAGGGTTTTATAACTGAAATATTAAGGGGACTTTTCATGAAAACTTTTTGAAAAATTGGCTCTAACGATTTTAATAAAAATGTGAAATTGGAAACTCTTATCTGTGACTAATAAAATGGCTATATCTGTATTTCTGCAAAAATGACTTAAGGGGTACTCACTCGTATCCATTTTCAATTTTTCTAGATTATCTCCATTACAGTAGGCGATACATGAAAATCAACCACAGTAAAGTTGTAGAGAAAATTAAAATGAACATTTTTTGTTAAATACATTTCTTTATCAAATAAATAGGTATCAAGATAAAAACGAAATAACATAACTTAAATGCGAATTTCAGAAGAAACATTTTGATTAAAATATGATTGATATTCTTCTGTTGCACATAGTAACAAGAATACTATAATCTGATTATTATTATTATTATTATTATTATTATTATTATTATTATTCTGTTTATTTATTCTGGCAGAGCTATTGTTGTGAAATGTAGTCAGTTTTCCACAGTCGTAATGAACACACCGAAATCAATTAGAGCAGTGTCCGGCAGATGCTGCAGTTGTGACGTAAGAGCCGATCATCTCGCAAGAGCTTGAGAGAGCGAGCAGTTGAGATGCATTCCTGTTAATACGCACTAGCGCAGTGGCGTTCAGTGCAGCAGTAGGGTTAAGGTGAGCCGTGATGGTACATTGAATTGCGTGCATTAACCATGGCAAGGGTGCAGAGGTCAGTTAATCAGTGAAATGTATGGTAAATTTAGTGCATTCAGATTAATACTAGACTTACGGAAACGTCAGGTCACCCTCGGAGACACGCCACATTTTTCCAAAGTTGTCTACAGTATGTGATTCAATTACAGACATTAATAATTATGTACAAATATTAGAAGAACTGGATCAAGATATTTTATTACAGATTTCAAGATTTTGCAAAACACCAATCCGATATTTGCATATTTGCGACACCATTTTCTGTGGATGTTGACAGTGTTCCAACGTCATTGCAACTAGAAGTCATTGATTTGCAAAAGAATATTGAAATGAAAGACTGCTTTCAAAACAAAAAGGATCTATCTATATTTTATAGAAGATTTCCCCAGGCAACTACATAATATATTTGCTGCTAGAATGTTGAGTATTAGGTATTTGTATCGACGTATGTATGTGAATAGTTCTTTTCTTGTATGAAGATCTGCAAACCACAACATGGAAACCGCCTATCTGATCAGAACATGAAAAATGTTCTCGTTTGTGTGTTAGCCAGACTATGTCTCCTAATATTGCAAAATTAGTGTGCGAGAAAAGAGGGAAAAAATCTCGACAATGCCTTGAGCTTGGGCACGATAGTGACACAAAGTAAGGGTGTGTATCAAAAGTCTGAATAGGCCTATACATGGCATAGTGCTCACAAAGGTGTATAGTTTAATTTGTATATTTTGTGTATTTTGTATATTTTGTATACTTTAACATTTTTCAGTTTCCGAGTAGACAAAGTTTTGCAGTACTCCTTAAAGTATTCTTATGTTTTATGTATTTGTATGTTTATAGTAGTTTCGGAGCCTCATTTAAATAACCTGACGCATCCGCACCTGGATGCATTTCAGATTAGTGTAAGTAGGGCCTATATTAAATTTCATTACAAACAAAACTGTTCTGTTACATTGATTTATCACAGTTGTACTATTTTGTTTTCGTACAAATGCATTGTAATTGTGCTATTCCCATACTATCTACGAAGATCGGAGCGCACTCTGTCAATGCATAGGCGTCGTTCCGCCACTGGCCAGTTGAACCCTTCCTCCACGCTCAGTACGGAGATATTGCCGAGCAAAGAGCGCGGTTGCTCTGTAGTATGACGTCACAGAGCACGGAACATGCCGGTCACTGAATTAGAGCGAGGTGGTATGGGGTAGTAGGGAAGAGGTCCTGGGTTCAAATCTAACCTCGTGGCCAACGAAATTTACCAGTAGGCCTAAACTCTTGTAATAGCTCATTCGTGCAGCATTTGCTTCTATTGTTCAGCTACATCTCAATGTATCCTGCATTTTGGTCTTGAGATTGAGGAAACTATAGGCTACCAACCCCAAGTTGTTATTATTATTGTTATTATTATTATTATTATTATTATTATTATTGTTATTTCACAGTAAAAGTATTGAACATAAAGATCGATCCTGATGCTTGATACTTGTTAGTTTTATGAAAATGTAATAAGTAAAATTTTTGTTGTTTCTATAATTTACTTTTTTCTGTGCTTGCCTTTAACACGTACATGCGAGAAAGTTTCGCAACATATTTTTGCACCATTTATTATAGCCTAATGTTCTATGATTATAATTTTACAAAGTTATTGATCCATGGCCCCCGTGGTCAGTTAAATGTTAACAACCCATGGGAGTAGTATATTCAAACAATACAATAGTTATGCACTAAGTTACCTTACTGCTTTGCGGTAGGCTTTGAATACGAACTTGTATACATAATACAGGCGATGTTACTTTGCGTTTCACTTGTCTTCTGTTTGTAGTTCCATTGTCTGACGGTAGGGGGTGTGTAGGACGTTCTTGGGACACTCACACAATGTTCTCTACCTTAGAAAAAGAACCCAGAAAATAGGATAAAATTTTACTAGGTTGAGAAAATCCTTCTTCTGGTGTAAGGAACCCTTGCCCCAAGTTTGTAAAAATATTTTGAAACACCCTGTATACAAAGACTACAGCACTGGATAAGGCATCATACTCAATTCACGTTAATATTGTCATTATAGAACTTACCAAAACAACTCATATAATGGATAATTTGTTAGAATTAAAAGCTTACGCTGAATTCACCACATGGAATTCACATTGCATGGTCATGAAGACAATTTGCAGTCTCCATGACAACACTATTGTTTGCTGGCTTGGGAACTGAGGGAATAGTTTGAGTGTAATAAGTCGTTCTTCCTATTTCAAATTATAAATGCCTATATAAGGACCTAGAATTTAAAATTGAAAATCCTTCATAAGCTAATTTCCAATTACAAAATACAAAACCCGGGCGACGCCGGGTCTTTTAAGCTAGTAGTCTTAGAAATCTTAATTTTTAGATTTCTGGACAGAAGACGAGAAGATAAAAGTTTCTGAACTGCATAAAAACAAGCATTTCCTGATTTTAGCCGACACTTAACTTCTGCCTTAATATTATTTTTGTCTGCAATTATTGCTTTCAGATAGGCTATTTCAATTTTTCCACTTGTTCGAACGATTTACCGGCTATTCTAAAAAATACATTTTTATTAATTTTCGCTTTTCACATCTAACAATTACGAATTAATTGTTCACAACCAAATTGTAATTGGACTATATCAAAAATAGCCCTGTGTACAGAAAATGAAGTTAGGCCTATAGCTGAATTTCACAAAAAAATAGATAATCACACATTGGCTGACTATATATATGGCTTCAGACATGGGACTGTCCGTGATACTTTATATAAACATAACAGTACATTATGCAACGACCCTATAATGGCTTTTGTTAAGATTAGACCGGATTCTTAGGTTTTTACCTATTTTTTTCCTTACTTCCAAAACAAAAAACGCTCATACACTTTTTCGAATCATGTCCGTAGGATTCACCCACATTAATTCTGTGGCACCTAAAAATACCTAAATGGGGTATAAAAACCTAAATATACCTAAACGGGATATAAAACCTAAAATATCTAATTTAGGCTCCTTTTTTTGTCTTTTTTGTTTGTCAGTTGAGAAATCGATATTTTGCAGGGAGAGAATAATTTTTGTCGGGTAGAAATTAATAGGCCTACCACCAGCGTTTCGTTCAACCCATTGTCGTCTAGGATGGACAGTATCAAGAGAGGAAGTGTAGAGTACCGGCGTATTCCTTTTAAAATATTCGTACGAACAACCATTGTTGCCGTGTATGAACGAGGGTATAGAATTCTGTGTTTTAAAGCGTTTGTTTGCCTTTAGTACTGTCTTGTTATTCACACTGAGTGTGTTTTAAGAAGACGTGTTAATGATGTATTGAATCCTATGTAGCACATTAAAATTCATTAAACCAATTATTCTACCCGAAAACGATATTTTGGATAAGAAACCTAAGGGAAAACCTAAAACAGTGTTTTTAAAAACCTAAAAATCCGGTTCCTAGTTATCAGCAGTAGATCCAGGATCAGAAAGGGATCAGACATACAGGCCACCAGCAGTGGAATTTCCTCATTACCATGTTAGTACATGCCACAGAGAAAAGACATCCTGAGTGACACATACCAGTTATGTCGGGATTTTCTAAAACTGAGTTAAAAATCCCTTTAGGCAGGCCTACAGGCTGAGGTAGATTTCGAAGTGCTTTTGGTTTAATTTATTGTCGCTGCGCAGCACTCTTTTTCTTTAGCCCGCAATAATAACTGCAAAAAAGAGGAAAAAGCACTTGTTCAAATATTCAAATCTTTCCTTATATGAGAACTATCAAGAAACTAGTTATTGATTTGTAGAGTACTCATCAAGAGCTTTTCAACGATTCCCTACAAGACGTGGTTTCAAAGATTTCGAATTTCCATCCCCCACCCCCAATCGTACCCCCGGATCGTTGGTGTCACTGTGAACTCCATAGGGAATACTCTAATTTAATCAAACCAAGTTTCTTTCTATACTTCATCGGGGCCGAGATATAAAATTTTAAAAATTTCAACCCCTCCCCGACCCCTCCCCTTGGCCTAATTTTGCTCATTAACGAACTTGTCCGAACTATTGGGCCTAGAAATCTATATTAATAAAAGGAAGTGTCTGTCCTCCGTCTGTCTGTCCGCGATGCCCAGCGAAATCTAATCAACGCAGAGATCTGAAATTTTATACATAGGCGGACTAAAGGGTCGGAATGTGCACCTCGAAGCCGGAATTTTAATTTTCGCTTTCGTTCGTGAGTTATGAGCAGGCTTTAAAACTTAGTGCCCGAACCCACAGAGGGAGATGATTCCGGTTACCAACAACCTGAGTATAGGGGGTGGAGGGTGATTGCGTAGGCTGATAAGACAGTCATTGATAGTAGTACTTAGAAGTGAATGCGCTCGTAGTACGGTGGCTCTCAAATTGGTCAACAGTGTTCCTTGTCATCATGCGTGTTTATAAATGTATAATACGTGTTCGGAATACCCAAAGTAAAGTGTTCTAAAACGCAAACATATATTGAAACATTTGGGAGGGACTATTACACAAAAACAGGAGAACGTATCGTTTTGCATGCTTGTAATGTGAGTTTAGAGAATGAGAAGTTATTTTGTGGTCTTCCTATACATGTAATCCGGTTTGTTTACTATCACGTGAACTAGTATATAGTAGCTAGCGCATACGCCGAGCAAAGTCTGTACAGTACAGTTGCTGTTAACATATTCGATCGGGCACTAAGTTTTAAAGCCTGGTTATGAGTGAAAAACGGGCAGAAAACGTGTATTTATTGCGTTTTCGAAGCATGAGTTTTCAGTAATACAAATCAATTACACTAGGCTTTGGCTATTTTTTTCATTCCTTCGACATAAAAGCATCGCGATCTCTTGAATGTTGTAGCTCACGCTGGTCGATTCATTTGTTTTTAATGTCAAGGCACGCAAACATAATATGAAATTTTCAACTACACCGAAGAGGATTATTATTATTATTATTATTATTATTATAGGGATAATCAATATTAGCCTAAATATGGTCAAACGTTGTTCGATTTGGACGAAACTCACTATACAGGGGGTTTCCGGGCCAAGGAACTCGAATCTGAGGTCGCTTTTACCAGGTGACGCTATCTAATCGTGATATGTAGTCCACATGATTTAGGTGTTAATATAATGATTTAACTATTATGCTCTTAATTTTTAATTTTTGAAATAATTATCGCGGGCGAAGCCGCGGGCACATGCTAGTAACATAATAAAATTTGTTTAAAATATCTTCAAAATTCTGGTCGCGAGCGTGTAAAGATATATATATATATATATATATATATATATATATATATATATATATATATATATATTTTGAACGGGCGGTGGTTTCGTACTTAAGAAGGCATGAAACGTAAATATATATATGACAGAATTTTTCGAAAGTATGACATGGTATCGATTGCTATAGGTAGATTTTAAAAAAAATGCATTTGTTGTAAGATTCGTGTTTGGGAGATATAACGGACCAACCAACAAGGGGTACAATGTATATATTTTTTGGGAGGCCAAAGTACCTGCCGATTGGCGATGGTGACAATTCAGCTCTTAGTTGTTTCAGTCTTTTGCGATAGATGGCAGGCGATAAAGGCATGCAGGGCTTTGTTTGGAGATTTTAACATCAAATCAACGCATATTAAAACACACGAAATTCAGTCACTTTGTTTTAATATTAAAATTAGGACGAACAGAATTGATTTTAAGTACATATTGCTTGGAATAACACTGTATAGCATACAGCAAGGCATTAACACATTGCATTACATTCTCCGGTGCCTCTAACATATGCAAGGCGTCGTTAAGACGGAAAATCTCCCCATAAACTGAAGTTAGCTAGTACACTACACCTGAGCCCTCTATAACCAATTCCACGGA
Organism: Ectobius pallidus; assembly: GCA_964059195.1. Lineage (NCBI taxonomy): Eukaryota > Metazoa > Arthropoda > Insecta > Blattodea > Ectobiidae > Ectobius > Ectobius pallidus. The sequence goes on along the minus strand of CAXKWD010000003.1, from coordinate 1,949,917 downwards.
CCCCAAAACTCGCTAATTCCACTCAAGTATCACAGCCATCTGTGTACAGTCTCCATGACAACACTACTGTTTACAATATACAAAGCTGGCTTGCGAAATCGCAATCGATGAATTTAGAGATCCTATCGAGTGAATTCATTCCTATAAACCAATATTAGTGATACAAATCGAGCAAATAAATATCGGGGGTGATGCACACACATAATTTTCTCTACCCTAAGCATGGATAATATCATTTAGGCCTACTCACTTCACATTTTGATATAGAATAAGGGGCCGTATTGCAGGAAGTGCGTATTAAGTTGTTTCATCCTTGCACGAAGGCAGGACTCGAAGCCTGAGTAAGCTATGTCAGAAGCCAACCGATAAAAAGCTACAGCCATCAACACAGAATCTACAGAACGAGACATCTACACTTGGGGCCCTGGGCGGATTTATTTTTGAGGCCCCCTCCCCCCAGTAAAAGCTACCAACACGGCTATTTACAACTTTTTTTTTTTGCTAGCTTTTTGAAGTAAAACTTCTTTAGTGGCAGTAGAGGGTAAATCGGGAAAATCAGTCACACTAAAACCGTCACGAAATCAGTCTCGAAATCAGTCACACTTTTACTTGTTTCGGTGCGGACTGCACAGAAAATAATCAACTCAATGATTAGGAGTAGGCCTAATCAAAGGAAATTTTTCAGACCTTAATGGCAATACACAATTCCGTAGCAATCTAAAGGTATATTATCTATTTTATGGAACCCGGAGGTTCATTACCGCGCAAATCCAAAATTAAAAAATACAAATTTCCAAAATTTAAAAAAACAAAATTAAAAATTATAACATCCAAAAATCGAAAATTTAATAAATAATAAAATTAAAAAATTAAAAATAAAAAATAATAAAAATAAAAATAAACAATTCAGAGATCGAAAATTTAAAAAATCCAAAATTAAAAATTCAAAGATCCAAAATTAAAAAGTCCAAAATCCAAAATTAAAAAAGTCCAAAAACCCAATATATCAAAAAGTCCATTAATGCAAAATTGAAAAAATCCAATAATCAAAAATTGAAAAAATAAAAAAAAGTTTTACTTCTGTCGCGTGGCGTTCCACGCACTCTTTTTTTTTTTGTCTTTCGGTTCGTCTCCATGGGCTAAAAAAAATAATAGACAGAATAAGGGAGTGAACTCATGCAGTATTTAATGTACTTATTTATTATTATATTAGTCCAAAAATATTAAGGTAACTGATTAGCAAAATATAAACGTGTGCATAATTAGAAAGTAATGAAATGGAAAAAAAGGTTAGCCTATGTTTAAATATGACAAAAGTTAACGAAATTTTAAGGTAACAAACAAGAGTTTTAATTTACTCGGAGAATCAGATAATAAATTAGCAAAATCTGGATTATATTAATTCAGAATATGTAATAGACACGTTTAAAATTGTCTTTTTATAGCTTTTACAATAGAAAATTGTCTAATCGTCTCATGAAAGTTTATTTTCATAGTCAAATTGTTCCTGATGTAGGCTATAACATTGCTAGTCCATTTAGTCTGATTTGGCTCATTGTTAAGCCCAAAGTTTTGAGAAACGACTTTCACAAGTTTCAAATGAAATGTAAATAGTTAAAACCAACTTTTCTCTTGGTTTCTATGTGGAATCACAAAGGCCTTTTTTGTTTTGGAAAAATTCACTGCCTTGTTTTACAAAATCAGGTGGAACATTAATTTTTATATTAGGGTGGGGCATCAATGGGGGGCCCCCATAGTAAGTGGGGCCCGGGGCGGACCGCCCCCACCTAGGAACGCCACTACATCTACATCAGCTGAGTGCATTCGGCAAGTAGTCATGTTGATACTATTGGCGACATTGTGGATTTGGTTCCGGACTCTGTACGGACCGGCTGAAGTTATTCTGAAGTTTGCACAGGAAAGTACTAGTTTATTCGTGAAAACTCTGGTCACCATTAAAGCACCAATAGGCTCTGCAATCACACAGCCTAGAAACGAGAGTAGGCCGTGTAGACTCACTCATGTCAGCTAGCATACAGCTGTTGATTCCTTGATGCACACTTCTGCACAACAGAGTTGACAGCTGCTGATTCTTTGACGCATACTTCTGCACAACAGAGTCTATTAGGTATACACAAGCTGTACGTTCTATGGGATTAGAACCTGATATTGGCCCTTAATGCTTCTGACCTCTGGTTGTTACATCACGAACTTTGATTAATACGAACGAATTCTGGACACTTGATGCCAAGGAACACATTCTGTTATCAGCTTCGCAATCCTACTTACAGGAACTTAAAATATTAACTCAAATTACTTACGTAGCTCCAAAGAATCATATGAAGACCGGAATCCACCACACTTGAAGAATACCACACATTTTCACTGGTTCATTTCACACGACATTCCGACAGACCACAAGCTCACAGCCATCTTGTCTTCATCATTATTCATTACCAATCGATTATGTTGCTAATCAATTGCAATCGATTAATGTACTTAACGATTGAACATCGTACAAGCTATAATTAGGTAGCACTCAGTTAAAAGAAGTCTTCAAATAAATATTTAGGTGAATATTACAGAATTCTACTTACCTGAGAGTGTTTTGTTCTTTTTACATTAGCCCCAAAGTCCCCATTAACATAAACTCAGAATGCGATTGGTCCGCCATCTGTGGTGTTTGCTACAGCTGTCCACAGATGGCTTCCGACTACGTATACTGTTAATTGGCTAATCTGTTCGAGGGCGGAGTTTTTAAGTGAAACTTCTTTGGCCGCGGTAGGGGTAAATCGAGAGCTTGTGTAGCGCTCAAAAATCGTCACGAAATTAGTGAGGTGTGACGGAACGGACTGCACAGAAAACAATCAACTCAATGATTAGGCTTATCCAAAGTTTAAAAAATCCAAAAATTCAAAATTAAAAAATCGAAAATCCAAAATAAAAATAAAAAAATATTCAAAGATCCCAAATTTAAAAAATCCAAAATTAAAAGATCCAAAATTCCAAAATTTAAAGATCCAAAATTTAAAATAATCCAAAATTAAAAAATCCAAATATCCAAAATTTAAAAAATAAAAAACCCAAAATACAAAATTTAATAATAGAAAATCCAGAATTTAAAAAAGTCCAAAAACCCAATATTAAAAAGTCCATTCCAAAATTAAAAAAATCCAATAATCCAAAAATTAAAACAAGTTTCACTTCTTGGGTTGTTGTATTTTTAGATAGCACTTACTGCTTGACCTACTCTTTTGATACCTAAAATTACGATTGATTGTATTTTAAGACTACAAACAGCGGGAAGGTTACTCTGATCCTTTAATAGAGAAAATTAGATTTGAGTACAAATATATTCGTATTTAATTTATACGATATGATTTGATTCCAGTAAGAGAATAACCAAATGAACTCACATACCTTAAAGCAGATGTTGAAATGCCCTCTGATCTGACAATGGACGGAACTTTGAACTTTTATGAGATGATGGAAGTGTTGATTTAGCAATTTTGGTTAAAAAAAACACTTTTCGAATTTAGTGTCAATTAAATCTTGCATACCCTGAAGTAAAATTTTATGCCGTTTGGACGCATGGGACAGGTGCTGCTGACACCATTTTTAAACCTCGGTGTTTTCTTAGCTTCAATTTGCATGTTATTTCGGTACATTCGTAATCTATCTTTTCCGACAGAAATACAGATACAGCTGTGAAATTTTTGCACAATATACTTTACAATGTGTTAAAAAAATGTGACATCAGACTTTCTGTGTAGGCTTTAGTTGTTTAAAAAAAGCATAATCCCTGAACAATTTTTTTTTCTGAGTAAAATATTTTTGTAAAACAGAAAGTATAATCAACATTTAAAAAAATCCGTCAGTAAATTTGTAAAACATAAAAAATTCTGGTTCATGTTTTAATATCTGTCGGAGAGAGATTTCAATTTCGATCTCAAAAAAGTCAATTAAATTAATTTATAAAAATGAAATAATGAAATTTTTTGCACAACGTAGGCTAACTAAATAATGATATTTACGAATACTGTTGCCGTGGATCGTAACTTGCCATTCCCAAGGCAATCTGGTTGCTATGAAAACAAAAGAAATCTCCGTGCGGTAAAAATTACAAAAAGCACAAGTGCCGTAAGTAAAACCATCATAATACAAGCCTTTATGGAAGACCGGAACCAAGGCCCCCTAGTTTGTGGCGACTTTAACAGGAAAAATATACGGTCTCAATAACAACCAACACATGCGAATCACTTTCTAAAATATATCTATCTATGTTCAATAATGTATATACATAATATTTTCAGCTAATATCTCAATTAATATAATTAAATTGATATAAATAATCATCGTGCAAAAAATAGCATGCAATACTCGCGCCGTAAGCGCATAACGGATCTCGGAAATTGAAAAAAAACTTGAAGAGATTTCAAACTCTAACCTCAATCCGTATGCACCGCTTACGGCACTTGTATCGCAATATACTATTAAAGTTAAGTTAAGTGTCCCTAAAACTCTCTCAAGACAAATGTGTTAGGTCACAGGTCAGAATCAGACACTTTGTTGTTATCACAATTGTTTTATTGATTATGTTTGTTACAACACAATAGATAGGTACAGTCCAGTTATTCATTGCATACCAAGGCGGCTTCCTTTAGTTAGGAGGAAAAGTTTGCCGACAGCTCAATCCATATTCTTTATTTTTACCGCACCAATCATCTAGTTACCTCAGACAATCAAAACCTAAGATTGTCCTGTGAAGGCTGTGACAGCTGCACTTCTTCTCCACGTGGAGTGAAACGCGGGGTAGCAAGATCTAGTTACAGTAAACAATAAAACGTGTGAATTGATTAAAGCGAGGGAAGAACAAGTGATAACTAGACTTCGGATTTTAGGTAAAAACCTATTTCAATGCTTAAGTGATAATATATGGACGAAAACTTGTATATGCATGTTTCATAACTGACTAGGCCTAAAACTGACACTTTTATAGGATCTAAAACAGCCTATTTTTACGTTAGAGCCTTATATTGCCTATCTGCTTGTTTTTCCTCTAAAGTTCAAAATAAGTTATTTTTTGTTATAAATTCTGGCATTTATTTTCAGTTCGTACTAAATTTTAAGCTCGGAATGTGCAGTGCTTGGTTAAATAGTAAGGAAGGTTTCGTCTTCAGTAGAAAAATTCCTTGGAACTCCCATGAAAATGTAGTGTTTTTCTCCCGACTCCTACATCTAGTAACAAACAAACAAACAAACAAACAAACAAACAAAAAAGTACTATGAATCACTGAGGGATACAAGGGGTTGAATATGCTAGCATGCGTAGCTTCTGGGCGCAGGGATTAGGGTTTCATTGTTATGGTAGTAATACAGGCCCTAGTAATAGGTCTATTTTTTCATTCTGTGTACCATAGGCCTATATCTGTGTTTTATCATGATTATTGATTAATGGTGACTTCAATAAATATAATATTCTGCATTGCAATTGAGATATTTCAGAAAATTGGCAACTTAACGATTTGATAAAAGACTATTTTACGATTTTTAGAACCTATTTTCCAATTTTTAGAGCCTATTTTAGGTACCTGAAACAGCATTTTTAGCGACCTAAAAGTCCGAAGCCTAGTGATAACAACGAAAGAATATCGCAACGTACAGTAGTATTATTTCTGTCTGACCCCGACGAAACGCGAGTGAGAAGAGAATCCAGCGGTGTGGGTTAATTCAGAGACCTTCCCATCCCGCCGATCATGACAGTAGTAGCTTATATATCTTTAGTCAGCGTTTGTGTTTACAAACAAATCCCTATCCAAGTACAGCTCTGGCAGATATTTTTACCTCATTCATTAAATGTTATAACACTAACATTAAATGTTTTAACTCTAACATACAGTATGGAACTTTAATATATTTACTCTACATACCAAGTGTGGTGTTACCGCTGTGCTCAATTACAGGACTGGATATTATTCCATAGGAGTGACACCAGAGACTGAGAGTCTTTCCCCTTTACCATTACTATCAGCATCATCATCACCATCACCACCAACATTATTAGCATCCGAATCACTCTCACTAGAAGCATCACTATCACCACCCAAATGAATGACCAATTCTTGAGCCGCATCCAGGAGTCCCTCCCTTTCCAGATATTCCTGTTCAATATTCTTCACGTGCTGGCATCTCCGTTTCCACTCCTCTGCAGATATTGAGGAAAACTTCTCATCCGTAATCTTCATGACATCTTCCATTTTAAATGTCACATTGTTTTCGGCTACCCAATTTTTTACAGTAGCCCATATGAGTTCTATCGGATTGAGCTCAGGGTGATAAGGGGGGGAGCCTTAAAACATCGTGGCCATGTTGCTGGAGAAGATGATCGATTTTGTAGCTTCGGTGTTGTGGCTTAAGTGTCAGTATTAGTTCATAAATTTCAGCTTTTGTCTTACTATGAACGTTTTGTTTCTCAAAATTATCGTTTTCAAGGTGGGACTGCAACCAAGATATCATCACGTCTTTTCGGGAATTCGATGTGGGAGGCTTATTCAGCTGCACGTTATGGTAAGGGGCATTATCAATAACCAAGACTGAGTGAGGAGAAAGATTTGGAATTAGTCTTTCCTTTAGCCACTGCTCGTAGTTATTGAAATCCATGGCCCCATGATAGTCCCCTGTTTTTCTGTGTGAAATGAATCTCAAATAAGCATTGGGCACAAAGCCATGCTCTCCTCCAGCGTGAATTATAATAAGCCGTTGTCCTTTCGAAACTGGCGAGAAGAGTCCACTCAGCGATTCGTCACTCCAGGCACATGGTGTAGTATGTGTTGTGTGAAGGTAGGTTTCATCCATGTATACTATTGAACGCCCTTCAGTCCTATACTGATGAATAGACCTTAAATAGGCACATCTGAGGGACTTTATTCTCTGTTGTTCCACAAGAATTTTTCTATTATTTCTTGTTTTCCTCCACCGAAAACCAATATGTAAAATAATTTTCCTGAGTGTAGAGATGCTACCCTGAAAGTCAATTTTTTCTTTTAGTCTTGAGTGTATTTTTTTTAAAGTCGGTCTCTGCTTTTCTTCAATATAGAAATTATTAATTGTTCGTCGGACTACTTCTTCGTTAAAATTGTCAGGAGATGATTTCTTCGAGGTACGTATTCTTTCTTTATCAGGGGTAGAAAAAGAATTTAGAAGCTCCTTCTTCAATACTTTTGGCCTCTTTCACGATTCGCTTCACAGTACTAATGGATACACCTGTAGCTGTTGAAACCCTTTTATATACAGATGCACGCTGACCCCTCACATCCCGAAAATATTTATATACATTATATACTACTTCTCTTGTCTGCGAATGAGTAACTTTACTCCCTCCCAGTTTACTATGAATCGGAGGCATGTTGCAAAAGTCTTGCGCACAACTGCACTCACCTGAAGCACTGTCTGTTAGGCACCGCAACAAGAGATGTTCCTTCTTCCGAGACCTGTGTACTAATAAACAACCACCCCTTAACATGACAATTTTTCTATAGTGGACTCGTCTGTCTACGGCGCATCTTTCTGAGCAGTGTCAGACAGAAATAATACTACTGTAGCTTTTGTTTTGGAAAGCGGAAACCAAGACCGACTTGGTCAGATCAATTAACATAAAGAAGTACCACCTGGGTATGCATTGAATAACTGGACTATACACACCATGACTACAATGTAGCCAGACGTTGCTTGGATGTCAAATTTAACATAGATCGCATGTTAAATCATACCTTTGTTAATTTTAAAATGTTAACTAAATGGTAGGCAGCAGGCACAAGACGTTTCACGACCCCAGTACAGCCTGCCAGACTTGACTCTGTTTTTTATAGAGAAGTTGATGTGATGGATGGAGGATGCGAACAGATGTACTGCTAGGTGCAGGCGCCGCTTTTAAGAGCAAGTGGCGATGACATAGGTTTTGCATGTGTGAGATCTAAACGGCCGCCCCGCCCGGAATGTCGCACTTACGTCGCCGACACACAGCCTGACTCAAAAGTAGTGTCACCATCCTCAAAACGTAATTTATTTTTCCTTTCGTAAGCCTAAAAATGGTTCCCATGGAAATGTGATTTCCTTAAAAAAATTATCTGGAAAAAATTACTTGCATGGACATGTAATGTGGATAAAATGGAATCTGTAGAACTGTAATGCGTAAAATAAAAAGAAATAAAAACAAGTTTCTATCAATCGATATATATATATATATATATATATATATATATATATATATATAAGGCTTTGTCCTGACTTAATGAATGACTGACTTAATAACAGAGAATCATCGCAGAGCCTACACTATAACAGGTAGAGACTTGGAATTTTGACAGTACCTTCTTTTCATAATGTAGGTGCTCAATAAGAAAGGATTTTGAAAAATTTCGATTTTAAATGACAAAAATCAAAAGTTTTTGAGAATACTTAATACTTTTTTACACAGAATTATCAAATCCAAATAACAGTTCACATGACAACATATTGTTGCCAGTGGTCTCAGATGGGTTTGGAAATAAATGAAATGGGAGTTTAACAAATTAGAGAAGCTATCAATATAATTCATGTTATAAATAAATATTAAAGAATGAAATCCACGAAAATAATGCAGTCATATAACTTTCTCTACCCTGGACATAGAGAAAAGAGTACGAGGTAAGGTAATATGTTTTGGGAAGAGAAGTATGAAAGTGATATTGAATTACTTTTTAATTTCATCCCCGAAACGGTTGTATGGTAACATGAGAGTGCGAAATAAAATATTCCGCAAAGACAATACAATTTTATGTTACCGGATATTCCTGTTTCTTCTTATTTGAACCCCTATCAGGCTTGCTGTGTAGAAGCGATGGGATGAAAAATTCTCCATCCTCTATGAGTCATAAAAAGCTATATCAAGCGTTTTCTGAGGGAATAGTTTGAGTGTGATAAGTCGTTCTTCATTTCAAATTATAAATACCTATATTAGGACTTAATAGTTTGAGAATCGAAAGTCCTTCATAAGATAATTTCCAATTACAAAATAAAAAACCCGGGCGACACCGGGCCTTTTACGCTAGTGTAATATAATCGGGCCAAAATGGTTTCCATGGTAATGAAATATAGACAAAATTTATATCTATGAAAATAAAAATTGGAAAAAAAATTGTTTGCGATGGAATTGAAATTGGAATGGAAATGAATCCTACTCCATGGAAAAGGGATTCGAGCAACCATGGAAATATAATTTGAACATCATTCAACGAAAAAAAATATTATAAAAAGATTTTTTTAAATAGAAATGCCATTAAAAAAAATTATAAGGAAAAGCCAACTGGACAAAAGAGTGTCCATGGATTTATTACAAAAAAATAATTATAAAAATAAACAAATATTTAGCACGAAATGGTTGCCATGGAAATGGATTTTGACTGCACTTTACTCTGCCTGTCAAGACAGCAGGGGAATGCGAAGACATCTTCTAAACAAAACACTATCAGCAACTCCACTTTGAAACTTGTCGAAATGAAATTTCCTCAGTTAATAAAACTACATGACATCTTGGAAGTGTAAGTCCTTGGTTCACACCCACGCTTTTATTGCGTATGAATCTTAAATTCTTTATTCAAATTATTTGATGTACAGCAGAATAATTGTTCCTTCTTGCTCAGAAATTGACAAAGTTAGGTATGATTTAATGCGTTTTTTTTAATGGAAAGTTCCTCCCTTTTCCGCATGGTTGCTGCACTGAAATTTAAGATAACTTATTAGGTTAGAGACAGGATTGAAAGCAAGCGTGTAGCTTCTTTCTTTAGTGAGTATTATTTTGATAATTTTATTTTTTAGTGTATTGAACATGCCTACAAGTCAAAGAATTTTTAAGAAAGAGAACTATGTTGATTTTCCAGAGTCAAAACAGTGCAAATGAGAAAGATCCTAATTCAGGCTGTTTAGAAGGCAGTGGGAACGAGCTTAAGCAGAAAGGCCTTGCTTGTATACGTATTAACTTATTTTCCGAACTCATGTGGGACTACCCGTTGTCGAGAATATAGTACAGACGGAAGGAACGATGTTTATTAATTTTTGTACAAAATGTACAGACAAAAATTAATACAGTCAGATATTAATTTTTATGTTATTTTGAATCGTACCCATTGTTTAGCAGAACTTTTTCCTCCTATGTAAAGTTTCATTGCATGGAAAAAAAAATATAAGTGCTAGTACGTTATAGAGATTATAGAGGATATCACCAGATGTCCCTGTTGTTCCCTTCTGTTTTGTAGCCTACAAATTAATAACTATCCATTTCCTTCACTTTAACCGCTACAAATACTATTATCCCTACTACTACTATTATTGTGTATCTATTAATCGAAATAACATAAAAAACTATTTCAGCTTTCCATAAACTAGATGGTTTTTGACAATGCAGAATCGTAAGCCAACACAATATTTGTTTCGCTCAAAACATTACTTATGACCTACATTGTTCTGCCGTTCATTCAAAATGTACATTTCTGTATGATAGCGAAGGATTTTTCCAGATTAGTTCTTTATTTACCTATTCTATAACTTGAAGACAGACATTACAAATAAATTTCTATTCTCAGCAAATGTAGAAGCTATGTTCATTTGTCTTTATATCTCATATGTTCCAAACAAATTGTTGCCAACCAAGAGAGCCTGAATTCCGCTCTACACGAAATTACCAAAAAGTATATTGATTACTATTCTAAGCAGAAGTGAACTCAAATTATTTTCCTCTTAAAATTTACAATTCAAAATAACATACAATGTTATTCAATGTTCGGCCCTTATAAGAACTTAACAAGGCTTGTATGATTGTCTGTTAAACAGTCCTACATCCTAAATATCTGCAATCATGGGCAAATGGGAAGGGTTCAGCGTCAAGTCGTCTTAGCTCCAGTGTAACTGAATAATTATTTTAAAACAACTAAACAGTCCAGTGTTAGAAACTGTTTTTCTTGAGCATTCTCGTTTAAGCTAGAATCTCAATAAAAACTTTCTTTTCACAAAATACTATAGGGCACGTTTTTAAAGTCATCTGTACACCCACCATAAATATGGAAATATGATGGAAATATGATGGCATCGATGGAATTAATCGACGACTTTAAAAAACGTACCCTATACACACTAAGGGCTAGAATCCACACGATCCCTAGGACCTTTACTGAAATCAGGTGATATCGAGGTCCAAGTCTAAACTGTGAGTAGTGGAGACACGAGCAGATTTCTTGTGAACTTACACAAGTACCTGTGTCTCTATCGACAAGCTGATTGCAGACGTAGTAGTTTCGTAAATCCATTCAACAATAAATATTTATACAAATTTCGCAGGAGCTAAGTTGAAATCCAATGAAATTCTGATTTCCAAACGATCTCACCACATGAATAACCAGGCCACCGAATAGTTTGAAAGATTCTGAAGGGGGTGTTATTAACCTGAAGAACTAGCAACACCATTATTGAAATTTGTATCTTAAATAACGCTTTGATATGTACGGAATTGTAAAATATGTAACAACCGATCCAGTGTTTTTTTCTTTTTTTCTTTCTTAAAAATATTGCAGATATTTCGGGGTGTTCCAACCCCCTGAACCCCCCCATACATAACGCCCATGTCTGTAATTAAGCATCATGTGTATTTATTTATGAAAATGTGTGAGATTAGTATCACGAGAGAAAAAGGGGGAAATCTTGAAATGTGAAAAGTGATATCCATCAATAAAACGCCTGATGACCCGTCTTCTAGCTTCAGCAAATGTTGTTATGGATATAACGAAGAGGGAAATGTCGTATTCTGAGTAGAAAATATTACTGAACCCGTATGCAACAAAGATAGGAAGAATTTTGCATGGACTATTCCACTCTGCGTGTTTGATATTGTCAATAACATTTAGCAATTCCTCGGATATAGACCATTAATATGAGGATGAGATTTTATCTCATAAAAGTCAGCTCATTACTGGACACATAGGTATCAATGTGCGGTGATTAATACGTCACATGCTGCCAGCGAACAGAATGAAACACATTATTTTATACAACTGGAAATTGCAATAATATAAATGTACATCGGATTAAAAACACAATTTCGATTCAGTGCAAGCCAGTTAGTGTGCTTTTATTCTGTTCTGCTGTTAGCTTACCTGAATGAAGTTAACTATATCTTATATGCACTGTTGGTAGCACTGGTTACAACATGGTAACTCGAATCGATTCATGGATGGTTGAGTCACAGTAGGCCGTGAACTCGCAGCTGTTAGTTTTGTTTTTATACAACAAAGCACGAAAGTAATTATTATTCGTATAATCCGTTACACTTTTATTCATGGAATAGTCTTAATCAATCCAACTTGTGGGATTGTTTTCCTGACTAGTTAGTGATCATACCTGGGCACTATATACAGGGTTAGTACTGCTTTACTCTATCAGGCAGCGCTGCTTCCACTCAGGAGCAACACCAGGTGGTTCTTCTGACCCACCTCTGAACCACGGAATTCCTCCAGCAACTGAAACACACAAAGCTCACACTGCAATCTACGAACCACACCTAGGAGAAGAGATATGGCAACTGTGTAGATACATGATGTCAAGCTCAACTGGCTACATCAGAGTGCCCACTAGTTTTGTTGTTATGAGAAACATTACAGGGTTTTGTTAAGTTTTATTATTATTATCGGCCTAACTGTCTAGCTCAAACGAATCACAGATTCATAAACCTTACACGCAAATCATACATAAACAATTAAAACAATTGATAATTAATGAACCTTCATCTACTTTTCCTGTTCTAAATTTTATACTTATTTATTTACCTTCATTATGTTACATTGTCATGTAATTATGAGTTACTATTTGAATACTACATTAACAGGTATTTATCCTATTCCTAATTATTAATTTTTATTACTAGAAGAGATCATTCAGTATTTATAACCTATTGATATAAATAATTAAACAACAGGATAACTCAGCACATTTGTATTTGTATTTGTATTTGTATTTTTATTTTTTGTATTTTTATTTTATATAATTTTACTTATCTAAATTATAAAACTGGTACTTAGGCTATAAATTAATATAAGTCAATAATTTGCTAATATCTATATTTTATACTCTGTAAAGAAATTTTCATATTGTACATATTTCTTCAACTGTAAGTTTATATTTGTATTTGTAATTATATTGACGTGTCCCATAACATGCAAATGTTCCGATGGACTTAATAAATCAAATCAAATCAGATAATATTATAGGACAAAAATTTTTCTGACACTGGGATTTTAACCCAGGACCTTTGGCTATACGTGCCAATGCTCTACCAACTAAGAGGAATTTTTCTCCTATAATATTCTCCCGCAATGTCCAATAGAGACAGTATTAATAATTAAGTTAATAGCTAAAAAGATTTCACGATTACAGTTCTCCGACTGAAAAAGAGACCCCAGATTCGAGTTCCCTAGCCCAAAAAACGCCGCATAGTGAGTTTCGTTCAAATCATTCAATGTTTTCCCATTAGGTCTGGATTCTTCATCTCCTTTTGTCCATCCATGTAAAAAAAAAATAGATATCTGCGTTTCGAATGTTATAAACAAATGAATCAAGCAGAGCGGGCTAACAATATCAAATCTACTGACAAATTGATGTTATGTTGAAAAATATATTTCAGCGATGCTCCTCCTTTCCCGGTTGCTATGGCAATGGAGCAAGGCCATCTGCAACTATTCTTACAACTGAAACATATTAGCGTCTATGTTTAAAATTTCAGATCTTTGCATGCAGTAGATTTGGCTGGACAACGCATAAAAACAGGCAAACACTTCCTCTTATTATTATAGACTAGCAGATCCCCACGGCTTCGCCCACTATAATTAAATCAAAGATTAAAAATTAAGAGCAAAATAATTAAAGCAATGTATTTATTAACATTTTTACGCGAAACATTCATAGGCCTAAACTAAACGATTAATGAAACAGTTAAAAATCCGGCTTTGAAGTAAATTCCACGATTAGAAAGTGCCGCCTGGGATAAACGACCTCAGATTCGAGTTCCCTGGCCCAGAAAACCCCTGCAATAGCGAGTTTCGTCCAAATCGAACAATGTTTGTCCATTTAGGCCTATATTCATTATCCCTCTTCCGTCTAGGGTGAAAATTTCAGATATTTGCGTGCCTTGGCATTATAAACAAATGAATCGACCAGGGTGGGCTTACAAAATGAAGCGATTCTGTTATTTCCAAATTATGACGAAAAACGGCAAAGTCACCTGAAACTGATTTGACAAATTAAATGTATTACAGAAAACTGATTCTTTGAAAGTTCAAAAAAATGCACTTTTTTGCCCGTTTTTCACTCATAACTCGCGAACGAAAGCGAAAATTAAAAATCCGGCTTCGAGGTGCATTCGCCCACCCTTCAGTCCATCTATGATTAAAATGTCAGATTTCTGCGTTCAGTAAATCGCGCACAGACAGACAGAAAGACAAACACTTCCTTTTATTATTATAGATAGATTCCGGGATTTTTTTAATCACGCGTGTTAGAATGGAGGAGATACGTGTGACGTAATGGCCAGGGCTGAGTGCTAAGACGCTCACTCTCTCGCTGATCTAATTACGCCAGGTAAAGTAGTCCGCCATTACGGAGCTTTTAAGCGCAGAAAGGGGTTAGCTGTTGAGGTCACACGCCAGACCTTATTACGTTTCCAACTCTGAACAACACAACTTTTTTATCGCTTCTGTATTCTTTCGTGAAAACAGGCAAATTTTGAGTTTGTTCCCTGCATAAACCATGTCGCAAGCAACATTACTTAAGTACTGAATGGCAATAGACAATTCCTAAGCAAGGTAAAGGAATATTATCTATTTTATGGAACCCGAAGGTGCATTGCCGCGTTTACCTGAGCCCGCCATTCAACCCTATTCTGTGCTAACTCCATCCAACCATCCCTTGCAAATCCTACTTCCCTTAAATCTATCCTAATATTGTCCTCCCACCTACGTCTAGGTCTACCAGGTGGTCTTTTCCCTTCGGGTCTCCCAGTCAATACTTTTGAGACATGTCTTTCCTCCCCCATTTCATCCTCCGTGATTTATTTACCCTTACTATATCCGGTGAAGAGTACAGGTTGTGAAGCTCGTTGTTATGCAGTTCTCATCTCTCTTAGGCCCAAGTAACATTGTCACACTAAAATTGATAAACAATAGAGCTCAAATTATCCGAACTCCCAGTTATCCGAATCGCTTTGGGGTCGTATTCAAGTGGGTTTTTGCAGCAGCGAGCATTGGGGAATCTTCTTTCAGGGCCGATTATTTTGCGAAAATAGTTTGTCGACAAAACAACTGACTCTGATCGATACGTTGTGACATTTTATGTAGTTTATTTTTTTATTTTTTTAAACTGTTTTTATGATTTACTCAATTATCCGGATCGGGTCCCAATTTACCCGGATAACTGAAGTTCTGCTGTAAGTATTATTTGTGTTGGGTTTTTCATTGTTTCCTCGTTCGCAAAGGCAAACGCCGGATTTGTAGGACTTAGGTTTATTTTCCACAACTCATCGCCGCTATTTCACTGGATATTACAATCGTTTAAACCAGCGTTTCTCAACCTTTTTGAACCCGAGGACCTCTAAAATGTCTATAAAAAATTTACGGGCAATAGTTTTACATTCCATTTTTAAAAGAAGGCCTATATTCTTAATATTTGGGGTATTAAGTGTAGGTCATTATAACGAAATATGTGAAAAATTTTACTTCTTTATATTTTTTAAATTATGTCTGCGGACCATCTGTACCATCTTCGCGGACCATAGGTTGAGAAACGCTGGTTTAAACTGAATATCAGAAAAGAAGACATCACTGAACAATAGAAACAGATGCAGGGTAGAGCACTACCTCCTTAGCATTGCAATTTTCCTTCCTGAAACTGGAAACGTTATGAAATGTACTTACTTTTGTTCAAGAAATTGATTAAGGGGTGAAATTAGTAGTTTTTAGAACTTGATCTTATATTTTTTTACCCATTTCAAATAATTCATTTTTATTACCCATAAAACACGCCAGCCATATTATGGTTCTGAGCGAAGCAGGATGACCAACTGTCCTCTTGCATTAAGTAGTGGCAGTTAGGTTGGTTAGGTTATGAACAGTGATATTAGTTTAGTAGGGTATACCGAATTCACGCGTTTCGAAAATGTGCCATATTATATCTCCCGCGAGGTTTGTCGTGTTGGTTAACCTGATTACCCAGATAAGATGGCCGTCGGTTATATGTTATTATCATGAATTATTTATTTTAAGGTAAGAGAATTACAGGATGTATTCTTATATTATGAACAATTTCGGGCCTAATTATAATCCTTGCACTTAGGGACGCATTTTTAACGTTGTTTCGTTTTGTAAAAATTAAAACTGCAATGCTAAGGAGATAGGGCTGGATCCAGAGACGCACGCGAATCAGTTCTTACAATAGACAACTGGTTCATGCAAACATTCTAAACATGTGATATGACCCATATGGAGTTGAAGCGTGCAATATAATCTAAGTAACAACAACAAAAATAAAATAATAATAATAATAATAATAATAATAATAATAATAATAATAAGTAATAACAATAATAATAATAAAGAAAATAGTAGGGTTAAATAAGTCTTGTATTACCTGGTAGCTGACTTCTTGCTCCAGGATGGCTCTGTTCTGCTGGTTCCCGGAACAGCAGGCCAGCAGCGTAGGGAACAGCAGGGAAGACAAAGCGGGATTGCTGAAGTACGGGAAGGGCAGGTTACACAACTGCTGTAATACAGTGGGCATGTAGCCGGACTGGATCATCATCTGAAACACATCGATTATTATGGATCTTGAGACTCTGAGAACAGCAACTGAAATCTGCGTTTAAAATAAAATCAATTCTAATTCGTGCTAATTTTAATATCATAGCCTACAAAAATTAATTAATTTCGTGTTGACAAAATTTGTTGGATTCAAGAAAACGAGCAAAAGGAAGATTCTATTTGACCGACGCCGTAAGCAGCCATCTGTCGTAGAAGACAAGGACAAGCAGCCAGCCGATGCGAAGTACAGCGCGGGCGTTTGAGTGAATCTAAAATCTCAAAATTAAAAAATTTAGAGTAATTATGGCAGAACAAAACCAGTCATAAGCGACTTGCCTACAACGGTAATTGAGATAATCGTACTAATTGAGTTCCATCTTCTTCCAGTTCCTTTGGGAAAGGATGCGGGCAAGAGGAAGTCGTGCACCTGTGTCTTTCAGGCCTCACAGCTGTGTGTGATACTCGTGGTAAAATGATTTTATTTTGCTCGTACGATTGCTTCACCTACTCGCAAAATAAAATACCGTTTTTACCACTTGTATTGTAACATTTAGGGAGCATTCACACCGAAGTAGCATAGCAACAGTGCAGCACGCAGAGTGCGACATAGATCTGGACTTATTTCATGCGACGCTACTCGGGATGACGCATGCCTACAGTTGCCTTTTCAGCTGTTTTGTTATTGTTAAGAAAATTCAGCACATGTTCGCTTATGTAGCGGTAGATTGTGGCAAAGATGTCATAAAAACTGCTGGAAAAATCCAAAATTAAAAAATCCAAATTAAAATAGTCCAAAAACCCAATATTACAAAGTCCAATAATGCAAAATTGAAAAAATCCAATAATAAAAAATTGAAAAAATAAAAATTAAAACAAGTTTCACTTCTGTCGCGTGGCGTTCCACGCACACTTTTTCTTTTTAGTTTCAAATAAAAATTTTAGCTGTTGGTATAAGCACTCCATGTACAAAACTTAAAGGAAATCGTTAAAGCCATTTTTGAGAAAATCTAAAAAAAAAAAAAATTTTCTTCATGTAAAGTCAGCTTAAATATAAGAGAAGGTTGTCCCCAATCTTCGTGTCACATCCCCAGAAGGTACCTAACCCAAACACAAAAAATTGTTTTCGTATGATTTTCCGTTACAAGAGGCAGTATTGCAAAGAGCGCGTATTCAAAGTGGGTGGCTTATAACTACCCTTCACAGAATTTATTTGGGGAAATTTTCAACTGAAAGTTTTAGCTGTTATTACAATATATAATAATACATAGCCTACCGTATAGGCCTACAGTAATATAATATGCATAGTACACAATTCAATTTTAAAGAATCCTTAGAGGTATTTTCGAGACAACCACGGGAAACGAAATGTCCTTCGTGTAAAGTGGAGAAAGTCGTCGCCAATCTTCGTGTTACGTCCTCTGAAGGCACAGACATGTTTGTGACCTCAATGCGTGAATTTATGTTGTAAACTGGACAGGGAACACAATACTTGAGCTATGGAATGACCAGGGCTTGTGTGGTGGCGCCCTGGCTATCTTAACGACATTCCTCACGTCTGCACTCCACAGGGATGGAGGAAATTCTCTGACCTCGCTTTATTCATCGCCAAACAAAATTTTGATTTTTTCGACATCGGTTGTTAATGTCACTTAAGTCCGGTAGATGCACATTGGTTCGATCCCCGATGACGTCGTTGGAGGTTTTCAATTGGCCTAATCATTCTGGAGGCACTATGGCCCTGGGGTCGACTCAGCCTCCAACAGAAATGAGTACCAGGAGCAATCCTGGGAGTAAAGGCGGCCGGTGCGTAAGGTTGACAACCTTAACACCTTCACGTCCGAATGTCTAAAATCTGGGAGCCTCAACCTCCTGGAACCCTCTGGGCCTCCAAGGCCTGTATAGAGAATACTTTACTTTTAGATGTGCTTAACTAGATCAATTCTAATGTTTTATGTTATTTTGAATCATAAACATTTTTTAACAGAAGTCTCTCCGTCTGTGTAAAGTTCCATTTTACAGGCTAAGCCCGTTAAGGTAAAAATTTAGGTGCTAGCACGTTATAGAAATTATACAGGATATCACCAGATGTCACTGTCGTTCATACAAATTAATATCCATTTCCTTCATTTTATCCACTACAAACACTATTATACCACTACTACTATTATCGTGTAGGCTATCTATTAATCAAAATAACATCAATAACTATTTTTAACTTTGAGAAGTTGATCCATAAACTAGATGGTTTTTGACAAAGCACAATCGTAAGCCTACACGATATTTAGTTTCGCTCAAAACATTACTTACGGCCTTCTTTTCTCTCCATTCATTCATTCATTCATTCAAAGTCTGCAATTCCTTATCATAGCCAAGGATTTTTCCAGATTAGTTCTTTATTTCCCTATTCTATAATTTGAAGACAGTCGTTATAAATAAATTTCTATTCTCGGTAAATGTTCATTTGTCTTCATATGTCATTTCTTCCAAACAAATAGTTGCCAACCAAAAGAGCCTGAATTCCGGTGCATACGAAATTACCAAAACTTTTTTGATTACTATTCTAAGCACAAGCGGACTGAAATTTTTTTCCTTTCAAAATTTATGATTCAAAGTAACATAAAACGTCGTACAATGTTAACTTAACAGGCTCACTGGTACTAAAAATGTTTTTCCTGGAAATTATTTTACCTGATTGTCGTGGTTGCGCACTGCGAAGAAGCCGACGACTGTGACGACCTCGTGCAGGAGCTCCTTCTCCTTGTCGTGGGAGCAGTACCAGAGCAGGTAACTGGCAATGTGGCGGAACTGCAGCGAGATGCCCTCGGCGCCCAGCACGCTCTGCAAACAGATATTCCAAAAATTTCATTTTTTAATTTTATTTTTCACTCCCAAAACAATTCAAAACGACAGACAAAACTTTTTTTTACATCTATTGTGCCAAAACCGTATCAGAAACCCGATTGCACCAATAGTAACAAATTTTGAGAGATCTACAACTGCTGTTATTTTTTATTGTTTCTCGACCGGTTATATGTGAAATAGTTAAATTTTTTATTTTATTAAGTTTTGTATAACCGAGCGAGGTGGCCGAGGTGGTAACGTCTTGGACTCGCATTCGGGAGGTCCTAGGTTCAAATCCCGTGGCCAGCCATTTTGACATTTTTTTTTTTCATGGTTGTTATGAAAAAAGTCTTTCTAAACTTTTCAACAAAATAGTCAAATAAGAGCAAGTCTTGGCTAAAAGAAAACATTCTCTTCATGTGGGAATGTTTATTGCAACAGACACAGTAAGTGTTCACCTATTTTCAACATATTCGCCACTGAAATTGAAACATACGTCATACCGTGGAACCAAATTTTGAATATCTGTGTCGTAGAAGTCGGCCGCCATGAATTTGAACCACTGTGTGACAACCATCTCCTTCTCTCTGTCATTCCCTGTCATTTCTTGAGGTGTACGAAAAGATGGATAACACTGGGAGCGAGGTCCGGGCTGTAGGGTGGATGTTTAAACACCTCCTAGCAAGTCTCCTGCAGAAGTTCGGCTGGAAGTGTTTAAACATTCACCCTAAAGCCCGGACTTCGATCCCAGCGATTTCCATCTTTTCATACACCTCACGAAATGACAGAGAATAACAGAGAGGAGGAGATGTTTGTCACACAGTGGTTCAAATCCCAGGCGGCCGACTTCTACGACACGTGTCCAAAACTTGGTCCCACGGTATGACAAATCTCTCAATTCCGTTGGCGAATATGTTGAAAAATAGCTGAACACTTGCTGTATCTGTACATATTTGCTTGAAATTGCGTTTTATTTCTGTAAAAGGTCCCACAAAACTTACTTTTTGGATGACCCTCGTATTTCCTGAATGAATGGGGAAATGGTCTTGAACCCGCGGCCCGTGGCTTAGTTTTTGGCAGCATTTCTCCAGGAGAACTGCCTTCCAACCTTAAACATGCAGGACTGTTGACCAAAATGAAAATGCATCTAACAAAGCGAATACAGTGTCAACAGAACTGGTAATAAAAATCCAATCTGTATTTATGATGTGATTGATGAGAGTGCATCCTGTGTTGTATAAATTGCGTTACCTGTAAACAAGGGCGAGAGGGGGGGGGGGCATCCAATCCAATTTTTCGTTAAAATGCGAAAAAATTAATGGCGTATGGATTTAAAAATGGATTAGAGTGGAAGTATGGAGGCCCCAAGCCAATCAGCAGAGTTTTAAGCTTTGTTACCTAACAAAAAGTCTTTTAATTATCGAAAACCAAGCGAGATGGCTAAAGCAGTTTCGAAGGGTCCTACGTTCGAATCCCAGAGCCGGCAAATTAAACTGTGGGACTTTCCAAAGGTTGTTACGGAAATATCGGCTTGAGATTTTGTTCCTTGGTTCAAATGTTATTTAACAAGAACTTGAGCGAAGGAGTTGAAGAAGATTAATGCTAACTTACCTACGTATTCAATGGCAATAGACAAGTTAAAGGAATATTATCAATTTTATGGAACGCGGAGGTTCATTGCCGCGCATACCTGAGCCCGCCATTCAACCCTAATCTGTGTTAACTCCATTCAACCATCCCTCGCAAATGCTACTTACCTTAAATCTACCCTAATATTGTTCTCCCGCCTACGTCTAGGTCTTCCAAGTGATCTTTTCCCTTAGTATTTAATTCAAAGATATATTACACCACCATCAAAGATTTATAATTCAGGTGTACCAACAGTTTTGGCACCTTTCACTTCTTTTAACCTCGAAATCGTTTATGTATTTTGAAAACAGCTGATGATTATCCGCCATCTTAGATCCGTTGCTATGGTCCAATGTAACGACATGCAGAAAGCTGACAAAGAATCATCAAACAGGGTTTGGTTTCCAACTTCCCGACACAAGAGGACGCATTGCGGTTGTTTCTTCTTTCTCTCGGGTTTTTCTTTAATGAAATTAAAATGTAGTTTAAATAATTAATTAATATATTTAGTGTTATACAATACTTTGTTATTCACTCATATTGTATTTCTAACATTGATAACATAGGCTTTAACTCTGCCAGGAAAATAAATCATTTACTAATACTAATTTAGAAGGTTTTATCATCTACTCTTATACAATTCAACGCCCCTGGCTAAATAGCGTGCTTGCTCGCCCGCTTCGTGAGACATCGGGTATACTCGGCGATGTTCGTCTCTCGCAGTGTAAACTATCACGACGAGTACAAAATTAGGAAGGAAAACCGTTTCTTTATTATATAAGGCCTGAGTGAAATGAACACAATGAACAAATATTATAATTTTATTTTTACTTACAATTTTCATAGCTCTGAACCACAAACATTTTTAATAATCTACCAGTGTAATTTTCTTAAAAATCCTGGAGTCAATGAATAATGGCGGGCGAAGCCGGGGGCAACAGCTGTAAAATATTGATGGTTTTATCTCTTGAAATATCGCTGATAATAATAATCCAAACAAACCATTCCTTCCCTTGAAACATTGTATAATTTCTGAAAATTACAATGAATTGATAAAATAAAATTCACAT
The DNA here is from genome assembly GCA_964059195.1 of Ectobius pallidus. NCBI lineage: Eukaryota > Metazoa > Arthropoda > Insecta > Blattodea > Ectobiidae > Ectobius > Ectobius pallidus. Next base: position 1,927,506 of record CAXKWD010000003.1, on the reverse strand, counting down.
CATATTCATGTCAAAAAACAGTTGAGAAACAATACGTATTATGTGTTCACAGGTTCCTTTGGAACTGCATAATCGATTCTGATATAGTTTTCCCAGGGGGCGCTTTCTAATTTTAGAATGTACTCTGAAACCGGAATTTTAGCTGTCTCATTAATATTATTAATTGCTTAGTTTATGAATGATTCGCGTGCAAGTGTTAATAAATATAATGCTTTAATAATTATTATACTCTTAATTTTTAATTTTTAAAGGAATTATCGTGGCGAAGCCACGGGCACCTCCTAGTCTGTAACATTGTAGAGGTCTATAATCTACTTATTAAATATAAATTTCCAGATTTCTATCATCACATAGGCCTACTAGCCAATAAGTTTTTTATAACTGTTCACGATTTTTGTTCTATTTTCTAAGACCATATATTATAACTAGGGCAAGGCATTTAATCACCATAAAATAGCGATAAAAAACGCATTTATGACCTAAAAATAGTGAAAAAATAACACAATTATTTTTAAAATGAGCAATAAATTTTCCATTTTTACTTATAATTAGTTTTTAAAGTAATGAATTGCTAAAAGCAATTTAACGGATGACAGTGTGTTATATATGAATTTAGTATTTACAATATAAAACACACTTATTTTATTACTAAAAAGTAAGCAAATCCATACTACTTGGACACCCTTAGCGGAAAAAAAAAATCTTTTTGGATTGGCATGCCCATCAAATTGCCCCCAGCAAATATGTGCCATTGAAAATAAAAAATAGTTCTTTATTACTACAAGACAAACTGCTGTGGTGTTTACAATAAACCTGAATGAACTCTTGGTGTCTAAAAGTAACTATTTGTATAGTCCAGTTACTCATTGCATACCCAGGCGGCTTCCTTTCGTTAAGAGGAAAAGTTTGCCGACAGCTCAACCCATGTTCTTTGTTTTACCGCACCAATCAGCTAGTTACCCCAGCCAATCAAAATCTAAGAATGTCCTGTGGCGATTTTGACAGCTACTCGTCTACTCCGCGTGGAGTGAAATGCGCGGTTGCAAGATCAAGTTACAGTAAAGAATAACACGTGTGAATTGAATAAAGCGAAAGAAGAACTGAGGTCAGTGATAACAATGAGAGAATATTGCAACGTTGCTTTTGTTTTGGAAAGCGGAAGCCCAAGACCGATTTAGTCAGATCAGTTAACAAAAAGAAACACCGAAACCTTTGAAGCCGACTGGCCATCCAATGAGTAACTGCACTATACATGGAAAAGCTCCTCTCTACCTCCATTGAAACATGATCTAAAAATGCCGAAAAACCTAAAAATGCCGAAAATGAGCTGAAATGTCGAAAATGACCTAAAAATGTAAAACATGACCTAAAAATTTCCCAAAAATGATCTCTCTTGAAAATGACGAAAAATGCAAAATAAAGCAAAAACAAATTGCCCTTATTGATGGCCGATTTCTATAAACTCGCGAATTACCTATGGGTAAATTATCCAATGGACAGAATTTACACAAAAATAACACCACACAAACACAAATAATTTAAAGATAGCAATCACATACACTTGTGGCGAGTTTCTAGATAAATGTCCTCTAGGTAAATATGAAAATGACAGAAAAAATGTTCCTACAAACTCGGGCTAGATCTGTCCAAGGGTAAATCTTTGGGTTAATTTATCCTTTCATGGATGGCTGGATAAAATTTAACCTTTCATAGGATCAATAGTAATATTTAAACAATGAGAATCAAAGCCTTCTGAATTAAATTAACTGTACAACTCCAAGGCCTTCCTCTTTATATCATTGTAGGTTAAATGGAACTAATTTGTCCATGGATAATTTACCCATAGGTAATTCACTAGTTTGTAGAAACCGAGCATGAGTCACCTGAACCCGGGCATTAATCAATTATTTCATGATACACATTTATTCGAGCTATCTTTTAACTTTCATATAAAAAAAGATGCAAAATCATCAATTGCCTTGCCCTAATAATCACATTCACTACATTCAACGTGTACCAACGAGAGATAATGTATTGTATGTCTACCCTAAGCATGGGAAATACGTCTTTCTCACTTCACATTCTGATATAGAATAAGAGTGCGTATTCAGTTGTTTCAACTTCATGCCAAGATGTGCTGTTCACCACACAAGACTTCAAGCTCGAGGAAGTACAAATTGGCTTATAACTACTCTCAAGGAATTTTTACGATACAATGTTTCAAATAAAAGTTTTAGCTCTTAATATAAGAACCTCATGTACAAAATTTAAAGAAAATCGTCAGAGCCGTTCTCTTTAAAATACGGAAAAATAAAATTATCTCCATGTCAAGCAAGAGATACTCGTCGTCGTCTGTAGCTATGGCACTGGTATAAATATTGCAAATGAGTGCAATTTGGGGCCAGTGTGTACACAGATGAGGCCAGCACAGAAGCTAATTTAGATGGCGAAATCATTCAATTAAATCTGTACAAACACTGGCGTAGACCGAGACAAACACTGGCCCCCCTCCTGCTCATGTTTACCCTCGCTAGCACTCGCTCCCTTCTTGCACGCATGAGGCACGGCAACTATTTCTCATTTCAAAATGTGGAACTATTTTAAACTTCTGAAATATACAAACGAAAGAGCAGGGTATGGAATGTACGTATAATGTAAATAGTGAAGGAAACATCGTGCCTTAAAGTTAAAATAAATCATCTCTTCCCTTGAAAAAATATATAAATTCTGCGTATATTACACTGAATATTTATCAAATACGATACTGTTGTCATGACAACAGTGTATTGTTTACAATGTTCACATAGGGCTTTGGGAACTACATAATACTGGGCATTGATAAATTCTGATGTAATACATTGGTGAAAGTAATTAATGACGAATGAAATCCACGAAAATAAAATCAGGTAAACTGATGTAACAAAGTGCCAGTATGTTTTTGTTTAATCAGTTATGACTGCAATTATGATATGCAGAATATGTTTTTTTTTAAATTGATTTCCAAGTTAAGCTCCAGATTTATTCATTAAGCAGGGCTTACGGAAGAAGAAAGGTCTACCATCTCGGCCACCTGGGTCATTTTAACGGTCTAGTTGGATAAGCGCATGTAAATCAATATGTTTTTTGTCATAGCTACCTGTATTTTAATTTCCAAGGCCTTATAAGATCACAGTAAAACAATAGGCTATGTTGTCAAGATAACTGATTTTCATTTTTTTTATAAATTCTTTCGAATACGTATATTGCCATAAAATAGGCACTAAATTGAGCATTACTCCGAAACAGATCAACCGATTTTATCCATTATGAATAGACGTCTTCCCATGGACATTGTAAATGTGTATACCAAGTTTCATAAAAATCCGGCAAAGCGTATTTGAGTTACCGCGTCTTTAAAATATACACTAAATTGGGTTTTACTCCGGTACCGGTCAACAGATTAGTTTCAAATTCAATAGGGCACTTCTCATGGACGTCATAAATGGGTATACCAAGTTTCATGGAAATTCGTTATAGCGTATTTGAGTGATGGCGCCTTTCTATGAAAAAGGCGCCATAATCTATTAAAATAGGCACTAAATTGGGCATTACTCCGGTACCGGTGAACCGATTTGGTTCAATATCAATAGGGTTCTTCCCATCGACATTATGAATGTTTATACCAAGTTTCATGAAAATCCGAAAAAGCGTACTTGAGTTATGGTGCGTACAGACGCACGGACATCCAGACAGACAGACGGACAGACATTTTTTCGTCCCCCACACAATCTCATAAAGTACAATACTGGCACTTAATAATGCACAGTGTGATGCAGTCACATAACTTTCTCTACCCTCGACATTGGAAATATTTTCTCACTTCACATTTTGGTGTAGAATAAGAGTTCGTATTGCAGGGACAGCATTTTCAGTTGTTTCAGTCTGAGTTTGTGCCGTATCAGAAGTCTGTAAAAAATTCTATCCATTGATACGTTATTCATAGCTCTAGGCTTTGTATTACTTGAGAAATAGGGATGCTTATTGTAAGCCTTAAGCGTGTAAAAGCGACAAAACATTTTTAGTCGTATGTGCGCAGTAATTTAATAAATTTCAGATTTTTGGGGAAGAATGTGTGCAAGTGATATTGATTTAATTTTTATTTTAGCCTCGAAACGGTTGTATGACAACATGAAAGTGAGAAATAAAATATCCCGTAAGATCAATAAAATTTTATGTTACCGGAATTTCAGTTTTTTAAATTATTATTTCAACCCTTACCAGGCATGGTGTGTAGAAGCAATGGGTTGCAAAATGCTGAGTCCTGTATGAGACATAATGCCATGTCTGAGAAAATAGGCTTATTTTGAGTGTGATAGGTTGTTCATTTTCACTTTAAACTCTAGATTCCGCGATGTTTTGCTCATATAAGGACATACATTTTGAAAATCGAAAGACCTCTATAAGTTAAATTCGAATTACAAATTACAAAACCCGAGCGACGCCGGGCCTTTCAATGTAGTACTTTATAAATTTATTGACAACTAATCTTTCATTGAACGAACGCTTTAAGAATCGTTACACAATCAATAAACGATTTTCAAGATTACTGAACTTCGTTCAAAATGAATCAACAATCAACCAATAATAATCAATCAGCAGCTAATAACAATTTAATTTTAGGTCGTGTGCATATGACATGCATCTGTTTTCTATTGTTGATGTGTTTATGAACTGAACGCGCTGTGTAAGGCACAAAGGGAGGTTATTGCATAATGGGGCTGTTATTTTATTGATGCATGGCGCCGACCACAGAGGTGATAGTTTTACACTTTTCTCTTAATGGAATTCCCACCGCCGGCCACCGCAAATTCATTTTGCGGGACATGATAATAAAATAAAACGTTACAATCGGCGAGCTAGAAGCCATGTAATATGTTTATGTAATGCTCTAATGCTGCTGTTACCATGGCACATCGCATTAAAACAAAATAGACTCGTCTCCTGCACATTTAGGCCTTTTAACAATTCTTACACTGAGCAATATCTATGTCGAAATAACATAAAAAGAATTACATTCGGCTAGTACTAAATTAATATCTAACTTATATTAATAAAAGGAAGTGTATGTCTTTCTTTCTGTCTTTCTTTCTGTCTGTCTGTCTGTCTGTCTGTCCGCGATGCCCAGCGAAATCTACTCAACGCAGAGATCTGAAATTTTAAACAAAGGTGGACTGAAGGGTCGGGAAATGCACCTCGAATCCGAATTTTTAATTTTCGCTTTCGTTCGTAAGTTATGAGTGAAAAACGGGCAGAAAACGTGCATTTTTTTTTACGTTTTCGAAGCATCGGTTTTGAGTAATACATTATTCAATGTCAAATCAATTACAGTAGGCTTTGGCTATTTTTGTCATACGTTGGACATAAAACCATCGCGATAGCTTGAATGTTGTAGCTCACGCTGGTCGATTCATTTGTTTATAATGTCAAGGCCCGAGAAGACATATGAAATTTTCAACATAGACGGAAGAGGGATAATCAATGTAGGCATAAATATGGTCAAACGTTGTTCGATTTGGACGAAACTCACTGTACAGGGGTCTTCTGGGCCAAAGAACTCGAATCTGAGGTCGCGTTTACCAGGGGACGCTATCTAATCGTGGTATGTAGTCCACGTGATTTAGTTGTTAATAAGTATAATGATTTAACTATTATGCTCTTAATTTTTAATTTTTGAAATAATTATCGCGGGCACACGCTAGTATTATACTAAAGCAAAATCAATTACAATGAAGGTACACGTAAAATTATTTAAAATTCGAATTGGAATAAGTAGTTTACATATACATGAAGCCATTGAACACTAGCAGGTGCTATTCAGCTGCTACATGTTTTATTTAACACAATAATAGTAACTGAAACATTATATTTATTAATTATAAATAATTAAACGAACAAAACGAATCTTATGCTGTCATACGGACACACATATTCCAGATGAAACGATTAAAACGAACCAGAGATTCATGAACCTTACCCAAATCATGCGTAAACAATTAAAACGATTGATAATGAAAAACTAAAAATCCGGCTTCGAGGTACATTTTACGGTTAAAGGGCTTCGTCCGGAGAAAAAATACCTCAGATTCGAGTTCCCTAGCCCCCAAAAAATCCCGAATTCCAAATCATTCAATGTTTTCCCATTAAGGCGTGCATTCGTGGTCCCATTCTGTTCATCTATGTGAAGTGAAAAAGGTGTATTGCCCATGCTTAGAGTAAAGAAAGTTATGTGAGTGTATCACATCAAACGTTTTTAAAGTCGGTATGATTGAGGTGAAACAGCCTGTAAAGGAAATAATATAACGGAAATAGTCGAGCCTGGACAAATGAATGTAAAATCATGGCCTCAGTAGACTTATTGCATTCTTCATACTGAATAGAGAGGGCCTTGAGTATGCAGTCACATGTTTGTAAATATACGCCTTGGTTTAGACGCACACATTTAACAGGGAATGTGTGTTAAAATATACCTATATTAATGTTTAAATATCAACTAAATAATAGACTATAGAGAAAAAAGTACATACGGAGACACAAGACATTTGACGTGCGAGGTGACCGGGAAAGTATGTTAATGAATTGCACGTGCACACAGGTGGAGCGGAAGAGACACCTGTACACAACTCCAGTAATTAATAACAACTCCATGTGATGGATCATGCGGGCGCGATAGCAGACAGGTGTTAGTTGGCCTACACAGATTAGGCCTCTAGCATTCCTTCTAATGTGTAAAATGTCCACTTATTTCTTTCATTCTTGTATTCCATTCTCTGATCACAACAAACAAACACAGCATTGCCAACCATAGGCTAGTATTTTGTTTGAAAAGAGATCTGTTCTGTACTTTCAGAATCCCATCCATAAATCGGAATGGAAATTTAACATGGCCCCTAATGTTTTCTTTGCTATGCTGTTAGTGTTGAGTATTGTGAAAATTAAGTTTAAACGTGGAAAAGTTATGGTAGTTATCAGTGTCAAAAAAGCTATTTTTTTTTCTTAGGGTCATGTAATAGAGCATAGTTTTGTGAACATTTTGATGTATAGGTCTTATATATTGCGTTATTATTAAGCCAAGCAGAGCGACCTGGAGCGTTCTAAAATGGATAAAATACCACGAGGCATGTCATTTTCTTTTCGCTCTCCTGTAAAATTACATTCTTTGTACTTCAGGTACCATTTTCTGAATAGCTATTCATGCTAAAATAATGAAACTTTCAGGAATTCGTTATAGATGGATGACAAATCTCCCTTAGCAGAATTATGGGAAAAGTCTTGACTATACAGAATTTTCAACTATTTTTAATTGAAGAAAAGTATTTTTTTTTAGTCGTGAAGTTTTCATGCAATAATATTGTACATATTAGACTGACTGTGCTAGGGTAAATAGTAGTACCTATTGTTAGCAAGTTCCCAAAGTTTCACAAAAATCTAAGCTCCAGAAATTGAATAAAGCGTACCTATGTCAAGGAAAGTAACTGTAAAACAAAATGATCACCTACGTGTTAAAAAATTATTTCCTACCAAACAGTGAGATCTAGAACAACCATTCTCTGCTTATTTTAAACTGCAGAGTGCACTTGCACTTGAAAATCATAAAAAAATTCAACTAAATCTGACTATTAACAACTGAGTTATGGCATCTTGAACATACGCTATATTGTCTATCATTTTGCTAGTGGTAACTACCATCTCCCCAATATAGCAGTTGCCACGAATTATACAATTCTCTGTTAACTTTTACTTTCTCCCATTTCCGTAGTATAGAGAAAGTATTGTGATCGTGACAAAAAATCGAAATCGAGATAACACCAGGAAAGGATGTTTCACGATGCCTAGAAACAGAAAAAAAGTGTTTTTGGAATGACGTCTGTCCGTCTGTCCGTCTGTCTGTGGACAAGCACAGCGAGTAAACGGTTCATTGCTTCTATTGTTCGGGCATATCTCAATGTATCCTGCATTTTTGCCTTTAACTTGACTTAAATTACTAAAATTAGACAATGATAAATAAAAATCTTACTTTTTTTAAATAAAACTGAATACTTATTGATCATAATGTAAGTTACTCTTCAGCGGATATAGTAAGTGCAATTAAATGACGGATAATGAAATGTGAGGAAAGAAATATATGTAAAACACATTGGCTGGGAGACCCGAAGGGAAAAGACCACATGGCAGACCTAAACTTAGGTGGGAGGACAATATTAGGATAGATTTGAGGGAAGTAGGATTTGCGAGGGATGTTTGGAGTTGGCACAGAATAGGGTTGAATGGCGGGCTCAGGTAAGCGCGATAATGAACCTTCGGGTTCCATAAAATAGATAATATTCCTCTAGCTTGCTTAGGAATTGTCTATTGCCATTTAGTTTCCAAACCCCTGAACTTATAAATTCTACACACAAAGTTTGGAAGGCTTACCTGGAACATCTGAAGGTCGAGCTCGGCCACTCTGCTGAGGAGGCGGATGGTGGCGATTGTAACTGCGATGGTGTGGGGCGGCAGTGCCGGGGGCGGCGAGGGAGATCCTCGGGGCGGCGCCCCCTGGTGCAGCAGCATGCCGTACAACATAGAGACCGCCCCCACCAACTCCGTCACCTGGAATGTAGCCACCAGTTGCGTGGGGTCGTCGTAACGCCGGGGGTTCCCACCGCACCTGCAGCAAAGCAAAGACATCCATGGCCGTTACTGGCCAGAACCTGGAATGGAACTCGTGATCCCTCAGAAACGGTAACTAAGGGGGCCGCATTTATTAATTTATTAGTTTCATTTTTAAACAGAAAAATAATTAAAACTCTGTGTTCATCAACGCTCACACGTAACTCATTAATAAACACTTAAAACGATTAATAATGACTAGGGCAAGGCATTTAATAACCTAAAAATACTGAAAAAATGATAAAAAATTTAAAACAAAGACCAATAATTTTACAGTTATTAACTTACTTATAAATAGTTTTTAAGCAATAAATTGCTAAAAGCACTTAATGGAAGATAGTGCGTTATATATGAATTTACAATATAAAAAACACTTACTTTGTTCCTAAAGAGGTAAGTCAATTTATACTACTTGGACACCCTTACCGAATATATATAGCCTATATATTTCTGAACTGGCAGGCCATTAAATTACCCCTAGCAAATATCTGCCATTTAAAAAGAAAGCAAAAAATAATTCTTTATTGCTACAAGACAAACTGCTATGGTGTTAACACTATATACGTCAATTAAAATTAACTGTGAACACTTCGTGGAGATGCAAAAGCTCCTCTCTACCTCCAATGAAACATGACCTAAAATGCCGAAAAAGACATTAAAATTTTCCAAAAAATGACCTAAATCTTGAAGACGCCGAAAAAGGAAAAAAAAAAAGAGGAAAAAAAAAACAAATTGTCCTTATTTAATCAATTATTTCATGATACACATTTATATGGACTATATTTGAGTTATCTTTTAATCTTCATATAAGAAAGATGCAAAATCATCAAATGCCTTGCCCTAATAATGACAGCTGCACTTCACGAGGGAAAACGAGCCCAGATTCGAGTTCCCCGGCCGATAACATTCCTGCATAGTCAGTTTCGTCCAAATCATTCAATATTTCCCATTTAGGCCCACTTACATGATCCCTCTTCCGTCAACATACGTAAAAAAAAATCAGGCCCTTGCGTTCCGTTATGTTATAAACAAATGAACCAAGCAGAGCGGGCTAACAAAATAGAAGCGTTATGTTGATGTTCTTTCTTTCTTTCCCCGTTGCTATGACAGCGCAAATATGAGAGTTGTAACTTGAGCCAAGCCTAGCATAGACTTGACACAAACGAAGGCAGGCAGGGAGTAATTCATTAGCAGCATCTTGTTGTACTTAATTAGTCTCATTGCCACCTCCCGTCGCGTCTCTACACCTGTTCCTACCCAACCAAGGCTATTAGTGACAACATGCAAACTAAAAAATGCATTTATGCCCAAAAAATAATTTTAAAAAATGAAATGAGCAATAAATGATCTATTACTAGTTTAAAAGACCCGGCGTCGCCCGGGTTTTGTATTTTGTAATTCGAAATTAACTTATGAAGGACTTTAGATTTTTAAATTATAGGTCATTATATAGGTATATTTACAGCAATTAATTATAGCGCTAGCTTCTCTAATTTGTCAAAGTCCCGTATCATTTATTTACAAACCTACCTCAGACCACTGGGAACAATACACTGTTGTCATGGAATCTAATTTGGATTTGATAATTCTATGTAAAAAGGGATTAAGTATTCTAAAAAACATTTAATTTTTGGCAATTAAAATAAAAATTTCTCAAAATCCTTTCTTACATTAAGAAACAAAGGTATTGTCAAAATTCCAAGTCTCTACCTGTTATAGTTGATTCCTGTCAGTCAGTCAGTCAGGACAAAGCCTTTTATATATATAGAGATAAACCTGGTAAGAGTCTGATAATGTGTATCACATACAATTGCCAAGAACAAGCTTAGATTTAGACCGTACGCCATCAGCTGCAATCTAGAGCAGAAAACAAGAACTACGACAACGTGCTAACAACTGAATGGTAATTAATACACTCACTTGGCAGCCAACACGGTGAGGAGCTGGAGACCGCTGAGCAGGAAGTGTGCAGCCTGTGGATCTCCATCTATCGGGTCTCGAACCCCGCCACAGTAGAGAGCCAGCTTGTCCACGACGCCCACGCTTACTGTATAGCTGCAACCAATGCAAAGTCTTTGTTATTTACCTTAACCAGTCTCAATGCTAGGTCTGGTGTTCATATACTACCTTGTAGGCTCACTTGAACATCAAAGTCATATCAGGAGACAGGATCTCTGTGTATAGCAGTAGGCCATGAAATTATTGATGTGCATATGTTTTCTAATGTATATTTATTATGTTAATTTTCAACAATGTGAATGAATACGATACAGGATGAAAAGCCTTGTGGTAAGTAAATATCCAATTTGGCATTTGCCTCTACGACTGGGGAAACCATGAAAAACAAAAGCCGTATTTCAAAGAGGGCGTATTTACAGTGGGTGGCTTATAACTACCCTTCAAAGAATTTGTTCGAAAAAAAAGTTTCAAATAAAAGTTTTAGCTCTCAGTAAAAGGAACACATGTGCAAATTTTAAAGAAAATCGTTTGAGCCGTTTTCGAGAAAATCACGGAAAACGAAAATTTATTCACGTAAAGTCCCCTTAAAAATAAGACAAAGCTGTCGCAAATCTTCGGTTCACATCTTCAAAAGGTACCTGACCCAAATACGAATTTTGTTTTCATACGATTTTCCGTTTTAGAGCTAGCCTGTTCACAGACACACACACAGACATGTTTATAAAAATAGTGTTTTTGAATTGAGGGTATCTCAAAACGAGTACTTATGTTGAAATCTGGACGTGGAATTTCAATACTTCTTCTGTCTACAGTAATTATTAGGGTTCGGATGTTTATGACCTAAAAAAGTGGATATTATGACTACAAATATGCTCTTAAAAATGACTAAATATGACCCAAAAACCCTAAATATGACCTCAAAAAATAACGTATTTAAAAAAAATAAATGTTCCAGTTTAAAAAGTTTGAAGACACCAAATTCATCACATGAATTCAAATAGGTATTAACTTTTTAAAACAATTTTGGTGATTTGCAGTTTTACTTGAAATGAACTTCTATTTTTAAAGAATTTTCTCCAGTTTGCTCGCTTCATCAGCTCCAAATACTCGTAATATTTTATAGACCTTGCGTGTCCCTATAAAATATGAACAATTGCATCAATTAAAAAATTTAAGTTACCTATTATTTTGGTACAAACATTATATTAATGAAGTAAATTTCAAATTTAACTCGACCAGGAAGTAAATTGTGGTCCTTTACCGAATTTATAACTGAAATATGACGTTAATTTACAAATATGGCCAAAATATGACCAAGACAACAAAAATGACCAAAATATGACTTTGTATGCAAAATAAAAAAAGGTCCGATTAGGAAAACTAAGGTAATTTATATTTGCGGCGAGAATGGAGATGAGGATAAAAATATGACATAATAATTCCGGGGTGCGCGGGCAAAGAGAGTTAAGTCCACTTTCTTGTTACTGAGAATTAGAGTGACTTAACACACTATACCAGCCCAACATAGCTTTAGAGGTGGATAAACCCATAAGGCACACATCCATAACTACCGTACAATTTTGATTATGACTTACTGGACTTAACACAAATGTAGAGAACATTTTTATCTTTAACTCTATGGACATATCTCAAACATCCGAACCCTAGAATTATCCTCCGGGCATAGAAAAGTATTTTTCAAACTGGCACGACTTGGAAAACTGCGAAAACTTTGAATCCACACACTGGTACCTGACAATAGGCTACTGTGGGGAGAAGAGTGCAGTATAAATATTGGACAAGGGTAAGTGAAATCCCGCGAGATGACGCATCACGAGAGGGGCAATGCATAAACAAAAGAAGGAAACGGTCGCGGTCCACTGGCTTGGAATAAGTGCCAACATTACGGCGCTAAATCAATTCAAAGCACCGACATATGGGATGCACAGCACAGGGCATATTGTGGTCCACGTACTTCAGGGGGGCCATAATCACATCAGGTTACTGCAGGCCTGCCAACTTTATAATCCAACCCCACCCTCTCGCTTTATCATTTCGGTGCTGATGAAGACGTTGTTTGCAGCACCAACTCTTCCTTATGACTAGACTTCGGACTTTTAGGTCGCATAAATTATGTTTTAGGTACCTAAAGTAGGCTCTAACAATTGGAAAATAGGTTGTAAAAATCGTATAATAGTCTCTTATAAAATCGTTATGTTGCCAATTTTCTGTAATATCTCAATCTTTATTGAAGTCACCATTAATCAATAATCATGATAAAACACAGATATAGGCCTATGGTACACATAATTATATAGGTCTATTACTAGGGTCTGTATTACTACCATAACAGTGAAAACCTAATCCCTGCGCCCAGAAGCTACGCACGCTAGCATATTCAACCCCTTGTATCCCTCAGTGATTCAGAGAACTACTTTTTTTTTTGTTACTGGATGTGGGAGTCGGGAGAAAAACACTAGATTTTCTTGGGAATTCCAAGGAATTTTTTCTACTCAAGACGAAACATTCCTTACTATTTAACCACGTCACAATCCGAGCCAAAAACTTAGTACGAACTGAAAATAAATGCTAGAATTTATTACAAAAACAACTTATTTTGAACTTTATAAGAAAAACAAACAAAAAGGCAATATTAGGCTCTAAAATAAAAGTAGGCTGTTTTAGGTCCTATAAAAGTACTAGTTTTAGCCATAGTCACTTATGAAGCATGCATATACAAGTTTTCATCCATATATCACTTAAGGATTAAAATAGGTTTTTACCTAAAATCCGAAGTCTACTTATGACCATGCTTTTTGACAGATGATTAACACTCGCAGGGATCAGCAACAGTAGCAGTGACTGAACATTTGTTTTTATGAACGCACTTCATTGTGTTCTTTTTCCACGAACATGGAAGAGGCTAACAATTAAAACGATTAATTAAAAAGCTAAATATCCGGCTTCGAGGTGCATTTCACGATTAGAGTACCTCAGGTTGAAGAATCCTGACCTAGAAAGTGATTTTCGTCCAAACCGTTTAATGATTTCCCATTTAGGCCTGCATTCATGATCCCCTTCCGCGCCTGTAATAATATAAACAATTGCATCAAGCAGAACGGGCTAACAAATCGACAAGCTGATGTGTTATGTTAAATAAATCTATTACAGCGATGCTCTTTTTCTCTCCCGGTTGCTATGGCAGCACAGCAAGGCCCCCTGCTATTAATTTTACAATTTAAATATGTTAATGGAAACTGGTACTTGGATAATCAGGGTTTCTGCCATATTTTCGCTCATAACTCGCAAACGAAATGGAAAATTAAAATTCCAGCTTCGAGGTGCCTTCGGACACCCCATGTTAAACAATTCAGATCTCTCTGGGCATCGCACCCACGTCCTCTTATTATACAATTCCGCACTGCCTATTGTAACTAATATTGTCATTGTGAGTCTCTCTCTCCCCTTGCTATGAATTTTAATGAAGTCTTCATGATTTTCATGGAGCATATGTGACGCATAATGCAATTCCGAACCCTAAGCATAAATAATAATTCGGAAATGTTCAATTTTAAAGCAGAGGATTCATGTACAGTCACAATAGCGACATGCTGACCACATGCCACGTGCTATGGCGGAGAAGGAAGCGGTCTCTATATGACACTTTTTATGGACACGATAACGTCCGTAGTTTTGCATAAATTTATTCCAGACTGATTCACAACAGGTTATTAGAGATGGAAAATCTCGAATTAATGGGAAAATAGCAACAAGGGGGTAGAAACAGGGAAAACTGCATAACCACTGTAACTCCCTTCATATGAAAAATATTACATGAGTGTCAAGTTATTTTAGGTGCTAAGAATAGTACCGAAAACTTGTTTGAAAGGTTAGTTTAAATAGTGAAGAAATGTGGAGAAAGACAAAAATAATATGCTATTTTAATCCAAAATCATAAAATAAGCAAGCAAAATCGTTTTTCTCTCAAAATAAACAAAATAAGCACTATAAATCTTAGAAATCTTCTACCTAGTTTTTCGTTGCATGGTCCCTAGACCACAGAACTATCGCCAACTATATATATATATGTGTGTGTGTGTGTGTGTAAACCCTGTATGGGCCGTGCAGACCCATAGGGTTCCGGGAGGTAGAAGCTCCCAGATCGAAACATTCGGTACATGAATCTGACAAGGCACCGACAGATTTTAACCCCCCAGAATACTCCTGGTAGTCATTTCTGTTAGAGGCTGAGTCGACCCCAAGGTCATGGTGCCACCAGAAGGATTAGGCAACGACCTCATCGGGAATCTAACCCGCGACCCTCTGGTTCGTAGCTCAGCGCTCCAACCACTATGGTACGGCGTACCCCATATCACTGTCTTATGGACACGATAACTGCCGTAATTTTGCACAAATTGATTCCAGACTGATACATAACAGGCTATATAGAGATGGAAAATGGGAAAATAGTGCCAAGGGGGTAGAAATGGGAAAAGGTTTTGAAATTAAATATTGACCATAACTCCCTTAATATGAAAAATACTGCATGAGTTTAAAGTTGTTATACGTCCTAAGAGTAGTACCGAAAACTTATGGCATAATTATCTCCTTTCAATTAATATAATCTACAGTAAAAAGCTCTTCTTTTACCTTCCAGTGTCTAAAAATTCATTTTTTCCAGCACAAAGCTTAAGATGGATTGCGATGGCTGTGAATAGCCTATATCAGTTACTCGAGGGATGTGATGGACACGTGTTGCAGTAATTGCAGAGGAACTTGCACGTGTCCTCACAAACTAGACGCCTACACTGCAAAACAGACATATGTCCAAAAGTAATAAAATAATCGAGCAAATAAGCAATAAAATTACACAAAAACAAATTCTTAGTTCCGTAGAAGTCTTATTCGCGGCTGTTACAGTATGTGAGGAAGCTCCTGCGTCTGTCAGTGAAATCAAAATGTTCACAGGCGCATGTGAAAAGCAACGCAGTTCTTCTTTAATATATGGTTCCTCACCGGAAAGCTTTTCAGAAATCTGAAAAGTTTTTTATAATCCGTAATTTTTAGCAATTTATTTAGCCGACAAAAGAAAGGAATCGGATTTGCCATGTAGGATGAAGGCACCTCAGAACAAACCTACTTTCGACATACAGAATCAAAGTAAATGAATAACAACAATAATGTGGGCGTCGTTTAAACTGGCTTCAAGATTACCATAAAGCCAGTTAAAGATATGTTAAATATGTAGATCCTATTATCTGTTTGAGCTGTAATGTAGCCTAATACTTTTCATGAGCATTCATCCACTGGTACAGAAAGCTGAGTTTGGTAACTTGTGATGGGCTATGTTGTCATCTTAATGACTATACTGTACCGCTAGATCCAACGTTTTAATACCATTTCTAGGTAGCAATATATTCCAATTTTGATACTGTTTAAATAGACATTAAATAGGCCTACTTATTCCATCTTTATTGAAATAAAGTTTTGAAAATCGACAGTACGAGATGTTCTTGTTTTTGTGTTCCTTATCTGTATTAATGGAGGGAGTATATCACATAATAATTATGTTGTAAGGAAGAGGGTATGGTTTTTGTAAATTAAGGTATGATAGGAAAAAGCCTAATGATAGCATACCGGCTTTGGATTTTACCAACTTCACTGCTTATAACTACCCTTCCGAGAATTTACTGTTTCAAATGAAAGTTTTTAGTTCTTAATGTAACACACAATAGGCCTATATACATTATCTACGTCATCAAAATTTAAACAAAACCGTCACATTCCAGGAAGATGTCTAACGCAATGCAATGTTCACACCGACAAAGACAAGATATTTCTCAAAGTCAAAACATAGCCTGCAACTGGACAAGGTCTAACACAATGGCATAGCCCAGCGTTTCTCAACCTATGGTCCGCGGACCACTAGTGGTCCGCGAAGATGGTGCAGATGGTCCGCAGACATAGGCCTATTTAAAAAAATATCATAAAGTAAGTGGAAGGTAAAGAAATGCATTTTTTCATATATTTCGTTATAATGACCTATAACTAATACCCCAAATATTAAGAATATAGGTCTCCTTTTAAAAATGGGATGTAAAATTAGGGGCCCGTAAATTTTTTTAGACATTTTAGAGGTCCTCGGGTTCAAAAAGGTTGAGAAACGCTGGCATAGCCATTGAACTTGGTGTAAAAATGTCAAGATGGCGGGCGTCAAGAGAAAGGAATGAAAGAGACGTGGCGATAGAAATCCACCTCGCAATCAATAACACATCACGAATGGGATCCGTCACAGACAGGCTTCAGAATAGGCACGTAAGCAAATATGAGATTCTTACGGCATTAGTTAGAAAGAATATTTTAAGTCATTCAGGAAGATATGTTAATAATTTATGGTTAATCAGTTTAGGACCCCCATATAGCAGGGGATGTTATATTTCCTTCGTACCATCTCTCCCGTACTTCCCGGAACTCCCGTATTTTAGGATTACTTTTTATCATCCCAGCTTCCGTAGGACGTAACTATCTTCAATTGGTCCCTTATTTTTCATAATCATTCTTTGTTATAACTGTGAAATTCAATGTGCATAATTTTGGTAAATATTAGGCTTTGTGTTAAGTATTCCAGGCTCTGACAGAGATTTCTCAATTATGAACAATAGCCTAAATGAACAGATGAGAAAACCAACAGATTACACAGACCAACAGCCATTTTGGTGTTTTAGAATTTATATTTATTCTTGCATGTATTTAGGTCCCTGATGCCAAATATGTCATTAGTTTTGTCCTATCAGCTTTAGTTTTGTGAGATGTGGTATTACCACTATGCATATTATCCCAGTTTACGTTTCATATAAATAAAAAACAGTGCCTATGTTTAGCTTCTAAATCATGTGAAGAAAAAAGCAACACACTAACATTACAATAACAATGTAACATGGGGTCTTTTTAAAAAAAATATTATCACATTGTACGGTCGTTTATGACTTATGAGCTGTCAATTTGAGGGCCAAAAAATAATCCAGCTTTTAGTTTCTCCGTACTTCGTACAGTTTTCGTCCTATGTGTCCAAAGTATGGTCAAGAACCTTCACTAGCTATATTATCAAGCAAGATTTTGTTTCGCTAGACTAAGAGTTCACGAATAAAATCTATAGAAAAGTAGAGCTGGTATTACATATGTGGAATAAGCACACTAAGTATAGCCGAAATCCGGTAAAACATCTGAGACACCAAACAAAAAGTTCTTTTTAGCACTATGATTATTATATCAATTTATTTAAATTAATTGAGATATTCAAGGTCAAGTGATCCCTATACAGGCCATGGAGGCCCAGAGGGTTCCAAGAGGTTGAGGCTCCCAGATTTTGGACATTCGGCACATGAAGGTGGTAAGGTTGTCAGCCTTACGCACCGGCCGCCTTTACCCCCAGGAATGCTCCTGGTACTCATTTCTGTTAGAGGCTGAGTCGACCCCAGGGCCATAGTGCCACCAGAAGGATTAGGCCAATTGAAGAATCTCAACGACCTCATCGGGAATCGAACCCGCGACCTTCCGGTTTGTAGCGCAACGCCTCAACCACTACGCTACGGCGTACCCCAATTGAGATATTAGCTGAAAATATTGTGTATATACATTATTGAAGATGGATGTTATATTTCAGAAAGTGATTCGAATGTGTTGGTTGTTATGGGAACCGAATATATGTCCTTTTAAAGTCGCCACAAACTAGGGGGCCTTGGTTCCGGTCTTCCATAAAGGCTTGTATTATGATGGTTTTACTTACGGCACTTGTGCTTTTTGTCATTTTTACAGCACTGAGATTTCTTTTGTTTTCAAAGCGTGTGGGAATGTCAACTTACGATCCACGGCAAGATTATTTATAACTACCACTAATTATTTACGTCGTGCAAAAAGTTATTTTGAAATTCATGGTAAGTGGTCATGCATGCAAAGAGTTCTCGCAGTTTGCGAGATCTTCGCTTAATAGTGATGTTTTAAATGTAGCTCATGAAAGCTCTTTTGTAAAATTTCGCGCTTATCGCTACACTTGTAACAAAGAGGCGTGCGATACATTGTGTTTATGATCATTGACGTGTTCATGTATGGAATGTAATTTATGTTTAAATGTGGTTTTAATGGAGAGGACATGTGGTGTCTTTTGCCAGCCAGCCAGCCAGGGAGGACACATGGTGCGTGGGGCGGGATCGCCGCCATATGGGGCGTCTGCCTCACCCCCGTCATGTCTTAATCCGATCATGGTATCTCTCGCATCTAACTCCGCGGGACTCAAACCCCTGCCTAGGAATCACCTCCAAATACTATCTATAATAATAAAAGCAAGTGTTTGTCTGTGCACGATGCCCAGCGAAGTCTACTGAACGCAGAGATCTGAAATTTTAAACATAGGCAGACTAAAGGGTCGGAAAATGCACCTCGAAGCCGGATATTTAATTTTAGCTTTCGTTCGTGAGTTATGAGTGGAAAAACGGGCAGAAAATGTGATTTTTTTCGCTATCCAAGCATCAGTTTTCAGTAAAAGATTCATTTGTCAAATCAATTGCAGGTGGCTTTGCCTACTTTTGCCAACATTTGGAAATAAAAGAATCGCTTCATTTTGTAAGCCCACCCTGGTCGATTCACTTGTTTATAATGCCATGGCACGCTCACATCTGAAATTTTCAACCTAGGCGGAAGAGGGACAACGAATTAGGCCTAATGTGCAAACAATATTAGATTTGGACGAAACTCACCGTGGAGTGGTTTTCTGGGCCAGGGAACTCGAATCTGGGGTCGATTTTCCCATGCTGCGCTTTCTTTTATACCACGATCTAGTAAAGATTTCCCAGGCTATATTAAAATCGTCCTGAAATTTGTGAAGGCTCACTTACTCCTCCGAGACCCTTTGACCTACGGGTCTAGAATTTTTACCATACTTTCCCCATGACCTGGGGAGTGTCCATCTGAAATTTCATGCTGATAGCGCAGTCGGTTCGGCCAAAATTTAATTTTCAATTTGGTTAATATCGTTTGAGTCCTGTAGAGTCACGGTACGGGGTGGAGCTGTTACTTAGGTCAAATAGGTCTACGACTTGTAAAATGAACTGGAAATTGAGGACGAACGGAATAAACGGTAATTATTATTACATATTATTCATGGAATAGTTTAATAAATCCAATTCGAGTCGCCACGAATCTATCGACAAACTCGTAAACTGTCTTATAAAACGTGAAAGTATCAGTATGCAGTGACTAATACGTCACATATCTGTATTGTTGGCTTTGAGGAACACGCTATACAGAGCTGGACAATGTATTGACTGGAGGGTTAGGGCGTAATCCGGCAGGCTTAGCCGTGTTGTCACAGCGCGGGCTTACAGATGAAGAGATGGTAATGACCGACCGCAATATCGATAATGGATATCAGGGGAGAACATGTCGGCCCCACAACACATTTCGAATATATTTTCAGAACGTCGGAAGCAAAAGAACCGCTTTTAACAGTACACGATATGAATTAAAAGGAGAAAATTAAGCCACTAAGTGTAATAAAATTATAGCAAATCATGTAATTGATTCTATTCCTACTTGAAATACCAACATTCCTGTTTACGGCTAGAGCCTATACATAATTCTGTAGAAAACAAGAAGAAAATCGCTTCACAAATTCTTCCTGCACCGTCAACTGTTGTAAATCCAACAATGTAACAAATCACTGATGCTAGGAAGAAACAAATGACAACACAGCCGCGCAGAGCATCGCAGATACGACATAATATAATGTGTAATCATTTATTTGTCTATAAATATAAGGAGACTATTAAAAAAAGTGTACGATACCCCAAAAAGGGCTCCTTTCACGTGTGTAAAATACTCTTTTACGGTTTTCTTGAGGGTGGGCCTATAACAAACCAGCGTTATTTCTTGTGAAAGTTCTGTGCTCTGAAAATAATATTTAATTGATTAGTATCCTTGCGTCTCAGTCGTGGTGGTGTGGAGGTACCGTCCCCACCTCTGGACCCGACAGTGGCGGGTTTAAACCCGATCGGGGTAGGTGGATAAATCCCATGTATGTATGAATTCCTGCGTGGTGACTTTAAGGTCGGGGGCCCGTGTCGTAAATTTACGGCAGGCTAAACATCTTCAAACCTAAATTAGAGCCTCTGGACAACATTTACCGGCCCTTTCACGTCCAAGTAAGTGAGGCGATGTCTCACTGTCCTCTCTCGGAAAATAAACGAGGTGTAGTGCTTTTTTTTTATGGGCTACTAGCATGTGTCCGCGGCTCCGCCCACTATAATTATTACAGAAATTAAAAAATTAAGAGCAAAATAGTTAAATCATCATATTTATTAACACCTGAATCACGTGGACTACATACCACGATTAGATAGCGTCGCCTGGTAAAAGCGACCTCAGATTCGAGTTCCTTGGCCCAGAAAACCCCTGTGTAGTGAGTTTCGTCCAAATCGAACAATGTTTGACCATATTTAGGCCTATATTGATTACCCCTCTTCCGTGTAGGTTGAAAATTTCATTTGTCTGCGTGCCTTGACTTTCTAAACAAATGAATCGTCCAGGATGGACTTACAAAATCAAGCGATCGAGTTCCCTGGCCCAGAAAACCCCTGCATAGTGAGTTCCGTCTAAACCGATCAATGTCTGTCCATTTAGGCCTATAGGCCTATATATCCTATATATCCCTGTTCCGTCTATGCTGAAAATTTCAGATATCTGCGTGCCTTGACATTATAAACAAATGAATCGACCAGCGTGAGCTTACAACATTCAAGCGATCGCAATGCTTTTATTTCCAAGGTATGACGAAAATAGCCAACGCCAACTGTAATTGATTTGACATTGAAATGTATTACTCAAAACCGATGCTTCGAAAACGCAAAAAATGCAAGTTTTCTGCCCGTTTTCCACTCATAAGTCATGAACGAAAGCAAAATTAAAATTCCGACTTCGAGGTGCATTTTCCGACCCTTCAGTCTACCTATGTTTAAAATTTCAGATCTCTTTCAATAGATTTCGCTGGGCATCGCGGACAGACAGACAGAAAGACAGACACTTCCTTTTATCTATTTGAATATCAGTTAATATTAGCTCGAGCCATGAACAGATGCCCATCAATGTTCCACGGCCCACTGGTAACCCGCCCAGTAGAAACAAAGGAGCTCACACATTTTAAAGTCCAGTTAAGCAGACTACATAGAAGCCTGGCTGGCTGTTACTCCCCTAAGAGCTCAGAGCTTCATGATAATAAAAAGACAGGGATGAAGATGTTATGCTTATGATCGCTCCCCTCCTAAATAAAACATCCCCCCTAATTCAATCACGGGTCCCCTGACACCCACTAGCGGCGCATCGTGTGGGAACCCCCGGCTGTGGGGCCTGGGAGAGCCCCCAGCTGCTCGAACCCGGGCCTTCTGTTGGCTTATCAAATCAATCAGATTCATAGCTACCTGCAAACTCTCTATTCAGTCTCCTCTCACAATAACGTATAAACAACTTTTAGATATCTTGGACTAAGTGATATAAAATCCATTCTATCAATTACATGGAAAATACTCTTTTAATAAGAATAATTGCGTATAATTATTAAATAGACTCAGTTTGATAAAAAATGAAAACGTTAAAATACATTAAGTTTTATTTAATGTTATATTTCTCATGGTAATCACAAAAATCGTCATACTTGGTGTTTCAAAAGCGTTATCAAACTCCATTCCTTATGATAATATCATAGGATTAAAATTCCCCTTACACTGGGATTTCAACCAGGACCTTTGGCTATCCGTGCCAATGCTCTACCAATTGAGCTAAGCCAGAGTTCACTTCACAGCGCCAGATGGAACCTGTCTCCTATGACTGATTGCCCTTAATGGTCTACCTCACTGACAGATTGATGTGAAATTATTTGTGTAAGTTAGGTTGTTATGTATATAAGGAATTGATCGTCTATATATTTTACTCTTTTCAAGCTTTGTACTATTTTTGTACTTTGTAATTTGTACTTTGACAATTCTGATGTTCGAGGATACAATGTACCCTCTTGACTGAAAGATGCAAGAAAGATAGTAAAGATAGTGAAAGACAAGTTATGTCATATGCAGTACTGTGAGGCACACTAATTAGTGATTTTTGTGACTGGGATTCCACTGTTATTGTACAGTAACATTCAAAATGAATATACAGAGTGTTAATAAATAACACCGAAATATTTTACCTGTATACAGAGGGGACTTAGACAAGCAACTTTGATTAGGAGATTCTTGCTCTATTACGTAAAATGTGTATGCTACAGAGTATTAAAATAATTACAGTTTGGTGCTCATAAGTCAATAATGAAGCAAAATAAGGTTAAAATTTTCATTGAATTGATTTATGCCTTCTTAGTGATCCATAAAAACCTGATTCGTAATCATTTATCAAAAGCTATATCATAATTTAGTGTTTTCATAATCTGCAAAATTTACTGACTAATCACATGACTGGCCACCACTGCATTAGTTTTTTTATTTTAACTATAGTGTTAACAACGAAGTTCTTTTGTTTTGCATTTTTTTCAAATGTTAGAAATCAATGGCGGCCATCCCTGGGATATTTTATGCTGTAACAGGAAAAATTGAATCCATAGAGCAAAAATCTCCTGATAAAAGTTGCTTGTCTATGTCCCCTCTATACACAGGTAAAATATTTCGGTGTTATTCATTAACACTCTGTATATGCATTCATGAACCACCGATTATTTTCCCTGTTGGATATTACATGAGAATATTTTAGGAGAAAATCCCAGTATCGGAGGAATTTTTCTCTTATAATATTATGTAATGTCAAAGAGAGACAATAAATCCGTAGTTCATGAATGCATAGGCCTATGCATATATCTATCCATTCCTTATGTTGGCAGTTGTATTTATATCAGAAATTCGATACACCTAAAAAGTATGTTCGGATCGGACTGAGATCGTATTCAACGCCTCGAAAATACTACTGTACGCTAAATCAGGTGTTTCCTTTCCCTTCCCCTGTGTGGATGGTTTGTGTAGCCGGACACGCTTCAATCCGCTGCCAATGAGTTGTAATTAGGAATGGCGGGCGGCCACTCGCTAAGATGATTTAGTTTTCGTATATTTTAGTGTCGGTATCAATTTGAGTGACAAACACTCTAAGTGCCTCGCGTCCCCTCAGCGCATCCCCCGGTCTACACACAGGTTCATAAACAACTGGGTTCAAAATAAAGAAAACAGAAATAACAGATCTAGAATAATAATAAATTAACCAGAAACAACTTTCAATTACTTGAAGGAACATCCATGCCAAATTAGAAGAAAATAAAACAAACGGTGTGCATTTTCAAACAGACGAAATGTCTAACAGTGGAGCTAAAACAGAACCTCAAAAATACGGTACTGAAAGAAAATTTCAATCACAAATAAAGAAGAGATGTTTTAATAAAAAACAACCGTTGACTGATATTTTTGCTGAAAAGTAGACCAACAAATTTGAAAGTACAGCAAACTTTTATGAAAACATACAGTAGACTCCCGCTATTCCGAAAATCCGCCTATTCCGAAAAGAGTTAAGAAAAATTACCGGGTTTTTAAACTTAAAAACAGGTGAAATTAAAAAGTCGTTCGTGAAAAAACGTACATTTATTGTCATAGAAAGAAGTTAAATGGAGACAATACATAGAGCCTAAGCTTGATGAAAACGCCTGAAAGCAAATTGGAATGAGAGCTGGTTACTTACAACACATGTCGGCTCCATTTATACAATTCCCCGCACTTAATTTACGCCTTAACAAGTCAATACGTTGATATTATTAATAAAATCCGCCTATTCCGAATTCCCGCTAAACCGAACGGTGTTCGGTACCAATTAGTTCGGAATAGCGGGACTCTACTGTAATTGTACGTGTGGGCTCCCCACACAAAAAATATGACAAATATGAAAATAGTTTTGTTTGATTTTTGTCCTTGGAATGCTATTTTGTGGATTATCCGTGGATTTCGTTTTTACCCGCTTGTTAGGGGAATAATCGGGAGTTTGCTGTCTCGGGCTATAACCCGACCTTTCGGCCGCTGTCATCACTGCAGCCTTCTTCAGGCAACTGAGAAATTATGGTACAAAACAAGAAAAACTACGAAAGAAAGCCAAGAATAAGGGACTGTACTGTGTATGTTTGCAGATGACCTTGTTATGAGCTCAGCACCCTTCTTTCTTGCGTAATCAAATTCATGAGGGAGGCCGTCCATTAGCAAATTACCAACACATGGGATGATTCCTCTTTTCATACTTCAGACAGCTTCAATTACAAGACACACTTATCACACTAGTGCTATAAAATCCATTGGCACCAACTCTCGTATCCTTCACATGGAAAACACTCTTTGCATATGATTAGTAGGCCTAAATAGATTCCATTGAGAATGACACCAAAATAGTAGTAACTCTTTCTACAGTGAGCCCCACACAAGAGTTGGCCAATGACGCGGGTTCCTGCGGCGCGGCGGGCACAGCTCCAACTCCCGAGCGATCGGGTGAAATATCTACGCTAATAAAGCCGCGATCGGTGTAATGATTCAGGTTCTCACATATACAGTTAAAAATTACAATGAAAATAAACACGTATCTCATCGTAAGAGATGTTGGAAATGTTCTTCTCGTGCATCCACACAATACTGGAAACTTTTTAGGAAATTTTCTTTCACGCGCATAAGTTCAGCTTCCGAGACAGACTTCATTTCTCTTGTGATAGGCCTATGTGATATTGTCTTCAAGTTCTTCTAACAGTATGTGAATTTTATTTATGGGGAAACTTGAAAAATAAAGTGTATAGGTCAATTTCCCATACATTAGGACTTAAAGACAATATCACAAGAGAAATTAACTTTATCTCGGAAGATGAACTTATGCGCGTGAAAGAAAATTTCCTATAAAGGTGTCAGTATTGTGTGGATGCAAGAGATGTGATGAGATGCGTGTTTATTTTCATTGTAATGTTTAACTGTAAATGTGAGAACCTGAATCATTACACCGATCGCGGCATTATTAGCGTAGATATTTCACCAGATCGCTCGGGAGTTGGAGCTGTGCCCGCAGCGCCGCAGGAACACGCATCTTTGGCCAACTCTTGCGTGGGACTCACTGTAGAAATTAGTGATTTTCAGAATATTGACAAAAATATCAATCATTAACTCTTCTGAATAAATGATCACAGCCACAAATGTAACGGAATATAAACTTAAGTCGCGAAAAAATGCACAATGTGACCAAAACTAATGGAGTTAAATCATCCAACGGTTGCGATACTATTGAAACTGTTAAGACAAGATGGTTTAATATTCAAATGAAGATATTTTATGTGATTCATTAAATATGCGTTTGTTCGGCCATAATGGTATTTTTAATATATACAGCTATCTTTAAGGTCAGTTTTGCATATTTTTGGCTTTTTTAGTTCGTAAACATCCAGGCCTAGTAATTCCCAGTCAATTTAATTTCTTTGCATGCCAATCCTGCAGTTAGACGGAAACAAACCAGGAACAAGGTTCGACACTCAGTGGATAAGTGCTAATCACTGGTTTTACTAATTTGTCCCCCGTTCTTGTGTCAATCTCCCCTGACAGTTTAAAACACTCCCACACACAACACACATCTCCCAAATAAAACACGGAATTCACAAATAACTATTTTCGTGACCTACATTCAAAATGATCCAACATCTCTTAGCAACAGCAACGCGTCATTCTTAAGCTATGTTCACACTGAGGAATTTGTTGCAAGAATATGTGTCCGGGTACATGTATAGCAACCTATTTGCCACAAGTCGTAAACCTATTGAACATATTCCTAGTTCCCGGACACAAACAGTGAATAAAATGTACCAGAAACAAGGTTTCGCCACAAGTTGTTGTTTACGCTACGAAAGCGAAAACATGGAACACATCCCAGCGAGAATGTTCATTGCGCATGTGCTGTAGTGACGTTTCAACAGATGACTCTTGCAAATTATCGATAGTTATCGATTTTTAATGGCGGTCGTTTTCGTATTTTAAACGCAGCTATTTTGTACGAAATCGCTATGGAGTGGTCCAAGAAAAATACATTGGAACTAATTGAAGAGATCCACTCTAGGGCCGGTATTCATAGTCGGCGACTTAAGAACCGACTTTATAAAGCTGAACTTATTTGACAAGTCGACTTATATGTTTTTCGTATTCATAGTCTTCTTTAAAGTCGTACTTTATTAAGTCTGACTTCATAAAGCTCTACTTATTCCACATACTAAAGTCGAACTCAGTAATATGAAAAATCACGCATTCACTGCCATAACAATTGAATTAGCCAATCATGTTTAATAATTTTTCAGATGTTATGTAAAGCAAAGCCGTCTGAGTACGTATTTCGCTGTCATGATATAAAAATACAGACGGTAATGTGCATTGTAAACAAAGAATTCAGTTCATCCAGTCATATTATGCACCGTGTAAGTAAGCTGATCAACAGTTTCTTTACAATATTCTGTGCATTTTATTAGCTTGGACATTGTTCAGAATTAAGACCGGTATGCTTATACATTTATTTCGATGTTAATTATTGTTAATTAAGCCATTTTTGTGTCTGACAACAAATTCCTCAGTATAAACACTCACATGAAATATTTGTGCAAGAAACATGTAGATAGGATAAGTTTCCTGAAACAAGAAACATGGAAATGTATCTGGGATCTGTATGGAGTATTTGTGTCTGCAACAAATTCCTCAGTGTGAACATAGCATAATATTCATTTTTACTTTAAGATTTCAAAAAAGCTTGTAACTTATCTCCTAGCAACGGATTGGATTTTTATTTTGAAAATGAATTACATAATGGGGACTGGAGAAAACTGCATAACGACGAGCTTCATAACCTGTACTCTTCACCGGATATAGTAAGGGTAATTAAATCACGGAGGATGAAATGGGGGAGGAAAACATATCTCAAAAGTATTGACTGGGAGACCCGAAGGGAAAGGGCCACGTGGAAGACCTAGACGCAGATTGGGCAATATTAGGATAGATTTAAGGGAAGTAGGAATTCCGAGGGATCGTTGGATGGAGAATAGGGTTGAACGGCGGCTCACGTAAGCGCGGCAATGAACCTTCGGGTTCCATAAAATAGATAATAAACGGTGCAAAAGATGTAGCGGATGAAATGGGCTGGACATGGGGGAGGAAATAAATAAATAAATAAAATAAGCCTATCGTGTCCCATGTAGGGCAAAGGCCTCCTAAGAAGGGTTTAGCTCCTCTTATCTAGCACGGCGAGCTACTCCGCGCTAGTGAAGTTGTTCGTGATTTTGAGCGTCATGTACATCTAAAAAATATTGACTGGGAGACCCGAAGGGAAAAGACAACTTGGAAGACCTAGAAGTAGGTGGGAGGACAATAATAGAATAGATTTAAGGAAAGTAGGATTTTCGAGGGATGGGTGCAGTTAGCACAGAATAGGGCTGAATGGCGGGCTCGGGTAAGTGCGACAATGAACCTTCGGGTTCCATAAAATAGATAAGATTCCTTTAGATTGCTTAGGAATTGTCTATTCAGTAAGTAGGCCTAAATAAGTAAGTTACTCTTAGCAACGGATCAGAGTTAGGCCTCCTTTATTTATTTTTCATGAGCTAGTATCTCTTAGCAACAGCCAACGCCATCTTGACAGACAAGTTTGTTGAGAATGTGACAAATGAAAGCGATTTTAACGGAACTGCAATTGTGGGACGCTTGTTGCGTGGCATGACGACATGTGATCACACGAACATAAACACGAACATAAATCTCTGGGAGATGTGTTATCACAGCGTTGAGTAATTTAAAAAATCCTGCCCATGAATTAGCTATGTGGGTCATCTCATTCCATTGTTTGCGTGGTCTCCATGGCAACTAATGCAAAGCCTCATAGATTAGTAATAAAGATCCGTACACATTAAGCAATCCTAAGCTGCGTCCACATGTGCACATAATTCCTTATAATGATAAACGTATAGACGAAGATGAAACATGTTTTATCTCCAATCATGAACTCTGTACGGTTCGCAGATGTCTCTAAAGAAGCACGAAATTGTTTCTCTAAATGGTTTTTAATTAATCTAGAACAAATCTCAAAAATGAGATATAATGGTCCGGTGAAGACCCACATAAACTATGTCTGCAGACGAATAATTGTATCAAGAGCTATATTTTTGTTGAGGAGCCTTCAGGCTTGAGAATTTGGTCCATAAACTAGATGGCTTAAATGTTTTTGAGACAAAACAAAAACGTAAGCCAACACAATATTTAGTTTCGCATTTTTCCCCATTCAAATCCTTATCAGAGCGAAGGATTTTTCAATAGCCTATTAGTTTATTATTTTCCTTTCTAGAGAGAGATCACAATTCAATAACTTATACGCAAATGTTTCTGGTATGTCCAACTGTTCCACTGATTTCTTTCCAAACAAATTGTTACCAACAAAAAGAGTCTGAATTCCGCTGCAATATGAAATTATCAAAAAAGGTTTTTCGACTGCTATTCTATGCACCAGCGAACTGAAATTATTTTCGTTTTAGAATAATTTATGATTCAAACGACCTTACATCGTCAATACTATTACGATACCAGCGTAAATATTTGAATAGCCCAAATGCATCCTGTACATGTAGTGTATTTAACATGCAAATAAAGTGTTATTATTATTATTATTATTATTATTATTATTATTATTATTATTATTCAACCCCTACTGTAACTATTTCGTACCAAGTTCTGTCGGAATTAATTTCACAAGCGTAGCGTACGGCTTCTCCCATACATTTCTTTCTTAAAGCAAATATCTCGCAAATTACAGCTTTTCTTCGGAATGGAAATAGAATTACAAGTCCGCTTCTCATTTTAAAATCAAAACTTTCTTGGGTGAAATTACTTTTGCGCTCCCAGAGACATCACTGAAAGCAGCGGCTGCCTCCTCCACTGCAGGAACCCAGCCTGCTCTGTTCTTTATCACAAACAAAACCAAATGCTCAGCAATCATTGCACAAACTCTACAAAAGTCAGAGCAATGCCGTCTGTACGAGAAAATGAGTTGGGTCAAGCTACAAGACAATTCAGAGAGGAAAGCTGTGCTTTCTTTACACAAACTGTTTCATAAAAAAAAGTAAAAAAAATTAAATACATTTCTTGGGTAACAATAAGAACAGTGCAAAATATTTTCCCCATTCGACAAACGCAAGAAAGGCCGGAATTTAGCAAAGTAACCATTACGCAGTCATTTATAATCACATAACAAATGTTTAAAATACATGTCGACTAAACAGAATTAATGAAGTTCACATATGATTGACTGAACATGTAGGTTATACCGTATCTTTAACACTGCAGTACAGGTTATAATAATACAGCACAGCGAATACATTAACACTGGCACATAAATAAGTAAGGAGTGTTTAAAATGAAATATAGGCTACTCACATTTAGTTATCTGGGTACCCTATGAACCCCAGGTGGGGCGAAGGTGCCTCCAATGGAGGCTTCATTACCTATACTAATTTTGATATGCTTATTTTCCGAGAGAGGGTAGAGGGACAGGTGGTAAGCCCATCGCCTCGCAACCCCCCTCTGGAAACTAAGTATTTCTTGGACGTGAAAGGGCCGAGAAATTTTGTCCAGAGGCTCTAATTTAGGCTTGGAGTTCTTTTACGTGCCGTAAATCTACGACACGGGACCTCCAGCTTAAAGTCCCTCCCGGAGGACTCCGTGCCCAGGATTTTTCTGTATCTGTATCTGGTACCCTATGATCCCCAGGTGGGGCGAAGGGGCCTCCAATGGAGGTTTCATTACCTATACTAATTTTGATATGCTTATTTTCCGAGAGAGGGTAGAGGGACAGGTGGTAAGCCCATCGCCTCGCAACCCCCCTCTGGAAACTAAGTATTTCTTGGACGTGAAAGGGCCGAGAAATTTAGTCCAGAGGCTCTAATTTAGGCTTGGAGTTCTTTTACGTGCCGTAAATCTACGACACGGGACCCCCAACTTAAAGTCCCTCCCGGAGGACTCCGTGCCCAGGATTTTTACGTCCTGAAAAATCCATCGACCGCGGCCGGGTTTGATCCCGCGCCCTGCGGATCTAGAGGCGGGCACGCTACCTCTAGACCACCGCGGCCGACCCAGGATTTTTACGTCCTGAAAAATCCATTGACCGCGGCCGGGTTTGTATACCGCGCCCTGCGGTTCTAGAGGCGGGCACGCTACCTCTAGACCACCGCGGCCGACAAAGTGTAGTGTAGATTCAACATTAATTTTAGCTTCAAAGTTTGCCATAATCCCTAGCGTTTGTCTTTTGTTTCACTGTTATGAACTGTTGATTGAATGAATGGCCTGTGGGGCTTTGGATCGAGATATCGAGACGAAACGCTTTGTTCGATTTTAAAATATAAGATTTTAATATCCAAAATTTTAGCCAAAATATGTTTTATAAATGAATGGTATGAAACTTAGTTAAACAGGAACAAAAAATTATTTGGATTGAAATCTTATTCGCTCGCAATGAACCAGGCTTCGATTTAAAAAGTGTAATTCGGCCCTAAAGAAAGAATCCGGAGGAAGAGAGGTTGCGAAGGACAGCAGAGAGGGATTCTGCAGTAGGCAGGGCTCCCTCCCATTTCTTGTGCAAATATTCAGTTTTCTTGCACGGCCAGGAAAGCATCTCCGACGTAATTTGTGTCTCACTTCCAGCTCTGGAGTGGATTCCGAGTGTGTTTGGTACCTTGCTTATACGTGCCCTGAAATCATGACACTAAAACTATAACTAAAATTTAATTGATTTATTGTACTTTTTAAGCTTTATTTGAAGGTTGATATATTTTAACATTAATTTTAGTTTCCGAGTTCACCACAATCCTTAGGATTTATCTTTTGTTTCATTGTTAGGAACTGCTGATTGAATGAATTAGCTATGGGGCTTTGGAATCGCTTTGCACGCGGAGATCTGACATTTTTAAAACAAAGGGTGTCTGAATGCACCTCGATGTGAGCAGAAATCCTGATTAGGCTATTTCGCGATCGAAGCACTAGTTTTTCCTAATACATTTAAATTATGAAATTAATTTCAGGTGGCCTTGCGCCCATAGCAACCGGGAAAGAAAAGAGCATCGCTCAACTATACGCTTATTTCTTGGGACATAACGCATGGAATTATTGTCGATCGCTTCAATTTTGTTAGTCCGTTTTGCTTGTTTCATTTGTTTATAACAGTACGGCACGCAGATATCTTCATTTCATTTAATAGGTGAATGGAAGGGGGATCATGAATGTAGACCTAAATGGGAAAACATTCATAGATTTGGAAGAAACTCACTATGCGGGTTTTGAGGGTGTTCCTTTGCCGGGAAGCGCTTCTAGTCATGAAATGCACCTCGAAGCCGGATTTTCAGCTTTGTCATTATTAATAGTTTTATTTGTTTGTGCATGATTTACACGTAGCCTAAGTGTTAATAAAAACAATGTTTTAATTAGTTTTCGCCTGTTCGTGGTTAAATGTGAGTAGTTTCATTATTTGCCAGTGATATCATTGGCCGATGTAAGTTTACTTGAAACTTGTTCCCATCTTAAGGATTTGCGCTGCTAAGTGCGGCGGGATGAAGAGCTTGGCAAGTTTAATGTGTTTTTCTACAAGTTTACTCAGCGAGATGCGATGCTTGCTCAGTTAATTTCCAATTAAGTCGGATTAGCGAAATATACGCGACAACAACTTCGCCTTCACCTCAACTGTGGATGCGAGTTCAAGTATTCACATTCTGATAAGTTACCTCTTTTCCTTAGCCTTTGCCTAAGAGATTATCTATTGGATCACATACATATCCTTTGATCAGAGAAGGACATGAAGGACCTCGCGGATGAGTGATCAGCTCAATGCCGGGGCCACCTCAGACACACATTTACTCTGAAGAAGGCGAGGATGGGATGAAGACGATGACGGCCTGATGACCACAAGTGCCTAAAGTTAGCCGACATTTGTCTCAAAGGTGCGGAAAACCCAGGGGAGAAAACACCACCTAAGAAACTGTCCCGCTGAGAGGAGGAAACGCTTCCCCTACGCCACAGCGGTGGATGAAATGTTGATACAGTGTTTAATATAGTGCACGCCGCTTATTGTGATCGCTTCGGGACTCAGCTAATCTGATAACATTAACAGATTGATAACAGTAGTCGAAGAAATTAAACGAAGGATATAGGCTAAGCCGAATCTTTGAACACAATAAACAGCATTTTTTCAATGTATCAGTAACCTATTAATCCGTACGGCACTTCATAAAAATGATTAACATTACCCGATTGATAACATTATCCACGATTACATTAAGTGGCGTTCACTGTATTATGTTAGTATCATCTACTCCATTATTACAATTTCTTGTGTGAGATAATTCAGGGATCTTTTAACATAACTTAAATTAATATGATTCAAATCGAGGATAAAGTTGAACTGTTTGCAATATGTGTACTTTAACAACCTCTATTAATTGACTTTGGACTCCAAATTAACCAACTATTTTCTGAACTTAATCTGAAAATAGTTTTGTATAGGCCTAGTCTAAATACAGCAATATTTAGAGTTCCTTATTATAAACGCTAGCGATATTTAGCGAAGCTAAAATCAATCTTAAAACTACACTAAACTTTAGGGGAGACCGGGCTCGGTTGTCACACTTTTCAATCAAACATATTTTTTTAATATTCCTATCGGTTTTTTTTATTTATCTAATTATCATATCTGTTCTTTCAACTCTTTGGCTTATTGAAAAAGAAAGTTCAAAACAAACATTGAAATAGAAAGTATTTAAATTTAATCTTAAAAAAAAAAGTAAAATGTGACAACCAACCCCAGCTCAGGGTTGGTTGTCACAGTCATTGGGGTTGGTTCTAACAGTCATTGGGGTTGGTTGTCACATTGCAAAAAAAATAACTGGAATAAAAATGTTGTAAGTTCAACTGTGTGGTATTTAATACTCAGGAAAGCAAGGAAAGAAAGGAAAGCATTCCCATAATATAACATCAATATTATTAAACTGTTGACAAAAACAAAGTGTTGTATCATGTGACAGATTAAACTTTTGACTGATACATGGGTTTGAGGCTAACAAGGAACTTTTTGTTTCTTCAAAATTGATAGAGAAATGAATAAACATTATTATAGCATAGAAATCTTGCATCACCTTCAATCTCTTATGTTAGGCTTCTAATTTGGTCTGTTGTAACACGAAACAACCAATCCGGACGGGGATGGAAGTCACATGTGACAACCAACCCCTTGACACCATTTCGGAATTCCATTGCTCTAGCGAGCTTTTCTACCAAGCAAAGGCCGAAAAGAATATAGCAATATACTCCTAAATAAATGTATTGTTTAACGTAATATAGAAGATATTTGTAATCTTATCCGTTTACGAAGAAGTAGAAGTAAACTTCAGAGCAAATATTTTATTTTCAACACAGCAAATCACAAATCTTTCAACAATGGACACAAAACTAACACCTGCTTCGTGGGAAACTGCAAGGGGTGCTAATGGTCATGGGAGCATCTTTCCCACTTAAAACCAATCACTCCTGCCAACTGTGTATCCAGTTACATGTAGTGAGACAACCATCCCGTGTGACAACCAAGTCCGGTCTCCCCTAATATGAGCAGCCTATATTTCATCTTGAACGCTCCTTACTTATTTATGTGCCAGTATTAATGTATTTGCTGACGGTTTGTTTATAACTTGAAGGTGGTTTCACTGTGCTGTACTTTTTTAGGTAGATTTCGAAGAAAAATCTACCTATTGCAATCGTGCACTAAAATACCTTTGATTCATAACTTCCACAAATATCAATATTTCTGAGTGATTCTTTTTCTGTGTATTTCTTAATATCATATGAACAACACTGTTTACAAGTATTCATTTAACAATATTTTATTTTTTAATATATATACATATTAATGAAAAAGAGAATTTTAAAAAACTGATTTTTTATAAACAATTATTCTGTAGGTATTCCAAAGATTGTAGATGCAAATGTAAAAAATAATCACTAAAAAATATTGCCCTTTGTGTAAATTATCACGGAAACAGCATTTTAGTCTACGAAACATGACTGCCATTTTGTAACGATAATTAACCATAACTGTAACAGTTTGATTAATTTTGAAAATAGTTTTCAATTGTAGAAGTAGTGAATAAAGAGTATGTCAGACTGCAAGATTGTAAAGCAATTCATTGCTGAGGGCAGAAATAATGAAATTCGCCTATTTCTCATCTATGAATTTCACCCAAAGCTTTATGTACCCCCTTAACCTACATGTTCAGTGAAAAGATTCGTACGGGTTACAATAGTAATTTTATGCAAATGCGATAATTTGAAAAATAGAGCTTAACAAATATATTGATAAATACAAAAAACAAGGGACCAAGCTTTGAACCTTGAGGAACATGATACAACCTATGCCCTGATACTGAAATGTTAAAACATGATTTCTGATTGGGGAGAAAGGGAGTCGAGATTAAGGCACGCAGGAGAAGGCTGGAGTGCTGTGCAAACGTTTTAAGACTTTTGCTGAAAGGATCAACAAGAAGTGCTTAGCCATGATCGTGTTTCTGTGTACACATTACTCCATATTACCTGTGTAAACCAAAACAAGACTTCACTCTCTCGAGAAATTCGTTCCTTATTCTAGAATTAATAAATCTGTCCCTCTTTTTCACAAATGCGTCCTTAAGCTGTTTCCATTCTCTATTCTCAAGTATTGTGTTCCATGTTCACTTTATCATAGGTAATCCCACGAGAGTTGACGAGTTTATCGATAGATTCGCGACTGCGCAGCAGGAGCGAAGTTATCTGATAAAACTCGTCAACTCGAGTTGGATTTATTTAGACTATTCCATGAATAAATAAATGGTGCAAAAATACGTTGCACAAACTTTCTCGCATATACGTGTTAAAGGCTAGCACAGAAAAAATTACATTAAAGAGACAATTCCATTTTAGGCTACTTATTGCATTTTCATAAAACTAAGAAGTATCTAGAACGGAAAGCATCAGGGTCGATCTTTATGTTCAATGCTTTTACCGTGAAATAATAATAATAATAATAATAATAATAATAATAATAATAATAATAATAATAACAATAATAATAATAATCAATGACAGTAAAACTGCATATTATTAGTACTACTACTACTACGGGAAAATTCAAATATAAGTCGCACCTTGGGATAAATCGGTCCCACCCAACCTATCTTTACCGATGCAGCTTCTTTTATACCACGATCTAACGAATTCTTCTGTCCTAGTATTATGAAGAAACTCGTGATTGGACGTTGGAGGTGTGACGTCTTACCGCTAGACGAGAGGTGGCAGGCTGACAAACCTTGCGGGAGATATAATATGCCACATTTTCGAAACCTACAAACAGTGTATCGTACATTATTCGAAAATTCAAGGGCGCTTCGCTACGGCTGCCGCCTCCGCTTCGCGCACTTACTTATGTGGTTAGTGTTATGCATTATTTAGCTATAAGCAACAGTATACAAGGGCAGTTGGTCACTCTGCTTCGCTCAGAAACAAAATACATCACACAGTCTGTGCAAATGTGAATATCGAATGGTGAAGCTTTAGGGGCGACTTATATTTGAATTTCGCCACTACTACTACTACTACTTAGGTTATATTGCACGCTTTAACTGCATGTAGGTCATACCACGTGTTTAGTATGTTTGCGTGAAACATTAGTCTATATCAGCGTTTCTTAACCTTTTTGAACCCGAGGACCTCTAAAATGAGTAAAAAACTTTACGGACCCCAAATTTTACATCCAATTTTTAAAAGTAGGCTATATGTAGGCCTATATTCTTAATATTTGGGGTATTAAATTATAGGTCGTTATAACGAAATACATTTTTTTAATCCGACGGAAACACAGTTATTGAATTGGAATGAAACTATTGACAGTAAAATTATATTTTGAACAGACTTTAATATATATTACCAATTTGATAATATAATTAGGAATTATGTTATTACTCACTTTTAATGAGACGGTTGAGCTTGACGCCTCTTGCAGAGTTCCTGTTTTTTTTTTTTTTTGCTCAATATTAGTCAAATTTAGTACATATGACCTGTATTTTCGAAGATTTTAAACCTCTAGAATTTTAAACCTTTAAACATTTTATGTGAAAAATTTCTACTTGTTTACTTCCCACTTGCTTTATGATATTTTAAAATCAATTATGTCTGCGGACCATCTGCACCGTGTTCGCGAACCACCAGTGGTACGCGGGACCATAGGTTGGGAAACGCTGGTCTATATTAACAACTCATTCGCGTCATGTTTCTATTGTTTAGTGATGTCTTCTTATGTGATATTCAGTTTAAGCGATTATAATATCCAGTGACATAGCGGCAATGAGTTATGGAAAATAAGCAAGTCCTACAAACCCGGCGTTTGCCTTTGAGAACGACGGAACCATGAAAAACCCAAGTCAATTTGGACGGCCACGAGGTTTGATTTGAACTCAGGACCTCTTCCCTGTTAGCCCATAGGCCTACCACCTCGCTGTAATTGGTTTTAGTGTGTTCATTGCGACTGAGCTAAACTGATTGCATATCACAACAATAAGTACATTAGGCCTATAGTTTTCTTGTTACTAGGGGCAACAAAATGTCATTCATATTTTAATTGACATTTATGTTCTGAAATTCGCATTTAAGCTGTCCTTATTTTGTGTTTATCTTGATATCTATTAAATGTACAAAGAAATGTGTTAAACAAAAAATGTCCATTTTAAATTTGTCTACTACTTTACTGTGATAGGTTTTCATGTATCGCCTACTGTAATGGATGTAATCTAGAAAAATTGAAAATGGATACGAGTAAAGTGCCCCTTAAGTCATTTTTGCGGAAATACGGATATAGCCATTTTATTAGTCATAGATAAGACTTTACAATTTTAAATTTTTATTAAAATCGTTAGAGCCATTTTTTCAAAAAACAATTTTTTTTAAAAGTTTTCATGAAAAGTCCCCTTAATATTTCAGTTGTAAAACTAAATTTCTGGGCGGTTCGACAAAATTTCGAAAAAGTCCTTAATTCCAAAAATGAAGTAAATACAATGAACCGTTTACCCGCTGTGCTTGTCCACGGACAGACGGACAGACGGACAGACGGACAGACAGACGGACAGACGTCATTCCAAAAATACTTTTTTCGGTTTCTAGGCATCGTGAAACGTGCTCTCCCGGTGTTATCTCAACTTCGAATTTTTGTCACGATCACAATACTTTCTCTATACTACATATAAGCGAGAAAGTAAAATGTAACGGATTATACAAATAATAATTAGTTTCGTGCTTTGTTGTAAAAAAAACAAAACTAACAGTTGTGAGATCACGGCCTACTATGAATCAACCATCCATGAATCGATTCGAGTTGCCATATTGTCACCAGTGCTACCAATGGTGCATATAAGACATAGTTAACTTAATTCAGATAAGCTAACAGCAAAACAGAATAAAAGCACACCAACTGGCTTCCACCGAATCGAAATTGTGTTTCAATCAATGTAGATTTATATTATTTCAATTTCCACACAAGTTATGTTGTATAAAATAATCTGTTTTCGTGCTGCTTAATGGCAGCATGAGACGTATTAATCACT
This sequence comes from Ectobius pallidus, assembly GCA_964059195.1. NCBI lineage: Eukaryota > Metazoa > Arthropoda > Insecta > Blattodea > Ectobiidae > Ectobius > Ectobius pallidus. Next base: position 1,889,138 of record CAXKWD010000003.1, on the reverse strand, counting down.
GCACAGTGATGCTTACGTGTCCAGTAACGAGCTGACCATTTTATCGTATAAAATCTCATCCTTATATTAATATTTTATAAGATAAACGATCGTGATTGGTCTATATCCGAGGAATTGCTTAAAGTTATTGGTCAATATCAAACACACAACGCTATAAGTGGAATAGTCAACATAAATGCACGTCTTCAGGTCACCTGAATACAGAAACATGTCAGTGTGTGTATGAACATGTTGTATTGACTTAGGTACCTTCTGGGGATGTAATATGGAGATTGGCGACGATTTTCTCTTACTGTTACATTAAGAAAATCATTGTTCGTTATTTTCTTGGAAACGGCTCTAACGATTTTGTTTCAATTTTGTACAAGAAGTGCAATTTGACATGGGTTTTTTTCATGGTTTCCCCAGTCGTAAAGGCAAATGCCGAATTGGAATTTTACATACCATGAATCATCCTCACCATTTCATCTTGTATCATATCCATTTAAATTAATATCAGTTGAAATTTACTCCAATAAATACACCGACAGTAGAAACAATGGACAAGCAATAGTTCCATGGTCTACCCTACTGTACAAACACAGATCCCGAACTCCTGATATGGCCTCGAAGCTAAAAGGAGTATAAATACAGCTGAAATAAAATTAAAATTAAAAGATAGAAATTTTACTTTTCGCGATTTTTTCGAAAACGACTGCATGAAGTGAAACAAATATTTCTCCTGAAGGGTAGTTATAAGCCATACACAAACATAGGTTTGAATGAAACTGTGAAGATGCTTGCGGGACAGGCTGTGGCGCCGAACAAGACAAATATTGGCAGACAGACTGCCCAGTAGCTGGTACACGCAAACAAACAGCAGCCGAAATCTCTAACCACACAATACACACATTATTGTAATGTTAGGGATCTCTGCCACTGCCTGACCAGTACTGTACTGGGAAAAACATCTTCAACATCTATTCATGAGAGATGCGTGTACTTCTTAGGACTATTTCACGAAGAAAATAAACTTATTCGTCATGTGTTTGTTTCAAAGCAATTTGTTAGTATCGCTTTTCAGTCTACGCAACAATACGTAACAGAGAGAAACAAATGCTAGGGCAGTGATAAACCCAGACAAATGCTATCAAGCAATTCAAACATGATTGGCTGCAATTATAAATATCAATGCATTTAAATCCTCGACACTCATGTGAATGACAATGGAAATAACAATAGAAGTTTCAGGAACAAGGCTATGACGTATTTTACTTTAAATCAGTGTTTATAAGCGAAAACGTAGGCATAGCGATCATGAATGTAGGCCTAAATGGGAGGTCGTTTTCCCGAGCAGTTTAATCGTCAAATGAATCTCGTAGGCAGATTTTTATGCCGTAGATCTGGCGGGGCATCATTCACACAAACATAGACAATCGTTTCCTTTTATTATTAAATGCCATAATGGTACTTTATAAAATTGTGTGCGGGACAGGAAAATGTCTGTCTGTCCGTCCGTCCGTGTGTCTGTAAGCGCGATAACTCAAATAAGCTTAATCGGATTTACATGAAACTTGGTACACGCATTTGTAATGTTCGTGGGAAGAAGCCTAATGATAGTGGACCTAATCAGTTGACCGGTACCGGTGTAATGCCCGATTTAGTGCCTATTTTTATGATAATGTATTAGAAAGGCGCGATAACTCAAATACGCCTTATCGGATTTTCATGAAACTTGGTATACGCATTTATAACGTCAATGGGAAGAAGCCTATTGATATTGGATCAAATCGGTTGACCGGTACCGGAGCAATGCCCAATTTACTGCTTATTTTATGCTAATATACTAGAAAGAATTTATTAAATGCAAATCAGTTCTCATGGCAACATATTGTTTTACAGTGTTCATTGGAACATTGGCTTTGGAAGTTGCAATACAGCTAGCTTTGACAAATAGAAATACCCACATATTCCTTCACATATGCTTATGAAACTAGACCTTTGTTCTTCTGTAAGTCCTGCTTAATGAATAGATCTGAAGCTTAACTCGGAAATCGAAAACAAAAATAACTTATTTTCTGCATATCATAATTGCAATTAACTTATCACTGATTAAAAAAAAGTATTCAGGCACTTTGTTACATCAGTTTACCTGATTTTATTTTATTTATCAATGATTAAGGACACTTAATCTGGTTATCTGGAAGGTCTATAAGGTAAAATCAGTCTTTTAGCGTTTATCATTTTACTGCAATCTGTACGACCACGAACCGGTATGCTAAACATTGAATAAAATTATGTAATTCATGCAATTTATGTAAAACTGATGTAAGCGTCAATAAATATACTGTTTCAATTATTTTCCTCTAAAATAAATTATTTGAAAGACATCTAGTGGTTGGGCGGGCATCTGCTAGTAGGCTAAACATAATTATCCTAGTTCATAGAAAGCATGGTGTTGCTGTCTTACCTTATGACGTCTTGAACGCGCACACTGAGGTCTTCCTTGGAGCCATCTTCCTCGGTAGGGGCGTGGTTTAGCACCAGGGCAAGCAACCTCATGAGGGAGCTGGCTACATTGTCCACGGGGAGCGCTGTCTGTCCGCCACTGCTGCCAACTGTCAGCATCCGACTGCGGTCCGGTATGAGGACCTGTTAAGCAAAACCAAACTCGTATTGGTTTGATGTCAAAAGTCAACTGCCTTGGCTCTTACCCTCTGCTGAGTTCAAACATAAAAAACTCCGCATTCCGTGCTCTCCATTACACATACAACAGTAAATACTTCAAATAGCCCACAAGAACACAAGACAAGCCAAAGGCTGAATAATTCTACACATTTCATTCTCCTCGCCTTATCCGTTTTAGAGAAAAGTGTATTGGAGATCGAGTCCGTGAAAGGGACAAGGCCTACCGCCCGAGCGCTGTGTCATCTACCATAGGCAGATGGCAGGATTGGGGGGGCATGTGGTCAGCATGCCGACACCCACAGCCGTTAATGGTTTCCATTTTTAGGTAGATTTCGAAGAAAAATGTACCTATTGCAATGGATACCATGTCATGACTTTCGAAAAATTCTTTCATATCTTTACGTTTCATGCTCCCCTAAGTACGAAACCACCGCCCGTTCAAAAAACATTTTTGTGATATATATCTTTACACGCTAGCGGCCATAATTTTGAAGATATCTGAACCAAATTTTATTATGTTATTTCTAGGCCCAATAGTTCGGACAAGTTCGTTAATGAGCAAAATTGGCTCAAGGGGGATCGGGGAGGGGGTTGAAATCTTCAAAAATTTATATCTCGGCCCCTATTAAGTATAGAGGGAAACTTTGTTTGAATAAATTAGAGTACTCCTTATAGGATTCACAGTGACACCAACAATTCGTGGGTTTTGGGTGTGGGGGTATGGGTGGGGGGATGGAAATTCGAAATTTTTGAAACCACGTCTTGTGGGGTATCGTTGAAAAGCTCTTGATGAGTACTCTACAAATCAATAACTAGTTTCTCGATAGCTCTCATATAAGGCGAGATTTGAATGCTCTTTCCTCTTTTTTTTGCAGTTATTATTGCGGGTTTGTCATGCCAAGGCTAAAGAAGAAGAGTGCTGCGCAGCGACAACAAATTAAACCAAAAGCAATTCGAAATCTACCTCAGCCTGTAGGCCTGCCTAAAGGGATTTTTTGATATCATATAAAGTGGTAGTAAAAGCAAGAGAAAGTCGTTGCCAATCTTCGTGTCACATCCCCAGAAGATATCCAACCCATGTCTTTTTATAAGTCTCTTCATTTTGGAGCTATGCTGATCACTAGACCTGGGATTTTAATCTCTAAAAAAATTAGTTTTAGGCACCTAAAATAGTCTTTTAAAACAAGTAAATAGGCTTTTACAAGAGAAAATAGGCACTTAAAATAAGCTTTAAAAATGTGTAAATAGTCAGAAAATAAACTTTAAAATACCACAATATTCTGTTAAACTGTAACGTGATCTTCTTTTACTGTAAGAAGCGTGGTAAGTTATACCTATTCTTAACAGAAATAACTGCAAAATTAAGACAGAATTCCTTTGGCGACAATTGTTTAGGAAAATTAAGTTTCTGTGAAAAACCCACCCTCTGCTGTTCTGGTCTTCATTTACGGATGTCCATTATAAGATTGTAAAAATTACAGAAGCTGAATTTTATTTTAAATGTACAAAATAGGCATTTTAGGCACTAAAATAGTAACATAAGGTCTAAAGGTTCAAATAGGCATTTTAGGGCAGTATAAAACTGTATAAATGTAAGTGATTTATCATGAAACGTCAACATAGGCCTATTTAAAAATTTTCATGATATTTAATAAGGAACAAAATAGGTATTTGTCTTAAAATCCCAGGTCTACTATCACACAGACACACACAGACATGTTTCTGTATTCAGGGGAGCTTATGCTGAAAACTGGACACGGAAAACAACACTTTCTCTCCCAACAGAACTTAGGGTAGACCTACGGGTAGAGGGAAAAACAGTGGTTACGTGAGATGTCCGAAATCGATAAGATACGCGATATTGAAGGGTCTGAACCCTCCCGGCAGAATTCAATTTCCTTCCTAGTCAAATTTTATTGACGGAATCCAATCTCTGGCAATACATGCATAAACATCAGCATACGCTGTCCATTACATGATTGCCAATGTTAATATCTCTCTCCTGCTACAGTGCGGTACAACTTCAATTATCCGGATCCCCAATTATCCGGGTCGCTTTGAGGTCGTATTCAAGTGGCAAGCATTGGGAAACATTTCAGGGCCTATTACACAGACCAGGAACCATCTTGGTGCCTTAGAATTTATACCTATTCTTGGGTATATTTAGGTCGCTGATGCCAAATGTGCCATTAGTTTTGTCCTATCAGCTTTAGTTTGTGAGATATGGTATTACCATTATGCATATTATCCAATTTACGTTTGATAAAAATAAAAAAGTGCCTATTTTTAGCTTCTAAATCATGTGAAGTAAAAAGCAACACACTAACATTACATTAGCATTACAATAACAATATAACATGGGGCCTTTCAAAAAACAGATATTATCACATATTGTACGGTTGTTTATGACTTATGAGCTGTCAATTTGAGGGCCAAAAAATAATCCAGCTTTTAGTTTTTCTATACTCCGTACAGTTTTCGTCCTACTTGTCTAAAGTATGGTCAAGAACCTTCACTAGCTATATTATCAAGCAAGATTTTGTTTCGCTAGACTAAGAGTTCACGAATAAAATCTACATAAAAGTAGAGCTGGTAGAGAAAAACTGTTTACATATTTGGAATAAGCACACTAAGTATAGCCAAAATCCGGTAAAACATCTGAGACACCAAACAGAAAGTTATTTTTTGTTGGGCTGTGTTATTTGCGTAAAAGCAAAACATTTAGCTGACACTTTGTCAGCAAAACAACTGACTCTGACCTAAGAACGCTGTTCACATCTTGTCACATTAATTGTGCACTGCGGAGAACCGACAATTTAATCCTGAGCGTATAAAAAATACCATCAAATTACTTGTTCATAGAGACCAATGGCGGATTAAGGAAGGGGTCCTCTTGGTTTTTCTTTTTCGGATTGTAAAATGCAAGTTGAATAGTATTTATATGAAACATCCACAATCGGTCTAGATAGCAGCTGTTCTAGTTCAATATCTTTAATAATTATCATAAAATATTAATTGCTTTCTTGTGAACTATTTCAGACCAGCACTCGCTTCAAGTTAAAGGTAAAAGGTTTGATATTTGATTAATGATTTTTATGTAGGCCTAGGCCTAATACGTAAAAAACCGATCAATTTCTCAACAGAGCTATAAAACTCTGGGGAAAACGAGTTTTAGTCTGCAAAGAAAGTTGGAGGAATCACACAGAAGACCTAAAACTCATCATTTTTCACTTTCATTTTTTTTTTTTTAATTCGGGAGAGGCCCCCAAACTCCCCTTTTTTGCTATATCCACACCCAAAATTATTGCAAAATGTCTTTATATCGGCCCCCCCCCCGTAGAGACAACACGAGTGTAAGGGCATAACTTAGAAGGATATTTTCCGTTCCATTCCTGTCCTTTACAGAATTTAAAACAAAATAATTCCATATTGTTGGTCCAGATCATAAGAATGAGAGTTAGGAAAGGCAGCCGTATGGACTGGTTTGTTATGCATGCGGGAGTCTGCAGTCATTTGTCTTCCCAGAATCCATTATTCCTTTCTTCCCTTCAGGAAAATTGCGATCAAATAATAAAGAGAGAAGGAATTGAATCTGTTCGCTTGGAAAGAAAGGATGTCGGACGTTTTCATCCAATCACTCCCGTTAGATTTCCATAACGGTCAATAACTCCTGCTGGCGGGGTTTCTAACCCAGCTTTTCATTCTTTCGTGAACTCTCTGCGCCCATATATGTCCGTCATTTATTATTGCACACTAGTGTTTCCATGGAGACCATATTCAATTGTGAAATTAATTCAAGGTGGCCATGCTCTGTTGCCATAACAATTTCCAACAAATTGTCGGATCGCTTCGATTTTGTTAGCCCGCTCTGCTTGATTCATTTGTTTATAACATTACGCAGATATCTGATATTTTTTACATAGGTGGACAGAAGTGGGATGATGAATGTAGGCCTAAATAGGAAAACATTGCATGATTTGGACGAAACTCACTATGCTTTGGGGGGGGGGGGCACGGAACTTGAATGTAAGGTCTTTTTTTCCGGGCGGAGCATTTTAATTCAAGCCTGATCTTTAGCTTTTTAATAATTAATCATTTTAATTGTCCATTTACGTAGGTTATACGTATTAAAACCTGCTAGTAAGCCTATATAGTGGGTGCCACTTTTTAAAGACTTTTCCAAGAACTTCCTCTACGTGCTGCCACCCTAATCCTCTTCGACCTGTCAATCAGTGAATAGAAAGGTAATTAGGCGATTTCACTCTTGTCTGCAGTCCAGTACAATGTTGACAAATACGTACCACAGCACGGTTACTTCACTTAAGAAGTAGTGAATGACGGCGGCAACACTGAAGAAACCCACGCGAGTAGAAGAGCACCTGTTCTTTGTCGGTGCAGATTTTCGGATTAGGGAACAATGCTATTATATTCTTTTGTAGATAGACGATGGTTTGGGACGAGGTCTTCTTTAAATGGAACCAACAATAGGCCTAATCATATTTGCTAGTTGAATTTTACAACTTCAATCTTACCTCCACTTTATTCCTCAATATTGACTTAACGGTTTAATTCACAGGAGTCAAATTCTGTGGCTTGGTTCTAGAAGGGCCAATGTTATAAAACTTGCTATTGAGATAACTGGCTTTGAAGCCTTTGTAGAAGTAACTTTTTTTTTTTTTTTTTTTTTTTTTTTTTTTTTTTTTTTTTTTGCTGAGGACTTCCGACATTGGCCTCTAAGGCTTCTATATTATATACATTGGCACTTTTAGTGTACGAAGGATAAAGACTAGCCGAGCTCAATAATGCATAAATCTCATTTTTGCACAAAATTGGCACTGGCCCTTTTAGAACAAAGCCACAGAATTATGACTACCTGTGATGTATCACATTGGTACCCTTCCGAATTCATAACAGCTGGTGACAAAGATAAATCATTTTCCTTTCTATTATTTGCTATTTCAAACTACTTTTTCGGTCATCAGTGATGCATCGCAATATTTACTCGTATATGACTTGAAAGTCCCTTTTTATCAAATAGGCCGCAATATTTGGATATTTTGGCTTAAATAAAACGGCGTCCGTACTAACTAAAGACGCCGGAATTCCTGGATAATGGTGTCTCGGGCTTCCAACCGAGTGAGTAGGAGCAGAAGAGAGCTAATTGTTTTGCTGTAATTTATATAGAAAATACGTTCAATTTTCTTCCAGTTTTGCATAAATTTTCCTTGAAATCACGTATGTGTAAGGAATTATATTTTTTATTCCGGTTTCATGTGATGTTCAGCTACAACTGCTACAGCCTCTACAACTTTGTTCCTGTACATTTTTCACGGAAATCTCATTATTTTCCGGGATTTCGTCTGTTTGTCTATAAATTTGTCTGTTACGCCCAAACGCCTTGAATGTCTTCTAGTTTGGCATGAATGTCCTTTGAAGTAAGAATTTTTATTTTTATGATTCCGTTTCAAGAAGAACAGATGCGAGGTCTCCTGGTAAGAATTATTAATTTTTGAGACATCAAACTAAACATAATAACGGATCGAATGCGTCACTTGTTTTTAGCTACACGCAGCTGGTTGCTACGGCTGACAGTTCATCTGCACGATATTAATCATATTCCTGCAGGTTTCCTAATTACATCACTTTTTACAGCTACTTTTAATTACATGAGGGCTACTCAACTGCCGTCTCTTCCGGACACATTTAGCCTCAGGGGTTGCATCAGTAGGGCCAACTTTTCAAAAGCACTGGGTGAGCTTCGGCCAGGATTAGGGGCTTGTGGTCAGCATGCCGACTTCTTTATCAAGTAGCTCTTTATCCAGTGTCAGGAGGCTGAATGCACCCCGTTCCATGGCTTCCTACCAGTGCTAACCATTACACCACGCTGTCTGATAGAACAATATCTCTATGTATATAAGAGGCTTTGTCCTGACTGCCTGACTGACTGACAGAGAATCGACGTAGAGCCTAAACTATAACAGGTAGAGACTTGGAATTTTGACAGTACCTTCTTTCATAATGTAAGTGCTCACTAAGAAAGGATTTTGAAATATTTTGATCTTGAATGCTAAAAATTAAATGTTTTTTTAGGACACTTAATACATTTTTACTCAGAATTATCAAATCCAAATCAAATTTCATCTACAGATCACATGACAACAGTGAATTGTTGGCAGTGTTCACAGGTAGCTTTGGAAATAAATGATATGGGACTTTGACAAATTAGAGAAGCTATCTAAGGTAGGTGCGCTAGTTAAGGCCATGCTCCTGATAAGGCCACTAATACTTTAACGTAAAAGTATCATACTTTGGCCCCAGATTTCAACACCTACTTGAAGCTCGTCCTTCGAAGGTCAACTGACCAGAATTTCAGGGTTCATTCTCCATTCCTCGAGGAAAGGCAGAAACTTTTGTGAAATACGCGCTTCAGAAATAAAAACAAGATAAGAAATAAAATACGTCTAACTATTTAAGTAGATTCATATCAGCATAAAATTATACGTAGATATGTAGCTTACATTGTGATCTTTTAAAGCATCTCTTTGTTGTATCTGCATTAACATACCAAGTTTAATAACCGAGATTCAAATAAAAAAATATAGTGCACCTGTTAAGGCCACATACGATGCGATGCGATGAGGAACGCTATTTCTCGGTCATAATGTTCAAGTTCTGTTTGTGAATATCTACTTAATTCAGCAGCGTCGCCAGGAATTTTATTAAGGGGGGGCAAAACCAATTTCGGACCTCAATTTCAAATGATTAGGGTAAACACATTAATATTCACTTAGTTAACCGGATCGTTATTTTGAACCCAAGCTGAATTCGACGAGGCTACAAAGTTTTTTAAGTTAACAGAATATGCTCTTTTGAACATATTATTATAAATACATATTATAGTTATAATTAGTTAATACTTGCTAAACTCATTATAAAGTAATTCTATTTTTTTTAATTATCCATGCTACAACTGTAGGTTGACAAAGAGTACCACAAATAAATAAATCCATAAGGCAATCCAGAGGGGGGCAGTTGCCCCCCCTTGCCGACGCCCATGACTTAATTTATAACATTTAAGCAATAATGTTCACACTTTTCATACTGACCTGGGTTTGACCGCGAACACATACATAATTTGCTTAATTGTTTATAATTAATTAATTAATCCATTAATTAAACTTTTTATTATGTTTACACTACTTAACACATGTTGATGTGCCTATACGTTCAATTTATTTCAGATGGATAAGAAAGTGAGGCAAAGAGTACAGAGCTGGTCAGATGATTACAGTGTACCCAAGTGGCCTTATCATGACTACATGCTCCTCATAAGGCCACTGTCACTTGATTTCATTATATATATTTTGCTATCAATGTAATTAAGTAATATCTTTGTTTCTTGCCCGAAACAACTTATTATAGTCATCAGTTGATAGCTGAGTGTGAAAATTATAAATTTGGAAATTATAAATACTTTGTTTTTGATTATGAAAATTAACGTGGCCTTAACTGGACCACCTACCTTATATTAAAAAGCTATATTTAGCGTTTTCTGAGAGAATAGTTTGAGTGTGGTAAGTCGTTCTTCCTCATTTCAAATTCTACATACCAATTTAAGGACCTAGAGTTTGAAAATCGCAAGTCTTTCATAAGTTAATTTCGAATGTCAAAATACAAAACCCGAGCCAGTTACATTATAAAATCCTTCCTGTAAACAAAACTCTACCCTAAATCATGGGCAATACACCTTTCTCACTTCACATTCTGATATAGAATAAGAGGCCGTATTCAGTTGTTTCAACCTCATGCAAGGCAAGACGTAAGACAGAGTTTCTTTATAAGAAATTTTACGAAAAATGTTACAAACAGAAGTGTTAGTTCTTAGTACAGTGTAAGCATTTAAATATAATGTACTCTTATGCAATTCAACGGCCCTAAATAGCGTGCTTGCTCCCTCATTTCGTGAGACATCGGGTATACTCGGCGATTTTCGTCTCTCGCAGTCTAAACTTTCACGAAGAGTACAAAATTAGAAAAACAGTTTCTTTATTACATAAGGCCTAACAATGAACAAATATTCTAATTTCATTTTTACTTACAATTTTGTTAGCTCTGAACCACAAACATGTTTAATAAACTGTCAGTGTAAATTTCTTAAAAATCCTGGAGTCAATTAATAATGGCGGGCGAACCGCGGGCACCAGCTATTGATAGTTTAACCGTGGAAGTATCGCGGGCAATAAAAAATCAAACAAACCACTCCTTCCCTCGATAAATTATATAATTTATGAAAATTACACTGAATTTATCAAATTCACATATTCATCTGTCAACAAACAGTTGAGAAACGACACGTATTGTCAGTGTTCACAGGTATCTTTGGAACTGCATAAAACTTGCGATATAATTAATTTGTTGAATCTACGTACTGGTAGGAACGAATTATATTCTACAGGAAAAAAGCGATAGTATATGATGAGATATTTTAAATAAAAATTGATAACTTTTATAAATGTATTGTCAGTGCCTTCAGGATTCTAGACCTGTAAGTTTCGAATTTAAGCATCATTTTAACCGTGACAAAGCCACGGGCTATTTTCTAGCCATTAGACAAAATAGCTAAAATGGCATTTTCTTCATGTAAAGTGGAGAAAGTCACATAAGATATCCAACCCGAATTCATAATTCCAAGTTGACGAAATTCTTGTGAGGGAGACATTTATTGCTGGACACCCTGTGAAGATAAGAAGCGCTGCGTCTGCGCACAGCATCCACCTGGAGACCCGCCCATCTCTGGAAATATCATTTGGTATATTTATGAGAGTATATTGGCTTGGATAGAGGCTTTCACCGCAGATGCATTAGTGGGGGACGGGACGGGACGGGACGAGCAGGAGATTGTGTTCTGCAACTCACCCACATCATCATCATCATCATCATCATCATCATTATTATTATTACTGGTATTTTTATACCCCCTTGTGAAAGACCACTGTCCAACTGCATCTTTTGTCTCTCCATATCTGCTTTTCTTTTTGATGTCATCCAGTATCTCAATTCTTCTTCTACCACATTTTTCTTGTCCCTTGGATTACATCCAGCAGAAATTTTCTTCTAACCAGTTAGCTTTTCTTTCCTTACAACATCTCTTCTCGTCCACTCTACATTTTCCTGAGCTGCAAATCTAGTTTTGGCCTTTTCTATCCTTTCCCAAATTTCTTTCATTAAGCCCCAAGTTTCCTGGTACATCAAAGTAGGAAATGCCGGCACAAAAATTCAGATTCTATGGAGCAAAGGAGTTTTAGGAGGTATCTATATCTGTTTCTCCTATATAACCTATGTTCGTGCGAAGGTCCTCCAAGTGGAGGTTTCTGTTACCTATGTGAATTTTGTTACGCTTATTTTCCGAGAGAGGGCAGAGGGACAGGTGGTAAGCCCATCACCCCTTAACCCCCCTCCGGAAAATAAGGTATTACTTGGACGTGAAAGGGCAAAATAAATTTTGTCCAGAGGCTCTAATTTAGGCTTGGAGTTCTTTTACGTGCTGTAAATCTACGACACGGGCTCCCCAGCTTAAAGTCCTGGAAAATCCATCGACCGCGTTCGGGTATGATCCCGCGACCTTCGGATCTAGAGGCGGGCACGGTACCTCTAGACCACCGCAGCCGACTTTTAGAAAGTATAAGCCTAGTAAATTACGTCTAAAAGTTTAACGAAACTGTGCCTTCGACAGAGCTTCTAAAAAATATAGCAAATATAAAACAGCATGAAAGATAGAGGTACAATCCCGTTTATCCGATACGACTGGGACGAATATATTAATTCCATTACTTCTTTAAAGTAAGAGTAGCTGTAGCCTATACCATTTTAAACAGTTGTGGCAGTATACAGCACTGTGACGCTACAGATCTATTTCCTCAGTTAATCATCTCTATTAAAAGAAACTACAGTCTCCCGATTATCCGCGTACTTGGGTGGCGCGACAACCGTGGACAATCCACAAAATCAACAAGAAAATACCTTCCAACAATTTTTATTTGTAACAGGAGGCCTAGACTTAGAAGTTTTCTGCACTAACAAGTTTGTTGTATACTTTTTCGAGAAAAAAAAAAAAAAAAAAAAAAAAAGCCAACTGGTTTCTTTTATGTTAAAACGCCTTTTCTTTATTTTGGATTTTAGTTTTTCTTTTAAGACTGTAATTTACCGTGTGTCCGCTATAGACTAAGAAAACTACTGGACCGATTTACACGCTGTTTTTTGCAAAGTACTCCGCGTTGTCCAGAGAAAGTTTAAAGCTATTGAAATCTTCGACGTGACCAGTAGAAAGAAAGTTTGGAGCCTAATTTCTGAAAATATTACATTGAATTCTTCAAATGCAAATCAGTTCTCATGACAACAATATTGTTTGCAGTGTTCACATAGGGCTTTGGAAGTTGCATTGCACTGGGCTTTGATAAATAATTAGATATGCTGGCGATAAAAATAATTTCCATTATTCAATCATAAAGAGTGAAATCCACCTAAGTAAATATCGGGTGTGATGCATCTCTTCCCATCTAAGGGCCTGTCTTCTTTAGGTCTTCTCACCAGCCCTTCTATCTATATGTTCTCTCCAATATTACGCTAGGGCTTGTCCCTGGGCGTGGACAATATCATTCTCTCACTTCAAATTTTGATGTAGAATAAGAGGCCATAGGGTACTGCGCTACATACCGGAAGGTCGCGGGTTCGATTCCCGATGAGGTCGTTGAGATTTTTCAATTGGCCTAATCCTTCTGGTGGCACTGTGGCCCTGGGGTCGACTCAGCCTCTAACAGAAATGAGTACCAGGAGCAATCATGCCGGTGCGTAAGGCTGACAACCTTGCCACCTTCATGTGCCGAATGTCCAAAATCTGGGAGCCTCAACCTCCTGCAACCCTCTGGGCCTCCATGGCCTGTATAGGGATCACTTTACCTATAAGAGGTCATATTGCAAGGACAGGTTAATCCACCTATCTCAACCTGAGTGTGCCAACGAGTATGCTATATTAGAAGCCAGTAAAAAATCTTATCCACTGATAGCTGTAGTCTTTGTATTAGTTGAGAAATATGGATGTTTATCATAAGTCCTAAGCATGTAAAAAGAGACAAAATAGGATGGAACACTTTTAGTCCTATGTGCGCAGTAAATTATGTCTCAGATTTTGGGGGAAGAAAGCGAGAAAGTGATATTGATTTTCTTTTGATTTTAGCCCCGAAACGGTTGTATGGCAACATACAAGTGGGAAATGAAATATCCCGTAAAGACAGTAAAATGTGATGTTATCGCAATTTCCTTCTTCTTATTTCAACCCCTATGAGACATGGTGTGTAAAAGCAATGGGTTACAAAATTCCAAGTCATGTATGAGCGATAAAATTCATATCAAATGTTTTCTGAGGGAACAGTTTGAATGTGATAAGTCGTTCTTTGCTTCAAAATCTATAAACCTATATATAAGGATTTACAACTTGGAAATAAAAAATCTAAATTTGAATTACACGCAAATTCCAAAACCTGAAGCTAGTACACTAAGAAGTGAAGAAGGCATCACAAAAAATATGAGGATGCAAGTGTTGATAATAAGAATATATATGCAGTAGAAACCAGGAAAAATAAACAAAAAGTAAGACAATGCTATTTGAAAGGATAAGTGATACAGAAATTAGGGAAAACAGGAAAATTCAAGATGATAGAAGAAAATATTGGAAAGAACATTTATATACAACATTTGGTGAAAAGAGGTAAAGAAGACAGGTCCTTAGATTGGAAAAGAGAAAGAGGAAGACCTCCAAAGAGATGGGCAGAGATTGTAGCAAACAGGATACATATCCTGCTATCAAAGAAGAGAAGAGAAGAAGATAACGATGGAAATAACAGAAATGTTGATACATTCCCTTGTAGTGTTTTATAACACTTATTCATTTCTCTTACTAACGTAATATAATCTGCAGCTAAGGCTAAGAGATATAGGCTAAATTAATTTCTTGTTGCCTAATATTGATTTTTGTTCATAAATAATTTTGCAATTTGTGTAGGAATAAAATTGTTGTTGTTGTTATTATTATTATTATTATTATAAATTACAGAGAATAAAATATATCCAACTGAGCAACACAACTGAATATGAAATGTCCTGCCATCTCTTGAGAGAAGAAGCAGTTACACCAGCCCAGCCACAAGGGGAGAGCGATGTGCATGCAAAAGTGGACTCCAAGCTCATGCAGTGGTGCAGTGCATGGGTTCAATCCCTGGTGAAGTCAAAGCCATGGGCAGTTTATTTCTTTCGTAGGTTACCCTGTATTATCTGGTAATTAAATTTATATTTCCACTATCAGATTATTATCCCTGTGCAACAATATTAACTCAGTTCTAATTTTGCATATAGGGTATATCAATTGTTAAAAATCATCTCTGTTAGATTTATGACATCATTATTTTAATACCCTATTAATCTTGTACTTAGCTTGTTTTTAATTTCTAGTGTAAGTTACAAGTAATTGTTTTTTTTCTAGTGTAAACTATAACGAAACTAGAAACTCAGTGTAAAGGTGGTTCTGGCAATAAACATCTTGTTTAATTTGATAATAACATAATATCCCCTCCTTCACTACCTATGAAAATATCCCGACCTTGGAACAAGATCCCATCATAACTCCATGCTGTCGGGACAGCTCATCTGTGGAATTCCTTACCTGAGGATAAACAAGCCTGTCCAACACTCAAAACATAACTACCACTGACCTAGAATCTTTTAAAATCTTTGGTACTTGGATGCCTTTGTTGTAATAATTTCCTAAGGTAACTCCAACTGCCACATCAACGTATTGTTATACTCCTTGTCTACTCTGCCTTCTGCATGCAGTCATGTTTGTTATGTTGGCGACATTGTATGTCAGCCCGGTAGTCAAAGAATTATCAAGTTTAGCAGAAAATGGAATAATTTGCAAAGAAGTCATATGATCAACAACAACATACTTCTAAGTGAGCTTGCAACATACTGAAACTACGTCCATTATTTCAAACAGCTCAAGAATTTGTAATTCTTCCGTCACTAATTTAGAAAAAATTCCTCACAGAAAAAAATAAGGAATAATCAATTTAATTGTTTAACTGCAATCTAAAATAATTGAAAATACTAAAAGAAATTTAGATGTAAGGGTAAAAGAACATATTGGACATAAAATATGGACAGATGGATAAATCAGCAATAGCTGCACATGTTCGGAAAACGGACCATGAAATTAGTTTGGAGCCGGAACTGAAGAAGTGTGTCCAGGGACTTAAGCAGTTCACATCCACACAAACGGGGACCAGCTGATGAATTTCGATATACCCGCTGATGATCTAATCAAGAGGTTAGTTAAACACCCACCAGGATTTGCAGCAATTGTCCTTACTTCAGATGGAGTATAGTTGAGGATGAGTCATGAAACATGTTCAGGTTAGTTCTTGAATTAAGTGAAGTTACATATGTTAAGGGCCTGTACGACGAACACCTGATATAATATTTATCTGCCAGATAGAGAACATATCTGGAAGTTGGCCAAGAATTGCGTATTATGATCTCCTGACAAAATCTGTCTGGCAAGACAACTTCCAGATAAGCTAGCAGGAGGATGGAGTGGCTGACTTGGTTGGTTAGGGAATCTTGGTTGAAACAAGATGGCAGCACTCCAAAGCTTCCTGGTCACCTGAATTTCAGAATTGACGTTGGAAGATTTAATTTACACAAAAATGTCATTTTAGGCTCACATACGAATGAAATAGAATTGCACAAATATATTAATGCACTTAAAATGATATGTTATTATGTAATTTAATTGTACAAATACAAATCGAAGCTGCCGCACCTAGCGGAGGACTACCAAACTACAACAAACACACCACAACAAGGTAAGGACCATTTTCTCAAATTTTTACTGCGTTCTTGCCGGTAGCAATTCAGCGGTGGTATTACAAGGCATCTTCCAGTTAAGCTATCTGGAAGTCACGTAATGCAGGCCCTTAGTCTCCATCTCAAAGTGCTGTAGTGAGATGTAAGCCTAGAGCACATCATTTCTATTCATGTTTATGAAGTTTTACTCGGTTTGGTATGTAGCATGCCTCAAGCTTATCAGCGATGGTTACACACCTAAGTAAGAGTGTGTCTATTGCTTAATCTGTGAGACAACATGCAAATTCACAACTATTCCACCTAGGGTGACCAACTCTCCCGTATTTCCCAGAATCTCCTGTATCCTGAATCCCATATTCATCTTCATTCTTTGTACAACTGTGAAATTCAATTTGACACTAATAAGGATAGTTTTTGTACATTTTAAACTTTGGTTTAAGTATTCCACACACTGAGCTTACAGTTAATTTACAGAAGTAACTGCAGTGGTCAAAGAGTTTTCTGTTTAGTGTAAATATTACTTAGTAACTCAGGTGGTGGTGGCTGACAATGGATTTTTCACAACGTAAAAATCGGGGGCACAGAACCTGTGGGGGAGACTTTAAGTTGGGGGGGGGGGGCATGTTGTGGATTTATAGCACAAAAAAGAACTCCAAGCCTAGATTCTTGTCCAAGTAATACCTTAGTTTAACCCTTTCAGTGCTGAGATATTTTCACTGTCACTCGGCGCTAAATCCGAAAAATAAGAAGGCAGTTTTAAAATACGCCAGAACTTCGTCATCACGTTAGAAATGTTTTTCCTTGCTCGTGAAAGGAATGACTGTGTTGAAATTGAACATACCATGGCCTTGACGGGATTCCCGGCTTGTCATATGACTCGTGAGTTCAATGGCTTCTTCAGACATCACAACATTGTGCAAGGCCTCATATGTTCATCTACAGATAGCACCACAGGGCAAGGAAAGCAATGAAAATAATTTCTATCTAACCCCAAGAGATGGCAGGACATTATCCTTTCGTTGAAACCTTGTTAAAGAATTCTATTCTACGAGCAATTGTTTTATTCGTAGCACTAACTTAGCGGCAAAATTGTGCAAGGCCTCATATTTTGATCTACAGATAGCACCACAGAGCAGGGAAAGCAATGAAATTAAGTTCTATCTAACCCCAATAGATGGCAGGACACTATCCTTTCGTTAAAACTGTGTTAAAAAATTCCATGCCTTGTGGAATCGTCTCGTTCATAGCACCCAATTCGCGGCCGTCACAGTTCCGTCGTTAGCAGTGAAAGGGTTAAGTAAACTGGGTTTATGAGGCAATGGGCTTACCACCTGTCCATCTGTCTTCTCTCTCGGAAAATAAGCGTAGCAAAATCAGTCTACTTGACTTGGAGGTCTATGCCTCACCGTAGGGGTTACAGGAAATTTAATATTCAGAAAAGTAAGTTCAACCTAATAAGAGACAGACATTGTAATTGTAACTTTTTTTCAGTTTTGTCAAACTATATTACATGAATTTCAATGAATATGTTTTATTAAGTGCCAGTATGGTACTTTATGAGGTTGTGTGGGGGATGGGGAATTGTCTGTCCGTCCGTCCATGTGTCTGTACGCACGATAACTCAAATATGCTTTATTGGATTTTCATGAAACTTGGTGTACGCATTTATAACATACATGGGAAGAACCCTATTGATATTGCAGAAAATTGGTTGACCAGTACCGGAGTAAAGCCCAACTTAGTGCATATTTTATGGTAATATATTAGAAAGCATTTATCAAATGCAAATTAGTTATCATGACAACATATACGGCTTTGGAAATTGCAATACAGTTAGCTATGACAAATAACAATATTCCTTCACATACGCTTATGAAAGTAGATCGTTAAATTGAGCGAGGTAGCTGAGATGGTAACGTCTTGGACTCACCAATTTGACATATCTTTTTTGTATTTTTATGTGAGTGTGCAATTGTCAAGATATCACAAATCTGTATAGTTCTGCTGATGCTGGACGATTTAAAGCTGATTAAAAAACTAGACCTTTGTTCTCCCTGAAGCTCTACCTAATGAATGAATCTGGAGCTTACCTCTGAAACAGGGTGTCCACCAAGTAATGCTGAAGAAATTCCCGGCTTATTCCCTGATTTTCATTGATCATTTCAGCAATTCCCGACCGTAATATGAAGCACTTTCTAATAACTGTGTAAGAAAAATTATAGGATTATACATACTTTAAATAAAAAAAAACTTTTAGTAACAAAAGTAATTGCAAACAATAATTATTTAGGCTATAACAGATACGCGAGAGGCAATGGCAAATCTCCGTGGTATCATCCTTGCCTGAATCACCTCGGACGAGTCGTGGTCATCACCCCATGGCTTCGTCCTGGGTCTGGACCTGCCCTCGGGCAGAACACTCATCATCATCATCATAACAGATACAAAAATTAGGAACAATAAAATAAATTAAATATACTTTCATATAGGCCTATTATTGTCTAGAGGTCTTTTTGATCACACTTTGCAATTTTTCGAATTTTCCCGGATATTTTAACAAATTCATTGACTTTTCCCGGATTTTCCCGACCATACGAAATTCCCGGCCTTTTCCCGGATTCCCGGATTTTCCCGACCAGTGGACACCCTGGGAAATCAATAAAATAAAAAAACTCATTTTCTGCATATCATAATTGCAATTATAACTGAATAAACAAAAGCATACTGGCACTTTGTTACATCAGTTTACCTGATTTTATTTTAAATGTTAATCATATCCCATATCGTGAGTCATTCTCTTTTATGTTCATGTTCAAAAGTTGGTCACCCTATTTCTACAGACGACACAGAAACTGAGACGTTACTCACCGTGAGTCTGTGGAGCAGGAGATCGAGGACAATGTTGATCTTGTTGCTGCACAACACGTACTTGGAATTGTCCGCATGATCAGTGCACGCGAGTGTGTACGTTGTACAGGCTGTCACAAAACATCTGCAACACAAATACATACAACATTACTTCCTATCCTATTCAATCCACACCAAATATACTTCTTACTCCCTCTACCCATAGCAAAGAGGAAGGATTGTGATTGTGTTTTCAACACAAGTACATGCTTTGAAGCCAAGGCTGAAATACTGGATGAGTCCGATAAAGATTTTGTGTACGTGGTGCATACAATATTTTTTAGTAAAAGCTCTCTAAATTATATGAAATTAAACAAAAATACCTAATAATTAACTATAATGAAAGGTACCATAATCAGCCATTTTTAACGTCATAGTCTATTCTCACAGCCACCTCAATTGCGAAACAACAATGAACCGTACCAATATGAAATGCGGTCTAGATGCATTATGAGTCACTTTTTGTAAAGCTTACGAAAAACTTATGAAAATATGAATGATAATTCCGAGGAAATTTCAATCCAGCGAGAAATATTGAATTGGAGCTGCTGCCACTAAAATCACGGCAGCAGTATACTATGAGAAGGAATATATTGCAATTAAATGCTGGTGCATCCATGGTAAGCAATGTTTCTCTTGTGAACCAAGATGTGAAAAGTTGTTGGCTTACATTTGTTGTTTTATGACATAATATTTCCTTAAATCCTTGTTTGTAAGGTTTGTAAGGTTGGTGTGGCTGGTCAATGCCATCTGGATTCTTTTCATAGATTGGCATGACTACTTTAGCAATACGACCTCTTATTCCATATGTATTGCCCATGCTTTAGGGTAGAGAAAGTTACGTGAGTGTATCTTGATTATACAAGGTGTGATAAAAAAAAAATACAGTGAATGATTTTTTATAGCAGCGACTGTTAACGCCACATTCATTTAATCAAACAGGCGAATGACTATTAGAGTTCTTAGGTCTTAAAATAAAATTACTAAAACAAGTTCAACTTGGACACCTCAGTGGGCATCCAGGGAACTTGATGAACAAGTTCATCCACCTGCCACCAGACGGCCAATCAGCTGATGATGATGGGGATACTTAATGAAACAAAATGTTCTGGGTAAATATACCTAATACTCAATCTTGCTACAATCTGTATGTTTTTGTTTTCTAACTACTGGGCTGTAATATTTAAGATCAGTACATTTTTGTGTACACAGGCTTTTTCCGTGTGATTTTATAAGCCATAGTGTTTAGTACTTTGAGGTGGACTTGGTCTCGGCCACTAAATTACAAAACTCTACTGTATAGATCATATTTTATAAATAACAATGTCAGTTCAGTTAAAATGCTGAAACAAAGATTCCTTAGTGAAGTCTACTTACTTTGAGGGTAGGTAGGGAGCCATATTAGGCGGTACATCTAGCGCCAGGTTCAAGATGTTGGTAAGCGCAGAAAAGCCGTGCACAGCCTGGAACACAGTCTGATCCAGCGCATTCTGCAAGCACGACAAATAACAACATCAGAATCATTACGAATAATGTAACGAATAATGTTGAAACTTCCACAGTGAAGTGAATCAATATTTCAAATGATATGAGATTGGCTTAGACACACTTTATTAACTTCACTTACCAATTTATGGTAGAACGCGTTTCACAGGCCACCGCCTGCATCCTCAACTACATGTCAACTGAAACGCGTTCTACCATAAATTGGTAAGTGAAGTTAATAAAGTGTGTTTAAGTCAATCTCATATAATTTGAAATATCAGAATCATTGCTGTAGCGACAAGGTGTAACGTGCAAGACACGCATGAAATAAGACTGACCTTCTTCTCGAGGACTCTGTTGATGCTGCCGAGGGCTCGCTCCAGAGCAGTGATGGCCGTGTTGGACCACTGCCCCCTCCCCTGACTGTTGTGCTGCTTCTCAATGTCTCGAACACACTTCTGAATGCGAGGCTTGTCTGGAGACTCCACTTTCCCTGGAGGCTCTCGCTTAGACTCGTATTCCTGACCCCTGAAAGCAATCACACACAGATATGGAGTTTACAAACATCAAATTGCAGATGTGTAGAGTTGAGAGAAATTTCCCTTGTAGGAGTTTAGGTTTGTACTTCTACAAATCCTTCACTTCCTTTCGGGCGTCTTCTTAAGATGAACCTCACTAAAGGAAAACAACATTGGAAATGGTCAAGGTCAGTTGTGCCAAATGTAGTTCACAAAAAAAAAATCTAGATTTAGTGACAATTGCCAAATTCAAATATTAGTGAAAGAAGAAAGGTGTTCAATGTGGAAAAAACTTGTTGTTCATATAAGAACAACTGGCTCCTATCCTTTCCACTATACACTATTAAAACATAATATAAAACAATGTCACTGATTTATAATAGTGGATAAAACAATACGTTGTAAAACCAAACACTGCGTTTCGACCTGCCCCCCAGGCCTTTCTCAAGTGCACTGACTGCATAAACATCCCGTCATTTCCATGCAGCGTGAGAACGTAGGTGCCAAACTATTCAACATGCTGCCTCAGGAACTAAAAAATTACTCAGACCAAAAGTGCTTCAAGGCAAAGCTGGCAAATTTAGTAAATAAATCATATTATAGCGTCCAGGAGTTCATGGACGAAAGCAGAAGCTCCAGGAAAATGGTCAAGCCATGCTCCGAATTTCCCTGATGTATTTAATATTTTACGGTGACCTGGGTGGGTGCAGAGTGTGTATATGGTGTGCGTTGTGGTATAGTGTATTGGATGAGAGTTGAGTGTATGTATGTGTATGTTATGTTAATGTTATATTTTGCTTTGTTTGGTACTTGTATGTATGTATGTGAACAGTGTTTTGAAATGTATTTCAACATTATGCAGAACAGCAATAAATTTCAATTTCAAATTACTGTACTGACCAGATTTCAGTGGTTGTGGCTGGGCAGGACAAGTTATTGTACATATAATAACAATAATAATAGTGATAATAATTATAATATTATCTATAACTATTAACTATAAATTTAAATCTCTGTTATATCTCTCTTATAACGTTTTCTTTAAGCTAACATTTCTAAAGTGATATATGCACACAATACAGTTACCTGGCTTGCATTCGAAGTCGTATTTTCTTGCACCGCTTCTTTAGTGCCTTCTGTCGCTCCTTATCCAAGGCTATCTTAGGATCTATTTTATCTGCAGGAGCATCCACAATGTGACGTAGGTTGTAGGTGGCGAGGTCATCTCTAGACGGGTCAATTCCTTCGTGTTGGCGCTGCACAGCTTCCTGGTGCTTGCGACCTCGCAGATGGCTCAGTAAGTACACCTCCGAACCAATCTGCACACAATTGAAAAGAGTCTCAAAAACATGAACATAGAGAAGCGTTGGCGTTTTGGTTTCAAGATTTCCTTTTTTTTGCAATAATTTTAGTTTTCCGTAGTTATTTTACCTTTGACCGTATTTCCGTATCAATGAGAGGAAAACTGTAATAATTACAGGCAATCCATAATAGTTGCTACCTCTGACACTGCCATAAGAACTCTATTTCTTAGCAGCACGGAATGATTCCTAATCCAATTCTTACACCCGTGAAGTTCAGTAACGTCTATGACATTCGATGTAATTTCTATTATGTTATAAACAAACGAATTGACAAGGGTGAGCTCATAGAAGCAAAGCAATCGATAATTTCATGCGATATATTGAAAAAATTGTGATGCTTTTATTTCCAAGGTATGACAAAAAAAGGAAAAGCCACTTGCAATAGATCTGACAACTGAAGTATATTAGCACAAAAAAAAATCACGTTTTCTGCCAGTTATTTAATTATAGGAATAAATTAATGATTAAATTTGTTAATATAGTCTAAATTACTTTAGAAACTCCAAAATCTGATTAAGAAGTTCATAAAAAGTCCACCAGGTGCGCATCAGGATGTTACAATGTATGAGGATCCTTGAAACATGTTCTATGAGAATAACGTGTAGTCAAGTCATCTAATAGATTAGATGATTACACAGGACGGGAAAATAATAACTGAATTATAACTAAAAAAATCCCTTTAGGCAGGCCTACAGGCGGAGGTAGATTTCGAAGTGCTTTTGGTTTAATTTATTGTCGCTGCATAGCACTCTTCTCCTTTAGCCTTGGCATGGCAAACCTGCAGTAAAGAGGAAGAGCCTACAATCAATTGTTTTGACAACAATAATAGGATATAATATTCTGGGAGGCCGTGCGCAAGATCACCAATGAATAAAATTAGCAAAGCCGCTAAACAAGACAAAATTATGATATAATAATTCTTTCAAGTGTTATTATTTTCAAACATTAAAATCTCGCGTCATATGAGAGCTATCAAGAAACTATTTATTGTTTTGTAGAGTACTCATCAAGAGCTTTTCAACGATACCCCACAAGACGTGGTTTCAAAAGTTTCGAATTTTCATCCCCCACCCCCACCCCCACCCCCACCCCCACCCTCACTCGAACCCCCGAATCGTTGGTGTCACTGTGAACTCCATAGGGAGTACTCTAATTTATTCAAACAAAGTTTCCCTCTATACTTCATAGGGGCCGAGATATACATTTTTAAAAATTTCAACCCCCTCCCCCGACCACCCCCTTGGGCCAATTTTGCTCATTAACGAACTTATCCGAACTATTGGGCCTAGAAATAACATATTAAAATTTGGTTCAAATATCTTCAAAATTACGGCCGCTATCGTGTAAAGATATATATATATATAAATATCACAAAATTTTTTTTTGAACGGGCGGTGGTTTCGTACTTAGGGGAGCATGAAACGTAAAGATATGAAAGAATTTTTCCAAAACATAAAGTGGTATCCATTGCAATAGGTAGATTTTTCTTCGAAATCTACCTAAAAACTGAAGTGTAAACAATGTCACAACACTGAGGTTCCAAAACAGGAATGATTGATGCGCCCACAACACTACAACTTAGCAATATCACTGCTAGAATCCATGTATGTAACCTGTACCATGATGGCTAAGGACTGTATAAAGCATAACAAATAACCTGAGTTAACCTAAATTAAAAATTAAATTTTGACCGTACCAGGAATCTGATTGCCAGTTTGCTTCGAACATAACTTTGTAACGGTACCTTCTGATTGGTTGGTTGGTGAGCTCTGGCAAATACAGCCTGGTTGATCTTTTAGGTGGCAAGAGGCTGTGTAAAAGCCACAGAAAGAAAATTATAAAAATAATGACAAAACACTGGCCATATCATGACACTACAGGACAAATAACCTTAACCAAAATTAAAAATTAAATATTTACTGGATTGACTACGCTACCAGGATGAAATCTGAGACAGACATTTCCCATGTCAAGGAGAACGTACAGTCAAAATTTTAGACCTATAGGTCAAAGGGTCTCCGAGGAGTACGTATACAAATTTAATATAGTGTAGGAAGATAACTCACCAGAACATTGCACACTTCGCACAGTTTTTGAGTATCATAGGGAGCAAGTCTCGGAGCAACGTCGTCTGTAGAGCATCGCAGAATACTTGACTCGAGAGCTCTCTGCCGGATATGTTCAATGTTCTCTTCGTGCCTGCGAGCAGATTCCTCCTGCTTCTGCTGGATCTTCTTCTGTAGCTCTTCCTGCGTAGCCAACTGTGCAGCGTGCAGGGCTGACAACCGCTCTTCTCGATCCCTAAAACAGACCAGTGCTCATGTTAATGCATGGTACATATCAAGTGATTAAAACAACTTGAGGATAGATTGCCTGCCACATGAAACACAACACAATAATGTAACAGCAATGTTTGGTTACATTACAACTGATGAAACAATAGCGAGTCTAAAGCATTAAAAATACGTATATAATGTATTAATCCTTCCTACTGGTGAGAAAATATTTTGCATGATAATTAGCATTATCCGAGAAACTTCACGAGGAAGTAGGTTAACTCGTTTCAATTCTCAGTGCGCCTGATGTTCTCCCGGAGTATGAGAATGATGCCTGCTAGCCCATGTATGTATGCAGATATTAAATATTTTATCAAAAGCCAGAGCAATGTTGTCTGTGTGTTAAAATTAGTCAGATCAAACCCTCCAACAGAGATTAGAATTAGATGCCAGAAGGCATATTTCCTAAAGCTACAGCAAGACATTGCATTTTGTACGAATGGAGTTATTCTATTTTCACTTTAAGCTCAAAGGAGATGTAAACAAACTCTAATGTACCACACCGCCGAGCATATGACAATACCATGTGGAGATTTACCTGCTACGGAAAGAAAGGAATGAGAATTTGGTATATTCCAGTGTTCTCAACAGTATTGTATCAACTTTTAAAATTATTGTTTTATGATATGCACCATTGTTGAAAAATGTTGTAGTTACTTTGCAAAGATCAATACATCTGTACAAAATTAGGTTTAATACAAGTATTTAAGAAGGTCATAGACAGTTAACAAGAAAATAATTAGTATAAAAAATTACTCTCATTTTGTAATGTTGGCTGACATCTTCAGAGGCGTTTTCTTTTTCAATGTTTTTCACTATTCCTTAATTTCTGTTTGTAACCGCCCCAATCCTATCAGGTC
Source organism: Ectobius pallidus (assembly GCA_964059195.1). Lineage (NCBI taxonomy): Eukaryota > Metazoa > Arthropoda > Insecta > Blattodea > Ectobiidae > Ectobius > Ectobius pallidus. The sequence goes on along the minus strand of CAXKWD010000003.1, from coordinate 1,863,084 downwards.
TGTAGGTTACATGTAACTTTTGACAAAATTTTTGTCTTGTTCTAGCACACGACTTTCTTGTCCTCACGTACTTGTTGTATAAATAATAAATAAATAAATAAATAAGCCCGTCACAATCCCTTATAGGGCAAGGGCCTCCTACCATGGTAGGGCTGGCTCTGTTTTACTCTCCCAAGGTGAGCTATTTCCTTGGAGAGTTGGGTTTTTGCCTCCTGGTGGGTTAAGACCTATATATTAACAACACTTTCCTAGGACACTGTTTTCCTAATGAATTAAATGCTCTATCATTTGTTTTCACTTCACTTTTTCTGTGACCTATCCTGAACATCTCGTTTCTGCCTCCTCCCTGAACTCTTCTTCCTTTCCTAGATCACTGTTTTCCTAATGATTTAAATGTTTTATCACTTGTTTCCAGTTCACTCTTTCTTTGGCCTGTCTTGTCCATCTCATTCCTAACTCCTCCCTGAATTCGTCCTCCCATCTGCGTCGAGGTCTGCCTCTGCTTCTTTTACCCTTCCTCTGGTCCCAAACAGTTGTTGCATACGCCCATCTTTCTTGATTCGTTCTGATGATGTGACCTCCCCAATTCCATTTGGTTTTTCTTACAACATTGGCTGCGTTTTCCAGTTCACTTCTTTTTCTTAACTCCTCATTTCTTATCCTGTCCCTTAGATTTATTCCCAACAGTTTTCTTTCCATCTTTCTCTGACAAATCTCTATCATGTTAACTTGTTCCTTTCTTAATGCCCATGTCTGGCAGCCATATAGTAGAACTGGTATGACACACATTTTTAGCACTTCCAATCTCTTCTTGATATTTATCTGCCAGTCTAGGAGGATAAACTTTAAGCTCCAGAACTTTCCCCATGCGAGCCTAATTCTCCTGTTGATTTCTGCATTTCCGTTATTTGACATGTTGATTGATTGACCCAGGTAAGTATATTCTGTACAATACTCTATTGCCTTTCCTTCTACAAATACCGGTATTTCTATATGGTTTGTCATTATTTTAGTTTTTGAAGGATTCATTTCTAGCCCTACTTTCTTGCTTCCATTGTTTATATTGTTTTGTTGTATAGCCAATATAAATAAATAAATGAACGCACATTCAGCAGATCATACCCATTTCTTGGGAGGGGGCTGTGGCATGTTCATTCCAACAGTCATCGTAAACGCCCACTATTTACATACTGTTGTAACAGTTTAATTAGTTTACTTAGTTATTATGTGTCAGGTAAATCTGACCAAATTAATTTTGTTTCAAAAACAGATCTGCTTCAGAAACGTGTTTTTAAATTTCTCTGCATGAAAATAGCTACAAAAAGGTACTGTTTGAATCAAACTATTTTATTAAGAGCAAGTGAGTGCAGCAAAAGTTACAATTCATTCACCAGCCAATGAGGCACTCCCTTGTCACGTGGTTTTGTTTACAACTACTTTGAACTTAAAGTGAAATTAGTACAGATGCAAACAGGAGTCATCCTTGAACTTCGGAAGAACATCAGGCACACTAAAAACAAAGTACAGCTGCTTCCTTGTCACACTTCTTGTACTTTATCACCTGTACGAAGGACAAAGAAAAGCTCACACCATGGCATTACCTGGCCTTCTCCCTCGCCAGCTCTTGTCTCTCCTTCTCCCTCTCCTGCTGCTTCCTCCCCATTCTCTCCTCTCTCTTTCTGCGAATCTCCTGCATCTCCTCCAGTCTCTCCTGTTAACACAATTCAGCGTAACAATAACACCAGGAGGTTGTGTTGGCTAATACATGAGATTCCATCGGCTACTGTTACCAATCAGTTAATATTATCAGATTAGCTGCATCCCGAAGCAATCACAATAAGCGGCATGCATTGTATTATGTAAGAAGGAATTATTATATCCTGATTCTAATTACAAACAACTGTGATTAATTCTTGTGTTACGTAACATGAACGTGATTTATAATTTCCAGTTACTTCTTGTGACGATGCCTGAATAAAGAAGGCCATGTCACTGCAGTATAGGAGGCAGTTTCTAGGTCCAATCATTTTCATTAAAAGGCATTAACAAGTCTATTTTTATTAGTCAAAATGTCCACTCTTGATACTGAATAGAGAGGACCTTGACTACAATGCAGTCAGATGTTTCTAAATTGATTATGTGACGCGTTACCTGTCTCTTAGCCTCCAGGACACGTCTTCTCTCCTCCACTGCCGCCTCTTTAGCTGCCTTCTCTTCTTGCTTCCGTTGCCGCTCTTCCTGAATGCCTTGCAGACGCTCTTCCTGCTCCTGTGGAATAATAATAATAATAAAAAAATACATATGTTTCAAGTATCATCAAAGCTAATAAAATACAACTTTTATACAAGTAAGAATCAGCTTGAAAAATTTTATGTCATAACAGGGATTTGAACACGGATCTTCGGCTTAACGCGCCGATGCTCTACCATTGAGCTACCATGACAACATGCCAGTACGACATCAAATTCCTCAACTGATTCAGAAGACAAGGCAGACCATGGGAGGTTTCTCCGTTGAGAACACACATCCAATGGCGTCCTACATTTGTAAAATTATCAGCAATGAACAAACAATACTAAAACTTAAATAGCGGACAAACAACAGAAACAAAAACAAAAATTTACAACTGTGTTCTATGGTTCACAAATATGGCGATGGAAATGGATTACGGACAGAGCTCAGTTTGAATGTGCAGAGATAAGATTATAAGGCCCAGAAGTTAACGCTCTATCACAAGACAAAATATGCATGTAAATATGCTCTTAAATTTGTAAAATATGCTCTGGAACCAGTGAATTATAGTCTGTCATTTTATTAATTTTAATACTTCACGATCTCTTGTTAGCTGAGTTACATTACAAATTACAAAATATAGCAGAGTCAGGGTAAGTAAGGAAGTTTATATCAGATAGCGGATTGGAGGAAGGAGATGCACTATCGCCTTTACTTTTTAATTTTGCTTTGGAATATGCCATTAAGAAAGTTCAGGAAAACAAGGTAGGCCTAGAATTAAATGGCAGTCACCTGATTTTAGCTTATGCAGATGACGTTTGTCTGCTAGGCGAACAAAATCGAAAAAATGCAGAAAGTCTTTTCAATGCCTCCAGGAATGTTGGATTGCAATTAATATAGAAAACAGTTAAGTTAAGAGGTTAAGTCTCAACTGAAATCAGGAAATGCTTGTTTTTATGCAGTTCAGGAACTTTTATCTTCTCATCTTCTGTACAGAAATCTAAAAATAAAAATTTATAACACAATTGAATACTATAAATTAGAAAGGGTCTAAGTGCCAAAATAAGCAAATTTAAGTTATATGGTTTAAAGAGGTCTATGTGCCTTGCGGAATACTTTTATAAAGGGTTTATAGCTTCAAAAATTTTCTTGTAGTTTTAATGTCCCCGGAAGATGACAGGAGCTGTATCTCCAGAGGTACTTGTAGTTAATAAGGGTCTAAGTGCCGCTTGTTCTCACCAGCTGTTAGTAGTGTGTTACCATGTCAGTGTAGCAAAAAATGCCTTCCAATGGTGATGTTGACATTCAAAAAAGGAGAAAGAGGGGCTCTGAAAGTGTTTCCAAGAAAAGGAAACAACTAAGAAATAGTGGACAATCCTACACAAACTACGGAAAGCAAGAAGTGCCAGCAAAACAGCCTCCAAAAGCTCATGTAAGTGAAAGTTATATTAAGCTCTGTGAACACAGGAAAATTGAATATATCCCAGGTTTCCTGGATTACATTCACGAAGGAGAATCCTGCCTTGTACAGGTGAAGAAATCTTTTTCCTATATTGCCCCCTGGATAACATGCAACATTATAAAGAAAGGAAAGCGACCAGAAGACCTATCAGCTATGGAAATAAAACGACTGAAGTGCAAAAGTCGCCTCACAGTTGAAAAGAAAAATGATTTGAAGAAAATGATTCCTTACTTGTCGAACGAACACAAGCAATTTTATTACAGTATAACACAGTAGACTCCAGTAATGTATGTGTGTTAAATTATGCTGTGCCACATACTCTAAAAAGAGAGCAAATTCGTAATACGTGTTTGGATATACACCTTTCTATATGTTATTCAAAATAGTACATAGTTACGTATCACTTTCATATGAAGAATGTCTGTCACAAAATGTATATTACTAGGAGGTGCCCGTGGCTTCGCCACGATAATTCTTTTAAACATTAAAAATTAAGATTATAATAATTATTAAAGCATTATATTTATTAACACTTGCACGTGAATCATTCATAAACTAAGCCATTAATAATATTAATGAAACAGCTAAAATTCCTGCTTTAGAGTACATTCCACGACATGAAAGCGCCCCCTGGGAAAACTATATCAGAATCGATTATGCAGTTCCAAAGAACCTGTTGTGAACACATAATACGTATTGTTTCTCAGCTGTTTATTGACATGAATATGATGTGAATTTTATTTTATCAATTCAGTGTAATTTTCAGAAATTATATAATGTTTCAAGGGAAGGAATGGTTTGTTTGGATTATTATTATCAGCGATATTTCAAGAGATAAAACCATCAATATTTTACAGCTGTTGCCCCCGGCTTCGCCCGCCATTATTCATTGACTCCAGGATTTTTAAGAAAATTACACTGGTAGATTATTAAAAATGTCTGTGGTTCAGAGCTATGAAAATTGTAAGTAAAAATAAAATTAGAATATTTGTTCATTGTGTTCATTTCACTTAGGCCTTATATAATAAAGAAACGGTTTTCCTTCCTAATTTTGTAGTCGTCATGAAAGTTTAGACTGCGAGAGACGAACATCGCCGAGTATAGCCTACCCGATGTCTCACGAAGCGGGCGAGCAAGCACGCTATTTAGGGCCGTTGAATTGTATAAGAGTAGATTTTCTTATTAATAACTTTTTCTTGAAATAAAACACGTTTATCAACTTTTCTCGGTTTTTCATTTTTGGCACATAGACCCTTCTAATTTATAGTATTAAATTATCCTGCCGGTTGTATTATAAGGATGTGAGACATGGTCGCTTACTCTTCGGGAAGAACCTAATCTGAGAGTAAATTAAATTCACTTAGAATGGGAATTTAATGAAGTAGAGAGTGCTCTTGAAGAAAATAATCTGAGAGTAATCGAAAACAGGAGGCTTAGGAAAATATTTGAGCCTAAGAGAGATGAAAACTGCATAACAACGAGCTTCATGACTTGTACTCTTCACCGAATATAGTAAAGGTAATTAAATCACGGAGGATGAAATGGGATGGACATGGGGGAGGAAAGACATATCTCAAAAATATTGACTGGGAGACCTGAAGTGAAGAGACCACTTGGAAGACATAGATGTAGTAGATGGGAGGACAATATTAGGATGGATTTAAGGCAAGTAGGATTTGTGAGGGATGGTTGGATAGAGTTAGCCCAGAGTAGGGTTGAATGGCAGGCTCAGGTAAGCACGGCAATGAACCTCTGGATTCCATAAAAAAAGCACAGGATATAACGCAAGCATATGCTGCTTCTCTCACCTGACAAAGGGCCATGAAATCATGTCTCTTGTTCTGGGCCTCCAACTCATTGATAAAAGCAATTTCTTTCAGTTTCTCTTCTTCATCGTGCGCTTTCCTCACAATACCCTTGAGGTGCAGTTTGCGGTTCACTTCGGCACGCTTCAGCTTCATCTCCAGACGAACTCGCTTGTCCTCGATAAGCTGAGCCTGTGCTGCCTTCACTTCTTCAACCTGAAGACACAAGCAAAGATCAATACTTTCTCTATCCTAATGTTCCTCACTTGTTGTTTTACTATTGTATTAATGTTTCCTTCACACTGGCCGTGTGTAGGCTAAGATGGAAAGGTGAAGTCAGACTGAAAAATTCAATGCCATAGCCGGGATTTGAACCACATGCCACTGCTCTGCCATTTGAGCTACTGTGGCAAACATGAAATTCTCCAACTGACTCACATGTCTTGGTATACCACCAGGCTTTCTCAAATGACAAAGCCAAAGATCTACGGTTCAATTCTGGCTATGGCTGACTGTACCTTTTCAATGTTTCTTTTTGTTCTTCCTACGTAAAGATTATCACAATTTTTACAATTAATTTGGTACATTCCTGGAAGTATGCTGACATTGTGAAATTAAAAAATCAGCTGTGGCATTGCATATTTGGGAAAATGATCATGATATTTGTAAAGAAGCAAAACTATGAAAAGAAGTAAAAAAATTTAAGATCTGGAAATATGGGAAAAATGTATATTAAAAAATTAGAAAAATCATTGAAGAATTTTGATATACCAGAAGAAGAGAATCTGATCAAGAAGTTCATAAAAATTCCACTAGGTGTACATCAAGATCTTCCTGAGAAGGATTGTATTAGGAAATTAGGAGGAAGTTCCTTGAAACACATCACACCAAAGAATGGTAAGTGAAGCATAAAAGTGTGTATGGTGAACTCATGTAAAAGTAAAGTGTTCCCTATTACAGGCCATGGAGGCCCAGAGGGTTCCAGGAGGTTGAGGCTCCCAGATTTTTAGACATTCGGCACATGAAGGTGGTAAGGTTGTCAGCCTTACGCACCGGCCGCCTTTACCCCCAGGATTGCTCCTGGTACTCATTTCTGTTAGAGGCTGAGTCGACCCCAGGGCCATAGTGCCACCAGAAGGATTAGGCCAATCGAAAAACTCCATCGACCTCATCGGGAATCGAACCCGCGACCTTCCGGTTTGTAGCGCAGTGCCTCAACCACTACGCTACGGCGTATCCCCGGTGAACTCATGTAATAGACTTAATTTATTATTCAGTGAAACCTGCTTATAACGATATTATAGGGTCCTAGCATATCATATTGTTAAATGAAAGTTATTGCATGTAAAAACTAAATAAATGGTGCAAAAATATGTTGCACAAACTTTCTCGCATATACGTGTTAAAGGCTAGCACAGAAAAAAGTAAATTAAAGTACAATTACATTTTATTTATTACATTTTCATAAAACTAAGAAGTATCTAGAACGGAAACAATCCGAGTCGATCTTCATGTTTAATGCTTTTACCGTGAAATAATAATAATAATAATAATGAATGACAGAAAACTGCATATTATTAGTACTACTAGTACTACTACGGGAAAATTCATATATAAGTCGCACCTTAGGATAAATCGGCCCCACCCAACCCACCCACCAATGCAGTTTCTTTTATACCACGATCTAGCGAATTCTTCTCTCCTCGTATTATGAAGAAACTCGTGATTGGACGTTAGAGGTATGACGTCATACCGCTAGACGAGAGGTGACAGGCTGACAAACCTTGCGGGAGATATAATATGCCACATTTTCGAAACCTACAAACAGTGTATCGTACATTATTCGAAAATGCAAGGGCGCTTCGCTACGGCTGCCGCCTCCGCTTCGCGCACTTAACTATGTGGTTAGTGTTATGCATTATTTAGCTATATGTAGAGGTGAATACAAGGCACTTGCGACAGTATATAAGGATAGTGGGTGCAAAGCACTTGCAGCAATAAATAAGGACAGTTGGTCACTCTGCTTCGCTCAGAAACAAAATACATCACACAGTCCGTGCAAATGTGAATATCGAATGGGCGGAACTTAAGGGGCGACTTATAATTGAATTTCGCCATAACTACTACTACTACTACTACTTAGGTTATATTGCACGCAACTGCATGTAGGTTATATCACGTATTTAGTATGGTTGCGTGAACCATTAGTCTATAGTAGAAACTCATTCGTGTCATCTGATTCTATTGTTTAGTGATGTCTTCTTTTGTGATATTCAGTTTAAACTATTATAATATCCAGTGACGTAGCGGCGATGAGTTATGGAAAGTAAGCATGTCCTACAAACCCGGCGTTTGCTTTTGCGAATGAGGAAACTATGAAAAACCCAAGTCAATTTGGGCGGCCACAAGGTTTGATTTGAACTCAGGACCTCTTCCCTGTTAGCCCATATCACCTCGCTGTAATTGGTTTTGGTGTGTTCATTGCGACTGAGCTAAACTGGTTGCATTTCACAACAATAAGTGTACATTAGGCCTATAGTTTTCTTGTTACTAGGGGCAACGAAATGTCATTCATATTTTAATTGACATGTATGTTCTGAAATTCGCATTTAAGCCGTACTTATTTCGTTTTTATCTTGATATCTATTAAACGTATAAAGAAATGTGTTAAACAAAAAATGTTCATTTTAATTTTCTCTACAGCTTTACTGTGGTAGGTTTTCGTGTATCACCCACTGTAATGGATATAATCTAGAAAAATTGAAAATGGATACCAGTAAAGTACCCCTTAAGTCATTTTTGCAGAAATACAGATATAGCCATTTTATTAGTCATAGATAAGAGTTTCCAATTTTAAATTTTTATTAAAATCGTTAGAGCCATTTTATCAAAAATCAAAATTTTTAAAAAAGGTTTCATGGAAAGTCCCTTAATAATTCAGTTGTAAAACTAAATTTCTGGGCGGCTCGACAAAATTTCGAAAAAGTCCTTAATTCAAAAAATGAAGTAAATACAATGAACCGTTTACCCAATGTGCTTGTCCACAGACAGACGGACGGACAGACAGACAGACAGACAGACGTCAAACCAAAAACACGTTTTTCGGTTTCTAGGCATCGTGAAACATGCTTTCCCGGTGTTAACTCGATTTCGATTTTTTGTCACGCTCACAATACTTTCTCTATACTACGTATAAGCGAGAAAGTAAAAAAGGACTAACACAACAAAAGAAGTTATTTAATTTGGAAATATGAAGTGAAATATGCCACACAGTAAGGCTTCTGCATCCTCTACTAATCAATTCCTCTTTCGGATTCGCACCTCGCAAAGAACAACAGATACCAGGCTGGGAAGCTACCTGCTACCAACTTCACTTCAAAATACTTACCCTTGTAAAAGAGTGCTAATGAAATATCTTAATCGCAACATTAATAAGATAGGACATTGCTTACCTTATTGAGCAGCTCCCTGAGTTTCTGCGACTTCTCGTGCATGAGTCGCTCTCGCTTCTCCTTGGCCTGGGCCTGCTTCGCCTGGAAGCAGCGCAGCGTCTCAGGTAATGTGCGGCGTCGTGACGGTGAAGACAACTTCTGATGCAGCTCCAGGGCACGACCCGGATGCCTCGCTTCCATCTCTTCCAGTTGTTCCAAGGCATCGACTCTCTCCGCCCACGACATGCCTGCAACAACGCACCCAATTCAGTCTGTTGCCATCATCACAAAGTTGATCAATTAAAGCTTTTTGGACTCTCACCTTCAAGTTGAGTTTCGTATCTCGCTTCCAGTGATACGTTGTCTAATGGAAAGAGGACTTCTGAGGACTCCAGTTCATCATCATCATCATCATCTTCAGGTCCGATTGTGGCCTCCCCGTCTGTTTCTGTCTCACTCGTTTCAGTGTCCACCTACAACACCACATTCACATACTACGTAAGCGCTGTCTGCCTGGGACAAAATGTTCATCAAATACATATGTGTGTATGTATTTTTTAAACAAGTTTGTGTTATGGGAATGTACTTGTGAATTGATGGTATACATGTTTAAATTTGATTTGACAAATGTCACTATTTCGTAAATATAAATACAAGGCAGAGGCAATATATTTAAATCTTTGAAAAGTTTTCTTTACTTTTGGCATAGTTCTCTCTGTCATTTGTAGATGACTGTAACAATCAAATTCTTAGGAATTGAAACTTGTATAAGCGCTGACAAACAGAAAACATATTAACTATTGCTGGGAATTACACAATGAAGTGGTATTAAAATACACTAAATCCAATTATATTGACATTCATGCTTCACTGAAGTTTACCTTTTTATCAGCTGACGACGGCCACAATGGTGGCAGAAACAAATTTGTCCTGTTAAAAAGGTAAAACTTTAGTGAAGCATGTATGTAAATATAACTGGATTTAGTGTATTAGAAAACATATATTTATATTTTGACAAGATTCGTGTAAAATGGAGTGCTACTACAGATATTCTCTCACAGATACAGAAATACTTGAAGAATTGCTAGCAGATGATGATAAAAGTAATGTAATGAATATGAATACAATTCATAAATTTTTCATGGGCTATCAGCCAAGACAAAGTTTTCAAAGGTCTCCAAGCTTCCGGACTCTAGCTCTGAGTCCATCTTCTGGAATCTGATTGAGAAGTCAAGAGCGTATATATATATATAGGACGGAGCAGCCAATGGCAATGGCTCATATCTCAGAGCCGGAGACCTTTAAAACTTTGGCTCGGCTGATAGTCCATGAAGAACTTGTGATTGTACAATTATCTGACGAGGATTTTCAGCCTCTTTTAATATCGTTTCAATATCATCATTATTTTTCGAGTGTGCATACTCCTTAAAGATTTTTTGAGTTTCATATAGGAGAAAACATAAATTTCCACAATTTTGAAATCTGGAGAAATATGTGCCAAACAAAATAATGAAAGTGATTATATGCATCGTTTGCATTGAAGAAGCTACATTTAATTTTACATTTGTTATGCTTTTCAAGAGGTGGGGACTGGCATTACCACTGCGATCAGGAAAAGAAGCAAGCGATACAGCACTGCTGCCAATGTTACTGATTCAGCATTAGCACATGCTCATGAGTTTGTTGTATTCCTTTCCTTTTGGAGGCCTATATCAGTTGTTTATCATGTGTTAAATTACAGGCTAGTTACCCTTGTGAAAATGACTCTGCTTATATACATGTCAGATGATCAGCAATATCCTGCAGTCGCAAACCTTTCAGGCCACAACTCTTGAAAATAGAAGTGTAGCTGCATTTGAAAATGATGCGAGTTGACTACACACTATTTTCTCCACTTACCAAATTTTTTGGTAGAACATGTTTCGCATATGTTCATATGCATCCTCAACTACTTGTCAACTGCCGAGCCTTGCTTGCTAGGAGAATCTCCATATGCGAAACATGTTCTACCAAAAAATTTGGTAAGTGGAGAAAATAGTGTGTAGTCAACTCGCGTCATTTTCAAATCTCCATGGAGATTCTCCTAGCAAGCAAGGCTCGGCAGTTGACAAGTAGTTGAGGATGCATATGAACATATGCGAAACATGTTCTACCAAAAAATTTGGTAAGTGGAGAAAATAGTGTGTAGTCAACTCGCATCATTTTCAAATGTCGTTACACTCCACTGTGAACGTTCCGACCAGAGTTTTTTGAGAAGTGTAGCTATTTTTCATTTTAAATTCAGCATCTTTTGGTGAAAGGTGCAAGAAACCCTGTGATCGCATCATAGAGTAAATTGTAGATTACGGGTAGAATTATTGTGTAACTCCACTTTCATTCTAAACACGTGGATAAGTGCAGCAATGTTCCATCAAGTCAAAAGGCACTGCTGGCAGTCAATGTGTTAATGGGCTCAGCTGAATTACTGCTCTGTTGACTATTTATTATGTTTCATTTCAAAACAAGAGTATCTTTAAAGAGTAAAAAGTCATTTAATAAATTTAATTTCCTATATGAGTTGACATAAGCACACTTTAATGCTTCGGTTACCATATTTTGGTATGATGCATTTCAAGGAGCCTCCTCCCCATTTTCAAACACTCTGCCAACTGCTCCTTGAAACGCGTCAACCAAAATATGGTAAGTGAAGCAAAAGAAGGCTATCATGAGCTATGGGATTATTTTCAGAGGATGTTCTACATATTGTAAAAAAGTTTTTATTTTGCAAAAGAAGGCTTTACGTATTATAACTGGGACACAAAGAAGGCAGTCATGCAGAGCCATTTTCAAGGAGCTAAAAATCCTACCTTTGGCTAGTGAATATCTTTGGCAAATATTAAACTTTGTAATAGACAACATAGATAATTTCGAAACTAACTCTGACCTACATAATAACAACACTAGAAGGAAATTAGATTTACACATTCCCAGGCCAAATCTCAGCTGTTATCAAAAAGGAGTTTACTATTCTGGAATTAAATTCTTTAACAAACTTCCAAAAGAGATTAAAAAATTTACTAACAAACCAAAAGAAATGAAATTATTGATTAAGAAATATTTAAATGCACACAGCTTTTACTCCATTGATGATTTTATGACAAATAATATGTTAATAGTTTATAAATGTAATTCTGTTTAATGCTTTGACAAGTTCCACATCCTATAGTCATCAGTAGAGCCCGGATTTCCATGCAAATGCATGTTTTTATATACTTTGGTTACACTTCTCAAACTTTGTAGTTACTCATTACATGACTTATGGATTCCAAATAACCGTATTTTTTCCGTGCATGTTTGCATATTTCGGCCTTTTTATGGCAAAATTCATGCATAATGCATGTTTTGGATTTTTTTGGTTTAATGTAGCATATTCAGACGTTTTTAATGCATATAAACCCTCATTTTCTGGTTTTAGTGCATAATATTAACTTACCATGCATAACTGTGCATATTATGAATGTGCCTCCATAAAATCTCGGCTTTTCAAAGAAACGTAAAAAATGTTGTATTGTATATTACCATTGTTATTTAATTGACTTGGCAACAGAGTCTGCCACCTGCATGAATTTGAGAGTGCAAACTACTGTTTACCCTAAATAAACAGTAATATAATACACAAGGCTACAAAAGAAAATGCCGACTCGCCGACCCCCACCACCTTCCATTGAAAGAAAACTGCTAAACAGAATGTTCACTGCTTGAATTTGTCAGTCACTAGCAATTGTTGAAGACGTTGAATAATTAACTTTATAATCGTGTTGTGGAAAAATGGGTTGACAGGGAAAAACTTAAGAAGGTACTTAGTTCAAATCCTGATCTTAAACTTCTGAAAACAGTGAAGGACGTATTGTGTGGAAAAAGTGTAAAATACATGGAATTCGATCTCACCCTCAGACAAATTTCTTCCCTTAACTGTTCCTTAACTAAACTTCTTCCCTGTTACTTCTTGTGAAGTAGAAAGATCCTTTTCTGCGTTCAAGAATGTCCTAACTGATAAATGCACGAGTTAAAGTGAGGAGAATTTGGAAAAACTCGTATATTGTTTTAAGAGAAATTGAAATATATTGCAGTACAGTGCGGATTTTTGATAGTGCATGTTTCGCCCTTCATTGTGCATATTTGGAGATACGATAGTGCATGAATGCATGCATATTTTTAAGTTTGATAGTGCATGGAAATCCGGGCTTTAGTCATCAGACTTTTATGGGATCTACGGAATGCTTTCTTACTTTACTTTACTTTTACTTTAACTCATGTCAACTCATATAGTATTTAGTTGATTTGTTGTGTAAAGTTCCACAAAGTTTTTATTTATAGCCATTTAATACTTTGCATGTGTAACACATTTATTTATTATGATTAATAATGCAGATTTTAATAAATGTGAATTAATTTAAATTCACATTAACTAAACTATCAGCTGTCAGACCTTCACCACTCACGCAAGTCACATCATGCAGAACTGATGGAGTGGACAACTTCTCAATCCCAGGATACATGTACATAATATGTATTGTCTCACCTCAATCTCTGCAGTCTCGAGTTCTTGTATTTCCTTCCTGAGCATAGCCTCTTCAGCACACAACTCTTTGCTCTTACGCAGCTCCTCCTCATCAAACAAGCTCTTCTCCTCTAGAATGTCCTCAAACCGCACCTCCAGGATCAAGTCATTCCCACCCAACTTCCTGAAATTACACACAGCACAAAATTTAAATAAAATTAATATTTGGAAAGAGTTACAAATTCAAATATACAGATGGCGATTATCCATGTGGCCAGGGAATTCCAAAGCCTCACCTATCTCCATTGCATTGTCACAAATGACACACTTAGGCCAGTATTCATAGTTGGCGACTTAAGAACAACTTAATAAAGCTAAACTTACTGAACAAGTCGATTTGTGTGTTTTCGTATTCATAGTCTTCTTTAAAGTCGTACTTTCTTAAGTTTAACTTTGTAAAGCTCTACTTGTTCTACATATTAAAGTCAAACTTGATAATATGAAAAATCGCATGTTCGCTGCCATAACAATTGAATTAGCGAATCGTATTTAAGATTTTTTCTGATTTCGTGTAGCCTAATGTAAAGCCATTTGTGTACATATTAGCCTATAAAATACAGACAGCACTGTGCATTGTAAACAAAGAATTCAATAATTCATCCACACATATTATGCAGCGTGTAAGTAAGCTGATCAATAGTTTCTTGCGAATATTCTGTGTATATAATAGCTTGGATATCGTTCTGAATGAATACCGGTACACTTATGTATTTATTTCGATATCAATTAGGTTCTAAGAGAGATTCAAAATATCATAGGAAGCTTTGAGCCGATATGAAATGTGAGAAGAGAGAAATGCCGATGAAAGAACGCCGAATGATATTTCCAAAACTGCGTCTTCTTCAAACAGAACCTCTTTTAAAATTCATTGTCAATGTAGAATTTAAATGGATTCATCATGTTTCGCAAGTAATTCTCTTCTCATACCTCATCCAGATCCTTAAAATAACTGTCCATGGTTCTGGCTTGAACTTAAACTTGATGAAGTTTAGCTTATCTCAACAAATAAATTGTACTTTAGTGACTACTAGCATGTGCCCGCGACTTCGCACACGATAATTATTTCAAAAATTAAAAATTAAGAGCGTATTAGCTAAATCATTATATTTATTAACACCTAAATCACGTGGACCACATACCACGATTAGATAGCGTCGCCTGGTAAAAGCGACCTCAGATTCGAGATCCTTGGCCCAGAAAACCCCTGTAGGCTATAGTGAGTTTCGTCCAAATCGAACAACGTTTGACAATATTTAGGCCTATATTGATTATCCTTCCTATAATAATAATAATAATAATCCTCTTCGGTGTAGGTTGAAAATTTCATATGTCTGTGTGCCTTGACATATTAAACAAATGAATCGACCAGCGTGAGCTACAACATTCAAGCGATCGCGATGGTTTTATTCCAAGGTATGACAAAATTAGCCAAAGCCTACTGTAATTGATTTGGCATTGAAATGTATTATTGAAAACTGATGCTTCGAAAACGCAAAAAATACACGTTTTCTGCCCGTTTTTCACTCATAACTCACGAACGGAAGAAAAAATTAAAAATGTAATATACCAGAAACCTTCCCGGGAATGTACTCAACAACTTCCCAAAGTTTCATGGCGATCGGATGAATGGTGTAGTAATGCATAAAGGACACACACACACACATACACACATACATTCATTTTTATATATACGGTATATAGATGAATAGCAATAAGCTAGACTTTGTCAAGTCTCATTTTATAAAGTAACTACGTCATAAGTACGACTTGTTTGTGCCAGAAATGCAACTTAAGACGAGATATAATTTCAACTTGGATATAAGTACGACTCATTGCGACTATGAATACCGGCCTTAGTGTTGTTATCACTACATATTTATCATTTATGGGGGGCCATGGAGAATTGACAGTTGCTACAGGGGGGTCCACGACATCAGAAAGGTTGGGAAACACTGGTATTGACCTATCTCTACGAATTGCCAATCTGGTGTAATTAGATTTTTCTTCTTGACTGTGAGTAGTATTTGATTTATTCTTCTCTTCTGACTTTTCATCCTCATTTTTTGAAGCATTTGGGTCAGTAACCTCTTCTAATTTTTCACACTGACTTTTCAAAGCATTTGGATGAATCTCTTCTTCTAATTTTTTATCCTCATTTTTTGAAGCACTAGAATCTTGTGTCCCAACAGTTATCTCCACACTTGAAGAGCTCGGAACGTTTTGAGTATCTTCTCTCTTCACAACATCTTTATCACTCTTTTCCTCATTCTCTCTGTTCTTCTTCTGCTTCTCATTCTTCTCCTGACTAGATAACTTCACAGCCGCAGGAGCCTTGGAAAACTTCGCCGGCTTCTTGCTATTGATGTCCTTCACCTCTTTCTTTAGCTTGGCGATGTTGGTACTGTTCTTCCTAGCTAGCGAAGAAGCCGGACTGCTTTTTAAATCTGCGATCTTCTTGCCATCCTTCACAGTTGGGGGACGGACTTCTACCTCGATAAATGCCAGTGCTGGAAGGGATACGGCCGAACTGGGCTGCTCGAACCTCAACTTGGGTGCCATGACGACACTGCCTTTTCTCTCCATGGGGCGGCACTTGATGTTGCCGGCGCTGTGCGACAGAGATGACCCCAGACCTTGTACCTTGTTTGCAGGTGACATGCGAGAACGAGACCGGCTCTTCACCGTCTCCCAACCCTGAGAGTCATCTGCAACAAAGAAACAGTTTAACTCATGAAAACTAGTAAAACCCTTGGGTACAAATATGGCCACAAAAGAGCAGACATATGCATTCATATGAAGTAGGGAGAGGGAATCCCAGTCGATTTCTAACATGCTCATGTTATGTAATATTGTATAAATTCATTTATTTATTTATTTATTCTTATGAAGAATTTAGTAGATTGCTGATATTCACATGGCTACCAACACTGAATGTGTGTTTTTTTATATTTTTATAACTAACTAGGCCTAAAAATCATTCAACTTTTTTCAAAGTGATTTATTGAAAATGTTCACTTGAGATTTAAATGTAGAGTATTTTTAATGCCCCCTAATTACCCCATTAAGTGTAAAAGGAAAAAGTAAGCAATACAGAAGAGGTTCTAGAAACGTAATTTGCTTCATTTTCTTATATACTGAAATTGTATTTCAAGAATAGGCCAAGTATGTTAGTTTGTTTGTTTGTTTGTTTGTTTGTTTGTCATACTACAATATGTTATGTTAGATTTTGCTTTGTAATTCTGTATTTTGTACTTTGGAATTTTTGTATTTCTATTTCTATTTATATTGACGTGTCTATTATCTTATGTAAGATAGAAGGATGAAAATAAACTAAAAATAAACTACCCTAAAATAATCCTGCGACTACCAACCATAGCCGCGAGAATGCCAGTCGACCATTGAACACAGAACAACTCTGAACCTGAGGCGGAGCAGGCAGAATCACGTGACGAGTGACAAGCGAATGAGGTTGCTGCAGTGTTGTACAGTTAACGGACCGTGCTGCCTCGCTAAAGATATGTACTTCACTTATTCCTTTGCACGCTCAAAATCTATTACATACAGGTATTTTCTGAAATCACCATTGGAAAGCTGTATTTATTTGGAAGCCGACTGTCCAAATCCCATATCTGTACGATGCTCTTGTTGAGGGGAAAACGGCTTATTAAAAAATAATGAAACACCTTAGAACAATGATTGCTTGTTCCTCTTAGTGAGTAGGCATGCATCTCCCTTCTCTATCTGTTAGACAGAGACAGCAGCACCCTGCTGAGTCGTCAACACCGCACGTTGCATAACATTCTATTGGCTTATCATATGTTCAGAATTGATTTGTGTTTAATATAGCCGAGGACGGGGATGATGGTTTTCCCTGAAACTAGTCCATAAAAATGAGACGTAAGTGGAACTATTATGTGTTTATAAGTTGACCATTTTTAATAATGATTCAATAGCTTTACAGTTTATATCACTTCCTTTTTTATTCATTCCATAATAGGCCTAGCGTAGTAATGATGCACAATGACAATATTATGAAGACCAGCTTACTAATTGTTATCATCTTCAACACATCTCCTTGCTGACTTTGACTGCTTCCGTTTCCCTGCAATTAGGCTTTTATCGACTCTTCCTATACTTAGCACTGATCAAGTCGTCACATAATTCACTCTCATTGTAACCATCATGGCAAAAATAGGTGTGGACAAAATACAGTCTGCAGCAATCACGAATTGGATAAAATACAATTTGCATCCCATTTACATCGGGACAAAATATGATTTGACACAAACGGAGTTCACAGCAGGAAAGATCAAGCTAGAAACTACGTGAATTCGTGTAAAACTCGATTTCGTCCACAGGTGGACATAATACACTTCATATAATATGGTATAGTGCAGTTATTCATTGCATGGCCAGGTGGCTTCAAAGGAATAAACCATTAAGTCGGTGTTTCTTTATGTTATCTGATCTGACTAAATCAGTCTTGGCTTCCGCTTTCCAAAACAAAAGCAACGTTGCAATATTCTCTCATTGTTATCACTGGCCTGAGTTCTTCCTTCGCTTTAATCAATTCGCACGTGTTATTGTTTATTGTAACTTGATCTTGCAAACGCGCATTTCACTCCACGCGGAGTTGACGAGTAGCTTTCAAAATTGTCACAGGACATTCTTACATTTTGATTGGCTGGGGTAACTAGCTGACTGGTGCGGTAAAAACAAAGAAATGGATTGAACTGCCGGCAAACTTTTCCTCCTAATGAAAGGAAGCCACCTGGCCATGCAATGAATAACTGGACTAGACGTTATTTATTTATTTATCCAATGGTAGGATTTGACATTAGTGTCATTTTCCTTCTGGCCTCCCGATATAGTTAGCGGCCTGTCACACTGAGCTTCGATCGATCAAGACCAGCCGACTGCCATCTTGCGCTCTCGGCTAAATTTCTGTTCCTTGTCACACTGCATCGAGCGTCATATATCAACGGAAATATTATAGGTTATGTACCTATATGATTTTACTAGGTCTACTCATCACTGTATATTAGAGGTAAAGTATATTACCTTATTAGGAATACGAATGCCTATTTCCTGCACATTATCATACTACATGTGTTGGGATGTAAGGTTTAATATTATGCCTACTATATCAGGCTACATCTGTTTACTTCAAGCTTCCATCAGTCGGCCGAGCGAAGAGGTTTGTTGTTTGTTGTAGTTCGATCGCCCACCGCTAGGTGCTTACAACTCGATCTATTTTTGTGTTTTTAAAATTAAACGACATAAGAAGATATCGTTTTAAATGCCTTAAATGATTCGTGCAATTATATTTCATTCAAATATAAGTTTAAAACGACATTATTGTGTAAGTTAAATCTTCCAACATCAATTCTGAACTTCAGGTGGGTACGAAGTTGGCCATCGACTGGCGATTGAAAAACGGACAGGTTTGATTTCACAGACCAGATGATCTCTCACC
This sequence comes from Ectobius pallidus, assembly GCA_964059195.1. Lineage (NCBI taxonomy): Eukaryota > Metazoa > Arthropoda > Insecta > Blattodea > Ectobiidae > Ectobius > Ectobius pallidus. Next base: position 1,844,078 of record CAXKWD010000003.1, on the reverse strand, counting down.
CTCGTTGTTGATCGATGCTATGTGACTGATACCACTGCTGTCTATAGGTTCGTTATACCTATCGGTCGGACGTTGTCCCTCGATCAATCCAGTGTGACAGCCCCCTTACACTAAATCTTTATTTTGTTGTTTGGTTTGATTAAGTTTTGTGCACTTCAGCAGATGATCCTTGGATGGGGGACAAAGTTGCTCCCGTCCATGACAATCCTAAAGTTATACGTGTCCCCCGGGTGGTGCAAAATGAGCAACAATAGAAGGCAAAAAAGGCTACCCAAAACAGCTCTTATAAGAGATAAACAGATTAACACCAGAATTTTACAATGGAATGCATGTGGCTTATCACCTGTGAAAATAATATGGTATGTTATGTACTGTAATGTGTGACTCACCGTCCTGATTGCGCGACAGCACTTCCACAGACACTGTCTGTGACGACTCGGTTCCTTTCACTTTGTCTGCCCAACTCCTGGCACCGGACGAAGCCGAGCTATTGAGCGAGGAGTTGGAACCACTGCATCTGTCCAGACTGGGGCCCTTCTCAGGGATGCTCTTGATCTTGGGGGCTACAGATGTGGCGCCGCTTCCACTCGGGCGAGTCTGCCAACAAACAAGATAAGTTCCTAATGCAAGCCAGACTTCTCAAGTTAATGTCGAGTATTTTCAAAATAACTTAAATACAAATGAGTGCAGTCGGGTGCATGGAATCTTTCCAATACAATTCGCAGTGGTTTAGGTTTGGAATATATAACCCCGTGCAGAAGAGGCCCAGCCTCCACATAATGTTTGTCTTATTTCCCCCAATACTTCACTCCTGAACCTGAAAAGAACTTGTATTAATAGGTTAATGTTTTGAGTGATACACTTTTGACTTCAAACCAATATGAGCCAGACATTCATTATGATGCAAGCCTTCTAGCACTTAGCGTGTGTTTGGACTTGAATTCACCCAGGGCTGATGTGGAGCACAAACGATAAGGAAATTCAATGCCAACTTTAAATAAAGATGAAGACCAGAAGCATCGGAAAGTTTCCATGCACTCGACTGTACGCATACCGAAACTATTTCAGAAGGGAGACACACACAACATATATATAATACCTGGGCATAGTTACTGGTGCCTAGCGATCGCATACTTCTCCCACCACCAACTCCACTCAATGCAGCCTGTCAAAATTGTAATACACAATAATTATACAAGATCATTTGTGTGTTTGAAAACATCAATACTTCTGAAAATAAATTACAAATAGGGAACAACTGGGATGACTTGAAGACATTAGAGACTCTGTTCCCGTTATCCCCACAAAACCTCAATGGACCGCTTACTGTCCCTTTTTTATAAACCCTCATCAAGTTTTGTACCTTTGTTCTTAAATTCATAGCATGACTTGTTTGGACAAGCTGATTTGTTATTTTTGCAGTTGAAAACATCCATAACATGACTATTATCTACTTCGCTTTTCAATAAGTCGAGAAGTTACAACAAGAGAGTAAGGCAATTTTTTTTTTTATCTCATGACGTCTTTGTGAACACATGAAGAGTGTGAAAGCATTTTATATTTCGTGTATTGACTTTTATGAGAGAATATAAATATGAGAATATATATAAATGACCTGCGTAAGAATATTTTGACACCCCTATCTAGTAGTTTTCTTTTTGCCGATGATCTCAATATTTGTTTCAAATCGCACGATATTGACATTTTAGGCTCTACTTTAAATTCAGTTTCAGATATTGTCCATGATTGGTGTACTGCTAACTTCCTTAGTATAAATACAGAAAAGACCCAAGTTTTAGCACTAACATACAGTAATAGTAATAGTCACAAAGTAGACAATGAGAACGACTCTGTTAATTTTTTGGGGTTCTTGATAGATAAAAATTTAGATTGGAAGAATCATATTATGAGAATTGAATCCAAGGCTTGTAAAGGGGTTTATGTAATACGTAGGTTAAGATTGTCTGTAAGTTTGAAGGTTCTTAAAACAGTTTATTTTGCACAAATACATAGTCATTTGAGCTATGGTACACTACTGTGGGGCCAACAGTCTTCGGCTTTAAGGCTACTGAAAATCCAAAAGAAATGTGTAAGACTAATGTGTGGGCTTTCTTTCCGTGGTCACTGTAGGTCGAGTTTTATTAAGTTGGGTATTATGACAGTACCAGCCATTTTTATTTATCAGTGCCTTCTTTATATGAAGGAGAACCTTTATCTTTATGATGAGTTAGGCTCAACACATAGTTATCAAACCAGAAATAGAAATTGTCTGGAATTACCCAGGTGCAATTATAGCAAAACACAAAAAACCTTTTATTACTTGTCTATTAAATTTTATAATGCTCTTCCTTTGTCTGTAAAACTGTTACCATACCCCAGATTCAAGAAAGAATTACAAACAATCTTGACCAATAACTGTATACATAAAGTAGAGGAATTCTTCGATATTAATTTTGCTGTTTAAAAGTTATGACAATGTATTGATTATTTTAGCATGTTATTAGAGTAATAATTTTGATGTTAGTAGTAGTTTATTTTGATGTTAGTAGTAGTTTATTTAGATTTGACGGATGTAATACATTTGATGTACTCATTTGTTACTACAATAAAGATTTATTTATATTTATATATTAAAAGAAGCAAACTTTTTGAAGGACATAATGTCTTCATATAAATATGTAGTGTGTAACTTTAATCATAAACACTTTGGTCCTGCATTTACGTAATGTTGCGATCATTTTGATTTTGCTTTTAGTTTTAAGGGTCTTTGAAGCAATTGTTAACAACTGTAAATAGTTAAGTGTTAATGTATCTTAAAATTCATTTTATTTCTCATCTTTTGTGTAATATTGTAAGTTGTATGTATCTTTTTTCCCCCTGGTTGAGTGGAAGACAAGGACAGGTAAAATAAAACGTTATTGTGTTGTATTGTAGGTAGAAACGAGAATAGTAAGAACCTGTTTAAACAAAAATTACCAAGTAAACGGAGTCTGGAGACTAGCTTCTAATGAAACAGTATATAAAGAAATAGAACCAGTGACAAGTACAATAAAAAAAAAAACGAATATCATTTTTGGGACATATTTTACGGACACCAGAAAATAGATTTAGCAGAAAAATAATAGAAAAATTATGGAAGAGTAAGAGTAAGAAAAATATAAGATGGATTACAGAGCTTAAGGAAGATATGGCAGAGATACGTATTACAGTAGAGGATTTAATATACAAGACAGACACACTCAAGATATTGAAAGACAAACACACTACACTACAGATGAAAATCAACAAACAGAGAATAGGAAGAATAGTTCCAGAAGCAGAAAGAAAATTGCGGTCAGAAAGGATGAAGAAGTACTGGGCTCACAAAAAGAAGAAAAACCTCAACCAGACTAAAGTGGTCCTATGAAGGCAAAAAAATAAAAAAAATAAAAAATTGTATTGTGTTAAATACAATAATAAAAACTTTTATGTAGATCATACCGTATGTGTTTCAGATATTTCAATAACTTTCCTGGAACGTCTCTGTTTGCTTATAAGAGTTAATAACACTAGAGTGTGTAATAGCAAAGCACTTAAAGCAAAAAAATATAACAAAGAGCCGAATGGAGTTAATAGGCCATATTAAAAAAATTATTGAGTTTTAGACCACACTTTCTTGAGAAATTTTGGTCAGCATATGTGAAGGAATAAGTGGGAAAACTAGAATATTAACGGAATGGATTTACAGCAAATTCCTCATGTCAACAATAGGCCTATTTCTTTATTTTTGTGAAAATATCTGGAGCCGCACATATTGCAGTCAAACAATTTTGAAGTTTACTTTGGAGGGAAAGAAATAAAAAATTTGAACTTTTTGGAACTTTTCCATCGGTTATAGGCTAAAAGCTATAATATTAAATTGTATTGGGTCAATCCATTAGAAATGAACCAAATTTAATAAAATTTGTTGCTCGACATTTTTTATTTTCCTAATTTTTTTACCAGTTATTTCCCAACTAAAGGTGAGTTCAAAACTAAGGTAAAATTTTTTTGGGGTTCATACTTTTTTTTTGGCGGCCATTTTAAGTTGGCTTTTTAACCATATTTCAGTCGAAAACATGTTTTGCACAAATGTATGTAACTCTGTTAATTTTATAGATAACAAGACAAAATAAACACCAAAATTATCAGAATGAAATGCTCTACATTTTTGTTTTAACACAATATTACCTAAGTAGTGAGGAAAGTGAAGAAAAAAATTCAAAACTAGAAATTGAAAATTGACTTAAAACGGGAGTTTTAGTGCCGCAAAATTATTAGAAGAAAGAAAGACTCGCCCTTAATTTTTTTTTCTGGTGTAGATCTACTATAGGACTACTCGCTGTAGAAGTTTAAAGCTTGAGAACTTTGCGGTTTTGTTTATACAATTTTTCAAAAATGCCCAAAACCGAATTTTGGCAATATTTGAAGTAGAATATCTCAAAAGGGACTGAGTGAAAAATTATGAAATTTATACAGATAACACCTCTTTATGATATAAAGATGTGATAAAAATTTGGTGACTGAGACTCAACTTGACCTGATTCATTTCTAATGGATTGACCCTATTGGAAGTTAACACAGTTAAGTTATATAACATAATCTATATTAATAAAAGGAAGTGTCTGTCTGTCTGTCCGCGATGCCCAGCGAAATCTACAGAATGCAGAGATCTGAAATGTTAAACATAGGTAGACTGAAGGGTCGGGAAATGCATCTCGAAGCCGGAATTTTAATTTTCGCTTTCGTTCGTGAGTTATGAGTGAAAAATGGGTAGAAAACGTGTATTTTTTTGCGTTTTCGAAGCATCAGTTTTCAGATACATTTCAATGTCAAATCAATTACAGTTGGCTTTGGCTATTTTTGTCGTACCTTGGACATAAAACTATCGCGATCGCTTGAATGTTGTAGCTCACGCTGGTCGATTCAATTGTTTATAATGTCAAGGCACGCAAACATATGAAATTTTAAACCTACACCGAAGAGGATTATTATTATTATTATTATTATTATTATTATTATTATTATTAGTAGTATTATTATTATAGGGATAATCAATATTAGCCTAAATATGGTCAAACGTTGTTCGATTTGGACGAAACTCACTATACAGGGGTTTTCTGGGCCAAGGAACTCGAATCTGAGGTCGCTTTTACCAGGTGACGCTATCTAATCGTGATACGTAGTCCACATGATTTAGGTGTTAATATAATGATTTAACTATTATGCTCTTAATTTTTAATTTTTGAAATAATTATCGCGGGCAAAGCCGCGGGCACATGCTAGTAATTATATAAGAGTTGAATTTTTACACAAAAATTTAACTTTTGGTATAGTTTACCTGAACTAGTTTCGGCGCCTTCGCAATCACTGTCAACAGCTATGCTTCAACTCATAGCATGAAGCATATGAAGTATAGCTGTTGACAATGGTTGCGAAGGCGCCGAAACTAGTTCAGGTAAACTATACCAAAAGTGAAGTTTTTGTGTAAAAATTCAATTCTTATATAATTATTATAAAAGCTATAAGTTTGCCAAATTTCATGTTTCTAGCTCATCTGGAAGTGAGTAAACATCAATGTTAATAAGTGGAAGATTAGACTGTCGTAGATGTGAATGACGTCACGGCTATCCAGCCAGTTTTTCCATACTTATGGGGCAGCTAGAAACACCTAATTTTGCACGATTACGGCTGTTGTATGTGCCAATATTCCTGCCAAATTTTACGATTCTAGTTGTCCCATAAGTGCGTAAAAAATTACCTACTGTGAGGAAAATATGCATTTACTTAAAATAAAAATCTAACTATCTAAGCTATAACCGGTGGAGATACGACAAAAAATCATAGAACCAATCTTGTAGATCTCTCAAAATCCGTTACTGCTGGTGCAATCAGTGGCGTACCAAGGCTACTTGGCGCCCGGGGTTAATTAGATGGTAGTCGCCCTCTAACACTAAAAGGTTCAAGGTTCAATGAGTTTAATTTAAACACAGTTTAATAAACACAATTATTTATTTTTTGAAAGTAGTATGTTACTTTAACACATTATAAAGAGAAAAATATGAATGAAATAAAACTGTATTATAAGGTTAGTTTGTTTAAAAAAAAATAATAAAGAGAAAAGAAGTTTCAGAGTCATAACAAAAATATTAAAATGTGCCTTCCTAGTCTTGATGGATGCAAACTTATTTATAATAGAGTTGAAGCCTATAGTAGCAGCCACTTCACGTTCAATTTATAAAATTCATAAATTATTTAGTCTTTCTATCGTCCGTACACCGTAAACTTTTCCTGTGTGCTCGACGCCCACGACCTATTTTGTATTGTCTATATATGGTTTAAAATGAAACGTTTATTTCATTTCTAAATAATATTACTGCAGTATTTAACAAAGTAATAAAGAATATTTGACCAATAAAACCGTATATTTTGCCTGAAAGAAATTATTTTTTCTTAAACTAAAAAAAAATGTCTTTTTCAATTTTGGCACCCCCCCCTTTACGGCGCCCGGTGCGGCCGCCCCGTTCGCACCCCCCTTGGTACGCCATTGTGTGCAATCATCGGTTTTTTATACGACTTACCGTTTAGCTACTAGGCCTATAAGCCTCCAAAGAAGGTCTGCACAGACCTTAAAGTTGCGTCCGCCATTTTGAACGTTATTTGGTAAGGGTAAAAATAAAAAATAGGAAATTTTTGGAATATTTCCGTTGGTTACAAACTATAAGCTATAAGAATGCCAAATTCCAAGTTTTTGGCTCATCTGGAAGTGGGCAAACAATTATGTGAATGAGTGAGTTAGCCACGCGGCTTTGTAGATTTGATATTTTTAAACCATTAATTGGTCATTACTCTGGTACTGGATAAACAATTTGGTACAAAATCAACAGCATTCGTCCTTTATATAATTTAAGGGTGTATACTAAGATTCATGAAAATCTGATAAAGCATAAAGACACAGAGACGGACATACTTTTTTCCCATCCACCAGGTATCTTAGAAAGTACTATACTGGCACTAAATAAATCAGTACAATTTCTTGGGGAATTTCAGTGTTTTGTCATTTTTTTCACCAGAGCCAATTGGATTTGTTAGGATCCATGTACACTGGAAATCAACAAAGTATCATGGCAGGCAATTCTAAACATTTTGGAGAGGAACATAAAAATACGTAGGCTATAATAATATATACAAGAATATAAGAATTTATAAGAAAATAAGGTATATTTACAAGACAAGAACAGAAGAAAGTAAATAAGCAGGATGCGCTACTTGAATGATCATTCCTTCCAAAGGTACTAAGTTAAATGTAGATCAAAACGTACCTGTCTCACAACTGTCGGTCGCTGTGGCTTAATGACCGACTCTGTTGTAAACTTTCTCAAGGTAGAGCCCCTCCCTGCAGGTCTCACATCAGTCGATGTCCGACTCCTCACCAGCCGAGGACTCGCATAAGGTCTAGGCACCAAAAGAGGCGCAGGAGTTTTCGCCGCAGCAGGGCCACCAAGCCGAGATACAGCTGCATAAGCCGGTCTCACTGAAGGAAGTGGTTTCACAGCCGGGGTAGCAGCTGTCGTACGGAGTCCGGCACGAGGAGAAGTGACAGACTTAGTGTTTGTGACAACAGCAGGCACAGGCTTGGTAACGGGCGGAGGCGCTACTGGAGGGGGTTTCTGAGGAATCGAGAGAAATCTCAACCCATCAGAGTCTTCCACACATTCTTCAAGATCTGTCTGGGACGCCTGGTGTACCATAACAGGGGCCGGCCTGGCGTCTTCCTCTATAAGGTCTCCCTCGGTCTGTTTAGCAGGTTCTGTCTCAGTAGCATTGTGACACACTTCTGGTTCCGGAGTTTCTAGAATCAAGCAGCCTACAGACGGCTCACTGCTTAGTTGTTTCTCTATCTCGACACCCAGCTCTGTGCTCGCTTCTGTCTGTGGTATAGTCGATGACTCCTCGCTCTTCTTATCAGCAATTTCCTCAGCAGTGCCAGTCACTGTCATGGGTCGTATCTGCAAAAAAGGCACACATGCATTTATTAGCTTGCATAACTACCATCCCTAACTATTAGTTCTGTCTGTCTGAAGAGTTTGGCTTCTGTACATCCAGAAAAACAGAGGGAAATTAGTTAATTTTGATATCTCAGCAGAAGACAACCTCATCACTAGTACATCCGTTCACCATCAGAGGGACAACACAACACCTGGCAGTCGAGATTAGCTGATGATGAGACGAAGGTCTTGAAATGTACACTGTGAGGTAAAATACCTTCCATGTGAAGCACTGATAAGCTGACAGTGTATTGTACCAAAACACACTCTCGTGTGCACAGCACGTTGTAGGTCGCTTTGGCAGCTGCAAGGAACTTCTTCACTGCCTGCTTATACTCTTGTGTACATCTCGATTACATCATAGAATTCTATCTCTATGTGGCTTTCCCATTTGATTATGATGGAACGTTAATCGTATTCAAATAATATTTTAAAACAAAATATTACACATAAAGAAATATATATAATTATACAAGTAAGAATCAGTTTGAAAAATTTTATGTCATAACCGGGATTTGAACACGGATCTTCGGCTTAACGCGCCGATGCTCTACCATTGAGCTACCATGACAACATGCCAGTACGACATCAAATTCCTCAACTGATTCAGAAGACAAGGCAGACCACGGGAGGTTTCTCCGTTGAGAACACGCATCCAATGGCGTCCTACATTTGTAGGTACTTTGAAGCCAAGTTATTATTTATATACTATTAATTAAGTGGAGGGAAAGGAAATAGACATTAAATCCATGTCTGGGATATTAATACAAGTAAGAATCAGCTTGAAAAATTTTATGTCATAACCGGGATTTGAACACGGATCTTCGGCTTAACGCGCCGATGCTCTACCATTGAGCTACCATGACAACATGCCAGTACGACATCAAATTCCTCAACTGATTCAGAAGACAAGGCAGACCACGGGAGGTTTCTCCGTTGAGAACACGCATCCAATGGCGTCCTACATTTGTAGGTACTTTGAAGCCAAGTTATTATTTATATACTATTAATTAAGTGGAGGGAAAGGAAATAGACATTAAATCCATGTCTGGGATATTAATACAAGTAAGAATCAGCTTGAAAAATTTTATGTCATAACCGGGATTTGAACACGGATCTTCGGCTTAACGCGCCGATGCTCTACCATTGAGCTACCATGACAACATGCCAGTACGACATCAAATTCCTCAACTGATTCAGAAGACAAGGCAGACCACGGGAGGTTTCTCCGTTGAGAACACGCATCCAATGGCGTCCTACATTTGTAGGTACTTTGAAGCCAAGTTATTATTTATATACTATTAATTAAGTGGAGGGAAAGGAAATAGACATTAAATCCATGTCTGGGATATTAATACAAGTAAGAATCAGCTTGAAAAATTTTATGTCATAACCGGGATTTGAACACGGATCTTCGGCTTAACGCGCCGATGCTCTACCATTGAGCTACCATGACAACATGCCAGTACGACATCAAATTCCTCAACTGATTCAGAAGACAAGGCAGACCACGGGAGGTTTCTCCGTTGAGAACACGCATCCAATGGCGTCCTACATTTGTAGGTACTTTGAAGCCAAGTTATTATTTATATACTATTAATTAAGTGGAGGGAAAGGAAATAGACATTAAATCCATGTCTGGGATATTAATACAAGTAAGAATCAGCTTGAAAAATGTTATGTCATAACCGGGATTTGAACACGGATCTTCGGCTTAACGCGCCGATGCTCTACCATTGAGCTACCATGACAACATGCCAGTACGACATCAAATTCCTCAACTGATTCAGAAGACAAGGCAGACCACGGGAGGTTTCTCCGTTGAGAACACGCATCCAATGGCGTCCTACATTTGTAGGTACTTTGAAACCAAGTTATTATTTATATACTATTAATTAAGTGGAGGGAAAGGAAATAGACATTAAATCCATGTCTGGGATATTAATACAAGTAAGAATCAGCTTGAAAAATTTTATGTCATAACCGGGATTTGAACACGGATCTTCAGCTTAACGCGCTTCAAGCTGATTCTTACTTGTATTAATATCCCAGACATGGATTTAATGTCTATTTCCTTTCCCTCCACTTAATATATAATTATTTTTAAAATGGAGGATTAGTATATTTTATTAATAGTTAATAATCTAATGAACAATATCACGCCAGAACGTTATGATTAAATCAAAATGGTGAACTGTTTTATGTGCAATGTATTTCAGTTTCAATGAGATATTTACGTAGGTGCTAGATGTTAAAAATAAGGGGTTACCCCCTCAAATAACTAGAAGGACCAGATTTCAGAATAGGAGTTTTGTAACCTATTTGCATTTCATGTAATCGGTAATAATCAGGGCCCGGATTCTGATGACCTAAAATTGTTTGAAAAATGCCCTATAAAATGACCCTAAATTTTAAAGAAAATGACTTAATAATTATAAAAAATGACCTAAAAACTGATATTTTATTTATAAAGAAGTTATTATTGTACACACAAAGTTATAGACCAGTTTGTACATAATAAATTGTTAAAACTGTAAATAACTGTAATGTTGTGAATATTATTTTCTCACGGAAATTTATACTGGCACCGAGGAGTCAAAATTCGGCATTTCCTTTTGCGGTCTGCCTGATTATATTGTTGTTTATTGAGGGTAAACAGTAGTTTGCACTCTCAAATCCAAGCAGGTACCAAGTCAATCTAATAATAATAGTAATATAATACAAAATTTTGGCGTTTCTTTGATTCTCACTTCCGATGAGACATGTCAACACTTTAACGCCGAATTTTTCCTTCTTGCATTCAACAAACAACACTTCAAAAACAGCACTGCTAGCGATGAAAAAAAATTTAATACACTATGTAAATACATGAAAATGACTAAATAAGGAAGCAAATGACATGAAAATGACAAAATAATGACCTAAAATTGAAATAAATGCCCTAAAAATATAAAATTTCAAAAAATGACCTAATAAAAATGCATTTCTACGATCTAGAGGCCATGATTAGGATTTATTCACAAGTTGGCAATGTATATGCAGCATCAACAAAAAGATGACATATCATTAGAATCCAGGCCCTGGTAATAATTCAAGTCCTGACATCTATGATCCAAGTTGTGAACTACTATACACATCATATGTTACATTTTGTCGTTCGTTTCTCAGCAATAAGTTAGCTCAGTGGATAGAAGTTGGACTAGAAATTTAAAGGTTTGAATCATGAAGCATCCAACAAAGGTTTAATATAGAACAAATACAGCCACTCTCAAGGGATGACGATGTGGACTGTGAGAGTGAAGTAACAATTAAACATCTCGATTCTCTTCTAAATTATTTAGACAGTACTCTCAATGACAATGACAAAATGCACAGTGTTACGTGTGTTCTGATATTCACAAGAAAAAAATGTGGCAAAAGAAACAAAAAGGTCTGTAAGGACTATTTCAAAGCATAAGTGGTTCCCCTCACATCCATTACATTGCTAAGTGTATCTTATATTTTGACAGTGCATTTATGTTTTGTCTTTTGGGAATTCCTTCAGAATAGAGTAGCCAGCAAACAGTGAGGTATGCTCAGCCAGTAGCGACCGTGCCCCTCCGAGCCATGGAGGAATGACTTTTGCAAGGGTAAAATTTCCCATCGCAGAAAAGATTCATTCAATGTGAGACATAATAAACCCCGTGCTACTCAGTATATTGCTCCTAAACTAACAAAACGGCGGAGCTTGGCTGGGGTGCAGCATAAATCTACCTTTTGCCAATGTTTGTAATATTGGCAATATTGTAGACTTGGTCCCACTCGGTACGGCCCAGCTGAGATGGCAGTCACCTTATTCTCAAGTTTAGCGGTCTTTTGTTTTTCAGTGTTTTGTTTTGACTGAGAATTTGTGTTACCCGTGGTCTCTGTCCCCTCCATTAAACCTGATAATTGAGAGTTGCCTAGCATTCGTCCAGTGGTCACTGAAGACTGTTACCTTGCCTGGAGAAGACTTCCTGATCTCCCACGCCAGGGAGGTGGGACGTTGCGGAGGCGGAGTGTTCTCGTACTCCCACTTGAGTTTGAACCACTCGATCAGGCTGTGGAAGTCTCGGGTGTAGTTCTCCAGTACCAGGATCACCTCCTGGACACACAGTACCATAATCATTAACGTTCAATATCAGTTGTGCATCTTCTCAAGGTTTTCATATTACCACATGTGTCTGTGGAAATGGGGTACATCTGCTTGTACTTTACCTTGCACTCGGAAACACTTTCATCTGTTTCGCAGGTCTGGTAGATCTCGTCAACTGCTCTCTGCAAGTTTCCAAACAGGAAGGCCCAGTACCTGGCTTGCAATTCTGTAACAAAAGATCATACTTCATAACCACAGTAGTCATGTAGCCGGTGATGATGATGTCACCAAAGACCCATACACCTTGGAAGAATTAAAAGAGGCAATATCCGCTAGGAAACTGCCTTTCACAATGTGAACTATTGAGAGTGACTGATGATTTCTTAAAGAGTTGCCAAAAATGTATGGACAACGGTGGTGGCCAGTTGCAGCCCCTCCTTTCATAATATTGGTAAGAAAAGCCTTGGGAAAAAATAGTTTTAGGTCGTGCACTAGGTTCCTCCCACCCAAGGCTAGTATATGAAAGGTTGCCTCGTTCCCGTAAGAGCTGTGGGGAGAGTCCTACACTGCTGTGTGACGTCACCCACAGCCCGCGCGAGAATTAAGCAGCTACATACAATGGTAATGATGGGAAGAAATAACACGAAAACACCATCGTTTTACCAACAATAGGCCCCTAATACATGTTTCCGATGTAAAGATAGAATGCATACGACCCTGCATATAAAGAGGATTTAACACAAATTAAAATAAATATTTAATACAGGTACAAATAAGAATAGTACAGCTTTACGAAGTTAGGAAAAAGTTTGTCTGACTGATAAAAAAAAGTAGTCTAGCAGATATAGCTCAGATCATGCTTGAAAGGTTTTTAATTTTATGATTACTTATTCCACGTAAATTAGTCTAATTTATGGAAGGAGACTTGAAAAGAATAGACTTTTGCATATTTTGCGATATTCGTCTTGACTTAGAAAAATAAATTTCTCAATTAGATTGTATATTTTCTATATTTATTTATTTTACATGAAATTAAGTTAAATTAAACATCTATAAGATGAACCAATACACTTCTGATTGCAATGTATTTGACACAATTTAATTACAGAGCGTGTAATCGTAGATACTAAACAATTATTAAAACCAAAGAAGAATAGAAGTTTTAAAAGTTAACAGCTTGGAATAATGCTTTCCAGAGACAAAAAACTGGAAGATTTAGCCAAATAAAATGTGCGCACGGAATGACTATTATATTATAAACTGGAAGATGTATATTATTATATTATAAAACTGGAAGATGTAGCCAAATAAAATATGCGCACGGAATAACAATTAATATATTACAAACCAGTCTGTGTACTGTTTGTAGAACATTTTGAAATAAACATTTACAAATGATTCAAAGTGATCACGTCATAAATGTTAACAGGTATATCTTTAAATGTATACCGACCGACAGCATTTAAATGGTCGAACAATCCAAGACTCAATACTGAGTAACTTAGTAATATTTTTCAAGTAAAAATGGATTTTAAGACGCGCTTATAAAAAATAATAATAAAACTTTGAATCAATATAAACACAGCACTTGTGCACAACACTTGAAACTATACTGCTGCCTGTGAACTAGTTTTTTGAAGATTTTTGAAAAGGGAGTGTCGCTTCACAATGTATATATATATTTTTTTTTACATCTGAAGGGTAAAACCAAATTTCTAACCTTTAACCCATCTTTTAGGGACGAGAATTTTTTAATAGAACATTTTTTGTCAAATATAGTGTAGGTGGTCAGCTCAACAAGGAAGATTTTCTGCCTGTCTGCTGGTGTCTATAAATAAAATGGACAGGCCCTTTAAGTTTCTATTGGAAATGTGAATGAATATAGATTTATTTACAGAAGGGTAAACTTGCCTCTGCGAGACAAAAAAAATCGTAGTATACTTCCCATTTTCTTAGTCATAACCAAACAGAGTTGTAAAAGTACCCCAATAAATTTAAAGAGAGATCCCTTGCCAGAGAAATGTAGGGTTTCTGTGTGTTTTCTTTATTTTGTGATCCACAGTATGTTTTACAGAAACCAGCCGCTTAAATATTTTAATTTGTTTCAAACGTCTCATTATATTTTGTTACAGCTTATTCATTTGAGGTCTGAGCACTCAGAAGTGGTCTCTCTATTAAGCCATAACCCCTGTAAGATCATATGTAGTATATCTTTACAGATACATGTATTATTGTAGTTAAAAATAAGTTTTATTCCCATCATTTCCATTGTGTGTAGCTGTTTAAATCCTGTGCAGGGCTACGGGCCACGTCACATTCGTCGTGCTCAACACGCATGCGCGTCGAACGAGACAACCTTCCATATACTAGCCTTGCCTCCCACCAACTCTCTAACGGGACCCGCCTGGGAAGGAGGGGTTTAGGGTGGGGAGTAATTTAAAACAGAAACAACTAGATGGCTCTCTGTTTGAATGCCATCTGTCATGGGAAAGGTGAAACTGGGAAAAAATTAAATAATTTATTTCTCCCTTATCCTTTCTTTCCCTACCTTTTCCACCCTCTTTCTCCCTTTCTCTTACCTCCTCCTCACCCTCCCACCTATTTGGGACACATTCCTAACAGTAAATTTTGGATTGACCAGGATTCGAACGCATGACCACTAGCACTGTAACCAGTAGCCTTAACCACTACACCACAAGCGACTGCTAAGCAATGAAGGGAAAATTGATCTACTTAAGTTTAGACAGCTTTAATACATGAGAAATAGTCACTTTCGTGCAAGGGTCATTTTTTTATAATTGTGAAATATTATGTTGGCTATGAAAGGAGCCGTTTTGATGTACTTTTAACATCGTGCAAGGGTCATTTTCGTAACATTTGTTTTTATTTTGTGTATTTTTAATATGATTCAATGGTTAATTTCATAACGCTGTGATTTTGTATATTTTCATATGGATATGAGGAAGGCTGTTCTATCTTTTGCCAAAGCCTTTAAGCATAGTTAAGGAAACTGTAGTGACTCTATGATAGCTACATCATAGAACATCTAAGCACGTCCACTTATCTATCCATAGATTTGCAAGTAGCCTTAAAAGTATTTTCCATAGGGGCATAATTCTATATAACAAAATTCCTGACCACATAAAAGCTTATCAGTCAAGCCTATTCAGAAAGTCAGTCAGAAAAATGCTCCTACATCATATGCCATACACCGTTGATGAATTCTTGAACCTGGAACTCCTAAATTAAATATGTTTATATCCTTAATTATATATGTTAATTAGGGAAAAATATATATTGCGACTCACCCGAGCCCCCCACTACTACCGCGTGGAAAGTAGGGGTTTTGGGTGGGGAGAAAAATAATTTATTTTTCCTTTCTTCTCTTCTTCTCTTTCTTTCCTCTCTTCTTCTCACCTCCTCGTCACCCTACCTATCTATCGGAACCCCTAGCGGTATAGCTAGGAGTCTTAACCCACTATGCCACGAACGACAGTTGAGCAGTGAAGAAAGAAAGATTTCATATATAGTTACTAAGAGTGACTTCATGCATTCGCGAGTGTCAACGCAAGAATAGCTTTTTCAAATTTTGAAATGTTTTGTTTGTTACGAAAAGAGTACTGTTGGTGCAAGGGAATTTTTCTGCATCAATTAAGCCATGTTTTATATCATAACACGGCGTTTTTAAAAATTGGGAAATATTATGTACATTTCTATTTTTTATATTATCAA
Organism: Ectobius pallidus; assembly: GCA_964059195.1. NCBI lineage: Eukaryota > Metazoa > Arthropoda > Insecta > Blattodea > Ectobiidae > Ectobius > Ectobius pallidus. The sequence continues at coordinate 1,828,166 of CAXKWD010000003.1, read as the reverse complement.
TTCGGTGTTTAAAGATCGTGAAATATGATGTTTGGTACAAGGGTATTTTTTTAATTGTTCGACATTTTCTATAATTCGTGAAATTTTTTTTTATTTTTATAATGGTAAGGAGTAACAAAGGCCTTCAAAGTCGGCATACCATTCAATTGGCTAAATACTACGGAAAATCCAGAATTCTGGCCAAATGGAGTTCTGGTAAAAAGATATCGTTTTTTTCGAGAAAAACGACAAGGAGAAGGATCCCTGGAATAATGTGTCTCAACACAAACCCAACTATCCGGTAACAAACATAAAAATGCTATTATGGAATGTGGAAGGACTTAAGAGTATATTAAACGCAACGCAGGAGAAATTCTGGGAAGAATACGATTTAGGAATTATAACAGAAACATTTATGACAGAACAAATAAGCATTCCAAAATTCTACAACCTACACGCACTAGCAAAATCAAAAGAAAGAGGAAGACCAGAAGGAGGAGTAACGTGTTTTTACAAAGATAACATAGGCAAGACTCTAGGAAAGGCTACGGAGGAAAACATGACCATCGTAAAGACTGATAGACTCACAACAGTAGGAATATACATAAATCCAACTCAAAAAACAGAAGACGCTATAGAACAGGTGGCGAAAGCGATATTCTTGGTAAAAGATGATGAAAACGTAATAATAGCAGGGGACCTGAACTGCAGGTTGGACAAACCCAACAATAAGACACGGCTAATATTAGAGCTCTTTCAAGAAGAAGGTTTCAACTTAGTAAATGAGAAAGAAAAAGTAACATATATAGCGCCAAATGGAGTCAGTACGATAGACTTAGTATTTTATAGAGGGAGAAACATGAAACTGTGCAGGCAAGAAGTACTATACTCTAGCAACGAAGCACCATTAAGAAAACACATACCGGTGGCAACGATATTCCAAATATCAAAGATGCAGACTGAGATCACAGGGAACGAGCAACCTGAGTTCACGAGAACAAGAAAACTAAATCATGATCTCTTAAATAGCGTCCTACTAGACTCAGCCACAAATCTAATAAACGAGGACGATATAGAAGGAGCACTAGGAAAAATAGAGGAATATTTAAGAGGAGCACAGGTTGATCAAAAGAAGAGAAAATCGAAAACGTGGTTCGATAGAGAGTGCTATCAACTGAGGTGGGAGGTGCTACATCAACTACACATAGCAAAACATAGTTGCACTCAGGAAGCACTACTGATATACTCAGAAATAAGAAGGAGATACAAAAGAACAATTAAGGAAAAGAAAAACAAATACATAGAAGAGCAGGCAAGGAAACAAGCAGAAAAAGCCCAGGGAAACCCTTTCGCCGCACAAAGGCAGATATCAAGAATATCGGCTGCTGGGATAGAAATTAACACGTGGGAGCAGCATTTTACGAGTCTTCTCAACAAAAACCAAATGGAAGAAGCATATCCTGCGAGCAAGACAGAAGAAACTATCACCATCCATCCAGTGACTGCTAAAGAAGTAACAGAAGCCATCAAACGCGCAAAGAACAAAAAAGCGACCGGACCAGACGGCATATTCAATGAAAACATAAAAGAAACAGCAGACACATTAGTGCCCTTTTGGACAAAACTATTCAATAAGTGTCTCGAAAATGCATACATACCAGAAAGCTGGAGGATGTCGACACTTAAAATATTGTACAAAGGAAGAGGAAGCATACAAGACCCCAACTCATATCGCGGAATAGCGCTAGAGAGCAACATATACAAAATTTTCTCTAACATACTGAATAGGAGACTAGTAGAAGAGACAGAGCTGTTCATACCCGAAGAACAATTTGGGTTCAGGAGGGGGAAAGGGACATTGCATGCAGCAAAGTGTTTAATACAAGAAATCGGAATCCACTTGAGATTGAACAAAGGCAAATATATGGCCGTCTTTGTCGATTACGAAAAAGCCTTTGACTCACTGAATAGACAGAAGCTACTGCAAAAGATAAGAGAAATGACAAGCCAAAAGAACGAAATGGAACAAATCATCAGCACAATTCTAGCCAACAATAAAATAGTGATAAACGATGGAATATGCACATCAAAACCTATAACACAAACAAATGGAGTTCAGCAGGGAGACCCGATGAGTCCGACGCTGTTTAACATTGCAACAGCTGATATTACCAGTATAACAGACGGATTGGATGTCACACTATTATTATATGCTGACGATATGGTCCTGGGGTCCAACAAGAAGAAAGACCTACAAACTGCAACAAATAGACTAGAGGACTGGGCAATGAAAAATGAATTCAAAATCAACAGGAAAAAAACGGTCATGATGATATATAGAAAAGGGGGTAAAATGGCAGCGGAAGACAAGATAACATTACAGGGAGAAGAGCTCCAAAGAGTCAACTACTTTCGGTATCTAGGGATCACATTCCAGACGACCGGAGTGTCATTTAAAATTCATGTCCGAGAAAGAACAGCTGCAGCCATAAAAGCAATCTTCACAATAATGGACTTACGAAGACTTTCACTAGACACAGCACTGGAACTATTCAAAGCCAAGATTATGCCAATAGTGACATACGGCATCGAACTGATATGGGAACACCTCAAAAAGGCTGAACTGCAAGCAATAGACTCGGTCAAAACAAGATTCTTAAAAATGACACTGGGCATATCAAAGACAACACCATCACGGCTAGCATACGAGCTGGCGAAGGAAACTTTCTTCATTGAAGATATAAAAAACAAAATGCTTCTTCCAAGTACACCGCAAGTAAATGAGCACATTCGACAGAGGGAGGGAAAAAGAAAGGAAATATTTGAAGAATTTTACACATCAGATGCCATGTTGAATAGAAGTTGGACGGGTCCCAACCAGGAACTAAGAAGTGCCATCACGCGCTTGGCTGTACACGGATTTCACCATAAGTTCTGTGAAAAAACATATTTCCATCAACCGAGTGACGACTGCGTGTGCAATTTGTGCCAGAATAGATGTGAAAGATATCACTTTGACAAATGCAAAAAGCGCACCAAGTCCTTAAGTGAATATAGCAAAGAGGAATAACATTCTTTGAAACCAAATCTATGCACTTTCGTGCGCGTTCCTACTATTATTATAATGGTAACTTAATTGCAATTATTAGAGCAAGCTGCGGTAGCGGCCGGCATGGGCCATAGCTGCGCGCGGAAGATGCGCGGTAGGCGGCGAGGGGAAGCGGCCGATGGAAAGGGGAGCAGGGTGAGTCGGAAACTATATCCTTGCCGTTAATTATAATATTATTATTTAGTTATAACGTAATTGACATGTAACTTTTAAATAAGAACTCTACACTGTAATGGAATCCACCTTAAATTTCTTCATTCTTGTGTTACTTTTAATTGTCGTAAGAATTGCTAGCCAATAAGCCTAGGATTAGTTTACTGACGAAGACCATAATTTCTGTATTGAAATTTTATGGTGAATAAATCTTATCTTATCTACAAACGTGCACCGCCATCAGGAACTGCAGTCAGTCCATTGGGTCTCCTGTATATCTCGTCATTTGTGTCACTGTAGGCCTAAGTCAGTAGCATGTGGTTTACACAATGGTACACAATGGTTGGAGTTTGTAAGCTTGGGCAATGAAAGCAAGATGATAATACAAATTGATTAATTTGAAAAATTCAAATGAAACCTTTAGGTACCTGATTTTTTATCTCGACCTGTAGAAGCTGACCGTACTCTTGATCCAGGTTTAGGAGATTCACAAGAGCGTTTGCTTAGACATGGGCAGTCTTCCTTCTTTCCTTCAATGGGAAGCCTTGGAGAAGTAGGTGGTTTCCGAGTCAACAACTTCCCTATAAAATAAACAAAACGATATACAATTTATTCGACTGTACAGTAGGCCTAAGTTTAAACATATCGGCATATTAATAGCCTGCAATCAATGTACCAATGTCTTATCTCACACTCTCTCACTCTATAATGTAATCTTTCCTTTACCTGAATCTGGCAAAGTTTGATCAACAGGCACATGAAAAGCAATCAAGTTCCTGGCCGCCCTTCCTTCTTCTTGCACCAACAGTCGCACTTCTTCCATTTCGATATCACTACTTAATATTTCTCCAAAACACGACGGAGAAAATGAAGGCTGGTATCAACAAAATGTGATACAAAAAATCCAATTTTTTACATGTCAATCTTCCAAATTGCGAAACTGACATTCTTCTGCCCAAAAATCTTCCACGCTATTTAAACATCTGGTGTCATTTCTGTAAGAACCGTCAAGAAGAGACAGGTCACAATATCTTATACACTCTTTTCCACCCACTGACAGCCCAATGTTGGAAGAATTATATAATATATTACCTGTAACTTACAACTTTATCACTGCCATCTGCCACTTTCGGATTCCCAGCTCCTTTTAGGTTAGGTAATAATCGATGTTTTATGATCGACATTGTCAATGTTTACTATCGACAAATCACGTAATCAAACGACTTGATCGATCTATCGACTACCTATCAACTATGGCCAATGGCTGTTGCGAAATTGCGCACCAAATTGAAATGGATTTTCAGCCAAGCTTTCTGCTTTATTGAACCAGAAAGAAAAAAAATTATATATATGTGTGTGTGTGTCTATGTATGTATGTATGTATGTATGTATACATATATATATATTAAATAAATTATATATATATAGATTAAATCAATTATATAAGTATATATATATATATATATATATATATATATATATATATATATATATATATATATATATATATATATATATAATGTATTAAATAAATTATATATATATCGATTAAATCAATTATATAAATATATATATTAAATAAATTATATATATATGGTCGGTACAACGCCAAAGTGAACTAAGCGCCAATTGTCAAAATATAGACTATTGGTAGTCCATGGTGCAGATTTTGATATCCTACGGTCTATAATAACGAACTAAGCGATACTACGATAGTAAAATCAGTTGAGAAAAAAGGAAATTTCGTTTTGATCAAGATTTTTTTACAACACTCAAACTTCAACTTCAGTTTTCTCAAAATATGGAGTTTGGCGCTTAGTTCACTTTGGCGTTGTACCGACCATATATATATATATGTATGTATGTATGTATGTATGTATGTATGTATGTATGCAGCTACCAAAGAAAATTTCAAGTTTTTGCTGTTTACTATTACATATTTTCCTGAAGTTGAGATCCTTATGTCAGATGCAGCATTGAGTATGTTTCTACACTTTTTCACGCACAGTGAACTGGTTTTTTACATAGGGGGACTACGAGAGATAATGAATGCATGACTAAATGGGAATTCAAACAATTTTGACGGAACAAAGTTTGCAGGAGTTTCTTGAGCCAGGGAACTCGAATTTGAGGTAGTTTTTCCTATTTAGCTGTTTAATTACTGGTAGTCTAGTTTATTAATAATTTGCATGAAAGTGTTAATAAATAATCTTATAACGTTTTAATTATTTTGCTCTTAAATAAATTATTTAAAAATATAGTGAATGAATTAATAATAGTGGGCGAAGCCGTGGGTGCCTGCTAGTATTTTGATGTTCATCTCGGACGAGTCGTGGTCATCATCCCACGACTTCGTCCCGGGTCTGGACCTGCCTTCGGGCAGAACACTCATCATCATCATCATCAGTCATGATATGAGTATTGCTGTGTTGAGTTATGTAACGTGTGTGTGTGTCTATAACTGGTCACTTCCACCGGGTTGTTGGCCCACTTAACTGTCAGTAATATTTTACTGTTTTGTTAGCGCTTGTAACTCGTGGCATCTCCTGTAAAAGGAAGCAAATAAGAGGAAAGATATAGCAATATAAGAATTGAGTCAATTTTTGTGACACTTACTTCACTTGAGTCCTCTATTTGGAGACTAGTTTCAGGAAGTTATTCCTCCCATATTCATTCCATTTTGACTGCAGCAGTCAAAATGGAATGAATATGGGAGGAATAACTTCCCAAAACTAGTCTCCAAATAGAGGACTCAAGTGAAGTAAGTGTCACAAAAATTGACTCAATTCTTATATTGCTATATTAGAAAAACTTCACTGTTACTAACTTCCTGTAATAATTAATATTTAAAGAGGAAAGATATTCACTTGGCGTAAGGGTTGAAATTTCAACTTCAACGCTTTTCAACTCATTACCAAATTTTGTCACATTTTTATACTATTAACAGTTTCTACAATACTGGCATAAACAGGTGGAGTTATGGAAAATGATAGACAATGAAGAGGCTCGTACCATCTCAAACTGCAAAATACTAAGTGGTGTACCCCACAAGCGAGTAGTCGAGTCGAAAGTTGAGCTGTATGAAATAATTATTAGTTTTTACTTGGTTGTATAAAATAAAATAAAGTATGCTTCCAGTGATACAATTTTTGGTTTTTTAAACACAGATTTGGAAGATATAGATACTGATATTGGGAAGAACACAGTGAAGTCATAATGTATATATTATGGTTTGTAACACACTTGAACTTCACGACATTTTGAAGTGTTTTGAAGTTCTTCGTTGGTGTGGAAGCACTGTCCTCCCAGATCTTTCTTCAGCTTCCAAAAAAGATAAAAGTCACTTGGCACGGGAATGAGTTTTTGAAATCCATCGTGACAAGGAATGAAATGTGGATTCATTACGACAATCCAGAATCAAAAGAACAATCCAAACAATGGATGCACATAAATGTCCTGAACAAACCCAAGATATGGCTTCCACATCAACGAACAATTTCAAAACACTTCAAAATGCCTTGAAGATCCTTCTCAATACGCTGGTGGCAAGCTTCTATGAAGAGGGTATTAGAAAGCTGGTACCACACTACAACAAATGTCTCAATCAGAGCGCAACTATGTAGCTAGAAGGTGTACCTTAATGTTCCAAATAAAACAGTTTTGATTTTCACTGTGGTTTTCATTTTATGCCCCATCGGAGGTTGAAATAAAATAGCCCTCATAATTCCACATATTCTTATAATGGACTAGCATGTGCCCGCGGCTTCGCCCGCGATAATTATTTAAAAAATTAAAAATTAAGAGCATAATGGTAAAATCATAATATTTATTAACTCGTAAATCACGTGGACTACATACCACGATTAGATAGCATCATCTGGTAAAAGCGACCTCAGATTAGAGTTTCTTGGCCCAGAAAACCTCTGTATAGTGAGATTCGTCCAAATAAAACAACGTTTGACCATATTTAGGGCTTACAACATTCAAGCGATCGCGAAAGTTTTATTTTCAAGGTGTGACAAAAATAGACAAAGCCAACTGTAATTGATATAACATTGAAATGTATAACTGAAAACTTATGTTTTGAAAACGCAAAATATGCACGTTTTTTGCCCGTTTTTCACTCATAACTCACGAACGAAAACTAAAATTAAAATTCCGGCTTCGCGGTGCATTTTCCGACCCTTCAGCCCACCTATGTTTAAAATTTCAGATCTCTGCGTTCAGTAGATTTCCCTGGACATCGAGGACAGTTCCTTTTATTAATATAGATAATATGAATTATAATGATACCTTCTCTAATTTGTCAAACATCCATTTAATTTAATCCAAACCCACCTATACCATTGGCAACAATATGTTCTGTGAATTTGTTTCGATAATTCTATGCAAAAAGGGATTAAGTATTTTCAAAAACATTTAATTTTTGGCATTTAGAATCAGAATTTTTCAAAATCCCTTCTTAGTGAGCACCTACATTATGAAACGAAGGTACTGTCAAAATTCCAAGTCTCTACCTGTTATAGTTTAGGCTCTACGTTGATTCCTGTCAGTCAGGACAAAGCCTTTTATATATATAGAGATAGTTGAAATTTCTTCCCTAACTCATATTAAAGCAGAACAATTTCAAGATAGAATGTTTATTTCCAATATGTATAGCAGTGTTGGATCCCCACAAGTACAGGGAGTTGAAACAAAACCAGTACAGAGTCTATCTCACAATATACTTAGTTTATATTTGAAATTGGATAAATTACATTAAATATAGATAGATATGCAATTAGAACTGAAATCAAATTCATAATACTATGTAAATGCTTCTCCCGTTTGCACAGGTACAGAGTATAAAACAAATTTACATCAGAGACATCAATGCTGCCGGATCCCTGTGCAGTCTCGACTTGCTTCATCTGATCTGGGTTTCCACTGTGAAGCTTATGTCCCACTATCCAATTTTTGGTCAAAATTTCTACAAACCATCAAATTGGATCGGGATCGCCATTACTCACAATTTCGTCCTATATTTTCCATTCAATTGTAAGGCATAGCAACTTTTATAATTCTCTATTAAAAAATATGAAATCAACAAATGAGCATCACTCTCGTAGAAACATGGCAGCTTCTTCCAAACAGCTGATTTCCTGCACTGCAATTGTGCAATCATTAACCAAGAAGATTAAGAAGGCAACAGAATCTTCTAGGCTTCCGGGTATCTGCCGTGTCATAATTAAGATGTCTACTGACATTTCGACCATCTTGCCGTGGTCTTTATCAAGGCTAACATGGCAAGATGGTCGAAATGTCAATAGGCATCTTAAATAGTTGAATAAAAATACTTTCCTTAACGCACTTTATTTACCTTAGTAAACTTCTGGAAGGCCGTTTCGCAGGTGGTGTTCCTGCATCATCAGCAGAGTGCCAATGACCGTCCAGAAGTTTACCAAGGTAAATAAAGTGTGTTAAGGAAAGTGTTATTATTCAACTATTTAAATCACAATGCTTAAGTCGGACACAAGAATGAATAGAAATCTTAAGTATGATGCGGCAGATACCCAGAAGCCTAGAGAATTCTACTGTCGACTAGGGCCGTGGAAGCCTGCTAAGGCAGACTTTGAATTTACAATAATACTATCTATAGTCATGACAACCGGCACAAACATTAAGGGGCTCTCAAAATTATGAGAGAGATTCAGTAGAAAATGTGGCCAGTGTATGTGTCTTTTGCTACTACATACCTAGTTATAAAATAAAATTTCGTTTTTACCACCTGTATCATAACTATTCTGTTCCCAACTAATGCAAAGCCTACAGCAATCATCAAGGTAACAGTGGATAGAATATTTAGTGACTCATGATTTATTTATTCCAAGTGGACTTAATAGCACACTCACTTTACGTTAAAACACATTGTTTAAAATCGGTTTATATATTTAATAAATAAGTTATGCTAAACTCATCACATGGAATTCACACTGCATGTGCCATCTCCATGAGAACAGTAATGTTTGCAGTGTACACAGCAGGCTTGGGAACAAAATCCTACACAGCTGATACCTTATTCATCGCTGTAGGCTTTGCGTTAGTCGAGGAAAGATCTTTATTGTATAAGCAACGTAAATACCGATGGTAATTTCAAAAAACTCTGGTCGGAACGTTCACAGTGGAGTGTAACAACATTTGAAAATGATGCGAGTTGACTACACACTAGTTTCTCCACTTACCAAATTTTTTTGGTAGAACATGTTTCGCATATGAACATATGCGAGAAAATAGTGTGTAGTCAACTCGCATCATTTTCAAACCGTTGGTAATGTTACTAACATACAGAACTTACTAAAATTCCTTACTGCAAATATAAGGTGCCAGCAAAATTCTACATGACCATCATTGATAACAATGGTAGAAAACATGATTTAAAAAATTAACCCTTCCCAAATGGGAAACAGATTTTAGAACAGAGACATCTGCCATATCTGAAGCGAACCAAAACAAGCAGGCTCAGTCATTAGTGACATCTAGCAGCTCATTGGTAAACTATATAAAAAAATAGCTGTGCTAAATATGAAATTAAGGACTTAGACTTCAATTTGCATCCATATTCCACTCACAAAGGGTAGGAACATATAAATAGGAAGAGCAGAAGCAGGCGAGACAGGTCGAGAAAATCCAGAGTCACGTCATTATACAAACACACAGAGATCCGGACAGCATTAACATAACAACTTGATAATGGAATGATAACAATCCAGACATGGAAAATGAAAGCTCTAAGCTACTCTTGCTCGCTATCGTACCACCTTATCACTGCTCTTTTGCAAGTTGTGTAGTGAAATGAAAACCATCCCGGACCAGATCTGGGACTGTTAAAACATCCTGAATTCAGGAATTTCACATGCTTTCATGGCCATCATAAGTCACAGCACAAACAAGATCGATGACACAAAATTTGTTTTGAATAAATCTTTCCCGGGTAGACAGCCAGGTTTGAAGATCAAGTGTCTCCGACGTTTCAGAGGCCCACGCTGCCTCCATCCTCAGGGATACTGAAGTGTCGAGTCTGTCATGCCGAGGTGGTATATATACAGATCGCGAGTTGCGAGGAGTCGACCAATCAGGCGCCAGTTCATTTTTCCATCGTCTTTTTTTCGGCCAATCGGCCGATTGGCCGAAAAAAAGACGATGGAAAAATGAACTGGCGCCTGATTGGTCGACTCCTCGCAACTCGCGATCTGTATATATACCACCTCGGCATGACAGACTCGACACTTCAGTATCCCTGAGGATGGAGGCAGCGTGGGCCTCTGAAACGTCGGAGACACTTGATCTTCAAACCTGGCTGTCTACCCGGGAAAGATTTATTCATACTCTTCGCCAGGAAAATCTAAAATCTTACAAAATTTGTTTTATCTTTATTGCTGATATATTTTGTCGCTACTAGAGGGTTGGGTCTAGTATCTTTATGTTCACGGAAGAAGTCCATATATCTTATACACAAGGAAGAACACTTTCATAATCATGCTTTACGCTTTGGTTTGGTGTCTGTTAACTTTGTAATGGCTTGTTGGTTTTCTCGTAAAAAAGAAAACCTTCCATAATGGCAAAATATCATCTTCAAAAGTAAAAAAAAACTCTAGAAATAAATTATGGGAAATAATTGTGCTGTTGTAGTTAGGCCTAACTGGGAAACTCGTGAAACCGCAACATCGTCACCAGCTGGTACAAGAAAGAAGTGTGGCAGTTGGACATAGCTGACGATGATAAGGAGATCTCTCGAAAACTGGTTACTAGTAAGAAGGTAGTGAGTATTCTCCAGTATATTATGTTTTAATATTGTTCCACTTCACTGTGTCTTGCCATTCCAAGGAAATGTAATCTAAATGATATAATATTGAATTGGGTCTAGCACGTACACTTCACTTTTTTGTAAAAATACCGGAACTAGTTTCGAAGAACATCGTCATTCATAATCATCAGATTAACACCAACTGCCGGCTGGACGTTTGTGTTGCCCTCTTGGGGAAGTTTGCTGCATTTGGCGATGAGACATTCATCTGTTGGGATGTCAAAGTTCATCAGATGTTCTTTATGTTTATGGATGAATATCCTCTCCCTTCGAAGGCTACAAAGAACTTTCGGTTTGGAAGAGGATATTCATCCATAAACATAAAGAACATCTCATGAACTTCGACATCCCAACAAATGAATGTCTCATCGACAAATGCAGTAAACTTCCCCGAGAGGGCAACACAAACGTCCAGCCAGCAGTTGGTGTTAATCTGATGATTATGAATGACGATGGTCTTCGAAACTAGTTCAGGTATTTCTACAAAAAGTGAAGTCTACGTGCTACACCCAACTCAATATTATATCATTTATAATATAGCTTCACTGTGTAAACTTCCAATATATGTTTGAACAAATGTAATCTGTTTAAGTGTTTAGAATCAGCAGAGTGGATCTCGTGTGCTGTTTAAATTAGTTCAATTATTCTTTTGCTTTGGCCTATAATGCACGCACAATACTTAGTATGTTAGTGCAAGTTCTGAACAGCTCAACAGTCAAAGTGCCAACAGGTTATGCTTCAACCAACCTGTTGACATTTCAACTGTTCACTACTCTAACACCCACATAGACTAAAAACCGTAACAAAACCCCCAAGCTAGATCCAGTCCTCCCAGCATGCAAGCTATACAAGTGCCCACCGTTGTTTCTTTATGCAAGAACACAAACAAGTTTTCACTCACTTACACAACTTGTGAGCTATGTCTGTGGTACATTATCAAAATGACTTGTATCAAAATGTACAAAGATTCTAGTCATCTTCATGGGGGAGAGGGAGGGGGGGGGGGTACATTGCACATTATATACACTTCCAGCATATGTACATCCACCAATCGGCAAACAACATAGTGAAAACTTTTGTACAAATCGTTATATATAACTTGATGTACATTCAAACAATAAGGCATAAAAAGTGTAAGCATGTCTGAATATTTACAATATGGTACACGACTGATTGTCACACGACTGCACACGACAGTTAGTCCACTCCGGCGAACCCTTGCGATCCCTCGATGGCCTTGATCAGCTTATCACGCAGCTGCTGGTAACTTTCGTAAGGAGGTAGGTCCAATCTGTTGAAACTGTCAACACAAAGCGATAATCATCATTGTTAAGTCCCTGCATTTTGTTGCTCAAATACTGGCTGTTAAGATTTCTTCCTGTTAGCCAGAATACATTATGTATATCTTACAGGTACAGCTGGGAACTCGGTAAACCTAGCTTTAGTTCACAGTATCTAAAAGCACTGGATAAAGTTGAAATAAAATATACATTTCTAGTTTTACTCAATTAGTCTTAGGTTTCCCCATCTCTATTTGTAAAGATGAATTTCAAACAAACAACACTTTCAATGAGATTAAACACATTATCTTCAAGACCACTCTACTTCATTAAATTGACTACTTACTAGTACTACTTCATTAAACTGACTACTTACTAGTACTACTTACTTGTAAGTAGTCAATTTAATGAAGTAGAGAGTGCTCTTGAAGATAATGTGTTTAATATTATTTCACTTCATTGTGTCTTCCCATTCTAAGTGAATTTAACTTTCAACAAGGTTTATTACTATTAATGGAATTATAATCACTTCAAATGCTATGAATGGCACTTGGAATCACCCAAACCAAATCTAACCTAACCATACTGCGCATGTCCACACCCAAGCCAGCTTTACCCAGAGGCATGCGGGTAGGCCAAGATTCACCTGGATAAAGCCCAAAGTGAAAGAAATTTTGTTTATAATTCTTGCTTCACCCAAACCGATTGGGTAGAGCGCACATTACAAGATACAGCTAGGTTTATCCAGTTTTCCAGCTCTACCCATGACATATACCATGTGTTTATAAAGTGCCGATCCATTTTATGAAATAATGTGAATACTCAATCTGTCTTATCTTTTTCATTTACAGGACGTCATGATGTGGAGAATTCAGGAAAGAGTAGCCACTGTTAGTGTGTGTGAATGAATTCAAGGGAAGAAGAATTCACATTAAATTCGGGAAGTAAATTAACAGTCCTCATGCATCCACTCGTCATGTCAGTCTGGGGTCATGAACCATCCAACCTTCATGAAAATAAACACTATTGTTTGTATAATTTGTTTAATTGTTTGACTGCATTTCCAAAACTCTTTGATACAGTGTATGAAAATAGGACATTTGCTAAAGGTTTTTTCCCTCCCTAAATATTTATTAAACCACAAAGGTATATAAATCTGTCCAACTGGAATGAAAAGATCTTTTGAATGTTACCTCGCTCTAATTATCGATGCCAATTGCCTTTAAAAATGGCACATCTTAAGCCATTGGATTTTTTGCTAAATACTTTGTTAAATTCAAGGTAGTATACAACCAAATTGGCTTACTTCAGATAACAAATGCTGCTACAATGATTACTCCAGCTATGATGGAAAATGTTTTTCAAAGAACAGGGGAAGAATGGGAGCAGTAAAACAGGATGGTGAATGAATTGGGACTAAACAAACACAAGGTGATATCACCAATTAGCGAGGGGATTACTAAGGTGATAAGGAAAGGCATCAGACTGAAAATGAAGTCGCTACAGCTGAAAACTTAATAGAATCGGTATTCTCATCCTGTCTACGATATCTTAGAGCCTTTTCACGCTGGGTCACTTGTGACGATCACCGCATAGTCACTTTTATTATGATTGCCAACAATGCAAGTTGTATATAAATTAATCAGCTGTATAATCGAGCTCAGCGAAACTGGTTATCCAGCCATGAATTTAGATTTGATTAATACTGAAGATTTTATAAGTGAAATGGAATGTCGATCTGCCATTTGGGATGTCAAAAATGATTACAAATTCTTGTGTTTTGTCCATTTTGTAGTGATGTGGTATGGCAATGTTAATTACAAGATAGTGAGTGCCAGTGAAAAAATCCCTTTAGGCAGGCCTACAGGCGGAGGTAGATTTTGAAGTGCTTTTGGTTTAATTTATTGTCGCTGCATAGCACTCTTCTTCTTTAGCCTTGGCATGGTAAACCTGCAGTAATAAGAACTGAATTCGGTATAGAGGAAGAGCCTACAATCATTTGTTTTGACAACAAGAATAGGATATAATATTCTGGGAGGCCGTGCTCAAGATCAGCAATGAATAAAATTAGCAAAGCCGCTAAACAAGACAAAATTATGATATTATAATAATTCTTTTAAGTGTTATTATTTTCAAACATTAAAATCTCGCGTCATATGAGAGCTATCAAGAAACTATTTATTGATTTGTAGAGTACTCATCAAGAGCTTTTCAACGATACCCCACAAGACGTAGTTTCAAAAGTTTCGAATTTTCATCCCCCACTCCCACCCCCACCCTCACTCGAACCCCCGAATCGTTGGTGTCACTGTGAACTCCATAGGGAGTACTCTAATTTATTCAAACAAAGTTTCCCTCTATACTTCATAGGGGCCAAGATAAAAATGTTTTAAAATTTCAACCCCCTCCCCCGACCACCCCCTTGGGCCAATTTTGCTCATTAACGAACTTGTCCGAACTATTGGGCCTAGAAATAACATATTAAAATTTGGTTCAAATATCTTCAAAATTACGGCCGCTAGCGTGTAAAGATATATATATAAATATCACAATTTTTTTTTTTTGAACGGGCGGTGGTTTCGTACTTAGGGGAGCATGAAACGTAAAGATATGAAAGAATTTTTCGAAAATCATGAAGTGGTATCCATTGCAATAGGTAGATTTTTCTTCGAAATCTACCTAAAAAGCTATATGCTCTAAATGAACCATTAAGATTACAAATTGTTTTATCATTTAGCTACTATTGGCAATACTAGCGGTGACCGTCACAAGTGACCCAGTGTGAAAAGGCCCTTAGTCTATAACAGTTTACGACTACCTAACTTACCACGTATGGGCTCGAGGGTAGTTTTCAGGCAGGCCCCACTTCTCTATGGTGAACAGCTGTGGACCGTTGCTGCCGTACAGTTCCTTAAAACCGTTCATAGGAACACGAGATGTGCCAGTAACAAACTGTAGCAGTCTGGCTCGCATCTCGTTATTGAAGGACAGGACAACCTAAACACAAACACATCACGCGTTACTCTACATCTGTACACATTCCTGAGGAGGGGAACAACAAGTATTGAAACATTGATAACTTCAGTTGAACTCTGAGTTGCATTTAGCAAATACTTACATAAATAAGGGCCATGTAATAACTAAAATACCAAAATGAATAAAACATACTGGCTTCCATTGTTATATGTGTGACTGTAAGCAAGAGTCAAGCTGCGACACTTTTCATTATACAGTGTGTCCCACGCAAGAGTTGGCCAATGACGCGGGTTCCTGCGGCGCGGCGGGCACAGCTCCAACTCCCGAGCGATCGGGTGAAATACGGTATCTACGCTAATGAAGCCGCGATCGGTGTTACGATTTAGGTTCTCACATTTACAGTTAAAATTACAATGAAAATAAACACGTACTTCATCACAAGAGATGTTGGAAATGTTCTCCTCTTGCATCCACACAACACTGACACCTTTTTAGGAAATTTTCTTTCACACGCATAAGTTCAGCTTCCGAGACAGAGTTCATTTCTCTTGTGATAGGCCTATGTCTTTAAGTTCTTCTAACAGTATGTGAATATTATTTATGGAGAAACTTGAAAAATAAAGTGTATAGGTCAACTTCCCGTACATTACAAAGGAAACGGGTGAAATATCTACACTAATAAAGCCCGCTGATGGTGTAATGGTTCAGGTTCTCACAAAGAAAAACACATGTGATTTATCTGCCAATACTGATTAAAAAAAAGCATTCTAGCACGTTCTTATATCAGTTACCTCATTTTATTTTGATACAATTCGTGGATTTAAAAAAGACGAGTTCTCTCCCAACTAAAGTACGGTGTTTCTATGTCGGAAGCTGAATTTATGCGCGTGAAAGAAAATTTCTTAAAAAGGTTCCAGTGTTGTGTGGATGCAAGAGGGGGACATTTCCAACATCTCTTATGAAGAGGTACGTGGTTATTTTCATTGTAATTCCAACTGTAAATGTGAGAACCTGAATCATAACGCCATTAGCGGATTTATTAGCGTAGATATTTCACCCGCTCGGGAGTTAGAGCTGTAGTCGGCGCAATGCAGAAACCCGCATGATTGGCCAACTCTTGCGTGGGACACACTGTAGAAATCAGCTGTTTTATTTTTAGATTAAACTCCATGCTACTACTAATAAAATCAGGTAAACTGATATAACCAAGTGCCAGTATTTTTTTTTTTTAAATCAGTGATACATACAATTATGATAGGCCCATGCATAAAAGTTATTTTTGTAATAGATCTCAGAGTTAAACTCTAAAAACAAAATGTGCTGGCAATAATACTAATGATGCAATAGACCTACGATTCGCTGATATCTCTGTTTCAATTTAAAGCAGCCTTAAAGGTTATGAATGAATAATAAGCATATGAAATCTATCTGTCAGGAATTATATTAGGTATATTGCTGCACAGGAACGAATAAGAAAAATACTCACAGTAAAATATAGTCTAATCTAAATATCGGTAGTCTACATAACCATAGAATACACATTATAATATCAATATTCAACGGCTAGTTGTTATAAATCGTTTATTTAAATTATTATTTAGCCACACTGACATCATTATGAAGAAACAAATCAATCAAGGTTGCTAACAATATGAATAAACGATTGGCAATTTGTTAAGTTTTTTAATACATTGTGGGCCTTGAAAGAATATTGATTACAAAATTAATATTGATATAGTCGTTACTTCGGTACCGGTCAACCAATTTGGCCCTAATTCAATAGGCTTGTACCCAAGAGCGTCATAAATTCGTATACCAAGTTTCAAGAAAATCCGATAAAGCGAATTTGAGTTATCCACGCCTTAGTGATATATTACCATAAAAAGGCACTAAATTGGGCATTATTCCGGTACCGCCCAACCGATCTGGTCCAATATCAATAGACTTCTTCCAAGGGACATTATAAATTCGTATACCAAGTTTCATGAAAATCCGATAAAGCGTATTTGAGTTATTGCGCCTTTAAAATATACACTAAATTGGGTTTTACTCCGGTACCGGTGAACCGATTTGGTCCAATATCAATAGGGTTCTTCCCATGGACATTATAAACGTGTATACCAAGTTTCATTAAAATTCGACAAAGCTTATTTGAGTTATCGCGCGTACAGACACACGGACGGACGGACGGACAGACGGACAGACATTTTTCGTCCCCCACACAATCTCATAAAGTACCATACTGGCACTTAATAATGGGGGCTACAGCCATACTAAATAATGAACAAATAATCAAAGCAAAATTAAATGATGATGGGTGATATTACGGATCTGTTGGAAATGGAAGATATTGATCTTGATGTTGTGAAACTATAAAGATATTTCATTACGCTGGCATGAATACAAATACAAAAACAAATGAAGTTAGGTGTGACAAAAATATACAATAAAAGCAAGGTGATGGGCAGCTATGATTGCATTTACAGTGAACGCCGCTTAATGTAATTGCAGATAATGTTATCAATCGGATAATGTTATCACTTTTATGAAGTCCCATATGGATTAATACTGATATATTGAACAAATGCTGTTTATTGTGATCAAATATTCGGTTTATGTTATCACATTTTCCTTTCTACAACTTTATTTTAAGTACTGTAGGCTACATCATTTAAATTTGATTTTTAAGGGTTTCGTTTCTAACTCAACTGTACTGGAGGTAGCAATTCTGTTCCCAGCTCACAGGATGACCAGTTCGAGGGGGTGGCAATGTCTAACTTTCTCCTTTAAGCAAAAAAACATGTTTCACTCCTCAGTTTAGCTTTTCATTTGTGAAGATAACAGTATTGACATACAGTGATGGTTAGTGTAAAATGAAAAGACTTGAACAGACAGGCATTAGATGTTTTGGTATGTGGGGTTCATCACAGGTCAGTAAAATTCCCCCCACCAAAAAAAAAAACCTGTGAGTATGAAATATCAGTTAATGGACTCCAAAGGGAAAACAGAAAAAATTTAAAACTTGTTATTGATTACAAAAATAGGTGCTTATAGTCTAATACTGTATTTTGAGTGGTTCAATGGTTCACAGTTACATATTATCTTCTGAGTATGAATAAACAGCTTTTAATTCTGCTTTGTAATGTATTATCTTATGTATGGACAAATAACCCTCAATCAATTCTTCCGGCTACTGTTATCAATTGGTTAATATTATCAGATTAGTGAGCGTGCACTATAATTGTTACTGACCCTCCAGAACCACTGCACGGTGATGTGATTGGAGTGGTAGTCGCCCTTGTAAAGCGTGTTCTGCTTCCAGTCTTTGACGTCGATATTCTGAATTCCACACATGAGGAGCTCCAGCTCGTGTTCGTCGAATATCTTCACTAGAGTCAGAGGCACCAGGCCATTAAAGCCGTCCAGGAAAGCGTTCATCTGTTCTTGTACGCGAGACACAAACCGCCACTGGATAACCAGACTGAAAACAAATCATCAATGGTAACAAAACACTCACTGGATGTAAATATTGAATTTGTATCAATCCGACAGTAACGTTATTTGATAGGTAATGTGTGTTGTTCACACAGCCAATGTCAAATACATTAAAAACAGAGACTTCATTATTTCATTGTCCAATCTTAAAATTATTACTACAAGATTATATTAATGCTATACTGTATAGAATGCATATTATTGTGATTACTGGTACTTTTTTAATCTGTACCCACAATGCACTTTGCAAACACTTTTGGTAGATGTACCAGTGAATATTATGTTCTCAATTACAAGTATTGGGTATATTTTAAATTACATGAAAACCATTACATAATTTTCTTTTGTCCATTTTTAACGGATTACCATCCTTATATTTTATTTTGTCACCCAGACAGGCTTGAACTTCTGTTGTTGTGTGTATGTTGAATATCCTACAAGGAACAATCAAAATGTTACAATGATAACTGCATAATACTTATGTTCACTACACTTTGGTCCCTGCTCAGAAATTGCTAATAAAATGTAATTTAAGAGATTGCAAGACAAACAATTATTATAAATATATATTGGTGTATGAAGAAATCGCACCTCATCGCCCACTCCAAAGATAACACAATGGTATTAGGCTATGATTTTTTTTTTTTAAATTTAAAGCCAAGAAAGATGAGTAAAACGGCAGACCTGGGAACAATCAGAGGAGAAATTTTATCCGGGAGACAGAAAGATAAATCAGGGTACAGTCCCCAGGAAATGGGGACTTCTGGTAACCATACCTTATGGACAATGACCTCATTTCCAAATTCATACAGTGTGGAGGACATCTGGTGGACAGAGAAGCAAACTCAACAGTAGATCTCAGCTGAAGGAGGCAAAGAAAATCCTTTGAAACATATGCTCCAATTTAAAAAGTTACATGAAGTTGAATGGCTCACCTAATATACTCGTCCTTGTTCTCATTGGTGAGTGGTATGTTTGCACCGTCGGGCTTCAGTTCTCGCTGAGAGAAGTGTCCGAAGCTCTCCTCGTCCACACAGAATGTGAGCTCGAGCTCAGAGGGGTCGTTCTCCTTGATCCACAGCAACGAGTTGTAATACTCGGAATCGACACTCTCCATGTCTTTCAGGTCGATGGTCTTGCCCAGCATCATCTTGTAAAATGGACGGATGAAGAAAGCTGCAATAAACACATCTATGTAATAAGATGCTCAGCCAAAGCTAGGGCATGCAGAGATAGAAAGATAAATTTATGAAGCTGTTCAACTTTCATACCTTGCTTAAGAATATAAAATAAATAAATAATCTTTATTGTCTTTCGACCTTAATTACAAGGTATTAGACATAACTATAGATAACTTGTGGATTTGCAGTGTACCAATGAAAGGGTTTTTTCAGAAGTAATTTAAGTTATAAATACATTTATGAATTAGATATTTTTTTAGTTGTAATTTGAATCCCTTATTAGTGCTAATTTCTTTAAGGTTGCTGGGTAGTTTATTATAGAAAAATTCACCTGCTACATATGGGTCTTTATTAACAGATTTCTTGTTAAAAACAACGCGATGGAAATTCCCTCTTTGTCTAGTTACATGGTTCTGTAAGTTCTTATTTCTCTTATTTAGTGATTGTGCTATTACCATTAATATGACTTTGTATATATAAATAGCTGCTGCAGTTAGAATTTCTTCTTTTTGGAAGGTGTCTTTGCAAGATTCTTTCAGCCCTAAATTGTATATTGTTCTAATGCAGCGTTTTGGTAGGATGAAAATTCTGTTGAGGTTTGTCTTTGTAGTTGCCCCCCATAACTCGATCCCATATGTTAGTTGGGGATATACTAGGCCATAGTACATCATCTTTAAAGTTTCCATGAGGATAGGTGGGTAATTAAGTATATTAATTTAGATATCTTGTTGCATATGTGGTCAATATGATTTGTCCAACTCAGGTGTTTGTCTACCACTATTCCCAGGAATAAGTGGCTATCACATTCTTCTACTGTATTTTCTTCAAAATTTACTACGAAGATTTGAAAGGTAGCTGACTCCCTTTTTTAAACAAATGTGGATTATTCTCTATTGTATAAAAAATTAGTTTTAAACAAATGGTCATATATATGCCACCATTACCAAGAATTCCATATTTGATTATCAATTCTACTAAAGCTAAATATACTGTCTGCATGAAGGAATAGTTTTATGTGGTTTATTACCATCGAGTAGTTTGCCGTGGTACACCGCCATCCCAGCAATCCGTCCGATGAACTTGAAGTAGTTGAGATGCTCCTCGTTGCACAGACCAGAGAAAGGATTGATCTGAAGCGTATAGTTGTCCCTGGAACAAATTAAGTGACATGAAATTAAGGACTTCGGCCATTTGCTAATGATGGAAAACAACATTTCCTGAAACTAGTAATAAAAGAACTATTGTAAGTGAAATAATTCATATTATTTATATTTCATGAACCTGTATACGTAATATATAACATCTGTGGCTTGGTTCTAAAAGGGCCAATGTCAGTTTCTTGCAAAAATGAGATCTATGCATTATTGAGCTCGGCTAGTCTGTATCTTTCGTATACTTGTTTGAATTTTAATGTTGAGCGCTTTACTTCCCGAGCTTAACTGGGTATGTGTGCAAAATTTTGTGCAAATTCTAACTTGTCCATTGGATAATTTACCCATACATATCTAGCGAGTTTAAAGAAACCACATGCCCCCCAATCTTGCCATCTGCCTATGGTAGATGACGCAGCGTTCGGATGGTAGATGACGCAGCGTTAGGGTGGTAGGCCAAGTCCCTCCAGGGATGTAGCGCTACAGAGTTTAGTTAGAAACAAGGTAAAAATATCTAAAGAATTTCAAGTAACATTTGCATTATTCAAGACGGACGGAAGTGAAATGAATGGAAGGTTGTTGATATTTTCAGATGATCAAGTTATTATTGCACTCCAAGCAACCCAGGCCTTACAAGATACGAGAGAGATTACCTTTGGATCACATACATACTTTTTGACCAAACAAGGACATAGAGGGCCTCCCGGATGAGTGATCAGCCCAATGCCAGGGCCACCTCTGAGACAACATGAACACACAACAGCATACACTGGACAGGATTTACAGTATAATCATGTGTTGTTGTTGTTTAAACCACCTTTTCTTTACATTGATATTGCATGACAGAAAATTGAGTTTTATTTTAATTCTTAATACAGCAAAACATCACTTAATGTACGCTTATTAGGAAGCTTGAATGAAATTGAAAACATTAAATCTGATTAATGAATATTTAACAATACCAGCACTTGTCTCAAAACTAATTTCTGCTTAGAAGGCACGAGACCGAGGCAAGAAGCTTAAAACAACCTTCATTCTGCATTTAATGAGTTCAACAAATGAAAACAGATTCTCTGTTGTTATTGAGTAGACTAATAGCATTAATAATCATTTATAATTTGATGCCTGTACATAAAACTTGCTTTTGAGATAAATGACTTTGAAACCTTTATAGAAGTAACAATTTTTACTGAGAACTTCCGACATTGGCCTCTAAGGTTTCTGTATTATGTCTATTAATAGCAACAGGCATTGACACTTTTAGTATACGAAAGATAAAGACTAGCCGAGCTCAATAATACATAGATCTCATTTTTGCAAGAAATTGACAGTGGCCCTTTTAGAACCAAGCCACAGATTTAGTCTCTTGTTTTCAAGTTAATGGTAAGACTTAAACAGTTAATCAGCCTTAAATAAAATGAAAAATACTTTTCTTTGAACAACAAAAAAATCAGTCAGCCCTACTGTAAATCAATTCAAGTACTTAGGCTCAGTTATGAGTGTGGACTTACATGGCTGAGTATTCAAAGAGACCGTAGTACGGGTTGAACATTTCCTTGGACAGCAAAAAGAACCACTCTCGTGCCAATCCTCCGTAGTCGAGACCAACCTCTCCCTCGAACTCCACCCAGAGCTTTGTCTTGAGCAGCTCCATGCGATTCACACTGCTGATGATGCGGTATGAGTCCTCCAGAATGTTCTGTCTGCGCACCTTGATCTCAAACTTGTTGGGAACGTTGTTCTGCAACCACAAGAAATGAACATTACCTTCAAATTCTGATCTTATAAGTAGGGTTACCAGATATCTGGAAAATCCCAGACAAGTCCTACATTTTAATCTTAGTACTGGTGTCCAGGAGGATTTCTGAAAATTCTGGAATGTAAACATTCACTGGTTTCGAATGGATTAGCAACTCGGGAAAGATTAGAAAAATATTTGTGGATCATAGTAAAAGTGATGACCGCCTGCGTGGTCTCGTGGTTAGCGTCACTGGCTACAGATTTGTAGGCCACGGTCCGATCCCTGGTCCCTCCTCGGATTTCTCTGAGGTATGGAGGTCTGGTAGGGGTGCACTCAGCCTTGTGATTGAAATTGAGGAGCCACTTGATAGAGAAGTAGCGGCTTCAGTCATGGAAACCACCATTAACGACCGTGGGTATTGACATGATGACCACATGCCCCCCAATCCTGCCATCTGCCTATAGGTAGATGATGCAGCGGTCAGGTGGTAGGCCTTGTCCCTTCAGGGATGTAGCACCACGGAGTTTAGTTTTAGTAACAGTCAAAGGAAGATGTTGCTGCAGTAGACAAAACTACACTCTTCCATTTGCAGTTTGGTTGATAATTATTTGTTCAGTTGTTCTAAGATGCCAAAGAGTTTACCGACATTAGTTTGGGAGTATAATTGTCAATATTTTACATCACCATAACATTGGAAAGGTACAGCATATTTATATCTTAAGAGTATACATTCGGATATTTAGAGTATTGCGGTAAAAATAATTAAGTTACCTGTACTTTATTTTTGTTTGAAGTGTTGGTTAAAAGATATGAATTCTTTAAAAGTGGGATTACTAAAATCTGGTTCACTGTGTTACCAGGGATGAATTATTAAGTACTAGAAAATACATTCTGTAGCAGAGAAACAAACTTACCGGCTTTCTCAACTGCGATTTTAAATATTCATATTTCCTCTTGTAGTCTCTAGAGTACGGCACTGCCTGTGAACATACGAATCAACACCATCAGCAAGTTCCAAGTGCAATATTGTTAAAACTTTCCGGGCTCTGTTGCCGTGGTCCATCGGATTGCTTTCCGGACGTTTCGCCCACAACTGCGGCAGGCATAATCAGCGGTGAGTTCTGCTTCGGAGTTTCCTCGCCGAGGAAACTCCGAATAACAATATGGACACCGGCCGTGAAAGCCTACATCATGTTATATCCAAGTGCAATGTTTATACAGAATACAAGTTGTGTTTTATTAGATCAACCACCATGGACTACACAAAATTCTCCACCGTCAGTCAACTCTTTGATCTCCAGTAATGTACATGTTCTTAATAATTAAAAAATGTACAAAATAGTACATTATCCAACGAGCCTGTAATGGCATTTATTAAGATACGATTATGTTTATGAAACGAGCAAAATGAGTTTCATAATTCTCATACGAGTATTTTAAAAACCATTATAGGCAAGTTGCATAAGACTGTTTTTGTTTGACCATAACTATTCTAAATGTTTAAATTTAGTCTCAAACAAATACCCGTGCTGTTCTTTGCATCGGCTGATTGCTGATTGTTGTAGTTCTTGTCTTCTGTCTGGCATTGGTCAAATCAAAGCTTCCTTTTGCTAGTTTTCTTCAAACCGACGGATTTTGTCAACACGAAATTAATTCATTTTAGTATGATATTTAAATTATTACGAACAGATCAAGATCATTCTGTGTTCGATAATAATAATCGATATAACATCAATGTCATAATGGGAAACAG
Organism: Ectobius pallidus; assembly: GCA_964059195.1. Lineage (NCBI taxonomy): Eukaryota > Metazoa > Arthropoda > Insecta > Blattodea > Ectobiidae > Ectobius > Ectobius pallidus. The sequence goes on along the minus strand of CAXKWD010000003.1, from coordinate 1,803,505 downwards.
TTTTGAAGTGAGTTTCATTATGATACTGTTACGTCACATGTAATAAGCGTATTATAGTCAGGTCGAACAACAATTTTATTTTACTTCTAAGGAACATTAATGCTTACCATAGTCATGTAGTTCCTAAAAAGTACATATTGGCAAAACAAAGAGAAATTTAAGCGTAAGGCAAAAAGAACACAAGAATAATATTAAATACCAACAAACAGAAAAATCTACAGTGGCTCATCATTTCTGGTCTACAGGTCATGAGGCAAAATCACTAATAACTTTTGACTTAACAGTTTGGGGAAAAGTATACACCAAAAAAACAAAGATACTTATAAATTCTGATATCCCTAAGAACAATGAATTTATTTTCAAATTCATACAACCTGGAGAACATCTGGTGGACAGACAAGGAATAGATCTCAGGAACCCTCGAAACGTATGTTATAGTCTGGTTTTTAATTAAAATAATTATGTGAAGTTGAACACTTTAAAGTTTTATATACGAGTGTTATTATTATTATTGTTATTTTTTTTATTATTTTTTTTAAACTTCCGATGGGACGTAAAATGTAAACCATAACGAAAATCAAAAATGTTTTATTTGGAACATTTAGATACACCTTTCAACTACTTCTCTACATAGTCGAGCTTCTGAATGAGATTTGTCATAGTGTGGTAACAACTTTCTAATACCCTCTTCATAGAAGCTTTCTGCCAGAGTATTGAGAAGGGTTGTCAAGGCATTTTGAAGTGTTTTGAAGTTCTTTGTTGGTGTGGAAGCGCTGTCCTCTCAGATCTTTCTTCAGCTGCCGAAAAAGATGAAAGTTACTCGGCACAGGAACGATTTTTTGAAATCCATCATGACAAGGGAAGAAATGTGGATTCGTTACAACAATCCAGAATCAAAAGAGCAATCGAAACAATGGATGCACAAAAATTTCCCAAACAAACGCAAGATCTGGCTTCCACACCAACGAAGAATTTCAAAACTTTTTAAAATGGTCTTTCATTTTACATCCCATCGGAAGTTAAAAAAAATAACCCTCTTATAACATGACACTGCACAATTAATTTAATCACAAGTTTTCAGTAACTATTTTAAGAACAAGTGAAATTAAATTATTTTCCCTTTAAAATTCATCAATGAAAATAACATAAAATGTCATACAACGTTCGACCATGATAAAGACGTTCACATGTTCACACAACTTGCTTATTTTGTTACCTTCATGCTTGCATGTTAACGGTCTTGAAATAGAAATACTTACTGGCCCAGCGATCTGTGGGTTGGACAGTCTCGGATCTTCCCACTGAGTAGTTCTGGTATCTGCAAAACAACAAATTGTTATACCATAAAAGTGATGAACACTTGATAAAAACACTTAGTTATGATAGTGGTTAAAAGATCGGTTAAATTATGGTATTGAGAACTTAGTGGAAAGTAGGACCACGCATTTTATCTTTTACTATGGAAATACAGTAAACAAAGTGTTATTTCAAAAGTTTGATTTGTTACTTCAACATTATTTTATTTTTCTGTGGACAGTTTAAAACACTGGTAGGGATAATCTACAAAACAAAACAACTGGAAAATCTAAAAGAAAGTCAAGACCATTTTCTTATTTCCTCTGCCCGTACCACAGGAAGCATTGCGTTCCACCCCGATATTCAAAGTTGAAAATATAACATAAATACACGTTTTGAGGTCCCATGGATCCAAAAATACTATTTTCAGAAACATGTATGTGAACAGCCTAGCTACAGAACGGAAAAGCGTATGAAAACAATATGTTGTATTTGGGTTAGGTATCTCCTAGGGATGTGACACGAAGATTGGTGACGACTTTATTTTAGTTTTAATGCCATTATACATGAAGATTTTGTTTAAATTTTTTAAATGAAATACTTATACCAAGAGCTAGAACATTTATTTCAAAAATCTATTTGCAAAACTTCTCTAAAGGGTAGCTATAAGTCCTACTGTTTGTAGAAACAACTAAATATTCGGTCTTGTGGCCAATATTCTATACCAGAATGTGAAGCGAAAAACTGATATTGTCCATGCTTAGGGTAAAGAAAGTTATCCAAGTGCAGTAATCAGATTTTATTTATTTGAGTTCCCTTGGACTCCCCTTTTTTTGGGGTATATTTCATACCCTCACACCCCCAGTAAATGCAAACTATCGCTGATAAACTTACTGTGGTCTATGAAGAATATTCTGCCGTCTGTGTGGACTCGTTCCTCCCACCCTTCTGGGAGCGTGCCCAGCTCGTCTTCAGGCCGTCTGTTAGGAGGTTGGTTTTGATTTGGCATAGGGCTAGCACGTCCAGTTCGAGGATCCACCCATGTCGTAGCTCTTTCGTTGTGGTCGATGAAGAAGACACGACCGTTGGGTGCCACCTGCATGGTCCATCCCTGTGGCAACCCCTCGGAGTTGACGCCCAGATTGCTCGGAGTCTGGGGCTCAGCTGGTGGGGACGGCTGCAACATCAAGTCATGAGTTATCTATACATCACAATCATTAAGTATCAATGTTACAAGATTAATTACCAGGGATAACTTTTTTTAATTTTTTTTTTTAATTTATTCTGCAGATTTACAATCTGTTCAAATATGAACATTCAGTAAATGGTATAAATGCAGGGTTGGAAAAAAACATGTTTTTTTAAAAAGAACAAAAAAAAACGTTTTTTTTGTTTAAAACGTTTTATATGTGAAAACAATATTGGTTGTTTTAAACGTTTTTTATGTTTACAACAATGTTGTTTGTTTAAAAGAAAGTTTAAACTGTTCATTTTGTTTAAATCAACCATTTTAATGTATAGGGCCTATTATATACATATACATATACACACACACACATATATATATATATATATATATATATATATATATATATATATATACACACAGTTGAAATGTTTAAAACATTTTAAACATTTTTTAGCATATGTTTATAACACTTTTTAATTGGGTGTTAAATTTAATTATGCAGATAATTTACATTTTGTCAATCCAATGACACCCTGTGCTAAGATGTTCAAGATTTATGAGTCGTAGACTTAATAGTATTTGAAAATACATTTTGTACCAGTAGTATTTGTTTATGATTTAATAGTTCATGATTAATAAAAAATAATACAAACTACTGTTTAATTACTGCCTTTACTGCTCAACTGATGATTGACTTTCACCATGCTTTATGTGAAAAGGTCGAAAGGAAGACCACAAAATAGATGGTAGGATGCAGCCAGAAAAAATTCAAATCAATTACTCGAAATCAGAAACTGGAAGCTGGCGACCAAGGATAGAGAAGTCTGGAGGAAAAGGATACAAAAGACACCACCTCACATGATTTTCTGGTATTCTGGCCCTAGTTTTTTTTGGTTTTCTGTTTACAACACTAACAGGGTGTCACTGACTTGACAAAATGTAAATTGTCTTCATAATTAAATATAACACGCAATTAAAAAATGATTTAAACATATGCTAAAAAAAACATGTTTAAAACAGATTGTTTAAAACGTTTTAAACAAACTTAAAAAAAAACACAAGCACTTGTTTTAAACATGTTTTAAACACTTGTTTTAAAAGTTTTGTTTTAAACATTCCAACCCTGTATAAATGGCACAGTAATGATGAGAGAGCTGTAAAATACAACTCTTTAAGGTAGGTCATTGAATGGGGCTAAAATTTTAACTGTATACATATGATGTAGCTGTGGACTTATACAGTGAGTCCCACGCAAGAGTTGGCCAATGACGCGGGTTTCTGCGTTGCGGCGGGCATAGCTCCAACTCCCGAGCGATCGGATGAAATATCTACGCAAATAAAGCCGCGATTGGTGTAATGATTCAGTTTCTCACATTTACAGTTGGAATTACAATGAAAATAACCACGTACCTCATCACAAGAGATGTTGGAAATGGTCTCCTCTTGCATCCACACAATACTGGCACCTTTATAGGAAAATTTCTTTCACGCGCATAAGTTCAGCTTCCGACATAGAGTTAATTTCTCTTGTGATACTGTCTTTAAGTTCTTCTAACAATAGCCTATGTGACTACTATTTATGGGGGAACTTAAAAATAAAGTGTATAGGTCGATTCCCGTACATTAGAAGAACTTAAAAGATAGTATCACAATGGAAATTAACTCTATCTCGGAAGCTGAGCTTACGCCCGTGAAAGAAAATTTCCTACAAAGGTGCCAGTGTTGTGTGGATGCAAGAGGAGGGCATTTCCAACATCTCTTATGATGAGGTACGTGGTTATTTTCATTGTAATTTTAACTATAAATGTGAGAACTTAAATCATTAAACCGATCGCGGCTTTATTTGCGTAGATATTTCACCCGATCGCTCGGGAGTTGGAGCTGTTCCCTCCGCGACGCAGAAACCCGCGTCATTGGCCAACTCTTGCGTGGGACTCACTGTATAAGAATTTTAATGAAGACACTGATTTGTTAAGAGAGATGCAGCTCCAAACTAGTTTTTGTTGATGTTCTCGATAGTTAAAATGCATTTTTCTTGCTGCAATGTAATAAAGCCAATGTCCCAGCATTTCTACATACTTATTTCTGGCGGTGCACAGGAGTGCTTTTTGGTCCAATACACTGTCAGCTTTTCACCCAAAACAAGAATCAATAGGTACTACAATCGACATCACACTGCTAACATTTATGCCACTTCTAATAATGGTTATAGTTCAAAGTCTCGTTGACTCACTATTCATTTTATTTCCTTGGTAATTGCAGCAGAGTATCAGCTGTTTCTCGTCACATGGGGAGAGACTGACGATCAAAGGTTAAGTTCACATTTTTTAAGTGAAACTTCCTTAGGCGCGCTAGGAGTATATCGAGAACTAACCCAAAGGTTGCGTTACACCCTAGCATTAAGAAACAAAAATCGTCACGAAAGTGGTGGGGGTATGCAGCAAGTATAGTTGTTATTGAAAGAGTGGGGCCACAGGAGCGCAAGGGGGAAAGGTATCAGGTATTGAGGGGGGGGGTTATTACTGCTTCAAGCTGGTGGCGTGTTGAGCATTTCACCATTATAGATGGCTCTACTCATTTACACATCACTAACGTTCTCGGAAACTTAACCAAAGCAGCCCAATCATGTAAACAAACACAGTGGCTACCATCAGTGACAGTTTGGGCATTAGTTCATCACAACTGTTTATTGTTTTATATGTATTCGATTTAAAATGTCTAAAAAGTGATTTTCTTACGAAAAAAATAATATTGAGATAGATCCAAACACTGCTTCCCTTATTTTAATTACTAACCTGAACTCAGGTTTCGGTGAGCCTTCCCACCATGTTCACCAGTTATACTCCATCTGACTGTTATGGAGTATAACTGGTGAACATGGTGGGAAGGCTCACCGAAACCTGGGTTCAGGTTAGTAATTAAAATAAGGGAAGCAGTGTATGGATCTATCTCATTATTTTTTTTGTAATATTAACTTCCCTGTATAAACTTCCTAAAATTCTATATACTATATAGTGATTTTCTTATTTTATTCAGATGATTTCCTTCTTCCGTTCGATATAATTACATGTATTCCTCTATTTCACTCTCAATGTTGCTAAAGAAGTTTCACTTCTGATGCGTGGCGTTCCACGCACCTGATTTTTTTATAGAAAATTTCTATTGTGTTGCAAGTAATACAATTGTATGTAATGGCAACTGTCTGTGTTACACCATCAAATTTGACAGTTTGAGAAATCTGGACCAAAAACTGGATCGTAAGACATCGAAAATAAAGAGAAGTTCACTCACAGTTTCTGGCTCGTGCCGAGGCTGGGCTGGACTGTCAGTTGTGTCACTCGTCTGAAACAAAACACATCACAACATCACATGGGAAACTAAGGCATGTATCAGTGCCAGCTCAATCTAATTTCATGCTTTTGTGGATGCAGACATCACAACCTTAATAGAGAACTATCACCCTTAAGTTATAAATTTGAATTTCCAATGTTCCCTGCTCTAGCCCCTCTAGTAACAAACAATATAGTTAGGAAATTATAATTCATTCACACTGGCCGTGTGTAGTCTAAGGTGGAATTTTTCAGTCTGACTCTTTAAGTTTCCAATGTAGTTTGGAAATGACTGTTGCTTGTTAAAGCCTTAATGCTTACAATTGATAAAATACTTTCAGAATATCCCATTTCTTTTAATGACTTGTACCGTACAAAACAAACAACACATGCTGGATATACAAACCTCCTCGTCTTCCTCTTCGCTCTCAATGCTGATGATATCCTCCTTGCATGCACAAAATGAAAATCATGCCACATCAAATCCAGAACCAAGTAACTACTAGAGAGATATTAGCCCCATTTTCACATTCAGAAAGTGACAGAGACTCATACTAAGTACCGTATTTTTTGGAAAGTAAATTACAATCTTTTGCTTTGAAAGTTGAGTGAATCTAATGGTCCAAAATAAACTTGAAAAATAAAGAAAAATGAAAACTATGGTAAATATTGATGAATTTCATATTGGATCAAAAGGGGGGAAGATTTTATTTGAGAAAAGTTGTCGCTCCTTATACCCCAATTTAATTATACAGGGAATCCATTTTATGCGGAAACTTTTTAACAGCGTTGCCCCTGCTCACACTTTCCCCGCTGTTGTGCTTGCACCGGCGGGGACCGTGTTCCGTTACTACCGGCAAATCAAGACTTAGGCCTACATGTAGAGGCTTATTACTCACCATTTATTTGAGATACTGTTGAAAATGACCCCCGTCAGCAGTAAGACATGCCTCACATCGTTTAAACAAATTATTTGCCACTTCCTGTAGTTCCGCTTCGGTAATACACTGCACTGCACGTGTTATTTCGGCCTTAAGTTCTTCGGTATGTCACAAACTGAACCTGCTGTACGCCACTTTTCATCAACTTCGAAAGACACGATTTTGTAGGAATGGTACAGTCAGGATATTTACGAGAAAATCTCTATGGTTATTTCTCAATAAGTAACAATGCTAGCGCGGCAATGCGGCAGTGATGCGAGGTTTCCTCATAAAATGGACTCACTGTATAATTAAATTGGGGTATAAGGAGCGACAACTTTTCTCAAATATATGGTAAATATTGCTAGTAATAACATGATCATAAACAATGTAAGTTAGTTGTAATTGTGACACAGACTGTACATCAGTGCACTTGTCACAATTGCAATGGGAAGCCACAAAAAGAAAGAAAGAAGCTGTCTCCGTGGTGTGGTATAAACAGCCTTATTATGCTGTATTGAGGAACTATGTTCAGTTTTTCAAAAATTTCTGTTTAGAATCACATTACATTTTCCTTAAATTTGCATCCTAAAATTAAGATGCGTCTTACTATAAAAGAGTGTCTTATAGTCCAAAAAATACGGTAATATCTCAAACTGATCAAAACTGAAAACTGACGCATATCGCATTATAACAGACATGCTTATCTATACTAGATTATCAGTAGTCTATTAAATTCCAAAATGCATGTTATACAATCTCATAACAACAGTTTCTACACTCTAATGCATGCATATATCTTTTGTTTAGGCGAATGTTAAAATCTACCGTGTTCACCTATGAATTACGATTACTACCCAGAGTTATATAACATTACACTTTTTCTTCACAACTCTTGAAATAACACGTTCCAAGTGTTTCACCATGTACAGCCATCCACCACCAGGGGGACAGCACAAAGGAGCATTGATTCAACAGGCGCAACTCGTGGTGAAGAGCTAGAGAGCGGTCCAAATAGGAAGACGCCTGGCACCGGTAAGGGTAGATGAATTGTATTGTGCCGTGCCAAGAGCTCATGCGTAAGGCAAGTAGCACTTTCCTTGGATAACAGCCAATGCAATTCCATACACAATTAATCCATAAACCATTATTTATCAGGACAAAAAAGCGTTTGTGGCCAAATTCTTTATGTGACTCTAAGACATTGAGTTAAATGTACTGGGTGTGCAAAATCATTCCTTCTGTTTACATCTTTTATTGATGGTCAAAGTTTGAAAAGTAGTGGACTTATCTTATTTTGTTACACAACTATAATCAAAAGTGTGTTTATGCATGCCAAACATCCTGTCTGCACTTCTGTAGTATCTCTTTGGCAGCTGACTACTATCTTATGTAATTTGTTATTAGTTATTTCTTAACTCTCCAAAAGAAATCTATATCGTCACTATTACAATTACAATTACAATTACAATTTATTACTCCAAAGTGCACGAAAAATATATACAAAAGTTGATACACCCCCCGAAGAAGCAGAGCTTGTGTTCGGGGGTGGTTCAGTTATATATTAGAAATACTTATACTAAACAATTACTTTAAAAAAATGCATAATTTGGAGAAGTATGACAAAATGTTATGTATGAAAGGTTAGAACATGTTCTATTTACAATACAAAGGTACGAAGCAATACAACAATAATACATAACAATTTATTTGTTCAAATTTTAGTAAAAACAAAGAAATTAAGTTCTATCCAAATTTTAAAGTTTAATATGAAAAATGTTATAACAGTAATAGTCGATAACAGAACTAATAATTATATAAATTTTCTAATTTTAGACCTAAATTGTTTGTTGTTTAAGCTATTTAGATCAGGATGGTTGGTAATAAATGAATTAAATAGTCTTGGGCCAAAACTTGAACAGTGCTTAGCTCCAGCAGTTGTAACATTTTTTGGTTCAAGTAATAAATTAAATTGATTCCTTCGCGTGTTATATACGTGAGATTCTGACTTGTAATTGTCACGATGTTTATGAAAATAATCCAGTATGACGTACTTGTAAATTTGGTCTATGGTGTACTGTAGGGATTTTATTATGGTCTTTGCTCTTCTTCAAGACAAGATGCTTCTGTGATACAACAATCTCATTCATTGAAAGATTGAATCATGTGAGCAATCCATCTCAGAAAAGTCATAAAATTGTTATTTTTTTATTCAAAGTTACACTGACTTAGGTAAGAAGCCACTTCAACCTGATTTACTGAACAACGAGGAGACTTTTGTCTACATCACTAATACATTGAGCAATAGGCCTCACCAATAGGATGCTTGGGCAAAGATTGCACCTAATGGAGGTCGAAGCAAAGGGATATACTATTTTCTGTTATTGAGACAAGAAAAGTAAACTGCCTTATAGCATGCAGTAATCTGTGTTTATTCTTCTTGCGCTTTTAATACTGACTGCCAATATAACATCTGTTTCAATGCCTTGTGACGCATGCAACAGCAGCACCACCCATTTCGCATGTGGTCGGATCTAAAAGATGGACACCGAAAACTGAGCACCGGACTCTTTGCATTTTCAAAACCCACATTTCAGGCTCAAAGGTTAAGATCTGATATGAAAACTTTTGTAGTAATACAAAAAACTAAAATGATGCACTCAACTTCACTATTTTAAGTGTACTTACAAATTACGCGTTTCGCAAGCATCTAGCTTGCATGATCAGATGAGGACCTCATCATTTTAGTTTTTTGTATTATTTGATCACTTCACTGTGATTCCCGCATATAATAGTGTTGATTATACATTTTGTACTATTGTACTGAACATCTCAGTGTGTGCAAATCTGTTTCAAATTGCGATCGGAGGTGTTCTCATGTAAAATACCTTTCTACTGAAGTATGTGTGTCAGAGTATTTATAGATATTTAACACCACTTCTCTATGTGTTGTATGGCTATTGACATCTATAGCATTAATACAGTATTTAGATAAAACTAGTTTTTGTGGCTTTTTTGCTTATTTTTGAATGAACATGAGAAAGGTTAGAATATGTATGACATTCCGGTGGCCCATGCTCTAACATTCACATGCAATTGCATCTCGTCTTCTTTACCTGGTTCACAGTCGAGTTGTTCTCTCTTCTGTTGGCATCTGTGTCATCAACGCTGATGTGGAAACGCCGCTGGAACTCTGTCACTGCAGACTCGAGACTACGCTCCCGAACCTGATCGTTACAAGTCCCTGCATTGCTGCAAATCATACAACAATGGTTGTAATACAGACTGCAAGGGGTACCATAAACCTTATTTTGCTTTTCATGATTATGTTTATATGAGTAGACTGTAAGAAGTATTTAAATGAAGGTAGAAGGCACGATAATTGGATGGAAGCAATTAAAAGGATATTGGAAGAAGTGGAATGGGGGATATTTGGCAACAAGGAGAAGGTAATAGGATAGGATTATGGACGGAAGTAAGAAAAAGAATAGAGGACATGGAAAAACAAGAGGTTTGGGCGAGCTTTGTAAACGAAAGCTCTTTGAGATTATACAGAGTAATTAAAACAGAGTGGGGAAGGGAGAAATATGTGGACTGTTGTGATAAGCATGGAAGAGAGGGATATGCATGGATGAGTAAAGGGGTGGAATATCTGAAAGGGTGAAGGAAGGACAGAGAGGAAAGTTGTGTATTATGCAGTAAAGAGGAAGGAATATTACACTACTTAACAGAATGCGAAGGGGTAAGAAGGTGGAGAGAAGAAATTTGGGAGGCAAAGTGGGAAAATTTTCATAACGAGATAATAGTCATTAAGATCACTTATTAAGTCACTTATTTTTTGTACAAAAAGCTCATTGAACAAAAAATAAGTGACAAAAATTGGAAAAAAGATATTGCTGAAGTTCCTGACTGACCAAGAAACAAAGTGGTTGCCATCTGCCGGCTAAGCGTCCAACATGACTGTTTGAGGAAACATCTACATTGCATTGGAATCCAAAACAATCCCAACTGCATGTTATGTAATCTACAAGAGACCATGGACAGAAGCCACCTACAACATTGCCCTGCCCTTTCAAGCACAACAGAATGGGACCGGTATTGGGAAGCAAGAAGAAAAATGTTGACTGTGTAACATCCTGTGTATAAAAGTGGAACACTCTCTAATATTGTATTGTACTGTTATGTATTGTATTTTGTAAGCGTTATGTTATGTTATTTATTTATTTTTTCTTAGGTTGCAGAGGTTAATGATATCTTGTCATGTAAACCTGCCATTAGAAATAAATAAATTAAAAATAAATATATTTTTTTTTTAAATCTTCAAATTCAGAGGAGAAGAAAAAACGAGGAACGTAGGGGAGAATTTAGCAAAAATGAGGGAGAAGTGGATGAAAAAAATAAAAAAATAAGAAGCAGATCAAGAGTAAATAAAATCAGGTAAACTGATGTAAAAAAGTACCAGTATGTTTTTGTTTAATCAGTTATGACTGCAATTATGATATGCAGAATATGTTTTTTTTTTAAATTGATTTCAAAGTTAAGCTCCAGATTTATTCATTAAGCAGGGCTTACGGAAGAAGAAAGGTCTACCATCTCGGCCACCTGGGTCATTTTAACGGTCTAGTTGGATAAGCGCATGTAAAACAATAGTGTTTTTTTGTCATAGCTACCTGTATTTTAATTTCCAAGGCCTTATAAGATCACAGTAAAACAATAGGCTATGTTGTCAAGATAACTGATTTTCATTTTTTTAATAAATTCTTTCGAATACGTATATTGCCATAAAATAGGCACTAAATTGAGCATTACTCCGAAACAGATCAACCGATTTTATCCATTATGAATAGACGTCTTCCCATGGACATTGTAAATGTGTATACCAAGTTTCATAAAATCCGGTAAAGCGTATTTGAGTTACCGCGTCTTTAAAATATACACTAAATTGGGTTTTACTCCGGTACCGGTCAACAGATTAGGTTCAAATTCAATAGGGCACTTCTCATGGACGTCACAAATGGGTATACCAAGTTTCATGAAAATCCGTTACAGCGTATTTGAGTGATGGCGCCTTTCTATGAGAAAGGCACCATAATCTATTAAAATAGGCACTAAATTGGGCATTACTCCGGTACCGGTGAACCGATTTGGTTCAATATCAATAGTGTTCTTCCCATCGACATTATGAATGTTTATACCAAGTTTCATGAAAATCCGAAAAAGCGTATTTGAGTTATGGTGCGTACAGACGCACGGACAGACGGATGGACGGACAGACAGACAGACAGACGGACAGACATTTTTTCGTCCCCCACACAATCTCATAAAGTACCATACTGGCACTTAATAATCAGGAAAGGTGTGGTAAGTTAACCAGAATCCCCAATCGTACATGAAACCAGGGGTTCAAGTGTGAGGGGATTCTTAATGGATAGTCCTAGACTTATAGATGTAGACAACTATGAATATAAAAGTTTCAGTTCTGTTTTCATTCTGAATATTGATTTTATTACGACCTACAAGTACAGTAGACCTTTGTTATAGCGACCTCGATTTGTGCGATATCAAGAAGGCTGATTGATGTCTGTCGTCAATATGGTTTAGCAAATTCAACAGAGCAAATGATTTGAAGGAAAAAAAAAATAAAACAAAATAAAATTGAAGGAGCTTTAAAAAAATGAAACAAAAACTAAGCGGTTAAAGAAATTAGAACGTAGTAACATAAAGCACGCCAAGTTCTTCTAGCGATTACAACAGAAAAACAGCAAATAATGTCTGATATAAAAGGAAATGAACATAACTTACAGATACAGAACTGTGACTCTGTATTACAGCACAATATTTTTATTCCTCTGCATGTTACGGTAGTATGTAAAATATGCATCAAAATGTCAGTTTATTTTTTTTTTAATTTTCATCTTAGGTTTTATTATTTTTATAGCAACACTCGCTTACAATAACACAAGTTTCCTAGCCTCTTGGACGTCACTATAACCAAGGTTTACTGTACTAATATCGGATAATAATCAATGTTTATATTACCTGAAAGATATTCAACCAGTGAAAATAACAGTTGACTTACTTGAAAGTAGGCCTTTCCCATTGGGTGGAACGGGCTATGTGGTTAACGTAGTAGGTACGGCCGTTGGCATCCTGTCTCTCCTCCCAGCCGTGCGGCAGCGGTGGCAACTGCTCCTGGTTCTGTACAAACACCGGCTAAATAACAAGCAAACCTCCACTTCAAACTACACAGCAAACTACAGCACACAAAACAAAAGATAAAGGAAAACAAAGAAACCAGTTACTTCCTTCATTCAAATAAAATATCCTTATCTTAAAGTAGATAACCTCTGATCTATACGTATCTATTGGACGCGCCTCTTTGGATATTTCGCAGACTTTTCTTGTTCTTTCAGAATTGAATCCTTCGTGCAGTTTATTACGGTATACTTTTTGTTTTATGAATCCTCAGACAAAAATCTCAATCACTCAAAACAGGAGAGCGAGATGGTCACTAATTATTCTCTTGTCATCAAACACTGTACAGAGAGCAGCCATTGAGTGATTTGCCTTTCTTCAGCCATCGCATAACATTGATAGTATAGTGAGATGAAAACCCAGGGAAAACCAAGAACAGGTCTCCCCTTAAGCTCCTCCCAATCCACTCACTATTGGGACTGCTAGTAGTTCCATCATAGTCACCTAGATGACTCTCGTTGTTTAGCAGCGTTGAAAATTTGGAAAATTTTATTTTATTTTTTTCCTTTCTCCTCTTTCTACTATTCAATCTCTTCTCTCCCTTATCCTACCTACCTATTTGGAACCTTTTCCTATCCTACAAATTTTCACACCTAACACGATTCGAATGCAGGACCGCTAGCATGATAGCCATTCATCTAAATCACTACGCCATCGAGTGATTGTTGCTGTGTGAAGTGAGAATTTTTCTATTTAAGTTTAGAGAGCTGCATGAAATAATGGGAGATTATTTTGTATTAACTGCAATTGTGAAATATCCTTTTGGTTCAAGGGAAGTTTTAATTGGTACAAAGGTGGTTTTGGTTTCACTGATCAACTTGTCTTGAGGGTGGCATATCATTGAAATCTAATTCTCTCGTTCCCAAATCAACCTCTACCGTCCGTCACATGATGGGTCACCATAGCAACTTGGAGTGGGCGAAGCTTAGAAGGTGACCAGTTCTTGGTTTTTGCTGAAAACCCATATGTTATATACTATTGGCAAAAGCGAACAATCACCCTATGAATGGTGATGCATGCAAGTCCTGTAGCTTTTTCTTTAGTTTGCATTGTATTTTATTTACCCATTCCATTTATATTATTCCTGATCAAGTAATCTATCACAAACACAATCGCGATGTATCAATTACTGACTGCCATCTTTACCCAGGTCAACTCCGACATTGATTGTTATTTTGTCAAAGTAAAGCATTCAGAAACAGAACGCCAAATGTTGAGCTGCTTGATTCATTTGTTTATATTGTTCTAGAATATGCAGAATTAGTATGAGATGTCATTTCCCTCGACAAACAAAATCTTTCCTCAGATTTCCTAACCCTGTTTGCTTTTAAAGGATTCCTATTTTTCCGTATTTAACATGAAGATGCCTGCCACAGCAGCGAGTGAAACGTCAGTTCTTAATACCCTTGAAGACAGCTACTCTCACAACACTGGCAATTATATGGAGGTTCGACTGTACAGACAGACAAACACTGACAATTCTTTCACATAAACAGATGAATATGAATAATTTAAATGAACATGAATCACTAACAAATAATAATTATTGTATATTTCCACAGTTAAGACCACGGTTGAATCATAAAACAAGGCCCCGAAAATCTCGGGTCGTCTTGTAGGATAGATACAAAAAAAATTAGACTGAAATTTATATGATTTAAAACTATTATAAATTCATGTATTTTGATTCAAGATTAAATTAAATGATGTTAAATTGTTAGGTACACATCCTACGGATCATAATAGTGCATTGGTTGGCAACATTTTTTCAATCAAACATAAAATTGAAACAAAAACAAAACATTTAGAAATTGTTTCGTAAACATAAATTCATAGGCCATTGATAGTTGGGGGGTCATCTTATAGAACAGATATAGGCTAAAACTATAAAACTTTGACAAAAATTTATACAGGGTGTTAATGAATAACACCGAAATATTTTACCTGTGTATAGAGGGGACATAGACAAGCAGCTTTTATTAGAAGATTTTTGCTCTATGGATTCAATTCTTCCTGTTATAACATAAAATCTCCCAAGGATATGCACGCCACTGACTTCTAATACTTGAAATGATGGGAAACAAAGGAACAGTGAATATTGTGTAGTGGTCGGGAAAATTGTAAAAAATGACAATCGATATCTTACAACTCTGAGGGAAAAAAAGACAAACTTAACATTTTTGTTAGGTCTGGAATTAGGAATAAAAACATAATGCAGTGGCGGGCAATCATGTGATTAGCCAGTAAATTTTGCAGATTATAAAAATTCTAAATAATGGTATAGCGGTTGATGAATTATTAAGAATCAGGTTTTTATCGATCGCTAAGAAGGCATGTAGTCAATTTAATGAAAATTTTAACCCTATTTCGCTCAATTATTGAGTTATGAGCACCAAATTTTAAGGACTTTAATGCCCTGTAGCATACACATTTTACGTCATAGAGCAAAAATGTCCTAATAAAAGTTGCTTGTCTTTGTCCCCTCTATACACAGGTAAAAATATTTCGGTGTTATTCATTAACACCCTGTATATGTAAAGGTCATCTTATCTGTGGTCATATATGGTATTTTAAAGCTTTGAGACCACCCCTACCTGAGCTGGAGTTTCCACGTTGGGTGGAGCTGACTCATTCTCCACCATCTCCCAGTCGGGATCAGCCTCCTGCTGAGCTGTGGGAACCTCCTCTGTAGGCCTCAGTAACTCAGCACCTCCCACAAATGCATGGTACAACTCCAAGTGGCCTTTCACGCGAGACCTGGCACTAACAAAGACAATCTTCCATATAACACCTACAATACAACACAAAGACCTGTACTTAGCCCTTCCAAAACACAAACAAGGAACGTTAAGACAACTCTCTCTTTACATATAAAATAAATAAGCAACACGCTAACTGAATTAACCTCCACATACATACTATTCTCTATCCCATTTAAGAACGATCCTGTTCAAAACAAAGAGGCGTGGCTGTCATAGCCCGCACGTGAGAACCCACGTGTTCACCGTGTTTATGTTAGTTTTCTTTATTCTCAGTACAACTCACCCGTGAACAATGGATCCTTTGTTTTGTTTGCTAATTGATATACTATAATGATGACGATGCCAGTGAGAGTTTGTTATTTCACCTGTAAATGTTGATATTATTGTTGCATGAACTTACGAACACTCCTTAGCCACACCCCGCTAATGACGCATGCTAATGACATTAACCAATCACGTTTTGTCACATGATGCGAATTTTCCGCAAACTCTCTGTGAGTTCTCCTCCCCTTTGTTTTGACTAGGATCAAACTAGAATGGGATCAATAATAGTTTGCATTTTTTAACAAGTTAGTTTGAATTATTTTAGAAGTACAGTCAACCCTCGATATAGTGCCACCCTCGCACTGTGCCAATAAATGAAAGTGAACGGATCTTCTCCCATATAAAATACAAAAGAAACCTCGTTACTGTGCCAATTCATTTAATGTCAGTCAATATAAGACAAGATTTTCAGAAAATATTGCTTGCAGTGATTTTTTTTCAGTTGCAGAATTCTTTTAAAACTGGCCTGAATATTAGGAAGATTAATTAAGAAACATATTCTATTGTATATCCAAGAAGTGTGTGTAAATGTAGTGCGGTGGAATGAGGAAGTTTTGTTAAGAAGTCTGACAGAAAGTCTGTGTGAGGGTGGAGCAGGTAGAGAAATTCCAAATATTCACTTCTTTTAGTTCAGTGTCCATTCAGCTGTTAAACACTACACTACAGTTAGGCCTACTCAGTTACAATTAATCACTTTTCAACCCCTTTGTGTACTGTAGCACTGGATATATACTGTAATAAATTGAGTTACTGTACAGTATTTTATTTTGTGCTAAAGCTCTCTATTTGCTATTTATTTAATTTTTATTTCTTAATACAGTATAGTAAATTAGAGTGCTTTAAAGGCGCTCTCATCAGACCAGGTAAAATCAAAACTGGTATGGGAATGTTTGAATTCCCTTACTGCCCTTTCATCCCACAATAGTATAGTCTTGAACTAAGGTGGGTGCCTGGGCATCAGGGAATTCTAGGAAATGAAAAAGCAGATCAACTGGCAAAAAAGGGTGCACAGATACCCTTTGTCGGCCCTGAACCCGTGGTAGGAATCAGTACAAATACTGCTAAAACCTCGGTTAAAACATGGACCAGGGAAAGACACCAACTGAGGTGGCAAACCTATCCAGGACAAAGACAGGCCAGGAAACTGGTCCTGGGTCCAAGCAGCACTACCTCCTCATCTATCCTAAAATTGGACAGAAGAGGAATAAGGAAAGTGGTTGCGTTAATATCTGAGCATGGTCACTTCAGAAAACATTTACGCAAAGTGGGACTCTATGAGGATGATCCCATCTGCAGACTATGCAAACAGGATGAAGAGACGGCCTCACACATCCTGTTTGATTGCCCAGCCCTGGCAAGAAAGAGGTTCACTCTCTTGATATCCAGGGAAGACCTGGGGAATGAAAAGGACATTGGAACTAAAATACTACACCTTGTTCAAGGAACAGATTTTGGGAAACAATGAGATCTTCTCACCCAACGGGATGAGGCGCAAAGCATAAGCAAGCAGGAGGAAGGAGTATCCAATACCCTGCCTGACTGCACTACCCTGGCAAATCCAGGGAAGACTTTGGGAAAGGAAGCCAACAAGAGCTTCTCTACCAAAAGGGGCAGCACAATAAGCCTTTTAGGCTGATGTGCGGGAGGTCTCTAAACTCTCTTCAAGCCCCCCGTTATCTAATCTAATCTAATAGTAAATTAATACAGCACTGTTATCCAATTTTTATTTTAAAAATCAAATTTCGTTTTAGTGACACCCTTGCTTTGTACCACTAAATGTTAGAGATCGGATGGTGGCATTATATCGAGGGTTGACTGTATTTCACCTGACTGTAAACTTTAACGGCAACAAAGGGAACCAAAACCAATGGGATATTCAAATGTAACTTCTGTCTGTTCCTCCGAGTAAATACGAATATTCAATCATCTTGTTCATATTAAAAGTGGCCTGTGGTAACATTTACTACGAGGGTCATTTCAAAAGTTCTGCACACTGTAAGATAAAATTAAAGAAAATAATTTATTTTGCAAAATACCTTTACAGGCCTTCAATATAACCTTCATTCATGCTTACGACAGCTTCTCAACGTTTTGGCAAATTCTGTATTCTGGATAGAGCACCTTCATTGTTGAGTTGTCTGATTACTCAGGTCACCTCACTATCTTACAGTGTGCAGAACTTTTGAAATGACCCTCGTATTACATTTGATTTTTGTTGAAGAAACTAAAATAATGAAAGTAAATAAGACAGCAGTTTTTAAAATGTCACCATCGCCCACCTCAGAATTGTGGTCACCAATAGTGATCTGGCTAATGGAAATTTCATGCCCTGAACGCAATAACATTTTTTAAAAAATCTGATGTGAAAGTCACATAACTTCCTCTGCCCAAAAAAAAGTTAGCAGTATTCACATATCCTTTTACAGAATCGCAAGACACAATTTTACGCTAATTATCCTATAAATACCTCTTCTTTCAATGATGCGACTAAAAGCGCAGGCTATATAACAAACTTTAAAAAAAAAAAAAAAACAGGTGACTGCAGACGTTTATTGAACTTTCCGCCGTAAAGAATAATTTCCGAAATTTATCGAATATTTCCCTCAGATACTTCTTTACTCTATACCTGGCCAACAATACATCTTTCTCACTTCACATTCTTATATAGAGTATTCAGTTGTTCATCACGCAAGACAAAATTTCTACAAACAGTGGGTGAACAGTGGGTGGCTTGTAGCTACCCTCAGAGAATTTTTTCGAAAAAAAGTTTCAAATAAAAGTTTTAGCTCTCAGTAAAAGGAACACATGTGCAAATTTTAAAGAAAATCGTTCGAGCCGTTTTCGAGAAAATCGCGAAAAACGAAAATTTCTTCATGTAAAGTCCCCTTAAAAATAAGAGAAATTTGTCGCCAATCTTCGAATCACATCTTCAGAAGGTACCTGACCCAAATACGAAATTTTGTTTTCATACGATTCTCCGTTTCGGAGCTAGCCTGTTCACAAACTTCCACACAGACAGACACACACACAGACATGTTTCCAAAAATAGTATTTTTGGATTCAGGGGGCCTTGAAACGTGTATATATGCTAAATACTCAACTTCGAATTTTAGAGTTGAAAACAATACTTCCTCTACCTATAGTACCTATGGTACGGGCAGAGGAAGTAAAAAAAGATAAGGATGATAATTCTTTCACATTGGCCATGTGTAGGCTAAGATGGAAAGGTAAAGTGTAGTAGACACCGACCTGCGAGGGCGGAGGATGTATTGTTTGGATGGTATCGGTCTTCCGTCTTGTTCCTTGGGCAAATTGAGCAGCGTCAGCTCTACCATCCCCAGGAAATCATCACGTGTTAGTCTATTCTCATCAAACACTTGAAGAACCAGTTTGTGTTCTGCTGGTTTCACCTGCAACGGAAATTCAGTTCCAAGCTGTAGATACGACTTGACATCAGCAGATGTCTCTGCTGATCTTATCAACATAGCAATCACATTATCACCCTTTGTTTTCCATACAGCATTACAAATTGATACACTAGATTAAAATACAGCATATAAAATTTTACTCACAGTGAATAGTTAAAATAATGCTGCATTACGTTTCTTGCTGTGTCTTGTGGAGAATGTGACAAGGTATATATCGGGGAAACAGGGAGAGACTTTGGAACTAGAATTAAAGAGCATGAAAGGGATGTTAAGAATGGAAAATTCACGACAGGTTTGAGCCAATATATCGTCCAGGAAAAGCATCGAGTTGGCGAGGTTAGTGTAGTGAAAGTTGTGTTTGATAAGGTTAAAAGAAAAGTGACTGAGGCATGGAAGATTATTGAAAACCAGCAAGTATCAATGAACAGGTATGAAGGTGATGTAAATGATGATTGGATGGGAGTAATTAAGAGACTGGGTGGTGATAAAACGAACATTATCTTTCCCCCACCATCCAAGGAGGTTGAATGGACTGTTGATTTTGGAGTCCCAAGTGAGTGGATCGATAGGTATGCTCGGTGTACGACGTTTATAGGAGATAGTCACCAACCAACAGGGGGTGTGGAAGATTCCTCGTTTTGTGAGCAGTGTGATTCAGGAGGCATCTGAGGAAGAGTCGAGGAAAGACTCGAAACGTAATGTAGCATTATTTTAACTATTCACTGTGAGTAAAATTTTATATATTGTATTTTAATCTAGTGTATACATGAAGACAGTGGAATTCAAGGACCAAATATGACTAATTTTGAAGATTACAAATTGAATTTAGTTTTTTAAAAGAAATATTTATTTACTAAATTCTTGCAGATAAGAACTTATGAAAGTTTGGAATGAATGATGTTTATTACAAAACGAAAATACAAGCAGCAAGAAGTTTGAATTATGCTGACAATACAAATACATGGTTTTAAGTAGACTGATCCATAATAATGGTGACTGGCTTACAAAATTTGCATACATAGATCATGTTTTTAAAATATGACTGCCAAATTAGTAATAATACCGAAATACTGGAATTTTAAAACAAAATTTGTTTAAAAATAAAACAGTGTTCACACATCTCCACCTATATGATATATATTATGTTTAAACCCATTTCGTGTCTTAAAAGGTGTATTTCAAAATTCCTATGTTTTGCAAAGTAGATAATATATTGGTAGTTGCTTTAGAAACACCCTGTAGTATTTGATTATATTGTTAATACTTACACGGAATAAGAACTCTTCATTCCACTGGGGATTAAGCGTCTGTAAAAAAAAACAAACAAAGGTAAGTGATTCATTATCAGGGCAAGAACTTTATCTATAAAAACCCTTAAATTTTGTATAAGGTAATTTATCCCAGCACTAATGGAAAATCGGTCCTTCTCAGGACAGGAGAACGGGGAAGCCAACTCATACACAGAATGGAAGGATGGGTTTTAGGAGAAATATTCCTCTGGCACAGAGATTCAAACCCATGACCTTCAAGCATTTATGTAATTGACTGTAATACCTGTAACAAAGTATGCATTGGCCAAATCAAGAGAAATTTAAATCCAAGTACAAATTAAATACCAACAGATAGGTGACTCATCACTTCTGCTCTACAGGTCATGATTCCAATACTGCGGCAAAATTATTGAAATGTTATATTATTACTGAATTATTTATATAACAAACAAACCTATATTACAAAAAATATTGAAAAATATTACGAAAAATATTGAAAACATAAAATTTTGAACTGTGAAAAATTCTGACGTGGATTTCGTTTTTGCAATGAGTGTGAAATTGTGATTCAGAAACACTCATTTATTTCAAAACTACAAAATCCATGCACAACAGTGTTATCTAAGTGAATGTAATTTTGAATACTTTACAGCTTTTCTGCGATGGATGCACAGGCAAAATAAGAATGCTCACATGGTTCAGTCGTTTTTCAAGAAATAGTCTTTTGCCTGCAAACAACGGCATGGATACACTGAGGACATCCTCTCAAATACCAACCTGCTCAAAACAGAACTGCTAACTTCCTTCCCGAGTGCTCTACAATAACGCTGCTTTGTCATTTTACTGTTTTAATCTTGACAATGAATGCTAGTAAACATTTATGTAGATAAATTATGAAGTGTAGGATGATCCTCACATCCTATATGGAATAATCGCCACTGTTGTACAGTCTTTAAAGTGATACACATCACTGTCAAAATATTTAATAATATTCCACAATAAACAACAGAGTCATACAGGTGGAATAATTTACTGGCACAAACAAAGAAGAATAAGTTTCTTTTGATAAGGTATTGGACACTATTTTATTGTATGCTGTTCAGCTGACTCATAGAAGGGCACAAAATTTCCGGAAATCAGATACAGATTCAATTTTTACGAACTGCTACCTAATTTCTTTTATTATTTTAATTTCTTCAACGAAAAATCAATGCTGATGGAAAAGAAAACAATGCATTGTACCAAATATACATCGTATGTGGTATGTAAATTTTTTTTAAAGCAGAAGGAACAAATTCTTTAAAAAAAAAAGTTTAGATGTTACAAAAAAAATTCTCGATACTGAAACAGTTTCTGTTGGTGAAACCAGGACGTCTGATCACCCTATCTATGCTTCACTAGTATCGCCATTATCATCACTCCAACAAGTACGCAATTATATTAAGAACAAATACAAAGAAGCTAGTTCCATGCAAATGGACCTGCGTGTTTCCACATAAAAGGTAGCAGAGTATTTTGTAAACTATACAAAAAAAGGGAGAGAAGGTTTTTATCAAGTCCATTCTGAAGATGAATGCATAAACAGTGAATATATCTAAAAAGGAAGCTACAAGAGTTTTGTTATCTTGAAGGTCAGACTGTGAAGTTGTGAAATCCAAGAATACATACCTTTTTCTTCGTTTTCGTGAGAGCTGAATCAATTGTTTCATCTCCATTAATTGTATTTAGGTCTATTCTAACATAGGGATCACTGAAACACAAGCACACACTGGGTTACTCCGACTGGACTTCAAACCTCTTCACATGCACTATCTCAACTTGTGATAAACTCTGTGATAAACTTACACAATTGCACATCCAAGCTCATGCTTACAACTCACATAACTTCCTCTGCCCAAATAAAAGTTTGCCTCTTACTATAATAAAGGGTGGTTCAAAAAGAGCGCCGGTTTTGAAACGGCTGGTAAATTTCTGTTTGTCGGTTGGTGACATTGTTTTGTTTCATTTATATTTCCAGGAACATTCCGATTGTTGATGCAGTTGGAATTTCTCGTATTCTGTGTCTAACCATGGAGCAGTTCACTTGTGAGCAACATGTGCTAATCGTGAAAACATTTTATGAGAATGGAGAAAGTTATGCAGCAACTGTCAGGCGACTTCGCGTGATTCTAGGGTGTATTGAAGAACCGAATGAATCCACAGTTCGCAGACTTATGAAAAAGCTCTTTGAGACAGGTTCAACAGTAAACCTCAAAAGTCCTGGTCGTTCTAGTCGAAGTGAGCAGAACGGTGGTTCGTGACAGTGTGGCTGTTAGCCCAATGAAATCAATTTGTTGCCGTTCCTAACAATTGGGATTAAGATGTTCTTCAGTACGGAGAATTCTCCGGTATGATCTCCATTACCACCCCTATAAATTCAGTTGATCCATGGGAAGTTCCCAGATCGCCTCATTTCGGGCAATGCTGAACATCAATGGCCACCAAGGTCATGTGACTTAACTCCTTGTGTTTTTTTTCTTTGGGGTCATCTTCAGTCATTGGTGTATGCCAATAAACCACGAAACATCCATGACTTGAAGGAGGAAATTCGACGAGTTGTCGGCGAAATGGGAGTGGAAACTTGTCGTGCAGTTTTAGTGAATTTCATGGACAGAATTCTCGCATGCCAGCGCGGTAGAGGAGGTCATATGCCCGACATAATTTTTCATACATGAAATGGGAAGGTTGGATGAACATGTTCATGTATTTTGTTTATGTTTTTTGTTAAAATAAATTTCTTAATTTCATATATCAAAACCGGCGCTCTTTTTGAACCACCCTTTATAATTATTATGTATGACAATCTCTTCATACCGGGTGTGCCAATAAAATAAATGTACCTGTTTTTAAATGCACATAAGTTCGAGAATAAATGACATAAACCAATTGTAAAAATACAGACATGGAGAACAAAGATGGGAGAATAATCTGTTAAGAACATGTTCAATACGTCCACCTGCAAGGCCCACACAATGATTCAAACGAAACCCAAAATTGTGTATAATTCTAGCACACATTTCAACATGTTCAGCTTTATCCCTATCTGTTAGTGCATGTATCACGTGAATTTTGTAAGGAAACATTTTGGGCTCTTTTTTCAGAATTCTTCTTACAGATGTTGAACGCAGCCCCACTTCTTATGCACGTATTCGATACCCCATTTTTGAACTTGGATTTACTGACTGACACACAGCTTCAATGTTGTCTTGTGTTCTTGCAGTTCTTCGTCTCCCTGAATTCCACTTGTTCTGGTTAAGTAAGCTTCCGTGTACGTTAAATTTCCTCACTAATCTGCGAATTGTCTTTGGTGTTGGAGCTTCTCGAACATGGAAGTGATTGCGGAATCTCCGCTGTGTCTCTACTATATATTTTGTTTCCAAATAAAATATGACTATTATAATTAGGGACCAGATTTTTAGGTTTTTAAAAACACTGTTTTAGGTTTTCCATTAGGTGAAATAGTTTTTTTTAGGTTTTTTGTCCAAAATATCGTTTTCGGGTAGAATAATTTGGTTTAATGAATTTGAATGTGCTACATAGGATTGAATACATAATATTTGTGAAGTTTAACTTAACAAAATTGACTTAAATTTGTGTAAACTTGCTTTAAGACAATATAATACAATTGAAGAAAGAAAGCATAAACAATCAAAAGAAGCAGTGAAAATAAGATTGCCTCACATTTCCTGGTTACAGTATATCACTAAATATCTTTCAAGATTCTCAACTGTGAAGTTCTTCCTGTTATCTCTTAGTTAATAGTTAATACTGTATCTAGACACTACCCTTCTCAGGATTCGAATCCGATGCTTCTAATTTAGTGAGTAAAATACTTTATGGTGGGATGTGGATAATGTGAAACTGATTATTTTCCTTTTTTCGGTTGTTACGCATGCTAACAACACAACAGATCAACTAGGGACGAAAACTTCCCCTTTTCTAGAAAGATAAATAATACGTGTTTTGGTAGGCTTGACAAAATATTACTTTGCCATCTGTAGTGAAATTCACAGATCGTCGCCAATCCACTGCCGTAATAAATTCGATTTCATTTGTTTCGGCATAATTAACACGTCTTCTTAAAACTCAGTGTGACCACTCAGTATGAATAACAGGGGAGTACCAAAGGCAAACAAAAAACAAGCGCTTTAAAACACAGAAATCTATATCCTTGTTTATACACGGCAATGGTTGTTCGTACGAATATTTTAAAAGGAATACGCCGGTACTCTTTTCCTCTCTTGATACTGTCCAAACTAGACGACAATGGGTTGATGGAAACGCTGGTGGTATTAATTTCTACCCGACAAAAATTATTCTCTTCCCACAAAATATCGATTTCTCAACTGACAAACAAAAAAGGAGCCTAAATTAGTTATTTTAGGTTTTATATCCCGTTTAGGTATATTTAGGTTTTTATACCCCATTCAGGTAATTTTAGGTGCCACAGAATTAATGTGGGTGAATCCTATGGACATGATTCGAAAAACTGTATGAGCGCTTTTTGTTTTGGAAGTAAGGAAAAAAATAGGTAAAAACCTAAGAATCCGGTCCCTAATTATAATTCTCTGGCGTAGTGAAAACCATTGTGGAATTTTCTCCCAGGCTTGCACAACAGTGTGCAGAAAAGAACAGAAAGATATATTACCAACTTCACAAAATATTAAACGAGAAAAACAGGTACATTTTATTGGCGTGCGCTGAATAAATTGGTTGTAAAAACGAAGAAAATGTCGTTACCACATCACATCGCATCCCTGAAGGATACATAACCCAATAAAATCTGATTAATGTACTCTCGTAACTTTCTTTACTTTAAGCGTGGACAATACAACTTTCTCACTTCACATTCTGATACAGAATAAGAGGCCGTACTACAAAGAGCGCATATTCAGTTGTTTCAACCTGATGCAAAGATTTATTGTTCATCAGCAAGACTCTATAAAAAGTGGGTGGCTTATAACTAGGGACCGGATTTTTAGGTTTTTAAAAACACTGTTTTAGGTTTTCCATTAGGTGAATTAGGTTTTTTTAGGTTTTTTGTCCAAAATATCGTTTTTGGGTAGAATAATTGGTTTAATGAATTTAAATGTGCTACATAGGATTCAATACATAATTAACAAGTATTCTTAAAACACAGTGTGGCCACTCAGTATGAATAACAAGACAGTACTAAAGGCAAACAAACGCTTTAAAACACAGAATTCTATATCCTTGTTCATACATGGCAGCAATGGTTGTTCGTACGAATATTTTAAAAGGAATACGCCGGTACTCTACACTTCCTCTCTTGATACTGTCCATCCTAGACGACAATGGGTTGAAAGAAACGCTGGTGGTATTAATTTCATCCCGACAAATATCGATTCCTCAAGTGACAAACAAAAAAGACAAAAAAGTAGCCTAAATTAAATATTTTAGGTTTTATATCCCGTTTAGGTATAATTAGGTTTTTATACCCCATTTAGGTATTTTTAGGTGCCACAGAATTAATGTGGGTGAATCCTATGGACGTGATTCGAAAAAGTGTATGAGCGCTTTTTGTTTTGGAAGCAAGGAAAAAAATAGGTAAAAACCTAAGAATCCGGTCCCTACTTATAACTACCCTTCAGATAATTTTTACGAAAAAAAAGTTATGAATAAAAGTTTTAGCTCTTAGTATAAACAACTCATGTACAAAATTTAAACAAATCCAATACAAAATTTGCATGTAAAGTGGCATTAAAAGTAAGAGAAAGTCGTCGTTAATCTTTTCCCCAAAAGGTACCTGACCCAAATATGATTTTGTTTTCATACGATTTTCTATTCTGGAGCGAGGCTACACATACAAACACACATACTTAAAGTGATAGTAATTGCTATCCGGGTTGGGCCGCGTCATGTTTTTGGTGTCTTCAGACGTTTCGGACATCATATCGTGTCCTTCTTCTGAGAAAGAATCGCAATAAAAATAAGTGCCTGTGGATAGTAAACAGTCGCAATTCTTTCTCAGAAGAAGGACACGATATGATGTCCAAAACATCAGAAGACACCAAAAACACGACACGGCCCAACCCGGATAGCAATTACTATCACTTTAAGTATAACACCGGCCGTGGAAGCCTGCGAACTAAGTTAATAAAAACACACATGTTTCCAAAAGTAGTATTTTTGTATTCAGGGCACTTCAAAATGTATATTATTTTATGTTAAAAACACAACTTTGAATTTCAAGTCAAATATAATAGTTCCTCTACCTATGGAATCTATGGTATGAGCAGAGGAAGTAAACTAGCTAAATATGACCCCAAAAAAGACAATTATAACCATTAATATATATTTAATTAATCATACAAAGTATCAACATTATGAATAATAAATCATGCTACTTTAGCATGTTCGTGGTATTGCCATTACTGCACCAAGGACTTGTGAATAGTTATTTATGATGTAAGATTGTCGTATAGAATGCGAAGGTAACGAGTGCTAGCCAGTTTTGTTATTCGTGTGAGGCTGTTAACTTTTTGATAACAGTGGAATGTTTTTCAGGATCATAAATTTTAAAACAAAAATAACTTCCTTTTGAACAAAATGCTTGAATTTTGGCACAGCATTTCATTATATTTCTGTAAAATACAGTGTGGTTCAGACACTACCACTGCCTGAGGATGCTTTGATAACTAATACAGAAACGGTCATATGCACGTTGCCTAGAATAATAAGATGAGCAGTCATGTCTTTATCATGGCAGTGATATATTCCTGCTTGGAATTCTGATTGCCTTGTCCAATTTCTGCAATACCTTTTTAAATGGACTCAAAAGGGCACTTTATACGCTCATACTTGTTTGTACAGATCAAGTTGTTTTTCTTTTACACATTCTAACTTCACAGTCTTGAATTGAACATCCTAAACATCTGGTCATAACCAAACTAAGTAAATTCAGAGAACAATGATGAATCTGAAACATGTCCGCAGGAGAAAAATAATAGGCCTACAGCAATAGTATATTGGGAAATTTACCTATACACTTTATTTTTCAAGTTTCCCCATAAATAATATTCACATACTGTTAGAAGAACTTAAAGACAATATCACATAGGCCTATCACAAGAGAAAGTAACTCTGTCTCGGAAGCTGAACTTATGCACGTGAAACAAAATTTCCTAAAAAGGTGCCAGTGTTGTCTGGATGCAAGAGGAGAATATTTCCAACATCTCTTGTGAT
The DNA here is from genome assembly GCA_964059195.1 of Ectobius pallidus. NCBI lineage: Eukaryota > Metazoa > Arthropoda > Insecta > Blattodea > Ectobiidae > Ectobius > Ectobius pallidus. The sequence continues at coordinate 1,775,486 of CAXKWD010000003.1, read as the reverse complement.
GAGGTACGTGGTTATTTTCACTGTAAATGTGAGAACCTGAATCATTACACCGATCCGGCTTTATTAGCGTAGATATTTCACCTGTTCACTCGGGAGTTGGAGCAGTGCCCGCCACGACACAGAAACGCGCACCATTGGCCAACTCTTGCGTGGGACTCACTGTATAACTACAAATGAATTATCAAGTCTATTTATAATTTTACTCTTTGCCTGTAATAGTACCACCTATTGCTTGATAACACACTTTACTATGGTTTCACGATCCAAAATAGTTTCACCTTCTTTAACTTGGAAATTTATGTGAATAAGCAGAATTTTTCTTTGTAAATAGTTGACAATCACCCATACTAAGTACTTTCAGACAGAACTGGATAGCTGTGCTATTTTTCTGCGTAAATTCAAGCTTGGCCAAACCACAGAATAATTTGTTTCATTTACATGCATGAGACAAACCCACAGCCTCCTTCACCATGCCTCAGTTACCAAGGGGAAGGAGATTCCAGACTGATTTAGTTTTGGAATATGTCATTAGGAAAGTTCAGGAAAACAAGGTAGGGTCCTATAACGTGTTCACCAGGTGCCAGGCTTGTCTACAAGCAGGCGGACATCATTTTGATCATCTACTGTAAAGAAAGGAAGCCCCTAAACTCGACAATTAGGTGATCGCCATCTCAGCCAGACTGCTTTGAATGGGATCAAATCCTAGTGTATTATTTTGTAGTAGGAGTTACCTCAGGTATCGGACTTCTTACCATAACAAAGTTGATTGTCATATAGTGCCAGTGATAGGTTATGTTAGGTTAGTATCATTCATATTAGTTTAGCAACAGCATACTCAATACTTCGTTAAGTGCCATATTGAATCTCTTAAAACTGTGGGAAATTTCATCACTGCAACAATTATTGTTCTTCTTTGTTTTTCGAGGCTCAACAGCAAGGGCGTTAGTGGCAGAGCAAACCTCACTATCGCATTGTCAGGCTCTTCCAGGTAAGCTTAATATTTCCGATCAGCTGCAACTCCACTGTCCTAATTCAGCACTAAATAGGAAACCTGCACAAGTACCGAGTGTTACACCACAGCCAAGAGTGTTATCACTACGAGTGTAAAGGTCAAACTGGAGAAATAAGCAGCTTAGGATCATTACTCATTACATTAAGCTGGCTGACATGACATATTGCGGAAAAGGTAACTGAATACATCAGGTGTTAAACACTTATTTCTACATGTAAGCCTTTTATTATTATTATTATTATTATTATTATTATTATTATTATTATTATTTTATTATTATTAATTTTTTATTTAATTTGGCAGAGTTAAGGCCTTCTCTTACACTCAACCTGAGACAGAATAAAGAGGAACAAGTAAATACACTTAAAAATGATTTTCGAACTTCAGTCAGGTAAGAGGATTTGAGAAGTTCGAAGCCTTTGGCTGCTCCTGCTCTATCGCCATCTTTTAGGAAGAAATGAGCTAAATAGAAAAGGTGAATTATCTATATAATAAAAGAAAGTGTTTGTATGCCAAATCCAGGGCATGCAGAAAGAGATCTGAAATTTTGAACACAGATCTACTCAAAGGTGTGCAAGTGTACTTCGAAGTCGGATTTTTTTAAATTTTTGCTTTAGTCTGCAACTTATAAGGGAAAAAAACCAGAGAACATGAGTTTTTTGGGTACCAAAGCACCGGTTTTCAGTAAAATATTTCAATTTTAAATTCAATTGCAGGTGGCCTTCCTCTGCAGACGGAACCCACTTTGCAGTGGTCTTTCGAACAAGAGAACTCGAATCTGAGATCGTTTTTCTCCAAGCAGCACCTTCTAATTGTGAAATGCACCCCACAGCCTAATTTTTAGGTGTATTTTATTAGTTGTTTAATTTATGAATGACTCATGTATAAGTCTTAATAAAGTAGTCTAATGTTTTAATTATTTTCCTCTTAAATAAATTATTTAAAGATCTCGTGATTGAATTAATAATAACTGTGGTTGAAGCTGCCGACACCTGCTGGTTATAATATAGCTGGGAGATTTGCTAGGAATGGCCAATTCGACAAGTTGCTTCCCAATTGGTCCACTCGTTCTAGTCATATGTTCCATGGACACTTCACTCCAGGAGAACTGTCTCCGGAGATGCTTGCCACAGTTGCGAGTAAATCATCAGGCTATAAAAAGGTGAGCCCCCACCCTAACAGCCCATTATGTTACCGACACTCGGCACCAGACAGAAGCACAAGGAAATGCAACAACCTAATCTATTCTTGGGTGTGGTCCCTAAAGTATTTGTTTTAAAGTTATGAGTTATCACTCAATAGCTTATACCATATTATTGTAAAAATGCACACAAAAACTTCACTTACAGATAAGTACCTTAGAACATATGTTTCAAGAGTTGTCACTCCCATTCTCAACTGATCACAAGTGTCTATACCACTTTCATTTTATCGCACCTACATGCACTTGTTTTTATGTAAATTTACAAGGACTGACCACTGAAACATCTTCATACCTATAGCTTCTTTGATAAAAACAATTAATTATTGAACACAGCGATTGGAATATAAAAGGAGATATGAAAATAATGTAATTATTTATAGGTGTGGTGAAGCATTTTAAATCTCGTATAATAATAAATTCAATATTAATAACCATTATTATTAAAGCAATTAGCTTAACCTTTATATACATATATATATAACAGCTAATGAAATGGAAAGCTACATGAAGTTCAACTACAGTGAATGCCACTTAGTGTAATCGCGGATAATGTTATCAGTCGGGTAATGTTATCGCTTTTATGACGTCCCATACGGATTAATACTGATACATTGAAAAAATGCTGTTTATTGTGATCAAAGACTCGGTTTATATCACAATTTCCTTTTTTCGGCTTTATTTTAAAGTGCTGTACGTCATTCAAAATTTCGTTTTTTTCGTTTCTAACTGAACTGAATTGTGTTGTATTTGAAGTAGCAATTCTATTCCCAGGTCACAGGATGACCAGTTCGAGGGGATGGTATTACCTAACTTTCTCTTTTAAGCAATAAAACATGTTTCATCCCTCAGTTAAGCTGCAGCTTTTTATTTGTGAAGATAACAGTGTTGACATGCAGTGATGGCTAGTGTAAAATGAAAAGACTTGAACAGACAGGCATTAGATGTTTTGCTACGCGGTGTTCACCACTGATCAGTATAGACTTCCGAACACACTGATAACTGAGTTTTGAGTATTCGTTAAAGGACTTCTAAAGGAAACTAAAAACAATAAAAACTTTGTTACTGGTGTAAAAAATATTTGCTTGCAATCTATTAGGCCTACTGTATTAGCCTGTGAGTGATTCAATGATTCACAGTTACATATTATTTTATGAATAAATATTTTTAATTCTGTTTTGTAGTGTATTACATGTTACTATAAATGAATAAATAACCTTAAGTTAATTTCTTCAGCTACTGTTATCAATCGGTTAATATTATCAGTAGACTTCGGACTTTTAGGTCGCTAAAAAGCTGTTTTAGGTACCTAAAATAGGCTCTAAAAACTGGAAAATAGGTTCTAAAAATCGTAAAATAGTCTCTTATAAAATCATTAAGTTGCCAATTTTCTGAAATATCTCAATTGCAATGCAGAATATTATATGTATTGAAGTCACCATTAATCAATAATCATGATAAAACACAGATATAGGCCTATGGTACACAGAATTATATAGACCTATTACTAGGGCCTGTAGTAATACTATAACAGTGAAAACCTAATCCCTGCGCCCAGAAGCTACGCATATCATACTAGCAGATTCAACTCCTTGTATCCCTCAGTGATTCAGAGTACTACTTTTTTTTTTTTCAACTGGATGTGGGAGTCGGGAGAAAAACACTACATTTTCTTGGGAATTCCAAGGAATTTTTCTACTGAAGACAAAACATTCCTTACTATTTAACCACGTCACAAATGTGTCATGTACTGCACATTCCGAGCTAAAAAATTAGTAAGAACTGAAAATAAATGCTAGAATTTATAACAAAAAATGACTTATTTTGAACTTTAGAGGAAAAACAAGCAAAACGGCAATATTAGGCTCTAACGTAAAAATAGGCTGTTTTAGGTCCTATAAAAGTATCAGTTTTAGGCATAGTCACTTAAGAAACATGTATATACAAGTTTTCGTCCATATATCACTTAAGGATTAAAATAGGTTTTTACCTAAAATCCGAAGTCTAATTATCAGATTAGCTGCGTCCCGAAGTGATCACAAATAGCGATGTGTTTTATTCAATTTCGTGTTTTCAATTATTCATTACATGCTTAATTCTGTGAGTGTTTGCTAAATAATCACAATAAATACAATTTGAATTCCAGATTCTCATTACATAATCAATGATAACTCACCTGGCTCCGAATATGTCTTTTTTCGCTAAGTGATGGCCTGCAATCACCCTCAGTCTTAACTGACTCGTGTTCTCATCCATCTGTGAAAACAAGAACAACCCCAATTACATTAGCTGATCTCACATCATCCAATTTCAACAGTGCATTAAATTGGATTGTGTGACATCCATAACTGCAACGTTTCTATCCAAAAATATGAAATCAACCAACGAGCATCGTTTTCTTCTCGAGTGAAGGGAAAACAAGGCAGCTTGCTCCAAATAGCTGATTTTCTGTGCTGACAGATAACCTGACAAATTAGTCAGGAAGATTAATAGACGATAAGGTAGACTTTGAATTTACAATAGTAAGAAGGACATTTCAGAAGTCATGGCAAGAAAGCTGCAGGAAACAAAAATCTGGATATACGATCGAAAGTCGTTGGAATGTTCCTCGCAAGGCTGGTATTAAATTGGGATCCAGATACAAGGCGCTATGGGTAAGGGACATTGAAAGATGCATAAATAGAGATCACTGTTTTATTTGTATTACACTAGGAGGTGCCCGTGGCTTCGCCACGATAATTCTTTTAAAAATTAAGAGTATAATAATTATTAAAGCATTATATTTATTAACACTTGCACGCGAATCATTCATAAACTAAGCCATTAATAATTAATGAAACAGTTAAAATTCCTGCTTTAGAGTACATTCCAAGACATGAAAGCGCCCCCTGGGAAAACTATATCAGAATCGATTATGCAGTTCCAAAGAACCTGTGTATTGTTTCTCAGCTGTTTATTGACATGAATATGATGTGAATTTTATTTTATCAATTCAGTGTAATTTCCAGAAATTATATAATGTTTCAAGGGAAGGAATGGTTTGTTTGGATTATTATTATCAGCGATATTTCAAGAGATAAAACCATCAATATTTTACAGCTGTTGCCCCCGGCTTCGCCCGCCATTATTCATTGACTCCAGGATTTTTAAGAAAATTACACTGGTAGATTATTAAAAATGTTTGTGGTTCAGAGCTATGAAAATTGTAAGTAAAAATAAAATTGGAATATTTGTTCATTGTGTTCATTTCACTTAGGCCTTATATAATAAAGAAACGGTTTTCCTTCCTAATTTTGTAGTCGTCATGAAAGTTTAGACTGCGAGAGACGAACATCGCCGAGTATACCCGATGTCTCACGAAGCGGGCGAGCAAGCACGCTACTTAGGGGCGTTGAATTGTATAAGAGTAGATATGCACAAAACAGTACGTGTAATACTCATACTCTTACGAGCTAACAACCTTCCAAATAATCCCCCAAGGCATCCACACATCTTTGTCAACGATAAGGAAGGCGCTGAATACCATCAGCTGTGTGAAGGCCTCCACCCAAAGTGCAACAGTTTGATAGGGCAACGCCCTATCACCCAATGCTTCTCGTAGCTCGGCATGACACTCATGAGCATTCTGGAATGCAGAAATGCAATTTTTACATATGCTCGCTGTTCAACTTTAGTGATATCCATTTCGGAACACAGTCTCTAGGAAACTACCGTTTGCACGTGTTGTCTACAGGACACCATTGCACTCAGACGTCATCTGCTGGTCGCATCCCGTACTGTGTACACCATGTTTTCAAATGTATATAGTGCAATCTAATATATAAAATCGAAAGTGTGTATGTATGTATGTATGTATGTATGTATGTTTGTTCCTTATACAAATCTACATTTCTTTACCAATTTACACGACATTTTGCACACATACCCAGTTAAGCCCGGGAAGTATAGCTGTCGACATTAAAATTCAAACAAAATACTCCTTCCCTTGAAAATTATATAATTTCTGAGAATTTTATACTGAAAAAATGAATTGCTGTTTAGTTCACATGGCAACAGTAAATTGTTTACTATGATTACATAGGGCCTTGGCAAGTATATAGCCTAATGCTTTAACGAATTATGATTCCATCGATGTAATATATTGGCGAAAATAATGACTGAAAATGAAATCCACGAAAATAAAGCACAGTGTGATGTAGTCACATAACTTTCTCTACCCTCGACATAAGAAATATTTACTCACTTCACATTTTGATGTAGAATAAGAGGGACAACTTAAGTGTGTGAGTATGCTATATCAAAAGTCTATAAATAATCCTTTCCGCTGATAAGTTATCCATACCTGTAGGCTTTGTATTAGTTGAGAAATAGTGATGTTTATCATAGGCCCTAAGCATGGGATGGAACATTTTGAGTCCTATGCTCGCAGTATATTATGTCCCGGGTTCTAGGGGAGGAAAGTATGAAAGTGATACTGCATTTCTCTTTTATTTCAGCTCCGAAACGATTGTATAGTAACATGAGAATGAGAAATAAAATTTTCCGTCAAGTCAGTACAATCTTATGTAATTTGTGTTTCTTCTTATTTCAACCCCTCCCAAGCATGATGTGTAGAAGCAACGGAATGCAGCATTCCACATCCTCTATGAGCCATAAAAAGCTATATCCAGCGTTTTCTGATGCAATAGTTTGAGTGTGATAAATCTTTTTCTTCATTTCAAGTTCTACATACATAAAGTCCTTCATAAGTTAATTTCAAATTAAAAAATACAAGGCCCGGGCGACGCCGGGCCTTTTCAGCTAGTAATATATAAAATAGTTGCCATGACTTCTGAAATGACCCTCGTATTATCTGTGACCATTACTACAAAGTTGAGGTGCTCTGAAAATCATGAAAAAGATTCAGCAGAAAATTGAGGCCACTGTACACACATCGACCACCATGTCAATTTTAGTAGTGATCGATTTTCTTACAGCTGACAGTGTGATAGAAATGACTGTATAGAAATGCTACTCGACATCAGCTTTAAGTTCACTCTTCACCTAACTAAGTCCTCATTTGTAGCGAAAACTTTATCTAGTGCTTCAATACTAAACTCATCAACCAGCTGCTTCAATTTGCCATCTGAAAATCTGAATTTGTAACTTATTTAAAATTTTAAGCACTTCTTTCGGGCTTGTAGGCCGTGGTCTATTTGACATTTCTGTGCCAAACGTTTCGTCCGCGACTGCGGCGGACATCCTCAGTGGCGGTGGAGTCTCGGGCGAAGCGTTCTGGTCGGCGGCTGGCCAGCCGCCGACCAGAACGCTTCGCCCGAGACTCCACCGCCACTGAGGATGTCCGCCGCAGTCGCGGACGAAACGTTTGGCACAGAAATGTCAAATAGACCACGGCCTACAAGCCCGAAAGAAGTGCTTAATATTGACTCCGGCCGTGAAAGCCTACAGTGTTTTATTTCAAATTATTTATTTTAATTTTGTGACGATGTAGAAAACACATTGTACGATATACATGCATAAGGTCTTTTTCCATTCTTGTGTAGTAACAAAACGAGGTGTTCCCAGTTTCATAAAATTCACACTCACATTTTTAAAAAAAATTAATTAGTTAAAAAAAACTTTATACACTTCTTCGATAAATATTTATATTCTTATGCCATTACAGTAATTATTTAATTTTAAAATTCTACCATGGTAGCATTAATGTGAACTGTGCCGTAAAATTTCATGTCATCTTGAGTGTAATTAATGGCTAGTTTACACATTGACACTAGGTTTCTTAACCACTTTCATGAAAGTGATTTCGTGAAACTAATTACACACATTTTTTCTTTCCAATGCAACCGCACATTTCACGTTATTTCTGAAGTTCAAGTTGTTAAAATCCCATATAAACGTTTGAAACACGTATGAATACAGGCATTTCACAATTTCCTCACTTCCCGATTTCATTTTACGAAATGCGAACAAGCTAAAAAAGCGTATAATCTCAAAATTACTATTATAGTTTCGTGAAAAGTTGGAATCAGCCGAAACTGCGTAGTGTCGTAACTCATTGTCGCCAGTACATCTAGCGCTTGCGCATTCAAGTAAAAAACAGTTGCGAAACTCAGTTACGAAACCTAATTTCATCGTGTAAACTAGCGTTAACCACTTTTATGGGCCCTTTTTCTGCATTTTTAGACTTTTTTCCCTCTGACAGGGCATTTTTTAAAAGAATTATAAGAAGACTTTTAAGAACATATCCAAGTTTTGTCATTTTCAGTGAGTTTGGTTGCATTATTTTTATAATAAAAGCACAATAAAGTTTCAGCACCTTGAAATCTAAAAATTCTTGAAAATCTGTTGAAACGTGGCCTTTCCTATTCATATTTTGTCAAGCAACTGGACTTCACCAACTAAACTGTTCTGTCTATTGTAAGACAGACTTGCCCTAGGCCACATGAAGGTGGGGGGGGGGGGGGGGTCACACCACTGGTTATACAGCAGAAGCTCGTGGTTGAGGCACTGAAGTGACATTTTTATTTTGACATGCCGAAAGTAAAAACAGGATATTTTCTGCATTACGTATGCTCGTATATCTTTAGTTGATGTTGAAAGAAACTTCTGAATGTGCAAGTCCCTACTAACTTAGTTGACAATCGACAGTCTCTCAAATCTGAAAACTTGTAAAAGGCGTTTATGATTTATTGTGATTATGTGCAAGGAGACTGATATATAATGGTAAAAATTAAGTCATTATTTTTCTCTATAGGACATTTAAAATTAATTTTGAAGTCATAATAACATCATTTTAAGATCATTTTTAATATTCTTTAGATCATCAAAATACGGGTCCTAGTTATTACCATGCAAAACAGACAAACTAGCATGATTCAGTCTTTTCTTTTGTTAACAGTGCGGCCAACAATAAGCAACAAAAATGTGTGTGGTGATGTGAAAAGACGCAAAGCATTTGGTGAATAATCATGTACCTACTCACAAAGCCAAAAGAAAATGCAATAGTGAAATACAGTGTGCTCTTGGATTTCACACAGACATAAGTATGTAGCATTGGTTCTTCACCTCAACGACTGCTCTCTTTCTATCAGTTTTACAGCTGATCCTTCTTATCTCTTCCTGATAACATGATTAATGGCTCTCCACTTTGGAATTCCACTCATAGTTCCACGCCTCAGGGTACCATACGTTACACAATCCGATGTCTTACTCTAACATTAACTTTCTCTACCCTAAAGATGAACAACACAACTTTCTCACTTCACACTCTGATATAGAATAAGAGGCCGTATTGCAAAGAGCATTTTCAGTTGTTTCAAACTCGTGCAAAGATATACTCTTCACCAGGCAAGACTGAGTTTCTATGAATGGGTTCTAGGTGCAAGCACCCTATGTACAAAATTTAAACAAAATCTTAAGAAGACTTGAGACTTTCCCAGCGTTGGTTATATATAATGGTCTCTCGGGCTTCCAACCGGGTTAAAGTATGGTTTACTTCCGAGTTTTCGGCTGCTGTCAGCTCTGCAGCCATCTTCTGGGAGAGAAGTGCGCTAGTTCTGTGTCTGGCTCCTTTTTATAGCTGGTGGAGTTTGCAGAGAGTGTTCAGTTATGTTGTGATCTTTTTAGCTGTTAATATTTTTATTGCTAAATGTTTAATTTTATTATGATGGATGGTTGGTTTGATTTCTTTCTGCTTTTCGCCCGTTTTCAGGGGGCCTTGCATTCTCTTCATTATTTTTAAGGACAGTTGAATTTCTCTACAATATGTTTTTTATATTGTTAGCTTTCTTCTTTTCTTCTTGTTTCAAACATTCCTTCTTCGTCTTCGCCATTTTTAAATCCTCTTAAAGGATCATTGTCCATATCTGGACTTAACTAGCAGTGGTTTTTTAACGTCATAATTCCTTATTCTTCGCTTCCTGCAAGTTAAGGCTTCTTTATAATTGATATTAATTGCACAGAAGCAATTTTTCACATTTATTCGTCTCAGAAAAGGCTGGATTCGTTTAGTGCTTCCACCAGGCATTTCTACATGAATTGACTATCTTGATTATGACCTGATTTGGACTTCAGGACTATTTTTGAGGTAATATTAGCTACGAAAGGAATCTTATTACCTAGTGAGTGCATTAAAGCTCTAAAATTATTTCATACAGCTAATAATATTAAATTGATTTTATTGCAACGTAGCTGTATCTACTTTAACACGCAATATAAATTCAGTAACATTATTATTGCGTATTATTTGGTGAATTAAAATATCACAAGATTGACTGTGAACCTTAATACGGCATATAATTGGTACATGTGTGTATTTCATTGTTATTCACATAATTTTATTTGGAATATTGACTCCAAAGGTCCTCCGGAATTGTTATTAAATATATTTTTAAATCAGCAAGCTCTTTCATTTACTGGCGGAATCAATCATCCCTGCTTATAAGAAGACTTCAAGACGTCGATGAAATTTCCAACGAGTGTTTGTGATTCAAGAAGATCAAAGTGTCAGTGTTATCTCACCTATGGTTTATTTAGCTTATAATCTTCTTATCGTTCATTCTAAGCGAAATGTATAGCGTGTGTACAATCTTTATCACCCTTAATTAATTTAATTGTTTTTACAGTCCACTGTCTACGCACGTTATACATTTTTTGGTACCTCCGAGGCCGGATAGAACCACAATATTGTAACACGCATTGTAAACCTACACTCGTTCTATTCCGCCCGTAGTAAACATTATTGAGATAATTCAAGCTGTTGGTGTTCCGCAATTCATGCTGTTTGAACACAAATATCATTCAAGCAAATAATTGACTTATTTGAAGCACAATTGACATTCCTGACTTAAGTCAGTTTGAAGTTTCTTATTGAAAAGGTAATTTTAATCTCATATTAAGTGCTTCTGCCTCCGTGTTTTAATCTGCACGTGTGAGGCCTAATATTCAGACAACAGCTCTTCAAACTAATTTATTAAAAGGGTTTGATATTATTTACATAATTGCACTCACCTTTGTGAATCCATGTACACACACATTATTGTCACATTTTGTCTAACCGCGGGCAACTAACTTTAGTGCTCAATAAGCTCTCAGTGCGGTCAATTTAAGTCATAAACAGTGAATCACGTTAAGTCGAATACTATTTGAACAATCAATTGTCAAATCATGACTGACGTAGAAGGCACCCTTAAGACTTTAAAGGCAAAAAGAACACCTATTAAGTCGAGAATCACTCGCAAAGTTAATTACATTCTAGACTGCGTTATCAATGAGGAAACCTCTCCTCAAGACCTTCTTGAGCTTAAGATTGATTTAAGCAAGCTTGAATCTGAATATAACAGAGTCCAGTCCGAGATCAATGAACTAGCCTTTTCTGAATCCGAAGATGCCTATATGGCAGAAGTTGAGAAAACCATACAAAAGGCCATCTCTCATATTAGCAAGCAGATTAATGCTTTCAATAAGTCTCGAGCGGCTGAAGCCAAGGCCGAAGCTAGAGCTGAAGCGGCTGAAGCCAAGGCCGAAGCTAGAGCTGAAGCGGCTGAAGCTAAAGCTAAAGCTGAAGAAGCCGAAGCTATTTTTAACCTTCTGAAAAATCAATTCATGATTCAAATTCAAACAGTATCTGAATTTGAAATTTTGGACAAGATATCCTATCAAGAGGCCATTGTTCTTAAGTCGAGCCTAGAAAAATTGTCAGATAGATATGAGGTTGAAAGTCTTCAGCATCGTAACATTTACGATGAAGAGGCTGAGTTTCAAGAGCGCCAGCTTCAGTCAGAATGTTCAAGGGCTTTAGCTTATATCAATTCTTCAATTGCAGATGCAAAACTGTTATATGAGCCGAATCAAGAGCAGAGCTCTAATCACAACTCTTCTTTGTCTGCACCTTTACCGAACTTACCTAAATTGCCTGAAATTAAGCTACCAAGTTTTTTAGGCGATCCTAGAGCTTGGCTTGAATTCAGGGATACATTTAACTCATTAATTGTTCAGCACAGTCATATATCCAACATGGATAAATTTCAATATCTAAAATCTTGTTTATCCCCGGAGGTAATGACTGTAATTCAAAATATCCCGGTCTCCAATGCCACCTTTGATGTAGCTTGGAAGACTTTAGCTGAAAGATTCGATAATGACAGGTTAATTGCCAACACGCATTTGGATAACCTTTTTTCTCCACCGCCCCTTAAAGGAGATTCTGCAAGCTCATTGCAACAATACTTAGATCATTTTACAAGTACGGTTCATGCATTGAACGTACTAAATACTGATGTTCCTCTGTCTGACTTAATTATTTCACGTATCATTGTGGATAAGCTCCCAGTAGAATTAATTAAAGAATGGGAATCTTCAATTAAGTTAGGAAAACTTCCCAAGTTGCAGGAATTATTCAGTTTTTTGGAGTCTAGGGTTAGGGTGCTGCAGATGACAGAATCGGTTCTGAAAGGTCAGTCCGTCAAGCCCTCATCTGCTCTTTCTGTCAAGGCTAACCTCTCCGCTCCTAGAGCGAAATGCAATTATTGTAGTAAATCGAATCACACTATCATTTATTGTGACGCCTTTAGATCGCTGAATTATTCATCCCGCGATCAATTCGTGAAAAATCACAAACTTTGTCGTGTTTGCCTTAGCTCAAATGGTCACACTTCGAGCTGTAACACTTTTAGATGTAGACAATGTCAAGGCAGGCACAGCAACTTATTGCATGACCCTTCACGGCCAAGCAATTCTCAAGCCATAAATACGGCCAATATAATGTCTGCCAGCCAGTCACGGCAGAAATGTCTTTTACCTACTGCTAGCGTGATAATTTTAAGTAACAATGGCAGTGCCGTACAGGCCACAGCTCTTCTTGATACTGGATCAGACTGTAATCTAATTACTGACAGGTTGTTCAAGCAGCTTGGTTTGTCGCCATTATCTCAGCGTACTTCTCTCGCTGGTATCCTTTCTACCAATGCAAGCGTCTCAAAGCTTACAGAAGTCTCTATCAGATCTCAGGTTACGAATTGGCGCTATGATACAAAGGCCATTATAGTTCCTGAGATCTCTGCTTCTAATTTCCCTAAAAACTTTGTTAATACTAGAGGTTGGAACATTCCTCCTAACTTACCCTTAGCAGATCCCAGCTTTAATTCTCCTAAGCCTATTGATTTGCTATTGGGTGTTGAGATATGTTCTCAAATCATGGTATCTGGACAGATATCTGCTCCCAATTTGCCTACTATTCAGAACTCCCAGCTAGGCTGGTACTTCTCCGGCAAATTGCCTTCGTTCCCTCTTAAGCATCATAACATGCCTTCAATGCAGCGAAGGAAACGTTGTGAGTTGAATAGGTCTTCATCAAATAGACCCTTTAATTACGCTGAGTCTTCTGTGAATTGCTCAGCCTTCATTACGTCTGATGAGGGTATCAGTAATCAGCTTACTCATTCACCCAAGACTTTGAAAACTCTTGTGGCCAATAGAGCCGCTGATATTCAGGAGACTACATCTATTGATTCTTGTTCTCATGTCGCCTCTAAGGAAAATCATGCAGATCTTATTTCAAGAGGATCTTCTTCTTCTAATCTTTCTTCCTTGCAGAGACGTTCTAAATGGTTGAAGGCTATGCCTAATGTTGCCATAGGTACGCCAGTTTTAATCATGGATGACAATATGCCTCCCTTAAAATGGGTTGTTGGCATCATAACTCAAACTCACCCAGGCCCAGACGGTCTTGTGAGGGTTGTCACGGTCAGGACTTCTACAAGTTATCTGAAACGACCTATCATTAAACTAGCCCCAATTCCCATATATGACTCTCTCGACTAAGGCAGTCGTTCATTTTTTCTTTGTTTAGTTACTTTTATATCTCAACTTTTAGGATTTATTGGTGTTTTTGAAGATCCAACATAACTTCGCATTTCTGTTTGATTATTCCCTAGTGAATAATCGCGGGCAATATGTTCAGTTATGTTGTGATCTTTTTAGCTGTTAATATTTTTATTGCTAAATGTTTAATTTTATTATGATGGATGGTTGGTTTGATTTCTTTCTGCTTTTCGCCCGTTTTCAGGGGGCCTTGCATTCTCTTCATTATTTTTAAGGACAGTTGAATTTCTCTACAATATGTTTTTTATATTGTTAGCTTTCTTCTTTTCTTCTTGTTTCAAACATTCCTTCTTCGTCTTCGCCATTTTTAAATCCTCTTAAAGGATCATTGTCCATATCTGGACTTAACTAGCAGTGGTTTTTTAACGTCATAATTCCTTATTCTTCGCTTCCTGCAAGTTAAGGCTTCTTTATAATTGATATTAATTGCACAGAAGCAATTTTTCACATTTATTCGTCTCAGAAAAGGCTGGATTCGTTTAGTGCTTCCACCAGGCATTTCTACATGAATTGACTATCTTGATTATGACCTGATTTGGACTTCAGGACTATTTTTGAGGTAATATTAGCTACGAAAGGAATCTTATTACCTAGTGAGTGCATTAAAGCTCTAAAATTATTTCATACAGCTAATAATATTAAATTGATTTTATTGCAACGTAGCTGTATCTACTTTAACACGCAATATAAATTCAGTAACATTATTATTGCGTATTATTTGGTGAATTAAAATATCACAAGATTGACTGTGAACCTTAATACGGCATATAATTGGTACATGTGTGTATTTCATTGTTATTCACATAATTTTATTTGGAATATTGACTCCAAAGGTCCTCCGGAATTGTTATTAAATATATTTTTAAATCAGCAAGCTCTTTCATTTACTGGCGGAATCAATCATCCCTGCTTATAAGAAGACTTCAAGACGTCGATGAAATTTCCAACGAGTGTTTGTGATTCAAGAAGATCAAAGTGTCAGTGTTATCTCACCTATGGTTTATTTAGCTTATAATCTTCTTATCGTTCATTCTAAGCGAAATGTATAGCGTGTGTACAATCTTTATCACCCTTAATTAATTTAATTGTTTTTACAGTCCACTGTCTACGCACGTTATACAGAGAGCGACCAATGAGAAAAGAGCATTCACAACATTACAGTTATTTACAATAATTAGGGCCCTGATTTATTCGTGAAATAAAATGGCTGATTTCGGTGTTAACTTCCATCTATTTCGGTGGATATTTCGAGAAATAAATTACTTTATAATACATTGGGAACATTGCGCAATGATAAACTTAGCTTCTTCATTTACATGAACTAACAACCCCCCCCCCCTCATTTCTATATTCTCCTGCCCTTGTATGAACTGAAGTAACTTTCGATTTAGACATGGTTAAAGTTAATGTTCAAATATAATTACGAGAAATATTATCGTAATTTCTACTAAACACCATCAGTTAGCCATTTGCAAACAGAAGTGCCAACCATACCACTTGTGGATAAAAGACTAAATCTGTTGGATACAAGTAACAAACATTCTACACTCTTCTGCTGTAATCGATCATAGGCATCGTTAACTTGGCAAAGACATAGCAGGAAAGGAGTGTACTCAACAGTACAAACTAGGTCACAGACAATCTTTGCGTAAATTCTGCAAACTTTGTAATCGATCACAAATATCGATATATGGGTAAATCTTCGACAGCCATAGAAACAGCAGAAAAAAAGCATGCTGCTAAGAAATTAAAAAAAATACAGTTCACCAAAGCACAATATTGTGATTTTAAGGCACATTTTCGTGCTCATTTCTCACTTTACAGATAGAAGGGGCATATTTCGCGCTTTTAGACACATTTCGCGGAATCGAGTAAATTTCACGATATTTCGTGGATTCAATTTGGTTCATATTGGGTATTTTAAGCAAATAAAAGGTAAATATAGCTAAGGGAGGTTGTTTTATAAAATTTCGTTCTTATCGTTGCTACCAAAAAATACGGCCCCTAACAATAATGTACAAACTAGTCTAGAACTTTGTGTGTACAATAGCAATTTTGTATAAATAATTTATAAGTTTTAGGTCATTTTTTATAATTATTAAGTCATTTTCTTTAAAATTTAGGGTCATTTTATAGGTCATTTTTCAAACAATTTTAGGTCGTCAGAATCCAGGCCCTGATGATGACATATATTTTAAATTAATATTAAAAGGTTGTTATGGTCTGGACACTTCAGCTCACTTTCCGTGGAATGGCTGTGAACAGAATCTTTACTTCCGATAATATAGAAACCTGACAAATTAGAGATAAAAAAAGTTGAATGAATAAGCCGTAGAATTTAAATAACATTCACAACGATATGCAATAGCCTATTATGATTAATCAAATTTAATAAAACTTTATCCGTCATTTGTATCACCTTCACTTTCACCAGAATCATTCACAGGCCCAGGTTTTTTGGTGTTCATTTTTCAAAAAATTATTGAAAAATATAGGCCTGTAATAGCTATTTATGTATCAAGTACGCAAAATAACGCTTTAGCGGACGAATCTAGTATAGCGGCCGAGGCTGAAATACTGGATGAGTCCGCTAAAGTTTTTGTGTACGCGGTGCATACAATATCTTTCAGTGATAGCTCTCTAAATTATATGAAATGAAACAAAAATACCGTTAATTAATTGTAATGAAAGGTAGTCTACCATATTCTCACGGCCCTCTCAAACGCAAGACAACAATGAACCGTACGAAATGCGGTAGGCTATGAATGCGTTATATGAGTCGCTGATTTGTAAACAATAATAAATACGAACTAGTATTTATGAAAAGCTTGTGAAAATATGAATTATAATCCCGAGGAAATTTCACTCCAAGTCAAAAACATTGAATTGGAGGTGGTGCCAGCAACATCACGGCAGAAGGAATAGGGAATATATTGCAATTAAATGCTGGTGCATCCAAGTAAGCTATGTGAACGAAGATGTGAAAAGTTGTTGGCTTATATTTGTTGTCATGTGGTGAAGTGGGCTACCGTGTTTTGCGAAAAATCCTGGTAAAGTTTCTGATCATCATAAAGAAACATGTTGGCTTAAATTTGATGTTTTATGATCAATTATATGCGTAAATCCATGTTAAAGTTGGTGTGACTGGTCAATGACGTCTGGGTTTTGTTTATAGATTGCCATGACGACTTTAAAGGACAAGGCCACTAAAATTGCATTTTGAATGCAGTTTGAATGCACTTTTATGCAATTTTAGCGGCCTTGTCCTTTAAAGTGCAGCTTTTCGGCGTGTTACCAGTTCGATAAGCAGCTGTTTTAGAGAGTGTGTACTAAAAAATGTATTTATAAGAGGGTCATCCAGAAAGTAAAGAACGATCTGGCATAACTAAATAACAATGAAAGATATCAACACAAAACATTACCGGTATTTACAAAGATACAGTACCATACCCCATTTCTCAACGTAATCGCTATTGTTGTCAAGGCATTTATTGTGGTACCAGTTTTTCAATGCCGATGTTATATTTGTGTATTTCTGCTTTAGTAAAACATCACAACCAAACGCTAGCTCTGCCAACTGAATTCCATTCCTTAAAGGGATCTTGCCTATTGGGCCTACTAACAAACAATAATAGCCTAAGTAGAGCTAGGTTGGTTACTGTGCCACTCACTGTCAGTTCTAATTATTGTTCTATCCTTCCAACAGCCATTTTTTGTTCCCAGACTGACATTTAGGGCTATAAGTTGGAAGAAAGATCTTCATTTTCCCAATGTTTTGGACATTTTCCACAAAAAAGTAAAATACTACTATACGATATATGGATTCTGTAGCCTAGTTCACGAACACAAGCTACAGATCACATATTTTCAACTTGAATATGAATAAACATAGAGCGTAGGCTAATTATCAAAACCATCTGCCAAACATGACTACGTGCCGAATGAACTCAGCAGATGCATTATAAACAGGATCTAAGACACAAGAAACAAGAAATATGGAGTGAATTCTACGTGACGGACGCTATGACATCAAGCAAATGGTCAGAACCCAGCTTCGATTTAAGACACGCCATCACTAGATACGCAGTGCATGGCTTTCATTACAAAGTGTGCTCCAAAAAGAAATTCCATGAACCCAGCACGGACTGTACTTGTGAATGGTGTGGACAGAAATGTGAACGATATCATGCCCTTGACTGTCAAAAGAGGAACATCTCGCTAACAAGGCTAAGCACGGAGTAACTCAAACACTCATGCACTCATGCACTCATATTATTATTATTATAAACAAAACATCATATGGGATACCCGGTAATTTGATTGTAAATATAAGATGACGAATAACATCAGTGTTAGAAAGGGTTACGGTACCTTTGAAATTAGTGTAACAACATTTTACAAAAGGTGTGGAAGGGTAACAAACAGGGGTGGATCCAGAGAGACATTTGGGGGGGGGGGGGGGCAAAGTAGAGAGGGAAGTTTTTACTCATAAAAATTAAATATTCCCAGTACACAATTGAAAACAAAATGAACATTTCAGCATTTTCTTACAAAGGTATTTCAAAATAATGAATGTCGTTGCTTTAATTTAAGTATTTGGGTTATGTTCTAATAAATTTTGAATAATATTTGCTTAATGTTACAAATTTGGGGGGGGGGGGAAATTTCCCCCATTTCCCCCCCCCCCCCCATGGATCCACCCCTGGTAACAAAGCTGCTGTGACAAGGCATGCGTTTTTTTTAAAGCGAACCTGTAAAGCGCTTTGAGTGCTACAGCATTGCTTTATGACTGGTGCAGCCAAAAAAGAATGTTAAAGTCATTCAGCTGAGAGCTGAAACCGGCACTTTGTACGGCCCTCCAACATGGTTAAGACACGTGTAAATAACAGTTATGGCAGGATGGAAATAATGATTGTACAATAAGATAGCGTAGGCTATATGGATGAAATCAAATGGTACTAACTGTGCTGTAGAAGGTATTCATACTCGGGAATTTGAACAATGATGTTAATACCATCAAGGAAATTTTCGATGAACACCTACTCTGCCATGACAGTTCATGCAGCAAAACCTTGCAGCACAAGTAAAGCGAGATTTGAGATCACTGCACTGACTGTGAGGCGGACATAAAGTGAAGCTGCAGTGAAAAGTTAAAAAAGTACAAGTTTGATGCACCAATGGTAAGTGCTTTAGCAGCACTTTGAAAAAGAACGCAAGGATATAGATTCTAGGTCAGTGAAACATAGTGCCAGCGATAGGGTAAGTTAGGTTAGGAATAGTTACATTAGTTTAGCACAGAATACTAAATAGCACGAGTTTTATTACGTGATGCATCGAATCTCTTCCTGCACCAGAAAATGTCCATACTGACAATCATTATTTTCTTTTCTGAGGCTCGTAGCAATAAAGATAGTGGTGGAGCATAGGCTAGTTCACCGTTGAAGCTGTTTAATGTGGGATAATTTCATCCAGCAAGCTATCAAAATTCCCCCATATTTCAGAGAAGTAAATCTTAAGGTATTTTCTCACAAAAATGCCATCAACAAGCAAATGTAATACACAGTAACTGCAGTACGACATTTATTCTGACAGGTCAGCTGTCAGAGTAGGCATATGGTTAACAACATACGGAAGCATTTAATGCTCTTTAACATAAATGCATTAACGAAATGACGATGCGGGGAAACTAATTGCAGTTCGTAAAAATACAGATTTTCAGTTTTCTTTTAGCAAAAGCTCAATAGGCCTAAGTAGGCTGACATTTTTGTTATCAGAACATCGATTTCTGCTATTCGTGACGAAAGAGAAGGCACAAACGAAATGATGAGTGTGCTTGTTTTTTTCCGCTAATATCTTAAGTGCAACTTTAGCATTTACACCAGAAAATAATGCAAGATCAATTTTTTACAAGGCTTATTTATCATGGCCACTTGTCAAAAAGCAGACGTAATACTTACACGTTCTTCGTGTCCAATCGATGGCATATAACCGTACTCATTTCTTCCAGCCATCAAATTATTACGAACGTCGTCGAACGACATTTAAACTACGTTGGTTTCACCAAATTTCCATTCCTATTTACATAAGGAAAGGAATAAAGTTTCTACTTGGAAGGAACTGTCCACAAAACGACCACCATTTCGTAACGTATAAAGTCAACTTAAGTTCTCATTTAGTATTAATCATATTTTATTCAAACCGGTAATATATTATTTAAAAAATTATTTCCTTACACAAAGACATCACAATACTGACAGATTGTGATTTTCGGTACCTGTCAAAAATTCCTGTATGTCGTCATAATTGACTTGTCAAACTGCTCGACACATGACGTCATATCCCTTAATGTCTCGCGCAATCCAAGGTGTGATCCAAGGACTTCTGAATCTGAAATTATTTTAACCCGTCGTTCACTGAATTCTACGGATTCCTCATTCTTTAGAAAGCCAAAATAACAAACTGGCGAGTAGACAAATGACCTTTAGGAGTATGATTATAAATAAACTGAAAGTTCTAATATAACCATGCCCTTGCACAATAGCCTACAATAAAATGAACTAAAACTTTTACCCAGAATGGAATTAATAACTTCACTGGAAATATTGTAAAATAATTACCGGTTCTAGATGTCCATAAAGCGATCTTCTATGTGTCTGTGGTACTGTAATGAGACTAGATCGTCTTCTGCTGGACCAGGAATGTCTTCTTCGGGGCGGCGGCTCTGGGGGACCTCCAGCCCCAATTTGTAGACTACTCGACATTTTTATTAATCCACTTTCCGCGTTTTCTCCGTCATTGTATTTACATCATCTTGAGTCACTACGCAAAGGCTTCTTTAGCACTGCAAGGCACTACCATGTGACTTACTCTGAGTCCAAGGTCGCTCAGGAAGATAGCAAAGTCTCGCCTCGAACGAGAAATACGCAAGGCCGAACACGGCTTTATTTAATGCAACTTCACCTTCAACACATTTGCGGAATGAGGTGAGAAAGGTAGCCTATGTCTCTCCCACAGGAGTGGGCAGCAAGCCAGTATACGTTACAGCAGGATGGGGATCAAATAAATTGTCTTTGGCTTTCTGCGTTGAAACGCGTCTGATCCTAGCGGAAAAAAAAAAGTAGCTTTCTTTCTTCCTTTGGAAGGGAAATAAAGCAGGTGTTCCCACGTCCGGTATCGTAATAGCTACCTTCCTCTTTCCATCCATTTATCTGGCCTCCTGAACATCTTGTATCCAAGTCTTTTTTGGTCACTTTCTTTCCAGTGGAACCCATTCTATTATTATCAGGTTGTACCACTCAAGTCTCTTCTTTCTCACGCGTGATGTCTGGTCTTTTTGTCAGTCTGAAATCTCGTTCTGTAGATCTTGTGTTTAGCGAATCTCATATACGTCAGATCATGACATACCACGATGTTACAATATATCGTATACTATTCTGTAAACTTATTTAAGTTGGAAATATTCATCCATATTGTAGAACGTAATTTTGTTTAGGCAGAAAGAAAGGGAAATGAAACTACTGCAAAATTAAGGTCATTTTAGAAGGATTATATTGATAAAGTCCAATACTCACCTACGATGCTGGAACGTCCTAGTTCGGCACCGTAAGAGCATTAGGTTTGCAGGGAGCTAAATGCAGTCAGGTGTCACTAAACACGAAGAACAGTTATTTTCTAAATAGATTTTTTTCACCTGTAGAAAGGACAGAAAATCAGCCAGTGAACAACAGGGTGTTTATACATCTGGGACAGTCCTATTAGCACCAATTGTCCCATTTTTATATACCAGCAGGCTTTGAAATAGTGATATTCATCTGTTTAATATTGTTATTGGGTCATGGCCTGTGTTCAATTTAACTGATATTCAATATTAATTGTAACGATATTAAGTGAAATTTCAGCTCAATCTGTTTAATAAGAGTTTTTGCCACAAATCAGAACAGACAGGAACCTGATATAGAACTGGTAAGAACTCATAAAAGTAGGCCTACATTCCTGCAAAACTTATCACAGATTCTGCATCAGTTTCCTTTCTTTTTTGGGAAAATCCAGAAACAGGGCGCACCTTCGGATGGTGGTATGCCGCCCAACCCACCCAAAATGGTCCACTTTCTTTTATACCACAATGTAGCGAATTATTCTGTCCTTGTATCATGAAGAAACTCGTGATTGGACGTTGGAGGTGTGATGTCATATCGCTAGACGACCAGTGACAGGCTGACAAACCTCGCAGAAGACACAGATGGGTACAAGACACTTGCGACAGTATACAAGGTCAGTGGGTACAAGGCACTTGCGACAATATACAAGGACAGTTGGTCATCCTGCTTCGCTAAGAAACAAAAGACATCACACAATCCATGCAAATGTGAATATATTGACTGGGCGGAACTTAAGGGGCGACCTGTTTTTGGATTTCGCCTCTTTTTTTATCAGGGGATGTTCAGAACAAGAAAGTAACAGTTCATTTGAACACTTTATTTGCAAAACTGAAGTTTCTGTATTAACAATATTATTCATTAAAACAAAATGAAGCAATTTGTATACAGTAGAGCATGTCAATAAGTTAAAATCAATCAGAAATAAAAACACTTGTTGCTCCACTTACATAATATTACGAAAAGTCCGTTGAATACTTTCATAGCCCAAACTAAGAAAGCAATTAAAGACTCTCCTCTGATTTCAAAGACAGAAGAAAGGCAGCTGATAGTGAGCAACCCCCAGCTACCTAAACTTTACTGTTTGCCTAAAATTCACAAGAAAGACGATAGTATGAGACCTATAATAAATAACATTGATGCCCCTACTTATTTACTGGCTAAATGGTTGACTCACAAATTTGATCGATTGTCGAAATTTGTATCGCTGAGCATAAGTAACTCGTATGAATTAATTGATAAAATCAAAAACATTTCTATTGGGACAGATGAAATGTTAGTTTCATTTGATGTTTGCGCTTTATTTACTAGCATTCCGACTGAAAAACTACCAGACTTACTGAATAAATGGTTTGCACTCAACCAATTCACCAAAGAGCAAATGGAAGGTTATAATTTATTGATAGGCCTATGTATTAGCCAAAACAGCTTTTGTTTCAATAATAACTATTACAAACAGGCCACAGGATTAGCTATGGGGAATCCATTATCGCCTATGTTAGCGGATTTATATATGAGCCACCTTGAAGTATTGGTTACCAGAGCATTTCCACACATTTTTAAATATTGGTACAGATACGTGGACGACATTTTTGCGATTGTCCCACGGAAATTCTTGAATGACTCAATAAAATTGTTGAATTTACAAGACCAGGCCATCCAATTCACGATGGAAACAGAACAAAACAATAGCTTACCATTTCTGGATCTGAAGATTATGAGGAACGAGGGGAGATTGGATTTCGGAATTTACAGGAAAGACACGCACGTTGACAACTACATTAAATATAATGTTTACAACCCAAGATCACACCAGTTCGCTATATTTCACAGCTTAATACACAGACTGATATATATCCCATTATCAGAAGTGGAATATAGGAAAGAATATATACATATAAAGAAGGTCGCTGTGCAGAATGGCTTCAATATGGAATTCATCGATAAGATGATTTCTAAACATAGAAAAAGAAAAATGATCAGAGACAATTGCACCTTAGCAAACAATGATAATGAGAAGCCGATATATAGGAAATTCACCTTCCACCCGAAAGTATTTTACAGGTTTGAGAAAGTATTCAAGGACGTGAATATAAAACTGGCTCCACAAAATAAATTCAACCTTAGGAACCTACTTAACCACCCATTAAGAAATAGTGTTCCCAAACTCAAATTATCAGGCATTTACCAAGTTGACTGTAAAGATTGCCACAGTATATATATCGGACAAACCAGAAGAAACCTTGAAGCTAGAATGAAAGAACATTTGAACAACGTCAGATTGATGCACACGGAAAAATCGGCCATAGCTTTTCATGCATATACATGTGACCATCACATTAATAACAACATAAAATTGTTAAAACATGTTAAAAGACCTTTAGAATTAATGACATGGGAGAAGATTTTCATTTTAAAAAATAAAGACAGGGCAATGAATTTTGATATACCATTGGCCGACGAGATTTTTAGTTTGATCCTGGGGAAGACAGATGGCAGCACAGCGCCAACTACAGACTTGGATCTCCCAGCACCACACCAGTCGACATCCAGCTGAAGATAAGGAAGCTGATCTTCCTTGAAACCGGTCCTGCCTAATATTATGTAAGTGGAGCAACAAGTGTTTTTATTTCTGATTGATTTTAACTTAATATTATTCATATTTGTTGTACCATCAGAGTTTTCTTAATTAGTCTTGAACAGGCTTCCTCAATCTTCAGGGAGACTGACCATCAGTCCTTCAATTGGCTTAATCCTTCTGGTGGCACTATGGCCCTGGGGTCGACTCAGCCTCTAACAGAAATGAGTACCAGGAGCAACCCTGGGGGTAAAGGCGGCCGGTGCGTAAGGCTGACAACCTTACCACCTTCATGTGCCGAATGTCCAATATCTGGGAGCCTCAACCTCCTGGAACCCTCTGGGCCTCCATGGCCTGTATAGGGATCACTTTTACCATCAGTCCAGCAACCCGGGAACAGTATACTCAGACCATACGTTAAGTCATTCATTACCCTTGAAATTGACGAATCATTCTACTGGTGAAGGAATTCAAGGTTTTATGATATTTCTTTTCTTTGAAATAATACATTTTCCTCCACACGTTTGAAACTTTGTTATTAACAGATTTCTCTATCGTAACATCTTTGTACAGTTGAAACAGAGTGTAAAAGCAGAACTATACAAGACTGACAGAACCCATCAGCTATCTATTGTGGTGCTTTCTATTGTGGTGCCGTGTGCACCACATGATCACCATAGGTGTGTCAAATGGCACTAATGAGGCAATCATTTCCTATCCTGAGATGATGTTGACTTCAAAAAGGTTCTTTCATCCCTGGCATGCCTATGATGATCACACTAAAACCATCGTCAATTACTTTCAGCTAACTTAGAGATTGTTTATTTTGTGAAAGCAGAGCAAGGAGAGGAGAGCAAAGTTAAAAACAGAACGCAACCAACTGATTGATTGATTAATTAATTTTTTTATAACTTTATAGAGTTTTGTGGTATAGCCAGTCTGGTATAGCTCAGCATCTAGTACATATACTTCACAACTCATCTCCAAACCCTCAAATAAATTAAATAGCAATACAGTATTAGTAAAATTTCATATATAAAATTCAAAAATATTAATAAAAAATATAAATTTCCCTCTTAAATTACAGATCTTTACATGCATTATTAAAAAAAAAGCAATTCCTCATTACTCAGTATCACATTCAACCGACAGAGCTCGGTATTGCAACAGTCCACATTCTGGCGCACCTAATATTTGTGTATTGGGGTTTGCTGCTACACTCCTTGCAAATAGACTATAAATTCCTCAAGGTCTTCTATCTGAATCATCTCTAATACTTTTGTGACGGTAAAGAAAGTTCAGCACTTCATTCTGACATAACATTCAAGTAGCATCCAAGACAGGTGATCAACAATCTGAGAAATAAATTGGATTCCTTGACCTCCTCTCCTACAATCATATCAGAAACTGCAAGTTTTCAACACATTAGTTTACCCCTTCCTGACAACACCTGTTGAATTATTGTCAACCAGGTTTCTGAATGATAAAGAGTGCTTTAAAAGAGATCTTACAACTCTCTAAAAACATTTCAGATTGAATGTTACATTGAAGGTCTGGGATTACTGAAAACACGATGGGAGAATTTCTTACAACACATAAACTGATGCCAAAATTAGTTAAATATAAACCTGACCAGAGATCTACCAGGTGAATCAACAGGAAATTAAAATGGTATTCACCTGGACATGAATTAGTGGCTGAGAACAATCAAATTAATAGATATATAAGCTTTCATGAACCACAGATTATTGTCTCTGTTGGACACTATAATATTCTCAATCAAATTAATGTCCGGAAAGCAAGAAAAGCACTTTGTCAGGAGATTACCAGGGAAAGGTGTAATTCTGTGTAAAGAGCACACTCCTGCTAAACCTGAAGGAACGGAAGGAGGCATTAAAATGACTGCTAGTGTCCATCCCTGGTAGATCTCAAGCGCTGCCTCAATGAGTATGAAACCCTGGAAACTTGATATGCAATACTGGACCTCATAATGTAAGGTCACTCATAGCTAACGAACTAAGGAAGAAGAGTATGACATTTCATGAGAAGGTTCGTAGATATAGATGCCACTATCCGGATGGAATCTTACAGTGGCCAGACATAACAGTTTGGATTGATGACAGGTGATGTTCATGAAGTTCTGCGGCAGCAATAAAGGGCATACCCTTTCTGTTCTCTATAACTAGGCCTAACTGTTAACAGTAAGCTTTGTACTAAACAATCCCTAAATTAAAAAAGAGCTGTAGTTTATGCTATGGAACATTGTTATATACATCGCCTCAAACCATTGCTGCTGTGGTTTTACAAGTGAACATATCTGAAGATAATAGGAAGACGTCTCGAAAACATATGAAATAGCAAATGTGTTTATACATTATGATGAACGAGTAGTATTTGTACCTCACAGCTGAATATAATATGATACAAGAGTTTATAAATGCAAATTTGTCCACCACCAGGGTCTCGCAATAGCAGAGAATCCCAGGTGAGTCAGGCTAACTCAGAGCAAAGATAAAAACAAAATGCAGCCAATTGTTGTGTCCAAATCATTTCTGGGAACGGGCCAAATCAGGACCAACTTCAACACCAACCAATAGCATTCCTGCTTTTCACCCCGGGATTTCCTGTGCTCCGATTGGTCGCTCTCTGCAAACTCCACCAGCTATAAAAAGGAGCCAGACACAGAACTAGCGCACTTCTCTCCCAGAAGATGGCTGCAGAGCTGACAGCAGCCGAAAGCTCGGAAGCAAACCATATTTTAACCCGGTTGGAAGCCCGAGAGACCATTATATATAACCAACGCCAGGAAAGTCTCAAGTCTTTTATTAAAGCTAAAACAGTTTATAAAGCACTGTACAATAATTACGGTATTGTAAAATTCGTCCGGATAAGACAGGTTGTACTGTATTTAAGTTTGAATAAATAAGTCAAGTCTAAATATCTGTAACTTTCAGCCCAAACAATTTGCAGAACTTTAAAAAGAATAAAATTACCGTATTTTCCAATTCTGTGTCTTATATAACAAATGTACAGATTTTTTTCCTCCAAAGCCTTCCAATAACTTTGTCATGGGAATTCCTTTCGATATTCTAAGATAACACAGCAAAGTGCATGACCTTCTCAAGGCTTCTTGCACATAACAGGAAATACCACTTAAGCAATCTGTACGAATAATCAGTTAAAGGATCGTCTTTCATTTTCATCTTCCTTTTTAAAGTATTATATTTAACAATTTCCTAAGCTTATTCACACATATTTTTAGTAGCGTTGAGTTTTACTGTGTTTATTATGGAATGTACTAATAGGCAATTGTCGCAGACTGCATTCTTTTACTTTCAATTTTGTTTTCTTCCCTAAAAATTTGTGTTAAAATTTAGACAACATGTTAAGAAAGGAGCAGATAACATGGTACTTATTATTCGATATGTAAAAAGTGGTGAACACTGAGCCCACTAGCAATTAGTATCTTCCAGTCAAATCTGATACCAGTACCTTTCCTAATCTAGGATCACATTTCTTTTCTTTAATTTCCCCAAACTAATTCATTTTGACTGGTTTTTTTTTTAAAAATACGAATTTAACAAAAGCCAATTCAGTGCCCCGAATCACCAATGAGCATCAGTTGAAACATCACCAGACACAACAATCAAGTCTGTTAAATTCTCTCTGAATTGGCACAATTTTTACATAATATATTAATTCGCATATACTGGATTTGCACAAAGACTTGCTTGAGACTTACACTACGTGTCGCTGGGATGCAAAGGGATGACGTACTTGGGCCCAAAGGGAGACACGTACTTGATGCCGACTTCCTTGTACACCTGTTGAGGGAAAGTGAGGTTGCAGAGATACAGTTTACCGTTCTCTGAGCCGTGAGCAAGGGGAAGCACTGGGACGAGCGAGAACTTGGTGTCTACGCCGGGTGTACCAGCTGGTGGTGGATCCAACGCCAGCACTGGAGCTCGGTTCTCATTGGCCCAGTCGGCCACCAGACTGTACCTCGGCTGCTGAAACTGACTTCCTGTTTCATCAGCCAGAGCCAATATAATCAAGTCCACTGCAACAGTTGGCAGTTCTGAAACACATGAGATCATACAAATGAATACGTGCCTGCAAAAGTGGACTAACCACCAAATGCAAAATATAAAGTTACAATGACATCAAGTGCTGGAAATTCAAAATTTTGTACCCAGGTATATCCATATTCTGCTTACTTACTTACTCAATGGCAACAGAAATTCCTCAGCAAGCTAAAGGAATATTATCTATTTTATGGAACCCGAAGTTTCATTGCCGCACTTACCTGAGCCCGCCATTCAACCCTATTCTGTGCTAACTCTATCTAACCATCCCTCACAAATCCTACTTCCCTTAAAGCTAATATTGTCCTCCTACCTACGTCTAGGTCTTCCAAGTGGTCTCTTCCCTTCAGGTCTCCCAGTCAGTATTTTTGAGATATGTCTTTCCTCCCCCATGTCCAGCCCATTTCATCCTCCGTGATTTAATTACCCTTACTATATTCGGTGAAGAATACAGGTCATGAAGTTAAAAAAAAAGGGGGAAAGAAAAAGAAGAAGAATCTTGCAAGGATAAACCTCTACGGATAAGTGAGAGTTTTCTGTATTATAATTATAATAATAATAACAACAAAGAGGCCTAAAATCCATAATAGATTACGCCATATGCAACAACAAGTTAGCAGACTTAGTTCTTGATACAAGAGTTTTCCGTGGTTCAGAATTAGAAACAGATCACCATTTACTCATTAGCCCAGTTCGTAAGAAACCACGATGGCATAAAAGGAAACGAAACCCAACACATCCCAGCTTTCTTACAAAATTCATCTCCTTAGAGATACTAGTATTAAATATTTATATCAACGACGATTAAATGACTTACAACTCAAAACCCCTATATCGGAGGATATAGAAGAAGAATGGACAAACATATGCCAAATGGTCAAACAAGCTGCATTTGAAAGCTTAGGCACAAAGAAAAGATGGTGCAGGAAGAAGGGCTTAAGGAATTGGAATGAAAATTTACAACAAATCATTGATGAAAAACGAGAAGCATACCAAAAATTCCTTCATACAGGGAAAGATGAAGATAAAATAAATTATCACCTAAAACGAGCAATAGCAAAACGAGAAGTGCGGAAACATCACCGCCAAACTTGGGATGAATATGTATCTTTCTTAGAAAATGATATGACAAGACCTCAACCACAAACATACAAAATTCTAAAATTTTTGAATGCAGACATTAAAGAGGCAGCCAAATTAAATATCATCTCTAAAGAATCTTGGTTGTCCTTTTATCAAAATCTTTGGCAACAAAATACCCCTACTATACTGGACCTATCAGGTAACACAAACATATACACAGAGCCGATTACATTTGATGAGCTCACATCAGCTCTTGAAAGTATGAGATGCAACAAAGCACCAGGCGAAGATGGACTAATCCTAGAAGTTTTTAAATATGGAGACCAATCTTTTCTTGTAAGACTCCTTTCTTTCTACAATCAAATTTGGGATGGCAAAAAACCACCCAAAAGCTGGGCAAGAGCAGTCGTTATACTTATATATAAGAAAGGCAATAGAAACAACTGTGATAATTATAGAGGTATTAGCCTGTTAAATTCTGGCTACAAAATTTATACAACCATCATAAAAAAGAAATTATACAGACACTATGAGACAATTTTGGGAGAAGAGCAAAATGGATTTCGGAGAGGTAGATCATGCTGTGATGGGTACTTCACCTTGAAACTTTTGATCGAAAAGCATAGAGAGTACAATGTAGAAACACATATGGCATTTGTAGATTTCGTTAAAGCTTTCGATAAAATAAATCGCAGCAAACTATTTAGTATATTAGTAGCAGACAATATACCACAACAAGTTATCCAAAATATATATAAGTTGTACAGAGAAACTATGATTGCAGTCCAGATAGAAAACAAACTATCTGACTGGTGCTCTATAAATTCAGGAGTAAGGCAAGGCTGCGGACTTTCTCCTTTATTGTTCAACATATATATGAATGCCATTATCCGTGAGTTCAGACGAACAAGACATGGCCACATATATATAAACAGGAATCTAAGTTTGGACACTCTGATTTTCGCTGATGACTTAGTACTTCTCGCTACCACGGAAGATGACTTACAGAGATCAACACATAACTTGTCATTAATTTGAGGCGGAATATGCCTTTAGACATATTCTATAACGTTTTACAGTAATTAATTAAAACATTTCATTTTATTAATATTATACAGAAATTAATTAAACATTGGGAAAGATAAGTATAAACCAGAATTATTAAGAGTTTGAGAACTAGAATCAATTTTGTTATAAGAAATGGGAAAATTAATACTTTAGAATAAAAGCAAGTGCAAGTAACTGTAAAAATAACACAGTCTGAGGAGACAAAGGCAGGCTGTCAATCACTTGAGCAAATTCTGTGTATTGGTATTGTGCTAGAATTTTAACGTAGACAAAAGAACATCAGATAAGAGGCGATTTTATTGTGTGATGGGGATAAACCAGCTCTGCTCCGACACTGCTACCACGGAAGATGACTTACAGAGATCAACACATAACTTGTCATTAATTTGAGGCAGAATATGCCTTTAGACATATTCTATAACGTTTTACAGTAATTAATTAAAACATTTCATTTTATTAATATTATACAGAAATTAATTAAACATTGGGAAAGATAAGTATAAACCAGAATTATTAAGAGTTTGAGAACTAGAATCAATTTTGTTATAAGAAATGGGAAAATTAATACTTTAGAATAAAAGCAAGTGCAAGTAACTGTAAAAATAACACAGTCTGAGGAGACAAAGGCAGGCTGTCAATCACTTGAGCAAATTCTGTGTATTGGTATTGTGCTAGAATTTTAACGTAGACAAAAGAACATCAGATAAGAGGCGATTTTATTGTGTGATGGGGATAAACCAGCTCTGCTCCGACACTAGAGGAACAATAGGGTGTTTAAGGTTCCGGGAATTGGAAACCTTCAGAGATTTGTGTTGGCTTGGTTCTGATTTCCGATATTCTTCCGCACTAGCGGAATAATACTAACAGATAATGACCAATAAGAATGAGGGACTAATTTGTGTGTCTGACGTCAGTACGAAGCTTCTTGGGACGTGATGATTTTTGAGACAGAGAGAAGAGCCGAGAGCTCCAGAGGATTCGGTCGCGAAGTTTTTGATAGGCCAGTAGGCCATATCCCGGTAGTAGTCTCGGGAATTTTATAAGCCCAGTCGAGGGTCGCTGGGTACTTAGTCAAAGTTAAAGTCCGGGAAGAGCAATCATTGTAATATACCAGTAGAATCTGAGTAACTATCAATTAACAAGAAGCCGCGTATTGACGTAACACATTGCTGAAGAGATTAAATTAATATCCTGAATATTGTAATCATATTGTAATTGTGCATAGAGTTTTGCATTGGAATAAATTTCGCTCTTACCCAATTATAACGACTTTACATTGAACGCTTTCCTTATAACGTGCTGTCCCTGAGATAAGAGAAAATTAAGTCGGGCAATAGAATAAACAGGTACGAGCCGGGATTGGAACATCACGGCATCTCATCACGACAACAGAGCTACAGCATCCTGTGGGTCCAGAGAGGTTGCAAGTAAGTGCAGCAGGTCATCATCATTCCAATGGCACCTTCTATTCCAAATGGCGCTTCCAACGTTTGAGGGTGTCGAGCATTAATGGCATAGGACATTAATGAAAATACAGCACGGGAGGCAACGAGGCTTCACTACCGAGGATCGACGGCAGCAGACAGCGGCGAGTGGGACTTCAGTCACCGCCACACGGACCAGCAACTCATCGATCATCACACCAAATTGTAAAGTACAAACATTTCATATTTGTGTATATATATTTTGTTTTGAGGGTATTTTTTACATGTATACTATAGCTAAGATGTGTTAGCATAGCAGGGTATATTTTTGTGCAGAGGGAAACTAAGTGTAAATTAGCTCGATGAAGTTAAGATATAAAATTATTGGAGATAGCATGGAGAACCAGGAAATGGAGGTACAGGGCGATGTAGAACCAACAACTGTAAATGTTAATGAGAATGTAGTATTGGAGGGTCCTTCCGACCAAATAAATGTCCAGGGTATTGAAATTCAGGACGAAAATCAGCCAGATACAGCTATGGAGGTGGAAGAAATTAGGCCTAGTCCGTCAACTAGCCAGGCAGTTCTAAATGATCCAGGGAATATGCAATCTCTTTTTAGCTTCATGTCAGAGATTAAAGAGCAGCTAAAATCAGTGGGGAATTTAGAGCAGAAAATGAAAGAAAACTTGCAGGAAGAATTAAGATCTGTAAATAGTAAATTTAACACAGTAGAGGATAAATTAAATTCTATGGGGAATGTAGAACAGGAATTGAAGAATGTAAATGAGAAATTAAATTCTGTAGGGGAGTTAGAACAGAAAATGAAAGAAAATTTTCAAGCAGAATTTAAATCTGTAAATGATAAACTAAATTCTATAGGGACCCTAGAACAGAAAGTGCAAAATGTACATAACAAATTAAATTCTATAGGGACCTTAGAACAGAAAATGGAAGAAGGTTTTAAGCACATGCAGGAGAAAGTAAATCATTTTGAAGATAGTGTAAGGGGACTGCAGACAGAAGTTAATACTAAATTTACTGAAATCACAAGTAATGTTCAAACCGAGCTTAGGCGGGAACAAGAGAAAATACAGAATACTTTAACTGAACAAAATACCGCAGTTAAGAGTAGCCTAGAAGCAACTTTGAATCAGGTTAAATTAGTGGTAGAATCTTCCAGTAAATCAGTGAATGAAAAAGTTGATAATTTAACTTCACAAATGGACTTAGTTCAAAATAAAATTAGGGAACTGGAACAAAATGACAGACAGATAGACACGATTTGCCAGAACAGCATGAGTGGCACTTCGAGCAGTGATAATGTTATCCCGGAGGAGAATAGAGTTAATAATGTAAATGTAGCTTCTACAAGTACCATGGTTGTAACTGAAAATGCTATTGAACTTGAAAGAATGTCAACTCCAGTCCGGCATAGCAGTATCGCTACGCATGATAGTAATAATGTTAGCAATAATGGTATTACTCAAAATGTGAATGCAACTGTACAGGGCATTCCTGTTCACTTGTTAAACGAGATCCCATTTCCAATTTTCAATGAGGACGAAAATATGAATCCTCAGTACTATCTTACTGAACTCGATAATTACTTCAAATTAAAGTCAATTCCTCCAGAACTTAAAATGTTAATGGTGAAGAAAAGCTTGAAGGGTAGGTCATCTCAGTGGCTAAAATTAACACTAGGGGAACAGGTAGATTATGACACATTTAAGAAATTTTTCATGCATCGCTACTGGAATGACAACGAGAAAAACAAAATTCGAAGCGAACTTACTACGGGGAAATATAATCCACAAGGGGGCGTGACGATGATTGATCATTTTTTACGCATAGCTCAGAAAGGGAGAATGTTAGACCCTCCTCTTAAAGATTCCGAGGTCTTGAGTATTGCTGCAAGCCATTATGAGGACCATATAAGAAACAATTTGATAGTGGCTAGGCCTAAGGATTTTGGGGAAATGGTAGACTTGCTTACGAAATTTGAGGCTACAGCAACTTCACCTTACACTCAGGATGGGGGCAAAAATAATAGCTTTCATGTAGGGAATAGCAGTAACAAACAGAACAATAATTCACAAGGTTTTAGGCCTAATTATGTATCTCGTGGGCAGGAGGCACCGGCTGCGCCTCACTCCAGCCAGAATAATCAGGCCTATCAGGGCAATAATGGGGGCAGATCAGGCCAAAATAACTTCCAGAATAGTTTCCAGTATAACAGGGGACAGAACGGACAAAATAACAGGGGATTTCAGAACAGGCCTAATTTCCAAAGGGGAAATAATAATAACAATAGGCAAATTAACATGTTCACGGTCGATAATAGGCCTAGTAACAGTAACAATGGGAACAATCAGGGCTATAGAAATAACTATAACAGAAATGCTCCGCATTGGTTGCGAAATAGGGGATATAGAAACGGGTATTGGAGAGCCAATTTCTATAGAAGGCCATACAATAGACAATGTAACTGGCGAAATAACAACAATAATTGCAACAATCAGGCGACAGGTAGGTCTGATAATGATACCAGAGGCGGAAATATGAATCCGGAAGCCCGGAGTTTTCAGCCGAATAATGATAGGAGTAGGTCGGCTTCGCCACAAGGCAACGGCGGAAACCAGCCGTCGGAAAACTAAGTCACGAGATTCTTGTGGACTCTGAGATTCTCGATTGCCTCAGTCGTATGAATACTACTGACAGAAATGGGTCTACCAACTATATGACAGCTCAGAAAGACGTTAGGGACATTACTGACACTACAAAAATTCCTTTGACACAGACTGGACGTGATGTAATAGCTGAACCACCTAGAATTAAGGCAGATATATACGGCTTGCAATGTGATATATTAATAGACAGCGGGTCAAGCTCAAGTGTGTGCAGTTTAGATTTTTATTATAGGTTGGAACAAATGGGAATTAGAATTTTGTCACTACCAGTATGTGCAGTATTTTTTTTCAGTCGCTGTAGGCAAGCGACGCGAGAGAGTGAAAAAACAATGTTTACTGTTAGTTAAAATGGGGAATTTTGAGGTAGAAATAATGTTCCTTGTAATTAATGGGTTAACTACAGATGTTATCCTAGGATCAGATGCTTTTTTAGAATGGAACGCAGTAATAGATTTCAAGCGACAGGCTTTATTTGCAGTGGTTAATAATGTTGAAATAAAAGTCCCATTTATAGATTACAATGACACAGGGGTTGCAGATAAAAGATTGGAGATAGAAAAAGATATGGATGGCGAGTTATTTTTTGTGGAACACATTTGTATAGGAGATCAAGAATTGGTTGAGGTCAGTGCATATGACAGTGCTGAGCCTGAATTAGGTCATATTTGTACACAAGGGTCACTGGACTGTGACGCGTGTAATCTCCACATAGTGTCATTGAGACATATTCACGGCGATTCTAGGAAAGAATCTAGGCCAAGATCACCGTTAGACTCGGTGTGTCGCGTGCCAGGAAGTGAAAGTCATGAAATGTTAAGCACATTACGTGGTGAATTGGAGCGCTGTTACGGGTTAAATACCGAACAGAAAGATAAATTGTGGCAAGTGCTCGTACGTAATGTTGACACTTTTTCAAATGTTGCAGGCCTATGTAATACTTACACACACACTTTTACCGTAGT
Source organism: Ectobius pallidus (assembly GCA_964059195.1). Classification (NCBI taxonomy): domain Eukaryota; kingdom Metazoa; phylum Arthropoda; class Insecta; order Blattodea; family Ectobiidae; genus Ectobius; species Ectobius pallidus. The sequence goes on along the minus strand of CAXKWD010000003.1, from coordinate 1,739,848 downwards.
ACATCCACAACCTTATTACCACAAATGTAGAAGTGTTCCTATCTCTATGCGGGACGCCGCTGACGAGGTAATTAATAAAATGCTAGAGCAAAATATTATTGAACCTTCTACGTCTGAATACATTAATGCACTTTGCTGGGTTCTTAAAAAAGACGGTAGTTTACGTGTTACTTTAGATGCGCGGAAGACTAACTCTTACACACAAAAAGACAATTTTAGGCCTGAGCCAATTGACACGCTACTGGGGAAAGTTAAGGCAGGAAAGTATTTTTCAGGAATTGACCTTACGTCATCTTACTGGCAAATACCATTAGCTGAAGAACTACGTAAATACACAGGTTTCGTGCATAATGGGAAAATGTACCAATACACCCGCTGTGCCTTCGGTCTATCTACTTCCGGGAGTGCCTTGTTAAGAGCTTTAGATAATATTTTTGGTGACTCGACTAAAGACTTCCTTGTACAGTACGTCGACGACTTCCTCATTTTTGACCATGACTTTGACGCCCACTTACGGCATATCGACTATGTTCTGACTAAGCTGCGAGAACACGGAATGACCGTCAAACCAGGGAAAACCATGTTCTTTAAGAAACAAACTGAGTTCGTGGGTTATGTGATCTCAGAAGACGGCATTAGGCCTAATCAGGAAAGGGTCGACAGTATAAGACAGATACCCCCCCCTAAGACTGTCAAGCAGTTGCGCAGGTTTCTAGGAATATTGAACTATCAGAGTAGATTTTTAATCAATTACGCAAAGCAAGTAGCTCCGCTAAGAGAATTGTTACGCAAAGATGTGAAATTTAAATGGACACCTACCGAACAAAAAGCGTTCGAGGAGGTGAAGGAATCCTTTGCATATTCAGTGCTTTTGGAGAGGCCTAGGGACGAGTTGCCCTTTACGCTGTTCACAGACGCATCAGCCAAAGGTTATGGCGCTGTTTTGACTCAAATAGATGAGCAGGGCGAGAAGCACGTGATAGCCACAGCTTCTAGAGGCCTATCTAGATTGGAGGCAAACGCCTGTGTCACAGAGCAGGAAATTGGAGCTATTTTCTTTGCGCTTAATAAGTTTAAGCAATATGTGTTCAATAGACAGATTATTTTGTACACAGATCACATCAGCTTAGGTTTTATGAACAGATGCAAACTCACTAGTTCAAAAATTTCTAGATTTGTTCATGAAATCATGTCTTATGACATAGAAATTAGGCATATTGCAGGGGACCAAAATATCTTTGGGGATCTGTTATCCCGTTTGAATTTCACTCAGGGGCTACCAGAAACAATGGCCGCACCCAGCCATGAGGTGGCAATAATGAAACTTAAGGCGTCAGGTAATCATAAGATTTCAGAACGGTTTAAGCAAATTAAGCAACTGCAGGCATCCGACCCAGACATAAAACGACTGACCGACGAGGCAAAAGAGATCTCGGAGTGCGCTGATGACACCATCGGTATGAGAGGAGGTGTACTGTATAAGCTTCACGGTACAGAGGTTAGAAAATGGAAAATTTATATTCCAAAATGTATGGAGAGGGAATTAATTGTTAGTTTTCATGAGGCATTAAATCACTCAGGGTGTGAGAAGGTTTCACTCACGATTCAAGACAATTTTTATATTAAGCATTTGGCAAGGAAAGTCAGACAGGTGACATCGACCTGCGATTTGTGTCAGAAAGCTAAGCCAATGACAGTCAGGTATGACAATGAAATACACGCCGTTGTGAGAGATAGGCCTAGCTAGGGCTTTGGTAGCCATAGACAGCCATGGTCCTATGCCTACCTCGACGTTTGGTTATAAACACATTTTTGTTATGTACGATGTTTTTTCTAAATTTGTGAAAGTATACCCAATGAAAGTGATAACTAGCCATTCTATTCTAAAGAAAATCACAGAATCTTTCATTCCACACTACGGCAGCATTGAATGTTTATTGAGTGATAACGCCACAGTTCACACTAGTAAAAAGTTTATGGATACATTACAGTCACTAAATATCAAGGCCTACAAATGCTCACTTTACTTCGCTTCTGGGAACCCTTGTGAAAGAGCCATTAAAGAAGTATCACAGTACATGAGAATCTTGTCACATAAGAACCACAAAGACTGGTTTAGACACTGTGAGGTCATTGAAAAAGTTATTAATAATTCTATCAGCCCGGTCACTGGGTATGCTCCCATTAAACTTATGTTAGGTCAGGATCCAGAACCTATTATCGTGAACTTGCCTGAAGCTTTGCCAGTAGATCGCCCTCTTACCGATGTTGAGATGTGCAAACGCGCATTCGAGCGTATTAAAACACGTGAAGCCAAACGGAAGGAGAAGGCCAAGCGCTACAAGCATAAATGGTCGCCTCAAATCAATGATAAGGTGTTGATTAGGGACACTAAGCTGTCTTCACTATTAAGGGGACGTTATTCTCGTCTCGAGCTTCTATTCAAGGGACCAGGGTTTATAACTCAGAAATTTGGGGACCACACTTATGAAATTCAAGACGTAAAATCAGGTAAACTTTTTGGCAGATACCATAAACAACTACTCAAACCATATAAAGAATCACCCACCCAGTAAATTCACACCATGAACAGGAATAACCTACGTTAGGACTGTACAATAGTTAAGCAATAGTTTAAGTGACCACTAGTATACAGAATATCAGAGTCATATGTTAATGTGTAAAAGCAACAGTGAGATGAAGTCCGATCCGTGACAGAGTTAAAGCTTAGACTCAACGAACCTTTCTCTTGTCATAGATAAAGAAATAGTGTTGGTGGCGTGCTTGTGGTATAAGTCGAGTGGTGCGCTAATTCAAGCTTGACTGATCGAACCTTGTTAGCGACATCATTAAAAAAATGGTGCAGTGTGATGCGTGTGTCGTGCTTTCGCGAAGTTCATTTTTTTTCTATGTTGTGTTTTGTTTTTTTTATTCCACGACCATCAGTTTAAAGCAGACTCATCGAACCTTTGCTGTTATGTGTACGTGCAGTTGTATATATCAGTGTAAATAAATTCCCGGATGTGACGAGAATGGCATTTGAGGTGGTAGGCCTAGAAAGGCAAAATAGGCCTACATACGAAATGGAAAGAAAGGTGAACAGGGCATTGGGTGAACAATGTTCCAACTTGTATATATTTTGTATAAATAGTAATAAGAGTGTATAACTAGTAATAAGATGTTAGCATAAGGGCAGAGCCAGATGAAAATGCAAAGGCTTACAATCAGTTGCAGGGAAAATCAGTGTTAAATCTTCAACACAACAAATAGGGGAAGTTTAAATTAATGATTTAAGAAGTTAACTAGTATGCTATACTTTACGATTTTAATTTGAGTGATGTATAAGAAGGAGATGGCACTTTAAAGTTTTTGGAGGCATTGTTAATTCGTGGGCATACCTACGATAGAGATACTCTTGTAAACAAGCAATCTCTCTCCCGCAGGTAGGCATTTGAGGCGGAATATGCCTTTAGACATATTCTATAACGTTTTACAGTAATTAATTAAAACATTTCATTTTATTAATATTATACAGAAATTAATTAAACATTGGGAAAGATAAGTATAAACCAGAATTATTAAGAGTTTGAGAACTAGAATCAATTTTGTTATAAGAAATGGGAAAATTAATACTTTAGAATAAAAGCAAGTGCAAGTAACTGTAAAAATAACACAGTCTGAGGAGACAAAGGCAGGCTGTCAATCACTTGAGCAAATTCTATGTATTGGTATTGTGCTAGAATTTTAACGTAGACAAAAGAACATCAGATAAGAGGCGATTTTATTGTGTGATGGGGATAAACCAGCTCTGCTCCGACACTAGAGGAACAATAGGGTGTTTAAGGTTCCGGGAATTGGAAACCTTCAGAGATTTGTGTTGGCTTGGTTCTGATTTCCGATATTCTTCCGCACTAGCGGAATAATACTAACAGATAATGACCAATAAGAATGAGGGACTAATTTGTGTGTCTGACGTCAGTACGAAGCTTCTTGGGACGTGATGATTTTTGAGACAGAGAGAAGAGCCGAGAGCTCCAGAGGATTCGGTCGCGAAGTTTTTGATAGGCCAGTAGGCCATATCCCGGTAGTAGTCTCGGGAATTTTATAAGCCCAGTCGAGGGTCGCTGGGTACTTAGTCAAAGTTAAAGTCCGGGAAGAGCAATCATTGTAATATACCAGTAGAATCTGAGTAACTATCAATTAACAAGAAGCCGCGTATTGACGTAACACATTGCTGAAGAGATTAAATTAATATCCTGAATATTGTAATCATATTGTAATTGTGCATAGAGTTTTGCATTGGAATAAATTTCGCTCTTACCCAATTATAACGACTTTACATTGAACGCTTTCCTTATAACGTGCTGTCCCTGAGATAAGAGAAAATTAAGTCGGGCAATAGAATAAACAGGTACGAGCCGGGATTGGAACATCACGGCATCTCATCACGACAACAGAGCTACAGCATCCTGTGGGTCCAGAGAGGTTGCAAGTAAGTGCAGCAGGTCATCATCATTCCAATGGCACCTTCTATTCCAAATTGCAAATACCTTTAATATGGAATTATCACCTCATAAAACAAAAATCATGGCCTTCTGTGGCAAAGACCCAGTACAAAGCAAAATATGCATCAACAATAGAATTTTAGAACGAGTTAATGATTTCAATTATTTAGGCTACAAATTATCATTTTACTCGGACATGGACATACCCGAGAAAATTACCAAATTTAATAAATTAAATAAATAAAGTTATGAAACCTTCCCTAGTCCAGAGACACACTCGACTCCGTTTATATAAAACCCTTGCAAGACCTGTCCTCTGCTATGGCAGTGAAGCGTGGACTCTAAGACAATGTGACAGGAGTAGAATAACAGCCAGTGAGATGAGGTTCATGCGTAGGACAGCGGGCCACACCAAATATGATCACATCAAAAATGAAGATATACTACAGGAACTCCACATGGATCCAATTCTAGACTACATCCAGAAATATCAGGAGGAATGGCTGCGGCATGTAAGACGGATGGCCAGAGACAGGATCCCCAGAGCAATCTTGAACTACCAACCACATGGGAAGAGATCACTTGGTCGCCCTCCAAAAAGATGGACGGAAAATTTTTTGTAGACGTAACAGTTCTTACAGGACTACTACGTGTCAGGATGATGATGATGATGATGATAATAACAACAACAATACATTTATACAAGTAAGAATCAGCTTGAAAAATTTTATGTCATAACCGGGATTTGAACACTGCCTTGTCTTCTGAATCAGTTGAGGAATTTGATGTCGTACTGGCATGTTGTCATGGTAGCTCAATGGTAGAGCATTGGCGCGTTAAGCCGAAGATCCGTGTTCAAATCCCGGTTATGACATAAAATTTTCCAAGCTGATTCTTACTTGTATTAATATCCCAGACATGGATTTAATGTCTATTTCCTTTCCCTTCACTTAAACAATATATTTGTTGTAAGGCCACTATAAGGCAATAGACAACTTCAAAATCTTATGACTAAGGGTGGATGTTAATTTGTAATATGTAAAAATCAATGGTGCAAAGTAAAAAAAAGTAATAAAGAAAATCCCAGATGGACACAGAAATACAGGAGAGAGCCAGTGATAAGAAAAGAAAAAGGAACAGATATGGAGGATAGAGAGATGGTGATATTTTACCTTGAACAGTCTTCGCAATTTGATTGCCAGTGTGTTTAAACAACTGCAGCTCCTGTGTTAGTTGTCTCGGAAGGTAAAAGGCATCGAGAAGGAACACAATGGCTCGCACTCCATGACTGGTGAGCTGGCGAGCACAGTTCACTGCAATCGCTCCTTGCTGGTGTGACCCACAAAGAGCGACAACTGTCGGCCACTGGTGCACGTTGTGTGGGTTCAGTCTGTAATGAAGTGGGACAACTCGATTAACACAAACTGCGATGACACTGCTAAATGAACAGCTTTTCCCCATAGGCACAGTCACATGACCACCTGCATGGTCGCCACGTGACACAAAGAGTCTTTAAGTTATTCTAGACTATTGGCCATGGCTGACCACATGCCCCCAATCCTGCCACCTGCTTATCGTAGAAGACACAGAGGTCAGGTTGTAGATCTAGTCCCTCCAGGGATGTAGCACCACAGAGTTTAGTTTAGTTTTAGAGCAGCAGATCTGCAAAGGGACAAGGACACAAGTGAGAACCTTGTTCGGCAAGTTGACCAAGTGGAATGATAAAGATGGAGGTTTATCATAAGTGAATTTCTGTGGATTTTCCAGACATTTCAAGGTCAGCTCTGTACATGAAGAGCTTCGCACTGTAAGATAAGATAAGATAAGATTTATTGCTGTTCTGCATAATGTCAAGACATTTCAGAACATTGTCAAATTGTGTTTTTACAAACATACATATGTACTTTCAAAGCTGAAAACACAATAACAAAGTTTAACATACCATGCAACATTCACACACTCATCCTATATACAACAAAATCTGCCATCTTCATAACGACATACATCCACTCAGCACATTTACAGACATATATGCTTAGTCTAAGTTTGGCAGTTTAATCTAGCTTAAATTGGGCATTAAGGAAAGACAGTAAAACAATGAAACACTAAACATACGTTATTTATGGTTGTTTGCTTCTACAAATTCGTCAATGCTGTAGTACGCTCCATTCAGGAGATATTGAAACAGCTTTTTTTTAATTGTTTATTGTTTTGACATTCTTTAAGAGATCTGGGTAACAAGTTAAAGAATTTGGTCCCTGTGTAGATGGGAAGCTTTTCGTATAACTTCAGTTTATGACCGATAGTTGCAAAATTGTCTTTGTTTCTGTGGGTGCAGCTCAGCTTGTGTGGTCATTTAGCAGTACTATCAAATATAAAAACTTGCTCACTACTTCATTATAATTAATGATGTTTTCAAAACGTCATCCTCTCATCTTCAGCTATATTTAACTCTAGAACTTTCATTGCTGTGGTTTCATTTATGTCTAGCTCATTTTCCCCCCAGGATGTCCAAATCTTCTCGCACGCATTCAGTTCAGGTGCTCTTACCACCCAATCCATGTAAGCACTTAAGCAGCAACACTGGGTGAACTAATCGAGAATACCGAGCTTGACAGCATGAACAAGTAATGGATGAAAAAACACTATCATAGAAAAATGTAGTTTAATGTATTAACAATACCTATGTCCACCGCCCAGCAGCTGCAGGGCCATCTCCGAGGCGGCTCTTCCCATCAGCTCGGCCTGACGCTCCTCTGTCATTCCCAGCTTCTCTGCCACAGACATCAGTCGATTTCGTAGGTTCGGAGTTATAGTAGGAATCACCAACCCATCATCTGTAAATCATGAAAAACTCTTCTTTTCTAGAAAACTTTGACTTCTGTGATGTGAAAGAAGCAAGAAAAGCTATGAAGATTGCTTCTGAATGGATGCTAACAAGGAAAAGAAAAAGAATGTGGAAATATTGATTAATGGAAATCATGAAGGATGGATGTCTAGTTCTAAAATGTTGTAATGCTGACTAAATAATAATAATAACAATAACAATAACAACATTAACGACAACAACACTTCTAGTATCATCTTACCCAAAAATGAAAAAAATAATGGAAATACAAAACATGATCCGTACTATCCAAAAACTTGGTAAACGTGTAGTAATACAATGGATTCCAGCCCATTGTGGAATACAAGAATAAATTAGTAAAGAAAGGGTGCACAATTAAGCAGAAAGAAACAAACGCTTTTTCTTATGAATCAATTAAAAGAATCATCAAAAAGAAAATGAATGATACTTACAGTGCTAAATTAACTGAAAAAAATGGGAAACAGAAATATAAAAAAAATACTATTCGAAAACCCCCAAAAATCTGCAGTTGCTAGTATGAGACTTATTACAGGACATGACTGCCTAGGAAAGCACCTACATAGAATTGGAATATTTACTTCTCCAAATTGTATACTGTGCTGTCAAGAAGTTGAAATGGATAATCATCTAGAACATTGTGCAGCTCTTCAAGATTATCAAGACCTGACTTCTAAATATTGGGAAGCAAGAGGAGAATGACTTATTTGTTAACTTCAGAGCATTAGATACACACACACACAACAACAAAAACAACACATTAACAACAATAATAATAGTAATAATAATAACAATAATAATAATAGAAGCTTCCTTCTTTCAACTTTTTCTTTGTGTCTTCAGCTTCCGCAAAAATGATTTCAACTTGCACTGCTCTAATCACATCAGCTGAGCAATAATTGTTATTATTATTTTAGTCAGAGGGTTGAAAGCTGTGCACGCAGACTGAGATGCAATTGGCATCCATTGAAAAGGAAGTTTTAGAAAAACCTTAGCCATAATGACATTTATTAATGATGAAATCTCTTCTGGTTGTTTAATGTAAATATACACTTTAGTATTTGTAACTTTATACATAAAGTTAGAAAAATTTCTGAACTTACTTTAATCTACAAATTTCTGAATGTATTTTAATGTTTAGAAATGAATTCTAGATTTTAGAATAAATCCATAAACATAACTCAAACGGACTAATTTATGAAAGCACTTTTCAAGGTATCTTAAATTAACCATAGTCTTGAAGTGCCCATCTTGACTTTGAGCACCCATGGAGATATCGATTGTAGCTCATATCAAGATATCGATCTCTATCATTCATTAAATAACATAAACGTTCTTTAAATTCTTAGGAAAGATTTCATATGATAAAATACTAAAGTAATTTTCTTTAGCTATTCAGATCTTCGTTATTCAAGTAGATCGTCTGGCTTGCATTTAGAAGCCTCTAGAAACTTCTAGACGAGCTTCTCTATGATTTTTGAAAGCACTCACTTTTGTAATGGAGGGGAGTGAAAGGTCTTCTGTTTGACCGTTTGTCATTCCAACTATAACCGTCTTACGAGACGCCTCATTCTTCTACAATTGTCTTACGAGACGCTACATTGAAGCATAAGTCGCCGTATGGTACGCTTCGACGCCAAGTCGCAGTACACCCAAGTTCAAGACGCCGAGTCGCAGAGCAACATGTACCAGGCAGCTTCATCAAAATGGCTAAATACTTCGTAAACCACAACGTATGCTAAACTACGCATACTTGAACCAACACATTCAAGCAAGAAGTCAACCGCTACGCAGCGCAGAAGACGAGTCAGCAGCCTCACTAGAACGTCTACACTTGCAACTCAAGCTTCATTATTTGGAGGTCCAGATCTGACCATTCACGCCGCCTCCAAAGTTGAGTAATATACTTTACATTATCGTAATTCAGAGTATATAATTATAGAGTCGTTGGCATCTATTGCGAGGCTCTCTTTTCTTATTTAGATTCGAGTATATAATATACTTTTGCCACCAAATAAGGCAGTGTCATTTTGCTACAATATAAACTGTAATTTCTGAATATATAAATTGGTTTGGAATTTATGGGCAAACAGCCAATTCCATTTTTTCTAGAGACAGCACAGTCAGCTGATCTTGTTTGAGCTTAATGCTCTACTTTCTAACCTTTAATTTTAACTCAAAATAGAGTTTGTATGAGTCGAAGTAAAATTCTTGTTTAAAGATATTGTTAATTTATTGTATATTTCTACTATTTCAAAATATATAAATAGTGTTCTCTTCTATGTTTGTTGTGCCATTTCAACTGAATCACCCATATACAGTCCACAACCAGAGATCCTTAGTTTCCTTTATGTTTGTCCTTATTTTAGTTTACTTTGTTCTATGTAAAAACCTTACAGTATTCACTGCCTGTTTAATCATTAATCTGTGTTTTAATCATCACACTACATGGACTCACTATAGATGTGTTGGCATAAAAAACTCAGCTCTAATGGTAATTCTGCTTAACGTATGTCTGCTCTTACCTGTTACATATTCCTTAGTGTCGGGATCTGGAACTGTGAGTTGTCTGTATATAGCAGGTGTGCTCGCTATTATATTCTCATCGTGTCTGTATTTCTGTGAGCGTCTGTTTGGATCTGCGTGTCGCACAACGTCTGGCCTCTGCGCATTGATCTCATCGTACACAGCCTGCAACATCGACAACATCTTAGATAGGATGTTTTGGAGAACTAGTCAAATGGTACCCTAACTAAACCATCTATACCTCATGATAATAAACTGGAATTTGGAATACAGCCTAGTCATTGCTACAGAAGGCCAATGCTACATATTTACTCAAATATAATGAGCCATCCAATTTATTAATCACCCAAATTTTGAAACTTAAGATCATAGGCTATAAAAAGAGTTTGTCGGGGAATGCAATAGGGTTGTATTTCATTTTATATATTGTCTTATTTTATTTTAAACGATAATGGATTTGTGAATGCTCATCAATAAGGGAGCGAATGTGGGATAATACATGGAACCCCGCAGATTGGTGTTGAGCTTTAGCCTGCGTTTGTGCATTCATATGCCGCATGTTTGATACTGGCCAATAACATTTAGGAATTCCTCTGATATAGGACAATTATGACCGTTTATCTTTTAAAATGATTGTTATTAATACAAGGATGCAACTTTATCTGATAAAACGTCAGCTCGTTACTGGATAAGTAAGCATCAATGTGCAGTGGCTAATACATCACATGCTGCCAGTGAACAGAACAAAAACACATTATTTTATGCAACTTGTTTACAAATTAAAATGATTTAAATGTATATTGATTAAAAACACAGTTTGATCCCTTTACTATAATGGTAAAAAAAGCAGATGGACCTTATATTCAGGTAAATATAGTATATTGCTAAAAAAATTTACTCAAGTATTTTGAAGGATTAATAATCTTCATACTCCAATGAACAATAGCAGGCAAGAACTTCAAGAACAAATCAAAATGGCAAACTATCTTATGTTCTACATGGCATTAAAGTACATGCGAAATCACCCACTTGGATTCATTCAGCAGGTTTACAATGCACATTACCTTACCTGTTTATTAAAGAGAGCTAAATTCTTCTCAAAGTCAAAGTCATGTTCCAAGATGTTATCGTCTATGGGGGTGCCAAAACATGCTTCATCCTTCTCACTCCACTTTTGCCGTGTCCTGTCCTTTTTACTCGGTGTTCGATTAACATCAGGAACTGTAAGAGAAAGAGAGAAAATGATCAGTACCGTTGGTATCTAATTCTGAAGTCAACCCTTACTAACATCTATGTGTTTGTCGTTAGGGATGGGATATTAAAAAGAAAAATATCCATAAGAAAATATCAATACTCAATAATATTGAAATGTTTTATTAAGATAATAGGTTTGTTTCTTACCACAAAGTTCATGCATGCGCACATTGACAGTGGTCCTGCACATTGTGCACATGTCAGGAGTTTACTGTTATTTAATGCAACACACATATGCAATGCACATAGTGTGCAATTTAATGTACACTATAGCACCCACTCGGGCGCACTTTTCTTTCTTATTATATTATAGCGATCTAGGGAATGGTTTGGCATCACTACTTGTTGTTATTACTTCTGACGAGCAAGTGTAACTGAGATGCCCTTGTGGGAGCAAAACTCAAAGTAACGACCAGAAATTCAGAAAATACTGTAAGGGGGCTGTCACACTGGATCGATCGAGGGACAGCGTCCGACCGACTGGTATAACGAACCTATAGACAGCAGTGGTACCAGTCACATAGCATCGATCGCCAGCGATCAACAACGAGGGTGAGAGATCATCTGGTCTGTGAAATCAAACCTGTTCGTTTTTCAATCGCCAGTCGATGGCAAACTTCGTACCCACCTTAATTTCAGAATTGATGCTGGAAGATTTAACTTACACAATAATGTCGTTTTAGACTTATATTTGAAAGAAATAGAATTGCACGAATCATTTAAGGCATTTAAAACGATATCTTCTTATGTAATTTAATTTTAAAAATACAAAAATAGATCGAGTTGTAGCACCTAGCGGTGGGCGATCGAACTAAAACAAACAACAAACCTCTTCGCTCGGCCGACTGATGGAAGCTTGAAGTAAACAGATGTAGCCTGAGATAGTAGGCATAATATTAAACCTTACATCCCAACACATGTAGTATGATAATGTGCAGGAAATAGGCATTCGTATTCCTAATAAGGTAATATACTTTACCTCTAATATACAGTGATGAGTAGACCTAGTAAAATCATATAGGTACATAACCTATAATATTTCCGTTGATATATGACGCTCGATGCAGTGTGACAAGGAACAGAAATTCAGCCGAGAGCGCTTGTTGGCAGTCGGTTGGTCTTGATCGATCGAAGCTCAGTGTGACAGGCCGCTTAGTGTAATTAAACACTGATAGTTGCCAATTCAATATGTTATACTTATTAATATACAGGAAAATCACAGCGTTACAAAAATGACCCTTACACTATATCAAAAGTAGGCCTACACAAAATAAAATAAAAAATATTCCGACAATGACCCTTCCACCAGAATGGTTATTTCTCTTGTACTACATGAATAGATGAATCCCTCACCGTTCAGCAATCGCTCGAGGTGTAGTGATTAAGTACTAATAAAAATCAAGAAAAATTACCATATGTAGTAAGTGGATATGCTCTCCTTCTCACAACGTTTCGCCCAGTTCCTCATGGGCTTCGTCAGGTGACAACTGGATAGCATGGCGCTGAGGGGCTGGATTTAAAGGCTTTCCCGGCTCGCAGATGTCGTTGCTGGCGTCACTGCTGCCGATCACGGGTTGGTTCGGAAGCTCGTCGTGTTCACGCGTATGGTCATGGTTGTTAAATAAATTTTTCTTGATTTTTATTAGTTTTTACCAAAGTGGAAAGATTTAGGACCACCAACAGAATGTAGTGATTAAGGCTGCTGATTATGGTGCTAGTGGTCACGAGTTTGAATCAATCCAAAATGTACTATTAGGAATAGGTCCCAAATAGGTAGGTACGGCAAGGAGAAAGTGAGAGGAAGAGAGAGGAAAAGGAAGAGAAAAAGAGAATAAAAGAAAAATAATCTTTTTTCCAGTTTCACCTTTTGCGTTACAAGCAACGCCATCTACGACTCCTCCATTCAAAACCCTAACCCCTCCTTCCCAGGCGGATCCCATTAGAGAGTTGATTGGAGGAGCTTAAAATTGTTTTTCCCCAAATTTTCTATGAAGGTATCAGAAATATAGGGACAGCATTTCTAACTTAGTACGTTATTATCAAAGGCAGCACAGTAATATAAAATTTTCGGCGAATGAAAAATACAAGGTGCATTGTAAGCTCCGCCCACTCGATATGACGTGTCCCATAACATGTACATGTTGATATGAACAAAATAAAATCTATCTATCTATCTATCTATCTATCTATTCACATTTTGTTTCTCAGCGAAACATGGTGACAAACTATCCTTGTATATTGTCGCAGACACTCCCAACTGTACCAGATATTAAAAATGCGAGTGTTCCCCTTGTACCAAATAGTAAAGCTACGAGAGTGCCCCTTGTACCAAATATTAAAAATTTGAGTGTGCCCCTTGTACCAAATATTAAAAATGCGAGAGTAAGTGCTTTGTACCCACAGGTTTGCCTTGTACTCAATGGTTTGTCAGCATGTTTATCCTCGAAGAATTCGCTAGATCGTGGTAAAAAAGAAAGTGCTTCTCTGAGGGTGGGTCAGGGCGGGATATGTCTCATGCGACGATGCACCTTATATTTGGTTTTTCCCCAATTTTCATAGGTAGTAACTTACTGCTATTTCACGGGATTAAACAACTGCCAACTTCATGAGTGCAAACTTACTCGGTGTCGCTGCACGACCTGCCAGCAGTGGTTATCAAGACTCAGAGCTAATAAAGTGAAACTCTGTACATTCTCTTACCATTAGACATCCGCTGACCATAATTATCTTCTGCTGGTTTGCGAGGAGATTCCCGCAGTTGACTTCCTTTGTTGATAACCAAGTTTTCACTCACTGTGCGCCCAGCACGTTTAGCCACAGGTTTCTTGACTATAATACTAGAAGTAGGGCTTGTAATAGATGTGTTGGATGGCGACTCAATAATAGACAGACTTGTTATATCTGATCCCCTGAAAAAAAATCCTAATTAAGTTAAACAAAAATACAACAATGTATAATTGTATTGGTACCTTCTGACCTACATTACAGAAAGAATAAAAAAAACAGTGTTTAGCATTTCCTTCCAAAATATGAGCATTTCTTAATTCGGATATTAACAGTACTTCCCTTACAAATTAAAAAGCACATAATTATAAACCTACAATGTACAAAATCGTGTTTACATGATCAGCTGTTTATCAAGGAAACCTAACCTGCACACTTACTTGAGAGTTACTTCTTGCGACTGTACGGGGATTCCGTTTCTAAAAGCCTTTTTTAATGTAATGGTTTGATCGCGAGAATTCACACTGCAAATCTGTCCTTGATATGAGCACAAATCATCACAAGTTATTGTTACTGTGTAGCCAACAAATTGTTCTGCCATATTTAAAGATCTTCTTTTAGACACTTTCACCACAGTAACGTGCTTTCACTTTTACAATATAATAGAATAAATTATTTCAATCAATCTGACTCTTGAATTCTGCAAACAACGTAAGTTGGTATAACTCTCCTGATTTCTATCACGCACTTCAAAACATTATTATCTCTTCATACAATGACGTAAAGAAACAAACATTGCTTGTGAATGTGACGCCCACTGCCTCAGAAAAAAAAAAAACAGGCCCATGTTTTTTTGCAACAGAACCTGAGATTTCATAATCAAAATACGGAAAGCGAACAATGTACCTTTCTGCATGTCTAATTTGTGCATAATAACCCGATAATGCCTTAATTGCTCTCAGCTCGGACTATTTAAATGGTTTCTTTCTTTCCAAGTACAAAAATTGAGGAACTATAATTACTCTTCCCGCCTCCTGACCAATGTTTTGTAGTTTTATTTTGGCAAAAGAAATTGTTGCATTTTTTATGCGCACACCTTAACACTTTGCCGTGCTGTAGTGGTGATCATTTAACATCTCCTATTATTAGTGCCATTTAAAATAGTATTTCAGAGTTTCTTATAATAAATGGATAGTGTTAATTTTTATAAAACGTTACCCAAAGTGGTAAGTATTAGTATTTCATTCCACACATTGTTATTAGGCTAATTAAAAGCGCGTTATCTTATCTTTATTTTGTCATAGACGGTGGCTTCCTGTCAGATGGTGGCTCGTCTCGTTTTTTAGGGGGAATCTGAATGAACGAAACCAACAAACTTATATACATACCTCATTAATTAAACATTAATCAAGTAAACAATAGTAATAGGCCTACATCTAGGCCTTCAGCTAGAACTAATTTGCATTATTTCATCAAAATATTATAAGAGTAGGCCTACTTGGAAATAAAATTGAAGAATTTAACTTATCAATTTTGGATGCAATTAATTCTAATAAGCAGGATATTCAAGTTATTTGTTTAACGGAACACCACTGTGCAGAAGCAGATCTTGAACAATTAAACATTGATAACTTTTGTGTTCCAACTTTTGTAGATGTTCCATAAAATGTGGAGGTGCGAGTATATTTATCAAAACAGATGTAATTTTAGTGATATAGACACCAGTTCATTCTGCAAGGAACAGGATTTTGAATGTTGCTCAGCCAGAGTGGAGACTGACAATCATATATTTGTAATACTAACCATTTACAGAGCACCATTATAAGTAATTTTGTTTATTTTTTATTTATTTTAAATCGTTCAGCATTACATTGCTATATTAGATTGGCGATGACCATTGAATATTAAGTACAGTAATTTCAATTAATTTATAGATCAGTTAGAAAGGATTCTTAATTCTCAGAATAGTAATAATGTAAATATCATACCGAGTGGGGACTTTAATGTAGACTTCTCAATTAATAGTGAAAAAAAGATCAGACTAATATCCTTATTAGGTAGTTATAATTTAGATTTTACAGTAAACTTTCCAACTAGAATTCAAAACAACTCTTGAACAACAATAGATAATACATTCATAGATAAAGAAACAATACATAATTTTAAAGTACTACCAATATTAAATGGGTTATCAGACCATATGATGCACAAATGTTAGTGCTGAACAATAATAAAGTAAATTCGAACAGTAAACATGCTCATAGTAATATGACTAGAGTAATATATGATGCTTCAATTTTAAATTTTAAACAAGATCTTGTGAATGAAAACTGCGAATCTATGTTTTGGTATGACAAAGTAGTAAACTAAATAAATTCCTAAATATTGTGTTGTGATATTTTGAGGCCAACTTTCCAAAAAAGAAAATTACTAACTTACCTAATTTAAGGAATAACTATGGTTAACTACTGGTATTAAAATATCATGTGCAAACAAAAGAGGGCTCTATTTAAAATATAGAACCAGTAACAACCAAACTCATAAGCAATACTATAAAAAGTATTGCAATATACTGAAGAAAGCATTAAAGAAGCAAAGAGCAGGCATTTTTCACAAGTAATTAATAAATCAAACAATAAAGTTAAGACTATATGGAATATAATAAAAAGTGAAACAGGGAGAACGTACCAAGACAGAAAACAAGATAAGGTAATTTATCAGATATTGCAAATGCTTTTAAAGTCACTTTATAAATATTGCAGAGAAATGTATTCCTACAAATAATATCAGCATTAAGGCAGTAGACCTACTAACAAAATCTACAGTTTGGAACCATAGATTTCAATTGAACCTGACTTCCCACATAGAAATTGAAAATATAATAAAGTCTCTCAAAAGTAAAAGCTCGTCTGGATGGGATGAGATAATAAGTAATAAGTTATCAAAAAGCTGCTCATCGGAACTCAGTAAATCTCTTAGTCACATACGCAATTGTTCATTAGAAAATGGAATATTTCCAGAAAGACTGAAGCATGCTATTGTTAAGCCCCTCTTTAAAATAGGTGACAAAAACATACCATCAACTTATAGACCTATATTGCTCTTAACCTCATTTTCAATAGTTTTTTAAAAAGTTACAACCGCATAATATACTATCTTAATTTGAATAATATTCTTACATCATCTCAGTAATTTTACTTAAAAAATTGTATCATTATGGGTTGGATAATTTAACACTAAAGTGGTTCAAAACATACCTGTCGGATAGATCTCAAAAGGTAATAACTTAATAAATGGAAATGAATCTAACTTAAATAAATAAATACATAAGGGGCGCTCGAAAGAGCATTAAAAATGATATTTTAATTTTCGCTGTACTCTCTAATTGATAGTGTTCTTCTTTTACAGTTCACTAAGTGATACCGTTCGCACTTCTGATCGCACAGCGAGCACACACATTCCTCGTTCGGTTGGTGGAATCTTTTCGTTGTACAGATCTTGTGATGAAAGCCGTGAGTTGCAAGTCTCGTAATGATGTGTCTCTGGTCCTGGCAGGCCTTGGTCCACTCCCGATCCATCATTGCGCTTGTGCCATAGAAGTCTGGGTCAATGTCCTTTCTTTTGCTTATTCTTGACTCAAGATGTGATTGGTAAGGGCGGGTTGACGGCAGCATAAATTTCATTCTCAGTTCCTCCACAAAGAAACTTTCCCTTGTCAGCTCATAAACGATCCTTGAAGGAGCGTATATTCCAACTCCTAAGGCTTTCAATGAAAGGAAAAAGGACTCAAAAACGCGATGCAATACACCCCCACGGATTTGGCAAAGCAATATGAAATTAATGAATCTAACTTAGGGGTTATTAAAAATGTAGTACCGGTACCTCAGATTCGATACTAGGACCTTTGCTCTTTTTAATTTTCATCAATGACTTGCCATATAACTTAAGTGATGAATCAAAGGTATTGCTTTTTGCACATGATACTAGTGTACTTGTAACAGGAAAGTCTTAAGAAAATTTATTAAGAATAGCTCTAACAAAGGCTTACGAGTTAAACACATGGTTTCTAGCTAATAAAATGACACTTAATATTGAAAAGACCCACTTTATTCAATTTAGAAGAAAACATAGATGTATCTCAAACCTCATAATTAACTATTAAACTCAAATCATAGAAGAAATTAGCAACATAAGATAAGATAAGATAAGATTTATTGCTGTTCTGCATAATGTCAAGACATTTCAGAACATTGTCAAATTGTGTTTTTACAAACATACATACATAATAACAACAACATTCACACACTCATCCTATATACAACAAAATCTGCCATCTTCATGACGACATACATCCACTCAGCACATTTACAGACATATAAGCTTAGTCTAAGTTTGGCAGTATAATCTAGCTTAAATTGGGCAATAAGGAAAGACAGTAAAACAATGAATCACTAAACATACGTTATTTATGGTTGTTTGCTTCTACAAATTCGTCAATGCTGTAGTACGCTCCATTCAGGAGATATTGAAACAGCTTTTTTTTTTAATTGTTTATTGTTTTCACATTCTTTAAGAGATCTGGGTAACAAGTTAAAGAATTTGGTCCCTGTGTAGATGGGAAGCTTTTCGTATAACTTCAGTTTATGACCGATAGTTGCAAAATTGTCTTTGTTTCTTGTATTGTATGCGTGGATCATTTTGTTTTTAATGGGTGAATTGTAGTTAATTGCAAATATTATTGCCTTATAAATATAGAGACTAGTTAATGTCATAATTTTTTTAAAAATTCTTAGGACTACAAATTGATCAAAATCTTGACTGGAAGACACACTTTGAAATGACAAGTCCAAAACTGAGTTCAGCATGTTTCGCTTTAAGAATTTTGAATGATATATTACAACAGGATGCGTTACTCATGGTATATTTTGCAAATTTCCACTCGATAATGAAGTATGGAATCATATTCTGGGGCAACTCTTCCCATAGGGAGAAAATATATAGTTTACAAAAATGTGCAATAAGAATAATGTGTGGAAAGAACAAAAAAGAATCTTGTACACGTTATTTGAAAAATTAAAAGTCCTCACTCTTACAGGGGAGTATATATACTCGGTAATGTGTTATATGGTAGATAATATTGATAAATTTCAATCTAATTAGAGTGTATTAATACATGATTTACATAGACCTGCTAATTCATTAAAACTCTTTCAGAAGAGTGCTTATTTTTCTGCAATACAGATTTACAATAAGTTTCCAAGAAACATTAAATTATTGTGTATCAAAAGAAAATGCAAATCTTTCAAAAGATCTCTCAATGAATTTTTATAACTCACACCTTCTACAATATGAATGAATACCTTTTTCTTGATTAAGTTTTTCAGCTTGTAGTTTTGTACGAGGGAGAATCAAATGAAAACAGCAATTAATTTTTTTCCCACTATTTTACTGCAGGAAGAATGTTTGCTTGTATGTTATTTTCTACATAGTCCCCTCCCAGTTTAATGCACTTATGCCATTGGATAGGAAGAGGTTAGATACCGCATGAGAAAAATTATTTTGGTTCATGCTGCAGCCACTCCTGCACCATCGATTGGAAGTCTTCATCGGATTTGAACTTCTGCCCTCCAAGGAGATCCTTTAACGGACCAAAGATGTGGAAATCTGATGGTGCCAAAACTGGCAATTATGTCACCATCAGATTTCCACATCTTTAGTCAATTAAAGGAGCTCCTTGGAGGACAGAAGTTCAAGTCTGATGAAGACGTCCAATAGGGGGTGCATGAGTGCCTTCAGTGTCAACCAGAATAATTTTTCTCATGCAGTATTGAAGCACTTCCTATTTGATGGCATAAGTGCATTGAACTGGGAGGGGACTATGTAGAAAAATAATGTACAAGCAAACATTTTTCCTGCAGAAAAATAGTGGAAAAAAATTAATTGTGGTTTTCATTTGATTCTCCCTCGTATATTGTTGTTATAACATACATGTTTATTCTCATCATACGTGTTCTAACCTATATCCTTGAGCCTCACTCAACACAGGATCCACAGGACAAGATATCTACATCTACATTAATAGCATTTTCAAACAAGTTGACCAATAGCAGACATGAAAATAAATATTTCAGCAAGCAGAGTAAATGTTTAAATTTTATGGTTTACCTCATGACATTAAAAATACTATCAAATTAAAACAATTTAAAAAACTAGCCAAAGCTCACCTACTAGGTGAATATTTCTATAACTAAGACCTATATACCAATATACTAATCAAATTTACTTGGGCTAAACCATATCTATTTCATACACCAATTGTTCCTCTCTTGTTCAAATAACTCTGCTTCTACACCTTTTCAACCTCAATTTCGGAAAAAGTAATTTCAATTTCGGAAAAAGTAACTTCAATTTCGGAAAAGGTAATTTCAATTTCGGAAAAAGTAACTTCAATTTCGGAAATGCGAGGGCTATGAAGAGGGTATAGTAAAGTTGGTACCATGCTAGGACAAATGACTCAATCGGAGCGAGATTATGTAGAGAAGTAGCTAGAAGGTGTACCCAAATGTTCCAAATAAAACAGTTTTGATTTTCACTGTGGTTTTCATTTTATGCCCCATCGAATGCTTTAAAAAATAGCCCTCGTATTTCCGAAATTGAAGTTACTTTTTCCGAAATTGAGATGACTTTTTCCGAAATTGAAATTACTTTTTCCGAATTTGAAATTACTTTTTCCGAAATTGAAATTACTTTTTCCGAAATTGAGGTTGAAATGGTGTAGAGGGTTTATACTAGATGGTTCCTATGTTTTTGTGTTAGATGCTTGCTTTTGGACTAATTAATGTATGTATTTATACATTATAATTTATTGTAACTTGTGTTATATTCTTACTTTCTAATGATTAATGTATTTTGTAATTTATTGTAACTTTCAAAAATGATCTTTGTTGTAGCCTCCTTTTTGTAAATAATTGTATTGAATATTATTGTTATGTTTTGTAACTGCTGCAAATTTATAAATGACTGTCCCTTTATGCGAGCCATCTGGCTCTTTGGGACCCTTATGATAGCTAATAAATAAATAAATAAATGGTAGTTGATCGAAAAATTTGAGGTTTACCAGTAAAAACATTTTTTCTTCCAAAAGTGTCAGGATCCCGTGGACTAGAAACCATACTAAGTACACCTTCCAAGTTCATAATTGGGTTAAGCAATATTAGCTCTGGTGGGTGACCACTCACTGCCTTCACCTATGACACGACTTGTTATTCACACCATGGTTTACAGTTACGCTGTAGGTCCTGTCTACAGCTTCACTAGTCCAATTATGAATACAACTGTTATAAGAATCATGTGCGAGAACTGTACATTTCAGGAACTGCATGCCCACCTGAACGGCTCTTTGAGCACCGACACTCTGCAAGAACTGGTCAAGTTACATCAGCATCCAGATGGTCTTGTGGATGTCTGGGAAGCAGTCATCGAGCACGGAGACAAGCGCACACTGGAAGAGTAAAGTTCCTCATCCTTTTTAATTTCTCTACTTGTACCTTAGAGTTTTCAGTTTGACGTCACCTGAGTTTTTGACTTGCAGGTGTTTCCAGGTGTTCGGCATTGCACACTCGCTCACCAGCACACCTGAAGCCGTGTACATAGCTACACAGAATGTGGTCAGAGAGTTTGCAGAGGATGGGGTCGTGTATTTGGAGCTCAGAAGCACTCCGAGAGCAGTCACCAAAGTCATGACCAAGCAAGACTACCTCGAGGCCATCATTAGTGCCATCAAGTAAGAGCCATTAATCCTATGATGCCTTCTAAACAACAATAATTGCTAAGGTTTGGATGATTATGACAGGTATATTTTCATCCTGACCTCCATTCTTGCCGCAAACACAAATTAAACACGAATTGCACAGTTGTTATCTTACTGTAGGGTTACTGTACCAGTAGTTGACCATTTAAGGTGTTTTATTTCTTTGATAAAGAATATAATACACAATACTACAAGAATTGAATATTTAATTTATGTAAAAGAAAGTTTGAAACCTGCTTTACAAACTGCATATAAAAGTTTTCAATGTTAAACAATTGGTGTACAACTTATCTCAGTTCAAAAATAATTTGTTGTAATGTACCAGTAGTTGACCACTACTACCCAGTTCTTGACCACTGCTTGCACCAGTAGTTGACCACAATTCATTTTAATGAATTTTGTTAGAAAATATATGAAAGTGATATGTTTTCAGGTTGCAGAATATGCATTGCATTTGGCAATAAAGCAAGCTGCATAATTTCATTATCAAAACAAAGTTGAGAGACATTGTATAGGCCTATGTAACTTCACTAATAGAAGGATCGGAAACATAATTTGCTACCTCTACACCCATGAAATCAACACATTTGCAATATTGGCTATTCTAATAAGTAGCACCTGTTATCTATCCATTTCTTGATCTACCAATTCCCCAAGTTTCATTAAGATTTCCTGATATCAGTTATGTCCTTAGAAAGTTTTTGGAGAGAAAACACAAACATTAGAGGTGCTACTGAAACACAGGCACTAAAATTAACCGAAACTGTTTTAGCCTATTTTTCATTACCAGATATTATTTTATACAGGTTCCTAACTGGAAGGTCATGGGTTAGATTCCAGATGAGGACGTTGGAATTTTTCAATTTGCCTAATCCTCAATTTGCCTAATGGCCCTGGGAGTAAAGACAGCTGGTGCATAAGGCTAAAAACCTTACCACCTTCATGTGCTGAATGTAAAAAAAAAAAAATGGGAGTCTCAACTTTCTGGACCCTAACGGGCTTCACATCCTATGTAGGAAACAGTCCACTCCCCCCTTTCCACTTTTGGGGCAAGTTTAAAAGCCTGACTCGTCCGCATTAAACATTCTTGAAGGATCTTTCAAAATATCCAGTACATTCTCTTCTTTTACATAAGCATACAAATTCATTGAACCAGTTTCTATTTCTTCCACATCTGCTCGAGCTGTATTAATACCCTCTAAATACCTTTCTGATATTATTGGATGCCACGTCATGAACGATTTGAACCAACGTCTTCCTGTTTTGTTGTCTTTAAAAGGAATTTTTCTATTTGCATTTATCTTTAAAATATTGTTTTACAGTTTATTTAACAGTTTCAAACATTGTGTGCCTTTTTATTGTCAGGCACTTCTTTTGCACAAGGAAATATCCCAAGAAACAAGTAAATTTTCCTAAATTTTTAATGGAACAGTACATTTTAGTTTAGTTAGGAATGAAGAATGTGGTATGCCATATTTCCTTGCAGTTTTTCTTATGTTGGACCATAAATATCGCTTGTAAGGTGCTGGTCAACTACTGAGTAAGGGATTCCACTTGTTGACCGCTAGTGGTCAACTACTAGGTACCCTGCCATTTTGGTGTTCCAGTAGTTGTCCAGCCTTTTCTTGCCCTAACAATCAAAAACTAGTTGTTAGCAATAGGTCACTAGCATTAAGTAATGTGCATTTTAATCATATGAATTACAAAAGAAATGAATATGTCATTAATCAGTTTGGCTGTACAAGAATAATAGAAAAATGCACAGCTTACCTTCTTTATTAATATCTGAAGCAAGCCACGTTGCACCACCTGAAAACAATGCTATAGAATGGCAACCATTCAGTAGATTCAGTACCTGATAATTGTGTTTGGTGAGGCAATCCCTACTCTTTCAAATGACATATAATTTTGTACTCTTTGGTTTAGCACAACAAAACACTGCCTTATTATATTGTAACAAGGGCTCGTCGGGGTTCAAAATGAGAACACCGAGTTTATAATTGAAGGATGGAGGTTTCTTTATTTCCTACAACAATTGCCAATACAGCCAGAAAACTCCAGACTATTCGCCAGTTCACTGTCCTGTTCAGTGCTCACTCTCACTGTGCTCAGTCCTAATTACAGCACTGTTCCGTTCGTACACACTGTGCGGACTCCCAGTCGAGATGATTCCACGTCGCGCCGGTCAACTCCACTGTCCTCGCTGCCGCTGTACGATCCACCCGTCGCTCAGAGTTCCCCGGGACGGCACTGCCTCAGCCCAGATCAGCCCACCAGCTCTTCCGTTCACCCTTCCCTCCGGTCACTAGCTCCCCGTTGACTAGCTATTCCGCTCTCAGGTCCCTCCGGTCACTGGCTCCTCAGCTCCCCAAGACACACTCACTTGAGGCCGCACTGATCAGTCCTCTCCGTCCAGCTCACCCTCTGACGTTGACGCTCTCCGCTACTCACGGACTGTCTCTCTGACTGTTCCCTCGTTGACCCTCTGACTCTTCACGGACTGTCTCTCCTCTAATGTACTGACTCTTCACACTGAACTGTCGCTGTTACTCTCATTCGTTGACTGACTGACACATCACTCCTCGTTGCCGTCTCTGACTGAACTGAACTGACTGCTGTCCGCTCGCTCGCGGCCCTATATATAGGGCCGAGGAATATTCCAGACCCGGTCTCTGGAAGGTTCCGCCCGCGTGGAATCTGGAATGTGCGCTGCGCTGCGCGGCACACCCCTTAGCGCGAGCCCCTCCTCCGGCCTCTCCCACGAGCACGCACTGTCCACTCACCGCGCCCCAATAGCCGTGCTGCTGTCATGCCCGCTGGCGCTCGTGCCCACTGGCGCACGTCTACCGCCCATCCACTAGGGGAGCGCGATCTTTCTAGACTCCATCGTTCTCGTTCTTTCTGGCTGACTCCTCCTATCAGCTTCTGGATGGTTCTTTTCTGGGCTTTGTTACAATATGCTGATTTGGTCAACTATAGGTGCATGGTCAACTACCGGTACAGTAACCCTATTTCAAAGTTATAAATTCGCTAAAGAGCACAATTATACAGTGTATGTACAACACTAGGAGGTACCCGTGGCTTCGCCACGATAATTCTTTTAAAAATTAAAAATTAAGAGTGGTGTTCTGTGATTAAGAGTATAATAATTATTAAAGCATTATATTTATTAACTTGCACGCGAATCATTCATAAACTAAGCCATTAATAATTAATGAAACAGCTAAAATTCCTGCTTTAGAGTACATTCCACGACATGAAAGCGCCCCCTGGGAAAACTATATCAGAATCGATTATGCAGTTCCAAAGAACCTGTGAACACATAATACGTATTGTTTCTCAGCTGTTTATTGACATGAATATGATGTGAGTTTTATTTTATCAATTCAGTGTAATTTTCAGAAATTATATAATGTTTCAAGGGAAGGAATGGTTTGTTTGGATTATTATTATCAGCGATATTCCAAGAGATAAACCATCAATATTTTACAGCTGTTGCCCCCGGCTTCGCCCGCCATGATTCATTGACTCCAGGATTTTTAAGAAAATTACACTGGTAGATTATTAAAAATGTTTGTGGTTCAGAGCTATGAAAATTGTAAGTAAAAATAAAATTAGAATATTTGTTCATTGTGTTCATTTCACTTAGGCCTTATATAATAAAGAAACGGTTTTCCTTCCTAATTTTGTAGTCGTCATGAACGTTTAGACTGCGAGAGACGAACATCGCCGAGTATACCCGATGTCTCACGAAGCGGGCGAGCAAGCACGCTATTTAGGGCCGTTAAATTGTATAAGAGCAGATGGTAGAGTTAAGTTTGAAATTTATTTAATTAACTTAATGTTTATGCCAAATTAATTACTTACTTACTCAATGGCAATAGACAATTCCTAAGCAAGCTAAAGAAATATTATCTATTTTATAGAACCCAAAGCTTACCTGAGCCCGCCATTCAACCCTATTCTGTGCTAATTCAATCCAACCATCCCCCACAAATCCTACTTCCCATAAATCCGTTCTAAGATTGTCCTCCCACCTATGTCTAGGTCTTCCACGTGGTCTTTTCCCTTCGGGTCTCCCAGACAATACTTTTGAGATACGTCTTTCCTCCCCCATGCGTGCAACATGCCCAGTCCATTTCATCCGTGATTTAATTACCCTTACTATATCCAGTGAAGTGTACAGGTCCTGAAGCTCGACGTTATGCAATTTTCTCCAGTCCCCATTTTCATCTCTCTTGGGCCCAAATATTTTTTTAAGTACCGGTACCCTATTTTCAAACACTCTCAGACTATGGTCTTCCTGATGAGTTAGTGGGCCAAATTAATAGTAACCTAAATTTTAAAATTTAAAATTGTTCATATATTAAAAGGATATGCAAGGTCTACAAAATATTACGAGTATTTAGAGCTGATGGAGCAAGAAACAGGAGCAAATTCTTTAAAAATATAACTTCATTACAAATAGAACTGTAAATCACCAAAATCGTTAAGAAGTGATTATCTGATTGAATTTATTTGAAGTAAGAATTTAGTGAATTTAAGCATTTTAAATTTGAACATTTATTTTTTGAAAATATGTTATTTTATTGGGTCATATTTAGGATTTTTGCTTCATATTTAGTCATTTTTAAGGGCATATTTTGCACTTTTTTAGGTTATAAACATCGGAACCCTAATAATAGCCATATTTTCATAAGATACCTTCTGATAGTGTGCATTAACCATTCACAGAAATTCCCCTGAAGACCTGAACATCACTGTGAAAGTGCTTCTCTCAATCGACCGCAGACATGGGAGGAAAACTGCAGAAGAAACTGTCGACCTTGCTGTAGCTGCTCACCAGCAATACCCACAGCTGATTGTCGGCGTAGATCTGAGTGGAGATCCAACCAAAGAAGAAGTTACAGAGTTCCTTCCAGCTTTGGAACGAGCGAGGAAGGCTGGACTCAAGATATCCGTTCATTGTGCAGAGGTTCTGGAACTTATGTCATGTATATTTACATTTCATAATCAGTTAACATTCAAGATAGATATATAAGCATTCATGAACCACAGATTATTGTTACTGTACTGTACAATAACAGTGGAAGCCCGGTCACAAAAATCACTACTTAGTGTGCCTCACAGTACTGCATATGACATAACTTGTCTGTCTGTGAGGTAGACCATTAGGGCCATCAGTCATAGGAGAGAGGTTCCATCTGGCGCTGTGAACTCTGGCTTAGCTTAGTTGATAGAGCATTGGCACGGATAGCCAAAGGTCCTGGGTTCGAATTTTTCTTTTATAATATTCTCACATTTCATAATCATAGCTTTCTTGTTACTATTTGAACCGCTCGGGGGAACAAAATGGTAAGTGCCAAATGGGGTGTGTGGAAAAAGAGAGCCAATAAATTTCTCATAACCTAGAAATCTGAATAATTTTATTTTCAGCTCAATTTTATACTCAATACATTTGAACATATAGAGATCAATGCCTATCACCTACCATTCTGTTACTCCAAACAAGCTGGAAAGTAAAAAATTACTTGTTTCATGGCAGTGGCACTTACCATTTTGTTCCCCCGAGCCGCTCATTTGTCCGCAAACAAAAGAATTTAGCATTTTTCATATTTTCTGCTAAAATCATATTTCAATTTCCCTAGGTTTTAAAAATTTTTGGCATGTAAAGATTTTTCTTTGTCATGTACCACACTGTAGTAATTCTAGATGGCAGATGCGTTGGATGCTAAATCAAATATTGCAGCACCGATATTACTGAGATACCAGAGCGCTAAATGTATTATTGGAGAATTGAGAAATACTTCTAAAAGTCGAGCCAGGCTACTTTAGTATTTACAATTACAATTACAATTACAATTTATTGTTTCAAATTACACAAAAAATATACATAAAAAGTTGATACACCACCCGAAGAAGCAGGGGGTGGTTCAGTTCTATATATGAGAAAAACTTATACTAAATAATTACTTAAAACAATACAAAATTTAGAGGAATTTGTAAGGAAATTTCAATCCACTCACATGACTTCATGAATGCATGTATTACAGATTTCCAATGCTGAAGAGGTCGACAAGATTTTGGACTTCAAGCCAGATCGCCTAGGCCACTGCACATGCATTCATCCGTGGCATAGCGGCTCTCAAGCACTGTGGGACAAGCTGCTGCAACTCAAGATACCAGTAGGTGAGCAAATCCATTCTTCTCCCACAATGCACTGAGCCCTATTGTAACGCACAGCACAAAATATTTGTCACCAATCACTAAAAGGAAGGCCACAAAAGTATTTATGATTGCATTATTGAAAGGTGCCCAAAACTGTCAAACATTAGTAATAATGGTCATAATTAGACTTCGGATTTTAGGTAAAAACCTATTTTAATCCTTAAGTGATATATGGATGAAAACTTGTATATGCATGTCTCATAAGTGACTATGCCTAAAACTGATACTTTTATAGGACCTAAAACAGCCTATTTTTACGTTAGAGGCTGATATTGCCTTTTTGCTTGTTTTCCTCTAAAGTTCAAAATAAGTTACTTTTTGTTATAAATTCTAGCACTTATTTTCAGTTCATACTAAATTTGTAGCTCGGATTGAGCAGTATACATGATACATTTGTGACATGGTTAAATAGTAAGGAATGTTTCGTCTTCAGTAGAAAAATTCCATGGAAATCCCAAGAAAATGTAGTGTTTTTCTCCCCGATTCCTACATCCAGTAACAAAAAAAGTAGTTCTCTGAATCACTGAATATGTTAGCGTGCATAGTTTCTGGGCACAGAAACTGTTATGGTAGTAACACAAGCTTATAGTAATAGGTTTATATATATTTCTGTGTAACACAGGTCTATATCTCTGTCTTATCATGATTATTGATTAATTTTGACTTCAATAAATATAATATTCAGCATTGCAATTGAGATATTTCAGAAAATTGGCAACTTAACTATTTTATAAGAGACTATTTTCCCATTTTTAGAGCCTATTTTAGGTACCTAGAACAGCATTTTTAGCAACCTAAAAGTCCAAAGTCTAGTCATAATAACCAAGAGAAACACATGGAAGCAGACAGGCTAGTTGTAGCTAGAGACCTGACATTTTGAGAATGCTGATATTTTATAGAAATAACCAGAAGAAAAGGTTTGCCTTTAATTTGGTATGTTTTTTCTCTTCTTAACCTCACCCATCTGGCCCATGCTACTTCACTGACTATCTGCTCCCACTCCAGTCGTGGACGTCCTACCCTTGCTACTTGTCTACAGAAATTTCAATATAATTTCAATATTTCACGATATAAATCCTCCAGCATCTGAGCGTCCACTTTGTGAATCTATCCACCCACCCCTCACCGATGATGATGGTGACGTAGAGGGGGTTACACCAACCCAGCTGGTCTACCAACCAGTACCTGATGAAAACTAGGAGGAACTAGTTGAAGCGTTGTGCGGCTTGTTAGTTATCGAGGTATCCAACGTTTGTGAAAAAATTTTAATCTGTCTTGTACAGTATATTTTAATATTTCAAAATAAATTTCCTTGATGAGAAACTTACATTTCCCTGAAAACAAGAATCAACGTTTTCAAGGTTCTTTGTAAACAAAACAACCAGCCTCCTCTATCCCCATAAAAAAAAAAAAAAAAAAAAAAAAAAAAAATATATATATATATATATATATATATATATATAAAAAAAAATAATAAAAAAAAAAAAAAACAAGAAGTGATTGGTTCAAATTGAAAAGAAAATTGCTTACACAGTCTGGGTTACATCAAAACACGTGTCCCTCACATTTCACTCACTGGGGCTTGTTATTTTCCCCGACTGTTTCATATTTTTTTTACAGATTTCCCTGACATTTTCCTTTACGTTACAAAATTCCCTGCCTTTCCAGAATGTAGAGGCGTTGTTTTGGATCCTGTATCATTTAAGGCCTTATCTATTTTATCTATAGAGTTGCCTGTTGCTGCCGTGGCACTATATAAATATATGTTACAGCAAAGAATCTTTAAGGTAGAGACGTATTTAATGAAAAGGTGATTCTGGAAAGTTTGTGAAATAATTTCCTCATATTTTTCCCCGTCAGAAGGACTATATTGATTTATTGACAAGTTTAAGAAAACAAGTTCTGTGTCAAATAAAGAACCAAGAAAACATGCACTTACCGAGCGAGGCGGCCGAGATGGTAACATCTTGGACTTGCATTCGGGAGGTCCCAGGTTCAAATCCCGTGGTTGGCAAATTTGGCATGGTTTTTTTATGGTTTCCCCAGTTGTAGAGGCAAATGCCGAAATAGATATTTACATACCATGAATCATCCTCACCATTTCAACGTGTATCATATCAATTTAAATTAATATCAGTTGAAATTTACTCAATTAAATACACCGGTAATAGAAACAATTGACAAGCAATGGTTCCACGGCCTACTCTATTGTACAGACACAGATACCGAACTCCTGATATAGCCTCGAAGCTAAAAGGAGTATAAACACAGCTGAAATAAATAAATAAATAAATAATAAAAAACCATGCACTTGTATTCACTAAGGAGAAGACCGATGGCTATGATTTTCATTGAGTGATTACTGTTATTTTGCGATTGTAAACATCCCATCCCATTCCAACTGCTGGGAAAAGTCAAATGATCGGATTGGTGTTAGTCGGTACTGTACAGGGGCTGGAGCTATGCAGACCTAGTAAAATAACCACAAATCCGATCTTTAGCCTGTACCATACCTGAAAACACCTACTTGAATGTTTCAGAACTTTGCCTGACTTCCAATGTGAAATGCAGAACTGTAGAAAGCTATGACAAGCACCATTTTGTTCACTTCTATGCAGCTAAACATCCAATTGCACTAGCAGTAAGTAAACCCAACACATGCACGAATATATACTTACACCGGGTAAATCTTTTCATCCTGCAGATTGACAAGTTATGCCATCAACACTGTCCACTGCATTGCATTGTATGAATTTCGATCGATCATAATTTCAACTCCTGATCTTCAGCATGATGATCCAACATGTTAACAGAGAACAACATTGTAGCCTTAATTGGACGGACTGGCTAATGCAGTGTGTAAAATGCAGGTTTGCCTGATTACCAATCCACAGGATGAGAAGATTCATTCGGTACAAAAATGTAGTGGTCGCATGCACACAGCCAATTGCTCCATACTACCCAATTTGAGAGCAGTATATATACACCAATCTGCATGATGACTCCACTCTCGAGGATGGAGGCAGTGTGGGCCTCTGAAACATTGGACACTTGGCGTTCAATCAAGAAAAATTTACTCGAATATACTTACTCACTTACTTGATGACAATAGACAATTCCTAAGCGAGCTAAAGGATTATCTATTTTATGGAGGTTTATTACCGCTCTTACCTGAGCCCGCCATTCAACCTTATTCTGTGCTAACTCCATCCAATCATCCCTCGCAAAACCTATTTCCCTTAAATCTATCCTAATATTGTCCTCCCACTTATGTCTAGGTCTTCCAAGTGGCCTTTCCCCAAACATCAATATTTTGAGATGTGTCTTTCCTCCCCCATTTCATCCTCCGTGATTTAATTACCCTTACTATATCCGGTGAAGAGTACAGGCCATGAAGCTCGTCATTTTGCAGTTTTCTCCAGTCCCCATTTCCATCTCTCTTAGGCCCACCTATACACAGTACAAATATTTTCTTATTCTTCTATCTGTTCCCCTTATGTCTCAAGGTGTCACCATGGTCCACTTCACCTCCTCCTTCTTTGTAACTCGTCCTCCACTACTTGCTTAGCTTTTTTTTCTTCTCTCATTCTACACCACTTCAGCTATTTTTCTGTGCCATCTTTTCAATTGCTCTTTGACTTAGCTCCTTTCTTATGTCTTCTGTCTCTTGAGAATTGAGAATTTGCTGTACTTCGTATGTCCAGTCTATAACTTATCCGTGATTTTCCCCTTTGGGAATGGTTAGAAGAATTTGGAATTGATAATTTCTGCGTTTAATCGATATGATATGTGAATAGAATATGTATTTCCGTTTAACATGACGTCCCCTGTATGACAAACTATGGCAATAAATATTTAATGCACTTTCGCTAGTTTGCCATACAGGGGACGATGTAATACATGCAATATGCATTGCCAATATAAACTATATTTTGGGAAACTTTTAATTATCTTCCATTATTCATACATATAAGTAGCCTATGTTTATAAATCTGGCGCAATGTTATAGGAGGGAGGAGTCAGGTGCGTGAAAATAGGTTACTGCGCATGTCTCTGATAACAATTCATGGTAGAGCCCGCAAACTTTTCTTATAATACAGAAACTGTCCATGAGAACACATGGAACAGAAGACTGAAAATAAGAATCACAAACTCTTGCTTTGGGAGCGCGTGTAGGGAAAGAGCGCATGCGCGAATGATGTGTTCATGGTTTCTGTGTGCTCTGGGAACAAACCTATTAGCTCATATCAATTGCTGTTATATTCTTGATTTCCCTGGTTATCGTTGGCCAATTATCTCCCCCCATATAGCAATTATCTCCTAGTTGATAACTAGGGACCGGATTTTTAGGTTTATACCTATTTTTTTCTTTACTTCCAAAACAAAAAGCGCCCATACAATTTTTCGAATCATGTCCATAGGATTCACCCACATTAATTCTGTAGCACCTAAAAATACCTAAATGGGGTATAAAAACCTAAATATACCTAAACCGGATATAAAACCTAAAATATATAATTTACGCTACTTTTTTGTTTGTCGGTTGAGAAATCGGTATTTTGCGGAGGGACAATAATTTTTGTTGGGTTGAAATTAATACCACCAGCGTTTCGTTCAACCCATTGTCGTCTGGAATGGACAGTATCTAGAGAGGAAGTGTAAGAGTACTGGCGTATTCCTTTTAAAATATTCGTACGAACAAGGATATAGATTTCTGTGTTTTAAAGCGTTTGTTTGCCTTTAGTACTTCCCTGTTATTCATACTGACTGGTCACACTGTGAGTTTTAAGTAGACGTGTTAATTATGCCTAAACAAATGAAATCGAGTTTATTCCGGCAGTGGATTGGCGACGAACTGAATTTTACTATCGATGGCAAAGTAATATTTTGTCAAGCCTGCCAGAAACACATAAGTGTTATTTACCTTTCTAGAAAAGGGGGAAGTTTTTGTCCCTAGTTCATCTGTTGTGCGTAACAACCGAAGAAAGGAAAATAATCAGTTTCACATTATCCACATCCAACCATAAAGTATTTCACTCACTAAATTAGAAGCATCGGATTCGAATCCTGAGAAGGGTAGTATCTAGATACAGTATTGACTATTAACTAAGTGATAACAGGAAGAACTCCACAGTTGAGAATCTTGAAAGATATTTAGTGATATACTGTAACCAGGAAATGTGAGGCAATCGTATTTTCACTGCTTCTTTTGATTGTTTATGCTTTCTTTCTTCAATTTTATAATATTGTACTAAAGCAAGTTTACACAAATTTAAGTCAATTTTGTTAAGTTAAACTTTACAAGTATTATGTATAGAATCCTATGTAGCACATTCAAATTCATTAAAACAATTATTCTACCCGAAAACGATATTTTGGACAAAAAAACCTAAAAAAAACTATTTCACCTAATGGAAAACCTAAAACAGTGTTTTTAAAAACCTAAAAATCCGGTCCCTATTGATAACACAGCCCAACAAAAAAGAACTTTTTGTTTGGTGTCTCGGATGTTTTACCGGATTTTGGCTGTATTTTGTGTGCTTATTCCAAATAAGTAAACAGTTTTTCTCTACCAGCTCTACTTTTATATAGATTTTATTCGTGAACTCTTAGTCTGGCAAAACAAAATCTTGCTTGATAATATAGCGAGTGAAGGTTCTTGACCATACTTAGGACACGTAGGACGAAAACTGTACAAAGTATAGAAAAACTAAAAGCTGGATTATTTTTTGGCTCTCAAATTGACAGCTCATAAGTCATAAACGACCGTACATATGTGATAATATCAATTTTTTGAAAGACCCCATGTTATATTGTTATTGTAATGTCAATGTAATGTTAGTGTGTTGCTTTTTTCTTCACATGATTTAGAAGCTACAAATAGGCACTGTTTTTTTTATTTATATCAAACGTAAAATGGGATAATATGCATAATGGTAATACCATATCTCACAAAAATAAAGCTGATAGAGCAAAACTAATGGCATATTTGGCATCAGCAACCTAAATATACCCAAGAATAAGTATAAATTCTAAGGCACAAAAATGGCTGTTCGTCTGCGTAATGTGCACTGCTTGCTTTTTGTGTTCAATCCAGAATTTCTTCTTCTATTTTCCATTTTGTTTTCAAGTACTGATAAGTCTTTCCTACTTCAATTTATGTGGATAATTTCCATTGTTTCTGCTGTTTTTCACTTTACCCTTCTCCACATTTATCATCATCCCCTTACTCCTGTCCATTCACCTACTAAACACTGTAATTCGTCTCTGTTTAGCTACTAGCGTTATGTCATCAGCATATACCAAAACTTAACAAAGAGATCAAGAAAGTAACATTTCCAATTAGCAAGTAAAGTGGCTTCATTTATTTTCACTAACAACACACTAAACAATATTGTAATGTGAACCAAATAGGCCAGTTTATCAGTCACTGGCACGGTAACAATTAGGCCAAACAGGCAATACACTGTGTATCATTACCAAATACAAACTAAAATAGTTTCTTATGCAATAATATTTAATGCAAATAGAAAAAGAAAAGAGGATTTCTACACGTAGAATCACAATCCTAACCAAACTCCTTAAAAGAAGCAAGAGTATTTTCAAAATCATGTTCTGAAAACAACAAAATTAATTTGATATCTTTTGCAGACTATTTTTACTTCCTCCACCGTACTGTAGGTACTATAGGTAGAGGAAGTATTGTGATTGACTCTGAAATTTAATATAGACTTTTCTGCACAGAAACATGTTTTGAGGTCTTCTGAATACAAAAATACAATTTTCACAAACATGTCTGTGTGTGTGAACAGTATTTGGGTTACTTTCACTACCATAATGCAATGCGAATGTAAATAGGTTTATTTTGCTTTGAGTTTCTGTTTAACACGACCACATAAAACATTCCAATTAAGACAAGTTTCCGTAAAAAGTTTTTTTAGGGCAGGTTTTATTGTAAATATGGGCTATTCTGTATCATACGAGGGTCGCCCAGACCGCAATGCACCACATTTCTTCCTTCAACAATTATTTATGGAACACAATGAAATGGTGATGTTTCTTCTACATTCCCTATTTTTCGACGTAATCTCTGTCTCGTTCTATGGCCTTTCTCCAGCGAGACAAAAGGGCTTGTGTTGGTACCACTCCTTGATCTGGTCACGAAACCATTTCTGCACATTTCTGTCACAATCCTGGACAAGAAGGCTTCCCCCTCAGCTTCAAAAGTTTCAGCAACTCAGAAGAAATGTTTTTTTCTGAGAGATCTGTGGTCCACTGTAAGACAGCACAGAACCCATTGTGCACACACTTTTGAGTAATCAAGAGCACAGACTTCCTTTGCTGATTTACAACTTCAGCTGAAGGGGAAGTGCAGAAATGGCTTCGTGACCAGAACAAGGAGTGGTGCCGATAGGGCATACATGCCCTTGTGTCTTCTCACTGGAGCAAGGCCATAGAACGGGACGGAGATTACGTAGAAGTGTAGAAGAAACATCACTCTTTCTTGTGTGTAAGTTTCATTGTGTTCAATAATTGTTGAAGAAAAAATGCAGTGCATTACTTTCTGGGCGACCTTTGTAGGTGAGTCGAAATGCATCAGACTAGTTAAATAAAAGTGAAACACATTATCACAAAAACACTCAATACTTCATTAAAATAACTAACTTGCCAGTTAGTTAGTTAGTTAGCAAGTTAGTTATTTTAATGAAGCATTGACTGTTTTTGCGATAATGTGTTTTATATTATTACACTTCATTGTTTCCCAATTCCAAGTGAATTAAAATAAAAATGAGTTTTGTAAGTTTTATTCTAAACACCACTTTTCTTTTTCAATGTACACTAAGAGGAAATACAGCACCACTGATCCTCCATCTTTGTAACTGGCCACTCCCTTAACATCCCATGTAATGCAATCAAATGCAATGCACCAAATACAATATTCTGTGACTGCACCGACCTGCATGAGACACAAGTGTAAGAAGGTCATGGATTCAAATCCTGGTGAATGCTCTCTGGTAATGTTTGAGATAAACAATATTCTGTGCTTTCATTAATACATATCTAAGAGCCCGGATTTCTAAGCTACATGCATATTCCTTAACATATGCAGAATTAAGACATTCCTCTTTTAATTAAAGCAATTTTAACTTTATTTAGAGTGCTTATTTTGCTTATTCTGAGCAAAAATAAATTTTGCCAGGTTATTTTATGATTTTGAATTAAAATAGAACATTCATTAAAAAATATCAAATTAAAAATGTTCATTTCACTCCTAGACATCATTTGGTTCCCTTTCTTTCGTTGGCTAACAGAATTGCTGAAAATTACGGATTATATCAGATTTCTAAACAGTTTCCTGGTTGAAGAAGAACTGTGCTGCTTTTCACATGCTCCTGTGAACATTTTCACTTCTCTGACAGACGTAGGTGCTTCCTTACATACTGGAACAGCCGTGAATGAGATTAAACTTCTACAAAACTAAGAATTTGTTTTTCGCGTAATCTGTTTTTACATTTTTGGTGCATATCTTTACATTTTTCATGGTTATTTTGCTGTTTTATTTGCTTGTAAATCCGGGTTCTAACAATAACAATTAAAGCCACACAATACTGTATTTGATATAAAACTCTGGTTAGCTCAATTGGTAGAGCATTGGCATGGAAAGCTGAAGGTCATGAATTCAAATCCCTGTGTCAAGAGGAATTTTTCTCAGCAGAACCATTATTCTGTGGTTTCATGAATATGTATCTACAACAGTCGTTTTTTTCACTTTCAGACGGACGATAAGGGAGTGTTCGCCACGTCTCTATCCAAGGAATATGCTCTAGCAGCAGAACATTACCAGCTGAGCCACGAGCAACTGTGGGATCTCAGCCATTCCGCCATTCAGTATGCGTTCGCTTCTGAAGACGAGAAGAAACAGCTGAGGAAACACTACAATGAACTGAGAGCTAAAATCATCACCAGTGCTTGAACAATGCATTGACTTTTCAATATTTTAATTCTGTTATCAGCTTCAGATGAAAATTTGTCCCAAGCGTGGAATCCCAATCTTCCTAGAGACCTCAGGACTGAATAGTCACCCGAGTATTGGAGAGTACTTCAAATGAGGTAACGAACAGACTATTCCAAACTTTTAGTTTAGATACGCATTGCATGCATTTTACATCTCTACATACTACCCGTGCGCGATTTCTTGGGCACTGGTTTTACGGGGAAGTGAGGGTCGGGGGAAGAAAACATAGTTAGCCGCCAGTTTTTCTGCAGTGTTGTCAACCAAAGAAATCACATTTCAGCAGAATCGCTCGTATGGTAAGCGCACATCAACAGCATAAGTGTGAGGTATGTGGACAAACAATAAGTTGAATGCCGAATTGGGTAATTACTTAAGATGAATCATCCTCGCTATTTAATGTTCTGACATTTAATATACAACGATTTTTATGCAGTGAAATAATATAACGTGGTGACAGTATTGCATAACAATTAATTATACGTCATAAGGGTTTGGTTATCAAATAAGTAATTTTCCTGAATAGAATGTTACATATTATAGGTTCAATATCTTTACACTGGGTGACTAGTTTTATGCATAAAGAAGAGTCTTAGCAGAACATGCTTCACCATTTCGTGTTGTAAAACATAAGAGAGGTAAGGCATCTAAAAGCGGAGAAAACTGTAGGCCTAATTTTAAACGCATTTAATACTTTTTGTGAAAAGTTTGCTCAACTTTAAGTCCATGAAATTGACATCAGAGTTCACGGGAGTGTCAGAAATTAGCACATACGGAATTCTTAAAGAGGTGAGGAAAGTGTTGGATGTACAATGACGTGTTTGTGAAATAAGCAATTCGAAAAATTGTATTTTTCCACATAACTCCATGCGTCAGAAAAGATAGTGTCAATAAATAAATAAGGATCCTGAGATAGAATGAAAGCTTAGTGATTTATGTATAGCGTAGAGCTTTTTCACTGGTACTCACTACTAAATTGCGGTATTTTGTTACCTTGGAGCGCTTTCAACCGCATGGAGCGGCCATCTTCAGCAACTGACTTCCGTGGTGTATTTGGAAAGACATTTCTGGATAACTGTATCGTACAGCGCGTGCGATTTGAATTGTAACTGTTCGTTTAGGATGTTGGTGTTGTCTTGTGTGGTGTGTCTGTATATTTCATATTGTTCGAGTGTGTTGAGTATGTGTGACACACTCGAACAATATGAAATATACAGACACACCACACAAGACAACACCAACATCCTAAACGAACAGTTACAATTCAAATCGCACGCGCTGTACGATACAGTTATCCAGAAATGTCTTCCCAACAACAACAACACCACGGAAGTCAGTTGCTGAAGATGGCCGCTCCA
This sequence comes from Ectobius pallidus, assembly GCA_964059195.1. Classification (NCBI taxonomy): domain Eukaryota; kingdom Metazoa; phylum Arthropoda; class Insecta; order Blattodea; family Ectobiidae; genus Ectobius; species Ectobius pallidus. Next base: position 1,701,564 of record CAXKWD010000003.1, on the reverse strand, counting down.
TGCGGTTGAAAGCGCTCCAAGGCAACAAAATACCGCAATTTAGTAGTGAGTACCAGTGAAAAAGCTCTACGCTATACATAAATCATTAAGATTATCGCTACAGAATGGACAAAACACAAGAAAGCTTAGTATTGAAGCCACTAGATGTCAGGGTGTATAGCGTACTTCGTGTTTCAATGTTGTCAGCTCTACTTACGAAGTTGAACGAAGCCTACCGAATGAGGACTAGGGAGCCGAGCGCCCAAGAAATCGCACGCGGGTAGTACTTAAATAACCTGTCACGTTAAAACATGTCTTCCTTTGTTTCATCAAATCTTACGTTGATGGACATTGAATGCTCCAATACAAAGCATAAGCCCGACATTCATTTCCCGCTTTAGGAAAAATTTTCTTCTAAAGAATATAATATAATATAAATTTCATCACCGTGAAAAACTTGAAAAGGTTGTGGTTCAGCAATATTCTATCATCAGTTACCACGAATATTATTTTGATTGTATTTTTAACTCTAAGAGTATTGCTATAAATGTTCTACTTTTTAAAAGCATGGTAGACACATTTCTCGTTCGACCCGTATTCTACAAAACACAAAAGTGTTTTCAAACATAATGATACCACAACAAAAACCTCAACTGCATTTCCATGCGTAAAAATGATCCCAATAAAATTATCATGATCAGAGTAAAATTTATTTCTCACATGAACTTGAATACAATGATCTATTAATTATCTGTGTCCTGAAAGCCCAATGAACTCCATGACATAAATTCCTTTGTGGGATAAGGCCTACCATCTGCCTCCATTAGGGGATGTGGTCAGCATAGCTAATACTGAAGGTTTTCTTGATTAGAGCCACTACTTGCTTTTTAAGCATATTCATGAACAAGATGGCATCCTAATGTAGAGTCTCTTAGCAAAGCTTAACTTTGTAGAATGTCCTTTGTAGAACTTTGAGACTTTGGTCAGTTGAGAATTGACTACACCTTTTCAACCTCAATTTCGGAAAAAGTAATTTCAATTTCGGAAAAGGTAATTTCAATTTCGGAAAAGGTAATTTCAATTTCGGAAAAAGTAACTTCAATTTCGGAAAAGGTAATTTCAATTTCGGAAAAAGTAACTTCAATTTCGGAAATGCGAGGGCTATGAAGAGGGTATAGTAAAGTTGGTACCACGCTAAGACAAATGACTCAATCGGAGTGAGATTATGTAGAGAAGTAGCTAGAAGGTGTACCTAAATGTTCCAAATAAAACAGTTTTGATTTTCACTGTGGTTTTCATTTTATGCCCCATCGAATGCTTTAAAAAATAGCCCTCGTATTTCCGAAATTCAAGTTACTTTTTCCGAAATTGAGATTACTTTTTCCGAAATTGAGATTACTTTTTCCGAATTTGAAATTACTTTTTCCGAATTTGAAATTACTTTTTCCAAAATTGAGGTTGAAATGGTGTAGATTGTTGTAATGTTGGCAATCTTAACCACTGCACTTTAAATTAAATAAATTTACAAACAGTTGAAACAAAGTAGACACTGCAGTAAAAAAAAAACCAAAGTGAAACCTCCTCCCTAGCTGATTGAATTGTTATATGAGGGGTTTTCATTTACCAGATATTAGAAAGACTGCATGCAGGAAACTGTGTAATTTAGGCCTACAGGGTAATTCGTGAAACTGACATGCGAAGAAGTAGAACGCTAATTTTGCTATTTAACTTAATGACTTTCGTTGAATTGTAACCATAGCAACTTTACACCCGCACACGAAAAAAATACTATTCAGACTGATTTAACATCATGGATCATGGCACACTTTGAGCCTAGCCATGTGCCAGAAATTTCAAACTCATAGTTGGTGGAAGGTCTTCTGCCATAGGTGTAGAGGTAGCATACTTGCCTTTCACCCTGGCAGTCCGGGTTCGATTCCCGGCCGGGTAGTGGGTTATTCAGTAACAAAAAATCCCCGGGTTCAGGACTGGACATCACCCAGGAAAATTATAGGCTATATTAAAAAGCATTAAATTAAAGTGGTGACTGCTAGAAGAGGGTATAGGGTATTCACAATAGATCTATTAAGGTCGCAGTGTTGAGAAGTTTAACAAGTGTGACACAGAAATTAAGAGAAGAATAAACCTGGCTAAACAAGCATTTCAGAACAAAAGGAATCTTCTCACAAATAACCATTTAAGCATGGAAGTAAGGAAAAAATTTGCCAAAACATTTGTAAGTTGTGTATTAACTTATGGATGCGAAACATGGACAATAGGAAAAGCAGAAGCCAAGAAACTAGAAGCAGCAGAAATGTGGATATGGAGAAGGCTAACAAAGACCACCCACCCCCCACCGATGATGATGGTGACATAGAGGGGGTTGCAACACTCAACCCAGCTGATCTGCCAACCAGTGCCTGAGGAAGACTAGAAGGATCTAGTCGAAACGTTGTGCTAATGGTGAGTGTTTTTAGTTATCCACCGTTGCTAAAACTTTTAGTCTGGTTTCTACAGTATTTTATAATCTAATCTAATCTGTGGTGTTTTAATTTTGCACCCAGGAAACAATATAGGTGGCTGGGAAAGATACATTTGGACATATTGTGGTCCTGATTTCCACCGTGAATGCTAAAATATAAGATCAATATTAAAAATTTAAACGAATTGTACAACGGTGGATGCTTGTTAAAACACTATATTTAACGAGATACATGCGCATTCCATGGATGTGGATCTTACATTTAAATTTGAACCCAGTGATGATCGTGGTGGCACTGTCTCAAGAGCATGTAGTCCTCCCAACGGATAATCTTTAGTCACCTGAGGAAGGCCCACAGGAACAGGGCCGAAACGTTGTGTTTTATAGTGTTTTAACAAGCATCCACCGTTGTACAATTTGTTTTAATTTTTAATATTGATTACATATTTTGGGAAAGATACTGATCTGATACCAGCTACCATCCATAGAACTAAGCTATTGGTTTGCAGTCACAATTCAACCTCCAAGTATCGTTATAAGAGGGTGTTTCTAAAATAACTTCATCGTCATAGTGAGATACATTATTAAGAAAGGAAATTCACCGGGACCAAACGAAAATATTTCTATATGCGGGCTTATCGCTATATCGATCTTAGTTATACAGAGGTTTGACTGTATTACATTTTGAGTATTTTCATCCTAGTTAATTCTATGGCCATGCAATGTATTGTTTTATATGACTGTATTTTTAATTATAAATTATAAAAAATGTCTAGAATTCAAGTCAATCGAATGTGGCCCTAAGTCACTAAGTCTAGCTCAATAGCTTAGGTACATTTCGTGTAGGAAAAGAATATAAGATAATTTCCTCCCATTCCTTGATCTTGAAGTCATAAACAATACAGTAGAGCCTCGGTATTTCGAGGTTCCGTGTAATTCGAGCTGGTCTTGAGAAAATTAAAATTTTCCATAAATCTAGAGTAAAATCCCGTTTTTATACGGTGTCCGCATGTAAGGTTTACGCACTTCCGAATGTGTTACATTTTGAGCTTTCTTTCAGTTTTTCCATGTACAAAAATGCAGGTAAAACTGTCCCACTTAGGGTTTTCGTTTATAATAAACGGAAAATAACCTTGGCTTGAGACTGCTAATGCATTTCTATTACAGATTGACAGAAACCGTTAGGTTCGATCTTTCATTGTCGGGACCTCGTATCAATCAATTGTACAGTGCATACCATCCTTTCAGAAAAGAATACTGTACTGTTATTGTAATCCCTACTTAGCGACAATGGTAATTAAAAGTGTTTTCCTAGTAGCACCGCTTTCCCGTTCCACTCCATTAAGGGTCAGACAATGACTTAATCCTTAAAGGATGCCGATGTAGCAAATTGGAAATGTTTGCCAATATACATAGAGGCGTAATACATGTATGTAGGCCTACTATATTCTTTATTTATTTACTTTTTAAACCATTATTGTGCTCATTAAAAATTTATTTATGATTTACCCATTGATTTAGTGATATTTCCGTAAAATCCGAGTTTTTTTGTAATTCGAGGTAGCCTCAGCCCCAATTAGCTCGAATTACGGGGTTCTACTGTAGTAACAAAACAGAATTTGGAAAATGTAGAAAGCCTACACATTCAGAATGCTACATTAAAGCAAATATAGGCCACAAAGAAGCAGTACTGAATAGTTTGGTACATCCCTCTAAGTAAGACAGAATGTGATCTCGAATACCACAGCATCATGTCCACAGCAGAGAATAATGGATTCCACCGAGACTTGATCTTGAAGAAAATAAGGAAATACAGTCAACAAAAACAAGTCATGGAGATTACCAATCTCAGACTGGAAGAGAAGATATGACATATAAAAAAATCTGATGTGAAAGTCACATAACTTCCTCTGCCCAAATAAAACTTAGGAGTATTCACATATCCTTGTACAGAAACACAAGACACAATTTAACGCTAATTATACGATAAATACCTGATAACCTATATATATATTTAAAAAAAAAATTAATGTTAAACAAATGGTTGTAGATAGTATTTTTCATATGATAATAACAAATACACAGAAAAATAATCACTCAGAAATATTGATTTTTGTGGAAGTTGTCAAGGAAACGGCATTTCAATAGGCCTATATGAAACGTGACTGCCATTTTGTAACAATAATTACCCGTAACTGTAACAGTTTGATTAATTTGAAAATAGTATATAATTGTACAGATAGTCAATAAAGAGTATGTCAGATTGCAAGATTGTAGAGCAATTCATTGCTGAGAAAAAAAAATGAAATTTACCTATTTTTCACCTATTAATTTCACTGAAAGCTGTATGTCTCCCCTTAAGGGTAAATAAAAAGATGCTAGAATGTTATAGCAAATATTGATAATATTGAGAATAGCATCATCAGATGCCACCTTTATTCTCTACCCTTTAGTACAAATAAATTATTTTCTTCATTTTAACCCCTACAAATATTATTATTCCTACTACTACTATTATTGTGTTAGTATTAATCATTTAAATTCAAAATAGCATAAATAACTATCTCAGCTTTGTAAATTTGGTTTATAAACTAGAAGATTTTTGACAAAGTACAAATGTAAGTCAACACAATATTTAGTTTGGCTCAAAATATGACGAATTTCATATCTCTCCATGCATTAAATGCAATTTCTTATCATAGCAAATGTTTTTCCAATATTAGTTCATTATTTATTTATTTATTTATTTATTTATTTCAATTTCTTTACAAATAGATCATAACTCAGTATTTTCAGCAAATGTTTCTGCTATGTTCAACTGTTTTAATATATGAATTGTTTCAAAATATGTATATGAATTGTTTAATACAGTAAAACTTGTTCAAAGCGGCACGTGTATAATCCGGAAATCTGTCCAAAGCATACAAATAATTCGGTCCCGATGCACGCAATACATTTTTAAATGTCAATATTTTGTATAAAACGGAACGTGCTTAACGCGAAAACGGAATGCAAATTTTAAGATTTAAGTAGCAATTTATTCTATAATGCGGAAAAGCAGCATTGAAATATAATATATTTTGTTATTCACGTCTGTGAGAACACGTTACTTCTTAGCGCGAATATTGTACAGCCCTGAGAGTTCCGTTAGAGTATACACGGCGGTGGCTTTATGTTTCGGCCAACAATGGAATTTACCCAGTAGTCAAGAAATCTGCTACCTGCTTTGTTTTCTATTTTCCGCCAGGCTTCAGTTTCAGTTGGCTTGTACTGCTTGTAGCATCTTAAGTAACATCATCATGTCGAACAAAAAGTACGTAACACTCACGATAAATGAAAAAGTGAAGGTGATCGAGGCGAGTGAGAGAGACAAACTTTCTGTGCACGAAATATAATTTTGCATTTCAAATGCAGTAAAACGCAAACTTATGAAACTTTAAAGAACAAAGATAAGATAAGGGAGGAGTGGATGAAGGGGAACAGACAAATGAAGAGAAAAGCAAAGAAGATGGGAAATGAAGAAATTAATTAAATAGTGTGGGAATGGTTTGTAAATGCGTGGGCTAAAAACTTGCCTTTGTCCGGACCCATGTCCCGATATGTGGCGACAAAAGTGAAATAAACCTAGGGATAATGAGGCAAGAAAACAGTTAGCCTACAGTAATTGCATAATTACTGTATATTGTGTCAGTGTTATTAAGTGCCAGTATGGTACTTTATGAGATTGTGTGGGGGACGAAAAAATGTCTGTCCGTCTGTCTGTCTGTCTGTCCGTGCGTCTGTACGCACCATAACTCAAGTATGCTTTTTCGGATTTTCATGAAACTTGGTATAAACATTCATAATGTCGATGGGAAGAACCCTATTGATATTGAACCAAATCGGTTCACCGGTACCGGAGTAATGCCCAATTTAGTGCCTATTTTAATAGATTATGGCGCCTTTCTCATAGAAAGGCGCCATCACTCAAATACGCTGTAACGGATTTTCATGAAACTTGGTATACCCATTTATAACGTTCATGAGAAGTGCCCTATTGAATTTGAACCTAATCTGTTGACCGGTACCGGAGTAAAACCCAATTTAGTGTATATTTTAAAGACGCGGTAACACAAATACGCTTTACCGGATTTTTATGAAACTTGGTATACACATTTACAATGTCCATGGGAAGACGTCTATTCATAATGGATAAAATCGGTTGATCTGTTTCGGAGTAATGCTCAATTTAGTGCCTATTTTATGGCAATATACGTATTCGAAAGAATTTATAAAAAAATGAAAATCAGTTATCTTGACAACATAGCCTATTGTTTTACTGTGATCTTATATGGCCTTGGAAATTAAAATACAGGTAGCTATGACAAAAAAACATTATTGTTTTACATGCGCTTATCCAACTAGACCGTTAAAATGACCCAGGTGGCCGAGATGGTAGACCTTTCTTCTTCCGTAAGCCCTGCTTAATGAATAAATCTGGAGCTTAATTTGGAAATCAATTAAAAAAAAAACATATTCTGCATATCATAATTGCAGTAATAACTCATTAAACAAAAACATACTGGCACTTTTTTACATCAGTTTACCTGATTTTTATTAATTATTAATAATTGTGTAGTATTTTACTGTATATACAGTACAGAAATTAAGGTTTGTAATTAATTACAGTATTTGCATATTACAAATTCACATTTTTGGCGCATGGTACAGCAATTGATAACATTTATGTAGCCTAGTGCATTTTGTGTAATCCGGAAACTTGACCAATTTGGAAAATTCTTTTGGTCCCATACGATTCCACTTTGAACAAGTTTTACTGTATATGAATTGTTGCTGACCAAAGGATCCTGAATTCTGCTACATACAAAATTAACAAAGTTTTTTTTATTAGTATTCTAAACAGAAGCAAATTGAAATTATTTTCATTTAAAAATTTATGATTCAAAATAACATAAAATGTTGTACAATTTTCGAATGTTATAAAACTTTACAGGCTCACACGAATAACAAAACTTGCTGGTGCTTGTTCAGTTAACTTTGCGCTTGCCTATTAAGTTCTTTATAACAGTCGTATATCGTAAATAACTGTCACCAGTATTTTAATGGTTAGTAATAAAAATAAGTAAATCTAACTATGCAAACTATAACCTCAAGATCTAGTTTATAATAGCATCTATTAGAGAAATAATACAGCATACTGAAACTATGCTCAAATCAATAAAAATTCTAAAAGACTGAAATTTATAATATTAAAATTCGTTAAATTACTAAAAAAACATTATGTCAAGTCTACTTAGTTTACAAGAAAAGACTCATACAAAAACTTTACATCGGTTAGATGAAAAATATTTATTTATAAATAGACTTATAGACTTCCGTGCATAAATACATACCCTGGTAAGTCCAAGTTACATTAGGAGTTGGTGCCCCAACCGCTCGACAAAGGATTGTAGCATCTTTTCCATCCAACACAGTGACATTTTGTGGCGGGGATTCCATCACAGGCACAGCGGCTGAAACGTTAATAATACAAATTACTGTACTCTCCTTGACTTGTATTAACAGACGAGCAATGAAGAAATACATTTAGATTTCGGGTCATCTTCACTAACAAGTCTTTGGAATACAACTTCCTAAAGTAGAGTTTCTTAGCAAAATTTAAGAAATAACCAGAGTCGAATTAACTTCATTCAAATTTCCCAATACCCCTTCAAATAATACTGTGGTAGTGGAGGTAAGGACCATGGCGTATTGGCTGTTCACTGGTCACGTAATACATATAGGTTCACACACTAAACCGTTTCTTTTGGGACTTCTTGATGGAAACCATTAAATTAAGGGAATGGGTATTTCCCCATTTATTTGTATGGCTTGTTACTTGATATGACTTTAATTATTATAAAGCTTGTAATAGATCAATATAATTTTATATCAATAGCAATAACTTTGCATAATTATAATGCCTAAAGCGAATTGATATCAATACATAATATAAATGTTTTATGAAATTCTATTACTAATTGAAGTGTTTAGTTTCACAAGGATCTACCTGTACATCATGAATTTTCAGCTGATAATTTTAAATAAATCTATGTACCCAGACGACTGCTTTTCAGAAGGGTCCAAGGTCCAGGGAAAGCCATGTTAGTAGCAACAAATTCCGGTACTTCTTTCTGTGGACCTATGTCTTGTTTTCTACACAATCATTATTCTGGCACTTAGACTCTTATGATATATATGATATCTTGCACCAAGAAAATTACAAAAGAGTCTAATGGATTTGACACTTGTCATTTTACCAGTAGACATCTTAAACAACACGTAACACTTTTTAATTGGAGGAATGTATAGACAAGTAGTCAGTGTTGTTAAATGCATATAAACTGATTTCCCTCGCTACAAAAAGAGAAAGAGAAAAAAAAACACTAGGAAGTAAGAGACACAAAAACAAAAAGACAATTTTTTAACAGACTCATTAAAATACATTTCCTCTCTGTTTTCCCTATAGGTTCTCTTCGTAAGTCCCTTGAAAGTTTGAATCATACCACTCAGACCCTTACAAAACTAAACGCTTCAATTATAGGTGTCAATAAATATGCACGCACACCAAAGTCAAAGCCTAGATTGCCAGCGACTTCCAATTTTACTTTCATTGAAATCTGACTGTGGCTTTATTCTTTACCAAGTTGACTTTAGTCCGAGGTCTTATTCCTGAATATAACCCTTAATGTCAAATACAGCATACAATGATACTTAGTCAAAACAAGTACTAAAATTCATGCTACATGAAAACAGTGGTAACATTACTTACGGTAAAAAAATAAAATAATAATAATAATAATAATAATAACAATAAATAAAATTACACCATAAGGATTACAAAATAAAAATCACAGAGCACCCAACTTTTAAAAAACCAGGATTTACTAAGTGAATATTTCCAGAATAATCAGCTAGGTGTGAAAGTCAATATTATTCCAACATTTCAAAGGCCCATGCTGCCTTCATCTTGAAGTAAAGTGTTGAGTTATCGTCTTGGAGTGGAATATTATATGGCCTTCAAATAAATGACTTCCACACCTGGAAGACTATCCAAGAAACGTTCACGCAGCATCTACGCCAGGAAAATCTCTGATACAATGAGGATATACTATACTGAACAAGCTAGGCATACTTCTAAAAATACTTGGCAAAGCAGTAATGAAATTAAAGAATTCTTTTCCTGCTCCATACACTTATACTGTGTTTATTCTGTACGAATACTACCACATAATGGAAGCACCTTAATTTTACCTCTAAGTTTATGAATTTATTTTCATATTTTTATGGTTTTACTAATTCTCAAATATGAAATCATAATTATTCTTTAATGGTACGTCTTATTTCAATTTTATTTAAATTTATTAACCTAGACCTACACGTCAATCACTGTGAAAATTTTGGTAGAGACTGGTTAAGGGCTTTGTTCAACAACGCCAATAATCTGTCTGATCCTGGTTTTTAGACTGAAAAGTTGCGATATTGTTCATTTTGCATTTCACCAGCTACAGTAACTTGGGTTTTCTATAATATCTGGTGAAATATCAGACAGTAAAACTGGATAAAGCAAGCTAATTGTGATATCAAGATGGCGCATAGGCGATTGGACATCTGACCAACACGAGAAATGATGACAGTGATGAAGAATATGAATCAGAGCACAGAATAAGGCACCCCAGATGGAAAAAGAATGTACATCGTACTTCGACATCTGTGACAACATTAATTTCTGTACAAGATTCAAGTGGAAAACGAAATTATTTGCTACAGTGAGACATCTAGTGACTAGCTTCCTAGTGACCATGTGTAAGGGGAAACTTTCCTGTTGCTATGGCAATGTGTACATTTAGCGCCGGACGCAAGTCAAAAATAATTTTTTCCCTGCTGTTTCACACAACACCTGCCAGATGATGGTTTCTCTTATGAAAATTTTAATAATTGGGACGAAACTCATGTGTTTTTTTTTGGGGGGGGGCTAGAAACCTAGAATATAAGTCCCCACGCAACACATTTTAATCGTCAAATGCACTTTGAAGTTGAGTTTTAACTTTCTAATTAATAATAAGTTGATAATAACATGGTCCTACTTAAAAATATATTAGCATTAAAGCCAGAATTGGCAGGTGTATATCACTTTCTGTATTAAACAATAAATTCTGTTTAATACTTCCTAGCTTCTTCCGAAGAAAACTATGTGTAACCTAGGACAAGATTCCATTGCAACAGTTTTAATGAAGATGAAAGGACGATGAAGAATAAGGAGGCATGGTTTACAATAACACACTTGGTAAAAATAAGCAAAAATAACTGTGACAAGATCTGAGGTGGGGATAACAATGCCAGCCAGGTCCAAGGAAGAGAGAGTATGCACCTGAAAATCCAGGTAATATCACTTTATTCCTATTACTGTCTCGTGTCGAGTTCACGTTTTGCTATTCTTTGTGGAATTTCAAGTTCATATTAAGGATATGGCACCAGGGCCGTGAAGAGAAAGCAAGGGCCCCAGGGACAAATTTTGTTGGGCCCCCTTCAAATATTAAATTCACCACTGAAACCCAACCTCGCCCTTTATAACGTATGCAACAAAAAGATGATGTAATGATATTATGTAATTAATAAGTGCCAGAATGGTACTGGTACTCAAATGGCACTCAAATACGCTTTAACGGAATTTCATAAAACTTGGTATACGCATTTATAACGCCTATGGGACGAAGCCTATTGATTTTGGAACAATTCAGTTGACTGATGCCGGAGTAAAGCCCAATTTAGCGCCTATTTTATGGTAATATAGGGCCCGGATTTTCAGGCTTTCATTAAAGGTATTTTTGCCTTTTACTTTCGTGCAATAGCCCGTTTTAGGTTTTAAACACAATATTTTAGCCGCCTTAATAGAACACTAATATTAACACCGAATTTTGTATTATTATTATTATGATGACGCAGTTATTCTAGTTTTTTTTTGGAAAATAAACAAGTAACTGTTCTTTATATCGGCACTCGAAAAATTGCATAAACAATTGAAATATTTACCCTTTAATTATACAATTATTCTTTCTTTTTATAGTATTCAGATTAACTGATTAATCCCGTGTCACAGTTATATGGCAGGACAATGATGTTAAAATAAACACATAAAACATAACTTAAGCTGCTTATTGACTTGGGATATCCAATTTTATTTTAGAGCAAATTTAGAAGATAAAAAATAAAACCTGGTCTGCCAGTAGCCCCGGGTGCCCCTCCCTCTCGTTGAGCCTGTATGGCACGATGACTGGGAAATTTATCTTATCTTTACTAACTCTGAGCTATACATCAAGGAAATATCATTTTTCACAATTTCCTCAAAAACGCTTTTCTTTGAGCAGGCCCTCAAGTAATACAAGGCGAAATTTTGAATTTATTGCTTTATTTTACATCAGAATTATATATCAGTGAGAATATATCACTGCCCAAATATAGGCTTGCCAGACGTCCCAGTTTTCAGACAAAATCCTGGTGTCCCGGCCGGTTTACCTCACGTCCCGGTAAAAATTAAATTTGATTCTCTAGATGACCAAAAAGGTCTAAAACTAATTAACTGTGAAGGATTATTTAGGATAATTACTTTGTCATTTATTTCTGTCCTGTATGGAAAGTAGGAACTATAGAATAGTGATGGTCTGTTACTAAATAATATTGTCATCGTATCGTCTTGTCTCGCCAATCGTGACCATGCGAGATGCGAGAGCTTGTGAAGATTTTTACAACAAGATTAAAACCAAAAAAGACTTTCTAAAAAAAAAGTTCTAGCTAATCAAAAGTACATGTAAATATTTTTCTAATTTTTATTCCATATTCAAAGTGTTTCTTCTTACTTAATTAGCTTTTATATATTAACATGTTAGAAATAAAATGTTTAAATTTATATGCTTATGTCATTTATTATAACCCCTGGTTTAGGTTCCTAACCAGTAACAATTTATTCATAGCATTGAGAATAAAATACCCTTTAAAACACTCTAAAAATCCGCCAAGAGTGTGTAACCCTTGAATACCCGCGACGCTGGGGGGCATTCCGGTTGAACATTTCACAAATCTGGCATACATGTTACATAAGATGCTATTTAGGACTATATTAAGTTCCTTCGCGGAAACGTGACAATGACTTAATATTTTTTCGACCAAGTTGCCAACTTAAAAGTAACGACTTTAGGTATCGGGTCCAGTAAAGGTTTACGAGATTATCCATTACTTAAGTACAGAGAAATTAAGAAAAGATGGGCAGGACGAACATCCAAACCAAAAATCCCTACTACAGACCATATACCTGGTGTCAGACACTGTCAACTTATATCTAAAGAAACGAAGTATAGACATACTGATAAACATCACTTAGAACCAAGCAGAAAGAGACATAGGAAATAAAAAATGTGTTGATTACTTGAGATATATAAACCTTAGTGTTAATAAGGAAAGAAAGTCGGCTCAAAGATAATTTACATCGTATAAACTTTTTATTTCGTATCTTCTTATATCTGATTTAAAGCTTAGACTTTCCCTTTTATCCTCGAAGTCACTAGGCATTTTATAGGCTACCTATGGGTCGTTCATTATACGCTTCTTGTTTGAAACACAGAGTCTTGTACTACGATTTCAATTGCTTAAAATTTTCATGCTTAAACGCATGCCTTTTCGTTTAAAAAATGCCCTAGCTACGCTCCAAAGAGTGATGGATAATGTTTTACGCCCATTCCTCTATAAATTTTGCATAGTCTAAATTGACGATGTGATGGTAAACACTAAATCATTGGAAGAAAACGCTTAATATTTAAGTTAAATATTTCAGAAACTCTGAGAAGGCAATCTAAAAGTTCAGTTAAGTTAGATCAGAATTCAAGCACACATACTGGCTTAAACCGAATCGAAATTGCGATTTTAATCAATTTACATTTATATTATTTCAATCACGTAACAAATTATGTTGTATAAAATAGTTTCCATTCTGTTCACTGGGAGCATGTGCAAATAAAATGTCCCGTTATTGTATTTTATCCCGTAGGTAACAATGTTATATTACACTACATAACAAAAAATTGTTTATGTTCCTTTTTTAGTGTTTATTGGATGAAATCAATGAGCTGAACACGAATATACCTTTAGTTTTCTTCAAATGTCGATACTTTTCAAAATAAAAATGTATAATGGTATTTTAATAATTTACTAATAGTTTTGAATTTACCGATTTTTTCTGACAATCACAGTAGTTCAAAGCAATCAGCAGTAGATGAGAGTGGCGTTTCTAATTTGTAAAAACAGTATACAAGACTTCTGTAACAATCCCATCCATGTATATCAATATAATATATCGGGATGCAAGAAGTTCGGCCTTTGATTTGGTCAGTTCCAACTCCCTTATTAAGTCACCCAACTTTTTTTGAGTGAAGAGCTGTGGTTCTTTTGGACTAATCAAACAACTTATCAAAGGTTTGAACAGCAACTCTGAGGCTCTAACTCTCATCAGACAAATGTTAACAAAGTTATCTGAAGCAAAAATAAAAGGTGGAATTTTTACTGGACCTCAAATTCGTACGATGTTACAATCTAAAGAACTTGTAGATGTAATGACTTTTGATGAACGTAATGCTTTTAAAGCTTTTCGAAAGGTAGTGCAATGTTTTCTGGGTAACAAAAGAAGTGAAAATTACAAGGAACTGATTGACAATTTGATACAGAGTTACCGTATGCTTGGGTACAGAATGTCTGTCAAAACGCACCATTTGTTTTCCCATATTGATTTCTTTAGACCAAATTTAGGACATGTGAGTGAGGAACATGGAGAAAAGTTCCATCAGGACATTCAGCTTATGGAAAGAAGGTATCAGGGACGTTGGGATTGTGCAATGATGGGAGACTATGTGTACGTGACGAGGGATCCAGAGAACATAAAATGAAAAGCCTTCCATTTTTCAGTGAGGGCATTGTTGTACTGAAAATTAGATATTATTCAGTATTATGCAAACCATTACAGACCAATATAGAATTTACCTACGTTAGTTCTCTCTAATGTTCCTAGTTACATTAAATAAACATGTTATTTTGGTTGTTCATAAGAAAACTGAAAGATGGATTATTACAACCGAAATATCGACATTGGGGGAAAACCATTCACATATTCATGATCAGCATCATCAAATTAAGCAATAAACACTAAAAAAGTAAGATAAACAAAAACTTGGTCAAATTTTGTTACGTAGTGTTATTGGCAGTCACGTAGCAACAATATAGTAGATATTCAATTAAGAAATATTTTGTGGAGATTTGATTTTCATTTCATACGAGGATTTACAAACAAGATGTTGTCTAGAAGTTTAATAACAATCCTACACGCAATAAGAGGTACCTTTTAAGTAAAATATTTTACTTTCCCTACCCACAGGCGAAACCTATTGTGTTAGATGCTGAAATATCATTTCGGTACCCTCAATCGAAAAAATTGGATACAAAATCAACTGCATGCTGAAGTTTATGTAAGTCGATATTAAAGGTACAGGATTCGGGTTGACAAAACAATAATAAATTACACAAAATGCTAAAACGAATGTTACTTATCTTCAGGTTGTAAACAGCTGCATGGAGTGGATTGGTTCGAAGATATTCAACGCCTATACTTAAGCTAAGTATAAAATTGAATACTATTGTAGTACTTTACATGCGTTTCAAGAGCTGATCACGACCGCAGTTAGTGCGGTTCCCCTCAAATGCTAAAGTTAGCATCAGTAAAGTAGCATCATACACACTGGTCACCGGTAATAAAAAATAGAACGTCCTATATACTGGCGATGTTCAACACATAACTGCGCCCAATAAAGCTAGGATGATGCAAAAAGTTACCATCGTTAAGACATGACCAAGTAGGATGGCAGGCGCAAAAGTAGTTCCACATAATGGTTTGAACTAATATAAGTATCTAATTGTCTTATATTATATTTAATTAAAAAAATTACATCTCTATTGAAAAAACGTACTTTATAATTTCAGTTTGCTTGTGCCTAGAATAGCAATTGTAAAAGTTTGTTGGTTGTTATTAGCATTAACGTTCATATTTTTACATTACGGAGCCATCAGTTTGTAAAATTTATCCTGGCGAACAAAAATGATCACGGATCGAACTGTTTGCAGAACATGAAGGTGGTGCTCAGTTGACAGTTTGATCTATCGGAACACCATCATCGTGGAGGTATCATGTTTGTCACCGATCTTGCCAGGCTTGCCAAGAAAGTGTACGGTGATAACTTGAGTTCTTTACTGCTAAAAGAACCTGTAGTTAGCCTAACATTCCCGGTTATTAACTGCTTGAACGATTCCGAGAAAATTGTTGGGGTGCTCACATGACAGAGTTGGTGCTAGCAACTATCTAGTGCTTGAAGGAACTAGTATTAACATGAATGTGTCAGCTGCTTGAAAGACGCAGAAGTTGGTACTAACATAGCCTTACTTACAAAAATTAAAATTAAAAGCCAACATTGGCACGTGAATATCACTTTCAGTATTAAACAATAAATTCTGTTTAACTCTTCGTAGGTTCTTCCGAAGAAAACTATGTGTAACCTAGGAATATTCATGACAAGATTCCATTGCAACAGTTTTGGTGAAGATGAAAGGATGATGAAGAATAAAGAGGCCTGATTTCCAATAACGCACTTGCTAATAATAAGCAAAAATAGCTATGACTAGATCTGAGGTGGGGATAACTATGCCAGCTAGAGATGGCGCAAGAGCGCTAATTGCAAGGAAAGAGAGTCTATGTGCCTAAAAATCCAGGTATTCTTTGTGGCATTTCAAGTTTATATTGGGGATGTGAGACCATGACTGGGAACAAGTTTCTCTTACCTTTACTACCTCTGGGGTATACATCAAGAAAATCATTTTACAAAATTTCCATGAAATCGATCTTCTTTAAACATGCTTATAAGTATTGTAAGGCGAACATTATATCTTCATGTTTATACCAGACTTATTGTACTTTATATCAGAATTATACCTATATATCTGAGAATATTGCATTGCCCACATACTTGTGACATGAGAATCTATTTTGAACTACATTATTTTCCATCGGGGAAACGTGGCAATGACTTTCTCTTAGTTTCGACCGTGTTACCAACTTAATCGTAACGACTACTTTGGTTATCCGGTGCTGTAAAGTTTTACGAGATTATCCAATACCTAAGTACAGAGAAATTAAGAAAGGATGGGCAGGATACCTATGGGTCTCTTTTTTTCATACTTCTTGTTTGAAACATAGTCTTGTACTATTTCTATTGCTTAGCTTTTTCATGTTTATACGCATGCCTTTTGGTTTACAAAATGCCCCAGCTACGCATGATGGATAATGTTTTCCGCCCATTCTACTATGAAGTTTGCTTCGTTTATACTGATGACGTGATTGTATACATTGCCAGAACAAGTTCAGTATATTTCCAGAAACTCAGAGGTATAAATATAAAAGATTTGTCAGAACAGAATTAAAGCACACGAACTGGCTTGTACCAAATCGAAATTGCTATTTTAAACAATTCAATTTTTTATTATTTCAATCACGTAACAAGTTAAGTTGTATAGAAAAAATATTTTATTCTGTTCACTGGAAGTATTTGCCAATATATGTCCCATGACTGTATTTTGTTATCTCGAGGTAACAATGTTATATTATTGGCAATTACCTAGCAACGGAATAGCAGACTTCCATTTAAGAAATACAGTATTTAGTGGATTTAAAATTTACTTCTAGTTCATGCGAGGATTTCCAAAGAAAATGTTCTCTAGAATTTTAGTAACATTCCTATACAATATAAGAGGTTTCTTAAAGTAAAATATTTTACTTTCCCTACCTGAAGGGATATTTATTGTGTTAGATCCCAAAATGTGATATCGCAAAGTTCAGAATCATTACACGTCAAGTGATCCCCTGAATCGAAAAAATGGATACAAAATCACCTGCTTGCTGAATTTTATGTAAGTCGATATTAAAGGTACAGGATTCGGGTTGACAAAACAATAATAAATTACACAAAATGCTAAAACGAATGTTACTTATCTTCAGGTTGTAAACAGCTGCATGGAGTGGATTGGGCCGAAGTTATTCAACGCCTATACACAAGCTAAGTATAAAATTGATTACTATGGTAGTACTTTATATGCGTTTCGAGAGCTGATCACCACCGCAGTTAGTGCGGTTCCCCTCAAATGCTAATGTTAGCATCAGTAAAGTACCATCATACACACTGGTCACCGGTTCCAAAAAATAACAGGACTTATATACCGGTGACGTTCAACACATAACTGCGCCCAATAAAGCTAGGATGATGCAAAAAGTTACCATCGTTAAGACATGACCAAATAGACATGATGGCAAAGGGCAAAAGTAGTTCCACATGATGGTTTGAACTAATATAAGTATCTAATTGTCTTATATTATATTTAATTAAAAAATTACATCTCTATTGAAAAAACGATTCTTTACTGTATGCCAGAGATACTGTATAATATACAGCTATTTTAAATTATCTAACTATACTTTTATTAGCATTAACGTTCATATTTTTACATTACGGAGCCATCAGTTTGTAAAATTTATCCTGGCGAACAAAAATGATGACGGATCGAACTGTTTGCAGAACATGAAGGTGGTGCTCAGTTGACAGTTTGATCTATCGGAACACCATCATCGTGGAAGTATCATCTTTGTCACCGATCTTGCCCGGCTTGCCAAGAAAGTGTACGGTGATAACTTGAGTTCTTTACTGCTAAAAGAACCTGTAGTTAGCCTAACATTCCCGGTTATTAACTGCTTGAACGATTCCGATAAAATTGTTGTGGTGCTCACATGACAGAGTTGGTGCTAGCAACTATCTAGTGCTTGAAGGAACTAGTATTAACATGAATGTGTCAGCTGCTTGAAAGACGCAGAAGTTGGTACTAACATAGCCTTACTTACAAAAATTAAAATTAAAAGCCAACATTGGCACGTGAATATCACTTTCAGTATTAAACAATAAATTCTGTTTAACTCTTCGTAGGTTCTTCCGAAGAAAACTATGTGTAACCTAGGAATATTCATGACAAGATTCCATTGCAACAGTTTTGGTGAAGATGAAAGGATGATGAAGAATAAAGAGGCCTGATTTCCAATAACGCACTTGCTAATAATAAGCAAAAATAGCTATGACTAGATCTGAGGTGGGGATAACTATGCCAGCTAGAGATGGCGCAAGAGCGCTAATTGCAAGGAAAGAGAGTCTATGTGCCTAAAAATCCAGGTATTCTTTGTGGCATTTCAAGTTTATATTGGGGATGTGAGACCATGACTGGGAACAAGTTTCTCTTACCTTTACTACCTCTGGGGTATACATCAAGAAAATCATTTTACAAAATTTTCATGAAATCGATCTTCTTTAAACATGCTTATAAGTATTGTAAGGCGAACATTATATCTTCATGTTTATACCAGACTTATTGTACTTTATATCAGAATTATACCTATATATCTGAGAATATTGCATTGCCCACATACTTGTGACATGAGAATCTATTTTGAACTACATTATTTTCCATCGGGGAAACGTGGCAATGACTTTCTCTTAGTTTCGACCGTGTTACCAACTTAATCGTAACGACTACTTTGGTTATCCGGTGCTGTAAAGTTTTACGAGATTATCCAATACCTAAGTACAGAGAAATTAAGAAAGGATGGGCAGGATACCTATGGGTCTCTTTTTTTCATACTTCTTGTTTGAAACATAGTCTTGTACTATTTCTATTGCTTAGCTTTTTCATGTTTATACGCATGCCTTTTGGTTTACAAAATGCCCCAGCTACGCATGATGGATAATGTTTTCCGCCCATTCTACTATGAAGTTTGCTTCGTTTATACTGATGACGTGATTGTATACATTGCCAGAACAAGTTCAGTATATTTCCAGAAACTCAGAGGTATAAATATAAAAGATTTGTCAGAACAGAATTAAAGCACACGAACTGGCTTGTACCAAATCGAAATTGCTATTTTAAACAATTCAATTTTTTATTATTTCAATCACGTAACAAGTTAAGTTGTATAGAAAAAATATTTTATTCTGTTCACTGGAAGTATTTGCCAATATATGTCCCATGACTGTATTTTGTTATCTCGAGGTAACAATGTTATATTATTGGCAATTACCTAGCAACGGAATAGCAGACTTCCATTTAAGAAATACAGTATTTAGTGGATTTAAAATTTACTTCTAGTTCATGCGAGGATTTCCAAAGAAAATGTTCTCTAGAATTTTAGTAACATTCCTATACAATATAAGAGGTTTCTTAAAGTAAAATATTTTACTTTCCCTACCTGAAGGGATATTTATTGTGTTAGATCCCAAAATGTGATATCGCAAAGTTCAGAATCATTACACGTCAAGTGATCCCCTGAATCGAAAAAATGGATACAAAATCACCTGCTTGCTGAATTTTATGTAAGTCGATATTAAAGGTACAGGATTCGGGTTGACAAAACAATAATAAATTACACAAAATGCTAAAACGAATGTTACTTATCTTCAGGTTGTAAACAGCTGCATGGAGTGGATTGGGCCGAAGTTATTCAACGCCTATACACAAGCTAAGTATAAAATTGATTACTATGGTAGTACTTTATATGCGTTTCGAGAGCTGATCACCACCGCAGTTAGTGCGGTTCCCCTCAAATGCTAATGTTAGCATCAGTAAAGTACCATCATACACACTGGTCACCGGTTCCAAAAAATAACAGGACTTATATACCGGTGACGTTCAACACATAACTGCGCCCAATAAAGCTAGGATGATGCAAAAAGTTACCATCGTTAAGACATGACCAAATAGACATGATGGCAAAGGGCAAAAGTAGTTCCACATGATGGTTTGAACTAATATAAGTATCTAATTGTCTTATATTATATTTAATTAAAAAATTACATCTCTATTGAAAAAACGATTCTTTACTGTATGCCAGAGATACTGTATAATATACAGCTATTTTAAATTATCTAACTATACTTTTATTAGCATTAACGTTCATATTTTTACATTACGGAGCCATCAGTTTGTAAAATTTATCCTGGCGAACAAAAATGATGACGGATCGAACTGTTTGCAGAACATGAAGGTGGTGCTCAGTTGACAGTTTGATCTATCGGAACACCATCATCGTGGAAGTATCATCTTTGTCACCGATCTTGCCCGGCTTGCCAAGAAAGTGTACGGTGATAACTTGAGTTCTTTACTGCTAAAAGAACCTGTAGTTAGCCTAACATTCCCGGTTATTAACTGCTTGAACGATTCCGATAAAATTGTTGTGGTGCTCACATGACAGAGTTGGTGCTAGCAACTATCTAGTGCTTGAAGGAACTAGTATTAACATGAATGTGTCAGCTGCTTGAAAGACGCAGAAGTTGGTACTAACATAGCCTTACTTACAAAAATTAAAATTAAAAGCCAACATTGGCACGTGAATATCACTTTCAGTATTAAACAATAAATTCTGTTTAACTCTTCGTAGGTTCTTCCGAAGAAAACTATGTGTAACCTAGGAATATTCATGACAAGATTCCATTGCAACAGTTTTGGTGAAGATGAAAGGATGATGAAGAATAAAGAGGCCTGATTTCCAATAACGCACTTGCTAATAATAAGCAAAAATAGCTATGACTAGATCTGAGGTGGGGATAACTATGCCAGCTAGAGATGGCGCAAGAGCGCTAATTGCAAGGAAAGAGAGTCTATGTGCCTAAAAATCCAGGTATTCTTTGTGGCATTTCAAGTTTATATTGGGGATGTGAGACCATGACTGGGAACAAGTTTCTCTTACCTTTACTACCTCTGGGGTATACATCAAGAAAATCATTTTACAAAATTTCCATGAAATCGATCTTCTTTAAACATGCTTATAAGTATTGTAAGGCGAACATTATATCTTCATGTTCCTCAGACTTATTGTACTTTATATCAGAATTATACCTATATATCTGAGAATATTGCATTGCCCACATACTTGTGACATGAGAATCTATTTTGAACTACATTATTTTCCATCGGGGAAACGTGGCAATGACTTTCTCTTAGTTTCGACCGTGTTACCAACTTAATCGTAACGACTACTTTGGTTATCCGGTGCTGTAAAGTTTTACGAGATTATCCAATACCTAAGTACAGAGAAATTAAGAAAGGATGGGCAGGATACCTATGGGTCTCTTTTTTTCATACTTCTTGTTTGAAACATAGTCTTGTACTATTTCTATTGCTTAGCTTTTTCATGTTTATACGCATGCCTTTTGGTTTACAAAATGCCCCAGCTACGCATGATGGATAATGTTTTCCGCCCATTCTACTATGAAGTTTGCTTCGTTTATACTGATGACGTGATTGTATACATTGCCAGAACAAGTTCAGTATATTTCCAGAAACTCAGAGGTATAAATATAAAAGATTTGTCAGAACAGAATTAAAGCACACGAACTGGCTTGTACCAAATCGAAATTGCTATTTTAAACAATTCAATTTTTTATTATTTCAATCACGTAACAAGTTAAGTTGTATAGAAAAAATATTTTATTCTGTTCACTGGAAGTATTTGCCAATATATGTCCCATGACTGTATTTTGTTATCTCGAGGTAACAATGTTATATTATTGGCAATTACCTAGCAACGGAATAGCAGACTTCCATTTAAGAAATACAGTATTTAGTGGATTTAAAATTTACTTCTAGTTCATGCGAGGATTTCCAAAGAAAATGTTCTCTAGAATTTTAGTAACATTCCTATACAATATAAGAGGTTTCTTAAAGTAAAATATTTTACTTTCCCTACCTGAAGGGATATTTATTGTGTTAGATCCCAAAATGTGATATCGCAAAGTTCAGAATCATTACACGTCAAGTGATCCCCTGAATCGAAAAAATGGATACAAAATCACCTGCTTGCTGAATTTTATGTAAGTCGATATTAAAGGTACAGGATTCGGGTTGACAAAACAATAATAAATTACACAAAATGCTAAAACGAATGTTACTTATCTTCAGGTTGTAAACAGCTGCATGGAGTGGATTGGGCCGAAGTTATTCAACGCCTATACACAAGCTAAGTATAAAATTGATTACTATGGTAGTACTTTATATGCGTTTCGAGAGCTGATCACCACCGCAGTTAGTGCGGTTCCCCTCAAATGCTAATGTTAGCATCAGTAAAGTACCATCATACACACTGGTCACCGGTTCCAAAAAATAACAGGACTTATATACCGGTGACGTTCAACACATAACTGCGCCCAATAAAGCTAGGATGATGCAAAAAGTTACCATCGTTAAGACATGACCAAATAGACATGATGGCAATGGGCAAAAGTAGTTCCACATGATGGTTTGAACTAATATAAGTATCTAATTGTCTTATATTATATTTAATTAAAAAATTACATCTCTATTGAAAAAACGATTCTTTACTGTATGCCAGAGATACTGTATAATATACAGCTATTTTAAATTATCTAACTATACTTTTATTAGCATTAACGTTCATATTTTTACATTACGGAGCCATCAGTTTGTAAAATTTATCCTGGCGAACAAAAATGATGACGGATCGAACTGTTTGCAGAACATGAAGGTGGTGCTCAGTTGACAGTTTGATCTATCGGAACACCATCATCGTGGAAGTATCATCTTTGTCACCGATCTTGCCCGGCTTGCCAAGAAAGTGTACGGTGATAACTTGAGTTCTTTACTGCTAAAAGAACCTGTAGTTAGCCTAACATTCCCGGTTATTAACTGCTTGAACGATTCCGATAAAATTGTTGTGGTGCTCACATGACAGAGTTGGTGCTAGCAACTATCTAGTGCTTGAAGGAACTAGTATTAACATGAATGTGTCAGCTGCTTGAAAGACGCAGAAGTTGGTACTAACATAGCCTTACTTACAAAAATTAAAATTAAAAGCCAACATTGGCACGTGAATATCACTTTCAGTATTAAACAATAAATTCTGTTTAACTCTTCGTAGGTTCTTCTGAAGAAAACTATCTGTAACCTAGGAATATTCATGACAAGATTCCATTGCAACAGTTTTGGTGAAGGTAATTACTTTAAACAATTTTACAGGTACTGTAATAAACTTCGAATTTTAAAGAATTTGCTCGCTTCATCAGCTCCAATATTTTGTAGACCTTGCGTGTCCCTATAAAATATTAACAATTGCAATAATTTTAAAATTAAGTTTCCTACTAATTTAGCATAAACATTAAATTATCAAAATTAATTTAAAATTTAACTCGACCATTTAGTGCATGTACTTTAAGTTATCAAATTTATAACTAAAATATGACGTTAAATTACAAATATGACCAAAATATGACTTTATATGGAAAATAAAAATGGTCCGATTAGGATAACAAATGTGCAATTCATGTTTAATTTGAGTTTGCAGCGAGAATGGAGGTCAGGATAAAAATATGACTAGACCATTTAGTACATACACTGCATAATTGTGCTCCTTTACTGACTTTATAACGGAAATATGACGTTAAATTACAAATATGGCAAAAATATGACCAAGATAACAAAAATGACCAAAATATGACTTTATATGCAAAATAAAAACGGTCCGATTAAGATAACAAATGTGCAATTCATGTTTAATTTGAGTTTGCAGCGAGAATGGAGGTCAGGATAAAAATATGACATGTCATAAACATCCAAAACCTAAACATCTACCCTAGAACCCTAGGCATATACCAAAACTTAGCTAAGCAAAGAGATCAAGAAAGTAACATTTCCAATTAGCAAGTAAAGTGGCTTCATTTATTTTCACTAACAACACACTAAACAATATTGTAATGTGAACCAAATAGGCCAGTTTATCAGTCACTGGCACGGTAACAATTAGGCCAAACAGGCAATACACTGTGTATCATTACCAAATACAAACTAAAATAGTCTCTTATGCAATAATATTTAATGCAAATAGAAAAAGAAAAGAGGAATTGTATATGTACAATCACAATCCTAACCAAACTTCTTAAAGGAAGGAAGAGTATTTTCAAAATCATGTTCTGAAAACAATAAAATAAATTTGATATCTTTTGCAGAATATTTTTACTTCCTCTACCTGTACCGTAGGTACTATAGGTAGAGGAAGTATTGTGTTTGACTCGGAACTTTAATATAGACTTTTCTGCATACAAACATGTTTTGAGGTCCTCTGAATACAAAAATACAATTTTCACAAACATGTCTATGTGTCTGTGAACAGTATTTGGGTTACTTTTACTACCATAATGCACTGCAAATGTAAATAGGTTTATTTTCCTTTGAGTTTCTATTTAACACAACCACACAAAACATTCCAATTAAGACATGTTTCCGTGGGATAAGAGTTTTTTTAGAGCAGGTTTTATTGTAAATATGGGCTATTCTGTATCATACGAGGGTCGACCAGAACGCAATGCACCATATTTTTTTTTCAACAATTATTTATTGTACACAATAAAACTTACAGACAAGAAAGAGTGATGTTTCTTCTACACTCCCTATTTTTCGATGTAATCTCCGTCCCGTTCTGTGGCCTTCCTCCAGCGAGACACAAGGACGTGTATGCCCTGTCGGTACCACTCTTCGTTCTGGTCACAAAGCCATTTCTGGACAAGAACGCTTTCCCCTCAGCTTCAGAACGTTTCAGCAACTCAGTTTTTCTGAGAGATTTGTGGTCCACCTTAAGACAGCACGGAACCCATCATGCACACACTTTTGAGTAATCAAGAGCACGGATGATTGCATCCACACTTCCTTTGCTGATTGACAGCTTCAGCTGAGGGAGAAACGGTCTTATCCAGGATTGTGACAGAAATGGTTTCGTGACCAGAACAGGGAGTGGTACCGACAGAACATACACGCCCTTGTGTCTCGCTGGAGGAACGCCATAGAACGGGACGGAGATTACATGGAAAAATAGGGAGTGTAGAAAAAACATAATTCTTTCTTGTGTGTAAGTTTCATTGTGTTCAATAAATAATTGTTGAGGAAAAAAATGTGGTGCATTACTTTCTTGGCGACCTTCGTAGATGAGTCAAATGCATCAGACTAAATAAATAAAAATGATATATAAAAGTTCTTCACAGGTTGACAGACGAGTCAATGGTTTAATAAACTCCGAGCTTTCAGTCTGAGTCAGAGTCAGAGTCTGCCCACAGAAATATCTCATCTAGAAACCACATTCCTCCAAAATTCATACAGCAGCAGAGAATTTAGATTGGCCCTGAAAAGGACCGATAAAATGGAAGGACAGAGAAGAGCTGACCCAGATGGTAATCAACGACCCAATAGAGCTTTCATCCCTTTCTGCGGACCTCTCTCCTATCAGATCGGGAGGATTCTACGTAGACACAAAATCCAAACCGTGTCGCTTCCTCCACCAAAAATAAAAGACCACCTTATATCAGTGAAAGACAACCTAGGCCTGAAGTCTTCTGGAGTCTACAGCATTCCTTGTGAGTGCAGGATGGAATATATTGGCCAGACTGGACGCACCGTGGCAGACAGATGCAAGGAACATCATAGGTGTACCAGACTATTCTATCCGGACAAGTCTGCTGTAGCTCAACATAGCATCGAGCAAAATCACAGAATGCTATACGACCAGACCAAGATGAATGGGTATATGGACCGGCTGGTTAAAGAGGCCATTGAAATCAGTCTCAGTAACAACATCATAAACAGAGACAAAGGCCTTCCTCTAAGCGAGGCTTGGAAACCGGCCCTCAACATTTTAAAGAAGAGACCCACATAACTTGTGTTCCCCGTGACGTCCGTCTTTTTCGACTAGGCAAATTTTTCAAGAGAGTTTTACTGACGCTGCCATTGGCTGGAACCCACTAACTGCTCCGGCGTATATATACAGGCCTCTTCCGCCATCTCACCACTTTCCCAGAAGAAGGACTCAGAGATATGGAGTCCGAAAGCTCGGAGCTTATTAAACCATTGACTCGGCTGTCAACCTGTGAAGAACTTTTATATATTATTCGCCGAGAAAAATTCAAATCTTAAATAAAAATGAGTTTTGTAAGTTTTATTCTAAACACCACTTTTCTTTTTCAATGTACACTAAGAGGAAATACAGCACCACTGATCCTCCATCTTTGTAACTGGCCACTCCCTTCACATCCCGTGTGATACGTATTATGCTCGCAATCAAATGCAATGCACCAAATACAATATTCTGTGATTGCACCGACCTGCATGAGACACAAGTGTAAGAAGGTCATGGATTCAAATCCTGGTGAATGTTCTCGGGTAATGTTTGAGACAAACAATATTCTGTGCTTTCATGATACATATCTAGGAACCTGGATTTCTAAGCTAAATGCATATTTATTTTCAGACTCTAAACATAAACAGAATTATGACACTCCTCGTTTAATTAAAGCAATTTTAACTTTATCTTACAGTACTTATTTTACTTATTCTCAAAGAAAATAAATTTTGCTTGCTTATTTTATGATTTTGAATTAAAATAGAGCATTTTATTAAAAACTATCAAATTAAAAATGCTCATTTCACTCCTGCACGTCATTTGGTTCCCTTTCTTTCGTCGGCTTTGAACAGAATTGCTGAAAATTACGAATTATATCAGATTTCTCAACAGCTTTCCAATTGAAAAAGAACTGTGTTGCTTTTCACATGCTCCTGTGAACATTTTCACTTCACTGACAGACGCAGGAGCTTCCTTACTTACTGTAACAGCCGTCAATAAGATAAGACAAAACTAAGAATTTGTTTTTCATGTAATTTATTTTAGTATTTTTGGTGCATATCTTTACATTTTTCATGGTTATTTTCCTGTTTTATTTGCTTGTAAATCCGGGTTCTAACAATAACAGTGAAAGCCACACAATACTGTATTTGATATAAAACTCTGGTTAGCTAAATTGTTAGAGCATCGGCATGGAAAGCTGAAGGTCATGAATTCAGATCCCTGTGTCAAGAAACAACACTCTGTGGTTTCATGAATACGTATCTACAACAGTTGTTTTTCACTTTCAGACGGATGATAAGGGAGTGTTCGCCACATCTCTATCCAAGGAATATGCTCTAGCGGCAGAACATTACCAGCTGAGCCACGAACAACTGTGGGATCTCAGCCAGTCCGCCATTCAGTATGCGTTCGCTTCTGAAGATGAGAAGAAACAGTTGAGGAAACACTACAACGAACTGAGAGCTAAAATCATCACCAGTGCTTGAACAATGCTTTGACATTTCAGTATTTTAATTCTGTTATCAGCTTTAGATGAAAATTTGTCCCAAGCATGAAATCCCAATCTTCATAGAGACCTCACGACCACCTGAGTATTGGAGAGTACTTCAAATGAGGTAGCGTACAGACTATTCCAAACTTTTAGTTTAGGTACACATTGCATGCATTTTGCACCTCTACATACTACCCACGTGCAATTTCTTGGGCGCTGATTTTACGGGGAAGTGAGGGTTGGGGGGAAGAAAACATAGCTAGCCCGCCAGTTTTTCTGCAGTGTTGTCAACCAAAGAAATCACATTTCAGCAGAATCGCTCGTATGGTAAGCACACATCAACAGCATAAGTGTGAGGTATGTGGACAAACAATAAGTTGGATGCCGAATTGGGTAATTACTTAAGATGAATCATCCTCGCTATTTCATGTACTGACATTTAATATACAACGATTTTTATGCAGTGAAATAATATAACGTGGTGACAGTATTGCATAACAATTAATTATACGTCATAAGGGTTTGGTTATCAAATAAGTAATTTTCCTAGGGAATAGAATGCTACATAATATAGGTTCAATATCTTTACACTGGGTGACTAGTTTTAAGCATAAAGAAGAGTCTTAGCAGAACATGCTTCACCATTTCGTGTTGTAAAACATAAGAGAGGTAAGGCATCTAAAAGTGGAGAAAATTAGAGGCCTAATTTTAAACGTATTTAATACTAATACAAGTAAGAATCAGCTTGAAAAATGTTATGTCATAACCGGGATTTGAACACGGATCTTCAGCTTAACGCGCTGATGCTCTACCATTGAGCTACCATGACAACATGCCAGTACAACATCAAATTCCTCAACTGATTCAGAATACAAGGCAGACCACGGGAGGTTTCTCCGTTGAGAACACACATCCAATGGTGTCCTACAGTTGTAGGTACTTTGAAGCCAAGTTATTATTTATATACTATTAATTAAGTGGAGGGAAAGGAAATAGACATTAAATCCATGTCTGGGATATTAATACAAGTAAGAATCAGCTTGAAAAATTTTATGTCATAACCGGGATTTGAACATGGATCTTCAGTTTAACGCAGCTTTTCAAGCTGATTCTTACTTGTATTAATATCCCAGACATGGATTTAATGTATATTTCCTTTCCCTCCACTTAATTAATAGTATTTTATACTTTTTGTGAAAAGTTCGCTGAACATTCAGTCCATGAAATTGACATCAGAGTTCACGGGAGTGTCAGAAATTAGCACATACGGAATTGTTAAAGAGGTGAGGAAAGTGTTGTATGTACAATGACAAGGTTTGTGAAATCAGCGATTTGCAAAATTGTATTTTTTCCCCATAACTCCATGCGTCAGAAAAGGTAATGTCAATAAATGAAAATGATCCTAAGACAGAATGAAAGCTTAGTACCTTGAAGCCACTAGATGTCAGGGTGTATAGCGTACTTCGTGTTTCAATGTTGTCAGCTCTACTTACGAAGTTGAACGAAGCCTACCGAATGAGGACTAAGGAGCCGAGCGCCCAAGAAATCGCACGCGGGTAGTACTTAAATAACCTGTCACGTTAAAACATGTCTTCCTTTGTTTCATCAAATCTTACGTTGATGGACATTGTGCACTCCAATACAAAGCATAAGCCCGACCGACATTCATTTCCCGCTTTAGGAAAAATTTTCTTTTAAAGAATATAATATAATATAAATTTCATCACCGTGAAAAACTTGAAAAGGTTGTGGTTTAGCAACATTCTATCATCAGTTACCACAAATATTATTTTGATTGTATTTTTAACTCTAAGAGTATTGCTATAAATGTTCTACTTTTTAAAAACATGGTAGACACATTTCTCGTTCGACCCGTATTCTACAAAACACAAAAGTGTTTTCAAACATAATGATACCACAACAAAAAACTCAACTGCATTTCCATGCGTAAAAATGATCCCAATAAAATTATCATGATCAAAGTAAAATTTATTTATCACATGAACTTGAATACAATGATCTATTAATTATCTGTGTCCTGAAAGCCCAATGAACTCCATGACATAAATTCCTTTGTGGGATAAGGCCTACCATCTGCCTCCATTAGGGGATGTGGTCAGCATAGCTAATACTGAAGGTTTTCTTGATTAGAGCCACTACTTGCTTTTTAAGCATATTCATGAACAAGATGGCATCCTAATGTAGAGTCTCTTAGCAAAGCTTAACTTTGTAGAATGTCCTTTGTAGAACTTTGAGACTTTGGTCAGTTGAGAATTGACTAGATTGTTGTAATGTTGGCAATCTTAACCACTGATATTATATTGATATTAGATATTAGAAAGACTGCATGCAGGAAACGGTGTAATTTAGGCGTACAGGGTAATTTGTGAAACTGACATGTGAAGAAGTAGAACGCTAATTTTGCTATTTAACTTTCGTTGAATTGTAACCATAGCAACTTTACACCCGCACACAAAAAAAAATACTATTCAGACTGATTTAACATCACGGATCATGGCACACTTTGAGCCTAGCCATGTGCCAGAAATTTCAAACTCATAGTTGGTGGAAGGTCTTCTGCCATAGGTGTAGAGGTAGCATACTTGCCTTTCACCCTGGCAGTCCGGGTTCGATTCCCGGCCGGGTAGTGGGTTATTCAGTAACAAAAAATCCCCGGGTTCAGGACTGGACATCACCCAAGAAAATTATAGGCTATGGTGACTGCTAGAATAGGGTATTGGGTATTCACAATAGATCTATTAAGGTCGCAGTGTTGAGAAGCCGAAAAGGGCTTACACTATCCCTCATTAATCGAATCTAATCTGTGGTGTTTTAATTTTGCACCCAGAAAACAATATAAGTGGCTGGGAAAGATACTGATCTGATACCAGCTACCATCCATAGACCTAAGCTATTGGTTTGCAGTCACAATTCAACCTCCAAGTATCGTTATAAGAGGGTGTTTCTAAAATAACTTCATCGCCATAGTGAGATACATTATTAAGAAAGGAAATTCACCGGGACCAAACGAAAATATTTCTATATGCGGGCTTATCGCTATATCGATCTTAGTTATACAGAGGTTTGACTGTATTACATTTTGAGTATTTTCATCCTAGTTAATTCTATGGCCATGCAATGTATTGTTTTATATGACTGTATTTTTAATTATAAATTATAAAAAATGTCTAGAATTCAAGTCAATCGAATGTGGCCCTAAGTCACTAAGTCTAGCTCAGTAGCTTAGGTACATTTGTGTAGTGCAGGTTTGTTCGTGTAGGAAAATAATATAGGAAGATAATTTCCTCCCATTCCTTGATCTTGAAGTCATAAACAATGGTAACAAAACAGAATTTGGAAAATATAGAAAGCCTACACATTCAGAATGCTACATTAAAGCAAATATAGGCCACAAAGAAGCAGTACTGAATAGTTTGGTACATCCCTCTAAGTAAGACAGAATATGATCTCGAATACCACAGCAACATGTCCATAGCAGAGAATAGTGGATTCCACCGAGACTTGATCTTGAAGAAAATAAGGAAATAGTCAACAAAAACAAGTCATGGAGATTACCAATCTCAGACTGGAAGAGAAGATATGACATATAAGAAAATAACCTACCACCCATGGGCAGATGAGAAATTTAGAAAAATTTTCAAGGAACAGAACATTACAAGTAAGAATCAGCCTGAAAAATTTTTTGCCATAGCCGGGATTTGAACCACGGATCTTCAGCTTAACGCGCTGATGCTCTTGCCAACTGAGCTACCATGACAAACTCCCGATATGACACTAATAACTAGGCTTTACAGTATCTACAAATTGTAGGTCGCCATTGGGTGTTGTGTTCTCGAAGGAAGAGAAACCCCCGTTGGTTTGCCTTGACTTCTGAATCAGTTGAAGAATTTAGTGTCATATCGGGAGTTTGTCATGGTAGCTCAGTTGGCAAGAGCATCAGCGCGTTAAGCTGAAGATCCGTGGTTCAAATCCCGGCTATGGCAAAAAATTTTTCAGGCTGATTCTTACTTGTATTAATTCCCTAGACATGGGTTTAATGTCTATTTCCATCATTTCCACTTAATTAATAGAACAGAACATTGTTACAGCCCCAAGAAATAGATATAATTTAAGAAATTTGTTTAGAAAAAATGCCTCACAGCAAAAAAATCAGGAATATATCAATTTAATTTTAAAAACTGCAATCTAAAAAACATTGGAAAAACTAAAAGAAATTTAGATAGAAGGGTAAAAAAACATATTAGACTTGAAATATGGACAGACTGATAAATCAGGAATAGCTGCCTGCATATGTTTGGGAAAGGGTTCATGAAATTAGTTTGGAGTCGGAACTGAAGAAGTGTGTCCAGAAATAATCAAGAAGTTAATTAAACACCCACCAGGAGGCACAGCTGTTGTTCCTACCTCAGATGGGGTATAGCTGAGGATTCAGGTTAGTTTGAATTAACTTATTAAGTTATTACTTGAAGTCTGAATATTATTACTGTAATAAAACTTTACCTACTGGAATATTAAATTGTATTGGATGTTAACAGTGAGTATGGAGCCGGGACATAAGCAGCTCACAGTTTGGGAGAAAATTTATATCCACAGGGACCAGCTGATGAATTTTGATATACCCGCTGATGATGATTTATTCAAGAGGTTACCTAAACATCCACCAGGAGGCACAGATGGAGTATAGCTGAGGATGAGTGACGACACAGTCTCGAAACATGTTCAGGTTAGTTCTTGATTTGCTTTTCTGGTGAAGGCCACAGAACCATAATTACAGCCAGCAACATGAATGCTTTAAGCCCTACAAAGTTTACTTCCGTCAGTCTCGACTGTGAATAACAAAGTGTTTGTTGGTGAATTTAATGCGCAGCAATAGTAGGATATTTTATTTGTTATGTTATCTAGTACTTTATTTTAACCAGCAATGGATTTGTGAACGTTGATGAATATAGGTGGTGGGAAAATAGATACCACAGCTTGTTGGTGAGCCTGAATTAACTTCAGCCCACGTTTGTCCATATCGGCAATAGGCCAACGATAAACGTAACATCATGATCATCATCATCATCCTATCATGTATTAGGCCTAGGGGCCCGTTACGGTCTCAATCCATCGTTTAAGGGGTCTGCCCAATGATCTCTTGCCTGATGGTTGGTAATTTAGAATTTGACGGGGTATTCTCGTTCGGCTTATTCTTCTTACGTGGGATATCCAGTTGTTTCTACATTTTTGTATGTAGTCCATGATTGGTTCTGCTTGTAATTCTTTCATAATATCATAGTTTGACGTAACAAAGTTGAGAATTACAGCAATACATTGTTACGTCAAGTGACCATGTTACCGCCAAACTACAAAACGGATCTGCATTCAAATCTAAATGTGCAAACCCAATTTTTAAATCTATAATTGGACAAAAAACGATTCAAGTAAATATGATATTTACACTCGTGTATTGCATGACTAAAGAACAAAAAAAATATCAGTTGACAAGTAGTTGATGCATGTGAAACATGTTCTACCAAAAAGTTGGTAAGTGAAGTAATTAAGTGCGTAAGAAAGAAAGCAAGAAAGAAAGAAAAAAAAAACTTGTAAATAAGGTTTTTTTAAAATTTCGATTGAATTAACCCTTTAATAGAAGGTAAAATCAATCACCCATTAAATTTAGCTAGCAATTGACTTTTACATGAGTATTTAAAAAAAAAAAATTCCATTTTTTTAAAAGAATTATAATTATACGACATAAAATTATGGTTATTTTTACTGCTGACAGAAATAGGCAATCAAACACTCAATGATGCTTTCACAACTAAACATGCTGCCCAAATTGTTCCCAGTGTCGATATAGTGAACTAAAAGTTCAAGGTTTAACAATTGATCACTAATGAGCAATCTTTCCCTCATGTATCGACTTTATCCTCTTTTATGATATGCAGAAATTATCCTTATGCATCAAACTGTAAATTATCAGATATAAATATGAAGATGACAAAATTAATGTTTCAAATACTGGAAGAACTGATAGTAATTAAATTTCTGGGTCCCTGAAAGACAGTGCCAACAGATATTCTGTGATCTGCAACTAGAGCGACGCTGTAAAGATTCAGTATCAGTTACTTTCCTGCACGAACATAATAAGCCTTCGGAGTTAGCATACTGACCACATGCCCCAATCCTGCATCTGCCTCTGGTAGGCGATGCAGCAGTCACCATGGAGTTAATTAACGGAGGAGAATTTCAACTCACTGTTGCTGGTAACTCTGCTTTACGATATCAAGCACTGGATCAGTTACACATACGTTGTACATATTAATATTTTGGCACCACGACGATAATAAAAACAAAACACAGTAAACAATAATACTTAAAATGTGATGTAAATCGCATATGAAATTACATGACTGCTATTTCTTGTGACCAATGTACAAAATCCTAACGGCTATCTATAAAACAGCACCACTTAAAATGTGAAAATTAAAAAAAAAAAAAAAAAAATTACTAAATTATTTTATACAAACACTATAATCACTATGCTACACATGGGTACAGTATTTACAACACATGACTTGGACCCTCCTGTGTTATTCAAAACCGAGGTGTGCTGATGTAACGTCTCCGTTTCCCAGGGACAAAGCCTGGATTGGATTTATAAGTTTACTATCTTCCTTAACCTTAAAAAGAATAATTTTTGTTTGACCATACTGTAATAAGCTTATATGTGTGATGTAACAGTATTATGACACTCATTTCAAAACTGTTTCTCATTTTTGCAATCTCAGGCGTAAACCACTAGACAAACAACATTTTCTTTAACACTCTTCTTTGGGAAATACGAGCCCATCCAAAAACTGTTGTACAGGTAGGGAAAAAAAAGCGGATCGACTCTTGTAGCTGATTTCAGAGCCTTGTGATACATAAATAAATGTAAGAGATGTAACGAAAACGTTTGTTTTCATAAGCAATGCAAATTACGTGAAATTATTTCTCAATTGTTTTGTCTATTTTGTTTAGAACAAATTTCAATACATTCCCTGCTATCCTGTAAATGCCGCTAGGCATGCGCAGTGGCTCATATCGGCAACTTAGATACTTACAGTCTGCTTTTTTCCCTACCTGTACATAACCTCGGAATTTCCCCCTACCTGTACATAACCTCGGAATTTTCCCCCGAAAAATAGAATATCAATCTGTACTATTTAAACATTGTAAATATCATAATGTTAGTTTTGTTAAAAAATATAGATATCCTGTGAGGCAACATTTCTATCCTCGGCGCGCACATTTCTGGTGTTACAGATCAATTATTATTAATAAGAATGATTGTTGGTCAACTGCAAATATAAGGTTTTGATTGTGGCCCGAATCAGTGGATTTCAATTGCAATTTGAATCTACGGTACCGTTTATTTCTAAGTACGAGAAAGTACGGTCCGGATAGAAACCAAAATCTCTCGTTTTACAACTGGCAACAGAAAATACAACTGACCTAATCCTTCTGGTGGCACTATGGCCCTGGGGTCGACTCAGCCTCTAACAGAAATGAGTACCAGAAGCAATCCTGGGGGTAAAGGCAGCCGATAACCTTACCACCTTCATGGGCCGAATGTCTAAAATCTGAGTGCCTCAACCTCCTGGAACCCTCTGGGCCTCCATGGCCTGTATAGGGGGGAAAAAACCATAGAAAATAATGGATATTTCAGCCTACATCAATATATTGTCACAGAAACAAAAAACTACAAAGATTATGTTTGTAAAAACCATGAATTACGACTTGAATATTTTAACACATGGATTTAATGCCCTCAGAAGATCTATTCAAGCCTGATTAGCTTCTAGCTGATGATATATCCATCCTGAATACAGTAGACTTGGCTCAGGAAAATGAGAAAACTATAAGAATCATGGCTCGGAGATTACGATGAATAAAGTAATGAGCCCAAGTTAAAATAGAGAATTAACTTACCACTCCATCTTATCTTCTTAACGACACAGCCATCAGCACACCTCTAGAATCAACATTTATTTACAGTTTGTCTCCAACAAAATCGATGCTCGGTCTAGAATAGGCCCGTTGAGACGAGACAGGAAGGAAATAGCACAAAAGCTGAGGAGCGATGGCCAACGTCCCTTTCAAAGGGTGCCGTAACACTGCAAACATAGAGGCTTTCTTCTCAATGACAATAACACTATTGTAACTTGAGGCTTTCTCGGTGTCGAGAATGCATAATGCTCTCTAGGGTGAGTACGATTGATTCCGAGCTGCCTCTTCTGGGAGACGTGAGCTGGTCTGAGTTTTATAGGAGGGGGCCAAGAAGACAATCGGAAAATGGTACAATCAGTATAGATCTTTGAATATGGTTTTACTTCTAAGTAAAATTAGGTTTAAAATTTCAATGTTATTACTAGGTTGGCAGTGTTATTTTTAAAATACGACCTAGGCTATATATGCAAATGTTAAAATCCACTAAAAACCAAGTCAGCTTAATTCAGACATCTCACCACTTGTATTTTCATTTATTGTAGGAAATATTTATTCATTCTGAACTTTCCGTAAGTCTGTCGTGAATGCTCGTAATTGGGGATTGATACCTGCTAGAATTTAGGAAAATAATATCTCTTAAAAACTGAATTTGTATTCTGACTTCTCTATAAAGAAGTTTTAGTCGCATCGCAGGTTCTTCTTCCTCGGCTGCATGATGTGCAGTGAGCTGTTCGTTTTGGAGCAAAAAATGCCTCTGTATGGCAAAATGGCCAACACATTTATCTGTTGACAAAGTCATGAGGTAATAAATACAGGAAATTATGAAAATATTCATTAAAATGAATTAATGCTAAGATATTGTCCAAATAAAACAATTATTTGCAGGAATTTGTATTCCTTTCCGATTCAAAAGTACGTTTGTTGGGGTTATGTTATCGTGTCTAGCGAACTTCAAGGATCTTTAATAATTAATTAGATGGAGACCTCTAAGTCAGTTCAATCAGAATAAAATTTTAGGAAGGCAGATACTATTGAGACCATGTTGTAGCCAGAGGCAGTCAGTAATGGCCTCTCTGATCGGCCATGAAAAGGACCAATTACCAATCTCGTAGGGTACTCGATTCCCAACCCATCAGAACTTTGCATTCCATTTCCCCACCCTTCGATTTCCTTTTTACCAAGCAATTCTTGTCTCTCCAGTTCACTTCTCCCTGAAGATGGCAGCAAAGATAGTTGCTGAATGCTTGGAATCAATCTTCCTCTTCCGTTATACGATAAACAGATGTTAAAAGTAATTGGAAAACGTTTTCCGGCTTGGTAGAGGGGGGTTTGCTGCATTTGCAAATTTGCAATACTGTTACGAGCCTCGGTTAACTGACTATCAATACATTAAAAACTGAACACATTATTAGAACTAAAGTGAACGCGATGAAAGGTTGGCCACCCCTCCGTTACAACAGATGACCCTGAAAGTTAGGGGGAGTAGTTACGCCGGCGTTTAAACACAATGGTGAATATCGACCGTAGCCTACGCCACCGACTGTGCTTGTGCAGTTTGTTGTTGGTTTGATGTCGTTCACGCTCCTTCAAACGGATCTCCCTGACAAGGGTGTGAAAGGCATCATCTACGTAGTGCCTCAGCGCTGCTGACGTCTCGTAGAACGGACAACCAAACTGTGAAGCAAGTGCCCGACCCTCGTCAGGAGACACCTGGAATGGAAACGTCAAGCATAACTTCTCTTGTCATGTTATTCATTGAGAGATACAAGAAAAGACAAAATTCAAGTTTTCAATCATGTGCTTCTTCAAAATTTCAGAAGATAATCTGGTATCACTTTAACCATAAAAAACAACTACAGTATCAAAAATTCACTAAAAACTAAAGATACTGACAGCATACTCCCAGACAAAAAGTCAGGAAATTAACTGTGAAAATAACTGTGATAAACTTTACATAGGAAATACAAAAATAAACACTAGCACATATGGGAACATTAGATACAATCAGCTGTGGCATCGCATGAAATCTTTAGAGAAGCTGAATTATTAAAATCATTTAAAAAAACACTAAAGATCTGGAAATACAGGAAAAGATTTTTATTAAAAAATTTGAAAAG
This sequence comes from Ectobius pallidus, assembly GCA_964059195.1. NCBI lineage: Eukaryota > Metazoa > Arthropoda > Insecta > Blattodea > Ectobiidae > Ectobius > Ectobius pallidus. The sequence goes on along the minus strand of CAXKWD010000003.1, from coordinate 1,663,660 downwards.
TCTTTGATGAATTTTAATATACGGGAGAAATGGGAATCTACTCTGTCTGACTACTGACGGAGGAGTTAATATATTTAACAGTTTACCTTTCTCTGCTGTGTGAGGTCAAATTTGTTTCCCACCAGCACAAGTGGTATGTCCTCTGATGCTCGAACCCGTGTGATGAGCTTACGATACTCGACAGCCTCCTGGAAACTGTGTCTGTCAGTAACGGAGTAGCAGATCATGAAGCCCTCGCCACATCGCATGTACTGATCCCTCATGGCTGTGAATTCCACCTGCAAAAAATAAACATAACATAAACATTATAAACATACCAACATAATTGGTCATAATGCAGTAAAATATAACACTATCGAACTAAAGAATAAAGTAGATTAAACAAAACCACGTGATTGCTGTGAGAGGCTCTTGAACATTTCCAATTTTCGCCTTCTCGCATTGCATTTTCCATGTACTAAAATATTCTGTTAAATAAAGAAAATTTATTTTAATTCTATGGTAAAGAAGTCGGCCGCGGTGGTCCAGAGGTAGTGTGCCTGCCTCTAGATTTGCAGGTTGTGGGATTAAACCCGGCCGCTGTCGATGGATTTTTCAGGACGTAAAAATCCTGGGCACAGAGTCCTCCAGGAGGGACTTTAAGCTGGGGGGCCTGTGTTGTAGATTTACGGCACGTAAAATAATTCCAAGCCTAAATTAGAGACTCTGGACAAAATCTTACGTCCAAGTAATACCTTAGTTTTCCTGAGGGGGGTTGAGAGGTGATGGGCTTACCACCTGTCCCTCTGCCCTCTCTAGGAAAATAAGCGTAACAAAATTCGTATAGGTAACAGAAACCTCTACTTGGAGCCCCCTCCACTCCAAAATAGGGGGCTATAGGGTTCCAGACAGACAGACAGATGGTAAAGAACTGTTCACGTTAACATAATTATATATTTATGATTTTAATGCACATTATAATTTAACATTAATTAATTTCAAAACTAATGTGCTGTTTTTAAGTGGGTGATTAAGTAAATTCCTCAAATTATATTTTTGTGGTGCTAGTTTGACGTATTCTTTGAACATGTCTTCTGTTTTTTCTACATTAACCAATGTAGTGTAACGACGCAAATAGCGACGTGCATAATCAACGATAGGAGACCATTCCTAAACAAAGGAAGGGTTGGGGGACCGCAACTAATCGATATTGAACATTTTTATGATTATCGATACTGCCCTGAATTTTATTTGAATTACAGAAAAGGAGAGGTGCGCATGCGTCGACGGTGAATCGACGAGGCAGACGTGCGGAACCTGAAAGACGGTTAGTAGTACGTGCCTGACCACGAGAGAGAGAAGTTGAAAAGGCAGAAGGGAGAAGACGAGATTGGGATGTGTGACAGCGGTAGAGGCGTTCTGGCATAATGGTGTGTCAGACTTTCATCTAAAGGAAATTCTGGTTGTGAACTTCCTTGACACGGCTATATGGAGATAGTCATTAATCAGAAGAATACACCAAGTCGGCCAGTACGAGACACCGCTACAGCGAACACCAGCTGTGAGAGTGAGTCGTGACTGCTCGCTCTGAATAAGAGCAGATATGGACATCAGGAAGTAATGGAAGACAACTCAGGATCGGAGGATAAGTTGGACATCACTGGTTGAGTATAAGCGTCTAGACTTTTTTTCTTATTGTTTGGGGAGTGAGAAAATTGAGATATCCTTTTTTTTTAAGGATGGTTTCTAAGTCATGTATGGCGATTAGACACCGTATGGAATAATAGAATAGAATAGAAACATAGAAGTGAGAATTCTAGAAGTAAAGTGATGAAATCCAGTAATCCAACTATTTTCTATTTCTGGTCTAAATTAATTATAAAAGAGCAGTCTAGAGCCTAACAACTGAATGCCACAGATATATCTCTTCACTTTAAGTTTTTTTGGGTGATTGTTCCACGAATGAATACATAGCTAGGGGCAATTGGTGATGCTCATAGAAACTTTGTTATTTTTGAGACAGGACGCGAGGGGAGTAAGGAAGAAAAGTAATTAAGGGGCATGCTTAGTACTTCTTACGAGGGCCTCTCCCTCTTGGGTTTTTTTCAGGTGACGGGTGACTATCTATAAATAGATTTCATGCTGGCCTGTAATGTTAAGTTATGTTTTTTTATAGAGATTTATCTACAAGCGAAAGTGTATGGAATATGGTAGAGGGGGATAAGAAGTGGAAAGATTGAAGGGCAAAAGAAGGCCTACGAGTGGTAGTGCATTAGGTGTGTACCATTGGAAAATTTACATGTTAGGGTAGAAGTAGAAGTCACTAAAGGGGTTATAGAGAAGCTTACTAATCTGGGCGTGAATTAGTTTCAGTTAGAATTCTAGGGAATTTAGAGACAAAAGAAGATTGGGTGCCCATGCTAAAGAGTAGTAACGTAAGAAGTAGGAAAACTAGAATAACCACCGAGTGAATTAAATCAATGGTATAAGCTGAAGGGAACTCTACTTAAAGAGAGAAAGGGGTTAAAAGATAATAGCTGATGACTGGTCAGGTTAGAAAGAGGAGAGTGAGTTGAAAGATAACAACAAATGATTGGTTAGGTTAGAAAGAGGAGAATAGGAAATTGCGAGTAGTGTACTGATGATAAGTAGTTTATTAGCAAGTACTAGAGATTGTAAGGGTGAGGTGAGGGAACGCCGGAAGTATCCCGAATCAAACAAATAAAATCTGGTAGTAGGCAAGGCCTATACCAGTAACATTCAAGAAAAAAAAAACACCCAGTATAATATATATATTGAGCTATCCTGAAGTTGCAAATGTAAATGACTGCACAAGTCAGTAGTAAATTAGAAGAACAATACAAGACGTTCTAGTAGATACCTAAAAAAAAAAAAGAAAGAAAATTAAAGTAATTAATTAAGGATTTGTTATTGTTGAACAGAGAACGTACTTATATAGTTAAAAATTGGGTATACTAACCTTGAATAATCAAATATTATCCTACCAATAAAAGTGTTGAATGGTTAATGTAGTGTAAATGTAATTTATTGTATATAAGATTGTTATTGTTGAAAGAAGAAAAAAAAAAATAAATAATATATTAAATAAATTATGGTTATTGTTATGCAAAGTAAATTAACGTGAAGTTCAGATTTTTGACCCTTATCCTTATAATGGTTTGAGAGTAGCTGGTTTTTGTGCTAAGTTACATACTTTGGTAGTGAGTATTGAAAAAAGGAGAAAAAGAAGAAGCAAAATAATAAAAGAAAGATAAATCCGAACCCAACTCCCGTCTCCACTGTTATTTAAAAGCTAGTCGAGGGGCATGTAGGTACATAGCCTGTGTATCTATAATTTAATTTGTGTCTGGGCTGATACATAACAAAAAGAAAAGAGGAAGCGTATTGATGATGGCGCCCGTTAATATAAATTTTCATCAATATTATCAAGACTGGGTAAATTGTTAAAAGAGAGAGAAAGTAGACTGAGAGTAGGAAGTTTGCAATCACCCGGTGTCAAAGGTAGTTGTACTGAACGTTGGAATGTGGACTATGCAGGCAGTGTTGTGATGACACGACAGGTGTATGAGTGACCTTGTTTTGTAGGAGTTCAGTAAACTTATATACTACGATTGAGAATAATCACATATTAGTCGTCACAGATTTTGGCGAAGAATTTTGGCGAAGATTTAATCCAAGAAGTTAAGGAACTTTATAGCATAAAGTAAGAAAAGCCCGTCACAAAAATTTTGGCGCCCAACGTGGGGCTGAGTAGTGTTAAAACAAAACAGTATTGCTAATTGTTGCAACTTAATTTAGTTAAAATTGTTAAAAAAAAAAAAAAAAAAAAGAAACCTTTATTCAGTTGAAGTTCCATATTATGATAGCCCATAGCGTGAGGCAGTGATAGTTTGATATCCTAACGTGAGGCGAGATAGGGTTAAAAGAATTTTGGGAGTTAGGTTAGTATAACTGAAATTTATTCTCAAAAAAAAAATAAATAATAATAATAACATATTTTTGGGAAAAGAATAATGACTATTGACAAGTAAGGACTTCTATAGATGACTAAGACAGACGACTGAACTATTGTGTGTTCTAATCTTTTTTTTCCAGTGGTATTGTTAATATATAAATATGGCTACTTATGTTGATCCGTATGCACAAATAAGAGCAGCTGAGCTAACCCAAGCTATTAGGAAGTTGAGGAAGGCGGATTTAGAGGCAGAATGTGATAGAGTAAAGTTACCGACCACAGGTACGAGGGATGAGTTAAGACAACGCTTGTTAGATTATGCCCGTAAGAACCCTCAGTCATTTCAAGTGTTAATTACGGCTTTTGCTCTGAGTCAGGAAGTTTTGGAAGAAGATTTGGTTGAACATAATATAACGATTCCACAAGATTCATATGGAGATGTAGTGTATACATGGGTTAAGTTAATGCGTAGGAAGGCCATGGCGGTAGCTGATTCAGAAGAAGTTGTACCAGTAGTACCATCGTTTACAATTCAGTTAGAGCCACATAAACCAAATACTTTGGATCTGGTTCGTAAATGGAACATTAAATTCAAACCTGGGGATAGTATTTACTTATTTTTGGAGAGATTGGAAGATTTAAAACAAAGTTCTAAGTTACAGGGTGTAGAGTTATTGTCAGTATTACCCGAAATTTTACAAGATTCAGCTTTACTTTGGTACAGGAACAGATTAACAGATTGGCCTACATGGGAAGCTTTTTTGAAAGAATTTAGAGAATATTACTTGCCTGTTGATGAGGAAGACTCGCTTTTGGATGAGATTAGACAGAGAACGCAAGGTCCTAAAGAATCGATTTTTGATTATGTTAATGCTATTCAAACGTTAATGAGGAGGCTGAGTACTCCAATGAGTCCTCAACAAATGATGAAGAATGTTATCAAAAATTTGCGTCCTGACGTAAAATTGTACATTAGACCTGCAGAGATTCAAACTATAACAGATTTAATACGTGTAGGTAGACAGTATGAACAAATATTGTTAGATTCTGAGAGATATATTCCTCCTCCAACGCAGGTTAGAGCTACAATTAAAGAAACGGCTTATAAACCTCAGAGACAAGTTGTTATACCTTCAGTTCATACAGCGCTAGGAATTCAGGGAAAACAGGAACTTCCATCGTCCGAGTTACAAAAGAAACCCAATGTTAGTTTTTCTGCAAAGACGTGGGATAAGGAACGGAATTCAAGTCCTGTAAATGATTCTAGAATGGTTAAAGTAATAGAAAATAAAGAGAGACAGGATGAGTCGAGGGATAGTGGTAAAAACACCACTTTGCGTTTTTCAAATAATCAGCGATGTTGGAATTGTGATAAAACAGGACATAGGCAGTTCGAGTGTAAGGCACCTCGTAGAGTTACTCCACGCGCTACGATTAAATGTTATAATTGTAATAAGCTTGGACATAGGTCTATTGATTGTAGGATGCCCCAAGAAAGAAAAGTTAGGCCTACAAATCCCTTATGACAATTAACTAAAAATCAGGCTTGTGTGATGTTAAATATAAATCCTACAGATTTAGTTAATGGAGATAGATGTTTTGTTGAAATTTTGCTGGAGGATATTACATTTATTGCTTTAATAGATTCCGGTTCAGATAAAACTTATGTGGGAGAGAAAGGTGACTTTTTGTGTAAAATGTTAGATTTAGCAGTAGAAGAATCTGAAGTTAGGGTGGTGCAATTAGCAGATAAAACTTATAGTTCTATAACAGGAGAGAGAACTTTTGAGATGAAATTGCAGGACAGGATCTTTCAGATAAAATGTAAAATTATGCCAAATTTAGCAGTAGATATGATTCTGGGCATGGACGTTTTGAAACAAATTGGGTTAGTAGTAGATTTGCAAGATGGGACTTGGTATTTCAAAGATGAACCAGCAAAAATTTTTCAATTTGTTAAGGCTATAGATTTAAAAGAAGAAGATCAACTACATAATATTCTTACTTTACCTACACCTCAGGAAAGGGACAGATTGAATGTGTTTTTGGAAAATCAGTTACAGAAATTTGATCAGTGTACTGGACTTACCGATCTGATTTCTCATGTTATTGATACAGGCGATGCAAAACCTATAAAACAAAGATATTATCCAGTATCACCCATTTTGGAAAAAGTTATACACGCGGAAATAGATAAAATGTTATTGGAAAAAGTTATAGAGCCTTCAAATTCACCTTGGTCGTCTCCGGTAGTTATGGTAAAGAAACCAGATAGAACATGGAGGTTCTGCGTAGATTTCAGAAAAGTAAACAATTGTACTAAAAGAGATAGTTATCCTTTGCCATACATTGAACATGTTTTGAGTAAATTACGACATGCTAGGTATATCAGTACAATAGATTTGAAAAATGGGTATTGGCAAGTTCCATTAGATGAAGCAAGTAAAGAAAAAACAGCATTTACCGTACCTGGTAGAGGATTGTATCAGTTTCGAGTTATGCCTTTTGGAATCCATAACGCACCAGCCTCGTTTCAAAGATTAGTTGATACTATATTAAGAGAAGAGATAGGAGAGAAATGCTTTTGTTATTTGGATGATATAGTACTTATTAGCGAGACATTTGAAGAACATTTGTCCTTGTTAGAAAAAGTCTTAGAGAAATTAAGAAAAGCTAACCTGAAAATTAATAGGGAAAAATCAAAATTTTGTAGAAGTGAATTAAAATATTTGGGTCATATCATTACTCCATTAGGAATTGCTGTAGATTCAGATAAAATCTCGTGTATCCTTGAGTATCCAGCCCCTACAAAAGTCAAGGAAGTACGAGCATTTTTAGGATTGGCTTCTTGGTACCGACGATTCATTCCATTTTTTTCTGAAGTTGTAAAGCCCCTCACTGCACTTCTGAAAAAGAATCAGAGATGGCGTTGGACTAAGGAATGTCAGGAATCTTTTGATGAATTAAAATCGAAATTATCTAGTAGTCCTATATTAACTTGTCCAGATTATACTAAACCCCTAGTGTTACAGACCGACGCTAGTTTTTCAGGACTAGGAGCAGCATTAATTCAGACAGGAGAGGAAGGAGAGGAAAAAGTAATAGCTTATGCTAGTAGAACTTTAACGGTAGGTGAGCAAAAGTGGGCAATAGTTGAGAAGGAATTGTTAGCTATATTGTGGGCAGTTCAAAAGTTTCGTCCTTATTTGGAAGGTTATCATTTTAAAGTATATACTGATCATTTTGCTCTGAAATGGTTAAACACATTACAGAATCCGACCGGACGATTAGCTAGGTGGAGTTTATTGCTCCAGGAGTATGATTTTGAAGTAATACATAGGCCTGGTAGATTACAAAAAGTTCCGGATGCTTTATCTAGAATACACGAAGGGAAAGTTCAAGAGAAAACGGTAGAGGAAGAATTTTGCCTCTTGTTGACTGATAACTCTGAAGTAGTGGAATGGGAAAATATACAAGATGCTTGGTATATTAAGCGGAAAGAGCAAGTACAAAGTAAACCTAAATTTTGGCCAGATTGGAAGGTCGTAGATGAGAAGTTGTACCATTTAAGATTAGATCAGTTAGAACAAACTTTAGAGGGAACAGTGAATAGGTGGAAATTAGTTATTCCGCAAGATTATAGGATTAAAGTATTACAGGAATGTCATGATGCACCTACTGCAGGACATATGGGGATAGCTAAAACTTTCTTTAGAATAGCAAACAAGTATTATTGGCCGGGAATGTTTAGAGATGTTGCTAAGTATGTTACTGCTTGTGAAATATGTCAGAGACAGAAAGTGTTACAGACGGCTCAAGCAGGACCAATGCATTTTTACCAGAAAGAGAAACCTTGGATGACTGTAGCTACTGATTTGTTGGGACCTTACCCACGTTCCAAAAAAGGGAACCGATACATTGTAGTATTTCAGGACACCTTTACCAAATATGTAGAGTGTAAAGCGTTAAGGAAAGCAACCAGTAGAGCAGTTACGGAAGCATTTTATGAATTGATTATCCTTAAATGGGGAATTCCGGGATATTTGCTGATGGATAATGGACCGCAATATACTAGTAAATTAATGCGAGAGATAGCTAAAGCTTTTAATATAACTCCTTGTTATTTACCTGTATATTCGCCACAAGGAAATCCAGTAGAAAGAGTCAATAGAGTATTGAAAACAATGATTTCTAGTTATATTCAAGAGGATCAGACAGTTTGGGATGTGTATTTGAGAGAATTTAATTTTGCTATAAATACGGCTAAGCATAGTTCCACTGGATGCACTCCTTATATGCTAAATTATGGGAAGGAGCCTGAAATTATCAGTAGGATTGAAAAGGTGGAAAACCAACCGATTCATAAAGAAATTCCAAAAATTTGGGTGGAGAGACTCAATAAATTGAAAACGGTACGTTTAATGGTTAGACATAACTTAGAAACCGCCTATAAGAATTCGAGTCATTATTATAATCTTCGGAGGAGAGAGATGAGATTTCGTCCAGGAGATCTAGTGTTAAGAAGAAACTTTAAATTAAGTGATGCCTCACAAGCTTATACAGCAGGGTTAAGTGCAAAGTTTGTCGGGCCCTATATTATAAAGAAAAAGTTCAGTGAAAATAGCTACGAACTGACAAACCGTTTTGGTAAAAAGTTGGGGAAGTGGCACGTCAAAGACTTGAAACCCTTTGTTCCTGGATAAACATTCTTTAAGGCTGGTAAAAGAGACACGCACAAAAAAAAAAAAAAAAAAAATGAATGTGACCTGTGTCAACATTATTTTTTTTTTATGGTGAGTGAGGGAAGAATGTAACGACGCAAATAGCGACGTGCATAATCAACGATAGGAGACCATTCCTAAACAAAGGAAGGGTTGGGGGACCGCAACTAATCGATATTGAACATTTTTATGATTATCGATACTGCCCTGAATTTTATTTGAATTACAGAAAAGGAGAGGTGCGCATGCGTCGACGGTGAATCGACGAGGCAGACGTGCGGAACCTGAAAGACGGTTAGTAGTACGTGCCTGACCACGAGAGAGAGAAGTTGAAAAGGCAGAAGGGAGAAGACGAGATTGGGATGTGTGACAGCGGTAGAGGCGTTCTGGCATAATGGTGTGTCAGACTTTCATCTAAAGGAAATTCTGGTTGTGAACTTCCTTGACACGGCTATATGGAGATAGTCATTAATCAGAAGAATACACCAAGTCGGCCAGTACGAGACACCGCTACAGCGAACACCAGCTGTGAGAGTGAGTCGTGACTGCTCGCTCTGAATAAGAGCAGATATGGACATCAGGAAGTAATGGAAGACAACTCAGGATCGGAGGATAAGTTGGACATCACTGGTTGAGTATAAGCGTCTAGACTTTTTTTCTTATTGTTTGGGGAGTGAGAAAATTGAGATATCCTTTTTTTTTAAGGATGGTTTCTAAGTCATGTATGGCGATTAGACACCGTATGGAATAATAGAATAGAATAGAAACATAGAAGTGAGAATTCTAGAAGTAAAGTGATGAAATCCAGTAATCCAACTATTTTCTATTTCTGGTCTAAATTAATTATAAAAGAGCAGTCTAGAGCCTAACAACTGAATGCCACAGATATATCTCTTCACTTTAAGTTTTTTTGGGTGATTGTTCCACGAATGAATACATAGCTAGGGGCAATTGGTGATGCTCATAGAAACTTTGTTATTTTTGAGACAGGACGCGAGGGGAGTAAGGAAGAAAAGTAATTAAGGGGCATGCTTAGTACTTCTTACGAGGGCCTCTCCCTCTTGGGTTTTTTTCAGGTGACGGGTGACTATCTATAAATAGATTTCATGCTGGCCTGTAATGTTAAGTTATGTTTTTTTATAGAGATTTATCTACAAGCGAAAGTGTATGGAATATGGTAGAGGGGGATAAGAAGTGGAAAGATTGAAGGGCAAAAGAAGGCCTACGAGTGGTAGTGCATTAGGTGTGTACCATTGGAAAATTTACATGTTAGGGTAGAAGTAGAAGTCACTAAAGGGGTTATAGAGAAGCTTACTAATCTGGGCGTGAATTAGTTTCAGTTAGAATTCTAGGGAATTTAGAGACAAAAGAAGATTGGGTGCCCATGCTAAAGAGTAGTAACGTAAGAAGTAGGAAAACTAGAATAACCACCGAGTGAATTAAATCAATGGTATAAGCTGAAGGGAACTCTACTTAAAGAGAGAAAGGGGTTAAAAGATAATAGCTGATGACTGGTCAGGTTAGAAAGAGGAGAGTGAGTTGAAAGATAACAACAAATGATTGGTTAGGTTAGAAAGAGGAGAATAGGAAATTGCGAGTAGTGTACTGATGATAAGTAGTTTATTAGCAAGTACTAGAGATTGTAAGGGTGAGGTGAGGGAACGCCGGAAGTATCCCGAATCAAACAAATAAAATCTGGTAGTAGGCAAGGCCTATACCAGTAACATTCAAGAAAAAAAAAACACCCAGTATAATATATATATTGAGCTATCCTGAAGTTGCAAATGTAAATGACTGCACAAGTCAGTAGTAAATTAGAAGAACAATACAAGACGTTCTAGTAGATACCTAAAAAAAAAAAAGAAAGAAAATTAAAGTAATTAATTAAGGATTTGTTATTGTTGAACAGAGAACGTACTTATATAGTTAAAAATTGGGTATACTAACCTTGAATAATCAAATATTATCCTACCAATAAAAGTGTTGAATGGTTAATGTAGTGTAAATGTAATTTATTGTATATAAGATTGTTATTGTTGAAAGAAGAAAAAAAAAAATAAATAATATATTAAATAAATTATGGTTATTGTTATGCAAAGTAAATTAACGTGAAGTTCAGATTTTTGACCCTTATCCTTATAATGGTTTGAGAGTAGCTGGTTTTTGTGCTAAGTTACATACTTTGGTAGTGAGTATTGAAAAAAGGAGAAAAAGAAGAAGCAAAATAATAAAAGAAAGATAAATCCGAACCCAACTCCCGTCTCCACTGTTATTTAAAAGCTAGTCGAGGGGCATGTAGGTACATAGCCTGTGTATCTATAATTTAATTTGTGTCTGGGCTGATACATAACAAAAAGAAAAGAGGAAGCGTATTGATGATGGCGCCCGTTAATATAAATTTTCATCAATATTATCAAGACTGGGTAAATTGTTAAAAGAGAGAGAAAGTAGACTGAGAGTAGGAAGTTTGCAATCACCCGGTGTCAAAGGTAGTTGTACTGAACGTTGGAATGTGGACTATGCAGGCAGTGTTGTGATGACACGACAGGTGTATGAGTGACCTTGTTTTGTAGGAGTTCAGTAAACTTATATACTACGATTGAGAATAATCACATATTAGTCGTCACAGATTTTGGCGAAGAATTTTGGCGAAGATTTAATCCAAGAAGTTAAGGAACTTTATAGCATAAAGTAAGAAAAGCCCGTCACAGTAGTTATTTCTTTAATCTTTTTTTTATCGTGTTTAGCAATCATCATGACAATAGCTTTACTGTTTATATAACTTTCTTTTTTTATTTGTTAGATAAACAAATCACAATGACCTAAATCATAGTCACTGTGAAGTTAGAACACCAAAAACATAATGACAATCAATGGAAACGAAAATTCGATACCAGTCATAAAGTAAAGACCATACACATAAAGCAGAAAGTCATAGAGAAGGGAGAAGGAAACCAACGATAACCCCAAGCTACCAGCTGACAAAAAAGTTGTAAGTTTTGCCACCAGAGTCTCTGTTGTTATTATAATTTCACTCCCGAAAACATGACAGAAGTGATGATTATGTTCACTTAGATGATGAACATAGAAAAGCGTTGACATTTTGGTTTCATGATTTCCTTTCTTCTCAATAAACTTAATTTTAGTTTTCCATAGTAATTTTCCCTTTGAACGTAATTTCGTATTAATGAGCGGAAAACCGTAATAGTTGGCACCTGTTATTTATAAAGTGTTTTATTCACCTGTCCAGCTGTGTCCAGTATGTCCAGCTGCGAGGCTTCCCCATCGATCACAGCTTGCTGCTGGTACGCGTCCTCTGAAACACAACACCAGAATGACTTCAATCAAAAAGAAGAACGAGGTGTTACGAGAAGTTATTATAGAAATAGAAACAAATGCCAATCTAGGGGCAGGGTTTTCCAAACTTTTTCTTGGCCACTTTTTGTTTAAGGGAGTGTAAACAGAACACTCATATACTCATAGTACAAAATCATCCTGCGATAGTTTTACAATTTTAAAAAACAAACTCATGTTTGATTAAATAAATTGGGAAAACGTGATGTGTCACTATTCTATATTAAACTTAAACATTCAACTTCACATCATCACCTGGTGACGATGGGGAACCCATCAAAACGTACGGTCCAAGTTGGTCAACAATTATGTGAAGTTAGGGTTACCAAAGAAAGTCTGTGGTTAAGGATAGTAGTCCCGTGTTCAAACACCGGTTGATGCATAAAATTTTCAGTTAGAAATACGTCACAATTAGATAGGGAAGGTGAGAGAAAGGAGGAAAAGGAAGACAAGAAGAGAAGAAAGGAGAAATACATTTAATTTTTTGCCAGTTTCTCCTTCTGCCTACTAGATGACGTTGCAGCTTGGCGTTCCTAGTAGTTCAAATTGCACCACTAGGCATGTACAGGGTTTGTCCGGAAAGTAACGAGCCTCACTTGACTGTGAAGCGACTGTACAACACCGAGCAGTGCTACCGGTGAAAATGAGTGGAAGGGACCTTAAGCTTTCCAGCAGTACCGGGGTTAGTCACCCTCGGCAAGTCAGGAAGTGCTGCGGTGTGAACCACTGTGCAGTGACCTTGTCGTACTTACGATGGAGAAAATGTTAGAGCAACGTTAGAGACTGAACGCCAGGGTCACCAGAGTCCAAAAGGAGCTCCAAGGGTCATGGAAACTGCATCATGACAATGCGCCCACTCACAACACCTCTGTTGTGACTTCCTACCTGACCCGGATCGGCATAGCAACGGTTCCCCACCCACCCTACAGACTTCTCTTTGTTCCCTCGATTGAAATGGGTGCTTAAAGGACGTCATCTGGGCACTGTGGAGAACGTCCAAGCAACCACGACGGCTCATCTAAAGGACATCCCGGCCGAGGACTTTTAAAAGGCATATACAGCATGGACATCGTGTTGGCAAAAGTGTATTGATGCGGAAGGTATATACCTTGAGGAATACTGAGTTTTTGTATGTGTACAATCAATAAATTGTGAGAGAGAAAATGCGGCTCGTTACTTTCCGGACAAACCCTGTATCGTTAGTGAGTAGGAGTGGGGGGCTAGGACCTGTATGACTTTTCGATGAAGGTATTTAATCAAAAGTTTAAAGTACTTACCAATGGTTGGATCATGGTAATCCAAGAATCTGTGCTTCACAAACTGCAGTGTCAGAGCTGAAAATAGAGACATTCCAGTTATTCCTCCTGAGCTTTCTAACAGTAGCATAAGAGTGCCCTAATGGTTGTACTTGCCAGATTTGCCCACACCACCATCTCCCAACACGACGATCTTGTAGACCCGCAACCCACCGCGGGTTTGACTAGGAGCTGGTATGTGCAGGGGCTGCGATCCGCCCCTATCCGTTCCTCCGCAGTCGAAAGCTCCCATTTTAGTGTGCTTACGTCCAGGAGTTCCAGGCAACCCCCCGGACCCTGAAGGGCCCGCTTGTTCCGTCGCCAGTGCTGCAGGGCTCACGATTTCTTACTGACCCCAATATTCCTAGTTTACTTTCACAGAACATTCACGTAAGTTATCGTATTTGTCAACATTGTGTTGTAAGTGATGTAATTAAGACACAAGACTATAAATTATATATTACCCTAGACCATGCCTCCGATGGCCTAGGGTCTGATAAGTGAAATACAAAACCCCTCCCAAATTTTACACATACATCATTCCCCACCACAGCGCCTCACACCCAACCGCGAGCAGTAATTTGACATGGGAGCGAGTAAAGAATACAATACAGGGTCAATTATGCACGCTCTCTGGTGTTAGAACATTAAAACTATAGCTGTCAAAAAACAGCTGACCAAAATTGAAACTACCAACTTTACATTTCTTCCTTCCACAAAAACTAATATAACTTATTGTATATTTCATACCGAAATTAAAAGTTAATTTATTTTACTGTAAAAACAAGAGGCTAACATCCACTCGATACGATAAATGCACAGAAGTACCTATCAGAATAAGCTCTTCATGTTGTAAACATTGGCTACCCTTATGTTCGTAAACAAAAGATAATCGTATTGCGAAGGAATGTGTAATATGTTAGTAGAGTATATGTTATAAATAAATTGAAATGCTATATGTTATTAACTCCTCGATTTTACCAGCTCATTATCAATTTATGTATCTTTTGTAACTTTTTTGACTCCTCGATAACTGGAAGACCATGTCTTCGTTAGTAGCTTATGGGAGCAGTGATGAAAGTGAAAATGAAGAAGACGATGTTCCTGCCGTCGAAGACGAACCCAGTGTTACAGAAAAACTTACGAAGCTCAACAAATTGGAACAGCTCGAAAGTGAAAATAAAACAGAGACCAAGTCTAGGTTGTTTGCTTCTCTCCCAACACCCAAAGCAAAAACCCATGGCTTTACTCTAGAAACTGAAGAGGACGATGAACTTATGACCAGTAATAAATTTCTCAAAAAGAAACAGCCTGTGAAGATTACTATACCCTCCTTATCAGAGGTAAGAAGAATATTTTCATGGCTTGCTCACATACACAGCAGGGTAAAATCAGGTTAGGTGGGAAGAGCTCCGGGTGCTTTGACTGAAAGTATTTGTAAGGTACTTAAATTAGTAATGAGTACTGGGCTCTGTAGTCAGGAGAAGTAAATTATCTTTACTTCTCTTTTCTTGCCCCCTCTTTACAGTACTGCCATTTTATTGATTGGAATGTGTAAATAAATTAGCAGGCCTAATCCTCCTTCCCAACACCGAAACAAGAACTCAAAAGAGCCTTGACAAGATTCAACTACGATGTAAACGGCAAAAGATAGATTTATGCTGCGCACCAGCCAATCTTCGCCGTTTTGTTAGGTTAGGAACGTTTATGTTACTTTAGGAGCAAATATACTGAGTAGCACGAGGTTTATTATGTCTCACATTGAATTTCTCCACTGGCTGTACACGGATTTCATCATAAGCTGTGTGCTCGAAAAGGCTTCCACGATCCCTCAGAGGAGTGCGTGTGCACATTGTGCAACAAGCAATGCGACCGCTACCACTTTAGTAAATGCTCTAAGAGACTAAAGTCGCTGATAGAATACAGCAAAGAATAACCCATGCACATTTGTGCGCTTTTCATTCTATATATATTGAATTTCTTCTGTGACGAAACCCTAAGCCCCACCTTCCCAGGCGGGCCCCATTAGAGAGGAGCCTAGTGTGCAGCATAAAACTATTTTTTCCCATGTAAACTTGTAAAAAGCATGTACTAGGGATTAAATACCTCCAATCCTCTGTACATAGTCATCAAGGCTTGGCTCTGAGGTAATTGAAGTGACAATTCGCCAAGTAGGACTAGTTTTATGCAAAATATATGGGTCATGGTTAATACTTGTTGATAATATAAACAAAGATTTGTGTGAGATTGCATCCGAATAAACAGTGTCTGGAATAAGGTTCATTTTACTTCACACGTGTTCCTCTAACAAAAAACTACTGACTGATATTCATATCCACGCTTAAACTGTACCTATACTTAATCGTTCGCCTAAAGCAAGTGTGAAGAAACTTGGAGAAAAACCAGTTTTATGTTGAGAACACTGTTAGGGGATTCACAAAGATTCAGTTGCCAAGACAACAAAAAGGGGGTACCTCACTGCTATCTCCCTAGTCAGATCTTAGTCTGCAGGTTATAAAGCAGTTGATGGGGCCAAAGAAAACGTATTTCTGTAGTGACTGAGCAAGGAAATTAAATATTCAATTAGGCTGAAAGCTAAGTTACAAAGTAACAATCAATATTAAATTACAGGGCCATTATAAACGAAATAATTAACTTTGAAAAAATATGTACATTGTTTAAGAAAATAGGCTCCTTGGCGATTTAGATGCTTCAATGGAGAACCATCGCTGGTGTCATCCCTAACCTAACTACCCTGTCATACGATCGCATCAAAGTCTTTATGCTTTGCTTGTTTCAGTTTAAAGATGAGGAAGATCCTGAACCGGTGAGGAAGAAAATAAAACCATCCGCTGTAAGTATTCTAGATCTTGACTTAATTTACAATGATGTGTGATATGTGGTGCGTAAAACGATTGATCCAAAGCTTTCGGCAGCTGCCATCTTGTGTGAGAAGCGAGGCTACTTGGGAAATTGTCCATTATACAGAAAAGACGAAGCCAGACTAGATAGAGTGGGGATAAGTAGGATGCTAAAATCCGAGGGGTGCGTGAATAATTTGTACATTAAAATATCATGGGTTAAGATTTACAGCAACTTTCCATGAGAGAAGGAACGTATTTCAATTGCAAACAAAGAAATTTGTTGTAGTTTAAGTATTTACATCCAACCAGTCTTGTCTCTCATTTTAATTGATCAAATTCAAATCTCATTGAAACGACGTAAGAGGTGATAGTGAAGATTTTGAATTTTATTGCTGTTTGCAAAAAAGTTTCATCCCAGGTTATAGATTGAAAACTGTTGAGTCAATACTGCATTGTGATTTGCTTTTCTCTTGCTGTTGCAGAAAGGATCAGGGCTATTCTCAATACTTCCAGCCCCCAAAAATACTTCTGTGAAAGAAGTAAATCGGGCGCTGGTGCCAAATGTCCTGACAAAGAAGCCACCGACCAACCCCCCTAAACCTCCACTCAAGAAACGACAAACAGAGACCAAGAAAGTTGAACCACAGATAAAGCCTACGTCTCTAATAAGCTATGCAGATTCTGAAGACGAGTCTGACGGTGAAGGCGACTTCTTCTCGTTGAAGGAGGATAGTTCTGTACCTGTTCCTGTTCCGGCTCCAGAGGTGGTCGCCTTGGAGGATCCTGTAGAAAATGGCAGCAACATAGACGATGTCACAGCATCTGAGACGAACGATCAACCTCTTGCATTTAATTCGCAGTTTAATCCTTCACCGTGGTCAAGCTCATCGAGTCAGAGTGGGCACTGGGAAAGCAATGCAAGTCCTGGAGTCTCGCAGCCTTCATCTAACAGCAGTGACGACTACATCTCAGTGCAGACAGAGGATCTAGAACTGAACGAAGAAGCTGTAAGTATAAGTTGTGCTCTTGGAGTAATTTCTACTTTGTTACTTTATAACTTAGTGTTTTAGAAAGGGCCCCAAAACTTTATACCGACAATTTATATATGACGAACCACATCTGGAAGTGATATGGAACAGAAAGTGCTTAGTAATATTAGTACAGAAAATACAATTCTCATTAAAAAATAATAAAATAAATAAAAACAAAGTAATATAAACATTGGAACATACTAAATCAATAAAAATGAATAAAATATTGCATACACTGATGCTCCACTAAGTCACAGTTCTTAAAACGCAGGACTAGTTTCGGGAGTTTTCTCCCATCCTTGGCTGCCGGTTAACTGGTGTATGGAACCCATGGCTGGTAGTATTTACAATCGGCACGTGCTGCTCTCTACCATCAGAACTCAACACCTGGGAAAGAATCTTTATTATCAAAAACAGCAAGAATGTTATGAACTTCGATATAACATCAGTGAGTGACGTCATCAAAATCACCAGCCGTAAGGTAGAGAGCAGCACGGGGCCGACTATAAATACCACCAGCCATGGGTTCCATACACCAGTTGACCAGCAGCCGAGGATGGGAGAAGACTAGTCCTGCGTTTTGAGAACTGTGACTTAGTGGAGCATCAGTGTATGCAATATTTTATTAATTTTAGTGTAATGATAGTAACTGGCCCTTAGCTTACCACTGTAACTTGTTAAAACCGTCAAAGTCAAACATACATATACACAAAGATAAAACATTTGAAAAAATCAGTGGATAAAATACCTCGGTGCAACGTTTCGACCTTGTCCTCCAGGTCTTCCTCAGGCAAATGACTGCTCCACATCGACACCGCTGACCGTGTCGTCTTCCATTGGCGCTGCCGTCGTTGACAATTCTCATTCCTTAAGCTTCATTATGTCCATGACCTCTCTTAGACTGCAATAGATTTTCAGTGTGTAACTCACACGTACCTTTAACAGGGCTGTTCTTCATTGTTCCCAAAATGCATACAGTTAACACTTTGCGTGTTTTCACTTTAATCTCATACACAAGATTCTTCATCCATCTCCAAACATGCAATAATCAAGCCTGGGTGATATTCTGTTCTGTTCCAGTTGCAGCAACTTGTCGGGCGGAGGGCGAAGCGACAACAGCAGGAAATGCAGCTAATCGATGTGAGTGGTGATGCAATAATGCCAGATCCCAACGAGTGGCTCACCAAGCAGCTGACACAAGAGCGAGCAATGAAGAGTCATAGCCACAGAAAGCACGATGGCCCCACAAGTCAGCAGCGGCGGAAACACCAGATCACATACCTAGCTTTCCAGGTCTGTATTTCACTCCTGACTTCACAAAGGAACATGTTAAGCGATAAAATTGTAAAATTGTAAAAAATTACGAAGAAGTTGTTAAAAACCGTGGCACAACTGAATAATAAGATAAAACTTTAAAACACTTGAGAGAGATTTATTTAGTTACTCACTCAATGGCAGTAGACAATTCCTAAGCAAGCTAAAGGAATATTATCTATTTTATGGAACCTGGAGGTTCATTGCCACTTAGATGAGCCTGCCATTCAACCCAATTCTGTGCAAACTCCATCCAACCATCCCTCGCAAATCCTGCTTCCTTTAAATCTATCCCTGCCACCTAGGTCTAGGTCTTCCAAGTGGTCTTTCCCCTTCGGGTCTCCCAGTGAATATTTTTGAGATATGTCTTTTTCATGTGTAAATGTGTTTTGTTATAGGCTAAGGAGAACGAACTGGAGCTTAAGAACCAGTGGTCGCAGAACAGGATGTCCAAGAAGCAGACGCAGTCCAAGTACGGCTTCTAGACACAATGTAGAGTGTACAAGCAATCATTTAATAAATATGTGTAAGTGTGATACCTCTTTCAATACTTTTTCCCACTGAACTCCATAATAATTACTTCACTGTGTATACTTCATAAATATTACGATATAGAGTAGTTTATTCATTTTTGTGGCTTTATATTATTCATAATATGCTTAATTATGTAAGAATTTGCTACACAGTCACAATAATTATAACTTGAGGTCTGGATTCACCCATCTCGATGTCTCATTACTAAGGCAAGGCATTTAATGACCTAAAAATAGTGAAAAACTGACACGAAATTTTAAGAAAATAACCAATAAATTTATCATTATTACTAATAATTAGTTTTTTAAGTAACGAATTGCTAAAAGCAATTTAATGAATGACAGTGCATTATTATATGAGTTTAAAAAATAAAACACACTTATTTTGTTACTAAAGAAGTAAATTATACTACTTGGACACCCTTAGTGAAAAAGAAATTCTTTCTGAACTGGCATGCCCATGAAATTGCCCCTAGAAAATATGTGTAATTTAGAACAGAGGCGTAACGAGGGGGGGGGGGATTGAACCCCCTCACCCCATTGACTAAAAAAAGGAAAATTGTACAATTTTTTAAGTCTGCTTATAAATTACTTAATACGAGTATAAAGCGTGGGAAGCTTAAAACTCGTTATTGTGCATCTTTTTACAATTTTTCCGGGGGTGGACCCCCGAAGCCCCCTCTGCCTGGGGTGTATTCCATACCCCCCAGATGTTATAACCCCCCCATACGGTCGGCCTGGTTACGCGTATGATTTATAAAGAAAAACAAATTCTTTATTGGCACAAGACAAACTGCTGTGGTGTTTATAATAAACCTGAATTAAAATGAACTATGAACACTTGGAAGAGATTCTCAAATAAAAGCAATTGTCTGTTATCTAAAAGAAATGATTTGTACATGGAAAAGCTCCTCTCTACCTCCACTGAAACATGACCTAAAATGCCGAAAATTACATTAAATTTTCCAGAAAATGACCCATCTCTTGAAAGTGACGAAAAACACAAAATAAAGCAAAAACAAATTGCCCATATTTAATCACTTATTTAACGATACACATTCATATGTATTTGAGCTATCTTTTAACCTTCATATAAAAAAAGTCTGCGTGGAACACCACGCGACAGAAGTGAAACTTGTTTTAATTTTAATTTTTTTAATTTTTGATTATTGGATTTTTTCAATTTTGCATTATTGAACTTTTTAAATATTGGGTTTTAGAACTTTTTAAATTTTGGATTTTTCAAATTTTCCATCTTTGAGTTTTGTATTTTTTGGATTTTTAAGTTTTGGAAATTTTGATATTTTTTATTTGTTAAATTTTGGATCTTTGATTTTTTAATTTTGGATCTTTGAAATTTTCATTTTTTAGATCTCTTAATTTTGGATTATCGAATTTTAAACTTTGAATTTTTAAATTTTGGATTTTCGATTTTTAATTTTTTTAAATTTTGGATCTTTAATTTTGGAATCTTGGATTTTTTAAATTTTAAGTCTTTGAATTTTAAATTTTTTGGAATTTTCAATTTTGTATTTTCGTCTTTTTAATTTTGGAATTTTTGGATTTTTTAATTTTTAATTTTGGATTTTTTTAAATTTTGAAAATTTGGATTTTTTAATTTTGCATTTTTATTTTTTAAATTTTTAATTTTGGATCTTTGATTTTTTAAGTTTTGGATTTTTTAAATTTTGGATCTTTTGAGAGCGGTAATGAACCTCCGGGAAAATAGATAATATTCCTTTTGCTTGCGCAGGAATTATCTATTGCCATTGAGCAAGTAAGTATTATTATTGTTATTATTATTATAATTATTACTACTACAATACTACTACTACTACTACTACTACTACTACTGTTCCCATTTGCAGGTCCTCATACTAGGTCTGAAAAATTTCCTTTCCATCAACTTCTATCTTTAATTTCGCCTTTGAGTATTTTTATTTTGTTGATTACTCCTAATCATTGAGTTGATTGTTTTCTGTGCAATCCGTTCCGTCACACCTCACTAATTTCGTGACGATTTTGAGTGTGAGACTAATTTCGTGACGAGACACAAGCTCTGGATTTACCCCTACTGCGGCTAAAGAAGTTTCACTTCAAAAATATTCCCAGCAGAGGGCAGGAGCAATAAATACTACTCCTGCTGCCATCTGTCACCCGTGCAGTGAATTTCTATTCTCAGCCATTTCGTTTTTTAAGTATAAGTTAATATAATAATTAAATTACAATACAATCTCAATTGACGGGATTTATTTACGCTCCTAGTGATAAATATTCCCAGCAGAGGGCAGGAGCAATCAGTACTACTAGTGCTGCCATCTGTTCTGTGTGCAGTGAATTGGTATTCTCAGCCATTTCGTTTTTTAAGTATAAGTTAATATTATAATAAATAAATTACCATACAATCTCAATTGACGGGATTTACGCTCCTAGTGATAAATATTCCCACCAGAGGGCAGGAGCGATCAGTACTACTCCTGCTGCCATCTGTTCTCTGTGCAGTGAATTGCTATTCTCAGCGCTGGCACCACTTTTCCAGCAATTAGACACCAGACCCATTCAGTTTGTAACTTTGTAAGAGGTGTTTGGTAGCGAATCCGAATGTACGTTAGTCCACTCTTGCTCTTACTCAAATCGGCTTGGCTGCTTGATATCAATGGGAATGCTAATGTTGTGGCGGTTTCGAGGAGGACACACAGGGATTTGGCAAAAAATGTGGCGAATGGAATTGGCAGCGTAATGACCAGCCCTCAGCGGAAGGAAATTACAGAAATTCTGCGAAGGAGAATAAACATTACTAGAAACCAGTGGCGGACGCAGGGGGGTTACATCTACATCCCCCCCACCGAAATTTGAAAAAAATGTACTCTAACCACTATTCAGTATTGATTGCTGCTGCCCTCTGCTGGGATTGTTAAGCACTTGCAGCGGGAGCAAATCGTCAGGTATTTTAGCCATGTAAGAACCAATGCATTTTAAGATCGCCGCCCCGCTGTTATACGTAGTGATCACTACTTGCAACAGATGGCACCACTATTCAGTATTGATTGCTGCTGCCCTCTGCTGGGGTTGTTAAGCACTTGCAGCGGGAGCAAATCGTCAGGTATTTTAGTCATGTAAAAACCAATGCATTATAAGATCGCCGCCCCGCTGTTATAAGGCAAGGGCCCAAGTGAGGCAACAAATAGTGTTCACTAATTCTAACAGATGGCAGCATTATTCAGTACTGTCTTCTTCTGCCCTCTACTGGGAATGTGGCCCTCCTACATCAAATGGGATTTTGAGTTTTAACGATAAAACGTAACACTTTATTTTTGAAACTTAATTCCTTCCGAAATGAAAATCTTTTCACAGAATTATGTTACAAATTAAGAAAAAAAATTAGAAACAAAAAACCCGTTACAAGCTTAGTACTTACCACTGAATGTTATTTGGGATGAAACGCTCGTGCTGTATGAGATATATAATTCCCTTGTGCAGTTTGCAGAAACAAAACACAACTTCACTGAAATATTAATTGCAACAGATACAGCAAGTGCTCAGCTATTTTTCATCACATTCACCCATAGGCGTACCCATTGATTAAAAAAAGGAAAATTGTATAATTTTTTTAAGTCTGCCCATAATACAAGTATAAAGCGTGGGAAGCTTAAAACTCGTTATTTTGCGTCTTAATTTTTAAAATTTTCCAGGGGTGGACCCCCGGAAGCTTTTAACTCGTTATTTTGCGTCTTAATTTTTAAAATTTTCCGGGAAAGGACTCCCAGAAGCTTAAAACTCGTTATTTTGCATCTTAATTTTTAAAATTTTCCGGGGGAGGACCCCCGGACCCCCCTCTCCCTGAATGTTATAACTCCTCCCATATGGTTGGCCTGGTTAAGCCTATGCATTCACCACCGGATTGAAACATCTGTCATTCCGTAGGACAAGCTTTTGAACACTTGTCTCGTAGCAGTCTGCCACCAAGGAGCAGGCAGACGTGATGTGCACACTGTTCTGGGACAAAGCCTGAATTCCAGTGGCGAATATTTCGAAAAATAGCTTGTGTAAACGACCCCAGGGAAACTTACTTAATGGAAGAGCCTCGTATCCATTCTTCATCGTGGAGAAACCATGATTCGCACTGCGATTAGGCACACATCATTATAACCATAACTAATTGGTACGCTGATTTGAAAGTCCACAATTTTGTTTTTATTCTTGACCCCTGTGAAGACCTGTTTGGGTGAGAGGCGTAATATCTACATTCATTCGTTGAGACTTACGTATTTCAGTTAACGGTTTTAGCAAGTTCTCCTCCCCATAAGACGAGTATTGCATGCTACTATAGAAACTGATATTGGGAAGATCACAGTGAAGTCATAATATTATATTATGGTTTAAAATACACACTTAAACTTCACTAATTTCACACCTTGGTAGGACCACGTAGTTTCAATCACCATTGTGATTATCCTCGGCTACTTCTGAAGTTTGTTTGGCAGCACTGTTGTCCTCAACCGTCAATCCTAGCTGCTGGATGCCATCTGGTGGTGGGTGGATGTATCTTCTTATTAAACTGTCTTCTGCTGGTATCTCAAAGTTAAGTAATTTGTGTTTGTTTTTTTGAATGAAAATCTTTTCCCAGACTGTCAGTTCTAGTGGTCTTTCCACGGCACTTGTGCTTTTTGTAATTTTTACCGCACGGAAATTTATTTTGTTTCCATAGCAACAAGATTTCATGCAGGAATGTCAAGTTACGATCCACGGCAACAATATTCATAAGTACCGCTAATTAGTTACGTCGTGCAAAAAATTTATTATAGTTGCTTCACTGTATAAAGTTCCACAAAGTCTTTATTTAAAGATTGTGGTATTTCAAAAGGAAGGCAAAGTCCATAATGAAGAAGAAATTCGCTGCATTGGGGAAAAGCTTGCAAGAAAAAACCATTACAAATACTTAGGAATCACTCTTCTCCATGGAGGAAGCAGTGAGAAGCATCAACAACATCCAGCACTAGATACAGCAGCCGTGAAGTTGCAGAATTTGGAATACAGATCGTCTGCCCAACTAGAAAGACTAGAGGGTATAAAGGCACTAATTGATCTCCAAGTACACTCTATCCAGGATGGTATATGCCAGTGGTTCCCAACCTTTTTCAGCTGACGCCCCCCTTCGAATATCAAGAAATCCTCACGCCCCCTTTGATAGTGATGTAATACTTGTAAAAATAAAATTAATATTGCTCACCTCTTTTATTATTCTTATTTATCCTGTGATGCTTTTGCTGTCACACACACATAAAAAACAAAAATGCATATCTAATTATTGTGAATCATATTTGAGTCTCAGTACAGTTCATAAAAATGTTAAATGTAGAAACACAAATGTCCAATGTAGAGTTAAAAACGGAATGTTAGGGAGATGATTGGCACTGTTTTGCTCTGAGATATTAGGTTTTATCTGTAGCAAGATTGAGATCGGAAATATACACACTAAACTTCACTAAAAGGTATATTTACCCAGGATGATATTTTCAACGGGTCTTCCCACCATCATCAGCTGATTCCGACTGGCCCTCTAGCGGCCAATGCTTTGGCAATGCATTTCTGGGAAGTAGGCCATGAAATTGAAAATGAAATTGCACTATTAAAACAAGTTGAAAAATCAATAGATCTTATAGTTTGGGAAAAAATATTCATTAAAAAGAACCGGGAAAATCTCTTAAACTTTGACACTTCAGTTGGCATACAAGGAACCTTGATCGACAAGTTCATTCACCCGCCGCTAGAGGGCCAGTCGGAATCAGCTGATGATGGCAGGAAGACCAGTTGAAATGATCATCCTGGGTAAATATACCTTTTAGTGAAGTTTAGTGTGTATATTTCCAATCTCAATCTTGCTACAGATATCAACACTTAACTGTAAATTTCCATCTAATATCTATATTAGGTTTTATGTTTGACAGAGCACAACGCAGAATCACTCGTATCTCGTATTTGGATTTCCAAATTATTATAAACGTGTTGTGGACAGGGACAGGGAAAATAGAGTTATAAGATTATAAAATGTAAATTCACACCGTTCTGTTATTCTTGTTCATTACGGCATGTGTCTGTGTATTTGTTTGGTTAAAGTTAACCAATTAAAAATTCTTGTTGACTGACAAGGGAACAAAACTAAATCAAAATATGAATTTCAAATTGTTGCACGCCCCCATAAGAAGAGCCTCACGCCCCCCTGGTATATGCGATGGCAAGGGAGACATTTTACCTGGAGGACTTCAGACTGAAATACTTGCTGCCATCTACTTAGAACAATCCTTGCGTAGACATTTATGGAACGACTGCAATGATAGACAGAAATTGGACAAAAGCTAACTTTGAAATGAGAAATATGTTTACATGTTACGCTACTATCATACTATGCTCATTTGAGTGTGATTCCCTAATACAAGTTAGAGGTCATGACACCTCAGTGGGCATCCAGAGAACTTGATGAACAAGTTCATCCACATGTCACCAGCTGGCCAGTCAGAATCAACTGATGATGATGGGGATAGCCATTGAAATGATTGTTCTGGGTAAATATACCTAAAAGTGAAGTTAGTGTGCATATTTCCATACTCAGTCTTGCTATAGACTAGTCAAAATAGCCTAAATTATTTTATTAACCCCAATGAAGATGATATACATTATGTAACAATGCTTCATTCGAACTGAAGACCTCGCCTTACGCTGAACGATCTGTAATGAGTTGATATAGTAATGAGAGGCGAGACTCAGAAACACATAAACCATTATATTAACGTAAATCTCTGCAAAATAACAATTCAATTCAGTATTGACCAAGTATTGCATAAACAGATGCCTTATTAGCCGGGTAGAAATCCAGGAGAAACTCCCAGTCGTCTTTGTGAAGCCTGACGACTACACAGCGGGTGTGAGCTCGATACATGTGCATGTGCGGCTCTCCCATGAGCAGGCCTTGTTTCTGTAACACATAAGTGTACGTAAACTATATTTAAGCTTACTATTTTCTTTATAATTATTATTATTACAGTAAAATATTAGTATAACAAAATTTAGGGGACCTCAGAAATGAATTTGTTATACTGAAATTTTACAGGTGTACAATGTGCCTTACAGGTGACTTTATTTTTTGAAAAATTCAAAATAGTCACCAACCACTGCACACGAATTGAAAACAGAATCTGGTATACTGCTTTGTAAGTAAAGTGATCCCTATACAGGCCATGAAGGCCCACAGGGTTCCAGAAGGTTGAGGCCCCCAGATTTTGGACATTCGGCACATGAAGGTGGTAAGGTTGTTAGCCTTACGCACCGGCCGCCTTTATCCCCAGGAATGCTCCTGGTACTCATTTCTGTTAGAGGCTGAGTCGACCCCAGGGCCATAGTGCCACCAGAAGGATTAGGCCAATTGAAAAATCTCAACGACCTCATTGGGAATCGAACCCGCGACCTTCCGGTTTGTTGCACAGTGCCTCAACCACTACGCTACGGCGTACCCCCATACTGCTTTGTAATAGAAGAAAATTTTGAAGATTATGTGCCGTGTGTTGCCTGCACAAGAGTCAAACTCTGTTGATCACAGTGTTGCGCACCTTCCTCTTCAACCTCATCATCACATGGATTTCTATCACTCAAAATGTCTGCTGTGATTTCTTGTTACACTATCACATCACATACTGACATAGTCATTAAGATTCACCCTTGCAAGCCCATCTGACTTTTCCAGTTTCTCATCTTTCTATGTCATCTAGCACCTCACTCCAGCTTTTCTAAAGCAGATAGCGATTATTATTTCTTCTTTAAGCTATTTCCATTCAGCATTAAATACTCAGGATTTAATATCTCTCCCTGAGGCAATATTACACAGCATACACCAGAAAAAATAAAATTATATACAGGCAAGTAAGCGAAATTTTATTTTGTTATACTGAAAGTTTTAAATTTTTTATAATGAAATGTTTTAACACGTATTAAATAGGGAAAAGAGAAGGGCCAATAAATAATTTTGTAATACTGAAAATTTTGTTATACTGGTGTTTCTTATACTGGTATTTTACTGTATTATTATTTTACATGCTTTAACTGCAGTTAGGTGTCACATCAAGTGTTTGGGTTTACCCAGTGTTAATTCATTCTTTTCCATCTCTTTCCAATACTCTTGACTGATATTCGGTTTAAATTACTATGATTCTGCGTGACATAGTGGATTGGTTTTAGTGTGTGCATTATGACATAGCTATAAATGAATTAGGAGTTTAGGTTCCATGTCTATACAGTAGAGTAGGCCATGCAACTATTGAAGTAAAACTTCTTTTCTCGCGATTGGGGTGAATCGGGAAAATCAGTCATGAAATCAGTCACACTCAAAACTACGTGTTTCGGAGCGGACTGCACAGAAAACAATCAACTCAATGATTAGGAGTAATCAAAGGAAATTTTTCAGACTTTAATTCCTCAATGGCAACAGACAATTCCTAAGCAATCTAAAGGTATATTATCTATTTTATGGAACCCGGAGGTTCATTACCGCGCAAATCCAAAATTAAAAAATACAAATTTCCAAAATTTAAAAAACAAAATTAAAAATTATAACATCCAAAAATCCAAAATTTAATAAATAATAAATTCCAAAATTTAGAAATAAAAAAATAAAAAATTTAAAAATTCAAAAAATAAACAATTCAAAGATCGAAAATTGAAAAAATCCAAAATTAAAAATTCAAAGATCCAAAATCCAAAATTAAAAAAGTCCAAAAACCCAACATTAAAAAGTCCAATAATGCAAAATTGAAAAAAATTCAATAATCAAAAATTGAAAAAATAAAAATATTAAATAAAGTTTAACTTCTGTCCCGTGGTGTTCCACGCACTTTTTTTTTTCTATTATTGCTGTATTTTTATGTCAGTAAATTTCAACTAATGTTTTAATGGATATGATATGGCGAGGATGATTAATGGTAAGTAATTATTCAGTTTGGCATTTTGACAGTACCTTCGTTTCATAATGTAAGTGCTCACTAAGAAAGGATTTTGAAAAATTTTGATTTTAAATGCCAAGAATCAAATCCAAATAACAGTTCACGTGACAACAGTGTATTGTTTGCATTGGTCTCAGATGGGTTTGGAAATAGATTAAATTGGAAACAAATTAGAGAAGCTATCAATATAATTCATTGCTGTAATTAAGTATTGCAGATGAAATCCACGAGAATAATGTACAATGTGATGCAGTCACATACCTTTATTTACCCTGGACATAGAGAATACCATACGAGGTATGGTAATATGTATATTATTAAATTGCAGGTTTTTGGAGAGAGAAGTATGAAAGTGATATTGCTTTCTGTTTAATTTCAACCCCGAAACGGTTGTATGGTAACATGAGAGTGAGAAATAAAATATTCCGCAAAGAAAATACAATTTTATGTTACCGGAATTTCTGTTTCTTCTTATTTCAACTTCTACCAGGCTTGGTGGATAGAAGCAATGGGATGCAAATTCTACAACCTCTAGAGCCCTAAAAAGCTATATCAAGCGTTTTCTGAGGGAATAGTTTGAGTGTGGTAAGTCGTTCTTCATTAAAAATTCTAAATACCTATATAAGGACCTATAATTTGAAAATCGAAAGTCCTTCATAAATTAATTTCCAATTACAAAATATAAAACCTGGACAAAGCCAGTTTACTTTTAAATGTGTTTTTATCTCTATGAAGACTCGCAGTCCGCAGCAACTACCACCATTACAAAATATGACGCGACTAATGCAGGGTTGAAGTGTGTCTTATGTCTAGGGATACTAACCATTCCGAACATATCGCCTTCCTTGAGAACTCCTGTGACGTAGTCCAGGTACTTGGCCTCCTTCATCATGTTCACCTCTCCCTCGTGAATGAAGTACATGCTGTTGTCTATGTCCCCCTCAAACACTATCGTCCTTCCTGGGAAGAACGTCATCTCTCTCATGTGCATCACTATCTGGCGAAGAAGGTCTTCCTCACAAAATTGGAACAATGGACACTACAACAGAACGAGCTTGTCATGTCTCAATCGGAAACGCTAAAATGTTGTATTATACTACTACACCTTTTCAACCTCAATTTCGGAAAAAGTAATTTCAATTTCGGAAAAAGTAATTTTATAAAATTGATTAAAACAGTTATTAAAACTTATATACAGTGGATAAAATTTTACCTTTAAAACGGTCACTACGTTTCAGCCTGACCTCCAGGCCTTCCTCAGGTACATCCATAACCGGTGGAAAGAGTTGGACCTGGGTTGTGAATTACCTGATATGTTGAAAAGTAATTTTAATTTACGAAAAAGTAACTTCAATTTTGGAAATACGTGGGCTATTTTTTTTAACCTCCGATGGGGCATAAAATGAAAACCACAGTGAAAATCAAAACTGATTTATTTGGAACATTTAGGTTCACCTTCTACCTACTTCTCTACATAATCTCGCTTCGATTGAAGAATTTCAAAACTCTTCAAAATGCCGTGAAGGCTCTTCTCAATACGCTGGCGGCAAGCTTCTATGAAGAGCGTATAGCAAAGTTGGTACCACGCTATAATAAATGACTCAATTGGAGCGAGATTATGTAGAGAAGTAGCTAGAAGGTGTACCTAAATGTTCCAAATAAAACAGTTTTGATTTTCACTGTGGTTTTCATTTTATGCCCCATCGGAGGTTAAAAAAATAGCCCATGTATTTCCGAAATTGAAGTTACTTTTTCCAAAATTGAAATTACTTTTTCCGAAATTGAGCTTGAAAAGGTGTAGTGTTATTAGAATGACTTGGCCACCTGCTTGAATTTGAGAGTGCAAGCTACAATAAACAATAATGTAATCCAGCAGACCTTAAAAGAAAATGCCGAGGTTTGACTCGCCAAGTGGGGAGCACTATACCGATGCTGAACATCTCTAAGAGCCAGCAATATAAACAAGGTTTCGTACCTATGGTTAAACTAGAGGTTAAGGCATTGTTGCAAGATGGCATCTCTTAACTTTTATGCAACAAGAAGGCAAACACCATGAATAATGTTTTTCCATTTACCATACTTTACAGACTATAAGACGCACCTTGATTTTAGCATGGAAATTTAAAGGAAAAGAAATTTAATGTGATTCTACAAAAAAATTTGAAGGGAATAATATACTTCATTGTATAAACAAATTATAGCCTTGTACAATCGAACCAGTGCAAATCACTTCTAACTTAAAACCTGCACTGTAAGAAAATCTCTTCTGTACAGGTGGCATTGCGTAAATATTAACAACTGAACTAATTTCTCATAAAAGACTGAAAATACTTTTATACCCTCTAACTCTGAATTCAGCACACGATAAGTATTAAACACGACAAGACCTTTTGTATAAAAGAACTCAACATTCCTTTCTTTTTGCATTGTATACCTGACTTCCAGCTACTCTCATTTTACGATTATGACAAGTGCACTGATGATAACTATGGTATTCCGGCAATATACCATAATTTTAATTTTTTTAGTGTACTTCGGATCATTAGATGCACCCAACTTTCAAGGCTCGATTTCAAGGTAAAAAAGTGTGTGTTATGGTCTGTAAAATACGGTATCTACTGTTTTTTTCACTAGACTCAGAAGAAATTCTGGTTCTTTAATTCAAGCCATTCTCGCTGCAAACACAACCGTATTTTCTACTATATGAAGCTATCAGTCATCAGTCATACAGATCTACCAACACCAATGCACACCTATAGATACACTACTTAAATATAACACCAGGCCTAAAGTAGTTTTGAGAATGATCGGTTTTTATGCAAATATGTGTATCTTGACATTAAGCAATAAATAACCAGAAAAAAGTTGGAAATAGTGAGGTTACATACCATTCTGAGGTGGATGAGGTACATGGATCTGAACAGCTTCTCTCTGAGTGGGAGCGGAGCCAACTGCAAGAGTCGAGGATACTGCTGGCCTTGCTGATGATCCCACAGCAAACACATGTATTCCCACAGACGCATCACTAATGCTGGCGACACCTCATTCTTAATTAGGCTCATCTGCAACACGTACAACACTGTTTTAACCCATTGGCACACGAAATTTCTTGCACATTGCGCACCCATAAACATTAATATTTTCAGGCAAATATAGGAATTGTGTAATTTATGATTATTTCACACAAATTCAATTTTATTGATTTCAATACATACCTCTGTTATGCTGTGATATGATATACCCTAAAACAGCATTTACAACATTTGTATCTGGTTGCACACCATACAATCACGGCAGGGATTAGGGGGAATAAATTTACACAGTGGACCCAATTATTAGCTTGAAGATGAATAGGGGAAGAACCATGTTGAGGTTATAAGAAACATTTCCTATAATGCACAGATATGGGAGAGGCATTAGGTTTGTTCGCAAAGCAAATCCGTGACTGCTTGAAAATTGGTTCTACTGCACAGTCCAGTCTGTAACTTATCCGTGATTTGCACTTTGTGAACGGTTAGCAGAATTTGGATTCGATAGTTTCTGCATTTAATCAACATGATATGCAAATAAAATATGTATTTCCCTTTAACATGTAATACTTGCAATATACATCGACAATATAAACTATATTTTGGGAAACTTTTAATTATCTTCCATTATTCATACATATAAGTAGCCTATGCTTATAAATCTGGAGCAAGGATTTGGAGGAAGGAGTCAGGCGCGTGAAAATAGGTTACTGCGCATGTCTCTGATAACAATTCATGGTAGATCCTGCAGACTCTTCTTATAGTACAGAAACTGTCCGTGAGAACTCATCGAACAGAAGATTGAAATCAGAATAACGAATTCTCGCTTTGCAAACACGTGTGAAGAAAGAGCGCATGCGCAAATGATGTGTACCCGGTTTCTGAGTGCTTTGCAAACAAACCTATTTTAAACATAGCACTTCACAGCTGTCTGAGAAAATGATTGAGGGCGTTGACATCCTCATCCATACTAAGTGTGACTGGGAATCCCATAATTACGAGCTTTTCATATTGATTTGTAACTTAGAAACTGATGTAACACTTATCGTGTTGAATACAGCATGGGTATAAAACTGTCAAAGGCATGTGATGACATCTACTCAGAGAAAGCTAACAGAAAAGGAATCGCTTGCTCAGGCCGGTAAAGTGTGCCAATGGGTTAAATTACGAAAAGCAGACCTAGCTTACGTTACCTTCATCTCTTTGATTGTGCGGATGTAGCGAGCCAAGCTGTTAGTGATGACTTGGAGAATGCTGTACATCTCGCCTACGGAATGAGCCCCCATTATCTGCGTCCACACAGCGATCACAATCAGATACAGCAGAAACACAGGACTGCTTCCAATAGTAGAGTAGAAAGTTGTCTTTGTGGATATTTGCAGGATTTCATGCATTCCCTTCAAGTACAGGTAGACACGTTCAGCTGAAACATACATATCTATACACTCAGAGAAGCGGCTTTAGTCCTGTAGATAAACGCTTACTTCCTCAAGGGCAACAGACAATTCCTCAGCAAAATAAAGGAATATTATCTATTTAATGGAACCCCAGCTTACCTGAGCCCGCCATTCAACCCTATTTTGTGCTAACTCCTCCCATCTACGTCTTCCCTTAAATCTATACTAGTATTGTCCTCCCATCTATGTCTAGGTCATCCACGTGGTCTTTTCCCTTCGGGTCTCCCAGTCAATACTTTTGAGATATGTCTTTCCTCCCTCATTTAATTACCCTTACTATATTCGGTGAAGAGTACAGGTTATGAAGCTCGTCGTTATGCAGTTTCCATCTCTCTTAGGTCTGAATAATTTTCCTAAGCCCCCTGTTTTCTAACGCTCTCAGATTATATAAGGGGCCATGTCTCACATCCATATAATACTACCAGCAGGATAATTGTCTTATAAATTTTTATTTTTAGATTTCTGGACAGAAGACAAGAAGATAAAAGTTTCTGAACTGCATAAAATCAGATAAAGAAGTTACATAAGAGATATCTAGGAAGTAGGAAGTGTATATATTATTTTGACCAACTTGCTTTTGATTTATTATTCTTAACTCAATCAATGATTTTCAGTAATAAGACAACCACTGCATGTTCAAGTAGGGTACAGAGTCCTGTTACTTGTTACTGTTTGCACCGAGTACAATAGTGACAGACATGACTTGCATCACACTGCTGCACTCGACTTCCTCCTTAACTAGCCGTCATAGAACCTATCCTGAGTGTGTTCACGAACAGGGATGCTTAGGAAAATATTCAGACCTAAGAGAGATGAAAACTGCATAACGACGAGCTTCATGACCTGTACTCTTCACCGGATATAGTAAGGGTAGTTAAATCACGGAGGAAGAAATGGGGGTGGAAAGACATTATCTCAATAATATTGAAGGGAAGAGACCACTTGGAAGACCTAGACGTAGGTGGGAGGGCAATATTAGGATAGATTTAAGGGAAGTAGGATTTGCAAGGGATGGTTGGATGGAGTTAGCACAGAATAGGGTTGAATGGCGGGGTCAGGTAAGCGTGGCAATGAACCTCCAGGTTCCATAAAATACATAGTATTCCTTTAGCTTGCTTAGGAATTGTCTATTGCCATTGAGTAAGTACGAAGGAGAAAGGGAGGATATAGCATGAACAGGCTAAGGAGGAAAGGTAGAATCAGACTGAGCAATTCAACGCCAAGACTGGACTTAAAACAGGATCTTTTGCTCTACAATTCAGCTACCATGGCAACATACCAGTAGCTCAATGGTAGAGCTGAAGATCCTGGTTCAAATCCTGACTATGGCATTGAATTTTCCAGTCTGACTCTACCTTTTCAGGAAACTGAATTGGCTAAAATAAGTAGAGAGATTGTGAGGTGTAGTAACTCACAAGTGTTGTATTGCCGTTCCTGGCTGGAGAACACCAAGTGGAAGCAGGACACAGTGTGCGCAAACACAATGCTGTACACGATGAGGTTTATCATCCACATCCAGTACACGTTGATGTTCAGACGGTTCTCTCTGACTTTGAAGTACTCATGGAGAAGCAGCTGGAACAGAGTCACCACATAATAATGTGTCAAGGTACAACACACTCTATGCATTGTTATATAACAAGTAAATGAAAAAAAAAAAACCATGAAAAGGAGCAAAAAGTTATGCAGTGGCTGCTAGACTGTGCCCTATTCCATATGAATTCTAAACAGACACCAAACTACAAGGGACGTCCACAAAGTAACTTTCCCTGGGTCCGTTTACAGAAACAAAACACAATTTCAAGGAAATACTTATTGCAACAGACACAGGAAATGTTCAGCTATTTTTAAACGTATTCCCTACTGGAATTGAAACAATTGTCTTACCATGGCACCAACTTTTAAACATCTGTGTCGTAGAAGTCTTCCGCCAGGTAGTTGAACCACACTGTGACAAACATTTCCACCTCTCTCTCATTTCTTTAGGTGTAGGAAAAGATGGAAATCACTGGGAGCTAGGTCCGAGCTTTAGGGTGAATGTTTAAACACCTGCCAGCCGAACTTCTGCAGGAGACTTTCTAGGAGGTGTTTAAACATCCACCCTACAGCCCAGACTTCACTCCCAGTGATTTCCATCTTTTCCTACACTTAAAGAAATGACAAAGAATGACAGAGAGGTGGAGATGTTTGTCACCCAGTGATTCAAATCCCTGGCGGCAGACTTCTACGATGAGGTATTCAAAAGTTGCTCCCACGGTATGACAAATGTTTCAATTCCAATGGCGAATATGTGGAAAAAGATGCGTCTGTTGCAATAAACATTTCCTTGAAATTGTGTTTTGTTTCTGTAAACATACCCACAGAAACTTAGTTTGTGGATGCACCTCTTTTTTTGTTTGTTTGTTGAGTGTTCAGGATTATTTATACACGTTTCAACATCAAGATCATATCACAAATGAGGCCATGTAAGTATTAATATGCACCTATTTTCTATTGTTAATGTGTTTATGCCAACTGTTAATTTCAACTGATATTCAATTTCAATTAATACACAGGATGAAACAGCAGGGATGATGTATGATATTGTAAATGTCCAATTTGGCATTTGAAACCAGGCTCTCCCAAATGCGAGTCCAAGATGCTACCATCTTGACCAACTTGCTCGATTTAACCTTAATTGTCCATCTTACTGAAAGACAATCACGTCATAAACAAATATTGTGGGAGACACTATTTTAGTGATCGGGTCTCCAATTTTATTGTAAAGTAACATTCAACACGTAGATATGTGTTCATATCGTCTCTGTTAAATGCTACATGAGGAACTCATTTCATTTGACGCCAATAAGTTTCAGTGAGGTTGACAATTAAGAGAGAGATTCCATCGGCAAGGAAAGTCGAAGGTTATGGGTTCCAATACTTACTATTCTTGGCATTCTGTTCAATCTCAGAGCAGAAATGTAGAAACAAGTGTGTTGACCATTAGCAATGGAGAAAGCAAGAAGCTCGATTGGTAAGATTGTTACTGCATCCATTGGGAACCCCAGGAAGGAGCGGAAGTATCTGAGGACAAGAGCACAACAAATTCAGTTTTACTTGTTCCTGTTTCTAGCTTCAGGCAATGTTGTTAAATTTGTCATAATGCTCATTTACTCGGAGTTTTCAGTAACAATAACAGCATGTGCGAGATTTTGAATTTCCCGCACTTTATTTTACTTGCCTGAGGCAGTTGTTAATTGGCAAACCTCTTGACTTGTATACTTCATCAAGTTGATGATAAACATTTAACATATGTTAACTGCAACATGTTGGTGCTAAATGTTAAGTAATGGGGACGTAGCTTAACATATGAAGGAATAAAGTATTGGAAATTCAAATCTCCATATTTTGCTTGCAAGGGAGTTTGCTGTAATTTCAGAATAAGAAGTTCTACAGCAAATGTATGTAGACACACAAATATACAGACAGAAAGACAACATGACTATTCCATTTGTACAACACATATTTGATATTGACCAATAACTTTTAGGAATCTACTCTTATACAATTCAACGGCCCTAAATAGCGTGCTTGCTCGCTCGCTTCGTGAGACATCGGGTATACTCGGCGATGTTCGTCTCTCGCAGTGTAAACTTTCATGACGACTACAAAATTAGTGAAACCGTTTCTTTATTATATAAGGCCTGAGTGAAATGAACACAATGAACAAATATTCTGATTTTATTTTTACTTACAATTTTCATAGCTCTGAACCACAAACATTTTTAATACACTGCCAGTGTAAATTTCTTTAAAATCCTGGAGTCAATTAACAATGGCGGGTGAAGTCGCAGGCATCAGGTTTAATATATTGATAGCTTAATCCTCGAAGTATCGCGGACAGTAAAAGTCCAAATCAATCACTCCTTCTCTTGAAAAATTATATAATTTCTGAAAATTACACTGAATTTATCAAATAAAATTCACATCACATTCATCTGTCAACAAACAGTTGAGAAACAATACGTATTATCCACTGCCGTCTCGAGAATTACGCACGAGAATTATACAGTTTAGAAGGCAGTGGTTCACAGTTATCTTTGGAACTGCATAATCGAATCTGAGATCGTTTTCGCAGGTGGCGATTTCTAACCGTGGAATGTACTCTAAAGCTGGAATTTTAGCTGTTTCATTAATTATTAATGGTTTAGTTTAAGAATGATTCGCGTGCAAGTGTTAATAAATATAATGCTTTAATAATTATTATACTATTAATTTTTAATTTTTCAATTAATTATCGTGGGCGAAGCCGCGGGCACCTCCTAGTGGCTTACAAACCAACCAATCATGGTCATTGATCTTATAACAATATACTTGCTAAGAACACAAGGATCTCTGGTAAAACGTCAGCTTGTTACATTCTCTCTCAGGTCTGGCGGTAGAAGAGTACAATATCGGCATTGAAAAACTGGTACCATATTACAGTAAATGCCTTGACAGCAATGGCGATTACGTTGATAAATTGAGTAAGGTACTGTATCTTTATAAATAAAGTTTTGTGTGGATATCTTTTGTTAAAAACAAATTAAAACGAAGTAATGTAAACAGTGGGGCAAATTAAACTAAGATAGTTGAAGTATAAAAACACTTTGTGCTCCACTTACGTCTGGAATTAGAATCACAGGACTAGTTTCGGGAGTTACCCCATCATCGGCTGTTGGTCTACTGGAGTTGGAGTTTGGCGATGATCGCCAAACTCCAACTCCAGTAGACCAACAGCCGATGATGGGGTAACTCCCGAAACTAGTCCTGTGATTCTAATTCCAGACGTAAGTGGAGCACAAAGTGTTTTTATACTTCAACTATCTTAGTAATATCTTTTGTTGTTATTTCGTTATGGCAAATCGTTCTTTATTTCTGGACGACCCTCATAGAATTAGAGGTTGTATTGCAGGGACAACAGAATCCAGTTGTCTCAGCCTCCGTGTGTTTCAACGAATATACTACGAGGCACGTCCTTAAAGTAAGTTTCCCTGGGGCTGTTTACAGAAACAAAACACAATTTTGTACAGACATAAAATTCACCGCTTGGAAAGGGTTACCTGCAAATAGAGGGGACATAGACAAGCAACATTTATTAGGAGATATTTACTCTCTGACATAAAATGTGGCATTAAAGTCATTATAATTTGGTGGTCATATTTTCATTAAATTGACTTCATGCCTTCTTAATGATGGATAAAAACATGACTCTTAATCAATCGTCAGATTGGGAGAATCATATTATGAGAATTGAATCCAAGGCTTGTAAAGGGGTTTATGTAATACGTAGGTTAAGATTGTCTGTAAGTTTGAAGGTTCTTAAAACAGTTTATTTTGCACAAATACATAGTCATTTGAGCTATGGTACACTACTGTGGGGCCAACAGTCTTCGGCTTTAAGGCTACTGAAAATCCAAAAGAAATGTGTAAGATTAATGTGTGGGCTTTCTTTCCGTGGTCACTGTAGGTCGAGTTTTATTAAGTTGGGTATTATGACAGTACCAGCCATTTTTATTTATCAGTGCCTTCTTTATATGAAGGAGAACCTTTATCTTTATGATGAGCTAGGCTCAACACATAGTTATCAAACCAGAAATAGAAATTGTCTGGAATTACCCAGGTGCAATTATAGCAAAACACAAAAAACCTTTTATTACTTGTCTATTAAATTTTATAATGCTCTTCCTTTGTCTGTAAAACTGTTACCATACCCCAGATTCAAGAAAAAATTACAAACAATCTTGACCAATAACTGTATATATAAAGTAGAGGAATTCTTCGATATTAATTTTGCTGTTTAAAAGTTATGACAATGTATTGATTATTTTAGCATGTTATTAGAGTAATAATTTTGATGTTAGTAGTAGTTTATTTAGATTTGACGGATGTAATACATTTGATGTACTCATTTGTTACTACAATAAAGATTTATTTATTTATTTATTTATATCATAATTTAGTGTTTCCATAATCTGCAAAATTTACAGACTAATCACATGACTGGTCACCACTGCATTAGTTTCTTATTCATAACTCCAGTGTTAACAACTTAGTTCCTTTGTTTTGCATTTTTTTTCCAAATGTTAGAAGTCAGTGGTGGCCATGCCCTGGGAGATTTTATGCTGTAACAGGAAAAATTGAATCCATAGAGCAAAAATCTCCTAATAAAAGTTGCTTCCCTATGTCTCCTCTATACATGGGTAAAATATTTTGGTGTTATTCATTAACATTCTTTGTGTATATATTGCTGCAACCCCTAAGGGGGTAAAATTAGGTATAAAAGTTTGTATTAAAAAAATATTCTTTTGTTTGGATTTCCTCAAAACTTAACAGAAATAAACATTACTGTATTTCCACAAATTCAACCCCTAAACAGGTCATTAAGGGGGTTTGGAGTTCATATGGAGAAACATTTACGTATATTCATAAAAACTAAGGATTGGACTACTAACGCGTGTGAAATGACTGTATATAAGCTTGGTTACCTGCGCCTGATAAGTTTCTTGTTGGTGACCATTTCACCTACATCATCCTCGTATGCCAGTCTTAGCTTCAAGTATGGTCTCACTATGTATATCATGTCGAACATGACATTCACAGCGTACAGAGCCAAGCTGTAGTCCCTCAAACAGAACTGGTAGGTAGTGCAGAAATAAACCACAACTGAACCAATTATAGCCCCAAGAAGCTCCCAGATCTTATACGGTTTTGAGTCGGGGTAGATGACGTGCTTAGGTCTCTCTACACTGGAAACAAAACATTAAGTACGTTCACAATTGACTTTGATGAAACATGCAAACTATAGTATAATATACAACAAGCCTATAATTATATCAGTAAGAATCAGTTTGAAAAATTTTATGTCATAACCGGGATTTCAACACGGATCTTCGGCTTAACGCGCCGATGCTCTACCATTCTTACTTGTATTAATATCCCAGACATGGATTTAATGTCTATTTCCTTTCCCTCCACTTAATTAATAGTATATAAATAATAACTTGGCTTCAAAGTACCTACAAATGTAGGACGCCATTGGATGCGTGTTCTCAACGGAGAAACCTCCCGTGGTCTGCCTTGTCTTCTGAATCAGTTGAGGAATTTGATGTCGTACTGGCATGTTGTCATGGTAGCTCAATGGTAGAGCATCGGCGCGTTAAGCCGAAAATCCGTGTTCAAATCCCGGTTATGACATAAAATTTTTCAAACTGATTCTTACTTGTATTAACATCCCAGACATGGATTTAATGTCTATTTCCTTTCCCTCCACTTAATCTATAATTATATGTTTATAAAACTCACTTTCATACCATTATAGGCAATAAAAAGATGTGATTAAAATTATTACAAAATCAGTGGATACACGTTAAAAAATTAAAACACAATGTTTCAACTCTGCCCTCGAGTCTTCCACGGTAAAATGTAGTGATTGTGAAGGAGTATATGTCGAGGAAACAGGGAGGGACTTTAAAACCAGAATACGTGAGCACGAAAGGGATGTAAATAGTGGAAAATGCTCTACTGGACTCAGTCAGCATATGACAGAAAACAAGCATGGTATTGGTGAAGTAAACATTGTAAGAATCGAGGATGATTACGTAAAAAGAAAGGTATAGGAGGCATGGTCCATAATCGGCAACCAGGGGGTGTGTAGGGGACGAATGGCTGGATGTAATGAGGAGACTGAGAAGAAAAATTCCAGTGGTAAAAATTCCACGGCCGCCTGCGGAATGCATAGAGGAGGAATTGTTTGGCATTCCAAAGGACTGGAAAAAAATATTTTAGAAACAATATTTTTATCGATGGTTACCATGATGAAAGGGGTACGCCGTGGCGTAGTGGTTGAGGCGCTGCGTTACAAACCGGAAGGTCGCGGGTTCGATCCCCGATGAGGTCGTTGGAGTTTTTCAATTGGCCTAATCCTTCTGGTGGCACTATGGCCATGGGGTCGACTCAGCCTCTAACAGAAATGAGTACCAGGAGCAATCCTGGGGGTAAAGGCGGCCGGTGCGTAGGGCTGACAACCTTACCACCTTCATGAGCCGATGTCAAAAAATCTGGGTGCCTCAACCTCCTGGAACCCTCTGGGCCTCCATGGCCTGTAATAGGGAACACTTTACTTTACTTACCATGATGAAAATCAATCTTCTTCATGACCAGTACTATTTGAGGTGTCACCTGAGGAAGACTCGAGGGCAGAGTTAGAACATTGTGTTTTTTTAATTTTTTTTACGGTGAATCCACTGATTTTGTAATAATTTTAATCACATCTTTTTATTATATTTGACTCAGTGGAAATTTGGGACCGATATGGATGTTCCATTATAGGCAAGTTGTAGGCCTATACGACTGTTCTTGTTCGACCATAATCAGTTTAAATGTTTAAGTTTTGAGCTTTTAGATTCATCAAACAAAGAAAACAGCTGACATCACCAATCAGCTGTTAGTAAGTTCTCAAAGTTCTTATCTTCTGCGATACATGGCGGCTGATGACATGTGGTTAAGTCAACAATTTTTTTTCGCTTGTTTTCTTTAAACCAATGGAGTTTTACAACATAAAATGAACTCAATTCAGTATATTATTAAAATTAACACGAACAGAAATAGATTTTACTCTAAATACAGGTTGTTTATTATCCAGTTTTATTTGCTGCTCTCAAGGTTTCAAGATCGATAATAATCATCTGTGTTTTGATGAAAATCTGTACTTTAACGGATGCCATTCTGATGCATATAAGTGCACATGAAGGGCAATGAAAATACATTATACTTTCAGCGATGGAGATGTAACATAGTACATTACTGCAGGGCCAGAATTGTGAGGCGAACGGGCCTGCTATTTTATTTGGTTTTATTATTTTTTGACTCCACAGTAAAAAAATAAAATTTAACAGCAGATATTGCCAACAGCAATCACTTTTAACATGGACAAGTTTGAAAACACAAGGGTGTTTGATTCTCTCGAGGCAGCCACTTCACACATCACTACACTGCAAATCTCGTGTAAGATATTCCTCATACTCACAGTATTTCAGATTCCTCCCTCCTCTCCTCTGCTAGTTGTGTATCGTCAGGAATGGATGGGATGTAGTCCTGCACAAAGCAACACCAGATAGGCTTAACATCTCAATATTGCGAGAGAAATTCAGAATGAAGCTTTACAGGTTAATTGTTAAAACAGGCACCGTCTGGATGGCAACCAAAGTCTCTTGTTTTACAACTGGCTGCGGTCTAGAGGTAGCGTGCCCACCTCTAGATCGCGGGATCAAACCCAGTCACGAGTCGATGAATTTTTCAGGACGTAAGAATCCTGGGCACGGAGTCCTCCAGGAGGGACTTTAAGCTGAGAGGCCCGTGTTGTAGATTTACGGCATGTAAAAGAACTCCAAGCCTAAATTAGATCCTTTGGACAAAATTTATTGGCCCTTTCAAGTCCTAGTAATACCTTAGTTTCCGGAGGGGGGTTGAGAGGCGATGGGCTTACCATCTGTCCCTCTGCCCTCTCTCGGAAAATAAGCGTAACAAAATTAGTATAGGTAATGAAACCTTCACTCCAACATAAGGGATATAGGACATCAGATAGTACTATGTTAATATATTACTAAGACTAAGAAGATTGAGGAATTTGTTGTATAGTCATCATGTTTGTTAATATATTTTAAGGTGTCTATTTATTCCAAAATGTAAACACAGACAAAAAAAGTGAACATAAAAGTTTGTTGTTTAAGAAAATTATTCATATCAAAATACCAAAAATAAGTGTAAATATATTAAACAATGGCCAGTTACCCATCCTTTGTACAGGTAGAAAAGAATTTTGCACGGTTCTTAGCGTGGAGGTGATCACAAATCTTTTCTAATTTTTATTGTTTTTGTACCCTTTTAACATTTTTTTTTTTTTAGTTTTGGAATTCTGTGTAAACAATTATAATGTAAAGAATAGACTTGTGTACTATTTTAATTGGAAAGGCCTGTGACATACACGAAGAGACACACCTGGCTGCCTGAGAATGATATTGACAGAATCTAATTGTAATCTTTCTACCCGAGTTTGATCCAACTAATTTTGTCGCAATAAACAGGCTTTCCTACATCTCTATATATATAAGAGGCTTTGTCCTGACTGACTGACTGACTGACTGACAGGAATCAACGTAGAGCCTAAACTATAACAGGTAGAAACTTGGAATTTTGACAGTACCTTCGTTTCATAATGTAGGTGCTCGCTAAGAAAGGATTTTGCAAATTTTTTATTTTAAATGGCAAAAATAAAATGTTTTTCAAAATACTTAATCCATTTCTACACAGAATTATCCAATGCAAATAACATTTGACATTAAAACATATTGTTGCCGGCGGGTCTCAGATGGGCTTGGAAAAAAAATGAAAGAATAAATTTGACAAATAAGAGAAACAAATGAGAGAACTATCAATATCCACGAAAATAATGCAGTCACATAACTTTCTTTACCCTGGACATAGAGAAAACAATACGAGGTAAGGTATTATGTTTTGGGAAGAGATGTATGAAAGTGATATTGTATTTCTGTTTAATTTCATTCCGAAAACGGTTTTATGGTAACATGAGAGTGAGAAACAAAAT
The DNA here is from genome assembly GCA_964059195.1 of Ectobius pallidus. Taxonomy (NCBI): domain Eukaryota; kingdom Metazoa; phylum Arthropoda; class Insecta; order Blattodea; family Ectobiidae; genus Ectobius; species Ectobius pallidus. Next base: position 1,620,493 of record CAXKWD010000003.1, on the reverse strand, counting down.
TTTCAGCCACGATAATACAATTTTATGTTACCGGAATTTCTGTTTCTTCTTATTAGAACCCCTCCCGGGCTTGCTGTGTACTGTTCAAGCGATGGGATGCAAAATTCTACATATAGCCATAAAAGCTATATCAAACATTTTCTTAGGGAATAGTTTGAGTGTGATAAGTCGTTCTTCCTACTTCAAATTATAAATACCTATATAAGGCCCTAGTAGTAGTAGTAGTAAGTATTCTGCCTTCCGGCAGGTTTTCAAACTTGGTACGCGAATTTTGTTTTCCAAAACTGTCTATCCTCTGCTTCCTCCTTCAGCATCCAATATTTCCGCTTTTCCCTTAAATCGTCCAACAGCTGAATTCTTCTTCTTCCAAGACTAGTTGTACCCTCCAATCTTCCTTCTACGACATCATGTAATAAGCAGTTCCTTCTGAGAATGTGCCCAACCCACTTTGCTTTCCTCTGACGAATTGTGTGTATGATTGACTTCTTCTCACCCACTCTACTCAAAACCTCTTCGTTTGTCACCATGTCCATCCACTTTATATTTTCTATCTGTCTCCAGCACCACATTTCAAAACTTTCTAAATATTTCTTCTCTAATTTCCTCAAAATCCATGTCTCTGATCCATACAAAGCAATACTCCAAATATAACACTTCACCAGGTTTTTACGTAGCTCTAGGTTCAGACTACTAGTTAGCAGAGTTCTCTTCTTCATAAATGCTTTCTTGGCCATGGCAATTCTTGATCTTATCTCCTTGGTGCAATAGGCATCTTTCGTCAGTACACTTCCTAAGTATTTGAACTGGTTCACGTTCTCTAATTCTTGATTTCCCATGATAATTTGAAGCGGCTCTTCTCTCTTCGATATCCTCATCACCTTTGATTTACCTATGTTGATTTCCATTCCATACTTTCTTCCTGTTTCCACCAGTCTGTCAATCATTCCTTGCAATATTTCTTGTTTCTTTGCCAGAATCACCAGGTCGTCCGCATATTTGATGGTGTTAATAGCGTATCCTCCTATCACAAAATCCCTAACTCCTTCTAAGGCTTCTTTTGCTAGCCAGTATCCATAAAGGTTGAACAAGATGGGTGACATACAACATCCTTGACGCACACCTCTTCCTATTTCTACACTGTTGGTCACTCCATGTTCTAGACGCACTTTCACTTTTTGTCCCAGGTACAAATTGCGGATTAGTCTCCTGTCCTTCCAGTCAATGCCTATTTTTTTGAGTATGTCCATTAACTTTTCCCAGTTCACTCGGTCAAAAGCTTTTTGCCAATCAATAAAGCAGACACACACTTCTTCGTTGACCGCTAAAACTCTCTCTGATATAATCCTTAGCATTCCAATTGCATCTCTAGTTCCTTTTCCTTTCCGGAAACCAAATTGGTCTTCTCCTTTTACGTCTTCTATTCTTCTTTCCAGTCTTCTAGTTAGTATCCGTGCCACAATTTTTCCTACGTGAGATAGCAAGCTGATAGTTCTGTGATCACTACACATCTTGGCACATTTCTTCTTCTTTAGTGCACTAGAATTTAAAAATCTAAAGTCCTTCATAAGTTAATTTCCAATTACAAAAAAAAAAAAAAAACCCGGGTGACGCCGGGTCTTTTAAGCTGGTATTACTATATACAGATAATTACACTTCCTCTTGGGCATTTTGCTTTGTTTATGTGTAGTCAACTCGCATCATTTTCAAAGAGCAATCAACTTGATAATAATAATGTACTCCTCTTAATGATAGTTTCTTGTATTGTAATTAATTCCATACAATGCACGAATTTACAATAATCGTGCCCACATAAGCCTATCTTCTCCTACGGAATGCTACATTAATTATTTAGGATCTTGAGTTTCTGTACCAGTAGCCCTTAAAATATTGCTATACATTTGTTCAATGGCTGAATTTAAATTATTTAAATTATTATTATATTAGAAGAAATAGCGAAGACGAGTGATCAACTATAGTCCTATAACCTTCCCGGCTATAAAAACCATGTTTATGCATAATTTCAGCGCTATCAGTTTGGCGCTTTTGGTCACGGTTCAGACAGAGATGAAACATTGGAATTTTGTTAAGAGCCTGAATGGTATTTTATGAGATTGTATACACGGGAAACGTCTGTCTGTGTGTCTGAAGCCTTGTAACTCGAATATGCATTAATATGAAACTTAGTGTATGCATTTATAACGTTTATTGGAAGAAGCCTATTGATTTTGGCCCAAATCAGTTGACCAGTATCAGAGTAATGAGTAATTAACTGTCACATGCTTTTTAAATGGCAAATCATCACTATACTACAACAAAGCCGCGTTGCTAGCCATAACCATGGCCTCCCAGTTCAGTTAAGATGTTGTACACACTTCATTTGTAGCAGACTGAATGCATGAGTCAGCCATTACATTCAGTCCTGGATTTGTCAATAGGCCTAGGGGCGGCAGATTTAAGAGGGAGCTCACTTACTTTTACTTTATGACTAATTAATTTGTTTATTTCATTTTTCAATACCTACATAACCTGTGTTTAAATACTTAAAATTGTTTATTGCCTAACAAAGGCCTTCAAATGGGTGATTTTGATAAGTGGGTACTTCTAGGAAGGAGGAAGGGGTGGCTCAAATAAAGTGGCCTATACTTATGAAAAGTATAAATCCAACACTGATTACATTATGCTGGATGAAAGTAGTCTTTTATACAGAAATAGAGAAAATGCCTAATAAGTGTTGTGTTCCTTGCTGTACTATAGTAATAGGCCTAATAATGCTAACGTAGAATGTGTCCAACTGTTTAAATTTCTGAAAAATGAATCCAGACGGCTTAAATGGACATCTGCAATTCACAGAGAAAATTTTATACCTTGAGATAATTCACGGTAAGTAAGCACAAGTTAATATTAAATATTTGAGGTTTTAAACCTAACGTAGTTGTTGGTTCATGTAGATGGCCTATGTATACATACCACTTGTCTCCTGGTGATGATGGAGAACCGCTTCCTAATGGCAGGGTAATGCTTGATGATGTCATAGAAGACAGACGTCTTTATCCACAACACCTCCACATGGGTTCTTGCCATTATCGTCACAGACTGCCTCGTCCTCTTCACATGCTTCAGGTTTCCAAACAATCTGAAACACGAAGCCAGCTTATAGGAAAAACCCACCCACCGATAACCAGAGTTTGCTGGAGTGAAAATAGACTTACAAGGAAACTGATAGGTCTTCATTACAAGTGGGTGAATATGAGGTATCAAGAAACGGCAGGAACATAAGCAACAATGGGGAGTCTGGTGGAGGGAGGAGCTACCTTGTTATTCGCAAGCACTAGCGCTTCAATCGACCTGTCATGAACATTGTTCAGAACTCAAACTCACAGATTACATATTGTGCTCACGAGATTCACTAATTAGTACTGGAATACACATATGTGTACCAGAGGAGAGTAACATTTCCTCCCCTAGTGATACACACAGGCCTTGCTTTGCAACTCTGCGACAGCCAATGCGATGGTGCACGGCAAGTGGAAGAAGACTCACAACTCCCTCCCACTTATAGCTGTGAGAGGTTAATTTCATTTCTACATTTATCAATAAATCACCACTAAGCGAGGTGGCTGAGATGGTAACGTCTTGGAATCGCATTCGGGTGGTCCGTGGTTCAAATCCCATGGCCGACCAATGTGACATGGGTTTTTTCATGGTTTCCCCAGTTGTAAAGGCAAATGCTGAATTGGATGTTTACATACCATGAATCATCCTCACCATTTCATCCTGTATCATATCCTTTTAAATTAATATCGGTTGAAATTTACTCCATAAAAATACACCAACAACAGAAAATAACTGAATTGAAATACTTTCCATAACGCACTTTATTTACCTTGGTAAACTTCTGGACAGCCGTTGGCAAACTCTGCTGATAATGCAAGAACATCATCTGCGAAACAGCCATCCAGAAGTTTACCAAGGTAAATAAAGGTGTTACAGAAAGTATTTCAATTCAACTATTTTAATACACAAAGCTAAAGTTGGACACAAGAATGAGAAAATAATTGACTACTGTACAGACATAGATCCCGAACTCCTGATATGGCCTAGTAGCTAAAAGGAGTATAAACACAGCTGAATTCAAATATATATATGTATCACCAGAACAAATTCCCTTATTTGTTCGATCTGCTTTATTATTAGCAGGTGCAATCACAACACTGAAACCTAAATACATATTTCTTTGATCCAGACTACCTGAGGAATACAGATACACTGCATCCATAACAGCAGCAAGCAACACTAGGTATTATCGGGTCTATTTTCTTCTTCTTTTCTTTGGGAAAAATTGCCAAATTTGACATTATCATGTTCTTCAAAGTCTGTAGAATCCATATATATATAAGCACCTTCTCCTTGTAGGAATATTCTAAATGTAAGTACATCCGCTAACAAGTTCACACAAAATGGTGCATATTCGTGAGAATTGTCTGCTCAGCTGTAGAAGGGGAGGGAGTCATTGCATTACGTGATCAACAAACAGGGCTGTAAACTTGATGGCACGACCTAGCTCTACACGTCATTAACACTAATATCACCATCCCTAACCCAGAATCTGCGAATGTACTTTGCACGGGGAAAATGGGGCATATACCTCATGGCAAGCTATGCAAGCTATAGTAAAGAACAAGGTAAATGTGCATACGTACGCTCCAGGGTAAAGGACAGTCATCCTGCCACCATGCGGGCCTCGCACGTCCACACTGCCACTATGCAGGATGTACATCTGATCCATGATGTTGTTTACTTCACAGATATTCAGGTTCTCCAAGAAGAACTCCCCACGAGCATGCATGAGAACCGACAAGAAGAAAGTTCGGCTACTTCCCGAAAACACAGATTTCTGTTATCAAACATAATTACATCACACACTTTAATTGAATTTGTCATATAATTTGACCCTTTCACTGCTACAGCACATGTCACTGCTGTGAGAGTGATTCAAAGTGAGTCATCTGTTTCTACAACCTGACATCATTAAGCCGATGTCCCACGAACCGATTTGTTGGTTGAAAAATTTGTATCAAATGGCATTTCTATACAATTATTTCTGGCTGTGCACACAAGAGTGCAGTTTGGTTTAACATACAGCGTCAGAATCAGCTGTACGGAGGAAGAAGACATGTTTCTACGTCATGGGGAGAGAATGACGCTCATTGGTTCATTTCATATTTTTGGATGGAAAAATAGAAACGTTTCTATTCCGTTGCATGCAAAAGAATTGTATTGAAAATATAGGATGAAATTGTGTGCAATAGTAGTCGGTCATGTCACACGATCCGGTCTGAGGGACCAAAAATTGGGTCGTGGGACATCAGCTTTAATTAGCTGGTCTCTGCTTTGGCCTGCCATCTGTAGCTAAAAGTTTCAGACAGTGTATGTAGCAGTGAACACACTCTCATCCTCAGTACAAGCGAACTCCCAATCACATGTCATAACTAGACCTGGGATTTTAAGGCAAATGCCTATTTTGTTCCTTATGAAATAACAAGAAATTTCTAAATATGTTAACATTTCATGATAAATCAATTATATTTATGGAGTTTTATAGTGCCCTAAAATGCCTATTTGGACCTTTAGAGCTTATTTTTACTATTTTAGTGCCTAAAATGCCTATTTTGTACATTTAAAATAAAATTCAACTTCTGCAATTTTTACAATCTTAATGGCAAATCTCCGCGGTATCACCCTTGCCTGCATCACCTCGGACGAGTCGTGGTCATCACCCGGGCTTCGTCCCGGGTCTAGACCTGCCTTCGGGCAGAACACTCATCATCATCATCATCATAATGGACACCCCTCAATGAAGGGCTGAACAGCAGAGGTGGGGTTTTCACAGAAACTTGATTTTCCCAAACAATTGTCGCCAAAGGAATGCTGACTGACGGGGGAGGATTCGCTCAAAACAACAAGTAGCAGGTATATAGTAAGAGAGGACATACTGTGTCAATTTTTCATATAATCCAAAACTGTATTTTTAATTCTGTCTTAATTTTGCAATTATTTCTGTTATTATTATTTTATTTCTTCCTGCAACACCTGCAGGTTGCCATTGACAAAGAGTACCAACAACAAATATAAATTAAAACAGTAAAAGAAAACAGATTAAATTAATAATGAAGCTTTAACAATTAGTATATATAACTATTAAAAATTGGAAGTCATGGTCCACAGGTATGATTGCGAAATATGGCAATAGACCCTTTCAATGCCACCACGTTTTTTACAGTAAAAAAAGATCATGTTACAGTTGAAGAGCGATTGAGCCTCTTCTTTTATATTGTGTTGCTGCCTATGAAGATATTTTACATAAAAAATGGGCTCAGAAAAAATTACAACAAATACAAAGAGGATTTCTTCTACGAATGATAAGAGGTTATCGTACAATTTCTACTGATGCTGCACAAATTATAGCTGCCATAGAGCCCTTATATTTGAATGGTCTCTTCTTGGCTAGTATAAATAATATTAAGAGAGGTCGAAAGATCCCCGATATTGTCTCCCATTTACAACTACAAACACCGGTGCATTGGAGTTTACTCGGCCATCCAGCACATTATAACACCAGTTTCATGCAATTGTGTTCTGAACTTATAGACCAACATTCTTACTACATTTATACAGATGGGTCACGTTACATTGATTGTGAAACTCAAGAAGTTATGGTGGGATGTGCTTTTGTGGTTTATGATAATAGTGTTTCTGAAATTTATTCTGCTTTGTATAAACTATCGTCACACTGTTCTGTGTTTCAAGCGGAATTGTTCGCCATAAAAGAAGCTGTTAAATGGTGTACTGATGGTAGCAATAGTGCTTGCATAAACAATGACTCACAATCGGCTTTACAAGCCATAGATGATAAATATAATAAGGATGCACTAGTCACAGACATTAGACATGCACTAAATACAAGCACAATTCATATTTGTTTAACCTGGGTCAGAGGTCACATGGGAAATTTAGGAAATGAGAAAGCAGATGAATTAGCTAAGCTAGGTGCTTCTTCAAATGTTAAAACTTCTTATAGTTTATGCCCTATATCCTTCATTAAGAAAACATTAAGAGAACATATGCACAGCCAATGGGATCGGATTTGGCAAGAAACGAATAACGGCAGCACAACGAAAGATTTGTTTTTCCCAAGAGTGCAAGATAGAATAGCTTGTACACTTTTGATTCCGGATTATATTATTACTCAATTCTTAACAGGGCATGGGAAATTTAGTGAATACTTACATAGATTTAAAATTTCTACCTCTGCAAATTGTAAATGTAAAGAGGAAAGCCAATCTGTTCGGCACCTCTTATTTCATTGTCCATTATTTACGCATGAACGTTATCAGTTAATATTATATTTAAATTTTCTAAATTTTGACTTTACTACACCAATCTACCGTCTCTTCTTAAATAAGCAAAGTTATAAAGTTGTTTTAAGTTTCATGAATAGTGTTTTTGCAAAATTGTAATATATATATATATATATATATATATATATATATATGTAGTTTACTGTATACTCTGTATATACATTTAATCTATAACCCTAATATGCCATCTGTAAAATAGGGTTCTGTATTTTTGGAAATTCAATAATAATAATACAGTTGAAGAGCACATTATAGTATTTTAAAGTCTATTTACACCTTTTTAAAGCTTATTTTAAGTGCATCTTTTCTAAGATAGGGATATTAAGATAGTTGAAATATTTTCTGTTTTAAAAGCCTATTTACTTGTTTTAAAAGTCTATTTTAGGTGCCTAAAACTAATCTTTTTTAGAGCCTAAAATCCCAGGTCTAGACTCATAACTGAATGCACTTGCAAAGGGTTAAAAAGAGAGGAAGGACTCACTGTTTCTAAACATGACCCGTACAAACTGAAGAGCATATCATTCTTGAGCGAGTCTTGACAGGGGCTCAGTATCTCATGGGAGTCCACGCCACGAGTGCTCTTCCACACAACTTCAAAGTAGTTCACAAGCTCCCTGCAAATATTTCATGAAAAATAAACATTTCTAACAGAAACAGTAAATTTAGGAGAAAAATCTCTCTTAGTTTTTTCTAATATATATTTTTTTTCTGAAAGAATAAAGTTCCTGTTAGGGATGGGTCGATACCAGATTTTCTCGATACTCGATACCGATACATGATTTTTTCCCTCGATACTAGATAATGTCAAAATTTCCAGTTTCAATAATTAGGTGCATAAAAAAATAAAAGTTGAGAGAACTGTGTAATACCAACTAAATTAATTAAGTGTGCATATTTAATGAGACAAAATTTAGTATCATCAGTAGCCTATAATTATTTTTAAACTCTACATTAAAACTAAAATTAGTTTTTGAAACAGTCCACTTACAAGTTTTTGTTTCTCACTTAATTGCAGAATTATCAAAGTATCCAAAAAGTAGCGAGCGAGTCTTTTGAAGTATCGCTCGATGCCGATACTATGCAAGTATCGAGAGTATTGAGGTATCGAAAGTATTGAGGACCCATCCCTAGTTTCTGTACATATTCTTAAAAATTCGTGCTTATTAATTATTATTGGTCATTTCATCGATTTTTATAAATTTTGTGGTAACTTCAGGGTAACTTTTGCATTTAATAAGCTAGTTATGTTTATAATTAAAAGTGTTTATGTTTATTTGTAGTCTACTCTGCAATGAATGAACAAATATATGAATATATAAATAAGTTTGTAACTTTCTATTGCTTTTATTGACTTTTTAAAAATAGTTGAAAAGAGGAAAGAGACTTACTCTCTTAATTCCTTTGAAATGCTTCTCCTTTTCATGAAAGTGATAAACGTTTTCATATCTTCTTGAAAAAAAGTCAGTTCAGGATTCTTTGGGGGTCTTGAAGATGCTACGAGACCATAGATTACCGTCATGAGCAGTAGACCTGCGAATGCATCATAACAACCTCGTCAGCTAACATTCTCCAATCTAATGCATCACTTATGTGAGAAATGCATTGTTGTACTTCTTGCATTTAATGAGGAAAATACATGATAATGCGCAAGTGTACAAATAATCTACATATATAAAAATGAATGTATGTGTGTGTGTGTGTGTCCTTTATGCATTACTACACCATTCATCCGATCGCCATGAAACTTTGGGAAGTTGTTGAGTGCATTCCCGGGAAGGTTTCTGGCATATTACATTTTTAATTTTTCCTTTCGTTCGTGAGTTATGAGTGAAAAACGGGCAAAAAACGTGTATTTTATGCGTTTTCGAAGCATCGTTTTCAGTAATACCATTCAATGTCAAATCAATTACAGTAGGCTTTGACTATTTTTGTCATTCCTTGGACATAAAACTATCGCGATCGCTTGAATGTTGTAGCTCACGCTGGTCTATTCATTTGTTTATAATGTCAAGGCACGCAGACATATGAAATTTTCAACCTACACCGAAGAGGATTATTATTATTATTATTATAAAAGGGATAATCAATATAGGCCTCAATATGGTCAAACGTTGTTAGATTTGGACGAAACTCACTATACAGGGGTTTTCTGGGCCAAGGACCTCGAATCTGGGGTCGCTTTTACCAGTCGACGCTATCTAATCGTGGTATGTAATTCACGTGATTTAGGTGTTAATAAATATAATGATTTAACTTTTATGCTCTTAATTTTTAATTTTTGAAATAATTATCGCGGGCAATCGCTTGATTTTGTAAGTCCATCCTTGACGATTCATTTGTTTAGAATATCAAGGCCCGCAGACGTATGAAATTTTCAACCTACACGGAAGAGGGATATTCAATATAGGCCTAAATATGGTCAAACATTGTTCGACTAGGACGAAACTCACTATGCAGGGGTTTTCTGAGCCAGGGAACTCTAATCTGAGGTCGCTTTTACCAGGCAACACTATCTAATCGTGGTATGTAGTCCACGTGATTTAGGTGTTAATAAATATAATGATTTAACTTTTATGCTCTTAATTTTTAATTTTGGAAATATTTATCGCGTGCGAAGCCGCGGGCACACGCTAGTATTAAATACAAGCAGCTGTTTTAGATGGTAGTCGTGTCCTGTTGTAATGGATTACTTGAGCTCATAGACACCGTATTTCCACGGAATGTATACTTAGCTGCCTCATGAATAAATTATCATAAATCAATATTAAGGGAAAAAAGAAGTAAATACACAGATAAGATTGAAACGGTAAACTTCAACTACAAATATGATTATATTTAATGTCTGTAATAATAAATACAGGGTAGCAAAGTATAATGCAGACTCAGACATTTTGACAGTTTACTGAGAGTTTTAACAAATTGAAACGGGTCCTTTCTTAGAGAGAAAAAAAAAATAAACATTAATCCATACAATTTCTTTTAACGAGCATTCTTAAAGGAGAAAGTCTTTCAAAGGGGGGCGAGACAATTTAATGCAGAACAGAGTTCACATTGTAGTGATAAACACAGTGGTCATTTGATATCCTTGTAACAAAAGTTAAGAGGTGCCCGTCCAATAGGCTATTGCAGACTGCAGCCTGACAACAGAACGCTCCCTTCTTTCTCACGCTGACGTTGCATTAAGACAGGCAACAGAACAACGATCATTAATGTTGGGAAATATGTACTCTTTACATGCCTTGTATTTTCTGGCAATACTAGCTAAGAAAGATTTTAGAAACTTGTCTGGAAATGTGGAGCAACTGAAGAATGGGCAAGAAATTCTCACTGTGTGGCCACAGCGTCCTATGTAATAATTATATATATATATATATATACACGAGGGTTGATCAGAAAAAAAGGTTACAAGCCGCAGCATTTGAAAACTACATATTTTGGAGAACTTTTGTTTCCCCACAGTGGAGACAGATGGCGCTACTTGTCATACAGCTGGTGTGCGGGTAGGTAGTGAAAGTTCCCAGACGGTTCAGGACGATTGAAATGGAAAGACTCTTAGAAAATTGGTCTCGTTATTGTGCCACTTTGACAAGGTTATGCGAAGCCATCCGACGCAAACGGCCAAGCATGTTGAGTGTAGGTGTCGTCCTCCTGCATGACAATGCCAGGCCCCATATTGCTCAAGCAACGCAGGAATTGTTGACGGTTCGGGTGGGAAATCTGGAGTCACCCCCCCATACAGCCCAGATTTGGCACCCAGTGACTATTTCCTGTTTCCGAAGTTTAAGGAGCACTTATCCGGCAGTCGGTTCTCTTCAGTCAGGGCTGTGGAAACATCCGCCGAGACCTGGCTCAATGGACAGGGACCTGATTTCTACCAAGACGGGTTAAACAAGTTGCTTGTGCATTCTGATAAATTCCTAAATAGACTTGGTGATTATGTCGAAAAGTGATAGACATGTACATCTCTTAATTCCCTTTTGTATTTTCTGTCTATTGTTAATAAATATTTCTTTATTCGCCTTGTAACCTTTTTTTCTGATCAACCCTCGTATATGGTGGGGGTCCTACAGCCTTTCCTGCATCCCGGATTTTGATCTCCATGCCTCTTTGTCTCTCCATTCATCTTCTCCTATAGCTCTGTCGATCATAGCAGTTCTAATTCCTTCTCTCCATTGTGTTGTCTGTCTTCCTCTTCTCTTCCTGTTCTCTGGGTTATAATTCAGAGCTCTTTTTGGCCATCTTCCTTCTGCCATTCTTTTTACATGGCCATACCATAATAACTGTCTCGTTTCTAACCTCTCTGCACTTGTAAAAATCCTTCCTGTTCGCCTTCTAATTTCTGCGTTTGGTACATGTTGCAGCTTTGAGATCCTGCATGATCTCTTTAGGAATTCCATTTCCACTGTATCAGTTGCCCTTCTATTTTTCCTCGATAACTTGCAACATTCAGATCCATAGGATAGTATCAGTTCCACCACTGCCCTGTATATTCTCATCTTTGTCTCAATTTTCATTCTATTTGACCATAATACGCTGTTTAAAAGATAAATAGCTCTCTTTCTCAGTTGTACACTATTTTGAATAATTATACTTGAAATAATAAACCAACCAAAGGAGGAGGCATCTCACAATAAGATCGTATCACGAACCTATAGCGATGCATGTCCCAATGTGAATTGAGAAATCCTTTGTGTTTGACAGGAACTGGTTCACAGTGAGCTGTTCATCCCAACTTTGTTCAAATTCAAATTTATTCCCTGTTGATTCTATACAGAATTTTAGCTTCGTCAGACATAAATGTATGTTGTAGATAACATTACAATAATTGCATATTCATGTAGCAAAGAAGTTAGGACTCTTACCTGAGACCGACAAAAAGAAGACAAGAATAGCGTCATGTTGGTGCTGTTCTTCTACGCCTGGCAAACCGGTTCTGGTGAGGCAGGCTGTGGCAAAGTATACCGCCAGGAGATACACCTCATGTGGCTTCAGTTTTCCGGTCTTACTTACAGCATAGTCTGAAACAGGCACACAAATGTGAGATGTTTACCTACTACACGTGCACCACTTCTTGGGCGCTGGATTTACGGGGAAGTGAGGGTCAGGGGGAACAAAACATAGCTAGTCCGCCAGTCTTTCTGCAGTGTTGTCAACCAAAGAAATAACGTTTCAGCAGAATTGCGCGTATGGTATTTTATGTAGTGACTTTAATATACAACGATTTTAATGCAGTCCAATAATATAACGTGGTGACAGTATTGCGTAACAATTAATTACACGTCATAAGCATTTGGTTAAGAGTAAATCACGAGACCACTTGTCATTTTGTGCAAACTGAGCCACTTTCAAGCATAAAGTGAGTATGTATTTTCGTATCATGAAAAGTGAAAAGGATAATATATACCGTTGCATACGTCTGTCAATGCACAAAGCTTAAGGTCTGCATTCCATTGCTATAGGGTGATACAAAAATAGGTTAACAGTGATTTCTGAAGCCGATACAGACATTGAACTCGGCCAGGCTGATCTGCTTGTATCTGGCACTTAAAGGAAAGATTGCTGTTCTACCGCTTGGCGCTGAAAGGGTTAATGCACATACTAAAAGCAATCCGGGGCAGGTGGGTGAGGTAAGACTATCTGGGCCGGCCAATTCGACTGGGGTTTTCATGGTTTCCTCATTTCAAAAGACGAAGACGAACTTATAGAACTTAAGCATTCATGAACCACAGATTATTGTCTCTCTTGGACATTACATGAGAATATTATAGGAGATAAATTCCTCCGACACCGGGATTTGAAGCCAGGACCTTTGGCTATCCGTGCCAATGCTCTACCAACTGAGCTAAGCCGGACTGCATATGACATAAGTTGTAGTAGTAGTAGTAGTAGTAAATGATTTATTTTGCCTGGCAGAGTTAAGGCCATAAGGCCTTCTCTTCCACTCAACCAGGTTTCAGAAAATATATACAATGTAGGTTTACATAAAAAGCAAATTAGTGAATAAGAGACTTATGACTAATACTAAGACTAAGGTTAAGGCTAATCATAATAATAAATTAAATAAGTAAAAAGCATAGGTTTCATAAAAAGCACAGGCTTCATAGAGAGCGTAAGTGTCATAAAAGAAAATAGTAATAATGTTACAAGTAAAGCAAGGAATATGTAAAATTATGTTATAATGGAAATTTAAGTCTAGCTGTAGATAACGTTATAAGGAGACTAAGTAATGTTATATACAGTGAAAGATGGAGTGACTACAAAGAGCTAGTTCTGTTCAGTGGGCAATAATTGCTTAATAAGCGCAGATTTGAAAGAGTGTACACTCCGACTACCCCTAATATCTTGTGACAAGGAATTCCAAGAACGGGCTGTGGCTATGGTGAATGAATGAGAGTATGAGGTTGTATGATGACTAGGAATTGATAACAGAGAGTTGTGCTGCGAGCGTGTACCATGATTATGGTAGGAGGATAGAAATGTAAATCGGGGAGCCAAGTAAAGAGGTATGGAAAACTTAAGAATTTGGTATAATAAGCACAGAGAGTGGACCAAACGTCTATTATGCAAACGAAGCCAAGACAGTTGCTTGAAATATTTTGAGACATGATCGTGGAAACGAATGTTAAAGATAAAACGAACACAAGTATTATGAACACGCTGAAGTTTCTGTGACAATTCAACACTCAGATCTCCATACAAGATGTCGCAGTAGTCGAAATAAGGCATCACTAGGGTCTGTATGAGGGTTTGCTTTATTCTAGTAGGAAGGAAGTTTTTCAGTCGTTTTAGAGCATGCATGATAGAGAAAGCCTTTTTACATATATGCTTGATTTGGGAATTCCAATTCATGTTTGAGTCGAGATAGATACCTAGATTTTTTACTGTTTCTGTGTAAGGGATAATCGTGTTGTTCAGTGTCACTGGTAGCAATGTAGCCTTGTTGATGGATGACACGAGTCTTTGCTGTCCTAATACAATAACTTGGGTTTTGCTTGGGTTAAGTTGTAAGCCAAATTTGTTTGCCCAGTTACCGATTGATTGTAGATCTTCGTTAAGGAATGTTACAGAGTCATTAATTGCATCGGGAGGTGAGTGAATATAGATCTGAAGGTCATCTGCGTACAGGTGGTGTTGGGAGTGTCTTATGTGACTAGATATATCATTTATGAATACGGAGAATAAGAGAGGCCCTAATACAGACCCCTGGGGAACGCCTGCCTTCACACATCGCCACGATGAAGAGCGCTTGTTATCAGTAACACATTGCTGACGGCCGCGAAGGTAGGATTCCATCCACGTGATTGCAGTGTCAGACAGATACAAAGATTTCAACTTTGCAATAAGAATGTCAGTATCGACTGTGTCAAATGCACGGGAAAAGTCAAGAAGGGATAATACAGTCAACTCACGTCTGTCCATGGCCTCACGAGTATCTTCAACGATTTTAAGGAGTGCAGTAGAGGTACTGTGATAAGTCCTAAAGCCAGACTGGAGTGGATCGAGCAAGTTGTAAGTATGTAAATAGTCAGTAAGTTGTTTGTGAACAATACGTTCTAGTGCTTTAGATAAAGTAGGTAAAATACTAATAGGTCTGTAGTCTGTAGGAGTGCTTGGCCGATTTACTTTAGCAATCGATTTACTTTGTCTGTCTGTGAGGTAGACAATTAGGGCAATCAGTCATAAGAGAGAGGTTCCATCTGGTGCTGTGAGTTGAACTCCAGCTTAGCTCAGTTGGCAGAGCATTGCTGCGAATAGCCAAAGGTCCTGGGTTCAAGTCCCAGTGTCGGAGGAATTTTTCTCCTATAATATTATAGAACTTGTCTACTTTCCATAGCTCATCGCTGCTATGAAAACTAAGCACAAGATATGACCTGTATGCAGTTAAAGCATGAAAACAACCTAAGGAACAACAACAACAATTATAGTAATGATCAGGGTCCGGATTCTGATGACCTATAAAATGACCATAAATTTTAAAGAAAATTACTTAATAATTATAAAGAATGACCTAAAAACTTATATTTATTTATAAAAAATTATTATTGTACACTCAAAGTTATAGTTTAATTTGTACGTAATTGCAAAAACTGTAAATGGGGAAAGGTTGTTTTAGATCTAAAAACTTTGTTCTTTGTTCTTGATTGGAGCATTTGAGAAGAAAAGCAAGAACATTGTAGATCCTACAAAAAATGTTGCATTATAGTAACCTAGTAATTTATTTAAACTTCAAAGACACTGGGGACGATGCTAGGTAGACAACACCCAATGTAAATGCATGAAAGATGACTAAATAAGGAAGCAAATGTCATGAAAATGACAAAATATTGATGTAAAATTGAAATAAATGCCCTAAAAATATAAAATTGCATAAAATGACAAAAAATGACCTAATAAAAATGCATTTCTATAATTTAGAGGCTATGATTTATTTACAAGTTGGCAATGTCTATGCAGCATCAATAAAAAGATGACATGTCATCAGAATCCGGGCCCTGGTAATGATATTAATAATGAAGAAAATAGCTGGCTTAAAAATCACATTTGCATTCTCTTTTATGATTTAGGAAAAGTAAATCTATTGAATAGTCTGATGGTTACCTGAGTATGGGAAGAAGCTGATGTTAAGGCACCAGACTCCTGCGTCAAAGTGTTCACTGGCTGCTATGTCTGGATGCATGTAGCAGTCGTACTTGACGAACACTGCGCCGGCCACATTCATCACAATGAACAAGAGTGGGACGTACTTGAACATGCTGCAATGTTATCATCAATACATAAGCCATGAAAAATGAAAGGGCAGGGTATGGTGTGTATGTAAAATGGAGATGTAGGATTGTGAAGGAAGCAGACATGACTGTATCGTGCCACTCTAATGTATTGCGGTAGTTGGAAGCATACCCACTCCCTGATCCCTTACAGTTCGGTACGGATGGACATTATTCCCTAAAGCTCCTTGTGGTATTCTCTGGCATTTCTCCATCAAATAGTGACTATTTGACATTTATAATCACATAAGAATTGCTTAAAAATATATGCACTGGCAGTGAACCAGTTCAAATACTTAGGAAGTGTACTGACGAAAGATGCCTATTGCACCAAGGAGATAAGATCAAGAATTGCCATGGCCAAGAAAGCATTTATGAAGAAGAGAACTCTGCTAACTAGTAGTCTGAACCTAGAGCTACGTAAAAACCTGGTGAAGTGTTATATTTGGAGTATTGCTTTGTATGGATCAGAGACATGGATTTTGAGGAAATTAGAGAAGAAATATTTAGAAAGTT
The DNA here is from genome assembly GCA_964059195.1 of Ectobius pallidus. Lineage (NCBI taxonomy): Eukaryota > Metazoa > Arthropoda > Insecta > Blattodea > Ectobiidae > Ectobius > Ectobius pallidus. The sequence continues at coordinate 1,603,794 of CAXKWD010000003.1, read as the reverse complement.
TTGAAATGTGGTGCTGGAGACAGATAGAAAATATAAAGTGGATGGACATGGTGACAAACGAAGAGGTTTTGAGTAGAGTGGGTGAGAAGAAGTCAATCATACACACAATTCGTCAGAGGAAAGCAAAGTGGGTTGGGCACATTCTCAGAAGGAACTGCTTATTACATGATGTCGTAGAAGGAAGATTGGAGGGTACAACTAGACTTGGAAGAAGAAGAATTCAGCTGTTGGACGATTTAAGGGAAAAGCGGAAATATTGGATGCTGAAGGAGGAAGCACAGGATAGACAGTTTTGGAAAACAAAATTCGCGTACCAAGTTTGAAAACCTGCCGGAAGGCAGAATACTTACTACTACTACTACTACTGGCAATTAATGATATTTGTATATGATTCACTGAACATGTAGGTTATACCGTATCTTTAACACTGGTTATAATAATACATTAATACTGGCACATAAATAAGTAAGGAGTATTTAAAATGAAATATAGGCTACTCACATTAAAGTTTAGTGTAGATTTAACATTAATTTTAGCTTCAAAGTTGACCATAATCGCTAGCATTTATCTTTTGTTTCATTCTTATGAACTCTTAATAGATTCTATGAGGCTTTGGATCGAGATATGAAAACGAAACTTTCTGTTCAATTTAATATTTTAGTAAAAATACTGATTATAACTCAACGGTATACAACTCAGCTAAATCAGAGTAAAAAAAGTCATTCAACTGATAAGTTACACATATGTAATGACCCAGCATTTGCTTTAAACAGTGTAATTTCTCCAGGACAAAAATCAGGCATTTACAAAATAACGTGTAATGATTGCGACTATGTATACTTAGGGAAAACAAAAGGGAACTTCAATACGAGATGCAAAGAGCATTTCAGAAATATTAGACAGTAGCAGCACATGTATGGAATTCTGATCACGATGTGGTAAAGGAAGCAGCTCAACTTAAAAATCTGAATTGACCTTATGGGAGAAGATCTACAAACAAAAACATAGGAAAAACCTCCAGAAATTTGACATCCCAGGGGAGAACGAGTTAGGCCTAATTGCATGGGCGTACGGTAAGAAGGGGGTTTAGGGGGTTGAAACCCCTCCCGAAATATCTGCATTATTTAGAAGATTATAAATCATGGAACGAAATTAAAAAAGAAAAAAGAAAGAAAGAAAAAAAAAACTAATTAGGTTGTTACATATTTTACAATTTCGTACATATCAAAGAATTATTTAAGATTTATCGTGATTTATTTCAGATTCAAATTTCAAAACCTCGTGGTGTTGATAGTTTTTCAGCTTAATACCAGTGATGTATAACTAGTAAAAAAAAATCCCTTTGGAATTTGTCAAACGACAACTCGAATACTCCAGCCGAAATCCATCAACCTGTTTGTAAAGCCAACAGTAATCACGAGCTCATCACAAAATTATCATTAAGTAATCGACATTAATCGAGCTTTTCCACCGGTGGATTTACAGATGACTTTAAAAACGTGCCCTATGCACCATACAGTATTATAATAATTTTTCAAAAGAAAGTTTTTGTTTATAGACTCTAGCTTAAACGAGAAATGGATAGAATCTCAAGAAAAACAGTTTCAAAGACTGAGCTGCATATTCATTTATTACAGTTTATTAATTATCACAATACAACTGTTTAGTCATTTAAAAAAATAATAATTCACAATGTGCGCAAGGACATGGAGCTGAGATGACTTATGTTGAACCCCTCCCGAACAAAATTTCACCGTACGCCCATGCCTAATTGGGAACCTCATGAAACCACAACAGCGTCACCAGGTGGTACAAGACGGAAGTGTGGCTGATGATGATAGGGAGGTCCTTTTGAAAACCAGTAACGAATAATAATGAAGTAGCGAGTATTCTCCAAGATATTTTGTATTAATGATGTAATTATTTACCAGTTTGTGGCAGCTCGGCCACTGATTGACTGTCAGGAAAGCCAATCAAAATGCTTCGGGCACCAAACATCAGAAAATATAATTTAGATGTAGAGTAAATGCTTACTTGTAAACAATATTAACATTTCTGGAGTAGTCGAGGTATGCGATGCCCTCGATGACTCTGTGCAGCTGAATCAAGCGGAGCAGCTTCACGGAAGTGCGAACATTCTCCCTGTGGGCAATAGTACAACATATTATGCAACTCATGTAGAAAATTGAAATTCTTTTCAAGTCAAGTGGTTGTGAAAATAAAGAAAGTCATTGCCTTGCTTCGTGTCGCACAACCCAAGAAAAATCTGATCTACTACACTCACACAAATTTTTTTATCCTAAGCACCTTTCTCACTTCACATTCTGATATAGAATAAGAGGCTGTATTGCAAAGAGCGCGTATTCAGTTGTTTCAACCTGGTGCAAAGCTTTATTGTTCAATAGGCAAGACTGAGTTTCTACAAACAATGGGTGGCTTATAACTTTGAAAAATCGTAAAGAATTTTTGCAATTTTGATCCTAGTATAAGCACCTGTTCTTGGTTTTTGCCAAAAATTTATGCGACAATTATCCTGTCAGTTGTATTACATGGATGTGAGATATGATCGCTTACTTTTCAGGAAGAACATAATCTGAGAGTGTTCGAAAACAGGGGGCTTAGGAAAATAGTCAGACCTAAGAGAGATGAAAATGGGGACTGGAGAAAACTACATAATGAGCTTCACAACCTGTACTCTTCACCGGATATAGTAAGGGTAATTAATCACGGAGGATCAAATGGGCTGGACATGGGGGAGGAAAGACATATATCTCAAAAAATATTGACTGTGAGACCCGAAAACAATAGACCAGTTGGAAGATGTACATTGGAGGACAATATTAGGATGGATTTAAGGGAAGTTAGATTTGTGAGGGATGGTTGGATGGAGTTAGTACAGAATAGGGTTGAATGGCAGGCTCATGTAAGCGTGGCAATGAACCTCTGGGTTCTGTAAAATAGATAATATTCCTTTAACTGGCTTAGAAATTGTCTATTGCCATTAAGTAAGTCAGTTAGTTACCACAGGTGCTTCAACTAACAGTAAAGGATATCACATACAGAGAGCTATGCTATGCTAAGCTAAGCTAAGCCCAGCCTGGTACTATTACGTAAATTAATATATAAATTCAAGGTTGCTTTGAAAAAATTGTTGGAAGTGGTTACAACTTACATATGATACGTAATTGACATCACCAAGAACACAAATAACACTGTACAAACAAAAATACCAAGGAGATAGTCTACATAACTCATTGCGTTTTTTGGACATTTAACCAGGTATCAGAGAATAAATGAGCAGGAGATGGGGCAGCAAGAGAGATACAAATTACTTATAAATGAAGAGACTCAATGATAAGCAACACATGTCTACTCACTGGTACTTGTTCCTTCCTGCAGGGATAAAGATCTCAAAGGGCATGCACCCCAAGAAATCTAAGAAGAAGGAGTGTGTGATGTAATAGAAGGCTGTCTTCAGAGGATGCTTTATTAGAAGACCCTCCTTCGTGTAGTAGCCCACATGCAGCCGCACGTATCTGTAAACATGCACATACCATTCATGTACCTGGTGTCAGTCCAGATGCCCCGGCACTTGGAGCCTCGTTAGAAACCAGGAAAACTTCAAAGTACATTTCAATGTAAAAACTATTTACCTTTCAGAAAAATCACAAAAAAAAAAAATATGATGAAATTAAGCGAAATACATTGGAAGGCGGCCACATTATGGAACCTCACATTTCACTCCATATAATATGTAAGAATTGTTAATGAAATTAAATAAAAGTAATGAAACATACATTGAAATGACTATTAAAAAAAATTGGGAAACCTGGAAAAAGTGTTTCACTGAAACCACAGACAAACACCAACAGTGGGAATGAGAAAATATTTAACCTCAAAATAAAACAGAAGAAAACAACACAATGTGCCTAACACTGAATCAAAATTATGGTTTCAATCAATGTATATTCAAGTAGTTTGAATTTCCAAATAAGTTATGAAGTTATGTTGTACAAAATATATAGTAGTAGTAGTATCTAATGCCTAGACACTTGGATGATCTCCATTCGTCTTCTCGCTTCCCACTACAAATTGGAGGTAGAAACCAGCTGCACAGAGGTTAGTGCTTGGCATTTGGGTAAATGATCCTTGTCCATGATGTAGTCTTCTTCATTGCACAGCACACATTTTGGGGATGGGTAAATGTTAATTTTATAGAGATGTGCTGCTAGGCAGTCATGACACATTGCCAGACGGAAAGTTGCCACTGCTACTTGCCTAGGTGTTTCAGGGATCCCATTTATAAAGGAGGAATACCATGGTGTATTGCCAAATTCTTTTCTTCCATCTGTTGTTTAAGGGTATTGTTAATAATTAATTTTGCAGAATTTTTGTAAAATATGTATATATTTTTTTAAATTTTGTTCATTGGGAACAATAGAGATATTATATTGACATCCTGACATATTTAGTAACAAGTTGACCCCTTCTCTACAAGCAAATACAAGATAAATGGCCATGACTGGTCAATATCCGAGGCATTGTCAAACGTTTCTGGTACGAGTGGAAGATAAGAGGCATGATAACTGGGTAAAATACACGACGCTGGAAGCTGCTGGAACTTCGACATCACAACCGATGTGACCTCATCTCCACAGGAGGGCATCACAACAAATGAAGTAGCAATGGCACCAAAACTGTACCAAAAGTGAAGTTCACTGTTAATCGTAATTCACTGTGTTAACTTCCAATTCAATTTCATGTTAATAAAACAAGACTGGAGGACATAGAGCTTTAAGCTTTGCAAATTATACAGATTAATGAAAACAGTGGACTATTTCATTGATATGATGCCTCAATCACAGTCATTTATCTTATAATATGCTTGCAAGTAACTTATTTGGATACTGAAATAATATAAATGTGCATGGATTTCATATGGAGCAAGCCAGTTCATTAGCTTATCTGTACTGTTGGTAGTACTGGTAAGAATCTCGTAAAGCAATGAATACATCCGATTCCAACTCTTGGAACACATATGTGTGTTCGTGTTAGTGTTATCCCATAGGGTCCCCGTGGGGCATGGGCTTGAGAGAGGTGGCTTGGTTTTAGCGATCCTGGTTAGCCATTCCGGGAGGGATCCTCCTGTTGGTACTTATGCCTGTATACTATCGTATGTTTCTGTATATAGTCTATCACTTAAGGTCCAATTATTTTACTCTGTACTGCGATTTTAGTCCCACATTTTTCCGTGGCGCACTGGTTCCTTACACAATTTTATTTCCCTCGATCATTTTCTCTTGTCTTATTTCACCTCCCCTCATGTTAATATAAACCGTCAGTGCCAATGAGACGATAAAAGATACCCTAGGCAGGAGCTTCGGTATCATAGCTTGTTATTTTTATTATTGTTCCATACTTGTTAATATTTATCAAGTATGTTACAAGATATATTCATCTCTAGACTGTAGTGGGACGCAGCAGTGTGAGAGACATAGAATTATATTCAAAGACTACCACAATCATTTAGTATGCCGTGAACACTGATTTGATTTTAAATAACACAAGTAGGAAAGTTATTTGATACATTTGATTCATGGAATAGTTTTAATGCTCGAAATCGATAAACTCGTCATCTCTCATGGGATTACCTGTGATCAACTTGCCTGGCTGTGAATGCTACATTAAGATGTCAAAACAAATGAACATAGGGGAATATTTAGACAGAGTGAGAGATCAATTAAAATGAGAAATGTGTGGTAAGACAATCAAAATCCTTAATCCCATAGAGAAATTCAATGTTAAAGCACGAGGGGGTGAGATGCTTACATATCCACAATGCCAAGAAGATCCAGGACGTATGTGATCCACATTACCCTAGGAGCCGTCACATTGAACATGGGATGCATCGGGTATAAGAAGGCAACGGCTATCGCACAACAGCAGCGGCTCACCTCCCACCACTTGAGGAACCGACCATCAGGCATAAAGGTCACACGCAGCAGGAGGAATCTGAAATACAGCATGGATAACTGCTCTTGCTTTGTCTGCAGCTCGAGTATTTTTATCTAATGTGATTTTAATGCGCTGTATGATGATGATGATGGGTAATTCTGCCCTGAGGCAGCTCAAAAGTCTCAGAACGAAGCCACAACCACGTCCCAGGAATACTCGGCAAGGATGATACCACCCAGTCCTGACCCAGGAAAGAAATTCCTCCGACACTGGGACTCGAACCCAGGAAATTTGGCTATTCGCGCCATTGCTCTACCAACTGAGCTAAGCCGGAGTTCAATTCACAGCGCCGGATGGAACCTCTCTCCTATGACTAACTGCCCTAATGGTCTACCTCACAGACAGACAAGTTATGTCATATGCAGTACTGTGAGGCACACTAATTAGTGATTTTTGTGACCGGGCTCCCACTGTTATTGTACAGTTGACATTCAAGATAGATATATAAGCTTTCATGAACCACAGATTATTGTCTCTGTTGGACATTACATGAGAATATTATAGGAGAAAAATTCCTCCGACACTGGGACTCGAACCCAGGACCTTTGGCTATTCGTGCCGCTTTTTACTGCCGACTAACGTGATCCTATAGCTCGGAAGATTTAATCAGCATTAGTACAGTATAATATTGTCATTTTCTTCCACAAATTGAGTGTTTGTGGGTTACAAACTTGTTCTGGGTGAATCATCAATTCATTTAAAGCAGAAAAAAGCAAACGTTTATGCATCTAAAGCAATACTTGTGCCTGACAACAAATTCCTCAGTGTGAACGCTCACATGGGATATTTGTGCAAAGAACATGTACTTAGGATAAGTATCCAGAGACAAGAATCACGGAAATGGATCTGGAATTTGTTTGGAGTATTTGTGTCTGCAACAAATACCTCAGTGTAAACGTACCATTATGATTCAGGTTCTCACAATTACATTGAAAATGACCACTTACGTCATCACAAGAGATGTTGGAAATGTCCTCCTCTTGCATCCACACAACAGTGGCACCTTTTTAGGGAATTTTCTTTCGTGCCATGGCGCGAATAGCCAAAGGTCCTGGGTTCGAGTCCCAGTGTCGGAGGAATTTTTCTCCTATAATATTCTCATGTAATGTCCAACAGAGACAATAATCTGTGGTTCATGAAAGCTTATATATCTACCAGGAAAGAAATTTTCCCTCTCTGAAAAATCCCCAACCCTGCCGGGAATCGAACCTGAGCTTCCGGGCAGTCACGCAACCAACTCACCCACAGTGGCAGGCAATAGAGTGCAGATGCAACCAAATTAAGTTCTTATAGGTCAAGTCCCCACACATTAGAAGAACTTGTAGACAATATGACAAGAGAAATTAACTCTATCTTGGAAGCTGAACTTATGCACGTGAAAGAAAATTCCCTAAAAAGGTGCCACTGTTGTGTGGATGCAAGAGGAGGACATTTCCAACATCTCTTGTGATGACGTAAGTGGTCATTTTCAATGTAATTGTGAGAACCTGAATCATAATGGTACGTTTACACTGAGGTATTTGTTGCAGACACAAATACTCCAAACAAATTCCAGATCCATTTCCGTGATTCTTGTCTCTGGATACTTATCCTAAGTACATGTTCTTTGCACAAATATCCCATGTGAGCGTTCACACTGAGGAATTTGTTGTCAGGCACAAGTATTGCTTTAGATGCATAAACGTTTGCTTTTTTCTGCTTTAAATGAATTGATGATTCACCCAGAACAAGTTTGTAACCCACAAACACTCAATTTGTGGAAGAAAATGACAATATTATACTGTACTAATGCTGATTAAATCTTCCGAGCTATAGGATCACGTTAGTCGGCAGTAAAAAGCGGGGATTTATATTTATCTGGGCAGTCAGTATTTTTAATTCTGAATTTTACGGTAAGAATGGTTTATTAGCCATTAATATTTTAACTTTAAAGATGTGTTCGGTCGCATAAATTTTTGTAAATTCAAGCTTGCTTAACTTTCTTTAGCAGAGCGTGTTTTATGAGCCCGCAGTTTCGCAGTCAAGCCGATCGGCAGGTGTTGAAACGATAGCCGATAACTTCGATCCATTGTAGTCGATAGAGAAAGGGTTTGTTTAACCTCGCAAAATAACTGTATAATCCATACTAAAATTGTATATTATTGTGCTTAAACTGTTTATAAGAGGTGCTAGAAGTGCCTACTCTTCATTTACCACATATTAGGCTATATGTGACAGCTTCGTTGAAAATATGCTTCAAGATCTACACAGACACATCATCTGCCACGAATCCCGCCTAGGCCTAATTCAATTCTGATACTGTACTGATCTTTTCTATTTCATCAATTTTTTCAGTAAGCACATGTAGATGTTCTCTTGATTATTTCATATTAAACACAGAATCTCTTCAAGGAAGAAATGTGCCTATAACTTAGGCCTGAATTCAAATTTTCTGCAAAGGGATTATGAATGTGAGGGAGAATACTTCTACATCGACTTATGTTCTATTTAGAGCACTCCATAGCAAATTATCGGAGATTTCGTAAAATAAACAGCGTGAACGTAGCAATATATCTCATGGGATTGATCATAACCACAAACAGAGCCAACTGTCACAAGAAACATGATATAGCACATTCGCAAATAGTATTTTTGCTGGGATCTGTTCAATGTTTTCGCTTTCGGAGCGTAAACAAGAACTTGTGGCGAAACCTTGTTTCTGGTACATTTTATTCACTGTTTGTGTCCGGGAACTAGGAATATGTTCAATAGGTTTACGACTTGTGGCAAATAGGTTGCTATACATGTACCCGGACACATATTCTTGCAACAAATTCCTCAGTGTGAACATAGCTTTACACTGTTAGCGGCTTTATTTGTGTAGCTATTTCACCTGATCACTCGGAAGTTAGAGGTGATGCAGAAACCCACATGATTGTCCAACTCGTATGTAAAACACACTAGTAAAATATTTCTGTGTAATTCATTAACACCTTGTATGTAATAAGCATATTATAATATGATCGAATAAAAAGTATACTGCATATCGGAGGAACGCAATTATGTGTGCCTAATTGTAGTGGGAATCCTGGTATTATAATTAAATGCAAATAAACATCTCACCTGATGAACTGAAGAAGCTTGAGTTTGTTGAAAGGTCGGTAGTAATCCTTCCCCAGAGGTGAATCTGGCAAGAGTTTGTGTTCAAACTCGAAGAACGATACCTGCTTGGTCTGCACATTAATTTGACTTAGTTCTACGTATTGTACAGACACCTTCTTCCTCGCTTTGTCCTGAAATGAATGACATAACCAGGTGAAATGGAGACTGGATATCTGACCAAACTCAATCATCTCACTATTAATATTACTAGAAATAGCAGAGTGAAGTGTTAACATCTGTAGAAAGTTTGAGTATGGAAATATGCACACTATCTTCTCTATTATGTATATTTACCCAGAACGATCATTTCAATCGGTATCGCCAGGGCTGTGGAAAGAAAGCACGGGCCCAGGGACAAATTTTCCCGGGCCCCCTTCAAATATGAAATTCACTACCTAACTTACGACAAAAAGATTATGTAATGATATTACATAATTATTGTCAGAATGGTACCGGTACTTCATGAAATTGTCTGGTAGGAAAATACCTGTCTGTGTGTCTGTAAGCGCAATAACTCAAATACGCTTTATAGAATTTTCATAAAACTTTGTATACCATTTATAACAGCCATGGGATGAAGCCTATTGATCTAGGACCGAATCGGTTAACTGATGCCGGGCACGAAACGGAAAAATACATTAAAATGTTCTAATTAGGAACAATTTTATCTGTATGATTTTAAATGCCGAACATTAGTGAGGCCTACTGTTGAGTCCAAAAGGATTTCTGCTTCTACTTTTCAAAAATAGCCATTTTTCTTCATGAATAATCCATGAAGAAAAATTGCTATTTTTTAAAAGTAGAAGCAGAAATCCTTTTGGACTCAACAGTAGGCCTCACTAATGTTCGGCATTTAAAATCACACAGATAAAATTGTTCCTAATTAGAATCAGATTAACGACAGGACAATGCAGATAAATAAACATATAAAACATAACTTAATCTGTTTATTGACTTATAACCAATTTTATTTTAGAGTAAATTTAGAAAGTAAAAAATAAAACCTGGTCGGCCGGGCCCCCTTTTCAGGCACCGGCTGCCCCTCCCTCTCGTCGGGCCTGGGTATCGCCATCATCATCAGCTGATTTTGACTGTCCATTTCGTGGCAGGTGGATGGCAGCTTGAATGAAAAAGACTGTTCTAAATTAAACTGAATTCTAACAGAATTCTTTGCAACAATTATTATCGTGCATTTTACATTCAGTTCAGTCATAATCTCTTAGTTGTTAGCTGTGATACATGAGCAGTTTGTACATTCCTAGTTTGTGAAGCTGAGTGTTCCAAAATTCACACTAAACAATCAACAATTCTAGATTTCTTTGGGTAATGTGAAGTGGTAGTGACAAATGTCATCCAATTCCGGAATAAATTGAATTTGCCTTAAAATGCATGTACTGTATTGTTGTACAAACTTGCTCTACAACTTAACTTTAGTTTTGATACTACTGCATACATAGACCTTGGCCCTATTTCATAAAACTCTACAGGTGTGACAAATACAACAATTATGTCAAGTCTGACAAATTTGTCAATATGTCACGACAATTGTATATTTCATAAATATTACAACTTTTCCATACATTACAGGCAAATTAATGTAAACTGTCAGACTAAAAGAATCAATTTCATAAACGCGACAATTTTATGTCAAACCTAAAGATTACTTTAGTACACTGTAGATGGCTTTCACATACGTGTCTCAACATCGAATATGATACCTAAGCAATCGATTATTACTATCGAAAATAATTGAATTATATTTCTCTTTTAATACAAAGTCACTGAAATTGAAAGTTAGGTTAATCCATTGCCTAAAAACACTGGGTGGTTTCATGTCTATTTCTTCACCACTTTCACTACTACCAATATCACTACTACTAGTGTTCATTATTAACAAGACAATTTAGCAAGTTTATTAACAAAGTTTAAATCACAAGAAATTTTGCCAAGTTATGCCACACATTTACATAACCTACTCTGTTGGCCTACATATGAAAGATTGCCTGTCACTTCTGTAATGACAATTCTACATTTTTTGTAAATTTGTAAATATGTCAGCGAAAATTAATGTTTCATAAATGATAGGTGTCCTAAGATTTGACATATTTGTCAGACTTTTACCTGTAAACTCAAAAATTTGAGAAACAACAATATGTAAAATTGTCATACAAATCTACAAAATTGTCATGACATTTATGTAAAGTTGTCAGCTTTTATGAAAAACACAATTGTCAAAATGTAAACCTGAAAGACAATTTTATGTCACCTGTCACCTGTAAAATTGTAACTTTTATGAAATAGGGCCCTTTTTGTATAAATTTTCTTGACCGCAAACAATCTCACAATCTCACTGTCTACTGTACTGTAAACTATAGTGTTGAATAAGATCTTTTTTGTACCGACGATTTTCTAAATAGCGGACACTTCTTAATAACAGACATTTATTTTTTCCCCAGCGGTGTCCGCTATTGGGAAGTTTCACTGTAATTTAATTTTTTCTATCAGCGTAAAAGAGGTCATAATGTTCTAAATCAGTTTTAAATACAAGAAACACAACTTAATGGAATTTGTGGGGAATTAGAACAATTGAATTGTAACAATTGAAACATATAATTAACGTTACAGTTGCAAGGACAAAAGTTACAATGAGAATGTGGTTGCTAAGCAACAGGAAATTTCAGAATTCGCAGTGCAAGAAGTTATTCCGGCCAGTTGGAAGCAATTTACCAGGAATGTTACATTGGATGCAAAGCCATGAGATCCCACGAGAGAATCTGTACTAATCAATGTAAGGACTTCATTCTACTGCCCAAAAATTTATTAAAACACTGTGTGATTGATCACAAAAGAAATCTATCCTATGATAAGTCAATATGGAACAATTAACCCTTAACCATGGTGGTGTTTTCAGGTTGCACTAATATGCTGGTGGGGTCTTATATACTCAAAATAAAAAAATTATAAATAGGTAAAATAAAACAAATATTATTTATAAACCATAATATTATAAAAAATACAGAATTGCTAATCGTTAAAGAAGGTTGTTAACAATTTTCACATCCAAAATGGGCAAATAAGCTAGAAATAGAAATAACACCCATTTTCACACCAATTTTTAGTTTTTCTGTCTCTCTGTAGACAAATACAACATGCTCGTGGGGTCCAAAGGTTAAAAACTATGATATTTTACTTTTGAGCGCCAATAATGCACACCATTTCCAGCAACGGTCAAATAACAATATATATACTAAGATTACAAAAAGCCTCAACGACATTTCATGTTTAACTCATTTAATATAACAAAACAAAAGAGTGGAGGGTTTCACAGACCCCACAAGCACAGTTAGGGGTTAAGCAATGCTACAAGGCCATAACAGATCCCATACAAATTGGTATTAATATTACTAGTGAGCATCTGACCCCCCCCCTAACATGGAAGTATCCATCCAATATTCCTCCTGCCCCATCTGGTATATTTCAAAATTAGAAGTTTTCATTTCTTTATCAAGTCAACATTGAGTCACTTAAAAGAAATTAAAACGAAGTGATGTAAACAGTGGAGTATACTGAATATAGAGAAAACTAGTCTAGTTTTTTAAAAATTCACTTAAATGAATGATCCTATCAGCCCAACAACGGACCTGGCAGTGGACCTCATCTGAGGATGGAAGCCAGTAGCTTGTGAAACGCGATATGTGTAAGTGAACATTTAAAAGTGAAGTTCAGTGATTAAATAAGGTTATTATAAACAAATGTAGTTTCAAAGCAAAAGCTTATATAAAATTAGAATAAGGAAAGAGAGATGACAGTACCTTTACAGATTTCACATGAGAAGAACAAAGGTCTGGAGGTTTTATTGATCACATGCTAACATATACTGCAATAACAATTTATAACTCAATCTGTCTGACAGTTTCCAGTAGCCACACTTTAACAGATGTGGAAGATGGTGGTGACTCTTTAGCTCGTGCATTACATACCGTATTTGAAGCCCTCATCATCAACAAAGTTTTAAATGCTTAAAGAAATGAAACACTGTAAACATGGGGATTCAGGCCTGCTAATCTTGTTCTATGTCTAACTAGAACACTTTAAAATATGTCATTCAATTCTAATAATCTATACATATATTTTATATTACAGTTGCGAGGAGAAGAGTTACAATGAAAATACCATTGCTAAGCAACAGATCCGACTTTCAAAAGAGATTTTTAATGTATGAAATCATCGTGGCCAAATGAAAACAATTTACCAGGACTTTGAGACATTAGATGCCGTGGACTGTACATGGAAGAGTCCAATTCATAAAAATCTGGAGGTTGGAACACCTAGGGGGAGAATGAGCATAAAGGTATAGTCTATTTTTATAAACATGTTATAAAAAATGGCAATTACATTCGACTTTATCTGGTTGGAATTAAACAATGGATGAGTGAAGTTTGTTTCTGTTTAAAAGACAAACAATTTTATTATATTTATTTCTTTATAAAATTAATAGGCATCGAGATAAAAACGAATTAACATGACTTATGCCCGGTTTCTATAAACTCGTGAATTACCTATGGGTAAATTATCCATGGACAAATTAGTTCCATTTAACCTACAATGATATAATGAGCAAGGCCTTGGAGTTGTACAGTTAATTTAATTCAGAAGGCTTTGATTCTCATTGTTTAAATATTACTATTGATCCTATGAAAGGTTAAATTTTATCCAGCCATCCATGAAAGGATAAATTAACCCGAAGATTTACCCTTGGAAAGATCTAGCCCGAGTTTGTAGGAACATTTTTTCTGTCATTTTCATATTTATCCAGAGGACATTTATCTAGAAACTCGCCACAAGTGTATGTGATTGCTATCTTTAAATTATTTGTGTTTGTGTGGTGTTATTTTTGTGTAAATTCTGTCCATTGGATAATTTACCCATAGGTAATTCGCGAGTTTATAGAAACCGGCCATCAAATGCAAATTTCAGAACAAACATTTAGATCAAAATATGAATGGTATTTTTTGTTGCCCATACTAACAAGAATACTTCAATTTAATTATTGTTCTGAAATGTAGTCAGTTTATCACAGTCGTAATGAACATACCAAAATCAATTGGGGAGGTGGTATGGGGTAATAGGGAGGAGATCCTGGGTTCAAATCAAACCTCATGGCCACCCAAATTTATCAGTAGGCTCTTGTAATAACTCATTCGTGCAGCATTAATTGCTTCTATTGTTCAATTATATCTCAATGTGTCATGTATTTTTACATTTGAGATTGACGAAACCATGCAATCCCCAAGTTATTATTATTATTATTATTATTATTATTTCATGGTAAAAGCATTGTACATAAAGATCAGCCCTGATATTTTCCGTTCTAAAAACCTGTTAGGGTTATAAAAATGTACTAAATAAAATTTAATTGTCTTTATAATCTACTTTATGTGTGGTAGCCTTTAACACAGTATGCTAGAAAATTTGTGCAATACATTTTGCACCATTTATTTTGATCAAAAACACTTAATCAATGAACATTGTTTTTTATCGATGTAAATTGATAATACGGATGAATAAAGTATCTTATGTTATCTTATCTTATCTTATCTCCAGAAGATAACAGCTTGTGAGCAGTTTGGATTCTCAACAAGGGAACGCTATTTATGTCAAGACGCTGGACATCTGAGGGAGAGTTTGAAAACTTAAGTTGAGTATATTACGTCACACATGGCGTGACTTCATGTACACTTAGTTAGGACACTTAGAACACATGTTTTCTAACTACCTACACATAGTACTCATGTATAGCAAGTTTAGGAAACACATCGGCACAAAAATTGTGAACATTGAGACGGCAGTTGCTTGTCGGACGATGTTTAAGTTACACAAAGCCCAACTTGAGGTGCTCGTAGCTAGAAAGTTCATTGTGTCAATGTCTATTAAACATACCCTACTTGAAGCCCTTTCATCTAAAATTTAGTACTCTCATAAGGGCTAAGCTAATACATAAAGTCACTGACACAAATCAGTTTTAAATGCATAAAGAAATGAAACACTATTATGTAAACATGGGGATTCAGGCCTGCTAATCTTGTTCTATGTCTACCTAGAACACTTTAAAATATGTCATTCAATTCTAATAATCCATACATATATTTTATATTACAGTTGCGACGAGAAGAGTTACAATGAAAATACCATTGCTAAGCAACAGATCCGACTTTCAAAAGAGATTTTTAATGTATGAAATCATCGTGGCCAAATGAAAACAATTTACCAGGACTTTGAGACATTAGATGCCGTGGACTGTACATGGAAGAGTCCAATTCATAAAAATCTGGAGGTTGGAACACCTAGGGGGAGAATGAGCATAAAGGTATAGTCTATTTTTATAAACATGTTATAAAAAATGGCAATTACATTCGACTTTATCTGGTTGGAATTAAACATTGGATGAGTGAAGTTTGTTTCTGTTTAAAAGACAAACAATTCCACTTTGTCTTGTAATGAGCAACAATATCGTCGTGAACTTCCTCCTGTAGAGTGAAATTTCTTACAGTCAATCTAGTTTTCACATAACATCAAACTGTTTTCACCGTAATTCAACTTTCGTAAAACTGTAAGCATTCATTGTGAAGTTATTACACAAATACCTGACTTACTCAATGGCAGTAGACAGTTCCTAAACAAGCTAAAGGAATATTATCTATTTTATGGAGGTTCATTACCATCCTTTACAAATCCTACTTACTTAAATCTATTCTAGTATTGTCCTTCCATTTAGGCGTAGGTCTTCCAAGCTGTCTCTTCCCTTTGGGACTCCCAGTATACATTTTTAGATATGTCTCTCGTCCACCAAGAGCGCAACACAGTGCCTTGATATTCTGTATTCACCTGATGAAGACCTAGTGGTACAAGTTGAAACGTTTAAAAAAAAAAAAAAAAAAAAAAAAAAAAAAAAAAAAAAAAAAAATTGATTTCCACTGGATTTAAAGAAGGTAATGCGCATGTTCTGATATTCCGTTTTCCTCTCTCTAAGGTTTGAATATTTTTCTAAGCACCCCGCTAAAATTTAGTGTAATATGTTGGGAAAGTATAGTACGAACAAGTCGACAGGTGGTGCTAGTCGGTACAGAATCATATTTTGGTTAAAAACAGCCTGAATTCAGCTGCTTCTTGGAGGAAAGTTCATTTTAAACGTGTCAAACGTGTCTTTCTTAAACATAATACATTAGACAGACTATTAACTAAGTCTAGAGAGATTGTAAATCTTGGTATCGACTTTATTTGAAAGCCTGCCCATGTATACAAATAGAGCAATCACGTTTCTATTTGTGACTTAAGAGATTGCGGTCTTGGGTCCATTTGCTATAATGATTTCTTTCTTTATGTCTATTTCTATTACAAATTGAATACAGATTCACAGTTAGCTATTACACACGTTGTACATAAAAGAATTGAAAACAGGAACTTTCAGGAACTAGTCTTACAAAGTTTAGACTCCTCAAGATATCAGGTGAGAAGGGAGAACGAATGCTAATAACTACAATGTTTTTTATCTCCAGGTCATGACCATCTACTGGGCAGCGAGGTCTTTCAACATGTCAAGATGTGGGACAGCCAAGGAAGAGATTTGGACTGCAACATCTGAATACTTAAGTTGAGTTTAACAGAATAACGAGATCTAAAACAGTATCTTAGCAAACAGAAGAAGGTTACGTTTTTGTCACTACATATTGCACACGTGAAGTTTGAACACAGAGACTAGAGCTGCTTGTCCGACTTGATGTGCTTGTAGCTGGAAAGTTCATTACTTGTCAGTTTTCTTAAACGTACCCTACTTGAATTGTATGAGTCTATCATAATTTTATAAACTTATTTTTAAAACTTTCATTTTATCATATTTATGTTCACTGGCTTTTTATAAGAAATATTTTTTCATGTAAATGACAATGACTAAACCTTTTTCACACCTGTAACTTTTTCCATCAAAAACAATTAATCATTGAACGTTGTTTTTTATCTCCAGAAGATAACAGCTTGTGGGCAGCGTGGATTCTCAACAAGGGAACGCTATTAATGTCAAGATGCTGGACAGCTGAGGGAGAATTTGAAAACTTAAGTTGAGTATATTACCTTACACATGGCCTGACTTCATGTACACTTAGTTAGGACACTTAGAACACATGTTTTGAAACTACCTACACATAGTACTCATGTATAGCAAGTTTAGGAAACACATCGACACAAAAATTGTGAACATTGAGACTGGAGCTGCTTGTAGGAGGAAGTTTAAGTTAGACAAAGCCCGACTTGAGGTGCTCGTAGCTAGAAAGTTCATTATTTGTCAGTGTCTATTAAATATACCCTATTTGAAGCATTATCATTCACGTACAGAAGGTTTAGAAAGAAAAAAAACGGCATGCAAAGTTTGAACATTGAGACTGGAGCTGCTGGTCGGACATAGTTTAAGTTACACAAAGCCCAACTTGAGGTGCTCGTAGCAGGAAAGTTCATTATTTGTCAGTGTCTATTAAATATACCCTACTTGAAGCCCCCTTCATTTAAAATTTAGTACTCTCATAAGGGCTAAGCTAATACATAAAGTCACTGACACAAATCAGTTTTAAATGCATAAAGAAATAAAACACTATTATGTAAACATGGGGATTCAGGCCTGCTATTCTTGTTCCATGTCTAACTAGAACACGTTAAAATATGTCATTCAATTCTAATAATCCATACATATATTTTATATTACAGTTGCGAGCAGAAGAGTTACAATGAAAATACCATTGCTAAGCAACAGATCCGACTTTCAAAAGAGATTTTTAATGTATGAAATCATCGTGGCCAAATGAAAACAATTTACCAGGACTTTGAGACATTAGATGCCGTGGACTGTACATGGAAGAGTCCAATTCATAAAAATCTGGAGGTTGGAACACCTAGGGGGAGAATGAGCATAAAGGTATAGTCTATTTTTATAAACATGTTATAAAAAATGGCAATTACATTCGACTTTATCTGGTTGGAATTAAACATTGGATGAGTGAAGTTTGTTTCTGTTTAAAAGACAAACAATTCCACTTTGTCTTGTAATGAGCAACAATATCGTCGTGAACTTCCTCCTGTAGAGTGAAATTTCTTACAGTCAATCTAGTTTTCACATAACATCAAACTGTTTTCACCGTAATTCAACTTTCGTAAAACTGTAAGCATTCATTGTGAAGTTATTACACAAATACCTGACTTACTCAATGGCAGTAGACAGTTCCTAAACAAGCTAAAGGAATATTATCTATTTTATGGAGGTTCATTACCATCCTTTACAAATCCTACTTACTTAAATCTATTCTAGTATTGTCCTTCCATTTAGGCGTAGGTCTTCCAAGCTGTCTCTTCCCTTTGGGACTCCCAGTATACATTTTTAGATATGTCTCTCGTCCACCAAGAGCGCAACACAGTGCCTTGATATTCTGTATTCACCTGATGAAGACCTAGTGGTACAAGTTGAAACGTTAAAAAAAAAAAAAAAAAATTGATTTCCACTGGATTTAAAGAAGGTAATGCGCATGTTCTGATATTCCGTTTTCCTCTCTCTAAGGTTTGAATATTTTTCTAAGCACCCCGCTAAAATTTAGTGTAATATGTTGGGAAAGTATAGTACGAACAAGTCGACAGGTGGTGCTAGTCGGTACAGAATCATATTTTGGTTAAAAACAGCCTGAATTCAGCTGCTTCTTGGAGGAAAGTTCATATTAAACGTGTCAAACGTGTCTTTCTTAAACATAATACATTAGACAGACTATTAACTAAGTCTAGAGAGATTGTAAATCTTGGTATCGACTTTATTTGAAAGCCTGCCCATGTATACAAATAGAGCAATCACGTTTCTATTTGTGACTTAAGAGATTGCGGTCTTGAGTCCATTTGCTATAATGATTTCTTTCTTTATGTCTATTTCTATTACAAATTGAATACAGATTCACAGTTAGCTATTACACACGTTGTACATAAAAGAATTGAAAACAGGAACTTTCAGGAACTAGTCTTACAAAGTTTAGACTCCTCAAGATATCAGGTGAGAAGGGAGAACGAATGCTAATAACTACAATGTTTTTTATCTCCAGGTCATGACCATCTACTGGGCAGCGAGGTCTTTCAACATGTCAAGATGTGGGACAGCCAAGGAAGAGATTTGGACTGCAACATCTGAATACTTAAGTTGAGTTTAACAGAATAACGAGATCTAAAACAGTATCTTAGCAAACAGAAGAAGGTTACGTTTTTGTCACTACATATTGCACACGTGAAGTTTGAACACAGAGACTAGAGCTGCTTGTCCGACTTGATGTGCTCGTAGCTGGAAAGTTCATTACTTGTCAGTTTTCTTAAACGTACCCTACTTGAATTGTATGAGTCTATCATAATTTTATAAACTTATTTTTAAAACTTTCATTTTATCATATTTATGTTCACTGGCTTTTTATAAGAAATATTTTTTCATGTAAATGACAATGACTAAACCTTTTTCACACCTGTAACTTTTTCCATCAAAAACAATTAATCATTGAACGTTGTTTTTTATCTCCAGAAGATAACAGCTTGTGGGCAGCGTGGATTCTCAACAAGGGAACGCTATTAATGTCAAGATGCTGGACAGCTGAGGGAGAATTTGAAAACTTAAGTTGAGTATATTACCTTACACATGGCCTGACTTCATGTACACTTAGTTAGGACACTTAGAACACATGTTTTGAAACTACCTACACATAGTACTCATGTATAGCAAGTTTAGGAAACACATCGACACAAAAATTGTGAACATTGAGACTGGAGCTGCTTGTAGGAGGAAGTTTAAGTTAGACAAAGCCCGACTTGAGGTGCTCGTAGCTAGAAAGTTCATTATTTGTCAGTGTCTATTAAATATACCCTATTTGAAGCATTATCATTCACGTACAGAAGGTTTAGAAAGAAAAAAAACGGCATGCAAAGTTTGAACATTGAGACTGGAGCTGCTGGTCGGACATAGTTTAAGTTACACAAAGCCCAACTTGAGGTGCTCGTAGCAGGAAAGTTCATTATTTGTCAGTGTCTATTAAATATACCCTACTTGAAGCCCTTTCATCTAAAATTTAGTACTCTCATAAGGGCTAAGCTAATACATAAAGTCACTGACACAAATCAGTTTTAAATGCATAAAGAAATGAAACACTATTATGTAAACATGGGGATTCAGGCCTGCTATTCTTGTTCCATGTCTAACTAGAAAACTTTAAAATATGTCATTCAATTCTAATAATCCATACATATATTTTATATTACAGTTGCGACGAGAAGAGTTACAATGAGAATACCATTGCTAAGCAACAGATCCGACTTTCAAAAGAGATTTTTAATGTATCAAGTCATCGTGGCCAAATGAAAACAATTTACCAGGACTTTGAGACATTAGATGCCGCGGATTATAGATGGAAGAGTCCAATTAAAAAAAAATATTGAGGTTGGAACTCCTAAGGGGACAACGGGCATAAAGGTATAGTCTATTTTTAAAAGAATATTATAAAAAAGTCAAAATTATTTCCACTTTATCTGGTTACAATTAAACATTGGATGAGTTAAGATTATTTCTGTTTAAAAGACAGACAATTCTACATTGTCTTGTAATGAGCAACATTATATCGTCATGAAATTAGACTCCTCAAGATATCAGGTGAGAAGGGAGAATTAATGTTATAACTGCAATAAAGATAAAAAATCTCCAGGTCATGACCATCTACTGGGCAGCGAGGTCTTTCAACATGTCAAGATGTGGGACAGCCAAGGAAGAGATTTGGACTGCAACATCTGAATACTTAAGTTGAGTTTAACAGAATAACGAGATCTAAAACAGTATCTTAGCAAACAGAAGAAGGTTAAGTTTTTGTCACTACATGTTGCACACGTGAAGTTTGAACACAGAGACTAGAGCTGCTTGTCCGACTTGATGTGCTCGTAGCTGGATAGTTCATTACTTGTCAGTTTTCTTAAACGTACCCTACTTGAATTGTATGAGTCTATCGTAATTTTATAATCTTATTTTTAAAACTTTCATTTTATCATATTTATATTCATTGGCTTTTTATAAGAAATATTTTTTCATGTAAATGACAATGACTATAAATCTTTTTTACACCTATAACATTTTCCATCAAAAACAATTAATCATTGAACGTTGTTTTTTATCTCCAGAAGGTAACAGTTTGTGGGCAGCGTGGATTCTCAACAAGGGAACGCTATTTATGTCAAGATGCTGGACAGCTGAGGGAGAATTTGAAAACTTAAGTTGAGTATATTACCTTACACATGGCCTGACTTCATGTACACTTAGTTAGGACACTTAGAACACATGTTTTGAAACTACCTACACATAGTACTCATGTATAGCAAGTTTAGGAAACACATCGACACAAAAATTGTGAACATTGAGACTGGAGCTGCTTGTAGGAGGAAGTTTAAGTTAGACAAAGCCCGACTTGAGGTGCTCGTAGCTAGAAAGTTCATTATTTGTCCGTGTCTATTAAATATACCCTATTTGAAGCATTATCATTCACGTACAGAAGGTTTAGAAAGAAAAAAAACGGCATGCAAAGTTTGAACATTGAGACTGGAGCTGCTGCTCGGACATAGTTTAAGTTACACAAAGCCCAACTTGAGGTGCTCGTAGCAGGAAAGTTCATTATTTGTCAGTGTCTATTAAATATACCCTACTTGAAGCCCCCTTCATCTAAAATTTAGTACTCTCATAAGGGCTAAGCTAATACATAAAGTCACTGACACAAATCAGTTTTAAATGCATAAAGAAATAAAACACTATTATGTAAACATGGGGATTCAGGCCTGCTATTCTTGTTCCATGTCTAACTAGAACACGTTAAAATATGTCATTCAATTCTAATAATCCATACATATATTTTATATTACAGTTGCGAGCAGAAGAGTTACAATGAAAATACCATTGCTAAGCAACAGATCCGACTTTCAAAAGAGATTTTTAATGTATGAAATCATCGTGGCCAAATGAAAACAATTTACCAGGACTTTGAGACATTAGATGCCGTGGACTGTACATGGAAGAGTCCAATTCATAAAAATCTGGAGGTTGGAACACCTAGGGGGAGAATGAGCATAAAGGTATAGTCTATTTTTATAAACATGTTATAAAAAATGGCAATTACATTCGACTTTATCTGGTTGGAATTAAACATTGGATGAGTGAAGTTTGTTTCTGTTTAAAAGACAAACAATTCCACTTTGTCTTGTAATGAGCAACAATATCGTCGTGAACTTCCTCCTGTAGAGTGAAATTTCTTACAGTCAATCTAGTTTTCACATAACATCAAACTGTTTTCACCGTAATTCAACTTTCGTAAAACTGTAAGCATTCATTGTGAAGTTATTACACAAATACCTGACTTACTCAATGGCAGTAGACAGTTCCTAAACAAGCTAAAGGAATATTATCTATTTTATGGAGGTTCATTACCATCCTTTACAAATCCTACTTACTTAAATCTATTCTAGTATTGTCCTTCCATTTAGGCGTAGGTCTTCCAAGCTGTCTCTTCCCTTTGGGACTCCCAGTATACATTTTTAGATATGTCTCTCGTCCACCAAGAGCGCAACACAGTGCCTTGATATTCTGTATTCACCTGATGAAGACCTAGTGGTACAAGTTGAAACGTTAAAAAAAAAAAAAAAAAAATTGATTTCCACTGGATTTAAAGAAGGTAATGCGCATGTTCTGATATTCCGTTTTCCTCTCTCTAAGGTTTGAATATTTTTCTAAGCACCCCGCTAAAATTTAGTGTAATATGTTGGGAAAGTATAGTACGAACAAGTCGACAGGTGGTGCTAGTCGGTACAGAATCATATTTTGGTTAAAAACAGCCTGAATTCAGCTGCTTCTTGGAGGAAAGTTCATATTAAACGTGTCAAACGTGTCTTTCTTAAACATAATACATTAGACAGACTATTAACTAAGTCTAGAGAGATTGTAAATCTTGGTATCGACTTTATTTGAAAGCCTGCCCATGTATACAAATAGAGCAATCACGTTTCTATTTGTGACTTAAGAGATTGCGGTCTTGAGTCCATTTGCTATAATGATTTCTTTCTTTATGTCTATTTCTATTACAAATTGAATACAGATTCACAGTTAGCTATTACACACGTTGTACATAAAAGAATTGAAAACAGGAACTTTCAGGAACTAGTCTTACAAAGTTTAGACTCCTCAAGATATCAGGTGAGAAGGGAGAACGAATGCTAATAACTACAATGTTTTTTATCTCCAGGTCATGACCATCTACTGGGCAGCGAGGTCTTTCAACATGTCAAGATGTGGGACAGCCAAGGAAGAGATTTGGACTGCAACATCTGAATACTTAAGTTGAGTTTAACAGAATAACGAGATCTAAAACAGTATCTTAGCAAACAGAAGAAGGTTACGTTTTTGTCACTACATATTGCACACGTGAAGTTTGAACACAGAGACTAGAGCTGCTTGTCCGACTTGATGTGCTCG
The DNA here is from genome assembly GCA_964059195.1 of Ectobius pallidus. Taxonomy (NCBI): domain Eukaryota; kingdom Metazoa; phylum Arthropoda; class Insecta; order Blattodea; family Ectobiidae; genus Ectobius; species Ectobius pallidus. Next base: position 1,580,078 of record CAXKWD010000003.1, on the reverse strand, counting down.
TAGCTGGAAAGTTCATTACTTGTCAGTTTTCTTAAACGTACCCTACTTGAATTGTATGAGTCTATCATAATTTTATAAACTTATTTTTAAAACTTTCATTTTATCATATTTATGTTCACTGGCTTTTTATAAGAAATATTTTTTCATGTAAATGACAATGACTAAACCTTTTTCACACCTGTAACTTTTTCCATCAAAAACAATTAATCATTGAACGTTGTTTTTTATCTCCAGAAGATAACAGCTTGTGGGCAGCGTGGATTCTCAACAAGGGAACGCTATTAATGTCAAGATGCTGGACAGCTGAGGGAGAATTTGAAAACTTAAGTTGAGTATATTACCTTACACATGGCCTGACTTCATGTACACTTAGTTAGGACACTTAGAACACATGTTTTGAAACTACCTACACATAGTACTCATGTATAGCAAGTTTAGGAAACACATCGACACAAAAATTGTGAACATTGAGACTGGAGCTGCTTGTAGGAGGAAGTTTAAGTTAGACAAAGCCCGACTTGAGGTGCTCGTAGCTAGAAAGTTCATTATTTGTCAGTGTCTATTAAATATACCCTATTTGAAGCATTATCATTCACGTACAGAAGGTTTAGAAAGAAAAAAAACGGCATGCAAAGTTTGAACATTGAGACTGGAGCTGCTGGTCGGACATAGTTTAAGTTACACAAAGCCCAACTTGAGGTGCTCGTAGCAGGAAAGTTCATTATTTGTCAGTGTCTATTAAATATACCCTACTTGAAGCCCTTTCATCTAAAATTTAGTACTCTCATAAGGGCTAAGCTAATACATAAAGTCACTGACACAAATCAGTTTTAAATGCATAAAGAAATGAAACACTATTATGTAAACATGGGGATTCAGGCCTGCTATTCTTGTTCCATGTCTAACTAGAAAACTTTAAAATATATCATTCAATTCTAATAATCCATACATATATTTTATATTACAGTTGCCACGAGAAGAGTTACAATGAGAATACCATTGCTAAGCAACAGATCCGACTTTCAAAAGAGATTTTTAATGTATCAAGTCATCGTGGCCAAATGAAAACAATTTACCAGGACTTTGAGACATTTGATGCCGCGGATTATAGATGGAAGAGTCCAATTAAAAAAAAAATATTGAGGTTGGAACTCCTAAGGGGACAACGGGCATAAAGGTATAGTCTATTTTTAAAAGAATATTATAAAAAAGTCAAAATTATTTCCACTTTATCTGGTTACAATTAAACATTGGATGAGTTAAGATTATTTCTGTTTAAAAGACAGACAATTCTACATTGTCTTGTAATGAGCAACATTATATCGTCATGAAATTAGACTCCTCAAGATATCAGGTGAGAAGGGAGAATTAATGTTATAACTGCAATAAAGATAAAAAATCTCCAGGTCATGACCATCTACTGGGCAGCGAGGTCTTTCAACATGTCAAGATGTGGGACAGCCAAGGAAGAGATTTGGACTGCAACATCTGAATACTTAAGTTGAGTTTAACAGAATAACGAGATCTAAAACAGTATCTTAGCAAACAGAAGAAGGTTAAGTTTTTGTCACTACATGTTGCACACGTGAAGTTTGAACACAGAGACTAGAGCTGCTTGTCCGACTTGATGTGCTCGTAGCTGGAAAGTTCATTACTTGTCAGTTTTCTTAAACGTACCCTACTTGAATTGTATGAGTCTATCGTAATTTTATAATCTTATTTTTAAAACTTTCATTTTATCATATTTATATTCATTGGCTTTTTATAAGAAATATTTTTTCATGTAAATGACAATGACTATAAATCTTTTTCACACCTATAACATTTTCCATCAAAAACAATTAATCATTGAACGTTGTTTTTTATCTCCAGAAGGTAACAGTTTGTGGGCAGCGTGGATTCTCAACAAGGGAACGCTATTTATGTCAAGATGCTGGACAGCTGAGGGAGAATTTGAAAACTTAAGTTGAGTATATTACCTTACACATGGCCTGACTTCATGTACACTTAGTTAGGACACTTAGAACACATGTTTTGAAACTACCTACACATAGTACTCATGTATAGCAAGTTTAGGAAACATATCGACACAAAAATTGTGAACATTGAGACTGGAGCTGCTTGTAGGAGGAAGTTTAAGTTAGACAAAGCCCGACTTGAGGTGCTCGTAGCTAGAAAGTTCATTATTTGTCAGTGTCTATTAAATATACCCTATTTGAAGCATTATCATTCACGTACAGAAGGTTTAGAAAGAAAAAAAACGGCACGCAAAGTTTGAACATTGAGACTGGAGCTGCTGGTCGGACATAGTTTAAGTTACACAAAGCCCAACTTGAGGTGCTCGTAGCAGGAAAGTTCGTTATTTGTCAGTGTCTATTAAATATACCCTACTTGAAGCCCCCTTCATCTAAAATTTAGTACTCTCATAAGGGCTAAGCTAATACATAAAGTCACCGACACAAATCAGTTTTAAATGCATAAAGAAATGAAACACTATTATGTAAACATGGGGATTCAGGCCTGCTATTCTTGTTCCATGTCTAACTAGAACACGTTAAAATATGTCATTCAATTCTAATAAACTATACATATATTTTATATTACAGTTGCGAGGAGAAGAGTTACAATGAAAATACCATTGCTAAGCAACAGATCCGACTTTCAAAAGAGATTTTTAATGTATGAAATCATTGTGGCCAAATGAAAACAATTTACCAGGACTTTGAGACATTAGATGCCGTGGACTGTACATGGAAGAGTCAAATTCATAAAAATCTGGAGGTTGGAACACCTAGGGGGAGAATGAGTATAAAGGTATAGTCTATTTTTATAAACATGTTATAAAAAATGGCAATTACATTCGACTTTATCTGGTTGGAATTAAACATTGGATGAGTGAAGTTTGTTTCTGTTTAAAAGACAAACAATTCCACTTTGTCTTGTAATGAGCAACAATATCGTCGTGAACTTCCTCCTGTAGAGTGAAATTTCTTACAGTCAATCTAGTTTTCACATAACATCAAACTGTTTTCACCGTAATTCAACTTTCGTAAAACTGTAAGCATTCATTGTGAAGTTATTACACAAATACCTGACTTACTCAATGGCAGTAGACAGTTCCTAAACAAGCTAAAGGAATATTATCTATTTTATGGAGGTTCATTACCATCCTTTACAAATCCTACTTACTTAAATCTATTCTAGTATTGTCCTTCCATTTAGGCGTAGGTCTTCCCTTTGGGACTCCCAGTATACATTTTTAGATATGTCTCTCGTCCACCAAGAGCGCAACACAGTGCCTTGATATTCTGTATTCACCTGATGAAGACCTAGTGGTACAAGTTGAAACGTTTAAAAAAAAAAAATTGATTTCCACTGGATTTAAAGAAGGTAATGCGCATGTTCTGATATTCCGTTTTCCTCTCTCTAAGGTTTGAATATTTTTCTAAGCACCCCGCTAAAATTTAGTGTAATATGTTGGGAAAGTATAGTACGAACAAGTCGACAGGTGGTGCTAGTCGGTACAGAATCATATTTTGGTTAAAAACAGCCTGAATTCAGCTGCTTCTTGGAGGAAAGTTCATATTAAACGTGTCAAATGTGTATTTCTTAAACATAATACATTAGACAGACTATTAACTAAGTCTAGAGAGATTGTAAATCTTGGTATCGACTTTATTTGAAAGCCTGCCCATGTATACAAATAGAGCAAACACGTTTCTATTTGTGACTTAAGAGATTGCGGTCTTGAGTCCATTTGCTATAATGATTTCTTTCTTTATGTCTATTTCTATTACAAATTGAATACAGATTCACAGTTAGCTATTACACACGTTGTACATAAAAGAATTGAAAACAGGAACTTTCAGGAACTAGTCTTACAAAGTTTAGACTCCTCAAGATATCAGGTGAGAAGGGAGAACGAATGCTAATAACTACAATGTTTTTTATCTCCAGGTCATGACCATCTACTGGGCAGCGAGGTCTTTCAACATGTCAAGATGTGGGACAGCCAAGGAAGAGATTTGGACTGCAACATCTGAATACTTAAGTTGAGTTTAACAGAGCTGCAGAATAATGAGATCTAAAACAGTATCTTAGCAAACAGAAGAAGGTTACGTTTTTGTCACTACATATTGCACACGTGAAGTTTGAACACAGAGACTAGAGCTGCTTGTCCGACTTGATGTGCTCGTAGCTGGAAAGTTCATTACTTGTCAGTTTTCTTAAACGTACCCTACTTGAATTGTATGAGTCTATCATAATTTTATAAACTTATTTTTAAAACTTTCATTTTATCATATTTATGTTCACTGGCTTTTTATAAGAAATATTTTTTCATGTAAATGACAATGACTAAACCTTTTTCACACCTGTAACTTTTTCCATCAAAAACAATTAATCATTGAACGTTGTTTTTTATCTCCAGAAGATAACAGCTTGTGGGCAGCGTGGATTCTCAACAAGGGAACGCTATTAATGTCAAGATGCTGGACAGCTGAGGGAGAATTTGAAAACTTAAGTTGAGTATATTACCTTACACATGGCCTGACTTCATGTACACTTAGTTAGGACACTTAGAACACATGTTTTGAAACTACCTACACATAGTACTCATGTATAGCAAGTTTAGGAAACACATCGACACAAAAATTGTGAACATTGAGACTGGAGCTGCTTGTAGGAGGAAGTTTAAGTTAGACAAAGCCCGACTTGAGGTGCTCGTAGCTAGAAAGTTCATTATTTGTCAGTGTCTATTAAATATACCCTATTTGAAGCATTATCATTCACGTACAGAAGGTTTAGAAAGAAAAAAAACGGCACGCAAAGTTTGAACATTGAGACTGGAGCTGCTGATCGGACATAGTTTAAGTTACACAAAGCCCAACTTGAGGTGCTCGTAGCAGGAAAGTTCGTTATTTGTCAGTGTCTATTAAATATACCCTACTTGAAGCCCCCTTCATCTAAAATTTAGTACTCTCATAAGGGCTAAGCTAATACATAAAATCACTGACACAAATCAGTTTTAAATGCATAAAGAAATAAAACACTATTATGTAAACATGGGGATTCAGGCCTGCTATTCTTGTTCCATGTCTAACTAGAACACGTTAAAATATGTCATTCAATTCTAATAATCCATACATATATTTTATATTACAGTTGCGAGGAGAAGAGTTACAATGAGAATACCATTGCTAAGCAACAGATCCGACTTTCAAAAGAGATTTTTAAAGTATGAAATCATCGTGGCCAAATGAAAACAATTTACCAGGACTTTGAGACATTAGATGCCGTGGATTGTACATGGAAGAGTACAATTCAAAAAAATCTGTAGGTTGGTACACCTGGGGAGAATGAGCATAAAGGCATAACGGCTATCTTAACCTGCTGCTTCTGCACATTGTCTTTATGACTGTGTAAGAATAATGCTTCGGAGTCAATTTCCTTCAATAATAATTAACATTCATATTTTGTAAGCATTTTCAAAGTTAAAACATTAATCACATCCACCCGTAAGAGTTGCTTCGTGTGACTTACCTTTATGGCAGCTATTATATCCTCGAGATGACCAAATTCTTCTTGAAGCGATGGATAGAAAGATGTGACTTCTTTGAACGTTGTGGAACTAAGTTTGATAAGCTTGCAGTTTGTTATCGTGCGCACGGTATCGGTCGCGGGGACCTCCAGACACATCTCTATCTCGGAGAAGTAGCTTTTAGGCCCAATCTGCTTGTTCAGAGACTTGTGTAGGCTGGAGACTATCTGTAACACATGCAAACCTGACTACATCCATATTCTGCTTACAAACGAAGAACCTATAATATAAAACTTAGACAATAAAAACTTTTAATTTAATAATATTGAGTTGGGTTTAGCACTATGCTTCACTTATTTTATAAATACCTGTACTAGTTTCAAAGACCCTTGTCATTCATAATCATCAGGTTAACACCAACTCAGTTGGTGTTAACCTGATGATTATGAATGACGAGGGTCTTCGAAACTAGTACAGGTATTTATAAAATAAGTCAGTTGGTGTTAACCTGATGATAACACTGGGCAACAAAAAAGAAACTTTTTTTTTGTCTCAGAAAGAAAAATATGTGAATCTGATAGCATTTCTTCTCCTGAATTCAAATATGATATCGGTTTTTCTCCATCACGCAAGGTTTCCGAGAGACAGGCATTTATAATTTCAAACACTTTAATATTTTCTACATTCTTAAATACACAATATCCGAACATTCGGACTCGCCTAGAAAGTAAGAAATGACGATTTTCTGCTATATTTCGCATGTGGAGCATCCCTCTTGATGGTCCAACAATAATTGGCCAGCATATTAGGATTCCATTTGCCTTGATATCTCTTTTCTATAGCTGAAATCTCCTGATGAAAGCGTTCCCCGTGCTCATCGCTCACTGCGCCAAGATTTTCCAGGAAGAAATCTAGGTGCGAGTGCAGGAAGTGAATTTTTAAGGACATATTACAGCCCAAATTTTTATAAGATCATTGACAATATCACGGTAATTTTCCGCCTTTCGATTTCCCAAAAAACTGTGAGTTACTTTTTTGAATGCTTGCCAAGCTGCTTTCTCCAGTGGACTCAATAGTTCCTCAAACTTCTCATCATGCATTAGTGATCGTATTTGTGGACCCACAAATATCCCTTCTTTAATTTTTGCTTCACTAATTTTAGGAAACCTCTGTTTTAAGTACATGAAACCAGGAGTATTGCCCATGGCTTTCACGAAATTCTTCATCAATCCTAGTTTGATATGTAAGGGAGGTAGATACACATTTTTAGGATTACACAATGCGTCATGTTTCACATTTTTCTGTCCAGGAATGAATGATTTGCGTTTAGGCCATTCTTTTCTGATTTAATGGTTTTTTCTGTCCCTACTATCCCAAAGACACAAAAAGCAACAGTACTTTGTGTAACCAAGCTGCAGACCAAGAATATGTGCAATTACCTTCAAATCACCACAAATATTCCATTCATACACTGCATATTGAAGCTTTGCCAATATAAATTGAAAGTTTTCATATGTTTCTTTCATACTAGCAGAGTGAGCCACAGGTATTGATGGGAATTTATTTCCATTATGCAGAAGCACTGCTTTTAAACTTGCTTTGGAGGAATCAATGAACAAGCGCCATTCTGTTGAGTTATGTTCAATACCAAATGTCTCCATAAGAGAAGAAATGTCATTACAAAACACTAAGCCATTTTCTTCAGAAAAATAGCCTTTAAATTGAGAATGACGACTACGATAAGTACATATCTTTGTATTCTTTTCAAGAAGATTCCATCCTTTTAGCCGGGAACCAAGCATTTCAGACTGGTTTTTGGATAATTTTAAATCTCGTATGAGATCGTTAAGATCTTCTTGAGTCAATAAATGAGGCTCAGATGAACAGCTTTGTTCAAAAGTTGTATCCCCAAAATCTGTTTCTTCTTCTTCCTTACTTCCATCGGAATCTGAGCTCTCTTCATCTAATGTCACATGTTCTGGAGGCTTTGGTATGGGCAATTCTTCGCTGTGTGGAACTGGTCTCATTGCAGATTGCAAGTCAGGGTACACCACTGTATGTTTTGATTTTTACGTAATCCCTTTAATGTTTGTTAAGCAGAAATAACAGTCAGAGGAGTGATCTTTGGGTTCCCTCCAAATCATAGGGATAGCAAATGGCATGTGGCGTGTGCCATTCTTCCATGCAGTGAGAAGCCTACTACACGATAAACAACAGATATGTGGGGCCCAGGTCCTTGTTTGGTCCCCCATTTTACACCCAAAATAAAGTTCATAACACTCTTTTACTACTGGAGTAAGGTTTCGTCTTTGGGACTTGAGCGTCACTTCACCACATATATTACAAAAGTTGTTAGGATGATTTAAACAAGCTCTAGGCATTTTGTAACTAACAACAAATTAAAAGAAATAAATTTGTAAGTATGTAATATAAAATATACAATAATCCAGACACAATGCACTCACAATTACGGTACGTGTTTACTGGTTCACTGCTCTCTCACAACTGACATCGTTGTAATGAATGCATGCATGATCATGTTTGTGCCTGTCTGTACAGTCTGAACTTGCACAACAGTAGCAACGGTACTATTTGAGTTAGCTCATTTGGTTCCATCACATTTACAATGCTCTAGGAGTTTTTATTTTACAATGGACAAATGGCCGTTTATTAAAAAAATATATTTAAATCCATTAATTGAAATTGAAATTTAAAAAAAAACTGTGGGTGATGGAGAAATTCCGAATACATATTTGAAAACATGATAAAAAACTGCATTAAGTACAACTATTGATACTCATGAGACAAAAATCATGTTGACCAGTGTAATGAATGAAGAGGGTCTTCGAAACTAGTACAGGTATTTATAAAATAAGTGAAGCATAGTGCTAAACCCAACTCAATATTATTAAATTATAATATAGCTTCACTGTGTAAACTTCCATACAATGATTAATAATAAAAACTTTGCTTACAGTGGATAATTTAATCTTCTAATCTTCTGTTAGTTATGGGAGGACAAATATGGGACTTAGTCAACACATGGTCGATGAAAAGCATGGTATTGGTGATATGGAGATTGTGAGGGTAGAATACGATTTGGAGAAGAGAAAAATATGTGAGGGTTGGAATATTATCAATAATCAAGGGCTTAGTTTAAATAGATATGGAGGAGACCTAGGTGATGAGTGGATGGATTTATTAAGAAGGTTAAAGAAAAGGAAAAATAAAAATTGTGAGTTAAAATTTCCCGCGCCACCGAAAGGTGACAAAGAAGAGGTCGATTACAACATTCCAGAGGAGTGGATTCTGGAACATGGTAGGAATACTTTGTTTGTGATGACGCAGTCAGAGGGCAGCATGAGTTTTCTACAGCCTCATCCACCCCTTGGCAGTTCATGCTGAGGTAGTAACCTGAGGAAGGCCAGACGGAGTGGTTGAAACGTTGTTTAGAAGATTAAATTATCCACTGTAAGCAAAGTTTTTATTGTCTAAGTTTTATATTATAGTGTCAATCAGTGGAAATAGGACTCAATGAACTTATTAAAGGAAGAACCTTGCACGGATAATTCTTCTTGTAATAAGTATTAACCAGTCATCATTGTAACATAGTTCCTCATAGGCCATATACATATTGAGAGGAACTCAAGACTGTCTGATTGGCATAACAGTGGTAATCCTTTAAAACATGTGGCAAAGTCGCAATGTAGGGGGGCCCACCTCGCGATGAGAGCAGGCTTCCATGGACAGGTGAAGTTTTTTGTTTTCCAGCGAGGCAGGTTAACTAACATGACACTTAGGGCATTCTGAATTCTTCCGAAATTCTATTTTAGTGGCAGTTAGGTTAGGAACAGTGTTACTAATTAGTGACAGGTTCTGTTAGGTTAGGAACTGTCGTATTAATTTAGTAGGGTGTTCTGATTTCTCCCGTTTTGTAAATGTGCCATATTGTATGACCGGCGAGGTTCGCTGTATTGGTGCACCTGCTTCCAGAATTCTATGTGGTCTGCTAGTGAGACGTGTCCAATCACGAGTTTCTGTATACAAATATAGCGGCATTCACAGCACTTTTCGCTAGATCGTATTATAAAAGAAAGTGTAACATTTAGGGTGGGTGGGTAGGTCACAAACACTCATCGAGGCAACACCTCCTCTCCAGAGAACAATCTATAACAAAATACATGTGATATTAGGTGTTTTATGATAAGAAAATTGATTTTGAATGTGGGCCCCCCTACAATGCGATTTTACCAAACATGTAGACTACAGTAGCAAGATTGAGTATTAATGTCACTATTAGAAACGCAGAGAGAGCTAAATTAGCAGAAGCTCTACGTTGTAAAGGTTGGCAGGTTCATGAGGAAATATCCTGTATTGCTACAAATGGCTCTACTAGAAGGATAAACAAGACCAAGCTGTTATAGTTGATCCTACCATCAGGATGGAACTCAACATCCAACAATCAGGATTTATGAACCTACAATCCCTTATTTTCTGAAAAAATATAACCTGAACACAGTAGAAGTTTTGGCCTCTTAATTGGAGCATGTGGAGCTATTCCTAAATTTTTTGAAGATTTTTGGAAGAAAGTATAGACTCCCTCCAACATTAAGAGATGACATTGTGACCACAGTGCTTAAGAAGTCTGTCAAATTCTTCATAATCACTTAAGTTGCATATGAACTAACATTTTATTGTTACTTTATGCTTTAATTTGTTTATTGTTCTAATTGCTTACTTCAGTGTGTATTAAAATACGAGGGCTATTTTTTTTTTCAACTTCTGATGGGGCATGAAATAAAAATCACATTGAAAATCAAAACTCTTTTATTTGGAACATTTAGGTAGACGTTCTAGCTACGTCTCTATGTAGTTTCGTTCTGAGTGAGATATTTGTCGCGCCTTCTAAATACGCTGGCGGCAAGCTTCGATGAAGAGGGTATTAAAAAGTTGGTACCACGCTATGAGAAATATCTCAATCGGAACGAATCTACGTAGAGAAGTAGCTAGAAGGTGTACCTAAATGTTCCAAATAAAACAGTTTTGATTTTCACTGTGGTTTTTATTTTATGCCCCACCGGAAGTTGAAAAAAAAAATAGCCCTCATATATATTTTTTTAAAGTATACTGAGTTCATATGGGCTACCTCTGTTGGGAGGCAGTTTTAAATAAAATAAAATAAAATATACCCAGAACTAGTGTTTCAGTGGGTAAACCCATCATCATCAGCTGATGTTGACTCAAAGTTATCTACATCTACCAAAAGTATTTTTAAAGTGCATTGTGGGTACAGAGAACATTAATATAATGGTGTAGTACCTCACAGTATCCATCCAGAATGATGTGCAGCTCGTAAGCCACTGAGCCTGCGTATATAACAATCTCCTCCTCAGGGATCTGTACTATGTCCACAACAGATGCCAAGCGGGTGATCAGTTCATTTGACACATCCTGCAAATTCAATATGCAACCTTATCAAATCCTCATACCTGTAGCTTCTCAACACATTGCATATGAAAAGAATGCATTATTATTTACATGTGCGGTGAAGCAATTGAAATTTTGTATAATAATACATACAATATTAATAACACTATATTATTAATAGGAAGGAGGTTAATGTAAAAATAACTCAGCTGCATGAAAAGTGCTGATGATATAATATATGGCTATCCTGTCACAATGACACAAATAGCGATGTGGTCCAGACCTCTCGTATATTTATGTATGAAAACAAACCATGACAACTATTTTTTTTTCCAAAGTAATGGGATGGTACCATGAAATGCTGTGTGTCATGGGAGAGTGCGGCATCTCTAGTTATATGAATAAAGTCAGTAAAGTTTCAATTATCCACAGTATTGGGTTTAAAACACACACAAACAAACACAACTAATGTGTTTTGTGAAAAAGTGAAGCAACGAACTTGCAGGATAGCATTGGACTTAATTGACCGACTGAGAGTATGTATACAAAATGAGTGCAACGTGTTTCATAATTTTCATACGAGCGTCTTAATGACCATTACAGACAAGGTGCATACTACTGTTTTTGTTCGACCACAATTAAATGTTTAATAAAATATAAAATGCTTGGTCCAAACTTTCCACTAAAAACTCAATTAAAACTGTATGTAAAATGTATATCACAACACTATTTATTTAGTGGTTAAAACATTAATAAAAATCTGATGTGAAAGTCACATAACTTCCTCTGCCCAAATAAAACTTAGGAGTATTCACATATCCTTGTACAGAAACGCAAGACACAATTTAACGCTAATTATACGATAAATACCTGATAACCTCTTCTTTGAAAATGATGCGACTAATAAAAGTGCAGACTATATAGCAAACAAAAACAAGTGACTGCAGACATTTATTGAAACTTCTGTCGTTAAGAATAATTTCCGAGCTTTATCGAATATTTCCCTCCAATATGTCTTTCTCACTTCATTAGAGGCCGTGAAAAAGTGTGTATTCAATTGTTAACCACACAACACAAACTTTTTACAAACAGTGGGTGAACAGTAGGTGGCTTGTAACTGCCTTCAGAGAATTTTTTCGAAAAAAAGTTTCAAATAAAAGTTTTAGCTCTCACTATAAGCTACACTTGTGCAAAATTTAAAGAAAATCGTTAGCGCCGTTTTCGAGAAAATCGCGAAAAACGAAAATTTCTTCATGTAAAGTCCCCTTAAAAATAAGAGAAAATAGTCGCCAATCTACGAATCACATCTTCAGAAGGTACCTCACCCAAATACGAAATTTTGTTTTCATACAATTTTCCGTATTGGAGCTAGCCTGTTCATAGATATTCCACACAGACATGTTTCCAAAAATAGTATTTTTGGATCCAGGGGGCCTTGAAATGTGTATATATGCTAAAAACTCAACTTCGAATTTTGGGGTCGAAAACAATACTTCCTCTACCTATAGTACCTATAGTACGGGCAGAGGAAGTAAAAATGGTTAAAAATTTTACACTGTACGACGTTTCAGCCTGTCTCCTCCAGGCCTTTTTCAAGTAGACTGATTGCCATGGTCACTTCCGCTTTACAGTGTAAAGTTTTTAACCATTTTTACTTCCTCTGCCCGTACTATAGGTACTATAGGTACTATAGGTAGAGGAAGTATTGTTTTCGACCCCAAAATTCGAAGTTGAGTTTTTAGCATATATACACGTTTCAAGGCCCCCTGGATCCAAAAATACTATTTTTGGAAACATGTCTGTGTGTCAGTGTGTGTGTGTGTGTGTGTGTGTGGAATATCTGTGAACAAGCTAGCTCCAAAACGGAAAATCGTATGAAAACAAAATTTCGTATTTGGGTCAGGTACCTTCTGAAGATGTGATTCGTAGATTGGCGACAAATTTCCCTTATTTTTAAGGGGACTTTACATTCAGAATTTATCGTTTTTCGCGATTTTCTCGAAAACGGCTATAACGATTTTCTTTAAATTTTGCACATAGGTTGCTTATACTAAGAGCTAAAACTTTTATTTGAAACATTTTTTCGAGAAAATTCTCTGAGGGTAGTTACAAGCCACCCACTGTTCACCCACTGTTTGTAGAAAGTTTGTCTTACGTGATGAACAACTGAATTCGCGCTCTTTCACGGCCTCTTATTCTATATAAGAATGTGAAGTGAGAAAGATGTGTTGTTGGCCATGCATAGAGTAAAGATGTATCTGAGGGAAATATTCGATAAATTTCGGAAATTATATTTTACGGCAGAAAGTTCTATAAACGTCTGCAGTCATTTGTTCTTTTTTTTTTAAGTTTGTTATATAGACTGCGCTTTTAGTCGCATCATTGAAAGAAGAGGTATTTATAGGATAATTAGCGTAAAATTGTGTCTTGCGATTCTGTACAAGGATATGTGAATACTGCTAACTTTTATTTGGGCAGAGGAAGTTATGTGACTTTCACATCAGATTTTTATTAATGTTTTAACCACTAAATAAATAGTGTTGTGATATACATTTTATATACAGCATTAAATGTTTAAGTTTTGGGTTTTTTGATTCATCAAAAACAAACGAGTTGGTAGCCGATCAGCTGTTACTAAGTTCTTGTAGTTGTCATTTTCTGTGACAGATTGCAGGTGGTTGCATGTGGTAAACTCAAACCAACGGACTTTACTATAATATTTACTATAATATTAACAGGAACAGGTTATTATTGCGATATGATTTCATTACATATATAGTCAGCATGTCATATTCCTTCTACACAACATTTTACTTTCTGTTTTAACGAAGTATACATTTTGAAATTCTGTAATGAAACTTTGATTAAGCCATTAACAGGTGCAATCAGCTTTCCTTGTATGATTAATTCAACCTGTAGATGTTTTTGAATAATTCATTAAACAACAAAATAATTAAAACATTACATTTATCAACACTGACATTGTTTATGCATACATTCATAGGCGTAACCAGGCCGACCATATGGGGGGGGTTATAACATCTTGGGGTATGGAATACCCCCCAGCGAGAGGGGGGTTCGGGGGTCCTCCCCCAGAAAATTAAAAAAAATTAAGATGCACAATAACGAGTTTTAAGCTTCCCACGCTTTATACTCATATTAAGTAATTTATAAGCAGACTTTTAAAAAATTGTACAATTTTCCTTTTTTTAATCAATGGGGGGGGGGGGTTCAAACCCCCAAACCCCCCCCCCCTCGTTACACCTATGCATACATTTCATGAATTATATAATTTTATTTTTGTTGGACCATACCACAATACGCTTATTATGTTTGACATAACAGTATCATAATGAAACTCATTTCAAAACTGTTTTCCATTATGGCATTGATGTTATATCGATTATTATTATCGAACACAGAATGATCTTGAGACTTTGAGAGTAGCAACCGGAAACTGCATAATAAACAACCTGTACTTAAAATAAAATCAATTCTGTTCGTAATAATTTTAATATCATATTAAAATTAATTCATTTCATGTTGTCAAAATCCGTTGGTTTCAAGAAAATGAGCAAAAAGAAGCTTTGATCTGACCAATGCTATAAGCTGCCATCTGTCGGAGAAGTCAAGAATTATGACAACGAGCAGACGCAAAGGTCAACTTCATGTTTGAGTGAATATAAAATCTCAAAACTTAAATATTTAGACTAATTATGGTTGAATTAAAACAATCGTATGCAATTTGCCTATAACGGTAATTAAGATACTCGTATGTCAAAAAATGCAATTATAGGCTTGTTGAATAATAAACTATTTTTATTATTTTTATTTAATGTTCATGTTTAGCAAACCAACAATAGTAAATCAATACTAAAGACCCAGTTTTATAGAAAACAAAAACTGATTTTTCCTTACAGAGCATCCACATCTATATTAATAAAAGGAAGTGTCTGTCTGTCCGCGATGCCCAGCGAAATCTAATGAACGCAGAGATCTGAAATTTTAAACATAGGTGGACTGAAGGGTCGGAAAATGCACCTCGAAGCCGGAGTTTTAAATTTCGATTTTGTTCGTGAGTTATGAGTGAAAAACGGGCAGAAAACGTGCATTTTTTGTGTTTTCGAAGCATCAGTTTTCAGTTATACATTTCAATGTCAAATCAATTACAGTTGGCTTTGGCTATTTTTGTCATACCTTGGACATAAAACCATCAAGATCGCTTAAATGTTGTAGCTCACGCTGGTCGATTCATTTGTTTATAATGTCAAGGCATGCAGACATATGAAAATTTCAACCTAAAAATCACTGCCTTCTAGACTGTATTACTCGTGTATACACTGCCTGTCCTATACGGCTAATTTTGCGTACGCAGCGACATTACAGATAACAGTACCTTTCACACCCAGCTGCAATACCCTTTACATTACCGTATGTTGTGTTGCCCTCTGAAGTATAAACTCGGAAACTGAAATATGCTGGAATTTCATGCTATATGGGTGTGAACTGTGCCGCCTCTACTGGAGAAATTAGGCAATTTAACAAAACTCTGAACTCCATGTTAAAAATTAAGCATAGGACAGGCAGTGTAATTCTCGAGACAGCGGTCCTAAAAATACACCGAAGAGAATTATTATTATTATTATTATTATTATTATTATTATTACTATTACTATTATTATTATTATTATAAGAGGGATAATCAATATAGGCCTAAGTATGGTCAAACGTTGTTCGATTTGGACGAAACTCACTATACAGGGGTTTTCTGGGCCAAGGACCTCGAATCTGAGGTCGCTTTTAGCAGGCGACGCTTTCTAATCGTGGTATGTAATTCACGTGATTTAGGTGTTAATAAATATAATGCTCTTAATTTTTAATTCTTGAAATAATTATCGCGGGCGATCGCTTGATTTTGTAAGTCCATCCTGGACGATTCATTTGTTTAGAATGTCAAGTCCCGTAGACATATGACATTTTCAACCTACACGGAAGAGGAATAATCAATATAGGGCTGAATATGGTCAAACATTGTTCGATTTGGACGAAACTCACTGTACAGGGGTAGGCTATTCTAGGCCAAGGAACTCGAATCTGAGGTCGCTTTTACCAGGGGACGCTACCTAATCGTGGTATGTAATTCACGTGATTTAGATGTTAATAAATATTTTTAATTTTTCAAATAATTATCGCGGGCGAAACCGTGGGCACATGCTAGTAAACTATATTACTCTCCAAGATGAGTAGACTATTTGCATTTCTATCTCCGTACAGTTGACCATGGCTTGTGTGTTCATAGCAAAACTCAAATGTACGGAATGAATACTACTGTCCAGTCATCATGATATTCGGCATCAGTTCCATGCCCGAGTTTCATGTTCCAGTGTACATTTCTTAAAAATAAAAAGCTGATGAAAATTTAAAAATCTGATTTATAAGTGAATGGAATCTGTGTGTTTAATTTGTGAATGAAATGAACGCACTACACAGGTAACAAGACTACCACAATAAATGTTCAGTGATGAATCAAACATGATCAAGCGCTAACTGTTACCTGGAATAGCTGCACTCTTCTGAGGTAGGCCGCACACACGGACACATGCACTTCCTGCTTGAGATGTCTGGGCATGTTGCTAAGCAGACCGTTGTATGTGATAGCAACACCCTTATTGTGCTGCCACTCATGGTCGAGGAACTTGACCAGCCTGTGCTCCAACTCCTTGTCGAGCTTCCTGTTCTTCATGAACATGAGGATCCTGGCCGACAGCTCTTGATACGCATACCTGGCATATAGCAAACTATTTATACTTTATTCTGAAAAACTATGGAAGAGTAAGAGTAAGAAAAATATAAGATGGATTACAGAACTTCAGGCAGAGCTACGTATTACAATAGAGGATTTAATATACAAGACAGCCAGATATTGAAAGACAAACACACTACACTATGGATGAAAATTAACAAACAGAGAACAGGAAGAGTAGTTCCAGAAGCAGAAACAAAATTGCGGTCAGAAAGGATGAAGAAGTACTGGGCTGACAAAAAGAAGAAAAACGTCAGCCAGAAACCTGACTAAAGTGGTCCTATGAAGGACAAAAAATTTTAACTAAGTTAATTCTGAAAAGTATGTTACAAACGTATCAGCATTAATTACCTAGGTATATAGCCACTGTCCCCAGAATTTATAATTATTACTATCACGATTAAATGCAAATTTTAACTTAAATAAAATAAAATAGACTTAATACAAGCAAGTCAACAATATCTTATTTTAATTGCCTAGGCCTTTCGGTGTATTTCTGCCATCTTCAGGGCATCTGAAATTACAATGTTTTTGACTTTATAATAGTTTGTGAGTATGTTTAGCTGTACAATGGGCGGTATGCATAGCTCATAGCTTATTTCCCAGCATATCACGATCACTGATATGAAATGTAAAAGTTGGCACAAAATAACTGATTCCTGCTGTATAGTCGGTCAAATAAAAAACGTCGGGCGGTATTTGAAAAAGTATCACGAACGAGCATATGCGCATGTACAGAAAGACTTAAGGTTAGGTTCACACCTGCCTATTGTCTGTCCATGTATTTTCTTGATTATTTAGTCAGTTTTGTTCTAAAAGAAACATATATAGAAGGCTGTGGCTATATGTTTCACAGCCGCCATATTCTTGCATGGAAGTTCTTATAATAATAATGAATAAATTCGCAAGGAATATGTTTATTCAAGGAGCATTTTTTAAAGATTTTATTTTGTAATACCGGTACTTGTAGTTCAAAAACAATAACTTATGTTCAACTTCTGCAACCAATCTAGCATTGAAATACGCGGCCGGCTAGATCCATGTTTCCTATGAAAACTTCCGGTCGCATTATAGTGAAGTACCGACCTCTGAGCTGCTGTTTACGAAATATGGAACCTTCTCGCTGGTTCAGAGGCCGAAAAATGTAAGACAATTACAGCCCTAACTACACTTTCTTTCAAGCTAGCATTTGTATGTGGCACGATGACACAAAGCAAAATGAATTATGACAATACATTAAGTTGAATATCGTGTATTGCGTTTTCCGCGTTTTTCATTTTTTCCCTCCTGTCGCATGGCCTCATATGTTCCGAGAATGACCTGTATTTTATGTTTTTTATAGGATACTTGTGAACTAATGCGTTAAAACTTTAATTTTAACTGCATACGAGTCCCGACGTTTTTTATTTGACCGACTGTATATGGAATTTGTCAGTGACTAGTGTGGTTAGCATCGCTGGTTACTTTGCAGGCCAGGGTTTAATCCCTTCTCAGATTTTTCTGAGGTAGGGAGGTGTGGAAAGGGGTGCACTCAGCCTCGTGATTTGAACTGATGACCTACTTCATTAAGAGTTAGCGGCTCCAGTCATGGAAACCATGCTGACCAAATGCCTCCCAATCCTGCCATCTGCCTATTGTCTACTCACCAGGTTTTCTTCGCAAGTATATTGCTGGCGATGGTACCAGCCACCATATAGATGAAGAACATAGAGCTGACAACGAACGCTACGGTGATGTACCATATGTCTCTAAGATTAGTTGGCTGGACACCTCTGAGGCCAACACCGGTGACTAGCGTGGCTGCGAAGGCGATAGGCAGCCACATCGTGAACGCTGCAAACTCTGATACCGCCGCCCAACTCGTTACATCACACATGTTTACCCTGCAATGGAGAGCATTACCATTGACAAAGTGATTTATACTCTATTGAACATCGAGGTCATATCAGGAGTCAGGTTCTGTACTAATAATAATGAAAACAAAGAATGCATGTTGGAAAATTTTCCTTTGTTAATCGCACAATTACAGACTACAATAACCTACCTGCAGAAGTTTTTCAAGACAGTCCTCTACAAGTGAAAGCATTTAAAAACAAGTTGACACATTTAATTAGCAGCCAGACGATGATCTGGAAGAATTTAGGAATTACTCGGTAATGAACTACAATAGGGTTAAGCATAGGGATTAGCGATCTTTTTCTTTTGCTGTTGTTTGTTTTCTTCTCCCTCTCTTTGATGTTTCTTTCTCTCATTCTGTAAGCTATGCTTATTGTAATTCTAACTGTAATTTTTTTTTGTTCTGCCACCGGGCAATTCGCCCAATTGCAGAAGTGAAATATATACAATATGCCTTTATGACTGGGGAAACCATGGAAAACCCTAGACTAATTTACCGGCCATGGGGCTTCAGCTTATTTTTTATTTGTTTGTTTCAAACATTTCTAGGCCAAAATGTTGCTGGTTACCATAGCCTTCTGTAATACTGAATGTTAAATTTGTTCTCAAGAGCCAATCAAATATTGTTATTATTATTATCATCAGGCTACATTATTATTATTATTACATTATTAATAACAATAATAACAACAGGCCTAGTAATTTTTAATAATAAAAACAATAATATGGTACTACACGTTCACTTTAATTTTGCAGACGGCAGAAAGAGGAACTACTATTGTTTTGAATAAACACAGCCGAGTGTACAGTCGACAATGCACGAACATTACCGAACTGCAAACAGTACATCAAGTGATACGGTACAAGCGTCTCACGTCCCGCCTTCCAAGCGGTAGCGCCAATAGGGACCAATGTATACAGTTCGCAGCGCTCCATCTCAATCTGCAAATTTAAAGTGAACGCGTAGTAACTGTTATGACTCAATTTTTTGTCATTTGTCAGTACATCTTTATAATGTGTAGCAATGGCCGAGTAAAATTTATACAAGTTCATGATAAAGTACTGTATTCTGCAAAATGCAAAATAGTTCGAGTCTTAATTTTGTGTGTAGATGCACTACACACTGGAAAACAATTTTCAAAATAATCAACCCACCATTATGAATCTAACTAAATTTTAGCTAGCACGAATTGCCAGTGAAGAAATAAAGTTTGAGAAATTCTAAATCTCACAGCCAGTTAAATCTACATTTCGCTCACACAGCATTAAAAAGAGCATGCATAATATGATTACTGAGGTAACTTACGATGGACAGGACTGTTTGAACAAGACGCAAGCCACTGTGTAGATGAGCAGGAAGGTATACAAACAGAACTTGATGATGCGTAGCAGCCACACTTCTATGTAGAACTCATTCTCCAACTTGACAAAGAAAGCCTCCACCTGAAAATCAAAACACTTTCCATTATTAAGTGCCAGTATGGTACTTTATGAGATTGTGTGGGGAAGGGAAAATGTCTGTCCGTCTGTCGGTATGCACGATAACTAAAATACGTTTTATCGGATTTTCATGAAACTTGGTATAAACATTTATAACGTCCATGGAAAGAACCCTACTGATATTGAACCAAATCGATTGACCGGTACTGCAGTAAAGCCCAATTTAGTGCCTATTTTATGGTAATATATTAGAAAGCATTTGCCAAATGCAAATTAGTTTTCATTACAACATATTGTTTCAGAATCTCCATATACGGCTTGGGAAATTGCAATACCGTTAGCTATGACAAATAACATTATTTCTTCACATACGCTTATGAAAGTAGATAATTAAATTGAGCGAGGTAGCTGAGATGGTAACGTCTTAGACTCACATTTTGGTTGTTCCTGGTTCAATTCCCGTAGCTGGCCAATTTGACATATCTTTATTGTATTTTTATGTGAGTGTGCGATTGTCAAGATATCACAAATCTGTATAGTTCTGCTGATGCTGGAGAATTTAAAGCTGAAGCTCTACTTAGTGAATGAATGTGGAGCTTACCTCGGAAATCAATAAAAATAAAAAAAACTTATTTTCTGCATATATCATAATTGCAATTATAACTGATTAAACAAAAGCATACTGGCACATTGTTACATCAGTTCACCTGATTTTGATGTTCAGTGAGAAAAGAAGCCCTTTTGGCTTTTTCGCATTGCAAAATGACAATATCAAAGCCACAAGCTGAACAAAAGACTGACGGGTTGCCTTCTTTTTCACGATGTAGGGCATTCTTGAACAAATTTATATTATTCTCTTTTGAAGTAAAATCAGTTTTAAACAAATGATATTATAGCTTGACCGTGAGCAAAGTGCAGTCACATTGCGCATGCGCTAAATTGAGACGTATTTCTCCCCTCTCTATCATATCATTACAGGAATTCCCTTTTGATGACTGGTCGAGAGACAGTGACACGTGGGAGTACAGTTCATTGTCACGGGAGCAGGACATTCAAGTACAAAAGTGAGTAACCACTGTATGCGGTACGCAGAACGTGATTTACAATATTCCGAGTTATGGCTTGAACATCCAAATGTGTTATTTTAGGCAACAAAAAGAAGAGCATAAATTAGACATAAACATTGGTGCAGTGACAAGTGCAGCTACAAAAGTTTCAGAAAGATTAGTGAGTAATATTATCAAAGAAGGGAAAGAGTCTTTAGCAAAGGGGGGATTAAGTTTCTCCACACCTAAAGGAAAGAAGCGGCCAAAAAAACCTAGAAAAAATGTTGATACCTTCACGGACTCAGCAATTAGACAAAAAATTCGAGAATTTTATGTTGTGAGAAAAGAGAGCCCTTCGCTTCGAAAATTATTACAAGGTCTTAAAGAAGACAATGTTATCGACTGCGGTCGAGAATTTCTTCGTAATAGACTAAAGAAAATAGGTTTCAAATGGAGAAAATGTAAAACAAACAGGAAAATCTTGGTTGAGAGACCAGACATTGCAGTATGGAGAACACGTTATCTTCATGAAATAAGGAAACACAGAAGCGAAGGGAAGAACATAATTTATGTCGACGAAACTTATGTTCAACAATCTCATTCTGTTCAGTCTTGTTGGCAATCTGAACAGGAGTCTGGGGCCTTAACTAGAATCGGGACAGGTCAGAGACTGATCATAGTGCATGGTGGTGGAGAACAAGGATTTGTTGAAGATGCCCTATTAATTTTCAAGAGTGGACAGAAAAGTGGTGACTATCATAGCTCCATGAATGCAGATAATTATTATAAGTGGCTAGAAAATGAATTACTGGCAAAATTGGAATCCCCAAGTATTATCGTAATGGATAATGCGAAATATCATAATGTGGAGATTGATAAGAAACCCAACACTGCGTCTACCCGTTCATATATTGTCGATTGGTTGACGCAACGTGGAGTGGCATTCAATAACTCTGGCACCAGGAACAGTCTACTTCAACTGTCAAACAACGTCCACCATGAAAAACACTACCTTGTAGGTGTACTGATAATGAACCACGGACATCTACCCCTTCATCTTCCTCCATACCATCCTGACTTAAACCCCATCGAGTTGGTGTGGGGGGATATTAAAGGTAGATTGGCTCAAGAGGATATTGGATCATCCCTGCAGCAGAAAGAACAAACATTGAGAAAACTATTCTGAGAAATGGAAAAAGTGCTATGAACATGTTAAGAAGATTGAGAACAAATATTGTGAAGTGGAGGGTATTGTGGACTCCGAAGTAAACAATGTCATAATATCTCTTTCTTCCGGCCCCGGTACAAGCAGCGACAGCTCCAGCTCTACCGCAAGCGATTCGGACACTGACTCTGATTGGTGAAGATGGAGGGGTAGAGGGCGACAGTCAAGGGAGGGGGACAGTCAAGGTAAGAATGTATGCGCACTGCATTTTGTTCACGGTAGGTCTATAGATACGTTACCCCAGCCAAAATTCCAAGTTGGGTTATCAATCATACTATAGGCAGCTAAATATGTTGTTCGTAATGTAGAAATGACAAAGGATGACAGAGGAAACTGTAACAGCGTAAGTGGCTCACTCACCCTCCAGAAACGAATAATACGGCTGAGCTGCATCATAGCCATGATCTCAAGGTTGAAACCAGCATCTTCAAGTATATACACAATCATTTCAATAGGCAGCGATCCCATGAGGTCGAGTAGGAACCCCGCACTCGTGAACTTCAAGTACAGCAGCTCCCTCATGTTCATCACCAAACCTGCAATACAGGAATATGTTACGTTATATCTATCCCCAGTCAGGACCATGTCTGTAGATTTACAGGCACAATGGTGACAGTCACAGGCAGTGGCGGATCCAGAGAGAAATTTTGGGGGGGGGGGGGGAACTAAAGTAGAAAGGGAAGTTTTTACTCATAAAAATTAATTATTCCCAGTACACAATTGAAAACAAAATTAACATTTCAGCATTTTCTTACAAAGGTATTTCAAAGTAATGAATGTCGTTGCTTTAACTTAACTATTTGGGTTATGTTCTAATAAATTTTCAATAATTTGTGCTTAATGTTACAAATTTTTTGGGGGGAAATTTCCCCCATTTCCCCCCCCCCCCCGTGGATCCGCCCCTGGTCACAGGCCCCATCTATGTCTTTGTCACTATCGCTATTACACTCTTCTAAATACAGTAGAGTCCCGCTATTCCGAAAATCCGCCTATTCCAAATCATTTTTAATCACTGTTAAACACAAAAAATAACTAATTTACACACACTTAAGAAGTAAAGTCAGTGATTTTTCTTTAACGAAGAGCACTGATTCAACTTGAGGATGGAATGTTCTGCCATCGTCGCATGAACAAAACATCATTTGGTGTTGATGAAGCCTGTTGTTTGACGTAGTGGAAGGCGAGCTCAAGAGTATTTGCCACATATGTTGAACGTTCACTTCCTCTGAGTCAAAATCTGCCTATTCCGAATTCTCGCTAAACCAAACAGTGTTCGGTCCCAATTAGTTCAGAATAGTGGGACTCTACTGTACTAATTCATCATGAATTACAGCATTCGAAAATGGAAAGATCCAGTTTCTATTGGCCTATATTTGAAGGTACAGACAGCTTCAAAAATTAGTGTATTTTGTAAACTAAACTCCATCACAGAATTTATTGGGGGGAAAAAATTTCAAACAAAAGTTTTAGCTCTTCAAATAAGCACCTCATGTACAAAATTTGAACAAATTGTTTGAGCCGTTTTCAAGAAAGTCAAATAAATAAAACATCTCCAGGAGGATGTTTCTAACCCAACATAAAATTTTGTTTATATACAATTTTTTAACGTGTGCTATTCATTTTCTGCTTTCAAGAACGTTATTTCTTTGGTTAATTGTTCTGTTCTCTGCATTTGCTGATTTTCTTCTCAGACGAGCTTCATAACCTGTATTCTTCACTGAAAATTGTAAGGGTAATTAAATCATGGAGGATTTAATAGGCTGGACATGCTGTATGCATGCCAGAGGAAAGACATATCTAAAGAAATATTAACTGCAAGACCCAAAGGGAAGAGACCACTTGGAAGACCTAGACAAAGGACCCCCACTACAGTATAAAGTCTGGTCGTTAAGGCTATAGTGTCCACTAGAGAGCGCTGAGAGTAAAAATCATAACATTTCTCATAACCGTGTCCACTTAAAACAAACATCGCTCTCACATTTACTGAATACAATGTATTCATTGGTACCTCCTCGGATTTTTCAGAGGTTGGGAGGTCTGGTAGGGGTGCACTCAGCCTCGTGATTCAAATTGAGGAGCTACTTGATAGAGAAGTAGCAGCTCCGGTCATGAAAACCACCATTAACAGCTGTGGTTGTCGGCATGCTGACCACATGCCCCCCAATCCTGCCATCTGCCTGTAGTAGATGACGCAGCGGTCGGGTGATAGGCCAAGTCCCTCCAGGGATGTAGCGCCACGGAGTTTAGTTTTTACTAAAATTTGAACAAATAAATTGTTATGTATTATTGTTGTATTGCTTCGTACCTTTGTATTGTAAATAGAACATGTTCTAACCTTTCATACATAACATTTTGTCATACTTCTCCAAATTATGCATTTTTTTAAAGTAATTGTTTAGTATAAGTATTTCTAATATATAACTGAACCACCCCCGAACACAAGCTCTGCTTCTTCGGGGGGCGTATCAACTTTTGTATATATTTTTCGTGTACTTTGGAGTAATAAATTGTAATTGTAATTGTAATAAAATAAAAAAAAAAAAAAAAAAAAAAAAGAGATACATGAAATATTGTACATAGGTCAAATAGAATGTTTAGTATTAGCGCTCTTGGAGGTGATTGCAAAGGCTTTCTCTCATGTGGACACTAGCCTTTAGCAAGTGCATTACCGTCTTTGGTCCTGACAGCTGTGGTCATCTGGATGTAGATGTCAATGAGCAGCAGTAAGGTGAGCAGGAGGACGAACATGCACAGACCGTAGTTTGGTTTCCAGGTCGCATTGAAAGGAATGATAGCAGTCACCATCACAACCACTATCAAGATTATCATGTTCCAGACCTTGAGGAAAGGCGACCCTGGCTCCATTATCCATGGGAAAGTGGCGGTGAGACAAGCACGCTGTGTTTCCAGCTCCAGGGACTGCAACATCAACAATTATCAACATCATTATAGTTCCCAAGCCAAGCTTCAAATTCAAATTCTTTATTCTCCATAAATATACAACAGTACATGTGGATTCGTCAGTAATGTCTTACAAATAAAGTATATAATCAAGAATGAAGTATCCAGTTCCATAAAATATGTTAAAATATGTTAAGAAAACCAATAGGCAACACATAGTGACTCAGAATTATACTCAAAACAATTAGTACAAATATTCATTTATACTATACAGGGCCTTATTTATCAGATATTCTTTTAATCTCTTCTTATAAAGATTTCCATTACAGTGCTTTATGTAATTTGGAAGCTTATTATAAAAGGTAATTCCTAAATAATATCAGTTATTGGAATTCTTTCTAGATTGAGAGACAATGGATTACCTCGACCTTTATTAAAAAATGTTTATTATGCCCTTATTCACTCCCATTTTAGATATATGGATGTTGTGTGGCAATCGTGTAATAAAAGCCTAATAAGGCAACTTGAAATTTTACAAAACAGGGCCATAAAGATAATCTATAGCCTTGACTACTATACTCCCACGAAACAGATATTTCAGATTTCAGGAATTATACCTTTGTCTGTCTCATTAAAACTATCAATCACCATGTTTGCTTTTCAAGTGCTTAATAATCTATTCCATACCAATTTGTGCATCTTACAATTTAATAATGTTCACCAACATTATACGAGAGGTCAAAATAACCTTATATTAAATAATGTAGAATCATCCAGATATGGTCTAAAAGGAATTCTTTATATCATGTCTAAACATTATAATAGTTTACCTCATGACATTAAAAGTGCTATCAAATTAAAACAATTTAAAAAACTAGCCAAAACTCACCTACTAGGTGAATATTTCTATAACTAAGACCTATAACTAAGACCTATAACTAAGACCTAAGACCAATATACTAATCAAATTTACTTGGGCTAAACCATATCTATTTCATACACCGATTGTTCCTTTCTTGTTCAAATAACTCTGCTTCTAGAGGGTTTATATTAGTTGGCTCCTATGTTTTTGTGTTAGATACTTGCTTTTGGACTAATTAATGTATGTATTTATACATTATAATTTATTGTAACTTGTGTTATATTCTTACTTTCTAATGATTAATGTAATTTATTGTAACTTTCAAAAATGACCTTAGTTGTAGCCAAGGCTAGTATATGGAAGGTTGTCTCGTTCGACGCGCATGCGTGTTGAGCACGAGGAATGTGACGTGGCCCGTAGCCCTGCACAGGATTTAAACAGCTACACACAATGGAAATGATGGGAATAAAACTTATTTTTAACTACAATAATACATGTATCTGTAAAGATATACTACATATGATCTTACAGGGGTTATGGCTTAATAGAGAGACCACTTCTGAGTGCTCAGACCTCAAATGAATAAGCTGTAACAAAATATAATGAGACGTTTGAAACAAATTAAAATATTTAAGCGGCTGGTTTCTGTAAAACATACTGTGGATCACAAAATAAAGAAAACACACAGAAACCCTACATTTCTCTGGCAAGGGATCTCTCTTTAAATTTATTGGGGTACTTTTACAACTCTGTTTGGTTATGACAAAGAAAATGGGAAGTATACTACGATTTTTTTTGTCTCGCAGAGGCAAGTTTACCCTTCTGTAAATAAATCTATATTCATTCACATTTCCAATAGAAACTTAAAGGGCCTGTCCATTTTATTTATAGACACCAGCAGACAGGCAGAAAATCTTCCTTGTTGAGCTGACCACCTACACTATATTTGACAAAAAATGTTCTATTCAAAAATTCTCGTCCCTAAAAGATGGGTTAAAGGTTAGAAATTTGGTTTTACCCTTCAGATGTAAAAAAAAAAATATATATACATTGTGAAGCGACACTCCCTTTTCAAAAATCTTCAAAAAACTAGTTCACAGGCAGCAGTATAGTTTCAAGTGTTGTGCACAAGTGCTGTGTTTATATTGATTCAAAGTTTTATTATTATTTTATTATAAGCGCGTCTTAAAATCCATTTTTACTTGAAAAATATTACTAAGTTACTCAGTATTGAGTCTTGGATTGTTCGACCATTTAAATGCTGTCGGTCGGTATACATTTAAAGATATACCAGTTAACATTTATGACGTGATCACTTTGAATCATTTGTAAATGTTTATTTCAAAATGTTCTACAAACAGTACACAGACTGGTTTGTAATATATTAATTGTTATTCCGTGCGCATATTTTATTTGGCTACATCTTCCAGTTTTATAATATAATAATAAACATCTTCCAGTTTATAATATAATAGTCATTCCGTGCGCATATTTTATTTGGCTAAATCTTCCAGTTTTTTGTCTCTGGAAAGCATTATTCCAAGCTGTTAACTTTTAAAACTTCTATTCTTCTTTGGTTTTAATAATTGTTTAGTATCTACGATTACACGCTCTGTAATTAAATTGTGTCAAATACATTGCAATCTACATTGCAATCAGAAGTGTATTGGTTCATCTTATAGATGTTTAATTTAACTTAATTTCATGTAAAATAAATAAATATAGAAAATATACAATCTAATTGAGAAATTTATTTTTCTAAGTCAAGACGAATATCGCAAAATATGCAAAAGTCTATTCTTTTCAAGTCTCCTTCCATAAATTAGACTAATTTACCTGGAATAAGTAATCATAAAATTAAAAACCTTTCAAGCATAATCTGAGCTATATCTGCTAGACTACTTTTTTTTATCAGTCAGACAAACTTTTTCCTAACTTCGTAAAGCTGTACTATTCTTATTTGTACCTGTATTAAATATTTATTTTAATTTGTGTTAAATCCTCTTTATATGCAGGGTCGTATGCATTCTATCTTCACCTCGGAAACATGTATTAGGGGCCTATTGTTGGTAAAACGATGGTGTTTTCGTGTTATTTCTTCCCATCATTACCATTGTATGTAGCTGCTTAATTCTCGCGCGGGCTATGGGTGACGTCACACAGCAGTGTAGGACTCTCCCCACAGCTCTTACGGGAACGAGGCAACCTTTCATATACTAGCCTTGAGTTGTAGCCTCCTTTTTGTAAATAATTGTTTACATGCCTATTGTGCTTTTTATGTACTGAATATTGTTATGTTTTGTAACTGCTGCAAACTTGTAAATGACTGTCCCTTTATGCGAGCCATCTGGCTCTTTGGGACCTTTATGATAGCTAATAAATAAAATAAATAATAATATTGTGTGGATCTTTGTCAATTGATTTAATTTTATGAGTCTGTAAATGCAAGTTTTCTTTATACCTTGTTACATATGTATGTATATCCTCATTTTTCTTAAATTTATTCATATTAGATTTAATAAATATTAATATCTTGTACACATACAGTGAATATACAGTAAAGTATTTTTTTGTTCTAAAGATTTCCCGACAACTTTCCATTTTATTCATTTTATAGATTATTCTGAGACATCTCTTTTGCAAGATCAATACCCTATTTAGACAAGTGGATCCACATGAGCCCCAAAGTTCAAGCTCTAGCTTGTTAGAAATGATTATGCAGTGGGTGTGTAGTTCAATTAGAATGTTTTTAAAAATTAATTTTACCTACTGAATAGGGACATATTATATGCAAAGAACAACAGTGTGTCCAACTGAAACGTTTTAAAATATAGGACAGACATACCGAGTGAAAAGGGGGGTGTGGGGCAAAGCTAAATACAACACATTATACTAATATACCATTAATAACAATATAGTACAGTTTGGAGTTTCTTTTTAACACTGCTTTCATCTGTAGCAACTGAAAACAGACCTTGAATAAGAGTCTGAACAATCTGAAAACCTGCAGAGTTCTTGGGAGGAAAAGTTCAGCTTAAATTTAAGTTTTTTAATGTATTATCTATTAAATAAAGGAAATAGTGTATTCTTTTTTCAAAATGGCCTCCTCTTCACCTCTCATAGCCATTTCGTTCCTCCCACAGTTTTAATTCTTTACTTTTTATTTTTATAAGTTTATTTTCTACATTTATAATTGATTGTACACATTACACAATAACAAAGAATACAAAACTCTGCATGTTTTCAGCTTAAATATGTGTTTAGACATGTTAAGAAAAGAAAAAGCTTCTTTCTTAAATGGTCTCTTGATAGGCTATATGTATATAAATTGAATACATTATGTAAAAAAGTTCAAGGTACAAAAAACAACATAACTTATATCATGATCTACAAGTATGAAAAAGACCCTTAATAATTCTGGTAACTGTTCTCAACTCGCTGAAAAAAAGGACAGCACTAAAAAAAAGGACAATTAAAGGATTTTTTTAATAGAGACCATTTTAAAGGACAGTCCTTTAAAAAAGGACTGTTGGAGACACTGGAACAAATAAGGGAGGGGTACAGATGGAATACAGAAGATATTACGCATGGGAAGGGCTGCTTGTTCCCTATTATTTCTTCTAGAACGAAGAGGGTACGTGTGCAAAATGTAGTTCAAATAGGTCAAAACATGTGAATTTGTATGAAAGCCGAACAAACGTACAACTGATTTTTATATATACAGATTGTCAACTGTTTTCTTATTTCCATGCAGCATTGGCATGACAAAGGTTGTTGGCTGGAGTCACTTTGGGTAATTCTCTGCCTCTAGTGCAGTGTGCCCCTTGCTACGGTACTGTAGTGTCGTCAACTTTTCAGGAGACAAAGAAAAGTATTATGCAGGGTATCAATAAAACAAATGTAACCATGGAAACAATAATCATTATATCATTT
Organism: Ectobius pallidus; assembly: GCA_964059195.1. Classification (NCBI taxonomy): domain Eukaryota; kingdom Metazoa; phylum Arthropoda; class Insecta; order Blattodea; family Ectobiidae; genus Ectobius; species Ectobius pallidus. The sequence goes on along the minus strand of CAXKWD010000003.1, from coordinate 1,550,006 downwards.
GATAATTTGCAACAATTATAGCACCAAATGTGATCACTGTTCATACACCAGAAACACAGACTTGTTTTTCTGAGTGGCTAATTTCAGAGATACGAATTTCTTGTCTTCGTCAGTGTGTAGACTCACATAAGCGACAAGCATGCACTGAAAACTCATGAAATATTAATTAATTATTGATTGACATTTTTGAGGTAAGATTTATGGGAATATTGAACCATCAAGACTCAAGTGAATTTACACTGTCTGGTTTTAATAAATATTTCAGCAAACAATAGATGTTTACAAGGTTTAGGAATGAAGTTTTTTTTGACAGTGAAACTATCACCTTTGTTAGCTGACCTATTCATGAGCAACTTAGAATTACAGGTTACCAAAGCCTTCCCACACATCTTCAAAAGCTGGCACAGATATGTCGACGACATCTTCGCCATTATTCCAAAAAGGTTTGCAGAAGACTCTGTTAAGCTTTTAAACTTACAAGACTCATCGATAAAATTCACTATGGAAATGGAAAAAGACGGTTGGCTACCTTTCCTAGACTTGAAAATCATGAAAGAACAGAACAAACTGAAATTTGGAATTTATAGGAAACCCACACATGTAGATAACTACATTAAATACAACGAACATAACCCCAAAGCCCATCAATTTGCCATCTTTCACAGCCTTATACATAGACTCACAAACATACCAATGACCAAGACAGAATATAATTTAGAGTACCAACATATACAGGAAGTGGCAGTCACTAATGGTTTCAGAACAAACCTCATAGATAAGATGATCAATAGACACACAAAGAGGAACAAAATCAAAGAAGTCAGTACATTAGAAAACCTAGAAACAACAAAAAACGTTTTCAAGAAATTCAGTTACCACCCCAAATTGTTTCACAAATTTGAAAAAGTTTTTAAGGATTACAATATTAAATTAGCACCACAAAACAAATACACCATTAGGAATCTACTAAACCACCCATTGAAAAACAACAAACAAAAAACTGAACTCTCAGGCATATACCAAATAGAATACAATGACTGCCCCCAGGTATATGTTGGACAAACTAAGAGAAAGTTAGAGACAAGATTGAAGGAGCATCTAAGAAACGTAAGTCTAATGCAAACTGAAAAATCCGCAGTTGCTCACCACTGCTGGACAGAAAACCACTATGTTAAAAAAGATATAAAACTTTTAAAACACATGAAAAAAACATCCGAATTGAATGTATGGGAAAAAATCTTCATCATCAAGAATGAAGACCATGTCATGAACTTCGAGATCCCGTCCGCAGATGACGTAATGAGACTCACCACTAAGAAAACAGATGGCAGCACACAGAACTTCACACAACACAGTCGCCAGAATGCCAGTCGACCGCTAGCCAACGATGGGAGGGTACTTACCTCTTGAAACATGTCCTAGTAAAGGTACGTAAGTGAGCTAAAAGTGTTTCAAACGTTCGACTACTTTGAATAACAATAGATGTTTATTAACTATTGAGTTTACATTGTGTTTTCTTCACAGAAAATAGCCACATTGATTATTTGTCACGAATGCTATTCACATAATTCAATGTCAATATAATTTATGTATGAAGACTCACCTCTGGTAAATTGTACAGGTCCAGATAAGCTACCGTGTGCTCCACTTCATTAAAGATAGAGGAGTCGTCTATTTCGTGAGTTGTTCTCTTCCTCTTCGTTTGCACCTCAGCCAACAACTCGTTCACACTCCTCTTGAGCCACCCCACTTCTGTTGGATGATCTCTGCAACAGTTAATTCATACAACTCAAACAAATTGGAAAGACAATCATGCCATTATTTATTGATGATGCCCTAGAATTTTTTCTAAATTTCATCATTTTCAGGTACTGGCATATGTTTGTACGTATGTTAATATTATGTATATGTATATGTGTGAAAGGATGATATGTATTGTACATTGACGTGTCCTATAACATATGTATTGATCAATGGATGAATAAAATACTATACTATATTTAGACATTGTGTAAAATGCTGGGCGCTTACTCCAGCATATGCATATTTTTTACTTTCTCAACCATACCATAGGTACAGTCGGTCAAATAAAAAACGTCGGGACTCGTATGCTGTTAAAATTAAAGTTTTGACGCATTAGTTCACAAGTTTCCTATAAAAAACACAAAATACAGGTCATTTTCGGAACATATGAGGCCATGCGGCAGGAGGGAATAAAATGAACAAGGAGGGAAAAAATGAACAGCGTGGAAAGCGCAACACACGATATTCAACTTAATGCATTGTCATAATTCATTTTGCTTTGTGTCATCGCCACATACAAATGCTAACGTGAGAGAAAGTGTAGTTAGGGCTGTAATTGACCTGCATTTTTCAGTCTCTGAAGCAGCGAGAAGGTTCCATATTTATGAAAGAGCAGCTCAGAGGTGGGAACGTTACTATGCGACCGGAAGTTTTCATAGCAAACGTTGATCTGGCCGGACGCGTATTTCGATGCTAAGATTGGTTGCAGAAGTTGAGCGTAAGTTATTGATTTTGCACTAGAAGTACCGGTATTATAAAATAAGATCTTAAAAAAATGCTCCTTGAATAAACATATTCCTCGCGAATCTATTAATTATTAATATTATACAAATTTGCAACCAAGAATATGGCGGATTTGAGGCATATAGTCACAGCCTTCCATACATGTTTGTTTTGGAACAAAACTGACTAAATAATCAAGAAAATACATGGATAGACAAGAGGCGTGTGTGAACCTAACCTTAAGTCTTCCTGTACATGCGCATATGCTCGTTCGTGATACTTAATCAAATACCGCCCGACGTTGTTTATTTGACCGACTGTACTCTAAGCAGAAGCTAAGTATTAATAAATTTCATTTTTCCTTTTGAGGGTGAATATTATAGCGTAAATTTAATTAATTTTATCCACCTTATACCCTCAAAAAACTTAGGATCTGAAGATGGCAAATCTGTTTTGCCGAAATGCATCATCACTTCTCTTCATGTAACATATAACCACATCAGCATATTGGGATTGCAGCGGAAAAAAGCACTTAATAACATACACAGCATATTATATTTTTATCTGGATCAAAAGCATAATACACTAGCAAGCATTAATGAACATTAATTTACTTTTGGCTGAATAGAATCAGCATACAGGTGTTACATCTAATATTGTACTTATGGTTGAATAGTACCTACATACAGAAATTACGACGCCTATTTGATACAAATAGGAAATTTCCTCTATATTTTTATACATAAACAAAAGACTGCTATAATTACAGGTAATAGGTAAAATCTAGCTTTATATGTTGTTTTATTCTATGACTGTTCCATTTTGCATGGGTTTTTAATAAAAAAAAAGTTTTATTATACATGACAAATACATAAGACTGAATTTTAAAATTTTATTGGTAAGTTTAAATTAATGTTGTACATTTTTGAACAAATGTTACTTGTGAATCCAATTTAATGCAATATGTAAAATGTCAAAAACTAATTTCAATGTTTTAGCTATCTGTAATATGTTTTAACCAACACTGAAATATTTAATTCACAGCTAACTTTAGCCCCCCATTGTTCAGTCTACCAAGCAGAACTATTAGCAATTTTAAAAGCAATTGAATGGTGCAATATACATAATAGCCGAGCAAGAATATTCAGCGATTCACAAGCCGCGCTTCTCTCTATCAAAAACAAATATAATCTACACAACATTGCAGTCAACATTAGAAGTCAACTACGTAAATCCGAACACATATGCCTTACCTGGATACGAGGCCATTCCAGTACTGAAGGCAACGAGAGAGCAGACGAACTCGCCAAAACAGCAGCACAATCAACGGCAGCCCCATCATACACCCTATGTCCAATCTCTCACCTCAAAATGAAACTTCGAGAAGAGGGTATCCACAGATGGAACAACATATGGAAATCAACCACTTGCGGAAGGACTATCGAAGAACTCTTTTTTCCCAATGTTTCTGACCGTCTAAAAAGTACACTCATGAAACCAAACTTTATTCTGACACAATTTCTATCCGGCCACGGAAAATTTGGCGAGTACTTCCAAAGATTTCATATCAAGACAGACAGCAATATATACGAGTGCATATGTGGTGACCGTCTTCAGAATGTCAAACATCTTATGTTCACTTGCCCAGTTTTTCAAACAAAAAGATTAGATCTTGAACTACATTTAGACAAGTGCAGTGCAAATTTTCAATTTCCGCTTAACGGAGAAATTTTCACTAGAAAATGTTGTTATTTGTCATTCACAGCATTTTTAGAATATGTGTTTAAGAGACTGAGAATGTATCTTCCTGAACTTTAGATCTACACAGGAAACCTCAATTGACTAAATATAGCCCTAACATACTTATTGTAAACTAGGGCTCACTCAATGGAGATTAAATAAATAAATAAATAAATAATAATATGTTTTAACCTGTTTAACGCATATATTTTAGAAGTCTAGCTACAATAAGATAGAAAATAAAAAACGTGTGCAAAAATATAGTAAAATTTTTCGAAGCAATCCCAAAACATTAGTTGGATGGTATAAGTTACATAAGTTTTTTGAGGGTATAAGGTGGATAAAATTCATTAAATTTATGCTAGAAGCTAAGTATTGTGTGCAACCCTGAAATTCCATGTCCATTTTCAATATAAATACACATTTTGAGATTATTCCCTGCATACAAAAATACTGTTTTCAAAAACATGTCTGTGGTCTGTGAACAGCCTGGTTTGAGGATGAAAAGTTGTATTACAAAATGGGTTCGTGGTGCAAAGATGCCTCAACACTTGCTCCCAACATTGGGAAAAGGCTGTCTTCATAAACAGGGGAACCTCCATCAACTGAGTTCCTGAGACAGCAAATTGGTATCGCCCTGCAGCGAGGAAATGTTGCCAGCATCATGGGCTGAAAAGTGGCAGGCCAATGTGGAAAATCTGAAAATGATCTTCGAAATCCGATTTTTCAATGTGAACCTGTACCATAGCGACAACTGATAGGTAATTGTAATAATTACAACTTGACTTACTCAGTATGCAAGCGCTTCCTGTTGAACTTGGCCAGATCATTGAGCTCTTTAGCAAACGCAAACCGTTGCTGCAACATAAGAAGAAATATCAAATTATGCCATTAGCATGGGAAACATTCAGACAGATATTCTCGTCTGCCTCGACTAATTTTTCAAGACGAGACAAAATAAGACAAGTATACAAACAATTTGAATACACAGCAACAAGTATGATACATAACTATCATTGCTTGTAATTTGAAATTAACTTACAGAGGACTTTCAAAATTCAAAATTTATGTCCTTACAGTCATGTGTAGAGTTTGAAGGGAAGAAGAAAGACCCATCATATTCAAATAGGCCTATTCCCTCAGAAAATGCTATATGTAGTTTTTTATCACTCATACAGGACTTAGAATTTTGCAACCCATTTCTTTTACACACCATGGCTTGTAAGGGTTGAAATAAAAAGAAACAGAAATTCTGCTAATGTTACATTTTACTGTCTATATGGGATATTGTATTTCTGACTTTTATGTTGCCCCATTTCGGGGCTAAAATCAAAAGAAATTCAATACTTTAACACTTTCTTCCCCAAAAACTTGGCACACTACAATTTACTATGCACATAGGACTAAAAATGTTTATTCTTATTTTACATTTACAATGAACATCTCTATTTCTCAACTAATACAAAGCTTATAGCAATGAATAACGTACAAGTGGTTAGCATTCTTTACCGACCTCTGATATAGCATACTCGTTGGCACACACTCAGGCTGAGACAACTGAAAATGCGGCCCCAGCAATACGACCTCTTATTCCATAACAAAATGTGAAGTGAGAAAACGGTCTATGCCCAGGGTAGAGAAAGTTATGTGATGGATGATATCCGATATTTATTTATGTGGATTTCATTCATTATGGATTTAAGGAAATTATTTCTATTGCTAGTCTCTCTGATTATTTGTGAAAGCCCAGTTTCATGTAACTTCCAAAGCTACAAACAATACTGTTGTCATGGGAACTGCTCACTAGTGTGGGTCAGAAAAAAAAATTAACGCGTAGTGCAGAAAACTTGCCTCCTGTAATAAAAAAATTAAAAATCAGTTGATATCTTCCAATCATCCATCACACTTCAGTTTATAAAAATTGACAAAATTGAGCATTTAATTTATTTTTTTAAATATTACTTCAAGTTCTACGATTGACACGAGAGAGTTTGTTATGCTCATTTTATGGTTCAACAAAATTAAATAAATTAGAATATCATTAATATTTTAATTTTTCTGTTTCCACGATCTGTTTGAAAAATGGGAATTTAAAGAAAAATTTGCAACTTTCATCGTGCAGATTTTCACCTATTTGTCACATCAGAGGGCCCAGAATTCTCGGCAACACATCACATTCCACCTACAATCCACCCAACCAAGCATCCAAAAAAGGGGTGTGCTATTTACACCGTTACTAATGACTCTTTTGAAAGTGTGCACATTTAAGGTCAGGCTTTTGGAAGAAATCAGGCACAGGGGATCTTTAGAACAGCCTAGATCTGATGTAGTTGTCTCTAGCTTCACGTTTACATACTTTATGCAAACTCCCGGTAATGAGTTTGACACATCTCTCAACTGCCTGATGGGTTTAGTGAGAGATTGATATCATCATCACAAGGGCCCGGATTCTGATGACCTAAAATTGTTTGAAAAATTACCCATAAAACAACCCTAAATTTTAAAGAAAATGGCTTAATAATTATAAAGAATGACCTAAAAACCGATTTTATTTATAAAAATGATTACTGTACACACACAAAGTTATAGACCAATTTATACCTAATTATAAAAACTGTAAATGCAGAAAGGATGTTGTAGGTCTAAAAACTTTGTTCTTTGTTCTTGATTGGAGCATCTGAGAAGAAAAGTAAAAAAAAAAAATTTTAACTTATATCCTACGAAAATGTGGCATTATAGTAACCTAGTAATTTATTTAAATATTACCGTATGGAAAAAAAAAAAAGCGTGTAAACCCATTTCATTCTTGTTTCCGACTGAGACATGTCAACACTTCAACATCGAGTGCATCCTTCTCGCATTAAACAAACAACACTTCAAAGACAGCACCGCTGGGGACAATGATAGCTAGACGACAAAAAGGTTAATATACTCATTGTAAATGCATGAAAATGACTAAATAAGGAAGCATATGAGACAAAAATGACAAAATAATGCCGAAAAATTGAAATAAATTCCCTAAAAATATAAAACAGCATAAAATGACAAAAAATGACCTAATAAAAAGCATTTCTATAATCTATAGAGGCCATGATTAGGATTTATCTACAAGTTGGCAATGTCTATGCAGCATCAATTTAAAAAGATGACATGTCATCAGAATCCGGGCCCTGATCATCACATAGTCTACTTCCCATAGCATCCAAGCTCTCGAATGTGATCTGTCATCAATTAACATAGCCAACAGTAAATTTTCCGAGTGTGCAAATAACCAATTGCATGTGTCAGAGAACATAGGTCACTGTATGTAAGGGATGATTTTACTCTCAATGATCCTGTTTTCCACCCCCTCTTGTGGATTGTAAGAGTTATGACGACAGGGATAAGCTTCTGGTTTGCAATAACAATTGTTATTTTGGAAGTGAGTTACATTTAACGTACCAAAATATGCCTGAAGATGGCTCTCTGATGCTTGGGATAATTGCGCAGCTGCGAGCAGAAGAAGCTTTTCTCGAGTATGTAGAGCTCAGTATAGGTGGCACACCTGAGGATCGTGGTGCTGGTGTAACTGAGGACCAGAGTGGTCTCTCCTAGAAGAGTGCCCCCAGAAAACGAGATGATCGGAGTCATGTTGTCTTCCTCAGACAGTACCTGTCAAAACAAACCAACATTGGCTGAACAGCGAATTTGATGAAATTAAATAAGAACAGTGAAAAATATACAAGTAAGAATCAGCTTGAAAAATTTTATGTCATAACCGGGATTTGAACACGGATCTTCGGCTTAATGCGCCGATGCTCTACCATTGAGCTACCATGACAACATGCCAGTACGACATCAAATTCCTCAACTGATTCAGAAGACAAGGCAGACCACACATCCAATGGTGTTCTCAACGGAGAAACCTCCCGTGGTCTGCCTTGTCTTCTGAATCAGTTGAGGAATTTGATGTCGTACTGGCATGTTGTCATGGTAGCTCAATGGTAGAGCATCGGCGCGTTAAGCCGAAGATCTGTGTTCAAATCCCGGTTATGACATAAAATTTTTCAAGCTGATTCTTACTTGTATTAATATCCCAGACATAGATTTAATGTCTATTTCCTTTCCCTCCACTTAAGTGAAAAATATACTGAAATTACTATAAAAAATTTACAAAATCTGCCTAATTAAAAAAAAATCCAAGCTTTGAATTATATTTATTGTGACTATTTAGGGAACTAAATGACTAAGTCCATTACACAGGCTGAAAAAATAATAATTTTACCATTAAGTGAATTTCACCAATAAAGCACAGAGTTTTTGAAACAGGAATGATTGATGCACTCAAAATGCTACAATTTAGCAACACCACCACTAGAGTACGTAGTATGCAACCTTTACCACGGCTGTAGAACACAACAAATAACCTTAACCAAAATTGAAAATTAAATTTTGACTGTAACAAGTAAATTGCAGATTGTATGGTGGATGGGATGGGAAAAATGTGAGTACGTCTGCCTGTCTGTATGCAAGATAACTCAAATATGCTTGATCAGTTTTTCAAGAAGCCTGTCAGTATTGCCTATCATTTAGTAACCTCTACAGTTAAGTAGCTCCAAGAACTGAAGCTGTTATGTTATAACACAGATGTTTACATACCTGAATCACTCCAGACACTATATAGATCATTTTGGACTTGAGGTCATTCTTTGCATATATCACATCTCCGGGCATGAAGTAGTCATTTGTGAAGTAAATTGACAAGAATCTCAAGAAGGGAACATCCATATCTCTGAAGAGGTGCGACTGAAACAAGCAATATCATCATTCAGTCATACAAACAAACTGAAATCAGTATCATTGTAGAAACAGCAAGAGGATATCCACATGGGGCATGTAACAGTACATCAAGGCTAAACCAAACATAACATCTATTAAAACTTAAACACAAAATAATATAAAATTTACAATGGATATCACTAAAATACTAAATACTAGGCCTTCATCAGGTACATCTAAATTAGAAGGAATGAAAAATCCAACTGATGACAAACAAACTCGCAGAGTATCCTTGGCTACGACTCGCATTCACAAAGCCGAATCGCCGGTTTCACCGCCTTCTGGATCGTCCGGAGCATCGACTTGAAAACCTGTTGTTCTCCCAAATCTTTTAATCCACTCTTCAGGGATGTTGTAAATGGTATCCAAACTATCAATCACAGGAGGCGAGGGAAATTTTACTATGCGCTTACCGTTTTTAAAACTCTTGATCAGACTTAACCAATTGTCTCTGAGGTCCCCATCGTACCTATTCAAACTCCCTTGGTTGCCAATGTTTACTGCCTCCACAATTCTCCTCTTTATAGGGTCGTGTTCGATCTTTACAATCCTGAGTTTGTCAATGTGGTGTGTACTGTCAACCATGTGTTGGCTTAAACCGGTTGCCAGTCTCCCGAGCCTTATGTCTCTTTCATGTTCCAACATTCTCACTTTGAACAACCTCCAAGTTTCACCAATATAACATCTATTGTCTGCCTGTACCATAGGTTGAGTTTTTACTATGAATACATGTTTTGAGGTCCCCTGAATACAAAAATACCACTTTTAAAAACATGTCTGTGTGTGTGTGTGTCTGTGTGAACATCCTAGCTCCAGAACAAAAACTGTAAGAAAACAAAACTTTGTATTTGGTTTAGGTACCGTTTGCAGATGTGACATAATGGTTGGCAACAATTTTCTCTTACTTTTAATGGCACTTTACATGTAGAAAGTTTTGTTTTTCATGATTTCTTCAAAAATGGCCGTAACGAATTTGATGTGCTTATACTATGTGCTAAAAACTTTTATTTGAAACATTTTTTCCCAAAAGTTCTCTGAAGGGTAATTATAAGCATCCACTGTTTGTAGAAACTCAATCTTGCTGGTGAACAATAAAGCTTTGCATGAGGTTGAAACAACTGAATACCTACTCCCTGCTATACGGCCTCTTATTCTGTATCAGAATGTGAAGTGAGAAAGATGTATTGCCCATGGTTTTAGGGTAGAGAAAGTTATGTGAGTGTATCACACCAGCTTGTCTTCATTTGTCATTATAGTCACAATGCAGAAAAAATTGGTACAGTAATTTGTGTGTAGAATTTAATGTGGATTTGTAAGCTTTTTAATCTTTTTTTTTTCTCAATTAGTGTTTTTTTTCTGACTTAACCACTTTTACCGATTCACGCATGATATCTTATTCTGTACTTCATTGACAATAAAATGGTCACCAGTTTGTTCCTGACCGAGCAGGAGATTTAATGTAAACATGAACAACAACAAATTGGGTTTGAAGATTGTTCTGCATACATGATTTAATGTATTATAGTAAGGTCCACACTCTTACGTGTTTGAATGCATTCCAGTACATGTCCAGGTAGACAGATCTTTTAGTCACATTGGCCAGCCAGTCAGGTAAGGTTAGGTTTCCTACTCCCCTTCGTTTGACCCAGCATATTTCATACGATTTCTTCACTTTAGCAACCAGGTCTTCATCAACTTTCTGTTCTCTCTGTAGGCAAAGAAATTACTATTTTACTCATCTTGCATAACATTATTTACTAAACCTGCCAGGGTCATGTAAGATACATTTATTTGCTAGAAGTTACTGTATCGGGAGGATAGATTGGCAAATAAACCAGCAACTGCCAAATAAAATGGCTACCCACTGGAGCTTCACAGCCACCTGAATTTCAGAATTTAACTTGACTCAGATTTTCAGAAATGTTATTAATAGGGCAAGGCATTTGATGATTTTGCATCTTTTTTTATATTTTTCTTATATTTATAGCTCAAATATATATATAAATGTGTATCATGAAATAATTGATTAAACAAGGGCAATTTGTTTTTGCATTTTTCATGATTTTTAAGAGATAGGTCATTTTTTTTTGCAATTTTTAGGTTATTTTATGCATTTTTAAGTCATTTTCGGCATTTTTATGTCTCTCTTTGGCATTTTAGGTCATGTTTCATTGGAGGTAGAGAGGAGCATTTCCATCTCTGCCAAGTGTTCATAGTTAATTTTAATTCACGTATATTGTAAACATCATAGCAGTTTGTCTTGTAGCAATAAAGAATTATTTCTTCTTTCATTTTAAATGACATATATTTGCAAGGGGCAATTTGATGGGCATGCCAGTTCAGAAAGAATTTCTTTTTCGCTAAGGGTGTCCAAGTAGTATAGGCCTACATTTCCTTATTTTTTTATAGTAACAAAATAAGTATGTTTTATATTGTAGATTTAAATATATAACGCACTGTCATCCATTAAATTGGTTTTGGCAATTCATTACTTAAAAATTAATTATAAGTAACTAGCTGAAAAGGCCCGGCGTCGCCCGGGCTTTGTATTTTGTAATTTGAAATTAACTTATGGAGGACTTTCGATGTTGAAACTCTAGGTCCTGATATAATAATGTATGTAGAATTCGAAATGAGGAAGAACAACATATGGCACTCAGACTATTCCCTCAGAAAACGCTAGATATAGCTTGTTATGGTTCATAGAGGATGTCGAATGCTGCATTCCGTTGCTTCTACTCATCATGCCTGGGAGGGGTTGAAATAAGAAGAAACATAAATTACATAAGATTGCATTGACTTGACGGAAAATTTTATTTCTCATTCTCATGTTACCATACAACCGTTTTGGAGCTGAAATAAAATAGAAATGCAGTATCACTTTCATACTTTCCTCCCTTAAAACCCGGGACATTATACACTGCAAGAATAGGACTCAAAATGTTCCATCCCATGCTTAGGGCCTATGATAAATCTCAACTAATAAAAAGCCTACAGCTATGGATAACTGACTATTTACTGACTTCTGATATAGCATACTCACACACTTAAGTTGCTCCTGCAATACGACCTCTTATTCTACATCAAAATGTGAAGTGAGAAAATATTTCTTATGTCGAGGGTAGAGAAAGTTATGTGACTGCATCACACTGTGCTTTATTTCCGTGTAATTCATTTTTCAGTAATTATTTTAGCCAATATATTACATGGAATCATAATTCGTTAAAGTCCAGCATTAGGCTATATACTTGCCAAGGCCCTATGTAATCACAGTAAACAATTCACTGTTGCCATGTGAACTGAACAACATTTCATTTTTTTCAGTAGAATATTCACAGAAATTATATGATTTTCAAGGGAAGGACTGGTTTGTTTCAATTTTAATGTCGACAGCTATACTTCCCGGGTTTAACTGGGTATGTGTGCAAAATGTCGTGTAAATTGGTAAAGAAATGTAGATTTGTATAAGGAACAAACATACATACAAACACACTTTCGATTTTATAAATTAGACTAGCTTAAAAGACCCGGCGTCGCCCGGGTTTTGTATTTTGTAATTGGAAATTAACTTATGAAGGATTTTCAATTTTAAATTCTAGGTCCTTATATAGGCATTTATAATCTGAAATAGGAAGAACGACTTATTACACTCAAACTATTCCCTCAGAAAACGCTTGATATAGTTTTTTTATGGCTCATAGAGGATCTAGAATTTTGCATCCCATCGCTTGTACAGTGCACAGCAAGCCTGGTAGAGGTTTAAATAAGAAGAAACAGAAATTCCAGTAACATAAAATTGTAATATCGAGGCGGGAAATTTCCCACTCTTATGAACCGTTTTGGAGATGAAATTAAACAGAAAGCATTATCACTTTCATACTTTTCTCTCCAAAAACCTGCGATATAATATAATAATATACACATTACCATACCTCGTTTTGTTTTCTCTATGTCCAGGGTAGAGAAAGTTATGTGATTCCATTATTTTAGTGGATTTCATTCTGTAATATTTATTTATAACATGAATTATTTTGATAACTTCTCTTATTTGTCAAAAGTGCATTTCAATTGTTTTTTCCAAGCCCACCTGATACCATTTGGCAACAATATATTCTGTGATTTGGAATTGATAATTCTATGTAAAAAGGGATTAAGTATTTTCAAAAACATTTAATTTTTGGCATTTAGAATCAGAATTTTTCAAAATCCTTTCTTAGTGAGCACCTACATTATGAAACGAAGGTACTGTCAAAATTCCAAGTCTCTACCTGTTATAGTTTAGGCTGTACGTTGATTCCTGTCACTCAGTCAATCAGTCAGTCAGTCATTCATTCAGTCAGTCAGGACAAAGCCTTTTATATATATAGAGATAATGATAAATTTGTTGGCAAATTTAAAAAAAAATTGTGTCATTTTTTCACTAGTTTTAGGTCATAAATGCATTTTTTATTTTGCATTTTTTTCACTATTTTATGGTCATTAAATGCCTTGCCCTAGTTATTAATGTACTTGAAACTGTAAGTTCACTACAGTCAAGTTGTCACACCTGGTGAAGGCTGCTTAAACTAGAAGAAACAAGCTACGAAACTTTACTGCACTCTTCCAGGTGGTCGTAATGGTCCCGTAAATGATCGATAATATTATTAATATTCTCTTCAATATTGACGCTGTATATTGAAGCGTGCATCAATATGCTTCAAAAGACATTAATATTTTTTTTCCAAAAATATCCGTGCTGCATGATCGAGGCTGTTTCAGTGTTTTTTTAGCAAATTTCCAAATGTTTTCTAGTTCGGATTTTCTAGCATTGACTCTTACACTGTGCGAAAAGGAAAAATCAAATAGAGAAATAGACGCTGGTCGAAAGAGTGGTACAAGGTGAGTACCGCTTTACACGAACATTTGCTTAATTTTTTGCGTTCTACAGAACCGGACGATTACAAAAAATTACTTCGCAGTCTCACAAACAACTGATATTGAAGGAAATATTGACAATAAACCTCCCAGACATTCAAACGGTTCTTCAATATTGACAGAAAATATAATTTTCTATCAATATCTGTCAATACTGATAGGACGCTTCAAAACACACCTAGATAATCAATATTTCCCTCCGTCAATACTGAAGCGAATATTTTCAGTATTATTGGAGGTGGTAGTACAGGCTTTACTTTAGTGTCCCATCATTTTGTTGTTCATGCTATAATATATAAAGATGTTAAAAAGGAAAAGTTCAACAAATTGAGCAACAAGTTCCATGTTCGATTTAAGAAGAATAGCAAAGTAAAAAAGTTCACTTTTCTCGCTTAAAGTCAGAAGTTTTGTCTGGGAAGCCCCAGTAGTAACTGACAGATCAAAGTGCAATACAGGGGTGGAAAATCTTAATATGCTTATCTCATGTGATGTAAGAGTAACACTGAAGAGGAAACTATCTTGAAGCCTTGAGAGCAGCAAATGAAACTGCATAATAAACAACCTGAAAGTTCCTTGGTTTGAGGCTACTTGCTTTGCTTACCAGATACTTGATGATGATTTTGAGTTTGTGTGCGTACTCGAATATGGTCTGCTTCTCAGACACGATGACGAGTGTAAGCGGCGTGATCACAATCACTATGTGAATCAGAATGGATGCAAACGCTGTAGAAATGTACAACACCAGCTCTGATACACTCTTCTCTGCAAATTCCGCTCCCAGTCTGGAACAGGAAAGCAATTTAATATTGATATGATTCGCATAATTAAAAAGATTTTGTTGACTATCCCACTCATATGCCGCCTGTTTGATATTGACCAATAACGTTTAGCAATTCCTTGGATATAGACCAATCACGGCCGTTTATCTGTAACGAAGCAAATAGCTGCGTGCCAATTAGACGGTAGAAAAACCATTCCAAAACAAAGGAAGGGTTGGGGGACCGCAACTAATCGATATTGTACATTTTCATGATTATCGATACTGCCCTGAATTTATTTGAATTGCAGAAAAAGGAGAAGTGCGCATGCGTGGACGGCGAGTCGACGGGAGAGGAGTTGAACCTGAAAAATGGTTGAGCAGTACGTCTCTGACTACGAGAGAGAAAGGTTGAAGAAACGGAGGCGAGGAGACGAGATTGGAATGTGTGACAGCGGTAGAGGCGCCCTGACATGATGGTTTGTCAGACTTTCATCTAAAGAAATTCTGAAGGGGAATTTCACTGACGCGGCTATATGGAGATAGTCGTTAGTTGGAAGAAGACATCACGTCAGCCGGTACGAGAGACCGCTACAGCGAACACCAGCTGGGGAAAGAAGAGTGGGTCACGGTTGCTTAGCCTGGAATAAAGGAAGATGTGGACATCAGAAAGTGGATGGAAACAACTCAGGATCAGAGGATAAATTGGTCACCACCCGTTGAGTATAATCATCTAAACATTTTTTTTTTTTGTTTTGGGAAGTGGAAAAGATTTTGAGGCATTGTTATTTAAAGCCGGTTTCTAAGAAATGTGTGGCGACTAGACGCCATAATGAAAGGTAAAAGAGTAGGGTTAGAAGATAGATGTAATTAGTCTAGGGTGAGGTAGTAAATTACAGTGATCCAATCAGTTTCCATTTCTGGTCTAAGTTAATTACACAAGGAGCAGTCAGGAGTAAAACCGTGAATAGTAAAGATAAATCTCTATACTTTAGGTTGCTATGGGTAATTGTCCCACAAATGAATACATAGCTAGGGGCAGTTGTTGATGCTCATACAAACCTTGTTTTTTTATAAGACAGGACGCGAGGGGAGTAAGGAAGAAGGGTAATAGGGGCTTACTTAGTATTGCTTACGAGGGCCTCTCCCACTTGGTTTTCGTTAGGTGACAGGTGATTATCTATAAGTGGATTTCATGCTGGCCTATAATGTTGAGTTGTTTTTTTTAAAGAGATTTATCGAAGAGAGGGAATTGTATGGAATATGGTAGAGGGGGATAAGAAAGTGAATACTGAGAGGCAAAAGGAGGCCTATGAGTAGCAGTACATTAGGCGTATGCCATTGGAAAGTTTACTGGGTAGGATAGAAGTAGAAGTTCACTCCAGGGTTATAAAGAGAGTTACTGACCTGGGGCGTGAGTTAGTTTCAGCTAGAATTCTAGGGAATTTAGAAACAAGAAAATTAGGTGCCCATGGTGTAGGGTAGTAACTTGAAAGGTATGGAAACCAGAATAACAATAAGTAGGTAAATTAGAACAATGGTATAAACTGCTTAAAGAGAAAGGAGTTAAAAGATAATAAATAATAATTGGTTAGATTAGAAAGAGGAGAAGAAAAAAAAAAAGGGCAAGGGTGAGGTGAGGGAACGCCGGAAGTGTCCCAAATAAAACAAATATAAATACAGTAGTAGGCGAAGCCTATGCTAGTAGAATATAAAGAGATTTAGGAGAATTGTGAAAGTCATCGGTGTTGGAGGCGAACAACAGCCCCACGTGCCTCTAGGAAAGAGTGTCAGGGACCTCTGACATCGATTGTTCAAAATTATATTTTTGTTTGCGGCCCATTAATATTTTCCCGGTTGCAGGAGGGGAGTCAGATTGTTTGTAACTCAAGATCTAGACGCCGCCCCTGTATCGGTGGTCTATTACCCCAGTCACTCTGTGGGTATAGGCCTAAACTTCCGTTTCTTTCTTCATAACATTGTCTTTCCTATTTATCTTTGAGTACAATTCTTCATAGACTACAATGACTAGTGGACTGGTATAGGAGAAATAGGTGGAATCATTGGGTATGATAGGTCAAGTCAGTGACTGAATTACGAATTGAAAATCTTTATTCATACGGAAGAAAGTATAATATATATATATTGAAATGTTTTGAAATTGCAAATGGAAAAGATTACGCAAGTTAGTAGTAAAGTATAAGGGTAATCTGAGACGTTCTAGTAGATACCTGGAAATAAAGAAAGGAAAGAGATTAAAGTAATTAATTAAGAATTTGTCTTATATAACAAGGAACCCATTAATACAGTTAAACTGGGCTACTAACCTGATAAATAGGAACTGAATAATAAATTTTCCAATAAAAGTGTTGAATGGTTAATGTTGTTCGGATCGGATGATCTGAAGATTTTAAGGATAAGTAGTTGTTAAAAAGGGGAAAACCCCAGAGTAAATGTAATTTATTGTAAATCAGATGGTTATTGTTGAAAAAAGAAAAAAAAGAAGAAAAAATATATATATATATTAAATAAATTATGGTTATTGTTATGCAAAGTAAATTTTCGTGAAGTTCATGTATTTTGGCCCCTATCCTTGTAATGTTCTGAGAGCCACGGACAGAGCCGAATCCATTCCCATCTCCACTGTTAAATAAAAAAAAAAGCTAGCCGAGAGGCCTGTAGGTACATAGCCTGTGTATCTATATTTAATTTGTGATTGGGCTCGTAATATGTTCTGGCTGATGCAAAATAAAAAGAAGAGAGAAGAGTATTGATGATGGCGCCCTTAATATAAATTTTCATCAATATTATTAAACCTTGTAAATTGTTAAAAAAAAGAAAGAGAGAGTAAGCTGGGTGTAGGGAATTTGCAATCAACCGGTAAAGTCCATCACATATCTTACAATATTCTTGTAGGAATAGCGAGGAGGTAGTTTTATCGGGGTAAAATCGTGTCCTCGTTACTGGGCATGTAAGTATCAGTGTGCAGTGATTGCTGCCACTAAGCGGCACGAAAACAGATTATTTTATACAACATAACTTGTTTGGAAATCAAAATAATAGAAATGTACATTGATTAAGAACACAATTTCGATTCGGTGCAAGCCAGTTCGTGTGCTTTTATTCTGTTCTGCTTATCTTACCTGAAAGAAGTTAACTATGTCTTATATGCGCCGTTGGTAGTACTGATTATAACAGGGTAGCTCGAATCGATTCATGGATGGTTGATTCACAGTATGCCGTGATCTCACAACTGTTAGTCTTGTTTTTATACAACAAAGCACGAAAGTAATTATTATTTATATAATCCGTTACATTTTATTCATGGAATAGTCTTAATAAATCCAACTCGAGTTGACGAGTTGCTCAAATAAATTTGCTCCAGCTGCGCAGTTGCGAATCTATCGATACACTCGTCCACTCTCGTGGGATTACCTATGATAAAACCCTACTGACTTCACTATTTACTTACTTAAAGTTTCAAAACAGACTGATAATTTTGAAATTCCTCAAGAAGTAAATTTATCATAAATAGGCCTACACTAAACCTTCAACAGAGGGCATAACAATGCTCAATTGTTTATATAGCAACTCATGAAAAACACAACATGTGTAGCTATAGTGTTTTATCCCACGAGAGATTGTGATTTATTAAGACTAGTCCATGAATAAAATGTAACGGATTATATGACTAATAATTATTTTCTTACTTTGTTGTCAATATTCTGTCAGCCGTTAAGATCACTGCATACTAGATGAATGAACAGTCCATGAATCGATCCAAGTTCCCAATGCTACCAATAGAACATACCATAACATGGGGATTATTGTCGTAGTTTCTTACATCAAAACGCTGTAAAAGCACATGAACTGGCTTGCACCAAATTGAATTGCCTTTTTAATAAATGGACATTTATATTATTTCAATTTCTAAACAAGTTATGTTGTATAAAATAACATGTTTTCGTTCTGTTCACTGACAGCATGTGACGTATTAAGCACTGCCCGTTGATGCCTTACATGTCTAGTAATGAGCTGACATTTTATCAGATAAAATTGCATCCTTGCTACCAGAGTTAGCATATTATAAGATAAACGATCGTGCTTGTTGTAAATCTGAGGAAAAGTTAAATGTTATTGGTCAGTAACAAACACGAGGTGTATGAATGGAATAGTCAATATAATTTATTTTAAAAAATATATATATATACATATATATACTGTATATAAGTTACATTACAATGCTTCACTGTGAAAAGTTCCACTTGTTAAACATTTGATATAACCTAACCTATGGATGAAGCCCAGTAGGCTTATAACATAATGTACTGTCTAATTCAAGAGACATCTGGTGACAGCTGGAGTAAACAGCACAATAGGTAGAGGCACTTATTATCAGTGAAATTGTTGCCAGCCTTCTTGAAGTTCGCACTAGTCATTTTAGTATAATCTTTGCTATAGTTTTATTTAAATTTACAAAGAAATTTGCTGGTTTTATTGGGATTTTAAGAGGAAAAACTTCAGCAAACATTCATTTTAGTTTATGTGACTCATCTTTATTTTAAAAATTCAATATATCGTGAAACAAATTGAAACTGACTTTCAATTTTTTCTTTATATTTCCCCTTCGATGATTGAACCGCAATTATCACCATGTGAACTTCAATTGTCACCTTCTAATGTTTAAATTTCTTCCAAAATAATTCCTATAATTTCATCAATTATTTGCGATTTTTCAGAAAGCTGAATAATTTTCTCATGTTTACCCGAATTTTTTGATTTTCCAGTATGGTAAAAATATTTCCCAATTTGTGTTAAGCCTTTAACAACAGATAAGATTACATGCAGTTTGTGTTATACTCACGATTGAGTTGTTATTTTCCCAACAATAACGTACAATCCAATCCAATACCAGTCGTATGAACTGCTGAGGGCGATGTACTTTGCACCACCAGATTCTTTAGTGTGATTCACAAAATAGTACGTCCATGTATCGTTGCATCCTTCCTAAATAACAACAAACACACAGTAACTTTAGCAAGATTGAGATCGGAAATATACACACAAAACTTCACTAAAAAGGTATATTTACCCAGAATGATCATTTCAACGGGTCTTCCCATCCGCCGCCAGAGGGCCAGTCGGAATCAGCTGATGATGGCGGGAAGACCCGTTGAAATGATCATTCTGGGTAAATATACCTTTTTAGTGAAGTTTTGTGTGTATATTTCCGATCTCAATCTTGCTACAGATTTGAACACTTCACTGTAAATTTCCATCTAATATTTGTATTGACACAGTAACTTATCCAAACTACCTTTTTCAGAATTTTAAAAAAATTTTTAAAGGTTGATCATTATGGTTCGGATGTTTATGACCTAAAAAAGTGGAAAATATGACTGTAAATATGAACTTAAAATGACTAAATAAGACCTAAAACTCCTAAATATCCCTTCATAAAAGAACTTATTTTCTAAAAATAAATGTTTCAATTTAAAACGCTTATGGCCGGTTTCTATAAACTCGCGAATTACCTATGGGTAAATTACCCAATGGACAGAATTTACACAAGAATAACACCACACAAACACAAATAATTTAAAGATAGCAATCACATACACTTGTGACGAGTTTCTAGATGAATGTCCTCTGAGTAAATATGAAAATGACAGAAGAAATGTTCATACAAACTCAGGCTAGATCTTTCCAAGGGTAAATCGTTGGGTTAATTTATCCTTTCATGGATGGTTGGATAAAATTTAACCTCTTTGTAGGATCAGTAACAATGAGAATCAAAGCTTTCTGAATTAAATTAGCTGTACAACTCCAAGGCCTTGCTCATTATATCATTGTGGTTGAAATGGGACTAATTTATCCATGGATAATTTACCCATAGGTAATTCACAAGTTTGTAGAAACCGGGCATTAATGACACTAAATTATTACATCACATGAATTCACTCAGATAATCACTTTTTAACAGTTTTATAGGTGATTTACAGTTAAAGAACTTCTAATCTGTTAATGTTTCCAGATACCACTGCAAATGTGAACTGAAAGTATTTTAAAAAACATATCTATTGGAAGTTGTTAACAAGAAGGAAGAAGAGGTAATTGTGCTATTACTTGTTATTGTCCCTTCACGTTTCAGTTACTGTAAAACCAAAATATTCATGACTCTTTTTCAGAAAAAAATTTAACTTGACAATTAAGTGTACAAACTGCATAATTGTGCTCTTTTACGAAATTTATAAGTGAAATATGACGTTTAAAATTACAGATATGGTCAAAATATGACCAATACTATTAAAATGACCAAAATATGACTTTATATGCAAATTAAAAACGGTCCGATTATGATAAGAAATGTGCAAGGGTTTTTTGCAAAATATCATCATAAAACAACAAATATAAGCCAACAATTTTTTACATCTTGGTTCACAAGAGAAACATTGCTTACCATGGATGCACCATCATTTAATTGCAATATATTCCTTCTCATAGTCTACTGCTGGTACCAGCTCCAATTCAATGTTTCTTGCTAGGATTGAAATTTCCTCGGGATTATCACTCATATTTTCATAAGCTTTTCATAAATACTAGTTTGTATGCATTATCTACTCTTATACAATTCAACGGCCCTAAATAGCATGCTTGCTCGCTCGCCCGCTTCGTGAGACATCGGGTATACTCGGCGATGTTCGTCTCTCGCAGTGTAAACTTTCATGACGACTACAAAATTAGGAAGGAAAACCGTTTCTTTATTATATAAGGCCTAAGTGAAATGAACACAATGAACAAATATTCTAATTTTATTTTTACTTACAATTTTCATAGCTCTGAACCACAAACAATTTTAATAATCTACCAGTGTAATTTTCTTAAAAATCCTGGAGTCAATGAATAATGGCGGGCGAATCCGGGGGCAACAGCTGTAAAATATTGATGGTTTTATCTCTTGAAATATCGCTGATAATAATAATCCAAACAAACCATTCCTTCCCTTGAAACATTATATAATTTCTGAAAATTACACTGAATTGATCAAATAAAATTCACATCATATTCATGTCAATAAACAGTTGAGAAACAATACGTATTATGTTTTCACAGGTTCCTTTGGAACTGCATAATCGATTCTGATATAGTTGTCCCAGGGGGCACTTTCTAATCGTAGAATGTACTCTGAAGTCGGAATTTTAGCTGTTTCATTAATATTATTAATGGCTTAATTTATGAATGATTTGCGTGCGTTAATAAATATAATGCTTTAATAATTATTATACTCTTAATTTTTAATTTTTAAATGAATTATCGTGGGCGAAGCCACGGGCACCTCCTAGTTGTTTACAAACAAGCGACTCATATATTATGTATCTATACAGCATTTCGTGTTGGAAGGGTTCATTGTTGTTCTGCGATTCAGGCGGCTGTGAGAATATGACGTTAACAAATGACTGACTATATCTATTATTGTAATTAATTATACAGTATTTTTATTTCATTTTACTAGTAAATATTCTACGTACCACGTACGCATCATCCACTATTTCAAGATTTGTCCACTAAACATTATTTTGCATACTTGATATGTAAATAGCTATTAAAGGTCTCAACAAGATTCTGCATTCAAGAATGAGGTAAATGGGCTGGAGTTGATCCATAGTGAAAGGCAGCTGCTTGTTGAGCTCTGCTACTGACGAGTGAATGGAAACTGACCGTTTTACATTCACTATCGCTGCAGCAGTCTGTTGCCTAAGGATGTGACAAATGTGATTGAATTAGAATATTTGTTCATTGTGTTCATTTCACTTAGGCCTTATATAATAAAGAAACGGTTTTCCTTCCTAATTTTGTAGTCGTCATGAAAGTTTACACTGCGAGAGACGAACATCGCCGAGTATACCCGATGTCTCAGTTATTATTTCCATTAACATGTGTAATTGTATTTCCAAGTTTAAGCGTGTTATCTTGTACATATTCGATAATCCAAACAAACTGAAAATCTGAACCACCCTCAGTCTCAATTAATTTGCACTTAGAAACTGTAGTTGTGTTAAACATAGCATGACATGACTGATAACTAGGGACCGGGGGTTTAGCCACAAAAACATTACATCAGATTAGTGGTGACTGGGTTATAGCTAAGGACCGGATTTTTAGGTTTTTACCTATTTTTTTCCTTACTTCCAAAACAAAAAGCGCTCATACACTTTTTCGAATCATGACCATAGGATTCACCCACATTAATTCTGTGGCACCTAAAAATACCTAAATGGGGTATAAAAACCTAAATATACCTAAACGGGATATATAACCTAAAATATCTAATTTAGGCTACTTTTTGTCTTTTTTGTTAAATTTCTCAGTTGAGAAATCAATATTTTCCGGGGAGACAATTTTTGTCGGGTTGAAAATAATACCACCAGCGTTTCGTTCAACCCATTGCCGTCTAGGATGGACAGTATCAAGAGAGAAGTGTAAGAGTACCGGCGTATTCCTTTTCAAATATTCGTACGAACAACCATTGTTGCCGTGTATGAACAAGAGTATAGATTTCCATGTTTTAAAGCGTTTGTTGGCCTTTATTTACTACCCTCTTATTCATACTGAGTGGTCACAGTGTGAGGTTTAAGAAGATGTATTAAGTATGCCGACACAAATGAAATCGAGTTTATTACTGCTTCTTTTGATTGTTTATGCTTTCTTTCTTCAATTGTCTATAATATTGTCCTAAAGCAAGTTTACACAAATTTAAGTAAATTTTGTTAAGTTAAACTTTACAAGTATTATGTATTGAATCCTGTGGAGCACATTAAAATTCATTAAACAAATTATTCTACCCGAAAACGATATTTTTGACAGAAAACCTAAAAAAAAAACTATTTCACCTAATGGAAAACCTAAAACAGTGTTTTTAAAAATCTAAAAACCCGGTCCCTAGTTATAGCCCTACGCTACCTGCATCTTGTAAACATGAGGGAAGGGGTGACTTGCTTTCAGCGACTTAATACTTATATGCAAGTTCAAGGGCGGTATAGCTAGTCTAGTGAAATGATAGACACAGTGACATAGAATAGTTTGCACATTTAATATGGGAAAGTAGGCTTCCGTGGCCCGAGTTGGCAATAAAAACTTTTTGGCTTCCGGGTATCTGCCGCGTCATATTTAAGATGTCTGCCAACGTTTTGACAATCTTGACGTGGTCTTTACCAAGGCTACTGCAGCTCGCTACAAGAAAAGCCTTCTGTATTATATAGGGGCAGTGTGTATTTCCTTCCCAGCCAACGTTGTCAACAGAACAAAAAGCTTCCACAGGCAGTGCAAGTTGTTTACTAACTCAGAAAGCTTGCTATGACTTGTGCACCACTAACTTTACGAATTACTGGCTAAACCCCCAGGCCCTACTGACAACCCAAGAAGCCTTCATAATAATAAAAAATAAAAATAAATAAATAAATAAAATAAAAAAACTTTCGTTCATTAAGTCATAATTTTCTGTGTAGGCCCTTATCATAAATAGAAATTGTTCAAAAGCATTCTTGCATTGATTATTGCAATTTTCTTGCCATTTTGCGGGCTATCTCATAATCATGTGTGTTACAGTACAGTAACTTACTTGAGACTTACCAGCTTTTCAAAATTGCAGCCGCTCTGAATACAGAGCAAGGCGACGAACAGGTTGCACACTGCGATCAAGGTGGTTACGAATGCCCACAGCCGGAAAAGCGTGCTCTGATATGGTATGCTTGTGCGTGTCTTAACTGCAATCAAAATAACTCCTGTTATGCAATCTGAAGATATGAACAATATTAGGCCTAACTATGATTAGGTAACAACGATAAGTGAAACATTTTAAAAAGCAGTTTTAGCTTTATAGAGGCTTAAAATATCACTGAAGCAAATTATATCCAGAAAATATCACAAAATTTGTGAGATCCGACAAAATGAATAAATAAGCACAAAATACACCACCATATTGTAAAAACTTAAAACATAATTTTTTATTTTATTTTTATTTTTAAATTCAGCTGTATCTATACTCTTTTAAACCTTGAGGTCATATCAGGAGGTTCCGTGAGTATACCATCTAACTACTGATGTGCAACTGTTTTCTATTGTTGATGTGTTTATGGCTTCTGTTAATTTCTATTTCAATGAATATGATACAAGAGGAGTGATTGCAGTAAGTAGTCAATATAAATCTCACCATTATAGGTGACAGCCAAGTTGCTGGAAATTCAGTGGATGTGGTCGGGCCAAGGGCTTGGTCCCTGTTGATGCTCTAGCCACCATCTGCCTTTTCGTAATTTGTCTTTAACCCAGAATAGAGTTGATTTTCTTTCCGATGCTGGTTGGTAGCGGCGCTGTATGGCTTTCCGTGTTGTATACTCTGTGTTGGATACCTCGGCTGCTCTCGTTGCTGAGTGATGATGGGAATCCACACAAGGTAGGCAGCTGTTCCTCTCTATCTCCATCATGAACTTGATGTTGGTGTATGAACGTGTCAATATATCATAGCCACAGCTCCAGTTGATGTTGAGTGTTGGTCTCAACAGATCTGCCACTTTGGCGGCCCCATCCACTTGTCTCTGTGTTGGGAGAAGGTGGAAATGACACAGAATTCTGTAAGATCGGCCCATTCTGTTGGGAGATTCTAAGCTTATAGTTTCTAAAACAAATTAAAATGAACTGATGTAAACAGTGGAGCACACTGAATATTGAGAAAAGTCGAAAGATGAAAACACTTTTAACTCCACTTATGTCAATTAAAAAAAAAAAAAAAAAAAAAAAAAAGACTAGTTTTGGGAGTGTTTCTCCCATCATCAAATGGCGGTCGACTTTTCTCATCACTTATAGTTTCTGTTTAGTTTGTTACTGTGGATCCTATGTCAACAGCCTATGCCAGACTAGAATGCGAGGCGTAACGAGGGTTTTTTTGGGAGGGTTTGAACACCCCCCCCCCCATTGATTAAAAAAAGGAAAATTGTACAATTTTTTTAAGTCTGCTTATAAATTACTTAGTACGAGTATAAAGCGTGGGAAGCTTAAAACTCGTTATTGTGCATCTTAATTTTTAAAATTTTCCGGGAGAGGACCCCCGAACCCCCTCTCCCTGGGGGGTGTTCTATACCCCCCAAATGTTAACTTATAACCCCCCCCCATATGATCGGCCTGGTTACGCCTATGCACACACAGAAGCAACTGAAATAGCACAGCAACCCCAGAACATCAAAAGGGATGTACTAAGAATCTGACACCCCTTTTTATAGTACCACCCATTTCCACCAGCCGACCAATCACAGTGCTCTAGCAGATGTCTCAACTGTGATCAGCATTCCATCCACTAATATATAACTAGCACATCCTCTCCAATGCCACTGACTTTATAAAAAAAAAAAAAAACCTTGTGCTAAAACTCTCTTATGTATTCAAGCTCTCTAAACTCAGATAGATCAATTTTCGGCGAAAGATAGATTTATGCTGCCCCTCGGCGAAGCTCCACCCGCTCTCGCCCCCCCGCTCGTTTCCCCTGCTGACCCTCCCTTCCAAGCCAATGCGCATGTTACTGGTTGCTTCCCGCTTCCCCTACATCTATCACGGCCATGTATATACTTGCTTAGTGCCGATGCTGCAGGTACGAAAATTACAATTGTATCGTAGTAAAATTACTTTATTAATTTAGTAGGGCATTCTGAATTCTCCCGAAATTCTAGTTCAGTGGCAGTTGGGTTATGAACAGTGATATTAATTTAGGAGGGCATTCTGAATTTGATATTAGACTTGAATAGCTCGCCGATTCCTTCCCCTCGCTTCCGAGCCTGCGGGCGCACCTATTGTACCAAGGCTTCCTTGATAGTCGTAACGCTGTTTTATGAGAGGTGTGGAAGGGTAAAAAGCTTCTGCATTTAGTTAAATAATGATAGGTAAATTCTAGGTCAGTGACAGGTTTTGTTAGGTTAGTTTAGGAGCAACATACTGAATAGCGCGATGTTGATTATGTCTCACATTGAATCTGTTCTGCGATGAAACCCTAAAATCCGCCTTCCGAGGCGGGTTGCATTAGACAGTTCATGGGAGGAGCCTAGCGGGCAGCATAAAACTATTGGGAAAAATATATATTGCGACTCACCCGAGTCCCCCACCACTACCGCGTGGAAAGTAGGGGTTTTGGGTGGGGAGAAAAATAATTTATTTTTCCTTTCTTCTCTTCTTCTCTTTCTTTCCCGTCTCTTCCTCTCACCTCCTCGTCACCCTACCTATCTATCGGAACCTCTAGCGTTATAGCTAGGAGTCTGAACCCACTACGCCGCGAATGAAAGTTGAGCAGTGAAGAAAGATTTCATGTATATATAGGTACTAAGGGTGACTTCATGCATTCGCGAGTGTTAACGCAAGAATCGCTTTTTCAAATTTTGAAATGTTTTGTTTGTTACGAAAAGAGTAGGCTACTGATGGTGCAAGGGAATTTTTCTGCATCGATTGAGCCATGTTTTATATCATAACACGGCGTTTTTAAAAATTGGGAAATATTATGTAAATTTCGATTTTTTATATTATCAAATCGGTGTTTAAAGATCGTGAAATGTGATGTTTGGTATAAGGGTATTTTTTTAATTGTTCGACATTTTCTATAATTCGTGAAATTTTATTTTGTTGTTTTTTATAATGGTAATTGCAATTATTAGAGCAAGCTGCGGGCTTAACACAGAAAGCGGCAGTAGCAGCCGGCATGAGCCATAGCTGCGCGCGGGAAGATGCGCTGTAGGCGGTGAGGGGAAGTGGCCGATGGAAAGGGGAGCAGGGTGAGTCGGAAACTATATCCTTGCCAAACTATTTTTTCCCCAATTTTCTCTTCACCACTCAGTGATCACTCATGGCGTAGTGGTTAAGGCTCCAGCTACAATGCTAGCAGTCGAATACTGCTCGATCGAAAATTTAAGTTAGGAATAGGTCCCAAATGGATAGGTAGGGCGAGGAGAAGGTGAGAGAAAAGGAGGAAGACAGAGGAAAAGGAAGAGAAGAAGGGAAAAAAAGGAAAAATAAATTTTTCTTAGTTCCACCTTTTGCATTATTTGCAACGCTATCTAAGAGGAGACATACTGACATTCGAAACCCTAAACCCTGCCTTCCCAGGCGGGTCCCATTAGACAGTTGATGGGAGGAGCCTAGTGCGCGACACAAAACTATTTTTTCCCAAACAGAATGGGCATGATTTTGACAGATCCACCAGTGGATTTAGGGATGAGTTTAAAAACCTGCCCAAAGTATGGAGGAGAGAGTGAGCCTGCCCTCAAGGTTGCTGATGATACAACGTAATACTGTACGTATAGTTACAAGAGTCTTTACCTTTCATGTATCGTTATAGGCTGGACGTTCTACATCAAATTAATTAATTAAAACACCAGCGATCTTGCGATCCACAAACCGAACTGACTGCCATCTTCCCCTTTCCAGTGTGGCCAACATGGCATCTAATTCACACACGTGGCAGGCGGTAAAATTCTTCCAATGCAACTGTCAGCATTTTTTAATCAATATACAAATTTGTCAGCTTTGACAGATAAGTAATAAATAAATCGTCATGGGCTTTTCTCAGTTACCGTAATTTCGTCTGTCAAGGCAAGACCAACTTTGGTCTTGGTCTCACGATGGTCTCGGTCAAAGCAAGTCAAAGAAGGTGAATCGATTATCGCTATATGAGGAACAATCGATTTCTCACAGTATCGGCTATTCATTGCCGGGAATTACGAATCACATTAATAGAAAGTTAAGTTATTATAGTGTATTTATTAATTCCATTTATTATTTATTATTGTGTTCCACCCCGAAATCCAAAGTTTAGTTTTACACGTTTTGAGGTCCCCTGACTTCTTAATAAAATAAAATAAAAAAAAATAAAAAATAAAAAAAATAAAAGAAACGTGTCTACGTGTGTGTGCCTGTCAAGAATTCACAGACAAAAAAAAGTGACCTTTAATTAGTTGTTACTCTGGTGCCGGTCAACCGATTTGGTACAAAATAAATAGGTTTCTTGCTACGGACATTATAAATGCGTATACCAAGTTTCATGAAAATCCGATTATGCGTATATGAGTTATCGCGCCTTTCTTATATATTACCATAAAAAGGCACTAAATTGGGCATTATTCCGGTACCGGTCAACCTATTTGGTCCAATATCAATAGACGTCTTCCCATGGACATTATAAATGAGTATACCAAGTTTAATGAATATTCAATAAAGCGCATTTGAGTTATTGCGCCTTTAAAATAGACACCAAATTGGGTTTTAGATCGGTACAGGGTCCAAATTCAATAGGCTGCTTCCCATAAATGCGTATACCAAGTTTCGTGAAAAATCGATAAAGCGTACTGTAGTTATCGCGCCTTTCTAATATCTATATATATATATAAAAATGAATGTATGTGTGTCTGTGTGTGTGTGTGTCCTTTATGCATTACTACACCATTCATCCGATCGCCATGAAACTTTGGGAAGTTGTTGAGTACATTCCCGGGAAGGTTTTCGGCATATTACATTTTTAGTTTTTGCTTTCGTTATTGAGTTATGAATGAAAAACGGGCAAAAAACGTGTATTTTAGCGTTTTCGAAGCATCAATTTTCAGTTACACATTTCAATGTCAAATCAATTACAGTAGGCTTTGGCTATTTTCGTCATAAAACCATTACGATCGCTTGAATGTTGTAGCTCACGCTGGTCGACTCATTTGTTTATCATGTCAAGGCACGCAGATATATGAAATTTTCAACCAACACCGAAGAGGATTATTATTAAGTGCCAGTATGGTACTTTATGAGATTGTGTGGTGGACGAAAAAATGTCTGTCCGTCTGTCTGTCCGTCTGTCTGTCTGTCCGTCTGTCTGTCCGTCTGTCTGTCCGTCCGTCTGTCTGTCCGTCTGTCTGTCCGTGTGTCTGTACGCACCATAACTCAAATATGCTCTTTTGGATTTTCATGAAACTTTGAAAACACATTTATAATGTCCATGGGAAGAACCCTATTGATATTGAACCAAATCGGTTCACCGGTACCGGAGTAATGCCCAATTTAGTGCCTATTTTAATAGATTATATTAGAAAGGCGCCATAGCTCAAATACGCTGTATCCGATTGCCACGAAACTTGGTATACCCATTTATGACGCACATGAAAAGTGCCCTATTGAATTTGAACCTAATCTGTTGACCGGTACCGGAGTAAAACCCAATTTAGTGTCTATTTTAAAGGCGCAATAATTCGAATACGCTTTTTCGGATTTTTATGAAACTTCGTACACGCATTTATAATATCCATGGAAAGACGTCTATTGATATTCGACCAAATCGGTTGGCCAGTACCAGAATAATGCCCAATTTAGTGCATTTTATGTTAATATATAAGAAGTCGCGATAACTCAAATATGCTTTATTGGATTTTCTTGAAACTGTGTATACCCATTTATAATGTACATGGGAAGAAGTCTACTGATATTGGACCAAATCGGTAGACCGATACCGTAGTAAAACCCAATTTAGTGTCTATTTTAAAGACGCGGTAACTCAAATACACTTTACCGGATTTTTATGAAACTTGGTATACACATTTATAATGCCCATGGGAAGACGTCTATTGATACTGGATAAAATCGGTTGACCTGTTTCGGAGTTATGCTCAATTTAGTGCCTATTTTATGGTAATATACGTATTCGAAAGAATTTATTTGAAAAAATGAAAATCAGTTATCTTGACAACATAACCTTTTGTTTTACTGTGATTTGTAAGGCTTTGCAATTAAAATACAGTTAGCTATGACAACACTATTGCTTTAAATGCGCTTATCCCATAACTGACCCAGGTGGCTGAGATGGTAACGTCTTGGCGTCACATTCTGGAGTTCCATGGCTCAAATCCCGAAACCGGCCAATTTGACTTTTTTTTTATATTCTGTATATCATAACTGCAATCATAACTGATTAAACAAAACATACTGGCACTTTGTTATATCAGTTTACCTGATTTTATTATTATTATTATTATTATTATTATTATTATAAGAGGGATAATCAATATAGGCCTAAATATGGTCAAACGTTGTTCGATTTGGACGAAACTCACTATACAGGGGTTTTCTGGGCCAAGTACCTCGAATCTGAGGTCGCTTTTACCACGCGACGCCTAAATGGGGTCCAACATTGTTCGATTTGGACGAAACTCACTATACAGGGGTTTTCTGGGCCAAGTACCTCGAATCTGAGGTCGCTTTTACCAGGCGACGCTATCTAATCGTGGTATGTAATTCACGTGATTTAGGTGTTAATAAATATAATGATTTATCTATTATGCTCTTAATTTTTAATTTCTGAAATAATTATCGCGGGCGATCGCTTGATTTTGTAGGTCCATCCTTGACGATTCATTTGTTTAGAATATCAAGTCCCACAGACGTATGAAATTTTCAACCTACACGGAAGAGGGATATTCAATATAGGCCTAAATATGGTCAAACATTGTTCGACTTGGACGAAACTCACTATGCAGGGGTTTTCTGGGCCAGGGAACTCGAATCTGAGGTCGCTTTTACCAGGCGACGCTATCTAATCGTGGTATGTTGTCCACGTGATTTAGGTGTTAATAAATATAATGATTTAACTATTATGCTCTTAATTTTTAATTTTTGAAATAATTATCGCGGGCGAAGCCGCGGGCACATGCTAGTATTACCATAAAAATAGGCACTCCGGTACCGATTTGGTTTAATATCAATAGGCTTCTTCCCATGGACATTATAAACGTGTATACAAAGTTTCATTAAAGCGTATTTGAGTTATCGCGCGTACAGACACACGGGCGGACGGACAGACATTTTCCCGTCTCACACACAATCTCATAAAGTACCATAATGACACTTAATAAGAAGCGGAAAATAGTGTATAAAATACTCATAAAAGTAGTGCAGAAGAATTCATTAAACACAGAATGTGCCTGCAAAAACATTGAAATTCAGGAGGTTCCGGGCTCTAACCCCGTTGCCGGTCAATTTGACTTGGGGTTTTTTCATGGTTTCCCCGGTCGTAAAGGCAAATGCCGATTCGGATAATTGCTTACCACGACTCATCGCCGCTTTTTCACTCTGTACGGATTTCATTAAATTGAATTATCAGTTGGGATTAATGTAATACAACAACAATAGAAAACGGATGCACATCAGTAGCCTACCTGACTCCTGATATCACCTGTGACTTCAAACGAGTAAAATAAAGCTGAATTAAAAAATAAAACCACACACACACATTGAAATAAATGAGAAAAAAGAGGGGCTATGGGTAGGTCTATGCTGCACTTCCATGTGTCCTGTATCTTCAGTTGTCAAATATGGCAACCGAACCAAATAAAAGCCTGAACGATATTGAAACTGAACTACATAGGATTTTGCTTATCGCCGTCAAACAAAAGGCAGCCCGTCGATCAGGTTGTGTTTTGATACAGATTTTCAGGGCGGCCAAGTCAAAATTGGGGAAGGTTTTACTGAGAATTCACAGAAAAAAACTATGGGAATTTGTTTTGTTGTGCCCAATCACAACAGGGAATGTTATATCCGAACAATTTGACCAGACCATAAAAATAGATTCATAATTAATTACCTATAATTAACTATAGTCTATAATTAGACCTGGGATTTTAAGGCAAATGCCTATTTTGTTTCTTATGAAATTTTTTAAAAATATGTTGACGTTTCATGATAAATCAGTTACATTTATAGAGTTTTAAAGTGCCCTAAAATGCCTATTTTTTACTATTTTAGTGCCTCAAATGCCTATTTTGTACATTTAAAATAAAATTCAACTTCACAATCTTATAATGGACATCCCTCAATGTAAAGCAGAACAGTAGAGGTGGGGTTTTCACAGAAACTTTATTATTCCAACCAATTGTCGCTGACTGACGGGGAAGGGGAGGCTTAAGGAGGAAAGACTACTGTGTAAAATCACCCGTGAAAAAACATCTGTTTAAGTGAATATAGTTCGTGATGCCTAATTTTTCAGTTAATTCTGTAGGTATACCACGTTTCTTGCAGTACAAAAAAGACCATGTTACAGTACAAATGTATATTGTAATATTTTAAAGTCTATTTTCTATCTATTTACACATTTTTAAAGCAAATTTTAAGTGCCTATTTTTAGCTTTTAAATCATGTGAAGAAAAAAGCAACAAACTAACATTACAATAACAATATAACATGGGGTCTTTCAAAAAAATTGATATTATCACATACTGTACGGTCGTTTATGACTTATGAGCTGTCAATTTTAGGGCCAAAAATAATCCAGCTTTTAGTTTTTCTGTACTTTGTATGGTCAAGAACCTTCACTAGCTATATTATCAAGCAAGATTTTGTTACGCGGAAGAGGTTATAAGTTAATGGCACTCTATATAAAAGTAAAGCTGGTAGAGAAAAACTGTTTACATATTTGGAATAACACACTAAGTACAGCCAAAATCCGGTAAAAATCTGAGACACCAAGCAAAAAGTTATTTTTTGGTGGGCTGTGTAATCGATTAAGCTGAAACTATTGCAGTTTTGTCAGATCGCATAAAACTTACCGAAATAGATCCAGATGAAATTTTGTCTGAGTAGGCGATTCATCATTAAAAGCTCACTAATACTGAGATTCGGTTTCCCTCCCTTGGCGGCGTAGTAAATGATATCTAACGGAAGCATTCCCACCACGTCTAAGGATAAAGACCACCAAGGACGAGCTTGCATATTCTTCGTTCTGTTGAATTTCTTCCGCAGTTTGTAGGTTAGCATTAGGATAAAATCGGTAAAATGATACATGTCACATAATATGAGATATCTCAGCGTCCTTATGGTAGTTCGAAAGGTTATTGGATTCTTTTTTGTGTGGAGGCCAAAAATGATGACAATGAAAGAGCATTGGAAAATGATACTGAAGTCCAAACAGATCCTCCACACTACATTGAACGGCAACAGCAGAATCCTAGTGAACGGACTGTCCTTCTGCTCCAGCTTCGCAGAAATCGCGAACATTTCCTCGTCGCGGTCATCGACACTCATGCCGGATAGTTCCTCTGCGTCGGCGATCTCCTCAGCGGCTTCGCTTTTGAGACGTTCATATCGAAGCAATTCTTCCTCATTATACGGTTCGTCTTCAGGCGTTTTAATCTCTGCAGCTTCCATAATCACAGTTTTAACTCCAAGAAGATGGCGACAATCGTTTGTGACTTTGAGCGAACAAAAGAAGATTAATTGATTATTTTGCATCTTCAAGCACGGCCCTCCATTCACAATATCCGGCACCGTATCCTATCATGCATGGAAAAATATTGCAGTACTTTAGAGAGTATCCATTTTGTACAGATATAGGTAGCCCTATTGATTTCGTGCAAATACAGAGAGCTTGGACAAATATCCAGTTACATCACTAACGTACAAAGTACAATTGATATTGGACAAGTCAAGACTTAAAACTAAATTAAACTAATAATTCATAAACGTTCAGTAAAATGCACTCTTGTTGTGCGTTGGATTCTATGGATTTCAACGGAATGAAACGGACTCTCAGACGAATGCCATACATCAAGCGAAAGAACTGATCTATGAAAAATTAATGAACCTTATAACACAGCCCATTATATTTACAGTCGCCAAGCTCTGTATAGCTTCCCTATAACAAATAAACGGTGCAAAATGTTTCACAAAATTCTTAACATAAACATGTAAAATGTTGTATTGTAGAGGCATTTTTAGTCTGACGAAAGAAATGTAAGCACCATTGAAACATTAATGTACAACCTCCAAATTATTAACGGAAAAAATAGTTGTTCCGATTGTCCAATAGATGTTGGTGCCACAGGTCATCAGAAATATAAATTATAAAAGAGAGTGCAAATTAAAAAATCAATATAATAAGTTAAATGATTTAGGTTCACTTTAACTATTAAGTGGAATATTTTTACGGACCTACGTAGTAACTTACAAGTGTCAATACTAGTAGCATCAATAGTGATGTAGGATCTCCTGGAATTATTACAGTCAGCAGAGATACTAACGATAAGCAACTCAAGCCTCATATCATAAATTCAGCTACACTATCTGTTGAACTCCCACACACTGCAGTTAATATAAATGAAACACCTGAATTGGATCAACATCATCAGAATCAATCAGAAAAAATAGAAATAAGCCAGAGCCATACAGAATCTTCCACCCTCCTACCTAAGTATCTAAATATATACCATCAAAACATTAGAAGCTTAAACACTAAATCTGATGAATTTTTTATCTCCATACAAGAAACTGAAAGAGAAAATCACCAGTTGATTGACTGCATCTGCCTAACAGAGCATCATGTCAAATCATTTGAAAATTTTCCTCATCTGTATAACTATACACTAGGGTCTTGTTACTGCAGAAATCAGTTTCAGAAAGGAGGTGTGTGCATTTTAGTCAGGAAAGAAATTCAATTTAATAGTTTAAACCTCTCAAATTTCTGTATAGAGAAAGATTTTGAATGTTGTGGAGTAATTCTGGACTCAGAAGCAAGAAAAATTATAATTCTTAGTATATATAGATCCCCAATTGGTAATGTAGATTTGTTTATTGAAAAACTGGAAGAAGTTTTATGTTTTCTATATAAACCTGAAGTAGAGTTTATTCTTTGTGGTGATTTTAATATTAACTATCTTGATGACTCTATTGACAAAAGGAACCTAAATTCACTGTTAACATCCTTCAACCTTAGCCCCACAGTTAACTTCCCTACTAGAATCCAAATTAATTCTGAAACAGCAATAGATAACATATTTGTTGATAATAATAGAAATAATTATTTTATCAAACCCGTAGTTAATGGTTTATCGGACCATGATGCCCAATTACTCTCTATTGTAAATACCTCG
The DNA here is from genome assembly GCA_964059195.1 of Ectobius pallidus. Classification (NCBI taxonomy): domain Eukaryota; kingdom Metazoa; phylum Arthropoda; class Insecta; order Blattodea; family Ectobiidae; genus Ectobius; species Ectobius pallidus. The sequence continues at coordinate 1,514,327 of CAXKWD010000003.1, read as the reverse complement.
AAGCCAATGAATAAAAACTGTTCTAAGCTAAGATACAGACAGATCAATGACGACTCTATTTTAGATTTTAAAATAACTCTAAGCAATGAAGAATGGAATGCTATTTATGAACAGCAAACAATGGACTCAAAATTTAACAGTTTTCTCAACATATTTTTGCAACATTTTGAAGCAAGCTTTCCTATAAAATATAAAAATGCCCCCAAAGCAAAAAATAAATGGATCACCAAGGGAATCAAGATCTCCTGTAAACAAAAAAGAGAGCTATACATTAAATTTAGAAATAGTAATAATCCAGAGACTAAAGCTTATTACAAAAAATATTGTAAAATATTAACTAAAGTAATTACTGAAGCTAAACAAATTTACTTCAACAAAAAAATTCACAATTCCACAAATAAAATAAAAACATCATGGAATATTGTCAAAACGGAATTAGGCAAACTTGCACCCACTCCGGTTAAACTCTCGCTTGTGGAAAATAATACTGAAATTAACAACCCAGATACTATAGCAAACTTATTTAATAGTTATTTCCTCAACATCTTAGATGATATGTCCAATAAATGTTCAACCAATGTTAGTTCAGAAGAATTAAGCTTTTCAAACAAAATTCACCGACATGCAACTAGAACTGACTACACAACAGGAGATAGTCAAAATAATTAACTCTCTCAAAAACAAAACATCATATGGTATAGATGAAATTTCTAATAAGATTGTTAAAAATTGTGCTGTAGAAGTCAGTAAACCGTTAAGTTATCTAATCGATGAATCACTGAAAACTGGTATATTTCCAGATAGACTTAAGTATTCTATTGTAAAACCCCTATATAAGAAAGGTGACAAATCCAGTGTATCCAACTACCGTCCTATCTCCCTATTAACAGTTTTTTCCAAGATATTTGAAAAAGCTATGTATAACAGAGTTCTTCACCATCTAAATTTAAATAACATACTAATAAATGAACAATTTGGTTTCAGAAAAGGTTATTCGATCAATGATGCTACATTTAAACTGACAAATGATATTCTGAACTTTCTTAACAAAAAATATGTCACTAGTGGTATATTCTGTGATCTAGCTAAAGCTTTCGATTCAGTAAACCATGTAATACTATTATCAAAATTGAAATTCTACGGCATAAATAATTCATCAGCAGATTGGTTCAAATCCTACCTGGTTAATAGGAAACAAAGGGTTGATATTAGTAATATGTTTCAAACGGTAGCTACCTCCAAATGGGGAATTATCAAACATGGAGTGCCACAAGGTTCTATTCTAGGTCCACTTCTCTTTTTAATTTACATAAATGACCTGGTACTAAATTTAAACAATATGTGTAAACCCGTTCTGTTTGCGGACGATACAAGTATACTAATAGCGAGCCACTCAGTACAACACTTGGATATCCTAACGAATGAAGTATTTGAAAAAATGAACAGATGGTTTTTAGCCAATAAACTAACTCTGAATTTTGATAAAACATTCTTACTAAACTTCACAGCAAGCAGACAATCAACACATCACTTACAAATTGGATACAACAATAATTATATTAATGAGATAAATTGCACTAAATTCCTTGGCTTGCATATAGACAATACCCTAAGTTGGAAGCATCATATAGAACACATGATACCTAAACTAAGCTCAGCTTGCTTTGCGATAAGAACTTTAAAATTTCTTAAAAGCATTAACATTTTGAAAACTGTATACTTTGCATATTTCCACTCAATTATGTCTTATGGTTTAATATTCTGGGGCAATTCCTGTGAAAGCAAAAAGATATTCCTACTGCAAAAAAGAGCTCTTAGAATAATAGCAAATGTTAAAAAAACAGAGTCATGCAAAGAGCTATTCAAAACTCATAACATACTTCCATTAGCTTGTGAATACATCCTAGCACTGATTACTTACACAGTGGATAATCTTGAGAACTTCGTAACAAACTCCATTATACATGGCATCAACACAAGGAATAAACTCAATCTTCACAAGCCAACAACTCATCTTACTCTGTACCAGAAAGGAGTTTTCTATTCGGCAATTCAACTCTTTAATCATTGTCCACACGACATAAAAATGAGCATTAATAATAAGCGTCACTTGAAAAAGAAACTGAAAATTTTTTTACAGTCACATGCCTTCTATACTGTGGAGGAATTCATCAACTTTAATAAATCTGCAGCAAGGCCACAATAAATTGTAATCCCTTAATTTGTTTTGAATTGGCCTTTGTAAGTAAACTATATTTTATGTTTTGTAAATAGGTATGTATGGGTATGTGTGTGAATGTGTGTGTGTCCTGACTTGTTCCACATCCAAATTTCTTGGATCCATGGAATGCAATATTATTAGTAGTATTAGTATTAGTACTTACAACACCTGAATCTTTTTATTTATTACATTCTGATTTCTTCAAGAATGCTATTTCTTTATTATCATTACTATGATTGTTATTTTTTGTATTAATTAGCTTATTATGCATGCTTTAACTACATATAGTTCATAACGTGTTTAGAATGTTTGGGTTTACCAGTAGCTCTTGTAATAATTAATTCGTGTAATCTGCATCTATTGTTCGGTGATGTCTTCTTGACTGATGTTTCGTTTTATACGATTATGATATTGGGTGATATAGCCGCGGTTAGTTATGAAAAGTCCGGAATTGACTTTTGCGAATAAGGGAACCATGAAAAACCCAAATTAAATTGGCCGGTCACGTGGTTTCAGATTTGTGTGAAAACATTTTGCGATTGCACTGCAGCCCTTGAACGTAGTAGGCCTGTAGAGCTGGATATGGACACTGCCTTCGTGATCATTAATTTAAGATCATGAAGGCAGTGACTTGGATCGTATAATCCAGAAATTAATAGAGTAAAATCCCTTAGTGAATATAGCAAAAGCTAAAACATTGTTATAACTTTAATACCCATTCGGGTGACCATTTATTTATTTATTATCCCGATATTTCTGTTCTTGTGCATTGTGCGATCTCCTCCTTGACAAGGACGTCATGGTAGCCAACCTAGGCGCAATATGCTGTTCGTACTTAAGTGTTTCTTATTGTGATGGAATTTTATTAAAACATATATTTTAATGATGCAACAACTAATTCAGGAACTAAATCACCTCACATTTGTAGCGATACAATATATTATCACATTTAAGTCCTGGTATATAGACTGAAATGAATAAAGAAAGCTGTGCTGGATATGCTGTTTGAACTTTCAGGTTAGGTCAAGGTGTTTTAATGAAATCAAAATCGAAAATTGGTAATTATACGGAATTGTTTGACGAAGAATGTGGAAAAATAGCCAATCTTGTATTTTTTCAGATGACTTCACTGAGTAATTAGTATGGAAAATATATAACCTATACAAGAATGGCTTCATATTGTTACTCAGCTTCCAGAATATTTTTCTTCAGCCATATCCGGCGTTTGTTGTACAGCGCCTCTGCTTCAAGATGTTTTTCTTCTAAAGGTATATTTTGCATACTTTCGTAATAGTGAGTCTGAATTTTAATTGAACCCACAGCACTTCTTTTAGGGATAATACTGGATGGGGTAGTCATGCCCCAGAGTCCCCCACCCCTACTCACTAACGGGACCCGCCTGGAAAGTAGGGGTTTTGGGTGGGGAGTAACTCTGACATCTTCACCGTACCTATTTGGGACCTATTCCTAACTGTAAATTTTGGATCGACCGGGATTCAAACCCCGAGTGAACGTTGAGCAGTGAAGGGAAAATTAATCTATTTGAGTTTCGAGAGCTTGAATACATGAGAGGAGAGTTTTAGCAAAAGTTTTATAATATTTTTTTTTTAAATTTTGGATTTTTTAATTCTTTAATTTTGGTTCTGTGAATTTTTTAAAATTTCGGATCTTTGAATTTTTTAATTTTGTATTTTTAGATTTTTTTATTTTCTATTTTTTTAAGTTTTTATTTTTTGTTTTTATAATTTTGGATTTTTAGTTTTTTTAAATTTTGGATAAACCTAATTATTGAGTTGATTGTTTTCTGTGCAGTTCATTCCATCACAGCCCCACTAATTTCATGACGATTTTGAGCGCAACAATTTCGTGACGATTTTGTCAGTAATGCAAGTTTGGGTTAGCTCTCGATTTATTCCTACAGCGGCTAAAGAAGTTTCACTTCAAAAACTCAAAACTTGGGCATTCGTATGCAACTTGTCTATAACGGTAATAAGTACCATTATAGGCTCGTTGCCTAGAGCAGTAGGCTATGTATTAAAATTAACTATCACTAATAATGACATTTTTTCTATTCTAGAACTAACACAGACAACAGACTTCTTACTGCAGAACATAAAATCCTCGACAAGCATGACGGCTGTCCTGCAGCTTGTGGGGAGCCATCACAACATTATGAATGGAAACCATGTTCTGCAGGCACTCAAGAGTATTTTTGAACTGAAGAAATCAGGATCGTAAGTGATAATGTGGTACTCATCTTATTGCTGAATAGAAGTGCAAGACTATTCATATTTCAATATTTGTTATAATTATTGTTGTTGACCAAATTGTTAATCATTTTGAAGTTTTAGGAGAAAAGGGAATTGCTAAGAATGTCTATAATAAATTTAATGTTATTTGAGTTGACTTTACCAGGAATTTTAGTCGCTATTATTATTACTTGATTACTACAGATCTGTTGGCCTGGGTTTCGATCCCTGGTACCTCCTCTGATTTTTCTGAGGTTGGGAGGTCTGGTAGGGGTGCACTCAGCCTCGTGATTCAAATTGAGGAGCTACTTGATAGAGAAGTAGCGGCTTCGGTCATGGAAACCACCATTAATGGCCGTGGGTGTCGTCAAGCTGATCACATGCCCCCACATGGTAGATGAGGCAGCAGTTGGTTGGTTGGCCTTGTTCCTTCAGGGATGTAGCACCATGGAGTTAGTTAGTTGTTATGTTTTATTAAGACTCCTAAAATTGTTTGTTTAAAATCTAAAAAGGGGCCATTCCATGAAAATAAAAAGCTAAAATACCTTTTATAAAATCCTAAAAATCCAGGGCTTAGTTACTGAGTTACCTGTTTGTGTCCGTGATAAGCTCCACAAATTGCACTGTCTTGTATAGTTATGTGTAGCTATAAACATCTTCATTATGCTCTTGGTATGTAACATGGACAGCAAGTTTTAAATATTGCTGATAAATGCCAACTTATAAATATTTTATCATGAATGTACACTTAAAAGAATTGAAATGAAAATTTCTGTTGGGCAGTGAATGGCTGAAATAAGTGAAGTTTTGTATGTTAAATCTCGATCTCAAGTATTAACATATATTTATTAACTTCACTAAATAAACTTCCTATAAATTTTATGATTCTTAAAAACTCTTTTTCAGGTGTGAACTCTCAAAAGAGGATCTCGTCCACAGCCCTGATTTCATAAAACTATGCAAACGCCTCAAATCGCAGTCCAGAGGTTACAACCTCAACGACACAATAGAAGCTTTGAAGATTGTTTCCTATCTCGGTATGCCAGCGGACAGCATCATCGTGCAAGCACTTCTGCAACTCATTCGCCATGGAGTCAATGACTTGTCCCTCCATCACATTATTTTCACTGGGTTTATCCTGCGTAACTTCAATAGCACGCCTCTAGTGAAGGCCCTCAAGATCGCCTTGCCTCTGGTGTTCGAGGCACAGCTCAAGGTCAAGATGAACAGAGGCGATGCTGTGCATCTGGCTGATCTGCTTCAATATGCAGTCAGCAAGTCTGTGTCGGAAGCTTCTGTCTCTCTCATCATCGAGTGTCTAGAGAAGGCAATGGATGATATCGATGTGGAGACTGCAAGAAGAATAGTCTGGTCGTTGTGCGACACAAAGAGAGAATTGCCTCCACATCAGAATCTGTCGAGGCACTGCTGGAGCATTCTGTCTGAACACATTGACAAGTGTTCATTTGATGAAATGGAAAAATTGCTCCAGCTGATGGTTAAGAAATCCTCCAGGAACGATGAAATGCACGTCTATCATGAGAAGTTTGTCGAGAGCTGTGCAATGTATGTTGTGGAAAAAGACTGCGGATTTGAAAATGGCACATTCATTCTACGGAAATTAACAAAACTGGTAAGAATCTTCACACTTAACGGGTAATACAGTAAACCACAATTGTCCAGACAAATTGGGGACAGGTCGGTAGTTCAGAAATATGTCTCTTTCACCATATTAGTTATTATACCAAATCGCTCTGTGAGGTCTTATCCTTAAGCCCGTGATCACGTGATCGTTGCTTCAAAGCAGTGGCTAAAAATAACCAACTAGTAATCCTGTGAACAGTAAACCTCACATCCAAGAAAGTCTAATACCTGCTTTTCAGCGCAGCCAGTGTTTTCATTCGTTATGAAGACTACATTGTTTCCAGGGAGGGGAACCGTTTAAAGAAGCTGAATATTACATGAAATAGAACTGTTGAATCTGCCACAATCTTGAAACATAATAAAAATCCTAAATATTAAATTGTATTGGAAGTTAACACAGTCAAGTTATATAACATAATAATTACGGTATATAAGAGTTGAATTTTTACACAAAAACTTCACTTTTGGTATAGTTGTTTACCTGTACTAGTTTCGGCGCCTTCTCAACCATTGTCAACAGCTATACTTCAGCTACCGTGCTACCCTCCCATAGACGTGGTACAAACTTTGAGATGATGAGGGTAGCACGGCAGTTGAAGTATAACTGTTGACAAGGGTTGTGAAGGCGCCGAAACTAGTAAAGGTAAACTATACCAAAAGTGAAGTTTTTGTGTAAAAATTCAACTCTTATATACTGTAATTATTATAAAAATCCTTAAATTTAAGTTGTTTTTAATTATTTCAAGTAACAATTATGCCATATTGGAAGAAAATCAAATGATGCATTTGGTCGTGACAGCATAACAAACCGACAAAATGCTGAACGGTCAAGTTAAAGCAGGACTTCACTAGGGTACGTGTTCTTGCCGTTCTCATCATTTACTATGTAGTATAAATACATTTTTTGTATTTTCCCCGAATTGATCTGGATGATTGGAGTTTTACTGTACTACCATGCGGATGGTGATAAGAAATGGGTCATCAGTATCATGTTTTCACCAGATTAATGAGAATTTTTTTTGTTCTGTTTTCAGGGCCATGTGAGTTTGAAGTTAATAGATTACTTAGGAGAGAAAATTGTAAATGATCCACAAGTAGGGGAGACATGTCAGCTGTCGTCGCTCATCTCGTTTCTGTCAGGGATGGCTAATGCCGACTACAAGCCGATGGGTTGGGACTGTATACAAGAAGCCCTAGGCAAGAACAAACTCTTCTATGAGGTAAAAACAACAGCTGAGTTCAGCTAACAGTAACATGACTATGACATTAATTAGTTTTAAAGGAATATTTTCATAATTTCAAGTATTCCCTCGAGATAAATGCATCGGCCATAGATGGATATTCCTCCATGATGCAAATTTCACTCCAAAACAAATATCTTATTGCACAGCCAAGGAGGAAGAATCATAGCATCAGCCTCTATTGTGATGCAGAATACAAACTACTTAACGTTTCAATACAGTCATAAATATCTCTAAACAATGAACCGTGAAAGGTTGGAAATTTTAAATAAAAAGCTTGTTCTCTTTTATTGCCCTAAATTTGGGGGACCAGAAGATGTTACCATTTAAGATATGCTTCCATTGAATACAAAAGGCTGTTTGGGGCAGGCATATCTTGCATTGCATAATAAAGGACGTCTTGATATTGTTTACAGGAGAGAACAGCGGTGCCTTGGATGCAGATAGCTCTCAACTGTATTACTCTAGACATGCCCTGCATCGACTTGATCAAACGTATTTTTGATGACGAATTTCTGACTTACTTCCTGTCTAGAGGTAAGTAAAGTAAAAACGGACTTTATACCAGAACTTGTATAACATGTGTTTCAATACCTGAACTTCACAAGTAAACATTAACATCTTTTGGATTTTCCCTGATATCAGGATTTGTAAAATCAAATTATTTTTTTTTTGTGATTAAATAAGTTTTTTTCAATTCAAACTATATTTTGTTGCATAACACACTGACTCCCATAGAGCAGCTAATATCCAACACTTGCAGTTATAACTGTTTGTATGAAATAAGGAATAATTTGAACGTGTTTTATAACTAAAGCCCGGATTTTCATGCACTATCAAACTTAAAAACATGCATGCATTCATGCACTATCGTATCTCCAAATATGCACAATGAAGGGCGTAACATGCACTATCGAATTCCATGTCTTTTACATTTTCTTCACATAATACGTCTTTCACGTTTTCAGAAGTTTAAGATCAGGGTTTGAACTAAGTAGGCCTACCTTCTTACGTTTTTCCCTGGCTGTCACACCCGTTTCTCCACAACACGATTCTAAAGTATTCAAAGCCTTCAACAATGGCTAGTGACTGACAAATTCAAGCAGTGAACATTCTGTTTAGCAGTTTTCTTTCAATGGAAGGTGGTGGGGGTCGGCGAGTCGGAATTTTCTTTTGTAGTCTGGTTATTATATTACTGTTTATTTAGGGTAAACAGTAGCTTGCACTCTCAAATTCATGCAGGTGGCAGACTCTGCTGCCAAGTCAATCAAAATATAACAATGGTAATGCAATACAACATTTTTACGTTTCTTTGAAAAGCCAAGATTTTTGGGAGGCATATTCATAGTATGCACAGTTATGCATGGTAACTTGATATTATGCACTAAAACCAGAAAATGCGGGTTTATATGCATTAAAAACGACTGAATATGCTACATTAAGCCCAAAAAATCCCAAACATGCATTATGCATGAATTTTGCCATAAAAAGGCCGAAATATGCAAACATGCACGGAAAAATTATGTTTATTTGGAATCCATAAGTCATGTAATGTGTAACTACAAAGTTTGAGAAGTGTAACCAAAGTATATAAAAACATGCATTTGCATGGTAATCCGGGCTCTATTTATAACACATGTCTCATACCACATCGTTTTGTTTCAGATTACAATTTGCTAGACCAGTTGCAGCTTCTTCTGCTACACCAAGCTGTGAGTACGCTCTGTCCTTCGTATTCTGGTCCATGGCCCTCGAAGGCCATCATTGAGGGTGCTAAAGACCTCATGGCAGACAAAGAACAAGACTTTCCTCTGCAGGCTGCATTGGAGCGAGGACTGGGAGGACAGTCATACGTTTGGACTGGTGTCTTTACTAAACTAGGTCATTTCATAGGTAAGCAAATATCTAATCACAACATATTATTAGTTACTTTTTTTCGCAGTATCTTGTTAATATCAGTGTGTAAAATAATTTCATTTAATGTCTATAGGCTTAAGTAACTATATAGGCCTATATATATACGGTATGTCCATTGCATTATTATTATTATTATTAATAATAATCAACATTACTGCTAGTAGTTCTCTTAATATTAGACCTTGCATCCAAAAAAATCCGTACACATACGCAGGAAATTCATGCCAAATTGGAAGAAAATAAAACAAGTTTGGGTGACTATGAAACACACAAATGCTGGTACGCCATTAGAGTTATGTCAGAAATGTACTTAAAGTTAGATAAGCGACCTTAAATAAATAATTTTTTTTTAAGTTGTAGATAATTTTACACTTTAGGGTTGAGGTAGTCTATAGCTTGAACCATTTGACTAGTACTGATGATGAAAGAAGCTGAAACGGAACCGTTAAAACAGCCACCATCATGAAACTGATCAAAAAATAAAAAATCCCTACACATATGTGGTTTTTAATAACTTCAACTGAACATTTATGCCAAACTGGTAAAAAACCGAACAATGCATTTGGGTGTGACCGCATAACAGACAAAATGCCGACCGGTCGAGTTGAAACATGACTGAGCGAACTGTCTAATGAATGAACTGGCATGAAACCTGTACTGAGCATTGTTCAGTACAATAGTAGACTACTATAGGAATGCTAATAATAGACATTTTTTCAGACCACACAGTTGTGATGAGGAAAGGTGGCTATCCTGTGGCACTAAACCACACTTCAACCAAAGCTGGTAGCAAAACCTATGTGGAAGATATCGTAGTTCCTTCAGATGGTCAAATGTAAGTAGACACTCATTAACCTCCACATCTACTTGATTTGTGAACCTATATATTACGCTTTCCTTGGAGATTTTACTTTCGCTTTGTGTTAAGATAATTTTAAAAAATCACATTTTGGCTCTTTTTATAATGCATAATATACCACATAACACCCAGATTAGGTTATATCATTGGAGGAGTTTGTGTCATTCTCTTCACATAAAGTGGGTGTAAAAATGAATCGCATCCTCGAAGGATATTCAACCCAAATAAAATCTGAGTAATGCCCTCATGTAACTTTCTTTTAGTGCAGCAATCTCGTTTTTTAATTCGTTGTTTCCCTTGTCAATATTCTTAATCCATGCCCTCACATCTCCCAACGTGCTGTTGATTTCGTCAAATTTATTAATTAATCTGTAGCAAGATTGAGGTCGGAAATATATACACTAAACTTCACTTCAGTCGGAATCAGCTGATGATGGCGGGAAGACCCGTTGAAATGATCGTACTGGGTAAATATACCTTTTTAGTGAAGTTTAGTGTATATATTTCCGATCTCAATCTTACTACAGATTTCAACACTTCACTGTAAATTTCCATCTAATATTTATATTGTTATTAATTAACTTCTTGTGTAATTTGGTTAAGAAGTTTGTTAACGAGGTTACATTCCCACTGTCTGCACTATTTTCATCTCTCTTGCCTGAACCTGGGCCGGAATTTGCCTCGATGCCTCCAGTTAATAATAGTGCTGCTATAATTAGGCCAAAAAAACCATTATTAACCGAGGGATCATGTACCTGATGTTGATGTTAGATGATTTTGCTTTAAGCCTTCTGTGAAGGCCTATTCTTGCGTGAAAAGTTGTTAGGTTTCTATCGTTTCCATATTCAGCGCAACTCCGCATAAAACATGTAGCCTCTTCCACCTCTGATACAAGACTCCAATTTGAATAAATAAAGAAATATAATCGAACAGAATAAAGTCTAGCATTGAATGAATTTCCTAAACATAATTAAGTGTTTCTAATCCAATTAAATGTTGTTGTTTCCCTTCAGGATCCTGATTGTGTGTCTCTCTGAATCTTGCTACAACATCAACTGCCAAAGACTACGAGCTGTGCCATCTTTAATTCTCCGCACGCTGGAAGCTCTGGGTCACACTGTGGTACCCATATCCCTACGGACGTGGTTGTCGCTCCCGGAGTTTGAGAAGATTCCGTATCTCATGCAGAATATCAAAACGAAGTGTGAATCCTTGGACTGTAGCAACGAAATCAGAAGTGTACATTAGAGAATTGCTTGTGTAAATATAAATTTAATTTGTCAGCACTTCGGCATTGTTATCTTCCCCTTTCTTCTCCTCGCACACTATGACACCTCAAAACGCTTGTTTCACACTATAATAACTGTGCTGTAATCCTCAAAAGTAAAATTGCTCATCTAAAGATATTAGAGGGTAACTCCTTGTAATGATTCTCAAGCTTCTTACACATCAGAGAATTTTTGAAGGGTTACCTCTTTGGCGAGCTTGTGAATTTCAATACCTACCAGTACTATAACCTCGTTTTTTTAAAACTGTGAAGGTTAAGTCATTTGGCCTGGACACAGTCAATATCTTGTCTCAAAGGAAAACACTGCTTTATGCTGGTAAAACTAACATCAAATACGACACTGAGGTTTGATTACTTGCTTTAGTGGGACAAGTTAAAAAAACTATGCTCAGAAGTAAGTAGGCCACATGTTTCACAGTCTGACATTGATGAGCTGGACGAAGTAGAGGACATCTGTAGCAAGATTGAGATTGGAAATATACACACTAAACTTCACTAAAAGGTATATTTACCCAGTATATCATTTCAATGGGTCTTCCCATCATCATCAGCTCATTCCGACTGGTCCTGGCCAGCTGATGATGATGGGAAGACCCATTGAAATGATCATACTGGGTAAATATAGCTTTTAGTAAAGTTAGTGTGTATATTTCCGATCTCAATCTTGCTACAGATATCAACACTTAGATTTCCATCTAATTAATATTCAAGTAGAGGACAGTTCAAGACACTTGGAAGACCTAGACATAGGGGGGGAGGACAATTTTTAGGATAGATTTAAGAGAAATAGGATTTGCGAGGGATGATTGGATGGAGTTAGCACAGAAGAGAGTTGAATGGCGGGCCCATGTAAGCGCAGCAATGAACCTTCGGGTTGCATAAAATAGATAATATTCCTTTAGCTTGCTGAGGAATTGTCTATTGCCATTGAGTAAGTAAGTAAGTAAGTAAGTACAGTAAAACCCCCTTTTTACATTCCTGTCATTTACATTTTCCTGCCTTTTACATCATTTTCTGCTGGACCCATCTTTTATCCTATTCCGATAATACATAGTGTTCCTGTCATTAACAACTTTCAAACAGTTGCATTTCCTGCCATTTACACATTTTCTTTATTGGCAACATTGGTTTTCAATGAAGAACTGCTTTCCCTTAACAAAATTTTCCGCTATGTTGCCAACTCTCTTAGTGTCAGTTTTTATTTGTGTTAGTCCAGGTGAAGTTGGTTTTCTTCTGTGCGGGTGCAATTTACTGCTTTTTAATGTATTGTAGTTATTCAAGTAGCATAATTCATCGTAATTTGAATCATTGCCAGTGTTTTTGTTTTGCATGATTTTTGGCGGTATTATGAAGTTGAAATAAAACAATAGAAAATGCATTTCTTTGCAATGTGCAACATATTTTGTATAGATAATGTAAGTGTACATAGATATCTATATTTATTTTCAAGTATTAAATTTTGCAATATATAACATTACAGCTATTACACTTCCTGCAATTTACACTTTCCTGCCATTTACACTTTTTTTAATCAGTCCCTTGAAAAGTGTAAAAAGGGGGTTTTACTGTAAATAAGTAAGTAAGTAAGTAAGTAAATAGAGTCTGCATAAATAATGCCTTTCAATTCAAATCAATTTTATTTAACCACTTGCCAGTACCAGGCTAGAAAACATGAAATTCCATACTTAATCAAATGGTAAAACTGGAATAACTGGGGTGGCAATTTAGGGGGGAGAAATTATTTCTTGACTATGGTACCAAAATAACTAAAGGGGCCCTGTATACAGTATGCTCCAACTGTCCAGAAATCAATCATCCAAAAAAATGCATCCACAAGACAACATTTATTCAAATTCATTGTGTAATTTGTAACAGGTACAGCCACAGTCATCATCAGTTACACGGGAGAACTCGCTGCAGGGATTGTCCCACACTAACCTGATTCTTCACTCCGCCTTGTAGCTTACGTAGGTCTCAGTTCTGTGTAGTGATGTCGAGAAGGTGCGCAGTTTCAATTCCTGTGAGTTATGGATGAAGCCGGGCTGTGTCTCATCCCATTCCTCTGGTATCTCACATTCTGGATTTGTGTGAATCAAGATGTCGAATGCACCTGCAACATTCAACATTTAACTTTATTAGAACAATTTATTTTATTTTAAACTTACTAAACTAAAGAATTACATAGTAGACTCTTTGACAAACAAATAAACAACAGAAGAACACTAAAAACAACACACTCAATTAATGATAACTACAAATGAAAAATGTTAACAAATGTAAGAACTATATTTACATTATTTTTTGACTTATGACTGCAAGCTATAAATTTTGCAAATCTTATATAGGCTAAGAGGCTTTGTCCTGACTGACTTAATGAATGAATGAATGACAAACTGACTGAATGACTGACAGAGAATCAATGTAGAGCCTAAACTATAATAGATGGAATTTTGACAGTACCTTCGTTTCTTATTGTAAGTGCAAACTAAGAAAGGAATTTCCAAAATTTTGATTTTTAATGCCAAAAATCAAATGTTTTTGAGACAAAATACCTTCCATAAGAATCACACGAGCAATTCGATTGCTGTGGAAAACAGTATTTGATTGTGATATTAATTTAAGATGGTCTTGCTCGGTAGCTATCTTGATTAATTTGTTATGATTCGCAGAGAACTTTTTAGGTAGATTTTCGAAGAAAATTCTACCTATTGCAATGGATACCACTTTATGATTTTCGAAAAATTCTTTCATATCTTTACGTTTCATGCTCCCCTAAGTACGAAACCACCGCCCGTTCAAAAAAAAATTTTGTGATATTTATATATATATATATTTATATATATATATATATTTATATATATATATATATCTTTACACGATAGCGGCCGTAATTTTGAAGATATTTGAACCAAATTTTATTATGTTATTTCTAGGCCCAATAGTTCGGACAAGTTCGTTAATGGGCAAAATTGGCCCAAGGGGGTGGTCGGGGGAGGGGGTTGAAATTTTTAAAAATGTATATCTCGGCCCCTATGAAGTATAGAGGGAAACTTTGTTTGAATAAATTAGAGTACTCCCTATGGAGTTCACAGTGACACCAACGATTCGGGGGTTCGAGTGAGGGTGGGGGTGGAGGTGGGGGTGGGGGATGAAAATTCGAAACTTTTGAAACCACGTCTTGTGGGGTATCGTTGAAAAGCTCTTGATGAGTACTCTACAAATCAATAAATAGTTTCTTGATAGCTCTCATATTACGCGAGATTTTAATGTTTGAAAATAATAACACTTAAAAGAATTATTATAATATCATAATTTTGTCTTGTTTAGCGGCTTTGCTAATTTTATTCATTGCTGATCTTGCACACGGCCTCCCAGAATATTATATCCTATTCTTGTTGTCAAAACAAATGATTGTAGGCTCTTCCTCTTTACCGAATTCAGTTCTTTATACTGTAGGTTTACCATGCCAAGGCTAAAGAAGACTATGCTACTACTAAAGAAGGCTATGCAGCGACAATAAATTAAACCAAAAGCACTTCGAAATCTACCTCCGCCTGTAGGCCTGCCTAAAGGGATTTTTTTTTAACAAGGTGGACAGAAGGGGTACATCTTAATGAGAAAACATTGAATGATTTGGATGAAACTGACTATGCGGTTTTTTGGGGGGGGCTAGGGAACTCGACTCTGATGTCTTTTCTTTCCCCCAGGCAGTGCATTTTGTTCGTGAAATGCACCTCAAAGCCGGGTTTTTAATATTTTTAATTATCAATCGTAATTAATAAAATTGTTTATGATTGGGTATGGTTCATGAATTTATAAACTAAACTCCATGGCACTACATCCCTGGAGTGACTTGGCCTACTACCCGACTGTTGCGGCATCTACCACAAGCAGACGGCAAGACGGGGGGGCATGTGGTCAGCATACTGACACCCACGGCCGTTAATGGTGGTTTTCATGACCGGAGCCGCTACTTCTCTATCAAGTAGCTCCTCAATTTGAATCACGAGGCTGAGTGCACCCCTGCCAGACCTCCCCACCTCAGAAAAATCAGAGAAAGTACCGGGGATTGAACCCAGTCCGACGGATCTGTAGTCAGCAACGCTAACCACATGACCATGCCGGCGGACTCATGAATCTATGGTTAATTTTTAATCATTTCATTTTGAATTTGTATGCCCATATGACAGCACAAGATTCGTTTTGTTTGGTTAATTATTTATATTTCTAACTTTAAACAATAAATTAAAAATAAAATTATGTAATTCCTCCAATTTACATGAAACGATGTCAGTGTTAATAAATATAATGTTTTAATTATTTTTCTGCTAAATAATTCGTTTAAACAAAACATCTGGCAGTTGAGTAAATAAGTACGGGCAAAGTCGTGGGCACCTGCTAGTATTTCTATAAAAGACTGTTCTGGATAGAAATAGATCTGTATCAGAATCAATGCATAGATTATTGTACCCGATACATAGCCTTAAACGGGGAGAATTCCTGTAATTTGTGTATAATTTATATAAAATGTTCTTTTATGTATAAATTACAGAATTGTCGGTGGTATTCAAACACAGGACCACCAGCATCGTAACCACTAAGCGATTTAGAGAGCTTTAATACATGAAATAGAAATACTGGTAGCCGTTTTGTCACGTGGCGGGCCCTGAGTAACATAAAGAGACAGAATGTGGTTGAATTAAAACAGGACCTTGCTTCATTTGTCAATTAGTAATAGACCAACAATCATAGCAAGCCATTACATGTTATTATACTTACACACACAATCTAGCAAGGGAAGGAAACTGATGGTTGCAGATATCTGTCTTAACACATCGCGTATTTCTTTCTGAATTAATTTCAAGTCTTTGTTGCTCACTTCGGTTCCATTTTGTACCACACAACCCGTCTTGTCGCCTTCGTACTGAATGACAAAGTCCCATCTTTCCAGAACTTCCTTGGTGTTTGAATCTGTTATGACTAGGGAGATTTTCTGCAATTTCTTCGTCTCTAGCCATTCTGAAATAGTTTATAACAGAATCATCAATAGGCACAACAGAGGGATACTCTGACACTCTGCACGCTGTCTGCTTGCGTTCTCATTGGTTGTGTGAGGTTGATAACGTGTAGGAGCAGGCTGACTACACTCCTTGTCCACCGGAGGTAGTCATTAAAATATAAACGTAAATCTCTTAACATAAAACTTAAAACTTTATAAAGTGTGAAATTTGTTCAAAAGTTTGTATACACACTAAAATTTAAATTACATAAATCAATGAAGTCCAAATTCATTTAAAAACTTTTGAATATACCGTATTAAAACCTGACATTCCTTCTTAATCATGACGAAAACGCAAGTGTTGCCAACATGCATTTCTTAATTTTCTCTGAACAAATAATAATTTGACCTCATCAGAACTGATGTACCCAGCTCGCTACACCACACAATGTGAATAAATCCCTTACTTAACTTAACTCCGTGGCGCTAACATCCCCGAAGGGACAAGGCCTACCACCCAACCACTGCATCATCTATCATAGGCAGATGGCAGGATGCTGACACCAACGGCCGTTAATGGTGGTTTCCATGACCGGAGCTACTACTTCTCTATCAAGTAGCTCCTCAATTTTAATCATGAGGCTGAGTGCACCCCTACCAGACGTCCCTACCTCAGAAAAATCCGAGGAGGTACCAGGGATCGAACCCACATGCTAACCACAAGACCACACCGGCGGTTGTGAATAAATCCATGTAGATATTAATACATAGAATTGAAAAATTAACTCTGTGTTTCTTGAGTTACTGTGTGATTGATACTGCAACACCTGGAATAGACTGAGCCGTCTTTTGAGATTATGTGATATTAATTTCTTTTATGTAGCATAAAAGATAAATTACAGAATTGTCGGCAGTATTCAAACACAGGACCACTAGCATCATTACAGCAGCCTTAACCACAACGCCACGAGCAATTGCTGAGTGGTGAAGTGAAAATTCATCTATTTAAGTTTAGAGAGCTTGGGAAAAAGGTATGTTATGCCACGCACGAGTCCCCCAATCCCACTCCTATAGTTGTGAAATATGATTTTTGGTGCAGAGGTCAATTTTTTATTATGAAATATTATGTTGTTGTTTATAGTTGTGACATATTATGTTTGGTGCAAGGGTCTTTTATTATTCAGTGGATGGAAAACCTGTGCACGACATAAATTACCGTTTCGCCGAGAGCTTTAATAGGCCTAGGCCTACATGAAATAGAAATACCGGTAGCCGTTTTGCTATGTGGCGGGTCCTGAGTAACGTAAAGAGGCTCTGGTGATTGTATTTTTTATATGGTATGAAGGTCATTTTTGTATTGTAGTAATTACTGCAAATGGTTATGGGTACAACAGTGAGTTGTATTGCTGCTGTTGAGCAGGTTCATAGCCAGGGTAAAGGCGCAAGGTTAGGATGCCAGGAGAAGCGGACCGGCGGATGAGAGTGGGCAGAGCTTTGGTGCTGCTCAACCCCAAACTATCTTCCACCCTAAAGAACATTATAACCTCAAAACTGGCATTTGTCGTGTGGCGTGCAGAGTGTCGTAGCATCTCCAATGAGAGGTTATGTGAAGCTTCACGATTTTGAAACTCATAGCTGTGAACTAACCTTTAATCTGTCCAAGGACTGTCTTCAGAAAAGCGATTATTTTTTCATCAGTGGACATGTAGACCGTGATTCCAAAATGCTCTGCAGGGACAAAGTTTTCCGCAGGATAAATCCCACGTTGGTACAGAATGCTGTTGATTCCATAATCTTAACAAAATAAAGGAGACGCTTAGTGTACGATAGCAAATAACCTGCATGGCTTATTGAAAACTACTGAATTATCATTACCTAGGTATTCCTTTACGAGCTCCGCTGACCCCTTCAATGTAATTGAGCCTTTGGCTTGCTGAGTTGTAGCTGCCATTAGAAAACTGGATTACAGCAAAATAACTTTTAAAAACAATATTAACAGTCACATTTGTTCTCTCCCGCGTTTTCTTTCAATACATACAAAGATGCCAACTGCGGTGTTTGGAATGTAGTTCACACCACCGAAACCAAATGTTGATAAACTTAATTGAAAGGAACAGATATTTAGTTACAGTAAACAGTTATATCCATATTCTCTGCAAAACAGATGTATCAGTATTGCAAAATCGAGCTTTTTGTAAGTGTATGAAATCTCAAAACAGGCTAGTTTTCACTGTAAAATATTTACATTGGCAGCGCTGGATTGCATTTGTTTCTGGCAGATGTCCGCACAATAAGCGCCTCTTCTTTAGTTTATATATAGAATGAAAAGCGCACAAATGTGCATGGGTTATTCTTTAGTTTATATGATGTTCGAGATGACAGCCACGAAACTGATAGAAGTTCTAGGAATAATTTCGTATCTCCAGAATAAAGAAATGTTGGATGAATTAAGTCCGTCCGTTTCATTGGTTTCTTTTAATTCCTCCAGTTATCACCACCGCTACAATAATTAATAATACATTCTTGTGTCCAGCTTTAGGGTTGTGTATTAAAATAGTTGAATTAAAATACTTTTCGTAACTCACTTTATTTACCTTGGTAAATCAGCTGATGATCCAAGAACACCACCTGCGAAACGGCCGTCCAGAAGTTTACCAAGGTAAATAAAGTGCGTTACGGAAAGTATTTTAATTCAACTAAATTAATAATAATAATAATAATAATAATAATAATAATAATAATAATAATAATAACATCTAATGGATAATAAGATATTGGCAGAGGAACAAAAAGGATGTGTAAAACAATCACAGGGATGTAAAGAACAACTTATCATAGACTCTGTGATTATAGAGCAAGCAGCAGACAAAAAACGAAACATATACACAGCTTTCATTGACTATCGCAAAGCATTTGATTCAGTACCACATAGTTGGCTTATCCAAGTGTTACGTATCTACAAGATAAATGGAGCGATAGTTAATGCACTTTCATATATAATGCAATACTGGAAGACACGACTGAATTTAAACAATAGTAATGAAACAATAGTAACAAACGAAATCACAATAAAAAGAGGTATATTTCAAGGAGATAGCCTTAGCCCTTTGTGGTTTTGTATAGCACTTAACCCACTATCATCAATCCTCAACTCATCTAAGTATGGCTTCACCATCAAAAGCAAGAAAAACACCTCCTACATGCTAAACCACTTGATGTATATGGATGATATTAAACTATATGCATCAACAGAAAGGCAGATGAATTATCTATTGCAAATAGTGGAAAGCTTCTCCAAAGACATAAGCATGTCATTTGGACTGGAAAAATGCAGAAGAATGAACATCAATAGGGGTAAAATTCAACTTCTAGGGTATGAAATGAGTGATGGGAATATAGTAGAACCAATGAGTGAAATGGATGCGTATAAGTATTTGGGTTTCCTACAGGGAAGGCGAATAATGCACAAAACTGTCAAGCAGCAAGTCATATCAGTGTACTTGAGCAGAATCTGTCAAATTTTAAGGTCAAAATTAAATGGAAAAAACACTTTTATAGCCATCAACACATATGCTGTCCCAGTGCTAACCTACACCTTTGGTATCATCAAGTGGTCGAAAACAGATCTGGATGATATTCAAATAAAGACACGGAGGACTCTCACCAAGTTTGGTGCTCACCATCCAAAGTCAGCTGTTGAAA
Source organism: Ectobius pallidus (assembly GCA_964059195.1). Lineage (NCBI taxonomy): Eukaryota > Metazoa > Arthropoda > Insecta > Blattodea > Ectobiidae > Ectobius > Ectobius pallidus. The sequence continues at coordinate 1,494,207 of CAXKWD010000003.1, read as the reverse complement.
GACTAACGATCCCACGGGAGAAAGGAGGCAGGGGTCTCATTGACATTGGATTATTGCACGAAAAGCAACTGTGGAACCTGCGGCAGTACTTCTACAATAATAATTCATTATTACACCAAGTAGTAGCACAAGCGGATGCAGGATATACACCATTAAACCTAATAAACAAATTGCAGCCAGCTCCAAAATCAAAATCAGAAGCACTTGATTCCCAAATGTTACAATGGATGAGGAAGCAACTACATGGTAAGCATGCAAATGATCTTAACCAAGATTATGTTGACATACAAGCGTCAAACAGCTGGTTGACTCATGCAGCTTTGTATGTGGAAACAGAAGGCTTCCTAATGGCAATACAAGATCAGGTAATTGCAACGAGGAATTATAGGAAATACATTTTAAATGAGCAGGGTATTGAAGATCAGTGCAGAAATTGTGGAGAACAAAAAGAGACAATAGGTCATATCACATCTGGATGCAAAAAACTAGCGCCCATAGAATATCTGAAGAGGCATGATGAAGTTGGCAAAATAATTTATCAGAAGTTAGCTCAACAACATAAGCTAATTGAGGACTGTAGTCCATATTATGCTTACAGTCCTCCTAGTATCATAGAAAATGACAGCAATAAAATATATTGGAACCGCAGTATCCTAACCGACAAAAAAATAAGCTGCAACCGACCAGACATAATATTGGTACATAAATCCATAAACAGTACTTATTTGATAGATGTATCAATACCCAATACACACAATATGCATGCCGTTTGGATTGAAAAGGTGGATAAATACAAAGAACTGGCTGATGAAATCAAAGAGATGTGGAAGCAGACATCAGTGCATGTGGTTCCAGTGGTAATATCAGCTACCGGTATGGTCCCAAAGAAGACGATAATGAGCCTAGAGAAGCTGAATCTACAAGCCTCGCTTTGTGTCCAATTGCAGAAGGCAGTCATATTGAACACCTGTGCTATAGTCCGAAGAACTCTTGGAAAAGACTGTTAGTTGTGTAGTGATAACTTGCTTAATATGCCGTTGTCATTATTTCAAGAATTATACCATGTGGAAATGAGAAGACATAAAATAACAATAACAACAATAATAATAATAATAATAATAATAATAATAATAATAATAATAATAATAATAATAATAATAATAATAATAATATACTGTTATTATCATCATAATCATTGCCGTAAAAACGCTTGTGAATTACTTGAATTGTTATTTAGCAGTAATCTCTTTATTTCCCCACTTACCATTAGTGTATTAAACAATTTCATATACGTGTATCCTATATTTTTACAACCAATTTATACGAAGAAAATTTCATTTTTCTTGGCAATGGCTCTAATGAATTTGTTTACATTGGTTACACGAATTGCATAACGTTATATTAAATAATATGTGGCGAATGTTGTGTTATAATAAATTCTACTAAGTGCTAAAACTTTTATTTAAAATAATTCCCAGTATATTCTCTGAAGGGTAGTTATAAGCACTCATAGGCTTCATTGCGTCGCGAATAATGCGACTATGAATGTGCACTGGTGCAATGCAGCCGTCAATCTAAATAAGTGTACTGTGAGCTAATTCCTAATTTAAGTTAATCCACGTACAAGTGATACGAATGGTAGGCTATTTTATTATGACCGACTGAAAATCCATTTTAAATCATTAGGCTAAATACATTAATATTCACATAGTTTTCCAGTCCCCAGCTGGATTCGAAGAGGTTGCAAAGTTTTTAAATTACCAGATTGCGTTCGTTTGAGTGACAGCCTTGGTGATGGATTATTATAAATAAACTGAGGCAATACTGGCTAAACCCATTATAAAATATTTATATGCAACAACTGCAGGTTGACAGACAAAGAGTACCAATGTTGTATGACGTCATCAACACTTGCTCGGCCATGAACTTGTCTGGGACAGCCCAAGGGTGAGAATGTTGAGAAGGTCAGTTCACCAGATCAGTGCATTGCCCTTTCTCTGCGCATGAGCGATACAAAACATTGCCTTTTTTTCTTTTTTTTCTAACTAATGCTTAAAAATCTCATATTTGGGGGTCCAGACCCCGACGACCCCCTTAGACATGTCCTCTTTATCATAATATGTAATATTGTAGCTATTGTCATAATGGTTGTCACTTGAATAATTTTACTTGAGTTTTTTTCATGGTTTCCCCAGTCGTCAAGGCAAATGCCGAATTGGAAATTTACTTATCACGACTCAAAGCCGCTATTTCACCTTGTATCATGTTCATTAAAATTCAATATGAGTTGAAATTAACAAAAGCCATTACACATCAACAATAGCAAACAGTTGCCCATTAACAGCTGCATGGTCCGTAGAACCTGACTCTTGATATGACCACGCGACACGTCTGTAACAATCGAAAGCTAATAGGCCTACACAAATTTTCAACTCTGGCTCTAGATAAACATAAATGAATCTGTACACCCGGGCTTTACTGTAGACAGAGGAAGTTTAGGCCTAATACACGCGAAATCCAACATAGGCCTAATACACGGAAAGTTGTATAAAGACAAACTTTTATATTTTGGATAGATAACTTATGGAATGTACGAGCCTTTCTCGTTCTATTTCAGAGTATAAATCAGATTTGTTTATTGGCCGCACGGTTATTATATGGGACCTATCTTAATGACATATCTCGGAACAATATTGAAACCTTGAGAGCAACAAAAGAAACTGAATAACAAACAACCTGTATTTAAAATAAAATCAATTCTGTTCGTGTTAATTTTAATATAATTCATTTTGTGTCGTAAAAATCCATTAGTTTGAAGAAATCGCCCAAGAAGAAGCTTCGACTTGACCGCACGCCATTAGCTGCCGTCTATCGCAGAAGTCAAGAACTACGAGCACTTGCTAAGAGCTGATCGCCGAGGTCAGCCATCCCGTTGAATTTAAGATCTCGCGTAGCTCGCTTCATAAACATATTCGTGTAGGCTGGTTACATAATGCACTTCAAGCTGCTCCAACGTTCATTTACATTTCTAATTTACCGAGCATGAGAACTGTGGGAAGAAAATTGACAGCTGCAAGTGCATAATAACCAGTGCCAGACAACCTTGGTGCATCTCGCAAAATGCATTTCCCTTGGTGCATTCATATGCCTAAAAAAAGAGAGAATCAGATGCTGACAATGCACTTTCAGGGACATGTCTGAAACCGAAGCTAGACTCACGTCTGTTACACCAAGCCTCCTCGAAGTTCCATACATGCGAGTAAACATACATATGTTATTTTATTTAAGTTTTAGAAATAAGGAATTCTTCGCTGTTTTTAGAAAACAAAATAATCCGCATATTCTTTTTATTATGTTGAGAATATAGGCTAACAGGCTCAATTACAATACTCTTATACATGTCATGTCTATACGGCAGCAAGAACATGTTAAAGTAAAAACGCGGCGATGCTATATATATATAGATATAGATTAGATTAGATTTATTTGCCACAGACATTGTACAATGTATTAGCAATAACAATAGACACAAATGAGATAGAATATACAAGTACACATTTCACCAGATAATGTCATTGAAGTCCTTGACACTGTACAGGGTATTTGACATCAGGTTAGATTTAATTTTCCTTTTAAAAGCTACATATGATAACTCCTTAATTTTGTTCGGCAATGAATTAAATAATCTGAGGGCAACATATTCAAAACTTTTCTGGGTGGTGCTGAATTTACATTTATTTATATATATGTTTTCTTTGTTTCTGGTAGAGTAGCTATGGACAGTAGAGCATTTATTATACAAGTGTGCATTCTTTTTTATATAGAGAAGACAGCTCAAAACAAACACTGATGGTAATGTAAGTACATTAAGTTCTGTAAAGAGTGGTTTGCAGGATGTTGTAGGCGATGCTCTAGAGATAATTCTTATCGCTCTTTTTTGCAAGATGAATATTTTGTTGGCATAAGGATGTCCTCCCCACAATAGGACTCCATAACTGAGATGGCTGTGTATGTGGGCATGATACACTAGCAAGAGTGACTATGTTATGAGTTAGTACTCTCAACATAAATATACCTCTACTTATTTTCTTGGCAACATAGTCAATGTGAGAATGCCACTCCAAATTAGTTTGGATATATAATCCTAAAAATCTTACAGGATTCCTTAGTAGGCTATTGGAGCGTTGAAGATTAATTGTCAATTCAACAGTCTTACTAGCATTAAGACTCAGGTTATATATATCTTTACTCGCTAGCGGCCGTAATTTTGAAGATTTTATAAATGTGACTCGCTCCGCCCCCAAACCCCCACTGAGATTCTCGGGAAAGTTTTTTTTTAAAAGATCTATGAGTGCGTGTATTTAGTCTGCTGTATTGGCTAACTATTTTGTTTTCATAGCCTATCTATGTAAATATTCAATTTAGCTTTGCCTTTACGACCGGGAAAATCATAGAAAGACACAAGTAAAAATGCGACATTTTATCTACGAGTTATGATTAAAGAATATAAATTATGAAATTTCTTTAACAGATAGAAGAAAATTTTGTTAGTTCTGGACAAAAATATGTTAATTGGATTTAATTATTATGAACCTGAGACTTCATAATGCGAGTCCAAGACGTTACTAACTCGACCACCCAGTTAGGTTTACGGAAATAATTATTTCTAAGTCCTATGTGAACACTGCTTGATAATACCGTTACCATATAAACCGAGCCCTTTTTCAGGGGTTTTTAGGGCTAAAAATTATAAAAAATAAACTTTTTGGAATTTTCTTGTGTTTACAGCCTAAAAGCGATACGTATACCAAATTTCAAGATTCTAGCTCATCTGGAAGTGGGCAAACATTAATGTCAGTGAGTCAGTCAGCCATGTGGTTTTACCTAGTATATTATAGGAACGAAAAGCAGTTTTTATTTTAATTATTGCAAGCCAGCAAAAGATGCCCTGAAGATGGTGTAAAGGCACCGAAAGGCCTAGGTGGCGAATCACAAAATATATCGTAGTTGAACAACTGGTATCATCTTTATTTTATTTCATTGATCGAGCTCAACAGTGTTGAACATGTATTTTAATCAAAATATATTAACTACTAAAACTAAAACTAAAAAAACAGGAAAAAGAAAAAAAAAATACGCCCAATATGACAATTGCACAATGAAGGGAACAGCTCGGAACATAAAAAATAATAATATAAAAGTGTTGGCCTATATTTAGCTACATAATTTACACAATCAATGCTACTTTTTTTTTTAAGCGTTCAAATTTAGATTAGTTACTTTCAAACCGCTTATTGTTAGTAGGCCTATTAAATATATATATTTTTTTTTTAATTTTATTTTTTATTTATTTATTATTTATTTATTACAAGAGATATTACAAGAGGTATTACATTTAGTAATACACCCGAATGAGCAAGACTGCTCGTGCTCGGGTGCCGTTTCAAAAATATCAAAGTGAAGAAAGAGGAGAGACAAAGAAATAGAGTGTATAATGTGCTTAACTAAAAAAGAAAGTAAAAAAAAAAAAAAATTAAACATAAATATATAAAAGGAGTGAAACAAAAATTACTTAAAAGCTAAAAAATTACAAAAAATTCTTTACATATCTATTAAATTTAACAGTGGAGTATGCTGAGAGATCAGGATTTTTTCTGATAATTGAGTTATAGAAGCGCGGTCCAAAATTAATGCTATGCTTTAATCCTGCCGATGTGAGACATTTGGGTTCTAATAGGAGTAAATTAGTATTTCGTCTAGTTTTGTAGATATGATCACTGGAAGAGTATTTTATACGATGTTTGTGAAAATATTTTAATATAGAAAATTTGTAAATTGTAATTGTAAATTGTAAAATTTGTAAATTTGTATATTTGGACATTTATAATCATTACGTAAATAAGTAATTTACATGACTTTTACCTCCTGGAATTAGAGTAGACAACTTGTGTTAACAAGGAAAATAAATTAAAAATTTAAAAAGTGCGATGGCCGGGAATCGAACCCGGATCAACTGCTTGGAAGGCAACTATGCTGACCATTACACCACCATCGCACATATGAATCTGGTGCATCGCGAAAGCTCATCGGTATGGCATCTTGTCGATTGCAACGTTTGCAGATTCAAAGCAACTTTCACAATTAGCAAGCAACAGCTTACAATGAATATTTTATATCTGAAGGGACGGCTTCCTACAATATGTAGCAGTTCATGTGTGTGTAATATGAAAATCAAATAGTTAATAGGTCTACTGGACACATATTTATTCTAAATCAACACATAAATGTTGCAATTTCTGTTTAGATATTGGAATATCACTGTTCATTAATTACCACAGAATAATCAACACTGCACTTCAGTATAAAGTAATTTAAGAGGATATAGGCATAATAAGGTGAATAAAAATGGTAATAATCAGGGCCCGGTTTTTGATGATATGTCATCTTTTAGCTGGTACATCATGGACATTGCCCACTAGCGCAGATATTCTGATCATGGCTCCTAGATTATAAAAATGGTAATTTTTAGGTCATTTTCCCCATTTTATAATTTTAGGTAATTTTTAGAATTCAAAGTACATAATTATTTCGTCTTCTTTGGCCATTTTACGATCTTTCTTCCACATTTCATGTTTTTATACATTTTAAAAAATACACAAAATCATATTTTTATAAACTTTAAAAATATTAACTATCCATGGATTATTCATATACTCTTGTTTAGTTTTTGCCAAAGAAAATTTTAATAACTTCACCCTCAGGCAATCAATTCATACTCATGAAACTAGAAATAATCACAAGCTTGATCCACCACGCTTTCGATTATCAACAACCCATAACAGCTATAAATACTTGAGCATAGAACTATTTAATCTCCTACCTAAAAGTGCACATCATGTTCCGCTGCAAAGATTTAAAATTGTAATTGACGACTGGCTCAGGAGGCATAAATGAATTCAAAGACAATCCTACTAAGGAATTTATAAAGTTTTAACTGTTAAGGCTGTCCACTACAGTTTAGAAGATAATATTAGACTATAATATATCATCCTACTCACACTTGATTAATTATTATATTTGAACATAGTAATTTAACTATATTACTTTTCCAATACTTAGGAGTTTAGAAGAACTGTGTAGACTAGGTTTTCATTGTAGTATGTTATTCTATTTTATTTTATTTGAAATGTCATGTAATTCCACTTGAATCTTTGTTTATATATTGTATTTCAACCTTCATATAATTTATATGTATTATTGTATTTATGTACTTATTTACTTATGTATATGTATTTATTGTATTATTGTATTGTATTTATTATTGTATTAAGGTATTATCTCACCTTATAATATGTAATTTGACACTAGTCTAATGCAACTCCAGTTGCCTAAAGACCAATAAATTTGAATTTGAATTTGATTTTGTGTTTTAGTTCTTTATTGCATCTTTCAGTCAAGAGGGTACATTGTATCCTCGGACATCAGAATTGTCAAAGTACAAATCTAACATATACAAATAATTTTACATATTTACAAGTATTATTGTTTCTTGCATTATATAGAGGTTTTGTGCATTTACTTACATTGGATATTATCGGAACTCATAAATAAATAAATAAATAAATCGGAACTCTAAAAAAATAGATCTTGTTATAATTTTAATTTGGATACTGAAAGACGGTGTTTGCTGTTTGTATTTAACCGTATGTACCAATTAACTAATTACAAGCATCAAAATAAATGTAGTGTCAAATTCGTACATTTATTTTCAGAAAATATGTTCTTTTATGAGGTCATATTTAGGATTTTTGGGCAAAAACATTAATGTAGAATAGACAGAAATCTGATGAATAAACTAGCATTTTCACATACATTTTTTGGTCATTTTTCTGTATTATTCCAGTCATTTTAGGCCTATAGCACTTTTTAAGTACTTTTAGGTCAACAAAATCTGGGCCCTGATAATAATTCTAATCACAACAGGGAGGGTCGAAGGTACTGGGGGGATTGGGGGTTATGGAATACCCCCAAGTACGGGGATCACCCCAGGAAAATTTTTAAATACTGAACTAATGAAAATCACATTTTACGCTGCACTGAAAAACTAGTTAGCAAATTTGTTTACCACACTCTTAAGACATGCCAACGTAAACAAGAAATTGTTACCTAAATTATAATACTTATTACTATTTATAAGAAGAGTTAAATAACATAAGGAACACTGGAAATAATAGGTCTACATTTAAATATTCAGTATTTTACTATTAAATAAAATAATTAAATAATTGACAAAATGGAGCTTAAATAAGTTAAATAGAACTTTAGGTTTTGATTTCGTGAGGGGTCAGGACCCCCTGGACCCCCCTTTCTCTACGTCACTGAATCACAGCTTTCAATTTGAGAATCATAATTAGCCTATATGGCACTCGATCACTAGAGCCCTGATTTCTAAGCTAAATAAATATTTTTGTACGGTACATTTCTTTTAATGTATTTTGTATTTTTCCTGGTTGAGTGGAAGATAAGGCCCTCTGGCCTTAACTTTGACAGGCAAAATAAAACATTATTATTATTATTATTATTATTATTATTATTATTATTATTATTATTATTTTCTTACTCCTAAACATACGCAGATTCAAGACACTCATTGACAAGCAATTTTAACTTTATTTGACAGTGCTTACTTTGCTTATGGGGAGAGAAAATGAATTTTGCTAGATTATTTTATTATTTTGAATTAAAAGTTCTTATTTCACTCCTAGAGGTAATTTTCACCGGTTTCCTTTCTTTTGTCGATTCTGTCAGATTTCTGAAAAGGTTTCCGGTGAACAAACAGATATTGAAGAAGAACTGTGTTGCTTTTCACATGCGCCTGTGGATATTTTCACTTCACTGACAGACGCCTATTGTAACAGCCGTGAATAAGATAAGATTTCTACTAAACTAAGAATTTGTTTTTCGTGTAATCTGCTTTTACATGTTTTGCTGCTTATTTGCTGAATTTTCAGTTGAGGAAGATGTGTAAGATTATCAATCCAAAACGTTAAAGTAAATCTGCAGGTTCTGGCAGCATTGGATGCATTTTAGTCACTCTAGCTTGTCTGGATATGTTGATTTCTCATCTGCAAGGTCATATCTGCATAACACTCTGAGACGTGCAAAGAATCTCTTTTATGTATAAGAGGTTTTGTCTTGAATGAAAGAGAATCAACGTAGAGCCTAAACTATAATAGGTAGAGACTTGGAATTTCGACAGTACAGTACCTTCGTTTCATAACGTAAATGCTCACTAAGAAAGGATTTTACAAACTTTTGATTTTTAATGCCGAAAATCAAATGTATGTGAGGATACGAAATATCTTTTCCAAATCAAATTCCATAAACTACAGTGGCGGACGCAGGGGGGGATAGGGGGGGTTACATCCCCCCCCCCCCGAAATTTGAAAAAAGTACTCTAAGTGGCCAGTTTTATAAACTAATTGTATATGTAAGTTGATTAATTTTTTTTAGTATTCTTTCTACCTATTCAAATCCCCCCCCGAAAAAAATTTCTGCGTCCGCCACTGATAAACGAGTTCTCATGACAACAATGTATTGTTAACAGTGGTCACAGGTAGCTTTGGAAATAAATGATACGGGACTCTGACAAATTAGAGAAGCTGTCGGTAGAATTCATTGGTGTAAATAAATATTGAAGAATGAAATCCAAGAAAATAATGCACAATGTGATACCCTGGACACAGAGAATACCATATGTATATTATTATATCGCAGGTTTTTGGGGAGGGAAGTATGAAAGTGATATTAAATTACTTTTTAATTTCATCCCCGAAACTGTTGTATGGTAACACGAGAGTGAGAAATAAAATATTCCGATAAGAGAATACAATTTTATGTTACCGGAATTTCTGTTTCTTCTTATTTGAACCCCTACCAGGCTTGGTGTGTAGAAGCAATGGGGTGAAAAATTCTACATCTTCTACGTTTTCTGAGGAAATAGGTTGAGTGTGACAATCTACTTACCTATATAAGGACCTAGAGTAAGTCCTTCATAAATTAATTTCGAGCGACAGTGCGACACATGTTGTAAGACGGCCTACATTAATATGATGAGTGCACACGAGTGACGTCATGCTATTGTTCAATCCAATGATTATTATTAAATTGTAATATGTTATGTAAGGCAAACTCCTGCCTGTCTTTATAAAATGTTGTAATACAAATGAAGGGGCTAGTTCCATAAGGGCGTAAGGCACAACAGCAAAGTTGTGAGAAATCTTAATGTTTCTAAGCAATGTTACCACTTACAAGCACAGGTCTTTTCTTATGACTGAGCAGAGGTTTAAGGCACAAGTATAAATCGTTCACTGAGTATTTAAGATATATGAGGAGAAGGCATAAATGTTAAAAGCTCCAAATTAAAGATGCGCTTTACGCCCTTATGGAACTAGCCCCTTCGTATGTTTTAGAGCTATTATCACAAAGAAATGCTAAATTTTCTTAAGTTAGCTCTTATGAACAATGCCCACGGCATATGGGTATGAAAAGCATATAAATAACAAGTTGTCATAAGAAACAAAAGGGAATTCAAAGCAACAGTAAAAAAATCTGACGTGAAATTCACATATTTTCCTCTGCTCAAATAAATGTTTGCCTCTTAGTATAATATAATTAATTATTAAAGACATTCTTTTCATGTAAATTGGTTCTAAAAATGAACAGAATGTCGTTACCACATAACATCGCATCCCCGAAGGATACATAACCCAAATTCTTCAAAATACTTCAACATTTTCCTTACAGCATCACACATGTTAGCTGAATAAATAATTGCCCCTATTAATCAATAAATTTATATTTCCTTGGTCAATAAAATAAATTATAAAAGAGAATTAAACAAAGTCCATATATATTACGACTCAAATCTAATTCAATTATTACTATCTTTTTTTATTTGTATTCAAGAAAATATAATTGAAGGGCCTAGTTCCATAAGGGTGTAAGGCACAAGGACATAGTTTCGAGAAATCTTGATGTTTTTAAACAATGTTGCCACTCACAAGCAAAGGTCTTTTCTTATAACTGAGAAGAGGTTTAAGGCACAAGTTTAAATAGTTCACTGAGTATTTAAGAGATATGAGGAGATGCGCCTTACGCCCTTATGGAACTAGCCCCTTCAAATGAAAGGGCTGGGTGTGGTGTGTATGTATAATGAAGATTTGGGTAGGCTACTAGATACAGGCAGGGGTGGATCCACGGGGGGGGGGGGGAAATGGGGGAAATTCCCCCCCCAAAATTTGTAACATTAAGCACAAATTATTGAAAATTTATTAGAACATAACCCAAATACTTAAATTAAAGCAACGACATTCATTATTTTGAAATAACTTTGTAAGAAAATGCTGAAATTTTCATTTTGTTTTCAATTGTGTACTGGATATAATTAATTTTTATGAGTAAAAACTTCCCTCTCTACTTTAGTTCCCCCCCCCCCAAAATGTCTCTCTGGATCCGCCACTGGATACAGGATAGTGAAGGAAACAGACATGACTGCATCGTGCCACTCTAATGTGAAGCATTACACTTCATCGTCCCTAAAAGTTCGGTACGGATGGGCATTATTCCCCAAAGCTTCCATCAGCTCCTTGTGGCATTCTCTGGCATTTCTCCCTCGGATAGTGGCAATTTTGTCGTAATAATGCTGTTCACGTCTTGTAATTCCCATTCTGCACGGCCGATAACTCTCAATTGAACTACCATCGCATCTATTCGCATAACTGTACATTGCAATGCTACCATCCATCCAATAAAGTCTGAGATCTGCTTTTCATCGTGGAATGAAATAATAATATCAGGTAAACTGATGTAACAAAGTGCCAGAATGCTTTTGTTTAATCACTGATAATTGCAATTATGATACGTAGAATATAAGAAAATAAGATATTTTTGTAATCGATTTCCGAGTTAAGCTCCAGAACGATACATTAAGCAGGGCTTACGGAAGAACAAAGGACTAGTTTCATAAGAATATGTAAAGAAATATGTGGGTAGTGTTATTTGTCAAAGGTAACTGTATTGCAACTTCCAAAGCCGTTTATGAACACTGTAAAACAATATGTTGCCATGCGAACTGATTTGCATTTGATAAATTCTTTCTCTTATGTACCTCAGAGCCAAACGAGCGTAACTGCCAAAAACTAAATTTTACAGGAGGAGCGAAAAACAAAATTATGAACAATAAAGGGGAATGGAGTTACTACTATTTGGCTCTCAATATCTTGGTTTCTAATGAAATTATGGATTTAATATTAATTGGTTCTACAGAGGTCAAGAAGTTAGTAAAGAATATGAAAAAAACAAAAAAATATGAAATTTGGAGTTACGTTCCTTCGGCTCTGAGGTACAGTACCATAAAATAGGCACTAAATGGGGCATTACTCCGGTACCGGTCAACCGATTTGGTCCAAAATCAATAGGTTTCTTCCCATGGACATTATAAATGCGTATACCAAGTTTTATGAAAATCCGATAAAGCGTATTCGGGTTATCGCGCGGTCAGACACACGAACAGACAGACAGACATTTTTCCGTCCACCACACAATTTCATCAAGTACGGTACCAGCGCCTAATAATATTCCATCGCTTCCCTGGGTCGGTTAAAACGTATTTAGCCTAAGTAATTAGTACTCATTCATTACCATTATATTTTATCGCCTGCTGCATACGTCACAGATAAAAGTCAGGTATTTAAAACAATCCCGTTTTGTGGATGGGTCGTGAAATACGTAGACGAATTGGAGTATTGAACTTTGACATCCACCCAAGGCAAACAGCGAACTGATTCATGTCTTATGGCGAGTCACGGAAATGCAGACTGGTTGATACAGGTGGCCTTGACTACAGATGTGCAAATCTAACAGGAATATTACATTTATATTCAGCTATATCTCTTCTCTCTATATATAAAAGGATTTGTCCTGACTGACAGGAATCAACGTACAGCCTAAACTATAACAGGTAGAGACTTGGAATTTTGATAGTACCTTCGTTTCGTAATGTAGATGCTCACTAAGAAAGGATTTTGAAAAATTCTGATTCTAAATGCCAAAAATTAAATGTTTTTGAAAATACTTAATCCCTTTTTACATAGAATTATCAATTCCAAATCACAGAATATATTGTTGCCAAATGGTATCAGGTGGGCTTGGAAAAAACAAATGAAATGCACTTTTGACAAATAAGAGAAGTTATCAAAATAATTCATGTTATAAATAAATATTACAGAATGAAATCCACTAAAATAATGGAATCACATAACTTTCTCTACCCTGGACATAGAGAAAACAAAACGAGGTATGGTAATGTGTATATTATTATATTATATCGCAGGTTTTTGGAGAGAAAAGTATGAAAGTGATAATGCTCTCTGTTTAATTTCATCCCCCAAAACGGTTTTATGGTAACATAAGAGTGGGAAATTTCCCGCCTCGATATTACAATTTTATGTTGCAGGAATTTCTGTTTCTTCTTATTTAAACCTCTACCAGGCTTGCTGTGCACTGTACAAGCGATGGGATGCAAAATTCTAGATCCTCTATGAGCCATAAAAAACTATATCAAGCGTTTTCTGAGGGAATAGTTTGAGTGTAATAAGTCGTTCTTCCTATTTCAAATTATAAATGCCTATATAAGGACCTAGAATTTAAAATTGAAAATCCTTCATAAGTTAATTTCCAATTACAAAATACAAAACCCGGGCGACGCCGGGTCTTTTAAGCTAGTTAACTAATAAAATAGGAGGCTGTAACATACGGGAAGCGAGTATTCGTACTGTCTCTACAGATTTAACAGAAGATATACATTTCAATTAATAGTCATGATAACTTAGGGGATGACAGACATAACAATGTCACATATTTTATTTATTTATTTAACCTGACGGAGGAGATAGATTTCAATATTGACTTAACAAATGAAATAAACTAATATATAAAAATCCCATTAGGCAAGCCTACAGGCTGAGATAGATTTCCAAGTGCTTTTGGATTAATTTATTGTCGCTGCGCAGCACTCTTCTTCTTTAGCCTTGACATGACAAACCCGCAATAACTGGAAAAAAGAGGAAAGAGCACTTTTTAAAACATTCAAATCTCGCCTTATATAAGAGCTATTGAGAAACTAGTTATTGATTTGTAGAGAACTCATCAAGTGGTTTTCAACGATACCACACAAGACGTAGTTTCAAAAATTTCGAATTTCCATCCCCCCATCCCCAACCCCACTCGTACCCCCAAAACCCCCGAATCCTTGGTGTCACTGTGAACTCCATAGGGAGTACTCTTAATTTATTCAAACAAAGTTTCCCTCAATACTTCATAGAGGGCGAGAAATAAATGTCTCAAAATTTCAACCCCCTCCCCAATTTTGCTCATTAACGAACTTGTCCGAACTATTGGGCCTAGAAATAACATAATAAAATTTGGTTCAAACATCTTCAAAATTACGGCCGCTAGCGTGTAAAGATATAATTTTTTTGAACGGGCGGTGGTTTCGTACTTAGGGAGGCATGAAACGTAAAGGTATGAAATAATTTTTCGAAAGTCATGACATGGTATCGATTGCAATAGGTAGATTTTTCTTCGAAATCTACCTAAAAACGAACACATGTTAGAATTAAGTGTAACGCATCGCACGTGTAGGAAAGAGCAAGCTGGCGAATTCCTCTCTCTGAGGTAATCAACAAGCAATGCCAGACAACAGAATGCCCATAAATATAATTACTGTAAACTAGAAATATTAATTATAAAATTATCAAATATCTTATTACATTTTATTCACTGGCTATTTTCTTAAAATATTTAAAATGATGGAAAAGGGAATATTTAAATTTCAAGTAAAATTTACAGACTCAACCTAATCATTGTGTTAACTGTTTTCTGTGCAGTCCGACACGGGTTTATAACAGGGGTTCCCAACCAGGGGGACAAGAATTTTTAATCGGTTAACTATAACCAAACAAACTTAGGGCCGGTATTATAATCATGGTTTAACCTTCAGTTTTAGTTTAAACTTTAGTTTTTCAGACTTTTGCATATTATAAACGATAACTACAAGTTAATCTTAAGTTTAACCTAACTGGACCTTTTCTACCGTTTAACCTACAGTTTAAGACGTAATAATTATTTTAATGAAAATGGCTATAAAAACACGATTATAAGACAGTATTATGTCTCAGTTTCGGATACAACATGCTATGAGAAGATGAGACTAAACTCAAAGTAATTCGATTTGTTTACTTTCCGAAACGGAAAGAAAATAGAAGGTTGTTTTGTGAAACAAATGCTAATACAATATCATTTTTATGAGCAATGAATAGCTGTTTATTTTAGCTGTGATTGAAATAAACTTACACTGAGATAACTGAATTCAATTTTCATTTAACCGTTTCTTTAATAATAAAATTTCTAGCTTCAACTTATCTTCATCCAAACAAACAAATACAAGCGAATTAGCAGATCTTATTGTTTTTCTTTTATTTCCAAGGCCAATTCGTCTTCTTTTTTCAGCCAACAGGTCTACCAACACCATTGCACTACGGTTTAACTTAACCAGAACATTATAAAACGGCAGATAGAGTTAATCTTTAAATTAGGTTTAACTTAATCTAAAGATCAACTTTGTTTATAATACCGGGCCTTAGAAACATACCGTAATTAACAAGAATAACAGAACAGTGTGAATTTACATTTTATAATTTTAAATTTTAAATATCTTCAGGTCAGTGTTCAGGCTTTTAATTGAATTCGGTTGATTTTACACTCTGTCAGCAATCATAGATGTATGTACAATGGCCTAATAATAGACTTAATTAATCTTAATAGCTGAAATTCTTATTAATTCCTAGGCCTAGACTTCTTAGGTTGATCTTAACTATTTTATATTAACGGGGGTAAATGGTGGAACTGTAAATACTTTTACTGATAATAACCTCTTGTTGGAAATGATGAAATTCATTAATTGTATTAGAAGTTTAACTTGAATTTTTTGTTAACTTATTTAAACAATAGAAGTGAACCACTTTCAACCACTTTGAACCAAATTGTCTTTTACAAAAAAGAATAATAAAAATCTGTCTTAGAAAACACATTGATTACCCAACTAGTCTAATATTTTCGGAATTTAATGTTTTTAAGTTTGACCAACTCTAAAAATTTTCTTTATTAAAATATTTTCACAAACATCGTGCAAAATACACATCCGGTGATCATGCATACAGCACTAGAAGAAATAATAATCTACTTCTATCAGAACCCAAATGTGTCACATCAGCATGATTAAACCATAGCATTAATTTTGGTCCCCGCTTCTATAACTCTATGATCAGTAGATACCCCGATCTCGCAGTTTACCCCAATTTTAAATTTAATAAGTAACTTATGTAAAACTTTTTGTAATTGTATTAGCTTTAAGTCATTTATTTTTATTATTATTTATTGTAAGTTATGTATTTGTGTTTAATATTTTTGTCTCCTTTTTATAAATTTGTCTTTTCTTTTTCTAGCTCTGTTTAACATTTTAACATTTTTTATAAGTGTGTCATTCTTTCTCACTTTGTTTTTTGTTTCTCCTCTTTCTCCACTCTGATGTTCTGAAACTACACCCGAGCACGAGCAGTCTGCTCATTCGGGTGTATTTCTAATTAAATATTTGGTTCTTTTCTTTCTTTTTCTTTTCTGTACTTTCATTTTTAAAATTTTAAATGTTTTTTGTTTATTTGTGTATTTTTGTATTTGTATTTGTAGGCCTAATTCAGAATAAAAAATAAAAATAATAAAGAATAATCTTGAGCAATGCAGGAATAGTGTTGCGAGGTTTATCAGCTTAGGTTAATTTAACTAAGATCTGAGTTTATTAAATTCAAGAAAAAATTGAATCAGATTAAATTAGACTTTGACAGATAATTACGAAACATTCTTTCAGTAAAATTAAGCGTTCAAGATTCGTTCCTGCCCTATTACCACACACTGAACAATGACATGAAACAAAACAGATAAGCCACACGCATTTATTAATGAATTATTTAAATTAACTTTTAAATTGATAATGTGGGATGAAGTCGTTTATTTTATTTTAAATGATATAAAGGAAGTTGAAAGGAAAATTTAAATTTAAAGTAAAATTTACAGACTGAACCTGATCATTGCCCGGCATGGGTTTATAACTTTCTTGAGAACTTCTTCAATGATGGGAAAAGTTCAAAAAGAAAGTAATTGGGCTGAATTACAATTACCCGAACGAAATTTTACTTAATTACAATTACAAATTACTTTTTCATAAAGTAATCAGTAAAATTACAATTACATTTACAATTACTTTACAAAATGGCAGTACCTAAAAATTCCTTGATTTTTATTTGTTATTTTGCACAAGCCCAATTTATTAATAAACCAACAAAAAAACATATCATTGAGAATATTTGTGAAACATTGAGTAACTTTTGTTAATGTTAATTCTAATTTGGATATTAGTTGCAAAAACAGTATAGCAAGTGAGAATGATACTAATACCAACGACTACTAAATTATAACAATTACAATATTATTTCCAGAAGTAAATTACAAGTAGAAATTACAATTAGAATTAGCCCGTTTCATCCCTAAAGGGCAAGGGGCTCTTGACTGGAAAGGTGGCTGTTTCGGCAATCCCACTTAGCCACTGGGGGAAAGATGGTAGAAATTACATTTTTTTTAAAAAGTATTCATTACAAGTAAATGGCACCAAAAAGGAATCGTTACTGTAATCCGATTACTTTTACTCAATTACTTCCCATCACTGAACTTCTTCTTCTTATTATTTTCCTTATAGGCACATGCCTGTTGATTTCCACACACTATGTCTTAAGAGGTCTGCCCACACCTCTTTGCCCTCCAGGTTGTAGATTCTTCGCTGCATTTTATTTATTTATTTCAGACAAAAAGATCCCGAAGAGCCGGATGGCTAGTAGTAGGGACAATACATAAGTAACATTTGCATAAAGATGGTTAGAGCAGCTAAGGTAAATAACAAAATACAATAACACACAATATGAGAATTGATATGTAGCATAGAACATTAAAAAAAACATACAACTGTAACTACAATCATATGGCCATCTAGAATTACAATATTTATTATTTTAGTTCCTATTAATTTTTAATTTGATTACATTAAATATATAACATATGGCTTGTTGTAATTAATATAAGTACTATGTTAGTCATAATTTTAAAACTTAACTATTATAATATTCACAAAGGAAACACTTCTTAGACATTTTTTTTTTTAAATTTAGGTAACATTAAGCATTTTTTTATTTCATTAGGTAGATTATTATATTCAGTCACTAACATTTTCAGTATGCCCTTCAGGCTGAATTATCTAACTTCAGGGTTAGAATACGGGGACAAGCAACAAGCTGAAGTTCAAAATGCAACATCGAAGGCATCGTAGGATTTGCATCGTACCCCACACAAATAATTCGTTCTAACTTACATTCATGACTATGCCGGCCGGGTTTTGTTTGTCTGGGTCACGGATAATATTCGCACGTGGTGAGAATCGAACGAGGCCAAGGCTGGAGAAGTCCCTCGCACGTGGCGAGGCTTTATAAACGCCACCGCGCATGCCCGGCCCGCCATTTCAAATCGCAACTCCACGCAGACGTCGCGTCGCACCGCAGAGGTGAGTGTCGTTTGTTTTCTGCAACGCCTAGCAACAGAAACAAGTGTTTGTGGATATGTTATGAATATTCTCTTCAGTGTTTTTAATACGATTTATTTTTAGTCGCTTTGACTCGCGAAAGTATAATTACATAAAATAATCAGTTATGAATACAGAAATATTAATAACAGTGATTTACAAATGATGGTACAATTTTTAAATTTTACTTTAAAAGTTAAAGTCCTTTAGAAATAATATGACGTTTTTGTACTTTCAGTGTTTTTTTTTTCTTAACTATTTTAAAGTTGTAAAAGGTTATACCATTTCGTATGGGGATTGTACATATGATAGCCTATTTGATCAATTCCATTAACATTTTCAACAAGTAATAACTATATTTTCCGGTCATGGAAACCACCATTAACGCCCGTGGGTGTCGGCATGCTGCCTATGGTAGATGACGCAGCGGTCGGGTGGTAGGCCTTGTCCCTTCAGGGATGTAGCGCCCCGGAGTTTAGTTTAGTTTAATAATTATATTTATGTTTGGTAATGCATTTGTTGAAGCCAGTCTCAGCAGTGAAGGCTATAGCAAATGAATATTTTATGTTAAAGACATTTCGTTATAAAATTAATAGGTATCAAGATAAACAGAAATAAATACGACTTCAAAGCAAAATGCATTAAGATATGTGATAGAAAACTATAACATATTGTTGTGACATGCACCAATCAGAGAGAGGTGACCTAGGTAAAAAGTTCTGGGTTCATATCTCGAATTTTATGGCCAACTATTTTTCTTGGGTTTTTCATGGTTTCCTCATTCCCAAAAGCAAACGCCGTATTTGTAGGACTTGTTTATTTTCCATAACTCATCGCCGTTATGTCACCGGATATAAACTGTTTATCAGTGAAGAAGACATCGCTGAATAACATCCAAATAACGTAAACATGTGATATTTACCTACTTGTGAATATTTCAGAAGTTCTAACTTACCTTGGCAACAAACACTGAATACAATTAAATGTTACAAAAGCAAACGAAAAACTTGATTTCATTGACACAATAAATGTGTAACAGTTTCTGTGGAGTTTAATCAATAACTTCTTAGGTGATAGTTGATTAGCTTCATATTTTCAAGTGGTATAATTATAGAGTAGATGTTCAGAAAAAGTCCGCCTATATATCACTAGATAGGCCTATTTGAAAACAAACAGCTGAAGCCTACATGAGATGTAAGAGACTAGTTAATAAAAACACATTGTTTTAAAATTAACTTTTATTGTATTGTTGTAAAAGTACCTTTATTGTATTAATTGGTCTATCTCTATATATATAAAAGGCTTTGTCCTGACTGACTGAATGAATGACTAACTGACTGATTGACTGAATGACAGGAATCAACGTACAGCCTAAACTATAACAGGTAGAGACTTGGAATTTTGACAGTACCTTCGTTTCATAATGTAGGTGCTCACTAAGAAAGGATTTTGAAAAATTCTGATTCTAAATGCTAAAAATTAAATGTTTTTGAAAATACTTAATCCCTTTTTACATAGAATTATCAATTCCAAATCACAGAATATATTGTTGCCAAATGGTATCAGGTGGGCTTGGAAAAAACAATTGAAATGCACTTTTGACAAATAAGAGAAGTTATCAAAATAATTCATGTTATAAATAAATATTACAGAATGAAATTCACTAAAATAATGGAATCACTTAACTTTCTCTACCCTGGACATAGAGAAAACAAAACGAGGTATGGTAATGTGTATATTATTATATTATATCGCAGGTTTTTGGAGAGAAAAGTATGAAAGTGATAATGCTTTATGGTAACATAAGAGTGGGAAATTTCCCGCCTCGATATTACAATTTTATGTTACAGGAATTTCTGTTTCTTCTTATTTAAACCTCTACCAGGCTTGCTGTGCACTGTACAAGCGATGGGATGCAAAATTCTAGATCCTCTATGAGCCATAAAAAACTATATCAAGCGTTTTCTGAGGGAATAGTTTGAGTGTAATAAGTCGTTCTTCCTATTTCAAATTATAAATGCCTATATAAGGACCTAGAATTTAAAATTGAAAATCCTTCATAAGCTAATTTCCAATTACAAAATACAAAACCCGGGCGACGCCGGGTCTTTTAAGCTAGTCACTTAATAAAAGAGTCTAGTGAATTAATAACATTGAGCTCAATGTATTGTCAATTAAATTGTTTGCAACGATAAATAATAAAAAATCTACAAAGTTGACATTAACACAATAGCTAAAATATGATATTAAAAAAAATTAAAAACATACATGAAAAGTAGACTAGTAGAATATTAAAAAATACTTGTCATTTCTTGTAAAATATCAAACATATGTCTATGCGTGTCCGTAATATATGTATTCTTGGATAATCTCTTAAGTGTTATGCAGCTATTATTATTATCTTATATCTCATGTAGGCTTCAGCTGTTTGTTTTCAAATATCTAGTGGTATACAGGCGAACTTTATCTAAACATCTAATTCTTAGGTGATATAACAAGAGGTACGGAATATATCGATACAAGTATCTTTAGGAAATCCGGAAATCGGGTTATATTTTACTAGCATGTGCCCGCGGCTTCGCCCGCGATAATTATTTCAAAAATTAAAAATTAAGAGCATAATAGTTAAATCATTATATTTATTAACACCTAAATCACGTGGACTACATACCACGATTAGGTAGCGTCGCCTGGTAAAAGCTACCTCAGATTCGAGTTTCTTGGCCCAGAAAACCTCTGTATAGTGAGATTCGTCCAAATAAAACAAAGTTTGACCATATTTAGGGCTTACAACATTCAAACGATCGGGAAAGTTTTATTTTCAAGGTATGACAAAAATAGCCAAAGCCAATTGTAATTGATTTGACATTGAAATGTATAACTGAAAACTTATGTTTTGAAAACGCACAAAATGCACGTTTTTTGCCCGTTTTTCACTCATAACTCACGAACTAAAATTAAAATTCCGGCTTGGAGGTGCATTTTCCGACCCTTCAGCCCACCTATGTTTAAAATTTCAGATCTCTGCGTTCAGTAGATTTCGCTGGACATCGAGGACAATTCCTTTTATTAATACAGATAATATGAATTATGATACCTTCTCTAATTTGTCAAACATCCATTTCATTTAATCCAAACCCACCTGATACAACTGGCAACAATATGTTCTGTGAATTTGTTTGGATAATTCTGTGTAAAAAGGGGTTAAGTATTTTAAAAAACATTTAATTTTTGGCAGTTAAAATCATAATTTTTCAAAATCCCTTCTTAGTGAGCACCTACATTATGAAGCGAAGGTACTGTCAAAATTCCAAGTCTCTACCTGTTATAGTTTAGGCTGTACGTTGATTCCTGTCATTCAGTCAGTCAGTCAGGACAAAGCCTTTTATATATATAGAGATTATGACTATTTGGCGAATTCTTACATTACTTAGCCTGTTATCAATATTAAGGCCTTGATAAAATGCAACCGATTTATCTGCCTGCAATAAAGTCAGCATGTTTGTATTGAGTAAACTTATTTTATTTGTTCAGTCTTAATAAATAAGAGAGAACTTGGAATGTATTTGTTGTCCTTCAACCCCTTCCCTTGAGGGAATGTTTTGTGCTAAGGTGAAAGTGACGGCAGAAATGAAAACCTCCTAGAAATACATAATATAGGCTAATATAAAGTGAATTACGCTTACATCTGTCCAGGAATCATCAGTGTAATTATATTTTACGCCAGACATCTTCCATATTTCAGCAAAGAATACTCATAATTGTCTTTTATTCACAGACAGCCGCACTGAATGCCTTTTGATGGTACTGTCTCAATCTAAAATGGTGTTCAAATATTAAATTACCGGTACGATATTTTTAAGTTTTTCTTAAATTTATTTATTTAAATGTTTCTTATAAAAAATTTGGTTATTTTTAATTTGCTTGACAGGTTAATGTTAGCCTTAGACCTTTTTCAATGTTCTCAGAAAGCAGACAATATATAGTACACTGACTAGCTTAAAAGGCCCGGCGTCGCCCGGGTTTTGTAATTCGAAATTAACTTATGAAAGACATTTTATTTTCAAATTCTAGATTCTTATATACGTATTAAGAATTTGAAATGAAGTAGAACGACTTATCACACTCAAACTATTCCCTCAGAAAACGCTTGATACAGCTTTTTACGGCTCATAGAGGATGTAGAATTTTGCTTCCCATCGCTTGTACAGTACATAAGCAAGCCTGGTAGAGGTTCAAATAAGAAGAAACAGAAATTGCGGCAACATAAAATTGTATTATCGTGGCAGAGAATTTTTATTTCTTACTCTCATGTTACCGTACAACCGTTTCAGGGATGAAATTAAAAAGAAATTCGATATCACTTTCATACTTCCCTCTCCAAAAAACCTGGGACATAATAATATACATATTACCATACCTCGTATTGTTTTCTCTATGTTCAGGGTAGAGAAAGTTATGTGACTGCATCACATTGTGCATTAGACGAATTATATCAATAGCTTCTCTAATCTGTCAAAGTCCCGTTTCATTTACTTCCGAAGCTACCTGTGACCACTGCCAACAATGCACTGTTGTCATGAGAACTGTACATGGAATGTGAATTGGATTTGTTAATTCTGTGTAGAAAGGTATTAAGTAACATTTGATTTTTGGCATTTAAAATCAAAAGTTTTCAAAATCCTTTCTTAGTGAGCACTTACATTATGAAACGAAGGTACTGTCAAAATTCCAAGTCCCTACCTATTATAGTTTATGCTCTACATTGATTCTCTGTCAGTCAAGACAGAGCCTTTTATATATAGAGAAGAAATTTGTCAAATAGCAATTAATTATAAATGCAATTCATCGCTCTTGAGTTCAAAGTCGCTGATACTGTAACAGGAAATATTTCAAGGTCGTTGAGACGTACAAAAAGTGTCCATTCAGTTCTTACCTTCATGGGGTTAATTGCTTATTATCTCATTATTGCATTACAGTACAACCCCAATTATCCGGATCGCTTCGAGGCTTCATTCGAGTGTTTTTTGCAGCACTTAGTGTTCAGGGTCGATTATTATTTGCGAAAAAGCAAAATTTGAGCCGACAAAATCGACAGTTTTTCAACAAAACAACTGACTCAGTACTTTACTTTATGTAAGTACAGTACTGTACAATTTAGTTTTTTGAAAGGAATGACCTAATTTTTAACGATTTATCCGGTTATTTTTATACGGATTGACGCAAATAACGACATGCCTTAATAACCTGCTAAATATAACCAAAGGTTTCGCATTATATCTAATAAAAAGCGATATGATTACACGCTGTATAGTAATTATATAACAGTTGCAACCTTCAGACACCAGACGCAGCCTAGGCGACAAAACAGCATTGACAGTTTTATTGATGACGTGACTATGTTCAACAACAACAACATAATAATAATAATATAATAATAATAATAATAATAATAATAATAATAATTATATAATAATAATACATTTCCTACATTTAACCTTCCTTTCCCTAAAAAAAAGTGTGCGTGAAACAACACGCGACAGAAGTGAAACTTGTTTCAATTTTTTGATTTTTTTAAATTTTGGATATTTGGATTTTTAATTTTCGATTTTTATTTTTTAAATTTTGGATTTTTTTATATTTTTTATCTTTATATTTCATTTTTGAATTTAGGACTTTTTAATTTTAGTTTTTTTTTAATTTTGGATCTTTGAATTTTTTATTTTTTTTTGTTTCTTAATTTTGGATTTTTTAATTTTGGATTTTTTAATTTTGGATAAGCCTAATAATTGAGTTGATTGTTTTCTGTGTAGTCCATTCCGTCACACCTCACTATTTTCGTGACGATTTTTTAGCGTTACACAAGCTCTCGATTTACCCCTACCGCGGCTAAAGAATTTCACTTCAAAAAAAAAAAATATATACATATATATATATATATATATATTTCAAACACACAATCTCCTCTGCCCAAATAAAACTTTTCCTCCCAGTATAATATAATTATGTACAGAATGTTCCGCTTATAATACAAGAAATAGCTACAACTTCTCAACTAATACGAATCTATAGATAAAACCAATTGCTACAAAGAATGAACATTGCCATTAGTAGCCGGGTAATGTCAACATCGACCAGTGTGTTATGAAGCATCTGTACTGGTGTCCTTAATAAACCCCAAAGGTGTTAGGTGCGGTGATCAGGCAGGCCATGTGATCTCCATTTTGGAGGGAATGCACTGGGAGTTGGGCACAGCAAACTGTTGCAACGTATTCAGGTACACACATGATCCCACAGTATTTAGGGGAACCCCGTTTGTTACAATTTCGACCCCCAGATGTGTCTGTTCATATAATTTCCCTATGAAATGATCTGCGCATGCGCATGATGCGTGACTCTTCAAAAATTCCCAACCTCCTCTCCAACCCATTTGAAAACATCGTTATTAATTATAACAGTTTATTTTATTACATTTCAAGCGGAACACGATGTATTATTCTCTTCATGTAAATTGACCGTAAAAATGAAGAGAATGTCGTTACCACATCGCATCGCATCCCCGAAGGATACACGACCCAAATAAAATCCGATTAAGGTACTCAGGTAACTTTCTTACCTTAAGCATGTCCAATACATTTTTCTCACTTCACATTCTGATATAGAATAAGAGCTGTATTCAGTTGTTTCAACCTCATGCAAAGCTTTATTGTTCCTCAGCCAAGACTACTACAGTGGGTGGCTTATAACTACCCTTCAGATATTTTTTTACGGAAAAAGGTTTCAACCAAAAGTTTTAGCTCTCAGTAAAAGCACCTCAAAATTTATACAAAATCGTTAGAGCCGTTTCGAGCAAATCGCGAAAAAATTTAATTTTCTTCATTTTGTGTAATAGTAAGTCGTCACCAATCTTCGTGTCACATCCCCAGAAGTTATCTAACCCAATTTTAATCTATTTTGATACCATGTTTAGTTATCGAGTTAGGCTGACATCTGAGAAACAGTATAATTAGTTTAATAGTATTATAGTATAATTATTTGCTGATGACCAAGTTTTAGTTCACACCACACCTAATAGTGGGAAATAGTAAGGGTACTAATTGCAGGTCTTGAACACACAGACCTTGAGGTCTCACGCACTGCCTTCAGTGGACCTTGGGCTCAACCTTTAGGCCTTCTTGTTCCTATTTTATGGGCCTAGACAAACGTTATTTTTAATCACTGTATTCTTAGTTCCTTCTCCCTTTCTTTTTGTTTATATTAAGGTATTATTCCGCAGTTTTCTCTTTTTTCATCCCCGATTTTTTTCAGTTCCATCTTTTCAACCTCTTCAATTTAAACCACTCTATAGCCGCTGTTATCAAGACCTCTTTTTTAAAAAAATCCGCATATTTGAGTTGTAATAGAAGAGAGAGGGTCAATGTTGTTACAAATGACCTTGCGGAAGAGATGGGATTCAAACCCGGTCCCAGGTCAAGGCAGACGTGGTTTTGGGGGTCATTGTCACTGTTAACAACTTGTGTACAACTGAAATCGCGAGCTAAATGGAAGGATGTCGTATCTACTTCCTGCACTAGTCTGTGTGTGTGTATGTGATCCAGAATGACAAATCCTATAAAAACATTTTAATATTAGACTTACATATCTTGTGGTGTGTCACGAAGATTGACAACGACTTTCTCTTACTTTTAATGTCACATTACATGCAAAAAAATAATTTCGTGACGATTTTTGAGCGTTTACACAATCTCTCGATTTACCCCTAACGCGGCTAAAGAAGTTTCACTTAAAAATCGTTATTTTCTTCAAAGCGATTTTGACGGCTTTGTTTACATTTTATTCACAGGGTGCTAAGATTAGACTAATGAGGGGTAGTGTAAGCCCTTCGGCTTCTCAACACTGCAACCTTAATAGATCTATTGTGAATACCCTATAGGCCTACCCTATTCCAGCAGTCACCACTTTAATTTAATGCTTTTTAATATAGCCTCTAATTTTCCTATGTGATGTCCAGTCCTGAACCCAGGGATTTTTCGTTACTGAATCGCTGGGAATCGAACCCGGACCGCCAGGGTGGAAGGGAAGTATGCTGGACACACGAGGTGCTTATTCTGAAAGCTAAAACTCTTATTTCATTTTTTTTTTTGTTTATAATTTAATTTAATTTAATTACACAGTACAGGACATGTGGATAATAGCAAGTAAGCTAATACAAATCATGGTAATATTGGCTATGTAAGTTATAATAATAATAATAATACAAACAATGCACAACAAATCAGGACACTGGAGGATCTAGGAGTTTATTTTTTGAATAATTACAATTTATTTATTTTATTTTTTTTGACAAATTCTTTCAATGTGTAAAAACAATTCTCTGTTAACTTTTACTTTCATGTTTCACGATGCCTAGAAACCGAAAAAAAGTATTTTTGGAATGACGTCTGTCCGTCTGTCTGTGGACAAGCACAGCGGGTAGACGGTTCATTGTATTTACTTCATTTTTTGAATTAAGGGGTTTTTCGAAATTTTATCGAACCGCCCAGAATTTGGGTTTTATAACTGAAATATTAAAGGGACTTTTCATTAAAACTTTTAAAAAAAAAATTGTTTTTTGAAAAAGTGGCTCTAACGATTTTAATAAAAATTTAAAATTGTAAAGTCTTATCTATGACTAATAAAATGGCTATATCCGTATTTCTGCAAAAATGACTTCAATTTTAAAAAATTGGCTCTAACGATTTTAATAAAAAATTTAAAATTGGAAACTCTTATATATGACTAGATATTGTTGTGACATACCTGTATAGTCAATTCACCACAGTCGTAATGAACACACCAAAATCTATTAGAGCGAGGTGGTATAGGGTAATACAGAAAAGGTCCTGGGTTCAAATCAAACCTCGTGGCCACCCAAATTTATCAGTAGGCTCTTTGTAATAGCTCATTCGTGCAGCATTTGCTTCTATTGTTCGGCTATATCTCAATGTATCTTGCATTTTTGACTTTGAGATTGAGGAAACCTTGCAAACCCCAAGTTATTATTGTTCTTATTGTTATTGTTGTTGTTATTATTATTATTATTATTATTATTATTTCACGGTAAAAGCATTGAATATAAAGACTGGCCCTGATGCTTTCCGTTCTATTATGGATACTTCTTAGTGTTCTGAAAATGTAATAAATAAAATATAATTGCCCCTATAATTTACTTTTTTCTGTGCTAGCCTTTAACACGTATATTCGAGAAAGTTTGTGCAACATATTTTTGCACCATTTATTTTCTAGTTTCTTTCTGAACTGCATTGCAGTTTATTGTAATATAAAAACCCTACCTAGTTTATGTTTTCCTCTATATGACTGTATGTCTTCTGGTGTAAGATAGCCAACGTTCGTAGAAACTTAGAGAATGTCGTGATGTATGCAAACCAGGTAGGCTACGTAAACAAATGCATCACTTGATTGCGAACCTGTTTATCTCCGCGACAGGCGGCCTTGTCACAATCACCATGACGTCACGGCCTTCACATATCTCGCACGAGGAGTCCACTTCATTTTATTTCTTAATTAATACTGAGCAGGCAAGGAGGGGCTTATTGTACCACCACCTAACTGACGACTTAGCAGGTACAGTACCCGTGGCTCCCCAGGATGCATTTCTCTCGTTCATGGTAGACAGTGGCGAAGGGGAGGGGGGTCTGGATCCCCCAAATCTAAACCTAAAATTCTATTTGTTATTAAGTGCCAGTATGGTACTTTATGAGATTGTGTGGGAGACGAAAAAATGTCTGTCCGTCTGTCTGTCTATCTGTCCGTCCGTCCGTCTGTCCGTGCGTCTGTACTCACCATAACTCAAGTACGCTTTTTCGGATTTCCATGAAACTTGGTATAAACATTCATAATGTCGATGGGAAGAACCCTATTGATATTGAACCAAATCGGTTCACCGGTACCGATACCGGTACCGGAGTAATGCCCAATTTAGTGCCTATTTTAATAGATTATCACTCAAATACGCTGTAACGGATTTTCATTAATCTTGGTATACCCATTTATGACGTCCATGAGAAGTGCCCTATTGAATTTGAACCTAATCTGTTGACCGGTACCGGAGTAAAACCCAATTTAGTGTATATTTTAAAGACGCGGTAACTCAAATACGCTTTACCGGATTTTTATGAAACTTGGTATACACATTTACAATGTCCGTGGGAAGACGTCTATTCATAATGGATAAAATCGGTTGATCTGTTTCGGAGTAATGCTCAATTTAGTGCCTATTTTATTGCAATATACGTATTCGAAAGAATTTATAAAAAAAAATGAAAATCAGTTATCTTGACAACATAGCCTATTGTTTTACTGTGATCTTATAAGGCCTTGGAAATTAAAATACAGGTAGCTATGACAAAAAACACTATTGTTTTACATGCGTTTATCCAACTAGACCGTTAAAATGACCCAGGTGGCCGAGATGGTAGACCTTTCTTCTTCCGTAAGCCCTGCATAATGAATAAATCTGGAGCTTAACTTGGAAATCAATTTAAAAAAAACATATTCTGCATATCATAATTGCAGTCATAACTGATTAAACAAAAACATACTGGCACTTTGTTACATCAGTTTACCTGATTTTATTTAAGCTCCATTTTATAAAATATTTATTTTATTTAATAATATAAAATACTGAATTTGTAAATGTAGGCCTATTATTTCCACTGTTCCATGTGTTATTTAACTTTCCCTGTAAATAGTAGTAGGTGTTATAACTTAGGTAACGATTTCTTGTTTACGTTGACATGTCTTAGACCAGCGTTTCTCAACCTATGGTCCGCGGATACTGGTGGTCCGCGCAGATGGTGCAGATAGTCCTCAGACATAATTAAAAAATATCATAAAAGCAAGTGAAAAGTAAAGAAGTAAAATTTTTTCACATATTTCGTTATAATGACCTATAATTAATACCCCAAATATTAAGAATATAGGCCTTCTTTTAAAAATGGGATGTAAAATTAGGGGTCCTTACATTTTTTTTGACATTTTAGGGGTCCTCAGGTCCAAAAAAGTTGAGAAACGATGTCTTAGAATATGATAAACAAATTTTCTAACTAGTTTTTCAGTGCTAAAATAGCGTAAAATGTAATTTTCATTGGTTCAATTCTTAAAAATTTTCCCGGGGCCGGCCCCCATACCTCCCCCCTTCCTTGAGGGGTTTTCCACACCCCCCAAACGCCTGGCACTTTCAACCCTCCCCAAAATTATTTTCTGGCTGTGCCACTGTCTTGTCGGTCTCACTGGGCCTAACAGCCGTGTTGTCAGCTGACATAGCCTATTTATGTTTGTTTCAACAATTGTCATGTTGATTTGTCGTCTCTGTACTTCATAAAAGTTTACAGTGACATGGAAAAATATATAAATTTAATTATCTACTCTTATACAATTCAACGGCCCTAAATACCGTGCTCACTCGCACGCCCACTTCGTGTAACATCGGGTATACTCGGCGATGTTCGTCTCTCGCAGTCTAAACTTTCACGAAGAGTACAACATTAGGAAAACCGTTTCTTTATTATACAAGGCCTAAGTGAAATGAACACAATGAACAAATATTCTAATTTTATTTTTACTTACAATTTTCATAGTTCTGAACCACAAACATTTTTAATAAGCTGCCAGTGCAAATTTCTTAAAAATCCTGAAGTCAATAAAATTAATAATGGCGGGCTAAGCCGCAGGCACCAGCAATAATATTATTGATAGTTTAACCAAGGAAGTATCGCGGACAATAAAAATACAAACAAGCCATTTAGTCCAGTCAAATTATCACAAAAAAAGTCATGTGGATGCAAAATTTAGGGTAGAGCTAATTTTTTTATATGATGTCTGGGATGGTTTTGAGAGTAATTTCTGACATTTTGCCAACAAAATTTTTTGCCGCCGGAGCCGCCATCTTGAAAAAACTTCAAAATTTTCTATTTTATTTCTGTTTTTGCCCATTATCTGCCAAAATAATCACCTGACAAAATATTTTATTATTTATCCTAAAAGTGGACTAAATTTGACACAGTTTGAGATCAAATTGAGTTTTCTACCATGAATAGTTTCGGAAATACAGCTCTCCGAATTTCAGCAACATTTTGCAAAAAATAAAAAACATCTGAACTTTCAACTAGTTTTTGCTCACTATCTTCTAAATGACCAAACCTTGAGTAAAATTTCGAAGGATAACTTTTAAAGTAGAGTAAATTTGCAACAAGTTGAGTATTTAATGTTTTCATACCTATTATAGGTCACCAGATACAGAGGTATCTACAACTCCTCACATTTCAGAAAACTTATCGAAGGTACGAAAGTCTAGTTTTGCCTAGGATATTCTAAATGGCGTTTATCAGTAAAAAACCTGTGTTGCCTTATAGTTAAGTTTTACATTGTAATTAACAACCAAAACAGTATTTCCAACAATTTATGATGATAAAAGACTAAAAAAAAACAATGAAAAAAGAAAATAAGAAAAGTTGGTGTAGGTACAGCATTTTGATTTGGAGAGAATGGCGTTTTATTTTAGAAGAACACTTTTGCAGTGCCCTCTGAAAAAAATTACTTCCTATAGCATATACAGTTGTCCCAAAATGGAAACATGTTATCGGAGGAATGGCGCTAAGAGGCTCTTTGTCACTGCTCCGCATACCGTTCTCTCCGGATACATCTGTTTTTATGTGTTTGTACCAGGCAACCTTAGGCATTTTGAAATATTTGCAGACAAATTATGACTCAAAGGTTTCAGTTATCTTCGATGGTTATCCTTCTGATGCTAATCAAACAAGCACAAAGAATTGTGAGACTCCGACGGGCTACGAGTCCATCTCCTGATGTCGTCTTTGATAGAACTACTGTTTTGAAAAGTTCACAAGAAACTTTTCTCACCAATGAAAACAACAAGAGGCGCTTCGTACAATTGGCAAAAGCCGGAATAGGCTGTTAAAGATGCAGATGTCTTGATTGTTAGCACTGCCTTCTCAAAACCATCTCAATACGACACTGTCTTTGTAGTTGGGGAGGACATAGACCTTCTTATTTCCTCACTGCATTACCATCCCCTCATATAAAGAATACATATATCCAAAAGTACGGAAGAAGCAAAGCTGCAGACATCTTCTATTCAAGGCAGTCATTTCGCCACAGCTTCTCCAACATGCTGCTGTTCATCCATGCTTTCAGTGGTTGTGACACAACATCTGCAGTTTTTGGCCACGGGAAAACCCACTTCTGTTCGCCGATTTTGAAACATCCTGAACTAGAAGAGGAGGCTAATGTAATTCTGAACCCTCAAGCTACATCAGGAGAAGTGGCTGAAGTGGGCCAACATTTTTTGGGTCACTTATGTGGAGGAGACCCTGCTACACAAACACTTGACGAACTTCGGCACGGAATATTTGTAAAAGCTGCAGGAAGAATGAAATTTAACTTAGCGAACTTGCCCCCAACCAGTGATGCGGCTCAACTTCATGCCATGCGAACATACCACCAAGTTCAGGCATGGCTCAGTGAATACAAAGACCCTTTGAAGTGGGGCTGGGTGAACACACCAAGAGGCCTCTTTCCCCTTAAAGCCAAGAAGTAGCCAGCTCCAGAATCAATTCTGAAAAGTATTTCCTGTACCTGCAAGAAGGGGTGTTTAAACGCTTGTGGGTGTCGTAAAGCTGGATTAAAGTGCACAACGATATGCAAACATTGCAATGGGCAGTCGTGTGAAAACATACTAATAGTCCTGTCCTCCGACAGTGAGGATGATGACACTCCTGATGAGCCAATTAATTCGTTTTTGGATGAAGACGCTGAAGAGTACTTTATCAAACATCATGGACGAAATAGCAGATGTCAACTGCCCAAGTCCCTCTAAGTGCCGAAGACTATGAACAAACAAGTCATTCCATGCAATGTTTCACCAGAACTCCAGTTAAATACATATAAACGAATGTTCTGTGCCGTTATTGCTCCTAACTTGTATGCACATGTAATTATTCAATCGTTGCTGTATATATATTTTTAAACCTCTGTATTTTGTGACCTGAAAGAGGTAGGATAAGTTTAAAGTACTCGACAAGTTTCAAATTACCTCTAGTTTAAGTTTCCATATGGAGTTTTACTATAGGTTTGGACATTTAGAAGATAGCGAGCAAAAACTAGTTGAAAATTCAGATTTTTTTATTTTTTGCAAAATGTTGCTGAAATTTGGAGAGCTGTATTTCCGAAACTATTCATGGTAGAAAACTCAATTTGATCTCAAACTGTGTCAAATTTAGTCCACTTTTAGGATAAATAATAAAATATTTTGTCAGGTGCGTATTTTGGCAGATAATGGGCAAAAACAGAAATAAAATAGAACATTTTGACGTTTTTTCAAGATGGCGGTTCCGGCGGCAAAAAATTTTGTTGGCAAAATGTCAGAAATTACTCTCAAAACCATCCCAGACATCATATAAAAAAATTAGCTCTACCCTGAATTTTGCATCTACTTTTGACAATTCGATTGGACTAATTCCTTCCCTTGAAAAATTATATAATTTCTGAAAATTACACTGAATTTATGAAATTAAATTCACATCATATTCATCTGTCAACAAACAGTTTAGAAACAATACGTATTATATGTTCACAGTTAGCTTTGGAACTGCATAATCGAATCTGAGATCGTTTTTTCAGGCGGCGCTTTCTAATCGCGGAATGTACTCTGAAGCCGGAATTTTAGCTGTTTCATTAATTACTAATGGTATAGTTTATGAATGATTCGCGTGCAAGTGTTAATAAATATAATGCTTTAATAATTATTATACTCTTAATTTTTAATTTTTCAATTAATTATCGTGGGCGAAGCCGCGGGCAAGTAAACATTCATTCGCAGACAACAAGAGAGTTGAATAAAATACCAACATTACATGGCAGAGCAGACTAAACTTAGCTTGGCTCCGTAACTTTAACCATTTGATAATCAAGGATTTCTCTTTTTTCAAATTGCGATAGAAAATTACGTTGTAACAAAATTGCCTTTAAACATGCAATTCGTGACCATGAGTCTCCTTTCCCGAGCTAAACTTATCCTGGTTAAATGCAAAGGCCTTTACTCCACCAAATAAAATAAATATATTCTATTCTTTTAAACTTACCAATCTAATACTGTATAATATTTGAGTGTACATCCAATGCCACCTATTAACGAGACGGTATTCAATTGCGAAATTAATTGAAGGAGACTTTGCTCGGTTTACCGTAGCAACCGGGGGAGGGGGGAGAATTGAATTTTCAGCAATTTGTCGATACTGCGACTTTGTTAACCCGCTCTACTTGATTCATTTGTTTATACCATCACGGCACGCAGAGATCTGTTAGGTGGACAGCAGCGGATCATGAAAGCTCGCCTAAATGGGAAAACATTGAATGATTTGGACGAAACTCAATTCGCGTGTTTTTCTTGGGGTGGAGGGGCTAGGGAAATCGAATATGATGTTTTATCCACGGGCATAGCACTTTAATCGTAAAATGCACATCGAAACCGGCTTTTTAGTTTTTTAATTATCAGTTGTTTTAATTGTTTATGTATGATTTGGGTAAGGTTCATGAATCTGTGGTTCGTTTTAACCGTTTCATTTCGAATCTGTATGTTCATATAGCAGTACAAGATTCGTTTTGTTCGTTTAATATATTAATATTTACTACGTAAAACAACATAATTAAGAATAAAATTATGTAATTCATGAAATAGGCCTATATGTAAAAACGACGTAAGTACTAATAAATATGTTTTAATTATTTTTCTGTTAAAAAAATTAGATTTAAAATTAAATTTTCTGGTATTTTTTATGTTAAATAAGCGATTTAAATAAAACAGTTGAGTAAATAATCTACTAGTATAACAGTACCGGTACTTCAAGGTTTATTTCTTACTGTTCAGCTCACGAGTCAGTGACCAATACGGCATAACCAATCGCCGCTACCTGTCTCTTTTTGTTTGTTTGTTTGTTTTATTTATTTTTTCACACCTAATTTCCATTGTTTTTGCCAGTCATAATATCATCGTTCATTATTTAATATTGATGATATTGTCCATACAATTAGTGTGGTCACAGCCCCTTAACAGCTGATTTACAAAACGCTCAAAGCTATAATTATTATCTTGCCATCGGCTATCCGTATCGGTGTATGATAAAAGACACAAATAACTACGTATTACATGCTAAACTATGTGAACAAATACACTCTCCATACATACCAGGCCTTCATCTGTTTGCAAATCAGCAGTTTATAAACTTATTTAGCACATAACAGTTTCTGCCAACACGCCACTGGTTCGCTCTCTCACGCCACTGATATGATTCTTCTTTTCAGTCTCACTATACTAGTCGTACACAACAATGAAAGGGAGTGCGGTGACGTCACTCCTGCTCCTGCTGGTGGGGGAAGCCTTTCAGCAGGAACTAGTCTCTCTTCTACAGGGTGATCTCCAAGGAGCTCGAATGACGTCACGAAATGGCAGGGAGTTCCACGCGTTCCTGGGAATCCCCTTTGCACAGCCACCTGTCGGAGAGCTCAGGTTCAAGGTCAGTACTGACTCGTTTATCTTAGAAGGAAGAGACGATCAGGTCATATGGCTTAGCTCAATATTATTATTATTATTATAATTATTATTATTATTATTATTATTATTATTATTATTATTATTATTATTATTATTATTATTATTGCAGGCACCAGAGCCGCCTCTGGCGTGGAAGGGGCTACTCAACGCCACAGCGGACGGGCCGCTCTGCATACAGAAGAATTACCTGGATCTGAACCCACAAGTTCAAGGGCAAGAAGACTGCCTGTACCTCAACGTCTACACTCCACATGTCAGTCTCAGGTCATGTCTTATACAGGGTGTGTCAAGAGTGTGCATTTAGTTGTTAGATATTTAACATGGCCGTGTTGCAGCTGCGGCCGCCGCTGCTGATGAACGTCATGGTGCACATCCACGGGGGCGGGTTCTTCTCCGGGACTGGAGCCAGCTTCCTCCAGGGACCTCAGTACTTCATGGACCATGACGTCGTGGTTGTCAGTTTCAACTACAGACTCGGGGTCATGGGTCAGTACGCACTCAATCGGTTGTACTTATTGGGGACGGAATCTATAGAGGCTTGCTGGGTGAGCACGCTCTGCCAGCTCTCAAGAGTTCCCTGATTTCCATTTCCTGCTGGTCACTTGAAGACGAAGTGTTTCTCATGATCTTGAGATGCCATCCGACTTATTTCTTAGAAATGAACAACACTTCAACAAAAGTATCACTTGCTGGCTCCTAAAGAACCCATTTTATAATATAAGTGAATTTATGGAAATTAAGTGTCCCATTATTTTGTAAATATTATTGTATTAATAACTGACAATGTCTACAGTGTAGTATACACTCAATGACTGTAAATTAAATTAAATTAAATTAAATTAGCCAGAGGTGATTTTTGTTCTTGCTCGCCCGGCCGCCACTTTTGCCAACTTTCACTTTGAATAATGTAGTGTTGGTATGCTTGTTACTGCTTATTGTAGTAACACTTACAACTTTCTTTTAAAAATTCCGTACTTTTCCTTCTGAGCTTAGTATCATATACCCACACAGTTGCCATATCGCTGCAAAATCCTTCCCCCAGCCGGGAGTGATTTATTAATCAGAAACTACGGCTAAGTGTGGAAGTGCTGCTATACCTGGCAAGCATTTATAGATTCTATCCTATGAGCACTTTCATACTATCCATGCCACGCTACTCCAGTAACAGGTATTATGTTTCCATAATGTTTCCTTATGAGAAAGTAGCTGACACATTTGGACTTACGGACGGACTAAATGGGCAAGCCACTTAGCATTATTCAAGAAATGTAGATTTATTTATTACGTAAACATGTGACAGCAGAACTCTCAAACTGTGCCTCATTTCACATTACCGAAACCAAAATATATGTGGAGTGGAGTGGTGTGGATAGTCTTATAGGTCAATGTCAATCCTCCACTAATAAGTTCAAAATTCCTCCTAGGTTTCCTGAGCACGGAAGACCAGGCGTCCCCCGGTAACTACGGCTTCAAGGACCAGGTGGCCGCGCTGCGATGGGTGCAGAACAACATCGCATCGTTCGGCGGAGATCCCAACTGCGTGACGATATTTGGGCAGAGCGCCGGCGCCACCTCCGTGCACCTCCACATGTTGTCGCCCCTGAGCGCGGGGCTGTTCCAGCGCGCCATCTCGGAGAGCGGCTCTGCGCTGGCGCCTTTCGCCTGGCCTGTGGACACGGCGGCCATAGCCAAGCGCCAGGCCTTGGTGGCCGGATGCGACCCTGACAGCCGCAGCGACGACATGGTCCACTGTCTCCGTCGGATGGACGCCAAGAAACTCGTGGATTCCGGTGATGCATTCAAGGTATGTTATCCTAACTGCATGTCGTTACATTGGTTACCATAGCAACGGGTCCAAGATGGCGGATAATCATCAGCTGTTTTGAAAATAAATAAACAATTTCGAGGTTAAGAGACGTGAAAGGTGTCAAAACAGTTGTAATAATGACAGTTGAAAATATGGCGGAGTGCCGCTGGGAATTGTTTCACATCCCCCAGTGAAGGAAAAGCTTTTTAATGAACTGACACTATATCGGAGATATATCGGAGTCCGTGCATTTAGACTGCCATATAGCCTACTACCGTTTAGCCAAAATAAACGTGGGGAACGACTTTGACATTTTTTTGGGAATAGAAATTAAAAATTCGAACTTCTAGAAAAGTCCTCTTCAGTTGCAGGCTAAAAGCTATAAGCCTATCGAACTTCAGGTTTTTAGCTTACCTGGAGGTCAAATATTTTGTTTCACAAGACTCATATCCTGTCGAAGAAAATTCAGGAGGTGTATTATAA
Organism: Ectobius pallidus; assembly: GCA_964059195.1. Classification (NCBI taxonomy): domain Eukaryota; kingdom Metazoa; phylum Arthropoda; class Insecta; order Blattodea; family Ectobiidae; genus Ectobius; species Ectobius pallidus. The sequence goes on along the minus strand of CAXKWD010000003.1, from coordinate 1,456,545 downwards.
CAGTATTAAAATATTATTATTGTATTATTATATTATTATTGTATTATTGTTATTGTTACTATTATTATTATGTTTGGTATTCCTGGCTTAAGATACGTCAATAATCCATGTAAAATTCCATTTTCCAAATTTCTATCTTCTACTGCTTCTTTTCTTCTCTTTATCAAGTTTTCTTATTCCTTTTTATTTTCCCTTGGATTAAATCCAGCAGAAGTCCTCTTCTAACCAGTTAGCTTTTCTTTTCCTTACAACATTTCTTCTCATCCACTCTGCATTTTGCTCAGCTGCAAATCTATTTTTCCTCTTTTTGTTGTGACCATTCAATCCGATGTTTTATCATATGTTGTTAGTTCTGGTCGGTGGATCCCCTGGACGTGTTTGGGCCCGCCATAGAGCAGGGACCAGGGGCCTTCCTCACGGCCAACCCCTTCTTCCTGCTCAAGACGGGTCAGTTCCACAGAGTGCCCTGGCTGACCGGCGTCGTCAACGACGAGGGACTTGTGCGAGCTGCCGGTAAGTATATTGACCTAGAGTGTCATTCTGGTAACGTAGACGAGTTGTGCGGTGTTGCTAAGTTGTAGCGTAGTGGAACTCAGACAAATATTGTGTATGAAAATGAAAATGAAAATTGCCAGGATTGTAGAACAATGCACTGTGTCGCAGCATACCTCACGAATCCTGTTCTGCGAGAGGAGCTGAACAGGCGGTTCAGTGTGCTGGGTCCGCGCCTGTTCGAGCTGAACAAGAGTCTGACTGGAGCTGATCACCAACAGGACTACGTCTGGCAGAGGATGCGCAACTTCTTCATGGGAGGCGCCCAGCAGATCTCGCCCGACAACGAACGGGGCTTCATAGACGTGAGTAGGACTCAAACACATTTAAAGAACTTAGAGTAATCCATGTAATACATAACTCATGCAATGTGTTGCAGATGTACAGTGACCGCGCGTTCATCCACTCCTTCCACAAGAGCATCCTCATGCACCAGAAGGCACTGCACACGGAGTTGTTTCTCTACCACTTCAACTACAGAGGCCAGTATAGCTTCTCAGCCGTCTTTGCCAACACCACCAGGGACTTAGGTGAGCATTTTATCGCAACTTGTTGAAGTGAAACTTCTTTAGGCGCGCTACGAGTAAATCAAGAGCTAAGCCGAAGTTGCGTTGCGAACAAAATCGTCACGGAAGTAGCGGGGCTGTGACGGACTGCACAGAAAACATTCAACTCAATGAAATTAAAAAAATAAAAAATCCAAAAAATAAAAGAACAAAATTCTAAAATTAAAAACCGAAATTCAAAATTTAAAGGATTTAAAAATCCAAAATTTAAGAATTTAAAATTTAAAAAATAAAAAACTCAAGGATCCAAAATTCTTAAAATCCAAAATTAAAAAATACAAAATTTTAAAAATCTAAAAATTCAAAATCCAAATAAAAAATAAAAAAATAAAAATTGAAAATACAAAATTTAAAAAATCTAAAAATTTAAAATAAAAAATAAAAATTGAAAATACAAAATTTAAAAAATCTAAAAATTTAAAATAAAAAATAAAAAATTCAAAAATAAAAAATCCAAAAATTCAAATATTCGAAATTTAAAAAATCCAAAATTCCAAAATAAAAAATTCAAAGATCCAAAATAAATAAAAAAATCCAAAATTTAAAAAGTCCATAAACCCAAAATTAAGGTGTCCATCAATCCAAAAGTGAAAAAATCCAAAATTAAAAAATCGAAAAATTTAAAAAAATCCAAGTTTGTCTATGGGGCTTTGGATCAAGAATCGAAGCAAAACGCTTTGTTCCACTTTAAAATACAGAGCGTTAATGAATAACACCGAAATTGTTTACCTTTGTATAGAGGGCACATAGACAAGCAAATTTTATTCTGTGGATTAAATTTTTCCTGTTACAGCATAAAATCTCCCAGGATCTGGCTACCATTCACTTCTAACATTTGAAAAAAAGCAAAACAAAAAAACTTCGTTGTTAACAATGGAGTTACGAATAAAAAAACGAATGCAGTGGTGGCCATTCATGTGATTAGTTTCTAAATTTTGCAGATTATGGAAACACTAAATTATGATATAGCTGTTGACGAATGATTAAGAATCAGGTTTTTATCGATCACTAGGAAGGCATGAACTCAATTTAATGAACATTTTAACCCTATTTTGCGTAATTATTGACTTACGAGCACCAAATTCTAATGACTTTAATGCCCTGTAGCATACGCATTTTACGACAAAGAGCAAAAATCTCCTAATAAAAGTTGCTTGTCTATGTCCCCTCTATACACAGATAAAATATTTCGGTGTTATTAATTAACACTTTGTATATAACTCAAAATGACCTTTTTTTTTTAGTTACTGACTTTTGCCGGAACAACGATATTTTCTGAATTAGCAAAAATCTTCTAATATAAGTTGCTTGTCTATGTCCCTTCCATACACAGGTAAGATATTTCGGTGTTATTAATTAACACCATGTATAACATTTTTAATTTGTAATATTTTACCTCAAAATGCTTATTAAACTCGACTTGGTTAAGCCGGAGCGAAAATGACATACGTAGTGATACATGGGACTTTGTTTGTTCAGGTGTGAGCCACTGCGACGATCTCATCTACCTGTGGAGCATCCCGCTGCTGTTCCCCGCGTGGCCCGCGGGCCACCCAGACCTGGACGTGTCCAGGAAGCTGATGGAGGTGTTCGTCCACTTCGCCAAGCACGGCCACCCTGGAGAGCCGTGGCAGCCCGTACGGGCGGGTCCACACGCGGACTACGTGGAGATCGGCGCCGGACCTAACCTCACTCTCAAGCAGGACTTGTTCAGGGAGCGCATGGAATTCTGGGACTCCCTCCCCCTCGTGGAGAACAACTTCAGAGACACCACACCACAGCATCTCATAGACATCATGTACAGCTACATCGTGTACCTTCTCGACTGAATAATAAACCATTTTTATATAAACACTGTCCACCCATATTCCTACAGTGGGAGCCACTTTTTAAAGACTCTTTTTCCAAGAAATTCAACTACCTGCTGCCACCCTAATCCTCTTCGACCTGTCAATCAGTGAATAGAAAGGTAATTAGGTGCATTCACTCCTCTCTGCAGTCCAGTACAATGTTGCCAAATACGTGTCACAGCACTTACTTTACTTAAGAAGTAGTGAATGACAGCGGCAACATTGGGGAAATTCACGCGAGTACAAGAGCACCTGTTCTTTGTCGGTGCAGATTTTCGGATTAAGGAACAATGCTATTATATTCTTTTGTAGATAGACGATGGTTTGGGACGAGGCCTTCTTAAAATGGCACTAACTGTACAACTCCTCATAACACGATAGAGCTACCTTGTCCTCTTTTCAGGGTCTGAAGACATTAGGAATATAAAATTTAAACAGATAGAAAAGTCAGCTGTTGCACAGCTGAATTAATTAATCTGAACAATTACAATTTAAGGAGATAATTAAGTTTATTAGGCCTATGTAAATATTTATTTTTCATGTATCTTTTTTATTTTTAATTTTGTTGAAAGAATCCGAAAACTGTTACCATGACATGTGAAGAAAAGAGTCCGATTCCGGAAATAGTTGTATAAAAAACTAGCATGTGCCCGCGGCTTCGCCCGCGATAATTATTTCAAGAATTAAAAATTAAGAGCATAATAGTTTGGGATGAGAGTCATGAAATTTGTACGGAAGCACAATTATTGATATCAGTCCACACACCTGTAGAACTTTTAATTTTGTAAAAAATCTACATGAATAATTTTGAAAGTAAATTAATAAATTTTGACACTCCATCTGAAGACAATCTGATCATGAAGTACATAAAACTGCCACCAGGGATACATGAAGATTCTTCTAGCAAACAAGGACCACCAGTTGACAAGTTGCGAAACATGTTCTACCAAAAATTTGGTAAGTGGAGTAAGTAAATGTGTTAGTCAATTCACATTATTTTTTTAAAAATCTGAATTTTATGTCCGGACGGATTTTTAAACTTTTTAAAAATATCCGAGATTTTGGTTTATTTCTTTGTTCATCTTTCTTATAAATATATTAATTTATTTTCTCAGCTATTTTCATTTTACCATTATCCAAGAAGTTCTGTAAAATTCCGGTAGAAGGATGTATCACTTCCGCTGCCTTCCAGATTTCATTTCATATGAAAATCACACCTGTCAAGGCTTCTAGGACATTTAAATTTACAAGCACACCAAAGGTGGAGAAAATATTTTAAGAAATCAAAAGCATTGACTGAACTACTGAAAATATGGAGGTATTTCTTTGTAAATGTAAGATCAGTCGTCCAAGGAAAGAAAAAGCTTGACACACTTTTTAGGTAGATTTCGAAGAAAAATCTACCCATTGCAATGAATACCATGTTTTGATTTTCGAAAAATTCTTTCATATCTTTACGTTTCATGCTCCCCTAAGTACGAAACCACCGCCCGTTCAAAAAAAAAAAATTGTGATATTTATATATATATCTTTACACGCTAGCGGCCGTAATTTTGAAGATTTGAACCAAATTTTAATATGTTATTTCTAGGCCCAATAGTTCGGACAAGTTCGTTAATGAGCAAAATTGGCCCAAGGGGGTGGTCGGGGGAGGGGGTTGAAGTTTAAAAAAAATTATATCTCGGCCCCTATGAAGTATAGAGGGAAACTTTGTTTGAATAAATTAGAGTACTCCCTATGGAGTTCACAGTGACACCAACGATTTGGGGGTTCGAGTGAGGGTGGGGGTGGGGGTGGGGGATGAAAATTAGAAACTTTTGAAACCACGTCTTGTGGGGTATCGTTGAAACGCTCTTGATGAGTACTCTACAAATCAATAAATAGTTTCTTGATAGCTCTCATATGACGCGAGATTTTAATGTTTGAAAATAATAACACTTGAAAGAATTATTATAATATCATAATTTTGTCTTGTTTAGCGGCTTTGCTAATTTTATTCATTGCTGATCTTGCGCACGGCCTCCCAGAATATTATATCCTATTCTTGTTGTTAAAACAAATGATTGTAGGCTCTTCCTCTTTACTGCAGGTTTGCCATGCCAAGGCTAAAAAAGAAGAGAGCTGCGCAGCGATAATAAATTAAACCAAAAGCACTTCGAAATCTACCTCAGCCTGTAGGCCTGCCTAAAGGGATTTTTTTCTTTCTTTCTCTCTTTCTTTTTTTCTTTATCTACAGTGAAACATGCATGGAGCTGATAGCAATTACCATTATCTGTTAGAATCATCTTCGTTAATTCCAGAAATGTCTTTTTGTTGTTGTTAATGTCATAAAATTATCGATATAAATAACTCAGGTTGAAACTTTGGGTAAAACTAGTTTTCATATCAATGATAACAATAACGGCCGAAGTAACTGTAAGTAATTATTAATAACTTTCTTCTTTAACGTGTCCTCTTTTCTTTAAGATCCCTATACTAAGGTCAAAAGTTTTCAGAAATTATTAGACTTGCTTCAGTCAAGTTATTTCAATTTAAATTTATAAAACTATATCTGGGTTTGAGTTTAAAAAATCATATTCATTACAGTTCAAATTCTAAAAGTTGTGAACGCCAAATAATTAGCATTATAATTGATAACCATTTAATATGGGACAAAACTTGGACTCGGGCGTGAAGAACTTACGCAAATTGCGTATTTACTTAATAGGATGCTTAGAACAATATATACAAGTATCATTATTAATGAATTTCATTTTCAGACAGGGTAAAATGGTTTTAAAATAGAGAGATTGTCCACCTTAGAACCCTTGTCGTTTCACTTATCTGGGGCCTTTTATAAAATATAAAATACCATAGAAGGCATAAGCACACGTTAAAAACACTGTTGTCAAATTAATAAAAACACTGTTGTCAAATTAATAAAAACACTGTTGTCAAATTAATAAAACTTCTTCTTGGTCCCAGATGCGTCTAATACTTGAAAATGCATTTCGATGCAAGTTGCATCATCTTCAGTTCAGCTTGGAGACACAACAGATACAATGTCTGATGATCATCAGACATTGTATCTGTTGTGTCTCCAAGCTGAACTGAAGATGATGCAACTTGCATCGAAATGCATTTTCAAGTATTAGACGCATCTGGGACCAAGAAGAAGTTTTATTAATTTGACAACAGTGTTTTTATTAATTTGACAACAGTGTTTTTATTAATTTGACAACAGTGTTTTTAACGTGTGCTTATGCCTTCTATGGTATTTTATATTTTATAAAAGGCGCCAGATAAGTGAAACGACAAGGGTTCTAAGGTGGACAATCTCTCTATTTTAAAATATATACAAGTGTTTTCCTTCACTCAATTCTAAAAATGCACGACTTAAGAATAATCTACTTATCTTTAATACAGTCCATTATCATGTATGGGGAGGAGCTTCGAAAACTATTCATTCTCCACTAATTTTGCTTCAAAAAATATTTGGCCTATTAAAATTTGTCTATCTAAACCTTTTGACTAACCGTCTAAATTGATATTTTCCTAATGTAACGTACACAGTGTCTATCAAATTTATAAATATATTTTATTAAGTTACGTCAATAGACAGTCTGGCTTTAGATCACTTCCACATAGGCTACATACGATACAAGACGAATCCAAACAAATCCTTTAATTGAACCTAAACTTTTCACATCTAAAACACAGCTCTAGTTTCTTCTTAAAAATGACCCTGAATTAATTAATCTGAACAATTACAATTTAAGGAGATACAGTAGAACCCCGATAATTCGAGCTAATTGGGGCTGAGGCTACCTCGAATTACAAAAAACTCGGATTATACGGAAATATCACTAAATCAATGGGTAAATCATAAATCAATGTTCAATGAGCACAATAGTGGTTTAAAAAAAAATATATATATAGTAGGCCTACATACCTGTGTTACGCCTGTATGTATATTGGCAAACATTTTCAATTTTCTACATCGGCATCGTATGAGGATTAAGTCATTGTCTGACCCTTAATAGAGTGGAATGGGAAAGCGGCGCTACTAGGAAAACACTTTTAATTACCATTTTAGCTGAGTAGGGATTACTGAAACAATAAAGTATTCTTTTCTGAAAGGTGGTATGCACTGTACAATTGACACGACGTAACTTGACACGAGATCCCGACAAAGAAAGATCGAACCTCGGTTTTTGTCAATCTGTAATAGAAATGCATTAGCAGTCTGAAGCCAAGGTTATTTCTGTGTATTATGAACGAAAACCTGAGTGGGACAGTTTTACCTGCATTTTTGTACATGGAAAAATTAAAAGAAATCTCAAAATGTAAAACATTCGGAAGTGCGTAAAACTTAGATGTGGACACCGTATAAAAATGGGATTTTTCTCTAGTTTTATAGAAAATTTTAATATTCTTAAGACCAGCTCGAATTACATGGAACCTCGAAATACCGGGGCTCGAATTACCGAGGCTCTACTGTAATTAAGTTTATTAGGCCTATGTAAATATTTATTTTTCATGTATCTTTTTTATTTTTAATTTTGTTGAAAGAATCCGAAAACTGTTACCATGACATGTGAAGAAAAGAGTCCGATTCCGGAAATAGTTGTATAAAAAATGACAAACAAATTATATATTTGAGACAGTGTACTTACTCAGAGTATCTGGCAATAGCCCACATGCATCAGCAAACACCACTCACCTAGAAAAGACAAGAAAAGAAAGTTCATTTATCAAGTATTTCAAGGTTTTCTATTTTTAAAAAATGCAACTCATAGTATAAAATGTAAAAACTGCAAACTGTAACTTAAAACTGTAAACAAAATCGTAAGAGACGTATTTTCAGAAAATAGCAGAAAAATATTTTCTTGGAAGTACCACGGATTTTAAAATAAGAGAAAGTTATCGTCTATCTATACAACGCTTATTACACACATGTGTCTCAGAAAATTGTATTTTTGGATCCAGAAGACCTCAAAAATGACAGTATTTATATTGAAGAAAATTCGACACGGAATGGGGGGGTTGAACTCAATATTTCCTCTACCCATAGCAAAATGTCACAAAGAACTCTCTCTGCAGCTCTGGTTATGTCCGCCACTCACGTGAAGATTGGTATTTCCTCCCTCCCTTTCTTTTAGATTAGTAGTAGGTTTACCTTGGCCCTATGGCCCTGGGGTCGACTCAACCTCTAACAGAAATGAGTACCAGGAACAATCCTGGGGGTAAAGGCGGCCGGTGCGTAAGGCTGACAACCTTACCACCTTCATGTGCCGTTGTCTAAAAATCTGGGAGCCTCAACTTCCTGGAACCCTCTGGGCCTCCATGGCCTGTAATAGGGAACACTTTACTTAGTAGGTTTACCAGAGTTATTAACTATTGACGTGCTATTGTTGAAAACTGGAATAATAGTAGGCCTATATTGCGATACAAGTGCCGTGCGGTGCATAAGGATCGAGGAAACAGTTTGAAAAAACGAGGCGCTTGCGCCGAGTTTTTTTCAATTTCCGAGATCCCTTATGCGCTTACGGCACGAGTATTGCATGTTATTTTTTCCACGATGATTATTTATATGAATTGAGATATTAGCTGAAAATATTATGTATATACATTATTGAAGATACATGTTATATTTCAGAAAGTGATTCGCATGTGTTGGTTGTTATGGGGACTGAATATTTGTCCTGTTAAGTCGCCACAAACTAGGGGGCCTTGGTTCCGGTCTTCCATAAAGGCTTGTATTAAGATGGTTTTACTTACGGCACTTGTGCTTTTTGTAATTTTTACCGCGCGGAGATTTCTTTTGTTTTCATAGCAACCAGATTGCGTACGGGAATGTCGATCCACGGTAACAATATTCCTAAGTACCACTAATTAGTTACGTCGTGCAAAAAGTAATTTCAAATTTCTGATTATTACATGAGTTACACTGCAGAGGGCAGCACAAGCCAAACGCGTGAACCAGCTGATCTCCAACTTGCTTTTGTTTTTAACATTAAACATTCACTATCGCTTTAGAATCCGACGATAATTTTGCGATATATCTCAATGACAAAAACGACGGGGAATCACCTGATTGTATATTTTGCGTCATATCGTAGGGGTCAGTGTAGGTGTTCAGAGCTATATACAGGTAAACTCAATTCCTTCTGTCAACTTGAACCTATCCTTTCGGATCTTGTAAAATCATTATGTTTTGAAAATAGAACACCTGTAAGTTAAATACGTGTAAGGACAGAGGGCAAGTGAGTCAGCTGGTTTCGATTTTCATTAGTTTGTACTATTTTATTGACTTTATTTGTTTTTATTATAATTGTAGAAGTGAGTTGCTAATTAAGTGCTGATTTAATTTGCACAGCTGTGATAGAAAGTGAGGTTATGTTTGTGTAACCGTGGAGTGGCAAGATGATGTTTCACAGTCCTTGCCAGAGATTCTGCCTGGTGAGAAATAGTCCCACCATATTGTCTGTGGAAAAAGCTTCTGGGTGCATTTTAGAAATTGCATGATAAAATGGCTCTACCCAAAATGTGTTCTAGCTAATACGTTTACATGGTGTATTTAATCGTATTCACGTATCAGTAAACTGAGATTTAATACAATGTGAGTTCGCTACAGTGTCAAGTTTAGTTTGCCTAGAAAGTGGGATGTAAGTTACCATGTTTACATCGTCATCGATCTGAATTCTCTGAGACCATTAGGTGGCTATGCCGCAATATAAATTACCAAATTGAGCTTTCAGATTTATTTTGTGAATTACGAACTTCAAATCTGATGCATAAATGTTGAATTTAAGTTACATAAATGTAAACTAATCCCATGGAATTCCATGGGATACAATTACAATTTCCGCAGAATACAATTATAGGCAGAAGATAAATGACCAGTGTGTTGCTATGGCGACCACTCGCTGTTATCTTGGCACTCCCGATTGTTCCTTCACTCGACACTCCCGACCATACCAAATACCAGCTACCAACCCTTGCACCAAAATGACAACCCACTAGCTCACTCGGCATTCCTGACTGTACCACAATCACCTCTGCATATAGTCTAAACAATGCATAACACTAACCATATAGGCCTAGTTAAGTGTGCGAAGCGGAGGCGGTAGCCGAAGCGAAGCGCCCTTGCATTTTCGAATAATGTACGATACACTGTTTGTAGGTTTCGAAAATGTGGCATATTATATCTTCCAGAGGTTAGTAAGCCTGTCACCTTTTGTTTAGCGGTATGACGTCACACCACCAACGTCCAATCACGAGTTTCTTTGTAATATGAGGACAGAAGAATTTGCTAGATCATTGTATAAAAGAAACTGCATCGCGAGGGTGTGGTTGGTGGGACCATTCATCCCAAGGTGTGACTTAAATTTATTTTTTTCCCCAATTTTATCCAATTAACCAATACATGTTCTGAGGAATAGTTAGAATTATCATTCTACTAATATGAATTGGAGCACGACCAGTAGAAGTTCCTTACATCACTGGACAAATTTTAACTAATATATATTTTATATATTACATCATAATACCAATCAATACAAGCCCATGGTATTGTATGGTATGCACCACAATACCATATTCAGTATGTGGTACTGAAAACGATCACTTTCTAACTGTATTGACCTTCGCACTACAGCAAACTTGGGTTTCAACACCAGGTGTTCCATAGGGTTATGTGGGCTGTAGCTTCCCCACCAATACTCCCATTGGCTACCGACTAACTTTTGTCTCATTGGTCCTTTATATGCAGAAGCGAGCCAACTGCTTTATTTGCGCTCATTTCGGTACTGATGGAGAACACATGCATGCGATGGAGTGATGTGCTGATGTGTGCATGATACAGTTTATAATTTCTCTAGGAGCCAGATATACATTAGGGTGCTTATGCTTACTTACATTTATAATATGCCTACCAAAAAAAGTGCTTATATATAAATACATGGATTCTACAAGAATTTTTAAAACAGAGTAATTTGACTGTCTGTCTGAGTGTCTGGAACCCTATAGCCCCTATGTTGGGGCGAAGGGGCCTCCAAGTGGAGATTTCTGTTACCTATATGAATTTTTTTTTTTGTTATACTTATTTTCCGAGAGAGGGCAGAGGGACAGGTGGTTAAGTCCATCGCCTCTCATCCCCCCCCCCCCTCAGGAAACTAAGGTATTACTTGGATGTGAAAAGGCCGAGAAATTTTGTCCAGAGGCTCTAATTTTACGATATATATATATAGGCAGGGTTGATAAAAAACATGTTTTTTTAAAAAGAACAAAAAAAAAACGTTTTTTTTGTTAAAACATGTTTTTTTTAAAAAGAACAAAAAAAAACGTTTTTTTTGTTAAAACATGTTTTTTTTTGTTTAAAACGTTTTAGGCCTATATGTGAACAATAATGTTGGTTGTTTTAAACATGTTTTTTAAACGTTTTTTTTGTTTAAAACATGTTTTTTTTGTTTAAAACGTTTTATATGTTTACAACAATGTTGTTTGTTTAAAAAAAGTTTAAATTGTTAATTTTGTTTAAATCAACCAATTTAATGTATAGGGCCTATTATATAATATATATACACACAGTTGAAATGTTTAAAACATTTTAAACAATTTGTTTTAAACATTTTTAGCATATGTTTATAACACTTTTTAATTGGGTGTTAAATTTAATTATGCAGACAATTTACATTTTGTCAATCCAATGACACCCTGTGCTAAGATGTTCAAGATTTACGAGTCGTAGACTTAATATAGTATTTGAAAATACATTTTGTGCCAGTATTATTTGTTTATGATTTAATAGTTCATGATTAATAAAAAATAATACAAACTACTGTTTAATTACTGCCTTTACTGCTCAACTGATGATTGACTTTCACCATGTTTTACGTGGTCTTAGCCGCGTTACATTATCGAACTTACAAGGGATATCCTACTACAGTGTTGCCAAATTGACACACTCAATATTTAATATTAATAATATCTTTCTTTAAAAAGGAAGACCACAAAATAGATGGTAGGATGCAGTCAGAAAAAATTCAAATCAATTACTCGAAATCAGAAACTGGAAGCTGGCGACAGAGGATAGAGAAGTCTGGAGGAAAAGGATACATAAGACATCACCTCACATGATTTTCTGGTATTCTGGCCCTAGTTTTTTGTTTGTTTTCTGTTTACAACACTAACAGGGTGTCACTGACTTGACAAAATGTAAATTGTCTTCATAATTAAATATAACACACAAATAAAAAATTATTTAAACACATGCTAAAAAAAACATGTTTAAAACAGATTGTTTAAAACAGATTGTTTAAAACGTTTTAAACAAACTTAAAAAAAACACAAGCCCTTGTTTTAAACATGTTTTAAACACTTGTTTTAAACGTTTTGTTTTAAACATTCCAACCCTGTATATAGGTTTATTTCATCTTCATAGAAACAAGGACTTTTGGTTACATTTCTGTTTTACCATTCAGTCCCTTGATTACTAAACAAACATTCTATAACTATTTCTACCTATTACTTAAAAAGAACAACCAAGTACAGTATACTATATATTATTTCCTACTTCACTTGAATTTATACTGTTACTATGTTCTATTTTATTTAACCATTTCCTTTTAACTACAATAAAAAATTTCCCCATTCTTTTCAATAAATCCCTATTTTTTGTTATGTATAGCTTCTTATATATAAGCATATATGCTACCCCTTTATTAATTTTTAGTAATTTACCACCAATGAAATTTACCCTCCACCTCTCAGTTTCCTTACACTCTAAAATTATATGTTTTACATTCTCTTCCTTGTATAATGGGCATATTCCCCTAGGTACCGACCCTCTCAAGTTTTTCAGTCTCCAGATTCCTAGTCTCCACCAGGGGCTCTAATTTAGGTTTGGAGTTCTTTTACGTGCAGTAAATGTACGACACGGGCCCCCCAGCTTAAATTCCCTCCTGGAGGACTCAGTGCCCAGGCCGGGTTTCATCCTGCGACCTTCGGATCTAGAGGCGGGCACGCTACCTCTATACCGCCACAGCCGACAGTAATTTGACTGAATCTCAAAAAAATATATATATATGCTATAAAAAGGACCAAGATAAAAGCTATAATTTTCCCCTCAACTCTGACTGAATTGAATCACCAGTGATTTATGTATGATGAGTCATAATTCTTGTTGACCTTCCCCAGTTATAAATAATTCAAATATTGATGATGCATGCAAGCAATTAAGTTACGTACTATATCTTATGAAATGTGGGGGCCTACATCGGAGATATCTGTGTTCTGTTCTTCTTATAGCTATAGCATCTTGCTCTGACAAATCTGGTCACAATATGAAATTACCAAAACATGAAAACAGATGATATCACAGAATTAATACATATAAAAAGAATCCAAATATTCTATTAAATTGACACGAATCTAGTTTGAACCTAGCCTAAGTCTATTAACTGGGGTTCACATTAGATTATATGAATGCCAATGAAAACAGTTACAGGGACATGACACCAATACTCCACCCACGCAGACACAACACAACCTAGCAGACAATAAAGTTGCTGGGACCCTTCTTAATAGAGGAGTTATGGGTCCGAAAGTAGGGGAAGTTTCTGGGTAGACAGAAGCCATGGTCTAACATCACAAATACAACAAAGATAGTAATAGAATATTTTGCTAAACTTGAGAATAAGGTGACCGCCGTCACAACCGGGCTGTACTGAGTGGGACCAAGTCTACAATGTTGCCAATATTACGAACATGATTACATACTGATTGAATTCAGCAGATAAACGACTGTTGTAGCGATGTTCTATGAAAGATGAAGGGTAAAGAAGTTTCTGCATTAAGAATTCTAGGTCCGTGACAGGTTATGTTAGGTTAGGAACAGTCATGTTAGTTTAGCAGCAGTATTCTGCATAGTGCGGGGTTTGTGCCATGTAACAATGCTTTACAAAAGGCGTGGAAGGATAATAAGGCTTCTAGAAGTAGTGACAGCCAAATTCTAGGTCAGTGACAGGTTATGTTAGGTTAGAAACATTTGTACTAGTTTAGGAGCAATATACTGAATAGCGCGGGGTTTATTATGTCTCACATTGAATCTTTTCTGTGACGGTAAATTTTACCCTTGCACCGATCGTTTTTCTTTTGTTCCCCGCGGCTCGGAGAGGCACGGTTGCTGTTGGCAGAGCATAGCTGGCTACGCTATTCTGAAGGAGTTCCGAATATAGCAACACACGTGCATGCTTCAGAATTTAATGGCACAACATTACCTAACTTGGATAGCAATAGAACCTTTCTGCTGGCCCGTCCTCACCACAGGACAGGCAGCTCGTGTTCCACACAACCATGGCTCTGATTAATTATTAATGTTGTTAATCTTCCGGGATTCGAATTGCAGCAATGCGAAGGATTGTGTGTAATACTGTGCATGAAGCATGATTTTCATGTTTGTCGCAAGTATTCCTTTGTCCTTTTTGGTCCCTCAACTGCAATTGTTATGTTTCAGATGATGGCAGAAGGTCACGGCAGTTTCAACTCAGTCTATCACTCACTTGAGTCCATCATCAAGTTCCTCAAGACGAGCCAGGTACGTATCACAAGCATGAATCTAATATAATCCAACACCACCTATTAACAAGATTGTATTCAATTGTGAAATTTAGTGAAAATGACCTTGCTCGATGCAAATGCAGGCCTAAATGGGAAAACATTGATTTGGACGAAAGTCACTATGCCGGTTTTTTTGGGCTAGGAAACTAGAATCTGAGATCTTTTTTTCCCCTGAGTGGTGCACTTTAATTGTGAAATGCATCTCGAAGTCGGGTTTTTAGCTTTTTAATTATCGATCGTTTTAATTGTTTATGCATGATGTGGGTAAGATTAATGAATTTATGGTTTGTTTTAATCGTTTCATTTCAAATCTATATGCACATATAGCAGCACAAAATTCGTTTTCTTTATTTAATTATTTATATTTATGTTCATAAGACAATATAATTAAGAATAAAATTATGTAATTCATGAAATTTATCTAAAAACGATTTATGGCTGATTTTATCCCTGGAATTGATGTAATATAAAATGTTGACGGTTTATCCCCAGTTTTAGTCCATTTGTGACTGTGTAACTAATAGAATTCTGTTTACTCTACAGTTCTCACAAACGCAACAAGTTCAGAATCTAATCAATGTGTTTGAGGAGAAGTACGATCAAGACGCACAGGTCAGCACCCAGCATCTGCATCCGTTCGTCGTCGTGGAAGGACTGGATGGTTCAGGTATACACTTGTATGATACGTAGATAAGGATTTTCTAGTTGAAGTTTACCATTTCAATCTTACCTGTGTCTTTAGTTCCTGGATAAGAATCTTTCAGGCTTCCAGACGGGTGAATGGATTTAGTAATTCTGAGCTTCCGGCTGCCATCTTCTGGGAGGAAGTAAGCTAGCTGGAAAAAGTGAGTTATTACATAGATGGTAGACCTGCTGGGCATGGGCCAATAAGGAAGCAGGAAATGGCCAGACAGAAGGAATACCAATGTCTCCTTGTGGTGGGATATCCCAATAAATCGGCAGTGGCTCAGCATTTGTATGACTCAGATTCCAAGACATCAAGTCATCGGCAGGCAGAAACTCTACTGGGTTGGGCCGATACAACTTCAGCTGAGCCATATCACCATTTCCTGCTTCCTCGTTGGCCCAATCCCAGCAGATCTGCCATCTATATAACAACCCGTCTTTTCCGAACTAGCTTACTTCCTTTCAGAATATAGCAGCAGCCAAAAGCTCAGAATTGCTAATTCAGTTCACCCAACTGGAAGCTCACAAGATTCTTATCCATACCAAAGTCTCAAGTCATTTGTACTTCCTTTTTATTATTCCTTAATATTCGCAGTTGCAGTCGCTAAGTATGATATAACTATTCCATATAACAATTGCAATCAAGACTAAAATAGTGACTAGTGTACTCTTCAATGATGTTATTGCTTCCAGTTGTCACTTTTACTGACTACACACATGTATTAAGACAGGCATTTCATAAAATATGGGAATTTTTCCCTCAAGGAGAGAAGTTATAAAATTATTGTAATTGGGTGCTCAAAAATAAATTTAAAACTCAAATTCTCTGAATATTAAGGACTTAGGTGTATCTGAAGTGGTTTCATATATGAAATCTGTCAATTTACTTATTTATTGCATTGAGTTAAAAATTTTTTTTTTTTTTTTTTTTTTTGCAATTTTTAGCATGATTTTAACACTTTTTAATACCAAGTAGTCAAGAGTAATCAGCTATGTCCATTTTCATTTGAGAAAATATACATCTTAAGGTACAATTTGGTATAAGATTTACTTCAAAAAATATGTGTTAGTTAGTTACTATGTAAAATAACAAACAAGTGACTTTTTGTCCCACCCGTAATGGTGATAGTTTTGTTAAATTATTATTGATGAGTTAAATAAATGTTCTGACAACCTGGAAACAGTTTATAATTTGTATTTAATCCCTCATACCTTCATCAATAACAACATTAAGACCCTAACAGTAATAGCAGAACAGCAAATGAACTTTTGTTTTGCATCATTAAAATCAGTGTCCAAATTATCCCCCACCCGTAATATATTTCGAAAAGCAAATTTAAAATATTTAAAATAAATGTTAAATAATGCTGTGTGGAGGAGAAGGCATTGTAAATTTTAAAGAATGTGAAGAACCAATTCTAGTTTATTATTTATGATACGTAATAAACAAAAATAGTTTTTATGATTTGCTAGAATGTCCCACCCGTAACTTAATTATGGAATGGCTGAAGAACATTTTATGATGAAAGCATGCTACCAGGAAATTTACGGCTGATTGTGTAACACACTCTTCTACACAATGGTGTATGCCTTGAAGATGCTCACAACTGACAGGAAGTGTAATTTTGCATGGTGATTGCTTTGGTTGCATCTTCTACACAGCTGCTCAAACTGCTCGAGTCACTGTACACACTGTTACCATGACAAGCTCAAACTATGAGTGCTCGTGTCAATGCTGTTATGATCTATATTCACAGGCAAGACCTGCATAACAAAGAAGTTGAAAGCAAAGCTGCGTGGGGAGCTGGTGTCAACTCCTCCCGCCTGCCTGCTCGGCATGCGTGGCTGGTTTGATGAGCAACCAAAAGAGCTGAGGAGGGCGTACTACTCCCTTGGGAACTACATTGTGGGGAAAGAAGTTGAGAAAATGGTAGACAAGTGCCCTGTTGTTATGGACAGGTGAGAAGCTTCCAGTCATAGAGACAGGATAAAGCATGCTATCAACATAATGAAAAACAAATTACAAACAGTAAAAATTACAATTTTAAATCGTATCTTCCAACACATTTCTCAGTAAATATCCAGGAGGGGGTGTATTTCAAGCTTACTTACACATTCCGTGAAATCCAACAAATTTTGTCATTTTTCCTGGATATAATTTGCCTAATGGTGATGCTGTTACAGATTCTGGCATAGCACAGCTGCCTACGCCATAGCCGATGAAGTGAGAGATAAGAAGGTTTCACTCCCGGAAGCAGGGGACAAACTTTACGAGTGGCCTACAGACTTGAGTAAACCTGACATTGTTCTGTTCCTCAACGTCTCTGAAGAGGTGCGACTGCAGCGACTTTCCAGTCGCACGGCTAACACGGCAGAGGAGCAACAGCTTGCGGCCGACAGGGAGTGGAGAAGCAAGTAAGCAGATCAGCTGTGATCATAAATTAAATAGATTTAGGCCCAGTTGCATAAAACAATAATCGAAGTTTAAGCGCTGAAACTAATCTACAGTCAAGCTAAACTTAGAATTTTGGTTGTATAAAAGCTAATCCAAGATTAATTCACCTTGATCTAAGATCAGATTTAACCGGCAAACTTTCTAGGGTTAATCTGTATGAACTTAGATTAGCAAAGATACGAAATTGCGTTTATATATTTTTTTAAAAATATATAAAACTGAAATGGTACGTCGTTATGTATTTAATTACTTGTATAGAGAATTTTTATGGAAATTTCGCATTTCAACCATTCGCTAAACGCATTGTTTCGAGCTAATGAGCTTATGATTCATCAGAAAATGAAGATTTTGAGTTTCCCCGGGACCTTCGTGTATTTCAACACAGAACTCAGTAACACCACTTTAAAATGAGATTTCGATTATGTAAACATATAGTCGAGGAACTAGAACAAAGACTGCATCCACAGCTAGAAACTCAAACTAAAAGAAATCATGCATCGAATTCAATGTTTATGATTCTGCTCACCCTGCGATTCTTTACAATGGTAGCTTCAGGATGGTAATTGGGAATATTTTCCATGTGAATAAAGGAACTGCAAGTAGAACCATACAAGAAGTAGCAAGAGAAATTGCAAATTTAAGACCCCAGTTCATCAAGATGCCTACTGACGAGAATGAAAAAGCCGTGTAATGCGATGCTTTTATGACATGTGTAATTTTCCTGGTGTTCTGTTATCCATTTTCCTTTTAACAATTAGCTGTAGCAACAACAGACAATTACGTAACATTAACTGAGATAAAAGAAAATCGAACAGCGTAGACAACTGACATTCGATGCGATAATATTATGTATTTCCCTCGCATTTCCCTCAAACTTGGCGCCGTTGTCAAACGTCTTTCTGTGATCTTCGATTAGCACTAAACCAAATTCGTGTGATCTACGATTAGCGTTATACAACTCGAGCAGCGAATTAATCTAGGTTCAATTCTGAACTTCGATTAAAACAGTTAGCGATTTTTATGCAACTGGGCCTTAGAGATATTGACATAAGTTAGTATTAATCATCTCTTGTTTTGGATTTATTACATGCATTAGACAATACATTTTTGATTAAAAATGTACACATTCTGATGAATTTTTACTGACACAAAACATTGGTTACGTTTCAAGAAAGAGTTTTATATTTACCTAGATAAATAAGAGATTACATTCCTAAGTATTTGTTTTATTTCACAGTATCATGTCCACTAATATTACAGAAGTTAAGACAGGGTACACTAAATGGTGCATACACTTTCTTATTGAGCTTTTAGGTGGATCTTACAACATTGGTATATTCGCATTTCACAACAATTATTAATCGTAGTTTTCTGTTTGCTACGAGTTCATAAATGAAAGAATTCTCATGTGCTTTTTGAACCTCCATAACTGTAAATTTTATAAACTAATGTGATAAGAAAAGTCCACTTTAATTGTTTCTACTTGACATAGCCAAGAAAAATAAAAATAACGTGAATAATCTATAGCCCAAGTCATTTTATAGAAAAACAAAGTTTAACAATTGAACAAAGCTGGCACAGATGTCATTCCAAAACCACCACATGTTTTGGCTTGTAGGTGTTGGCCTCATATTATCTTGATTTTCATTTTTGTCGCTATGTATATGCTAGAAAATAAAAGTGAAACATCTTGAGGACAGTCGATTGAAGTCAAGTCCACTAATTGCTAAGTCCAAACCCCAGTGCCTCTCTGTCTTAAAAAAGAGTAAGGGCCGTTTGATAAACTCCCTGATACATACTGTGAGATGTCTTGTGCTATCAGGAAGAGTGCAGTAAGATTTCTTAACTTGCATAGTAGAACCATGATCACTGTTTTGTGTTTCTTTTAGTTTAACCCTTTCACTGCTGAGATATTGGCAAGCTGACATACCCTCCTTGCTGAGATATTTTCACTGTCACTCGGCGCTAAATCCGAAAAATAAGAAGGCAGTTTTAAAATACGCCAGAACTTCGTCATCACGTTAGAAATGTTTTTCCTTGCTCGTGAAAGCAATGACTGTGTTGAAATTGAACATACCATGGCCTTGACGTGATTCCCCGCCTGTCAGATGACTCTTGAGTTCATTGGCTTCTTCAGACATCACAACATTGTGCAAGGCCTCACTTTTCCGTCTACAGATTGCACCACAGGGCAAGGAAAGCAATGAAAATAATTTCTATCTAACCCCAAGAGATGGCAGGACACTATCCTTTCGTTGAAACCTTGTTAAAGAATTCTATTCTACGAGCAATTGTTTTATTCGTAGCACTAACTTCGCGGCAACATTGTGCAAGGCCTCACATTTTCATATACAAATTGCACCACAGAGCAGGGAAAGCAATGAAATTAAGTTCTATCTAACCCCAATAGATGGCAGGACACTATCCTTTCGTTAAAACTGTGTTAAAAAATTCCATGCCTTGTGGAATCGTCTCGTTCATAGCACCCACTTCGCGGCCGTCACAGTTCCGTCAACAGCACACGTAGGTGCCATTCTCCGCGCCGTCACAGTTCCGTCGTTAGCAGTGAAAGGGTTAAGAAACCTACACTAGGTGCAACAACTCGATTCTAGTATTTCTTTCTTTTTGTATCATAAAATTACATCAGAACATATAATCTCAGAGCATGTGTATGATCTTGTGGTTAATGTCGCTGGCTATGATGGATCCACAAGCTTTGGTTCAATCCCTGGTACCTTCTCGGATCTTTCTGGGATGTCTCATGATTCAAACTGAAGAACTGCTCAATTAAGAAGTAGCAGTTCTGGTCATGGAAACCATCATAACGACCATGGCATGCTGACTACATGCCCCCAATGCTGCTGTCTGCCTATTAGCAGCCGATGGTAGGCTAGTCCCTTCAGGAATACAGTGCCATGGATTTAGTTTTTTAACATATAATTTCAAGTTCGTTAATAAATTTGTGTAAGTCTACATTATAACAGAAACCTTACAACACCAAGTGGCAGCTGCTTCACCATATGTAAAGTCTAATTTCTGGATTTACTGAGAGTGCTAAGAATGTTTCCTTGTTTTGTTCCAGTGTGGTGGAAGTGCATAAGAGAATAGCTAACGTCAAGTTTCGTCTGGTGAACGGGAATCCCTTCCCCAACAAAGTGATCAGAAGCATTGAAGAGATGCTGCAAGAACTGTGAAGATGTGAATGTCATTATGTTTTACCTGTTTCAATAAATGGTGACAATAACTACATGGGTATAACATGGGCTGTGAACCATGGTGGGCCAATAAACATGTAATGTATTGTATATGCTACTAAACTTACTTTATTTCAAGATGGATATATGTAAGTATTCATGAACCACAGATTATCGTCTCTGTTGAATATTACATGATAATATTATAGGAGAAAAATTCCTCCGACACTGGGACTTGAACCCAGCACCTTTGGCTATCCGTGCCAATGCTCTACCAACTGAGCTAAGCCAGAGTTTATTTCACAGTGCCAGATGGAACCTCTCTCCTACAACTAATTGCCCTTAATGGTCTACCTCACTGACAGACAAGTTATGTCATTGACATTAGGTAGACCATTAGGGCATTCAATCATAGGAGGAAGGTTCCATCTGGCGCTGTGAATTGAACTCCGGCTTAGCTCAGTTGGTAGAGCATTGGCGTGAATAGCCAAAGGTCCTGGGTTCACGTCCCAGTGTCGGAGGAATTTTTTCTCCTATAATATTATTATTATTACTTTATTTCAGTTAAGATTGATGGGATTTGGGGGTATGCCATAATGTAGTGGTTGAGGCTACAAATCGGAAGGTTGCGGGTTCAATTCCCGATGAGGTCAGAGTTTTTCAATTGGCTTAATCCTTCTGGTGGCACTATGACAACCTCTAACAGAAATGAGTGCCAGGAGCAATCCTGGAGGTAAAGGTGACTGGTGCTGACAACCTTATCACCTTCACATGCCGAATGTGTAAAAAATCTGGATGTCTCAACCTCCTGGAACCCTCTGGGCCTCCATGGCCTGTATAGGGAAAACTTTACTTGATGGGATTTTGCCCATTCTGGTTCAAAGCTGTCACAAACTATCTAACTGGACCATCTCCATTTTCCTCACTTTTGTACCCGTTATCATCATTCTATATATATATATATATATATATATACTAGCTTAAAAGACCCGGCGTCGCCCGGGTTTTGTATTTTGTAATTGGAAATTAGCTTATGAAGGATTTTCAATTTTAAATTCTAGGTCCTTATATAGGCATTTATAATTTGAAATAGGAAGAACGACTTATTACACTCAAACTATTCCCTCAGAAAACGCTTGATATAGTTTTTTATGGCTCATAGAGGATCTAGAATTTTGCATCCCATCGCTTGTACAGTGCACAGCAAGCCTGGTAGAGGTTTAAATAAGAAGAAACAGAAATTCCTGTAACATAAAATTGTAATATCGAGGCGGGAAATTTCCCACTCTTATGTTACCATAAAGCCTTCATACTTTTCTCTCCAAAAACCTGCGATATAATATAATAATATACACATTACCATACCTCGTTTTGTTTTCTCTATGTCCAGGGTAGAGAAAGTTATGTGATTCCATTATTTTAGTGGATTTCATTCTGTAATATTTATTTATAACATGAATTATTTTGATAACTTCTCTTATTTGTCAAAAGTGCATTTCATTTGTTTTTTCCAAGCCCACCTGATACCATTTGGCAACAATATATTCTGTGATTTGGAATTGATAATTCTATGTAAAAAGGGATTAAGTATTTTCAAAAACATTTAATTTTTGGCATTTAGAATCAGAATTTTTCAAAATCCTTTCTTAGTGAGCACCTACATTATGAAACGAAGGTACTGTCAAAATTCCAAGTCTCTACCTGTTATAGTTTAGGCTGTACGTTGATTCGTGTCATTCAGTCAATCAGTCAGTCAGTCATTCATTCAGTCAGTCAGGACAAAGCCTTTTATATATATAGAGATATATATATATATAACTAAAAACATGCTTTTTGGTAAAAGAAAGTGGCTGATTTCGGACAGTTATCCATATGGGGATGCTACGGCACTTTGCATGCTGTGTTCTTTTATAGAACCACGTAAAATGGCCGTGTTTGAGGTTGTAATGTTCTCTGAAACCTATAGAATTCATAAATAAACTCAGTTTGTTGCTAAAATGTGTGTAATGAAAGAAAAATCTTGAAGAAGAGGCCATTTATATAAAACCTACAAGTAGTATAATTCATACACACAGAAGTGCCAATTACTGTGGATAAAATACAAAATCTGTTGAATCTACACCCTTTGCCTCAATCTAACATACGAAACTGTGGAAGAGTGGATCAATGGGAGATTACATGAGTTGACCAGGATATGAACCCAGAGACATTTTCAATGTAGACGCTCCCCAGCAAAACTTTGGCATTCAAAGGTGATAAATGGCATGGTGAGGCTCACAATGCTGTCCACCCCTTTGTAATAGGAAAGACGTTGCTTCAAACATGTGTGGTCATTGCCAATCTTGATTGCCTTCAGATCTTTTTCGGCAGATCTTTTTGTCTGCTCTTGATGCACAAAATAGGAAGATCCTTCTTGTTGTTGACCATTGCCCTGCACATCCCATTGACTTATACTTGAGAATTTCTCCCACAAGCAAGCTGTCTTTATAGTGCCCGGTTTCTACAAACTTGTGAAATACCTATGGGTAAATTATCCATGGGCAAATTAGTTCCATTTCACCCACAATGATATAATGAGGAAGGCATTGGAGTTGTACAGTTAATTTAATTCAGAAGGCTTTGATTCTTATTGTTTAATTTATTACTGATCCTACAAAGAGGTTAAATTTTATCCAGCCATCCATGAAAGGATAAATTAACCCGAAGATTTACCCTTGGAAAGATCTAGCCCAAGTTTGTAGGAACATTTTTTCTGTCATTTTCATATTTACCCAGAGGACATTTATCTAGAAACTCGCCACAAGTATAAGTGATTGCTATCTTTAAATTATTTGTGTTTGTGTGGTGTTATTCTTGTGTAAATTCTGTCCATTGGATAATTTACCCATAGGTAATTCGCGAGTTTATAGAAACCGGCCATAGGAAGAGCAAATTGCTTCTTGAAAGCAGGGTTCAAGCTTTGAGCTGCCAGCAGAGAAAGAAACCACATGGGAACTCCACTTTTGGAGACTTTCTGTAGGTGGATGAGGAAATCCCCCAACAGTGACAATGAAGAGCAGTGCTGCATCTCGAGAGGGAGTACAAATTATTTTGATAAACTTTATGAACTTGAAAGACAAGTAGAGAACATAAGGAATAAGAGATCCAAAGATCAGCTGGAATAAATGTTTAATCTCTGTATATATAAAAGGCTTTGTCCTGACTGACTGAATTAATGACGACTGAATGACAGGAATCAACGTACAGCCTAAACTATAACAGGTAGAGACTTGGAATTTTGACAGTACCTTCGTTTCATAATGTAGGTGCTCACTAAGAAAGGATTTTGAAAAATTCTGATTCTAAATGCCAAAAATTAAATGTTTTTGAGAATACTTAACCCCTTTTTACATAGAATTATCCATTCCAAATCACAGAATATATTGTTGCCAAATGGTATCAGATGGGCTTGGAAAAAACAAATGAAATGCACTTTTGACAAATAAGAGAAGTTATCAAAATAATTCATGTTATAAATAAATATTACAGAATGAAATCCACTAAAATAATGGAATCACATAACTTTCTCTACCCTGGACATAGAGAAAACAAAACGAGGTATGGTAATGTGTATATTATTATATTACATCGCAGGTTTTTGGAGAGAAAAGTATGAAAGTGTTATGCTTTATGGTAACATAAGAGTGGGAAATTTCCCGCCTCGATTTTTCAATTTTATGTTACAGGAATTTCTGTTTCTTCTTATTTAAACCTCTACCAGGCTTGCTGTGCACTGTACAAGCGATGGGATGCAAAATTCTAGATCCTCTATGAGCCATAAAAAACTATATCAAGCGTTTTCTGAGGGAATAGTTTGAGTGTAATAAGTCGTTCTTCCTATTTCAAATTATAAATGCCTATATAAGGACCTAGAATTTAAAATTGAAAATCCTTCATAAGTTAATTTCCAATTACAAAATACAAAACCCGGGCGACGCCGGGTCTTTTAAGCTAGTATTGTAAATAGTCATACAATGATGATGATGATGTGTTCAGCTTGGAGCCAAATTTCAGTGTTTCATGATTGCACCTTAGGTAATTCCATAGCCATGCTATGACAGATGGTCACGTTGTTAAAAGAATCCTAGCCAGACGATAAGTAGAATTACAAAGCAGAGCATTGACATTGGACATTTGTTTGAGGTAAGTACCGTAGCCTACTGTGCTTTATGATTAGACTTCGGACTTTTAAGTAGCTAAAAATGCTGTTTTAGGTACCTAAAATAGGCTCTAAAAATCGTAAAATAGTCTCTTCTAAAATCATTAAGTTGCCAATTTTCTGAAATATCTCAATTGCAATGCAGAATATTATATTTATTGAAGTCACCAATAACACTGGTCTACAAAAAAATTAAAGTTGTCTCTATCTTGAACAAAAATAGTCAATTCCAACTAATTAGAGGTCGAAGAACAAGAATATGACACCAGAAATGTATTGTTAGCTCTTGGTTCAAAGATATTCATATATATACATGTATGTATGGAACTTCTCCCTTTGGTTCCTTACTATGTAATTATTCACTCTGAGCGTTTCTCTTTTTTTGGTTTTCATTTGTAATCTACTTCTGGGGCATCTCTCATGACATTCCAGCAATAGTCTGCAAGCATAGATGAGTTCCACTTGCCCTGATACCTTCTTTCCATTGTTGAAATGTCTTGATGGAAGCGCTCCCCGTGTTTGTCAGTCACAGCGCCACAATTGCTTTGAAAGAAGTCGATATGTGAGTCCAAAAAGTGTATTTTCAACGACATATTACAACCTAGCTCTTGGTATGTCCTCAGAAGTTCATTAACAGCTAATTGTAATTTTCTTTTCTTCGATTTCCCAAGAAATACTGAACAGCATTTTTGAAGGCTTCCCACGCTGCTTTCTCTTTCCCTTCAATGACCCTATTAAATATTTCATTCTTCAACAGCTCACGAATTTGTGGTCCAACGAAGATTCCCTCTTTGAGCTTTGCATCACTGAGATTTTGGAATTTTGTCTTTCAATACTTGAAAGCTTCTCCTTCTCGATTCATAGCTTTGACTAAATTCTTCATAAGTCCGAGCTTTATGTGTAAAGGTGGCAATACGATTTTATTACGGGAAACTAAGGGAGGGTACTGTATATTCTTTTTCCCAGGTTATATCATTTTCCTTTCAGACCAGTTTTTTCGTATGTAGTGTAATTTCCTGTCGCGACTATCCCATTCGCAATGGAAGCAACAATACTTTGTGTATCCTAACTTATTACTGAGAATTAAGAGCACATAGGTTCTTTAAGCATTGACATTTATGTAAACAAAATGGCTTGTCTAGAAACAAAATACAGTATGGCATACACAGTGTTGAAAACCTTCATTTGTAAAAAAACATTACCACCTTTGCAAAATTTTCCTCTATCATAAAATGAATTCCTGTTTATCAAGGAAATGAGAGCTAAGTAAACATTTTAAACTTCATATTCGTTTATGTCACATCAAAATGAATGGGAATTAACTATTTTTAACTCGGATAGATTTTTTTGTAGACCAGTGTAATCAGTAATCGTGATAAAACACAGATGTAGGCCTATGGTACACAGAATTATATAGACCTATTAGGGCAGTAGGGCCTGTATTACTATCACAACAGTGAAAACCTAATCCCTGCGACCAGAAGCTACGCACGCTAGGATATTCAATCCCTTGTATCCCTCAGTGATTCAGAGAACTAAGTTTTTTTCCTCTCTTCTGGATGTGGGAGTCGGGAGAAAAACTCTACATTTTCTTGGGAATTCCAAGGAATTTTTCTACTGAAGACGACATTCCGAGCTAAAAATTTAGGACGAACTGAAAATAAATGCTAGAATTTATAACAAAAAATAACTTATTTTGAACTTTAGAGGAAAACAAGCAAAAAGGCTCTAACGTAAAAATAGACTGTTTTAGGTCCTATAAAAGCATCAGTTTTAGGCATAGTCACTTATGAGACATAAGGATTAAAATAGGTTTTTACCTAAAATCCGAAGTCTGTTTATGATATATACCCCTGCTTTTCACCACTGTTCCTCTGGTCCCTTGGAGTAATATTGTATTTTCATATCACAAGTGCAGCTTATACCCAATCACTGTGTTCAATGATGAATTGTTTTTATCAAAGTAACTACAGGTATGAAGATGTTTCAGTGTTCAGTCCTTGTGAATTTACATAAAAACAAGTGATGAAATGAAAGTGATAAAAATAAAACTATAAATGCTCGCAAAAGTAAAGCAGCATCTTTCACCAACAAAAGATAAAATTTGGTTACGATTACAAATGAAATTATAACGAGAGTAGAATTGTGCAATTATTAAGGGAAAAAACTTAATAAGCAATTGAACACATATAGGACATTTAATTAGCAAGGCATATAAAACATTTCACTTTGTATTTAGAGCATTAAGGGGAAGCAACTTAAAAACCAAAGAGTTGCTGCTGGTGTGTGAAAGGTGTAATGACTAGGGCCGGATTTTTAGGTTTCTATAAACACTGTTTTAGTTTTTTAAATATATTAAAATAATTTTATTTTAGTTTTTTATCTTTTTCAAACGATTTTTTAAAGTTTCACTTTAATAAGTACTATAAACACTTGAAAAAATATGTTAATTCATTTTATTTTCTGTCAATAATATTGGGTTGAATATTACGTTTCTCCAGACTTTTTTTTCACTCCCGTTTCACTACAGTTGAGTTATAGGTATTAAGTTGAACAGAACGTTACGTTTCGTTTCGATATCTCAATCCAAAGCCCCATACGTAATACATTCAATATACAGATCATAACAATGAAATAAAAGCGATTATGGTCAACTTTGAAGCTAAAATTAATGTAACATCTACACTAAACTTTAATGTGGTTAGCCTATATTTAATTTTAAACACTCCTTACTTATTTATATGACTATATTAATGTATTGTTTACAGCTTGAAGGTGATTTCGCTGTGCTGTATTATTATAACCTGTACCGTAGTGTGTTAAAGATACGGTATAACCTACATGTCAATGAATCATATACAAACATCACTAATTGCCAGTGCATATATTTTTAAGTATATGTATACTTCAGTATATTTTAAGTATATGTTATATATATATATATAAGAGGGTTTGTCCTGACTGACTGACTGAATGAATGAATGAATTACTGACTGACTGACTGACTGAATGAATGAATGAATGAATAACTGACTGACAGAGAATCAACGTAGAGCCTAAACTATAACAGGTAGAGACTTGGAATTTTGACAGTACCTTCGTTTCATAATGTACGTGCTTCGCTAAGGAAGGATTTTGCAAAATTTTGATTTTAATGCCAAAAATCAAATGTTTTTGAGAATACTTAATCCCTTTTTACACAGAACTATCAAATCCAAATCACAGTTCACTTGACAACAGTATTGTTGGCAGTATTCACATAAGGCTTTGGAAATAAATATTAAAGAATTATATCCACGAAAATAATGCAGTCACATAGCTTTCTCTACCCTGGACCAGGCGCGGTTCTACCTATAGGTCACAGGGTCACGTGCCCCCCCCCCCATCTATTTTGAATATAAACTGTACTGCATTTATAGCAACGAATAAAATAACTTAACATCCATCTATTTCAAACTTCGCGCGTTTGCTTTCCTGGTAAAGTTTGGCAACATAGCATGGGTCAAATTTCCGTCGTGCCCAGCCATCAAGCCCAGCCATCTCTCATCCCTTTAACATTTTCTTTTTCTAAAGCTGACGGAATGCAGGGAGGGGTTGTGGCTAGTTTAAGTTGTACAGGGTCACAGTAATTTTGCGACTTCACACAAATCAGCGCTGTCTGCACTCTTGAAGTCCTCCGCCAGATGGAGTGGTATGCATTATTATTACTCTGTAGTTGAGAACATATTTACGTGTCGAGAGAGACAGAATACTGTATAGCCAACTCTCTTACTCCCCCCAGGGTATCAGAATACAATAACATCTTACCCGTAAAACCTGTCCAGTTGGGAAAGGGCGATTGCAAAAATGCCGTTTTCCTACCCTCTTCCGCAATTCAAATAAGCTAAAGCCGGAAGTTTTTTCTTGTTGAGTGTTAGTGCTTGCTTCTGATTTTTCCTTAGTTAGTAAAGTATTTTTTACATAGTGATAGTTAAATGAATGAGATAAGATACAAAATAAAATTCTAAATTTCGAGGACCGGTTATTAGCCAAATAATTAGGCTGGCCTAGACCAGAGCTAATAAAGACAAAAACAAAGTGTACAAGAGGAATTTCAATAAAATGTATATGAAAAGTGCGAGTGGATATGCGGGTGTCTGACAACTAATGCACTATTTTGTTTTCCGTGTATTCTATTCGGTGGAGAAGATGCATGGACTAAAACTGGTAAATATTTACCCGATAGATGTAAGCACAGTTTGTCAAAACGCCATTTAGACAATGAAATGAGTCTCGCTGTCTTAGGGAAGGCTGATATCAGGGTGCAACTTGATGATGGGTATAGAACATGTGTCCGTAAGCATAATGATGTTGTTGACAAAAACATATATATTTTGTCACGCATTCTTGATGCTTTAAATTTTGCGGGAAATTTGAATTGGCCTTGCGTGGGCATAATGAGAGAGAGAGAGAGAGTTCTGATAACCCAAGTGTTTTCAAAGGTCTCATTAACTACACCGCGACACTTGACAATGTCCTTAAGAATACTGTAGTATTGTTATACAAAAAATGAAACAGAAAGGTAAGTTTTAGCTTAAGTGTAAGTTCTGTTTTCCTCTAACATCTATGGCTTATATTTGTATGTGACCCACCCCTATGGAACCTCACGAGCCGCCACTGCCCTGGACATAGAGAAAACAATACGTGGTGTGGTAATATGTTTTGGGGAGAGAAGTATGAAAGTGATATTGCATTTCTGTTTAATTTCATCCCCAAAACAGTTTTATGGTAACATGAGAGTAAGAAATAAAATATTCTGCAAAGACAATAAAATTTTATGTTACCGGAATTTCTGTTTCTTCTTATTTGAACCCTTATCAGGCTTGCTGTGTACAAGCGATGGGATGGATAATTCTAGATCCTCTATGAGACATAAAAAGCTATATCAAGCGATTTCTGAGGGAATAGTTAGAGTGTGATTAATCGCTCTTCCTATTTCAAATTCTAAATACCTATATAAGGACCTAGAATTTAAAAATCGAAAGTCCTTCATAAGTTAATTTCGAATTACAAAATAAAAAACCCGGGCGACGCCGGGCCTTTTAAGCTAGTGTGATTATAAACGTCTGTATAATGGTGAACCTAATTACTTGGCTAAATTTATTTAAGTTTTCTTGGGTTTTTTAAAAAGGGTAAAGTGGGAGGCTTTATTGTAAGGATGCGGTGTATGGTGTGGTTAGAGTTACTTGAGGACGCGAAATACCATAGAAAAAAATAAATTAAACTTTAAAAAAAAATTGGTTTGTAAACCAGTGGGGTGTCCGTAAGAATAAACAGGGTTGACGTCAGAATTGACAGAAGTTGGCAGGAGGTCAAACGGGCCGTGATCCAGGGAGACGCGAGCTTTTACTGATGTTTGTTATTGTGAGGCTGGGGCTCTGTTTACACGTTTTAAAAAGCCCTTTCATTCAATTCGAGGAAACATTGCAGTGTTAGGTTTCTTGACCCACCCGCCAGATGGCAGACACAGCAGGTGCCCGCGGCTTCCTCGCCTTTTATTAATTTGTTGCATTTCACGATTACAAAGCGACTTCAAATTCAAGTTCCCTGGCAAAAAAGGCAAAGCGAGTTTTGTCAAATCGATCAGTATTTTTCCATTTAGGCCTACATTCATGATCCCCTTCCGTCCGCTTATTGCATACAAAAATCAGATCTCTGCGTGTCGTGACGTCAAAACAAATGAATCAAGCAGAGCGGGCTAACAAAATCGAAGCGATCGACAATTTCATGCGTTACATTGAAAAAAAATCTATTTCGGCGATGCTCGTTCTTTCCCGGTTGCTGTGGGAGCAGAACAAGGCCACCTGCGATTAATTTGACAATTGAAATGCAAATAGCGGAAACTGTTGCTAGGATAGCGGAAAAATCAAGTTTTCTGCCAGTTTTTCTCTCGTAACTCGCGAACAAAAGCTAAAATTAAAAACCCACCTTCAAGGTCCATTCAGATGCCCTCCAGCCCTTCCATGATCAAAATTTCAGATCTCTGCATGCTCTAGATTCGGCTGTGCATCTAATTTTTAATGTGTAGATTGTGAATGTCGTGCGGGTAGTCTAGTCATGATACGCAGGCGGAACCTGTCGTTCAGGGGACAGCCAGCTAATGATCGAACTTCTCAGGGCAGGCAGTGAGCCCTACATGTAATGTAATCTAATGACTAGGGCAAGGAAATTGAATGATTTTGTATTTTTTTATGAAGGTTAAATCATCGCTCAAATATGTATAAATGTGTATCATGAAATAACTTAAATAATGGCAATTTGTTTTTGCATTTTTTATTTAGAATTTTTCATCATTTTCAAGAGATGGGTCATTTTTTTTGGCAATTTTTACATCATTTTCGGCATTTTCAGGTCATGTTTCAGTGGAGGTAGAGAGGAGCTTTTCTATGTAAGTTACTAATCGTTATTTTCAGACAACAAACAGACGTTTTTATTTGAGAATATCCGCCAAGTGTTCATAGTTCATTTTAATTCAGATTTATTGCAAAATTTTCGCTAAGGGTGTCCAAGTAGTATATATTTACTTACTTCTTTAGTAACAAAATAAGTGTGTTTTAAATTGTAAATTGATATATAATGCACTGTCATCCAATAAATATTTGTTGTTTATTGACATTGTTTAGTTTATTGAGAGGAATTTAGGAGATATCATCTCACAGACTGGTAACTAATAACTAGACCGCATGCATTGAATTAATCTAGTAATTTTCGCAATATAGACAAAACTAATTTTAAAAACGTCAATAATTTAACTCTTCTTAATATACCGGTAGGCTAAGAGCATATTCACTCATGCAACCTAAATACGACCTTAAATCGCCAAAACATGCACAATATGACCAAAACTGCAAAAATGACCAAAATATACAAATATATGTCGTACAAAACATATGTAAAAGAACTGAGAAACGTTCAATTCTTGAAAAAATCAATGCTATGACTGAAATAAAAGTCTTAAAGAAAATGACACAAATCAGGATTAATACAACAATTTCAGTTTCAATAAGAAATAACTTCAATACCATTTCACATTCAGATTTTTACTTGGTGTTATAAACTACACAACAAAACTAGTAGATGACATTTTCATATTGTAATTGCTATATTTGAAAAAAAAATCTTGAAATCTTCATTTCTAAATTTTAAATTAAAAATCCACATATATAGGAATTTAAAAGCATTCCACACTTAAGAGCCCACTGAAATGGTTCAAGACAACGTGTAAATTTTAGTGTCTTTGTGAGAAATGGACGACTATTTTAAATTGACTGCTGATGCTATTACAATGTCTATTGCTTTCCTACGTTAAACGAAATAGTACATTGCGATACAAGTGCCGTAAGCGGTGCATACGGATTGAGGAAAGAGGCGCTTACGGCACGAGTATTGCATGCTATTTTTTGCACGATGATTATTTATATTAATTGAGATATTACCTGAAAATATTATGTATATACACTATTGAAGATAGATGTGTATTTCAGAAAGTGATTCGCATGTGTTTGTTGTTATGGGAACCGAATATTTGTCCTGGGGGGGCCTTGTCCATAAAGGCTTGTATTATGATGTGTGTCGTAAGTAAATTCTTACTGCACGGAAACTCTTACCGCATGGAAATTTGTTTTGTTTCCATAGCAACAAGATTGCGTGCGGGAATGTCAACTTACGATCCACGGCAACAATATTCGTAAGTACCATTAATTAGTTAAGTCGTGCAAAAATTACATTTTAGGTCTGTACTAAGTATACGAGACCTCTGCAAGTTTCCATTATTACGAGGAAGTAAGTGTCTGCCATGTAGGGAAAACCCCGGCTATAAGATACCCAGCAATACAGCATGTCCTATCAATCAAGTTTTATTTGGAATTATTTTTAATTTAGTGTCTGGCCTCCCCACTGTGTGGCGCATATAAATCACTAACAAAGTTCCAACGTGTCGACATCAGCGACGCCTGACGGACGTTCACATAAATAACACAGAAACAAGGCGGCACTGGAAGTTGTGGAAGAGTGACATCAGAATTATGCACGCTTATGATATGCATTATAATACAGAATTTCATTATTACACTTCACAATAAACAACCTGTATTTTAAAATAATATCTATGTTAATTTTAATATTATCGGTATATACTAAATTGAGTTCATTTCGTGTGTTTTAATGCACGTTGCTTTGAATTTATCATTATTCATGTATTTATTTCATATGAACAAATTTATTGTTTTTGCCTAAACCTATAATATGTTTGTTTTATATAATGTTCAAAATATAATTTTAGTATGACTGAACTGACCCCCAACACGAGCTATGCTCATGCGGGGTAAATAATACTCTTTTGTAATTATAATAATTGTGTTTGTATTATTTATATATGTATTGGTAATAATTTGTATTTTTGTAATTTGTAATAATTAGTAAATATTCTAATAAATAATAAATAAATAATAAAAAATCCCTTTAGGCAGGCTTACAGGCTGAGGTAGATTTCGAAGTGCTTTTGGTTTAATTTACTGTCGCTGCGTAGCACTCTTCTTCTTTAGCCTTGGCATGACAAACCCGCAATAATAACTGCAAAAAAGAGGAAAGAGCACTTTTTCAAACATTCAAATCTCGCCTTATATGAGAGCTATCGAGAAACTATACATTAAAGATTTGTAGAGTACTCAAGAGCTCAAGACGTTTCAAAAATTTTGAACCCCCACTCGTACCCCCAAAACCTCCGAATCGTTGGTGTCACTGTGAACTCTATAGGGAGTACTCTAATTTATTCAAACAAAGTTCCCCTCTATACTTCACAGGGCCGAGATATAAAGTTTTCTAAATATCAACCCCCTCCCCCGACCCCTTCCCTTGGGCCAATTTTGCTCATTAACGAAACTGTCCGAACTATTGGGCCTAGAAATAACATAATAAAATTTGGTTCAAATATCTTCAAAATTACGGCCACTATCGTGGTTTCGTACTTAGGGGAGCATGAAACGTAAAGATATGAAAGAATTTTTCGAAAATCATGACATGGTATCGATTGCAATAGGTAGATTTTTCTTCGAAATCTACCTAAAAAACGCGAGCTCTCTGCCATCTATCGCAACACACGAGAACTTACTAACAGCTGATTGCCGACTCGTTTGTTTGATTAATCTAAAAACTCAAGATACAAGCGTTTAATTATGGAGGAACAAAAACTGCCGTATAGGCTACAACTTGTCTAAACTCGTTCCTTAATAAATGCTATTGCATAACTTCCTCTTAAGCCACCATTAACGGCCGTGGATGTCGGCATGCTGACCACATGCCCTCCAATCCTTCCATCTGCCTATGGTAGATGACGCAGCGGTCGGGTGGTAGGCCTAGTCCTTTCAGGGATGTAGAGCCAAGGAATTTTTAATAATTTCCACTTCCCAAGTAACATTTCTACTTCTCAGTACAATATAATGTAATATTTATACACGCCTTGTCTCAGGTTACAAAACAAAATAATGCATTCACATAACTTTCTCTACACTTCGCGTCTGATATATTTGCATTTGTTTCAACCTGGTACTTGGTATGCTTATACTAATGCAATATCAATATAATAATTTAAGGGCTTTTATAATACTTTTCGTTATTGAATTGAAGGGAAATTGCGCCCAATGGGCAGTATACACTGTTAGTCCTCGCTACAGAAGGATGTCAGAGATTCATTTCTAAGCGCACATACTTTTCGTTATAAGAATTATTGTAATTTTTATAATTTTATTATATTGGACTTGAATACCTTAAGTGAAAAACACAACACTTTTTTTTAGTTATTGTTGTATTGTTATTAATAATATTATATTGTACTTTTGGGAAAATAATATTGTTTTATTATTATTTATTATTCTATGTCTAAGAAGTTTTATAAGATTTCTGACAGTGTAATATAGCATATTTGATCAAATCTGTGACTAGAAAGACAATAAGAACACGTGGCCATATTTAAATGAATTGTTTCACTTCTTCTGTTTAGTATTAATACAATAAACAACCACAAAAGAATGGATATAGTGTAATAACTTACACTAAATACCTTATATAGGCCTATGATCATATAACATATTTTATCATATTCTTTGACATAGAAATGTGATATTGTAATACGGGGCTTAAGTGCAGACAGAGCTTAACCTTACAGTATAAATAATCCACAATAAATACTTCACACCAACACCATTAGATAATCAGAATAGGGAACAATGCTATTGTATTATTTGTGATATAGAAATGTTTGATTCAAAACTTACAAACATTTCATAGGCCTATGCCATCGACGGGCTAGCAAGTTCACATTTAAGCCAGATTTAGTGGCACATAGACAGCAACCTTCACATCCCGCAGAGAAAAACACGGGGGTTAGGTCAGGTGAACTAGGTGGCCAATCGCGAAATAGTAGATCAGATGTTGGTTGAATTAACATTGTGATAATGGGGTGGAGCCTCGTCTAATTCCTGCAGCGCCGCTGACAATAGCTACTTCCCTTGTATCATAACGTGACCACACGTACAGATTCAGCTGGAATAACTAGTTTATATGCCACTCTTGCTGTAACATGTTTTTTTAATGTTCAGTAAACACAAACACTCAGACGTCTGTTAAAAATCATTAATCATTGATTTAACAACTTTGCTTTTCGGCGGCGCGGAGTGTATACAAGCCGAGTTCCTAGAACTGTAATACAGTGCAAGCCGCCTTCTCACGGCTAATTCTTAGGACTTTATCACACAATATCCTAACACTTTTTATCCTATGTATATTATCAATTGTAAGCGATGAATAACGCATCAGTGGACAGATGACGTAGGACACTCGCTACCCAACTCAGACTGAGACAACTGAAAACGCTCTTTCATTCCAAATCAAAATGTGAAGTGAGGAAATTATATTCTCCATGCCCAGGGAAGAGAAAGTTGTGATACATCACACCCATTTTCAGAAATGAATTATATTGATAGTCTCTCTAATTATACTATTTTTCAAAGCCCAGTATAATTCAACTGCCAAAGCCCTATGTGAACACTGCAAACAATATTTGTCATGAGAACTGAATTGCATTTGAAGAATTTAGTGTAATATTTTTAGAAATTATATAATTTTTCAAGGGACGGGATGGTTTGTTTGAATTTTAATGTTGACCTCTTTTCCTTTTCGGGTTTAGCGTGGGTGTGTGTGTGTGAAATTTGGTGCAAGTTGGTCAAAGCATTGTATACACACGTCTCTCATTGTATAGAGAAGGTGAAATGTACTATTTTGTGTCCAGCCAGCAATTTAGCTAAAACGTGATGCCGTCGATACTTATGATAAAAACTACAGGTAGAGAAAGTAAACATTATTTGCACAAACGGTGTCGTATTGTCCAATTTTTCACGGTGCGGTGGTCGCAAAAATTGCCTTACTGGGTGGTTGAAAAACCACTCCATTCCTTATGTTGGCAGCCGTACACCAGAAACTCATTAACCTCTGGGCATGTGTATATGTATAAGCCTTGCAGGACAGATCGAGCCTCCAATATGGCTCCACGCTACACCTACGTAATTAATTAGAATGTGTATTATTTCACAAATATTAACGACTGTCTGAAAATAGTGTATGACACACGTGGTAAAATGATTTTACTTTTCTTGTAGGATTTCTTCACTCGCAAACACACCTGCCCACAAAATGAAATATCTTTTACCACTTGTATTGTATTGTAGTGTATTTATTTGAAAGTTGAGTGTCGATCTTGAACAATGGCTACGGATCTGACAGGTCTCTTCTTAACAAAACGTTCGCTACGTAGGGGGCTCGAACCCGGAACGTGTCGAAATGACACAGACACTAATGACGTCACGGGAAGGTTCCCACACTCGCAGATGTGCGTCAGGGTCGCAGGGGTGTGCACGCTGCCGGAAGTCATCCAGGGGTGGCCAGTCTGGAGGCACTGGTTTTTTTTTTATTTATTTATTTGCATGAACTACATAAGTTACAAGACTGCATTTCACAAGACTCTTAGACCTGGGATTTTAAGGCAAATGCCTATTTTGTCCCTTATGAAATAAGATGAAAATTTATAAATATGTGGACGTTTCAGGATAAATGACTTAGCCCTACATTTATAGAGTTTTATTGTGCTTTAAAATACCTATTTGGACCTTTAGAGCCTATTTTACTATTTTAGTGCCTAAAATGCCTATTTTGTACATTTAAAATAAAATTCAACTTCACAATCTTATAATGGACATCCCTCAATGAAAAGCAGAACAGTAGAGGTGGGTTTTTCACAGAAACTTGATTATTCCAAACAATTGTCGCTAAAGGAATGCTGACTGACGGGGAGGATTAAGGGGAAAGGACTACTGTGTCAAGTCACCAGTGAAAGAACATCTGTTTAAGTGAATATACTTCGTGATGCCTAATTTTGCAGTTAATATTCTGTTAAGAATAGGTATACCACGTTTTAAGTTTATATTACACTAGCATGTGCCCGCGGCTTCGCCCGCGATAATTATTTCAAAAATTAAAAATTAAGAGCATAATAATTAAATCATTATATTTATTAACACCTAAATCACGTGGAGTGTATTCCACGACTAGGTAGCGTCGCCTGGTAAAAGCGACCTCAGATTCGAGTTTCTTGGCCCAGAAAACCTCTGTATAGTGAGATTCGTCCAAATAAAACAACGTTTGACCATATTTAGGGCTTACAACATTCAAGCGATCGCGAAAGTTTTGTTTTCAAGGTTTGACAAAAATAGCCAAAGCCAACTGTAATTGATTTGACATTGAAATGTATAACAGAAAACTTATGTTTTGGAAACGCAAAAAATGCACGTTATTTGCCCGTTTTTCACTCATAACTCACGAACGAAAACTAAAATTAAAATTCCGGCTTCGAGGTGCATTTTCCGACCCTTCAGCCCACCTATGTTTAAAATTTCAGATCTCTGCGTTCAGTAGATTTCGCTGGACATCGAGGACAATTCCTTTTATTAATATAGATAATATGAATTATAATGATACCTTCTCTAATTTGTCAAACATCCATTTAATTTAATCCAAACCCACCTATACCATTGGCAACAATATGTTCTGTGAATTTGTTTCGATAATTCTATGCAAAAAGGGATTAAGTATTTTCAAAAACATTTAATTTTTGGCATTTAGAATCAGAATTTTTCAAAATCCTTTCTTAGTGAGCACCTACATTATAAAACGAAGGTACTGTCAAAATTTCAAGTCTCTACCTGTTATAGTTTAGGCTCTACGTTGATTCCTGTCAGTCAGGACAAAGCCTTTTATATATATATAGAGATAATATTTTAAAGTATATTTTCTGTCTATTTAGACATTTTTAAAGTATATTTTAAGTGCCTATTTTCTCTTTCAAAAGCCTATTTACTTGTTTTAAAAGCCTATTTTAGGTGCCCAACACTAATTTTTTTAGAGTCTAAAATCCCAGGTCTAGTTATAACTATTCAGGATGAATCTTTACAGTTCACTAATCCTGACAGGCTATATCTTACTTGAAATTACTATATTTTTTTCTTTCTTTATTTCAATTTTTTCAATTTAGGCATTGGTTTTCTGTTCCCAATCGGGGTTCGATCGCGGTCCAGATCGATGACATTCACGCGTGCGTAAGTAACAGTACACAACCGTCGTTTCCCCTCAGATTTTTAATTTTCTCTACCACAGATGCGATCAGCGTAGCTCCAGAATAAAGAATTTTATATTTCAGTTAGGCATCTTTTTGTTTCTCTTACTTTACTTGTCGACAACTGATGTTCAATAGCTGAAACCACAGAATACTTTTCTGCACAAATAATCTCACTTTTATTCAAATGTTTTCGCAAATATTCTCTGAAGGGTAGTTATAAGCCACCCACTGTTCGTCTTGCCTGGTGAACAATAAAGCTTACGTCAGGCTGAAACAACCGAATACGAGTTTTTTTGCGTACTTTTTTTTACCAGTCAAGGACAAGGAGGGCCCCCCCGGATGAGTGATCAGCCCAATGCCGAAGCCACCTCCGAGATTGATGGACCAGACATAGACGTGAAAATCAGTTGGAGAGGCTTCCCCTCGTAAAGCCGTGTTTATGGGTTTGTTTGTTTGCCGCGAGAGACAGATACTGCGACAAGCGGATCCAAACACTGCTACACTCCACACAGAAAACATCGGCTGTCGTACTTACTCTGGATTTGCCTTAAAATCCACGTATTGTACTGTAATGATGTGTAAAACTATAAAAATCGATATATAACTTTTCCTACAGTTTAATTTTAGTTTACTGCATACGTAGACCTAACTTTTGGATTAACAAAACAAAACATCTTTGTGACTAAAATTTGGAATTTATCTTTTAAATCACAAACAACAAACATAACGGCAGCATTGCACTTTTATAAACCCATCCTGCCCTACATTTGGCTGTGCTCTTATTACACAGAACTCTGCAGGTAGTCTAGTCAGCGATACGCAGGCGCCACTGTCTGTGATAAGTTTCAGTTTCTGAGCTAGAGGTATAATTTCCTTTCTAGAATGCTCAGAATTTTATGCTGGAGTCTAATGGCCAACTAAGATATATGTTATATTTCAGAAAGTGATTCGCATGTGTTGGTTGTTATGGGGACTGAATATTTGTCTTGTTAAAGTCGCCTTGGTTCCGGTCTTCCATAAAGGCTTGTATTATGATGGTTTTACTTACGGCACTTGTGCTTTTTGTAATTTTTACCCCACGGATATTTCCTTTGTTATCATAGCAACCAGATTGCGTGTGGGAATGTCAAGTTACGATCCACGGCAACAATATTCGTAAGTACCACTAATTAGTTATGTCGTGCAAAAAAGTTATTTCCCTTATCGAGCAGAGTTAAGGTTAATTAATTCTGAAAGACAGACTAGCGCATCATACACAAGTCTCGACAGTGATGCATGAAATGGTCATTTTGGTCACAATTTTTACTTCTATCCGACTTTGATCCCAAAGTTATGTTGAATTTTCAACATAAATATACGGACCTGTGTTCAAAGCTTAACGTTGACATCAAACCAATAAGAGTCGAACTCACCAGGGCTGGTCTAGACATTCACTGCTCGCCTAGAACTGAGCGTTGTTCATAGGCTAATAGATGTGGTCAGATCAATAAGAGGTTGATTGACTCACAGGGCTGATAAGGAGATTCAACGGCAATTTAAAATAAAGAAGCATCGGAAAGTTTCGACGCTTGTTGATCTCGTAAACCAGCATAATGAATGTTGTAACAATAACAAAAGAAACAAATGTTTTGGTATAGACAGCGTTTTCAGAAGTCGCTGTGACATTTCCCCCTTCATGGGCACATAAATTGTGAGAGAGAAGGCGGGCTCTTCAACACGTGCAAATGCGGACATGGGCATACGTTGTTGTAAATTTACATACATGTAAGTTTAAGACAACAAGGTAAAATCAGATGCACAAAAATAAGTTTTTTTGTTTGATTTTAGCAGGCGAAAAATTATCTTAATCCTCTTGAACAAGAAAACGTTTATAGCGTCATCCTATATTTAGCCTACTTAACAATACATTTAAATATTATAATCAGGACCCGGATTCTGATGACCTAAGATTGTTTCAAAAATGATCTATAAAATGACCCTAAATTTCAAAGAAAATGACTTAATAATTATAAAAATTGATCTAAAACAAATATTTTGTTTATAAAAAAATATTATTGTACACACAAAGTTATAGACTAGTTTGTACATAATTGTAAGAACTGCAAATAACTGTAATGTTGTGAACGTTCTTTTCTAACGGAAATTTATACTGGCACTGAGGCACTGGTGAGTCAAAATTCGGCACAACCTTTTGTGGTCTGCCAGGTTATATATTGTTGTTTAATGAGGGTAAACAGTAGTTTTCACTCTCAAATCCAAGCAGGTGGCAATCGATCTAATAACAATAGTATACAAAATTTTGGCGTTTCTTTGAATCTCACTTCCGACTGAGACATGACAACACTTAAACGCTGAAGTTTTCCTTCTTGCATTAAACAAACACTTCAAAGACAGCACCGCTAGCGATGAAAAAAAAAAAGTCAATACACTCAATGTAAATACATGAAAATAACTAAATAAGGAAGCAAATGACACGAAAATGATAAAATAATGACCTAAAATCAAAATAAATGCCCTAACAATATAAAATTGCATAAAATGACAAAAAATGACCTAATAAAAATGCATTTCTATAATCTAGAGGCCATGATTAGGATTTATCCACAAGTTGGCAATGTCTGTGCAGCATCAATAGAAAGATGACAGAATCCGGGCCCTGATTATAATCATACAAATCACAAGGAGAATGGAATAATTATTATTATTATTATTATTATTATTATTATTATTATTATTATTATTATTATCATTATTATTATTTCCAGTTACACGCACTTGAGTAGCGTTGAGGAAAGTCAGATCGTAACCGTCTCATTAAAGCGTGCGTTATGTCTTCCTCCAGAGCTGCCAACCTCGTGAATCTCACACCAGAGCGGCAAACTCTTTCATCTCAAAATTAGCAACTCAGACAGGGAGTCTGCCACTTTTCAAACTGAACAAAGCAAGAAAGAAAGGGAACGAAAGCAATCAGCTAAATTAAGAAAAAATTAAGAAAGGCAGAAATATAAAGAAGATAAGAAGATTGAAAAAGAAAGAAAGGAAGAAGAAATGGAGG
Source organism: Ectobius pallidus (assembly GCA_964059195.1). NCBI lineage: Eukaryota > Metazoa > Arthropoda > Insecta > Blattodea > Ectobiidae > Ectobius > Ectobius pallidus. The sequence continues at coordinate 1,414,685 of CAXKWD010000003.1, read as the reverse complement.
TCGAACGGTAAGAAACGCATCGATGTTGAATAAACTATTCATTTAAAAAAAATAATGTTTCGGTTTTCAGTGCCTGATACGAGGATGAGACGGGGTTCAGAAGAGAAACCTCGCCTCTCCGAAATTAGCCTTGTTTCTGGCATAGGCGTAACCAGGCCGACCATATGGGGGGGGGTTATAACATCCGCGGGGTCTGGGAGGTATGGAATACCCTCCAGGGAGAGGGGGGTCCGGGGGTCCTCCCCCGGAAAATTTTAAAAATTAAGATGCAAAATAACGAGTTTTAAGCTTCCGGGGGTCCTCCCCCGGAAAATTTTAAAAATGAAGACGCAAAATAACGAGTTTTAAGCTTCCCACGCTTTATACTAGTATTAAGTAATTTATGGGCAGACTTAGAAAAATTATACAATTTTCCTTTTTTTAATCAATGGGGGGGTTCTAACCCCCAAAACACCCCCCTCGGTACGCCTATGGTTTCTGGTGAAGTCTGCATACAGTTATTTAACGACGGGCCTGTGACCCTCGCCGGTGTCCCGGAATTTTTTCCCACAGGAGTTCTTTTACATGCCACTAAATCTACAGACATGGGCCTGTCACATTTATGCACACATAAATTCCACCGATCTGGGCCGGGATCGAACTCGCAACCTTGGGGGTTATTGTGAGAAGACGTATCTACTCTAGTTTCAATATTGTTAATTTTGCTTTCGTCGCTATTGAAATAAGCTCTATAAGGTTTAACGTAGCCTAAGTAGTTCTTTTTTAAAGATGCTTGACAATTTATTTTAGTGTAAGGAAATCCTAGGCCTATAGGCCTATTGCTGTTTTCTAAACAAGTGTGCTGTAATATTTAACATTAGTAGATTTTCGTGAAATTTCATAAATCTGAGTTTTCTTGTAGTCCACCTAAGATCTTACAGTAGACGATATTCTCAAAATCAAGTAGGCGAAGTTAAAATGTAGATTAATCGGTTGGTTGGATACCCAGCATACTTCAAAGTAATCAGAAGAAAAAGAGTTGTATTGAAACTTTGGAGATGAAGGAAAGTCACAATAATCTGCAATACCACAATAAACAAGCCGAAAAAATGTCTGTCCGTCTGTCTGTCCGTGTGTCTGTACGCACCATAACTCAAATACGCTTTTTCGGATTTTCATGAAACTTGGAAAACACATATTAGAAAGGCGCCATCACTCAAATACGCTGTATCGGATTTCCATGAAACTTGGTATACCCATTTATGACGTCCATAAGAAGTGCCTTATTGAATTTTAAACTAATCTGTTGACCGGTACCGGAGTAAAACCCAATTTAGTGTATATTTTAAAGACGCGGTAACTCAAATACGCTTTACCGGATTTTGATGAAACTTGGTATACACATTTATAATGTCCATGGGAAGAACCCTATTGATATTCACCGGTACCGGAGTAATGCCCAATTTAGTGCCTATTTTATGGTAATATACGTATTCGAAAGAATTTATAAAAAAAATGAAAATCAGTTATCTTGACAACATAGCCTATTGTTTTACTGTGATCTTATAAGGCCTTGGAAATTAAAATACAGGTAGCTATGACAAAAAACATATTGATTTACATGCGCTTATCCAACTAGACCGTTAAAATGACCCAGGTGGCCGAGATGGTAGACCTTTCTTCTTCCGTAAGCCCTGCTTAATGAATAAATTTGGAGCTTAACTTGGAAATCAATTTAAAAAAAACACACATTCTGCATATCATAATTGCAGTCATAACTGATTAAAAAAAACATACTGGCACTTTGTTACATCAGTTTACCTGATTTTATTTAATAATGAAATACTGAACTTGTAAATGCAGTCCTTTTATTTCCACTGTTCTATGTGTTATTTAACTTTTCTTATAAATAGTAATAAGTGTTATTAATTAGGTAACGGTTTCTTATTTAAGATGGGCTGTAAACGAATTCGCTCACTAGTTTTTTAGTGCTAAAATAGCGAAAAATATGATTTTCATTAGTTCAACATTTAAAAATTTTCCGTGTGTCTTTTTTTTTCCCCCCGGAGTGCCAAGCAATTAGGCCTAAACCTCCGGTCAAATCAGATTTTGGTAACCATATGTGATGTGTGTAAGGCTATTGTGCCCTTATGTACATCGATAGGAGATGTTGATGGTGTGACGTGTTTGGGCTGTGTACTTGTGTTTTTGTGTGTGTGTGTGTGTTTGCGCGGTTTTGACCTTTGTGCGTACCCCCAGCCCCACAACTCCCTCCGGCACTTTCAACCCTCCACGAAATTATTTTCTGGCTACGCCATTGGATGTTACTATAGGTAGAGGAAATATTGTGTTTTATGTCCAGTTTTCAACATAAATACACGTTTTGAGCTCCCTTCAAAACAGGAAGGCTATTGTTAGATAGGCCTACGTGTTTCGCAAAAAAGCCCACCTCTTGAACAAAAAATTATTCAAACGAAATCGGAAATACCTTCTGTGAGTTTAATACGACTTTCTGTTTAGTTTTAATGCCACTTTACACGAAAATTTGAACTTTGGCGGTTTTCATGAAAATGGAGAGCGTGATGAACAGGAGGGGCGGGGCGTGGTCTGGGGGCGGCGCGTGGCTCGCTGAGATGCACCAGTCAGTGTGGAGCAGGACCCAGAGTCATGCACATCAAGACAGAGAGCGCGCCCGCAGACTCCATGTACTACGCCAGCCCGTCTCCCTCCTGGGCCCACTTTCTCCCGGAGGACGAGGAGTCCCGCTGCGGCTCCCGCAAACGCAAACTCCTGGAAGCGGGAACCGAGAAGCGCGGCAAAGTCCGCCGCAAGTCCCAGTCCTTCGAAGAACTTCACAACCAACGCGTCCTGGCGAACGTGCGCGAACGCCAACGAACGCAGAGCCTCAACGAGGCGTTCGCGTCCCTCAGGAAGATCATCCCGACTTTGCCGTCGGACAAGTTGAGCAAGATCCAGACGCTGAAGTTAGCGGCGAGGTATATAGATTTCCTGTACCAGGTCCTGCACTGCGGCGCCGAGGAGGAGCCCGAAACCAATACAGGTAAGTGGAAACAGGATCGCCCCGAGAAAACCTGCCCCGACCACCAAAAATCCCACATGGATCCACCGAGATTCGATCCCGGGTCCTAGCGGTGGAACAACTGAGCATGTCAGATTAAAACCACGAAAATGAATAAAACACATAGCTATTTGTGTCATTGTGAACGCCCTCTATACGACTGTTTTTAGATTATCCTCATGGCTATAATAATATATTGTATTTATTACATATCAGACGTATAATGCCCCACTACACATACATTTATACATTATCTTCATACATAGGCGTAACCAGGCCAACCATATGGGGGGGGGGGTTATAACTTCTGGAGAGGGGAATTCCGGGGTCCTCCCCCCGGAAAATTTTAAAAATTAAGATGCACAATAACGTGTTTTAAGCTTCCCACGCTTTAAACTCATATTAAGTAATTTGTAAGCAGACTTGTAAAAAAGGTGATATATCTTAATAATGAAATAAATAGTACAATTTTCCCTTTTTTAATCAAAGGGGGGGGGTTCAAACCCCCAACCCCCCCCCTCGTTACGCCTATGTCTTCATATCTCATATACACCCTATATATACCCAATCACCGTGTTTAATTACTTTTTATTAAAGACTAGCATGTGCCCGCGGCTTCGCCCGCGATAAAAAAAGAGCATAAAGTTAGAGCATAATAGTTAAATCATTATATTTATTAACACCTAAATCACGTGGCCTACATGTCACGGTTAGATATCGACGCCTGGTAAAAGCGATCTCAGATTCGAGTTCCTTGGCCCAGAAAGTCCCTGTATAGTGAGTTTCGTCCAAATCGAACAATGTTTAACCATATTTAGGTCTATGTTGATTATCCCTCTTCCGTATAGGTTGAAAATTTCATATGTCTACGGGCCTTGACATTCTAAACAAATGAATCGACCAGCGTGGGCTTACAACATTCTAGCGATCGCGATGTTTTTATTACCACGGTATGACAAAAATAGCCAAAGCCAACTGCAATTGATTTGACATTGAAATGTATTACTGAAATCAGATGCTTCGACAGCACTAAAATCACGTTTTCTGCCAGTTTTTCACTCACAACTCGCGAACGAAAGCTAAAATTAAAAATCCGGCTTCGATGCGCATTCGCCCACCTTTCAGCCCACCTATGTTTAAAATTTCAGATCTCTGCGTTCAGGAGATTTCGCTGGGCATCGTGGACAGACAGAAAAACACGTCCTTTTATTATTTTAAGATAGCATGTGCCCGCGGCTTCGCCCGCGATAATTATTTCAAAAATAAAAAATAAAAAATTAAGAGCATAATAGGTAAAACATTATATTTATTAACACCTAAACCACGTGGACTACATACCACGATTAGATAGCGTCACCTGGCAAAAGCGATCTCAGATTCGAGTTCCTTGGTCCAGAAAACCCCTGTATAGTGAGTTTCGTCCAAATAAAACAATGTTTGACCATATTTAGGTCTATGTTGATTGTCCCTCTTCCGTGTAAGTTGAAAATTTCATATGTCTACGGGCCTTGACATTCTAAACAAATGAATCGTCCAGCGTGGGCTTACAACATTCAAGCGATCGCGATGCTTTTATTTCCACGGTATGACAAAAATAGCCAAAGCCAACTGCAATTGATTTGACATTGAAATGTATTACTGAAATATGATGCTTCGACAGCGCTAAAATCACGTTTGGGAAAATGATACATTGCGACTCACCCGAGTCCCCCCCCCCTACTCTCAATCCAAAATAGCCTATTTTGTTGCAAGGGTCGTTTTTATAATTATGAAGTATTATGTGGAGGTGCAAGGGTATTTTTATTTATTTGTGAAATATTAGGTGACATGGCAGGCGAGTGGAAAGGGGAGCAGGGTGAGTCGCAAAGTACTAACTTGCCTCACGTTTTCTGCCAGTTTTTCACTCATAACTCGCGAACGAAAGCTAAAATTAAAAATCCGGCTTCGAGGTGCATTCGCCCACCTTTCAGTCCATCTATGTTTAAAATTTCAGATCTCTGCGTTCAGTAGATTTCGCTGGGCATCGCGGACAGACAGACAAACACGTCCTTTTATTATTATAAGATAACATGTGCCCGCGGCTTCCCCCGCGATAATTATTTCAAAACTTAAGTGCATAATAGTTAAATCATTATATTTATTAACACCTAAATCACGTGGAGTGTATTCCACGATTAGGTAGCGTCCCCTGGTAGGAAAAGCGACCTCAGGTTCCAGTTCCTTGGCTCAGAAAACCCCTGTATAGTGAGTTTCGTTCAAATCGAACAATGTTTGATATCCTTCTTACGTGTAGGTTGAAAATTTCATATATCTGCGGGCCTTGACACTCTAAACAAATGAATCGTCCACGATGGACTTACAAATTCAAGCGATCGCGATGCTTTTATTTCCAAGGTAGGCTATGAGGTATGATGACAAAAATAGCCAAAGCCATCTGTAAGTGATTTGATATTGAAATTTATTACTGAAACTGATGCTTCTAAAACGCAAAAAAATGCACGTTTTTTGCTCATTTTTCACTTATAACTCACGAACGGAGGCGAAAGTTAAAATTCCGGCTTCGAGGTGCACATTCCGACCCTTTAGTCCGCCTACTTATAAAATTTCAGATCTCTGTGTTGAGTAGATTTCGCTGGGCATCGCGGACAGACAGACGGAGGACAGACAGACGGAGGACAGACAGACGGAGGACAGACAGACGGAGGACAGACAGACGGAGGACAGACAGACGGAGGACAGACACTTCCTTTTATTAATATAGAAGCTACAGGTACGAAGATGTTTCAGTGTTCAGTTCTTGTGAATTTACATTAAAACAAGTGCACGTAGGTGTGATAAAATGAAAGTTATAAAAAACTGATAAAATCATGAGAATAGACACTTGCGATTCAATGAAATTTCACACAATCTTACTTCAGCTAAATAGTCTTGTTAAAATAAAGTTTGCTCTATTAAAATAATGAAATTATACTTTTTTGCCCAACTTCTTATTTTCTTTTTACGTTCCGACCTCTCATAGGCTAATCTTCACGCCATCTTCATGACCCTTTATTATTTTTATTAAAGTTCAATTCATGCATCCACACGAACACAGATGCCTCGACATTAAGTGCACACAGTTCTGTTTATGGTAGTATTAATGAGAAGGGTCATACTTAGAATTTAGACCCCTAAGCTTGGCCTACCAGCCAGAATTACCCTCCTGGGTTTTTTGGGGGTCAGGGAACTCGAATCTGAGGTCTCTTTTCCCCGGGCGGCGCTTTCTAAACGTGAAATGCGCTTCGAAGCCGGCGTTTTAGCTTTTTAATTATTAATAAGTTTAATTGTTTATGAACGATTTACTGTTAATAAATACATTGTTTTAATTAGTTTGCTGTTAAATAAATTATTCGAAAAACACAATGACTGCACTGGAGCTTGTGTGATGGATGAAATGCATTTAAGTTAATGCAGAAGAATACATTTATTTGATTATAGCATGATAACTATCTCACAGACCAGTGCATTACAAGTTCAATTTAATCCTGTCTTTTCTTTTTGGTAAATTTATTCCTAGTTTCCCGTAACTTAGGCCACTTTTAAAAACTGTTTTCTTGTACCTTGAACTTTTTTTTTTAGACAGTTTGAGAAATTTTGCAGACAAGTATAGGCTATTGAATGCTACAGACTAATTTGTTTAACAATTCAATTTCATTTTTTAGAATAATATAAACTGGAAAATTTACAGTTGTAGACTAAAAAACTGAAAAAAGATCATTTTCATACGGGATTAAAATAAAACATAAATAATTTCAAAATATTTCCAATTGTATGATCGATAATCAAAACAGTTTTTCACTGCATAAAACAATTAATACGAGGGTTGGAAGTTTAATAGGAGCAACACATCTATAAACTTCAAATAGTTTTTGTTGGATATCCAGCATACTTCAGAGCAAATAAGGAGCCTTCACAGTAGGACTAACCAGAAGAAATTGAGCTGACCCCATCAGCTGGTCTAAAATTAATTTTGGATCTGACAGAATATAAATGATTAAAAATAATTCAATACTTGAAAATTAAACTTTATTCACAATAATATGCAATGAAATAATGAACCGTTTCAAGATTCATTATGATGAATGACTGAACCTCCGCCGGAAGGAAGTGAAGAAACCAGTTCATTATGTTATTGCATATTATTGTGAATAAAGAATAATTTTAAGGTACTGAATTATTTTTAATTATCTGTCAGATCCAAAATTAATTTTAGACCAGCTGATGGGGCCAGCTCAAGGTATTCGTGAAGGCATTCGTAATGCTCTGAAGTATGCTGGGTATCCAACAATACAACGATGTATACTTTTCCCTCAGGTGACAGCACGAGACTGGCCCTCATGAGCGCCTCGGCGGTGGCGTCTTCCTGCTCCTACATGGCCCACGAGAGACTCAGCTACGCCTTCAGCGTCTGGAGGATGGAGGGCGACTGGAGCGGCCACGTCTAACACCGGTGCATGTGAGTATTACAATTACAGTATAATTATGTGTTATAAGCGAGATACCAGTAAATCACCAACAGTTTTCGTTAAAATCAGTTGTTTTATTTTTAGATTAATCTCATTGCTTCTATAAAGTCGTGATGTTAATATTATACTAGATTTAAACACTTAAATAATTATACATTATTTTCATATGCAGCTTATACAGTGTGTTAATGAATAACATTGAAATATTTTACCTGAATAAAGAGGGGACATAGACAAGCAACTTTCATTAGAAGATTTTTGCTCTATGACGTCAAGTGTGTAGGCTATGTTACAGGGCATTGAAATTATTATTATTACAATTTCGTTCTCTTAAGTCACTAATGAAGCAAAATAGGGTTAAAATTTCCATTAAATTGACTTCTTGCCTTCTCAGTGATCGATAAAAACCTGATTCTTAATCATTCATCAATAACTATATCTTAATTTAGAGATTTCATAATCTGTTAAATTTACGGACTGGCCACCACTGCATTAGTCCTCTTTTATTCGTAACTACTGACTGCAGTGTTAACAACGAAGTTCCTTTGATTGGAATTTTTTTTTAATGTTAGAAGTCAGTGGCGGCCATGCCCTGGGAGCTGTAACAGGAGAAATTGAATCCATAGAGCAAAAATCTCCTAATAAAAGTTGCTTGTCTATGTCCCCTCTATATACAGGTAAAATATTTCGGTGTTATTTATTAACACCCTGTATATACCTAATTACAATGATAGTGATACAAATAAACGATGAAACTAAGACGACAGATAATTGCGATTAGTTGGATTCCCACGTATTCTTACACTGGATTGGTCGGCGATTTATGCGGTAAATAGCCACTTTAATCCCTACTACTGTACAATAACGCTTGCGGTTATGGTTCCTAAGAATTTTAGAGTTTAGCAAATCCCTGCCTCGTTTTTACGAATGTTTCTGTTTAATTACATTAATCATTCACGTTTCTGTAAATTCATATAATGCACTGTCATCCGTTAAATTGCTTTCAACAATACATCACCTTTAAAAAAACTAAATGTAACTACTAATGGGAAATTTATTGGTCATTTTTTTTAAATTTCGTGTCATTTTTTCACTATTTTTAGGTCATAAATGCATCTTTTATTTTGCATTTTTTCACTATTTTATGGTCATTAAATGCTTTGCCCTACTAATCACAATCATAGTGATACAAATAAACGATGAAACTAAGACGATAGACACTTCCGATTGATTGAATTCCCACATATTCTTACACCGAATTGGCGGTTTATGCGATTAAGAATTTTCGAGTTCAACAAATTCCTGCCTCGTTTTTATAAATGTTTCTGTTTAATTTCGTACTTGAATGTCGGTAACAATTAATCACTCATGCTTCTGCCTCATGCAGTAAATCCGGTAAGGAAGTCTGGGTTGATAGGCCTATGATAAGTTTAGACAAGTGTTCCATGACAGGTGTTTCCGCTTGAGAAACAATAATGTCTTCATTACGCATTCCTAAGCCAGTTTATTTTATTTTTCCAGAGAGGGGAGAAGATGGTCTAGGGTTCGGATACCAAATTCAGGATTTCGCGATTTCCATTGCATATTTACTACTTTGATATGGAGGCCACTTTGTTGTGTTCGCACTATTTCCTTGGCAGACAATGTTGCATATTCCTTTTGTTTAATACTCTGCGGAATATTTTCCGATGTCCGGTGCCCCGAAGCATTTTGATTGGCTCTCGAAGACCTGTGAGGTGTCAATCGAAAGACTTTTTCGCTCCGGTTTGACTAAGTTCTATAATAAGTGCTTTGGCTGAAATATTAAAATTAAAATGGTTGGCCTATATTTTAAAGTCGAACAGAATGTTTCGTTTCGATATATCGATCCAAAGCCCCATAGGCGATTTATTCAATGAACAGTTCATAACAATGAAACAAAAGATAAACTCTAGCGATTATGGTCAACTTTGAAGCTAAAATTAATGTTAAATCTACACTAAACTTTAGTTGAATAGCCTTGTTTCAACGACTGTTTAAATGGAATTTATTGAATTTTATCAGGGGTGCCTACACGACTCCCCCCCCCTTTAAAAATAGTGGAATAACTGTAAAACTTCTTCCCAAGGAAAATTAGAATGCCATTAAACTCTTGCATCTTTCTTTTGATTTATAATTTACAAAAGTGTCAGTTGAAAAAGTCTGTTTTTACAATATATTATATACATAACTGACAGCAAGTGTCAAGAAAATCCAAGCAAAACATTTTATTTCAATACCGGTTCAAATGTTTAAACCCCCAAAATACTTATTTCATTATTTATGCTTTGGATTAATTTTTTAAAAGTTTTTTGTCAATAGAACCGTTTAAGTAACGTTCCGCCATATAAACTTCCAATCCCCTTAGGGACTGAATTTTGAAAACTCGCTTTTTGGTGACTCACCAAATTTCATATTTAAAGCTTCCTGAGTCAAGACACGGTAGATCAAATACTAGAAATCTAGAGGCAACTAGAAACCAGCAGAGATAAAATTCACCTCTTTCATACTATTTTATCCTCCCCACCATTATTTTGTCTCGACTATGAAACACGACACCGGAATAATTGAAAGACTCGCGTAATGAAACAAGATGGCGTCCGAGCGCAGTCAAGTGACAAGCGTGAGGGAAGATGCCCTGACCTGGTACATTACAAGTGAGAATTAGGAATAATGTTGAATTTGGACCTGATGTGGAATAAAACTCTATGCACAATTAATGTTAACTGTGAATTCTTTGTCATGTACGAGAGACCAAGGGTACACTACCTGAATACTATAATTAAATAATTGTATTCAATTACTCCGTCAATATAGTCTACCAGTAACTAAAATTTATTTATTTTATTTTATTATAATGTATATTCGCGGAGTAATCGAATACAATTGAATTATAAATCAACCATTAACGGCCATGAGATTTATCCATACTTAAGCGCCATTTTTACTTTTTTGGAGCTCTTAGTACAAAGTTTATACTTTATAATATTATTTGAAGTAGTTAATATGTTAATAAGGGAAGAATACTTATTTCAAGTGAAAGGGGAAGGGAGAAGGCTGAATGTGCGCGCAAGTCTGAAATCTGATCTTATTTTACAATGAATAAAAATGTTAAAGGTTGGGTTTGAACCTATGTTAATTCTCATTAAAACCAATTAGACAAAATATTGGATATTTCTGAAAAAACACATCAAGGCGGTTTTAGACCTTTTGTCTTGTATAGTGTAACACAATACCCAGGATATAACTACTGGGCAGTATCTATGTTGAAGTGACATATAAAATACATTCACTAGGAATGGGGTTTATTCAATATTTATTTTTATTAATGTGCACAACTTTCAGTAAACATTTATAAAAAAAGATGTTTCAAAACTGGAGATTTTCCTTGGGAAATAAAATTCCATTATGTTACTACTCAGCCATTTCATAAAATATGGGAATTTTTCCCTCAAAGAGAGATGTTATAAAACTATAGTAATTGGGTACTCAAATAAAAATTTAAAACCTCAAATTCACTGATTATTAAGGAATTATGTGTATTTGAAGTTATTTCATGTGTAAAATCTGTCAATTTAATTATTTATTGCGTTGATTTACTTTTTTTTTTGCCATTTTTAGCATGATTTTAACACTATTTAATACCAAGTAATCAAGAGTAATCAGCTATGTCCATTTTCATTTGAGAAAATATACATCTTAAGGTACAATTTGGTATAAGATTAACTTCGAAGAATATATGTGGTTAATTACTATGTAAAATAACAAACAAGGGAATTTTTGTCCCACCCGTAATGGTGATAGTTTTGTTAAATTATTATTAATGGGTTAAATAAATGTTTTGACAACCTGGAAACAGTTTATAATTTGTATTTAATCCATCATACCTTCATTAATAACAACATTAAGACCCTAACAGTAATAGCAGAACAGCAAATGAACTTTTGTTTTGCATCATTAAAATCAGTGTCCAAATTATGTCCCACCCGTAACAGATTTTGAAAAACAAATTTAAAATATTTAGAATTAATTTGAAATAATGCTTTGCATGTAGTGTGGAGGAGAAGGCATTGTAAATTTTACAGAATGTGAAGAACCAATTCTAGTTTATTATTTATGATATTTTAGGCTAATAAACAAAAATCGTTTTCATAATATGGTAGAATGTCCCACCCGTAATTATGGAATGGCGGTACTGTAAAACAATATAATAAAGAGTGAAGTCATAGGTAATCCCACGATATGTTTATGACTAGCACCGATTTTAATCAATACAAATTTACATTATTTCAATTTCCAAACAAGCGATGTTACATTCTGTTCACTGGCAGCATGTGACGTATTAATCGCTGCATATTGAGCTGACTTTTATAGGATAAAATCGCATCTTTGTGTTCTAGCAAGCATAATTATTATAAGGTAAAGGACCGGTTGCAGGGCACTTTCCCCTGTCGGAGATGCGACACTGAGATACTCTGGTAGCCGCTCCTCACACGATGCTATCTCCGCTGTGTCATGGTCCATCCACAATGCAAGCTCTGTTACTCCAGACAGACCCCCCTCGTGATGCTCTTATTATTATTATTATTATTAAGTGCCAGTATGGTACTTTATGAGATTGTGTGGGGGACGAAAAATGTCTGTCCGTCTGTCTGTCTGTCTGTCCGTCCGTGTGTCTGTACGCGCTCTAACTCAAATACGCTTTTTCGGATTTTCATGAAACTTGGAAAACACATTTATAATGTCAATGGGAAGAACCCTATTGATATTGAACCAAATCGGTTCAGCGGTACCGGAGTAATGCCCAATTTAGTGCCTATTTTAATAGATTATGGCGCCTTTCTAATAGAAAGGCGCCATAATTCAAACACGCTGTATCGGATTTCCATTAAACTTGGTATACGCATTTATGACGTCCATGAAAAGTACTCTGTTAAATTTGAACCTAATCTGTTGACCGGTACCGGAGTAAAACCCAATTTAGTGTCTATTTTAAAGACGCGGTAACTCAAATACGCTTTACCGGATTTTTATGAAATTTGGTATACACATTTATAGTGTTCATGGGAAGACGTCTATTGATATTGGATGAAATCGGTTCACCTGTTTCGGAGTAATGCTCAATTTGGTGCCTATTTTATGATAATATACGTATTCGAAAGAATTTATATAAAAAAAAAGAGAATCAGTTATCATGATAACATAGTCAATTGTTTTACTGTTATATTATACGGCTTTGGAAATTAAAATAGAGATAGCTATGACCAAAGCACTATTGTTTTACATGCGCTTATCCAACTAGACCGTTAAACTGACCCAGTTGACCGAGATGGTAACGTTTTGGCCTCACATTATGGAGTTCCATGGTTCAAATCCCGAAACGAGCCAATTTCACTTTCTTTTTCGTATTTTTATGTGAGTGTGCGATTGTCAAGATATCACAAATCTGTACAGTTCAGCTGATGCTGGAAGATTTTAATCTGATTAAAAAAAACTAGACCTTTGTTCTTCCTTAAGCACTGCTTAATGAATAAATCTGGAGATTAACTTGGAAATCAATTGAAAAAAAAAAAAACATATTCTGCATATCATAATTGCAGTCATAACTGATTAAACAAAAACATACTGGCACTTTTTTACATCAGTTTACCTGATTTTATTATTATTATTATTATTATTATTATTATTATTATTATTATTATTATTATTACTATTACTATTACTGTTTTCCCCTTTGGACTTGGTCTGCAAATTAGATATGTGCATTCCTTTGTGCCCATATCTCTTTCATTCCTTTCTCTCTTTAGACCACGTTGTTCCAGTCTTCTTCTTTGGTTTTTCCTCTTGGTCAACTTGCCATTTGTGAATTTTGGTGCTGAAGATTTCCCGGCTTTGAACATCTTCTGGTGTATTTTCTGCCAGTTTCAGATCCACTTCAAAGTGTCTGTTTTCGTAGAATTCGACTATTTGTTCTGCAAGTCTGTCTTGGTTCATTCTTTTAATGTGTCCTTAGAATCTCAATCTACGTTTTCTAATGTCACTGTGAATATTTGTGTATTGTTTGATTTCCTGTTTGCCTCTGAGTCGGTATTGTTCGTCTGAGAGTTTTGGGCATAGAATTTTTGTTATGATTTTGAGTTCCTTTTCTTATGATTTTTCTATTATTATTATTATTATTATTATTATTATTATTAAGTTATTATTATTATTATTATTATTATTATTATTATTATTATTATCATTATTATTATTATCCAGCATTTCTGTGTAGAGTAGACCTCGCGTAAAAAAATTCTAAAACCTGCTCTTCTTCTTGACGTAGCCTGGTTCTTACTCGACTCTTGCAATTTAATATAATAAATATTTCACTGCAATCACCACTGCACGTTCAGTCTCCATGACAACAGTATTGTTTGTGAAATTGCATGATACTGAGGTTTGACGTAATCCGTCAAATTACAGACGCTATCGACATAATTCAATTCGAAAAAATTAATATTAGTGATAGAATTCCACGTAGATAAAAATTCTATTTGAAGCACTCGCATAACTTTCTCTACCTTACCATTTTCTCACCCTAATTATTAAAATTTATTCGACGAAGAGAGGTTTTCAATGAGCCCCACTGCGACATTTTATAGGCTAATGGTTCTGATAATTTTATTCTCTTCCGCAATATCAGTATATGTCCCATAATAATCCATATCTCATGACCAGGGCCCGGATTCTGATGAGTTAAAATTGTTTGATAAATGACCTATAAAATGGCCCTAAATTATAAAGAAAATGACTTAATAATTATGAAAAAATGACCTAAAAACTGATATTTTATTTATAAAATATTATTGTACACACAAAGTTATAGACTAGTTTGTACATAATTGTAAAAATTGTAAATAACTGTAATGTTGTGAATGTTCTTTACTCACGGAAGTTTATACTGGCACTGAGGCACTGGTGAGTCAAAATTCGGCATTTCCTTTTGTGGTCTGCCGGATTATATTGTTGTTTATTGAGGGTAAACAGTAGTTTGCATTCTCAAATCCAAGCAGGTGGCCGACTATGGTGCCCAGTCAATCTAATAACAATAGTAATATACAGTAATACAAAATTTGGGCTTTTGTTTGACTCTCATTTCCGACTGAGACATGACAACACTTCAACACCAAGTGTGGACTTCTTTCATTAAACAAACAACACTTCATAGACAGCACCGCTAGCGACGAAAAAAAGTTAATACAGTCAATGTAGGCCTAAATGCATGTAAATTACTAAATAAGGAAGCAAATGACAAAATAATGACGTAAAAATGACCTAATAAAAATGTATTTCTATAATCTGGAGGCCATGATTAGGATTTATCCATAAGTTGGCAATGTCTATGCAGCATCAATAAAAAGATGAAATATCATTAGAATCCGGGCACTTCTCATGACTGACTGGATTAAACAGATCTCATATATCAAGTTGCTTTAATGGAAATGCTGCCTGGATAATCTAATTTAACATGGATGTACCTGTTTTCTAGTAACTGTGTTTACCCGTTTCCGTCATGTTCCCTGGCTTCTGTTTGTTTATTTGTGCTCCCACGTTTAGGATAAAATTTCCCCGGCGGCGGACGAGGGGGCACAAAAACTCCCGCGTTCCGTAAACATTCACACACTCCACGCGGCGATGCCACATTGCCTCCGTGCTTAGCATAATTATTATTATTATTATTATTCAAACTTACATTTTATTTTCCACTACTAACAGCCTTTTCAAGTCCACGCTAATGTTGTGAACGATGCAAACTTAAATTATATTTGAGACGAGGTGAGGCCAAATTCTTCGTCTTCAACATTTTCACCGCAGGATTTCCATTGATAACTTTGTGCTCTTTACTATACAACCGTATACCGTCGTAGTACATAAAATTGACTTAATAAAATTCACACTATACCGTATACATATACACAGAGGCGTAACGAGGGAGGGGGGGTTGGGGGTTTGAACCCCCCTCCCCATTGATTAAAAAAAGGGAAATTGTACAATTTTTTTAAACTCTGCTTATAAATACCCAGACCCCCGGATGTTATAACCCCCCCCCCATATGGTCGGCCTGGTTACGCCTATGCATATACAAAGGATTTCGCATACAGTCAACAGTATTTTTTTAATCAATTATTCCAGGTTTTATGTTTTACCTTCTAAATTTACTCTAACATAAAATGGATTATAAGTCAATAAACAGATCAAGTTATGTTTTAATTGCTCATATTTATATGCATTGTCCTGTCGTATAACGGTGACACGGAATTAATTAGTTAATCTGAAACGGATTTTTCTTGAAGAAAAGTAGAAGCAGAAATCTTTTAGGACTGAACAGTAGGCCTGACTAATGTTCGGCATTTAAAATAATAATATTCAAAAGGTTAATTTTGGTACTTACAGATAAAATTGTTACATACCCGTGCAAAGTTGTCCCCTGGATTCCTCTTGTTTAGCTATTTTACATAGTTGGGTCTATAATTTAAGTGTTTTTATTTTTAGTTGAAAACTCAAAGACACAAGTTGTACACTGATTAGTTTTTATGATTATTGATAGCATTTTGCCAAATCACATATTATTATTACCTTTATGAGCACAGCTGAAAAGCTTTTAAGCTTATATGGTTTTTTTTTGTAAAATAGTGTATTACTAACTTTTTTAATGACTAACAAAAGTATGTCTTCAAGTAATAGGTTACTTACTTCAAATTACATATATAATAATATTATATGATATATTTACATAATCTCTTTTTTTTTTTTTTTTTTTTTTTGTTGCATACATTATAAAGGACGAGGTTGGTTTTAAGTGGTGAATTTAATATTTGACGGGGACCCGGGAAAATTTGTCCCTGGGGCCCTTGCTTTCTCTCCACAGCCCTGGTCATTAACATAAAAGGCCTGTCCTTACTCATAAGCACCGTACAAGTTTAAATTTATAAATACACGTGTGAGGACATTAAGGCATAGCTCGCTAAACAAAACCTAACGTTACTTATTGTTATTATTTAATATGCAATTTCTTTTAGCCCTATTTCACCGTAAGGCACATTAGGGCTGTAGTTTTATGTAAATTACAATGTATAATGTACCTGTTTTCTTGTATACTAGAGTAGCCTGTTTTGCTAAAGTTTAAATAAAATTATCGTAAACTCTTAAATATACAACATATGAAATAGTGGAATTCTCTACAAAAACAATCCTTGCTAAAAAAAATTTAAGAGTGGTTTATCATATTTAACACCACATTAGTTTAAGTGTCCTATTAACCAAAATCTTTTGCTTTCAAAGAGTGGGCAGTCAAAAAGTAGATGTTCTACGGTCTGTTTTTCTTTACAAATACATAAATATTCATTCTCCCTTATAATTAGACATGAGATTTTAAGGCAAATGCCTATTTTGTTCTTTATTAAGTAACAAGAAAATTTCTAAATATGTTTACATTTCATGAAAAATCGCTTATATTTAAAGAGATTTATAGTACCCTAAAATGCCTATTTGGACCTTTGGAGCCTATTTTTACTATTTTAGTGCCTAAATTGCCTATTTTGTACATTTAAAATAAAATTCAACTTCTGTAACTTTTACAATCATTTAATGGACATCCCTGAATGGAGAGCAGAACAGCAGAGGGTGGGATTGTCACAGAAACTTGATTTTCCCAAACAATTGTCGCCTAAGGAATGCTAACTGACAGGGAGGATTGGTCAAAACAACAAGTAGCAGGTATATAGTAAGAGAGGACATACTGTGTCAATTTTTCATATAATCCAAAACTGTTTTTGATAAATGTATTTTTAATTCTGTCTTAATTTTGCAATTATTTCTGTTGAGAAAAGGTATACCACGTTTCTTACAGTAAACAAAAATCACGTTACAGTTTAAGGGCATACTGTATTATTTTAAAGCCTATTTTCTGTCTATTTACACATTTTTAGAGCATATTTTAAGTGCCTATTTTTTAAAGCCTATTTACTTGTTTTAAAAGCCTATTATCTGTATCTGTATCTGTAACCGTATGATCCCCAGGTGGGGCGAAGGGGCCTCCAAGTGGAGGTTTCATTACCTATATTAATTTTGATATGCTTATTTTCCGAGAGAGGGTAGAGGGACAGGTGGTAAGCCCATCGCCTCGCAGCCCCCCTCTGGAAAGTAAGTATTTCTTGGACGTGAAAGGGCCGAGAAATTTTGTCCAGAGGCTCTAATTTAGGCTTGGAGTTCTTTTACGTGCCGTAAATCTACGACACGGGACCCCCAGCTTAAAGTCCCTCCCGGAGGACTCCGTGCCCAGGATTTTTACGACCGCGGCCGGGTTTGATCCCGCGCCCTGCGGATCTAGAGGCGGGCACGCTACCTCTAGACCACCGCGGCCGACAAAAGCCTATTATAGGTACCTAAAACTAATTTTTAGAGCCTAAAATCCCAGGTCTACTTATAATTTTAAACCTTTCAAAGCAAAAACCAAAAAGTCCATGACCTGACAAGAATTGAGTTAATATAAATTCCGGTTCAGTTTTGCTTTGAAGTCGGGTTTCAACCTTGCCTTAATGTGATCCCAAATCTTTCTCTTTTCCCATCTACGGGCCTATCTTCTTTACCTCTTTTTAACCAGCCGATCTATTCTTTCCAATATTTCATTGTATCGTTAAAACATATTGTGGTAAAATATCTTGAATTTTGCTATTTTCCTTCATTTCAATTGCCTAGTGTATATCTTAAATTTTACACTTCACGTGTGCTTACTTTTATTGTTATTATTTTTATTGTTATGAGCCGCTTTGAAGTAGGGCCAGGTTGGTCTGACGACTGACGCATGACATGACGCAAGTCTCACATCAAAGCGTCGCGACGCTATCTCATACCTCACTTGTATGTTATGAATGTTCATCAACTTCTGAACCAAGTTCAAAGGCAGATATCTTATCCCTTCGTGCTGCTTTTTAAAAAATTTCGGAGTTGTATCAAAAGTAAACAATTGTTCATATTAAAACATCGCTATAGGCTTTGTATTAGTTCAGGAAACACTGTATCTGTATCTGGTACCCTATGATCCCCAGGTGGGGCGAAGGGGCCTCCAATGGAGGTTTCATTACCTGTACTAATTTGGATATGCTTATTTTCCGAGAGAGGGTAGAGGGACAGGTGGTAAGCCCATCGCCTCGCAGCCCCCCTCTGGAAAGTAAGTATTTCTTGGACGTGAAAGGGCCGAGAAATTTTGTCCAGAGGCTCTAATTTAGGCTTGGAGTTCTTTTACGTGCCGTAAATCTACGACACGGGACCCCCAGCTTAAAGTCCCTCCCGGAGGACTCCGTGCCCAGGATTTTTACGTCCTGAAAAATCCATCGACCGCGGCCGGGTTTGATCCCGCGCCCTGCGGATCTAGAGGCGGGCACGCTACCTCTAGACCACCGCGGCCGACTCAGGAAACACTAGCACACAAATATTCACACTGATTTACTGGTTCCTTGGCTACTCTATATTGTGTTAGACCCCGAAATTCAATAGCGAGCCTCCAACATAAATACACTAAATCCAGAAAAAGACAACATTTTAACAAATTAGCTAGAATCGTTTTCGAAAAACTTGCGAAAAATGACATTTTCTTCGTGTAAAAATTTTCTTCTCACGTCCCTGAATGAGTTCTAACTCCCCAAATAAAGTTCTTAGACAATTTCTCGTTCTCAATCAAAGCTGATCAGACACACACACACACACACACACAGACATGTTTCTGTATTCAGGGGACCTCAAAACGTGTATTTATGATAAAAACTGGACACAATACTTCCTGTTCTCGTAGTAGGTCTACCCGAGGGGGGGGGGCAAAGTCGACATAATTCCAAACGAGTCCTACTTAACTACTAAACTATACAGTAGTCTGTAATATTGAGGATTAATTCACTATTGTAATTGCAAATTCGATAAGTTATGAGGCAGGTATCGGTCTGTACTTAGTTTTGAATACCAGCTGTAGAGTTTTTGAGGAACGGCCTTCGTGAAACATTATTATGCAGTTATAATTGTATACTTGCTAAACTCTAAAATGATAATATCATAGTAGAAAAAATTCCTCTCACACTGAGACTTGAACCCAGGACCTTTGGCTCTCCGTGCCAATGCTCTACCAACTGAGTTAAGCCAGAGTTCACTCCACAGCGCCAGAAGGAACCTCTCTCGTATGACTGATTGCCCTTAAGGGTCTACCTCACTGATTGACAAGTTATGTCATAATATGCAGTAGGTCTACTAATTAGTGATTCTTGTGACCGGGCTTCCACTCTTATTGCACAATTAACGTTCAAGATGGGCATATGCATTCATTAACCACAGATTATTGTCAACCATCCATGAATTGATTCGAGTTATCATGTTGTGACCAGTGCTATCAATTGTGCATATAACACATAGGTCAGATAAGCTAACGGCAGAACAGAATAAAAGTACACCAACTGGCTTGCACCGAATCGAAATTGTGATTTAATCAATGTACATTTATATTATTTAAATTTGCAAACAAGTTATGTTGCATAAAATAATCCGTTTTCGTGCTGCTTAATGGCAGCATTTGATGTATTAATCACGTTGATGCCTTACATGTCCAGTAACGAGCTGACGTTTTATCAGATAAAATTACATTCTTGTGGCCCTAGGTAGAATATTATAAGATAAACTATCGTGATTGGTCTCTATCCGAAGAATTGATGAACTTTATTGGTCAATATCAAACATGCTACCGTACCGATGGATATGTAGAAATGTTAGCTGGGCTAGTATATTAATGACGCGTCATCACAGGATATATCTCCAATGAATGACATTAACAGCTGTTGCGAGGTTGCCAAGTGTCTGTGGTTTGGATTCCCCCCAGCAGGTGTCCTGTCATCTAGACTTAACAATGTCTAGTTTGCTAGGTAAATGTCAGGTCCAAGAAACAACAGAAATCTGTGTTGCATGTGCCAAGTTACATTACATATGTCTAAACTAGGCAGGACTACCCAATGCAATAGTTAACATGGACCCTAACTGCGGACATTTTGCACAAATTTATTGTAAACTGATTATAAAGCCCGATGTTCGGTGCCCCGAGGACATAAGTTACATAGTATTACAGAAGGCCATGGTAACTGTTATGACTCGAAATTATCTTCATTTGTCAGTTATAATGTACTAGCATGTGCCCGCGGCTTCGCCCGCGATAATTATTTCAAGAATTAAAAATTAAGAGCATAATAGTTAAATCATTACATTTATTAACACCTAAATCGCATGGACTACATACCACGATCAGATAGCTTCGTCTGGTAAAAGCGACCTCAGATTCAAGTTTCTTGGCCAAGAAAACCTCTGTATAGTGAGATTCGTCCAAATAAAACAACGTTTGACCATATTTAGGGCTTACAACATTCAAGCGATCGCGAAAGTTTTATTTTCAAGGTATGACAAAATCAGCCAAAGCCAACTGTAATTGATTTGACATTGAAATGTATAACTGAAAACTTATGTTTTGAAAACGCAAAAAATTCACGTTTTTTGCCAGTTTTTCACTCATAACTCACGAACGAAAACTAAAATTAAAATTCCGGCTTCGAGGTGCATTTTCCGACCCTTCAGCACACCTATGTTTAAAATTTCAGATCTCTGCGTTCAGTAGATTTCGCTGGACATCGAGGAGAATTCCTTTTATTAATATAGATAATATGAATTATAATGATACCTTCTCTAATTTGTCAAACATCCATTTAATTTAATCCAAGCCCACCTGATACCACTGGTAACAATACGTTCTGTGAATTTGTTTTGATAATTCTATGTAAAGAGGGATTAAGTATTTTCAAAAACATTTAATTTTTGGCATTTAGAATCAGAATTTTTCAAAATCCTTTCTTAGTGAGCACCTACATTATGAAGCGAAGGTACTGTCAAAATTCCAAGTCTCTACCTGTTATAGTTTAGGCTGTACGTTGATTCCTGTCATTCAGTCAGTCATTCATTCAGTCAGTCAGTCAGGACAAAGCCTTTTATATATATATAGAGATTAGTTTAAAAGGCCCGGCGTCGCCCGGGTTTTATATTTTGTAATTTCAAATTAACTTATGAAGGACTTTCGATTTTCAAACTATAGGTCCTTATATAATATTATGTAGAATTTGAAATAAGGATGAACGACTTATCACACTTATATATTCCCTTAGAAAAAGCTAGATATAGCTTTTTATGGCCCATAGAAAATGTCGAATGTTGCATTCCGTTGCTTCTACACACCATGCCTGGGAGGGATTGAAATAAGAAGAAACAGAAATTCCGGTTACATAATATTGTATTATCTTGAGGGAAAATTTTATTTCTCACTCCCCGTTTCGGGACTGAAAAAAAAAAATCAATATCACTTTCATACTTCCCTCCCCTAAAACCTGGGACATAATATACTGCGGGCATAGGACTGAAAACGTACCATCCCATTTTGTCTTCTTTCAGATGCTTAGGGTCTATGATAAACATCCCTATTTCTCAACTAACACAAAGCCTATAGCTATGAATAACGTATCGGTGGATGGGATTTTTTAGAGACAGCTGATATAGCATACTCACACACTTAAGTTGTCCCTGCAATACGACCTCTTATTATACAACAAAATATTTAGTAAGAAAATATTTTCCATGTCGATGGTAGAGAAAGTTATTTGACTGCATCACATTGTGCATTATTTTCGTAGATTTCATTTTTCCTTAATTATTTTCACCATTGTATTACGTCGATAGCTTCAGAATTTGTTAAAGCCCTGTATTATGTAGTTCCCAAAGCCCTAGTCATCACTGTAAACAATACTCCGTTGTCATGACAACTGAATTGGATTTCATTAATTCAGTGTAATATTCTAAAAAATTATATAATTTTCAAGGGAAGGACTGATTTGTTTCAATTTTAATGTTGACCGCGTTACTTTCCGGGCTTAACTGAGTAAGTGTGCAACATTTCGTGCAAATTGGTCAAGAAATGTAGATTTGTATAGAGAACATACATACCCACATACATACATAAATACATAAGTTACACACTTTCGATTTTATACAGGGTGTTAATGAATAACACCGAAATATTTTACCTGTGCATAGAGGGGACATAGACAAGCAACTTTTATTAGGACATTTTTGCTCTATGACGTAAAATGTGTATGCTACAGGGCATTAAAGTCATTACAATTTGGTGCTCATAACTCAATAATTGAGCGAAATAGGGTTAAAATTTTCATTAAATTGACTTCATGCCTTCCTAGTGATCGATAAAAACCTGATTCTTTATAATTCATCAACAGCGATTTCATAATTTAGAATTTTCATAATCTGCAAAATTTACTGACTAATCACATGATTGCCCGCCACTGCATTATGTTTTTATTCCTAATTCCAGACCTAACAAAACTGTTTCGTTTGTCTTTTTTTTCCCTCAGAGTTGTAAGATATCGATCGTCATTTTTTACAATTTTCCCGACCACTACACAATATTCACTGTTCCTTTGTTTCCCATCATTTCAAGTATTAGAAGTCAGTGGCGTGCATATCCTTGGGATATTTTATGTTATAACAGGAAGAATTGAATCCATAGAGCAAAAATCTCCTAATAAAAGTTGCTTGTCTATGTCCCCTCTATACACAGGAAAAATATTTCGGTGTTATTCATTAACACCCTGTATATTAGAAGAAGATAACGAGTTCATTAATGATGAAAATCCGACAAAGATCTTTTAAAACTAAAAATCACTCTTAGTCCCTTAATGTGGAAAATGCTGCATGAGTTTAAAGTTATTATACTTCCTAAGAATAGTACCGAAAACTTTTTTTTGAAAGTTTATTTGATAACACCATCCATTAGTTCAAGCAATTTATTTACATATAGTACAGTAGTCTGTAGAATCAAATCTGTTTAAAGTTATTACAAACCCTACATTATCTAAAATTCTATAGGGAACAATTTTTGATAGGACCAACCGTTATTGCAAGGGGTCGCAAAACAAACAATATATATATATCTATATATATATTTGCTTGAAATGAATTGTTCCAAAGTACAGAAATATAAACGCGTTGCCATGAATTTTCCTTGAAGTTATGTGTAAGGCTTTGTATTTCTTTTAACTGATCAAGAGCAGATGAAGTGTGTAGAAATTACTGTTAGCTTCGTTGTTTTGCTTTTTTATTTAACCCATATTAATATTTTGGGGTACGCCGTAACGTCGTGGTTGAGGCATTGCGTTACAAACCGGAAGATCGCGGGTTCGATTCCCGATGAGGTCGTTGGACTTTTTCAATTGGCCTAATCCTTCTGGTGGCACTATGGCCCTGGGGTCGACTCAGCCTCTAACAGAAATGAGTACCAGGAGCAATCCTGGGGGTAAAGGCGGTCGATACGTAAGGCTGACAACCTTACCATCTTCACGGGCCGAATGTCTAAAAGCCTGGGAGCCTCAACCTCCTGGAACCCTTTGGGTGTCCATGGCCTTTATTGGGATCACTTTACTTATATTAATATTTTAATTTATTAGAGTCAAATACATAATCTAACAAACAAAATTATGATGCTACAGTATTGAAAACTCAAAAATAATTAGAAAGGAATAAGATTGAAATAGACTCTACAATATTATGTGTCTTATTTCTAACGAATGCTTTTCTTTTGTTTGCAGCCGCCGCAGACAAGATGCGCATGCGCAACTCAGGAAAGTAACAAGTGACTGTGAAAGTGGACCAGTGACAATGTATCATAAACAATTGTGTAATATTATTCTATAATCGTTGCATTTGAGAAAAGACAAGTTGATTATGTGAAGAGACTATGTTTAGCTTAGATATAGAAGTATAGACAGGCTGATGTACTTACTGAATCCTAGGGAACCCCAACCAACAACTGGGCATCTCTCTTAGCATAACTTTTTATTCAATTCGTCATTTTTAGTGGATTTTGTTTCAATTTTGTGCAAAAACTCCCAATGATATAATTTTTTATTTAATTTCTATATTTTCTGCATTCATTTTGCCATTAAAGTCTTTCTAAGGACTAGGGGTAACCACGAATCCTTTCATTTACATAGCCTATAACATTACAAGTTATACAAAGAAACTGTGGTGTACTTGAATTTAATAATGCAATCAGACCAACAGCCATTTTGGTGCCTTAGAATTTATACCTATTCTTGGGTATATTTAGGTCGCTGATGCCAAGTGTGCCATTAGTTTTGGCCTATCAACTTTAGTTTTGTAAGATATGGTATTACCATTATGCATATTATCCCATTTTACGTTTGATATAAATAAAAACAGTGCCTATTTTTAGCTTCTAAATCATGTGAAGAAAAAAGGAACACACTAACATTACATTAATAATATAACATGGGGTCTTTCAAAAAATTGATATTATTACATATTGTACGGTCGTTTATGACTTACCAATTTGAGGGCCAAAAATGTAATCCAGCTTTTAGTTTTTCTGTACTTCGTACAGTTTTCGTCCTATGTGTCCAAAGTATGGTCAAGAACCTTCACTAGCTATATTATCAGGCAAGATTTTGTTTCGCTAGACTAAGAGTTTACGAATAAAATCTATATAAAGGTAGATCTGGTAGAGAAAAACTGTTTACGTATTTGGAATAAGGACACTAAGTATAGCCAAAATCCGGTAAAACATCTGAGACATCAAACAAAAATAAGAGCCCATTAAGTACACTCACACTATAAACTTAATTTTCGTTTTTATTGTAATTTTCAGAGCATTTTGGAAGGAATTATCATAACTGCATTGTCTATACGCCATGTCATGCAAGTCAGTATTAGAACGATTTCATTTCACTTGACAATCTGGGATTGTGACCCGGTGTGCGAGGGATCACATCACAAAATTGCGTGCCCCTAAAGCTTTTAGAATCTCTTAGTATGTTTTTGATGTATTTATATTTTAAGGTTGTAAACAGCCAAGTGCACTAAAATTATGTAAGTCTATTTTATCGCCGAAATGTTTGACATGACAAAGATGTTATAGGCCTACAGTGTATTTGAAACTTTCTGAACGAGTTCTGAAGGGAAAAATTCACAAAGACAAAATTATTGGATCAGGATCAAGTTATTGTGTAGCCCTATAGTAGGCTTGCCAGATTTCTTAAATCTTCAACCGGGACACAAGAATGCCCCCCAGCGTCGCGGGTATTCAAGGGTACACACCCTTGGCGGGTTTTTAGAGTGTTTTTAGAGGGTAGTTTATTCTCAGTGCTATGAATAAATGGTTACTGATTAGGAACCTAAACCAGGGGTAATAATAAAAGTTACTTAATTAAGAAGAAACACTTTGAATAAGGAATAAAAATTTGAACAATATTTACATGTACTTTTCATTGGCTAGGACATTTTTTAGACTATTTTGGTCATATAGAAAATCAAATTTAATTTTTACCGGGACGTAAGTAAACCGGCCGGGACACCGGGATTTTGTCTGAAAACCGGGACTGTCCCGGCCAATCCGGGAAGTCTGGCAAGCCTACCTATAGAGCATGTAAGGAAACTTGAAATTCCTTCCAAATCTTTAATTTTATTTTCCACAATCATGTATGCCCAAATTACTAGGGGCCATAAAGGAGAACAGAACAAACATATCAAACGCATATTGTGATCTATTTCAGCATTTCCTGTAATTTCATGTTACCTTGTACATATACAGTTCATTAAGTTGTGGGTTCCCGCCTTGATCAGAATTGTACTTAATTTCATGTATAGTAAATTTAAGGCACAATATATTTTTAGTTTAATCAGACTATCAATATTGCATTTCTGTAACTCTTTTAAGGCGACCTACCTGTGAAATTTGCTGTTTTAGCTTAGTGCATTTAGATGTATGTATAGGTATGAGGAAAAAAACGAACCGATTAAAATATCTCTAAGTTTCCGATATGAGCCACTGCGCATGCCTAGCGGCATTCACAGGATAGCAAGGAATGCATTGAAATTTGTTCTAGTGTCGATAAATTGCTTGAATTGAGAAACAATTTCTCGTAATTTGCATTGGTTGTGGAAACAAACGTTTCCGTTACATCTCTTACATTTATTTACGTATCACAAGGCTCTGAAATCAGCTACAAGAGTCGGTTCGCTTTTTTTCCCCCCTACCTGTACATGTTCTTAGTTCCAATCATTTTCAGAGGGACAGGCTATTACTCTATTCAGGAGCAGGATAGTTTTCAAGACAAAAATTGTGTCTCGGCTATAAAGTTTATTTTTCTCAATACATTTTCCTATTCATATTGCTCCTTGTGAAGCCATTTTTAAAGAAAGCTCCTAGATATACCATCAAATTAAACTTACTAAATTATTTTTTAACTAAAAACAAATACCTTTTTGTGTCCTTAAAACATATTGTTTATGATTTAAACTTAACAAAATCAAGCAAAACAAGAATTAAGTATTTTTTCTACAAGAAATTTTTAAATATAAAGTAAGTAGAAACAATTTCTTTTCAAGATTCTACACATCAAATCTGCAGTTAGTTTTACGAAATCTCCAAAAATGCACCAAATGAAAACCCAATTAATATGGCAAAACATTTTCCTCTCAAGTTCTAATAAACTTACAGCTCTGAAACATTTTATGTTTATTTGGTAAATGCTGGAAGGATCAGGTAAATTTCACAGGTTAATCTCCTTAAGAATACAGGCGATGTCACACGATCCAAATTCCTTCAAACCACCAAATTGGATCCTGTGATATGGACAACTGCCATTGTACACTATTCCATCCAATTGTATTGCATGCAAGGAAAGAGAAATGATTCTAATTTTTAAATTAAAAAAATATGAAATCAACCAATGAGCGTGATCTACAAACATGGCAGCTTCCTCCAAACAGCTGATCATGCGAACATTCACCAGAAGATAAAATGAAATATCTGACGCTATGGCAGACTTTGGGTTTACAACAGTACTAACTCTAACGAATCAGTTGCAGGTGGCTTTGCCGTTTTTCATCATAAATTGGAAATAAAAGAATGGCTTTATTTTATAAGCCCACCTGGTCGATTAATTTGTGTATAAATTCAAGGCACGCAGACATCTGAAATTTTCAACGTAGTCGGAAGAGGGATAATCAATATAGGCTTAAATGGACAAACATTGTTCGATTTGGACGAAACTCACTATGTAGGGGTTTTCTAGGCCAGAGAACTAGAATCTGAAACCGTTTTTCTCCGGCGGCGCTTTTTAATCATGGAATGCACTCTAAAGCCGGATTTTTAGCTATTTCTTTATAATTATTAATAGTTTAGTTTACGAATGGTTCACGTGTAAGTGTTAATGAATATAATGTTTTAATTATTTTGCTCTCAATTTTTAATTTCTGAATTAATTACCGCGGGCACCTACTAGTATCCTATATGTATAACCAGGGCTCGGATTCTAATGCCATGTCATTTTTTATTGATGCTGCATAGACATTGCCAACTTGTAGATAAACCCTAATCATGGCCTCTAGATTATAGAAATGCATTTTTATTAGGTCATTTTTTGTCAATCTATGCAATTTTATATTTTTAGGGCATTTTTTTTCAATTTTAGGTCTTTTTTTTCGTGTCCTTTGCTTCCTTATTTAGTCATTTGCATGTATTTACGTTGAGTGTATTAACTTTTTTTTCGTCGCTAGCGGTGCTGTCTTTGAAGCGTTGTTTGTTTAAAGCAAGAAGGAAATATTCGGCGTTAAAGTGTTGACATGTCTCAGTCGGAAGTTAGAATAAAAGAAACGCCAAAATTTTGTATTATATTACTATTGTTATTAGATTGACTTGGCACCTGCTTGGATTTGAGAGTGCAAACTACTGTACCCTCAATTAAACAACAATATAATCCAGCAGACCACAAAAGGAAATGCCGAATTTTGACTCACCAGTGTCTCAGTGCTAGTATAAATTTCCGCGAGAAAAGAACATTCAAAACATTACAGTTATTTACAGTTTTTACAAACTAGTCTGTAACTTTGTGTGTATAATAATAATTTTTTATAAATAAAATATCAGTTTTTAGGTCATTTTTTATAATTATTGAGTAATTTTCTTTAAAATTCAGGGTCATTTTATAAGTATTTTTTCAAGCAATTTTAGGTCATCAGAATCCGGGCCCTGATGATAACTTATTTAGAAATGAAAAGGATTTGAACGTGCATTGAATAAAAACGCAATCCCAGTTCGTGTGTCAGCCTCACAAAGGAGCTGGGTGTGTGAGATGTTTCGGCACACTGATTTATAAATTTAGATGAATTTCATTTGGCAAAGCTGTGGCGCGCTTGTTGCCAGCAAGAAATATGTCTTCCGGCTCAGCACAGTAGCTGCTGTTATGTGCAATTGCACACGTATCTCCCTGTACCATAGACACTGTGTTCCACCCTCTGTTTAAACCAATTCCGTGAAAAAATGTTCTGTTTGGATAGATTGTTTACGTTAATTCATTTTAAGATATATTTTTATAATTCCCTCTGACGTTGTAGATGATCAAATCTTGTGCTTTACCACTGGGGAAACCATGAAAAAACCCGTCAAATTGGCCGGCCACGGGATTTGAACCTATGACCTTCCGAATGCGAGTCCAAGACGTTACTATCTTGGCCACCTCGCTTGGTTATTATAATTTACAAGTGAAAGATATCTGAGAAATGATTTCGTCTGTGGAAGGAAACCTTATGAACAGGGCCAGGCTTTTTTTATTCTTACTATTTTTTAAAATTCGTAAAATATATATATATATATTTTTTTTACAGTGTCGTAGGCTATTTATAATTTGAAATCGGGTCGAATATTCGTGGCAATTTTCAAAGTCACATTCATGCACCGTATTTGTATCAGAAAAAGTTAAATGTGAAACATAATTTGTATCTCTGTAGCCTATTTTATTATTGCAGCTAATATTTACTTTCCAAATTAATTCTCATTCCCTTATAAGTAGGGACCGGATTTTTAGGTTTTTAAAAACGCTGTTTTAGGTTTTCCATTAGGTGAAATAGTTTTTTTAGGTTTTTTGTCTAAAATGTCGTCTTCGGGTAGAATAATTGGTTTAATGAATTTGAAAGTGCTACATAGGATTCTATACATAATACTTGTAAAGTTTAACTTAACAAAATTGACTTAAATTTGTGTAAACTTCCTTTAGGACAATATTATACAATTGAAGAAAGAAAGCATAAACAATCAAAAGAAGCAGTGAAAATAAGATTGCCTCACATTTCCTGGTTACAGTATATCACTAAATATGTTTCAAGATTCTCAACTGTGAAGTTCTTCCTGTTATCTATTAGAATACGGTACATTTGAAGGCAGAAAATGTCCTTTCAACCTCACATGACGTCAACAATGGTTGTTCGTACGAATATTTTAAAAGGAATATATAGCCTACGCCGGTACTCTTACACTTCCTCTCTTGATACTGTCATCCTAGACGACATTGGGTTGGACGACAACCCGACAACGACAACCCGACAAAAATTGTCACTCCGCAAAATATCGATTTATCAACTGACAAACAAAAAAGACAAAAAAGTAGCCTAAAATAGATATTTTAGGTTTTATATCCCGTTTAGGTACATTTAGGTTTTTATACCCCATTTAGGTATTTTTAGGTGCCACAGAATTAATGTGGGTGAATCCTATGGACGTGATTCTAAAAAGTGTATGAGCGCTTTTTGTTTTGGAAGTAAGGAAAAAAATAGGTAAAAACCTAAGAACCGGTCCCTACTTATAACCAACATCTTCAAAACGAATACATTTTTCAAAATGCCAATTCTTTTAGTTTTTAGTAGGATTTGCGAGGGATGGTTGGATGGAGAATAGGGTTGAATGGGGGGCTCAGGTAAGCGCGGGTTCCACAAAATAGATAATATTCCTTTAGCTTGCATAGGAATTGTCTATTGCCATTGAGTAAGTAGGCTAAGATCTTTCTTTACACAGGCTGCATGGCAACAACATACGGCTGTGACTACAGATTCCCTACCGTAAAAAATTCAATGTAACGCACATTCTACATAATCATTCAATAACAAATTAATCAAGCAGAGCGGGCTAACAAAATCCGAGCGATTGACCATTTCATGTGTTATGTGGAAAGCAATATACAGGATGTTAATGAATAACAGCGAAATATTTTACCTGTGTATAGAGGGGACATAGACAAGCAACGTTTATTGGGAGATTTTTGTTCTATGACGTATATGCTACAAGACATTAAAGTAATTACAATTTGGTGCTTATAAGTCAATAACTAAGTGAAATAGGGTTAAAATTTTCATTAAACTGACTTTACACCTTCATAATCATCGATAAAAATCTGATTCTTAATAATTCATCAACAGCTATAGGCCTATCGTAATTTAGAGTTTTCATAATCGGCAAAATTTTCAGACTAATTACATGACTGGCCGCCAATGCATTCGTTTTTTTTTTTAATTATTCATAACTACTGACTACAGTGTTAACAACGAAGTTCGTTTGTTTTGCACTTTTTTCAAATGTTAGAAGTCTGTGGCGGCCATGCCCTGGGTGATTTTATGCTGTAACAGAAAAAATTGAATGCATAGAGCAAAAATCTCCTAATAAAAGTTCCTTGTCTGTGTCCCCTCTATACACAGGTAAAATATTTCGGTGTTATCCATTAACACCCTGTATACCATGCTCTTCTTTCCTTTGCTATGGCAGCAGAACAAGGCCACCTGCAATTAATTTCACAAATGAAAAATGTTAGCATAATTTGGTGCGTTAAAAATAATATTTCCTGCCCGTTTATTGCTAAGTCGCTACCGAAAGCGAAAATTAAAAATCCAGCTTCGATTTGCCTTCAATCCATCATGTTCTGCATGTCGTAGATTTGGCTGTGCACAGACAGTTCTGGCGCGGGAGAGATGACAATGTTGTCACCTGGATGTGTATTAATAGCGGAAGTGGCGCTGACTGAAAAGCACGACCGGAACTGACGTCCGAAGCAGCTCCAAGAAATATATCCCCCACATGAGCCTTCATATTCCAACAGAAAAAAAGAGGCCGCATTGCAGTAGTGCGCGATCCTTTAAACCTCATCCAGTCGTATTATTCGCGAGGTAAAATCTAAAATTCGAGTTTGTGGCTTATAACTACCCTCCAGATAATTTGTATAGGGAACAATGGTTTTAAATAAGAACTATGCAATTTGTGTGTATATGTATATTTATTTATATGTGTGTGTGTGTCAGAATGCCAAGTCAGGAAGTTGCATTGCCCTCGCTTAGGAAATAGTATATTGCGATACAAGTGCCGTAAGGCACGTTTACGTGTCGAGGAAACAGATTGAAAACCCGAGGCGCAGCCGTAAATGCCGTAAATGCCTTTACCCGTAAATGCCTTTACGGCCCGTGTGTTGCATGCTATTTTTTGCACGATGATTATTTATATCAATTTAATTATATTAATTGTGATATTACCTGAAAATATTATGTAAATACATTCTTGAAAATAGATGTTTATTTCAGAAAGTGATTCGCATGTGTTGGTTGTTATTTGTCCTGGGGGCCGTGTCCATAAAGGCTTGTATTATGAAGTGTATCGTAATGAATTATGACGTAGCGCTTGGACCGTAAGTAATTTAACCTCATCGCAACCGCCCTTAGCAACAAGACTGTGTGGGAATGTCAACTTACGATCCATGTAAACAACGTTCGTAAGTACCACTTACTAGCTAAGGAGTGCAAAAAAGTGAGTTGTGCGTTTCACGCATTTTTACTGCCTCTGGCCGAACCAAACGAACCTCGAAATTCTAAGTTGAGTTTTTTTAACATAATTACTACAAGCTACACGTTTTGGGGTGTCCTGAATCCAAAAATATTATTTTCAGAAACATGTCTGTGTGTGAACGAAAAATCGTACAAAGATGTTGCATTTTGGTTAGGTAGGCCTATCTTCTGGGAATGTGACGATTTTCTCTTACATACAATCACTTTACATGAAGAGTAATTTAAATAAAATATTTAAATTGATGATTACAAAGCCAAATGATAATCTCATATTAAGGAACAGTAACGGTATGCCGTGTAGAGATGACAAAAATAATATAGTCACTAACAGTTCCCGCACTGTGGCGCCACCGGTTCTCATTAGGCACGCCATCTTCCCGTGACGATCTGCTACCTGCGTCTGGAGACGAACCCGATTCGACACGGCTCCGTCCGGAAATCAAACCCAACTGTTAGCTGTCTCCTTCCATGTTCCTTAGGCTTGCCTATTTATTCTTTATTTTATAATAATAATAATAATAATAATAATAATATAATTACCGAGCAAGAGGAGGGAGATAGGGCCGAATCTATTAACTATCCAGGGATTTCTCTCTTATCTTCACCATACAAAATTCTGTCTAATATACTTCTGTCAAGATTAGCCCCAAATGCGGATGAAATAATTGAAGATCACCAATGTGGATTTAGGCGAAATAGATCAACCGCTGATCAAATATTTTGTACTTGCCAAATCTTGGAGAAAAAGTGGGAATATAAAAAGTCTGTTCGCCAATTATACATAGATTTTAAAAAAGCATATGATTCAGTTAGGCGAGACAAATTGTACAATATCCTCATTGAGTTTGGGATACCAAAAAGGTTGGTTAGGCTGATCAAAATGTGTCCAAATGAAACTTATAGCAGAGTCAGGGTAGGAAAATTCATATCAGGATAGCTTTGCCATTAGAAGCGGCTTGAAGCAAGGAGATGTACTATTGCCTTTACTTTTCAATTTCGCTTTGGAATACGCCATTTTTTCCCACAATTTTAAGATCACGAAATATGTATCTTTTGGATTTGAAAATAACTTATCAGTCCAAATACACACCTGATACTAGAGCAAATTTTATTATTTTTGCAGTTTATCGATAATTTAGGGCCATGAAACCGTAAGTAATACTATTAACTGACATTATAATGCTTTAGTGTAAGAGTTGTACATACTGTATAATATTGGTTGCGTACAAGGTTTTTATGTACAAGATGGGCCAAGTCCGATGTAACCGGCCCACACCAAGACTTGATTATTGCAGACGACAGGAGACAGACAGACACGAATGTACAGCTGGATGGTTACGCCCCATCAGTCAGGAGACAGGCGGCTTCCTCAGGTTGAGTCTGTGAGGGTGCATGTCAACCTTGTCCAGCTGTCTACGAGACAGATGGGGGGTTCGAATCCGGGGACGTTTCTAGACTCACATACTTTTCCAAGACTCTAATTTAATCGGATTTTTAGAAAGCCGTAAGTTTTGAGGGGGGGGGGAAATTGTTCAAACGAAATACCTGAATTAAGAATTGGAATGTTTACGAAGAGAGCAGCCATAATGAAATGTCTAGGTTGCATTGAAATTTTAAGCAGAATTTTTTACAGAATTTAAAGTGCTGACTGTTTCTTCATTGAATGTATTTGAGCATCAAAATGAATTTGCTTCTGTCGGCGCAGTTCATTCACATGACACTCGAAATCATCTCAACATGATTGTTCCTAAATCTAGGCTAACAAGAACCTGTGACAGCCATGTTGTTTTAGGTATCAAACTTTTTAATAAAGTCCCCATTGAAGTTAGAAATACAAACAACCATAGGCGTACCGAGGGGGGGGGGGGTTGGGGGTTTGAACCCTCCATTGATTAAAAAAAGGAAAATTGTATAATTTTTTAAGTCGGCCCATAAATTACTTAATACAAGTATAAAGCGTGGGAAGCTTAAAACTCGTTATTTTGCATCTTAATTTTTTTAAATTTTCCGGGGGAGGACCCCCGGACCCCCTCTGCCTGGGGGGTATTCCATAGCCCGCGGATGTTATAACCCCCCCCATATGGTCGGCCTGGTTACGCCTATGTAAACAACATAAGAATTTTTAAGAATAAAGTAAGGAAGATCCTTCTTACAAAGAACTTTTACACTGTTGAAGAATACTTGAATTGTGATTTTTAATTTTTTTTTACAATTTGACTTAACCTATTGTAATCTTGTATTACCTAATGATGACAAATATATTATTGTTATTAGTACTATTAATGTTGAAAACTCAACTTCGGGGTCGAACAAAAGACTTCCTCTGCCTTACCACCTGTGGTACGGGCAGGGAAAGTAATTAATAATTTTGGAACAGTTACAACTTTCATGTTGAACACCTTCAAGAGATTAGAACTCCCTCCATCAATTATAACTGAAGTTGTTTTAGCAACCCTCAGAGAATCTGTTGCAATACTGTGGAATCATATACATATAAATCTTAAATGTAACTGTTAAAGATTTTCTATTTTGCATTAACTTTTCATTCATTTTTTTTCAATGTTCAATGCTGAATTACCTTTTTTTTTTTCATTCTTTTCTTTTCTGGTACTCTTTGTCTATGTAGGCAACCCATAACTTTGCGAAGATTAACTAAATAAAAAATAAACAAAATAAAAAAGGGAACTTAGAAGTAAATGAGAAAGAAGATTAGAAGCAACACGAAAAGAGGACGAAATAGACTAAGAAGGGCGTATCGTCTGTTTTGAGTGAAGGGATTACAAGGAAAAGAACTGTCGTCTTAATTCCCATGCTTGAAGGTGAATGACCAGAAATCCACAACACTGACCCTACAGCACGCGCCCATCCACTGACGTTTATTTGAATAGGAAATTTAATTTCTTATAATTGTAGGAACTATAGGACAATACAAATTCTGGTGTGAATGAATTATTATCAGAAAAACGATCGGGTTTTTAGGTTATTTTTACATCTCCCGCTTTATACCAAAGCCACATATGGCCCATCGAGTTTCTTCTTGTGGCCTAAAATACCAATTTGAATGGCATAAAATCTAATATACTTTTGTTCACTAAATTACAAGGACCGAGCGAAGTGGCCGAGATGGTAACGTCTTGGACTCGCATTCAGAAGGTCCCAGGTTCAAATCCCGTGGACGGCCAATTTGACATGGGTTTTTTCATGGTTTCCCCAGTCGTAAATGCAAATGCCGAATTGGATATTTACACACCATGAATCATCCTGTATCATATCCATTTCAATTAATATCGGTTGAAATTTACTTCAGTAAATACACCGACAATAGAAACAATTGACAAGCTAAGTTCCATGGCCTATCCTACTATATAGACACAGATCCCGAACTCATGATATGGCCTCGTAGCTAAAGGGAGTTATAAATACAGCTGAAATTTAAATTTATATATTACAAGGAGCTTTGCATCATTTAAGAGATGTAAGCATTGTCATCGCTCCTTCAATACATGACTCCAAGTTTGTATGTAAAGTGATATTGAAGTTATTTCTTAACGAAACTGAAGTTAATGTATTTAGGTAGATTTCGAAGAAAAATCTACCTATTGCAATCGATACCATGTCATGATTTTCGAAAAATTATTTCATATCTTTACGTTTTATGCCTCCCTAAGTACGAAACCACCGCCTGTTCAATTTTTTTAAAAATATTTATGTATATCTTTACACGCTAGCGGCCGTAATTTTGAAGAGATATGAACCAAATTTTATTATGTTATTTCTAGGCCAAATTGTTCGGACAAGTTCGTTAATGAGCAAAATTGGTCCAAGGGGGAGGGGGTTGAAATTTTGAAAAATTTACATATTGGCCCCTATGAAGTATAGAGGGAAACTTTGTTTGAATAAATTAGAGTACTCCCTATGGAGTTCACAGTGACACCAACGATTCGGGGGTTTTGGGAGTACGAGTGGGGGTGGGGGATGGAAATTCGAAATTTTTGGAGTATCGTTGAAAAGCTCTTGATGAGTACTCTACAAATCAATAATTAGTTTCTCGACAGCTCTCATATAAGGCGAGATTTGAATGTTTGAAAAAGTGCTCTTTCCTCTTTTTTGCAGTTATTATTGTGGGTTTGTCATGCCAAGGCTAAAGAAGAAGAGTGCTGCGCAACGACAGTAAATTAAACCAAAAGCACTTCGAAATCTACCTCAGCCTGTAGGCCTGCCTAAAGGGATTTTTAATCCTGATTTGAATATTCTCATGCATTGAAGTATCTCCTGGACACAACAAGTAGGAATATAAAAGTCATAAAATCAATATTCTGTCAATCTGGGGTTTTTCTAGCTGTGGGGTCCTCACCTCCCTTGAATACATTATCGCTTTGGTTTCTGGGAAATCCAGAGACGAATGCGTGCACTGGATTTTATGAGGTTTAGATGGAGTGAGGTCCACAGATGTTCAACAACACCTGCTACTTGCGGATTATCGTACTCAATTGTCTCGACACGTGCCTTTTAGGATGGGAAGGAAAACATCTCCCAATTCCCATTGTAAACCAATTTTACTTGACAGCATTCGTGGGGTCTTTGGTTCAATTCCCGTTGCCGGTCTTTGTTTTGTTCCTTATGAAATAATATGACAATTTTTAAGACGTTTCATGACAAATCACTTACATTTATAGAGTTTTATAGTGCCCTAAAATGCCTATTTATACCTTTTACTATTTTAGTGCCTAAAATGCCTATTTTCTACATTTAAAATAAAATTCAACTTCTGTAATTTTTACAATCTTATAATGGACATCCCTCGATGAAAACCAGAGCAGCAGAGGTGGGTTTTTCACAGAAACTTGATTATTCCAAACAATTGTCGCTAAAGGAATGCTGACTGACGGGGGAGGGGGAGGATTAAGGGGAAGGACTACTATAATGTAATATTTTAAAGTTATTTTCTGTCTATCTACACATTTTAAAGCATATTTTAAGTGCTTATTAACTCTTTTAAAAGCCTATTTACTTGTCTTCAAAGCCTATTTTAGGTACCTAAAATTATTTTTTTTAGAGCCTAAAATCCCAGGTCTAGCCATGACCACTATTTCAAACTTCCGTACACCTACCATCTGATCGCTGCGTTATTTAACAATTAGACGCAATCTTATAATGAGGGTGTTTGATAATGTGTTAAGGGTGGAGGATGTTTATGATATCCCAGGAAATTAAGAATAATAATAATTAAATGGAGAGGTTTTCTGCAGGTGGCTACCAGATGTCGTCCTCAGTCACGAACTGATTTGCAAGAACCGTTATCACTAGACTTCGGATTTTAGGTAAAAACCTATTTTAATCCTTAAGTGATATATGAACGAAAACTTGTATATGCATGTTTCATAAGTGACTATGCCTAAAACTGATACTTTTATAGGACCTAAAACAGCCTATTTTTACGTTTTAAGCCTAATATTGCCTTTTTGCTTGTTTTTCCTCTAAAGTTCAAAATAAGTTACTTTTTGTTATAAATTTTAGCATTTATTTTCAGTTCGTACAAAATTTTTAGCTCCGTATGTGCAGTAAGTACATGATACATTTGTGACGTGGTTAAATAGTAAGGAAAGTTTCGTCTTCAGTATAAATATTTATTGGAATTCCCAGGGATTAGGTTTTCACTGTTATGGTAGTAATACAGGCCCTAGTAATAGGTCTATTTTTTCATTCTGTGTACCATAGGCCTATATCTGTGTTTTATCATGATTATTGATTAATGGTGACTGCATTAAATATAATATTCTGCATTGCAATTGAGATATTTCAGAAAACTGGCAACTTAACGATTTTATAAGAGACTATTTTACGATTTTTAGAACCTATTTTTCAAATTTTAGAGCCTATTTTAGGTACCTAAAACAGCATTTTTAGCGACCTAAAAGTCCGAAGTCTAGTTATCACATCAAATCCTTTAACTAAACCTAAACATTTCATATCTGGAGGTCTAAACACAGCTCTAGTTCCTTGTTAAAAATAACGAGAATTAATTAATTTGAACTATTACACATTTAAGGAAATAATTAAGTTTATTAAATAAATATTTATTTCTAATGTATATATTTGTTTCTTTCTTCCTTTTGAATTTTGCTGAAAGAATCCGAAAGCTTTGACGTAACATGTGAAGAAAAGTGCATTCCGGAAATAGCTGCTTTAAAAAATTACAAACTAGTGACATATTTGAGACATTTTCTGAACAGAATTAAATAAACTTCGGAAACAGAAAACTGTACTCACTCAACACACCACATGAATCAGCAAACACCACTTACCTAGAAACGACAAGAAAAGAAAGTTAATTTATCAAGTATTTCAAGGTTTTCTATTTTTTAAAAAATGCAGCTCTTAGAATGGAAAATGTAAAAAGTGTAAAAAATGTAAACAATCTCGTTGGAGCGGTTTTCGAGAAAATAGCAAATATAGGCCTATATAGTATTTTTTCGGCGAAACGGTAATTTATGCCGCGCACATGTTTTCCTTCCACTGAATAATAAAAGTCCCTTGCACCAAACATAATATGTCACAATTATAAACAACAAAATAATATTTCATAATAAAAAAAAAAGACCATTGCACCAAAAATCATATTTCACAATCGAAGAGTGTAACCCAAATAGCTGCTAAGTACCATTTTTGTAAAAAAAATAGTTTTTGCATCAAAACCCATCTATATATATATCATTGCTAATTGACCCAAGACACGGCATATCATAATTGAAATTATAACTGACTAAACAAAAGCATTCTAGCATTTTTTTACATCAGTTTACCTGATTTTATTAAGTTAGGTTAATAGACAGTCCGGCTTTAGAGCACAATCCCATACATATGATATAAGACGAAACCAAACAAATCCTTTAAACAGGTCTAGAATACAGCTCTAATTTTGTACCAGATTATTCAATTGCACTGTTAAAAAGAACCTGGATTAATTAATCTTAACAAATGCAAATTTAAGAAAATAACTATGTTTATTAGAACAGATATTTTTCATGCTTATTATTTTAAAATTTCCCTTCCTATTATTACTGTGAAAGTAATTCATTGTATTTATATCCATTTCTGAACCAAGAGCATTTGACCATTCGGGTGGCGTTGAAATTGTAAATTGCAATAGTCAAACTTACAAATCAAAAATAAATCCAAAAATACTATTTTCAGAAAGAAGTCAGTGTGTGTCTGTCAACAGAACGGAAAATCGCATGGAAAACAAAATTTCATGCTAGGTATCTTCTGGGGCTGTGATACGAAGATTGAAGATTGCCACTTTAAACGAAGAAAATTTTCGCTATTTTCTCGAAAACGGCTCAAACGATTTTGTTTAAATTAATTTTGTACATGAGGTGCTTATAGCCTACTAAGAGCTAAAACTTTTACTTGAAACATTTTTAGCAAAAAATTCTCAGGGCCTGGTGAACAATAAAGCTTTGCATGAGGTTGAAGAACCGAATACGCGTTCTTTGCAATGCGGACTCTTATTCTATATAAGCTTATCAGAATTTGAAGTAAGACAATTGTATTGCTCAAGTTTAGAGTAAAAAAATCTGATGTGAAAGTCACATAACTTCCTCTGCCCAAATAAAAGTTAGCAGTATTCACATATCCTTGTACAGGATCGCAAGACACAATTTTACACTAATTATGCTTACATATCTTATACCCCCTCATTTGAATGTTGCGACTAAAAACACAGGCTAAGGACAAACTAAAAAAGAAGAAAAGAACAAGTGACTGCAAATGTTTATTGAACTTTCCGCCGTTAAGAATAATTCTCTTCATTTTTACAACCAATTCACACGAAGATAATGTCTTACATAATCTCTATGTATATAAAAGGCTTTGTCCTGACTGACAGGAATCAACGTAGAGCCTAAACTATAACAGGTAGAGACTTGGAATTTTGACAGTACCTTCGTTTCATAATGTAGGTGCTCACTAAGAAAGGATTTTGAAAAATTCTGATTTTAAATGCCAAAAATCAAGTGTTTTTGAGAATATTTAATCCCTTTTTACACAGAATTATCGAATCCGAATCACATTTGATATTAAAACATATTGTTGCCAGTGGGTTTCAGATGGGATTGGAATTAAATTAAATGGAAGTTTGACAATTACAGTTGACTTTGTCTATTTTTGTCATACCTTGGAAATTAAACTTTCGCGATCGCTTGAATGTTGTAAGCCCTAATATG
Organism: Ectobius pallidus; assembly: GCA_964059195.1. NCBI lineage: Eukaryota > Metazoa > Arthropoda > Insecta > Blattodea > Ectobiidae > Ectobius > Ectobius pallidus. The sequence goes on along the minus strand of CAXKWD010000003.1, from coordinate 1,374,075 downwards.
GTCAAACATTGTTTTTTTTTTTGGACGAAACTCACTATACAGGGGTTTTCTGGACCAAGGAACTCGAATCTGAGGTCGCTTTTTACCAGGCGACGCTATCTAATCGTGGTATGTAGTCCACGTGATTTAGGTGTTAGTAAATATAATGATTTAACTATTATGCTCTTAATTTTAATTTTTGAAATAATTATCGCGGGCGAAGCCGCGGGCACAGGATAGTAGTCTTACACTAAGAGGCAAAACTTTTATTTTGGTAGAGAAAGTTATGTGGTAATGAATATTCCTTTGCCTGTAGCAGCTATCGTAAAGTAATAAACTGAGGGCAGGTAAAACGGAACAAGAGAATAAAGGAAAGGAAGACAAGGGAATATAATATTATTATAAACCTATCATAAACCGCATCGATACTCATCTGTAGATATCGATTCCAGACACCGCCTCAGTGTTTTGTTTCTCACGCTTCCAGTAAAAGGACCGGCGTGTGAAATCCGCTAAAAAATTGCACAGAATCAATTTCTGCATAGTAAGTTACTTAACACAAAATCTTGCCGTTTTAGAAATACTGGATGATAACAATCATCCGCGTGTTTCATGCTGGCTAATAACGTTTATAGCCATTTCATAATTACGGGTGGGACATTCTAGCAAATTATAAAAACTATTTTTGTTTATTACATATCTTAAATAATAAACTAGAATTGGTTCTTCACATTCTGTAAACTTTACAATGCCTTCTCCTCCACACTACATGCAAAGCATTATTTAAAATCAATTTTAAATATTTTAAATTTGTTTTTCAAAATCTGTTACGGGTGGGACATAATTTGGACACTGATTTTAATGATGCAAAACAAAAGTTCATTTGCTGTTCTGCTATTACTGTTAGGGTCTTAATGTTGTTAATAATGAAGGTATAAGGGATTAAATACAAATTATAAACTGTTTCCAGGTTGTCAGAACATTTATTTAACTCATTAATAATAATTTAACAAAACTATCACTGTTACGGGTGGGACGAAAATTCCCTTGTTTGTTATTTTACATAGTAATTAACCACACATATTTGTTGAAGTTGATTTTATACGAAATTGTACCTTAAGATGTATATTTTCTCAAATGAAAGTGGACATAGCTGATTACTATTGACTACTTGGTATTAAAGAGTGTTAAAATCATCCTAAAAATGGCAAAAAAGGTAATTCAACGCAATAAATAAGTAAATCGAGAGATTTTACACATGAAAACACTTCAGATACACCTAAGTCCTTAACATTCAGAGAATTTGAGGTTTTAAACTTATTTTTGACCACCCAATTACAATAATTTTATAACTTCTCTCTTTGAGGGAAAAATTCCCATATTTTATGAAATGGGTGTTTAGCAATTCCTCGGACATAGATCAATCACGATCGTTGTGGGAACTCTGATCGCTTTTTGGACTGTTCATTCAACTAGTATGCCGTGATCTTAACGGCTGACAGAATATTAACAACAAGGTAAGAAAATTATTATTATTTACAAAATCCGTTACAGTTTGTTCATGGAACAGTCTTAATAAATCCTAGAGTTTTATCAGATAAACTCGTAATCTCTCGAGGGATTGCCCATGATAACTTTAGCTGCCCAAACCCACAGCCTCAATATATGCAGGGCATCAATCATAGCCTCCTACTTAGTTTTTGCTAAGTTGAGCAATCTTATCCTTATTAAGTGCAAAATTGTCAACAACCGGAAAATATAGATGTTAATATAATGACTAGGGCAAGGCATTTAATGACCATAAAATAATGAAAAAAATGACACAATTTAAAAAATGACCAATAAATTTACCATTATTACTTATAGGCTAATAAGTTTTTTAAAGTAATGAATTGCTAAAAGCAATTTAATGGATGACAGTGCGTTATATATAAGAATTTACGATATAAAACACACTTATTTTGTTACTAAAGAAGTAAGTAAATTTATACCAGGCCTACTTGGACACCCTTAGCGAAAAATAAATTCTTTCTGAACTGGCATGCCCATCAAATTGCCCCTAGCAAATATGTGCCACTTAAAAAAAATTTCAAATAAACCTGAATTAAAATGAACTATGAACACTTCTCAAATAAAAACGATTGTCTGTTGTTTGAAATTAACGATTTGTAAAGGGAAAAGCTCCTCTCTACCTCCACTGAAACATGACCTAAAATGCCAAAAAAAATGACCTAAAAATGAAGAAAATTACCTAAAAATTGTCAAAAAATGACTTACCTCTTGAAAATTACAAAAATGTAAAATAAAGCAAAAATTAAAAAAAAAAACCCCTGATTTAATCAATTATTTAATGATACACCTTTATTTACATTCGAGCTGTCTTTTAACCTTCACATAAAAAAGATGCAGAACCATCAAATGCCTTGCCCTAGTGATGGAAGGTTGCAAAGGTGAGGTTTTTTTCTGGGGACACTCGAGGTATTGTAAAACCATATCCAGTAAAATGTAATTGGCCTGTGCAAGGCTGTCCTATGTTAACTGTGTGACTTCGGGGGACACGACGGGACACATAATGACGTCCAGTGGGGGCAGGTGGGGCTCTGGACACCCCGTTGAGAAGCTCTTGTCCACAGCTTCGCGTGCTCTGTACTCCAATCTTTAGTTTTTACTAATCTTGTAAAACTACTGACTGATGTTGTAAATGAGAAAGTGAAAGAATACTATAATGTTATGACCTCTTTGTGTTTATAAATCTCTTAGGGGTTGAATTTTGGTTTCATTATTTGTGCAATAGAGAATTTATGGTAAATGGCAAGAAAATCCACACAAAGAGGAAAGTATTGTTTCACACACAAAGATTCATAAGCGTACCGAGGGGGGGGGGTCTTGGGGGTTTGAACCCCCCCCCCAATGATTAAAAAAAGGAAAATTGTATTAATTTTTTAAGTCTTCCCATAAATTACTTAATACAAGTATAAAGCGTGGGAAGCTTAAAACTCGTTATTTTGCGTCTTAATTTTTAAAATTTTTCCGGGGGAGGACCCCCGGAAGCTTAAAACTCGTTATTTTGAATCTTAATTTTTAAAATTTTCCGGGGGAGGTCCCCGCGGATGTTATAACCCCCCCCCCCATATGGTCGGCCTGGTTACGCCTATGCAAAGATTTGTATCCACTTTTGATCTTTTATTCACGGCTTGGCTGTTGAGTTCCAATACAATGGCATTCATTATTTGTTTTATTCATTCCATGCTTAATTCTGTGAGTATTCTCTAAATAGTCAGAACAAAATATAACTTACCAGGATTCTCTTAATAATAATAATAATAATAATAATAATCCAAAAATGCTAAATAGAGCCATTATAAAACTGTGATCTTAAGAGAAGTTCTGTACGCAACAGAGTGTATAAACACCTTCTCAGATAGAAGAATAAGCAAAACATAGAAGAGAATCTCAAGGAAAATTATGGGACCAATTTGGGAGAATAACATATACAAACTGAGACCAGAAAAGGAGCTATACAGACAACATACTTTCAGGAAAAGAAGATTAAGATTCTATGGTCATATTTTCAGAATGGAAAGAGACAGACTTACCAAACAAATTTGTTATCACTATGTAAGTAAAAAAACTAAACCAGCATTTTTCAAGGAAGTTGAAGAAGATTTTAAATTACTCAATATCAAATAGAAGGATATTGCAAACAGAGAAAAGTTAAGGAAAGCAATATTTGATGGCGAATTTCCATAGAAACCCAAGAAGAGAACGGGAAGTAAATGGACGGAAGAACGGAAACAGCAATATCGCGAAAGAATGAAGTTTTGGGAAGACAAGAAGAAGACAACTGTTTCACGTGGTCCTAAGCTGGCCTAATCGAAAGGGGGGGGGGAAATAAAAAAATAAATAAATAAATAAATAATAATAATTAGCAGGGCCTGGATTATGATGACCTGAAATTGTTTGAAAAACTATTTATAAAATTGCCCTAAATTTTAAAGAAAATGACTTAATAATTATAAAATTTATTTTGTGGTCTGCCGGATTATATTGTTGTTTATTGAGGGTGAACAGTAGTTTGCACTCTCAAATCCAAGCAGGTGCCAAGTCAATCTAATAACAATAGTAATATAAAACAAAATGTTGGCGTTTCTTTGATTCTCATTTCCGACTGAGACATGACAACATTTTTCCTTCTGGCATTAAATAAACAACATTTCAAAGACAGCACCGCTAGCGACGAAAAAATTTAATGCACTCAATGTAAATACATGAAAATGACTAAATAAGGAAGCAAATGACACGAAAATGACAAAAAATGATCTAAAATTGAATTAAATGCACAAAAAATATAAAATGACAAAAAATGACCTAATAAAGATGCATTTCTATAATCTAGAGCAGTGATTCTCAAAGTGGGGTCCGCGGACCCCGTCCGCGATGGTATTTCAGGGGGTCCGCAGGCGGTTTAAGAAGAAATAGGATATCCCATAATTTTATCAAATTATATATCTTGTAAAGCAGCTTCACTGTTCACATTAAGGAGTAAACTCTGTTTGTTACCATTGATATTGTTATTTTGTCTATTGAATTTAATACATTTGAATCAAAGTATTTATTTAGTGTTCTTTTTTTCAAAACCCAGAGGGTGTCCGCGAAATTTTAATTTTTTTTCAAGGGGTCCGCGGACTGAAAAGTTTGGGAACCACTGATCTAGAGGCCATGATTAGGATTTATCTACAAGTTGGCAATGTCTCTGCAGCATCAATAAAAAGATGACATGTCATTAGAATCCGGGCCCTGGTAATAAGTTACGAGAGAAAGTTTGTGAAACAATCTCCATTGCAGTGTTAGAGATGACAATGCTGTTAGTTCCAGGTGAGTGGGAGCCAATCAGAGGTAAGCAGGGGGAACGTGTGTTCTCCGATTGGTCCTCACCTGAGGATGAGGCATGGCGGTGTCACAAACAGCAGCTCAAACTTATTATTAAGGTGGGGTTATCAATAACAAAGTAGGCCTGAAGCAAAAGCTGGACCGAAAACAAATTAAATAGAGATAATATTGAGATATGTCATAGGTAACAGAGTACTAGATAGGCCTATTCATTGCACGAAAGAAATTAGGGAAAGGATAGCAATGAACAAAACTAGATTTGCAGATCAGGAAATGCTACGTATGGAGTGTGGAGTGCATGAGAAAAGGAGAGGAAAAGCTAACTGGTTACAAGAGGACTTCTGCTGGATGCAGTGGCGTACCAAGGGGGGCCGCACCGGGCGCCGTAACGAAGGGGGCGTCAAAATTGAGAAAACATATTTTTTAGTTTAAGAAAATATTATTTTTCAGGCAAAATATAAGATTTTATTGGTCAAATTTTCTTTATTACTTTATTGAATACTGCAGTAATGTTATTTAGGAATGAAAGAAATGTTTAGTTTTAAACTATTTACAGACGATACGAATTAGGTCGTGGGCGCCGAGCACACAGGTAAAGTTTACGGTGTGATTTAGCAATTTTATCAATTGAACATGGTGTGGCTGCTACTATAGACTTCAACTCTCTTATATATAAATAAGTTTGCATCCATCAAGGCTAGGAAAGAACATTTTTAAATTTTTGTTATGACCCTGAAACCTCTTTTCTTTTTCTTATTTTTTCAAACAAACTAACCTTATAGTACTTACAGTTTTATTTCATTCATATTTTTCTCTAAATGTGTTAAAGTAACATACTACTTATTAAAAATAAGTAATTGTGAACATTAAACTGTGTTTAAATTACACTCATTGAACCTTGAACCTTTTAGTGTTAGGGGGCGACTACCATCTAATTAGCCCCAGGCGCCAAGTAGCCTTGGTACGCCACTGGCTGGATGTGATCGAAAAAAAAAAGAAAACTTACAAGAAGAATTGAGATACTGGATGATATCAGAAAGAAAAGCAGCTGGACAGTGGAATTTCACACGGGGGTATACTGAAACCCTGGGTTCAATTCCCAACATACCCGTAACCTCAAATAGGCCTATGCGTTTTCAGATACCTTCAATTTAAATATATAATTTTCAGAAACATGTCTGTGAACAGCAGAGCCCGAGAAAGAAAAATAGTACGTAAAGAAAATTTTACATTTGGGTAAGAATTTTTAAGGTGGTTCGAACGATTTTGTTTAAATTTTGTCCATGAAATCTTGATTCTAAGAGCTAAAACTTTTATTTGAAACATGTTTTATTTTGTGACAATTCCATGGAGGGTAGTTATAAGCCTGAAAAAAAAAACTTTATGAGATTGTGTGGGGGACGGGAAAATGTCTGTCCGTGTGTCTGTACGCGCGATAACTCAAATACGCTTTATCGGATTTTCATGAAACTTGGTATACGTATTTATAACACCCATGAGAAGAAGCCTATTGATATTGGACAAAATCGGTTGACCGGTACCGAAGTGCCTATTTTATGGTAATACGTTAGAAAGAATTTATCAAATGCAAATGAGTTATCATGGCAACATATTGTTTTACAGTGGAAGTTGCAGTATAGGCTACTTAGCTATGACAAATAACATTACCTACATATTCCTTCACATATGCTTATGAAACTACACCTTTGTTCTTTCGTAAGCCCTGCTTAATGAATCAATTAAAAAAATAACTTATTTTCTGCATATCATAATTGCAATTATAACTGATTAAACAAAAGCATTCTGACCCTTTGTTATATACCAGCAGTTTACCTGATTTTATTTTTATGTCATAACTCCATTTTTCCCAATAAATTCCCTGAAGGGTAGTTATAATCAAGTCTTGCTCTGTGAATAACGCAAGTTTGATTGAGGTCGAGACAAATGAACGCGCACTTACAGCAATGCAGCTGTGTATTCTATACTCGGATATACCGTAGCTTATTAAGATTTGTGTTATGGATCACATAGTAGAATTGGCAATATTTAAGGACAGGAAGATAATAGAATGGCTCTAAGATGATAATTAGGGGGCCCAGACTTGGCAGATGCGCGCGTTGAAACAGAAGCCGCCGCCACGCCCACTTCCTCCCACGCCATCGCGTGCAACACCGACACAAGTACAGATAAAGTGATTTAAAATATTAACTAAATAATAGGCTAGGCTATGCCATAGGGATGGTAGATTTTCGCAATCGGATAAATCCTAAATGTCCCAAAATGCTGTCAAAATGAGTAATATTTTGGTTTTGAAGCTTAAGAAGTCTATCATTGTGTTTTTTTCAATTCGCGGTAAAATGCGAAATTAGTATAAAATGCGAAATGTACGTATTTCTAAAAAAAAAGTGCGAAAATACACTGTAAGGGTCATTTATGTCAATAATTTATTTTACTTTTTCGTATTCATTACTCATGTACTTATTGTTTTTGACAAACCTATAATATGTTTGTTTGTTTTTTGCTCATGCGGGGTAAATAATACTCTCTTGTAATTATTGTAATAATTGTGTTTGTATTATTTATATTTGTATTTGTAACAATTTTGTAATAATTTGTATTTTTGTAATTTGTAATAATTAGTAGGTTTTCTAATAATAATGTAATAAAAAATGATCCATTAAAAAACTAACTAAATAAATATAAACTTTAAAAAAATGACAGGAAATTAAAGAAATCAATTTTATGAAGCTGTTAATAAGCTCTTTAATACAACAGTCAGATGAGTACCATAAATCCTAAGAAAGCGTTAGATATGAAGAGGAGAATTCCATATTTTAATCATATAGACCCGACGGTGAATAATTTCACAAACATCTGATAACCAAAATAAGGACAATTCATAGATTGACTGCCTACAAATTTTGTTAGCAATGCAAATAAAATTTCCACTCTTTGCCAATGCAGCTATTCAGGTAATCTGGTTCACCTACCAATAGTGTGGATGTAGAACGCTTTTCCAGAAAGTACAATTCAATTGTTATAGATAGCCGAAACAGGTTAAAGGAGAGTATTATTGAAATTTCTTCATTGTTAAATTTGTTACGTCTGCTGAATACTGATTTTAAATGCATGTAGGCAAATACATGTTAGCAGCACTGCACTTGCATATATTTTGACGTGAAGGCTACTTCAGTGTTACAATTTCACGATAAGTTTATATTGCGATAAATTATTGTAACTGGAAAATAAATAAAATACACTTGATAACGCACTGAATTTGTAAAACCTAATTTTCCAGTAATAAAATTGTTTTACCCCAAATCCCTACAAAATGCTAAACTTTAACGTTAAACTTCCTGTAAGATGCTAAATTTCACTTTTAAAATGCAAGTCCTTTACTTTTCAGTTGCTAAAATCTACCATCCCTGAGAACCAAGTATGCATTGTATTTATCGTAAACTAGCATGTGCCCGCGATAATTATTTCAAAAATTAAAAATTAAGAGCATAATAGTTAAATCATTATATTTAAAGTTATTCCTCAGGTTCGCGAGCGACCCCTGGTGATCCCGTAAGGGGATATTCTCAGCGGATTTGTTACCGGGGTGCGCCAGTCCCCTACCTACTTAAACCTAAGGACACACACACACCCAGTCCTGAACCCGGGAAAGACATTTTTCACTACTGAAAAATCCCCGACCCGGCCGGGAATCGAAACACCTAAATCACGTGGACAACATGCCACGATTAGAAAGCGTCGCCTGGTAAAATCGACCTCAGATTCGAGTTTCTTGGCCCAGAAAACCTCTGTATAGTGAGTTTCGTCCAAATACGACAATGTTTGACCATATTTAGGGCTTACAACATTCAAGCGATCGCGAAAGTTTTATTTCCAAGGTATGACAAAAATAGCCAAAGCCAACTGTAATCGATTTGACATTGAAATGTATTACTCAAAACTGATGCTTCGAAAACGCAAAAAATGCATTTCGAAAGCGAAAATTAAAATTCTGGCTTCGAGGTGCATTTTCCGACCCTTCAGTCCACCTATGTTTCAAAATTCAAATCTCTGCGTTGAGTAGATTTCGCTGGGCATCGCGGACAGACAGACAGACACTTCCTAGATATGAAGATAAATCTTGATTTATATCATCCGAGACGAGCTAAGAAAGAAACCCGAAGAAAACAAAAACCACTATGTCTGTCTCACTCTTAAGTCATACGCGTAATGTGCTAGAGTGAGACAGACTTTAGATTTACTCCCCGATAAAGCCTACCGCACTATTTTGTTCGTAGAATGTTTTGTCGTGTTATGAGATTCCTTGAAGTGTGAGTTAGTTCGCTGTTGCACGGTTCATTAAGACTGTAATGATCTGCACCTTGACCTGCGCGGTGCGGTGATGAATGTTCAAATCCATCTTTAGCCTTAGTTATAATATAATTTATATGACATGCCCTTTGAAGGGCGGCTTCATTACATTCCACTTCTTGCAATATGTTGCAGTTTATTTGTTTAATATAAAATTTAAATAATATTGCTAACTACAGAAAAATCTACACCCCACTTCAGGTCTAGTAAAAGTAATTCAAAAGTATCTAACACAAACAGGATATCTATGCATCCAAATACAGTATCTAGTTCTGACATTAAATGCCATAGCAACCCGGAAAAAATGAGCATCGTTGAAATATATATTTCTTTTGCAATATGACACATCAATTTGTCGTTCACCCCGTCATGAATGCATGCGTAAATAGGAATATATTCAATGATTCGACGAAACTTTCTTTGGATAAGGTTTATGAATTTGTGGTTCCTTTTAATCGTTTCACTTCGAATCTGTATGCCCATATGGAAGCATAAGATTAGTTTTATTCGTTTAATTATTTATATTTACTGCGTAAAAAATACAATTATGAATAAAATTGCTTATTGCGTAATTTATGTCACTTTTAGTAAGTCTCAATTTTTTCTATTAAATAAAACATCTTCCCCTTGAGGAAGAACATAATCTGAGAGTGTTCGCAAACAGGGGGCTTAGGAAAATATTCGGACCTAAGAGAGATGAAAACTGCATAACGACGAGCTTCATAACCTGTACTCATCACCGGATATAGTAAGGGTAATTAAATCACGGAGGATGAAAAGAGGAGGAAAGACATATCTCAAAAGTATTCACTGGGAGACCCGAAGGGAAAAGACTGCTTGAAAGACCTAGATATAGATGGGAGGACAATATTAGGATAGATTTAAGGGAAGTTGGATTTGCGAGGGATGGTTGGATGGAGCTAGCACAGAATAGGGTTGAATGGCGGGCTCAGGTAAGCGCGGCAATGAACCTTCGGGTTCCATAAAATAGATAATATTCCTTTAGCTTGCTTAGGAATTGTCTGTTGTCATTCAGTAAGTAGGTAAATAAAACATCTAGTAGTTGAGTATATAACTTGCTAGTATTCCACTACAAACATAAAAATATGACCATCAGTTCTTCAGCTGCCCTTTGTAACTTTGAGTAACTAATGGGCAATACACATCACTATATTCAAAACTAATGAATAAGCCCATAGCAAACATCAGGCTGTCAATTACTGCAAGTTGACTTGCACATAAACTATTATGAAAGCATCATAGGCCTTAATCCTACGTTTCAAAAGTATCTTTTTAGTTCGACCATAGGAGGCCGTGACATAATAGTACAGTGTGTCCCACGCAAGAGTTGGCCAATGACGCGGCTTCCTGCGGTGCGGCGGGCACAGCTCCAACTCCCGAGCGATCGGGTGAAATATCTACGCTAATAATGCCGCGGTCGTTGTAATGATTCCGGTTCTCACATTTACAGTTAAAATTACAATGAAAATAAACACATACCTCATCACAAGAGATGTTGGAAATGTTCTCCTCTTGCATTTTAGGAAATTTTCTTTCACGCGCATAAGTTCAGCTTCCGAGATAAAGTTAATTTCTCTTGTGATATTGTCTTTAAGTTCTTCTAATGTATGGGAAATTGACCTATACACTTTATTTTTCAAGTTTCCCCATAAATAATAGTCACATACTGTTAGAAGAACTTAAAGACAATATCACCTAGGCCTATCACAAGAGAAATGAACTCTGTCTCGGAAGCTGAACTTATCCGCGTGAAAGAAAATTTGCTAAAAAGGTGCCAGTATTGTGTGGATGCAAAAGAACATTTCCAACATCTCTTGTGATGAGGTACATGGTTATTTTCATTGTAGTTTTAACTATAAATGTGAGAACCTGAATCGTTTCACCCATCGCGGCATTATTAGCATAGATATTTCACCCGATCGCTCGGGAGTTGGAGCTGTGCCCGCCGCGCCGCACGAACCCGCGTCATTGGCCAACTCTTGCGTGGGACACACTGTATCTTAATGATATCAATTTTCATTATAACGCTGGCATGGTATCGATTAATATCGAACACGGACAATCTTAAAGCCTTGAGAACAGCAAATCAAACCGTATAATAAACAACCTACATTTAAAATAAAATCAATTCTGTTCGTGTTAATTTTAATAATATACTAAATCGTGTTCTTGTCTTATAAAAGTCCAAGAGCAGCTTCAAGTTACCCGTACCAATCGCAGAACACAACAACGGATCTAAAACCTCAAAACTTGAACATTTAATTATGGTGGAACAAAAGCACGCATATGCAACTTGCCTATAATGGTCATTAAGACACTCACTTCGCTCGTTTCATAAGGTACTATTAAGATTTAAGATTAAGGAATATGTGTGTGAAGTCAGATAAATCCAAAGATCACGAAAAACTGCTGATTGGTGTGAAATCCACATTTGCAGAGTTGGTTCCGGTCGTGTTAATGAGCTTAGGGCGCTTTGTCGGCTGTCGGCGGTGATTTATTGAACTCAAACCCTCCTTCATGGTTTCCTAGTTCCCGCATCCAACCCAAGTGGTTCAATAAATTGATATAGGCCTATACGAGGGATGGAGCATAAACCATGTGAACTATTTATCAAAGTGAGGCGATGGTACCATAAGATGTGGTGTATCTAGTGTATGGACACATACGAATAGAGGCGATGGTAATTTAGTTGTGAGTTATAATGGATATGACAAGACGTGAACAGCATTCTTACGACAAAATAGTTACTATCCGCGGGATAGAGACTGATAGAAGCTTAGGGGAATAATGCCCATCCGTACCGAATTTTAAGGGACCATGTAGTGGTTAGATGTGCTTTCATGCTTCACATTGGAGTGGCACGATGCAGTCGCGTTTGGATGTTTCCTTCACTGTCCTACATCTAACACCCACAAGTTACAGGTTGTATGTGTCTCGTCCTATGTGTTCGTGGCCCCGGCATTGTGCTAATCGCTCATCAGGGGAGGCCATCCATGTTCTTGTCTGGTCAAAAAAGTACGTATGTGGTCCAAGGTAATCCGTCCCGGCGTGGACCGCATAAAGGTAAGTACAATGGGAGATGTTGAAGTAACAAAAAGATGAAGAAAACTTACTATTTACTTCATGCACCAGCTAAGTATTATGCGATTGCCACCAAGATTAAAATAGTCACCATGTTAATTACGGGCGTAAGTAATATTTTATTATCACAGTATGGAGTCTTCCCTCTCTTATAGAGCATTTTTCGAGCTAGTGGTAAATAATATAACTTATAGGGGTAAATTCTGATAATCTCTATGTATATAAAAGGCTTTGTCCTGACTGACTGAATGAATGACTGACTGATTGACTGAATGACAGGAATCAACGTACAGCCTAAACTATAACAGGTAGAGACTTGGAATTTTGACAGTACCTTCGTTGCATAATGTAGGTGCTCACTAAGAAAGGATTTTGAAAAATTCTGATTCTAAATGCCAAAAATTAAATGTTTTTGAAAATACTTAATCCCTTTTTACATAGAATTATCAATTCCAAATCACAGAATATATTGTTGCCAAATGGTATCAGATGGGCTTGGAAAAAACAAATGAAATGCACTTTTGACAAATAAGATAAGTTATCAAAATAATTAATGTTATAAATAAATATTACAGAATGAAATCCACTAAAATAATGGAATCACATAACTTTCTCTACCCTGGACATAGAGAAAACAAAACGAGGTATGGTAATGTGTATATTATTATATTATATCGCAGGTTTTTGGAGAGAAAAGTATGAAAGTGATAATGCTTTATGGTAACATAAGAGTGGGAAATTTCCCGCCTCGATATTACAATTTTATGTTACAGGAAATTCTGTTTCTTCTTATTTAAAGCTCTACCAGGCTTGCTGTGCACTGTACAAGCGATGGGATGCAAAATTCTAGATCCTCTATGAGCCATAAAAAACTATATCAACCGTTTTCTGAGGGAATAGTTTGAGTGTAATAAGTCGTTCTTCCTATTTCAAATTATAAATGCCTATATAAGGACCTAGAATTTAAAATTGAAAATCCTTCATAAGCTAATTTCCAATTACAAAATACAAAACCCGGGCGACGCCGGGTCTTTTAAGCTAGTCAAAAGTATATAAAATACTGTAGTAGGCCTATACATTCTTCAATGATATATATACACACACAGTATCGTATACTTTATTAGGCCCTAATTATGTACGTACTTCTATATTATACATAGGCCTAATAAACTGCGCCCTGAAATTCGTGTATGCTCCCTTACTCCTCTGAGATCCTTTGACCTAGATGTCTTAAATGTTCACCATTACTTGGAGAGTGTCATCCTGATATCACAGCGGTAAAAATTTGATTTTTAATTCTGTTTAAGATTATTTGTTGTGCTTTATGATGTTCAATACAGTCATGCACAGGTAAGGGGAAAAAAGCGGACCTACTAAAATATCTAAATTGCCGATATGGGCCACTGCGCATGCCTAGAACCCTTTCCCCCCCTACCTGTATATCACTCTAGAGGCGGTGTTGCTTAGTTGTAGCGTTGAGAGAGCACCTCAGTGTTGTAGTTATGCAGTGCTGGAGTGTTGGTTGTCATGCAAATTCTGTGGCTGGATGGGAAGTTCCAAATCATTTTAACGAGTCTTGTCTGTGTGACTTTTTTACGGCATCATTTCGACACTAAAGACGACCGTTAACACTTTTACGATCGGTGCTTCCAACATCTGCAAACAGTTCATTGTTCACATCTGCATCTTCTTTTCATTCCTCGGCTGCTTCTTTTTCTCAATTCTTACAGTTTGGAATTAACAAACGATAATAGATAATAGATAATACTTGAGCAATGAGACAGCCTCTAACGTTGAGGCGGCAAGCACTTGTGGAATTAGTAATTATTAGACCTGGGATTTTAGGCTCTAAAAAAATTAGTTTTAGGCACCTAAAATAGGCTTTTAAAACAAGTAAATAGGCTTTTAAAAGAGAAAATAGGCACTTAAAATATGCTTTAAAAATGTGTAAATAGGTAGAAAATAGACTTTAAAATATTACAATATACACTAAACTGTAACATGGTCTTTTTTACTGCAAGAAACGTGGTATACCTTTTCTTAACAGAATTAAAAGCAAAATTAGGCATCACGAACTATATTCACTTAAACAGATGTTCTTTCACTGGTGACTTGTCACAGTAGTCCTTCCTCCTTAATCCTCCCCCTCCCCGTCAGTCAGCATTCTTTTAGCGACAATTGTTTGGAATAATCAAGTTTCTGTGAAAAACCCACCTCTGCTGTTCTGCTTTTCATTGAGGGATGTCCACTATAAGATTTAAAAAATTACATAAATTTAATTTAATTTTAAATGAACAAAATAGGCATTTTAGGCACCAAAATAGTAAAATAGGCTCTAAAGGTCCAAATAGGCATTTTAGGGCACTATAAAACTCTATAAATGTAAGTGATTTATCATGAAACGTTCACATATTTTAAAAAAATCATGTTATTTCATAAGGAACAAAATAGGCATTTGCCTTAAAATCCCAGGTCTAGTAATTATGTATTACACTATATATGAATGTTTATAGGTATATATACCTGTACACTTATAATATAAAATAAAAGGAATGCAATAATTATCCAGGGATTTCTCTCTTAACAACATCATACAAAATTCTATCCAACATACTTCTGTGAAGATTAACCCCAAATGCGGACGAAATCATTAGAGATTACCAATGTGGATTCAGGCGAAATAGATCAACCATTGATCAAATATTTTATATTCGCCAAATCTTGGAGTAAAAGTGGGAATATAATAAGTCTGTTCACCAGCTATACATAGATTTTAAAAAGCATATGATTCAGTTAGGCGAGACAAATTGTACAATATCCTCATTGAGTTCGGGATACCAAAGAAGTTAGTTAGGATGATCAAAATGTGTCCAAATGAAACTTATAGCAGAGTCAGGGTAGGGAAATTCATATCAGGATAGGTTTGCCATTAGAAGCGGCTTGAAGCAAGGAGACGCACCATCACCTTTACTTTTTAATTTCGCTTTGGAATATGCCATTAGCAAAGGTAGACCTAGAATTAAGTGGCAGTCACCTGATTTTAGCTTATGCAGATGACGTTTGCCTATTGGGCGATGACGTAAACACAATCGAGAGAAATGCAGAAAGTCTTTTCGATGCCTGCAGGAATCTTGGATTGGAAATTAATACAGAAAAACTAAGTATATGGTAATGAAACGTCAAAGTAATACGATATAAAATATTAGAATAGCCGGTAAATCGTTCAAACAAGTGGAGAAATTCAAATATCTGGGAGCAGACACAAATAATATTAAGGTAGAAGTTAAGTGTAGACTCAAATCACGAAATGCTGGGTTTTATGCAGTTCAGAAACTTTTATCTTCTCGTCGTTTGACCAGAAATGTAAAAATAACAATTTATAAGACAATTATCTTGCCGGTTGTATTACGAGTATATGGATGTGAGACATGGTCGCTTATTCTTCGGAAAGAACATAATCTAAGAGTGTTCGAAAACAGGGGCTTTGGAAAATATTTGGGCTTAAGAGAGATGAAAATGGGGACTGGAGAAAACTGCATAACGAGCTTCATAGCCTACACTCTTCACCGGATATAGTAAGGGTAATTAAATCACGGGAGGATGAAATGGGCTGGACATGTTGCGCGCATGGGGGAGGTAAGATATCTCTCAAAAGTATTGACTGGGAGACCCGAAGGGAAAAGACCACTTGGAAGACCTAGACGTAGGTGGGAGGACAATATTAGGATAGATTTAAGGGAAGTAGGATTTGCAAGGGATGGTTTGATGGAGTTAGCACAGAATAGGGTTGAATGGCGGGCTCAGGTAAGCGCGGCAATAAACCTCCGAATTCCATAAAATAATAATAATAATAATAATATGCCTTTAGCTTGCTTAGGAATTTTCTATTACAAGTGATTATTCGCTCAGTAGTCACAATAGGTCCGGATACACTCATCTAAATATTGCTTGTGAAAATCCTTCCTCTTTTGTTTCTCAGGCTCCCCATGCAGTATGAACTTGAAAGAGGACTGGTTTAAAATAAACAAGGAAACAAGGTTTCAAACAAACTCGGGGAACAAGTTAGCAATTGTGCATCGCTAATGTAAGATTGTTTACAGCACTCGTGTATAAATCTGCTATTATTCAATTCTCAACAGCTTTGTTTATATTAGCTTGAACATCGCAGTCATATCAGGAGTTCAGTTTCTGTGTGTATGCAACTATTGCTGTGCACCTGTTTTTTTTTAAATTTATTGTTGATGTGTTTATAACTTCTGTTAATTTCAACTGATTCATTTTAATAATTGTGATACAGGATGAAATCCCGGTGATGAGTCATGCATGGCATTTGCCTTTACGGCAGAGGAATGGAGCGCAGAATCGGGCCTGGCATGCAAGCGGTCCCGGGTTCGAACCCAGAAGCAGGCGGGTGAGTCATTCGTGCTAGACGAAGCCGTGAATTGGGTTTTTTTTCGGTGATTCTCCCGTTTCCCCTCTCATTCTCCACTTCACCTTCAAACTCCCTCTCATTATCATCCCGTTTCCTCTCCCGTCCTGCCCTGTGGATTGTTGGTGGTGTGCCGCGACCCTACAGGGCCCTTTCCGTGAGGGACCGGGGGCGTGGCGCATGGATCCCACTAAGGGACCCTGCAGGCGTTGTGCAGGTGATTAGGTTTCAGATACTTGTTGGATGTTGGGGGCTCGCGGAGGAATCTGCTCCGGGGGGCCTCATCCCATTACCAGGGGTTGGCACAATGGGGCCTGCGTGCTTGGGGTCGTTCACAACCCGCCTCTCCCCCTATACATAGATACTCAGACTTAACAGCACAAATGTGAATTATTAGAAGATAAAAGATGGAGTTTGAAGTTAGACGTAGTAATAAGTGGTGGAAAGTGGCCAATTACAAGCAATGAACTAGTAAAAAAACATTTCAATAGTTCGATTAGATTTATAAGAGCAATAGATTTGGACATGATATAGATTTTAAGCATTAAGAAGGTAAAGATAGTTATAATTAACTCGCATATGAATCAGGTAAGTTAGGCGATCGATAAACATTTAGATTACCGGTACCTACACAGTGATAAGTTAGTTGAATCGGCATGTAATATTACATAAAGTAACGGGGCATGCGTATAATAAAGGGGGGAAAAATTACATACATACCCACAGTAGGCTACTCCATGCCAAGCTAAAATAAGCCTGAACATAGCCTATAGTTCAGTGCTTTAGTTGGGGCGGTACGCACCGGTACTGCGTACCGGTATAAAATTATTTTCCTTCTACCATACCGGGAAAAATATGTGCTCCGGTACGCCGTACTGGCAGTACAGGGACGATATTGCCCTAAAATAGTTATTAAATGTCTAATTTAATACCAAAGTGTATTTGTTAAAAATGACAAACACTATAAAATTCGCCACAGATATGCGTTCTAATCTTCACCTTCGTGCGCATTTCTACAGTTACTTTCTCCTTAGATTACATGTTGGCCAGCCACGTTCAGTATGAGGCGATATGGAAAATTTTGAAGTAAGGTGAGTACCCCCAAAAAATATTTTCCAACTAAAGCACTGCTATAGTTAGAAATAATTACAACTTAGAAAAGCCTATACAGCACGGAGAATATTGTACCGAGCTTTGGATGGCATGAGGCAAGGGGGTGGATTCTGAAGGATCATTATTACTTAACCTCTAACAATTAGCAACATGCAATGTAACATATAGGCTAACATACCTTATCATTAGCCACACCCCCTTCCACATTCAGTTGGACACACACAGAACTTGTTGATGCACACGCAAAACACTTTTCAATTACACTCTATAACTTTACAACACTCAATTGGCAAGAATAATTATTTGTATATAACCCATAATCTACACGAGGAACCAGGCGCGACGCGTAATGAGACAATACTACGTACCTGCCCTCTGTGGATAGTTTTCTTATCACTAGTACCATTGGTTCATACCAGATTTTGACGTGGTTTTAATTTCGCGTTATATGGTACTATGAATTCACATCTACAAATAACTCTCATTTATTAATACCGTACAGTACCCGTAACATAAGTAAAGGACCCTCAAATTTCATGTCCAGTTTTTAACATAAATTAAGTCCCCTGATCCGAAAATGCTGTTGCCAATATGACACAAAGATGGCCAACTTTCTCTTGCTTTCAATGCCCATGGTTCAGGGGCTCTCAAACAAAATTTATAAAACTGGCGACGATGTTAAATAACTTTTTCACACATCAAAATAAAATGTAAAATTCCTGCAAAAGGGCTGAGCCCACCAAGAATGCTAATCCCCACCCTTTACCCGTACCATAGGAAGGCCTGTTTTGCTCCATCCTGAAATTCCAAGTGAAGTTTAGACATAAATACTATCAGTGAATAGACATAGAGAGCGACAAATTTAATATTTGAGTTAGATATCTTCTGAGGATTCGTCATGATGCCATTTTATATGAAAAAAATTGCTCAAAAATGGCTGTTTAAATTTTGCACATGAGATGCTCATACTAAGAGCTAAACTATTATTTTTAAACATTCTCTTTAGGGTAGGTATAAGTCACCCACTGTTTGTAGAAACTGAGACTTGCTTGGTAAACAATCTTTCCATCAGGTTGAAACAACTGAGGACATACTCATATAACATATACCTAGCTTAACCTGGTAATGGCGCTGAACCCAATCGGTTTGGGTAAAGCAAGAATTGTACACAAAATTTCCTTCACTTTGGGCTTTATCCAGGAAGTCTTGGCCTACCTGCATTGCCTCTCGGTAAAGCTGGTTTGGGTCTGGTCATGCGCAGTATGGTTAGGTTAGGTTAGGTTAATTCCAAGTGCCATTCATAGCATTTGAAGTGATTATAATTCCATTAATAATAATAAAACTCATTGAAAGTGTTGTTTGTTTAAAATTCACCTTTACCAGTAGAGACGGGGAAACCTAAGACTACTTGGATAAAGCTAGAAATGTATATTTTATTCCAACTACAACCAGTGCTTTTGGGTAATGTGCACTTTACCTGGATTTACCCAATTCCCAGCTCTACCCATAAGAGTGGAACTTCCCTTAATGGACACTTACTAATAGCGAACAATTTCAATTCCCCTGCAAAATAACATTGGTCCAAATAGCGGACATTCTCAAAAACGGACACGGACACTGAAATTGTATCCCCCAACAACAATTAAAACTTCCAAATAACAGACAGCGTGAAAGAAAAAGAAAGTTGTAAATTAAACTGAATTCTAACGGAATTCTTTGCAATAATCATTATCGTGCATTTTTACTGTTACATTCAGTTCAGTCACAATCTCTTAGCAGCACAGTTGTTAGCTGTGATAATGAACAGTTCGTACACTCTTAGTTTGTGAAGTTGAGTGTTCGGAAGTGCAATCATATTAAAAATGTCACAAAAACGTAAACGTTTGTCACTAAAAGAGATTCTAGATTTCTTTGGGTAATGCGAAGTGGTAGTGACAGATGTCATAGAATTCCGGAATAAATTGAATTTGCCTTAAAATGCATGTACTGTATTGTTGTACAAACTTTTTCTACAACTTAACTTTAGTTTTGATACTACTGCATACATAGACCTTTTTGTATAAATTTTCTTGACCGCAAACAATCTCACAATCTCACTGTCTACTGTACTGTACCAACGATTTTCTAAATAGCAGACACTTCTTGATAACGGACATTTAATTTTTCCCTGCCGGTGTCCGCTATTGGGAAGTTTCACTATATATATATATATATATCAGTGGCATGCAATGCTTCCTCTAGTTCATAAAACCAAAAGATATATTCTTAAATTTCATTTGCACTAGGCTAATTCATATATTTCAATGTATTATTCCTAGGCTGCTGGTTTACTGCAACGTTGGCATAGCAAGTGAAGGACTTGGAGTGAGTTGTGAGGGGATCTGCTTCGGCATTAGCGCAATTACAGACTAGGCAATTCTTTATACACAAGAAATTACTGTAAAATATTGATAGCACTGAGTACTTCCATGACTAAGTTATCAATGACTTTATTTCCAAGGACAGGAGACTCTATTTACACTTCAAATAAATTTGGGTTGTTTCTTGACACTTTTGTATTACAAGTCTGTAAAAATTTATAGTACTGTAAGGTATACTTGAAGTATTCAATAGATAAAAAAACTTAAATTCATGATTATTTCTCTTCTTTTGCTTTTCTTGAAAGGGCTTTAACAATGTTGTTTAAATGTTCCATGTGAACTGCATAATTCACTACAATACAGTGGAACCGCGGTAATCCAACAGGCAGGATAAGTGTCTTATAAATTTTTATTTTTAGATTTCTAGACAGAAAACGAGAAGCTAAGAGATTCCGAACTGCATAAAAACAAGCATTTCCTGATTTGAGTCTACACTTAACTTCTACCTTAATATTATTTGTATCTGTAATTATTGCTCCCAGATATTTGAATTTCTCCACTTGTTCAAACGATTTACCGTCTATTCCAATGTTTTGTAGCGCATTATTTTGACATTTCATGACTATATATTTAGTTTTTTCCTGTATTAATTTCCAATCCAACATTCCTGCAAGCATCGAAAAGACTTTCTTCATTGTGTTTATTTCATCGCCCAACAGACAAACGTCATCTGCATAAGCTAAAATCGGGTGACTGCCATTTAATTCTAGGCCTACCTTGTTTTC
The DNA here is from genome assembly GCA_964059195.1 of Ectobius pallidus. Lineage (NCBI taxonomy): Eukaryota > Metazoa > Arthropoda > Insecta > Blattodea > Ectobiidae > Ectobius > Ectobius pallidus. Next base: position 1,353,049 of record CAXKWD010000003.1, on the reverse strand, counting down.
CTGATCTTTCCTAATGGCATATTCCAAAGCGAAATTAAAAAGTAAAGGCGACAGTGCACCTCCTTGCTTCAAGCTGCTTTTGATGGCAAACCTATCCTGATATAAATTTCTCTACCCTGACTCTGCTATAGGTTTCATTTAGACACATTTCGATCAGCCTAACTCACTTCTTTGGTATCCAAAAATCAAAGAGGATATTGTACAATTTGTCTCGCCTGAGTCATATGCCTTTTTAATCCATGTATAGCTTGTGAACAGACCTTTTATATTCCCACTTTTCTCCAAGATTTGGCAAATACAAAATATTTGATCAATGGTTTATCTATATCGTCTAAATCCACATCAGAAAGAAACAAATTACCAAGTTCCTTTTTAAATTGCAGAGGGAGGACTACTGTATGGCCAACAAGTATTATGTAGTAAATGTAGAATACAGGAGAACATGTGTGATATTGATATTTTCTGTTCCAATAATATCAACATTACTCTTTGAGAAAGAGACTTAAACAAAAATACACTGCTATAACACATTTTTCAAATAAAAACTGGCAATATCAAGTTAAAACATAAGTTGAACATATTGGACTGGCGGCTATCAATGTTTAATTACACTAATTTTCAGCATTTCTGTTCTTCAATTTGCATTTTATTGCCACAAGAACGTCTCAGTAACAAGCAGTGATGCCAAAAAATTTTCGAAATTGCTGTAGGGCAGTGGTTCCCAAACTTTTCTGGCCGCGGACCCCTTGAAAAAAATTAAAATTTCGCGGACACCCTCTGGGTTTTGAAAAAAAAAAAAAAAAAAAAAAACTAAATAAATACTTTGATTCAAATGTATTAAATTCGATAGACAAAATAACAATATCAATGGTAACAAACAGAGTGTACTCCTTAATGTGAACAGTGAAGCTGCTTTAGAAGATATTATGTAATTTGAGAAAATTATGGGATATCCTATGTCTTCTTAAACCACATGCGGACCCCCTGAAATACCATCGCGGACCCCACTTTGGGAATCACTCCTGTAGGGCATAAATTTACAATAAACAACAGTTTTTTGTTCCTTGTGCACTCCAAAACACACACTTATAGCACACATGCGCACAATGTCAGTTTGCATATGTTGTGCAGCTAAACTGTCAATGTGCGCATGTATGAACTAACTATCATAGGTAATCCCACGGGAGTTTACAAGTTTATCAAAAGATTCGCGACTGTGCAACATGAGCAAATTTATCTGATGAAACTTGTAAACTCGAGTTGGATTTATTAAGACTATTGCATGAATAAAAATGTAACGGATTATACAAATAATAATTACTTTCGTGCTTTATTATTTAAAAACAAAACTAACACCTGCGAGATCACGCCCTACTATGAATCAACCATCCATGAATCGAGTTACCATGTTGTAACCAGGGCTACCAGTGGTGCATATAAGAAATAGTTAACTTCTTTCAGGTAAGCTAACAGCAGAACAGAATAAAAGCACACCAACTGGGTTGCACCCAATCAAAATTGTGTTTTCAATCAATGTACATTTATATTATTTCAATTTCCAAACAAGTTATATTGTATAAAATAATCTGTTTTTGTGTTGTTTAATGGCAACATTTGATGCATTAATCACTGCACACAGATGCTTATGTTTCCAGTAACGAGCTGACGTTTTATCAGGTAAAATCCCTTCCTGTTACTTTTTGTTCTATCGCTCTAGGTCGCAGAACATAAGAGTAATCACACCACAAACTGTATATCCGAGCGTTCTCTTCACAAAGGAGGTTCTCGATTTGATCTGAACTCCAGACCTCGGATTTAGGAAACACTAAATTAAATATTCTCAATCTTTTCGTTAACGAACTTGATTGCAGTAGATGTATGGTAGGCCTACATTACATTACATAAACATAACTGCATTCTAAGGGCTGATGCGTCATCTCATCAGTTAACTGTTTATTGTAAACGTTTGTGTAGTAAATTAGAATGTGAGGTGTGCTTGTGTTATGTAAATGCTTGAAAGCAGCTAACATTGGAGAAGGCTGCAATGGGCCGGACACATCAATAGAATGCAAGGAAACAGAATACCTAAAAGAACAATGAATGCAGCATTCAAGGGGGAAAGGTCCCAAGGAAGACCAAGGAATCGATGGGAGGATGCAGTCGGCATGGACACCAAACAATTACTTGGAATAAGGAATCAGAAATTGGCCAGTAGTACCGTATTTACTCACCTATAACACCCCCCTTTTTTCACAATTTTCAACTTCTAAAATGGGGGAGGGTATAATAGGTGAAAATTTTCACATGACATAGGTTGGGTTGTCATGCTTTAAAAGCGGGAAAAGACACATTTAGCGTCTTTAAATCAACACGCAAAATAGTTTAAATCCTTTTTTTTTAATTTACAAAAAGTTAAATTATCACGTCATTTTAACTTTAGAGTTTTAAACAGTTTGGTATAGCTCCCTCCTGCATTACCGCAGCTGACTGGGTCACGTGACTAAACGCTGCGCGTGCCCGCGTGGTGTTCAAGGTTAACTCAGCATTGCAATGTTGTCATCCAACTGGGCAGCAACTGCCTAAATTTCGTATCTCCCGTTCTTCACACCACGGAATGATTTCAACATTTTCTTTGCTCCTGATAATAATTTGTCTTTCTGTTTACGCCAATAAGATATCATACATGGCTGCATATTCTAACACACTCAACTTGAAGGATGCCGTAAAACTTGCTCCCCAACTCATTTTTCACGTGCTTACTAACTCTCAGGCAGGCAACAATACACGCGTACGGCGGAAGTTGAACTTAGAAACCTGAAGGGCATTGAGAAATCTATGGGGGAGGTGAGAGTAACTAAGGCCAATACACAGGTGGCAGGGAAGCGTGTGTTTTACCGTTAACAGGAATGTTGCAGTTGCCGATCACTTTAAAAGATTTTCTGCTTTTTTTTTTTTTTTTTTTTTTTGCGTGTTGCTGAAAATTGGGGGGGTATTATAGGTGAGGGGGTGCTATAGATGAGTAAATACGGTAATAGGGAAGAATGGAGGAAGAAACCTGGGGAGGCCAGAGCTCGACACGGGCTGTAGCGCCATGTGATTATAATGATGATGATGATGAAAGCAGCTAATGAAGTTTCATAACAAATGACCTTAAAATGAATATATAACCTCAAACCCTAAAGCAGCAATCTTTATTATTAAGGTGAATTTTAAACACTGGGTGCTGTCATGGTAGAAAAGGTTACACATCGATTATTAGTAACAACCAGCAAGAGATATGATTTGAGAATATCACATAAGATATTTATTACATCTAGCTATTTGCATACATCTTTCCAATGTTGAAAAGTTGGAAGTGTACTGTGGCAATTTCCAAAAAAAAATATATTACAAAATAACTACTTTAAGTAGCATTTCCTTCCTGAAACAGGAACATTTCAATTGTTCGGAAAACACTTCAAGAGCTGGAACGTACGTACGAAACTAGATTTCACTTTAAACAAACACAACAACGAAATTCTATATTACTTCCAGCGAAAAGAAAATAAACAAAAACAAAAACGAGTAATGAAAAGAGAGCGAAGTATTTCTGAGTAACACAAGCTTTAATAAGAAGCAGTACAATATAATATTAACTTAATTATTGGTGCTTAGTAAATGCCATAAGTCCAGTCATTTTCATTCCGTGGCTATGCTCCTCAAAACGTATTTCACAGTATACGCGAACGCTGCAAATCCAATGATCACGCAGATGTTTGTAATGGCGCTGTGCAATGGACCTTGGTCGTTGCCGAACTGGTTTTGAAGCAAAGCTTGTACGTTACTAGATGGCACTGGATGCGGTGCTCGCTCTGCTTCGGCTCTTCTTTCCAGCTCGGTTTTGATATCCTGCAACAAATACAATTTTGTGTGACTTGAGGCTTTCTCAGTGTTGAGAATGTATAACGGTTTCTCAGACTGATTCTGAGTATTGTGGTATTGACAGCCAAATAGTGTTTATAGGTGCCCCATGTGTAACAAAATGTATTAGTTTAATTCATTACTCTAAATTACAATTAAAATAAATGGTGCACATGCTGCACAAACTTTCTCAAACACACTTTCAACCCCTTTAATTTTTTCAATTATTGAGTTTTTAGGTTGATGGAAGACTTCTGTGTATGACGAAACCATGAAAAATCCAAGTTAAATTGGCTGAGATATGCACCCAAGACTTCTTGCCTAAGTCACCTCGCTTTGATTGATTGGTTTTTGTTTGTTTATTACAAGTTTACTGCATTTCACAACAATAAGGTAATTAGGCCAATAGATTTCTATAGTTACTGAACCTAGTTTCATCATGTAAAACTAGCCTTTACACTAAATTACTGTGTCTTTCAAAGAGGTCGACAATTAAGGGTAATCATAGGACAGAGATTCTATCTGGCGCTGTGGATCAAACTCCAGTTAGCTCAGTCAGTAGAGGTCATGGGTTTGAATCCTGGTGCCAGAGAAAATTTTCTCCTAAATTATTCCAAAGTGACTACAAAATGTTGAAAACAACCCCACTAGGAAGGTTTTGCTATCAGATCCTGGAGGAAAGCATCGTAAAGGAAGACCAAAACTATACTATTTTCACTTTAAGTTCAAAGTAGATGTAAACAAACTCTAAAGTACCACTCCGCCGAGCATGTGACAAACCATGTGGAGTTTTACCCGCCACGGAATGAGGATTTGTGTGTATTCCAGTGTTCTCAATAGTACTTTTAAAATATTTTTTATGACATGCACCATTGTTGAAAAATGTGATATTTATTTTGAAAAGATCGATACATCTGTACAAAATTAGGCTTAATATTAGTATTTAAGAAAGTCATAGACAGTTAACAAGAAGATATTAACGAGTATAAAAAATTACTCTCAGTTTGCAATGTTGGCTGCCCACTTCAGAGGCGTTTCTTTGTTGAATTCATTAATTTCTGTTTGTAACCGCCCCAATCCCATCAGAGCTGTAAGTTACATTTAACTTTTGACGAAATTTCTAGCACACGACTTTCTTGTCCTCACGTACGTGTTGTAAAACCGATATAAATAAATAAATGAACACATATTCAGCAGGTCTTGCCAAGTTATTGGGAAGGGACTGTGGCAAGTTCATTCCAAGATGGCGTACTTGAGCATTCACACAGCTGTCGTAAACGCCTACAATTTACATCTGTTGTAACGGTTTAATTAGTTCACTTAGTTATTATGCGTCATGAAAACCTGATCAAATTAATTTTGTTTCATATACAGATCTGCTTCAGAAACGTGTTTTTAAATTTCTCTGCACGAAAATAGCTACAAAAAGGTACGGTTTGAACCGAACTATTTTATTAAGAGCAAGAGTATGCATACAAAGCAGCAAAAGTTACAGCTCGTCCACTAGCCAATGAGGCGCTACCTTGTCACGTGGCTTTGTTTACATCTACTTTGAACTTAAAGTGAAATTAGTATACAATGGGAAGGAGGAATTGAAGAGGATGCAGGATACAGAAATCGGAGGAGAGTTGCCCAAAATAGAGAAGAGTGGCCGAAACTCTTGAACTAGGCCAAGGCCCACCCTGGGCTGTAGAGCCAAAGAAGATGATGAAGAGACTAGAAATGTAGCGCTAAAATGATTATACATACCATGTGAGAACATCTTGACCAATTGATGGTTTGAAAAATGCAATACCGGTAACTGAAAATTTTATGAAGACAATAAATTTCTTTTTTTAAGCATCTTTATACAGTTAGCTTTGAATTCCCGTAACGAAACAAAAACTGCATTAAACAACAATCAAACACGCAATACAATATTGTGTATGAGATCAGCAAATGCTTAGGTCTCAACTTTGTTTGTTGGAGCTCTGCTTTGACTAGGCCTAATTCTGCTTAATTTGATTCTAGGCTCAAGATGACACTACCTATCTATTATGATACAAATGCTCCTCGGTAACCAAGACAAACCTTATTGTTTCATCTGTAGCATAATTGAGATCGGAAATATACACACAAAACTGGCGCCGCCAGAGGGCCAGTCGGAATCAGCTGATGATGGCGGGAAGACCCGTTGAAATGATCATTCTGGGTAAATATACTTTTTTAAGTTTTGTGTGTATATTTCCGATCTCAATCTTGCTACAGATTTGAACACTTCACTGTAAATTTCCATCTAATATTTATATTGACTTATTGTTTCACTTTGTGGGCTAGTTTACATGATGGCGCTAAGTTTCATTACTTCATAACTGTACCATGGGTTTGGTTCAAAAATTCATATTAAAACAAACAGGATCCCATATTTATTAATTCAAGAGCTAAATTCTTTTAAATAATTATTAATTACTAACACGCTTACATGAACCCTAACCTTACCTGCAAAACACTCATAAGTAGGGACCGGATTCTTAGGTTTTTAAAGTAGTCCAAAGCAGAGTACTTCCCTGCGGGGTGCACTGCTGATTAGAGGGGCAAGAGGCGATATATTGCTCCGGTGGAGAAGGAGGAGGTGAGGGGTACCATCACAGGTGGCTAGGCAGATTCTTATTGGTCGCCGGCATGCTTGCGCGCGCAACGGCCACATTCCTTGCATTCCTCACAGGGAAGTTCTTTGCTTTGGAGAACAGTACCTATTTTTTTCCTTACTTCTAAAACAAAAAGCGCTCATATACTTTTTCGAATCATGTCCATAGGATTCACCCACATTAATTCTGTGGCACCTAAAAATACCTAAATCGGGTATAAAAACCTAAATATACCTAAACGGGACATAAAACCTGAAATATCTAATTTAGGCTACTTTTTTTGTCTTTTTTGTTTGTCAGTTGAGAAATCGACATTTTGCGGAGAGACAATAATTTTTGTCGGGTTGAAATTAATACCATCAGCGTTTCGTTCAACCCAATGTCGTCTAGGATGGACAGTATCAAGAGGGGAAGTGTAAGAGTACCGGCGTATTCTTTTTAAAATATTCGTATTCGTATTGTTGCCGTATCTGAACAAGGATATAGACTTCTGTGTTTTAAAGCGCTTGTTTGCCTTTATTACTTCCCTGTTATTCATACTGAGAGGTCCACTGTGAGTTTTAAGAAGACGTGTTAATTATGCCGAAACAAATGAAATCGATTTATTACGTCAATGGATTGGTGACGACCTGAATTTCACGACAGTAATATTTTGGCAAACCTGCCAGAAACACATAAGTATTATTTACCTTTCTAGAAAAGGGGGAAGTTTTCGTCCCTAGTTGGTCTGTTGTGCGGTTAGCATGCGTAAGTAACAACCGAAGAATTGAAAATAATCAGTTTCACATCAACAATAAAGTATTTCATTCACTAAATTAGAAGCATCGGATTTGAATCCTGAGAAGGGTAGTGTCTAGATACAGTATTAACTATTAACTAAGAGATAACAGGAAGAACTTCACAGTTGAGAATCTTGAAAGATATTTAGTGATATACTGTAACCAGGAAATGTGAGGCAATCTTATTTTCACTGCTTCTTTTGATTGTTTATGCTTTCTTTCTTCAATTGTATAATATTGTCCTAAAGCAAGTTTACACAAATTTAAGTCAATTTTGTTAAGTTAAACTTCAAAAGTATTATGTATTGAATCCTATGTAGCACATGCAAATTCATTAAACCAATTATTCTACCCAAAAACGATATTTTGGACAAAAAACCTAAAAAAAACTATTTCACCTAATGGAAAACCTAAAACAGTGTTTTTAAAAACCTAAAAATTCGGTCCCTACTCATAAGTAACATAAAAATCTGGTTTCGAGGTGCATTTCAAGATTAGAGTGCCACCTGAGAAAAACGACCCCAGATCCGACTTCTGTGATCCACCCCCCCCCCCAAAAAAAAAACAAGCACTTAGGCCTACACAGACAACCCCCTTTCCATCTGCTTATTTAAAAGATTTCAGATATCTGCTTGTCATAGATTTCCTGGGCATTCCACGTAATCAAACAACCATGTCTTGTTACTACCGTACATGTGGAAGCCTGTGTGTGTTGCGATGTTGACAGAATGACAAAGTTATCAGCGAGATGAGAGTGCGGAGATTATAAAGTAACAAGAGGACCGACCACTCCCCGTTAGGTTGTTAAAGCCTATAACATCAATATAAATCGCACCCCTTTAAATTAACTTGAAATGTCTGGTGTTTTAGTACAACTGATTGAATGAACTTACAGCCACGAGGTCGGGGAAGAGTTCACAGAAGACCTTGTCGTTAAGGTTGTACTCCAGACTCTTCTTTGCCAACTGTTTCTTCTCGTAGTCTGAAGTGTCAATGCTACCCAGGGTGGGACTCTTCTCAATCTGCAACAAACACATATTTCATTCTCATTTTGAGCTATAAATACCACTACATTGATAAAATGATGCTTTTTAGGAATGGCGAACTCATCGTCCTGTTGACGGAATGAACTAAGTATCGTTTTAGGTAATGTTTTCTTATAAGCTGTATGTAATAAATTATGAAATGAACTTATGCATTAATGTTTAGCTGCGACAAAGGATTTTTACTAAGAAATGTAACAATCAGCTTAATACCGTATAAGTCACTTGCATTAACATCAGGGGACGAGAGGAAGCAGTTGGTGGAAAGCCTAAAAAGGCAAAACACAGAATGGAACAAAATAATAAAAAAGCCACAGCAAAACATTGGTGGTTGTCAGCTACCACATTTCTATATTGAAGACAAATGAAACCACAATGGGGAGAATGTTGAAGACTGTTTAGTTTAAGCAGCAGAAGATGTTTGCCCTAACATAGTTGAACAATTTAAATGTATCAGACTGTCACCTCACACAGTTGCTAAAAGAAAAGTGGAACTTAGTTCTGATGTAGAGTTACAATTAATGAATTAAGTACAAACTATGAAGTGGTGTTCTTAGCACTGGATGAGAGTACAAAATCAATTAGCTATGAATATATGCAATAATGAAGATACTGCTCTGATGACCACATGCATGTGACAGAAGCGTTTCTAGATATGGTACCACTTAAAGATCAAACACGTGGTATTGATATATTTGAGGCAATTTTCCATGTTACAAAAAAATTTGAACTGTCATGCGGTAAATTAGTTTTAGTAGCCACTGATGGAGCACCTGCAATGATAGGAAATGTGAACAATTTTGCTGGAGGATTGAAAGATTTTTGTAAATGAAACAGGTGTGGATACAAAGGACTTTAAAGTACAAAATTGTACGGTCGAAAGAATCTATGTGCAGCGTCTGCAAATATGAAATATGTACATTGTAAAGACGGCCAATTCCATTAAATAGTTATTTTCCAAGATGAATCAAATTAAAATAAACACACGATGCAACTTAAGTGATTACCATTTGGTTTTAACTTCACGTTTGGCAAACACTGCTTTAGAACCAGACTACTGGAAAAGAAGAAGTGCCAGAGATCTACTAATCGTGCCAAGACCCAGTGAATATTTCCTTCAATCTCAAGGTATGTTTTAATATGTAGAAGGATTGTTATACTGATATCACTAAATTTTACCAATTGCATTTTCTTTACTAAAATAATACTTTAAATCTTCAAATTATATTGCTACGCCACTGATGCAGCTTGTGACTGTATGGAACTGACTTCGTGTTGTGTTCATGAACGGAATGTGGAGTGAGATATTACAACATATCTCCCTCACTGTGAGCTCCCGGCCCCTGAAGTAGATAAAAATGAGGTACAGTCAACTCATATAATAGATTTTCATTGCATTACATTACCATGAAGCTGAGGAGGCCTGTGAGGATAGTTGACACGCTCCAGGCTGGATTCCAGGTGTCAGGATGGTAGTCGCTTATCGACAGACACAGCCGAGTGTTTGTTTTGAACCTGCAAGATAAGCCAACGACAATAAGTAATGCTAATGAGATGGACATGTATGAAAGTTGTTTACAGCCTGGTCAAAACACATAAAAACTGCAAAGCATGATGTACAGTAGTTAAGATCTTTCAATATGTTGTTAGGACCAGTTAGGGTAGTGTGAAGCCAAGTTTGCAGCTTCTAAAACATGTGCTTGCTGCATAATAAGCAAGGAACTGCAACATTTTTATTCTTTTTCAGTTGTTGCCTTATAATTCATAAACTAGGCTATGCGTTTTTCAATACCAGGCAATATCACAATTTTTAGAGTGCATTAAATTTGCAACAATTTAAGTCCAACTGCAGCTCTTTTCATCCAATAGTTTCCAAGAAATAGCACTTAAAATATGTGTAATTTTTGCAAAAAGTGAACATTTAAAGTTTTGCTATTGTTTTGGGCCAAATATCTACATAATCGCTCATCCTACGAGGAAAGTCACGGAAAATGAAGTTGTAGTAAATTTTATTGGCTTTCATTTAAGGCCTTAACAAAGTCTGTAGGTAAAAAACAAAAAATAGGTTTTTTGAAGAAATGAGTCGGAACAATTCCAAGAATTTGTGGGCATTCGACGAAAGAAAAATGCACAGAATCATAAAGGTGGGAAAGTACCCATCATTTATATGTACCGGTACATTTCTTATAAAAAATCCTTAATATAAGTCAGTGACATCTATGAATCAATTTCACAAGCACAAGATCCTGCTCTCTCAGGGCTTCAGGACCAACCTATATATTATTTACATATTTATGTAACTATGAAACAAATCAAATATAAAAGAAAAGATTCAAACTACTATGCACATCATAGCCTATGTTACATTTTACTGTTTGTTTGTCAGCAATTTGTTAGCTCAATGGATACAGTGTTGGACAGGTAATCCCAAATTTTGTGGATCAAATCCTCGCACATCCAAGGTACAGTCGTCGAAAAAATAGTAAAATCATAACTCTAAAGAGAAACAAGGAGGAAAAAAAGATTTTCACTTTCAAATTAATTGTTAAAAACAATGACATCATCAAGATGTAGGCCTACACCTTCAGATAGTGGCATGTAACCCCGGGATAGAGGCAGTGAGATTTCAGCACTGTAACTACCTAGGCTAAAGCCAATTCAGATCTACTACGATTCTCCGCATGAAGTCTGTTCTATGTTGTTATGACTGTCTTCAAACACTGCATGGTTAAGATCATTCGTCTCATTGGTTGCCACATACAGTGCTGTCAACAAGCAAGGGGTTAGTGACGGGTTAGCTCTAGCTACAACCATCAACAGCGTCAATTTTTTTTCCAGTATTTCATGATAAGCCCAATTCTGTGAACCTTCCCATCTCCCTCAATATCAAGACACCTGCCAAATCTTGTAAGAAATCAACTTCTTTGTGATTTTTTTTTTTTCCACTTCACATATCTTGGAAGCTGAACTTATGGGCGTGAAAGAAAATTTCCTAAAAAGGTGCCAGTATTATGTGGATGCAAGAGGAGAACATTTCCAACCTCTCTTGTGATGAGGTACGTGGTTATTTTCATTGCAATTTTAACTGTAAATGTGAGAACCTGAATCATTACACTGATCGCGGCTTTATTTAATAATTTGGAAATCGCACTCAAATGAGCATTTTGTGATAAGAGTGTATCGCGGCTTTATTTGCATAGATATTTCACCCGATCGCTCTGGAGTTGGAGCTGTGCCCGCCGTGACGCAGAAACTTGTGTCATTGGCCAACTCTTGCTTGGGACTCACTGTATAAGTTGTAGATGTAGATATCTCGTCCTGTAGATCGTATGTTGAGCGGGGCTCAAGGATATAGAACACGTCACATCAAAAAATACATGCATGTTATAACAATAATATACACTAACTGCAAGTTGCCAAATTTATTCAAGCTGGAAATATTCCTCCAAATTGTAGAAGGTGTGAGTTATTAAAAATTTGACAGATGTTTTGAAAGGTTTGCTTTTTCTTTGAATACATAATAATTTAATGTTGTTCTAATGAAAGAAAGAAAAAGTAATAACCCATATGAGTTCTCCATACTTTAAAGAGAGATTCTGACCATTAAACAGGTAAAAACACACGTTTTAAAATTTTTCATTCTCAGGAGAGTGATTTAGTCCAAACCAACTGCTTTCATTTATACTACAAATAGGCAAAATAGCGATATTTCCACCATACTGACTTTGCAGGACAGACACAGGACGAGTATCTATATCCACATCTACAAGAAATGCATGATTGGACGTTAGTGATGTGATGTTACATTGCAAGAAACCATTCCACAGTGAGACCAACATAAGGAAATGAGACCAAAATTGAACATGCGGCATAACGAAACATCAATTGGCGAAACGGAAGAATCTGTGGCACCCTGGCTTCTCATCCACTCTCTGCTGCGTGTTTGCCATGGCGATGGCCTGCTTCCCCTACCTTTTCCTAGCTGCTCACTGCTCAAGGCCGGCTACAAACTTTTTCCTCTGTACTGCATGTTATACTGGGCTATGCGCAAGGGCGCCCATATGATATTTTCTAGGGGGGGGCCAAATTTTTAGTAATTTATTTTTTGTCCCTTTAACTTCTTGGGTTAGTTTGTAACATTACATTAATAATATAATAATGTAAGTGCAACAATGAAGTAGCCAGAAAATAATTTCGGGGAGGATTGGAAGTGGCAGGGGATTTGGAATACCCCATAAGCAAGGGGGTCGTGGGTCCATCCCCAGAAAATTTTAAAATATTCAACTAATTAAAATCACTTTTTACGCTATTTTAGCACTGAAAAACTAGTTAGGAAATTTGTTTACGTGCCAATGTAAACAAGAAATCGTTACCTAAGTCGGGGGTCCACCCCTGGAAAATTTTTAAATAATGAACTAGTTGAAATCACATTTTACGCTATTTTAGCTCTGAAAAACAAGTTATTAAATTTGCTTACCATACTTTAAGATATGCCAACTTAAACAAGAAATCGTTACCTAAGTCGGGGGTCCACCCCTGGAAAATTTTTAAATAATGAACTAGTTGAAATCACATTTTACGCTATTTTAGCTCTGAAAAACAAGTTATTAAATTTGCTTACCATACTTTAAGATATGCCAACTTAAACAAGAAATTGTTACCTAAGTCGGGGGTTACCCCCGGAAAATTTTTAAATACTGAACTAATGAAAATCACATTTCACTCTATTTTAGCTCTGAAAAACTAGGTAGGAAATTTCTTTACCATACTCTAAGATGCCAATTTAAACAAGAAATTGTTACCTAAGTGGGGGTTCACTCCCGGAAGATTTTTAAATACTGAACTAATGAAAATCACATTTCACTCTATTTTAGCTCTGAAAAACTAGGTAGGAAATTTGTTTACCATACTCTAAGATACCAATTTAAACAAGAAATTGTTACCTAAGTGGGGGTTCACCCCCGGAAGATTTTTAAATACTGAACTAATGAAAATCACATTTCACTCTATTTTAGCTCTGAAAAACTAGTTAGGAAATTTGTTTACGTGCCAATGTAAACAAGAAATCGTTACCTAAGTCGGGGGTCCACCCCTGGAAAATTTTTAAATAATGAACTAGTTGAAATCACATTTTACGCTATTTTAGCTCTGAAAAACAAGTTATTAAATTTGTTTACCATACTTTAAGATATGCCAACTTAAACAAGAAATTGTTACCTAAGTCGGGGGTTACCCCCGGAAAATTTTTAAATACTGAACTAATGAAAATCACATTTCACTCTATTTTAGCTCTGAAAAACTAGGTAGGAAATTTGTTTACCATACTCTAAGATGCCAATTTAAACAAGAAATTTTTACCTAAGTGGGGGTTTACACCCGGAAGATTTTTAAATACTGAACTAATGAAAATCACAATTTATGCTATTTTAGCAATGAAAGCTAGTTAGGAAATTTATTTACCATATTCTAAGACATACCAACGTAAACAAGAAATCATTACCTAAGTCGGGGGTCGGAAAATTTTTAAATATTGAACTAATTAAAATAACATTTTACGCTATTTTAGCTCTGAAAAACTAATTAGGAAATTTGTTTACCATACTCTAAGACATGCGAACTTAAACAAACCTAAGTTATAATACTCATTACTATTTATAAGAAAAGTTAAATAACACAAGGAACAATGGAAATAACAGGCCTACTCATTATGTTATGGAAACAAAATAACTGCTATATCATATTTGACACACCCACAAAAATTGTTTAATTTATTAATTTTTTTTAAATACAAAAATAGACTTTTAGGTTTTGATTTTTGGCGGTCCAAACCCCCAGGATCCCCTTTTCTAATCCAGTGTGGATTCTGCTTCCATGGTGTCGATATGGTAAAACGTCTGCAAACTTATGTCTCTACTGACTTTCAAATAATTGTCTTAAAAGAAAAAAAAAGACAATAATTATTAATATTGAATTTTTTCCTTTCCCTGAGAGCTAGGGGGGGGCCGCGGCCCCCCCCTGCCCCCGGGTATGGGCGCCCTTGGCTATGCGATATTAACTGTAATTAAAGTACAATCACCCTCGCACGAAAACGATCTTTTCAGAGCCAATATATTTCAAGATTATAATAAATGACCTTTGCACCAAAACGGCTATTTCTTATGTATTGAAGCTCTCTAAACTTGAACAGATGAATTTTCCCTTCACTGCAATCACTTGCAATAGCCTATGTTGTTAAGGCTGCTATAGGTAGCGCCAGGATTTTTGGCGTATGGAAATTTCAATGGACAGCTATGGTGCGAGTCACTTACCTAACCATGGTCATGGTTTGGTCTGAGGGGGCGTGATGGCAGTATCAGAAGAGTGGCATGATTCCATTAGAACCGGTATGACACACAAGCTGAAGCTCGAAGAATGATGCGACTTGATATTGGAGATGTATAAACACACAGCTGCTGGACAATCTGTGCAAGGTTTTCCCTTTCAATTTATAACAAGTGGGAAGCATTGCATTAATAAATCGGAAACTCGCGCGTACAACAGTTCTGACAGAGAATGTACCGTCAGACTGCTCGAGATGTATTGTAACGTATTCCGATGTCTTGCTTAATCAGCACCATGTGCGTATGTGTAACTCGGTGATTAAAGATGAGGGGGCTAGCTATGCCCTCAAGGACATATGCCAATATTCCTGGCGAGGCCTGTATCTATGGTCCCTGTTTCATATACCGGTCGGTCCAAAATTGGATAAGGTCCCAAATAGGTAGGTAGGGTGAAGAGGAGGTGAGAGAAAGGGGAGGAGGAAAAGCAAGAGAAGAAAGGAGGGATAAACTTTGATATATGTCCCTCGAAAATTTTCTAAGTCCGAAAGTTCACGTTGATATGCTATGAACTGCGAAGATTCCCGAAGTTTTTTCCCGAAGTGCCGAGACTAGGAATGGAGGCAACATCTGAAGTCACTGCTGCCAATATATGCACCAAAACCCCAGACATGTGTTCTGCAAGTCTTAAAATGTAAAAATCGTAAATCCGGTGACTGGTGTTCATACGAACAATATCGAGTCACGTTGGCGATCTCTCTGTGCACGCCTAGCCAGGGGCGGTATCAGACGCGAACAGGTAGATACCCATTTGGTAGAATACTTGTGGCGTCTGGACTGTAAGCACCGACTAACAGATCCATTTCAAGAAATGGAAGATATCAGGACTTGTTATCCTGTAGACTAGAGTTTAAAGTTAAGTAGGTTTGGCGCCTTTACTTGTAAATAAATTACTGTTATTATTATTATTATTATTGTGAAATTGCGCATTAGAGTCAGCGTCTTCACGTTGGAAATTGGCAGCGTGACCTAGGGTAAACAATTCCAGCAATGTTGGCAGCAGTACATGACGTCTCCAATCCAAAATGGCGCGTGCCTGGTAAATAAAGAATTCGTCGAATGTGCAATTAATCTGTTTGTATAAATAAATGATATAAACGTTTGTGTCAAAAAAAAAAATGCAGAAAAAATGTCAATGACGCGTAAGTTAGACCTTAAAAATTCTGAACAACAAGAAAAACGCAGGAAACAGCAACTTTTTTTGAAGGGACATATTCCAAAGTTGAGTCGAAAGGAGAAATAAATTATTTAATTTTCTCCCCGTTTCACCTTCTATCTACTAACTTAGATGGTGTTGCAGCCCAGTGTTCCTAGTAGTTTAAATTGCACCGCTAAACAGATCCTGTTAGTGAGTAGGAGTGGGGGGCTAGGGTGCCACAGATTCTTCAGTTTTCCCCATTGATTAAGTAAGCCAATTGCTAAAATAATATTACTACCATGGGCAGATTAACTTGACAGAATGTTGATGATGGGTGTCTGCCTGCACACAGCGTGCAGAGATTCATAGCATGCTTGGTATTTCATCATATAACAACACCTACCTTCCATTTGGAGTAATCATATAAATGCTAGGTGGTTTGAAAGGAAATTCCCTCGGGAAGATAAGTTTCCCATGATATAAACCTCCATCATAAGGCGTGTTTTCTGGTCCAGTTACAACATAATGCCTGAAACAAAAGAGATTGTTCAGAAATTGAAACCATAACTGGAAGGTTTATGAAATCATTCGACCTAACCTAAATGAAGTTAGGCATAGGCTACTTTGGTACTTACCATTCTAGAATGTTTGCAGGCAATGGTTCTGCTACTATATATGGTACAGGATCTTTCTTCAACCTCATATAGTCTTGTTTCAAGCGAGCTGTTGAACTATTTGTTTTTCGATTCGACATTTCTGTTTTTGTGATTCCTTATTAACGAAATGAGGCTGCTAGATATAGTTACACTTCGAAGGACCCATGAAAAACATTGTCACGCCATTGCTGCAAGAAAACGAACTTATTTTATCGGCAAACAAAAACACAATTTATCCATTTTAAGACGAGCAATGTAAATTGTCATTTATGACATTACTGGATACAAGGCCGATGACTGGACTTCAATTGCATCACATTAGGTAAAAACTATATAAATTACAGTTAAATGATCATGAACTTACCATTAATAAACACGTATCGTTAGGATTTTAAATACACTACATATTTTAATTCTACAAACGAACGCATTGCCACAAAAAGAAAACGTCTGTACACAAAACTGCAATGTCTACTCCCAACATCCAAGGTTACGTGGATGTGCAGGAGAAATAATTTTCACAAATCAAACAAATACTATGAAATTTACTCTTCAAAAATAAACACAAAATTTTATCCCCTGAAAAACAACAATTCCGAATTTGGAAGATATTTAACAACGTATTTAACGTTTGTGAAAAGCTGTTCAATTCCGGAAGCTAGAAAGTAGAACAGTAACGTCATCTAGCGACGATTTCCAGTAAAATACTGACCTATAATCTGTAACGAAGTAAGAAATAACATTTTATAAAAAAAATATATTTTTTCACGCCATTTTTAAGGCATAAAACAAATATAGGGACATTTGCAAAAAATTCTGGTTCTGAAAAATTGTTCTCTATTTATGTCTGCTTTACGTCATCTCCGTAAACAGCTACGCATCAGCTGCTTGAACTGTTCTAATTGGTCGGTGTATTGAGAAATGGTACATAGGAGAAATTTTAGCAGACCATTTACTTTTGACATAAGAGAAAGTGTTATGTACATCGTTTAAGTTGCGTGAAATTCCAAAGTGAAGCTATTCTTCGGAGGAATCGCGCTTTGGGCGCATTCGGCTCAAGAGTGCGAGATGTCATTGCGAGCAGCCGCCCAACGACTGCTGCAAAATGGTCGAATTCTGCTACGAGTACTTAGGCCCCAGCAAAATCCGAAAGACGTGGTGGAAGGAGTTAAATTCAACATTCTCCCCAGGGGAGCAGAAATAGAATCTAGTCTAAATAGCACGTCTCCAGTCCAGTCCGCAGTTCGAACTGTTGGCCTTCAGGCTCGGCGACTCTTTGTTGACAATGTCCTCAGAAGAGTCACAAATTCCCTGTCAGCCGATTTACGTCGACGAGCAGCTAAAAGATTGCTATTTGGCGATTCTGCTCCCTTTTTTGCTCTCGTAGGAGTAAGTTTAGCATCAGGGACGGGAATTCTGACGAAGGACGACGAATTAGAAGGCGTATGTTGGGAAATAAGGGTAAGTCAGAATTTCAAGTAATTTTTGTACAATTTTACAGCTGACCAGAAAATAAAAGAATATTATTTGGATTTTCAGAATGCAGTGGCACGCATGCAATGGAATGTAGCGAAGTCAGATTATGCAGAGAGTGAAGTTGGAGAGTTGGAAGAGCCTGTCGGATTGAATGCTTTGATTTTGGGACCTGTCATTGCGAAAGGCTGCAGCGCCGTGGTGTATGCAGCTCGAAAGAAACAAGGTGAATGAAGCAGAACCCTATGAAGGCATGTTGTCAATGTTAGCTTCGCTTGTCATTTTGGCAAAAGGGTAATTTATGCCGCGCACAGGTTTTTCTTCCACTGAATGATAAAAGTCCCTTGCACCAAACATAATATGTCATAACCACCGCCGTCTCGAGAATTACACTGCCTGTCCTATGCTTTATTTTAACATGGAGTTCAGAGTATTGTTAAATTGCCTAATTTATCCAGTAGAGGCGACACAGTTCACACCCAGATTGCAGCAATCACTGATCAAAATAAGCATTAAACAGACACAGATACTTGTGTTATTTGTTTAGAACGTAATATTATTCCAGTATATGACACTTACCTTGAAATGGAATGTTGGAGCAATAATTAAAATAAATGTAAATTAATTAGACGCATTGATAGACAATATTATGAGCACTGCCGTCTCTAGAAGTAATACAATTTAGAAGGCAGTGATTATGAGACGGCGGTGACAGCACTACATAATCAACAATGTCGTAGCAAAAAACAAGAAGCAGTCTGGGTGTGAAAGGTGCTGCCATCTGTAATGTTGCAGAGTACGCAAAATTAGCCGTATAGGACAGGCAGTGTATACACGATTAATACAGTTTAGAAGGCAGTGGTCATAACTATAAACAACGAAATAATATTTCATAATAAATAAAAAAAAAGACCATTGCACAAATAATCATATTTCACAATTATAAGAGTGGGAGTGGGGGGACTCATGCACGGCATAAAATACCCTTTTCCCATCATTTTGTGGAACAAGCTTTCCATCATTTTTTTCTTGGAGTTTAGGCTAAGTCAGGTTGCATGTTTATTTTTTATCAATGAAGATTGAACTACACTTAGCTAGTTAATGAACGTTGTTAAAGAGTTGGTCGATTGGGAGATTGACAGCTCTCATTATATAGCCTAGCACTGATTAACCTTTACGGTACAGTAAAGTAGGCTGCATAGTTTATTTTTTCTACTAAACGTAATTGGATTGTTTACAGGGAAGGAAATTGTGTGCAGTGATCCATCGAAGACAGATTTTCCTGTTATAGGAGAAAGTAAAGAAATAAATACTGAGCTTCTATAGCAAATTCATATTTCTGAAAAGTTAAAAAAGTAATGACTTACTATTTGGATGTAATCTCTTTTATTATTATTATTTGAATTTTTTTTGTGGCGCTACATCCCTGGAGGGACTTGGCTTACCACCCAACCGCTGCATCATCTACCACAGGCAGATGGCAGGATTGGGGGGCATGTGGTCAGCCTGCTGACACCCACGGTCGTTAATGGTGGTTTTCATGACCGGAGCCGCTACTTCTCTATCAAGTAGCTCCTCAATTTGAAACACGAGGCTGAGTGCACCCCTATCAGACCTCCCTACCTCAGAAAAATCTGAGAAGGTACCGGGGATCGAACCAGGGCCGATGGATCTGTAGTAAGCGACTCTAACCACAAGACCACACCGGCGGTCATTATTATTTGAATGCTTCATTCGTAAAGAATAATGTTCCAAAAGAAAGAACCCACATTGCATTGTGTAAAGTGTTTCACAACCCTTCAGTTGTATCCACTTTATTATCAATAGGCTATATTCATGTTTCAAGCTCTTCTATCTTGTGAAACAGCAGTACCTTATGAAAATTTGGATTTCAGAGAGCGAGCAGAATGAGGGAGCACAAAAGACTGAACCTAGCATTACGATTGACACGACCGAACATGTATCGACTTTCCCAATGGCCATCAAGATGATGTTCAACTACGATGCTGAATCGAATGCGATGTCTATTCTGAGAGCGATGTACAGGGAAACTGTCCCTGCCCAGTGCTACTTGACAAATGAAGAGCTGAGTGCGTGGGAGAAGAGGTCAGTCAGATTCACTTGTTTTGTTCATTTAATTATTTGTATTCATTACATAAAACAATAATTCTTATAATTTATGTAAAAATGATGTAGGTGTTACTAAATAGGGAAAAGATGGATTGAGGATGCCCCACAGCTCCCCTTCCCACAACTCGCTAACAGGATCCGGCTGGGAAGGAGACATCTAGTGGCCACCATTGGAAGTACTACTGTCAACACAATATAGTGTCAAGTAGATGAAAATGGGGAAAATTAAATAATTCAGCCATTCCACGGAAAGTGAGCCTGAAGTGTCCAGACCATATCGACCTTTTAATATCAGTTTAAACGTATAAGTTATGTCATCATTGAAAAATTATGTAGGCCTAATTAATTTTCACTACTAGTCTACTGAATAACTCATTCTGAAAATTAATTACATAATTTTTCAGTGATGACATATACGTTCAAATTAATATCAAAAGGCTGTTACGGTCTGGACGCTTCAGGCTCACTTTCCATGGAATGACTGAATTATTTTCTCCTTTCTTCTTTTCTTATCTTCCTTTTTCCTCCCTTTCCTTCACTTATTCTTTACTCTACTTTGGGACCTATTCTTTACCATACGTTTTTTGCACCAAGGAGGATTTGAACACGGGTCCACTGACTTTGTAGTCAGTAAGCCTTAACCACTATGCCATTGAATGATCGCTGAGCTGTGAACCGAGTATTCATCTATTTAAGTTTGGAGAGATTAATATTGTACCAGATGCATTAAGCTAATATTCTGACCTGAAACTGTCTTAAAAATTGAATAAATAATTGTGGACGAAGCTGCGGGCACCTTCTAGTTGTTATTAAACAGCAACTATAGGACATACATTCCATACGGTTAACTATGTGTTACCTGGAATTGGTAATTTTATTATTAGTGGTATTTATGTGGATAATGAAATTCGTTAACTGCGATATGAATCTTGTTTTAGCATGGCAGATCGAAAGAGACCTCTTCCACCTCATCCGAACGTTGTGAAGATGTTCTGTGTGTTTGCTGATCGCGTTCCCATGCTGCCAGGATCCCTGTCTCTCTATCCAGATGCACTTCCAGCCCGGATCAACCCAATGGGGTACGGCAGGAACATGAGTCTCTTTCTGCTCATGAAGAGGTAAGCACGTAGCTTGATGTACAGCACAAATAATGTAACGCTGGAGGTTGCTTTGTTATAGCGATGATTGTGTTTAGGTACGACTGCAGCTTAAAGCAGTACGTCCACGACAAGCGGCCAACATTGCGCATGTCCATGCTGCTGCTCGCTCAGCTCCTGGAGGGAGTCGCACACATTAATATGCACAGCATCGCACACAGGTACAAAACATTAGAATTAGTAGAATGATAATTCTTTCACTCTGGCCGTGTGTAGGCTAAGATGGAAAGATGAAGTCAGAATGAAAAATTCAATGTCATAGCCGGGATTTGAACCAGGATGGTTAGAGCATCGGCACGGAGAGCCAAAGATCTTGGTTCAAATCCCGGCTATGGCATTGAATTTTTCATTCTGACTTCACCTTTCCATTAGAATTATTAACTATAGTTTCAGACTAATGTGATTCTAATAAGCTGTAATTGCTACTAAATTTGGCTTAATGTTCATTTTACTCAGAGTTTTCATTAACAATATTAGCATATATACCTATAAATTTTAACCCTTTGTGAGCAAAGTACATGCAAAAGAGGGTGAGGGAAATTCAAAATTAAGGGCAAGAAATTATAAAAATCACACACTTGGTTGTAAAGGTCGTAAAGGTTAAAAAAGGGAGAAGAACTTGTACGGATAATGGATTCGCAAACCAGACAGCCCACCCGTAGGTAAGTTAGAGTTTGCTGTATTATCATTCAGGAAAAAAACAAAAACTTCACTTAAGGATAACTACCTTAGAACAAGTTTCAAGAGCTGATGCTCCCATCCTCAGCTGAATGCTTTGTAGCTCCTCTTGTGGTGGTTGGATGTACCTCCTTATGAAACTCTAATGCTGGTATTTTGAAATTTATTAATGTATTTTACTTTCTCCCAGATGGCACCTAACTCTTGTAGCATTAATACTGATTGTATTACAAAGCATCCAGTGGTCAAGATCAGCTGAGGATGGGGGCAATAGTTCTTGAAATTTGTCCTTTTTAACAATAACATGTATTTACAGGGATCTGAAGAGTGACAACATTCTGCTTGACCTGTCTGAAGGCGATGATGTCTGTCCTCAGCTAGTAATAACAGATTTCGGATGCTGCCTTGCGGATAGAGTGCACGGGCTCTACCTTCCTTACCACACCCCAGACACCGACAAGGGTGGCAACACTGCTCTCATGGCACCAGAGGTATGGCACTTAAACTTCACAAGCCAATCGACTTCCCTTAAATCTTTTATATTCTGAATTCAAACTTTTGATAATCGGAGCAGCTTCATAAGATTGCATTATTACTTTATTTCCATAAAAACCGATCTAAATTAATTTTCTTCAAACAGAATAAGATGCAGGACAATTCCATAGTCTAAATTATGGTTTGATGAAAATCCTGATTTGATTAAATAGCCTATAGCGTCAACCAATTTAAGATAATTCCTAATAGTCAGATTTCATGATTTTTGCTTTTGCATGTTTCATGTTAATTTCTTCCACCTATTTGCTATTTGTAAATGACTAATGGTACCTATGTGTAAATTACATTTCTGATTCCAGTATTTTTGAATTATCAATTTTTTTGTGTGTCGTTTAACTCAGTTTTAGTTTATTTGTTAATTTTTGTAGATATTTCTTTTCTTTTCTCTCTTATTAATAGATATGTTATTCCTTCGCTCATCTGGGGACTTTCAGATAAGTTTGCAGTATGTAATTGAATTATGTTGTTTACGCAGGTTGTCTGTGCCGAGCCCGGCCCGTTCACCAGTATTAACTATTCAAAGTCTGATGCCTGGGCCGTCGGTGCCATAGCTTATGAACTGTTTGGGGAAGAGAATCCGTTCTATGCCGTGACTCCTGGAGCCAATTCTGCAATTCGCAATGTCAGTTACTCTGATGACGATCTTCCTCCACTGCCTGAGGAAGTGCCAGTGAATTTTGTGAACCTGATCCAAAATCTTCTCAAGAGGAATCCATACAAGGTAATCAAAATGATCCAGCTTACAATAGCACAGTACAGATTATCCTCGTCATATTTATCACTTGCAATGTAACACCCTAACAACCCTTCAGATTAGCTCAGACGTTGTCAAGTTCGTGTGAATTCTAAGTTTCTTACAAAAAATAAGAGAGTTCATTTTGCTTTCTTCAGAAATTGGTAGACCAGACGAAATATTGATATGTGTTGCCTAATGTTACAGAGATTGAGTGCAGAGGCAGCAGCGACCGTGTGCCAACTTTTACTGTGGGCTCCGAGCGCATGGATACGTCCAGACCAGCCTGATAAACCAAACAGCAACGAGGTTAGTTTTCCATCAAGCTCAACTGGCAGATTTTTTAATGTGACTATTCCATTCATACGCCACATGTTTGATATTGACCAATAATGTTTAGCAATTCCTCGGATATAGACCAATCATAATCGTTCATCTTAAAAAATGCTTGCTATTAATATGAGCAAGCCGTTTTACCTGACAAAACGTCAGCTCATTACTGGACATGTAAGGCATCATCATGCCGTGATTAATACGTTACATGCTGCCAGCTGAACACAATAAAAACACATTATTTTATACAACACAAATGTTCGGAAATTGAAATAATATAAACGTACATTGATTAAAGACACAATTTCAATTTGGTGCAAGCCAGTTCATGTGCTTTTATTCTGTTCTGCTGTTAGCTTACCTGAATTAAGTTAACTATGTATTATATACACCATTGGTAGCAGTGGTCACAACATGGTAACTAGAATCTATTCATGGATGGTTGATTCATAGTATGCCGTGATCTCACAGCTGTTAGTTTTGTTTTTATATAACAAAGCACGAAAGTAATTATTATTTCTATAATCCATTACATTTTTATTCATGGAATAATCTTAATAAATCCAACTCGAGTTGAGTTGCATCAGATAAATTTGTCAACTGTCATGGTATTACCTGGTAAAATACTTCTACAACACTTGTTCAGTTTTTACTTAACAACTTTATAATAAAACTTCCTTTTACTTTAAAAATCAGCCTACATCAAATGATTTATGTAGTAGAATCTCGTTAACACATTTAAGTGTAACTAAAAAGGAAAATCTGAGGCATTACATAGTTTCTACACCAAGCCAATAGTTTTGACAGTTTTATATTGTATACAATACAACTAGGTTCCACTGTAGATATAAAATGATTTTGAATGTTATGTCTGACTGATGCATTTCAAATAAATATGTGCCTTTATTTTTCTCGACAGATTCTGCAGTGGCTGCTATGTTTGACAACGAAAATTCTGTGTGAGGGACGCAAACTTAGCTCAACAGGCACCTCTTCAGAATTCAGTCCCTTTAAATCCGTTGGCACTCGACGCACGTTGCCAGAATACCAGCTCATCGCTTCCTTCCTCATGAGAGTCAAACTGCGCGAGATCAGGGCTGGACTTAACTGGATTCACGGCGCTTAAGCATAAACACTTATAATGTTCTTTCTTGTTTATCTATATTGCTTGATCATTTTATTTATCTGAGTAGAGTTTTATTGGTTATTGTCATGAAAACTCCTCCTCCCATCTGACACATTCTGAAGCAATGCTACATTTCCTACAATATAATTCAGTTCTTTTTACTTCAATACTTAATTTTGCTTGAGCCAGACATAGAGACTAAAAAGAAAGCATAATCCCATATTATTTACCGCTGTACAATTCTATGTTAGTTACTGCTGTACATGTACTTAACGTTCTCTTAGCATAACCGCATCACAGACTGATTGTAACGAACCTGTTTTATTTTGTAGTTGGTTTTGATTGAAACCTTCTGTTAAAATGCATGGTTCCATGTA
Organism: Ectobius pallidus; assembly: GCA_964059195.1. NCBI lineage: Eukaryota > Metazoa > Arthropoda > Insecta > Blattodea > Ectobiidae > Ectobius > Ectobius pallidus. The sequence goes on along the minus strand of CAXKWD010000003.1, from coordinate 1,327,967 downwards.
AATATATATATTTTTACGAGCAGGAAGCAGAAGATGTATATTTTGAAATGATCAGTTGTATTTAGTTTGTAGAAATGTTGTGTTTTATGGAATAAATAAAGATAAAGTTTTAAAATGCATCTGTCAGTGGTGTTCTTTATTAGAGGCAATAGCACGAATTGCTCTCAGTTTGGCAAATATTTGCAGAATTTATTTTACTTCTGAATCTCAAAATAATGCAAAAGTGAAGATAATCCCAGTTTTTATATGAATTTCAGAAAAATAGTTTTATTTGGACGAATTAATCCATTTTTTAAAACAATATTCTAGGAATATTTTCCTATTGATGGGTTTTATTTCCTTAGTGGTGCGATAGAATATGAAAGAGGATAAAGTATTTTCGCATATTATAGGCCCACACTATATTAATTTTACAGAACTTAAAGTTCTATTACAGCGTGATGTGTTTTGATTTTTTAATTATTCATGTTTTATAGAAAAACGTTATGTAACTTTCACACATTGTTTTGGAAAAAGAAACTTTTTAAGATATTAAATAAAACTGACTTATGCCCACGCAGCGGGCCCGGGTTCGATTCCTGGTCGGGACAAGTTACCTAGGTGGGGTTTTTCCTCACCTTTGAGACAAATGTCGGGTAACTTTAGGCGCTTGTGGTCCCCAGATATCATCTGGCCGTCATTATCATCTTCATCCCATCCTCGCCTTGTTTGGAGTGAGTGTGTGTGTCTCGTCCTATGTGTTCGTGTTGTCTCGGAGGTGGCCCCGGCATTGGGCTGATCACTCATCCGGGGAGGCCCTCCATGTCCTTGTCTGGTCAAAAAAGTATGTATGTGATCCAAAGATAATCCCTCTCCCGACAGGTCGTGGCCCTGTAAGGCCCGGGCGGCTTGGGTCGCTTAAATCCTAAAAGGGAGAGGTGAAACTACGATAAAGAAAGAAAGAAAGAAAGACTTATGCCCGGTTTCTATAAACTCGCAAAATACTTATGGGTAAATTATCCATGGACAAATTAGTTCCTATTCACCCACAATGATATAATGAGGAAGGCCTTGGAGTTGTACAATTAATTTAATTCAGAAGGCTTTGATTCTCATTGTTTCAATTATTATTGATCCTATGAAAGGTTAAATTTTATCCAGCCATCCATGAAAGGATAAATTAACCCGACGATTTACCCTTGGAAAGATCTAGCCCGAGTTTGTAGGAACATTTTTTCTGTCATTTTCATATTTACTCAGAGGACATTTATCTAGAAACTCGCCACAAGTGCATGTGATTGTTACCTTTAAATTATTTGAGTTTGTAATAGTTATTCTTGTGTAAATTCTGTCCATTGGATAATTTACCCATAGGTATTTCGCGAGTTTATAGAAACCGGGCATCAGTATGCTAATACTGGAACAAATTTGTGCCATGTGTTTTTAATACTTCTATTTAATTAGCATTTAAGAATATTATCCTTATCTTGAACAAACTGTGATATTAGCTAACACTTAATAATATATTACTTGTAAACTTTAAGACGTGCCTTTTTGGAATTGTATTTATAAACAATTAGTGGTAATTAAGCTGAAAAATACTTTATCCTCTTTCAATATTTTCCTGATTTATTTGATTTTCTCATGTTGATAGCAACAGCCATGACGGCATAGAATAATATTTCTCATGGTAACGTAGAAAATCTACAACAATAATAATTCATGTGCTTTGAATTTTTCCTGGTGCTGGTAATATAGGATAACTTCCTGGGCTACTAACCAGGTGGTGAATTGGATTGATTCCGACGTTTCGAAGCCAATCTGAGGCTCCGTTGTCAAGGAGAATGAAATGCCGGGACTAGATGGGGTGTATTTATATAGGACTGTTGTAACTGGGGACATCCGGATTGGAGAAAAGATTTATTGGAGACCAACCAATCAGCACCCATCTGTTTCCCTAGTCCCAGCATTTCATTCTCCTTGACAATGGAGCCTCAGATTGGCTTCGAAACGTCGGAATTAATCCAGTTCTCCACCTGGTTAGCAGCCCAGGAAAATATCCTGTAATAATGATTCAATTTTCAAGTAATGTTTGTTTCCTAAATCCTTGCGGACATTGTTTATTATGAACTTACAAACAAACATTAAAATCAATATTTCCCGCAATAAACTAAATTATAAGCAGCGGCGTGTAGTAGTTCATAATAATTTAGTGATGAATTTAAAACACATTATCTCCAAGAACATTCACTACTTCACTCAGAGTGAAAAACTAGCAGAAAATGTGATTTTTAGTGCTTTTGAAGCATCAGTTTTCGGTAATACTTTTCAATTGTCAAATCAATTGCAGGTGGCTTTGTCTTTTTTTTTGGTCATAACTTGGAAATAAAAGCATCACGGTAATGAGAACAACAATAATGATTCAATTTTCAAGTAATGTTTGTTTCCTAATGTTTGTTTATTATGAACTTAGAAACTAAAATTATAAGCAATATTTCCCGGAATGAACTAAATTACCATGGAATGTTTCAGAAATGTTGATCGATGAGGTAATGCAATCTGGTAGATATCTTACGTTCCAGAAACTTGCCTTTAATGGTAATGGTATCAGTTAAGCTGCGTCTCCATTGATATACATTTAACACCAACATGTTGCAGTTAACATATGTTAAATGTTTATCATCAACTTGTTGATGTATACAAGTCAAGTGATTTGCCAATTAAAAACTGTCTCCACTACAATATTTTAGGTTAACATGTGTTGGCGCGGTTACGAACAGAAATTAATAACATTAAAAAAAGAAAAGCCTCTGAAGAGGGCAGCCAACATTACAAAATGAGAGTAGTTTTATATACTCATTATCTTCTTGTTAACTGTCTATGACTTTCTTAAATACTAATTTTGTATAGATGTCTTGATCTTTACAAAATAACTATCACATTTTTCAACAATGGAGTATGCCATAAAAAAATAATTTTAGAAGTAGATGCAATACTATTGAGAACACTGATATACCAAATACTCACATAATACAAAATGGATGCCGGGAATATTGAGGAAGCTGTCGACTGCTTTTTGTTTACCCGGAAATTCCCGAACCAAAGCCGATTAAGCTGGCGATCGCTTTTCGTTTCCCGGAAATTCCCGAAACAAAGCCGATATTGACCGAATAGTCAATTGACTTGACATGTTGTCCATTTTCTCCGGAAAACAAATTAACATCTGAAAATGTTAAGTGCAACACGCTGGGTTTGCATGTCAAGTCAATTGGAACGCGAAATTGCAATATACATGTCAATATCAACTTGTTAATATTGACATGTTTGTGTTAAATGTATATCAATGGAGACGCAGCTTTAGTTCCCCTTCTTGCTTAATATAGGGTAGGCTTAATCATGAAATGGAATGAAGCTGATCTGGAACAGATATGTTTAAGATTACTCACCAAACTTCAGCTTCTGTGTGGGTACCTCCTGAAAAAAAGAAATACAAGTTAGCATTTATTGTCTCATAAAGTAAGGAGGATATAGGTCTGCAGGTTTGAGGGTTAAAAACAGGCCTCCCCATAAGCTCTGCCCACTCCAGCCGTTGCGATAATATGGCGACGGCCCGCTGGTCCTTTTCATGCTCTCCCAAAGCATTTGCACTAATTACTACAATAAGAAAATAACCCTTGTGCCACAATTGCAATTAATACAAAATTATCAATCTCCGCCATTTCATGCAGCTCTCTAAACTTAAATAGTTCTCGCTTCACACCACAACAATCACTCGATGGCGTAGTGGGTAAAACAACTGGCTATTATGTTAGCAGTCCCGTGTTTGAATCTCCTTAGATCCAAAATTTAGAGGATAGGAATAGATAGGGTGGGTCAAGGAGAAAAGGGATTGAATAGTAGAAAAAGAAAAAGAGGAGGGGAAAGGGGGAAAAAAATAAAATTTTCCAAATTTTCAACATTGCTAAACAACGAGAGACATCTAGGTGACTATGGTGGAACTACTAGGAAATCTTGATTGGGAGGAGCTTAAGACTCGAACTGTTTTGGATTTTCCCAAAAATAATTTTATTTTAAAAAATCAAGATTCAACATCCAACCTTGGATGTGATATTTCAATGATTCTAGGAACTGTAGTTTTGTTTATAAGAAATTTATCAATAATTTAAGAAATAATCATTAAAAAAAATATATATTTTTGGAAATTATTTTTAAAATACAAATCGGTGCTCAAGAAACAACTTAATTGTGCTGATGTTTGCCAATAATGGCAATGTTTAGAAAACAAAACAAAATGAAAATAGTGTAAGATAGTAGAACATGTCATTCCTAGTTCAGTAAAGTACAGTAGGCTATGACATAAAGAAATATTTGTCTCCATGGTTACAGACGTGTTGACTGGCATGTAATCATGGTTAGGTTCAGTGTAGTGGAAGTAATTAATGAAGATGAAGAAGAGGAGGAGGTGATAGAAGAGGAAGGTGAAGAGGAGAGGGAGTTTGAGATTGGGCCTGAGCCTCCTGTGCAGCTCAAACTCACCAGTTTGCTCCTCTCAACCTTCACCCAGAAGCTGGAAGGCAAGAAGCGAGAACTTGTGCTCAGAGGAAATGACTTGTATAAGAGGAAGAGGTAATAGCAAAGTTGAGGAAAAGACAAGGCCCAGCATAACATTTGTTCATTTTGCCTTTTTCATCGTTTTTCCCATATTCATGCTTTTTTTTAGTGTTTTTTAGTTCTTAAGAACTTTTTTTTTTTAAATTCCTTCAGAGTCCACATCAGATTGTGGAAGAAAGACCATAAATATACCTAAAGGAAAGGTTAGTAGAACTTCTTTCTTGTGGCAGCTTAGGCCTACACTTTTCTGCAAATATTGTGAGGTGAAAGTTAATGTTGGGGACAGTAGCTTCTGCGGTAGTGGTGGTGAATCTAAGTCGTCTCCTTATTACTAAAATTTAAAAAAAAAATTCATTAATTTGCACCATATTTTTATATTCTTTCTTCCAGTTTGTTCTTTTTAGGATTCTTCTAGGTATTTTTATCCAGTTTATAGGTCTTCAATTTCTGATCCCCAACAGTAATAATTAGGGACCGGATTTTTAGGTTTTTAAAAACACTGTTTTAGGTTTTCCATTAGGTGAAATAGTTTTTTTTAGGTTTTTGTCCAAAATATCGTTTTCGGGTAGAATAATTGGTTTGATGAATTTGAATGTGCTACATAGGATTCAATACATAATACTTGTAAAGTTTAACTTAACAAAATTGACTTAAATTTGTGTAAACTTGCTTTAGGACAATATTACACAATTGAAGAAAGAAACCATAAACAATCAAAAGATGCCATGAAAATAAGATTGCCTCACATTTCCTGGTTACAGTATATCACTAAATATCTTTCAAGATTCTCAACTGTGAGTTGTATTGAATGACAACGTCTGTCATATACAGCATATACAGAGCAGACGTAGAAACCTGCGGAGTGCAACGTCATAAAATAACCTCAGAAAAAGAAAAAAAGAAAAACAAGAAATTCAGGTCGTCCCCAATCCACTGCCGTAATAAACTCGATTTCATTTGTTTTGGCATAAATAACACGTCGTTTTAAAACTCACAGTGTGAATAACAGGGCAGTACTAAAGGCAAACAAGCGCTTTAAAACACAGAAATCTATATCCTTGTTCATACACGGCAACAATGGAGGGTACTCTTACACTTCCTCTCTTGATACTGTCCGTCCTAGACGACAATGGGTTGAACGAAACGCTGGTGGTATTAATTTCAACTGGACAAAAATTATTGTCTCTCCGCAAAATATAGATTTCTCAACTGACAAACAAAAAAGAAAAAAAAGTAGCCTAAATTAGATATTTTAGGTTTTATATCCCGTTTAGGTATAGTTAGGTTTTTATACCCTATTTAGGTGTTTTTAGGTGCCACATAATTAATGTCGGTGAATCCTGTGGACATGATTCGAAAAAGTGTATGGGCGCTTTTTGTTTAGGAAGTAAGGAAAAAAATAGGTAAAAACCTAAGAATCCGGTCCCTAGTAATAATATATGGGTAACTCGCTTCGTTCATTGAGGGCTCTGCCTCCAAACTCCCGCTGAGGATCTCAGGAAAGGTGTTTTAAAAGATCTATAGGAGATAGAGTGTGCATATTTAGTCTGGTGTATTGGCTACTACCTTTTTGCCACAATAATATAAATTATAACACAGATAGAAGATAATGTTGTTATTTCTATACAAAAAATGTTAATTGGATTGAATTAATTATCAACCTGGGACCTACAGAATGCGATTCCAAGAATTAAATTTTCGACTACCCTGTAAAAGGTTTACGGAAATAATTATTTCTAAACTTTCAGAGCCCTATGTGAACACTGTTTGATAATACTGTTGCAATGGAAACCGAGCCCTTTTTCTTGGGGTTTTTAGGGCTAAAAATAAAAAAAATAAACTTTTTGGAATTTTTCTGTGGTTTACAGCCTAAAAGCTAAGTTTCTAGATCATCTGGAAGTGGGCAAACATTAATGTCAGTGAGTGAGTGAGTGAGTGAGTCAGCCATGTGGCTTAATATTATAGGGATTTGAGTGATCAGGTTATTTAGGGCCTGTACTACCATTTCTCATTATATAAATGCTATGTGGAAGAACATTCATGACCACGATGATAATAAATAGGCAAGTACCTGTACAACCATGGCCATCTCTCAATTCAACTATTTGTTGGTATTCAGTTACAGATTGCAGGATTCTGACATGAAGAAAATCTGCAGATGGTTGAGGAAACGTCCTGAAGTGACGGCCGTGGACTTGAGTTACAACAGACTGACGAGTGTTGGTGTTGAAGAACTTGTGCAGTTGCTTCAAGTAAGGCATTATCCTCTGGAACTAGAAAACTTAACAAATGAGATGGCAATTTGAGTGGGTCTTTTCATTGTTTCCATATTTGCAAATGACGGTATCCTTTACCTCAGAGCAAGAAATTTCAAGTCTGATGGCAGTAGCCGAACTGAGAATTTTAGTCATTATTATTCTTACATGTGGTACAGCATTACAGCCTTTTGGGTGTTATTTGTTGTTTACATATAAAATATTACAACTTGTATTCCTTTTATGCACTAACTTACTCATTGGCAACAGACAATTCCTCAGCAACCTAAAGGAATATTTTCTATTTTATAGAGGCTCATTGCCGCGCTTACCTGAGCCCGCCATTCGACCCTATTCTGTGCTAACTGCATCCAGCCATCCCTCACAAATCCTACTTCCCTTAAATCTAACCTAATATTGTCCTCCCGTCTACATCTATGTCTTCCAAGCAGTCTTTTCCCTTTCGGTCTCCCAGTCAATATTTTTGAGATATGTCCCCCATTTAATCCTCCGTGATTTAATTACCCTTACTATATCCGGTGAAGAGTAAGTTACAGGTTATGAAGCACGTCGTTATGCAGTTTTCATCTCTCTTAGGCCCAAATATTTTCCTAAGCCCCCTGTTTTCGAACACTCAGATTATGCTCTTTCTGAGGAGTAAGGGACCATGCCTCACATCCATATAATACATAATATGGGAAAGAAGGGATTTTTCAGCATAATGCATAAATTGTCAATTGCTTTGATTCTGTTTGCCTGATCTGGTGATTCATTTGTTTATAATGTTACAGCACACAGAGATTTGAATTCTTTTACTTAGGTGAATGGAAGGGAGATGATGAAAGGGAAAACCTGCTTGGGTTTTTGTGAGGTAGGCAGGGGTGACACAAACTCAGGAGCTACTTGATAAAGGAGTCCAGTTCAGTAAGCCATCATTGACAGCAGTGAGAGTCAGCATGCTGACCACATGCCCCCCCAATCCTCCCATCTGCCTCTGGTAGATGATGCAGGCCTAGTTCCTCAAGGGATGTAGCACCATGGAGTTTAGTTTTGATTAATTAGCATGTTTCTTTCTCCATTCTTTTGATTTGTGCAGGAAAGTGACCACATCACACGACTCAACCTCATGGGCAATGACATCGGATGGGAAGGGATGGAGAAACTCACTCGCATGGGGAACACGCTTACTCTGCAGTCGCTCAGAGTCAATGGAAACAAGTTTGGTTCCGAGGTATTATTTATGACTAGGGCCCAACAACAATGCGTACGAGGCAAGAAAGAAATAACAGAAAAGTGTTGGTTTCATTTGGCATATTGTTGCATATTTCTTTTGTTTTGCATCCGTTGTTTCAGAATTTTAAAGTTCTCAGTGTAATTCATCAATATTTCTACACTTGTTTGGTAAATATTAAGTCTAATAGGAATAAGTACCTCATAATGGATATATATGAATCACCGCCATCTTGAGAATTACACTGCCTGTCCTATGCTTTATTTTAACATGGCGTTTAGAGTATTGCTCAATTGCCTAATTTCTCCATTAGAGGCGACACAGTTCACACCCAGATTGCATGAAATTCCAGCATATTTCAGTTTCTGAGTTTATACTTCAGAGGGCAACAGAGAGTATACTTTCAATGTATAGGGTATTGCAGCAATAGGCGGGAGGTGCTGCCATCTGTTATGTCGCCGCGTACGCAAAATTAGCCGTATAGGACAGGCAGTGTATACACCAGTAATACAGTCTAGAAGGCAGTGATATGAATACGTGAACCACAGAATATTGTCTCTGTTGGACATTACATGAGAATATTGTAGAAGAAAAATTCCTCTGACACTGGGTTTTGAACCCGGGACCTTTGGCTATCCGTGCCAATGCTCTACCAACTGAGCTAAGCCCTTAATGGTCTACCTCACTGACAGTCATAGGAGAGAGGTTCCATCTGGTGCTGTGAAGTGAACTCTGGCTTAGCTCAGTTGGTAGAGCATTGGCACGGATAGCCAAAGGTCCCGGGTTCAAATCCCAGTGTCAGAGGAATTTTTCTCCTATAATATTCTCAAGTACCTCATAGTTACTCAAACTGCAAGATTAACTAAAACAAAGAAGTGGTTTAATAATACAGGTATTGAATTGAAATGTGCTTTGAATTTTTCCTGGTGCTGGTAATATATGATATTTTCCCGGGCTACTAACCAGGTGGTGAATTGGATTAATTCCGACGTTTCGAAGCCAAACTGAGGTTTCATTGTCAAGGAGAATGAAATGCCGGGATTAGATGGCGTGTATTTATAGGACTGCTGTGAATGGGACACCGTATCAAGTTTGGTGAAACGGCTATTCTTGCCAGGTCTTCAAACTTCTGGGAGAGAGTGGTGAGGGAAGCCGTGGAGATCAGTTTGGAACCAAACAACATGAATAGAGACAGCGGTATCCAACTAAGCCCTGCCTGGTTCCATGCTATTGATTTGCTCAGGTCCATACGAGCCAACCGCACACCTTCCAATGAACCACCAGAGTAATTAAAAACATTGGCCCTCATTTGGACCGTTTTTCCCTTTTTTCCAATTTTTTCTCGTTTCCACCACCACCTATATAATAATAATTTATTTTCACTACCTATTGACCGTTGGCCCTTATTTGGACCGATTCTACTTCTCTAATTTTCCCTCCTGTTCTTACAGCACCCATCTGTTTCCTGATTGGTTAGTCTTCAACAAATCCTTTCTCCAATCCGGATGTCCCCATTCACAGCAGTCCTATAAATACACGCCATCTAATCCTTCACTCGCATCCAAATACATTAGTTAAAAACATTGGCACAAACCAGGCCAGGTATAACAAACATAAGAGACTAAATATAGTTGTTGACATTCAGCAATAAAAGACTGTCTAAGAAATTAATGAAATAAAAATTATAACGTTTTAAAGTAAAACTTGATTACTCAACCAACACGTCAAAAGGACGTATGCAAATACAAAAGAAAATTGAAATCTCAAACCAAATACAAGGTCAAGAGCCCAAACCTAGGGCTCATACCTTTTGCATTTAGGGTCAGAAATGCCCAGTAAGTCTATCCTCCTCCTCCTCCTCCTCCTCCGGCATTTCATTCTCCTTGACAATGAAGCCTCAGTTTGGCTTTGAAACGTCGGAATTAATCCAATTCACCACCTGGTTAGTAGCCCGGGAAAATATCATATAGGTATTGAATTGTTTAATAGATTACCCAAAGCTGCACCTTCAGTTAAATCTAACAGGTTGCTTGCTTTAAATCCATTTTATTCTATTAATGAGTTTTTTAAGTTAATATTGATATTGTATTTTGAATTGTCTTGTTTAAACTGTCATATTTTCACATTCTGTTCTGTATACAATCTTTCATTCTGTAAATCGTATGTACGTTAATAACTGCATTTTGATGCAGTTCAAAAACATAATAAATCTTGAATGCACCATATTTGATTGATATTAAAATATATCTGCATATTTTATTAATGTCACATTTTTAACAGCATATTTTTGACAGATTTTAAATGTTCATGCATATTTCTGTTAATGCAAAACATTTACAGCATGTGACTGTACAAGAAGTACAAGAAGTGTTGAAGTAATTAGTGCAATGTTTTTGGAACCAATTGTACAATATTAAAGTGACATATCACTTCATTAGTTTTCAATTTTCTAAAAGGTGTTGCAATTGTCTTTTTTTTAAAAGAAGTTTTGTAATATAATGTATACAACTTGTACAGTATTATAATGTAATTCAGCTAAAAGAGAGCAGTAACTTCCTTTGGTTACAGGGTGGGAAGATGCTGGGAATCCTGCTGGACCACAACACTCATCTGCGCCATCTGGATGTGGGAGACTCTGACCAGACCACGACCGGCCTCTCGTACCTCCTGGGAGCTATGCAATGCAGCAACAACACCCTCCAGTTCCTCGACATCAGCAGGCCTGTTGGCTTCCAGTTTGACCACGCGTACACCATGAACCTGATATCTGATGTCCTTCTGGTGAGTCTATTTCAGGAAATGCTATTTGTGGTTAGGGGAAAAGGAATATTAAAATATTACTTTGCCCTTTCTAGGTGCTGGTTCCTTATTCAGGAAAATATGCTTTAACGTCAAACAACGCACAATAAAAACACATGAAATGAATTCAATTTAGTAAAACAGAAAAATTAACACGGACAGAATTTATTTTATTTTAAATATAGGCTGTTTATTTTCCAGTTTTTGTTTGCTTAAGCTGAAGACAAAGAGAATGGATAGAACTAAACACAACCAAGACAGTAAGCAAGAGTCAGAGTAATGGAGGAAGACAGAATGCAATGCGCAGGAAAAAATTATCAGTGGTAAACAACTTAGGCATCACTCTCCAACCCACTGGGAAGGCATTTGGAATTCATAGCAAAGAGAGAGTAGTTGCAGCCATTCGATCAATATACGACATTCTCTGGAAACTGCAATGAAGCTCTTATCATCTCACACTGACAGATCTAGAGGATACTAGGCATCACAAGCTGCAGAACTGATAAAGAAAGAAAGAAGACGATGTCTGGCAAGAATTCTTCACAACTGATGCCATGATGAACCCAAGCTGGGCAGGATATGCGCACTGCAATAAACCGATTGGCCGTGCACATTTTCCATCACAAACTGTGTGTTAAACAGTGCTACCATAAACCAAGTGCAAGCTCTGCGACTATTACCACTTCAGTAGATGCTCAAAACGAGCAAGATCGCTAAGCGAATATAGCAAATACTAAATTCAAAACTTAATGCACATTTATGTGCATTTTTACCATTATCATTTGCTGCTATCAAGGTTTCAAGATCGATAATAATCGATACTGTTATGTATGGTCGAACAAATGTGTATATACCGGTATATATATATATATTGCACTATGTTTTAATAATGAATTATGTTTCATTTGATGCCTCTACATACACTTATATTATGTCTATATAATGTCTAGACATATTATGTCTATATTATGTCCCTCAATCAACTAAGGACCATAGAAGGGATCAAAGCTAGATACCTGAAGAGAATATTGGGTTTGTCCAAGTATACACCCTCCCGGTTGGTCTATGTACTGGCTAGAGAGACATACCTTGTAGACGATCTACAACTAAAGTTACAGTTACCACCTACCGAAAGCTTCAAAAACCTAAAAGAAGAACTGAGGAGGAAGAGGGAAGAGATAGAAGAAGACTTTTATAGGACAGATGCAATGATGAATAGGGAATGGGCAGAGACAAACTACCAAATGAGACGCATAGTGACGGGTCTGGCCACGCATGGTTTTCATTTTAAGATTTGCCTGATACAGAGGTATCATGACCCAGGTGATGAATGCAGGTGTAAAATGTGTGGAGACAGATGTGGAAAATATCATATAACAGAGTGCCCCATGAGATCGCGCTCAATAAGTGACTTAATCAATAGTGATTAATACACACTAATGCACATTGTGCGCAGTCAAATATATTATTATATTATGTCTATTGTATTGCAGGTGAACACCGGCCTCAAGCAGCTGGTGCTCCAGAAGATGAATTTTGTGGATTCTGATGTAGAGACTTTGATGAGAGGTCTCACTAGGAACCAAACCCTCCTCCTTCTGGATCTTAGCTGCAACGAGCTGGGGGACGATGCCCTTACACTTCTGTCTGAGTTCCTGTATTGCAAACCTCCCCTCAGAGCTCTCATGCTAGGCCACAACAAAATACGGGACTTGGGACTCTTGTAAGAAAACTCTACAAATTATAAACAACACCTAAAAATAAATTTTATATTGTAAAGTTACGCAGTGCAAAATGAGGGAATACTACATTTGTAGTAATGGTATTTCATGAGATTTCATTTATTAATTACCAGAATGATAATTTATGAGACTGTGTGGGGGACGGGAAAATGTTTGTCCGTCTGTCTGTCCGTCCTTATGTCTGTATGCACAATAACTCAAATACGATTTATCGGATTTTCATGAAACTTGGTATATGCATTTATATTATCCATGGGAAGAAGCCTATTGATATTGGACCAAATCGTTTGAGCGGTACCGGAGTAATGCCCACTTTAGTGCCTATTTTAATGGTAATATATTAGAAAGGCACAATAACTCAAATACGCTTTATCAGATTTTCATTAAATTGGTATGCACATTTATAACGTCCATTGGAAGAAGCCTCTTGATATTGGACCAAATCAGTGGACCGGTACCGGAGTAATGCCCAATTTAGTGCCTATTTTATGGTAATATATTAGAAAGATTTTATGAAACGCAAATTAGTTATTCTAAGTTTATTGTATGTTTAGCAAGCACAAGCAATTGTGGGTTAATTTTTAGCGTCATTTAACCTAAAGACTTGTAATTTTTAATATTTTAATTCACTGTAGTATTCCGTACTATTTTAGGAAATAAGTTTGTTTTTTGTCTTTACAACACTTCATATGTAAGTGTTTGATCAATGTACCCTTACAACATTTGTAAGGGTACCTTAAAAACATAAGGTGGAATCAAGCACCATACAAATAACATAAAACTCATGTATTTACAGTAGATGTTGAAAATGTTTATCAGAGAATACCTTGTTTACTCACCGTGACTCATCATCCTGTATCATATTCATTAAAATTGAATATGAGTTCAAATTATCACAGGCTGTAAACACATCAACAATAGCAAACAGATGCACATCAATGCCTTCTTACTTTCTGCAGTAACCTGAGCCAAGCAATTCAGCGTTCACGACTAGAGATTCTGGACTTGGCAAGTAATCAGTTGACGGATTCTGGACTCGTGGGATTTCTAAACACATTGAAGAAGCCTCGCCCCCTCAAGATGCTGTATCTGTGGGGCAATGGGATTGGAGAACTGTCAGCACGAGTGAGTAATATTTTCTCTTCTCATCTCGGAAAACTCTTTCTGTATCATTGTCTGTTTGTTTACGTTGGCATGCTCGTCCCCAGCGTATTTACTATTACTATTTTGGATGTTTTCATTTAATGTTGTTTTCTGTCTGCATGGCAGTCAGTGACGAGAAATAACATCTCTGTATAGAGCAGTTTGAGTGGGTTTTCTCTGCTCCATTTCTTTATCTCCAGGTGATACGGCGCATGTTGTACTCGGGAGTTCTCAGGCAGGAGTTCCTGGACGTGATAGTGTATCGCAGGGACCACGAATTGATGGTGGCTCTCAACCCGGTGGATCACTATAAACATGTTTACTACAGCGTTGGAGATTATGGCTTCCCACCACCAATCAGATTCAAACCGCCATGTCCTGACGTCATTCCTACAGACAGGTTGCTCAAGAAGAAGTCGTGGAATGAAGACAGAAGACGCACAGACATTAATAAGTGTCCACAAGCAACAACTTTGGGTAAATGTTCAACTTCACAAGTGAAAACATTAGCTCAGATTTACTGATGAGTGTGTGGGTACATTTATAAGTCTTTGTTTTTCTGGATAGTCAAACAGTTAAATCAAGTGGTTTTGAACACATTTCAGTAATTTTGTCTCAAGACCTGTAGACCAGAAATGATGAGCCAGTCTGTTGGTATTTAATATTTCTCATGTGTTTTTTTGTACCTTAGATTTAAATTTCTCTTTGTTTTGCCAATGTATACTTTAATCACAGTCAATTTCGTAAATACCTGAATTATTACTTGAGTGGAATTTTGTCTTTCACGTCTGAGCTTAGGAAATTTTTAGATTGCACTAAAGTTACTGATAGATGATAAAGTAGTGCTCAGTCCATCTTAAGGCGATAGTTTCTGATGCCAATATAATAATAATAAATTTATGTGGGATGCTGTTTCAGATGCACGATTTATCTTGATGGAGACAGAGTATGAACATGAGGACGATCTGCAGGAAGTAAGTCAATATTGATAAACACAAGCATTATACTCCTTTAGCATGCTGCGTGTGTTTTCCTGTATCACATATTGATAGTAGTGGTGTAATAAACAAATGACTTGATTTCAGGAAGTAATATCATAATTGAAAATAGTCTTGGCAGTATTGAGGGGAATTGTAATTTTCTAGGAGACGAGCAGCTCTGACAAAGACGTGGAACTGAAAGAGGAGGAAGAGGATGAGACGAAGCACACATGGAAGCACAAGAAGTTTGAGATGGACGGTCATGAAGGCTGTGAGTTCTTATCTCATTATAAAAGAGGAAAGGTAGAGCCAAGCATATCCCTGTCTGACTCTACCTTTCCAGTTTAGCTTACACACGACTTCACTCTTGCAAGCACCATTAGACAGTGTTAATATTAATTAAGACTTTTGGGAATTATGAAGAACTAGCTTAAAAGACCCGGGCGTTGCCCGGGTTTTTTAATTTGTAATTGGAAATGAACTTATGAAGGATTTTCAATTTTAAATTCTAGGTCCTTATATAGGCATTTATAATTTGAAATAGGAAGAACGACTTATTACACTCAAACTATTCCCTCAGAAAACGCTTGATGTAGTTCTTTATGGCTCATAGAGCATGTAGAATTCTGCATCCCATCGCTTGTACACAGCAAGCCTGGTAGGGGTTCATATAAGAAAAAACAGAAATTCCTGTAACATAAAATTGTAATATCGAGGCGGAAAATTTTATTTCTCACTCTCATGTTATCATAAAACTGTTTTAGGGATGAAATTAAACAGAAAGCAATATCACTTTCATACTTACCATAAAGCCGTTTTGGGGATGAAATTAAACAGAAAGCATTATCACTTTCATACTTTTCTCTCCAAAAACCTGCGATATAATATAATAATATACACATTACCATACCTCGTTTTGTTTTCTCTATGTCCAGGGTAGAGAAAGTTATGTGATTCCATTATTTTAGTAGATTTCATTCTGTAATATTTATTTATAACATTAATTATTTTGATAACTTCTCTTATTTGTCAAAAGTGCATTTCATTTGTTTTTTCCAAGCCCACCTGATACCATTTGGCAAGAATATATTCTGTGATTTGGAATGGATAATTCTATGTAAAAAGGGATTAAGTATTTTCAAAAACATTTAATTTTTGGCATTTAGAATCAGAATTTTTCAAAATCCTTTCTTAGTGAGCACCTACATTATGAAACGAAGGTACTGTCAAAATTCCAAGTCTCTACCTGTTATAGTTTAGGCTGTACGTTGATTCCTGTCATTCAGTCAATCAGTCAGTCAGTCATTCATTCAGTCAGTCAGGACAAAGCCTTTTATATATATAGAGATTACTCCCTCCCCTATTTGTTCTCTACATAATAAAATATTACAGAATTTATATCCCTTTTAAATAAATAAACACACACTAATTGAACCACTGCATTCCCCTACAATAAGAGTGATTATTACTGACAAGTACCTACTCTCAAATTTAGCATTCGATAAGTCTGCATTACAGAGAGACACATGCAAAATATTAGCTGTTCGTGAAAACGTGCTTGTATTATATAGCGACAGCAGAGTGAGAGGTAGTGGAAGGAGCTACAGTAAGTATGATTCAATGAATATGATTTGTCAGATAGGCAATGAGGGATTGGTTATGTTACTGTGAACTATATACAACGGGCAGGAATCTTGTCTTGCGACACTGCAACCCCCTTCCATCCACAACTGTGAGACGCTACTCATATTTCCAATTCATGAGATATGCAATTAATTTTCACCCACTTAAAGTTTGTATGAGCAAAAGAAAAGCTGCTAAATTTGAGGGTGCATTTCGACATGACAATCCGTACAGTTCCTTTGTTACAATTTTTGGAAAATTCTAAATAAAACCAAACATGCAAAGCTCGTGAGGTAAGGTAAGGTAAGGTAACTCAACTGACTCACAATCCCAGTTGTAGAATTTGGAGAATTTAATGTTGTACCGGCATGTTGCCATGGTAGCTCAGTTGGTTAGAGCATCGGCACGGAGAGCCAAAGATCCTGGTTCAAATCCCGGCATTTAATTTTTCATTCTGACTTCACCTTTCCGATATAGTGTGTTCTTTACTAGACATGTAGTTTTCTGTTTGGTGAGAAGAGGATAAGAAAATCCTATTGGTTTTCATTTATCTTACTACACTTTTATCTGCAAGTGTTAAAAAGAAAGAAAAAACAGGGAAATCTTATCAGTTAATTAAAAAAGTAATTAGTATAGTTGGTATATGGTTATACAAGAAATACACATTGTTACAGGCATTGCATTCAGGAAGGGCTTGACTTCGTGTGGAGACGAGACCACCTCAGAAGAGGACAAGCTGGTAAGGAAATTACTCATTGCTAGTATTGTAATCAGGACATGGATTTGTAGGTTTTTATTAAACCCTGTGTTAGTTTTTTTAAACATATTAAGGGGATACTCTGATAACTTTTAGAACATTTTTCTATTGAAATGATTTGAACCAAATATTCACAAAGACTTTATATGAATATATGCAACATTTGAATGAAATTGGTTTGTTTAGTTTTGGAATAATTAATTTTTATTATTTTGAAGCACCCTATATTTGTAGTGAAATTTAATTCAAGCTTTACCAAATTATAACATGTAAGGCAAATAACTACACATATGTTTTTTCTATACGATCATTAGCTTTGCAAGTATTTATATAGACATTTGTAATAAAAAAATTGTTAAAATTATTTTTAACAATAATAGCTATTAATAACCAAGGCAGAGATAACATTAAGATACAAAATCGATATATGGACATTTTGTATATGCTTGCAAAATATCATAAAGATTGGACAATATTTATTACAAAAAGTGGTGGGAATACTGACAACAAAAAGTAAGGGTAAATAGTAATTAAAAGTTAACTTGACTTTCGTGTAATTACAGTCGAACCTCTGTATAACAATAAACTAGCATTTAGTGATAATTTTCTTTCCTATCTTAATAATGTTAAATATCACTCAGTCATTCCTCTCTTGTTTTCCGCAGCTCATAGCATTAGTGGTGTTGCATTGTCCTGTGTTCCTAAGTTCTATTTTTAATTCAAAATGTCTAAAAACAGTATTTATATTTCCAGGAGGAGTCAGCTCGAAGTGTGTCCATACAGACGTCTCTAGAGTTCGATGGCATCCCCAGATTCTCATGCGACTATGAGCCATATCGTCCTCCCTATCCCATCGGCATGGTCAGCGAGATCGAAGAAGCAGTGAGTTAGCTTAGGTTAATTGCGAGTATAAGGAATAAGTAAAAAAAAAAACTTACAATAGAAATTTTATCTCATTCATGGCTGTTCCAGTATGTAAGGAAGCTCCTGTGTCTCTCAGTGAAGTGAAAATGTTCACAGGAGCATGTGAAAAGCAACACAGTAACTAGATATAACTAGAATATGTTAAAGATGGGGGCACGCCGTAGCGTAGTGGTTGAAGCACTGCACTACAAACCGGAAGGACTTGGGTTCGATCCCAAATGACGTCGTTGGAGTTTTTTAATTGGCCTAATCCTTCTGGTGGCACTATGACCATGGGATCGACTCAAGCCTCTAACAGAAATGAGTACCAGGAGCAATCCTTCATGTGCCGAATGTCCAAAATCTGGGAGCCTCAACCTCCTGGAACCCTCTGGGCCTCCATGGCCTGTATAGGGATCACTTTACCTTTATGTTAAAGATGCCGTTACATTCAATAGTGTCAGAGTTATCTCATCTTATTGTAATGTTACAGAACAAAGTTCCCCCGGAGCCCAGTTTGTTCCCTGAAGTGAAAGCTGCCTACGTCCACAAGTACTACCTCCCAGATGAGTTTGGGGAGGACGACTACAACCTGTCTAATGACCCCAGCTATCGCCAGAATATCCCGCAGCCAGTGGTCACACCACCGGAATCTGAACCACAATCTCAGGTGGAGGAGGAAAGCGGCACGCTGCAGGACACACCCGAGTCAGAGCCTTACGTGTCTTCGGAGTCCGAGCCCGGAGAGACCATCTCTAAATATCAGGTACACACAACCATGCAATATTTTTCATTTTAACATATTTTAATTTTTATATGTATTATAAACAATTTCTAAGTACCTTAGAAGCGGCCTAACAGTTTTTATGAATGAGTTTCTAACTACAGTATTTCGCTATTTACATAAACCTCCTTTTTGTATTTTATTTTTCCTGACTTCTCCATAGCTCAAAATACATTTTTGAAGACATGAATGAAAAAATGAGAGAAAAAAAAATACTACTTATTATTTCTTCAGCACAAAGATTATATAAAGAAAATAAATTAATAGCTATTTATGTATCAAGTACACAAACTAACACTTTACCAGATGAATCTATATTGGATGAGTCCACTATAGCTTTTAATACATGGTGCATACAGTATTTTTTAGTAAAAACACTCTAAATTATATGAAATGAAATAAAAATACCATATAATTATGGTAATTATAATAAAAGGTACCGGTATAGTCAGTCATATTCTCACAGCTGCCTGAATCACGCAAAAACGGGAATATCATGACAGAGTGACTACGCTTACATACTCAATGGCAATAGACAATTCCTAAGCAACCTAAAGGAATATTATCTGTTTTATGGAACTCAGAGGTTCCAGCAGTAAACTATGAGAAGGAATATATTATTGCATTTAAATGCTGGTGCATCCATGGTAAGCAATGTTTCTCTTGTGAACCAAGATGTGAAAATTTGTTGACTTATATTTGTTGTTATATGTTGAAGTAGGCTACCCTGTTTTGTGAAAGACCCTGGTAAAGTTTCTGATTATCATAAAGAAACACGTTTTATGACCAAATATACCGTATGCTTAATTCCATGTTCAAGCTGGTGTGACTGGTCAATGCCATCTGGGTTTTGTTTAAAGATTGCCATGATGACATGAGCATCCTAGCATTTAAAATGCAGTTTTATGCAATTTTAGCAGTCTAGGTCGCTAAAATGCAATTATTCTGTGTGTTATCAGTCCAACAAGGAACTGTTTTTGAGACCGTGTACTAAAAATGTATTAAAAACAATGATAATAACAAAACATACTTCTGAATTGGTCTGAAACTTTTAAAGGAACAGTAGTAGCGTATATTATGCATTCTGTAAGATGGTTGGCTGAATAGAGTTGAATGGAACAGGAGCTTGCGTTATGCATAATTAATATCTCACATAACATTGGTTATGGGCTTACTACTTGTCTAACTGAGCAGTGACACGACTTCCTCTTGCTTTTATTACGCTAACACACAAATAGCATGTACTGATAGCTTGCTTGCTTGTTCTAAGATCTTGGAGAAGAAGATGTTTGGTATGCAGCCTCCAAGCCCGCTTCCTCAGGACTACGAAGAAGCTGTGGAAACAGTGGTCCATGAGCTCAAGAGGGACAGTGAGAGAAGCCTCTATCAAGTGGTAGAAGACTGCTACAGGGTCATCCAGCAGAACTGCCAAACTCTCGCTTGGAAGGCGTTTGGCCGTAACATTGTACTGTGGGCCATGGAGAAAGCGTTCGATGAAGTAGCAGCGCTCAGAGAAGACACAGTGAAAGGTCTGGTGATGTGCGCCTTCGAAGGCGTATTTGAAGGCGAGTACATTAGTATAGACATCATGGAGAGAGCGATCGAGAAAGTTTTCCAAACAATTGTTGCAGACAGAGAGGAACTGGGCAGGGAGACTGTCAAGATAGCAACAGAACGAGCCATCCACCAGATTCAAGTTTCTGTAGAGGCTTTGGCACAAGACGTGATAAGGATGTCCATGGAAGGTGTGTTGGGTATGGACAGCAGAGCTGTGAGCCGAGACATGATACAGAAGGCGGTGGACGTAACCTTCCATGAACTGGGAGTTAGCGAGAGTGCTATTCACATAGAGGGCGCAGTCAGCAGGGTTTTTCAGGAGCTCAGCGCTCAGCAAGTTTTGTGAATCTATATGTTTTGGTTTCATTAACAAATTCCATGTCTGTATTAATTTTCTCAAAAGAATGTAATTTTTTATACGTTAAAACAATTTATTATCAATATTTCAAGAAGGCTGTCAATGATAAAATATCATAAAATCAATTTTTTATTATTGTTTTATTATACAGTCGCTGTGCAGCTACGACACACTGTAATGTCGTCCACAAGCCCAAACCTATGCAATTTGCTTCCAGAAGTTGCATAGCATTGTCGGCCGAATGCACCATTCCTAGTCTAAGTGCACAGCGACTGTATTTTCTGAACTTTAGTGTAACTAATCTCTTATCACCATGACTACAAATACAAGTCAGCCATCCAGCAAATCAGATCTGTTACCTAAACAGGGCTCCAGAGTACAACAATAACGAGTGAGTTATGAAATGACTGGTAGCTCCATAAACAATTATTAAATATGCAAAATAATAATAATAATAATAATAATAATAATAATGATAATAATAATCATGATATTAATGATGATGATAATACTTACTTACTTACTCAATGGCAATAGAAAATTCCTAAGTAAGCTAAAGGAATATTATCTATTTTATGGAACCCGCGCTTACCTGAGCCCACCATTCAACCCTATTCTGTGCTAACTCCATCAAAACATCCCTCGCAAATCCTACTTCCCTTAAATCTATCCTAATATTGTCCTCTCACCTACGTCTAGGTCTTCCAAGTGGTCTTTTTCCTCCGGGTCTCCCAGTCAATACTTTTGAAAAATGTCTTTCCTCCCCCATTTCATCCTCCGTGATTTAATTACCCTTACTATATCCGGTGACGACTACAGGTTATGCAGTTATGCAGTTATGCAGTTATGCAGTTATGCAGTTATGCAGTTTTCATCTCTCTTAGGTCTGAATATTTTCCTAAGCCCCCTGTTTTCGAACGCTATCAGATTATGTAAGGGGCCATGTCTCACATCCATATAATACAACCAGCAGGATAATTGTCTTATAAATTTTTATTTTTACATTTTTGGACAAACGGCGAAAAGATAAGAGTTTGTGAATTGCATAAAAACAAGCGTTTCCTGATTTGAGTCTACACTTAACTTCTGCTTTAATATTATTTGTGTCTGATTATTCAATGATCACAAAATTTTCCCGATAATTTCAAATTATTGAAACTTTTGTTTAAGATAAATTAAATATCTATATTCGTATTTAAAGGAAATTTAATGCTCTACAACTCTTTTCCTGACGACTTTGCTGTAAATAAAAAGGTTGAGGAGTCAGAGAGACAAATGTAACAAAAAACGTGAGGTAAAAATTAGTTTTTGGAAAATTAATTATATGCAGCAGCCTAGATCTCGAAAACGATTATAGGTACGACAAAAGTGTGTATGAACCAACTTGTAGAGAACTACTTCAGCTTTAATTTGGTGTATGAAAAGTTTTTCCCTACGAAACACCGTTTTGAAGTTATAAGTTAAAAAAAAAAAAAAAGTCTTTTCCACCCCCTCCCCTCAGGAAGCGCAAGGGGTAGGGGCGGGGGACTTTTAGTATGTTTACCTCCTAACTACCCCCAACACATTCCTGAAGAAAAAATTCTCCCCTCTCCATGTCCTCTACAACCCCTTCGTTGACTGGACTACAGTATTTGTAGTGGTTAAAATGAAGGAAATGGATAATTATTAATTTGTACGGAAGTGAAGAGAACGACAGTGACATCTGGTGATATCGTCAATAATCTCTGTAACGTGTTTTTTTTTTACTTTAGGGATGTAGCGAACTAGAACCAACAGATGTCTCCACTGCTCTAGCCGGTATGCGCTAGCCGTTCGTCACTTGTTTTTCGAGTTGTTGTCTGCTGGTTCCATGCTTTTAAATGGCGTTTCATCTTTGCAGACTGAAAAATACGTTCGAACTTTTCTTTTTTTGTAGCGGGTAAAACGCTACTAGGCGCATTTCTTTGTATACTGGACACTTCCAGAATATACTTACGTGAAAAAACTTAAAGAAAAATTGCAAAAGATAGACACTATATAAGTCGAAAAGAAAGAAGAATAAGCTGACAAATACTGTGAGAAATGCCCGCTATTAACTACATTACTATGATCCCGACGTACAAAATGTTTTGCAGATATGAATATTTATATACAGTACTGCTAATTTGGCGATTGGGTATGATTCAAATGAACTAAAAGAATATACCTCTAGGGTTCAGGCAGTAAAATACTAATTGATATACGTGATAAACACTGATTTATGTGGTGTGTATTCGCAGACATTTTTAATATTATTTATTTTCTATATCAAATGCATATTTAGCCTATACCGTCATATTAAAAACGTATTCAAAATCAAAATATTAAAATATGTTTACATCACGAAAACTTACCTTTCCTGTCCCTCGTAATTAAAAAAGATGGGAACTTGGGAATCGATTAGGCCTTTTTTTCTTCTTCTCATTCTTTCTTATTCCTTTTACTATCGGTAAGTTATGCTAGACCATCGTTACAAGATTTTCATTTCTAGTTATGAAACAGAATATTGTTAAGAATATTTCATTGCATGACATAGCAGATTATAAAGGCAGAATTTAATAATTATCATACGTTAAGTTATGTAGCCTATTAAATTGGCAACGCTATTGTCACAATTTTTATTCGAGGCCGTCAATCTAACTTGGCTATCAGATGCAATAGAAGGCTACAGTAGCATAATATACACATATTTATACAGCAAAGTAAAATAAATAGGCCTAAAATAACTAAATAAATTCAACAGGGAAGTGGTCTTTAAATATAAAGGTGCACTAAAGATACAGTTTAACAAAGGTATAAAACTAACATAATGTACTGTAATTATCATTGCGTTACTAGGTAATTTTAATTATTTATTGTAATTTACTCTATTTTTAAATGGCCCTTAACATATTCTCGATGCTCACGGCAAATTTAATATTAATTTAAAAATTAAAGAATATCTAATCCCCGCACTGCATATAAATATTCATACATTGATAACATATTACTGCAAGTCGAGTACAAAATAATGTCGTCTGTATCGGAAATATCTCACAATATTTGTTCGTTAATCCTTCCTTTTTAGTGTTATTTAGAGCCTATCTTCTGTGATTTTTCTTTCGTATTTTTGACACTTCAACATTCTAGAAGGGCCCAGTAGACAAGGCAGTACGTATAGTAGCCTCGTGTCCTCTATAAAAATATAAAATTACGAACATATTTTTCGGACTGAGAAGTTGGAGCGCCATTTAAAAGCATGAAGCCAGCAGAAGAAAACTGGAAAAACAAGTGACGAACGGCTAGCGCATACCGGCTAGTACACCCACGCTATCTGTCGGAGAAGTTTGGCGAGCTACATCCCTATTGGAAATAACATAAAAATTTTGCAAACTTGACCTTGAGGACCGGTTACGCAAGAAAAAACAGAAAATCTAGGTTCCACTGTGTGCAGATAAATGAAAACTAGTTATGCAATGCGAGGTGTCAGTACAGAGAAAGACAGCGAGCCCCGTACATCCACGTGAGTACCACACAGACGTATTTATGTTAAAACTCAACTTTAGATTTCACTATAGTGCTCATAATAATAATAATAATAATAATAATAATAATAATAATAATAATAATAATAATAATAATAATAATAATAATAATAAAGAGTGCAAAATTTTAGGTCCACGAAGCGTAGGTGAAGAATACAGACTTAGGAGTAAAAAGGAAATAAAAACATCATATACCGACATTCATAGTGATATCAGAAAACGAAGGCTAAAATTTTATGAACATATTAAACGAATGAATTTAAATAGGCTCACAAAAAAAGAAGTGTGCGTGGAACGCCACGCGACAGAAGTGAAACTTGATTTAATTTTTGAATTTTTTTCAATTTTGGAATATTGGATTCTTTTAATTTTGGATTGTTGGACATTTTAAAATTTGGTTTTTGGATTTTCTAAATTTTCGATTTTTGAATATTTTAATTTTTGATCTTTTAATTGTTTAATTTTGGAATTTTTGATTTTTTAAAATTTTGGATCTTTGAATATTTTGGATTTTTTTCGTTTTTTATTTTCGATTTTTTTATTTTTAATATTTTGGATTATTTTAATTTTGCTTTTTTGCTTTTTTTTAAATTTTTGATTTTTATAATGGTGAAGGGCTCGAAGCGTGACGCCTTTCCCCCGCGCGTTCCCTTGATTTTTTTTTTTAATTTTGGATTTTTGGATTTTTAAATTTTGGATTTTTATATTTTTTAAATTTTGGATTTTTTAAACTTTGGATAAGCCTAACCATTGAGTTGATTGTTTCCTGTGCAGTCCGTTCCATCACAGCCCCACTAATTTCGTGACGGAACAACGAGAGGAAGGAAGCTCACAGCCAAAGGATGAAAGCAATATGGAGTCAAAGGAAAACACAGAAACGCCTCTACTTTGCGTAGTCCTACATGGGCTGGGCTCATGCGCGGCGAGCCAAACAAAAAAAAAAAAAAAAAAAAAAAAAAAAAAATAAATAAATAAATAAATAAATAAATAAATAAATAAATAAATAAATAAAAAAAAATTTCACCATTGCTAGGATGGCTAAATATATACAAACATTTGGCCCAAAAATTTATCAAAATTCGGAGTAAAATATTAAGTAATTGTTTTAATGTACAAAATTATGTAATGTAGTTATAAAATGAGTACAATTTAAGATTTATTGCTTAAACGTGAAAGCCACAGGAAAAAACAGAACAAGAAACTGAAACCTAAGCATGACGTAGCTGTCGTCTCAACATCACAGGACCTTCAGGAACCAAATCCACATCAAGAATCCAGCTTTGAAATACAATCTAAACTATTTCGACGAGCATAAAATATGGAACACAGGCTATTTTATGGTTTGGATGTTCACGACATGTCACATTTTTGCCCTAAACTCCATTCTCGCCGCAAAAAACCAATTAAACACGAATATAATGTCATATTTTGGCTTTTCTTGTGGACTTGGCCATATTTGTAATTTAACGCCATATTTCAGTTATAAATTCGGTAAAGGAGCAGAATTAATTTATAAAATGTGTGTACTACATGGTCGAGTTAAATTTGAAATTTATTTAATTAATTTAGTGTTTATGCCAAATTAATAGGCAACTTAATTTTTTAAATTAATGCAATTGTTCATATTTTATAGGGACACTTAAGATCTACAAAATATTAAGAGTGTTTGAAGCTGATAAAGCGAGCAAATAGGAGCAAATTCTTTAAAAGTAGAAGCACATTACAAGTAAAACTATATATCACCAAAATTGTTAAAAAGTGATCATCCGATTGAATTCATGTGATGTAAGAATGTAGTGTCTTTAAACATTTTAAATTGGAACATTTATATTTTAAAAAATATGTTATTTTATTAGGTCAAATTTAGGATTTTTTGGTCATATTTAGTAATTTGTAAGGGCATATTTGCAGTCATATTTTACACTTTTTTTAGGTCATAAACATCCGAACCCTAATGTACTAACCTTGAAATATCAAGGAATATGGAAAATCAAATATGTCTTAAACCATTCCAATTTCCAAATCTCAACATATGTTTATCACAACAATGAGATTTGAATAGGTGGCCATGATCTGGAACCCCGGGTTCTATTCCCAACATACTTGCTCTACCCGTACCCTCAAATGCGTTTTCAGGTTTCTTAAATTCAAAAATATAATTTTCAGAAATATGCCTATGAACAGCATAGCTCGAGAAACAAAAAAAAAAAGAGTGCGTGGAACGCCACGCGACAGAAGTAAAACTTTATTTTATTTTTTCAATTTTTGATTATTGGATTTTTTCAATTTTGCATTATTGGACTTTTTAATATCGGGTTTTTGGACTTTCTTGATTTTGAACTTTTTAATTTTGGATCTTTGAATTTTAAATTTTGTGGATTTTTAGATTTTTCAATTTTGGTATTTTCAATATTTTATTTTTAAATTTTAGAATTTACTATTTATTAAATTTTGGATTTTTCGATGTTTTAATTTTTAATTTTGTTTTTTTAAATTTTGGAAATTTGTATTTTTTAATTTTGTTTTTTTAATTTTGGATTTGCGCGGTAATGATCCTCCGGGTTCCATAAAATAGATAATATACCTTTAGATTGCTTAGGAATTGTCTATTGCCATTGATGAAGTAAGGTCTGAAAAATTTCCTTTGATTACTCCTAATCATTGAGTTGATTGTTTTCTGTGCAGTCCGCACCGAAACAAGTAAGAGTGTGACTGATTTCGTGTTCTCAATTCGATTCCGATTCCGTGACTGATTGTGACTGATTTCGTGACGGTTTTAGTGTGACTGATTTTCCAGATTTACCCTCTACCACCACTAAAGAAGTTTTACTTCAAAAAAGTATCAAAACGAAATTTTATATTTGGGTTAGAGAACGTCTTGGTAGCCTTTATGTATACTCCCGCTTTAGATGAAGACAATTTTATTTCTCGCTATTTTTTGACTATTCTGACGATTTTGTTTATTTTTGTACAAGAGGTGCTTATACTAAGAGCTAAAACTTTTATTTGAAACATTTTTTGCGAAAATTCTCTGAAGGGTAGTTATAAGCAACTTGCCTTGTGAATAATGCAACTTCGAATGCGCACTACTGCAATATATTGAGAGGAAGATATGTGAATAGCAGTTGTATCTTTGTGAAAATTCCCCACAAGGAAATACACGGCAATAAAAAAGAAAAAAGAAAGAGAAGCACGTGTAGTTTTGCAAGAATATTACAAGCAGGAAACTCGGCAGTGGCCTTCGGGAATTGTGCATCCAGCCAACCATTCATTGATATTCCTCGAGAGTGGGCGATCAGTAAAGATACATTCTTATTTTAACAGACTGGAAATGAGCACAATCTGACGTGAAACCGCAACTTCGTCTGCCCAAATAAAAGTTATGTCTCTAAGTTTAGCAAGCGTAGCCTACGTCTTAATAATAACTAAAATGCGCACAGGTTGTGCAGAAGTCAAATGTGGCTCACTTCATT
The DNA here is from genome assembly GCA_964059195.1 of Ectobius pallidus. Taxonomy (NCBI): domain Eukaryota; kingdom Metazoa; phylum Arthropoda; class Insecta; order Blattodea; family Ectobiidae; genus Ectobius; species Ectobius pallidus. Next base: position 1,300,230 of record CAXKWD010000003.1, on the reverse strand, counting down.
GTTTCGCTGAGCATAGATCGGTTATTGATTGTCGTCGCTCCTTGCACTGGAATATGTGATATCTTTCACAGAGCTGGTCACACAGTTCGCATATGCACGCTGCTGTTGGGGAGTGGAATGTCTTGGTTTTGCATAACTTGTGGTGGTATCCATGCACCGCTAGAGATGTCACTAGGTGCCGCTGCTCGTAATTGGTTTCTGCCCACGCTCTGTTCAACATGGCCTCCGTGGAGTAGAACTCTGGCCATATTTCATTTCTTTTCTTTCTTCTTTCCTCCAGCACTACCAGCCAGTTGGCGGTGTACGGGAGTTGTTGTTTGAATCGGAGGTCCTCCATCAGGAAGGATTCCTTCGCCAATTCGTAGGAGAGCCTCGAGGGCGAGAATTTTGATAGCCCTAGTGCCGCTTTTAGAAAACGGGATTTTACCCTTTCCATTGTCTTTAGGTCTTTTGCCGAGAGTTTTTCCCACGCTAATTGTATACCATAAGTCAGTACTGGTATTATTTTTGCCTCGAAGAGTGCCATGGCTGTGCTTAGAGATATTTTGGTTATTAATCGGATGTCGTAAATGGCCTTTGTTGCTGCTATTGCCCTTTCTTGTATGTGCATCCTGAAGGATTTTAAAGTAGTTTGTAGGGTGACACCGAGGTATTTGTATGAGTTGGCTGCCAGTAGTGGCTCGTTTTTGTAGCAAATGCGGTCATCTGCGGCTTCTTTCCCTCCCTTGCGGAAAGTCATTTGGATCGTTTTTCTCGTGTTAATTTGTAGCTTGTTTTCGTCTGTCCATCTTTCAAGTGCCATTATTGCCTTTTGCAGTTCGTCTTTGTCCCGTGATGCTACGACCATGTCGTCTGCGTACATGTAGACTGATATGTCCTTTGTCTGCTGTTTTATGACGTCCACTGCGTCGTGCGTGGCAATGTTGAATAGGAGAGGACTGGCTGGGTCTCCCTGTAATACCCCTTTAGTTTGTGTTATTCCCTTTGAAACGTTGACGTTGTCATTTATGTACACTGAGTTGTAAGCAAGTATATTGTGGATCAGGATGCCTATTGGGTTGTTGTGACCTATCATTTTTTCGAGTTTCATGACCACTGTCCCTCTATCTATGTTGTCGAAGGCTTTGGCGAAGTCGACAAAGACTGCATATAATTTCCCGCGTGGGTGTCTCAGAGCGTTGTCTATGTCTTCCATAAGATTGCTGACCGCTTGAAGCGTGCTTCTTCCAGCTCTGAAGCCGAACTGCTCATCTGGTATTTTGTTGTCCACTTCTTTTGTGAGTCGTGTCGTGAGGAGTTTGGTCAGGATTTTCATGAGGTTGTTCTCTAGTGCGATGCCCCTGTAGGAGTTCGGGTCTTGTGGGTCTCCTTTCCCTTTATGTAGGACTTTTATCGTTGAGTTTCTCCAGGCCGTTGGTATGGTTCCTGTCTGTAGGCATAAGTTCATTAAGGCGGTGAGTGTTCTGGTGAGACTGCTCGAGGCTAACTTGATGTGCTCACTGAAGATTCCATCCGGCCCCGCAGCTTTGAAGTTCTTCATAGCCATTATGGTTTGGTGGACTTCTTCTGTCGTGAATAGTGTGGGGGGGCTATCGTTGGGGCTAATACTGATTTGCTTGAACGCTGTAGTCCCATTTCCTGAGTTTAGAATGCGGGTGAAGTGGTCTTCCCATTCTTCTATACCTATTTTCCCGCTGGATACTGTCTTTCTCGGTTTTAGTGCCAAGTAAGGGTTCTTTCTAGAGTCCTCAACTAGTCTGGTGGCCTCAAGTTCTATGTGTTCCTTTCTCTTTGTTTGCAACAGGTCTTTATATTCCTTTCTGAGGACGCAGTATTTAGTATTGTCTTGTTGGTCGTTTGATTCCTTTGCCTGATGAAGGGCTCTCATCACTATTTTCCTTTTCTTATAGCACTCAGAGTCGAACCATTTTTGTGCTTTCCTTTGAGTCTGTGGTATTGTTGCCTCACGGATGACATTGTGAATTTCTTGGTGCGCTGCTTCCAGGTCTTTGTCCTCTATTAGCTGGTTTATTTTTGTTATGTGATTGTCTACGTTTCTCTGGAGAGCTTCTGTGTCTAGTTTTCTTGAGAGGATCTTTGTTGTTGTTGTTGTTGTTGGATTCCTACTTGTTTGGGCTGTGCGTATCTCTGCGAGAACAGGGAGGTGTTTCCTGATCGGTGTGATACTGTTCTTGCTTGATTTTAATGACTTCATGTCAATGCTTGTGCCTCTGAAGAATATGAGGTCGATCGTACTTGAACCGTTTGGGGCATAGTAAGTCTTGTCTGATGCTTTGTTTAGAAGTTTAAATCCTTCTTCCTCCATTGCTTCTGCTAATGCTATTCCTCTTCTGTTGACTGTGTCCATTCGGCAGTTGAAATCTCCTGCTACGATCAGTGCTTCATTATTGTCCGTTTTACTGATAGCTTGCATGATGTGATCTATAATTTCCTCAGAAGGGGTCAGTGGTGGGCAGTACATGCCGATAATGTTGAGTTTTCCAGATCTTATTATTACCGTGTTTTCACCTGTGTAGATGACTTTGGTTCTGCCTATCTTGGGTTTGTAGTAGCACGATACGCCTCCTGACGGGCGTCCTAGTTGGTTTTGTTTCGCGTAGGCGTGAGCTGAATAGTAACCGTGTATCTCTATTGCTTCGAGTGTGAAGGTTTCTGTGAGGATTAGTATGTCGTGGTCCTGTAGTTCCGAACTGGGCGTGAGTTGTAGGAGGCCTTTAAGGCCCTCTACGTTCCATAGAGGGCCTACGTCTTGCCGATCTATTATATCCAGTGGATTTAATGTGGATTCAATGTGACATAAATTTACATAAATTATGTTATGCTCGACGCTAAACTCAAATTATGACCTTAAACTGAGCAATGATTAGTTTTACCTCTCCCTTTTAGGGACGTTTAAGCGACCAAAGCCGCGACCTGTCGTGAGAGGGATTATCTATGGATCACATACATACTTTTTTGACCACAGAAGGACATGGAGGGTCTCTCCGGATGAGTGATCAGCTCAATGTCGGGGCCACCTCCGAGACAACACGAACACATTGGACGAGACACACCATTGACACACACACTCACACACACACTCACACACTCCAAACAAGGCGAGGATGGGATGAAGATGATAATGACGCCATATGATACCCGGGGATCACAAGGGCCTAAAGTTATCCGACATTTGTCTCACAGGTGAGGAAAAACCCCGGAAAAATCCGCACCTAGGTAACTTGTCCCGACCAGGATTCGAACCTGCTGCGTGAGAGGAGCGAACGCATCCCCGACGCCACAGCGGTGGACCGACTGATAATTAAAAAAATCCCTTTAGGCAAGCCTACAGGCTGAGGTAGATTTCAAAGTGCTATTGGTTTAATTTACTGTCGCTGCGCAGCACTCTTTTTCTTTAACCTTGGCATGACAAACCCGCAATAATAACTGCAAAAAAGAGGAAAGAGCACTTTTTCAAACATTCAAATCTCGCCTTATATGAGAACTATCAAGAAACTAGTTATTGATTTGTAGAATACTCATCAAGAGCTTTTCAATGATACCCCACAAGACGTGGTTTCAAAAATTTCGAATTTCCATCCCCCCAAAACCCCCGAATCGTTGGTGTCACTGTGAACTCCATAGGGAGTACTCTAATTTATTAAAACAAAGTTTCCCTCTATACTTCATAGGGGCCGAGATATAAATGTTTTAAAATTTCAACCCCCTCCCCCGACCACCCCCTTGGGCCAATTTTACTCATTAACGAACTTGTCCTAACTATTGGGCCTAGAAATAACATAATAAAATTTGGTTCAAATATCTTCAAAATTACGGCCACTAGTGTGGTTTCGTACTTAGGGGAGCATGAAACGTAAAGACATGAAAGAATTTTTCGAAAATCATGACATGGTATCGATTGCAATAGGTAGATTTTTCTTCGAAATCTACCTAAAAACTAAAAACCCGGCTTCAAGGTGCATTTCACGAAAAAGTGGCAATAAGAGAAAATCGTGTCACATCCTAACTGAAATACAAAATTTTGTTTTGAGAAGATTTTTCATGTTCATATGCATATAATCAATGGCTGTCACGATGGTCCTGATGTCCACCGTTTAATATAGTGAAGAATAAAATTAAATTGAAGGAAGGTCTGAAGGATAAGACATTGCGAAGATTGTAGAAAGGACAAATACACGTGGTCCACTGAAAACAATTTAATTTAATTCTTGACAATGGCTGTTTTCTCTTGCGTTAAAGTAAAGTGTATTTTCATAGGAGTCTGACCCGTTAAGGCTCGAGGGCTTCTCAAACGAGGAACAAAATGTCGTTAGTGGTTGCTTCCCATGATGTGGTCTTCATTCCAAATAATCATGGCTCAAGGTGAATGACATTAAACCGGTTGATCGTGGTCAAGGTCTAGGCGCTGACTCATGTGCGGATAACATTTTAAGTGGCAGGGAAATCTACAGGGTGTTCACAGACGAGCTATCATAACAACACAAGGTATCTTCAATGCTACAATACAGCAAACAATACTTAAATAAATGGACATTTATTAAGAGAAAACAGCCATTGATTATATGTGTACGAATGCTTTCAAATAACTCAGCCTTCGCAGCTATATGTAACCGCATTGACTAACATTATTTTTAACGAGGATTCGTCATAGATGGTCGGTTTTTACTTTTATAACTCTCAAGGACAAAGCGAGGACATGTATTGACTTTCGCATAATCAACTGACAGCAGAATGGATAAATTAAATCGCAATCTTATTTTTTGGAGGTCAGCTCCATTATCAGGTCTTACTGGCAAATATTCCTAACATTATCCATGGACACATTACACACCACATAAGCATACAAACCAGGAGGTAGGTTAGAGAATAGAGTTCCTTTCCGCCTACGTTCAGTTGTTTAAGTCCAATAAGTAAAGCTGTTACATCTGCTTTTCATTGTAGAGTGTTTTGTTTTCTTGTGCCATTGTTGTTTACTTTGTTGTCTTACTCCATGGGGACCAAGGTCATTTATTCCATATTACATAAGGCTGATATACAGGGTGTTAATGAATAACACCGAAATATTTTGCCTGTATATAGAGGGGGCATAGATAAACAACTTTTATTAGGAGATTTTTGCTCTATGGCGTAAGAGTATATTGGGATACAAGTGCCGTAAGCGGTGCATACCGATCGAGGAAATAGTTTTTTCAATTTTCCGAGATCCGTTATGCGCTTACGGCACGAGTATTGCATGCTGTTTTTGTACGATGATTATTTATATCAATTTAATTATATTAATTGTGATATTACTTGAAAATATTATCTATATACATTCTTGAAGATATATGTTTATTTCAGAAAGTGATTCACATTTGTTGTTGTTTATGGGAACAGAATATTTGTGCTGGGGGGCCTTGTCCATAAAGGCTTGTATTTTGAGGTGTGGCGTAATATTAATAACAGCACGGAAACTCTTACCGCACATAGCAACAAGATTGCGTGTGGGAATGTCAACTTACGATCCACGGCAACAATATTCGTAAGTACCACTAATTAGTTAAGTCGTGCAAAAAATGTGTATGCTACAGGTCATTTAAGTCATTATGATTTGGTGGTCATAAGTAAATAATTAAGCGAAATAGGGTTAAAATTTTCATTAAATTGCTTTCATGCGTTCCTAGTGACCGATAAAAACGTGATTCTTAATCATTCATCCACAGCTATATCATAATTTAGAGTTTTCATAATCTGCAAAATTTACAGACTAATCACATGACTGGCCGCCACTGCATTAGTCTTTTTTTTTTATTCATAACTACTGACTACAGTGTTAACAACGAAGTTCCTTTGTTTTGCATTTTTCTTCTAATGTTAGAAGTCAGTGGCGGCCATGCCCTGGGAGATTTTATGCTGTAACAGGAAAAATTGAATCCATAGAGCAAACATCTCCCAATAAAAGTTGCTTATCTATGTTCCCTCTATACACAGGTAAAATATTTCGGTGTCTTTCATTAACACCCTGTATACAGCGAGTGAAAGTTATAGTTTGTACTGTACGTCTTCACGTGGGAATTATTTAGGCAAAACTATAAATTTTCAGACTTTTTTTCAGTTTTTCACTAATAACTCATAAACGATACATTTATAGAAAAATTTTACTTTTTTATACATTAAAGTAGGTTTCTTGGACACCCTCATACAGCACAAGCCGAAAATTGGCGCAAACTTCAATATACTCTTTTTAAATGCAAATTAAGAGATTAAAATAGTTTGCAGCTTTCCGAGAATTAATTAGCCTATAAACCCTATGTTGCCTGGGCTAATTGGCTTTGGTAAAAGAAGCTCTTCTGATGACGTAACAATGTTATGTAAGAAGGAGATCCCAATGCTGCGATAAGACAGAAGCACGTGATATGCTAATGAATATAACTCGTGCAAGGCCCCCTGTATGTGACACATGATCATAATCTCTTAGAACGTCGAGTACTCGAAATACAAACTTTACAAACAGTTACAGGTCAGTCACTTGTTTTAATATTTTATACTATAAAAGGCTTATTGCATGTGACGTGAAATCCATTACGATATCGATTATAATCGATTCTAATCGGACACGGAACGATCTTGAAAAATTGAGAGCAGGAAATCAAACTGCGTAGTAAACAACCTGTTTTTAAAGTAAAATAAATTCTGTTCGTGTTAATTTTAATATTATACTAAATTCGTGTGTTTTTAAAGTGCGTTGTTTTGAGGTTAAAGATCAAGAGAAGCCCTGCGGCCTGCCATCTATCGGAAAAGGACTACTAAGACCAGTTGTCTCAGAGTCGCTTGCTGTATGAATTACGAAGTGTTCTAAAAACCCAAAACTTAAACATTTACATTAAAACGAGAAAATACGGATGTAATCTTAAAATTAGATATAAAATTAGATATAAATCTCATCAAAGGCAATGTTTATTCCTTCGCTGATGACACAGTAATCATATTTTCTGGAAACTGTTGGGAGCTCGTTTTTAGTAATGCGAACATTGGAACAAACAAAATAAAAAAAAAAATTCCTTTAGGCAAGCCTAAAGGTAGATTTCGAAGTGCTTTTGGTTTAATTTATAGTCGCTGCGCAGCACTCTTCTTCTTTAGCCTTGGCATGACAAACCCGCATTAATAACTGCAAAAAAGAGGAAAGAGCACTTTTTCAAACATTTAAATCTCGCCTTATATGGGAACTATCGAGAAACTAGTTATTGATTTGTAGAGTACTCATCATCATTCAACGATACCCCACAAGACGTAGTTTAAAAAAAAAAATCGAATTTCCATCCCCCCACCCCCACTCGTACCCCCAAAAACCCCCGAATCGTTGGTGTCACTGTGAACTCCATAGGGAGTACTCTAATTTATTCCAACAAAGTTTCCCTCTATACTTCATAGAGGCCGAGATATAAATGTTTTAAAATTTCAACCCCCTCCCCGGACCACCCCCTTGGGCCAATTTTGCTCATTAACGAACTTGTCCGAACTATTGGGCCTAGAAATAACATAATAAAATTTGGTTCAAATATCTTCAAAATTACGGCCGCTATCGTGTAAAGATACTAGCAGGTGCCCGCGGCTTCGCCCACGATAATTAATTGAAAAATTAAAAATCCCTTTAGGCAGGCCTACAGGCGGAGGTAGATTTCGAAGTGCTTTTGGTTTAATTTATTGTCGCTGCATAGCACTCTTCTTCTTTAGCCTTGGCATGGCAAACCTGCAGTAAAGAGGAAGAGCCTACAATCAATTGTTTTGACAACAATAATAGGATATAATATTCTGGGAGGCCGTGCGCAAGATCAGCAATGAATAAAATTAGCAAAGCCGCTAAACAAGACAAAATTATGATATTATAATAATTCTTTCAAGTGTTATTATTTTCAAACATTAAAATCTCGCGTCATATGAGAGCTATCAAGAAACTATTTATTGATTTGTAGAGTACTCATCAAGAGCTTTTCAACGATACCCCACAAGACGTGGTTTCAAAAGTTTCTAATTTTCATCCCCCACCCCCACCCCCACCCTCACTCGAACCCACGAATCGTTGGTGTCACTGTGAACTCCATAGGGAGTACTCTAATTTATTCAAACAAAGTTTCCCTCTATACTTCATAGGGGCCGAGATATACATTTTTAAAAATTTCAACCCCCTCCCCGACCACCCCCTTGGGCCAATTTTGCTCATTAACGAACTTGTCCGAACTATTGGGCCTAGAAATAACATATTAAAATTTGGTTCAAATATCTTCAAAATTACGGCCGCTATCGTGTAAAGATATATATATATATATAAATATCACAAATTTTTTTTTTGAACGGGCGGTGGTTTCGTACTTAGGGGAGCATGAAACGCAAAGATATGAAAGAATTTTTCGAAAATCATAAAGTGGTATCCATTGCAATAGGTAGATTTTTCTTCGAAAATCTACCTAAAAATTAAGAGTATAATAATTAGTAAAGCATTATATTCATTAACACTTGCACGCGAATCATTCATAAACTAAACCATTAGTAATTAATGAAACAGCTAAAATTCCGGCTTCAGCGTACATTCCACGATTAGAAAGCGCCGCCTGGTAAAACGATCTCAGATTCCATCATGCAGTTCCAAAGTAAACTGTGAACACATAATACGTATTGTTTCTCAACTGTTTGTTGACAGATGAATATGATGTGAATTTTATTTGATCAATTCAGTGTAATTTTCAGAAATTACATAATGTTTCAAGGGAAGGAATGGTTTGTTTGGATTTTTATTATCAGCGATATTTCAAGAGTTAAACCATCAATATTTTACAGCTGTTGCCCCCGGCTTCGCCCGCCATTATTCATTGACGCCAGGATTTTTAAGAAATTTACACTGGTAGATTATTAAAAATGTTTGGGGTTCAGAGCTATGAAAATTGTAAGTAAAAATAAAATTAGAATATTTGTTCATTGTGTTCATTTCACTTAGGCCTTATATAATAAAGAAACGGTTTTCCTTCCTAATTTTGTAGACGTCATGAAAGTTTAGACTGCGAGAGACGAACATCGCCGAGTATACCCGATGTCTCACGAAGCGGGCGAGCAAGCACGCTATTTAGGGCCGTTGAATTGTATAAGAGTAGATTGTAAAAACTGTAAATAACTGTAATTTTGTGAATGTTATTTTCTCACGGAAATTTATACTGGCACTGAGGCAATGGTGAGTCAAAATTCGGCACATCCTTTTGTGGTCTGCCGGATTATATTGTTGCTTATTGAGGGTAAACAGTAGTTTGCACTCTCAAATCCAAGCAGGTGGCAGACTCTGGTGCCCAGTCAATCTAATAGTAGTAATATACAGTAATACAAAATTTGGGCTTTTGTTTGATTCTCATTTCCGACTGAGACATGACAACACTTCAACACCAAGTGTGAACTTCTTGCATTAAACAAACAACACTTCATAGACAGCACCGCTAGCGACGAAAAAAGTTAATACAGTCAATGTAAATGCATGTAAATGACTAAATAAGGAAGCAAATGACAAAATAATGACCTAAAAATGAAAAAAATGCCCTAAAAATATAAAGTTGCATAAAATGACAAAAAATGACCTAATAAAAATGTATTTCTATAATCTGGAGGCCATGATTAGGATTTATCTACAAGTTGGCAATGTCTATGCAGCATCAATAAAAAGATGACATGTCATTAGAATCCGGGCCCTGGTTATTAGATTACATCTTTAATTAAAGCGCGTGAATTTGTCTTTTCAAGAAAACTGTCAACATTTTCAACGTCTTTAAATAGGTGAGTTTATAACCATACCAACAGAATTCCATTTCTTAGCAGATTTTCGCCTGCCAAAATTTTGTATTATATTGCTAATGTTATTAGATTGACTTGGCACCAGAGTCTGCCACCTGCTTGGATTTGAGAGTGCAAACTACTGTTTACCCTCAATAAACAACAATATAATCTTTCGCCTGCACAAGAGCTGATGGCATTGTATTTAAATTATATTATGAATCAAACCTTATGAGTCATAAAGATACGTATTACAACATTTTGATGGTAAATCGTCAAATAAAATAATTGTTGACGTTGTAGGAAGATGTCGGTGAGCAGGCTGCGAAGGCTACTGCCGCAGGTTCTAGCCAGCGTCGCTTGTAACTTTGTGCTGCTGGATCTCAACTCGTGCTTGGGATACCCCACCATCATTATAGCGCAGCTCACCAAGTCTGGGGAGATCCCCCTAAGCGAATACCATGCATCATGGCTAGGTGAGGCAAAACTGTGTCAGCTAACATTTAAAACTGATTTTCAATGCATGTTGGGTCTACTCAGCCACAAAAACAAAAAAACTATCACACCAATGATTTTGCATTTTGTTAACTTAACATATTTACATTTCTAGTTGACTCAAATACTTGATAATACAAGCATAATCGTTACTTCTGAAAATCTAGAAAATTTATATAAATGATACACTTAGGCATATGAATGCTTGGTTTGTTGCAAACAAAATCTGTCTAAATTTGAACAAAACAATACTTATAAATTTCAAAACAAAAAATTCCAGGGATATAAATTTAGATGCTGTATGCAATAATATTCCAATAGCTAAGGAGAGCTCAACTAAGTTTCTGGGTTTGAAGATTGATGAAAATTTTAACTGGAAAAATCATATCGAATATATAGTACCAAAGCTGAGTAGTGCATGCTATGTTTTGAGATCCCTAAAAAGTGCTAATAACTGTTTATTATGCCTATTTTCATTCTATCATGAGCTATGGGATTATTTTCTGGGGATGTTCTACATATTGTAAGAAAGTTTTTATTTTGCAAAAGAAGGCTTTACGTATTATAACTGGGACACAAAGAAGGCAGTCATGCAGAGCCATTTTCGGGCAGCTAAAAATCCTACCATATCTATTTGCTTTCTTTATGCAGGATTATTGAAAAACTGAGCTGTAAAATTGCTGACTCATCCCGTATTGCAATAGTAACCTTGCTTTGCGATGGATTTCTTGACGTAAACGGGCTGTGCAAGACAAGATCAATACAGACTTTCAAATTGTTAGTTTCAACTTTGACTGGTACTCATTACTAGGTTTCGGTAACTGTATGTTGCAGCCATCTTCAGTAACTGACTCTCATACTCAGGAAAATGTTTCTGTATATATCATATTATATTAGAGTGCATGTGAATGAAGGACACGTCAGCCATTTCATAATTACGGGTGGGACATTCTAGCAAATTATAAAAACTATTTTTGATTATTACATATCTTAAATAATAAACTAGAATTGGTTCTTCACATTCTGTAAAATTTACAATGCCTTCTCCTCCACACTACATGCAAATCATTATTTAAAATCTATTTAAAATATATTAAATTTGTTTTTCAAAATCTATTACGGGTGGGACATAATTTGGACACTGATTTTAATGATGCAAAACAAAAGCTCATTTTCTATTCTGCTATTACTGTTAGGGTCTTAATGTTGTTATTAATGAAGGCATGAGGGATTCAATACAAATTATAAACTGTTTCCAGGTTGTCAGAACATTTATTTAACTCATCAATAATAATGTAACACAACTATCACCGTTACGGGTGGGACAAAAAGTCACTTGTTTGTTATTTTACATAGTAATTAACCACATATTTTTTGAAGTTAATCTTATACCAAATTGTACCTTAAGATGTATGTTTTCTCAAATGAAAATGGACATAGCTGATTACTCTTGACTACTTGGTATTAAAGAGTGTTAAAATCATGCTAAAAATGGCAAAAAAAAAATTAACTCAACGCAATAAATAAGTAAATCGACAGATTTTACACATGGAACCACTTCAGATACACCTAAGTCCTTAACATTCAGAGAATTTGAGTTTTTAAACTTATTTTTGACCACCCAATTGCAATAATTTCCTAACTTCTCTCTTTGAGGGAAAAATTCCCACATTTTATGGAATGGCTGACATATAATAATGCCTGTTACAGGCAGCATTGCGTACATCTGTCAGCCTTTTGGCAGCCTCTCTTCGGGAGTTTTTGTGGAGTGGCTGGGACGCAAACGCTTCATGCTGCTCCTCAACATTCCCTTTCTAACTGGCTGGCTGCTCATGAGCTTCGCACCCAACTTTGCAGTCTTGGTGTTGGCAAGCGTCATCATGGGGGTCACCATTGGCCTCACGGAGGCTCCTATCAACAGCTACATCGGGGAGGTCTGTCAACCTGAGATCCGTGGCGCTATGACATCATGTGCAGGTACTGGGGTTCACAGCTCAATAAGCAAATTTACTGAAGACAAGTTTAGTATTCTTTTTGACAAAATTAAATTAAAAAGATCAACACATCAAGCTTTTTAGTAACTCAAAAAGAATTGGAGATATTTTGGTAATATTAAGTGCCAGAATGGTACTTCCATTGATATTGGACCAAATCTGTTGACCAATACTAGAGTAATGCCCAATTTAGTGTCTATTTTATGGTAATATATTAGAAAGAATTTATCAAAAGGAAATCACTTCTCAATGCAACATATTGCTTTACAGTGTTCATATACAGGTTTGGAAGTTGCAATACAGGTAGCTTTGACAAATAACACTACCCACATATTCCTTCACATTTGCTTATCAAACTTTAGACCTTAAGCCCTGCTTAATGAATTAGTCTGCAGCTTAACTTGGAGATAGATTACAAAAATAATTTATTTTCTGCATATCATAATTGCAACTATCGCTGATTAAACAAAAGCATTCTGGCACTTTCTTAAATCAATTTTTTACTTAAATAATGTAATATAATAAAGGAATAGAAAAACTGATAATTTTCTCCTCCTAAATTGTAAATATCCATTTAAGAGAAAAACAGAATTCGAAGACTGAAAGGCAATGATGCTTTATGTTACAGGGGTGTTCTACCAGTGTGGTTTCTTCGTGGAGTACTTGCTGGGAAGTCTGACAACATGGAGAATGACAGCTGGTATCAGCGCCGCTATTCCGATCTTCACCGCCATCTATATATTCCTGGTAACATTTCCTATATTCATACCACTCAACTAGAATAAAATGTATTCAACCTGGGATTGAACCTCAGAATGTACACAGAGTCATTCTAAATATTCCTCTAAAATAATGTTACCAGATTTTTTCAGTAAATCTGGGCAGACTTTGAAATTTTTAGGGAAGTATTTTTAGACAGGAATGGACGGCTTAATTATGCTGTACTTGCTACAATATGTAGCAGTTTATGTGTTTAATATAAAAATCAAATAATTAATAGATTCATTTTAAAAAATAGTGTGCGTGGTATGCCACGCGACAGAAGTGAAACTTGTTTTAATTTTTTTGTTTTTTTCTATTTTGGATTATAGGATTTTTCAATTTTGGACTGGTGGACTTTTTTAAAATAGGGATTTTTGACTTTTTTAACTTTTGGATTATGAACTTTTTAAACTTTTGGAATTGGATTTTTTAATTTAAGATCTTTTAATTTCCGAATTTTGAATTTTTTAATTTTCAATTTTTTTAATTTTAGATCTTTGATTTTTTTTTATATTTGGACTTTTAATTCTTAAATTTTGGATTTTGGAATTTTTTGATTTCTTAAATATTGGATATTTGAATTTTTTAATTTTGGATTTTTATTTTTTAAATTTTGGATTTGTTTTTTATTTCGAATTTTTTGATTTTTTAAATTTTGGATTTTCGATTTTACTTTTGGATTTTTAAATTTTTTAAATTTTGCATTTTGGATTTTTAAAATTGTGGATAAGCTTAATCATTGAGTTGTTTGTTTTCTGTGCAGTCCGTTCTAATTTCGTGACGATTTTGAGCGTTACACAAGCTCTCGATTTACCCCTACCGCGACTAAAGAAGTTTCACTTCAAAATTCATTTATGTTCAACATTACATTCTATGAATCTAAAATGCTTTAACTCCGCCTTGTCAATATATGATGTAGGTGCTCATGTAGCGAAGCTTCAGATCAAAGGTGGCCATGTAAGTAACATAGGCCATGGCCTACATTGTAACATGTTATCAAAATGTTATCACTGAGGATGAACACAAGTTTGCTGAAATATATTTGATCTTAATAAAGACTTTTATATTGACAAGGCGGAGTTATCGCATTTTAAATTCATTGACAAGTCAACATGGCTCTGTTTTATCAACATTGACGTTACAATGTATCCAACAGCCCAGTGGCCAATATTTGCATAGCACAACAAAGCAGTAGATAAGTCCTATTCTATTGAGCTTACACTGCATAAATATAGGTCATACTGTTTTCTGTGGGTATAAAGATATTTGTTACTGATGTATCATGGAGCGTTCATATCATTTTGGATTGGAAACGTTCTAAAATTTCTATGTTCTAGTTGCTTGATGTACCCCAAAGTTGAATTGCATATGTCCATATTGGTTTATGGATACAATTGTAAATTATAAGTTTTTTTGCAGTTGATAACCTTCACTTGGGTCCTAGCAGCCAATACGTTTTGCTCAATTTTAGATTTAGTTGCTTGCGTTAAGTACGTATGTGCTTTTCCCAGGTCAAACGACAAGATAATCACATATTTTGTATATATTTAGTATAATTCAAATTGTATGCAAAATAAAACCACAAATAGTTTTGATTTGCCAATTCTAGGTACCAGAGGCGCCGATCTGGTTGGTCTCCAAAGGACGGGTAGAGGAGGCAGAGAAGGCTCTGTGTTGGCTCAGAGGTTGGGTGGAACCCAGCGTGGTGAAGCAGGAACTCACGGAGCTCGTGAGGTACCACGAGGAAACCAAACTGTTGCTCTCAAATAAGCCTCCAGGCGCACCTACAAGACCCGGAGTGTCAGCTTTCAGTAACCCGGCATTTGTTGGAGACATCGCGGGTGTGGAGGGAGACGTTTCCAAAGCCGTAGTGGCAGGTAAATGATGAGAAATCCTCAAAACAAACAGCGATCTGGCACATACAGAAATACAGGTTAAAAGCTTGATGCCTAGCTGAACTCTCCTCTTCAAATTTGGCTTTGACTCATGAGGGATCAGCAGTGATGGGAAAAGTACAAAAAGAAAGTAATTGGGCTGAATTATAATTACCTGAGAGACATTTTACTTAATTACAATTACAAATTACTTTTTCAAAAAGTAATCAGTAAAATTACAATTACATTTATAATTACTTTACAAAATGGCAGTAGGCCTACCTGAGAATTCCTTGTTTTTGGTTTGTTTTGGGCACAAGCCCAAATGATTAATGAACAAACAAACAAAAAACACATCAATGAGAACATTTTCAGAAACAATGAGTAACTTTTTGTTAATATTAACTCTAATTTGGATATTAGTTGCAAAAACAGTAGTGATGACGATATAGCAAGCGAGAATGATACAAATATTAACGACTACTAAATTGTAACAATTACAATTTTATTACCAGAAGTAAATTACAAGTAGAAATTACATTTCTTTTAAAGTATTGATTACAAGTAAATGGGACCAAAAAAGGAATTGTTACTGTAATCCAATTACTTTTACTCAATTACTTCCCATCACTGGGGATCAGCCCACGTTAATTTGATATTTACTTTATGTTTCTTATACCCATGCAGAATGAATCATCTGGTGTTTTAATGAAATTACTTTGATATTCGAGTGCCTACTTTGGATTTACAGAATTAATTACGCTCTTAAGTCGAAGGCATCCTTTGTATGTTGCAGATTCATGCGAGGCAGACGGTAAGACCTGGTGTGGAGATATGTTGGACCGGGTTCGAGACCTGGTGCGCCCCCCTACACTCCGACCACTAATACTAGTCATCCCTTTCTTCTTCTTCGTGCACTTCTCTGGCCTGACATCTATAAGACCCTTCATGGTTCATGTATTCGACGAGTTTGACATGCCCATCAGTGGAGAATGGGCAGCGGTAAGTTTCTGTAACTCCTTCGTTCTCCTTTGTATTGAATTGTGTTCCTCACATTAATTCTAGCGTCTTTGAACCCACAAATTTGTATTTTATTCTGACTTGTTTAAAATTATTTTTAAAGAAAACCATTACGTTTGAGTTATAATTTTTTTGAGTACTGTAATAAAAAAGGCAAATCTTATGTAAAACACAACTTTTTCTACTCAAATAAAACTTTTAATTTTTAGAATATTATAATTATTATACTATCGATGTAGGAAATTTGAAGACAATTGAAGCATTTACTTTTATGAAGGTCTAAGTGCCCAAATCATGATTGTGTAGAAAACAAGATATTGACCAACAGAGATAGACCCAGCATTATATCTTGGAATTTATTGTTACTAACATGGCTTTCCCTGGACCTTGACCCTTCTGAAATGCATTGGTGAAAAAACATGGTTTTGGTACTTAAACTCTTATAAAAGCAAACACTGTTTTAGAGAAAATCAATAAAAAATACTTTCTCTTCATGAAAAGTGGTTATAGAAATGAAGAGAAAATTCTTACCACATTTTGAAACGCATCTCCAAGGGATTCACAACTCAAACAATATCTGATTAATGAACTCACATTACTTTCTCTGTCCTAAAGCATAAGCAATACATCTTTCTCACTTCACATTGTGACATAGAACAAGAGGTTGAATGAGTATCTCGTCTTTTTCAAATTGACGCAAAAATTTATTGTAAACCAGAAAAAGACTGGGTTTCTACAAAGAGTGGGTGGCTTATAACTACCCTTCACATAAAAGTGGTAATAAAAGTAATAAAAAGTTACTGTCAATATTTGAATTCTGTTTGTAGCTGTGCCATTCAGACAAGTTTCTGAAAATTTGTTTTTGTATTAAAAGGACCTCAAAACGTGTATTTATGTTGGAAAGTCAACATGGAATTTCAGGGCATGACACCTTACTTCCTGTGTTCCAGGTTGTGTCTGGCGGCTGTGGAATTGTGGGAACGCTCTTCATGATGTTTTCAGTCCACAGCATCGGCAAGCGACCCTTGTCTCTCATCTGCACTGCAGGGAGCGCTGTGGCAGCCCTGCTTCTGGGAGTCTACGCCCTGTTGGAGGGCGCACCACACAAGCCCGGGGAATCTCTCAGCCTCACCTGGGCTCCGCTTCTGCTCTTCATAGTGCTGTCTTTCTGCAACAGCATAGTGGGACAGATGCCTTGGATGCTGCTGTCTGAAGTTTTCCCCTTCCGCACCAGGGGTCTCTCAGGAGGTGTGTCGGCTGCAGGTTGCTACGTCTTCCTCTTCCTCAGCTCCAAGACATACTTGGACGTCGAACACTCTTTCCACTTGTACGGTGCCTTTTTCTTCTACGGAGCCATCAGCTGTATTGGTGTCGTGTTCCTCTACTTCCGGCTGCTGGAGACGGAGGGCAAGTCCTTGGAAGACATCGAAGAGCATTTCACACAAGGACGGAGCGCTCTCAGTGCACAGTCCATGACATGAAGCCTACAAGATGGTCATGGCAGCGAGGAGCATTGTAAAATATAACATTATGGAGGGGAAGAACATTGCACAACCAAATTACACACGTCTCATCTTAGAACAGAAAAGTGCCACAGCGTCTAATTGACTTACTAACAAGCAAACTGACTTTTACATAAACCTTTGTGAACTGCTGCGAATGGAAAAATATACGAACATTAAAGATCTATGTATACCGGTATGTAACATCATGGAAGAAGGGTTTGAACAAACGAATCTTGGGATTTGTGGCAAATGTTGGATAATCTTAATTCTATTGCCTGAACTTTCTATTGACAAATAAAGTGTCAGACTATAGTGACTTATCACAACAAAAACAATCTTCAGGTGGCAACAAGCGTGGAAGCTGCTACGACACAAGAGTTCCTTTAAAATCAGAGGACTATTTTGTCATATTGTCCCTTTGATTACCGTGCCATCTGCTGTATAAAGACTGCATGTAGTCAATCACATGTTGGCATACTGCGTATAATTGGAAGAGCACGACTAGCACAGAAAAGCGATTTTGATGTCTGGAAGCTTGGAAAAGGATAGCAATAGCCAAAACTGCTTTCGACAAAAAGAGGGAAAATAGATTTGCAGTTCAGGAAGTGTAGAGTGGATGAGAATAGATGTTGTAAGGAAAAGAAAAGCTAACTGGTTAGAAGAAGACTTCTGCTGGATGTAATCGAAGAAACAAGAAAACTTACTAGAAGAAGAATTGAGATACGGGATGACATCAAAAAGAAAAGTAGATATGGAGAGTTAAAAGATAAAAAGAGCTCTACAGTGGAGATGATTTATAGACCGGCCATAAGCCAGAAATGGGTTTACTATAGCTCATACTTGGTGTAAGAAAGAACGGCTTTATTCATGCGCCAATGCTACCGGACTGAACCTGACCCAAACCATATTCACAGTTTTTAGGAAAGTGGCAGTAAAAATATAGGAACAGTGATATTAGCATTATTACTGCCACCAAGTTTACAGCCCTGTTTCTGGATCGCATGAACATGTATTGCTTCATAGTGCCATTTTAGGTAAATTTTGTTTGATCTCCTTAGCGATTTTATATTTACAATATTCCTACGAGTAAAAGCTGCTAATCTATGGATTCTATAGGTTTAGATGCAGTTAAATTAGCACCAAGTTCAAATTGCCCAACAAGATAATGTGAAATTTGGTTTTTTTCCTTAAAGAGAAGAAGAAAAAAGACCCAGATATGAGCTATATAAACTGCCAAATATAATTTCAAGTACAAACAAATAAAGTGTGAGATATTGAAAGATTACCCTGTATATTGTACCAAAAATGAATTAACCCAACTTTCAAGTCTTGTATATTATTGCCAATAAAGATATCTTAAGAAAACACATCGTCTTTTGCATGAGTCAGTCTGTGCCTGTTAAGACTTTCTTACTTCTGAAGCATTTTCCTGCACACAGCCTCATGTTTATGGAGATTATGAATCCGAAGGAATTTCTTCTTACACACATTGCATGAGAAGAGTTTCTTCTGAGAATGGGCGGCCCGGTGGTTCCCCTGAGAAGATTGCTTGTCGTATTGGTAAGGCCTGCTGAATATCGTGTATCCAGACAACATGTTAGCTAACACGCCAGAAAACACGATTGGAGATTCAGTCTGTACTTCATCAGCAAACACATCCACTGTTTCTTGTCCCGGTGTTATGAAATCGTCTTTGTTTTCCGTCTCTGTTAAATAAACTGTAGCAAACTGCGGAATTAAAACTTCTGCATCTTTTTTACTTTCAACACGGTGTGCTGTATCCATTGCAACCACGTGTAGTAAGACACACTGGCTTTATCACAGTCGTTCAGCTCAATGATCACATTCCAGACCATTCTCTAAGCAGCCGTGACTCTTGGGCATGCGTAGAATTTGAAAAGAGAATAGGTTTGTTCCCAAAGCACTCAGAAACCATAATCACATCGTTCGCGCATGCGCTCTTTCTCCACACGCGTTGGCAAAGCGAGAATTCGTGATTCTGATTCTCAATCTTCTGTTCCATGTGTTCTCACGGACAGTTTATGTACGGTACTGTAAAAAATGTGTGCGTGGAACGCCACAAGTGAAACTTGTCTTAATTTTTTGATTTTTTCAATTTTGAATTGTTGGACTTTTTTAATATTGAGTTTTTGAACTTTTTAAATTTTGCATTTTGGTTTTGTTTAATTCTTTATCTTTAATTTTAGATTTTTTAATTTTGGATTTTTAATTTTTTAATTTTAGATTTTCGATTTATTTTGTAAATTTTGGATTTTGTAAATTTTGAATTTTTGAAATTTTTATTTTTAGATTTTTTAAATTTTGGACTTTTGAAATTTTGGATAAGCCAATTAATGAGTCGATTGTTTTCTGTGCAGTCCGTTCCGACACAGCCCCATTAATTTCGTGACGATTTTGTTCGTGGGGCAAGTTTGGGTTAGCTCTCGATTTACTCCTAGCGCGGCTAAAGAAGTTTCACTTCAAAAAGTTTGCAGGCTCTACCATGAATACCATGAATTGTGATCAGAGACATGCGCAGTAGGCCTACAGCAAATTCTCAAGCAGTGATGGGTTTGCTTCGGGAACAAACCTATTATTTCTGCCTTTTCAAAGTCCAGGGTATATTACAGATTTTGACTGGAAGACCCGAAGGGAAGATACCATTTGGAAGACCAAGATGTAGGTGGGAGGACAATATTGTTATACATTTAAGGGAAATAGGATTTGAGAGGGTTGGATGGATGGATGGAGCTGGCACAGAATAGGGTTGAATAGCGGACTCACGTAAGCGCGGCAATGAACCTCCGGGTTCCATAAAATGGATAATATTCCTTTAGTTTGCTTAGGAATAAGTAAGTATTATAATATTTCAGAGAAATTCGGCGAAGACAAAAATATTCAAACCTCACAGGATATTTTAGAGCAGGAATACACTAATTTCAACACCATGGCATATATATGTGAGTATTAGATGTGCGTGCATTATGGCTTCTGATAATTTAATCTGATTTTTCAATTTGTATGATTATGAATTTTGGCATAGGATGAAAAAGTGGCGACGACTCATGGTAAATAAACGTCCAATATCCCATTTACCTTTACGACTGGCGAAAACCATGAAAAAACCAAAGTCAAATTGACCGGCCACGATTTGAACTCGGGACCTCCCAAATGCGAGTCCAAGACGCTATAGCCTAAATAATTCGATGTGGAACTATTAGTAGATTAATTGTAAACTGTGACCACTCACAAGGGAACCGTACAGGGTGTCATGTCGAAACCTAATGTTATAGGCCTATATCAGTAGGTCTTCATAACAGATAGACACATGCAAAAAATTAGCTGCTCATATGAACGTTTAGTGGGTGAAAACGTGTTTGTACTGAACGGTGGGCACTTGAGTAGGGCCCGGATTCGATGGTTTTTACCTTTTTTTCCCCCAGCTTCCTAATTAGAAAATTTTAACGTATTTTTCCATTTCATACTACTAGCTTCCGAATATATGAATCTTATAGAACCTAAAATGAGCTAAATCGTACTGAAGGGCCTAAAAGGGGCTAAGGAGGACTTTTGCTGAAAAAACTAGAGGCTAAAGAGGACTTTTGCAGAAAAACACGATTTTTTAAAAAGATTTTCCAATTAATGCAAAGGAAAATAAATGAGAATTTGTGCATGTTAAGAAATGACAAAATATAAATAAACTTATACAACGCACTGAAAATAATGTAATGTCGCTTGTCTTTGTAACTCCAAAACGTGCCGCCTCGCCGTCGCAGGAAATGAAACTTGAGCTGTCTGCAATACTTTGAAATCTGCAATTAATTCATTGTCGTTTCAACTTAGAAATACCAAGTTCCCGACCGACGATAGGAAATTGTATTAAAAAAACCAATTCGTGACAATCCAGTCTACTTATTTTTGTAGATGGGAAGTGAATTGAGTGGTATATTGAATAATTGCACCATTAAAGGGTAAATATCTCAATTTATTGTTTATGTTATTTTTCGAGTGCCGATATAAGGAACAGTTACTTGTTTATTTTGTTAAAAAAAGCCAGATTAACTGTGTTAAAATTATAATAGAATTTCGGTGTTAATATTAGTGTTCATTATTATTAGGTAGATTTCGAAGAAAAATCTACCTATTGCAACGGATACCATGTCATGATTTTCGAAAAATTCTTTCATATCTTTACGTTTCATGCTCCCCTAAGTACAAAACCACCGCCCGTTCAAAAAAAAAAAAAAAAATGTGATATTTATATATATATATATATATATATATATCTTTACACGCTAGCGGCCGTAATTTTGAAGACATTTGAACCAAATTTTAATATGTTATTTCTAGGCCCAATAGTTCGGACAAGTTCGTTAATGAGCAAAATTGGCCCAAGGGGGTGGTCGGGGAAGGGGTTGAAATTTTTAAAAATGTACATCTCGGCCCCTATGAAGTATAGAGGGAAACTTTGTTTGAATAAATTAGAGTACTCCCTAAGGAGTTCACAGTGACACCAACGATTCGGGGGTTCGAGTGAGGGTGGGGGTCGGGGTGGGGGGATGAAAATTCGAAACTTTTGAAACCACGTCTTGTGGGGTATCGTTGAAAAGCTCTTGATGAGTACTCTACAAATCAATAAATAGTTTCTTGATAGCTCTCACATGACGCGAGATTTTAATGTTTGAAAATAATAACACTTAAAAGAATTATTATAATATCATCATTTTGTCTTGTTTAGCGGCTTTGCTAATTTTATTCATTGCTGATCTTGCGCACGGCCTCCCAGAATATTATATCCTATTCTTCTTGTCAAAGCAAATGATTGTAGCCTCTTCCTCTTTACCGAATTCAGTTCTTATTACTGCAGGTTTGCCATGCCAAGGTTAAAGAAGAAGAGTGCTATGCAGCGACAATAAATTAAACCAAAAGCACTTCGAAATCTACCTCAGCCTGTAGGCTTGCCTAAAGGGATTTTTATGTTTTATTAAGACGGCTAAAACAGTTTTTTAAAGCCTAAAAAGTGCTATTCCACGAAAATAAAAGGCTAAAATACCTTTTATAAAGTCCTAAAAATCCGAGGCCCTAAAATGAGCCGGGGTGTGAGGCAGAGGAAGAAGGAGCTATGTCGTTACTCGTTGAATGTGATAGTTCAATTTTAGTTAATCACTACTAACCATTTCCACATTTTGAAACTATTTAATCTGCACAGACGTTCAAGGGTTGGTTAGGAATGTGTGAGTGTTATAGAAGTGTGGCCACTTAATTAAGATTTTTCACCAACACAAACGCTTCATACAACTCGTCCTCAATGTTGACTTTTCTTGTCCAGACAAAACTTTTTAGGTTTTAAGAACTTGGACTAACATATTACATTTTTCATTCATCATTACAGGCCAAAGTAAAATAGTAACAATAATATTAATTGAACCAATTTAAACAGCTAACCCCAAACACTTAAAAAATCTGATGTGAAAGTCACATAACTTCCTCTGCCCAAATAAAAGTTAGCAGTATTCACATATCCTTTTACAGAATCGCAAGACACAATTTTACGCTAATTATCCTATAAATATCTCTTCTTTCAATGATGCGACTAAAAGCGCAAGGCTATATAACAAACTTAAAAAAAAGAACAAGTGACTGCAGACTTTCCGCCGTAAAGAATAATTTCCGAAATTTATCGAATATTTCCCTCAGATACTTCTTTACTCTATGCATGGCCAACAATACATCTTTCTCACTTCACATTCTTATATAGAATAAGAGGCCGTGAAAGAGCGCTATTCAGTTGTTCATCACACAAGACAAAATTTCTACAAATAGTGGGTGAACAGTGGTTGGCTTGTAACTACACTCAGATAATTTTTTCGAAAAAAAGTTTCAAATAAAAGTTTTAGCTCTCAGTAAAAGGAACACATGTGCAAAATTTAAAGAAAATCGTTAGAGCCGTTTTCGAGAAAATCGCGAAAAACGAAAATTTCTTCATGTAAAGTCCCCTTAAAAATAAGAGAAATTTGTCGCCAATCTTCGAATCACATCTTCAGAAAGTACCTGACCCAAATACGAAATTTTGTTTTCATACGATTCTCCGTTTCGGAGCTAGCCTGTTCACAAACTTCCACACAGACACACAGACATGTTTCCAAAAATACTATTTTTGGATTCAGGGGGCCTTGAAACGTGTATATATATGCTAAAAACTCAACTTCGAATTTTAGGGTCGAAAACAATACTTCCTCTACCTATAGTACCTATGGTACGGGCAGAGGAAGTAAAAGGTACTAATTACTTCAGTAATTACTAATGGAATACAAATGTCTGTATTAATCATTATTATAGTGTTATTCGTTCCCTTAGCGATAAGGAAAGTGAGATAAGGCAAACGAAGGCCTACTTTGGAAAGCGGGAACGGCGCTATGCAGAACTGTTGGCTCAAGGTACGTAGCGGCTACTGAGTATTTGGAATTTGTTAATTAATTTTTACTCCCTTAAGTTTTATATACGCATTTAATTTTTGAAGTGAAACTTCTTTAGGCGCGCTAGGAGTAAATCGAGAGCTAACCCAAAATTGCGAACAAAAATCGTCACGAAAGTAGTGGGGCTGTGACGGACTGCACAGAAAACAATCAACTCAAGGAATTAAAAAAAAAAAAAATAAAAAAAAAAATAAAAAACCAAAAAATTGAAAATCCTAAATTTAAAACATCTAAAAATCCAAAATTAAAAATAAAAAAAATAAAAAAGCTAAAATATCCAAATTTAAAAAATCCAAAATTCCAAAATTTAAAAAAATTCAAAGATCCAAAATTTTAAAAATTTAAAATTAAAAAGTTCATAAACCCAAAATTAAAAAAAGCCCAACAATCCAAAATTGAAAAATCCAATATTCCAAAATCGAAAAAATTGCAAAATTAAACAAATCCAAGTTTGGCTTCTGTCGCGTGGCGTCCCACGCACCCGATTTTTTGCATGTGTATATCTGTAATGAAGACCTATCAACATATAAAATCTGAGGGAAGGTTTCGACATGACATGCCAGAATAATTTCCTATAGGATTCAAGCTCCATACGTAAAGTAGAGAAAATTATGTGAGTGTGACTGATAACAGTTGACAAGCGGATGTGGCTATCCTTCATAACCACTTCTGTCTTCATGCTCTGTGGTGATGATTACGCTATCCTCAGGTAAGTCCATTCCCATTTGACATTTTTAAGGACAGGGACATTCAATTCGGAAATGCAGACCCAAGGTTCGTGAAATGTTTTGTAGATGCTGCCTCAATCTACCTTAGGAAAAGCTTCATAGCCTACTGTTTAGTTAATATTTGAAATTAATAGTAATATCCACAGACTAATTTTAGTCACCATCTACTCTTATAAAATTCAACGGCCCTAAATAGCATGCCCACTCGCTCGCTCACTTCGTGAAACATCGGGTATACTCGGCGATGTTCGTCTCTCGCAGTCTAAACTTTCACGAAGAGTACAACATTAGGAAAACCGTTTCTTTATTATATAAGGCCTAAGTGAAATGAACACAATGAACAAAATATGCTAATTTTATTTTTACTTACAATTTTCATAGCTCTGAACCACAAACATTTTTAATAAACTGCCAGTGTAAATTTCTTTAAAATCCTGGAGTCAATTAATAATGGCGGGCGAAGCCGCGGGCACCAGCTTTAATATATTGATAGTTTAACCCTGGAAGTATCGCGGACAGTAAAAATCCAAACAAACCACTCCTTCCCTTGATAAATTATATAATTTCTGAAAATTACGCTGAATTTATCAAATTAAATTCACATCACATTCATCTGTCAACAAACAGTTGAGGAACGATACGTATTATCAGTGTTCACAGGTAGCTTTGGAACTGCATAAAACTTAGGATATAATTAATTTTTTAAATCTACGTACTGGTAGGAACGAATTATATTCTAAAGGAAAAAGCAAAGGGCTATTTTCTAGTAAGGAACATAACAGCCTTAAGAACTACCCCTCCCCTGTTTGTTTGTTTGTTTTCTTTCATCTATATGATAAGACGAAGTTTTTGTCTGTTTGTGCACTATCTACTACTATCTACTACTGAACGCAGAGATCTGAAATTTTTAACGTGGATGGACTCGAATGGTGGCCGAATACACCTCGAAGCCGGATTTTTAATTTTAGCTTTCGTTTGCGAGTTATGAGTGAACCACTTGTAGAAAACATGATTTTTTTTTCCGTTATCGAAGCATCGGTTTTCGCTGTTACATTTCAATTGTCAAATAAATTGCAGGTGGCTTTGATTTTTCTTGTGATAACTTGAAAATAAGAGCATCGCGATTTTTTTCCAACATATCGCATTCTGTGAGCTCACCCTGGTCGATTCGTTTGTTTATAATGTGAAGGCATGCAGACATCTTAAATTTTCAACATAGACGGAAGAGGGATAATGAATGTAGGCCTAAATGGGCAAACATTGATCCATATGGACGGAACTCACTATGCAGAGGTTTTCTGGGCCAGGGAACTCGAATCTGAGGTCGTTTTTCCCCGGCGGCGCTTTCTAATCGTGGAATGCATTGCAAAGTTGGATTTTTAGCTGTTTCGTTATAATTAGGCCTACTAATCGTTTAGTTTATACATGATTCGGGTGTAAGTGTTAATAAATATAATGTTTTGATTAATTATCGCGGACAATATTACAGCATAGGCCTATATACATTTTAAATATGTAAAATTAATTAAATAACTTATATACATCTCCCCTATTTAGAAAGACTAAAATTCATGGTTGTATTTTTTTTTGCATCCCACCAACTAATTTGTAAAAAATTGTTAAAAGAAACTAAATTCTTTGGAATTATTTTTGCTTTATAAGCTTGAAGAAACTTGCAACGATTGGCTAACACACGGATACCAAAACCAATAGAAATCCTGTGGGAAATATGAAACAAAAATATCGGTAACTTTCGGATATTTCCGAACGCTTCCGACTAAATACGAATATTCAGATAGATTTTTAATATTAAAAAATCATTGCCTGTGGCAGTATGTAGGCCTACTTTGATATTTTTGCCAGCTTTAGAATTCTGATAGCCAATGGCGATGCAGTTCCTAATTTAACACAGGCCCCTTAAGCAGTTAAAGCATATCTACGACATTTAAACAAAATCTTTTCCAGAAAATCGAAAAAAAACGTACCTACTCGCAAAATAAAATCTGTTTTTACCACTTGTGTCATAAATATTTTTCTTGTTTTATAAACACAGACGGCCATGATGGCACCAGATGGGAGCAAGTTCCGCAGATTCCTACCTCAAATGCTAGGGACCTTTGCTTGTGGGCTCATGGCAGTGGACCTCTGCATGAGCCAGGGCTACTCAACGATCATCATAGCGCAGCTCAGCAAATCCCAGGAGATCCCCCTAAGCGAATATCAAGCATCATGGCTAGGTGAGATGCCAGTTCAATCTACTTATCAGGCCTATCCAGCTGGAAGAAAACTACATAACTTAATATTATAGTGCCAAGTTGAAACAACGAGTTACCATAGTAACAAGTGTTAAGGTCAATTTGTTTGAATTTAAATGTTTTTTTTAAATTTTGGATTGTTGGATTTTTCAATTTTGGATTGTTGAACTTTTAAATATTGGGTGTTTGGACATTTTTATTTTGGATTTTTTATTTTTGATCTTTTAATTTTTTTAATTCTGGCATTTTGAATTTTTTAAATTTTGGATTTTATAAATTTTAGATCTTTGAATTTTACATATTTCGGATTTTTTAATTTTCGTTTTTTAATTTGGATTTTTGGATTTCTAAATTTAGGATTTAGAATTTTTTATTTTTTAAATTATGGATTTTTGTATTTTTTTAATTTCTAATTTTGGATGTTTGGATTTTTATTTTTTAAATTTTGGATTTTGGACTTTATAATTTTGGCTCTTTGAATTTTTGAATTTTTGGATCTTTGAATTTTTTATTTTTTGGATTTTAAATTTTGGATTTTGGATTTTTAGACTTTTTTTAATTTTTAATTTTTTAAAATTTTGGATAAGTTAAGCCTAATTATTGAGTTTATTATTTTCTGTGCAGTCCGTTCCGTCACACCTCATTAATTTCGTGACGATTTTGAGCGTTACACAAGCTCTGGATTTACCCTTACCGCGGCTAAAGAAGTTTCACTTCAATAATTTGTCACATTTTCCAGCTTGTCAAAAGTTGTCAAATTATTATTCCAATTTTTCTCAAGATTTATTTATTTTGAAAACTGTATCTTCTTAATGATTCCAAGAAAGCGAACATCAAAGTTTCGACAATCCTTAAGTTTTTTCAAGGTCATCGAATTCTTTAAATCGAACAGAAATCGAGGTAACTTTTCCAGGCAGATGGGCCTTCCAAAGTGAACGATGTTTATTAACAATTCCGAAAACATATACTTGGTTCAGTATAATTCAGAATTTATTCGCTGGTATGTCTGTTATAAAGAAAATCTAAACAAGCTGTTTCACATAACGAGATAAAACCATTTATTACATTACGCAAAATGTATTTTATATTCTATCTAAAGTGAAGAGGTTTTTTTTCACAATCGAAGAACTTTTAACGATAGATAATAACTATAAAAGGAGCAAACTATGCAACTGATGAACGGTTTCTATAAACTCGCGAAATACCTATGGGTAAATTATCCAATGGACAGAATTTACACAAACACAAATAATTTAAAGATAGCAATCACATACACTTGTGACGAGTTTCTAGATAAATGTCCTCTGGGTAAATATGAAAATGACAGAAAAAATGTTCCTAAAAACTCAGGCTAGATCTTTCCAAGGGTAAATCGTCGGGTTAATTTATCCTTTCATGGATGGCTGGATAAAATTTAACCTCTCATAGGATCAATAATAATTTAAACAAAGAGAATCAAAGCCTTCTGGATTAAATTAACTGTACAACTCCAAGGCCTTCCTCATTATGTCATTGTAAGTTATTAGGAACTAATTTGCACATGGATAATTTACCCATAGGTATTTCACTAGTTTATAGAAACCGGGAATGAGTGGTATAAAATTATAACACTCCAGAGCTACCAACAGTTTCATTCACGTGGATTATAGGCTGTTTTTAAATATTTGCCTGTAATCGTTAAATAAACTCCGTTTGGTAAAAATCGAAAATTTTACCTTTTTAAACGTGAAAATTCTCACCATAATTGCAAAAATCGTCACACTTGGTGGGTGAAGAGCGTTTTCCTTAAATTGGCAGCATTGCTCTTCAAAGTGCGTAATTTAATATTCATCAATTCACAAATAAAAACACGCGTTAAAATGCTTATGGCCATGTTAACGTTGACAGGCAGCATTGCCTACATCTGCCAGCCAATCGGCAGCCTGTCTTCAGGAGTTCTGGTGGAGTGGCTTGGACGAAAACGCCTAATGCTGCTGCTCAACGTCCCTTTCCTCACGTGGTGGCTGCTCACGAGCTTCGCACCCAACTACGGCCTTCTGGTCCTGGCCAACGTCATCATGGGCGTCACCATAGGCCTCACAGAGGCTCCCATCAACTGTTACATAGGGGAGATTTGCCAGCCCGAGATCCGAGGCGCCATGATAGGTTGTGGAGGTAAGCACTTCTGGTGGCGATTCCATTATTGTACTAAATTGAGTTCATTTCATGTGTTTTAATGTGCGTTGCTTTGAGGTTAAAGTGTTCCCTCCACGCCGTCACCTGCCATCTATCACAAAAGACGAGAACTCCTAACAGTTGAATTTTCAGCGAGATGTTTTATCAATTTCAAGGTAGTCTAGAAACTTCGACATTTAATTTTGGTAGAACAAAAGCAATCTTGATGTCTGTGACTTGTCTTACAGCTGTATTCTTCAAATCTGGATTTTTCTGGGAATACTTGATGGGAATCCTAACTACATGGAGGGTCACGGCGGGTATAAGCGCAGCCATTCCTGTTGTCGCGGCCATCTGTTTACTTTTGGTAATGTTTGGAATGTGAATTATAATACATTTATTTCGTCCGTAAGATCAATAAAAGACTGTTATTGGACACGTCATATACAGACAAAAACCCACGTTTACAGAAACTTCAATATAGTAATATTTCACTACTACAAACAGAGTTAACAAACTACTTAAATTTAGCAATATTCAGTAGATATACAACTTTCATTTTTTGAAAAAATAGCTTACAGTAGGCCTATTTCTGTCAGTAAAAATAGATAATATATAAGTAGAAAATCTTCTCGGGTTTGCATATATTTCCCCTACATGTCAAAACTCGACACTTCAGATTCCCTGAGGATGGAGGCAGCGTCAGCCTCGGAAACGTTGGACCACAACAAACTTCTCACCTGGCTGCAAACCCGAGAAGATTTTCTACATAAGATTCGCCAGGAAAGCCTCAAATCTTACAGATAATATATAAGTTTATATTGAGATGTAATGTTAGTAAAAAATCTATATTAATAAAAGGAAGTGTCTGTCTTTCTGTCTGTCTTTCCGCGATGCCCAGCAAAATCTACTGAAGGTAGAGATCTGAAATTTTAAGCATAAGTGGACTGAAGGGTGGGGAAATGCACGTCGAAGCCGGATTTTTAATTTTAGCTTTCGTTTGCGAGTTGTGAGTGAAAAACGGGCAGAAAACGTGCATTTTTTTTGCACTTTCGAAGCATCAGTTTTCAGTAATACATTTCAATTGCAGATGGCTTTGCCTACTTTTGTGTTAATTTGAAAATAAAAGAAACGCTTCATTTTGTAAACCAACCCTGGTCGATTCATTTACTTCTAATGCCAAGGCCCACAGACATATCAAACTTTCAACATAGTCGGAAGAGAGATAATGAATATAGGCCGAAATGGACAAACA
This sequence comes from Ectobius pallidus, assembly GCA_964059195.1. Lineage (NCBI taxonomy): Eukaryota > Metazoa > Arthropoda > Insecta > Blattodea > Ectobiidae > Ectobius > Ectobius pallidus. The sequence continues at coordinate 1,269,902 of CAXKWD010000003.1, read as the reverse complement.
TTTTTCGATTTGGACGAAACTCACTATGAATGGGTTTTCTGGGCCAGGGAACTCGAATCTGAGGTCGCTTTTACCAGACGACGCTATCTAATCGTGGTATGTTGTCCACGTGATTTAGGTGTTAATAAATATAATGATTTTACTATTATGCTCTTAATTTTTAATTTCTGAAATAATTATCGCTGGCGAAGCTGCGGGTACCTGCTAGTATCTTATAAAACAATTTACATTACAGTCTTGTGTTCTATTTGCTGTTCGATAAGGAACTCATCAATAATAATAATAATAATAATAATAATAATAATAATAATAATAATAATAATAATCTTTATTGTTCATTGAGGTTCTACATAGTAGAGTTCCTATTGAACATTGTCATAAATTTCCAAACAAAATGCTTCGCTTCAGGGAAGTTACAAATAGTTGTTTGGAGAGATTAAGTTCAAGTCGATCCCTTGTTCTAACAAGAAGAAATGTATGTCAAGTTTATCTATTAAAAACTATTAACAGGGTTAAAAATAAAAAAATAAATATTATTATTGAAGTATGAAGTTATTTGGATTAAATTCATTCAAGGAATAATATGCATTAGTTACTAGTACATGTCGTATAGTTCTACAGAATTTGATTTCGGACAAATTCTTCACCTCATGGGGAAGCTTATTGAATATTTTGATTCCCATAGCAATGGGACTCATTGCTGTTATTTGAAGATTGTGTCTAGTTATTGCTATATTATTTGCTGTTCTTGTCTCATGGTCATGCATATCTTTATTTTTGTTGATATTGATGTTTTTATCAGTTTAAGTAACTCATATAAGTACATACCAGTCATAGTGAGGATATTATTGTTTTTAAAGATATTTCTGCATGAATGCCTTCTACTTAATTTAAATATAATTCGAAGGGCTCTTTTTTGTAATTTGAATATGTTTTCGCTTTCGCTTGAATTCCCCCCCCCAAATTATTCCATAATTTAGATGTGAGTAGAAAATTCCGTAGTATATATTAATTAATGATTTAATTGATACTAGGTCTCTAATATTTCTTAACAGGTAGATGGTAGAGCTTAGTTTTTTACTTAAATGTATGCAATGATCTTTCCAGTTTAGATGAGTGTCAATATGGATACCGAGGAATTTGACTGAGCTTTCTAGCGTAATTTCTTTCGTACCTAGATTTAAAGTGGTTAGATGTTGGGTTTTACTATAGTGGGTGTTGAAATATATATTCTTAGAATAATAATATGCTCTACCTATAAGACTATTTAAAAGTTTTTTCCTAAATATATTTAATTCGTTTATTGATTTATTGTTTCGTTTAATTTTATCGCTAATGTATATCCTATAGTCTTAATATGCAATAGTTTAGGCCTACGTCATTTAAATACATCAGATTCCAGAGGCTCCGATCTGGTTGGTCTCCAAAGGACGGGTAGAGGAGGCAGAGAAGGCTCTGTGTTGGCTCAGAGGTTGGGTGGAACCCAGCGTGGTGAAGCAGGAACTCGCAGAACTCGTGAGGTACCACGAGGAAACCAAACTGACGCCTCCAGCCAGAGGTGCCTTCAGTAACCCGGCGTTTGTGGGAGACGGTGGGCAGAAGGGCGCTCCAGCGACAGAGGGGAAAGGTAAACAGGGAGGTAAGAAATCATTAACTGCAAACACTTTGCACAATTATTAAGTGTGGCACTGAAGAGTTCTTCAATTGAAGGGGTCAGTGGAAAATACCCTGTTTTTGTAATAGTTGAGATTGTTGCACTGTTTATATATTTTCTTAGTCACTATTTATTCCAATGTTTCTGACATAGACTAAGGGCCTGTATGACGACCACCTGATATCATATTTATCTACCAGATAGAGAACCTATCTGGAAGTTGGCAAAGAATTGCGTATTATGATCTCCTGACAAAATCTGTCTGGCAAGACAACTTCCAGATAAGCTAGCAGGAGGATGGAGTGGCTGACAAAGTGCCAACTGCTTTTTAGGGAATCTTGGTTGAAACAAGATGGCAGCACTCCGAAGCTTCCTGGCCACCTGATTTTCAGAATTGATGCTGGAAGATTTAGTTTACACAAACATGCCGTTTTAGGCTCACATATGAATAAAATAGAATTACACAAATCGATTAATTTGCTCAAAACTATACATTCTTATGTAATTTAATTGTAGAAATACAAATTGGAGTTGCCGCACCTAGCGGAGGCCTATCGAACTACAAAAAAACGCACGTTTCTGCTCAACGAGCTAAGGACCATTTTACAAATTTTTACTGCGTTCTTCCCGATAGCAGTTCAGCGGTGGTATTACAAGCCATCTTCTAGTTTAGCTATCTGGAAGTCACGTATCGGGAGGAATTGTCGGCAGGTGGTAATACAGGCCCTAATTCTGTTAGTAACATAATATGTACTAAATAAAAATATAAAAATAAGATTTGCAGGTATGAGAAAGTGCATTAGTTTAAGCTTACATCCATAAAATAATATTCTTTCACTCCGTCAAAAAGTTGAATTTTTTCACAACCTTTTCCGTTTTCATGACTAAATTAGCCATTCTTAAGTGAGTCGTGGAAATCTTAGTAAGGACAGAGAAACTATATTCCGTAGCTCTACATCCCTGAAGGCACCGGCAGATGGCAGGACTGGGGACATGTGCTACGGCTGTCAATGATGGTTCACATCTTGATATTGTAATTCTGTTGTTTATTTATCTTTAAAGTTTTCATTCTAAAATGTCTACAGACAGTTTACTTATATATACCACAAACAGGAAGGTCGCAGGCTCGATTCTAGATGAAGTCGTAGGGGTATTTCAATTGGCTTAATCCTTCTGGCCCTGGGGTCGAGTACCAGGAGCAATCCTGGGGATAAAGGCGGTCGATGCGCAGGCTCACTTCATTTGTCGAATGTCCTAGAACCCTTAGGGGCGACATTAAAGGGAACGCTTTGGTAATGAATAAACAACATGGTACCGGAGTTGGCTTATTATCTTTAATAAATGTTACATATGCCATTTTTTCATTAAGACCCGTGCTCGTGGTTCAGAAATGTATGTGAATATATGAAATAGAAATACAATAAATTACATTCATTTCAAGAATCATGAATCATGTAATATTGTTTCAGTTGATGAAGTAGAGACGTGTTTTCTTGATGTCTAGCTATGGCTGCCGATACAAACAAGCCCAGCTGTTGCTTTGAGCTGATGAAGCGGGTTCAGGACCTGGTGCGTCCCCCCACGCTGCGGCCGCTCACACTGGTCGTCCCTTTCTTCTTCTTCGTGCACTTCTCCGGCTTGACATCCATCAGACCCTTCATGGTGCACGTCTTTGAGGAGTTCCACATGCCCATCAGTGGAGAATGGGCCGCGGTAAGTAAACGACCGCTCACCTCAAACCAATAAGAGCTCGGCTCACCCATGTCATGCGCACTGTTCTTGTTCCAGGTTGTATCAGCAGGCTGTGGAACCCTGGGCACTCTCTTCCTGGCCCTGTCAGTTCACAGCATCGGTAAACGTCCCTTGTCCCTCATCTGCACTGCAGGGAGCGCCCTGGCCGCCATTCTCCTAGGAGTCTACGCATCGGTGTCCCTCAGCCTCTCCTGGCTTCCTCTCGTTCTATTCGCACTGCTCTCGTTTTTTAACGGCTTAGTGGTTCAGATTCCGTGGATGTTCGTATCCGAAGTGTTTCCATTTCGCACCAGGGGTCTCGCAACCGGCCTTTCGGCAGCATCTTGTTACGTCATTGTCTTCAGCAGTACCAAGTCTTATCTGGACATAGAGCACTCCTTCCACTTGTACGGAGCTTTCTTCTTCTACGGAGCCATCAGCTGTGTTGGTGTGGTGTTCCTCTATTTCCGGGTGTTGGAAACTGAGGGCAAACGTCTGGAGGACATCGAAGAGCACTTCACACTGGGACGGAGCGCTCTCAGCGCCACCAACAAGGGGTGACGAAACAAAGCAATCGAGTAACTAATCCGTCAGCTACAGTTCCCAACATTTCTGCGTGACAGTCATATTGAATTTCATTGTGGTATCAATGTTAGCTTGAGTAATTGTTTTTTATGTACTGTAAATAGATTATTGGGCAACACTCACCAATGTTTGTTGATCCCTTTGTGAAGCCGTTGTCAATAGTTGCTTAATCTTGCTTGAAGCTTTCGTCTTCTTAATAAAATAATAAAACACACACATTATATAAAACGTAAACACTAAAAATTGCAACTTCACAACAGGAATCACATCACATGTGTCATAGGGCTTTAACAAAATCTGATGCTATCGATGAAAACATCTGTGAAAATAATTATTGAAAAATGAAATCCACGAAAATAAAGCACAATGTGAAGCAGTCACATAACTTTCTCTACCCTCGACATGGAAAACATCATTTTCTCACTTCACATTTTGATGTACAATAAGCGGTCGTATTGCAGGGACAACTTAAGTGTGTGCCAGTGAGTATGCTATATCAGAAGTCGGTATAACAAATCCTATCCACTGATACGTCACTCATAACTGTAGGATTTGTACCGTATAGGGATGTTTATCAAAGGCCCTAAACATTTAAAAGAAGACAAAATAGTATGGAATATTTTCAGTCCTATGCCTGCAGTACTGTATATTATGTCCCAGGTTTTGGGAGTGGAAAGTATGAATGTGATATTGATTGTTTTTTAAAATTTCAGCTCCGAAACGGTTGTATGGTAACATGAAAGTGAAAAATAAAATATTCCGCAGAGAAAATACAATTTTATGTCCCGTAATTTCTGTTTCTTCTTTTTGAACTCCTACTAGGCTTGGTATGTAGAAACAATGGGATGCAAAATTCTACATCCTCTATGAGCCATAAAAAGCTGTATCAAGCGTTTTCTGAGGGAATAGTTTGAGTGTGATAAGTCGTTCTTCATTTAGAATTTTTAATACCTGTATAAGGACCTAGAATTTGAAAATAGAAAGTCCTTCATATATTAATTTCGAATTACAAAATACAAAACCCGGGTGGCACCGGGCCTTTTAAGCTAGTGACGATGAACATGTTGCAAGTAATGTGTAAATAAAGACGTAGACTATTATGAAATATGTTGCCAGTAAAATCATCCTTAAGACAAAAATCTGGACACCCTGTATATTAATTATAGAAGCTAATAGAGTCTATCAGCGATTTCAAAGTATTTATAAATTTTAACTAACCTATTTTGCCTACATATAACATTTCACAAAACGAATGTCAACTAGAAAAATACCCAAGTCCCACATGAACGACCTTAAAAAAGTTGCGATGCCCATTTTGAAGAGATAAGCTTATGCGACTCTATCTACCACAGAAGGCCATGGCTACGTGTGATAACAATTGAGAAACACGTGCTCAGTAACAAGCTGCTGGCCAACAGGTTCAGAGGTACGTAGAGATCCTGACTTCGACTCCATTAAACTTATATTTTTACGAACATTGTTTTTAAATTCTGTTTTATTTATACTCCTTCAAACATCGAGGTCATTTCAGGAGTTCAGGTTCTGTGTTGATGTGTTATGACCAGGGCTAGGATTTATATGTAATTACATATTTCTTAATTTCACATATAGACACATTTTTTCCACTTATCTCCATCTATTATGTCGTCCTCTATTCAAATTAAACAAATTTATGTTACATATTTTTCCATATTTCTGGCAATAGTACATATTTATATGTAAAATAAATATTTGTCCATATTTAGTGATTTTAATGCAATATTCGTACATATTTCATTCATAAGAGTAAAACTATATAAAATTGTTGTTTTCAGTGACAGGAAATATGGCAGCACAGGATAAGTTTACAGTTATGAACAGAAATGAATGTGTGAAAAATGATTTGTGTTACATTGAATCAAATTTTTGTAATATAACAAAAATAATTCAGAAACTACAAAATAATAATCTCACATTACCTGGAAATATTGACATTGTGAAAAACATGATTCATGAACTCAAATGTATACGTGGACATTTAGCCGATCTTATCAAATGTAAAGTGGACAATGTGTTTTAAAGAAATCCAGGCTTTGAATAAATGTGTAAAATCAGTGCAATCTTAAGTAGCTCGTCAAATGTAAAACAAGAATCAGTGAATTTTAAACACGCGCCAATCACTTCATGTGCAGTAGAACGAAGCTTCAGCCAATACAAATCACTTTTGAAAATTTAAAACAACATTTTGTGGCATACTGTTATGGTAACAGAAATAATCAATGAATGAATACAAATAAAGTAAGTGATCTGAAAAATAATTGAATAATTTAATTTATGAATCCAGTATTTGTAATGCATTTTTATAGGTTCTAAAAGTAACAAAATCTAGCGTCTAGTGGTTAGTTTTCATGTCCATATTTTACAAAATATATTTGCATATTTGCATATATATATAGGCCTATATATATATATATATATATATATATATATATATATATATATATATATATATGTATTTTGACATTTTTAGTACATATATATGTACATATTTTGACATTTTTTAGTACATATAAATCCTAGCCCTGGTTATGACTTGTTAATTTCAACTGACTTTCAACATGATACAGGATGAGTCAGGGATTTGACTTGACGATGAAGAAAACCAAGTAAAAGTCGGGTTTGAACCCAAGACCTCCAGAATGCTAGTCCAAGACACTACTATATATATGAGTGGCTTGATATCAAAGGCGGACATCTGACGAATTCATAAAGTCTGAAAAATGCCAGTTCCTTATATCAAATACTCTCAATAAGTAATACCGTCCACTCCCTGTCTTTTTCCGGGACACGCTACTACTAGCGCCACCAGTGAGCAGGAATGGGCAGTTACTCGTCAGCTGATATAGTTAACGTTTGTCTGTTGTGTTTTGTGTACGAAAATATAATATAAATTCTAGTAAAACAGGGTGCCCACGGGGGGTGGGAAAAGACGCAGACTGCGTCATTGAAATTTCTTGGGGGGGGGGGGGAATATCGTGTTATGAATTTTCTGGCCGGGGGTTGAAAATTGTTGCAAAATTAGAGTTTTATATGTTATAAATAAAAACGGCCAAGTTCTATAACTTCAAAAGGTCTCTTTTAATTCTTTATAAAGATAAAGATGAAGAATTTCGACAGCCATAGGCGTACCCGGGGGGGGGGCGCAAGGAAAAAAATGTATATTATTAATTATTATCGTCAGGTGTTTTTCTTTTAAGACAATTATTATAATTGCAGAAGTTTTACCAAATCGACAACATGGAAGCAGAATCCACAGTGGATTAGGAAAGGGGGTTCAGACCCCCAAGAGTCAAAACCTAAAATTCTATATTTGTATTTAAAAAATATATTTATTTAATTAAACAAGATTTGTTGGTGTGTCAAATAAGTTATGAAATAGCAGTTATTTTCTTTTCATAACATAATGAGTAGGCCTATTATGTCCACTGTTCCATGTGCTATTTAACTTTTCTTATAAATAGTAGTAAGTATTATAATTTAGGTAACAATTTCATGTTTAAGTTGCCATGTCTTAGAGTATAGTAAACAAATTTGCTAACTAGTTTTTCAGTGCTAAAATAGCGTAAACTATGATTTTCATTATTAGTTCAACATTTAAAAATTTCCCGGGGGTGGACACCCGACTTAGGTAACATTTTCTTGATACATTGGCATGTCTTAGAGTATGGTAAACAAATTTCCTAACTAGTTTTTTAGTGCTAAAATAGCGTAAAATGTGATTTTCATTAATTCAATATTTTAAAAATTTCCGGGGCTGGACCCTCCACCTAGGCAATGATTTCTTATGTACATTGAAATGTCATAGAGTATGGTAAACAAATTTCATAACTAGTTTTCAGTGCTAAAATAGCGTAAAATGTGATTTTCATTAGTTCAATATTTAAAAATTTCCCGGGGTGGACATCCGACTTAGGTAACATTTTCTTGTTTACATTGGCATGTCTTAGAGTATGATAAACAAATTTCTTAACTAGTTTTTGAGTGCTAAAATAGCGTAAAATGTGATTTTCATTAGTTCAATATTTAAAAATTTTCTGGGATGGACCCCCGACCCCTTTTTTGGGGGGTATTCCAAACCCCCCCGGCACTTCCGACCCTCCCCGCAATTATATTCTGGCTACTTATTATATTATTAATATAAAATACAAAGTGGCCCAAGAAGTTAAAGGGACAAAAAATAAATTAATTAAAAAAATTGCCCCCCCTAGAAAATATCACATGGGCGCCCTTGTCGACAGGCAATTGGGTTGGGGGTGAGCAATAAAGTTTGGGGGGTGAGCAATGAAGTTTTGGGGGTGGGCACCCCTGAGTAAAATAATAAATACAACATAGGCCTGAAGAAAATGTCCGGTTATGTAGGTGGCATGATATGTGCCGTCTATGGTTGTAATAAATATTTTGAGAGTGAAATAAGTAAAATCGTTAATTAGAGTGTGTACAAGACTGATTCATTCAGATGTTCATTGGCTTACCATCCGAATTGTTTTACATGTAAAAATTTCAAATTAAAAAAAAAAAGTATATATTGTACAAAGTATCTTGCAAATCGTATGAATTAAAATTTAAAGCTGATTTTCACGAAATTGTATTAAAGTGAAACAATTAGCTTTGATACTGATTAAAAAAAAGTGTGTGTGGAACGCCATGCGGCAGAAGTGAAACTTTTTTTTTTATTTGTTCAATGCTGGATTATTGGATTTTTCAAATTTTGGATTGTTGGACTTTTTAATATTGGGTTTTTGGACTTTTTAGATTTTGGATTTTTTAAATTTCTGACCATTTAATTCTTTAATTTTGTATTTTTTAATTTTTTACATTTTATATCATTGAATTTTTTTAGTTTTGTATTTTTTTTTATATATTTTTTTTTTTATATTTTAGAATTTTATAATTTTTTATATTTATGTTTCAAATTTTGGATATTAAGATTTTTTAATTTTGAATTTTTTATTTTTTAAATTTTGGACTTATTAATTTTGGTTCTTTGAATTTTTTTATTTTGAAATTTTAGATTATTTAAATGTTGGATCTTTAATTTTTAATTTTTTGTATATTTTAATTTTGGATTTTTTAACTTTTTAAATTTTGGATTTTTTAATTTTTGGACTTTTTCAGTTTTGGATAAGCCTAATCATTGAGTTGATTGTTTTCTGTGCATTCCGTTCCGTCACACCTCACTAATTTCGTGACGATTTTGAGCGTTACACAAGCTCTCGATTTACCCCTACCGCGGCTAAAGAAGTTTTACTTAAAAAATTAGCGTTATCGTCATTTAATTAAGTTAGTTTAGCGGTAGTGTAAATTATGTTATTTCCCGACCTAATTCCTGCATTATCAAGCACAAAAATAAGTTACTGTGTCATCAGGACTTTGAAAAACAAATTTATTTCTGCAGCTATATAGGTTCATTAAGTAGCTTCTGAGACTGCTGCCCATTCCCACTCAACAGATGGCACCTCTGTGCTAGTGGACAGTTTGAACAAAGGGAATAGAGTAGAGTGGGCGGTATTCTTATTGAGAGTATTTGCTTATATACAAGTTGTATTTATGTATTTTTTATGGCTTCTTTTTCATATTTCCGCTTAGAAGTCCCAAATAAACTTTGTTCTGTTTCTGATATCAATATCATGAAGAAAGTCAGTGAAAATTAGCTTTGAAAATACAGATGTCCTGTTTTGAAACAAAAATTGACAGATGTCCGCTTTGGATACAAATATGATGGTAGGTGTCCGTTTTTGTTCCAAATGACTCACCTAAGAAATTCCATATCAGACCAACCCTAATATTGCTAAGAAAGATAAGGAGGTGAAAACTGAAATACAGTACAAATTAAATACCAATACACTGTCAAAATTCCTTAAACAAGATTTTATTTTATAAATACTGCACGATTCTCGCGATTGCACCAGCTAGCATTAACGTTAATTCATTATTACTCTATGCCCTGTTAACGAAGTTTTACCGCGTTACAATATTCGTTATGAATAATTCTAACATTTCTGACATCAAACTTTCACCACACTATAGATTATTTGGTTTGACATATCAAATTAGCATATCCAAAATGTGAAGTCATCCTTACGCTTCTCTACAATTCTTGTCCACTTTTATGAATTGCTTTTCCTTCTTCTTGTGTTCCCTTCACTAACTGAAATATTAGTCTCCATGGGAAAACCTTCCTCTTTTCAATAATACCTTAAATAATATTATTACGTCAAAATAATGTTACAAGCACGCAACATGAGCAAAACAGATTGTCATATTGGGAACAGTAGCAGCCATTGCTAAATCGGAAGTCATGTGATCAGATTCTAGCTCCCGCATTGGCTGTTTGGTAGATGTCCGATGTTTAAAACAACTTGCACAGCAGGAGTCCGAATTTGAAACGAACCTTCAACTTTGAAGCAAAAAATTACGTGCTTGCGCCCGTTTCTGACTAAAACCGATTTCACCATTGGAAAGGGGAGACAAAATCCTATAGGAATCCACTTCTAACTCAGTTTCAATTTTTCCGACAGATGTCCGCCTTTGATATTAAGCCACTCATATATATCCATACTCTAAGCAAGAAATCGTTACCTAAGTTATAATACTTATTACTATTTATAAGTAAAGTTAAATAACACATGGAACAGTCGAAATAATAGGCCCACTCATTATGTTATGAAAACAAAATAACTGCTATATCACATTTGACACACCAACAAAACTTCTTTAATTCAATAATTTTTTTAAGATACAAAAATAGAACTTTAGATTTTGATTCTTAGGCGTCCGGACCCCTTTCCTAATCCACTGTGGATTCTGCTTCCATGTTGTCGATTTGGTTAAACTTCTGCCAACGTTTTTATGTCTGTACTGACTTTTAACTACTTGCCTTGAAGAAAAACACCTGACTATAATATTATTAATACGTATTTTTTTCCTGTTCCTGAGCTCTTACATAATCTGAGTGTGTTCGAAAACAGGGGGCTTATGCAGGCCCGACGAGAGGGAGGGGCAGCCGGGGCTGCAGCCCCGGGGCCCGGGCCCGGGCCCAAAAGGGGGCCCGGCCGACCAGGTTTTATTTTATACTTTCTAAATTTACTCTAAAATAAAATTGGTTATAAGTAGGGGCCGTATTTTTTGGTAACAACGATAAGCGCGAAATTTTATAAAACAACCTCCCTTAGCTAGGCCTATATTTAGTTTTTATATGGTTAAAATACCAATATGAACAAAATTGAATCCACGAAATATCGCGAAATTTACTCGATTCCGCGAAATGTGTCTATAAGCGCGAAATATGCCCCTTCTGTCCGTAAAGTGAGAAATGATCAGGAAAATGTGCCTTAAAATCACAATATTGTGTTTTGGTGTACTGTATTTTTTTTAATTCTTAACAACTTGCTTTTTTTCTGCTGTTTCTGTGGCTGTCGAAGATTTACCGATATATCGATATTTGTGATCGATTACAAAGATTGCAGAATTTACGCAAAGATAGTCTGTGACCTGGTTTGTACTGTTGAGTACTCTCCTTTCCTGTTATCTCTTTGCCAAGTTAGCGATGCCTATGATCGATTACAGCAGAAGAGTGTAGAATGTTTATTACTTGTATTCAACAGATTTCGTCTTTTATCCACAGTTGGCACTTCTGTTGGCAAATGGCTATCTGATGGTGTTTAGTAGAAATTATGATAATATTTCTCGTAATTATATTTGAACATTAACTCTAATCATCTCTAAATCGAAAGTTACTTCAGTTCATACAAGGGCAGAAGAATATAGAAATGGGGGGGAGTGTTAGTTCATGTAAATAAAGAAGCAAAGTTTATCATTGCGGAGTGTTCCCAGTGTAGTATAAAGTAATTTATTTCACGAAATACCCACCGAAATAGAAGGAAGTTAACACCGAAATCAGCCATTTTATTTCACCAATAAATCAGGGCACTAGTTATAAGTCATTAAACAGCTTAAGTTATGTTTTATGTGTTTATTTTATCTGCATTGTCCTGTCGAATAACGGTGAAACGGAATTAATCAGTTAATCAGAAACAGATTATTCTTGAAGAAAAATTGTTATTTTTGAAAAGTAGAAGCAGAAATCTTTTGGACTCAACAGTAGGCCTCACTAACCTTCGGCATTTAAAATGATAATTTTCAACAGATTAAACTGGTACAACTGGTACTTGTCAGATAAAATTGTTCCTAATTAGAACATTTTAATGTATTTTCCGTTTCGTGTCCAGCATATGTTAACCGATTTGGTCCAAAATCAATAGGCTTCGTCCCATGGGCGTTATAAATGGTATACCAAGTTTTATGAAAATCCGATAAAGCGTATTTGAGTTTTCTCGCTTACAGACACATGGACAGACAGACACACGGACAGACAGACATTACATATTCTTTTTGTTGCATACATTATAAAGGGTGAGTTGGGTGGTGAATTTAATATTTGACGGGGGCCCGGGAAATTTTTTCCCTGGGGCCCTTGCTTTCTTTCCACGGCCCTGGGCTTATGAAAATATTCAGACCTAAGAGAGATGACCCGAAGGGAAAAGACCATTTGGAAGACCTGGCCGTAGGTGGGAGGAGAATATTAGGATAGATTTAAGGGAAGTAGGATTTCCGAGAGATGGTTGGATGGAGTTAACACAGAATAGGGTTGAATGGCGGACTCACGTAAGTGCGGCAATGAACCTCCGGGATCCATAAAGTAGATAATATTCCTTTAGCTTGCTGAGGAATTGTCTATTGCCATTGAGCAAGTAAGAGCTGCTTTGAAGAAACTCGCGAAACAAAATTTTAATTCAACTGGAATATAAAATTATGTTTTTATTTTACTTTTCAATCACACACACGTTTCTATATTCAGGGGACCTCAGAACGTGTATTTATGGAATTTCCTCTACTTGTAACTGTGGTAAGGGTGAAGTTAGGCCTACATCAAACAGCCTCAACCTCCTGGAACCCTATGGGAACACATTACTTGTGATTGAATATTTTCGCAGCAATATGGCGGTGAGCAGGTTCCGAAGATTGGTGCCTCAGGTCCTAGGGTCCTTTGCTTGTGGGCTCATGCTACTGGACCTCTGTATGAGCCTGGGCTACTCAACGATCATCATAGCGCAGCTCAGCAAGTCCCAGGAGATCCCCCTAAGCGAATACCACGCATCGTGGCTAGGTGAGCCCTCTTCATATTCCTTCAAGATGGGGGAGACTCGGATATTCTGGCACTAAGGGTAATTTGACAATAAATTTATTTCTAACCTATCAGAGTTTATTTTCAATGCTCTCTCACCCAGTGCGCTCTGACTGGCTGCGAGTTATGTCAAAATTACAGTATTTCTTGTAGTTTATGTGTTCCAGGTGTAAGATAATGGTTTATAAGAGTTATGCAATACAGCACTGCTGTACCACATTCAAGCTGTAAACATTACATTAATACTGGCACATAAAGGAGTAAGGAGTGCTTAAAATGAAATATAGGCTACTCACATTAACTTTAATAATCGCTAGCATTTATTTGTTTCTTTGTTGTGAACTGTTCATTGACTGGGGCTTTGGATCGAGGTATCGAAAGGAAACGATCTGTTCGACTTTATAATATAACATTTTAATCTTAATTAAATCGGAGCGGAAAAAGAAAACGTTTCGCTTGATAGGCTCTGAAAGTACAATTCATTTACCGGTTTGTGGCACCGAACATCGGAAAGTTAGTCTAGGTACATTAACAGTGAGTCTCCATAGAAATGGAGGGTACAATCGTGACTTGGATTCAAGAGTATAGAAACCATCTGGAAAGTTCTCGAGATATCAAATAAAAATATTCGATTGATTGAATGCTACCAAATACTATAGACGACAATACAGGACACTTTGCGATATATCGAGGGACAATATTTTGAGCACCATCTAGCGGCCCAAAATGCTACTACTGAATACAGATGCAGTAACTAGATAGGCCTACAAAGATATCAACCAATTTCTATTAGAGGAACTAAAGGAGCCAACCTCGGCATGTTATGTATAAGGGATATGACTTTTCTATCTATCTATGGCCCAGAAAAAAATGCTGGTTTGGAAATAAATGACCTAAAAAATTAAAACAAAAAAGCAACATTGAAAAAAGAGAAAGTTATTGTTGTTAGCAACCGCTAAGTTGAAATATTTGTGTTTTCATTGATATTTTTAGAACAATTTCGGAAGTTCTGTGTATTGTTTGCTCATTATTATTATTATTATTATTATTATTATTATAATTACTTACCGGTAAACAGTGTTTTGGTCCATAGTGTTTGGTGAAACAATAAAACATTGCAGTTTATATGTGTTTTGAATATTTTAATTTGCCCCCATGTTTGCAAGTTGTGCCACCAGGAGTGCTGCAAAATCCGTCCCCCATTTTTCCATTGCCAAAGCAGTAAGTGTCCGGTATTGACCTCTATAGTATTTGATGCTACGACAAGCCAGAAGTGTGGACGAATTCTCGGCAGTCGTATCACTTCGGTTAACTTCGGTATAAGAAAGGCATATATTAGGCCTATATGAATGCAGAGGAAAGTTCAGTGTTTCCAGACTGCCGATCCCTAAAATAAAATCGTAGGATAGACGAGACAGGTTATAATATTATGGATTTTTACTCTGTTAACGCAATATCTGACAGCGCTGAGTGAAATTAACTCCTATTTGTTTGTGAAGCAAATATGCAGAATACAAGGTTTACTTACCACACTGGTCCGTCATCAAACACGTCACCAGAAAGTGGCATCTTACCTGAAATGAGAAACAAGAGAATTCAAATATTAAATTAAGTCAGTAAAACACTTCTGAATACTTGTAATTGATTTTGCCTTCAGATATATACGAGAAAATAATAAATAGAGTCAATGTCTAATATCTTGACGCTACGGTATCACTCACACATTCACTATCTAATTAGGCCTAATTTTTATACAAAAAAAGTGTGCGTGGAACGCCACGCGACAGAAGTAAAACTTGTTTTTATTTTTATATTTTTTAATTTTTTATTATTGGATTTTTTTCAATTTTTGATTATTGGATTTTTTCAATTTTCCATTATTGGACTTTTTAATATTGGGTTATGGACTTTTTAAATTTGGATTTTTAAATTTTGGATCTTTAGATTTTTAAATTTTGGATTTGTTTAAATTTTCGATCTTTGAATTTTTTATTTTTTGGATTTTATTATTTTTTATTTTTGAATTTTTAACTTTTTGTTTCTTTTTTAAATTTTGGATATTTGTAGTTTTTATTTTTAAATTTTGGATTTTTTCCTTTCCATCAACTCCTATCGTTAGTTTCCCCTTTGAGTATTTTATTTTGTCCTTTAAATCTTATAGCGGTAGTTTAGAAGTCAGGAGAGGAATATAAAACAGATGCAAATAGGATGTTAATCATTCCGCCTAAATAGTCGAAACAAATATAATTCAAGGTCTCTTTCATGACAGGCAGCATTGCCTACATCTGCCAGCCTATCGGCAGCCTGTCTTCAGGAGTTCTGGTGGAGTGGCTTGGACGAAAACGTCTAATGCTGCTGCTCAACGTCCCTTTCCTCGCGTGGTGGTTGCTCACGAGCTTCGCACCCAACTACGGCCTTCTGGTCCTGGCCAACGTCATCGCGGGCGTCACCATAGGCCTCACAGAGGCCCCTATCAACTGTTACATAGGGGAGATTTGCCAGCCCGAGATCCGAGGCGCCATGACAGCTTGTGGAGGTAAGCACTTCCGGTGGCGATTTAACAATGCTCTTTTGTTTTCTCTCCATGGCCGGCATTGCACATATAGATGTGGAGGTAAACTGTTGTAACAAAGTGCCAGAATGCTTTCGTTTTTTCAGTGATAATTACAATTATGATATGCAGAAAATAAGTTATTTTTGTAATAGATTTCCACGTCAAACTCCAGGTCGATTCATTAATCAGGGCTTACGGAAGAACAAAGGTCTAAAGTTTGATACTTAACCTTAATTCATACTCGTACACACTGATATAATATGATTCTTAAAATCCACTCTTATACAATTCAACGGCCCTAAATAGCGTGCTTGCTCGCCCGCTTCGTGAGACATCGGGTATACTCGGCGATGTTCGTCTCTCGCAGTATAAACTTTCATGACGACTACAAAATTAGGAAGGAAAACCGTTTCTTTATTATATAAGGCCTAAGTGAAATGAACACAATGAACAAATATTCTAATTTTATTTTTACTTACAATTTTCATAGCTCTGAACCACAAACATTTTTAATAATCTACCAGTGTAATTTTCTTAAAAATCCTGGAGTCAATGAATAATGGCGGGCGAAGCCGGGGGCAACAACTGTAAAATATTGATGGTTTAACTCTTGAAATATCACTAGATAATAATAATCCAAACAAACCATTCCTTCCCTTGAAACATTATATAATTTCTGAAAATTACACTGAATTGATAAAATAAAATTCACAACATATTCATGTCAATAAACAGCTGAGAAACAATACGTATTATGTGTTCACAGGTTTCTTTGGAACTGCATAATCGATTCTGATATAGTTTTCCCAGGGGGCACTTTCATGTCGTGGAATGTACTCTAAAGCATGAATTTTAGCTGTTTCATTAATTATTAATGGCTTAGTTTATGAATGATTCGCGTGCAAGTGTTAATAAATATAATGCTTTAATAATTATTATACTCTTAATTTTTAAAAGAATTATCGTGGCGAAGCCACGGGCAGCTCCTAGTATGTCAACATTTCACAAAATGCACTGGCAAAGAACTCCGCTAACTATTTCACAGTACTATACCTTCTGTATATAACAGTATTCATGTTGTACTCATTTCAACTTTATCAACGAAATAAACAAACATCTGACTGCATTGGAGTCAAGGCCCTTAATGATTAGAAATGCAGCATTGAAGTATAGTCATGATTTCCAATTTATAAAGCATGTGACCCTTAATCAGTCGTTACTCCGGTACCGGTCAACCGATTTGGTCCAAAATAAATAAACTTCTTGCCATGGACGTTATAAATGTGCATACAAAGTTTCATGAAAATCTGAAAAAGTGTACTTGAGTAATCGCGCATACAGACAGACGGACAGGTCTTTTCCTGTACCATACAGGCACTTAATAACTTGCAATAAGTCGGCCAATTATCCACGAGCTTAATTGGCTTAGGAGTGGCGATCCTTTAAAAGATAAAACTGAATACTTGTAGTTGCGTCCTAGGCTCGCTGTTATTGTGTAATATTTTTACTTTACAGCTATTTTCGCGAACTTTGGATTTTTCTTGGAAGACGTAGTAGGACTTGTGGCTTCTTGGAGGGTTACAGCCGGCGTTAGCGCCGCCATTCCATTCTTCACAGCAATCTACCTCTGTTTGGTAATGTATAGACCTCGGATTTTAGGTAAAAACCTACTTTAATCCTTAAGTGATATATGGACGAAAACTTGTATATGCATGTTTCAGAAGTGACTATGCCTAAAACTGATAATTTTATAGGACCTAAAACAGACTATTTTTACGTTAGAGCCTAATATTGCTTTTTTGCTTGTTTTTCCTCTAAAGTTCAAAATAAGTTATTTTTGTTATAAATTCTAGCGTTTATTTTCAGTTCGTACTAAATTTTTAGCTCGGAATGTGTAGTACATGACACATTTATGACGTTGTTAAATAGTAGGGAATGTTTCGTCTTCAGTAGAAAAATTCCTTGGAATTCAAATGATAATGTAGTGTTTGTCTCCCGACTCCCACGTCCAGTAACAAAAAAAAAGTATGTACTGTAAATAGATTATTGGGCAACACTCACCAATGTTTGTTGATCCCTTTGTGAAGCCGTTGTCAATAGTTGCTTAATCTTGCGTGAAGCTTTCGTCTTCTTAATAAAATAATAAAACACACACATGTGATGTGATTCCTGTTGTGAAGTTGCAATTTTTAGTGTTTACGTTTTATATAATGTTTAGTGTTTACGTTTTATATAATGTGTGTGTTTTATTATTTTATTAAGAAGACGAAAGCTTCCCGCAAGATTAAGCAACTATTGACAACGGCTTCACAAAGGGATCAACAAACATTGGTGAGTGTTGCCCAATAATCTATTTACAGTACATATCATTCCTCACCATAAGAAGAAGAATGTCATTCAGGAATAAAAAAAAAGTAGTTCTCTGAATCACTGAGGGGTACAAGGGGTTGAATATGCTACCGTGCGTAGCTTCTGGGCGCAGGGATTAGGTGTTCACTGTTATGGTAGTAATACAGGCACTAATAACAGGTTAGGTCAATATAATTCTGTGTACCATAGGCCTATATCTGTGTTTTATCATGATTATTGATTAATGCTGACTTCAATAAATATAATATTCTGCATTGCATTTGAGACGTATAAAAAAATTGGCAACTTAACGATTTTATAAGAGACTATTTTACGATTTTAGAACCTATTTTCCAATTTTTAGAGCCTATTTTAGGTACCTAAAACAGCATTTTTAGCGACCTAAAAGTCCGAAGTCTAGTAATGTATTAGGATAACTGTACTATGGCAAAGCATTATTTTAAACAAAATGGGGTCGGGGCAGGTTTTCTCAGGGTGCTCCCGTTTCCCCTGCCATATATCATTCCGCCGTTGGTCCATTCTTCATAATATGACCATTACTATTACTGTTTGTATAGGGTGTTCGGAAATTCATATTACAAACTTCTAGGGCTAGTAGAGGGGACTTTGTAGACAATATTTCGAACAGGAACCCATGTCCGGAAACGATTACAATGCGTCGGATTTGTCGATGTTGTTTTGCAACCGGATAGGCAGTACATGACGTCAGAGGATCATCCGAACTGCTGGTCGCTGCACAAGAGATTAACGGGAACATGATTCGTCGATACAATGTGTGCAACGACGTTGGTGGTCGTCACATCGAGCCTTTGTTGTAGTGACCAGTTTCGTATGGGACACATCCAGTGCAGAATACAGAAACAAGTTTGTTTTTTCCACAAATGTTATTGTGATCAATGAAATTTTTTTGTTACTTTGGTATTGTTACAAAAAAAATTGACTTTCGTCTACAATGAGTCAAACGTCATTTACTTCTGTATCTTACGTCACGCCTCATTTCACATGGTGCTCTTCTGACGTCATGTAATGCCTATCCGGTTGCAAAACAACACCGGCAAATCCGACACATTGTAATGACTAGGGACCGGATTCTTAGGTTTTTACCTATTTTTTTCCTTACTTCCAAAACAAAAAGCGCTCATACACTTTTTCGAATCATGTCCATGGGATTCACCCACATTAATTCTGTAGCACCTAAAAATACCTAAATGGGGTGTAAAAACCTAAATATACCTAAACGGGATGTAAAACCTAAAATATCTAATTTAGGCTATTTTTGGTCTTTTTTGTTTGTCGGTTGAGAAATCGGTATTTTGCGGAGAGACAATAATTTTTGTCGGGTTGAAATTAATACCACCAGCGTTTCGTTCAATCCATTGTCGTCTAGGGTGGAGAGTATCTAGAGAGGAAGTGTAAGAGTACCGCATATTCCTTTTAAAATATTCGTACGAACAACCATTGTTGCCGTGTATGAACAAGGATATAGATTTCTGTGTTTTAAAGCGCTTGTTTGCCTTTAGTACTTCCCTGTTATTCATACTGAGTGGTCACACTGTGAGTTTTAAGTAGACGTGTTAATTATGCCGAAACAAATGAAATCGAGTTTATTACGGCACTAGTGGATTGGCGACGATCTGAATTTCACTACAGATGGCAAAGTAATACTTTGTCAAGCCTGCCAGAAACACGTAGGCCCTAAGTGTTATTTACCTTTCTAGAAAAGGGGGGAAGTTTTCGTCCCTAGTTGATCTGTTGTGCGGTTAGCATGCGTAACAACCGAAGAAAGGAAAATAATCAGTTTCACATTATCCACATCCAACCATGAAGTATTTTACTCACTAAATTAGAAGCATCGGATTCGAATCCTGAGAAGGGTAGTGTCTAGATACAGTATTAACTATTAACTAAGAGATAACAAGAAGAACTTCACAGTTGAGAATCTTGAAAGATATTTAGTGATATACCGTAACCAGGAAATGTGAGGCAATCTTATTTTCACCGTTTCTTTTGATTGTTTATGCTTTCTTTCTTCAATTGTATAATATTCTACCAAAGCACGTTTACACAAATTTAAGTCAATTTTGTTAAGTTAAACTTTACAAGTATTATGTATAATATCCTATGTAGCACATTCAAATTCATTAAACCAATTATTCTACCCGAAGACGATATTTTGGACAAAAAACCTAAAAAAAACTATTTCACCTAATGGAAAACCTAAAACAGTGTTTTTAAAAACCTAAAAATCCGGTCCCTAGTAATGACTGTAGCACGGAAATGTTGTCTAGTAAGTCCTCTCTACTAGCCCTAGAAGTTTGTAATATGAATTTCCGAACATCCTGTATGTGTCTGCTTTCATTCGGTTACATTATATTCAGACGAGTAGAATTACTGATATTTTCAATTTTTTTGTCAACGTTCTGAAAGTCACTAATTCCTAGTTAGAGTTGCTGATATTTTGGTGTCACTGTCAATGGAATGCGGCCAAGTTACTAGTTAGTGAGATGATATCTTAGTAAAGTTAGAAATGTCAATTTAAAGAAAAATTCATGGAACATGACGGACCTGATTATAGACGCATGAACATTGAGGAAAAACATTCCAACAAATTAAAATGACTGTACGGAGCAATAAGATTGCGTTGTGAATGTTTCTTGATGGAGTACATCATCAACAACTGCGATATTTGTTAAAGCCATGAAACTATTTAAATAAAAAAAAAAAAGTGCGTGGAACGCCACGCGACAGAAGTGAAACTTGTTTTAATTTTTTATTTCTTTCAATTTTATATATATATATATTTATTGGATTTTTAAAATTGTTGGCCTTTTTAAATTTTGGATTGTTGGACTTTTTAATATTGGGTTTTTTTATCTATTAAATTTTGAATTTTTTTTATATCTTTTAATTTTTTTTAATTTTGGGTTTTTTAACTATCGATTTTTTAAAAAATAATATCTTTGAGTTCTTTATTTTTTGGATTTTCAATTTTTTTAGTTTTTATTTTTAAATTTTGGATTTTTTAATTTTGGATTTTTATTTTTAAATTTTGGATTTTTGAATTTTTTTATTTTTTAAATGTTGGATATTTAGATTTTTAATTATGGATTTTTTATTTTTAAATTGTGGATTTTTGGACTTTTTAATTTTGGATCTTTGAATTTTTTTAATTTTGTGATTTTAGTTTTTTTAATTTTGGATTTTTAAAATATTGGATCTTTGAATTTTTTGTTTTGGATTTTTTAATTTTGAATTTTTTAAATTTTTGAATAAGCCTAGTCATTGAGTTGACTGTGCAGTCCGTTCCGCCACACCTCACTAATTTCGTGACGATTTTGTGAGTTACACAAGCTCTCGATTTACCCCTACCGCGGCTAAAGAAGTTTTACTTCAACAAGATTTAATATTCATATTATTGTGTTCCATAGTTCGGGCTAGTTATTTTCTGATCCAGGAAATGCAAGCCTATCACACTCCTTTATGCAGACAATACATTCAATATCATTGTTCTGATAGTTCTAATCCGCAAGTCTGAACTCGAACCCCAGACCTCCTCGGATTCTCTAAGGTTGGAAAGTCTGGAACGGGGTGCACTCAGCGCAAACTAAGGAAATAGCGGCTCAGGTCAAAAAACCCGTGGGAATTGGCATGCTCTTATCATCTGCCTGGTCCCTTCAGGGATGCAGCGCCACAGAGTTTTACATGTCAATAACACGAACACTTTAATATTTGCCAGATTCCAGAGGCTCCGATCTGGTTGGTCTCCAAAGGACGGGTAGCGGAGGCAGAGAAGGCTCTGTGTTGGCTCAGAGGTTGGGTGGAACCCAGCATGGTGAAGCAGGAACTCGCAGAACTCGTGAGGTACCACGAGGAAACCAAACTGACGCCTCCAGCCAGAGCTACCTTCAGTAACCCGGCATTTGTGGGAGACGGGGGGGAAAAGGGCGCTCCAGCGACAGAGGCGAAAGGTAAGCACCACGATTATCCTCAGGATAACCAAAGTTCGATTGTCAGCACCAGATGGAATCTCTCTCCTATGATTACCATATATTACTATACATGTTGAGAAATGACATGAGAATTCATATCTACGTGCACGTTTTTCTTGTGTAATCTCGCGGGTTCGTTATGTCACCTTTCGCCGCTCTAGAAACAAGTAAGTAGATACGAGTAATGTCCTAGAATGAGACAGACTTACTTTCTAGGATGCACAATATCTACCCTAGTGATGGGAAAAATCGAATGATTTTAACAATCGAATGATCATTCGAATACAGAACTAAACATTTCGAATGAATATTTCGAATGAAATCATTCGAAGTGTTTTATTCATAGAGGGACATGCAACTACGAGATGTTGGTTCGCTAGCTTCAATATTCTTCGAATGAAATCTTCCATTCTCACTTCACTTCATTGGCATTCGAAAGCGGGTAGATTTAAATTTAGTGCGCACATTTCCGGCAGAGAACAATGCGGCCAGCTTACAACAAACGCGGCCTCCAGAGATGTTTATTATTTTAGTCATGTAGTCCTGAACAAGTGCTGTAGTAAATACAGTAAATTAAGCCTAACATGAAACTTCTTGAAGTCCTACAAATATAAATTGCTTAATCTTATAAATGTATCAAATATAAAAATTTGGATGACTGTATTTAATATCATAATTCATAATATACGGTAATTAATCAAATAAATAATCCATTTGAAAATGCATATGTTTCATGTAGAAGCTAGTGATGGATGTAAAACAGGAACAATCTTTGAAAAATTGAACTTTTTAATATTCGAGAGAACGGCTATTTTATTGTCAAAATATATTTTGTAGCCTGGGGTTGAAACTAGCTCTGCGTCATGCCATCCCCGCTTGGAATGGGAGAGACGGAAGTTACCGAACGCTTTGCTAACGGGGACACGATGGAACACGAAAACAATCGAATGAACGAGAGAACGAGCCGAGATGCCAGATTCCGAGAGGTTGAAGAAGCATTCGAATGAATTCATTCGCTTTCACACTTCAGTTCAGTAAGCGAAGCGCTCTTATGCTAGTCTGGAGCAGAGCAAAATCATTCGAATGATTTTTTTAACATCTCGAACATTTCGAATGATTTTAACAATCGAATATTCCGAATGAATTCATACGAATGGTTCCCATCACTAATCTACCCATTCCACCGTCTCAAAATACTCTGACCGAAGTATAGGCCTACACTACTTAGATTTGGTGGTGGTGTTCGTACCTGGAGATCCCTTAAGGGGATATTCAAGGCGGATTTGTTTCCTAGGGACAACACAAACACAATGGATTTATGACCACAGATTATTGTCTCTGTTGGACATTCACCTTAGTTTTACCTCTCCCTTTTAGGGACATTTAAGCGACCAAAGCCGCCCGGGCCTTACAGTGCCGCGACCTGTCGGGAGAGGGATTATCTTTGGATCACATATATACTTTTTTGACCAGACAAGGACATGGAGGGCCTCCCCGGATGAGTGATCAGCCCAATACAAGGACCACCTCCGAGACAACACGAACACATAGGACGAGACACACCATTCACACACACACTCTCCAAACAAAGCGAGCATGGGATGAAGATGATAATGACGGCCAGATGATATCCGGGGACCACAAGGGCCTAAAGTTACCCGACATTTGTCTCACAGATGAGGAAAAACCCCGGTAAAAACCCCACCTACGTAACTAGTCCCGACCAGGCTGTTGGACTTTGCAAGAGAATATTATAGGAGAAAAATCCTCCCAGTGTCAGAGGAATTTTTCTCCTATAATATTATCATGTAATGTCCAACAAAGACAATAATCTGTGGTTCATGAATGCTTATATATATATCTCGAACGTTAATTATACAATAACAGTGGAAGCCCGGTCACAAAAATCACTACTTAGTGTGCCTCACAGTACTGCATATGACATAACTTGTCTGTCTGTGAGGTAGACTATTAAGGGCAATCAGTCATAGGAGAGAGGTACCATATGGCATTGTGAAGCGAACTCTGGCTTAGCTCAGTTGATAGATCATTGGCGCGAATAGCCAAAGGTCCTGGGTTCGAGTCCCAGTGTCGGAGGAATTTCTCTCTTATAATATTCTCACAAACGCAATGTTTCTGATGTTGATTGTGTTGCAGATCCACCTAGAGTGATCGACACGTCCTGGTGCACTGAGATGACGAATCGGGTTCGAGACCTGGTGAAACCAGCCACTCTCCGACCTTTAATGTTGGTCATCCCTTTGTTCTTCTTCGCATTCTTCTCCGGACTAGCAAACATGAGACCCTTCATGGTCCACGTCTTCGATGAGTTCCACATGCCCATCAGTGGAGAGCGGGCTGCGGTAAGTTGGCATCTACAGTGAGTCCCACGGACGAGTTGGCCAATGAAGCGGACACAGCTCCAACTCCCGAGCGATCGGGTGAAATATCTACGCTAGTAAAGCCGCGATCGGTGTAATGATTCAGGTTCTCACATTTACAGTTAAAATTACAATGAAAATAACCACGTACCTCATCACAAGAAATGTTGGAAATGTCCTCCTCTTGCATCCACACATTACTGGCACCTTTTTAGGAAATTTTCTTTCACGCGCATAATTTCAGCTTCCGAGATAGAATTAATTTCTCTTTAAGTTCTTCTAATGTATGAAAATATTATTTATGAGGAAACTTGAAAAATAAAGTGTATAGGTCAATTATAAAAATTTGTTTAAAAAAGCCTATAGAATATCCAACAGAATTGATATTTCCTGAATTTAATGTGATGACTGTAGAACAAATTTATAAGCTCACACTTTTAAAATACTTTCAAAAATACCGCAACGTACATGTATCGGATCCTCATAACTACAATACTAGAAGAAATAAAACATTGCCTTTAATAGAACCAAAATACTTCACCTCTTCTGGCTCTAAACATAGCATTTATTATGGTCCAAGACTCTATAAATCTATAATTAGGTCACATCCAGAAATAGTACATATGAACAACAAAAAATTCAATAAGTTTATCGAAAATCTTATTTCATAGTTCAAAAGTTACTTCACTCTGTACTTAGTAGACAATTAAGGAACGATTTTATTTGTAATAACTCAGGGTTTCAATTTTTGTTCTTACTACGTTTCCTTTTTTCTTTTTACTTTTCTGTTCTTTCTTTATTATTATTATTTTTTAGGTTTTGATTTAATTATATTTTCTTTATGTATTTTGTAATGTAAATGGCTGAACTGTGCCCGAGCACGAGCGCATGCTCATTCGGGATGTCTTGTTTTGTTTTGTATAAATATAAATAAATAAATAAATAAAATAATTTCCCATACGTGCGCACTGCTCTTGTTCCAGGTTGTATCAGCAAGCTGTGGAATGCTGGGTACTCTCTTCATGACCCTGTCAGTCCACAGCATCGGCAAACGTCCCTTGTCCCTAATCTGCACTGCAGGGAGCGCCCTGGCCACCTTTCTGTTGGGAGTCTACGCCCTGCTGGAGCCCAGCCTCCCCTGGGTCCCTCTGACACTCTTCATCGCGCTGTCTTTGCTGAATGGCATGCTGTCGCAGATTCCGTGGATGCTCATGTCCGAAGTGTTTCCATTTCGCACCAGAGGTATTTCAAGCGGCCTTTCGGCAGCATCTTGTTACGTCATTCTCTTCCTCGGCACCAAGACGTATCTGGACATAGAACACTCCTTCCACTTGTACGGAGCTTTCTTCTTCTTCGGTGCCATCAGCACTGTTGGTGTGGTGTTCCTCTACTTCCGGATGTTGGAGACGGAGGGCAAAACTCTGGAGGACATCGAAGAACACTTCGCACTGGGACGGAGCGCTCTCAGCGCCACCAATAAGGGATAAAGAATAATAATAATAATAATAGTTCTTAGTAATGTAAGATTTGAGGCTTTCCTGGCGAATCTTATGTAGAAAATCTTCTCGGGTTTGCAGCCAGGTGAGAAGTTTGTTGTGGTCCAACGTTTCCGAGGCTGACGCTGCCTCCATCCTCGGAGAATCTGAAGTGTCGAGTTTTAACATGTAAGGGACATATATACCAACCCGTGTTGGGCGGAGTCGAGCAATCAGGGAGCAGCTGCAAACCCGAGAAGATTTTCTACATAGTTCTTAGTAGTTCCGTGATCAGTAGACCTCGGGGGGTTTTTTTTTGTGTGCCCCCCCTTGCCCCCCCCCATGCCGACGCCCATGGCCCACCCTTACCCCCGGAGTGCCAAGCAATTAAGCCTAAACCTCCCGTCAAATAAAATTTTGGTAACCATATGTGATGTGTGTATACCTATTGTGCCCTTATGTACATCGATAGGGGATGTTCATGGTGTGACGTGTTTGGGCTGTGTACTTGTGTCTTCAAAAGAATCTGAAGAAGAAGAAGGAAGATATGCTTTTCATAAGTTAAAACGGTCGCCATCTTGAAACGGAATCAAAAAATGAAAATCGTTACAAATTCGTAGTTTATAATGATTTTGAAGGAACATTTATGCCAAATTGGAAGAAAATCGAACAACGGATTATATCGTCACTTCATGTCGTCACTGTGGCTATCGTTACATTCTTGATATGACCGTATGGAAGTGAATTCCTTCACAAAAAAAAATTAAATTAGCTTGAAATATACCGAAAAAATCCCAAAGGCCTGTACCTCTGAATCTTCTATATTAATAAAAATGAATTCCCAAAATGTATGACGGAGCATCACTTGAGAATGGCTCGACCGATTTGGCTGATTCTTTTTTGTTGTGTTCGTAATTGTCAGGACAAGGTTTATATGAAAAAAAATTTTTGGAAAATCCACGGGAGAAGCCGGAAATGTTAAATGAGCCACAGTTAGAGAGTTCTGCTGTCAGATGTTTTCATAACAAAATACAAGTTTGACAAAAGAAGTGTAACATTGGCACAGTTTAAGAGTTCAGGCGTCACATAAAAAAGAAGTGTGAGTCTTGCAACAAAGTCAAATCGAAAGTGTGTATGTATGTATGTGTGTATGTATGTTCCCTATACAAATCTACATTTCTTGACCAATTTGCACGAAATTTTGCACACTCGTCCAGTTCATCCCGGAAAGTAACGCGATCAACATTAAAATTCAAACAAGCCATAAATTCCTTTGAAAATGTATATATTCTTCAGTAAATATTATACTGAAAAAATGAAATGCAATTGAATTATCATGACAACAGTGTATTGTTTACAGTGTTCACATAGGGCTTTGGGAACTACATAATACTGGGCTTTAACAAATTCTGATGCTATCGATGTAATACATTGGTGAAAATAATTCTTGAAGAATAAAATCCAAGAAAATAAAGCAGTCACATAACTTTCTCTACCCTCGACATGGAAAATATCATTTTCTCACTTCACATTTTGATGTAGAATAAGCGGTTGTATTGCAGGGACAGCTTAAGTGTTTGCCAATGAGTTTGCTATATCAGAAGTCAGTAAAGAAAATCCTATCCACTGATACGTTATTCATAGCTGTAGGCTTTGTATTAGTTGAGAAATAGGGATGTTAATCAGAGGCCCTAAGCATCTGAAAGAAGACAAAATGGGATGGAACATTCAGTCCTACGCGCGCAGTATATTATGTCCCAGGTTTTTGGGAAGGAAAGTATGAAAGTGATATTGAATTTCATTTTTACTTCGGCCCCGAAACGGTTGTATGGTAATATGAGAGTGAGAAATAAAATTTTCTGTCAAGAAAATACAATCTTATGTAACAGGAATTTCTTTTTCTTCTTATTTGAACTCCTCCCAGGCATGGTGTGTAGAAGCAACGGAATGCAACATTCGACATCCTCTATGAGCCATAAAAAGCTATAACTTATATAGCGTTTTATGAGGGAATAGTTCG
Organism: Ectobius pallidus; assembly: GCA_964059195.1. Taxonomy (NCBI): domain Eukaryota; kingdom Metazoa; phylum Arthropoda; class Insecta; order Blattodea; family Ectobiidae; genus Ectobius; species Ectobius pallidus. Next base: position 1,241,920 of record CAXKWD010000003.1, on the reverse strand, counting down.
AGTGTGATATGTCGTTCTTCCTCATTTCAAATTATACATACATATTATATAAGGACCTAGAGTTTTAAAATCGAAAGTCATCCATAAGTTAATTTCATATTACAAAATACAAAAGCCGGGCGACGCCGGGCCTTTTCAGCTAGTATATAATAAGTATGACTAATACAATGGATTGTCTAGATCAGGGGTTCCCAACCAGGGGGCATGAGGCTCTTCTTACGAGGCGTTTAATATATTACTAGAAAAATATACAGACACATGCCGTAATTAACAAGAATAACAGAACAGTGTGAATTTACATTTTATAATCTTACTAGCATAAAAGGTCCGGCGTCGCCCGGGTTTTTTATTTTGTAATTGGAAGTTATCTTATGAAGGACTTTCGATTTTTAAATTATAGGTCATTATATAGGTATTTAGAATTTGAAATAGGAAGAACGACTTATTACACTCAAACTATTCCCTCAGAAAACGCTTGATATAGCTTTTTATTGGCTCATAGAGGATGTAGAATTTTGCATCCCATCGCTTAGACAGTAGACAGCAAGCCTGGTAGGGGTTCAAATAAGAAGAAACAGAAATTCCGGTAACATAAAATTGTATTGTCTTTCAGAATATTTTATTTCTCACTCTCATGTTACCATAAAACCGTTTTGGGGATGAAATTAAACAGAAATGCAATATCACTTTCATACTTCTCTCCCCAAAACTCCCCACACCTCGTATTGTTTTCTCTATGTCCAGGGTAAAGAAAGTTACGTGACTGCATTATTTTCGTGGATTTCATTTATAACATGAATTATATTGATATCTTCTCTAATTTGTTAAATTCTAGTTTCATTTATTTCCAAACCCATCTGAGACCCATTGGCAACAATATGTTATCATGTCAACTGTGATTTGGATTTGATAATTCTGTGTAAAAAGGGATTAAGTATTCTCAAAAACATTTGATTTTTGGCATTTAAAATAAATCTTTTGCAAAATCCTTTCTTAGTGAGCACTTACATTATGAAACGAAGGTACTGTCAAAATTCCAAGCCTCTATCTGTTATAGTTTAGGCTCTACGTTGATTCTTTGTCAGTCAGGACAAAGCCTCTTACATATATAGAGATAAATTGTAACTACATTTTACCTGTCGTATTAAATCTTGTCCTCAACTCGTTTACGATAATATGGAAATCCAAATACGAGATACGAGTAATCTGCGTTGCGCTCTGTCAAACATAAAACCTAATATCTCAAAGCAAAACAGTGCCAATTACCTCACTAACATTCTGTTTTTAACTCTACAGTGGACATTTGTCTTTCTACATGTTACCTTTCTTTATGAACTGTACTGAGACTCAAATAAGAGTCACAATAATTAGATATGCATTTTCGTGTTTTATATGTGTGTGTGTGTGTGCGTGTGTGACAGCAAAAGCATCGCAGGATAAATAAGAATAATAAAAGAGGTAAGCAATATTAATTTTATTTTTACAAGTATTATAGGGATCTTTTAAAGTACAAAATTACTGACAATCACGTTTTTAGTCCTTCTTCTCCCCATCATTATCGAAGGGGGCGTGAGGATTTCATGGTAATCGAAGGGGGGCGTCAGCTGAAAAAGGTTATACTTTAGCCTGTCTGTATTACATACCCTTTAATTGCTTTTTGCAGTCCTTAACTAATTAGTGGTGCTTACGAACGTTGTTGCCGTGGATCGTAAGTTGACATTCCCACACGCAATCTTGTTGTTATGTGTGGTAAGCGTTTCAGTGCTGTTATGAATATTACGCCACACCTCATTATACAAGCCTTTATGGACAAGGCCCCCCTCAGCACAAATATTCGGTTCCCATAAACAATAACAAATGCGAAACACTTTCTGAAATAAACATCAATCTTCAAGAATGCATATAGCCTACATAATATTTTCAGGTAATGTCACAATTAATATAATTAAATTGATATAAATAATCATCGTGCAAAAAATAGCATGCAATACACGTGCCGTTAGCGCATTACGGCCCTTGTATCGCAATATACTATTTAGAAATGCAGAGTTGATTATTCACAGTCTGTAGTAATTAATGAACAGTGCTGCTCCAATATCTAAACAGAAATTGCGACATGTTTTTGTTGATTGAAAATAAAAATGTGTCCAGTAGACCTATTCATTATTTGATTTTTATATTACACACATAAACTGCTACATATTGTAGTCTAAAAATTACTCACATAAACTTTTCAAAATGTTCTCGGATTCATTGGAAAAAACCTGGTAACTTTATTTTACGCCTCTGATGTTTGTTGCACGCCACTGATCTCAGACTTAAAATGGTCGAGGCACGAGACCTCAGCTGCTAAATCGTCAGCAAACATTGTGTGAGTACATAAGCATGTAATTTGGTTTACTAATGAATGGGAGGTTGTATGAATGAATGAATCAATGAGTGAGAAGAAATCGTGCATCCCGCATGCGTTCATGTTGGTAAGTAAGACAAGGACTGAAGATGGCATCACTTCATGACGAAATGCATCTCCACAAATATACCTAAAAAGAAATTTTATAGCCTACTTAACATTATTGATATAGGCTATTCTTGGAAGTATTTTGTTGTGAAATTCCATGTAGTTTTGACATCCCTGAATTCCTTAAACATGTCCGTGTCTGTCTGTCTGTGAACACCCTAGCTCAAATACGAAAAAAAGTATGAAGACAAAATTTTATATCTGGGTTATATACCTTCTGGGGATGTGAATCGAAGATTGGCGACAAGCATCTCTTTCTTTACGGGGACTTTAAATGAAGAAAATTTCATTTGTCGCGATTTTCTCGAAAACAGCTCAACCGATTTTGTTTAAATTTCGTACATGAGGTGCTTATACCAAGAGCTAAAAGTTTTATTTGGAACATTTTTTTCGTAAAACTTCTCTGAAGGGTAGTTATAAGCCACCCACTCTTTGTAGAAAGTCAGTCTTGCCTGGTGAACAATAAAACTTTGCATCGGGTTGAAACAACTGAATACGCACTCTGTGCAATACGACCTCTTATTCTATATCAGAACGTGAAGTGAGAAAATTGTATTGCCCATGCTTAGAGTAAAGAAAGTTAAGTGAGTGCATTAACCAGATTCTATTTGGGTTGTATAACCTTCGAGTATGCGATTTTCAAGCAATTTACACGAAGAGAATGTCATACATAGGCCTAATATATTATTGTAATAGGCAAAACTTTTATTTTGGAAGAGAAAGTTAGCCTATGTCATATTTTGTTACAGTCATGATACACAAAACTGTACTCTTGAGTATATACAAAAACTAATGTATAATATAAACGTAAATGTAAATGAACGCTTTATGTACACTTTTTAAGTATAAGGAAGTCTCTCCGCAGCTCTGGTTGGCATTTCTCCTTTTAGTCTTGTAGCAGGTAAACCAGAGTATATGCAGATGAAAATCTATTTCGACGAAGAATTCATCTCTATATATATAAAAGGCTTTGTCCTGACTGACTGAATGAATGACTGACTGACTGAATGACAGGAATCAACGTACAGCCTAAACTATAACAGATAGAGACTTGGAATTTTGACAGTGCCTTCGTTTCCTAATGTAGATGCTCACTAAGAAAGGATTTTGAAAAATTCTGATTCTAAATGCCAAAAATGAGTGAAAAACGGGCAGAAAACGTGCATTTTTTGCGTTTCCGAAGCGTAATATATTCCAATGTCAAATCAATTACAGCTGGCTTTGGCTATTTTTGTCAAACCTTGGAAATGAAACTTTCGCGATCGCTTGAATGTTGTAGCTCACGCTGGTCGATTCATTTGTTTTTAATGTCAAGGCACGCATACATATGAAATTTTCAACGTAATCCCGAAGAGGATTCTTCTTCTTCTTCTTCTTCTTCTTATTATTATTATTATTATTATTATTATAAGTGGGATAATCAACATAGGCCTAAATATGGTCAAACGTTGTTCGATTTGGACGAAACTCACTATACAGGGGTTTTCTGGGCCAAGGACCTCGAATCTGAGGACGCTTTTACCAGACGATACTATCTAATCGTGGTATGTAGTCCACGTGATTTAGGAGTTAATAAATATAATGATATAACTATTATGCTCTTGATTTTTAATTTTTGAAATAATTATCGCGGGCGAAGCCGCGGGCACATGCTAGTATAATATATAACCACATTTCAACATGACTGATTAATTAATTTAGTTATTTCGTTCGTAAATGGAACATAGGAGGTTTCAGTATCTAGGATTTATTTGGTTACACTTATTTTCAGAAACTAAGGTATTACTTGGACGTGAAAGGGCCGCTCTAATTCAGGCTTGGAGTTCTTTAGAGTTCCCGCTCCCCGTCCTGAATAATTAAAACATCGACCACGGCCGAGCTTGAACCCTCGACCTTCGGATGTAGAGGCGAGCACAACTTTTCACTATAGGCGTACTGGGATTGGTTGAGACCAAAAAAGTGGAAATTATGTCGAGGAATCAAAGCGAAGGACAAAGAAAGGAATCTGCATTAGCGCGGAATATTTGCTAACAAACTGATGTTACGTCGCCATGACAACAGTAGCAATGTGGAGTTGGAAGAGGCTGCATGTGTAACGACTATCAAGGTATTTATAACATTTCTCAAATTTAACGTACATAGAGTCTATCAAAATTACACATAATGGTTTATTACGTTACGTTAATAGACAGTCTAGCTTTAGATTACATCCACGTACATAGGCCTACACCTACGATAGAAGACGAAACCAAACAAATCCTTTAATTGAACCTGAACGTTTCACATTTAAAACACAGCTCTATTTTTGTACAGATTATTCAATTCCACTGTTAAAACTAACCGTGGATTAATTAATCTGAACAAAAACAAATTTAAGAAAATAACTATGTTTATTAGGACAGATATTTTTCCTGTTCATTATTTTATTTCCTTCATATATTCATGTATTTATATTTATGCACATGCACTCATTCCGGGTTGAGCCTTAATGTAAAATTTTTAAAATTATAGGCACAAAAGATAAGTTAAATTAAGTATTATTCAGTTTTTAATCTCTTAAAGAAGGATAATGAATATAAGCCTAAATGGGCAAACATTGATCAATTTGGACGGAATTCACTATACAGGGGTTTTCTGCGCCAGGGACTGGAATCTGAGGTTATTTTTCCCATGCTGCGCTTTCTAATCGTGGAATTAACTTCAAAGCCAGATTTATAGATGTTTCATTAATTAGGCCTATCAATCGTTTAGTTTACACCTATGAATGTTTTGCGTGCAAAGTGTTAAATATAATATTTTAATTATTTTGCTTTTGATTTTTAATCTTCTGATTAATTATTAAGTTATCATGGGTAAAGACGCGGGGATCTGCTATAGTCTAAGCTATAAAAAAACTATATCTAGCGTTTTCTGAGTGAATAGTTTGAGTCATTCTTCCTCATTTCAAATTCTAAAAGACTTTGAAAATCGAAAGTCCTTCATAAGTTATTTTCGAATTTACAAAATTCAAAACCCGAGCGACGAAGGGCCTTTTAAGCTAGTACGTTTATATTTTTCAAGCATTCATACACTTGTTGAGTCGGAAGCGTGTACTTTAATATTTTTCTTTTATATGAAATGAACTTAAACATATTTGTTTTGTGAGAACAAGTGCAAATAAAGGGATCTTGAAGTGCGAAGTTTTAATGAGGGTGTGTCTATTAATAAGAGACAAGTAACATTGGTTGCTAACGACGGGGCTGCACTGCAACTTAGGCCTGACATAGGATACACTGATGTGAAATGTGCGAGTTGTTTCTTGAAGGCCACGTCTTAACGAGCGGAATTAAGTTTGCAAACATTGGCACACGTGCTCCAGAAAAAACAAGTCTCACCCGTTACGCGATTGAATCAATACGACTCTGATTAGATTACATCTTCCCTAGGCCTCAGGCCTTTTATAAACATAATTAATTATGTATTTACTTAAAAATGTTAGCAATTTCTTAAGTGAAAGGTTACATTAGATTACATTTATTTAGTCCATTGCAATCTCTCTATGTAAGAGGCTTTGTCCTGACTGACTGACTGACTGACTGACTGACTGACTGACTTAATGACAGAGAATCAACGTGCAGCTATAAACTATAATAGGTAGAGATTTGGAATTTTGACGGTACCTTCGTTTCATTATGAAGGATTTTCCAAAGTTTTGATTTTAAATGCAAAAAATTAAATGTTTTTGAGAATACTTAATCCCTTTTTACACAGAATTATCAAATCGAAATCACAGTTCACATGACAACAGTATTGTTGGTAGTCTTCACATAAGGCTTTGGAAATAAATGAAACTAGAATTTGACCATTAGAGAAGATATCAATATAATTCATGTTATAAATAAATATTAGAGAATGAAATCCAGGTAAATAATGCAGTCGCATAACTTTTTCTACCCTGGACATAGAGAAAACAATACGAGATATGGTAATATGTATATTATTATATCGCAAGTTTTTGGGGAGAGAAGTACGAAAGTGATATTGCATTTCTGTTTAATTTCATCCCCAAAACGGTTTTATGGTAACATGAGAGTGAGAAATAAAATATTCTGAAAGACAATACAATTATGTTACCGGAATTTCTGTTTCTTCTTATTTGAACCCTTATCAGGCTTGGTGTGTAGAAGCGATGGGATGCAGAATTCTAGATCCTCTATGAGCCATTAAAAGCTATACCAAGCATTTTCTGAGGGAATAGTTTGAGTGTGATAAGTCGTTCTTCCTATTTCAAATTTTAAATGCCTATATAAGGACCTATAATTTAAAAATCGAAAGTCCTTCATAAGTTAATTTCCAATTACAAAATAAAAAAAAACCGGGCGACGGCGGGCCTTTTAAGCTAGTCTGACTGAGAGAAATGAATGAGACGATAAGGAATTTCGGTAGAAAGAAATTTCTCCGAGAAAACCCGAAATACGGCTCCAGCATAACTGAGATTCGAACTCAGTACACAATAATTCAGGTGGGTTTGGAAAGTTCACTGCTGCGGGTAGTCTAGTCACTCCTTTGCAGGCGAACTAGGATTGCAAGATAGAGAAAACGTCTTTCTAACTTCACAGTCTCATGTAGAATAAGGGACCCATTGCAGGAATCGCATATTCACTTGTGTTTAGTGTTCACCGTCCGCCGGCGTGGTCTTGTGGTTAGCGTCGCTGACTACAGATCCGTCGGCCCGGGTTCGATTCCCGGTACCTCCTCGGATTTTTCTGAGGTAGGGAGGTCTGGTAGGGGTGCACTCAGCCTCGTGATTCCAAACTGAGGAGCTACTTGATAGAGAAGTTGCGGCTCCGGTCCAGAAAACCACCATTAACGGCCGTGGGTGTCGGCATGCCGACCACATGCCCCCCAATCCTGCCATCTGCCTACGGGAGATGATGCAGCGGTCGGGTGGTAGGCCAAGTCCCTTCAGGGATGTAGCGCCACGGAGTTTAGATTTTAGTGTTCACCGCGTGTTCCAGAGTTTATAGCAACCCATGAGAAATGTTTCAAATAAACGTTTTACTCTTAGTACTGTATAAGAACCGAGCAAAGTGATAGCAAGAGTAAAAGAAGTCAAACCCAAATATAAAATGAGTTATTCGAAATAAATGACACTGTTATTGTACAGATATATGTCCGGTTACAAAATTCACTAATTAGTGTGCCTCACAGTAGGCTACTGCATATGACATAACTTGTCTGTCAGTGAAGTGGACCATTAAGTCGTAAGAGAGAGGTTCCATCTGGCGCTGTGAAGCTAACTCTGCCTTAGCTCAGTTGGTAGAGCGTTGGAAGGTGCTGGGTTCAAATCCCAGTGTCAAGAGGAATTTTTCTCCTACAATATTCTCATGTAATGTCCAACAGAGACAATAATCTGTGGTTCATGAAAGCTTATATATCTATCTTGAATGTCAACTGTACAATAACAGTGGGAGCCCGGTCACAAAAATCACTAATTAGTGTGCCTCACAGTACTGCATATGACATAACTTGTCTGTCTGTGAGGTAGACCATTAGGGCAATCAGTCATAGGAGAGAAATTCCATCTGGCGCTGTGAATTGAACTCTGGCTTAGCTTAGTTGGTAGAGCATTGGGACAGATAGCCAAAGGGTCTGGGTTCAAATCCCAGTGTCAGAGGAATTTTTCTCCTGTAATATTATTAGACCTATGTAATGTCCAACAGAGACAACAATCTGTGGTTCATGAATGCTTATAATAATTATATTTTAGCTCCAACATGGCGGAGGAGGCAGAAGGAAGCGTGAGTCGCCTGAGGGAAACTCTGCCTCAAGTGCTGGCGAGTTCTGCAAACAACTTCTTCCGTATGAACGTGAGCCTCTCGCTAGGTTTCGCCACCGTCGTCATTGCGCAGCTGCACAACGCGCAGGATCCGCTGTCCCTAGACGACGCGCATGCGTCCTGGCTCGGTAAGTTACGTTAATCTTGGTGGCGATCGATGTTTCGATTACCTGTCAGCTGCTGGCTGAATTAAGTCCTCAGTAAATACTAAGAAATAATAAAGTTAAAACACAGATGGAAATGAAATTCCAATAGGAAATATGATTATATTCCAGGTCTACAGGCTTTGGGTTTTCCAGTTAGATAGCATGAATGGAAAGTGGACGACAAACACTTTTCATAGAAAAGTATATTAATGCTTAAAACACGAACTGGAAATGGAGGACAATATTTCCCTCTCTCACACACAAATGTGGTAAACGTAGAGAAAAAATAGCATTTTTATACGGAAGATTTTTTCAGCAGATGTAGGTCTATTGTACACATCCATACCTTGCTGAAAAATCACGTTTTCTGGAGAGCCCCAACGAACGAGTTATTATAAATCGTAAAGCCGACTGACTGAATGAATGACTGACTGACTGATTGACTGAATGACAGGAATCAACGTACAGCCTAAACTATAACAGGTAGAGACTTGGAATTTTGACAGTACCTTCGTTTCATGACGTAAGTGCTCTCTAAGAAAGGATTTTGAAACATTTTGATTTTAAATGCCAAAAATTAAATGTTTTTGAAAATACTTAATCCCTTTTTACATAGAATTATCCATTCCAAATCACAGAATATATTGTTGCCAAATGGTATCAGGTGGGCTTGGAAAAAGACAAATGAAATGCACTTTTGACAAATAAGAGAAGTTATCAAAATGATTCATGTTATAAATAAATATTACAGAATGAAATCCACTAAAATAATGGAATCACATAACTTTCTCTACCCTGGACATAGAGAAAACAAAACGAGGTATGGTAATGTGTATATTATTATATTATATCGCAGGTTTTTGGAGAGAAAAGTATGAAAGTGATAATGCTTTATGGTAACATAAGAGTGGGAAATTTCCCGCCTCGATATTACAATTTTATGTTACAGGAATTTCTGTTTCTTCTTATTTAAACCTCTACCAGGCTTGCTGTGCACTGTACAAGCGATGGGATGCAAAATTCTAGATCCTCTATGAGCCATAAAAAACTATATCAAGCGTTTTCTGAGGGAATAGTTTGAGTGTAATAAGTCGTTCTTCCTATTTCAAATTATAAATGCCTATATAAGGACCTAGAATTTAAAATTGAAAATCCTTCATAAGCTAATTTCCAATTACAAAATACAAAACCCGGGCGACGCCGGGTCTTTTAAGCTAGTAGTCTATATCCGAGAAATTGCTAAACGTTATTGGTCAATACCAACCACACGGCCTATGAATGGAATAGTCCTCAAAAACCCCTGAAAATTTCGGTAGCAGCTATAAGATAGCTTCAGATCTGTTTTTGGAGGCTCATAGTCGCATCAGAAAACCGATCCAGTAACGGATTTTGAGAGATCTACAAGTTTGGTCCTAAGACCTCTTGTCGTATATATATCGGTTATACCTTAGGTAGATTTATTTTAAACACATTTCTAGGACAGCTAAAATTAGAAAATTTGTCAGAATATTAACACATTACCACAATTGCAGGTAGCATAGCCTACATATGCCAGCCAATAGGAAGCGTGGCATCCGGAGTGATCGTGGAGCTTATTGGTCGCAAAAAGTTCCTCATCTCCCTCAACATCCCCTTCCTGTTGGGGCTGGTTTTGTTGTGCACGGCCCCCTCCTACTCCGTCCTGCTGCTTGCCAACGTCATCATCGGGGTCACCGTGGGGCTCACAGAGGCCCCCAACAACAGTTACAACGGAGAGATATGCCAGCCTGGTCTCAGGGGGGCCATGTCCGCCAGCTCAGGTGAGCCACGAATTAAAACTTAATTAAATGTGAGACTTTATTCTAATTTACAAGACAACTAAACCATATTAGTCAATATTTTTGTGTTCAGCGATAAAAAGTATAAAGTAGAGGGAGAATCAAATGAAAACCATATTTTTTTTCACTATTTTTCTACATAGTACCCTCCCAGTTCAATGCACTTAAGCCATCAGATAGGAAGTGCTTCGATACCGCATGAGAAAAATTATTCTAGTTGACACTGTAGTCACTCATGCACCGCCGATTGGACGTCTTCATCAGACTTGAACTTCTGTCCTCCAAGGTGCTCCTTTAATGGACCAAAGATGTGGAGATCTGATGATCCCAAATCTGGCGATTATGGCGGATGTCGTCGACGGTTTTTCATTGTTGCACGAGAAGCGTTACCATGTTAGAGCAAAACCCTGCTCTCAGCAACCCCCTTCGCTTTGTCATCATCAGATTTCCGAATTTTCGGTCCGTTAAAGGATCTCCTTGGAGGACAGAAGTTCAAATCTGAAGAAGACGTCCAATCGATGGTGCAGGAGTGGCTACAGCATCAACCAAAATAATTTTTCTCATGCCGTATCGAAGCTCTTCCTATCTGATGGCATAGCCTAAGTGCATTGAACTGGGAGGGGACTAACATATGCAGTTTCACAGGGATATTTTACCAGCTGGGGTTCTTCATGCAGTTTCTGCTGGGCACGCTGACACACTGGAGGACAGCGGCCGCCATCAGCACTGTCATCCCCATTTCCACGCTCATATGCGTCTCTTTGGTGAGTACAATTCAAGTTAAAGGAACTTTCGTACTTGACAAATCTATATTAATAAAAGGAAGTGTTTGTCTGTCTGTGCGCGATGCCCAGCGAAATCTACTGAACGCAGAGATCTGGAATTTCAAACATAATTAAATTGAACGGTGGGCGAAAGCACCTTGAAGCCGAAATTTTACTTTTCGCTTTCGTTCTCGAGTTATGAGCGAAAAACTGGCAAAGAACGTGCATTTTTTGCGCTTTCGAAGAATCAATCTTTAGTAATACATTTCAGTTGTCAAATCAATTGCAGGTGGCTTTGCCTATTTTTGTCATTCCTTGGAAATAAAAGCATCGCGATTTTTTCAAGAGAATTATCGATCGTTTCGATTTTGTGAGCTCGCCCTGGTCGAATCGTTTGTTTATAATGTCAAATACAATAGAGGCGATTTCTAATCATGGAATGCACTCCAAAGCCGGATTTTTAGTAGTTTTATTATAATTATTAATCGTTTAGTTTTGGAACGATTTAGGTGTAAGTGTTAATAAACATAATTTTTTAATTATTTTGTCCTTAATTTTTAATCTTAGAATTAATTATCATGGGCGAAGCCGCGGGCACCTGCTAGTAAATCATAAGAGAATGCAAATGTTAAAAAAACAATATATTACTTAGGTCCACTTTAATTATTGCTATTTTTATACTGAGATGTTTTTCTGGACCTTCATATCTGAATACTTTTCATTTTTTAAATATTCAGCGTTGATCAAGAAATACAGTAATCTACATTTAGATCAACTATTTTCTTTATTAATAATATCATTACCATGATTGTTATTATTGTTATTATTATTACTTATCTCTATATATATAAAAGGCTTTGTCCTGACTGACTGAATGAATGACTGACTGACTGAATGACAGGAATCAACGTACAGCCTAAACTATAACAGGTAGAGACTTGGAATTTTGATAGTACCTTCGTTTCATAATGTAGGTGCTCAATAAGAAGGGATTTTGAAAAATTCTGATTCTAAATGCCAAAAATTAAATGTTTTTGAAAATACTTAATCCCTTTTTACATAAAATTATCAATTCCAAATCACAGAATATATTGTTGCCAAATGGTATCAGGTGGGCTTGGAAAAAACAATTGAAATGCACTTTTGACAAATAAGAGAAGTTATCAAAATAATTCATGTTATAAATAAATATTACAGAATGAAATCCACTAAAATAATGGAATCACATAACTTTCTCTACCCTGGACATAGAGAAAACAAAACGAGGTATGGTAATGTGTATATTATTATATTATATAGCATGTTTTTGGAGAGAAAAGTATGAAGGCTTTGTGGTAACCTAAGAGTGGGAAATTTCCCGCCTCGATATTACAATTTTATGTTACAGGAATTTCTGTTTCTTCTTATTTAAACCTCTACCAGGCTTGCTGTGCACTGTACAAGCGATGGGATGCAAAATTCTAGATCCTCTATGAGCCATAAAAAACTATATCAAGCGTTTTCTGAGGGAATAGTTTGAGTGTAATAAGTCGTTCTTCCTATTTCAAATTATAAATGCCTATATAAGGACCTAGAATTTAAAATTGAAAATCCTTCATAAGTTAATTTCCAATTACAAAATACAAAACCCGGGCGACGCCGGGTCTTTTAAGCTAGTCTTATATATAATATTAAATCTGCACTCGTTTGCTTTACAGATTCCCGAAGTGCCCATCTGGTTGATCTCCAGAGGTCGAACCGAGGACGCCGAGAAAGCGCTGAGAATCCTCCGAGGCTGGGTTCCAGCTAGCGCAGTACAGCGGGAACTGTCGGAACTAGTTCGGTATCACAAAGACACCAAACTCAAGAAAACTAAACCCGATTCAGGGATAGAGAACTCTGGCTTCACTGAGGCGGAGACGTCAGAGTCTGCGAACAGCGAAGCCTACGCCAACAACATAGCAAAGGGGGAAATGACACAAGAGCCAGGTATAATCCTCAAGTTTCCTCTAAGTTTTAACTTCCTAATTAAAACATGCAAATATTGCCTCTTAGTAAGCTTAGTATGACATTCTCTTCATGTAAACAGGTTGTAAGAATGAAGAGATGTGATTACCACATCGCATAACATCCCCGAAGGACACACAACCAAAATAAAGTCTGATTAATGCACGCAGGTAAGTTTGTTCACTCTAAACCAGCGTTTCACAACCTTTTTGAACCCGAGGACCTCTAAAATATCTAAAAAAATTTACGGACCCCTAATTTTACATCCCATTTTTAAAAGAAGGCCTATATTCTTAATATTTTGAGTATTAAGTATAGGTCATTTTAACGAAATATGTGAAAAATTTTACTTCTTTACTTTCCACTTGCTTTATGATATTTTTAAATTATGTCTGAGGACCATCTTCGCGGACCACCAGTGGTCCGCGGACCATAGGTTGAGAAACGCTGCTCTAAACCATGGGCAATACATCTTTCTCACTTTATATTCTGATATAGAATAAGAGGCCGCATTGCAAAGAGTGTGTATTCAGTTGTTTCAGTCTGATGCAAAGCTTTACTGTTCACCTGGCAAGACGGAGTTTTTACAAACAGTGGATGGCTTATAACTACCCTTCAGAGATTTGTTGGTAAAAAAAATTCAAGTTAAAGTTTTCGCTCTTAGTGTAAGTACCTTATGTCTAAAAATTAAACAATATCATCAGAACCGTTTTCGAGAAATTCGTACAAAAGAAATTTTCTTCATGCGAAATGGCATTAGAAGTAAGATAAAGTTGTCGTCATTCTTCGTGTCACATCCCCAAATAAAAAAGAATATTTTTTTCTCGAGCTGTGCTGTTCTCTCTCTTTTTAGTTCTCTCTCTCTCTCTCTCTCTCTCTCTCTCTCTCTCTCTCTCTCTCATACACACACACACACACACACATACACATGCACACACACACGTTTCTGGAAATAGCATTTTTGTATTCAAGAAACCTCTAGACGTATATTTATGCTGAAGATTCGACGTGGAATTTCAGGGGTGGTACCGGTAATAGGCCTACTATTGTTTATTTGATTACAAATTTCGTCTCTTTTATGAATGTTTAAAATTGGGGAAACGCTAAATTCTGACACAGCAATTTTAAATAATTAATTTATAAATTTAGTTACATGTTAACACTGATAAAGGTCCTAATATACTTTTAGAAAAACCTTGTTTTCAAGACTGAGTATGCGGAATTGTGTGTTGCAGAGAAGCCAGACGGCTTCCAGATGATGGGCGTCATGCGCGATCTTTTGCGCCCGCCCACCCTCCGCCCGCTCCTCTTGGTCGTCCCTTTCTTCTTCTTCGTGCACTTCGCCGGGCTCACAGCCATCAGGCCCTTCATGGTGCTGGTGTTCAGAGAGTTCCAGATGCCCATCAGCGCCGAGTGGTTCACAGTGGTGTCAGGGGGCTGTGGACTGCTCGGCTCCGTCCTCCTCATGGTGTTCGTGCGAACTCTGGGGAAGCGCCGCATCTCCCTAGTGGGTACCGGCCTCAGCGCCGCGGCCGTTTTGTTGCTGGGGCTCTACGCGTTCATCAGACCAGTGACGGAGGACGGCCACCTCGCTCACACCTGGATACCTCTGGTGCTCATCGTGACTCTGTCTTTCTGGAACAGTATCGTCGAGCAGATCCCGTCCATCCTCATCTCAGAGGTCTATCCCTTCAGGTGAGCACAAGTACCAAATGCCTTACAATCTAAGAATCCAGGATCTATGACGGTTTAAAGGGGTCCATATATTAGACAATTGTTAAACAAAGGTTTTTCTTTTGCCTTTTCCAAATGATGGCATATGCGCTCTGCACAGCCTAAACATATTATTAGTGGAATTTTTTTAGAGTGCAAATGCATGTTGTAATATTAGACACGTTTATCCGAAGTTTCATTACACTCTGTACAAATCAAATGAAAAATAGCGATGATCCATGTCACAATAACTACTTACTTGACATTGACAAAACGCAAGCTAAAAACTCAGTTAGTAAAATGTTTCATATTACCATATTAAACACAAACAGTAGACTCAACTGAAACTGGGGCACCACAAGGATCAATCTTGGGCCCAATGTTATTTTTAGTTCCTGTAAACGATTTAGCAATTAATGTGCAGACTAAGACACTGATGTATGCTGATGGCACCTTTATTCATTCTGGTATGAACCTAAATAATTTGCTTAACAAAGTGAAGGTTGGTACCAAGTCTTCTTCCTTATGGTTTATGGCTAAATGAGGAAAAAACTTTTACTTTGAGGTCCACGAATTATAATGTAACAGAAACTATTAAATTTCTTGGCGTTCATGTTGATAGCCAATTAAAATGGGACGATCACAAAGACACGGTTATTTCTAAATTATCGAAGGTTGTGTTTTTAATCGAGCAACTAAAAGAGTTCTTCACCACCATTCTACATTAAGAAAATTTTATTTTTCGCGATTTTCTTGAAAACGGCTGTAACGATTTTAAATTGTCCGCATGAATTGCATGTAACATAGGCATATTATAGTAACAGGTTGTAAGATATATTTCTCCAATAATTCCTGTAAAGGGTAGTTATAAGTAGACTTCGGACTTTTAGGTCGCTAAAAATGCTGTTTTAGGTACCTAAAATAGGCTCTAAAAATTGGAAAATAGGTTCTAAAGTCGTAAATTAGTCTCTTATAAAATCGTCAAGTTGCCAATTTTCTGAAATATCTCAATTGCAATGCAGAATATTATATTTATTGAAGTCACCATTAATCAATAATCATGATAAAACACAGATATAGGCCTGTGGTACACAGAATTATATCGACCTATTACTAGGGCCTGTATTACTACCATAACAGTGAAAACCTAATCCCTACGCCCAGAAGCTAGCATATTCAACCCCTTGTATCCCTCAGTGATTCAGAGAACTACTTTTTTTTAAATCTTTTTTTTTACTGTATGTGGGAGTCGGGAGAAAAACTCTACATTTTCTTGGGAATTCCAAGGAATTTGTCTACTGAAGATGAAACATTCCTTACTATTTAACCACGTCACAAATGTGTCATGTACTGCACATTCCGAGCTAAAAATTTAGTATGAATTGAAAATAAATGCTAGAATATAACTTACTTTGAACTATAGAGGAAAAACAAGAAAAAAAGGCAATATTAGGCTCTAAAGTAAAAACAGGCTGTTTTAGGTCCTATACAATTATCAGTTTTAGGCATAGTCACTTCTGAAACATGCATATACAAGTTTTCGTCCACATATCACTTAAGGATTAAAATAGGGTTTTACCTAAAATCCGAAGTCTAGTTATAAGCCACAATACAAGTTATGTGTTTCTGTTGCTACAGGACCCGAGGTTTGTCCGTGGGGATATCAGTGGCGTTCTGCTACCTCTTCATATTCCTCGCCTCCAAAACGTATCTGGACGTAGAGCACACCTTCCAGCTGTACGGCGCTTTCTGGTTCTACGGCGTCATCAGCTGTGTGGGCTACGCGTTCTTCCACTTCCTGCTGCTGGAGACGGAGGGCAAAACCCTGGAGGAGATCGAGCAGCATTTCACGCAGGGCGTCAGCGCCACCAGCAAACAGGGGCGCAGCAAGAGCAAAACCAACAGCAAACGCGGGGGAATTTAGTCACGGGTTGCATTTATGATGGATATTTATCTCATGAGTCAGTGACCAATCCAATGTAAGAAGAATGTGTGGAATTTCAACCAATCACAAGTGCCTATAATAATTTTATAGTTGTATTTTTATCGGAGCTACGTGCACTTGTTTTTATGTAAATTCACAAGGAGTGAATGAACACTGAAGCTTCTCTGATCAAAAACAATTAATCATTGAACACAGCGATTGGGTATATATATATATAAGCTCCATAATCTACAATGTATAATTTTTTATATGTTAGGTGAAGCATTTAAAATCTCGTATAGTAATAAATACAATAATAATAATAAAATCAGGTAAACTGATGTAACAAAGTGCCACTATGTTTTTGTTTAATCAGTTATGATTGCAGTTATGATGTGCAGAATACAAAAAAAAGTCAAATTGGCAGGTTTCGGGATTTGAACCATGGAACTCCAGAATGTGATGCCAAGACGTTACCATCTTAGCCACCTGGGTCAGCTTAATGGTCTAGTTGGATAAGCGCATTTAAAGCAATAGTGTTATTTGTCATAGCTAACTGTATTTTAATTGCCAAAGCCTTATAAGATCACAGTAAAACAATTGACTATGTTGTCATGATAACTGATGTGCATTTCATAAATTCTTTCGAATACGTATATTACCATAAAATAGGCACTAAATTGAGCATTACTCCGAAACAGGTCAACCGATTTTATCCAATATCAATAGACGTCTTTCCATGGATATTATAAATGCGTAAACGAAGTTTCATAAAAACCCGATAAAGCGTATTTGAGTTATTGCGCCTTTAAAATATACACTAAATTGGGTTTTACTCCGGTACCGATCAACAGATTAGATTCAAATTCAATAGGGTACTTTTCATGGGCGTCATAAATGCGTAGGCCCTATACCAAGTTTCATGGAAATCCGATTCAGCGTATTTGAGCTATGGCGCCTTTCTAATATAATCTATTAAAATAGGCACTAAATTGGGCATTACACCGGTAACGGTGAATATCAATAGGGTTCTTCCCATGGACATTATAAATGTGTTTTCCAAGTTTCATGAAAATCCGATACAGCGTATTTCAGTTATGGTGCCTTTCTAATATAATACTATTAAAATAGGCACTAAATTGGGCATTACTCCGGTACCGTTGAACCGATTTGGTCCAATATCAATAAACATCTTCCCATATACATTATAAATGCGTTTACCAAGTTTCATGAAAATCCGAAAAAGCGTATTTGAGTTATGGTCCGTACAGACACACGGACAGACGGACATACATTTTTTCGTCCACCACACAATCTCATAAAGTACTTAATAACACTAGACATTATTGCTGGTATCAAAGACTGTACTTTGGAGAATAGAACAGCTGATCTTAAGGCGAAGTTTTGTTTAATTCTGAGAGTGTTCAACTACTTTTTTGCACTCCTTAGCTAGTAAGTGGTACTTACGAACGTTGTTTACATGGATCGTAAGTTGACATTCCCACACAGTCTTGTTGCTAAGGGCGGTTGCGATGAGGTTAAATTACTTACGATCCAAGCGCTACGTCATAATTCATTACGATACACTTCATAATACATGCCTTTATGAACAAGGCCCCCAGGACAAATATTCGGTTCCCATAACAACAAACACATGCGAATCACTTTCTGAAAAAAACATCTCTCTTCAAGAATGTATACACATAATATTTTCAGGTAATATCACAATTAATATAATTAAATTGATATAAGTAACCGTCGTGCAAAAAATAGCATGCAACACACGGGCCGTAAAGGCATTTACGGGTCTCGAAAACTTAAAAACCCAAGGCGCAGCCTCGGGTTTTCAATCTGTTTCCTCGACCCGTAAACGTGCCTTACGGCACTTGTATCGCAATATACTATTCATGTTTATTAAGTGCCAGAATGGTACTTTATGAGATTGTGTGTGGGGGACGGAGAAATGTACGTCAGTCTGTCCGTGTGTCTGTATGCGCGATAACTCGAATACGCTTTATCAGATTTTCATGAAACTTGGTGTATGCATTTATAAGCTCCATGGGAGTAAGCCTATTTATATTGGACGAAATCTGTTGACCGGTACCGGAGTAATGCCCAATTTAGTGCCTATTTTATGGTAACATATTAGATAGAATTTATCAAATGACATCATATTGTTTTACAGTGTTCATATACGGCTTTGGGAGTTGCAGTACAGTTAGCTATGACAAATAACATTACCGACATATTCTTATCAAACTATACCTTTGTTCTTCCGTAAGTCCTGAATCGATCTGAAATTGATAATAAAAATAACTTATTTTTTGCATTATCATAATTGCAATCATTACTGATTAAACGAAAGCATTCTGGCAATTTGTTACATCAGTTTACCTGTCATATGGTCTCCTACAACTGTCAATAAAGTGATTCCTCCTCCTTCTGTCTTTCTAATGATTCAAACGGGCTCACTAGTAAAGAAAAAGGTGATAGCCCATTTTGATAATTACAGATGATATCACCAGATGTCACTGTCGTTCTCTTCTCTTATCCATTTCCTTCATTTTAAAGCACTACAAATACTATTATTTCTACTACTTCTATTATCATAGGCGTAACCAGGCCAACCATATGGGGGGGGGGTTATAACATC
Organism: Ectobius pallidus; assembly: GCA_964059195.1. NCBI lineage: Eukaryota > Metazoa > Arthropoda > Insecta > Blattodea > Ectobiidae > Ectobius > Ectobius pallidus. The sequence continues at coordinate 1,222,581 of CAXKWD010000003.1, read as the reverse complement.
TGAAGAGGGGAGTTCTGGGGTCCTCTCCCGGAAAATTTAAAAAATTGAGGTGCACAATAACGAGTTTTAAGCTTCCGACGCTTCAAACTCATATTAAGTAATTCATAAGCAGATTTTTAAAAAAGGCGATATATCACAACAATGAAATAAATATTACTATTTTCCCTTTTTTAATAAATGGGGGGGGGGGTTCAAACCCCCAAACCCCCCCCCTCGTTACACCTATGTCTATTATTGTGTATTTATTAATCAAAATAACATAAATAACTGTTTCAGCATTGAGAATTTGGGCCATGATTAAGGGGTTCAAATCAAGGCGGACACATGATTATATGGATCAAAGTGTTTTGAGAGACAACCCCTACTAAATGCAGGTAGCGTTATCTGAAATACGTAGGTGGCCTTGTTACGCGTTGGCGTGTTGGTGCGCAGTCGACAGTCAGTTGTCAGCGCTTGAGTGAGGAGTGACACTGTAAGTAGCCAAGTGTGTGTTTGTATTAGATATCGTCTGGAGACCAGGAACAAAATTTATTGTTTTTCGCGATTTCCTCTGTATTTCTATTTTGTATTAATTTTTCCTTAATTTTATTCTCTTTTTCTTTTCAATGTTCTATGTTCAATTACCTTTTTTTTTCTGGTACTCTTTGTCTGTGTAGGCAACCCATAACTATGGGAAGATTAAATAAATAATGTTAACGAAGCGTTTAGACCTTTAGTAAGAAATAAGAATTTTATTTGAAACATGTTTCGTAAAAGATCTTTGAAGGGTAGGCATTCATTTATAGAAAACAGGCATTAAGACTTCTTTGCATGAGGCTGGAACAAATGAATACGCACTCCATGCAATACGGCCTCATATTCTGTGTCAGATTGCCAAATGTGGAAGTTGAGTGTATTGCATAGAATGTTTGTTGTTTTAAAATCCTAACTCGATTTCGCATTTAAACATTCCCAAAATGATGGTTGACCCACTAGTGGGTCGCGACTCGATCCTAAAACTATCAGAAACCATCGAATAAATCATCAGAAAAGATAAGAAAAGTCGAAACAAATCAAATTGTGTTTTGATTGTGTTCTTGGTTCCTAAAAAAACAAATACAGAAATCAAGTAAATGTTAAAAGTGATTTAAGATTAAAAAATCTTCATTCAATCCTGACATTGACATGCTAGTTCAATCGAAAAAGTCCCAAAAATCTCATTAATATAATATTCTTACTTAGAAACAGCAATTTTGCCTGAAAAATTAAAATGGTCTTTGTGTACTTTTATAATTGTAGTTTTTATCTTCACCTAGGAACACTTGTTAGTGAGTATGAAACCACTTTTGCATATATTGCAAACATATATCTATTGTTAAATAAATAACTGTTTTGCTACAAAGTGCTTATATTTTGTCAACCATTTTCAAATCAGAACGCAAATTGTTTATTAATAATCAATCTGTATCTTCGAAAAAGCATATATGAGCTTATATAAATTTGCAATATTTGATGGTGAATTATATATACATAAGGAAAGGATACGATACAAATAAGGTTTTTTACTCCATCATGGACCGTGGAGGTATTCCGATAAGGAAAGGTGGGTCGCCAGCTGAAAAAGGTTGGGAACCACTGGTTAGACCATTCGCCTTCCACCTCTGGGACCCAGGATCGAGTCTCGGTAGATACTTGTAGAATTTGTTGTGAAGAAAATGAGGTCGGAGAAGGTTTTCTCGGGGTGCTCCCATTAACATTTATACACAATATGACCATTTGCTAGCAATAAATAAATTATTATATAATGTGAAAATACTTTTATATAGGCCTATGTGCCACAAGAATCACTACTTGGATGCTAGTGAACCACCATGTGATAGTAACTAGGTTTCAATTAAACACCTCAGTCCTTAGGCCTAAAAGGTTCAGATTTTATACAAATAAAAAAGCTAAAACCGTTTTCGAGAAAAACGTAAAGTGATCCCTATACAGGCCATGGAGGCCCAGTGGATTCCAGGAGATTGAGGCTCCCAGATTTTGGACATTCGGCAAGTGAAGGTGGTAAGGTTGTCAGCCTTACGCACCGGCCGTCTTTACCCCCAGGATTGCTCCTGGTACTCATGTCTGATAGAAGCTGAGTCGGCCCCAGGGCCATAGTGCCACCAGAAGGATTAGCCAACTGAAAAAGTCCAACGACCTCATCGGGAATCGAACCAGCGACTTTCCGGTTTGTAGAGCAGCGCCTCAACCACTACGCTACGGAGTACCCCCGACAAAAATGTAAGAGAAAGTCGCCAATCTTTTGGGCTCATTTCCAGACGATAAGTTATCTAACCGAATGTTAAATTCCGTTTTATACGACGTCTCAAATTTTGAAGTTATGCAGTTCACACACACAGACATATTTCTGAAATTAGCATTTTTGTAATCAGGGGGGCCTTAGAAGATGTATTTGTGTTCTGAAGATCTGGATATGAAATTATGTGTCGAACACATACGGGTAGAAAAAAAAGAAGTGTGCGTGGAACGCCACGCGATAAAAGTGAAACTTGTTTTTATTTTTTTATTTTTTCAATTTTTGATAATTGGATTTTTAAAATTTGCACAGTTGGACATTTTAATATAGGGTTTTGGACTTTTTAAATTTTGGATCTTTGAATTTTTGAATTTTGGATTTTTTAAATTTTCGATCTTTGAATTTTTTTATTGTTTGGATTTTTTAAGCGCGGAAATGTACGTCCGGGTTCCATAAAATAGATAATATACCTTTAGATTGCTTAGGAATTGTCTATTGCCATTGACCAAGTATTTATTATTATTATTATTATTATTATTACTACTACTACTACTACTATCCCCATTTGCAGGTCCTCGTACTAGGTCTGAAAAATTTCCTTTGATTACTCCTAATCATTGAGTTGTTTTCTGTGCAGTCCGCTCTGAAACACGCTACTAATTTCGTGACGGTTTTAGCGTTACACAAGTTCCCGATTTACCCCTACCGCCGCTAAAGAAGTTTCACTTCAAAAAAAGCTGTCTTTTGTGAAAGTTGATTTGGAAACTACCACTGAAATAATAGGAATAACACTGAGCCGATCAATAATTGTGGAAATGGATTATTTTGCTATTAAGTCTGAATTAAACACAAGAGAAAGCAACAATATAAATCACAGAGGGCTTTGGATTGTGTACTGCAACACTGGAGTAACATTACACTGACGTGTTGAAACAGTAGGCCGTGCTTCGGGTTTCTTATCAGTTGTTAAATGAGCCGCATACTCAACACTGGAGCTAGTATCAAATTTACTCCATCTTTTCATCTTTAATTAGACAACAAACTTATTTCTCCATTTGCTGGGCCTACTTTCAGTTCATAATACGATCAACTTTAACACCATTGAAGGTTTTAAAACAGCGTTTGTTATGAGTAGGCCCAGGATTCTTAGGTTTTAAACTATTTGGATCCTTGAGACCTAACTGTGATATTTTAACGTAATTATCCGTTTCATCGGAGATTTGGAGGACAAATTTAATTGACAGTAAATTACTAAATAGTAGTATATATTGCGATATAAGTGCCGTAAGCGGTGCATACGGATCGAGGAAAGAGTTTGAAAAAACGAGGCGCTCGCGCCGAGTTTTTTCAATTTTCCGAGATCCGTTATGCGCTTACGGCACGAGTATTGCATGCTACTTTTTGCAAGATGATTATTTATATCAATTTAATTTTCTCCAGTCCCCATTATCATCCCTCTTAAGCCCAAATACTTTTCTAAGCCTCCTGTTTTCAAACACTCTCAGACTACGTTCTTCCTGATTAGTTAGCGGCCATGTCTCACATCGATATAATACAATCGGCAGGATAATCGTCTTATAAATGTTTATTTTTAGATTTTTGGACAGAAGACGAGACGATAAGAGTTTTTGAACTGCATAAAAACAATTCCCTGCTTTATAAATAGAAATTATTATAGCTATTTTCCAGTCCGATAGAATATCACTTCTGTTTAGTGAAACATTGAATAACACCCTGAGGTAAGGGACAATTTTTTCTCGTCCTAATTTAATAATTTCGCGTGATATGTCATCTGGTTTCTTATGAATATTACGTAAATTTGCGAGAGTTAAAGGGTTCTATATTTTCAATTAGTCGTGACTTCTATCGGCTAAATTTGTCAGAAGCGTGTCATCCACATTTTTTGTCGACCGAATACATGAGCATAACTTCTGTTATATATTTCACTAGCATGTGCCCGCGGCTTCGCCCGCGATAATTATTTCAAAAATTAAAAATTAAGAGCATAATAGTAAAATCAATATATTTACTAACTCCTAAATCACGTGGACTACATACCACGATTAGATAGCATCATCTGGTAAAAGCGACCTCAGATTCGAGTTTCTTGGCCCAGAAAACCTCTGTATAGTGAGATTCGTCCAAATAAAGCAACGTTTGACCATATTTAGGGCTTACAACATTCAAGCGATCGCGAAAGTTTCATTTTCAAGGTATGACAAAAGTAGCCAAAGCCAACTGTAATTGATTTGACATTGAAATGTATAACTGAAAACTTATGTTTTGAAAACGCACAAAATGCACGTTTTTTGCCCGTTTTTCACTCATAACTCACGAACGAAAACTAAAATTAAAATTCCGTCTTCGAGGTGCATTTTCCGACCCTTCAGCCCACCTATGTTTAAAATTTCAGATCTCTACGTTCAGTAGATTTCGCTGGACATCGAGGACAATTCCTTTTATTAATATAGATAATATGAATTATAATGATACCTTCTCTAATTTGTCAAACATCCATTTAATTTAATCCAAACCCACCTATACCATTGGCAACAATATGTTCTGTGAATTTGTTTCGATAATTCTATGCAAAAAGGATTAAGTATTTTCAAAAACATTTAATTTTTGGCATTTAGAATCAGAATTTTTCAAAATCCCTTCTTAGTGAGCATCTACATTATGAAACGAAGGTACTATCAAAATTCCAAGTCTCTACCTGTTATAGTTTAGGCTGTACGTTGATTCCTGTCAGTCAGTCAGTCAGTCAGTCATTCAGTCAGTCAGGACAAAGCCTTTTATATACAGGTATATAAGAGATATGTGTCTATCTGTACTGACGACTTATCGAGGGAGGTTTCCACATGACAACCCGTATTTTCAAAACCATTGTAAATGTTCAATGTCAGTGTGTTTTGTTGCAGATGACGCCGGATGACAGCCGACAGCTGATTGTCTCGAAATGGAAGCGATTATGTCCACAGGTAAGTGACTATCGCATATTATTATTAAATAGCCTACTTTGATAAAAATTGAAAATGTCAGAATTCATTACGCCTCTTTAAATGTCACGGAGGGCGCAAAAATCGTCATTGTCGGCTCCATTCCGTATGTCGGCAGCCGTGCATCAGAAAATCAATAACCTGTCTGCGCATGTGCTTGGCAGGGCAGCTCGAGGAACAAATATGGCTACGCGGTACGTCATCCATTTGAATAAATGTAATATTTATTATTTTGCAAATGATAACGATTGACTAAAAAAACATTGTATGCTATACATAGTAAAATAGGTCGCGGGATCAAACCTGGCCGCGGTCGAGGAGTTTTCAGGACGTAAAAATTCTGGGAACGGAATCCTCCGGGAGGGACTTTAAGCTTGGGGGCCCGTGTCGTAGATTTACGGCACGTAAAAGAACTCTAAGCCTAAATTAGAGCCTCTGGACAAAATTCTCGGCCCTTTCAAGTCAAAGTAATACCTTAGTTTCTTGAGGGAGGTTGAGAGGCAATAGGCTTACCACTGTCCCTCTGCCCTCTCTCGGAAAATAGGCGTAACAAAAAATAGAATATTGCGACACAAGGGCGGAAAGGCACGTTTACTGGTCGAGGAAACAGATTGAAAACCCGAGGCGCCTGCGCCGAGGGTTTTTAAGTTTTCGAGACCCGTAAATGCCTTTACGGCCCGTGTGTTGCATGCTATTTTTTGCACGACGGTTACTTATATCAATTTAATTATATTAATTTTGATATTACCTGAAAATATTATGTATATACAGTCTTGAAGATTGGTGCTTATTTCAGAAAGGGATTCGCATTTGTTATTGGCAACCGAATATTTATAAAGCGGGGAGGCCTTGGTCATTACAGTCCGCAAATAAGCGTTTCCGGGCGGTAAAGTAACTTTCTGCCCGTCGCCCCTAGCAACAAGATTGCGTGTGGTAATGTCAAGTTACGATCCATGTAAACAACTTTCGTAAGTAACACTTACTAGCTAAGGAGTGCAAAAAATCATGTACGTAACAGAAACGTCCACTTGGAGGCCCCTTCGCCCCAACATAGGGGCTTATAGGGTTCCAAACAGACAAACAGAGATATACATTGTAAAATGATTTTATTTTGCTTTTTGGATGATAACACTCGCAAAATAGAAAGCACTATTTTACCATCACAAACAACTATTGTATCTTTTATAAAACTTGTACAGCTACAGTCCCTAGTGTGGGCAGTTTCCGCTAGGTGTCACTAGTCCACACTTTATACAACTTGGACTTAAACCGAACCTACTTGTGCAATGTGCAATTAAGAGTGTTAAGAGGAATGCATTAGATACACGACACGGAAACATGCCAACTTTATCTCCTGATGTATGTGGAAGATTGTATTATTGCTTTCTTTATAACCTCGTTACAATTGTAATGTTGAAGTCAGGGACAGTAGTCCGATACTACAACATGCTTTCAAACCCGTGACTAGAATATTTGCATGTAGCCAGGGCAGCTGAGAGCAAGCATTGGGCCCTCTCTTCAAATTTATCAATCTAATTTTACTGATATTTTAAGTAAGATCAAAAGAACTAAGCGGCACCACCACGCCAGTACCATCGAACTATTGGGGTAGGCTATATTTTGCATCAGGGAGCCGCAGCGAAAATAATACAGATGCATTGGCTCAAATGGGAGATTCTGAGCTTTATAAAAGTACTAGCTTAAAAGGCCCGGCGTCGCCCGGGTTTTCTATTTTGTAATTGGAAATTAACTTATGAAGGACTTTAGGTTTTTAGATTCTAGGTCCTTATATAGGTATTTATAATTTGAAATAGGAACTATTCCCTCAGAAAACGCTTGATATAGCTTTTTATGGCTCATAGAGGATGTAGAATTTTGCATCCCATCGCTTGTACAGTGCACAGCAAGCCTGGTAGAGGTTTAAATAAGAAGAAACAGAAATTCCGGTAACATAAAATTGTATTATCGTGGCAGAAAATTTTTTATTTCTTACTCTCATGTTACCATAAAACCGTTTTGGGGATGAAATTAAACAGAAATACAATATCACTTTCATACATCTCTTCCCAAAACATATTACCTTACCTCGTATTGTTTTCTCTATTTCCAGGCTAGAGAAAGTTATGTGACTGCATTATTTTCGTGGAGTTGATTCTTTAATATTTATTTATAACATTAATTATATTGATACCTTCTCTAATTTTCAAACTTCCATTTGATTTAATTCGAAACCCATCTGATACCACTTGCAACAATACTGTGGTCAAGTTTTCTGTGATTTGGATTTCATAATTCTGTGTAAAAAGGGATTAAGTATTCTCAAAAACATTTAATTTTTGGCATTTAAAATTAAAATTTGTCAAAATCCTTTATTAGTGAGCACTTACATTATGAAACGAAGGTACTGTCAAAATTCCAAGTCTCTACCTGTTATAGTTTAAGCTCTACGTTGATTCCTGTCAGTCAGTCAGGACAAAGCCTTTTATATATATACTAGCATGTGCCCGCGGCTTCGCCCGCGTTAATTATTTCAAAAATTAAAAATCAAGAGCATAATAGTTATATCATTATATTTATTAACACCTAAATCACGTGGACTACATACCACGATTAGATAGCATAGTCTGGTAAAAGCGTCCTCAGATTCGAGGTCCTTGGCCCAGAAAACCCCTGTACAGTGAGTTTCGTCCAAATCGAACAACGTTTGACCATATTTAGGCCTATGTTGATTATCCCACTTATAATAATAATAATAATAATAAGAAGAAGAAGAAGAAGAATAATCCTCTTCGGGATTAGGTTGAAAATTTCATATGTATGCGTGCCTTGACATTAAAAACAAATGAATCGACCAGCGTGAGCTACAACATTCAAGCGATCGCGAAAGTTTCATTTCCAAGGTTTGACAAAAATAGCCAAAGCCAGCTGTAATTGATTTGACATTGAAATATATTACGCTTCGGAAACGCAAAAAATGCACGTTTTCTGCCCGTTTTTCACTCATTTTTGGCATTTAGAATCAGAATTTTTCAAAATCCTTTCTTAGTGAGCATCTACATTAGGAAACGAAGGCACTGTCAAAATTCCAAGTCTCTACCTGTTATAGTTTAGGCTGTACGTTGATTCCTGTCAGTCAGGACAAAGCCTTTTATACATATAGAGATAGAGATATATATTTACATCAGAAGGCAACCATTAAGAATAAAAAAATAAAGCGAGAGGCTTGGGCCCCGGGGATTTTGGCCCCTGCCCCCCCTTCTCAGCTAATGATAGAGATAAAGTATTCACGTAGGCTTACGTGTGACATGTTCCAGATCTGGGCAAGCATAGCCTGCAACACCTTGTTGTTTAACCTCAGCGTTGCCATATTCTACATCACGATCCTTAATGGGGAACTTCGCTTGAACGCCACTGATGTACACAATGTCACCGCCACTGATCTGCACAACGTCACCGACGACCCCTTGGCTCTGGATGACTTCAAGGCTACATCCTTAGGCAAGTTCCATCTCTCGAATTAAATCAGGTTTTAAGGACCTGTACTATCACCTCCAGATAGCTTAACAGTAGCCTAATTTCGTAACTTGGATAGTAGAACAGTGAGCCCTCAGGTGTGTTTCTTCTAGATAGACATAAGCTTTCATGAACCACAGATTATTGTCTCTGTTGGACATTACATGAGAATATTATAGGAGAAAAATTCCTCCGACACTTGGGACTTGAACCCAGGACCTTTGGCTATTCGCGCCAATGCTCTACCAACTGAGCTAAGCCGGAGTTCAATTCACAGCGCCAGATGGAATTTTCTGCTATAATATTCTCATGTAATGTCCAACAGAGACAATAATCTGTGGTTCATGAAAGCTTATATATCTATCTTGAATGTCAACTGTTCAATAACAGTGGGAGCCCGGTCACAAAATCCACTACTTAGTGTGCCTCACAGTACTGCATATGACATGACTTGTCTGTCTGTGAGGTAGACCATTAGGGCCATTAGTCATAGGAGAGAGGTTCCATCTGGCGCTGTGAATTGAACTGCGGCTTAGCTCAGTTGGTAGAGCATTGGCGCCAAAAGTCCTGGGTTCAAGTCCCAGTGTCGGAGGAATTTTGCTCCTATAATATTCTCGTGTTTCTTCTAGTTTGGGCGTCATCCCCTGGGTGCGAAAACTCCATAATATTATTATTATTATATCATTATCATCATCACCATCATCAGTTTTCTCAATGATATTAAATTAGAACATATTATTTCAAGAACATTAATGAATTTGTGGAATTCTATAAACCAGCGGTTCACAACCGGTGGGTCGAGACTCGATCCTAAAACTATTAGAAACCATCGAATAAACCACCAGAAAAGATAAGAAAAACCGAAACAAATCAAATTGTGTTTTGATTGTTTTCTTGGTTCTTTGTGTACTTTTATAATTGTAGTTTTTATCTTCACCTAGGAACACTTGTTAGTGAGTATGAAACCACTTGTTGCGTATATTGCAAACATATATCTATTGTTAAATAAACAACTGTTTTGCTACAAAGTGCTTATATTTTGTCAACCATTTTCAAATCAGAACACAAATTGTTTATCAATAATAATCTGTAGCCTATTTTCAAAAAAGCATATATAAGCTTATATATTTGCAATATTTGATGGTAAATTATATAAACATAAGGAAGGGATACGAGACAAATAAGTTTTTTACTCCACCATGGACCGATGGACCGTGGAGGTATTCCGATAAGGAAAGAAGGTGGGTCGCCAGCTGAAAAAGGTTGGGAACCACTGCTACAGAATATAGGCTAATTCAACGTATAAGTTAAACTTTCCAGCTTCAATTCTGAAATTCAGGTGGCTACGAAGGTCCAGTGGGCTGCCATTTTGTTTCCATCAAATCTGCAAGTCTGGCAGTAAGTAGTTTATTGGAAACTCCACTCTCCGATAGCTTAACTGGGAATTTATTTTTTAGACAGTTTTTATCGGGAGGTTTCGCAAGTTTCACATAAGTTCCCTACCTATAAATACTTTGTCGGGAAGTGGTAGTACATGTCTTAAAATTCTAAGATGACGCAATAATATTTCCTTGCACCATGCAGGCAGCGCGCAGCTCATCTTCCAGCCCGTGGGCAGCCTCTTCTCTGGATTCCTCACACAGCGGTTTGGTCGCAAGAGAGTTCTTCTTTTCCTCAACTTGCCCTTCCTCCTGGGATGGATCATGTTCAGCTTTGCAGACAGCTATGGTGTTCTCCTATCGGCCACCATCATCCATGGCGTGGCCATGGGGTTGATAGAGGCGCCACTTTGCACCTACGTGGGAGAGGCGTGCGAACCGCACCTGCGGGGCGTCTTAGCAACGGCGACAGGTGATGTCATAGCTGAGAGAATGTTTATTAATCCGTTACATTTGAATTCTTGGAATGCCACTCGAGATTACGAATTCTTCCGTTGTTTTAACTGCAACTGAACTTGTTAATTGACAGGTGTTTACTACCAGCTTGGCGTGTTATTTATCTTTCTCCTGGCACAAGTCCTACACTGGCGAACGATTGCTTACGTCTGCTGCGCGTTGCCCATTGCATCGGCTGTCGGCTTGCATATGGTAAGCCCACATTGTATCAACGCTAACAGCTATAGACCGGGCGTGCATATTGACAGAGCGTTTGAGTTGCAGGTGCCAGAGTCCCCGGATTGGCTCTTCTCCAAACACAGGGACGCGGAAGCTGAGGAATCTTTCTGCAGACTTCGAGGCTGCAAGAACAACCCGAGCGCTGTCCAGATGGAGTTGCAGCGGTTGAGACAACATCACCAGCTCAAAGTAAATGGAGGAATTGACAACCCTTGTTTTGTGGATGACAACAACGTTGTATCTGCACAAGGTACACAAATCTGAGTCATTTCCTGTGGTGGAAACTCGAATTTCCTGCACGCAGTGCCGGTAACCTAACTTACTGCACAGCTGTGTCTATTACAACAGACATGCATCAATTTTACAATTCCACTCTTACTTGTGTCAAGTTTCGTCCACGCTGCAATACACACAGAAATAAGATTTCCCGCCTATGCTGATAACAGTGAAGATGAGGTATTCATTGTTATAAAAATTAGTGACACTTGTTTCTTTAAAGGAAGGGTAAACTAAAAAAATACCATTTTCTAATTTTAATCTCATCGCATGGAGCTTTGAATTACGAAACGAATGGTGATCTCGTGAACTTCAGGTGCCCAATATTACGCCTTGTACGGGTGAAGTAAAACGCTCCTGTGACGTCACACCTGACTAACTCGCTGGCAGGACAACAGCTACTGTAATGCTCGCGCCTGTGTTTCTAGTACACCACAAAGTCTCATTTGTGTTTGTTGTTGATAGAGATGCCTGCAATGTTACCTTCCACGGACAAATCTCGGTATTCACAAATTAATATCACACGAAAAGAAAATGACAAGGAATTATTTAAAGAGTTGCAAGGAAGAAAAGAAAATACGGAATGGTGTAAATGTGGGCTGTGTGTACATATGAAAACGGGCCACGAAAGTGTGTGTTGTTGGGACCGTGAAGTAATTTGTGAACAGAAGGGGGTTGTAGACTGTATAACACGACATTGCTCATTCGATAGCGTTATTATAAATAAAGGTACACTAGTTGCCAGGCGTTATCAGTTAATACTTAGAGCTAATACAGTTCAAAAACAAAACATTTTTCAAGATACGAACAGAGTCACTTTCAGATTCAGAATCATCTTTTGCGGTAGTAGAAATTTCTGAAATGCTAAAAGAGCTATCTAAATCACAATTTCTAGAAAAACATTCAATGAATCTGTGCAAACATTGACATAAGTTTCATTTCCTAGTTCACACTGAACGCCTACTCTGTTAGAAACTGAATTTTCGTCATAAATACTAGATTCCACATTCATGATTTGTCCATTCCCGGATACTGAAGGATTACTATTCAAATCTTGCAACAACTCTCTCATTTCCTTCTTCCTCGAGTACGACGATTTTCTTTTCTTCATTGGCGGTGTTTCAGATTTCCCACGCAAAAGAAGTGATGGCACAGCACTTCTTTTTTAACAGATTGCGGGGTTTCTCCAGATAACTGTGTTCGTAACTGTACCAAAAGCTCGGTATCATTTTCTTCAAAATGTTGTGAACAAACCGTACTGTATTTAGTAGGAACAAATTTTTCTCTTTTTATTTTTATCAGCCATTGCTTATTTACGTTCGGGTGACTTATCTCTGTTGGGAAATCGATGGAAAGATATTTTAAGTGTGTTATCACTCTTCGACGATGAGTTTGTATACCCCACAACACAACAATAAACCATTGTTTGAACAGATACTCACTAAAAACTGTAACAGTAGATAGAATGCTGTGAAATGTCTTTCACCGGGCGAGACTGAGCCAAGCCTTCGTCAAGCGTGACGTCACGCGCCCATCGCGTTACAATAAATAGATTCGTTTTGTGAATAAATGTGAAGGTGTAAAACATTTCTAACAGTGAATATCATTTCTTAAAAACATTCTCTTTCAATCCGTATGAAGAAAATGATACTGAATTTTTAGTTTACTTTTCTTTTAAGTTATATCAACGTTAGGTGTAATTCTCGCCTTCCAGTAGCCATTTTCTGATTACACACTGCCTGCCATTTCTAGGTTTTTAATTTTTCCAGTGTTTAGGACTCTTGACACAAAAGGAAAATTCATATATAATTTCTATGGTTTATGAGGTTTTGTTATGATCACGCAGAGAATTTGAGTTTTCACCATGATGCTGATATGTTACGTTTGTCACTTTCTCTACAACTTTCTCAGACCATATTGCAAGAAGTGCGCGTTCAGTTGATTTAGTCTCATTGCAATGTGTCTTGTTAGCCACACAAGTTTGTGCAAACGCTAACTGGCTTATAACTACCCTTCAAAGAAATTTTTCAAATAAAAGTTTCCGGCTTTAGTATAAGCACCTCATACAAAAAATGTCAACTAAATCGTTGTAGATGTTTTCGAGAAAATCGTGAAAATGAGATTTTGTTCCCGTAAAGTCTCATTAATGGCCGGTTTCTATAAACTCGCGAATTACCAATGGGTAAATTATAATTTGCATAATTATCGAATGGACAGAATTTACACAAGAATAACACCACACAAACACAAATAATTTAAAGATAGCAATCACTTACACTTGTGACGAGTTTCTAGATAAATGTCCTCTGGGTAAATATGAAAATGACAGAAAAAATGTTCCTACCAACTCGGGCTAGATCTTCCCCAGGGTAAATCGTCTGGTTAATTTATCCTTTCATGGATGGCTGGGTAAAATTTAACCTCTATAATAATTCAAACAATGAGAATCAAAGCCTTCTGAATTAAATTAACTGTACAACTCCAAGGCCTTGCTCATTATATCATTGTGGGTGACATGGAACTAATTTGCCCGTGGATAATTTACCCATAGGTAATTCACAAGTTTGTAGAAAACGGGCATAAAAGAGAATGTCAACGCCGATATAGGTGACATATCTACACCCAAATATAGTTTCCATACAATTTTACGTTGTGGAGCTAGGCTGTACTCGACCTATAGTACCAGTTGTTGTATTTCAGTTGTTGAGGAACCTGGGGGCGGCACAAGGGGCGGCCGCATCACAGGGATTCTGAAGGAGTTCTGGGCTCCCACCACCAGACGTCCGTTACTACTAATAGCCCTCTTCATGGCCCTCGTCACGTGGTCTGGGTTCATCTCCATGAGGTCCTACCTGCTTAACATCTTCCATGAGCTGAACATGCCAGGAGAATCTACGGCAAGTATTTTGCTACATGTCCGTAGGGGAGGACATAAATCGTATCTTTAGTACAGTCCAGTATGACTATGAGTAGCCTACTTATCAGTGAGGTATCAGTTTGAACAATTTTTCATTCCAGTGCGACATAATTATACAGTAGCCTACTAGCTTAAAAGGCCCGGCTTCGCCCGGGTTTTTAGGTAGATTTCGAAGAAAAATCTACCTATTGCAATGGATACCATGTCATGATTTTCGAAAAATTCTTTCATATCTTTACGTTTCATGCCTCCCTAAGCACGAAACCACCGCCCGTTCAAAAAAAATTGTGATATTTATATATATATATATTTATATCTTTACACGATAGCGGCCGTAATTTTGAAGATATTTGAACCAAATTTTATTATGTTATTTCTAGGCCCAATAGTTTGGACAAGTTTGTTATTGAGCAAAATTGGCCCAAGGGGGTGGTCGGGGGAGGGGGTTGAAATTTTAAAACATTTATATCTCGGCCCCTATGAAGTATAGAGGGAAACTTTATTTGAATAAATTAGAGTACTCCCTATGGAGTTCACAGTGACACCAACGATTCGGGGATTTTGGGGGTACGAGTGGGGGGATGGAAATTCGAAATTTTTGAAACACGTCTTGTGGGGTATCGTTGAAAAGCTCTTGATGATTTACTCTACAAATCAATAACTAGTTTCTCGATAGCTCTCATATAAGGCGAGATTTGAATTTTTGAAAAAGTGCTCTTTCCTCTTTTTTGCAATTATTATTGCGGGTTTGTCATTCCAAGGCTAAAGAAGAAGAGAACTGCGCAGTGAAAATAAATTAAACCAAAAGCACTTCGAAATCTACCTCAGCCTGTAGGCCTGCCTAAAGGGATTTTTAATTTGTAATTGCAAATTATCTTATGAAGGACTTTCTATTTTTAAATTATGGGACATTATATAGGTATTTAGAATTTGAAATAGCAAGAACGATTTAACACACTCAAACTATTCCCTCAGAAAACGCTTGGTATAAGAAGAAACAGAAATTCCGGTAGCATAAAAGTGTATTGCCTTTGCGGAATATTTTATTTCTCACTCTCATGTTACCATAAAACCGTTTTGGGGATGAAATTAAACAGAAATGTAATATCACTTTTATACTTTTCTCTCCAAAAACCTGCGATATAATATAATAATATACACGTTACCATACCTCGTATTGTTTTCTCTATGTTTAGGGTAGAGAAAGTTATGTGACTGCATTATTTCCGTGGATTTCATCTTCAATATTTATTTATAACATGAATTATATCGATAGCTTGTCTAATTTGTCAAAGTCTCGTTTCATTTATTTCCAAAGCTTTATTTGAAGGCTGCCAACAATAATGGTGTCAAGTGAACTGTGATTTGGATTTGATAATCGTGTCTAAAAAGGGATTAAGTATTTTCAAAAACATTTAATTTTTTGCATTTAAAATCAAAACTTACATTATGAAACGAAGGAATTGTCAAAATTCCAAGTTCCTACCTGTTATAGTTTAGGCTCTACGTTGATTCTCTGTCACTAAGTCAGTCGGTCATTCAGTCAGTCAGTCAGTCAGTCAGTCAGGACAAAGCCTCTTATATATATATATAGATATATCTTTTTCTTTTAATTAATATTTTGTCAAACAGTTTGTTTAAAACTGTACCAATGGGCTTTGGAAAAACAGTTGCTTCATAACAATTGAACATATGCAGGTGATCCAGGCTGCCGTGGGGCTGTGCGGCGCCATCTTCAACATGGCGAGTGTGCGCAAATTTGGGAAGAGGAACCTGGCACTGTGGCTGACAGTGGTCACAGCTATGTGTACCGCACTCCTAGGTGTATACAGCTACATTGAACTCACACCAGGTCATGAACCCCGTGCCCCATGGATAGCAGTCTTCTTGTTTTCTGCCATGTCTTTCCTGAACAACAGCCTGGGCACAATTCCCTGGTGCATAATGTGCGAGGTCTTCCCGTTCAAGTGAGTCCAATCAGGATTAATACATTCATTTCAGAAATCTACGTAATTCTGCTATTTTACAAAAAATATATGTTAATGTTCCCTATATTAATTTTTCATTTAAACTCATATATAACACATACAGGGTGTTAATAAATAACACCGATATACTTTACCTGTGTATAGAGGGGACATAGGGAAGCTACTTTTATTAGGAGACTTTTGCTCTACGACGTAAAATGCGTATGCTACAGGGCATTAAGTCATTGTAATTTGGTGCTCATAAGTTAATATTAAAGTAAAAATAGAGTTAAAAATTTCATTTAATTGACTTCGTGCCTTATTTGTAATCGATTAAAACCTGATTCTTATATATTCATCAACAACCATATCATAATTTAGTGTTTCCATAATCTGCAAAATTTAGAAACTAATCACATGACTGGCCACCACTGCATTAGTTTTTTATTCATAACTACAGTGTTAACAACGAAGTTCCTTTGTTTTGCATTTTTTTCAAATGTTAGAAGTCAGTGGCGGCCATGCCCTGAGAGATTTTATGCTGCGACAGGAAGAATTGAATCACTAGAGCAAATATCTCCTAATAAAAGTTGTTTGTCTATGTCCTTTCTATACAAAGGTAAACTATTTTGGTGTTATTCATTAACACCCTGTATAATATATAGTATATACACATAATAAATACAGTGAAGATTCTTGCTTAAATGCTCACAGATTCTAAATTAAGTTATAATAATAAAAAGAAGCCTGGTAGAATTGCTCATATAAATTCCATGCAATTTATAGCCTATTTAATAGTGTCTAAGTGTAAATTTGCTTTTGAGAAATAACGCGTTAATTACTCAATTAGTGATGGAATATTTATAAACAAAATAAATAACTTTGAATAAGGATGTAGGTGACGTCATTGGTTTCAGGACTCGAAGCGTGGCCTCTGGCGTGTGCTCGGCCCTGTTTTACGGCTCCTCTGCAGGGGCCACCTACTCCTTCCTCGGCATGAAGAGCGCTTTGGGACTCCACGGCTCTCTGTGGCTCTTCAGCGGAGTGAGTGCAGCCGGTCTCGTGTACCTGTACTTTCAGATGCCAGAAACGGAGGGCAGGTCGCTAGAGGAGATTGAGCGCCACTTTGAGCAGGAAAACCATGACATTTGTACACTCAAGTGTTTTTAGCTAACTGTATAATAGATATAATAGTTTGTAATAAAATAAAATCAGATAAACTGATATAACAAACTGTCAGTATGATTTTTTAAATCATGGTTTACGGAAATCATTTCTATAGCTAGAAGGTATAATGATTTGTGGAAGTGTATTCCAACTTCTAACGCCCTGTGTGAACCCTGCAAACAATATTGATGTCATGGGAACTGAGCAGAAACTTTCAAGTGAGTGCCCCATTTTCAACATTTTTGGGGGTAAACATTAAGAAAATTGCACTTTTTGGAATTTTCCCGTCGGTTACAGGAAAAAAGCTATAAGTGTGCCAAATTTCAAGTTTCTAGCTCACCTGGAAGTGGACAACGTTAATGTCAGCCTTGTGGGAAGGAGTACGGCAACTTCTTGAGCGTGGCAGTGATGCGTGAAGTCTACACAAGTTCCTGCAGGCGGACATGAAATAGCTGATAAAGGAAGGAGATTGTACTTGTATCCCAAGTGCTTCATTGGAGACTGAAAAGATTCAGATAACTAAGCGTAAACTGGCTTTGCTGTACGCGCTATAACTCGAATATGTTTCATCAGGTTTTAATGAAACTTAGTGCACACATTTATAACATGCATAGGACGAATGCTGTTTATTTGGGATCAAATAGCTTGACAGGTACCGGAGTAATGATAGATATACAAGCATTCATGAACCACAGATTATTGTCTCTGTTGGACATTACATGAGAATATTATAGGAGAAAAATTCCTCCAACACTGGGACTTGAACCCAGGACCTATGGCTATTCGCGCCAATACTCTACCAACTGAGCTAAGCCGGAGCTCAATTCACAGCGCCAGATGGAACATCTCTCCTATGACTCATTGCCCTAATGGTCTACCTCACAGACAGACAAGTGGAAACCCAGTCACAAAAATCACTAATTAGTGTGCCTCACAGTACTGCATATGACATAACTTGTCTGTCTGTTAGGTAGACCATTAGGAGAGAGGTTCCATCTGGCGCTGTGAATTGAACTCCGGCTTAGCTCAGTTGGTAGAGCATTGGCGCGAATAGCCAAAGGTCCTGGGTTCGAGTCCCAGTGTCGAAAGGAATTTTTCTCCTATAATATTCTCACCGGAGTATTGATCAATTACCGGCTTAAACATAGCAAATCACCACTGTACTACAAAGCCGAATGGTTAACTCACTCACTGACATAATTGTTTACCCACTTCCAGATGAGCCAGAAACTTGGAATTTGGCATATTTATAGCTTATAGCTTGTAACCGACGGAAATATTCCAAAACATTCCAATTTTAAATTTTTATTATAGGCAATCCCACGAGAGCTGACGAGCTTGTCGATAGAATTTATCTGATGAGACTCGTCAACTCGAGTTGGATTTATTAAGACTATTCCATGAATAAAAATGTAACGGATTATATAAATAATAATTACTTTCGTGCTTCGTTGTATAAAAATAAAACTAACATCTGCGTTATCACGGCATGCTATGAATCGACCATCTATGAATCGATTCCAGTTACCATGTTGTGACCAGTGCTACCAGTGATGCATATAAGACATAGTTAACCTAATTCAGGTAAGCTAACAGCAGAACAGAATAAAACCACACGAACTGGCTTGCACCGAATCGAAATTGTGTTTTTAATCAATGTACATTTATATTATTTTAATTTCCAAACAAGTTATGTTGTATAAAGTAACGTGTTTTTATTGTGTTCACTAGCAGCATGTTAAATATTAATCACCGCACGTTGATGCCTTACGTGTCCAGTAATGAGCTGACGTTTCATCAGATAAAATTGCATCTTTCCGGTCCGAGGAAGGATATAAGATAAACAATATAGATTGAGCGGCAGAAAACGCGGACAGATACGAGATTTAAAATGCTTCACGACACATATTTTGATGTACTACACAGGTATGAAGTCCTTGTGAGTTTAGGTGGATAGACAATTGGATGTAGGTGCAATAAAATTAAAGTGATAAAAACAAAACGATAAGATAAACACTTGTGATTGTTTGAGCTAAATAGCCAATAAAATCAAGGATCTTATAACATTTATTATTTTATTATCATCATCATCAACACAACATTAGTCTTGGAAAAGGAAGCTATTTTAATAAAACAAAGTCTATATCAATCTAGACCCCATGATGAATGCCACAGGTAAGATGGCGGCAGAAAACGGCGCCGAGTAAACACAGTGACTGGCACCTCGATTAATTTTATTGCTACTGGATCTAGGTTTGTGTTCGAAGACATCCAAGCCAACGGTTGTCTCGATCCACTCCTTGAAGTAGATGGCTGACGTGTAGGTGGCGTCCGCTTCGACTCCTATCACACCCACCAAGCTGGCCACCCCGACATCGAACCCATGACACATGAGCGGCCCTCCGGAGTCGCCCTTGCTGGGGAAACTGTACAGCGTCCTTAGGGTTATCTTGTAGGGCGCTCTGGCGGGCTCTTCCACCAGCTCGTACTTCATGCGGGTGTGATACAGGTCGTAGTTGGCTTTGGGGGCGACCATGAAGGGGTCCACGCGCTGGCCGAAGCCAACAGCCGTGCAGACGCCTTTCCGGGGCAGCAGAGACACGTTGACCAGCAGAACGCTGTCCACAAACTCGCCGAACTGGAGGTCGTGCCTGGTCTTGACGAGGGCCAAGTCGTTGAGGGTGTCTGCCCCGCCCCCCGGGTAATTGACCTCCTGGTAGAACGGGTGCAGGACGACGGACTCCGCACTCACCAGCCTGTCCAAGTCCACTCTGACCACCCCCACGGCGAAGTTGACGCTGAAGATGGGCTTGTCGTCCTGGTAGGCGCAGTGGCCTGCCGTGAGGATCCAGCGCGGCGACAGAATGCTCCCGGTGCAGGCCGCAGTCGGCCCATCCCGGTCCTCGAACCTGAACTTGAGGTACACAATGTAGGGGTAGTCTCCTAGCTTGGCTTTACTACCTCCCACTATCCTGGTCTTAATGGACGGAGTGCCCAGTGCGCATGCCTGGATCACACAACACAGCCTAAAATAAAGATTTATATCAACATGAGGCACTGCCCGGTTGTGCTGTTTTATTTGTGAATTTTGCTGCTGTTTTAAGAAATTTCAAGTTCCAGTTCTAGTGATGTAGGTGGGAGGACAGTATTAGGATAGATTTAAGGGAAGAAGGATTTGCGAGGGATGGTTGGATGGAGTTAGCACAAAATAGGGTTGAATGGGGGGCACAGGTAAGCTCGGGTTCCATAAAATAGATAATTAATATTCCTTTAATTTGCTTAGAAATTTTCTGTTGCCTTTGAGTGAGTAAGTAAGTGAGATTTTAAGTAAATGACGTCATTAGTGAAACAGTTTTATTCTTCTTAAATGTGAATCAATAAAACAAGATGGTTCCATGAAAAAAATTGAGAATAAGGGTTTTATAAAATTATTTTACTATCTACGGAAAGAAAAGATTCTCTTAGCTGGGCCAGGAACATTACCCAGAACCTCTAGACTGAATCTGATATCAATTACAATATTATCTGATACTGTCTATTAACTAACGGTAATGATATATTCACCTCGTCCCAGGGTTTCAACGTCAATTAATTTATCTTATTTGTGATATAAGCTACAATAACCAAGCTTGAATGTGATTAAAAAAAACTCCAAGATTTTTGTACAGCATGCTTTAATAATGTCCAATATAAACATCTGTCCGATAGTCGAATTCCTTCCAAACAATGTCAGGACTGATAGATAAGCCTTATTCTCAAATCTGGGCAGGTACACATGATTCTTCACATGGTATGAGATCGGGAGATCGTGGAGGCCGAAGGGAGAACAATCGTTGGGAGTTTTACACGTGAGTCGCCATATTAGAAATCTGACGTTGTGATGAGAAACAAAACGCTGCTCTCACTATATGAAAATGTGACAGTTCTTCTTTTATTGCACATAAGAAACTCAATCCAGTTTTGTCTGCAAAGCTTTGCCAACCACCTGAACCTCTGCTAAACTTTTGGGTCACGTTGTATAAAACAGAACTAAGCTCAGAGAGATGACGGAAGTACACAACGCTACAGAGGAGGCACTGTTTGCACCGTTTCCATCTTCTGTATTATCACCGGTGACGACTTCGGCTTCTGTCACGTTGAGTATCCAGGCCATGTGTTTGGAAATGGCGGAGAAGCGAAGGCCTCCTTCGGGAGCCTCGTCAAGGAAGACAGCGACCTGTCTGCCGTCACACACAAGAGGTCCTCCGGAGTCGAGAGTCCTGGGATCGGCCCTGGCTAGGGGTCCTGGCTCGCACTCCGTCCTCATGGTGTAGAGCTCTCGGTGACTGAAGCCCAGGGTCACGCATTCGACGCTGGTCTGCGTGCTTCCCGACAGATCCACCGCTCTGATGAGGTCGGAGTAGACGACGCGCTTGACGAGGAAGACGACGGCCACCTCCTCGTGCACCACCGCGTGGTCGGCGTCCAGCAAGTCGCGCTCTGCGACTTTGACCACCCCTGCGGCGTATTTGAGCCGAGCTTGCTTGGGGACGCAACGAGCTGCCGTGAGGAGCCAGCGGGGAGCTATAATGGACCCTGAGCACTCCACGGCGCTGCTGTTGATATACACTACGTAGGGATAGTGTCCAAGCCTTGCCTGTTGGAACTCCCTGTGCCCTGCGCAGCTGCCGCCGCCTACCAGAAGCAGCGTCCTACAACACATACCGGCACTCGTTTCAACATCGAGGTCATATCACGAGTCAGAAAGAACTTTGCAACTGTTTGCTATTGTTGATGTGTTATGGTGTCTAATTTCAATATGGTACAGGATGAAACAGCGGAGATGAGTCATCGTCAGTAAATACAGTATGAGATTCGGTCTTTGTCTTTACGATGGGGACACCATGAGAAAACCGAAGTCAAGTTTTTTGAACTTGGAACGTTCCGAATGGTATTAAATGGTTTATTTATTTATTGAATATCCGAATTAAACCCTGTTCTATAGTTTGCTTTGTGCTCATAGTCGTGTTGTGAAGAAATTAAACTTGCCACACTCTTTTTTTAGTAAAATTATTAAAAAAAAATATATAACCAATGATATATTTAAAAGAATACTACGCTTTAGTTGTTATATAGGATTATTTACTGTAAATGGGGAAAAATATTCAATACATGTCTAAAAAATTAATAAAAAAATCCAAAATCATCAGATTTTATTTTAAAAGCATTCACTTAATAAAAAAATATGATGCGGTATTTAAGTGAGCGCTTTTAGTCTCCTTAAACATTCAATTTGTAGATCCCATTTAGTTGTGAATAAGTATGGGAATATGACTCTAAACGTTTGCAGCGGAAATGAAAAATGTGTACATATCACAAACAAACCAACTTGAATAATCTCCTGAAGGCGGTTTATCATTTTTTAAAATATTTCTTTTCATCGCTAAGAGTAAACCATTTAATGAGTGGAGCCTAATTAGGGAGGTTTACAAGTGACTTAGGGCACTGAATATAAACATTAAGGTAAAATGTATTTTTAATATAAATATTTTATTTTATAAAAAATTGCGAATATTTCACCATCCATCCCCCAAACCTAACCTATTTTATTAAAATATAGCCTAATATACACTGTGCTTGAAGTTGTGTTCGCCATATTTGATACACAGAATATAACATTAATCACAGCTAATACTGATGCAACCAACTACACTGTATCAAGTTGTGAACAGCAATTTCAGCAATTAATTGTATTGAAGTTTTTTTTAAGTAATTGCTATAATGTAAATGAATTGAAATACTGAAAGGATATTTTGTTTGAAAATGGAATAGAATAACTTATTGTACTCTATTCTGCTTAGCGATGATATAGATGACATTACATGCATCATAATCTGAATTTGAAATCTACTTTTCCTGGTGCCGGTAATAGGCCTAGCCATTCATTACATTCTCCTCGACTATGGAGCTCAGATCGGCCCAAGTAAGCTTTACAGTTCCTCTTTCAAAGATTTGTTTTGAAAACTGATTCTGTGAAAGAAGGATTGAGAAATAATGGACAGGGAAAATTTAGAAAAACCTAATTGCGAATGTCGTTAGGAATTGGAAAATGTTTTGGTAAACTGAAATAAACCAAACCAGCACACTAAGCGATGCTCGTGGGGGTGATGGCTAGCCAAGCTACTGAAGTTTGTTTTACACTAGCTATGACCTGCAGCGGTCACCCTTCCAACTCAGGGTTACTTAACTCTGTGAATAGCTTGGAACTAGACTAGCCACTAGAAATCCAGGCGAATACATTGCATTTGTTTGGAACTGCGATTACATAGTCTACACTATCGATATTTACTCAACTTACCCCAGAAAAGTTATGTGGTTCATTTTGTGTTTTCGTCTTACAGCAGTGACGTGTTTAATACAGAAGATTAACAAATATTTATCTGATTGATCAGCTTATATGAAATCAGGTTCACTGAGCTCTTTCATTTGCACGTAAATATTGCAACAATCGTCACGGCCTTGGCAATGGAGTAACTACATCCTGGTATCCAGATGGCGCATTTAGCAAACGAACATATTGTGTGATAAAAGCACTGCCTTCTAAACTGTATTACTCGTGTATACACTGCCTGTCCTATACGGCTAATTTTGCGTACTCGGCGACATTACAGATGGCAGCACCTTTCACACCCAGACTGCTTCTTGTTTTTTTGCTACGACATTGTTGATTATGTAGTGTATTATTCTAGGTACCGGTACTTAATTGCTATGAATAAAATTATGTAAAATAATAATTATAAAATTTACTATCAATGCGTCTAATTAATTTATATTATTTTAATTATTGCTCCAAAATTCCATTTCAAGGTGTCATATAGGCCTACTGGAATAATATTATGTTCTAAACAAATAACACAAGTATCTGTGTCTGTTTAATGCTTATTTTGACGCAGCAAACGCATAGAAGCAATGTACGGTAATGTATAGGGCACTGCCTTCTAGACTCTATTACTCGTGTATTCTCGAGACGGCGGTTGTATAGGTGGCGGTGATTGCTGCAATCTGGGTGTGAACTGTGTCGCCTCTACTGGAGAAATTAGGCAATTGAGCAATTCTCTAAACTCCATGTTAAAATAAAGCGTAGGACAGGCAGTATAATTCTCGAGAAGGCGGTGGATAAAAGAATGTACATCTCTTATTGGCGAAAGAGAGACTAAACTCGGGCTTGCTGGCCGATTTCTTGTTCGTATACGATGAAAAACAGGATAAAAAGGCTGGTACAGTCTATTAACTCGTAAAATCTCTAATAAATCCAAATACTGTACTTATTGCCACGCGGTAATCCTAAATTCCTGTTTATGTGGTAGATGATCACGTGATTTTGTCATGGCTGGAATATGCTATGTTTAGTTACCTTGGAACAGGTTTTTCATGTTTATACTTTTAAACTTTTTCCTGTTTCAGAGAAATTTACTGTGGAATATTAAGATATCAAACTATTTCAGATTTTCTTGTGTGCATTCTAAGCTCAAATTGAGTTCTTTCGTTGTGGGCAGGTAATAAATTTTGTCAAATGAATGACTTATTTTAAAAAAATTGACCGATGTATACACCCACTCAAAATATCCACCCTCCGCCATTGATTATTACTGTTATTATTATTATTATTATTATTATTATTATTATTTCACGGTAAAACAATACACATAGGACTAAAGATCAGCACTGATGCTTTCCGTTCTAGATCCTTGTTAGTTTTTATAAAAATGTAATAAATAAAATTTAATTGTCTCTATAATTTACTTTTTTCTGTGCTAGCCTTTAACACCTATATGAGAGAAAGTTTGTGCAACCTATTTTGGATCATTTATTTTTCTTTTATTCACGAAACGGCCAAATTTCACCTTGTCTTGTTCTTCAAAACCCGTAGGAGCTTTACGCCTTGTAAGAATATGCTAAATATAAATAAAATCGCTAAGAAGTTCACCCAAAATTAACCCAAAATGACGCTATGAAGTGATGTGGGAGGGAGGGAGTCCAGAACCAGACCCTAATATCACGGCATGTACGTAAAGCACCAATGGGAGAGTCGGCATGCAAGCTAGGGCCCGCATAACCGCTTGGAACACTCGTGCACAAACCCAGATGAGCTCTACGGACTGCCATCTTTCGTACAAGACATGTATGTATGGGTGAATCTAAAATATCAAAATTTAAACACTCAGGCTAATTATGGTTGAAAAAAAAAAAAAAGTAGTATGCAACTTGCCTAAATGGAAATTAAGATAATCATATGAGAATTATGAAACTTCCGTTGCTCGTTCCATAAACATACTCGTTTATAGGCAAATAAATAGGCAAATGTAGGCTCGATGCATAATGTACTATTAGGCTGGACTTTTTCTCCTTTCCCAATATAAGGTGCTGTAATCTAAGGGAATGAGAAGGCCAATCATCAAATTAATCTAAATGATTGATATGACGTAGAAATGGTGGAGCAGCTGATTCGATCGATCAGAAAGTAAAATGAAAAATTACAACTAAGAACAGACGCTAAGACAGATTTTGAATATACAACAACTGTAACCATTGTTAAAACCAGAATGGGCATATCGACCGCCATGTCGATTGTAGTACCTATCGATTATATATTCAGATTTTTTATACTACTTTGACATGGAGACCATATGAAAAGTTCAGGTTCTAAGTGTATACCAGTAGGCCATGCAACTATTTTCTGTTGTTGGTGTGTTTTATGGCGTTTGTTAATTCCAAAGAATATGATACAGGATGGAATGTGAAAGTCACCTCCAATACTTACAGACATTCAGTTACCAAACTCATGGATTTAAACCTCAAAAACATATTCCTTGTTTATTTAAAAGCAAATTCAGTTTTTCAAAAGTATCTTAAGCAAAAACTTTTCAAGTAATTTGAAGACAGCAACAGAAAGCAATTAAGAAAGCGACGGACTTCTCTGTGGAGGCCCCGGAAGTTTTCCTCTTGACGTGCGTCGTCACCTCGAACTCGTCAGTGACCTGGTGGATGTTCGCTTTTGAGTTGTCTATGATCCAACTCCAGTAGCTTGCAATGGATGTGAACACATGCACTGGAGGAACGGAGCTGCTGTACAACCCAACGAGACGTCCCCCACACACCAGAAGGCCCCCATTGTCCCCATGCTCGGTCATGGGGAACCCGTCCGAGCTGAACAGAATGTAGCTGCCGTTCTCCACCGGCTGAACGTCCAGTTCAGAGTAGAACAGCTGGTCCGGTCTGCTCGTCTTCTTGGTGCCAAAACTCACGAGAATGCAACTCCCTGTCACGTTCTGTTCAGACGATATATTCACCTGACAATCCAATAACATACATAACTGTAATGAATTTCATCGTCAGACAGGGTTAAAATAGTTTTAAAATAGAGAGATTGTCCACCTTAGAACCCTTGTCGTTGCACTTATCTGGGGCCTTTTATAAAATATAAAACAACATAGAAGGCACAAGCACACGTTAAAAACACTGTTGTCATATTATTAAAACTTCTTCTTGGTCCCAGATGCGTCGCATGCGACGCATCTGGGACCAAGAAGAAGTTTTAATAATATGACAACAGTGTTTTTAACGTGTGCTTGTGCCTTCTATGTTGTTTTATATTTTATAAAAGGCCCCAGATAAGTGCAACGACAAGGGTTCTAAGGTGGGCAATCTCTCTATTTTAAAATAAATACATAACTGTACTATACATAAAATTCAGAAGCTCTTATCTTCTCATTAATGAATTTCATCATTTCCAACGAGGGGTTATTATCAGTAAAAAGTATGAACAGTTCCAACTTATACCCCCGTTAATATAAAATAGTTAGGATCAACCTAAGAAGTCTTAGGTCTAGGAATTAATAAGAATTTCAGCTATTAAGATTAATTAAGTCTATTATTAGGCCATTGAACATACATCTATGATTGCTGACAGAGTGTAAAATCAACCAGATTCACTTAAAAGCCTGTGCACAAACCTGCAGATATATTTAAATTTTATCTTGTTACTAGATGTAGGCCTACATATAAAACTTATTAAAACTTAAAAGATAATGCACAGAAGTATCTTCTCGTCTTCTGTCCAGAAATCTAAAAATTAGATTTATAAGAGAATTATCCTGCCGATTGTACAGTGAGTCCATTTTATGAGGAAACCTCGCATCACTGCCGCATTGCCGCGCTAGCATTGTACAAAGCATAGACCCTACAAGCGGTTAGTTGCTTCGGTGTCTTGTAGTGAGACGCTTGTCTATTGTTGTGTGTTACGTAAGACAATAATCGGAAATGTATACGGCTGAACAGCGAATTTATTTGGTGGAATGTTACTTATTGAGAAATAACCATAGAAGGCGCGTTCGGAGATTTTCTCGTAAATATCCTGACTGTACCATCCGTACAAAATGGTGAGTAATAAGCCTCTACATGTAGGCCTATTGTGATAATAAGTTGGTTGAGTTATTCTATTTTGTATTGTTTCTAAAGTCTTGATTTGCCGATTTGCCGGTAGTAACGGAACACGGTCCCCGCCGGTGCAAGCACAACAGCGGGGAAAGTGTGAGCAGGGGCAACGCTGTTAAAAAGTTTCCGCATAAAATGGATTCCCTGTATTATATGGATGTGAGACATGGCCCCTTACATAATCTGAGAGTGTTCAAAAACAGGGGGCTTGGGAAAATATTCATTTGGGCCTGAGAGAGTTGAAAACTGCATAACGACGAGCTTCATAACCTGTAGGCCTACTCTTCACCGGATATAGTAAGGATATTAAATCACGGAGGATGATAAGACATATCTCAAAAGTATTGACTGGAAGACCCGAAGGGTAAAGACTACGTGGAAGACCTAGACATAGGCGGGAGGACAATATTAGGATAGATTTAAGGGAAGTAGGATTTGCGAGGGATGGTTGGATGGAGTTTGCACAAAATAGGGTTGAATGGCGGGCTCAGGTAAGCGCGGCAATGAACCTTCGGGTCCCATAAAATAGATAATACTCCTTTAGCTTGCTTAGGAATTGTCTATTGGCATTTAGTAATTATGTTGGAAGAACATCCAAAGATTTCATTATAGATTCTCAGTTAACCGTATTTTCAAGTTTTGTCATTAATCGAGTAAGCTTCACATAGAGATTGCGTATAAGGTAGTTTCGCTGGGCTCTCGTCCTTACAGTGCGCAGTCCCTTAAAAGGGTTACCTACACTGTATGTACGGCCGGCTTTTGAATGACAACTACTATTAGTGACCTCATACCGAACCTGTCTTCTATAGGAAGCTCATACAAAAGACTGTTTTCTTTATTAATTTATTATTATTATTATTATTATTATTATTATTATTATTATTATTATTATTTTATATAGGAAGGATCCCAAACCGAGGCAGCAATATCGCCACTGGATATCCCTCACTAGACCGCTGCTGCTCGTTCGTACAGTAGTCAGGACACACCATTTCATCTAATGTTCTAGTACAAATTTCCGCCCCTTTTCACATTTTAAACTGATTTCATTTCATATGTTTTAATGCGCTTTGCTGTGAAGTTAAAATGCCCAAATGAAGCCCTGCTCCCTGCATGGCTTTGTCGCCGGCCATCTATTGCATAAGACGAGAACTACTAACAGCTAAATGACCACCGAGATAGAGTCATTTGTTTAATAAATTACAACTTAATTCTGGTGTACCACAGGGTTCTGTTTTAGCCCCAACTCTTTATTGTATATATGTTCAAGATTTGCCTACCCATCCTGCATGCTTACATGGATTATATGCGGACGATACAGTATTGTACACAAGGAATAAGGACATATACACTGCATGTAAACAGCTACAGTCCGCTTTAGATAATTTTACGCAATGGTCTACCAGATGGCGACTGAAAGTGAATGGTGAAAAGTCCCAATTGGTTGTGTTTACAAAGAGGTTCCCTCACATAACCCAATCTCTCACTGTTCAAAACCAACAGATACCACTCAAAATTACGACAAAATATCTTTGAGTTATCTTGGATAAAAGGCTTACATTCAGACCACATATTCAGACTGTGAGAGATAGGGCTTTTCAGCGGTTTATGGTTTTATACCCTATGTTCAAGAGTTATATTCCACTTAAGACCAAACTCTTGTTGTATACTGCACTAATAAGGTCATATATAATTTATGGATGTGAAGTTTGGGCTACGGCTCATTCAAGACACTTGAAACGTTTAGACGGCATACAACGTGCAGTCTGTAGAACTATTACGGGAGCTGACTATTAGGCTACATTCGTGAGTGTCTACTTGCAGCGCATCAGATCCAGATACCTTGAGTCTTTAAAACGTCATTCTAATCCCTTACTAAGGGAAATACAATATGTGACTTGTAGAAATACATAAAAACTATTCTACACTCATTAACCGGCCTCTACTTCTAGTAGACAAGCTGTGAATAACTGTTACATTTTTACTACTTTTTCAAATGTGTATTGTATTATGTCACTGTAAAGGCATGGGTCCAGTTGGCGACCTGGTACTTAAATATATTTAACTATCACCACAAAAAAAATAAAAAAAATAGATTACAACTTAATTATGGTCGAACAAAAACAGTCGAGTGCAACTTGCCTATAATGGTATGAAATAAATATACTCGCGTCTTAGTGAATGTACCTTATTGACGGTATCCGTGAAGGATATCCTGTAGACCGGTTGAATGAGCGCTATGTCATGGACGTAAAGGCCAGCCACCTCGCCCACATCGAACTCGGAGTGTGGGATCGCCTTCCTGAGGTAGTTAATGTGCTTATCCATTGAGCTGTTGTGATTGCTTTGGTAGAACTCTCTGGAGTAACTCGCTGGGATGAGCAAAGCCCTCTTAAACAGGTTGTCGTCGTTGCTGAGGCAGCTGGCCGTCGTCATGACCCAGTTGGGGTTCAAGATGGCGCCGGTACAGTAGCGGTTTTCCCTCACTTGGGCAAATCGGTCCAGGAAGACGACGTGAATGTGCATTGCGTAGGGAAACTGCGTCTTATTGGCTGGTTTCTTCCCTCCAGTCAGCCTCTTGCCTCGGGTTCCAGCAGCCACCACAGAGATGACAAGCGCAATTCTGTAAGACAACAATACTGTCAGCATTTCTCGCGTATATTCTGGTCCAAACAATGATTACAGTTAGCATTGTTGTAAATTCAAAATCTGTTAACCTTCTTAGTTGTAATTTTTCATTTTACTTTCTGATCGAGCGAATCAGCTGTTCGGAAGAAGCAGCCATGTTACTACGTCATGGTACATTAATTCCTCATTATGACGAGCCTTCATAAATACAAAGTATCTTTTTCTTTCCCTTAGTTTTCCCTCTCCCCATTGTAGGATGATTAAGCGGTCTTACAAGACCACGAGCTGTCAGGATATGAGTGATCAGCTTAATGCCGGGCCGCCTCCAGGACAACGCGAACACACAGACACTCATGCCGAACAAGACGCGGATGGGATGAAGATGATAATGACAACCAGATGATATCCGGGAACCACGAGGGTCTAAAGTTACCCGACATTCGTCTCACAGGTGAGGAAAAACCCCATCTAGGTAACTTCTCCTGACCAGGAATCGAACCGCGTCCCTTATGCCACAGCGGTGAACAGAAATTACCCAATATTTAAATTCTCATTCCTGTTTTCCCTGACATAATCTCGTTCGGGACTCCTTCCAGATTTCAAGATAATAAAACCCACACAAACCTCATTTTATATATTACATTTTTAAAGTTAGCTCAAATCTGAAATTCTTATTTGTATCTTTTTTTGATACTAACAAGACTTATTGACAGAATTAGTCTATGTTCAGAAACACTGGAATAAATAGGTTAGCGCTATCTTCCCCCGACCTCTTCATTTTTTGCCATAAAACGCACGGCATTACCAGCACTAATATGACAAATTTATACGAAAATATTACATGGCCTTACCTCATATATTTATGTATGAAAATCATTCTCCAAGAAACTTTATATTCTGAATCTGCTGACTGTAGTAACGCCAGTTTCTTGAATAACAAAACACAATTGTCAGATGTCACGGAGGTCTCGGCCACCTAGACTACATAAACACAATTCCCCCTTCATAGAAAAAAGCTTTGAAATGTAATAATTACACTGGTATATGAAGGGTAAAGATATGCAATTGTAGGGTTTAATGAAAACTAAAAAATTGCACATATAATATCAATTTACTGTCTTTGAGCTGAATTCAACTTCTCAATGGAGCTCGATTATGGTTACGATAAAGATTTACATGGATTTGAATTAGTTGTTAATATCCATAATATCCATATGGCCGGCCAATTTGACTTCATGGTTCCCTAGTCGCAAAGACAAAAGAAGAAATGGGTAGATTACTTACCATGACTCATCCTAATTCATCCCGTATCCTATTCATTAAAATTAATATCTGTTAAAATTTACTGACACCATAAAACACATCAACAATAGAAAACAGTACGGCTGTACGACGCTTAGAACCTTTGCAATTTCCAACACCCAAAACTTGGTTTCTGCAGAGAGACTGTTAAGGCAACTGAGAAATGCAAGTGAATATTTTAGTGCATGAATGAATTTGTGTTTAAGGATTTTACCGTCTCCAGGATTTGAACCCATGATCTTCAGGTTTCTGCCAACTGAGCTAGGCAGAGTTTGGTTCTTTCCTATCTGTCTGTCTGTCTGGAACTCTATAGCCCCTACGTTGGGGCCTCCAAGTGGAGGTTTCTGTTACCTATGTGAATTTTGTTACGGTACGCTTATTTTCCGAGAGAGGGCAGAGGGACAAGTGGTAAGCCCATCGCCTCTCAACCCCCCCTCCCCTCAGGAAACTAAGGTATTACTTGGACGTAAAAGGGCCGAGAAATTTTGTCCAGAGGCTCTAATTTAGGCCTAGAGTTCTTTTAAGTGCCGTAAATGTACGACACGGGCCCCCCAACTTAAAGTCCCTCCCGGAGGACTCCGCGCCCAGGATTTTTACGTCCTGAAAAAACCATCCACCACGTCCGGGTTTAATCCCGTGACCTTCGGATCTAAAGGCGGGCACGCTACCTCTAGACAACCGCGGCCGACATTCTTTCCTATGAGTAATTTTAATTGTCAACCTTACTGAAAGACATTCACGTTATATACAAATATTTGGGAGACACTAATTTAGTGATTGGGTTTCCACTGCTATTTACAGTAAACCACAGAATATTATTTGTGTTCAACATTACAGTCATAAGTAGGGTTCGGATGTTTATGACCTAAAAAAGTTGAAAATATGACTGTAAATATGACCTTACAAATGACTAAATATGACCTTAAGATGACAAAATACGACCAAAAAATCAATTAGCCTATTATATCAAATTAATTCCATCAGATAATCACTTTTTAACAATTTGACAGGTGATTTACATGTTTATTTGTAAAGAATTTCTAACCTGTTAATGTTTCCAGACACCACTGTAACTGTGAACTGAAAATCTTTAAGAAATTCTCTACTGGAAGTTGCTAACAACAATGATTGTGCTATTACTGTCCCTTCACATTTTAGTTAAATTAAAACCAAAATATTCGTGACTCTCTTTTTCGGAAAAAAAGTCGACAATTTAGTGCACATATTACATCGTTGTGCTCTTTTTTACCGAATTTATAACTGAAATACGACGTTAAATTACGAATATGACCGAAATATGACCAAGACCATGAAACTGAGCAAAATATGACTTTATATGCAAAATAAAAACGGTCCTATTAGGAAACAAATGTGCAATTTGTGTTTTCGGCGAGAATGGAGGTCAGGATAATAGTACATTGCGATACAAGTGCCGTAAGCGATGCATACGGATCGAGGAAAGAGTTTTTTTAAATTTCCGAGATCCGTTATGCGCTTACGGCACGAGTATTGCATGCTATTTTTTGCACGATGATTATTTATATCAATTTAATTATATTAATTGAGATAATACCTGAAAATATTATGTATATACACTATTGAAGATAGATGTTTACTTCAGAAAGTGATTTGCATGTGTTTGTTGTTATGGGAACCGAATATTTGTCCTGGGGGGCCTTGTCCATAAAGGCTTGTATTATGATGTGCCGTAAGTAAATTCTTACCGCACGGAAACTCTTACCGCACATAGCAACAAGATTGCATGTGGGAATGTCAACTTACGATCCACGGCAACAACATTCGTAAGTACCACTAATTAGTTAAGTCGTGCAAAAAAATATGAAATATCATAAACATCAGAGCCCTAGTCATAAGTCATAAAGGGGGTCGTTACAGTATTCTTACACTTTCTCATTCACAACATCAGTCAGTAAGAATTGGAGTTGGAGTCTATCAAGTTAGAGATCCAGGCGAGCAAATCTTTGAGCAAATACTTTATTTTAACACTTCATCATAGCTAAGAAGGTAATGAAATAGACACAGCGTGGGCAAATGAACAGCTTGTGAGCTTCAGACACACGTACGGGCTTCATGGTTGGAATCTTGGTACTGGAATAAGGAGGCAATGCCTGGAAGGGGTCCAGTCCTGTCGTCTGCTTTACCCACTCCATGTAGTTGGCCCCTGAAGTGTAGAGCCCCACCCTAGGGACAGAGTGTGGACCCATGTCTAGGGGCGTGAGGACGCCTAGAGAAATGTCCTCACACAACAGGGGACCCCCCGTGTTTCGAACGTGTTCCCCGTCTTCCCAGAACACGAGATATATGAGGGGATACTCCAGGAAGATGTTGACAGGCGCGCCGTGCGATGGCCTCGCTCTCAGCCACACCAGTTCCAGGGCCTTCCCTTTGCCCTTCGCGTACCCGATCGCCAGACAGATCTTGTCGACCTCATGATGCGAAGAGATTATGCCCGCAGCCACCAAGGAGTTGAACTTTATGTCATCTTTGGTCTTCAGAAGTGCGATGTCGTTGCTAATCGAACTCAGGCCGTCGGGTCGAGTCCAGGGCTTGTATTCGGGGTGGACGTAACTGGCCTCTATCGGCCGGAACTTGTAAGTGAGGCCGGGGTACACGACCTCCGTGCCCGCTATGTACGTAGTCTTCTGGTAGTCGAAGCCATCTTTCTTTAAACAGTGGCCAGCCGTGAGGATCCAGCGAGCAGAGAAGATGAAACCTAACACCACAAAACAATCTCAGTACCAAATGCTATACCGGTACCTTAAATATTATCTAAGGTCTTAGGACTTTCTCATTTCACACAATGATAAAGAATAAGAGGCCATATTGCAAGGCGTATGTATTCAGTTCTTTCAATCTCATGCAAAGATGTGTACGCCAGAAAAATTATTTTCTTTCTATATGTATATGCATATGTGTGTGTGTGTGTGTGTGTGTACATATAAGAGGCTTTGTCCTGACTTAATGAATGACTGACAGAATCAACGTAGAGCCTATAACAGGTAGAGACTTGGAATTTTGACAGTACCAAATTCAAATCGCATTCCATGTACAGTTTCATGACAACAATGTATTGTTGGCAGTGGTCACAGATAGCTTTGGAAGTAAATGATTCTGAACTTCGATAAATTAGAGAAGCTATCGATAAAATTCTTGTTATAAATAAATATTTAAGAATGAAATGCACGAAAATAATGCAGTCACATAACTTTCTCTACCCTGGACATACATACTCGTAATATCATTTTCTCACTTCACATTTTGATATAGAAACATCCCCGAAACAGTTGTATGGTAACATGAGAGAAATAAAATATTCCGCAAAGACAATACAATTTTATGTTACCGGAATTTCTTTTTCTTCTTATTTCAACTCCTACTAGACATGGTGTGTAGAAGCAATGGGGTGCAAAATTCTACATTCTCTATGAGTCATAAAAAGCTATATCAAGCGTTTTCTGAGGGAATAGATTGAGTATGATAAGTCGTTCTTGTTTATTTCAAATTCTAAATACCTATATAAGTACCTTAAATTTGAAAACCGAAAGTCCTTCATACGCTAAGTTCGACGACGCCGGGCCTCTTAGGTAGTGGCTTATAACTGTTATTCAGAGATCTTAAGAAAAAATCCTTCCAATTTTTTTCTTTTTAGAAAGAGATGAATATTTTATTATTATTATTATTATTATTATTATTATTATTATTATTATTATTATTATTATTACTATCATCATCATCATTGTCCTCGAGAGGGCCTAAGTCTGTCCTTTGTGAATATTTTACAACTCTGCATTTTTGGCCGTTTGCTTATTTATCCGTTTGTGACTAAATCTCATGACTTAATCCGGATCTATGGATTGTAATGTTGAAATAAATAAATAAATTTATTTATTTATATATATATTTCGTACCACATGTATGAATTCTGCTGTTGACTTCAGAGACCAATTCGAGTTATGTACAAAAGGCTCTGTCGATTTTTAAAATATTTTTAATAAGTCAGCATGAGTCAAATATTGAAGAAGATTTCACTGTTGAATAAAAAAGTGTGGGTTTCAATCTAAGCTTTATTGTAGCTCTTGAGTACAATCATGAAAGAGCTTGCTTATAGTAATATGCCCATAAATTCGTTCTTATTGTCCCAATTTGAAATACAAAATAATAAAATGTGTCAGATGTAGGCCAAAGTTAAAACAAAGTTAAGAATCTGAAGAGTGTAGAGCTATACCTGTGCATGGGATGAACTTTATGTTGGAGGAATTAGTTTGGCTGGTCATGGAGCTATAGAGGAACACGGCGCTTCTGAACTGTCCGGCCTGCCCCTTGCCACCCCCCGCATTCTCACTGGCTGCAACCCCCAGTGTCAAGCCCACCAACCTGCAAACAATACATTGCATTTTAAAACTTTACCTAAGAAATCCATGGAAATTCCTCAAATATCTACACTTTGCGGCATTCTAATGGATTATTGTGGAAACTGGGGAAAAATGGATGCATCTCAACTTGGAAGGTTAGCTTATTTACTTTTTTTAATCTAAGTTAATAAGTTACGTATGTAACTGGCCACACGGCGTTATACTTTGTATGAAAACAATGCTACAGTTTGTAAATACAGTTTTCTTAACATCTGGTATTAGCTAATTTTATCCAAGAAATAACTTATATTGGGTTTTACGAAATCTATATTGTAATCAGAGGAAATCTTTGTCTGCCTGTCTGTATGCGATGTCCAGCCAAATCTAGGGCATGAAGACATCTGAAATGTTTAGGAGGTTCCGAATACACGTCGAAGCCGGACTTCTAATTTTCGCTTTCGTTCGCGAGTTACGAGCTAAAAACTGGCAGAAAACGCGATTTTGTGCGCTATCGAAGTGTTTTCGCTGTTATATTTCAATTGTGAAATTAATCGCAGATGGCCTTGTTCTGCTGCCATAGCAACCCGGAAAGAAAGAGCATAGCTGAATCAGATTTTTTCAGCATAACGCATGGAACTGTCGATCGCTTTGATTATGTTATCCCGTTCTGCTTGATTCGATTGTTTATAAAATTACGGCACACAGAGACCTGTTTTTTTTACGTAGGTGGATAGAAGGGGGGATCATACATGTAAGCCTAAATGGGAAAACTTTAAGAGATTTGGAAGAAACTCACGATGGGGGCGGGGGGTTTGGGCCAGGAAACTCGAAGTTGAGGCCTTTTCCTTTTTCCGGACGACGCTTTCTAATCGTGAAATGCGCTTCGAAGCCTAATTGTTAGCTGTTTAATTTATGAATGATTTGCATGTAATATTTCGTTCAGTAGCCGGACTAATATAATCGCGGGCAAAGCTAGAGTATTACAGGAGAAATGTGCACCAAAATATGCATAAAATCATTGTTTCGTCATTAAAATCGGTCTTATAAGTCACATAGGCCTACATGTAAAGAAATACGTCAAGTCTGGACAAATGAATGTAGAAACCCATGGCAACGAGCAAGGCCACATGCAATTAATTCACAATTGAAAACCATCTCTAATATTGTATTATATTTATCTGGTCACTCCTGAACGAATTTAACAGGGAATGTATATCGGTTCTAAAATACGCGTATTAATTAAATAGCAGCTATAACATAAGAGTATACGTACTGCCTTTTCTATTTATAGCAAATATGAAAACAAATCATTCATAACATACGGAGCGATGGATTTAGGCACCACGCGTAAGAAGTTTCACGTACCCGATTTTTTCAGTAACCTTGCTACTTACGATTGATGTCTGAATATTTTACGATCGACAGGTTTTCAGTCTCATTAGTTACAAGCTTGAGCAATAGATGTCAGGCAATGTCTGACTTATCTTCCTGCCACCTGCCAGGCGTTATACGTACTACAAACAATAGATGAAGCAATATTACAATTTTAATCATGCTGCTTTATATAGTTTTGGAATCATTAATTTAAGAAATGAAAATGGGACCATCATCAGAACAATGCTACGTGCATTAAATAAAGTAACCACATAATATTTACTGGGCTTTTAGGGTTATCATTGTGCTATTGGCAATGTCGGCACCTTTAGTACAAACAGCAGCCTATTGACCCAAAAACTCCCTACAAAGGTCTAAAAATCTTTGAGGTAGAAACATATTTGTACGCTGGGGTATAACACAATTAATTTATCCTCGCGGTCGGATTTTTATTGAGGACTTTCCAATATATTGAATTTTAAGTAGGCCTACAATCTTTAAGCACGATGTCTATGAAGCGATTCTATAGGAGACGATAATTTTGCCTTCCATCCGTTACACACCATTAATAGTTTAATTTTTTAAAGAACAAAATTGTCAAATTATCTACTTACAGCATAAAATTAAGTATAATCTTCCTCATGTCTGCATTAAATATTTACACAACCTCATTTGATTGTTGCTGTCTTCATGTGTTTAATATAAGTTCACTGGATCCTGCATTCAGTCAAAGCCCCCTTCTTTTCATGCATCTGCTGTTTTCGTATCTCGCATAGGCAGGCGCCGATTTAGGGATCATTTGCATTTTCGGCATCCCCCAAAATAATTTTCAAAAAGACAAAACATGTTAGGTTTTATGCACCCACAAGAAAAATGGTAGTGTTGTTAAAAATGCAATAATTATTACTATGAACAGAGTGTTTATGTTTACTCATTAGTTATGAAGTACATTGAACTTTATTTTTTTTATTAAATTCAATATGAGAGCTCAAGCCATACATAACTACACCCTGTATAACATAACTTCGCATTCTGATAAGAGGCTGTATTGCAGGGAGTACGTATTCAGTCATTTCAGGTATAACTTATTGTTCCCCATGTAATATAAGCCTGGCTTATAGACTCCTCAGGAGCTCAAACGAAATGATCAAATAAAGTTTTAATCATTAGCAAGGCTGCTTTACAAAAAATGTGTAATGTGTATAAGTTTGTGTGTGTGTGTGTGTGAGAGAGAGAGAGTGTGTGTGAGAGAGAGAGAGAGAGAGAGAGTGAGAGAGCAGAAGCACCTATTGTACAAAATTTAAACAAAATCGTTAGAGCCGTTTTCTATAAAATCGGGAGACGTTACATTTTCTTCACGTAAAGTGGAAGTAAAAGTAAGGACAACTCTCAACATCAAATTTGATCATTTGTAAGTGATTAGCCCCATAAATAGACCGCAGGCGTGGTCTTGTGACTACAGACCCGTCGGCCCGGGTTCGATCCCCGGTACCTCCTCGGATTTTTCTGAGGTAGGGAGGTGAGGAACGGGGTGCATTCAACCTCGTGATTCAAATTAAGGAGCTACTTGATAAAGAAGTAGCGGCTCCGGTCATGGAAACCACCATTAACGACCGTGGTTGTCGGCATGCTGACCATATGTCCCCAATCCTGCAGCGGTCGGGTGGTAGGCCTTCTCTCTTCATGATGTAGTGCCACAGAGTTTAGTCTAGCCCCATAAATCTGTTTGTATTATTGTGCAGTAGTCTTTTATTTCATTTACCCTCCCGCTAATCACAGAGACCCGGCGGTGGAAAACAAAACTGATCCTATATAGTAATACAGCCCCTTGTGAACCATGGCGTATACAGAGCCGACTCAAAACTTTTGTCCATAATGGTGCCCTATACAGAAAGCTAAATAATATTTTATATTTTATTTAGAAAAACTAACAGAATGCAGTACACAAAGTATCCAGAAGTGATAAAAGTTGCTTCAGCGCGGATTGAACTCTGCTTTGCGAAGGGCTTTAATCCCGTGACGTTCTCTATCCAGGCCCTCGAGTAGGCAGTGGAGATGTAAATGATTTGCATCTGGCCTGAGCGATTCTGCCCCCAGCTGGTGACCCCGCGCTGCTCACCGTCGCAGATCAGCGGCCCTCCCGAATCGCCGTGAGAAGGAAATCTCGTGGTGGCGTGGAATGATAGGTAGTTTCTGGGATAATAGTTTACCTTGAAGGCCGCGTATTCGAGTTCGGCCACGTAGAGGAGATGACTGTGTTGGGGTTCACCTGGCCAAGAAAGCGCCCCGTAGCCCACGCTCAAACACTTCCCTGAGATCTCCATTTTCATGGACATGGGAGCGATCTTCATCAGACGTCCGAGCTTCATGGCCTTTGTAGTCTTGAGAAGCGCGATGTCGTTCAGGACGAACTGCCGTCCCCCGGAGTCGAAGCTGCGTTGGTAGCACGGATGCACGTAGTGATCGAACGAAGGAATGAAGTTAAAGTTAGGCCAGAAATCGTCGATTTGTGCTTGGCCAGGGTATACAGACGTGTAGTTAGTTTTTTCGACGCAGTGCGCAGCCGTGAGCACCCACCGACTTGACAGAATGGTACCCGTGCAAATGCTGTTGTTGCTGTATGATGCGTTTACCACTCTCGCCGAGTAGAGGAACACGACGAACGGGAACTCGCCTGGCTTCGCTTTGCGACCTCCAACAATCCTGAACCGGGGAGCTCTGGATCTGACACACACACAGAGAAGCGCTGTCACCCTGTATAACATACCACAACACCCTTATGAAATGTTGACCACGTTTCTCCGACACTAGGGCACAAATGATACCATATTTGTTACCTAGTGGACATTGGAAAGCAGCGAAATCCCTAAATTGAAACAAAACTACCACATATGCCATTCAGTGATTGCCATTGGCTTAATTTGAACGGCTAAATCCAAAAACAGGTCGCCCCTTAAGCTCCGCCAACTCGATATTCACATTTGCACGGACTGTATGCTTTTTTTTTTCTGAGCGAAGCAGGGTGGTCAACTGTCCTTCTTGTATACTGTCGCAAGTGCCTTGTACCTGCCTCTGTATTAAGGGATGTTGTCTAAAGATAGTCTAAATAATGCATAACACTAACCACATAGTTAAGTGCGCGAAGCGGAGGCAGCAGCCGTAGCGAAGCGCCCTTGCATTTTCGAATAATGTACAATACACTGTTTGTAGGGTTCCAAAATGTGCTAAATTATATCTCCCGCGAGGTTTGTCAGCCTGTTCACCCACAATTATAGCTCGTCTAGCGGTATGACGACACACGTCCAACGTCTAATCACGAGTCTCTTCATAATACGAGGACAGAAAAATGGTGGAGAATTCGCTAGATCGTGGTATAAAAGAAAGTGCATTATTTAGGGTCGGGCGGGTGGGACTGAATCATCCGAAGGGGCGACCTGTTTTTGCTTTTCCCTTTTGAACTTTCAAGCTATTCTATTCGCGTAGCCTATAGAATATCAAATGGACCTTCCCTTAAAAGCGGAATGTTTCCATATAATTAAAGAAATGAAAATTCGTGTATCATTGGAACATTGCTAGTTTCTTAACCACAGTTATAATTAGTGGGCTTCTAGGCTTAATCCTAATCTAGAATTTCCCCGCCGGCTATTTATTACAAGAAACTCCTAAATAGTTCTGGACATTTTTAGAAATTCCATCTCGTAGTTCAAGTTTGAGAAATATAGAGAATACGCTATCGCTGTATTTGAGAAATAAATCTCCTCACTGGCAAATAGCGCAGAACCCAAGACTCTACAGGAGAAAATAATGTTGCCCTCCATCCTTTAGACATTAAGTGTTGTTAAATTTTTAAATTGTCAAAATAATTTAGCATATTTGATATACTTACAGTATAATATTTAGAGAAATCTTCCTCATGTTTGCATTAAATATTCACATCAAAGCTTTGTTTATTGTTGCTGTATTCATTTGTTAAATATAAGCTCACTGGCCACTTAACCGGTCTTAATGTTAACCTAAGGACCTTTGAACACGTTCTCAAATCTCAATCTTCTGGCCTTGTGAAATATCAAGAGGGTCACGGCAGAAGAAGGGGGCTGTGATTGAATGCAGGGTCCAATGAGCTTATATTTAACAAATGAATACGGCAATTATAAGCGTGAGTTTTGTGTCAATATTTATTGCAAACATGAGTAAGATTATACTTAATTTTATGCTGTAAGTATTTGAAATGAGGCTACCAGCAAGACAGTGTCTAGCCACGTATTTACCTTTTTTCAAGAATAGTATTTTTACAGTACGATCAACCTAATCGAACCTTATGTTTTCGTTTTCATTTGTAGAAAACAGTATTGGTTTAATTTTCACCAAAAAAAGTAGCTTGGCATTATCTAGCCAGGATCCCTCTCGGATATCCTAGATTATTTTGACTATTTAGATCTAGTATAAGAATATGTGGAATTTTAACCAGTCGGAAGTGTGTCACTTTCATGTAACGACACCAAGGTGCACTTGATTTTCTTTTTGGAAATTCCACCGCCGTCTCGGTAAATTCACAAGGACTGAACACTGAAACATCTTCATACTTGTAGCTTCTTCGATAAAAAATAATCATTGAACACAGCGACTGGGTATATTTAAGATGTATATGAACAAAAGGACGTGTGAAAATAATGCATCTATGGTGAAGCATTACACATAATGTATAGTAAATATTACTTA
This sequence comes from Ectobius pallidus, assembly GCA_964059195.1. Lineage (NCBI taxonomy): Eukaryota > Metazoa > Arthropoda > Insecta > Blattodea > Ectobiidae > Ectobius > Ectobius pallidus. The sequence goes on along the minus strand of CAXKWD010000003.1, from coordinate 1,180,484 downwards.
ATAAGGTCATATTATTATGGCAATGAGTTTATTCTATAAATGAAACAGCCCATGAAAAGTCGTATGAAACGCAACTATCGCCGATAGCGAGAAGATCGATATTATAATATGTAGAATGCACCGCCGTCTCGAGAATTACACTGCCTGTCCTATGCTTTATTTTAACATGGAGTTTAGAGTATTGCTCAATTGCATAATTTCTCCAGTAGAGGCGACACAATTCACACCCAGATGGCAGCAATAACCGCCACCTATACAACCCCCGTCTCGAGAATACACGAGTAACAGAGTCTAGAAGGCATTGCCCTATACATTACCGTACATTGCTTCTATGCGTTTGCTGCGTCAAAATAAGCATTAAACAGACACAGATACTTGTGTTATTTGTTTAGAACATAATATTATTCCAGTATATGACACTTACCTTGAAATGGAATTTTGGAGCAATAATTAAAATAAATGTAAATTAATTAGACGCATTGATAGACTATATTATGAGCACCGCCGTCTCGAGGAGTAATACAGTTTAGAAGGCAGTGATTATGAGACGGCGGTGACAGCAATACGTAATCAACAATGTCGTAGCAAAAAACAAGAAGCAATCTGGGTGTGAATGGTGCTGCTATCTGTAATGTCGCCGAGTACGCAAAATTAGCCGTATTGGACAGGCAGTGTATACACGAGTAAACACGAGTGATACAGTCTAGAAGGCAGTGGTAGAATGTCTCGCCATAAGCTATCTCGGTTACAATGATACAAATAGCGATATAGCTTGGTAGCACACCAGCATGGAAAGCTTAATATCACCGGTTCGAATCACTGTCAGACGAATTTTTCTCCTGAAATATTTAGATTTTTGTCACGATAACTACACTTTCTCCATGCTACGAATAAATTTAAATTAATTTCCTCAGGCGGACTAGGTACTTCATAATACATTTTGCACAAAAGTATTTTCAAAATATTGACCTCACCATGTGGTTTACTTAGCAAGAAGGTTTTCCATTGGTTTGTGTTGTGGCATGTTATACAGGATGACTGCACTTCTCCGTGTGTCTGGAGAGAACAGTCCCAGGTCCAGACTTCCCCAGTTCAGGATTGTTGGAGGACGCAAAGCGAAGCCCGGCGAGTTCCCGTTCATCGTGTTCCTCTCTTCTGAGACAAAGTTCAACGAATCATACATTACCTACAATAAATGCACGGGTACCATTCTGTCAAGTCGGTGGGTGCTCACGGCTGCGCACTGCGTCGTTAACCGCAACTACACGTACGTAGTCCCTGGCAAAGTGAACGTGGACGAATACTACGCAAACAAGGACGTGTACATACGAGCCTATCATCTCTTCATGCATCCGTGCTACGAGCGACTGCACGACTCAGAGGGGCGGTACTTCAGCATCAACGACATCGCGGTCATCAAGACCGAGAAAGACATGAAGCTTGGGATATTCGCCCAGTTGTCGCCCCTGTCCCTCAAACCTGAGATGTCTGGGAAGTGTTTGAGCGTGGGCTATGGGCGACTTTACTGGACAGGGGATGGTCCCAAGTGGGACATGTACCTGTACGTCGCTGAACTCGAATACGCGGCCTTCAAGGTAGACCGCTACCCCAGTTACTACCTGTCGTTCTACGCCACCACGAGATTTCCTTCTCACGGCGATTCGGGAGGGCCGCTGATCTGCGACGGTGAGCAGCGCGGGGTCACGAATTGGGTCAAGAATCACGAAGGCAAGTTTGAAATCGTCTACGTCTCTCCCTTGCACTTTAGGGCGTGGATACAGAACGTCACAGGAATCAATCCCTTCAATGAAGCAGCTTTTATCAGTTCTGGATTCTATCCATTGTATTGTGTACTACATTTGTTAGTTTCTGCACTCCATGCAGCCTGATATTAGCAACAAACAAGAAATAACTTCGCAAATGATAAAGCCGCCAGTCGAGATTTGAGGAAAATAAACTTCTTTGTCACTAACTGGATTTTGGTATATCGAGATATGGGAGTTGTCGAATGACCTGTTCCTCGGCGTATTAGTACGCATGCGCCAAATCCTATAGAACGTTACAGGAATAATGAATTCAGATTTGATAACCAGACAGTGTTGTTTCACCATGAAGACTGATAGTACAAATTGCGCCATTTCTTTGTATTGCTTAACAAATTCATGCAACACCCAACTTTTCTAGTCTGTCGTTGGTGGCATCTTTGTGACTTCCTTGTATACAGAATAATAATTTTTTTACTTAAAGCGAGGAATTTAACAATGTAATGCGCACATTGATGCTATTTTGTTTAGTTGTTACATTACTGACTTTGTAGCAATTACAACTGTTTGTAAACACAGAGGGCAGTGGTTAAGATTGCTTAGATAGGAATAATCTACTCAAATGTGGACTTATAAAAAAAATCCCTTTAGGCAAGCCTACAGGCTGAGGTAGATTTCAAAGTGCTTTTGGTATAGTTTACTGTCGCTGCGTAGCACTCTTCTTCTTTAGCCTTGGCTTGACAAACCCGCAATAATAATTGCAAAAAAGAGGAAAGAGCACTTTTTCAAACATTCAAATCTCGCCTTACATGAGAGCTATCGAGAAAATAGTTATTGATTTGTAGAGTACTCTTCAAGAGCTTTTCAAAGATACTCCACAAGACGTGGTTTCAAAAATTTCGAATTTCCATCCCCCACCCCCAATCGTACCCCCGAATCGTTGGTGTCACTGTGAACTCCATAGGGAGTACTCTAATTTATTCAAACAAAGTTTCCCTCTATACTTCATTGGGGCCGAGATAAAAATGTTTTAAAATTTCAACCCCCTCCCCCGACCACCCCCTTGGGCCAATTTTGCTCATTAACGAACTTGTCCGAACTATTGGGCCTAGAAATAACATATTAAAATTCCAATATCTTCAATAATAGTTCCAATATCTTCAAAATTACGGCCGCTATCGTGTAAAGATATAAATATATATATATAAATATCAGAAACTTTTTTTTTTGAACGGGCGGTGGTTTCGTACTCAGGGGAACATGAAACGTAAAGATATGAAAGAATTTTTCGAAAATCATGACATGGTATCCATTGCAATAGGTAGATTTTTCTTCGAAATCTACCTAAAAAGGTCAAAGTCTCAGAAGTAAAGTCTATGACTTTAGAAAGACTTGTCAGGAATTTGACCCTAAGTTCACATTACTTGGCCGGGTTCGATTCCCTGTATTAATGTTTTTTATGTGAATGATTGTAAATGATAAAATGTTCCTTATCTTACACTTCAGTAGTTGGAACGGGCATTGTTATTTTCATATTGATCTATTGTTACTACAATTATTACAATTTTCATTAAAATTACATGAAACGAAGAAATAAAATGAGTGAACACAGCAACTGTAGACTGTACAAATACATTGTTATGTTTTTAGTCCACTTTATATAGTTTCATGCACATCGACTTATCATACCGGCTCAATATTTTTGTCTCTAACTGTACATTATTGAAACAGATGGCAATGATAAGGATGTAAGGGAACTTGCCTGGAAAGAAAGTAAATTGCGTTGATGTAGTTGCAATTAGTAACTTACATAATGCAGTATGGTGTTTGTTGCTGTGCGTGTAGTCTAGACAGGTGACGTAGGCGTTATCATATAGGCCTACTTATATCAATATTATAAAATACATTGTCTCCTGTACAGTACCGTAATAATACAGTAACAGTGGAAACCTCTTCACAAAATCACTAATCTCTTCTCTATATATATAAAAGGCTTTGTCCTGACTGACTGACTGATTGACTGAATGACAGGAATCAACGTACAGCCTAAACTATAACAGGCAGAGACTTGGAATTTTGACAGTACCTTCGTTTCATAATGTAGGTGCTCACTAAGAAAGGATTTTGAAAAATTATGATTCTAAATGCCAAAAATTAAATGTTTTTGAAAATACTTAATCCCTTTTTACATAGAATTATCAATTCCAAATCACAAAATATATTGTTGCCAAATGGTATCTTGGAAAAAACAAATGAAATGCACTTTTGACAAATAAGAGAAGTTATCAAAATAATTCATGTTATAAATAAATATTACAGAATGAAATCCACTAAAATAATGGAATCACATAACTTTCTCTACCCTGGACATAGAGAAAACAAAACGAGGTATGGTAATGTGTATATTATTATATTATATCGCAGGTTTTTGGAGAGAAAAGTATGAAAGTGATAATGCTTTCTGTTTAATTTCATCCCCAAAACGACTTTATGGTAACATGAGAGGGAGAAATAAAATTTTCCGCCTCGGTATTACAATTTTATGTTACAGAAATTTCTGTTTCTTCCTATTTAAACCTCTACCAGGCTTGCTGTGCACTGTACAAGCGATGGGATGCAAAATTCTAGATCCTCTATGAGCCATAAAAAACTATATCAAGCGTTTCCTGAGGGAATAGTTTGAGTGTAATAAGTCGTTCTTCCCATTTCAAATTATAAATGCCTATATAAGGACCTAGAATTTAAAATTGAAAATCCTTTATAAGCTAATTTCCAATTACAAAATACAAAACCCGGGCGACGCCGGGTCTTTTAAGCTAGTACTGTATATGACCTAAATGCATTTCAGTGAGATGGCCATAGGAGAGGTTCCATCTGGCTGCTTGGTAGCACACAAGCATGGAAAGCTTAATATCACCGGTTCGAATCACTCTATCAGACGAATTTTTCTCCTGAAATATTTATATTTTTGAAACGATAACTATACTTTCTCCATGCTACGAATAAATTTAAATTATTTTCCTCAGGCGGACCTAAAAGGAGTAAGTACAGTTCAATCATAAAACATAGGCAACAAAATTATAGCAAGGCTAACAGGAAACAGGGAAAGTTGTAATTTCTGGCTGCCGTCAGAATACACTTGGATAAATTTTCCTGAACTGGCGTCGAGCTTCAGTCCCGTGACAACGAGAATCCACAGCTGTTCTTCCCAGGGCTTCATCAGAACATTCCTGTAGCTGAAGAATCCCACGACCGCTTTGTCGTCGAGGACAAGCGCTCCGATGCTGGTGTCCTGGGATCGAATCCCAGTCTTCCTCAACACCAGGTCACCGCTCTTCGCCCTCTCACACCGAACCACGCTTAACTGCCCGGATCTGCGGTTAAAGCGACCTAACGAAGCCGGCTGTATGACGTCAGAGAAGCGTAGTTCCTCATCGGCCTTCAAGAGGGCGTAGTCGCCCAGAGGGTGCACACGGACGTCCTGAACTTTCCGCAACTCGTCGCAGGGTTTCGTCAGTTGCGATCTCCCCGCCAGGAACTTGACGTTGCGCAGCGTGAGGTTTTGTCTGGAGACGCTTTGCGCAGGCGCGAGCAGCCAGAAACTGGATATGATGGCGCCCAAGCACTGAACAGGGCCAGATGAATTGCGGAAATCACTCAGAATAAATACGAGGAATGGGCAGTCACGAATATTCACCTGTGAGGGCTCTAGTGTAGCAGCGGCCACCAAAAACCTGAAAAACCAATCAGATTGCTAATAATCTGAGACTATTTCCACTATTTCCATTGGGACCATTTAAAAAGTATATAACACATTTATAAAAACCGTCACACAAAAATAGTAAAATTTACTAGGACTATTCCACTGATACGCCGCGTGTTTGATATTGACCAATAACGTTTAGCAATTAGTCGGATATAGACCAATCACGGCCGTTTATCTTACAATATTCTTATAGGCATCCTGAGGATACCGTTTTATCGGGTAAAACCGTCTGCTCGTTACTGTACACGTAAACATCAGTGTGCAGTGATTAATACGTCACATGCTGCCATTAAGCAGCACGAAAACATTATTTTATACAACATAACTTGTTTGGAAATTGAAATGATATGAATGTACATTGATTGCAAACAAAGTTTCGATTCGGTGGAAGCCAGTTCGCGTGCTTTTATTCTGTTATGCTATTAGCTTAACTGAATGAAGTTAACTATGTCTTACCATTGGTAGCACTGGTCACAACATGGTAACTCGAATCGATTCATGGATGGTTGATTCATAGTATGCCATGATCTCGCAGCTGTTAGTTTTTTTTTATACAACAAAACACGAAAGTAATTATTATTTGAATAATCCGTTACATTTTTATTCATGGAATAGTCTTAATAAATCCAACGAGTTGACGAGTTTCATCAGATAAATTCTATCGATAATCTCGTGAACTCTCGTGGGATTACCTATGATAAAAATATTCCAAAATCTTATAATAAATACCGTATCCAAGTAAATCTGTTTCCAGTTCTTCACTCTAGCTCTAATACAGAGCACAGGCGAATATGAAAATTTAGTTTTGAGATATATGCGTTTAAAAATGTTATGACATACCAATCCATTCCAGGAGCAAATCATTATCATATTCATGTTCTGGCCCTTAAAAATGCTATTATAGGCTCTTTGCAGAAGCCTTCCGACAATTACAGTGTCTATCGGATTTTGTGAAAGAAGGATTGAGAAATATGCGTAGGAAAACTGAATTGGGGACACCAGCAGACGTCGATATTCATCCTATGGATACTTCAAGCAATCTCTATATCTTTCACTTACTATAGGCCAATGCTACATCTATGAGCCTTTTCACTTTAGTTCGTGGGGGTGATGGCTATCCAAGTTCTTTGTACAATAGCTAGGTCGTGGGGCATGTGCAAGTCACCCTTCAACGTTCTGTTCCAAGTCTGGGTTGCTTAACTCGGAGTTATAGATACTAGAAATCCCAGGCGAATACAGTACAGTCTATTTATTCAACTTACCCGAGAAAAGTTATGTGGTTCATTTTGTGTTTTCTTCTTACAGCAGTGACGTGTTTAATATAGAAGATTAATAAATATTTATCTGATTGATTAGGTTATATGAAATCAGTTTGACTGAGCTCTTTCATTTGCACTTAAATATTGCAACAATCGTCACGGCCGTGGCATTTCAATAAACTTTTTCCTGTTCATCCAGATGGCACATTTAGCGTGATCATAGGAAGCAATGAGCAATACAAACATTAATTACATAATTAGAGAGTGAGGTAATGACATGCAATACAAGCTATCTCACAGTGCGCTGTAGCAATTCTGCGAAACGTTTCCACATAACTACTCATTAACTGTAAACATAATCGGAAAACGCAAAATAGATTTATAGTTATGTTAGTGTTATCTTACTTCACCTTAAATCGGCCCTTCCAGCCTGTATATGTGAAACACTGTTAAACTTTATTAAATACGTGGCATATGAATGTCTTGAAATTTATCCAGTAGACCAAGTCACGAGTTACATTTGTAAAGACTATTTAACGTAATAGATTAATAAAATTTTGAAATTCAATTACAGAGGGTCTTCACGACATTTTGAAGTGTTTTGAAGTTCTTCGTTGGTGTGGAAGCACTGTCCTCCCAGATCTTTCTTCAGCTGCCGAAAAAGATGAAAGGCACTCGGCACGGGAACGAGTTTTTCAAATCCATTGTGACAGGGGATGAAACGTGGATTCGTTACCACAATCCAGAATAAAAAATCGATCCAAACAATGGATGCACACAAATTTCCCGAACAAACCCAAGATCACACCAACGAAGAATTTCAAAACATTTCAAAATGCCTTGAAGACCCTTCTCAATACGCTGGCGGCAAGCTTCTATGAAGAGGGTATAGTAAAGTTGGTACCATGCTAAGACAAACGTTTCAATCGGAGCGAGATTATGTAGAGAAGTAGCTAGAAGGTGTACCTAAGAGTTCCAAATAAAACAGTTTTGATTTTCACTGTGGTTTTCATTTTATGCCCCATCTGAGGTTGAAAAAATAGCCATCGTAGGCTAATTCAACGGCATTATTGTATAAGTTAAACCTTCCAGAATGAATAAGGGTTCAGAGCCATAGTGAGCCATGTGCCATTAAAGAAAAAGAAGAAACCAAGAAATAAAGAAATGAAAACCATAGTTTAATTACTTATAAATAAAGTTTTGCAATACCTGCTCAATAATACATAAATGAGAGGCCCCTGGACATGGACCACATTATTAAATACTTGATGCACAATTCAAAACACTACCGCAAAGTGTCACTACCTCATTTTTGCTGCTAGTGGAAATGGCCCACTATGGCTCTGAGCCCTTAAATTATGAAATTCAGGTGGCTACGAAGTCCCAGTGGGCTGCCTTTTCGTTTCCATCAAATTAATTATAATGCTGATTCCTGAACAGATTCGCTTTATTTTCAGAATATATAATTTATTCGACAATATTTATATTTTGGTCATTAGCCCCAAGATGGCGGCTATCACACCGAAACAAGTGTTCCTCTGCCAGAGCGAACTGGAGCCGCTTTTGGAAACGCGTTTCTTGAGTGCCGGGTTCAGGGTCGCGTTCGTGTACGTCATGATCCAATGCGTTTCCCACGGAGTGAACTTGAAGGTGAGTTTGTTGGTGGTGGAGTTGAACGACGTGACCACGCCGTACAGCCGGTTCCGGCAGACGACCGGCGACCCCAGGAAGAAGTCGAACACCAGAGGGGACTTGAAGGCGACGTCGAACAGCGTCTTGTCTTCTGATCTGTGATACAATTTGTCCACGGGGATCGCAAGGGACACGAGGAGGATTGATCTCTGGTCCGGAAAGTATTGGTACCCGCTGATGACGCAGGTTCCAGACATGGAGTCCACCTCGGCCAGCGATACTTTGCCCACCTTCTGGCTGAAAGAAATGTCTTTCGACACCCGGTATAGGGCGAGATTTTCTTCCGGGTGCAGAACCCGGTTCCGTACAGTCACGTTATACAGCGGACCTGCAACATATAGCACACTGAGCAGCCTAGTGTAAGCGAAACAGATAGATATCACCTCTTTTCAATACATTATAGGGGCTATCAAAAAGTTTCTCCGCAGCTCTGGTTATGTTCGCCACTCATACAAAGGTTCTTCTTTTTAGACTACTTTACTATTCACGACAGACATATAAGCATTCATGAACCACAGATTATTGTCTCTGTTGGACATTACATGAGAATATTATAGGAGAAAAATTCCTCCGACACTGGGACTTGAACCCAGGACCTTTGGCTATTCGCGCCAATGTTCTACCAACTGAGCTAAGCCAGAATTTACTTCACAGTGCCAGATGGTACCTCTCTCCTATGACCGATTGTCCTTAATGGTCTACCTCACTGACAGACAAGTTATGTCATACTGTGAGGCACACTAATTAGTGATTTTTGTGACCGGGCTTCCACTGTTATTGCACAGTAACATTCAAGATAGATATATATGCATTCATGGACCACAGATTATTGTCTCTGTTGGACATTACATGAGAATATTAAAGCAGAAAATTCCTCCGACACTGGGACTCGAACCCAGGACCTTTGGTTATCCGTCCCAATGCAATTACCAACTAAGCTACGCCAGAGTTAAATTTTTCTCCTATAATATTAAAATGCCTTATAAATGAAAATTGTGAAATTAGTTGCAGATGGCCTCTATGTATATACTTTGTAGGTAAATTCCTCTATTCTTTCTTATTTAATACTGTCTCACATTAGAATATTATAGGAGAAAAATTCCTCCGACACTGGGATTTCAACCCAGGACCTTTGCCTATTCGCGTCAATGCTCTACCAACTGAGCTAAGCCAGAGTTCAATTCACAGCGCCGGAAGGAACCTCTCTCCTATGACTGATTGCCCTAATGGTCTACCTCACTGACAGACAAGTTATGTCATACTGTGAGGCACACTAATTAGTGGTTTTTGTGACCGGGCTCCCACTGTTATTGTACATTTAACATTCAAGATAGATATATAAGCATTCATGAACCACAGTAGAGCATTGGCGCGAATAGCCAAAGGTCCTGGGTTCAAGTCCCAGTGTCGAAGGAATTTTTCTCCCATAATATTCTCATAATAGGCCTAATCTACTTTACTATAGTGCGTTTGTTTTCTATTGTCGATGTGTTTACAGCGTGTGATAGTTTCAATTGATCAACAATATTAATGAATATGATACAGGATGATGAGTCATGGTAAACATGGTAAACATCTTGTGTAAATAGGTGAGTTTTATGTTACTTGTAACCGAACATTATTCTTAGCGGATTCTCGCGCTGCGGGGTGACTTCCTGACGCCACTGTATAAACATAAATGTTGTAATGTAAGATTTGAGGCTTTCCTGGCGAATCTTATGTAGAAAATCTTCTCGGGTTTGCAGCCAGGTGAGAAGTTTGTTGTGGTCCAACGTTTCCGAGGCTGACGCTGCCTCCATCCTCAGGGAATCTGAAGTGTCGAGTTTTGACATGTGGGGGAAATATATACCAACCCGAGTTGGGCGGAGTCGACCAATCAGGAAGCAGCTCCCTGATTGGTCGACTCCGCCCAACTCGGGTTGGTATATATTTCCCCCACATGTCAAAACTCGACACTTCAGATTCCCTGAGGATGGAGGCAGCGTCAGCCTCGGAAACGTTGGACCACAACAAACTTCTCACCTGGCTGCAAACCCGAGAAGATTTTCTACATAAATGTTGTAGATGACTTATCACAAATTATTTACACTTTGAGTTGAAATCTGGACGTGCCTGGTTAGATCTGAATACAATGACTCAAGAGTCTCTCAGAGTTTTAATCCTCGGTCGTGGGTTCGATCCCGATGAGATCGTGGGATTTTTCCACTAGCCAAATCCTTCTAGTGGTCCTATGGTCCTGGAGTCGATCAGCTTCTAACAGAAATGAGTTCCAGGAACAATCATGGGGTAAAGGCGGCCGGTGCGTAGGCTATGGCTAACAACCTTACCGAATTTCTCTAAATCTGAGAGCCTCAACCTCCCGGAACCCCAAGGGCCTCCATGGCCTGTGCAGGGAATACTTTACTTTTATTGTTTTTTAAACAAAACAACACTAAAGTTGATGGAACATTCAACGAAATAAAATATATGTACAATATAAAATTAGACAATTTTAACACTTTATACCATATTTAATTAGACGCGAAACTATTTTTTATTTCCAGTACTTTCGTAACATAAAGTAAAGGTAAAGTGATGCCTATACAGGCCATGGAGGCCCAGAGGGTTCCAGGAGGTTGAGGCTCCCAGATTTTGGACATTCGGTACATAGTAATTGAAAATGTGCAGTTTGTGTCCCTTGTATACGCTGATTGGTTCTATAGCAATAAAGTTCCAAAAATAAAATTTAAGTCCCAATTTTTTTTTCTGTAAACTCGATTATACATTCCAGATACTTATGTAAATTAAATCAAGTGCCCATTCTGCTAATCGTCAATTGTATTGTTCTATTTTTAGCATTTTGTATTATTATGTATGAAAGGCCTATCTATTGTATTTGTTTTCTTTGTAGCCTTTTAATGTATTTTGTATTTTTCCTGGTTGATTGGAAGAAAAGGGCCTATGGCCTTAACTCTGCCAGGCAAATTAAAACATTATTATTATTATTATTTATGCGCATAACAGCCCTAAGTGATTACAATGTTCTTATTTACTCGTATATACATTGATTGCGATCTTCCCAATCGCTGTGCAAAACTTAGTGCAAAGAACCTGAGCTTGAACTTACTTTTCTCGGAATCATGGTCCTTATGGACCATTCCCACGCCGAGTATAACCATGATGTTGTTAACATAGAGCCCACAGTCCTTGGCTGTAATGAGCCACCTCTGATCCAGGATTGCACCCAAGCAAAGCTCTATTGTTCGTTCAGTCGTGCTCCTCAAGGTTCCGTTTTGGGGCCCCTCTGTTATATTGTGCGGGAACAGGAGAGCTACGTATGGGGACTGCCGTATTGAGCTCGGTGCCGTCTCCCAACACCACAGACCGCACACAAAGGACAAGATAAGTAAGATTACATGCATTTCTGAAACAAACCGTGTCGATGTTTACATACTGGTGTGTTTTGATAAACCAAAGCCCCCACGGTCTATTATCAAAACAATAAAAACAAATGATAGACGTTAGCAACTGTGGTCAACTTTGACGCTGAAACTGAAAATGCAGCTAAAAGTTATTCTGCACGATTACAAACTGCTTAGTACTGTAGTTGAAATAGGGCAGATGTTTCCTGGAATTAAGGAAGTTATGATCTGTCTGCTTTCAACTGATGACACCCTGATTTATCTTAAAAATAAATGTCTTAATATTGGTACTAAATTAATCAACGAAGATTTGCTGACGCTTTCAAATTGGTTGCAAGAAAATAAACTTTATCTAAATGTTAAAAAAAACTAAAGTCATAATATTTGGAAAGAAGGCTGAAGACCTAGTGGGTGATATAAAAATCAATAATGATAAACTTGATATAGTGAAATCAATGAAATATTTGGGTGTTTACGTAGATAAGAAGCTTAATTTTAAAGAGCACTATGAAAATACTATTTTCAAGCTAAAACAAAAAGTTTCTGTATTAAGAAGGATAAGATACATGGTGCCAAGAAAAGTTAAACTCAATATCTTCAATGCAATTGTTAAACCAAATATTAAATATTGCAATTTTGTGTTTGCAAAGGCAAATGATGAGGTTATGTCCAGAATACAAGTCATCATTAATTCTGGCCTTAGATCCATATTAAATTCACCTGATCCATTGATTCCGATTAAAGATATGTTATTGAAACTATATATGGTGTTTTTCAAAGATCAAGTGTATATAAATATGATGTCATTTATTCTCAAAATCGAAAATAAATTAGTGCCTGAATCTTTTAGTGAATGGATAAAGAAGAATGAAGAAGTGCATACATACAACACCAGAACGGCTAAGAACTACTATTTGGACATTACGAGAAACAAGAAATCACAACTTATGGAGAGTGTATCAAAATACAATAAAATTATGACTGATATCAAATCATCTTCGTCCATTAAAGTATTTCTGTATCTGTATCTGGTACCCTATGATCCCCAGGTGCGGGTTTCAGTACCTACACTAATTGTGATATGCTTATTTTCCGAGAGAGGGTAGAGGGACAGGTGGTAAGCCCATCGCCTCTGGAAACTAAGTATTTCTTGGACGTGAAAGGGCCGAGAAATTTTGTCCAGAGGCTCTAATTTAGGCTTGGAGTTCTTTTACGTGCCGTAAATCTACGACACGGGACCCCCCCCAGCTTATAGTTCCTCCCGGAGGACTCCGTGCCCAGGATTTTTACGTCCTGAAAAATCCATCGACCGCGGCCGGGTTTGATCCCGCGCCCTGCGGATCTAGAGGCGGGCACGCTACCTCTAGACCACCGCGGCCGACATTCAAGTATTTAGGAAGAGATTTAAGATGGAAATTCAAAGTGGTTACTAAATATTTAGTTAAGAAGTGATTCTTATGAATTATAAGTTGTGTATTTATCATTAACAGTTCACTGCTATCTAAAAATACAACAACAACAACAACAACTAAAAGAGTCATTGATTGACACGTATTTGGTATAAACAAGTGTGATTATTGTACAGGTATGATTTTAGCTATAACCCATAGCAGCTTATTAAGTGCCAGTATGGTACTTTATGAGATTGTGTGGGGGACGAAAAAATGTCTGTCCGTCTGTCCGTGTGTCTGTACGCACCATAACTCAAATACGCTTTTTCGGATTTTCATGAAACTTGGAAAACACATTTATAATGTCCATGGGAAGAACCCTATTGATATTGAACCAAATCGGTTCACCGGTACCGGAGTAATGCCCAATTTAGTGCCTATTTTAATAGATTATGGCGCCTTTCTAATAGGAAGGCGCCATCACTCAAATACGCTGTATCGGATTTCCATGAAACTTGGTATACCCATTTATGACGTCCATGAGAAGTGCCCTATTGAATTTGAAACTAATCTGTTGACCGGTACCGGAGTAAAACCCAATTTAGTGTCTACTTTAAAGGCGCAATAACTCAAATACGCTTTATCGGATATTTATGGAACTTCGTATACGTATTTATAATGTCCATGGGAAGACGTTTATTGATATTGGACCAAATCGGTTGGCCAGTACCGGAATAATGCTCAATTTAGTGCCTATTTTATGGTAATATACGTATTCGAAAGAATTTATTTAAAAAATGGAAATCAGTTATCTTAACAACATAGCCTATTGTTTTACTGTGATCTTATAAGGCCTTGGAAATTAAAATACAGGTAGCTATGACAAAAAACATATTGATTTACATGCGCTTATCCAACTAGACCGTTAAAATGACCCCGGTGGCCGAGATGGTAGACCTTTCTTCTTCCGTAAGCCCTGCTTAATGAATAAATCTGGTGCTTAACTTGGAAATCAATTAAAAAAAAACATATTCTGCATATCATAATTGCAGTCATAACTGATTAAACAAAAACATACTGGCACTTTGTTACATCAGTTTACCTGATTTTATTTAATCCTTGGATGGAAAGTGTAAATCGAAATGATCCTAATATGTCCTCTCCCACAACTCTTGGTACTTTTAATTCGGTCATACTATAAAAGCTTATTTATGCTATTAGCAGTACCATATTGATACCCATTAAAATACACAATTTCATTACACCACTGTTGTGAACAGTCTTCAAGCCTTGAAAGCAGCAAACCAAACTGCATAATAAACAACCGTATTTGAAATAAATTCTGCTCGTGTTAATTTTAACATTACACTAAATTGAGTGCATTTCAAGCGTTTTAATGTTAAAATGTCAAGAGAAGTCCTGTAGCCTGTCATCTATCGAAAAACACGAGAACTATAACAGCCGATTAATTAGAGCCTTTGCTAATTGAGTAAACGTTTTATTAAGTCACTGTCGAAGCAGCTTGAACACTTCCTTAAGGAAAGAGAATTTCGTCAGAGGCAGATACGATCCAAAGCCGCTGAGTCACTTGATTAGCCAAGTGCAGGTGGGCAGCCTTGAACCTGGGATAAGCTGATTAGACTGCTTCGTCAATCACGCGAACAGCCCGCATACAACTCCACTTTCTCAATCTAAAAGCTAAATCAAACGAGCGAAAAGTAAAATTAAAATTCCGGCTTGGAGGTGCATTTTCCGACCCTTCAGCCCACCTATGTTTAAAATTTCAGATCTCTGCGTTCAGTAGATTTCGCTGGACATCGAGGACAATTCCTTTTATTAATACAGATAATATGAATTATAATGATACCTTCTCTAATTTGTCAAACATCCATTTCATTTAATCCAAATCCACCTGATACAACTGGCAACAATATGTTCTGTGAATTTGTTTTGATAATTCTGTGTAAAAAGGGGTTAAGTATTTTCAAAAACATGTAATATTTGGCAGTTAAAATCAGAATTTTTCAAAATCCTTTCTTAGTGAGCACCTACATTATGAAACGAAGGTACTGTCAAAATTCCAAGTCTCTACCTGTTATAGTTTAGGCTGTACGTTGATTCCTGTCAGTCAGTCAGTCAGTCAGGACAAAGCCTTTTATATATATAGAGATGTATGTATGTCAGATAGGTAGTATCATGGATGATATTAACACATTAAAATATCATAGCCCAACAAAAAAAAAACAACTTTTTGTTTGTTGTCTCAGATGTTTTACCGGATTTTGGCTATACTTAGTGTGATTATTCCAAATATGTAAACAGTTTTTCTCTACCAGCTCTACTTTTATGTAGATTTTATTCTTGAACTCTTAGTCTAGCGAAACAAAATCTTCCTTGAGCCAGTGAAGGTTCTTGACCATCCTTTGGACACGTAGGACGAAAACTGTAGGCCTACATAATATAGAAAAAAAATTGTTTTTGGCCCTCAAATTGACAGCTCATAAGTCATGAACGACCGTACAATATGTGATATCAATTTAATGAAAGACCCCATGTTATATTGTTATTGTAATGTTAATGTAATTTTGCTTTTTTCTTCACATGATTTAGAAGCTAAAAATAGCCACTGTTTTTTTATTCATTTCAAACGTAAAATGGGATAATATGCATAATGGTAATACCATATCTCACAAACTAAAGCTGATAGGGCAAAACTAATGGCATATTTGGCATCAGCGACCTAAATATACCCAAGAATAGGTATAAATTCTAAGGCACCAAAATGGCTGTTGGTCTGTGTAATGGCATGTTGTTAAAATGAGAAATCTTAAAGATGTCATTTCAAAACACCTAAAACCGTTAAAAAAACGAATTTGGAAAAAATGACATGTTGAGTTTTGTCAAAACGGTCCTCACTTATAAATCCGCGACAGTTTATACGGCTTATTCTGTAGATTTTACTCTTTAGTTATTTTCCATTAATTTATTTATTACAATTTCAAGGCAAACTGTTCTGTCCACTAATGGTAAGCGCAGAGGCTGAAAACTGGTTCAACCAATTAAATGAAATTCAAGAGGAGGAAAGTGAACCAAGTTTTACCGAAGTCAATCTGAAGATTAATTTTAAACATGCAAATTATGGTTTCCACTGAAGGGATAGGGCATTCTGATATATCTATATTAATAAAAGGAAGTGTCTGTCTGTCTGTCTGTCTGTCTGTCCGCGATTCCCAGCAAAATCTACTGAACGCAGAGATCTGAAATTTTAAACATAGATGGACTAAAGGGTCGGAATGTGCACCTCGAAGCCGGAATTTTAATTTTCGCTTTCGTTCGTGAGTTATCAGTGAAAAACGGGCAGAAAACGTGTATTTATTCCGTTTTCGAAGCATGAGTTTTCAGTAATACAAATCAATTACACTAGGCTTTGGCTATTTTTGTCATACCTTCGACATAAAAGCATCGCGATCTCTTGAATGTTGTAGCTCACGCTGGTCGATTCATTTGTTTTTAATGTCAAGGCACGCAAACATAATATGAAATTTTCAACGTACACCAAAGAGGATTATTATTATTATTATTATTATAGGGATAATCAATATTAGCCTAAATATGGTCAAACGTTCGATTTGGACGAAACTCACTATACAGGGGTTTTCTGGGCCAAGGAACTCGAATCTGAGGTCGCTTTTACCAGGCGACGCTATCTAATCGTGATCTATAGTCCACATGGTTTAGGTATTAATAAATATAATGATTTAACTATTATGCTCTTAATTTTTAATTTTTGAAATAATTATCGCGGGCGATGCCGCGGGCACATGCTAGTTACGAATAAAATACATTTCTACTGGGGAGCGTTCGCTTCCCTGGACAATTCAGTGTATTAGAACAGTGATTCCCAAACTATGTGCCGGGATATCCCATCACCAAGATAATAATAATAAGGAAATTAAAGTTGAAATCCTGTTGATGAGCAGCTGGATGACTGACACCAAGTTCGAACTCAGTACCTTCTGGGTATGAGTTTACTCAAGAATACAAAAAACAATTGAATTATGTGCAAAATAAAAGTACAGACGAAAGAAAAAAAGTATTGTATGGGTAGAGGAAAAGGTCAAAATTGAAAGGGGAGAAGAAAATGGAGAAATAAAGAAGAAACATAGAGAAAGTCAGAAAGAATAAAAGAAACAAACATACAAAGAGAAAACAAACAAAAATAATTTAGATGTGCGACAGAAAGAACGAAAGAAATAAAGAAGAAAGAAAGCAAGCAAGCAAGAAAAGGTAGAAAGGAAAACTCAAAAAAGAAAAGGGGATAAGAGGTACAGGAAATGGGAAAAGAAGAAATAAATAAAAGTGAAATATAATAAATTGTAATAGTGGGAGAAAGGGAGGGAGCTATGGGTTGGCCTTGGTGTCCAGTGTGTCTGTGTAGAGTAGTTGTGTTCAACTCTCCGGCCAGGTCGCACTCCCTCCACAATGGCGTAAGTACAACACGTATGGGTAAGGGTTTTTATTTTTTTATTCCGCTAACTTGAGATATATGTTTAATACTAATGCTTCCCGTTCTCTTGTTAGCTCAATTACAGTATAAAACATGAAACAAATTTAAGTAAATTGAAAACTAATAAAGTGAAATAATATACAATCAGTTTTGGAAACATTAGGTTATGCACTGTACAGTCGGTTATCAAAACATTCACTTAGCAAAACATATTATGCTCAATATTGAAAATCTGTCAGAAATACACCGTTAAAATGTGACAAATTAATAAAATATGTACAACTTGCTTAATATGACGCATTGCCGCAAAACTAACCAAATATGCAAAAACATGCAAAATGAATCCATCAGTTTTCTGTTATTTTACCATTAGCATGTAATTGAGTGATTTCACAACATATGTAAATCTACTCTTATACAATTCAACGGCCCTAAATAGCGTGCCTGCTCGCCCGCTTCGTGAGACATCGGGTATACTCGGCGATGTTCGTCTCTCGCAGTCTAAACTTTCATGACGACTACAAAATTAGGAAAACCGTTTCTTTATTATATAAGGCCTAAGTGAAATGAACACAATGATCAAATATTCTAATTTTATTTTTACTTACAATTTTCATAGCTCTGAACCACAAACATTTTAAATAATCTACCAGTGTAAATTTCTTAAAAATCCTGGAGCCAATGAATAATGGCGGGCGAAGCCGGGGGCACCAGCAGTAAAATATTGATGGTTTAACTCTTGAAATATCGCTGATAATAATAATCCAAACAAACCATTCCTTCCCTTGAAACATTTATATAATTTCTGAAAATTACACTGAAATGATCAAATAAAATTCACATCATATTCATGTCAATAAACAGCTGAGAAACAATAGGTATTATGTGTTCACAGGTTCTTTGGAACTGCATAATCGATTCTGATATAGCTTTCCCAGGGGGCGCTTTCTAATCGTAGAATGTACTCTGAAGCCGGAATTTTAGCTGTTTCATTAATTATTAATGGCTTAGTTTATGAATGATTCGCGTGCAAGTGTTAATAAATATAATTCTTTAATAATTATTATACTCTTAATTTTTAATTTTTAAAAGAATTATCGTGGGCGAAGCCACGGGCACCTCCTAGTAATTATACATTATTTTCATATGCAGCTTATATATACCCAATCGCTGTGTTCAATGATTAATTGTTTAAGTTACAGGTATGAAGATGTTTCAGTGTCCTCTCCTTGTGAATTTACATAAAAACAAGTGCACGTAGGGGCGGTAAAATGAAAGTGGAAAAAAATAAAATTGTAAAGTTATGATGAGACACTTGTAATTGGTTGAAGTTCTTACACTGGATTGGCCACTGATAAACTGATAAAAACTGATATATTGCGTAAACACAACCAGCAACCAAACAAAGAAAGTGTCTCGGCTATTTCTCATTATGAACTGACCTAATTTGGAAAAAAAAAAACTATTTTTTTTTTGTTTATGGGAAAAGGTGTATATTAGAATTTATGAATTAGACCCTACATGAATGTATAAATTGATTAAGGAAGTACATTGTTTATCACTTTACATGCACGTCATTGGTTCACAAGAACGCCTGCGTCGCCTGATTAGACTACACGCACAGCAGCAAACACTTATATTTATTTTTGTATCTATTCATTAGTCAGCTGATTGATTGGAGGTTATGTCTGGATGATTGTTTGTGTTTTTGTCAATACTATTTCAAAGCAGTCCTATATATATCTTCATAAATCTAACAAATAATAACTAGCTCTAAGAAATGAATAAATCTGCCAGACACTTATTGAAGATAGCAGTGGGCTTATGTACTAAAATCTAACCTCAAATCCTAAAAAATTGTTTTGATAAAGATTTTTCTTAATTGATAATTTAATCAGAGTGAGTCATTTTTCACAAATTTAAGATTACGAAATCTGAATTACATGGGTTTTAGAATAAGTTTATTAGCTCTAAAACACTTATAGAAAAACACCTGATATTATCAGTAATTTTGGGTAGTTCTGAAATCTATTAAACAGTTTACCAATATTAGTAATATTTACAGTGTCATGAACTCATAACTAATATTATTACAAAAATTTTCTTATGGAACAGAAGTCTAATAATATTAACCAATATTATTATGTATTTGCTAATAATATGAGTGTAAAAGTTGTAGACATTTTCATATCGATATTGAATTAGAGGAATTCACTTTCCACAATTTTAAAATCATAAAATCTGTATCATGTGGATTTGAGAATAACAAATATACACCTGACACTGTGAGAAAAAGTTACCACCTTTGCAGTCTATGAAACACTTTACTGAAAATATTAGTAACATAACCTCAAAATTATAGAACAAGTGAATAGTTTCAATTATCTAGGCTGCACAATGTCTTATAATTACATATCTGATTTTGACAGTAAACTACCAAAATGTCAAAGATTAATTGGGACAATGAAAAGAACTTTTGGAAAGAAAGTAAGAACTGAAACAGCCTTAAAATTTTATAAAGTCATGGCTGTCCCAACGTTAATTTATGGATCCGAAATTTGGAGCTTAAATAAACAGCAAAAAAAGAGAATGGAAGCAGCGGAAATGAAATTTATACCATGATGGACCACAAGCAAAACACAGAAATTAGAGAAAACTAGGAATAAACAGCATCTCAGAAAAAACACAGGATTATGTAAACAGATGGTATGACCACATAAAAGGAATGACAAAAGATAGAATCCCAAATGTATTATACAACTACAAACCAAGAGGAAGACGAGATGTTGGAAGACCCAGAAGACGTTGGACAGACCAGTTTTAATTCAACACTAATAAATATTCTTACTATTGAGACGGAACAGGCCACATGGCCTAAACCATGTTTGTTAATGATGATGACCTCATAACTAACAATGTTATCAATTTGCAAATAATAAGAGTATAAACTTTTTATGAAACAACACCCTGAAACCTATTTTTTATATTTCAACGTTACTAGTACTTCGTGTCGTTGTGGTTCTAGGCCTGCCATCTGGCCGCTACGTCATTTACTACGGGCAGATGGCAGGATCGGCGCATGTGGTCAGCATGCCGACTTCCACGTCCGTTACTGATGGCTTAGATGACCGCAACCGCTAATTCTTTATCAAGTATCTCTCCAGGCTGCGTGCACCCCGTTCCACACCTCTTTACCCAAGAAAAAAAACCGAGTAGGTACCGGGGATCGAATCCTTAGCTGCAAATTCGTAGACTGAAACGCCAGCATCAGTGAAATGACGTTTCTTACATCAAATTAAGGGTTTTGAATTTGGTTTTCCCTATGTCATCCTATGTTCCTATTGTTTAACGAATGAAATGTCGGAATCAATAAAAAACCTACTTACTTGCATTCTTAAAATTTGTCTCCATTGCCTACCGCGATAATTTGTTGATTTTTACTGCATACGGATCCGTATGAATTCAATTGTTTCAGAGCATAAGAAGTACATTGCTTTATTTTTTACTAAGATACTGTTATTATTCGCACACTTTATCTTGAGCCAAACACTCCATAATGCTAAAAACCGTCCATATAAAGAAGGCCTCGCTCGAAAAAATGAAGATCGCGACCCGTCCCCAGTATTGCCATACCCAAAAACTTCCCGTTGAGGCATTCTTGAGCTACCGTCAATTTTTTTTATTTGTTTACATCATATTATTCTGAAAATGACAGAATAAATCCAGGGATATTAGAAGAACAGTACTGGTGTTGTGGAAATGGTCGATATAAGTGACAACGAAGTTAAAAATAAAGATTCTTTAAACCAAGAAGTATCGGAAATCAGCGAAATAATGAAGCAAATTAATGTGTTTCAAGCTGAATCTGTCGTTGGAGAAAAGAACAAGTCAAGTTTTATTATTTCGTTGTATGGATTGTGTTGTATTAATTACCTACATACTTTCTCGAAAGGCATTTAGTTAAATTACATCAATTCAGGCATGTGAAAGTGCGTATTCAAGTAGGCCTACATGTATAATGCTACGACTTTTAAACGATTTTCTATATTCTGAAGACCGGGAGAGAAATTGTCTAAATAGGTCTAAATATATTACTTCATTCATTTCTCCAGCGATATATTCTACTATAATATCTGAATCAATATAAAACCTTTAGTTTGGTAGCGAGAGTTGAAAGTGCTACAAATTACAGTTAGTTCCATTGTGACCCAGCATAAAACTACACACGTTATATTTTCTGGTAATTGGCAACCCTTCAGAAACAACGTAAATTTCAACTCACCGCCTTCTGCAATAGTCAATCTCTTATACTGCATGCAATATCAGCTCCCCTCACCCCCGCATTTTTTTGGCTCAAAATAAAGGGTGAGCATAATATTAATATTGTATTTATTATTTAAAATGCTTCACCACACATGTAAATAGTTATACATTATTTTCATATATCAAATGCAGCTTATATATACCCAATCGCTCTGTTCAATGATTAATTGTTTTTTTTATCAAAGAAGCTAGAGGTACGAAGATGTTTCAGTGTTCAGTCCTTATGAATTTACATAAAAACAAGTGCACGTAGCTGCGATAACATGAAAGTGATAAAAAATAAAACAATAAAATATGACGATAGACGCTTGCGATTGGTTATACTGGGTTAGTCTGTCAAGTTTCCCGAGGTCATCCAGGTTTATCATGGAAACTGTTAGGGTAGTCCAGGAAGAACATTGAAACCAAGGAGGTTGAGGTAGGCCATGGATTGCCTTGTAGAGCTCAGATGTTTTATAATGTTTTGTTTGATCAACTCATACAAAGTTGTTCATGACAAAAATAATAATTTAGAATTCGTTTCTAAAATGTCCTTATGTTACCAACCACAAGACATGGCCTCCTTGTTGGTAAAAGTGAGAAACAAAGCTAATTATAATTAGAAACTTGCAGACTGGTACGAGGCAGGCCATGGCAATGCCCTTGTCCAACGTTCTACCGGCCAGGAGCGTATCCAAGATTTTTTTTCGTGAGGGGCTGTGTTAAGCCTAACAATATTATCAGAGGGCTCAGACAGGATGGCCTAAAAATGCCTGAAAATGACCTATAAAATGACCTTAAATTTATGAAAATATGACAAGAAGAATTAAAAAATGGCTCAATATTTTAAGTACATATTTTAAAAAGTAGTGTAAAAAATAAATGGACAAGATTTAAGTATTTTATATTACTACCTTATTATCATGCTTTCTATTATTATTTTTACGTTTACTACATTTATGCATGAATGTCCCATAAATGAGATCGCTTTGTCTGTAATATTCGAAAAGTTCATTCAGAAGACAAAATAGAGAAAATGCAACGAAAGAATGAAAATTTCCTAAAATGGACTAGTAAAGAATAAAATGCCGAAAAATGCAAAATAAAAGTTGACTGCTTTTATTTATTTTGAGGCGAGACGTATTTATACTGCACCCTGCATTGTCTGTGATGTCTCAGAGAAAATGACATTTCATGAACTTTCGAGCCAGGCTGAATTTTCTACAATTGCAATTAAACTGTCTACAATCTAAGAAATTAAAGTTCCCTCATGTGCAACATATTAGCATGACTTAACGTTTCGGGGGGGGGCTGCAGCCCCCTCAGCCCCCCTCTGAATACGCCCCTGCTACCGGCCATGGTGGCCCGAGAGATTTAGCTGTTCACAGATTAACTGTCGAGCTAATGACGATTTTTACATATTTTTTTTTTAAATTAAAGAAATAAATAATTTTTCATTCTGTTGTTTTGCTTAGGTCGGCTTTCAAATAATGCATAGCTTCCTTCTTGTTCTGCTATGAACCACTTAACATTTAAATTTAAAGGAACAATTGAATTTAAATTAAAGAGGAAACCCCACTTAATAAAATATAAAATAACAAAACAAAATTTGTGATTCAACACACTGCATAGGACATAGCTCCACAGAACCAACAGAGAATGCACAGATAATGGAACAATAAAGGTGAAAAAGCGATTAGACAAAAGAACAACTGGATGCCTCAGTCTGATAAGAAATAAGAGTTGCTTTGAAAACAACCCGAGTCTATAGAAGAGCACGTCAACAAATATGATGCAAGGGACTACTGGAAAACAGCCATTACTGTGCTTCAGGAAATAATGAAGCTATTAGCAGAGCTCTGAAACCCGACCAAGAATAATTCTAAAAGCTATTGGAGATTTAGGCACCACAATTAAAAAAGAAAACTAAACAAGATCTGGGACACTGAAACAATTCCAGAAAATTGGAAGGTTGCATTATTTCATCCACTCCATAAAAAAGGGAACAATTCTGACATTAATACAGAAATCCATTATTACCTGCAGAATACAAAATCTCTTTTGGATATATTAAACCCTCAACTGGAGAATATCAACCTGGGTTTAGGAGTAGTAGATCCTGTCCACAGCAAATTATAAACCTTAAACAAATAATTAGATATCTGAAAATATCAAACAAAAAGATAGTACTAATTTTTGTTGATTTTAAAAAGGCCTACAATTCGACTGACAGAGACTCTCTTTTTAAAACCGTGGAAGAATTTTCAGTAAATAAGAAAACTCTGTAAATAATTAAACACTGTCTAAAAATAAATTTCATGGAATAATTTATAGTGTTTTCAAATTTTATCAGAAGTCAGAAAAGGAGATGGCTTGTCTCCTCTCCTATGTAGCCTAATTGCTGATGAAGAAAACTAATAACTACTCGTACATAAGCTGGGTACATATAAAGAATCAATAAACTGTTTGGAATTTCTAAGATGGAAACGCAAAAGAAGACTATAACTTTTGAAGGAAACAGCTGAAAAACTAAGTAAGGCAACGTTAATAAAATTGACAACTTAAATATAAACTTGAAAAGTGAAAATTCAGGCTACAAGTTAAGAAATTCAAAGGCTTTGAGGCAAACAACTGGGGTCAGTGGCGACTCCTGGTTTTTTGGTTGTGTAGGATGGTGTGGAGAACGCGAATTATCCTATTCACTGTTATTGACGTACATAGGGTAAGTCAGGGAGAGATGCCGCATATTTTGCGTTTGTTAATACCCTATCCTTTTATTCTTCAATTTAACTGAAAACTTAGAGGCTGAAAATTAATTATGTCTACTTCACTAAATTTAAATCACAATAGCTAAAAAATGAAAATCAAGTGTGTTACAGAGTAACAAAAGAAAGTTGTCTCTGCGGCGTCTCTCCCGGACATGCCGATAGAGATACCGCTCCTAGTCAGGGGGATTTGCCGCAGAAGAAAATGATCATAATTCATACAAAAATTAATTCACTGCAAGAATTTAATACCTGTCTATATTACTACTGTAATTGGAAAAAATTAAACTTAAAAAATAGGCTATAGGAACTTCCAAAACAATTCAGCTTGCGTTCATGTTTGTAGTTATGGCCGCTATTTTTCTTTCTTTCATTTTTTTAATTTTCTTTCCTTAAAAGTTTTCGGTCACAGTCAATGCACATATCCTCAAACATCGTGCAGGATTCACGTAGCCACTTTTTACACACAATGAACTGGATCCATTCTTGGTCCTTAGGAAGTAGTTCTCCCAGCACTCCCAGCAACGATTTGAGTCAGAACATCAGGCGTAGCAGTAGTTTTCCTTTTCACGATTGCTCCACCTACAGAACTACTAGTAGACTACTAGTAGACAATGTGTTCTGGTTTCCCTTCTGCATTTTTAGTTTTTGTACATGTGCAGCTTCAGTTAGAAGTCCTGATAGTATGAATTTATTAAAATAAAATAATGTTCTAATTAAATATTCTGAAACCAGTAAATATAATTATATTAAATTAAAGAATTAAATATTATCGTTCATTACGATTACTAAATTTAATTTTCCTAGTGAAATTTTCTGCTCAAATTAACTGAATACGGAAATTTTGCTTGCGGCGTCTCTACCTGACTTTTGTGCGGCAACTCTACCAATCTTCCGGTGGAGATGCCGCAGCTAATTAGTACAACATCGAAAGACAAAGATGGACGAAATCACATTCAATGGCATGAACACTGATTCTTATAACACCTACTGTGCATTAAATGTGGATTTTTTACAGTAAAAAGACATTTCAAGTACATGTAATGAAACTGTGCAAAAACTTTGTACGTAAAATATTGGTACTTACAAGACAAAACAATCAGTAAACTTGTAAAAAATGCCGCTAAATTCTACAACCTCAGCTCACAAAAGCTCTCTCGCAACAATGAGGAAGAGTGCCTATTGCCATCTGTTAGAAATATCGGGAACCTATACTTTTCGTATATGCGGCATCTCTACCGGCGCGGCAAATCTCCCGGAATTGCCCTATGCGTCGCCGTAAAAAATGCATAAAGGCTGAGATGTAAATTTAATACAATAATGCTTTATCCTAAAATATGAAAATATTTAACCACGTATGAAAACTGTCGTTTACGGAAATCAGCTATTCCGCTATAATTTTCATAGTTGATATCAAACTTGATATTACCCCAGGAATACTTATATTGAAATATAAACAGCACTGTAAAGTTTAATAATAGCTAGGCCTATAATAAACCAAGAAATGAAATAAATAAATAAATATTAATAAAAATATGATCACTCCCCTCTTAGAAAACAAGCTATCGAACGTGAGGAAGGACTGTACTGTAAGACGTCCTCAACTTCTTCCATATGAAACTGGCTTCTCACCACCTTTCCCTTCCCTGCCTGCCCCTTCACATGCCCATAAGCTTGAACAACGGCATGGACTACGTAACATCAACACTGAGGACATCCTCGCAAATACCAACCTGCTCAAAAAGGAACCGCTAACTTCCTTCCCGAGTGCTCTACAATAACGCTGTTTTGTCATTTTATTGTTTTAATTTTGACAATGAATGCTAGTAAACATTTATGTAGATCAATTATGAAGTGTAGGATGATCCTCACATCCTATATGGAATAATCGCCACTGACTGGGGTTATTTTAATGCTTTTGATTTGTTCTGCAGGAAGAACGGGTATGAACTTCAAGCCATGATGACGCCACGGATCGTGTCCGGTCTGGACCATCCAGCGGAGCCTTGCAAACCTGTCAGCCGCTTCAGAGTCGTCCTACCTCAGGTTAGTCCACAGCCTTCTTGCCATCATTTCCAGGAAATCAAATTGTTTAAAACTTATATTGTTTCATCAAAATAAAACTTTTTTTTTGGCCGAAATTCATGTAAAAACTGGGGTTATGTTTGGGCATACTTTTTGCTGTTTTGGGAGTTTATAGGAGGCAGTGAAATGAAATTCTGCGAATGTTTGTCAATTTGACAACAATTCGCGTCTCGCTAATTTCACGAACCTCTTCCCATAGAACGGGAATTAGGAATAAACTCGATTTTCATCAAATTTGACTTAAGGACTTTCTTAAAAAAAAAAAAAAAAAAAAAAAAAAAAAAAAAAAAAAAAAGATTCATTTATGCATTTGTGTCCCTACCTGGGTCGGAATCGCACCCGCGACCGTAGGAACAGAAAACCAGAATGTTAATTATGCAAAAACAGTTATTTGATAAATGAATTCCTAAATTACAGCTCCACTGTATTCATCTCTCCACACATAAGAGGCTTTGTCCTCTCTGACTGAATGACTGACTGACAGAGAATCAACGTAGAGCCTAAACTATAATAGATAGAGATTTGAAATTTTGACAGTACCTTCGTTTCATAATGTTGGTGCTCACTAAGAAAGGATTCTGAAAAATTTTGATTCTAAATGCCAAAAACCAAACGTTTTTGAGGATAATTAATTCCTTTTTTACACAGAATTATCAAATCCAAATCACAGTTTACATGACAACAGTATGTTGTTGGCAGTGGTCACAAGTAGCTTTGGAAGTAAGTGAATATATGGTTCATTTTAATCATTCATTTCGAATTTGTATGCCCATATGTCAGCATTAGATTAGTTTTCTTCAGTTAATTATTTATATTTTTAACTTTAAACAATACAATTAAAAATAATATTATGAAATACTCCAAATTTTGAAAAACAATGTCAGTGTTAATAAATATGTTTTAATGTTTTTCTGTTAAATAAATTATTTAGCAGTCGAGTAAATAATCGCGGACACCTGCTAGTATATACATATATAATTGAAGGGTTCGGCTGTAAAACATGGTAACCCACACAGAACAACTTCTGAGATAATGATATCATAGGTTTTTAAATCAAAATTCTAATTTATTTGTAAGTTTTCTTCCAAAAATGAACACACATCATAAGAATACAATGTTTTCTGAATGTAATGGCATATTTAAGTGAAATGTATTGGGCAAAGAGAGAACTTAAAAAAATTAAAAGTAAACGTATGTAATCTAATTTATGTGGCTTAACATGTTTTACTTGAAGTGACTAAACGTGTCAACATGTTATAGGCCTATTACCGCAATGTACTTAACCAATTACTAATACTCTATTCAGATTCTCCATTACTTTGTTCTTCATTGTCCCGAACCACTGAATTTGTGTAAAATGATGCATAGTAAGAAGGTATCCACTCCAAACAAGCAATGACGTCATCCAATTTTTTTTTCACAATTGGTTTTCCTCTACTATTTTGCAGCCCGCGAATTGACAAAAATGCTTTCTTACAAACGCTGCCCTTCATGTGGAACAAAATATATCACAGTTTGTGATCTTCTGCTCTTAACGTTCTTGGTGTATTTACGTGCAACAGGATTAGCTTTCATACACACAACTAAATATGCATTTTGTAGGTTATTCAAACTTACTTTCCAGAACCTGGCAAAAATTACTGTACGTGTTTCATCACTATTTTATCAAAACATTTTAATGGACAATTGGACAATTGGTCCAAGTTCCCTACCTGGAACCTCATCTCCTTTACCCCTATGTTTTTATACAAAACACCAGAGCAGAGTCTTTGTTCCTTCTTCACTACTGGTTGCCTGGACATTCTCCTCTTTCTTTTCTTGTTTGGCCATTCAATAGGAATATTTTCACTTTCTTGTGTTTTACCAGCTGTATTATGCAAAAATACTCTGCTTTTCCCCACCACGTATCGTAATACCATGTAAAAACAACTTTAAAAGCCATCAGGAGCTATTATTATCATTTCACGTAAAATATGGTAACCCTCACTGTACATTTTACTAATCTTGTTTTACTTAATTTCATCTGGATCATCTATATCTTCCCTACAAGTTGTAGAGTGGAAAACTTGGTATCAAGTGCCACTCTCATTGGTTTCCTCTTCTTCACGTCTACTGGAAAAACTATTATTTTCCGTAGAGAAAAGTTCCCTCCTTACTCACTGAGCAGCCATCTTTTGAAGGTTACCATGTGTTACATGAAATGGACGTGGGTTACAGTAATATATTTTACTGCATTCTCCATCCATGATGAACATATTCAACTAACTGAACAGTTCAGTAGTTTCACAACAGATAGCCTAAACTCCCTATGTGATTATCTCATTTTTTTTAAATTTGTGGGTTACCATGTTTTACAGCCGAACCCTTCAATTACTGGAGAAGATTTATAGCATTCACGGAAGAAGAAGTGGGTTTTTCTGGCACTGGACCAGCGGGTTTCTTTCAAGGTCAACATGAGCTTGCATTATTAAACCGAAGAGTTCTCACATTTCTCTATTATTAGATCTACAAAACATGTGTCGTATTTCACAGCTTAGTACTTGTAAACTGTCAAGGCCGTTTCTCAATAACTGGCATAATTTCGTCACAGAATGCAAAGCGATTAGGGTGCAAAATGAGAAACGATTATTGTGCTTTGTTAAACGATCGATTCTTCATTTGATTGAGGGTATTGTACATGGGGGAAGGTTGCCTATGTTGGACCGATTTTACATTTTGTTACCCCACGCCTTTATTATGTATTTAATTGATACAAAATATATTGTACAATAATCTACATTTGATACTCTTTCATCTGGTAGCATTATATTTTGTATAGATTTATATCTCCAAGTCCTACAATTTAAAATTTAGAAGTCTGCAAATGGTCCGAATTAGGAAACGGTTGCTTAAGTTGGACCGATGGTAAAACTGTGAGTAAAAAAAAAATAATTGTAATATTTTTAAAAAAAACCTGTATATTAACAAATTTATTAGGCACACATGGCATTTAAAGTAAGTTAGTTACGGCCTATTATACAAAACCATTAATTATAATTTGTAAATTAGAAGCAAACTGTTTTGTACTGATAAAGTGCTTCAAATAAGAAACAAAGAATAACCTAGGAACAAATTGCATAAAAATGTAATATATACCAAATATACCAAATCTGCCTACATGCTGAGATCAAGAATGGAACTTATGGTGGTCCAAATTAGGAAACACGCAATGGTCCAACTTCGGCAACTGGACGCCATGTATAGAAATATGATGCTACAAGGACTCACAAAATGTAAAACTAGTTTTACGATATCAAGTTATTAACTAATGAAAGACAGTTATAAAATATAATGTAGGTAATTGCTTTGCTTACTCTTACTCTGCACAATAGCTTATAATTTGTAGCGCGACTCTTGTTACAGAAACGAGGAGAACACAATATTTGCAGTAATTCTTTCTTCAAAGGCTGCAGCCAACTGACCGTTAGATCACATGTCCTTGACAACATTTCTTACCAGTAGACCCAACTTGAAGGTTTAAGTTACTAACATATAGCGAAATATGAAGGAGGTCCAACTTAGGCAACGGTCCAACTTCGGCAACTCTCAACTATTCTACTGCAATTTCCTTTGAATATTTAGTTCGTGAACCAGTGACCAATCCAGTGTAAGAATATGCGGAGTTTCAACCAATCAGAAGCGTCTATCGCCTTAATTTTACCGTTCGTGTTTAACATATAAATTTTATCGCACCTACGTGCACTTTTTTATGTAAAATCACAAGGACTGGACACTGAAACATCTTCATGCCTGTAGCTTCTTTGATACAAAAACAATGAAAAAAATCCCTTTAGGCAGGCCTACAAGCTGAGGTAGATTTCGAAGAGCTTTTGGTTTAATTTATTGTCGCTGCGCAGCATTCATCTTCTTTAGCCTTGGCATGACAAACCCGCAATAATAACTGCAAAAAAGAGGAAAGAGCACTTTTTCAAACATTCAAATCTCGCCTTATATCGAGAAACTAGTTATTGATTTGTAGAGTACTCATCAAGAGCTTTTCAACGACACCCCACAAGACGTATTTCAAAATTTTCGAATTTCCATCCCCCTACCCCTACTCGTACCCCCAAAACCCCCGAATCGTTGGTGTCACTGTGAACTCCATAGGGAGTACTCTAATTTATTCATACAAAGTTTCCCTCTATACTTCATAGGGGCTGAGATATATTTTTTTCAAAATTTCAACCCCCTCCCCCGACCCCCCCTTGGACCAATTTTGCTCATTAACGAACTTCTCCGAACAATTGGGCCTAGAAATAACAATAAAATTTGGTTCAAGTATCTTCAAAATTACGGCCGCTAGCGTGTAAAGATATGTATATATATATATATATATACATATACATTCATATATATCTATATATATATAGATATATATACATATACATACATATATATCTATATATATCTCAATTTTTTTTTGAACAGGCGGTGGTTTCGTACTTAGGGAAGCATGAAACGTCAAGATATGAAAGAATTTTTCGAAAGTCATGACATGGTATCGATCACAATAGGTCGATTTTTCTTCGAAATCTTCGTAAAAGCGATTGTGTATATATAAGCTGCATATGAAAATAATGTATAATTATTTATATATGGGAAGCATATTATATCTGGCATAGTAATAAATACAATATTAATAACACTATATATTACTATAGCAAAGAGGTTAATCTAAATCAATAAAACAGATGCTAATAAGTTTTTATATAATTTTCGTTTTTCAAACATGTTTTTGTTTGCAGAATCTTAACTTATTCCGTTGCCATGGTTTTGTATTGTAAATGAGGTCCTTTTGCTGAGAAGGGCGTGGCGTGCCGTGGTGTGTCCGGTCTCGTTTGAGCAAGGCCGCCTGAAAACAATGACGTCACACTAGAAACAAAGCGGCCCTCTTTCCAATAAACAAGGGCAGGCCATGATTTTGGCCACTCAAATCGTATGGAAATTAGAATAATGACGTGTGAAGGTTACGCACTTGCTATTTTGACAAAAGGGGGGTTTCTTTAGCATTAGAAACAAGGCATAACCACCAGGTTCTAAAGAAATCATGTATAAACTTAGTAAGCTCCTAAAAATACGAGAAATACAACAAAAATCGTGTTCATTCGCATGGCATGCTGTGTTTAGACCACCGCCGTCTCGAGAATTATACTGCCTGTGGGAAATGAAATATCCCATAAAGAAGGACAGTAAAATTTTATATTACCGGAATTTCTGTTTCGTCTTATTTCAACCACTACCAGGCATGGTGTGTAGAAGCAATGGGTTGCAAAATCCTAAGCCCTCCATGAGTGATTAAAAAAAGTGTCCGTGGAACGCCACGCGACAGAAGTGAAACTTTTTAAAATTTGTTTTACTTTATCAATTTTTTATTATTGGAATTCAATTTTTGATTATTGGATTTCAATTTTGGATTATTGGACTTTTTAATTTTGGATTATTGGACTTTTTAATATTGGGTTTTTGGGTTTTTTTAATTGTGGATTTTTGGATTTTGGATCTTTGAATATTTTCATTTTGGATTCTTTAAATTTTGGATCTTTGAATTTTTTATTTTTTAAATTTTGGATTTTTGGATTTTTAAATTTTGGATTTTATTATTTTTCAAATTTTGGATTTTTGGATTTTAATTTTTTTTTAAATTTTGGATACTTGGATTTTTTAATTCTGGATTTTTTATTTTTTAAATTTTGGATTTCTTAAATTTTGTATCTATGAATTTTTTATTTTTTGGATTTTTAATTTTGAATTATCGATTTTTCAATTTTGGATTTTTTAATTTTTGATTCCCCTTTGAGTATTTCTGTCCTTTAAATCGTATAGCAGCTGATTACTCCTAATCATTTTCTGTTTTCTGTGCAGTCCGTCCCGTCACATCTCATTAATTTCGTTACGATTTTTGAGCGTGAACGACATAATTGAAAACTTGCCTAATGGACAAATCGAGAACCAAGACGACCTAGAACGCAGCGTCCACATACTGACTGGCGTAATACAGAATGCGATAAATGAAAACATACCACAAAAGAAAATAAAGGAACATCGCCCTAGCATTACAGCCGAAATTAAGTGCCTCATTAGGCAAAGGAATGATGCGAGACGAAAATGGCAACGCCATAGAAACCCACATCATAAAGTACTAATGAACCGGCTAAAGTGGGACATCAGCCAGGCCCTTCAGGATCACATATCCAACACATGGGACAGTGTCCTCTCAGAATTGGATACGCGTAATATGAGTGAAGTCTGGAACCTAACCAAACGAGTAATGCATGTCCACACGCCGCTGCCTCCACTAATCCATAACAATGAAACAGCATACACAGGTGAAGAAAAGGCCGCAGTATTTGCAACACGCCTTACAAACACATTCACACCCAATGAATCCCACCATAATAACAATTTTATAAGCGAAACCGAACAAATCGTAACGAACTTCATGAACACGCCAAACACCACAAACATTCGAAATACCAGTGTCGGCGAAGTCGCCTGGCAAATCAAACATCTGAAAAATCGTAAGGCACCAGGCATCGATGGCATCCAAAACCAAGTATTAAAGTACTTACCACTTGTCGCGATCAGATACCTAGTGAACATCATAAACGCCATGTTCAGACTGAAACACTTTCCCCACATATGGAAAGAAGGAAGAGTACTCCTATTTCCCAAACCAAAAAAGGACTTATCGGATCCAGGCAATTACAGGCCAATAACACTACTCGATACAATGAGTAAAATAGCAGAAAAAATACTAAGTAAGCGCCTCAGTCATAATCTCAAAACTCTCAACGTAATCAGAAACGAACAATGTGGCTTCCGTCCAAAACACAGTGCGACGGCCCAACTCATGCGTCACGTTGAAAACATTTCAAGAGGTTTCAACGAAAATCGTTCCACCGCAGCCCTTTATCTCGACATAAAACAGGCCTTCGACAAGGTCTGGCATGATGGCCTGATCAGAAAGATGATCGAACTGAATCTCGACGACGGTATAATCCGACTCGTGTACCACTATCTTAGCAACAGACGTTTCCACGTAACTTGCGAAAACAAACATTCTGACCTAAAAGATATCAGAAGTGGTGTGCCACAAGGAAGCATCCTGGGTCCCAGCCTGTTCAACATCTTTATAAATGATATTCCTCATCGGTCACAATATAATAATAGCAACATACACATATTTGCTGACGATACACTGATCACTGGACAATCAGTCAAAGCAACACATGCAGCAAACCAAATACGCCGAACAATACCTCTATTAGAGGAGTGGCTAACAAAATGGCGCGTAGAAATAAACACTGACAAATGTCAAGCAGTGTTATTCACTAAGAAATGGTCACAACTCAGAATCCTACCTCCTGAATTAAAAATAACCGGAAAAGCCATCCCATGGAAGACAGAAGCCAAGTACTTGGGAGTAATATTGGATCAAAAGTTACTATTCAGGAAACATATAGACTCCTTGCGAGCTAAGGCGTATGCCCAATTAAGGAATCTATTCCCATTGTTGAACAACACTTCCAAACTAAACATTCGTACATCCTTAACGATCTATAAAGCATTGGTTAGGAGCATCATAACATATGCTAGCCCAGTGTGGGGCCACGCCAGCAAAACTCATATGAGTAAACTGCAAAAACTACAAAACAGAGTATTATACACTATCACTAAACTTCCGCGAGTCACTCCAATCTGGACCCTCCATAAGGAAACTAACATGGACGCCATCCAAGAATATATAGCGACTAGCGCGGCGACATTCTACGAAAGTTGCAACGGGCACGAAAATCCCCAAATCGCGGAGCTGGGCCGTTATGACATAACACAAGACAAACACAAGAGGCCGAAGTCACTCCTTCCACAGGAGATGATTGAAGCACTAGGACTCTAACAGAACACACAAGACCTTATATAAGGCGGATAACTGGTAATTCGGACTGGCAATACTCTGAACACGAGCCAAATAGCAGGGGAAAATTTTTAATTTGGTTCCCCGAGTAGAAATTAATAAGCATTTTGTGTGATTTCAGGAAATGGATCTCCAGACTAGAAGTCACCATGCATTAAGCCTACACTAAATAAAATCTGGTCCTATTGCTAAATCACTAAAGTCAAGCTATTCTGCCAAGGTTTTTTGCGGTTTTCCAAGGCCTAGCAACGAATGTTGGAATAGTTCCCTTGCAAAAGACGGGCCGCAACCCGCATAATAACACCTCCCCAAATTTCAAAATTGTTAAATAAAAGGACCCTTTGACCGCGTAAGGTAACATGTTAGAGTAAGAAATTGGATATACAAAATTACAATAGACTGTCTTTTCGGCAACAACAATAGAATGGAACATGCTAGCCACCCCTACTTTACTGCTATGACACCACCTCCAAATCATATTCAAATTATGGGGCAAATGGGCTTTGCCTAGGTACCCATTGCCTACTACATAGTAGTGGGCATAAAAGAGGAAGGAGCCACGTATCAAAAGTACGTTGCAGATATTCTCAATTCGATTCCGATTCCGATTCCGATTCCGATTTTGAGCGTGACACATTTCTCGATTTACTCCCTACCGCGGCTAAAGAAGTTTCACTTCAAAAAGTTTTCTGATGGAACAGTTTGAATGTGGAACTCCAGATACCTATTTCGCGTGTTTTAAAGTGCGCTGATTTGTATGCCATGTGCATAACAAGTCCAACAGGAAAAGGTTAAGACACACTGTGAATATCCGGATACTTGCCAGCAGGCGGCCTTGGAAGTGGCCACATTCCACATCACAATGTATGAGGTAACAACACCTCGTGTCTGCCCCAGTTTCACTTCACACCTCTATGTAAACACTAGCGCAGAGCCAGAGGGTCCCGCGTTCGATCCTGGCGCGGCATTTCTGTTCTCTTTTGCTTTCTTAATCGATAATAATAAGAAGTATCTGTCTGTGTGCGATGCCCAGCAAAATTCAATGAATGCAGGGATCTGAAATTTTAAACATAGGTGGACTGAAGGGTCGGAAAATGCACCTCGAAGGCGTAATTTTAATTTTCAATTTCGTTTGTGAGTTATGAGTGAAAAATGGGCAGAAAACTTGTATTTTTTGAGTTTTCGAAGCATCAGTTTTCAGATACATTTCAATGTCAAATCAATTACAGTTGACTTTGGCTATTTTTGTCATACCTTGAAAATAAAACTTTCGCGATCGCTTGAATGTTGTAAGCCCTAAATATGGTCAAACGTTGTTTTATTTGGACGAATCTCACTATACAGAGGTTTTCTGGGCCAAGAAACTCGAATCTGAGGTCGCTTTTACCAGGCGACGCTATCTAATCGTGGTATGTAGTCCACGTGATTTAGGTGTTAATAAATGTAATAATTTAACTATTATGCTCTTAATTTTTAATTTTCGAAATAATTATCGAGGGCTAAGCCTCGGGCACATGCTAGTATATAATAATAAAAGGAAATGTTTGTCTTTCTGTCTGTCAGTGTGCGATGCCCAGCAAAATCTACCAAACGCAGAGATTTGAAATTTTAAACATAGATGGACTGAAGGATGGCTGAATACACCTCGAAGCCGGATTTTTTTATTTTCGCTTGCGTTCGCGAGTTATGAGTGAAAAACTGGCAGAAAACGTGACTTTTCGCGCATCGGTTTTCGGTATTACATTTCAATTTCAGTAGCGTAGTGGTTGAGGCGCTGCGCTACAAACCAGAAGGTCGCGGTTTCGATCTCCGATGAGTTCATCGGAGTTTTCCAATTGTCCTAATCCTTCTGGTGGCACTATGGCCCTGGGGTCGACTCAGCCTCTAACATAAATGAGTACCAGGAGCAATCCTGGGGGTAAAGGCGGTCGGTGCGTAAGGCTGACCACCTTACCACCTTCACGTGCAGATTGTCTAAAAATCTGGAAGCCTGGACCTCCATGGCCTGTAATAGGGAACACTTTACTTTTTAATATTGTAAATGCAAAGCTACATGAGCCAACCACAGTCACATCCAACCTAAATATAAAATACATAGCCTACTTGAAAAAGTAAAAGCTTCTGATTTGAAAAGACTTCTAGGAAACTATCCTTCATAGAGAGGAATTGGGAGTTCCATTGCCCCTGATTAGCCTAAATCGCTTTTGCACATTTTGTGCGCCTTTCTACTTTATTATAATATCGATATCAAGAATGCCTTCTAATGTCTCAAAAGAAATGGCGCGTTATCATGTCTGATAAGAAGTCAGTCAAAAACAGCATAATTAAATGTGATTAAAATAGAAGAAAAAACTGGTACTTTGAGATGTTGTATGTCGCGGGAGAGTGTGGTATTTCTAGTAGGAGAAGCTTGGTTACATGAATAGAGGCGATAGTAATTTAGTTGAGAGTCAGAATGGATATGATAAGAAAGATGTGAACAGCATTCTTACCTCAAAATTGTCACTATCCGAAGCAGAAATGCCAGAGAATACCACAAGGAGCTGATGGATACTTTGGGAAATAATACCCATCCATACGGTACCGAACTTTAAGGGGAGTGGGCATGTGTGCTTCCATGCTTCATATTAGAGTGGCACGATGCAGTCATGTCTGTTTCCTTCAATATCCTACATCTAGTACCCATAATCTCCATTTTAGGCTATATACATTCAATATCCTGGCCTTTCATTAGTATATTTCAAAATTTCAGAACGATCCCAAATTTTTGAAAGAAAAATAGTTCACCATCTCTCATATAACATTTAAATTATCATTAACATTATTAACATCTTTAAAAAAAAAAAAATAGAGAGATTGTCCACCTTAGAACCCTTGTCGTTGCACTTATCTGGGGCCTTTTATAAAATACTAGCTGAAAAGGCCCGGCGTCGCCCGGGCTTTGTATTTTGTAATTTGAAATTAACTTATGGAGGACTTTCGATGTTGAAACTCTAGGTCCTGATATAATAATGTATGTAGAATTCGAAATGAGGAAGAACAACATATGGCACTCAGAAAACGCTAGATATAGCTTTTTATGGTTCATAGAGGATGTCGAATGCTGCATTCCGTTGCTTCTACTCATCATGCCTGGGAGGGGTTGAAATAAGAAGAAACATAAATTACGTACGATTGTATTGACTTGACGGAAAATTTTATTTCTCATTCTCATGTTAAACCGTTTCGGGCCTGAAATAAAATAGAAATGCAGTATCACTTTCATACATTCCTCCCCTAAAACCCGGGACATTATAGACTGCGAGCATAGGACTCAAAATGTTCCATCCCATGCTTAGGGCCTATGATAAATCTCAACTAATACAAATCCTACAGCTATGGATAACTGACTATTTACCGACTTCTGATATAGCATACTCACACACTTAAGTTGTTCCTGCAATACAACCTCTTATTCTACATCAAAATGTGAAGTGAGAAAATATTTCTTATGTCGAGGGTAGAGAAAGTTATGTGACTGCATCACACTGTGCTTTATTTTTGTGTAATTCATTTTTCAGTAATTATTTTCGCCAATATATTTCACATGGAATCATAATTCGTTCAAGTCCAGCATTAGGCTATATAGTTGCCAAGGCCCTATGTAATCACAGTAAACAATTCACTGTTGCCATGTGAACTGAACAACATTTCATTTTTTTCAGTAGAATATTCACAGAAATTATATAATTTTCAAGGGAAGGACTGATTTGTTTCAATTTTAATGTCGACAGCTATACTTCCCGGGCTTAACTGGGTATGTGTGCAAAATTCCGTGTAAATTGGTAAAGAAATGTAGATTTGTATAAGGAACAAACATACATACATACATACATATCCACAAACACACATTCGACTTTATATATTTGATGAAATAACATAGAAGGCACAAGCACACGTTAAAAACACTGTTGTCATATTATTAAAACTTCTTCTTGGTCCCAGATGCGTCTATAGACGCTTGTGCCTTCTATGATATTTTATATTTTATAAAAGGCCCCAGATAAGTGCAATGACAAGGGTTCTAAGGTGGACAATCTCTCTATTTTAAAACTATTTTAACTCTGTCTGACGATGAAATTCATTACTAATTATTAACATCGTTTAGCTCAGAAAGTCATCTCCTCTGAGCATTGTAATATTTGTTTCAGGTGTTGGCTACAATGGCTTGTAATCTGGTAGCTCTGGAAGTCATCATCACCCTGGCTTTCTCCACTGTGGCCATCGCTCAGCTGTCCGGAGCCGAAGGAGATTTGGGACTTGACGCAGGAAGGGCCTCTTGGATCGGTAAGGGCAATATTTAGCTTCCTCTCCCTATTATATTACTTCCTCTGTTCGTACTATAGGTAATAATGGTAATGGTAATAGTAATAATAATAATAATAAAATCACATAAGAATTAGATTACAAAAACCAACGCAAATAACTTCATGTCACTACACGTGACAAGGTCAGGTGATAACGATGGCTCTTTAAAAAAGTGTTACCAAAATATACGCCGTTCTGATATGTGCTTTATGCTGGAGCCCTGAAGAATATATTTCATTTGAGTGCGTCACAAAAGAATTTCCGGATCAGCCTGATTCGTATTGGTTTGGCACTCAAACACAGGTCCCCCATCTCCTCCTGTCCTTGGCTCCTTTTTTCAGTATCCAGTGTTTTCTTTCCTTTTTAAATCTTATAGCAGCTGGAATCTTCTTCTTCTTTCAAGATCTGGACGTCCTGCAGTTTGTTCAGGTTTGTAGCTTTGTCCACACATTTCCAGACATAACACAGATTGCAGTGATCTCTTTCTTGACCATGGCAATTCCCTGATATTATATTGATTTTTCATCCAACGCAACTACTACCCTGGTATTTCCCCGTTTCCCCTACAAATCATCAACAAATTTCCTTCAAACAAAGTGTTTATTACGTAAAAATGATTTTAAAATTCTCAAAAAATAAAACAGATGAGCTGATAGAATGAAGTGCCAGATGGACTTAATCTCTATATATATAAAAGGCTTTGTCCTGACTGACAGGAATCAACGTAGAGCCTAAACTATAACAGGTAGAGACTCGGAATTTTGACAGTACCTTCGTTTCATAATGTAAGTGCTCACTAAGAATGGATTTTGAAAAATTCTGATTTTAAATGCCAAAAATCAAATGTTTTTGAGAATACTTAATCCCTTCTTACACAGAATTATCGAATCCGAATCACATTTGACATTAAAACATATTGTTGCCAGTGGGTTTCAGATGGGTTTGGAATTAAATGAAATGGAAGTTTGACAATTACAGTTGGCTTTGTCTATTTTTGTCATACCTTGAAATAAAACTTTCGCGATCGCTTGAATGTTGTAAGCCCTAATATGGTCAAATATTATTTTATTTGGACGAAACTCACTATACAGGGGTTTTCTGGACCAAGGAACTCGAATCTGAGGTCGTTTTTACCAGGCGACGCTATCTAATCGTGGTATGTAGTCCACGTGATTTAGGTGTTAATAATTATAATGATATAACTTTTTTATTAATTAATGATATTAATTTTTAATTTTTGAAATAATTATCGCGGGCGAAGCCGCGGGCACATGCTAGTAACTCATAAATCAATTACTGGAAGTGCAATAGGTTTTCTAATATGACTTACTGTTAAGCTACTATAAGCTTCCAAAAAAGATATACAGAGTTAAGCCTGCTATTTTGAATGTTTTTCAAGAGTAAAATATTAAAAATATAAAATTAAAAAAAAATATTTCGATCGGTTACAAGCTAAACGCTATAGGCTAAGTATGCCAAATTTCAAGTTTCATGCTCATCTGGAAGTGGGCAAACACGCGGTTTTGTAGTAGTGATGATTAGCTATTTAAACCGTTATTTGGTTGTTACTCCGGTATGGGTCAACCGATTTGGTCCAAAATCAATATCTT
The DNA here is from genome assembly GCA_964059195.1 of Ectobius pallidus. Taxonomy (NCBI): domain Eukaryota; kingdom Metazoa; phylum Arthropoda; class Insecta; order Blattodea; family Ectobiidae; genus Ectobius; species Ectobius pallidus. Next base: position 1,139,642 of record CAXKWD010000003.1, on the reverse strand, counting down.
TCGTTCCATGGACGTTGTAAGTGTGTATACCGAATTTCATGAAAATCTGGTAAACCGTATTCGAGTTATTGCGTGTACAGACAGATAACTGTTCCATCTACCATGTAATCTTAGAAATAACAATTCTGGCAACTAATAAATTTTATATTGTAATTTTATTTGCCTCACAATGAAGACAATAAATACTTTATGCAAGTTTTAGCCGAACGAAATTATATTGGAAACTTTGATTACGACAGACTTTAATGGCAAAAGTAAATAGAGAAATTATCATAGGTAATCCCATGAGAGTTGACGAGATTATCGATAGATTTGCGACTGCGAAGCAAGAGCGAATTTATCTGATGAAACTCAAGTCGAGTTGGATTTATTAAGACTCTTACATGAATAAAATGTAACGGATTATACAATTAATAATAATTACTTTCGTGCTTTGTTGTATAAAAACAAAACTAACAGCTGCGAGATCACGGCATACTGTGAATCAACCATCCATGAATCGATTCGAGTTGCGATGTAGTGACCAGTGCTACCAATGGTGCATATAAGACATAGTTAACCTAATTCATATAAGCTATCAGCAGAACAGAATAAAAGCACACGAACTGGCTTCCACCAAATCGAAACTGTGTTTGCAATCAATGTACATTCATATTATTTCAATGTCCAAACAAGTTATGTTGAATAAAATAATGTTTTCGTGCTGCTTAATGGCAGCATGTGACGTATTAATCACTGTACATTGATGCTTACGTGTCCAGTAACGAGCAGACCATTTTACCCGACAAAACGGCATCCTCAGGATGCCTATAAGAATATTTTAAGATAAACGGCCGTGATTGGTCTATATCCGACTAATTGCTAAACGTTATTGGTCAAAATCAAACGCGCGGCGTATGAGTGGGATAGTCAAAGAGAACTAAAGAAAACGTACAAAATTGAAATGTTTGTGTGTTACAGCGAGCATTCCTTACATCTGCCAGCCCTTTGGAAGCATCCTGTCTGGCATTCTGGTGCAGCGCCTGGGCAGAAAGCGGTCTCTAATGCTCGTCAGCCTGCCCTTCTTCCTGGGCTGGGTGCTGGTCTTCACTGCGCAGTCCTTCGCACAGCTCGTGGCTGCGCAGCTGCTGCTCGGCGTCACCATCGGCCTGTGCGAAGCGCCTCTCAACACCTACTATGGCGAAATCAGCCAGCCAAAGCTGAGGGGAATTCTAGCAGGGACTGCAGGTAACTAGACCCGACATTGCGGTTGGACCTCCTTATTTGAGTGCTTCATTGAAGAATATCCCAGTTTCTCACATGCATTTGTGTTGCTTACCATTTCTTGGATGATAGCAAACAAAAATAAAGTTAGAGCTGTTGAAGGATACCAATCTTAAAAAGTAATGACTGTGTTAATCTTGGTGGCACCTAAGTCAATATTAAGAAATAGAAAGTAAAAACAGGTAGGCTACGTTACAACTGTAAATTTCAATTGGCTATTTCAGCTGGCGTTTTCGTGTAGTTCCAACGACACCTGTTAACAAGACCGCATTCAATTATTGTGATTTTAATTGAAGATGGCCTGGCTCGGTTGTCATAGCAACCGTGGGAAAAAAAAGAGCATAATAGCAGCTGATGTTGCCATAGAAACGTAAGCACTTTCATTTGTTTCAGGGACTTCGTACCAAGCAGGCTTTTTCTTGGAGTATCTCCTGGGCACCGTCACGGACTGGAGAACTGTGGCCATCATTAATGCAGTGTTTCCCATCGCCACGGCCCTCTATTTCTCTCAGGTAATAACTTCACACTTTCATATTATGTTACTTTCCTCTCGACTATTGCGACAGATGGCAGGCAAACACAAGAAATGAACTTAATTTATTATAATGAAAATTAACATGCCTCTCATCCCAGCGCTCCGGATTCCATTCCCGGTACAGGCAAATGATGATAAATGTAGTCAAAACTCTTGTGCATTTCAGGTCCCGGAGTCGCCAGCTTGGTTGTTGTCCAAGGGACGAACCAGGGACGCCGAGAAGGCCCTGTGCTGGCTGCGAGGCTGGGTCTTCCCGTCTGCCGTGAAGCAGGAATTCTCAGAGCTCGTGCGCTACAACGAGGAGTCGAAGCTGAAGACGTCTCACACCACCACCGAAACTGCGAAAGAGCTCTTGCGAGCGCCCACCCTTCGCCCGTTGTCCCTCGTCATCCCGTTCTTCTTCTTCGTGCACTGGTCCGGCATCACCTCCATCAGGCCCTACATGGTGCACGTCTTCCAGGGCTTCAGAGTGCCCCTGGACCCTAGCTGGGCCACCGTGGTGTCCGCAGGGACGGCCATAGCCGGGACCCTCACGTTCTTGCTGCTGGTGCACTCGGCGGGCAAGAGGTTCCTCAGCCTCCTGTGCACCGCGCTCTGCGCAGTCGCGTGTTTCCTGCTGGGGCTGTACGCGCACCTCGCATCGGCCGCCGACAGTTGGCTGCCCTTCGCCCTTTTCCTGCTGCTGTCCTTCTCCCAGAGCATCGTCAGCCAGATGCCGTGGAACTTGCTCTGCGAGGTGTTCCCGTACCGCACGAAGGGCCTGGCTAGTGGCATCACGGCAGCCGCGTGCTACGTCTTTCTCTTCGCGTCCTCCAAGACGTATCTGGACATCGAGAAAGCCTTCACGCTGGCTGGAGCCTTCTGGTTCTACGGCGCCGTCAGCTGTGCGGGCTTCGTGTTTTTGTACTGGAGGCTGTTGGAGACTGAGGGCAAAACACTAGTGGAGATCGAGGAACACTACACGGAGGGCAGAAGTGCGAGGAAGAGTTAGACTCAATGGCTACTGCATACGTAATTTCCATCACCACTGTGTGTTCTCTTTAGAGCCATTCGTTCCGCTTTTCCCGCGATAACCTCGTTTTCTTTTTTTTGGCAAAAATATCGTTTTTCCAAAAGTTTTATTGGGGACGCTCAAATATCCCGTTTTTTTGTAATTCCACTTGGTCAGGGTATTTTATGCTAGGTTAACGACCTACACAAATCTGCAGAAGAAATTTAACAAGTCATTACGACATTTTTCTGCCCGAAAGAAATTTTCACTAAATTTTGTAGATGAAATTGTTGTCTCCTCTTCCTTAGGCCTAATTGTCCCAGGTTTTTTCTTCGAAAATGTTTAAAATGCGCCATTTTATATTTAAACATTATATGGCGATAAATGAAAAGTAAGAAAAAGTCCTCACAAGATCTCACCCAAATATAGAATTTTATTTTTGAAATATTCGTTCCAAGCTCTAAGACGCACAAACAACATTTTTATTTATGGCATCTCTAACTTGTAGCGCCCAGTTATGTTGAAAACTGGACATGAATTTAGAGTCTAACACAATAGGCTATTTCTTCTACCTAAAGTACTCATACCTACGTTATTTCATCCAATAGAAATAGAAATATTTCATCCAATAGGCTTCCCACATATCTCAGAAAGAGAATAATGTGTGTTATCAAGTTTTTCACCCGCACCCCTCATTTATACAAATCGTGTATATTACATAGACCACCTCAGGATAAAACTATCTGGAAGTCAGCTCCCAGTTAAGCTATGAGGATGGAATGGCAAATAAACCACCAACTGCCAGATGGACAGAGTTGATGGAAAAAAAGTGGCAGCCATTGGAGCTTCGTAGCCACCTGAATTTCTTAATTGATGCTTTAAGGTTTAACTTACACATTAAGGCAGTTTTAGACTCGCATTTTAATGATAAAGAATTGCACAAATCGATTAATGTAATTTAATACCTCAAGTTTCCGCAGCTAATGGAGGCTACTGTCCAAGTTGAGAGGATTCTGAGCACTGAGTGGAAACGAACCGACATAGCTCTGAGTTGTAGAAAATCTTCTCGGGTTTGCAGCCAGGTGAGAAGTTTGTTGTGGTCCAACGTTTCCGAGGCTGTTGCTGCCTCCATCCTCAGGGAATCTGAAGTGTCGAGTTTTAACATGTAAGGGATATATATACCAACTCCGGAGTCGACTCCGCCCAACACGGGATGGTGTATATATATCCCTTACATGTTAAAACTCGACACTTCAGATTCCCTGAGGATGTAGGCAGCGTCAGCCTCGGAAACGTTGGACCACAACAAACTTCTCACCTGGCTGCAAACCCGAGAAGATTTTCTACATAAGATTCGCCTCAAATCTTACATAGCTCTGAGTTGTCTTAACAATGGATAACCTGACTCAGGACTCACTTGACTGCGTTCATAGTGAACATTAATAAAGATCCTGGATGCATCATCCTACTGATTTTACTTGTATATGTTACAGTTTCTAATAAATTATAATGATAAATAAATACTGCACCGTTTTCTTCAATGTTGTCCATTTTCTATCGATGCTTTGAAACAATTTTATTGAACCACCAAACAACAGTTTGGTGCTGAGTTTGCAGAGATGGTACTTTGAACTGACACAAAATTTTAGATATTAACACTTGGCCATTATTGATTTATTTATTTAATCAGGTTATACAATGTCCTAGACATCTTCCTGCACCCATTTCAGGAGTTTATCTTTTTTCTCCATAATTCTCGATTTGTCCATGCTTCGTCTTCTATTCTCCTTTCCTTTAGTGTTTGATTGATGCCTTGTGGGCCTGCCCCTCTTTCTTCGTCCTTTCGGAGTCCACTCATATATCTTCTTCGGTAGTCTATCGTCTGTCATTCTTTTCATGTGCCCATACCATCTTAGTTGTGCTGTTTTTACAGTATCTACCAGCGATCCTTGTACCCTCATTTTTCCTCTAATGATATTGTTCCTAATCTTGTCCCTCCGCTATTATTGATGGCCATTATAATTTCGTATACAGTCAATATATTCCTTACTTGTATGGTACCGGTACTGCGTATACCACTTCCATGTTAACATGAGACATATTTCCTCAGATACATAATTAAATTGAGGCGCAAACGCAGAAGTTCCCTGATCTCACCTCAGCTTTTAACTGTTATATTTCTAGCGTATGTTTCCCTCACCCTGTATAACAACATTCATACTAGCATTTGAATTTGTACTTAAACAGCCACAGTCATATCGTCATGTATATTTTCGGGCATTTCTTATTTTCCTAAACATTTTAATTTTCAAACTTTGTAAAATTATAAACAAATTAATGACCGATTCTTACCTTGAAAATAATTGATTATTGGACTTTTTAATATTGGGTTTTCGGACTTTTTAAATTTTGGATTCTTTAATTTTGGATTTTTTATTTTTAAATTTTTTAAATTTTGGATGTCTGAATTTTTTATTTTTTAAATTTTGGATCACTGAAATCTTGTACTTTTGGAATTTTTAATTTTTTAATTTTGGATTTTTTTAAATTTTGGACCTTTGAATTGTTTATTATTTGGATTTTTTTATTTTGGATTTTCGAAATTTTAATTTTTGGATATTTTAAATTTTGGATAAGCCTAATCATTGAGTTCATTGACAACCCAGAAACAACTTCCAATGATAATTTTAATTCTTAAATTTTTTATTTTATTAATTATTAAATTTTGGATGTTATAATTTTTAATTGTTTTTTTTTTAATTTTGGAAATTTGTATTTTTTAATTTTGGATTTTTAATTTTGGATTTGCGCGGTAATGAACCTCCGGGTTCCATAAAATATATAATATAGGCCTACCTTTAGATTGCTTAGGAATTGTCTATTGCCATTGAGGAAGTAAGGTCTGAAAAATTTGATTACTCCTAATCATTGAGTTGATTGTTTTCTGTGTAATCCGCACCGAAACAAGTAAGAGTGTGACTGATTTCGTGACGGTTTTAGTGTGACTGATTTTCCAGATTTACCCTCTACCGCCACTAAAGAAGTTTTACTTCAAAAAATTGAAACACAGCCATCTTGGATCATCTCATGGGCGTTGTCAATACCTAGTTACAGCAAGAAAATGCTAACACACTCCAAGTAACATGAGTTCAAATTAGAATATCTTAATCTTTGTATTAATGTGGAATTTAGAGTCTTGATCTACGTGGATTGCATGCAGGAAAACACCTCAAATAATGGAGACCGTGGTAATGTTACAATGTGATGAAATAGAAATAAAACAAGAAGACATCCCATTGCAATGTGATACTCTTGTGTCTGAACCTGTAACCTTCAATTTAATAGAGAAGCATGAAATTAAAAGCGAAAATATAGACCCACATGTGTCAACAGTATCTGAAGTTAAAATGACACCGTGCAGCGAAATCCCAGAAACAACTTCCAATGATAATGTGGCCTTTGATTTTGTACAGGCGTTTGAAACTAAAGTAGAAATTAAAACCGAAAGCGTAGAATTGTGTGAAGATCTCAAAACATATTCTGAAGGAACTCCTCTAAAAATTAATCTGCTTGCCCATACAGCAGAAAAAGATTTCATGTGTGATGTCTGTAACAAAACATTTTCTGTAAGAAGGTACCTCAAAACTCATCTGCGTAGCCATACAGGTGAAAAAGCTTACAGGTGTGAAATCTGTAACAAAAGATATTCTCAAAGCAGTAATCTCAAAACTCATCTGCTCACCCATACAGGAGAAAAGGCATTTAAATGTGATATCTGTAACAGAAGATTTTCTCTAAGAAATAATTTCAAAACTCATCTGCTTACTCATACAAGAGAGAAAGCTTTCAGCTGTGATATCTGTAACAAACAGTTTTCTAGAAGAGACCACCTCAAAATTCATTTGCTTTCTCATACTGGAGAAAAAGCGTTCAAGTGTGATATCTGTAACAAGACATTTTCTGTAAAATGTTCTCTCAAAACACATCTGCTTACCCATACAGGTGAAAAAGCTTTCATGTGTAATGTTTGTAACAAAACATTTTCTATGAGCGGAAATCTCAAAACTCATCTACTTACCCATACAGGTGAAAAAGCTTTTGGGTGTGATGTCTGTGACAAAACATTTTCTGTAAGAAGTCATCTCAAATCTCATCTGCGTACCCATGATGGAGAAAAAGCATTTAAATGTGATGTCTGTAACAAATCATTTACTCAAAGCAGTTCTCTCAAAACACATCATCTTACTCATACTGGAGAAAAAGCTTTCAAATGTGATGTCTGTGACAAAAGGTTTACTCTAAGACAGCATCTGAAAAATCATCTGCTTACCCATACAGGTGAAAAAGCTTTTGGGTGTGATGTCTGTTACAAAAGATTTTCTGGAAAACAGCGACTCATAACCCATCTTCTTACTCATACTGGAGAAAAAGCGTTCAGGTGTGATATCTGTAACAAAACATATTCCGAAAAATGTTATCTCAAAACACATCTGCTTACCCATACGGGTGAAAAAGCTTTCAAATGTGATGTGTGTGACAAAAGATTTTCTCTAAGACAACATCTGAAAAATCATCTGCTTACCCATACAGGTGAAAAAGCTTTTGGGTGTGATGTCTGTGACAAAACATTTTCTGTAAGAAGTCATCTCAAAACTCATCTGCTTACCCATACTGGAGAAAAAGCTTTTAAATGTGATGTATGTAACAAATCATTTACTCAAAGCAGTTCTCTCAAAACACATCTGCTTACTCATTCTGGAGAAAAAGCTTTCAGGTGTGATATTTGTAACAAAACATTTTCAGTAAGAAAGTATCTCAAAACACATCTGCTTACCCATTCTGGTGAAAAAGCTTTTAAATGTGATGTCTGTAACAAATCATTTACTCAAAGCAGTTCTCTCAAAACACATCTGCTTACTCATACTGGAGAAAAAGCTTTCAGATGTGATGTTTGTAACAGAAGATTTTCTTTAAGACACCATCTCAAAACTCATATGCTTAACCATTCAGGACTTCTGGCCACAAAGAGCTGTAAGGTGATTTCCCTTGAAGATACAAGTCCATGCCAGGGCATACCTTAGAAGGGCCGGCTTAAGAAATGATATGAAAGTTATTCTGACACACTCAAAGCAAGGGGAAAAAACTGATTTTAACACAGACATTTCTAACCTAACTTCTTTGTCCTGGGAACACAGGGGCCACTAGGATGACTGAGTGTTTCATTACTTGCCACTATTATAAACAATGGCACAATCAGTCACTTTCTAGTCGAGAGTCTTCATATGTTAAGAAAGAGTTGTTCAACAGCCATCAGTCAACATTTGCCAATACTAACAACAATCACCAGGAACAGCATGACTCGCCACAAATATCAATATAGACCTACTAGAACAATAAGAACATGGGATGGAAGAAATTTCACGGGAAATAGATAGTGGTCAGCTAGATAAAGTAGTCCAGAATCCGGAAGATTTAATAAAGTGAGCGTTGGAAGCACAGCAATGTTGCTCCTCTAGACAAACAGTGCCAACTAAACTGAGGACAGCAGAGCTCGCTGGGTATATAAAGATAAGCTCGAGGAAGAAGAAGCTGAGAGAACCACACTTTGTAAATACCACACCCTGGGTTCTGATCATGGAAAGGCTGTAGGAGAGACTACAATCAGGAAAGCCCCCAGAACACGTAGAAATGTCACAAATCCAGTTAGCCCCTATGAACAAAAGTGGACAAGTTTGGTTTATTATATTTAGTAGTAAAGAGTTTAATCTATAAGTAAACCAGCTGACTTCTAAAAATGAAAGGTTTTCATGTGACTAGACACTTTCTCGGTGTTGAGTTGGTGGATTGATTCTGAACTGTCGGCAGCTGATTTCTCCACACTGTCGTCCACTTGCACATAATTTTCTGCTAGTATGTTGTCAGGACCTTCCCACTAGAGATTCTAGCTTGTTCACCAGTTTACCATGTCGAATGCTTTGGAATAGTCCTCAAGTAAGTCATAACTTCCCTTGAGTACTATCCAGCGTTTGCTTAATGTCTGTATTTGTAACATGTAATGAACCAAAACAGTTGTCATAATATGCCAGAATATCCCACCCGTAATTATGAAATGGCTGAGTTTATAAATAAATAAAATATTTTATAATATTTATTATTTGTAGATTATTGTATTATTTATATTTGTGCATATCATCATATGCTCGGTTCGTGCACACTTTATGGTGGAAACCATGGATTGCAAAGCGTGCTGTTAACTCATAGTTAATGTTTGTCATAGCATCAGTAGAATAGAAGCCAAGCGGGGAAGATGTAACTCTCGCAATAGAGCGTTGTACTGTGGGGTGGATGGTAGCAACAGCTAGCGTTGCCACCTGTCCTGAATTTGACAGGACATCCCGCATACAAAGAACATTTTCAGCGTCCCGAATTAAGCCTAAGAGGGACGCATTATATATATTTTTATTATTTTGCTAGCCTTTTCTTTTCTAATGTCAGTGTTACTGTTACATAGCCTATTCAGTTTTGGCTTTGTAACGAATATATACAATCTTTCTCTTATTAATAAATTGTTCCATGTACAAATTTAGGTATAAAGATTGGCGATATGCATATATCACACAAGTGTCCCACCTTAGCATAACCGAAAGGTGGCAACTCTAGCAACAGCTGATACCTCAGTTCCCTGATCAATTTGAATATCAGTCTTGAGGGGGTGTATGCTGCCTTCACTTGCTCTAGTTTTTTCAAATCTCTTACTGATAAGTGTTCCCAGCTCTAAGCCATATTGGTGTTATCTTGGCCAGTGGCGTACCAAGGCTACTTGGCGGCCAGGGCTAATTAGATGCTAGTCGCCCCTTAACACTTAAAAGTTCAAGGTTCAATGAGTTTAATTTAAACATAGTTTAATGTTCACAATTACTTATTTTTAATAAGTAGTATGTTACTTTAACACATTATAAAGAGAAAAATATGAATGAAATAAAACTGTAAGTACTATAAGGTTAGTTTGTTTGAAAAAAAAAAGAAAAAGAAAAGAGGTTTCAGAGTCATAACAAAAATTTAAAAATGTTCTTTCCTAGCCTTGATGGATGCAAACTTATTTATATATAAGAGAGTTGAAGTCTATAGTAGCAGCCACGTCATGTTCAACTGATAAAATTGCTAAATTACACAGTAAACTTTTCCTGTGTGCTCAGCGCCCACAGCTATTTCATATTGTCTATAAATAGTTTAAAATGAAATGTTTATTTCACTTCTAAATAAAATTCCTGCCGTATGTAACAAAGTAATAAAGAAAATTTGATCAATAAAGCCTTATATTTTGCCTGAAAAAATTATTTTTCTTAAACGAAAAAAATATGTTTTTCAATTTTGGCGCCCTCCTCTTTACGGCTCCCCGTTCGCACCCCCTTGGTACGCCACTTATCTTGGCTAAGAATAGCACTTGGCTGTTTCTACTGAAAACTGGTTTTGACGAGGTATGTCGTTCATAGCATTATTTCTTGTTTGTGGGTTGAGAAAGTAGCGTAATGCCAAGGTATCTGAAGTTTTACTTTGTTCAAATTAAAATTGTCTTCCTTAGCTGGTCGTCCCCTTTTTCTGAACACCATTTTCACAGTCTTCTCTTCATTGATTGTGAGATAATTTTTCTTCACCCGTTCTGTTCCTGGAGGTTCCGCTTTCTTGGCAAACACAAATAAAAAGCGGAGTATTTGTTAATTTTCCAACAATCAGCATAATGATGGAATGTATGAATAGGTCTGATTTAACGAGACAGAGCTTGCATTGATAACCAGAGATGATGTAGGCGAGAGTATGGAGGAAGGAAACATTCAATATTATACAATAACTGTATCAGAAGTTGCCAACAGCAATAGTCTGCCATATTCGAAAGTATGGTGGATGTCATATGGTAACTTTAAGAGAAAAACTAACTTTCTTCATTTTTGGTCAATAAATTATAATAATTTCTAAATAACCTTGTGATTTTTAATATTGGAAAATTACCAAAACATTTCCGAACTGATGATAATGTCTGACTTTTCAGTAATGTAGAGCAAACTAAAGCAACAGAAAGGTTGGTGTTATAAGCTAAATCATGTGATAACTACAATGCAGGAAGGATGGGACACCATTTTAATGAGAAATGTTACCTCCCCTACTTCCTGGAAAATTGAAAATCTATTTAACTTAAGGCTTTTTCTTCTATTTAAAGTGAGATGGGTCGATTTGTGGATATGAGGACTAGATTCGAACATATGCTATATTTTGCTTGCTTCAACCTATTTAAATGCATTGAAAATGGCATTTACATGGACACTAAGGCTCAAAAAGCTCTGTCCCATACCTCCTTCAAGAGTGTCCCATACTACCCACCAGGTAGAAGAAAAGGGACATTTGATTATTTTATAAAAAATAAGGTAAATAAAATTTGTGATCTTCTGCACAACATATTGTAGCCTGAAGCCAAGCATTTTTTAAAATACAATTAGTTTTTGCCTATAATAAACCTACTTTTTTAAAAATATAAAGTAAAAAAGTCCCATCCTTCCTCAAACACGCTAACACTTCTTTATTTCCTTAAGCTGTACTTACCTAAAGAAATGAACAATCTTTATGACCGTGTATTGAAAATGGCTACTTGATTTGGGACATCTGGGACTTACAGATGAACATTAGGAAGCAAGCATGCTCATTGATCCTGATATTGATACATATACCACATTTGAAATACAGATTTTTCTCCTGTATGCGTAAGCAGACGAGATTTCAGATGACTTCCTATAGAAAATGTGTTAGTTTGATTCAGTCCATCGGAACATATTACATGTTACGGGACACTTCAATATAATTACAAATAAATATATAAATTTACAGTTATATGAAATATGTGCAATGTGAAAATATACAAAATAAACATCAACAAATTATTATTTTAATTTACAACACAAATACAAAACTTATAGCACAAATATGTAAAAGTACAAATACAAATACAAAGGTACTGAGCTAGTATGTTGTGCACGTAGCAACATTGATAATGTTCTGAAGTTATAAATGTAGAATTATTTCTTCTAGCAATAAAAATGAGCTCGCAAATACATAAATGGTTTGAACTTTGAAGATTGACTCAAAGATGGAGTCCAAAAGCTCAAAGTTTTTTAAAACCTCTACTCGGCTGTTAGCCAGTGAAGTACTTTTACATTTAAATACATGGTAATATAGGATTCAAATTAAAAAAAATAATAATAATGTTGTAATTTAACAGAAGGAATGCTAAATAACTGAATATAAAATTTATGCTTTGAAAGCTTTTTCTCTTGTATGGGTCAGCAGATGATTTTTCAGATGATAAATTTGAGAAAATGCTTTTTTACAGACATCACATTTGATAGTTTTTTCTCCTGTATGGGTAAGGTAAGCTGGTGACGTTTCAGACTTAGTCTTACAGAAAATATTTTGTTACAGACATAACATCTGAAAGCTTATCTCCTGTATGAGTAAGCAGATGAGTTTTGAGAGAACTTCTTACAGAAAATGTTTTGTTACAGATATCACAGCTGAAAGCTTTTTCTCCAGTATGTGAAAGCAGATGAGTTTTGAGAGAACTTCTTACAGAAAATGTTTTGTTACAGATATCACAGCTGAAAGAGTTTTCTGCAGTATGTGCAAGAAGATGAGTTTTGAGATGCTGTTTTCCAGAAAATCTTTTGTAACAGACATCACAAGAAGTAGTAGTAGTAGTAGTAGTAGTAGTAGTAGTAGTAGTAGTAGTAGTAGTAGTCCTTCAAGTCTGGGTTTAGACTCCTGGTGATCCTTATTTGGATTTACTAGGCATTAATTAATACAGGAGTGGTTTGCCATTGCCTTCTCCCGTGCTTAGTGGACGTTTGTGCGTTCCCTGTTCCGGTTCTCACTTCTGTCAATTTCCGCCATTCTTTCCTGTCCTTTACAATGTGGGTAATGGCTTCCCAACTTAAATTGACGGTTTTCTTCACATCATCTATCCAGCGTGTTCGAGGTCTTCCTTGTTTCCTAGATCCTTCGACAAGTCCAATCATGATGTCGTGTTCCAATGATCCTTGATTTCTCATGACATGCCCAAAGTACTGAAGCTTCCTTCTAACTACCATGGCTTCCAGCGACCTTGTGGGTTTTATGTCCTCCAGGACCGACTTGTTAGTCTTTTTCTCTGTCCAAGAAATTCTCAGGAGTTTGCGCCACGTCCAGAGTTCAAATGCATCAATTCTTTTCCGGTCTCTTCTCAAAACAGTCCAAATCTCCGAACCATATGTAACGGTGGGGAACACCAACGTTTCAATTAGTTTGACTTTCAATGGCACACTAATATCCTCGTCTTTTATGATTTTGTCCAATTTAGTCACTGCTGTTCTTCCTATTGATATTCTTCTATTAATCTCTTTCTGACTGTAACCATCTTTCGTTATCAAGGATCCCAGAAAATTGTATTCTTTTTTACTTCTATTTCAGTCCCGTCAATTTGAAATTTTCTTATCATTCCTGTGGACATTATTTTGGTCTTGTTCAAATTGAGCATGAGTCCTGCCTTTTTACTTTTTTCTTTCAATTTCCTCAGCAGATCTTTCATTTCATCTTCATCCTCTGTGAGTATGGTCGTATCATCTGCGTATCTTAAATTTTTTATCATCCTTCCACCGATTCTGACTCCTTGACTTTCTTCAAATATGGCTCTTCTTATGATTTGCTCACTATACATATTGAAAAGGCATGGGGATAGTATACAACCTTGTCTTAAACCTTTGGAAATTCCAAAACATTGTGTATCTCCTTATGATGTTCGTACTATTGCTTCTTGAATGTTATATAAGCTCTTCAGCAGTGTGATTAGATGTTCTGGCACTCCCATGCTTCTCAAGGTGTCCCACATTCTACTATGCTCAATGCAGTCAAACGCTTTGCTATAATCAATAAAGCATAAAAATATTGTTTCCCCATATTCTGCTGCCCTCTCTAAGATCCATTTTACTTTTGCAATCTGATCTCTTGTTCCCTTGCCCCTTTTGAAGCCAGTTTGCTCTTCTGCTACTTCTCTTTCTATGTATATCGCCAGTCTATTTTGTATTATCCTCAGCAATACCTTGCTAGCATGTGGAATCAAAGCAATTGTTCTGTAGTTAGAGCATAAACTGAGATCCCCTTTCTTTGGGAGTGGTAGAAATATAGATCTTTTCCATTCCTGAGGCCATTCACAACTATTCCAAATCTGATTGCAGATTTCACACCCAGACATCACACCCAAAAGCATTTTCACCTGTATGGGTAAGCAGATGAGTTTTGAGATAATTTCTTAAGAAAATTATTCGTTACAGACATCACACCCAAAAGCTTTTTCTCCTGTATGTATAAGCGGATGAGTTTTGAGATATCTGATTTGAGAAAATGTCTTTTTACAAATATGACAATTGAGAAGGTTTTCACTTGAATGGGTAGGCAGATGATTTTTCAGATGATGACTTTGATAAAATGCTTTTTTACAGACATCACATTAGAAAGTTTTTTCTCCTTTATGGGTAAGCAGGTGACGTTTCAGACTTTGTCTTAAAGAAAACCTTTTGTTACAGACATCACATCTGAAAGCTTTTTCTCCTGTATGAGTAAGCACATGAGTTTTGAGATATCTGATTTGAGAAAATGTCTTTTTACAAATATCACAATTGGGAAGGTCTTCACTTGAATGGGTAAGCAGATGATTTTTCAGATGACTTTGAGAAAATGCTTTTTTACAGACAACACATTTGAAAGTTTTTTCTCCTTTATGGGTAAGGAGGTGACGTTTCAGACCTTGTCTTACAGAAAATCTTTTGTAACAGACATCACACCCAAAAGCTTTTTCCCCTGTATGAGTAAGCAGATGAGTTTTGAGACAAATTTTTCGAGAAAATGATTTGTTACAGACATCACAACCAAAAGCTTTTTCTCCTGTATGGGTAAGCAGATGACTTTTGAGATAACTGATTTGAGAAAATGTCTTTTTACATTTATCACAATTGAGAAGGTTTTCACTTGAATGGGTAAGCAGATGATTTTTCAGATGATGACTTTGAGAAAATGCTTTTTTACAGACAACACATTTGAAAGTTTTTTCTCCTTTATGGGTAAGCAGGTGACATTTCAGACTTTCTCTTACAGAAAATCTTTTGTAACAGACATCACAGCCAAAAGCTTTTTCACCTGTATGAGTAACCAGATGTCTTTTGAGAGAACTTCTTACAGAAAATGTTTTGTTACAGATATCACAGCTGAAAGCTTTTTCTCCAGTATGTGTAAGCAGATGAATTTTGAGAGAACTTCTTACAGAAAATCTTTTGTTGCAGATATCACATCTGAAAGCTTTTTCTCCTGTATGAGTAAGCAAATGATTGTTGAAATGATCTCTTCGAGAAAATCGTTTGTTACAGACATGACACCCAAAAGCTTTTTCTCCTGTATGGGTGAGCAGATGAGTTTTGAGATTCAGTTTTCTATTAAATCTTCTGTTACAGACATCACACCCATAAGTTTTTTCTCCTGTATTTATTTCCACAGGAGTTTCTAAAGAATATGTTTTGAGGTCTTCACACAATTCTATAATTTCGTTTTTAGTTTCTACCTTAGTTTCAAACGTCTGTACCAAATCAAAGGTTACTGGCTCACTCTTGTGATTACAAAATGTTTGAGGAATTTGGGTCGGAGTAATTTCGGATACCGTTCCATCATGGGGATCTATATTCTCGCTTTTAATGTCACATTTCTCTACTGAATTGAGGGTTATAGGCACTGAATGTTCGTGTTTTACACATTCTTGTTTAATTTCTGTCTCACTGCATTGTAACGATGCCACAGTCTTCATCATGTGGGGCAAACCACATCCAATCACCAGTACTCACTTCTCTAAATTCCACATTAGTACAAAGATTAAGATATTCTAATTGTAACTATATTTCAAACACAGTATTCGACAGAAGGAGAGGAAGACCGCAGACAAGGTGGAGTGATGAAATTAAGGAATCCATGAACTCATCTTGGACGGACATTATAAGAAATGCACAAGATAGAGTGAAGTGGAGGAAATGTGTTAGTGACACATTGCGTTCTAGGCCAAGATTCACATTAAGTGCAACGGCTGGCACCCTTCTGCCCAGAATATCCACGGATCGCTGGATCGCTCGCGATCTATGCACTACTACCACAGTATACGTATTAATACTTATACTGTGCTACTACTACTAAAAGACTGCTTCAACCACGTATACAGTCTAATGTCTATTACAGAAATACCACAGCCCCGAAGATTAAATACCCGGTAACCCTTTATACCGTTTGGCGGAGAGACCCGATTGACTTCGGTGACGTTCTCAGAGGGTGGTTCAAAAAGTTGTGATCATATAAACATTTTCTGTGTTTACAACACAATTGCACTGACCTTCCTTAACGTGAAAATCCCGGTGATGGCGTTTGAAATAATGAGTGGTATCCACATTTTGTGTGCTACAGTATAAACACACATTCACCTATCTCGAAAAATTAAGTCCAAATTAGAAACGAAATCTTTCGTTCCTAAGAAGAGACCAGGATTTTCAGAATGCTCGGTTTTGTTGTGATCTCTCAAAGCAAGTTCAATAAATAAATTTCATTTTGACCAAAGAGAGTGAATTTGTTCCATCTAGTTTTCTCCTTATGCATACCCGACGACCCGGGGGGGGGGGGCAGTCGGGGTTACAGCCCCGGGTCCCGGAATCCGAAGGGTCCTCGGCCCGGCCGACCAGGTTTTAAGTTATGTTTTACCTTCTAAATTTACTCCAACATAAAATGGATTATAAGTCATCGATCGATCGATAATTAATGCGAGCGATAAATAAAAAGAAAAATCCGGCTTGGAGATGCGTTCACGAATAAAAGTGCGCCCAAAGACCTCAGACCAAAGAAAAAAATAACTCCGACTAGTGAGTTTCGTGGTTCGCCCAAAGTTTTCCATCCCCCATCCGTCCAGCTACGTTCACATTTTCAGATCCAGGGCATCGTTACATATTTTTATTCGGTATACATTATATTATGAATCAAGTAGCATGTGATCCACATGCTGGGGAAAAACCTTGGGTTGGACAAAGAGGTTTCCCTTGACGCTCAGCTTTCTGCAGTGTCATCTGCAAATTACCACCACGTCATCTTAAAATAATCCACGACTTCTTCACAAATAACATTGTTCCTAATCTACACTGAATATGCACAACTTTTGGAGTAGTCTATGTTAATAGTGTGGCTATTTCTGAATTGGAGTATCCCATATACTGTGAGCAATACCAATCACTACACATCTAGAAGTCAGTCTGCATTGTTGTCGGCTACACACGACGACCATATTCCTTATGCTGTAGCTGTAAAAGGGCAAATGTTTCCTTGAACTGAGGATATTAGGATCTGATTACTACAGAGTTGCTGTTCAATGGGCCTATGTAAAACAGTGGTCTCAGATGGGTTTGGAAATAAATCAAATGGGACTTTTACAAATTAGAGAAGCTCTAAATATACGGTAATTCATGTTATAAGTAAATATTAAAATTACAAAATACAAAGCCCGGGCGACACCGGGAATTTAAGTTAGTCTCTATGTATATATGAGATTTTGTCTTACTTAATGACTAACTGACAGAGAATGACATTTTGTATAAAACTAGTAAAACATTAAACCTTGCATCCAAGATATGCTCTTTGTAAGTTTGTTCAATGAGAAGAAAATCTAACTCCTTCAAATTTTTTCAAGACAGATGCCGGATGGTCAAGTGAAAACAGGAAGTCGCTTTGCTTGGTCAACAAACGCCAGATAAGACTTGAACATGTGTAGTAAGGCTATACAGAGTGTCCCACCTCGAGTAACTTTTGAGTTTGCACTGCTATTGAAAATATTTTTGTTGACCATGCTATAATATGTTTATTTTATACGACTTAATCATATTGATATCCATTTCCATACAGATTTACATTAAAACATTGGTGTGGTGTCTATTGATATCGTACGCTGAACGAAGTAGAAGCCTTGAGAGTAAATAATAAATCTGCGCAGTAAACAACCTGCATTTGTATATAACGGATAGATATATCCAGTGGCGCCAACTTATATGGGCCCGTGGGGCTCAAGCCCACCCAATAATTTGCTGTGAATTATCTTAAATATTTATTATAATTATTATTGGGCCTATTATTACTAAAAAATCATGTTTAGTCAGTGCAAAACCAAAATTAGGCTAGCCTAACATGACACAAGTAACATGATCTCCCTTGTTTCAATTAACTTACAGTACGATCGCGATAGTTTGCAATTGTTTCTGAATCCTTCAAATTTATACCCTACGACAAATTTACTCCGTTACTGCCAGTTATCCCAGCATTTTCCGAAATAATTTTTTTCCGCTTTGAAAAGACCGAAGACATTATTACGTTCAACAATATTATAGAGAAGAGTTAATTTCACACATTGCTGTTCTAAGTGTAACCCTACATACGGATAACTGGGAAAAGTTGGCTTTCGATTTTGCCTGTTGAATTTATAGGGAGAAGTACTGTACATGTAGGCCTACAACATGCAGTGCTACTCAATAGTTATTGCATGTTTTACTTTATTTCAAAATATTTTATTTTATTTTAGTTGTTACCTAATATCTTTCCTCCAAAGGTCCCCGTAATTATAAACTTTGAATAATTAAGTTAGAGTCCCACCCGGGAGGTGTTGGTAGCACGGTTGCCTTCCACCTTGTCGGCCAGTGGTTAAAAATTTCCGGATTAATGTTTTTGAGCCCACCCAATGTTTTTCAAAAGTTGGCGCCACTGGATATATCGATATATCTATAGAAATATCTATGTGTGTATATATATATATATATGGTCTTCTCGTCCCATATAAGCATTCATGAACCACAGATTAGTGTCTCTGTTGGACATTACATGAGAATATTATAGGACAAAAATTCCTCAGACACTGAGACTTGAACCCAGGACCTTTGGTTATTTGCGCCAATGCTCTACCAACAGAGGAAGCCCTGTCAGAAAAATCACTACTTAGTGTGCCTCACAGTACTGCATATGACATAACTTGTCTGCCTGTGAGGTAGACCATAGAGAGATTCCATCTGGTGCTGTGAATTGAACTCCGGCTTAGCTCAGTTGGTAGTGCATTGGCACGAATAGCAAAGGTCCTGGGTTCAAGTCCCAGTGTTGGAGGAATTTTTCTCCTATAATATTATCATGTATTCATAAACCTCACCCAGTCATGCATAAACAATTTTTTTATAACATTTTTTTTTTAAACTAAAAACCCAGCTCAGAGGTGCATTTCATGAATAAAATATAAGGCCTGGGGGAATAAAATAACTCAGATTAGAGTTCCTTAGCCCAAAAATCCACAGGACCATACATAAAGCACTGGAGAAAAGGAAGCAGAAGCAAAGGCACAATGACAGACAGAAATCGGACTAAAGAAAACCAGGACCTATGACACGTAGTTACAAGATTCACGGGTTTCGTCACAAACTGTGTAAAAATAAGAAATTTCATGAGCCTGACCAAACGTGCATATGTGTGATATGTGACAAGATGTGAACGATATCATGCTATCAGGTGTTCCACCGGCATAATCTCACTGTCTGACCTTAGCAAGGACTGAAAGTAACCCTAATGCCCACTCGGGAACACCTTTCTTTCTTATTACTATTATCCCAAAAAAATCTTGCATAGTGAGTTTCATTCAAATCATTCAATGTTTCCCCATTTAGGCATGCATTCATTCTCCCCTTCTGACCAGCTATGTAAAAAAAATCTCTCTACAAATTGTAAAGAAATAAATCAAGGTAGCAACCAAGTGAGGCCTATTTCACAACAACTGAATTGCTCGGGTGTGTTTCTTATGGAAGGTACTATGTGTCATATAAAACATTTGATTTTTGGCATTTAAAATCTGAATTTTTCAAAATCCTTTCTTAGTGAGCATCTACATTATGAAACGAAGGTACTGTCAAAATTCCAAGTCTCTACCTGTTATAGTTTAGGCTCTACGTTGATTCCTGTCAGTCGTCAGTCAGTCAGTCACGACAAAGCCTCATATAGAGTTACTCTCTTCCATTCTAATGGCTTGAAAGGTGATTGGGGTCAGTTTATTTTCATTGTCTGAAGTGTTATTTTGTGAAAAATGCAAACATTTAATGGTAAGGTATTTATAAAATGAGTCAATTGGTAAAGAAACCAAAGTTTAATAAAAATATTATAGAAAGTACCAGGGAATGAGTCCACCCAAACTTGTCCAGTAGACCTTACATTCTTCTTAAGGTTCTTCTTACATTTCTATTTGAACTGTCTGAGTAGAATTCTGTTATGACAGCAACAACCAATAGCTGTTTAGCTGGCACTACAGGGTATAGCTGCTTTTATACAGAGAATTTAGGCTGGTCCCGGTTGCTGAACTCTATATGAACTTGAGGAAACCGAACACTGAACTGAAGCAGATTATGTCGCTTTCATTCGTTACAGTAATTTATTTAATTTAGCATCATTATTGCTAGTAGGTGACTAATATATTAACTCAAAAGTGTGTATTATGCTCACACTTTATCTTGAGCCGAAAAAATGCGGGGGTGAGGGGAGCTGATATTGCATGCAGTTTAAGAGACTGACAATTGCAGAAGGCGGTGAGTTGAAATTGACGTCATTTCTGAAGGGTTGACAACTACTAGAAAATATAACGTTAGTTTTATGCTGGTACGCAATGGAACTCATTGTAATTCGTAGCAATTTTGACTCTCACTACCAAACTAAAGAGTTTTTATTGATGCAGATATTATAGTATAATCTATCGCTGGAGAAAGTTATCAAGTAATACATTTCTTTACACAATCTTTCTCCCAGTCTTCAGAATATAGAAAATCGGTTTTAAAGTCGTAGCATTGTAGATGTTGGCCTATTTGAATACGCATTTTCACATGCCTGAATGAATAAATATAACTAAATATCTTTCACGAGATTTTATAGGTAATTAATACAACTTCCTAGCAAAATAATCAAGACTGACTTGTTCTATTCTCCAACGACAGATTTAGCTTAAAACACATTTCCTTCCAATTCATTTATTTGGTTTATTGTTTATTCACTGATGTCAGACACTTCTTGGTTTATAGAATCTTGATTTTTAACTTCGTTGTCACTTATATCGACCATTTCCACAACACCTTTATTCTAATGTCCCGGGATTTAATTATGTAATTTGCAGAATAATATGTCTTAAACAAATAAAAAAAAATAGACTGTAGTTCAAGATTGGCGCTACGGGACATTTTTGGGTATGGCAACACTGTGATCTTAAATTTTTCGAGCGATGCCTTCTTGATATGGACTGTTTTCATCATTATGTAGTGTTTGGCTCAAGATAAAGTGTGAGCATAATATGTGGGTATGTATGTTCCCTATACAAATCTACATTTCTTGAGCAATTTGCACGAAATTTTGCACACATACCCAGTTAATCATGACGCTAGCCAGTCTATATATCTACAAAACCATAATTTTACTAAACAAATTCGAACAGCCTGCCAAAATTTCTGATACACACAACTACAATACAAGAAATAGAGACAACTTTGCAGCTACCACTCATAAATTAAAGCTTTTTGAAAAGTTACCCAAATACACCGGTGCCAAGCTATTCAATATGCTGCCTAGAAAGATAAAAGAAAGTGAAAGTCACAGCCAGTTTAAGAGCATGTTGGCCAAGTACCTGCTTAACAAAGTATACTACAGCATTGAAGAATTTACAGAAGATAAATAGGTTGCGACATGCCATGTTTCTCATTTCTCTCATTCTCTCATTATTCTTGTACTATTAAATTGTGAAATTGTATTTGTGGAGAAACTCTCCAAATTGACAATGTTCCCTTGTGCTATATGTATTTATGTATGTATGTACTATATGGAACTGAATAAATATTATTATTATTATTAAGCCCGGGAAGTAACACAGTCAACATTAAAATTGAAACAAACTACTACTCCTCTTGAAAATCTATGTAATTTCTGAGAATATTATACTGAAGAAATGAAATCCAATTCAGTTATGACAACAGTGTGTTGTTTATAGTGTTCACATAGGGCTTTGGGAACTACATAAAACTGGGCTTTAACAAATTCTGATGCTATCGGATGTTAACACAATTGTGAAAATAATCGTTGAATGAAAACCACGAAAATAAGTACAATATGAAGCAGTCACATAACTTCTCTACCCTCGACATGGAAAATATTTTCTCACTTCACATTAAGATTTAGAATAAGAGGTCGTATTGCAGGGACACCTTAATCCAGTGGTTCAGTCTGAGTTTGTGCCAACGAGTAAAATATGCCACATCAGAAGTATGTAAAAAAATCCTATCCACTGATACGTTATTCATAGCTACAGGCTTTGTATCAGTTGAGAAATATGGATGTTTATCATAGGCCCTAAGCATGTAAAAGGAGACAAAATAGGATGGAACATTTTTAGTCCTATGCAGGCAGTATATTATCCTATGTCTCAGGTTTCGGAGGAGGAAAGTATAAAAGAGACACTGAATTTATTTTTGATTCCAGCCCTGAAACGGTTGTATGGTAACATGGAAGTGAGAAATAAAATTTTCTGTAAAGACAATCCAATTTTATGTTACCGTAATTTGTTTCATCTTACTTCAATGGATTGCAAAATTACACATACTCTGAGCCATAAAAAGAATTTTCTGAGGGAATAGTTTGAGTGTGATAAGTTGTTCTCCCTCATTTCAAATTCTAAATACCGGTACCTATATCAGGACCTAGAGTTTGAATATGGAAACTCATTTGTAAGTTAATTTTGAATTACAAAATACAAAACCTGGCTGACGAGGAGCCTTTTAAGCAAGTTTAATAATACAATTGTGTTCGTGGGAAAATTGATCAGTTGCAGGGTCCTCAATTATCAATAATTTTAACAAGACTTAGTGTGACACAGAAATTAAGAGAAGAATAAACCTGGCTAAAAAAGTATTTCAGAACAAAAAGATCTCACAAATACAGTAACCATTTAAGTATGGAAGATGGAAAAAATTTGCCAAAAAAATTGTAAGTTGTTATGGATGCAAAACATGGACAATCTGAAAAGCAGAAGCCAAGAAACTAGAAACAGTAGAATGTGGATATGGAAAAGACTAACAACGACGAGTTGGGTGGATAGGAAAACAAATGAGGAAGTGCTTAATGTAGTGATGGAAGAGAGATCCCTTCTGAATTCAATTAAGAATAGAAGAGCAAAGTTAGTGGGTCATATATTTCAACATTTTTGAAGGGAGAATACTGGGGAAGGAATCAAGAGGACGTCCTAGAAATTCATTTGTTAAAAACATTATAAAGGATATGGACGTGCTGTCATATGAAAATTTGAAGAGAACAGCGATGAAGAGGAAGGCATGGCTACTACAACAAGGCATTGCCTTTAGACCCTGTTGATAATGATGATGATGCTGCTGCAGGGTCCTCAACAGCATTGTAATTACTTCCAAAAATGTTATTACATGCATACTATTGTTAACGATGTAACATCAAGGCATCTGTTACAAAAATGGTTGGAATTTAACATAATTATAGTTACGGCAAGAACATAACATAGTATAATGGGCATAACGATTGCTTTAGAGGCATTTTCTTTCTGAACGTTGATTAATATTTCAGTTTGTAACCACGTGATGTGTAGCATAATTCAACTTAATCTAATTCTTTGTTGTTTAATTTTTCTTTCTTCAAGGTCTTAAACTAAACTCCGTGGCGCTACATCCCTGAAGGGTCAAGGCCTACCACCCGGCCGCTGGGTCATCTACCATAGGCAGATTGTCAAGGTTTTATCAGTTACTAATTTATTAATAACCCTGAATTCTTCAGTAAAAATTTCATATGTTACAATTAAAAGAAGGCCATCATTTTTTGCTACTCCTCAGTCTACTCTTTGGTACTGGAAACTACATTGCAAGACAAGTCGAACCTGGTTCACCTAACCTCAAAGATCAGAGAACGGCAACACATCTGATAGTACCGGTAGTGGTATTCAGTGAATTGAAAACATTGACAGTATAAATACTTTCAGGTGTACTAGAATATGTTTGTGTAAACATTGTGAAAGAGTGGGTCTGTCATTGATTTTAGCTGATATTTGGCCTAGCGACCGAATTTAATTTTTGTAAAAATTGTAAATACTTGTAAGTCTGAGGAATTTTTAATCTGTAAATAATAATGTAAACTTAAATTTACTGTAAGACATTGCAGTGCGTCATTGGTAAAGATGAGGTGGCCCACTTCAAAAGTTGTTCTCGTCCCCTTTAATTTTTAGTATTTAAAATCATAAGAATCTATTCAAGCAGTTCTTTCTAAATTTTCTTTAAATATTTATTTTTATTTTCATCACTAAGATTTGAACATTTGAGTGTAACCTTTTTAATACCATGCGGTTAAGGAGACTCAGAAGTGCCAACATTACACACTAAGGTACGTAGTATTCTTTAATGCAACAAACAAATAACACTATTTGTGATCAAAAGTGGCGAGCATTTTACCAGTAACAACTTAACTCTTTGAAGATTAACCTGTCCAAGTACAAGACATTGCCACCTAGGACTGGAGGAGACTTTTATGAGGACCGGCTGTGCCACACTAACGTAATAACCAGGCCCATAGCCAGGATAGCTTGATTAGGTTATGATAAGGAACAATATTGAATATGGGTCTGATGTGGAACAAAAATAGTGAACTGCAATACACTATGCTCAAATAATGTTAACTGTGAAAATCAAATCAAATCTTTATTAATCTTTAGACTTCTATAAAATTTCATACAAGCTGACTTAAAAGACAAATATTAAACATAAAAAGTTAATTATATAACATGAAATGAATGTACGAGTAAATATGGTAAAGTATTGCCACATAACATAATTAAATTACTTACTTACTCCATGGCGTTACAGATCTTTTAGGGCCCAAGCCTGCCTGACTATTGCCGTACAATCTCTCCCATCCTGTGCTTTACGTCTCCATCCTTTTATACCCAATCCCTTCAAATCCTCTTCTATATTTTCTATCCATTTCTTTCTTTGTCTCCCCATACATCTTCTTCCACCTGGTTTTCCTTTATATATCTTTTGAAATAGGGATTTCTCTCCACTTCTTTCCACATGTCCTACCCATCTGAGCCTTGTCCATTTAATGTCTCCTATAATTTGAGATTCGCCATACAATTGCTCGTTAATGGTGGTTTCTGTGACCAGAGCCAATACTTCTCTATCAAGTATCTTCTCCCTACCTCAGAAAAATCCGAGGAGGTACCAGCGATCGAACCCGGGTCTACAGATCTGTAGTCACAAGACTACACAGGCAGTCAATCAACATGATCAGTTACCGAATTAAATCATTCTGCCTGTAGAGAGAGGTTATGTTATATTTGACATTTAGGAATACAGGCAAAAGGTATGAAGTGGAAAGCATTCTGTGTGTAATGGACTTAGGAGTTTGGAACTGTAAGGGTTAGGATTTGGTTTGTTTTCCCTGTGAATAGAGCACAATCTGTTGTGCCAATAATAACTCATTTTTGGCATTTTTTGGAGTTACCTTTTTCTTGTAAGCTCACGATATATTTTTGTTCAACAAGATTCAGAGAATCTGTTTCAGTTAAAATCAAGAAAAGTGACTTATACTTGGATTTAGGGTAGGAACATAGTGTAGGAAACATACCTGCAACACAACATTTGCAATACACAACCGGTGTCACTTACTTCCTTGTCTACAGAATGAAAGGAAGTAAGTGAGACAGCGGTTGTGTATTGCAACACTGAGTTGCAGGTACATTTCCTACACTATGTTCCTACCCTGAATCCAAGTATAAGCACATTTTTCCCTTGATAAGAACCTTCCCACTGAAGTTTGGAAAGTGGGAAACTTGATGAAGCATATAGTTTTAATCTGCCCTGCTTTAGCCAAACATGCGTCAAGTTTATGCGAGATCAAACACAATCACAGGCCATTTTTTTGCTAAGTTTGAAATCTGCCAAACAAACAATCCAGAACACACAGAGTTCCAACTTCTAACCAATCATTGCTACACATATTATGTTTAGTATTGGCATCGAGCCAATTTGAGTCTCCAGTCAAGAGTTATAGAACATTTAACCACACAGCCGTGATCGCTCATACGAATTCTTAAGTGTCTAATTTCCTTCCGAAGCAAATTTAAGTGCATGGTTAAATACAGGAACATAGCCAAGACTTCCTGTAACAAATGGATGGAACACTAATGTATCCTGACTTTTTTTTTAAACTTCCAATACTGTTTGTTTAGTAATCGTATATAGCTGACACATTGAAAATAGTGTTTTAGACTTGAAACAGATTTATATTAATACATTTTAAAGAGTTTTTTTTTATTTCACAAATTCTCTTTTTACTGAGAGTACCGTATTATTTAGTTCCTGAATAGCTCAGATTACAACAGAGCAAAACCCTGTCAATTGTTAATATGAATTTTCAGGTTACTTCTTGTGTCAATCTTACATAAAGATATATGCATATGTATTGATGAACCACAGATTGTCTCTGTTGGACTTTACATGATAATATCATAGGAGAAAAATGCCTCTGACACTGGGACTTGAACCCAGGACCTTTGGCTATCTGTCCCACTGCTCTACCAACTGAGCTAAGCCAGAGTTCACTTCACAGCACCAGATGGAACCTCTCTCCTATGGTCTACCTCACTGACGGACAAGTTATGTCATATGCAGTACTGTGAGGCACACTAATTAGTGATTTTTGTGACCAGGCTTCCACTGTTATCCCACAGTTACCACAGATTATTGTCTCTATTGGACATTATTTGATAATATTATAGGAGAAAAATTCCTCCGACACTTAGCTCAGTTGGTAGAGCATTGGCACGGATAGCCAAAGGTCCTGGGTTCAAATACCAGTGCCAGAGGAATTTTTCTCCTATAATATTAACAATCTTACATAAGTTCAAGCTTTCGGCTATTGTAACTCGAGAGCCTTCATCAGGAATCTGAGGTTGGAACGAGCTTATAATGAGGCATAGAATTAATGGTAAAAATGTCTCAAACTCAATGTAAAAGGTAGCCAATCAGAAGTGACATTCAGAGCGCCGCATGCATGTGCACATTGAGTGTGACTTTCTCATTGACTAGCTTAAATTTAGTCTCAGCCAGCGATAACCAGGGCCCGGATTCTAATGACATGTCATCTTATTAATGATTCTGCATAGACATTGCCAACTTGAGAATAAATCCTAAACATGGCCTCTAGATTGTAGAAATACATTTTTATCAGGTCATTTTTTGCCATTTTATGCAATTTTATACTTTTAGGGCATTTATTTTAATTTTACGTCATTATTTTGTCATTTTCATGTATTTACATTGAGTGTATTAACTTTTTTTTTTCGTTGCTAGCGGTGCTGTGTTTGAAGTGGTGTTTGTTTAATGCAAGAAGAAAAAATTCAGTATTGAAGTGCTGCATGTCTCAGTCAGAAAAGAAAATCAAAGAAACTCAAAGAACATTCACAACATACAGTGATTTACAGTTTTTACAATTATGTACAAACTAGTCTATAACTATGTTACGTACAGTGATTTAAAAAAAATAAAATATCAGTTTTTAGGTAATTTTTTATAATTATTAAGTCATTTTCTTTAAAATTTAGGGTCATTTTACAGTCCATTTTTCAAACAATTTTAGGTCATCAGAATCTGGGCCCTGGTGGTAACTTTTTTAAAGTTAATTCTATGTCTCACTCATACATATATATATATATATATATATATATAGTGTCTTCGTAAAGTCATGGTGCACTTTCTGTATAGTAACAACAGTAAGTGCACAGTGACTTGACGGACACATGGTATAATATAAACACGCTCATTCCTACCCATCTTCATGGTAAAGGCAAAAAGCTAGAAAATACGTAACACTCGCGCAGCTGGTAACCTATGATGCCGAGAAAGATTGAAGTCATCATTAGTAATGTGTAGCCCTAAAGAATTTTTATAAAATAGTTTGTCTACCATAGTCTTGTCACAAAGCTGATACTCGCTCCTGCTAATGCCCGAGAGAGATTTGTTTTGTTCAAATATCAATACGGATATAGACTCTTCGACAATATTGTTACAAGTTGGCAAGTTTTGTAGCTGCATTGTGGTGCCATTAAAGTAAGTGTAACACCTGTAACATCTACGTCTAAGTTACTGTATTTGTATTATTTAGATAAACGCTTATCCTTGTGGGAATTTTTATGGGATAACCATTGCCAGGAATGATTCTGGCTCAGTGAACGCACATTCTACATATTTCAGATTGGCATTTCGCAAAGATATTTTCCTGTTTTATCTATGAATTGTCTGCAATGGACCCTTTTAATATTTAAGTAATAATTCTTCCTACATGCAAGGAATCTTGCTAATATGCCAGACATCTTGCTACTGGATTATCTTGACTTTAATTAAATAATCAGATAGCAGTCTTGATTGGTTCCATCGTATTAAGTCTGTTCTTCTCGCAAAATAGGAATGGACATTAAAAACAAAAGATTGCTAATAAAGAAATTTTACAATCAGTTCCACACTGAGCACCAAATGTATGTTAAATAATGCCTGATATCTTTGCAGTGAATCTAATTTGCAAAAGTTTATAGTCTTATGTAATGGCTGAAAATAACAGATGACCATTAATCTTGTTTGGTCTGATTTTCTGAAGCATTTAATGAATTCCTTTACAGCTTTTCATGTGAACTAGTTGATATTCTAAGTAATTTTCTTTTTACAGATAATCTGCACAAGTTTATAGTGTTCTGCAGAAAACATCCAAGCCACAAAATTTAAAATACCTGAGAAATGGGCCTGAGGCTTTTAAGAATACTTTTGTACAATAACAAAGCAAGAAGTGCGTTTGATATAGTTTTGATACTTCAATTAAATTTGTGATTAGTTGTAGCTTTCTACAGGCTGAGAATGCAAGAATGGCACTTTATGGTCTACCTTCCTCGCCTATGGAGGACAGCATTTGACAGATATAGAATGAATGCTTTCTCATTACATTAGCTATTCTAAAAACATCATAAGAAATTCTTACATTTAGTCACTTCTTGTATATCACTCAATTAGAAATAACATCTGTGGCCAGAACCAAACCATCCAGTTGTAATTCATTGTGACATAAAAAGAGAAAAGGAGCAATTATGTAAAATTCAATGTTGAAAATCTTTTTCTCTCCGTTTGAGAATTCCTTTGTACTGAAACTTTGTATTTTTATACTTATAAGTACAGTTATATCTGTAAACTCATTTTTTGTAAAATGAATTTACAAAAAATGATTTTGCTGATATCTGTAGGCCTACACATAAGTATAAAAATACAAAGTTTCAGCACAAAGGAATTCTCGAACGCAGAAGAAGATAAATTTTAACATTGATACTTGACCTGACTGATAAAAAAAAAAAAAAAAAAGAGTGCGTGGAACGACGTGTGACAGAAGTGAAACTTGTTTTAATTGCTCGATTTTTTTCAATTTTGGATTATTGGATTTTTTAAAATTTAGTATTGTTGGACATTTTTAATAATGTGTTTTTAGACTTTTCAATTTTGGATTTTTTAACTCTAATTTTTTTAATTTCTTAAATTTTAATTTTTTAATTTTGGTTTTTCATATTTTTTAAATTTTGGATAAGCCTAATCATTGAGTTGATTATTTTCTGAGCAGTCCGTTCTGTCATAGCCCCACTAATTTCGTGAAGATTTTGAGCGTAACAATTGTGAAGATTTTGTCCGTAACGCAAGTTTGGGTTAGTTCTCAATTTACTCCTACCGCGGCTAAAGAAGTTCACTTCAAAAATATAATCTAATCTAGACAAAGTTGCATTTTCTGACTTTCCGACCGTTTAACATAAATTGGCTGTGGTTTCCGCAATTCTTACTTCTGCCTGGAGATTTTGGGACGAACTTGACACATGCTTGTTACACCCCCCCGCCGCGCTGAGGCACAGGGCAAGGAGGGGGACGAGAAACAAAAACAAATAAAAATAAATACTTTTGCAACCCGTGATTCTAATTTGACATGTCCACAATTCCACACTTTCGCTGTAAACCTAATCGCGAGGGGTGAGGGGGAGACAGCTACTAGTGCAAAAATGTGGAGCATGCTATGCAAAAATTATTTAATAAGTGAACCAACATTTTTGAATTTAATTTTTTTCTTAAATTTATTGATATTAAAGTCGCATTTACTACAAAATCATATTGCGACTTGTTTACCACTTAATAAAGTTCTCTGTACCAGTGACGAGCTAAGAAGTTTACCTTAAGTAGACAAAAACCAGTATGTCTGTCTCACTCTTAAGTCATACGTGTAATATGCTAGAGTGAGACAGATGTAATGGTTTTTGTTTACTTGAGGTAAACTTCTTAGAACGGCCAGGCTTTAGGACTGAAGCTGTAGGTAAGATGGAAGCCACCACTACCCACTACTTCGGCCTAGAGTGTACTTTATTAGTGGAATTTTAAGCTGTAAGAGAGACATAAAAAAAAATGGTGAAAGAGAGAGACATCAAAAAAAATCCTGCAAGAAAAGGATTAGTAATTAAAGCTGTAAGAGAGACATAAAAAAAAATGCTGAAAAAGACATAGCACATGAGGATAGCCAACCCAAACAGGGACCTAGATTTGGGTTAACAATCCAAGTATGGTACCCATTTAAAAAACCTGCTCATACCTTATCGGTGTCCCTGAAAAAGAAACTATTTGATTGTTAAAAGGAAATCCAACGAGACATTGGCAAACCAGAGGTTATCCTACATATTGAAACTAGCAAGTAAACTACAGCTTTGAAGAAGCTGAGCACATAAAGCTTTGAAGAAGCTGAGCACATAAAGCTTTGAAGAAGCTGAGCACATAAAGCTTTGAAGAAGCTGAGCACATAAAGCTTTGAAGAAGCTGAGCACATAAAGCTTTGAAGAAGCTGAGCACATAAAGCTTTGAAGAAGCTGAGCACATAAAGCTTTGAAGAAGCTGAGCACAGAAAGCTTTGAAGAAGCTGAGCACAGAAAGCTTTGAAGAAGCTGAACACAGAAAGCTTTGAAGAAGCTGAACACAGAAAGCTTTGAAGAAGCTGAACACAGAAAGCTTTGAAGAAGCTGAACACAGAAAGCTTTGAAGAAGCTGAACACAGAAAGCTTTGAAGAAGCCATTTGAAATTCCAACATGGTTGCCAACATCTGTCTACTGTCTATGGGGAAGTTTCCTAAGTGAATGTATAATATACAGAGAGCTTTATAGCCATTCATAAATAATTTTTTTCAGAAACAGTTGCTGAAACATTTTTAAAAAGAGTTTAGTGGACAAGAAACTTGACAGAATTAAAAACAGAAACATGTACATGAACATTTATTTTAACGTTAATTATTACGGTTAAGTTCTTAAGTTGAGCCTCTAATAGTTCTTTTGTGCAATACCCAGCTATAGAACATATTCCGAAGAGCTTCCTCTTCTTCCTAAGCTAAGCTACAGCTGCTGAGCTAACTGATATCATGTACTGCCAGTTATTGTGATTTCATGAAGTCGTCACTAGGTATGTCTAAATTTGAAGTTTTCTCTAATACCAGTAAGAATGGCTTCTCTCATATATGTCAACCGCACTGGATTCTGCATATCCTGCATTATTGAAAAGTATACAGAATTCAAGCCAACTGATAATATGCGAGAATGTTTCAATACAAAAACATAGGGAAACTTTTCAACATTTTGACTAATCCCAGTACTGAAATTCATTAATCACAACAGCATGGCCTCTGGTGATATAAAGAAAGTTCATCAGTCCGAACACATCTCAGGAAAGAAAACGAAAGTTCCTGGAAGCAATTACTAGATAATGTACCAAGAAACGCTGAAATAAGGGGATTTGCTTCACTATAGGAAACTTGACAAGCGTTGGTTCTCTCAGGCCTAACTACGCTACAGGACAGCAAACTACTTTTCACGTCCTGAGAATTCCAAACACTTGTACATTACAGCCAGACTATCATGAACTCCTGTACCAGTTCCGAACGATAATTCATTTAGTCTCTCTAAGACTAATTTTTCTGAAGAACTTTAAGAGAACTCCAGAAATCATATCCACGACTTTACAGTACAAAAATCTACTTGGTCCAAATTTAGGACTGTATTAATGCAGTTTGATATTAAAATACAGTAGCATTGCAATGTAAACTGGACAACAATTTCACTGGAGTTATTCCCACATCAGCAGAGCGTAAACAGAAATCTTTTAGATCAGGGATGGGTGGAGAGAGTACTGGAAGGTTAGGCTTAGAGTTTGTATTATTATCAGATAACTTGAGTGATTTGAAATTGAGCTAGTTATCAGCCATTCCACGGAAAGCGAGGCTTAAGTGTCCAGACCATAACAGCCTTTTAATATTAATTTAAAATATATGTAATCATTGAAAAATTATGTAATTAATTTTCAGAACTAATTCTCAAAATCAATTTAATAATTTTTCAGTGATGGGATATATTTTAAATTAATATTGAAAGGTTTTTATGCTCGGGACGCTTCAGGCTCACATTCCGTGGAATGGCAGATATATAAGACCAGTGATAGATGTAATTCTGTGTGTTTGGTCAATTTTGTATTGTGTGATTAGTTCAAATTTTTGTTTGTTAAGGTGTACAATTTTCACATCTTAACTTGTTTTCACAATTAACTATGAAACAAAGCAAAGACAGAGAAATGTTACATTACTCCATTGAAAAACAAAAAGTAAACACAACAGAACAATTTCAAATTTGCGAACACACAAATTCACATCCAACAAGTCTTAAATAATCAATTCAATGTCAAAATCCTCACAAAATGAAAATAATACAAACAGTAAAAATGTAGCCTCCCTTAATACTCCAGACACATTCCTGGACAAGATAATTTCAGTTCGTACTCCACTGATGATTTGGGAATACCACACACGAAGTAGCTATCAGATTTACAAAGACAGCAGAAAGCATCGTTGTTATTTTAATACATAACAAAAACTGCTTTCTAGTCTACTGTAGTTAAGTGAGTAGAGAAAACTACAACACGAGAGACGTACCAGTGGAGGTCCCCATAAATCAATCTTTAAATTTTAGGAATTTAAAGATATAATAACCTAACCTGACCTGACTTGGAGCTTTAATACTCCATCACAATTCTAAAGCCACTGTTAACAATCTCTATAAGATGAAGGCAAAATGTCTCTGAAAGGGCAAGGGAGGGCTTTGGTGATGTGATGATCTTGCAGCCATCGCAGAAGTAGAGGGCTTTGGTGATTTGGGAATCTAGCAGCTAACCTGTCATCCTAAAAGCTAACCTGTCATCCTAAAAGCTAACCTGACAGGGGAGGGCTTTAGTCTTCTTTGGGGATCTATCAGCTAACCTGTCATCCTAAAAGCTAACCTGGCAGGGGAGGGCTTTGGTCTTCTTTGGGAATCTAGCAGCTAACCTGGCAGTGGAGGGCTTTAGTCTTCTTTGGGGATCTATCAGCTAACCTGTCATCCTAAAAGCTAACCTGGCAGTGGAGGGCTTTGGTCTTCTTTGGGGATCTAGCAGCTAACCTGTCATCCTAAAAGCTAACCTGACAGGGGAGGGCTTTAGTCTTCTTTGGGGATCTATCAGCTAACCTGTCATCCTAAAAGATAACCTGGCAGGGGAGGGCTTTGGTCTTCTTTGGGGATCTATCAGCTAACCTGTCATCCTAAAAGCTAACCTGGCAGGGGAGGGCTTTGGTCTTCTTTGGGAATCTAGCAGCTAACCTGTCATCCTAAAAGCTAACCTGGCAGTGGAGGGCTTTGGTCTTCTTTGGGGATCTAGCAGCTAACCTGTCGTCCTAAAAGCTAACCTGTCGTCCTAAAAGCTAACCTGTCGTCCTAAAAGCTAACCTGTCGTCCTAAAAGCTAACCTGTCGTCCTAAAAGCTAACCTGTCGTCCTAAAAGCTAACCTGTCGTCCTAAAAGCTAACCTGTCGTCCTAAAAGCTAACCTGAGACATTATGCAACACTTCATCTTTATCTGGTACAGTTAGTTATGAAGCCAGTCTGTAATGTTGAAAAATTAGCTGATCTTACTCACAGGAGCTTGAAGCAGCTATGCAGAACACATGCGCCTACCTGGAAAGAAAGAAAAAGAAGATATACTTTTGTTCTTCAAACTCATCTGGAACATTCTTTTAAAAATAATATATTGCGATACTAGTTCCATAAGCGGTGCATACGGATTGAGATAAGAGTTTTTTCAATTTCCAAGATCCATTATGCGCTTACGGAACGAGTACTGCATGCTATTTTTTGCACAATGTTTATTTATATCAATTTAATTATATTAATTGAAAATATTATGTATATACACTATTGAAGATGGATGTTATATTTCAGTAAGTGATTCACATGTGTTTTTTGTTATGGGAACCGAATATTTGTCCTTTTTAAGTCGCCACAAACTAGGGGGCCTTGGTTCCGGTCTTCCATAAAGGCTTGTATTATGATAGATTTACTTACGGCACTTGTGCTTTTGTAATTTTCACAGCACTGAGATTTCTTTAGTTTTCATAGCAACTAGATTGCGTGAAGGAATGTCAAGTTACGATCCACAGCAACAATATTCTTAAGTACCACTAATTAGTTACGTCATGCAAAAACAATTTCAGAACATCAAAAACTTATTTCAAGACTAAATCAGCATGTCGACAGGTACACACAGACTCATTTAGGAAAACATTGGCATTGAATGACATTCATCAGCTAGGTCCATTTTATTATTTCATATTTTTTTTTAAACAGTAAGCATTAATTTTTAAGCTTTATTCATGCAATGGCTTATTGCAGCGTTTCTCAACCTATGGTCTGCAGACCACTGGTGGTCCGTGAAGACGGTGCAGATAGTCCCCAGACATAATTTAAAAAATATAAAGGAAGTGGAAAGTAAAGAAGTAAAATGTTTTCATATGTTTCGTTATAATGACCTATAATTACTACCTCAGATACTAAGAACATAGGCCTTTTAAAAATGGGATGTAAAATTAGGGGTCCATAAATGTTTTTAGGCATTTTAGAGGTCCTCGGGTTGAAAAAGGTTGAGAAACGCTGGCTTATTGTAATCCTAGGATAAGTTTTCATGTTCTGGTATTTTCATATTTTTCATCCTTGTAACTTACATGACTGTTGTAATTTTAATTTTATTTAATTTAAATGTAGTTATTAGGCCATGGCATTTGATGACCAAACAATAGTGAAGAAATTTAAAATAAATGCATTTATGACCTAAAAATAGTATTTTCCTTGTAAGTGACCAATAAATTATCTATTACTTATAACCATGGGCGTCCACAGAAATTTTGTCAAGGGGGGCCAAACAAATTACTGCCACCACCACTATCACTATGCTACTACGACCACTTTATTATTCTTATTATTATTATTATTATTATTATTATTATTATTATTATATAATCAACAGCCTTCATTTACTGTAAAACACCTGACGTATGCACTCACATGACTTTTCATACGCCTTACAATTTCATAGGTACTATTCATATCAAATATAAAATGCGACATTTTCTTGCCTTATCTTCATCTTATTAATCTTATTAATCTTACCTTCACGTTGTATTAGTTACAGTTAGTTATAAGAATTGTTAGTTATTAGATTTAGATTTAGTTCCCTGACGAAGCCAATATTTCTGTATAGAAATTTACGGTGAATAAATATATTATTATTATTATTATAACAAAATGTTTTGGTATAAATGGTTGCAAGTTTAGGGGAAGTAATTATTCCTACAAGCTAATATCTAGTCAGCTGTTACAGCTTGTTTTCATCCAAACAACGCGAACATACAACAGTATTTGGAGACTTAAACCTCACTTCACATTAATTGCTTATAGTCATTAATTTAGAGGTTTATGTGCAAATAGTTTCCAGGGAGGGGCAACGGCCCTACCCTGCCCCCCTTTCCGGACGGCCATGCTTATAACAGATAAGAATAAAAAGATAAATTTCAGAATGAAGTATTGACTTTTTTGAGACTTGCAATTGACCAAAACTAAATTAGCACTCACAAATTGATAAAATAAAACCAACTCAGCAATTAATAGACACTGTTGCAACAAAACCGGTATATTTTGCCTTCATAAACTCACATTAATCAACATATTAACAATGAATCAATGTGCACAAAATTGCTCAAAAACTTATTGGCTACGATATCATTTGAGTATCTATGAATTAACTCTTTTGCATTTTCTCAATCCATGATTAGTTACGGTTTACTTCTCCAGGGAAATAGTAGTCATATAGAAAGAATCCTTTTAAGACACAAAATTGCACATTGTAAACCTCTTTTTGTAGAAACAAAAATTCGACAGTGATCAACCTGCATATTTTTATCTGCCTACTTACGGTAAAGGAATATGCAAATAAATTCAGGCACACACACATATAATACCAGAAACAAAGAAAACTGTTTCCAAACAGTACTAAGAGGATTATTAAACAGAAGGGCTGTAAAAAACAGTGGTGCAATATTCCATAACCTACTGCCAGGGCATAAGTAGCTTATTTTTTATTTTATTTTTATTTTACAAAGGTCCCAATGAGCTCACGTTCGTTAACAGGGACAGGCAAATTTTACTTTTTTTTAACATAAATTATAATAGATCAATGAGGCAATATAAAACAATTAATAAATCTCTATATATATAAAAGGCTTTGTCCTGACTGACTGAATGACAGGAATCAACGTACAGCCTAAACTATAACAGGTAGAGACTTGGAATTTTGACAGTACCTTCGTTTCATAATGTAGGTGCTCACTAAGAAAGGATTTTGAAAAATTCTGATTCTAAATGCCAAAAATTAAATGTTTTTGAAAATACTTAATCCCTTTTTACATAGAATTATCCATTCCAAATCACAGAATATATTGTTGCCAAATGGTATCAGGTGGGCTTGGAAAAAACAATTGAAATGCACTTTTGACAAATAAGAGAAGTTATCAAAATAATTCATGTTATAAATAAATATTACAGAATGAAATCCACTAAAATAATGGAATCACATAACTTTCTCTACCCTGGACATAGAGAAAACAAAACGAGGTATGGTAATGTGTATATTATATTATATCGCAGGTTTTTGGAGAGAAAAGTATGAAAGTGATAATGCTTTCTGTTTAATTTCATCTCCAAAACGGCTTTATGGTAACATAAGAGTGGGAAATTTCCCGCCTCGATATTACAATTTTATGTTACAGAAATTTCTGTTTCTTCTTATTTAAACCTCTACCAGGCTTGCTGTGCACTGTACAAGCGATGGCATGCAAAATTCTAGATCCTCTATGAGCCATAAAAAACTATATCAAGCGTTTTCTGAGGGAATAGTTTGAGTGTAATAAGTCGTTCTTCCTATTTCAAATTATAAATGCCTATATAAGGACCTAGAATTTAAAATTGAAAATCCTTCATAAGCTAATTTCCAATTACAAAATACAAAACCCGGGTGACGCCGGGTCTTTTAAGCTAGTTAAGAATAAAATATGCAATTCTTGAAACTCATGTAAAAACTATGTCAGTATTAATAGATATGTTTTAATTTTTCTGTTAAATAAATGATTTAAACAAAACATCTAGCAGTTCAGTAAATAATTGTGAGCGAAGCTATAGGCATCTACTAGTAAAATAAAATAACATAAAAGAAAGAAAATAATAGTTAAAAGAAATAACTCTAAACTTTAGAATAAGGTGACCGCCATCACAACCGGGCCGTACCAAGTGGGACCAAGTCTACAATGTCGCCAATATTATGGACAAGATTACATGCTGATTGAATTCGGCAGATTGACGGTTGTAGCGATGTTTTATGAAAGATGTGGAAGGGTAAAAAAGCTTCTGCATTAAGAATTCTAGGTCCATGACAGGTTATGTTAGGTTAGAAACAGTCATGTTAGTTTAGCAGCAGTATTCTGCATAGCGCGGGGTTCGTGCCATGTAACAATGATTTACAAAAGGCTTGGAAGGGTATAAGGCTTCTAGAAGTAATGACAGCCAAATTCTAGGTCAGTGACAGGTTATGTTAGGTTGGGAACATTTGTATTAGTTTAGGAGCAATATACTGAATAGCGCTGGGATTTATTATGTCTCACATTGAATCTCTTTTGCGACAGGAAATTTTACCCTTGCAAGGATTGTTTCTATTTTCTTCCCCGTGGCTCGGAGGGGCACGGTTGCTAATGACAGAGCATGGCTGGCTACGCTATTCTGAAGGAGTTCCAGAAATAAAAATATATGCAATCAGCCAGGCGTGCTATTCAATTGCATAGAGAAATGAGCACTTCTTACAAGGTATTCCATTGTATTATTTTTGATCCTCAAATTATGTTAGGCATACTTACTAGATACATATATACAGTGATGGGAAAAGCACAAAAAGAAAGTAATTGGGAGATATTTTACTTAATTACAAATTACTTTTTTAAAAAGTAATCAGTAAAATTACAATTAAATTTACAATTCCTTTACAAAATGGTAGTACCTAAAAATTCCTTCTTTTTGGTTTGTTTTGGGCACAAATCCAAATTATTAATGAGAAAACAGATAAAGGCATCAATGAGGATATTTTCGGAAACATTGAGTAACTTTTTGTTAATATTAATTCTAATTTGGACATTAGTTGTAAAAACAGTAATGATGATGATAAAGCAATCAAGAATGATATTAATATTAACGACGACTAAATTGTAACAATTACAATTTTATTTCCAGAAGTAAATTAAAAGTAGAAATTATATTTTTTGAAAAGTATTGATTACAAGTAAGTGGGACCAAAAAAGGAATTGTTACTGTAATCCGATTAATTTTACTCAATTACTTCCCATCACTGCATATATATTACATGACAATTCAGAAAACTTTAAATAGTAGGGCAATCATATTTCAGTAATTTCTTACAATGTTTATCAAAGGTAGGTCTAATCTAGAGTAGGATTTATTAAGACTATTCCACGGATAAACTGTAACGGATGTTTTAAATAATTATTTTCTTAGTCCATTGTCAATATTCTGTCAGCCCCGAGATCACTGCATACTAAATGAACAAACAGTCCACGAACTGATTTGGTGAATCGATCAGAGTTCCCAATGCTACCAATACCCCGCATCACAAGATGGAGGGCATCATAGTAGTTGCTTACATAAAAACGCTATAAAAGCAGATGAACTGGCTTGAAGCGAATTGAAATTGTGTTTTTAATCAATGTACATTCATATTATTGCAATTTCCAAACAAGTCATGTTGTATAAAATAAACTGTTTTCATGCTGCTTAATGGCAGCATGTGACGTATTAATCACTGCACGTTGATGCCTGTGTGTCCAGTAAAGAGCTGACATTTTATCAGATAAAATCCCATCCTCATGTTAATAGCAAGCATTTGATAAGATAAACGATCATGATTGGTCTATATCCAAGGCATTGCTAAGTGTTATTGGGCAATATCAAACACGAGGCATATGAGTAGGGGCCGTATTTTTTGGTAACAACGATAAGCGTGAAATTTTATAAAATAACCTCCCTTAGCTATATTTAGCTTTTATATGCTTAAAATACCAATATGAACCAAACAATCTACGAAATATCGCGAAATGTACTCGATTCCGCGAAATGTGTCTATAAGCGCGAAATATGCCCCTTCTGTCCGTAAAGTGAGAAATGATCAGGAAAATGTGCCTTAAAATCACAATATTGTGTTTTGGTGTACTGTATTTTTTATTTTTTAGCAGCATGCTTTTTTCTACTGTTTCTTTGGCTGTCGATAACGATATATTGATATTTGTGATAGATTACAAAGTTTGCAGAATTTACGCTAAGATCGTTTGTGACCTGGTTTGTACTGTTTAGTACACTCCTTTCCTGCTATCTCTTTGCCAAGTTAGCGATGCCTATGATCGATTACAGCAGTAGAGTGTAGAATGTCTGTTACTTGTATTCAACAAGTATTCTGATGGTATTCAGTAGAAATTACGATAATATTTCTCATAATAATATTTGAACATTAACACTAATCACGTCTAAATCGAAAGTTACTTCAGTTCATACAAGGGTAGAAGAATGTAGAAATGAGGGGGGGGGGGTGTTAGTTCATGTAAATAAAGCAGCAAAGTTTATCATTGCGCAATGTTCCCAATGTAGTATAAAGTAATTTATTTCACGAAATACCCACCGAAATAGAAGGAAGTTAACACCGAAATCAGCCATTTTATTTCACCAATAAATCAGGGCCCTACATATGAGTAGTCAAAATAGAGTCATGTCTTTACACTATAAACCTTGCTATTGATGTATTCTTTGACTATGCCATCTCTATTGTATAATATTTTGGGCAACTAAATAAATTAAATAATGTATTTTACGGACCATAAGACTCATTTTAATTTTAGGATGGAAATTTAAAGGAAGATTTATTTAATGTGATCCTAAACGAAAGATTTTAAAAAGGAATAATATACTTCATTTCATAAGCAAATTATAACCTTGTACAATGAGATCGGTGTAAATCACATCTAACTTATAAACTGCATTGTACGAAAATCTCTTCTGTACAGGTGGCATGGTGTAAATTTTAATAACTGAACTAATTTCTCATGAAAGAATTAAAATACTTTTAAACCCTATAACCCTCAATTCAGCATATGGCAAGTGTAATGGGACAATGCTGTTTAGAGGTCATTGCCTTCATTTAAACCACCCGGCAGAGACAATTTGCTTTTGTATAAAAAAAACTCAACATTCCTTTCTTTTTCTATTGTAGGCCTATGCCTGGATTCCAGCTACCCTCAATTTACAATTTTATTGTGACAAGTGACCAGGGGCGTATTCAGAGGGGGGGGGCTGAGGGGGCTGCAACCCCCCCCCCCCCGAAACGTTAAGTCATGCTAATATATTGCACATAAGGGCACTTTAATTTCTCAGATAGTAGACATCTACATCTACGCTAACAGTTGATCAAGCTAGCAATAATGCATATTCTAACGTGTTCAGTATGACTGTGTGTGATGATTAGGCATCGGAAGTTTATAAAATGTTATATTTTTTCTGAGACATCACAGACAATGCAGGATATAGTATACAGTATATTAGTCTTGCTTCAGAACGAAAAAAAACTTGCTCTTATTTTGAATTTTTCAGCATTTTATTCTCTACTAGTCATTTTTAAGGAAATTTTCATTCTTTTGTTCCCTTTCTTCCAATTTCATCTTCAGAATGAACTTTTCCAACGTTACAGACAAAGCGATCTCGTAATTCCTTAGCTATGATATGTTCATTAATTGTAGTAAACATAACATTATAGTAGTAATATGAAATACTTAAATATTGTCCTTTGCTTATTATTATTTATTAATGTACTACTATATATCCCCTTTTTAAATATTTATTTGTAAGTATTAAGTCATATTTTCAATTTTTCACGTCATATTTTCATAAATTTAAGGTCATTTATAGGTCATTTTTTAATCGTTTTTAGATCATCAACTTCTGAAAAATAGTGTTAGGCTTATCACAGCCCCTCCCGAAAAGAAATCTTTGATACGCCCCTGCAAGTGACAGTGCAGTGATGCTAAAATTTGTAATTGTCTTATCGTTTACAACACCTTGTGTATAACTATGGTATTCCAGCAATATTTACCATAAGTTTAATTTTTTTAGTGTACTTTGGACCATTAAACTCTCCCAACTTTTAAGGCTCTGTTTTCAAGGTAAAAAGAATGTGTCTTATGGTCCATAAAATACGGTAGTTACTTAGAGAGCAATTAACTGGATTACACAATTATATTTAAATTTATGATATAAAATACTCTTTATTTTATCAATAACAAAGTATGTAAATTAATGTTCATTTGTCACACCTCCTGTAAAAACCATTTTCAAGCTGGCATGCCCTTCAATTAAAATTAAATAAAAATTATTAAACTCTCCATTGCCAGAACATGAATTTACGAAAAATTGAAATAGAAATGAAGGATGAAAACTTGGCCCAGATTCCCAAAAGAAAAAGTAATGATTTGTGCCCCCAGTTGAGGTCTTCCTGGAAATATTGGTAGTGATGCTAAAAGTCTGTTGATTCCTTGGACGTTATGTGCTTATAAAATTATAATGGACAAGTAGGGCCTATTAAAAACAGGAATATAACAATATGCATTACTTTATAAAAATGCCAGACATTACATGTGTCTAGAATATGACTAAAAAATAAAAGACCAAAACATATTCCCCTTATTAAATAAAATCAGGCAACAAAGTGCCAGAATGTTTTTGTTTAATCCGTGATAATAGCAATTATGATATGCAGAAAAATTATTATTGTAATCCATCTCCGAGTTAGCTCCAGATCGATTCATTAAGCAGGGTTTACGGAAAAACAAAAGATCTAAAGTTTGATACTTAACCTAATTTAATTCTCTTATAGACTAATATAAGAAATTCTTTAAATATGTCGACATGTCACAAAAATGTAACGGCAGACAACTCCGCTTAACGTACGTAGGCCTAGTTGTTTCACAGTAATATACTTTCTGTACATAACAGTATTCATGTAGTACTCAATCCAACTTTTAACAAAATGAACAAACATCTTCGACTACATTGGAGTCTAGGCCCTCAATGATTACCAAAGCGGCTTTGTAGTATACAATGATTTCCCATTTAAAAGAAGTTTGTGTAAATAGGCTTTTTTCCCATGGATGTTATAAATGCGTAAACAAAGTCATGAGAATCTGATAAAACATAATTCAGTTATAGTGCGTACAGACACACAGACAGATGGATCAAATACCTGTCCTAAAGTGCACAGATTGTGTATCTCTATATATATAAAAGGCTTTGTCCTGACTGACTGACTGACTGACTGACTGACTGACTGACTGACTGACTGACTGACTGACTGACTGACTGACTGACTGACAGGAATCAACGTAGAGCCTAAACTATAAGAGGTAGAGACTTGGAATTTTGACAGTACCTTCGTTTCATAATGTAAGTGCTCACTAAGAAAGGATTTTGAAACATTCTGATTTTAAATGCCAAAAATAAAGTGTTTTTGAGAATACTTAATCCCTTTTTACACAGAATTATCGAATCCGAATCACATTTGACATTAAAACATATTGTTGCCAGTGGGTTTCAGATGGGTTTGGAATTAAATGAAATGGAAGTTTGACAATTACAGTTGGCTTTGTCTATTTTTGTCATACCTTGAAATAAAACTTTCGCGATCGCTTGAATGTTGTAAGCTCTAATATGGTCAAACATTGTTTTATTTGGATGAAACTCACTATACAGGGGTTTTCTGGACCAAGGAACTCGAATCTGAGGTCGCTTTTACCAGGCGATGCTATCTAATCGTGGTATGTAGTCCACGTGATTTAGGTGTTAATAAATATAATGATTTAACTATTATGCTCTTAATTTTTAATTTTTGAAATAATTATCGCGGGCGAAGCCGTGGGCACATGCTAGTAAATATATAAATACATTCAGTGGATGATTAGGGCTGCTTCACAATGTCTAGATGAAGGGAGTACGAACTCAGGTGGCCTACTCATCATAGTCTAACCACAATCAGTACATTTAAGGCATGTGTATTGCATTATCAGATAATGAAATTTTACTTTTGTGAAGATAATCGCTTATAAGAGCTGTTAGAAGAGTATAGTCTACACACTTTATCTTGAGCTGAAAAAAGAGGGGGTGACTGGAACTCATAGCAAGCAGTATAAGAGACTGACAATTGTAGAAGGCATTTCTGAACGGTTGCCAACTACTAGAAAATATAACATGTTTACCAGAGTTCAAAAGAAAATACAGATTTTTTAAAACTTAAAACCAGGAGAAATTAAAAAGACGTTCGTGAAAAAACGTACATTTATTGTTATACAAAGAAGTTAAATAGAGACAAACATAGAGCCTAAGCTTGATGAAAATGCCTTAAACCAAATCGGAATGAAAGCTGGTTATTCACATCACACTTTATCTTGAGCTAAACACACAATATTGTTGAAAACAGTCCATATGAAAAAAAAAAAAATATATATGGAGATCACGGCTTGTTCCCAGTATTGCCAAACTCAAAAAACTTACAGTAGCGGCATTCTTTAACTACCGTCTATATATTATTTGTTTACAATATATTCCAGAATTAAATGCAGGGAAAATAGAAGAAAGGTGTTGTGGATCTGGTCAATATAAGTGACAACAAAGTTACAAATGAAGATTAACTTAGAAGTGTCGGACATCAGCGAATAAACAATAAATCAAATAAATGAAATGGAAGGAAAAGCAATTTAATGTGTTTTAACCTGAATCTGTCCTTTGAGAAAAGAACAAGTTTATTTTCATGTGAAAGATATTTTGTTATATTGTATTAATTCAGGCATGTGAAAGCACGTATTCAAGTAGCCTATATGTACAATGCTACGACTTTTAAACCAACTTTCTATATTCTGAAGACTGTGAGAGAGAGTGTCTAAAGGAATATATTACTTCCTTTTTCCAGCGATATATTCTACTATAATATCTGCATCAATAAAAAAAATCTTTAGTTTGGTAGCAGGAGTTGAAATAAGCTATGAACTACAGTTAGTTCC
Source organism: Ectobius pallidus (assembly GCA_964059195.1). Taxonomy (NCBI): domain Eukaryota; kingdom Metazoa; phylum Arthropoda; class Insecta; order Blattodea; family Ectobiidae; genus Ectobius; species Ectobius pallidus. The sequence goes on along the minus strand of CAXKWD010000003.1, from coordinate 1,095,077 downwards.
ATTTTGTACCAGCATAAAACTACACATGTTATAATTAATTAGTTTCATTTTTCCTGTGGTATAGTTGAATAAATGGTAGTTTTGTAAAATCCGCCTATATACCACTAAATATAACAATAAGCTGAAGTTTATATGAGAGAGAGAAAAATAATTGAATAAACTATGAAATAGTGTGGGTTTATTAAGTGCCAGTATGGTACTTTATGGGATTGTGTGGGGGACGAAAAAATGTCTGTCCGTCTGTCCGTGCGTCTGTACGCACCATAACTCAAGTACGCTTTTTCATGAAATTTGGTATAAACATTCATAATGTCGATGGGAAGAACCCTATTGTTATTGAACCAAATCGGTTCACCGGTACCGGAGTAATGCCCAATTTAGTGCCTATTTTAATAGTATTATATTAGAAAGGCACCATAACTGAAATACGCTGTATCGGATTTCCATGAAACTTGGTATACTCATTTATGACGTTCATGAGAAGTGCCCTATTGAATTTGAACCTAATCTGTTGACCGGTACCGGAGTAAACCCCAATTTAGTGTCTACTTTAAAGGCGCAATAACTCAAACACGCTTTATCGTATATTTATGAAACTTCGTATACGCATTTATAATGTCCATGGGAAGACTTCTATTTATAATGGATAAAATTGGTTGACCTGTTTCGGAGTAATGCTCAATTTAGTGCCTATTTTATGGCAATATACGTATTCGAAAGAATTTATTTAAAAAAATGAAAATCAGTTATCTTGACAACACTGCCTATTGTTTTACTGTGATCTTATAAGGCCTTGGAAATTAAAATACAGGTAGCTATGACAAAAAACACTATTGATTTACATGCGCTTATCCAACTAGACCGTTAAAATGACCCAGGTGGCCGAGATGGTAGACCTTTAGAAATATTGTCATATTTTAAATTTGTTATGTAATATTTTCATAAATTTAAGGTAATTTATAGGTCATTTTTAGGAGTTTTTAGATCATCAACTTCTGAACCCTAGTCACAGTAAAGTTAGGATTATCACAGCCCCTCCCGAAAATAAATCTTGGATACGCCCCTGTATAGTGGTATATAGGCGGATTTGACAAAACTATCATTCACACATGTTATGTTTTCTAGTAGTAGGCAACCCTTCAGAAATGTCAATTTTAACTCACCGCCTTCTGCATGCAATATCAGCTCCCCTCACCCCAGCATTTTTTCAGCTCAAGATAAAGGGTTCCAAAGGATTCCAAAGAATAAGTTCCTGTTACCAGCAAACCGCTATATTAAGTTGAGGTTATGTTTCAGAGCTAGTAGGCCTACATCTTTTGCGTAGTTTAGCTATGGAAGCATGTTATGTTACCTCTCATCGCAAATATAATAAAATCAGGTAAACTGATATAACAAAGTGCCAGTATGATTTTGTTGAAACAATTATAATTGCAATAATTATGATGTGCAGAAAATAAGTTTTTTTAATCGGATTAAAATCTACCAGCGTCAGCAGAACTACAGATTTGTGATATCTTGACAATCGCGCACTCCAGAATACGAGTCCAAGACGTTACCATTCGGCCAACTCAGTCAATTTGACCATGTAGTTTGATAAGCATATGTGTAGGAATAGTGTTATTTGTCAAATTTCAATGTAATGCAAATTTAAATTCTTAATATATTTCAACATTTCACAAAATTGAGTGGCATAGGCTATAACTCCGCTAATTATTTCACAGTAATGTACCTTCTGCATATAACATGTATTCATGTAATACTCAATTTAAACTACACCAACAAAGTAAACAAACATCTGACTGCACAGCAGACAAAGCCCTCAAATGATTGAAAATCCGGCATTGTAGTACAGACATAATTTTTTTAAAAATGTGACCTTTAATTAGTTGTTACTCTGGCACCGGTAAACCGATTTGGTCCAAAATAAACAGGATTCTTGCCATGTAAGTTATAAATAAGTATACCAAGTTTCATGAAAATCCCATAAACCGTATTTGAGTTATCACGCCTTTTGTTATATAATATCATAAAAAGCACTGAAATGGGTATTATTCCGGTACCAGCCAACAGATTTGGTCCAATATCATCAGACTTCTTCTTATGGACATTATAAATGTGAAACCAAGTTTCATAAAAATCTGATAAAGCGTATTTGAGTTATGGCGCTTTTAAAATATACACTAAATTGGGTTTTATTGCGGTACCGGTGAACCGATTTGGTCCAATATCAATAGGGTTCATCCCATGGACATTACAAATACATATACCAAGTTTCATTAAAATCCTATAAAGCGTATGTGAGTTATCGCGCGTACAGACACACGGACGGGCGGACACAATCTCATAAAGTACCATACTGGCACTTAATAATGAACATGATAGTCTCAGTTTTATCATCAAAATTAAAATTCTTCTGTATTTTGGTATTAATATCCGTTAGACATAAGACTTTACGCTGATATTTAAAAAAAAACACAAACCTTAATACAGACTTAGGCCCGTTCTTACAATGTCCAGTTAAGTAGGAATAAATGTTACCTGACAGTTTATTTTACGGTCTGAGTAAGGTTCCAGTAAACACTTCTTTGTTCTTATCTTCTAGTTAAAGTTTACTCCCAGTTAATGCATTCAGACAAAAATCATAGCAGTTGGCACGAGCGTTACTAACTTGTTTATATTAGCTTTCACCTGTTTTCATTGTTTAGTTTGATTTTGCACAGCAATTTCTTTTCAAGTGAAGAACAATTGTTCCTGAATATTATCGACAAAAAGAGTCATATAATTCAAAATAAATAAACACACAGTAAGGTGTGGCCATAAGAGCAAAGCTTGGAAAGACGTTATCACAAAAAACCTCTTGAGAAAAACATAACTTCCTCTGAATTTAATTATAGCATTGCACATTCAGTTGTCTTAGCCCAAAAAGGTCGCATAATTTACAAGGCAAGACCTAAAACCCAATAAGTTTGTGTATGAAATGTGTAGCTAATAACTACGAGATGTTTCCAAATGAAATTATTAGCTCTTAGCATAACATATTAAAATACATTATATATAGGCCTATATTATACAATTCCTGTTAAAATCTATAAGTTGTTAAGCTGTTTTCTAAAAAATAAATTAGAATAAAATCCTCAAGAGGTTTTAAAAACGAAAAGTTACGTTTCTAACCCCATCCCCGAAGGATGCAAAACCCAAATATAATCTGATGTACGGGTAGAGGAAGTAAACAGTAAAACAATTGATTGTCCAAACTTTCATAATAGTTTGATCTAGTTTTCAATATTTTAAAAATCTTTTTTACATATAGTGGCATTGTTCTTCATCACCAGTGACATTACGAAAGCAGCTAAATAACTTCATCTCTCCATTTTAATTCAGTTCGCGAGAAGTATAACCTCAAAAAATCCTCCGGTTAGGAGTTTACTTGTACATTTTCCTACAGTAAAGATTACTGCCAGTTAAGAGATTGTTACCAACAGTTAACGCCTAACCAGATATTGTAAAATCAAACTGTCAGTAAAGTTACCGTAAAAATAGCCGTAAATATTTTACTGGAGGTGGTAATAACGGGCCTTAGTCATCATGATCAGAATGAGATTTGATATAATCCCTACCTTAATATCCTTCTATGAACGTTTTCATTTCCAGCGCTGACGAGTGGCCCTAGTCAAGAGCCATGACTAGCTTCACCCCTCAAAAGGGGCCCTAAACCTACACCCCCTAGGGGGAACTGGGTGTTATCCAGTGAGCTAAACCAATGATGGCTTCACTTGCGCGTTGGACATCATCTTCTTGTGACTATAGTCAGGTCTTCTCAGTTAGGTTTAAGTTTCACTTGCACGATGACATCATCTTCTTGTGACTAGAGGTCAGGTCTTCTCACATCTAACAAGCAAACAGAAAGTATTTACAGTTAGAATCAACGCAACAAGTTATAATGCAATGCTACGCCCATGTAGTCTGTAGCACACAGGAATAGGTTTGTTTCATTTCACAATACTGTCTTTTGTTTTAACAGGATCTTGCAACAGTTTAAATAAGAAAATTTACTTAGTAGAAATTGTTTTATTCCACACTCAAAGAGATTCCTGGCTCAAACAAACAGTGGCAAATAAATTGACCAGCGTGGGTTTACAAAATTCAAGTGAACGCAGTGCTTTTATTTCCAAGGTATGACAAAAATAGGCAAAGCCATCTGCAACTGATTTGACAAATGAAACGTGATACAGAAAACTGATGCCTGGATAGCGAAAAAAGTAAATTTTCTGACAATGTTTTTACCCATAACTCTCAAACAAAAGCGAAAATTTAAATTCTGGCTTTGAGGTGCATTCGCCCAACCTTTAGTCCATCTACATTTAAAATTTCAGATCTCTGCGTTCAGTAGATTTCGCCGGGCATCACACACAGTCAGAAAGAAAGAAAGGACAGACAGACAGACAGACACATACTTCCTTTTATTATTATAGATTTGGGCCAATATGGTAATCAAACTTATTGTAATTGAATTACTTGAACTGGATTTTAGATTGACACGGTAATATTACAAACAAAACACTATCAGTTAATAAAGATCCATTTATTCAAGTATTGTCCGTTGAAATTTAATATTGACTATATCTTGTGCAAAATGTAATTATATTATTGTGATTTATTCTGGCAAGTAAGTTATACTTTTTTTAAGTATATTAACATGTACAAACAGATGTAAGATGGTCAGTTGCCTGGATGTCGGACAAGTCTTTATCGAAAAGGAGGCGAATGATAAATCAAAGTTCATCTGCCACCTCTCAACAGCCAAGCCTTCACTTGAATGCCCTTATGTGAGATTATGTCAATGATTAGCTAAAATTGTACCTGCTATCTTTTAGAATTAAGTGAATTTCTCCAACAGCTTTGCAATAGAACTCATTTTGTGAGTTTTCTATGATGTCAGAAAATAAAATAACATGATACTTTTCTAAATTTGAATGAATATTAACAAAGAAATTAGCCTTAAAACTCAGGCAATTGATTATTATTAGCCTAGGCATCCCTTCTGAGGCTAAGTTAATAATTAATGGCATAAGATCATAAATTACGTGAATTTCTTTAAGAGTGTTCTTTATTTGTAAACTATTAACCTATAAATTTATTTCTTACTAGCTTAAAAGACCCGGCGTCACCCGGGTTTTTTAATTTGTAATTGGAAATGAACTTATGAAGGACTTTCGATTTTTAAATTCTAGGTCCTTATACAGATATTTATAATCTGAAATAGGAAGAACGATTTATTACACTCAAACTATTCCCTCAGAAAACGCTTGATATAGTTCTTTATGGCTCATAGAGCATGTAGAATTCTGCATCCTATCGCTTGTACACAGCAAGCCTGGTAGGGGTTCATATAAGAAAGAACAGTAATTCCTGTAACATAAAATTGTAATATCGAGGCGGAAAATTTTATTTCTCACTCTCATGTTATCATAAAACTGTTTTAGGGATGAAATTAAACAGAAAGCAATATCACTTTCATACTTACCATAAAGCCGTTTTGGGGATGAAATTAAACAGAAAGCATTATCACTTTCATACTTTTCTCTCCAAAAACCTGCGATATAATATAATAATATACACATTACCATACCTCGTTTTGTTTTCTCTATGTCCAGGGTAGAGAAAGTTATGTGATTCCATTATTTTAGTGGATTTCATTCTGTAATATTTATTTATAACATGAATTATTTTGATAACTTCTCTTATTTGTCAAAAGTGCATTTCATTTGTTTCTTCCAAGCCCACCTGATACCATTTGGCAACAATATATTCTGTGATTTGGAATTGATAATTCTATGTAAAAAGGGATTAAGTATTTTCAAAAGCATTTAATTTTTGGCATTTAGAATCAGAATTTTTCAAAATCCTTTCTTAGTGAGCACCTACATTATGAAACGAAGGTACTGTCAAAATTCCAAGTCTTTACCTGTTATAGTTTAGGCTGTACGTTGATTCCTGTCATTCAGTCAATCAGTCAGTCAGTCAGTCAGTCAGTCAGTCAGTCAGGACAAAGCCTTTTATATATATATAGAGTTCTTGTATACAGTATTTGTAAGTATTGAACGATATCTCATATCGATTAAATGCATAAACTGTATTCCAAATTCTTCCAATTATTCCCAAAGTGCAAAATCACAAATAAGTTATAGATTGGACATGCACAGTACAGCAAATTCTCAAGCAGTCATGGGTTTACTTTGGGAACAAACCTAATATTGTGATTCATACAGGTAAGTTATAGTTTCTTTAAATATATTCCACATGTACGAACAGAGATGTCAGATGGTCAGGAGGTGAATGACAGATCAAAGTTCATCCCCCACCTCTCAACAGCCACGTCTTCGCTTGCATGTCCTTAGTGTACTTTCCCACTATCGAGATTATGTGTACCTAGGATTACAATTATTGATGCTAACATTGCTGAACTATGGAATACAATTCCCACAAAATATTATAATGCTGATTCCTGAACAGATGTAAGCGTATTACCAGACAACAGTAACGAGTCTCCAACCAGATTAGAGCGTAAAGTGAATTAGATCTGTGAAAAACATAAATCCTTGTGGAGATGGCTTGGAGTTTCTTAGCAGATTTTATCAGCCTTATTAATACAGTGAAATTGGACAAGGGAAAAAATAATTGTTATCAGAAAAGTTAATTGCTTTGTATAGGGACTAGCAAGTGTGTGCAGCTTCGCCCACAATAATTAATAGAAAAATTAAAAATTAAAGAGTATAATTATTATTAAAGCATTATATTTATTAACACTTGCACTCAAATCATTCATAAACTAAACCATTAATAATTAATGAAACACCTAAAATTCCAGCTTTAGAGTACATTCCACAATTAGAAAGTGCCACCTGGGAAAAACGATCTCAGATTCGATTATACAGTTCCAAAGCTACCTGTGAACACTGATAATACGTATTGTTTCTCAACTGTTTGTTGACAGATGAATATAATGTGGATTTTATTTGATAAATTCATTATAATTTTCAGAAATTATATAATTTATCAAGGGAAGGAGTGGTTTGTTTGGATTTTTATTGTCTGCGATACTTCCAGGGTTAAACTATCAATATATTATAGGTGGTGCCCATGGCTTCACCCGCCATTATTAAGTGACTCCAGAATTTTTAAGAAATTTACACTGGCAGTTTATTAAAAATGTTTGTGATTCAGAGCAATGAAAATTGTAAGTAAAAATAAAATTAGAATATTTGTTCATTGTGTTCATTTCACTTAGGCCTAATATAATAAAGAAACAGTTTCCCTATTTTGTACTCTTTGTGAAAGTTTAGACCAAGAGAGACTAACATCGCCGAGTATACCCGATGTCTCACATATTAAATCTTTGACTACTTTTGAATAATTAGTAAAGTTTCACTGTCTAAAAAACTTCACTTTGTAACTATTGTAAGAGTTAAATAAATGTTCTGTCAACCTGGAAACAGTTTATAATTTGTATCTAATCCCTCGTACCTTCATCAATAATAACATTAAGACCCTAACAGTAATAGCAGAACAGCAAATGAACTTTTGTTTTGCATCATTAAAATCAGTGTCCAAATTATGTCCCACCCGTAATAGATTTTGAAAAACAAATTTAATATATTTTAAATAGATTTTAAATAATGATTTTCATGTAGCGTGGAGGAGAAGGTATTGTAAATTTTACAGAATGTGAAGAACCAATTCTAGTTTATTATTTATGATATCTAATAAACAAAAATAGTTTTTATAATTTGCTAGAATGTCTCACCCATAATTATGAAATGGCTGACGTGCATTATTAGTAAGACTGTGTACGTTTATAAAGTATAGTCAAGAATTATTTTAGAAACTTCAATTCAAGTTACATAATGACACATTCCATCTGCACGATATAACACTAATATTGTTACATCCTTACCTTCTGTTTTCAGATCCTTCAGCCTCGACCAATGGTCTACGGATGGGGGTAACGCTGGCCATAACCTGTGAAGGACAAGAAAATTAAATCGGACATGAAACGTTGCTCAGCTGTGTTTAATGTTGATTAAGGGACAACTCAAGTTGTGAGCACGATCTGTCCCGCAAAAATCAAAACTGAAATAAAAGTTTAAAATTTCCTTTCATTATCTCAATTTGCTTTTGAGATATTTATTTAAATTGAAATTATCTCCTCAGTCAATAAAATGTGAATTGAATTTATGCGAGATCATTTCAAGTTTGCTTTACTAATTTACCAGTGGTTTTATTGTATTTATTACTAGCAGGTGTCCATGGTTATTTATTGCTAGATGTTTCATTTAAATCATTTATTTAAAAATGAAATAAAATCAGCTAAACTGATATAACAAAATTCCAAATGGAGTTAATAGGCCATATTTTAGAAACTATTGAGTTTTAGACCATGATTTCTTGATCAATTGTGGAGGAATAAGTGGGATAACCAGAATATTAACAGAACTAATTTACAAATATTACTAAGAACTTGTTTGTACAAGGGTTATATATTTCTGCACTAGTAGCTTATGATACTTATGTTAGACTATACTAAGATAACATGGGCGTACGGTAAGGGGGGGTTCAGGGGGTTGAAACCCCTCCCGAAATATCAATATCTTGAAGATTATAAATCATGGAACAGAATTAAACTAAATTAAATTAAACAAACAAAAAAACTCTGATTCGGTTGTTACATATTTTACAATTTCGTTCACATCAAAGCATTATTTAAGATTTATCGTAATTTATTTAAGATTCAAATTTCAAAACCTCGTGGTGTTTATAGTTCTTCAGCTTAATAACAGTGATGTATTATTAGTAAACAAAAATCCCTTCGGAATCTGTCAATACTAACGCTGAAATCCATCAACCTGTTTGTAAAGCCAACAGTACTCACAAGCTCTTCACAAAATTATCATGAAGTAATCGGCATTAATCGGGCTTTTCCACCGGTGGATTTACAGATGACACTAAAAACATGCCCTATGCACCATACAATATTATGATAATTTTTCAAAATAAAGTTTTTATTTATAGACCCTAGCTTAAACGAGAAATGGATAGAAATCTCAAGAAAAACCGTTTCAAAGACTGAGCTGTATATTAATTTATTGTAGTGTATTAATAAAATTATCACAATACAACTGAACTGTTTAGTAAATAAAAAAGTAATAATTCACAATTTGCGCAAGGACATGGAGCCGAGACTACTTAGGCCTACATTGAACCCCTCCCGAACAAATTTCACCGTACGCCCATGTAAGATAAGTTTATGTTTTTAGAGCAGGCTAGGTTTCTGTTTTAAATACTGAGAATAGGTGGAAATTATAGGCCTTCTTATAGAGCTTATTAAATATACAGCTCAGTAGCAAAATGAAAATAAAAGGATAGGCCTACCCTAAGTATAACTCCAATCCCCCCTCCCCATTTCTAAAAAGCAGCTGATTTTATGCACAAATTCTGTAGAATGTAAAGAACATTAAAACAGGGAAAGTAGCCGAACAAGTTATGATCACACAACCTAAGCTTACAGTACAGCATCACAAATTAACTACGAATTGTGAACTACTTTGTTCAATATAACGTAACAGCCCATCTCCTTTTAAATATGCAAAATTAAAAGTAAAAAGGAAAACACTTTCGTTCCCTTCCCATATTGATGTTTCACCTGCTATGTTTATTCACATAAGAAATGTTAAAACCTATTCTAACTTTAACCTATTCCAATAACTTTTCTAACCTATAAATGGCAGGCTTAACAGATCAAGCCCCCCCCCAAAAAAAATGCAGCGACAGCTCCAATAATAGGAAACCAATGGTGCCGAATCTGTGACAAGTCATTTACAGCAAACATCGCTCCAATGCAACTTTGTACACAGTGCGATATGCAAAGTACTTGAAGACACCAAATTTGGGAACTCCAGAATAGAGTAGCCAGCAAACAGTGAGGTACGGGCAATAGACAAGTTGTTACAATATGGATTATTTTAAAAGGCTACGTAACAGATTTATGTTCTAACAATTTTTAAAAGTAGCTATAAGAGCTTAGGCCTAGTTATTTAAAAACTGTGCATTTAAAAAGTCATTAAACTATAGGCCTAACAGAATTATACTTAAACAATTCTAAAGACAAACCTATTATTTAAAAACTCATTCCATAAAGTCATTAATACTATTATAGATTTATTTACAAACAATTTTAAAATCTAAAAAAATTTAAAATTTAATTTAAAATGCTCAGCCAGTGCCCGTCTGAGCTGTGGAGGAACGACTTGTGCAAGGATAAAATTTTCCATCGCAAAAGAAATTCAATGTGAGACATAATAAACATCGTGGTATTCAGTATATAGTTTCTAACATAATCTGTCACTGACCTAGAATTTAGCTGTCACTACTTGCCTTAATGTAACTTTTTTACCATTCCACATCTTTCGTAAAACATAGTTACAACTGTCATTTATCTTCTGAATTCAATCGGCATGTGGTCATGTTCGTAATATTGGCAACGTAGACTTGGTTCTGCTTGGTACGGCCCGGCTGAGACGGCGGTCACCTTATTCTCAAGTTTAAGTGCAAATTTGTTTTAAAAGGCCACTGACTAGCCTGCAGAACTGTTATAGGCCTACTCAGAAATCAAGGTTATGAAAATCTTAACAGCTTTATAACAATGGATTAAAATTTATTTTCTTCAAACATTGTCAAAATTCAAGAAGAAACACCAGTTTTTGTTTTGCAGAAACAAAATACAAGTTTTATAATACTAAACACTGCCAATCAAATGAAAAGACTATTTAAAATTAAAAATAAAACTAATTTTGTGCCTTTCAATTGCTTTATCTTCCACCTATTTCTACACATCTCTAAAACGTAGCAGCTGTTTTCCTTAAATTTAAATTCTCAATTTTAAATTTCGGGGGAAAAATACGGTAGTTTTAGGTCGTGCACTAGGCTCCTCCCACCAACTCACTATGGGACCCACCTGAGAAGGCGCATGGTTTCGTTGCAGAAGAAATTCAATGTGAGACTTAATAAAACTCGCGCTATTCAGTATATTGCTCCTAAACTAACATAACCTAACAAAACCCGTCACTGACCTAGAATTTACCTATCTTTATTTAACTATATGCAGAAACTTTTTACCCTTCCGCACCTTTCATAAAACAGTTACAACCGTCATGGAAGCCATAACAGTGTGCGTGCAGGCTTGTTAGTGAGGGGAAGCAGTCAGCAGGTAGAACTTGGCTGGTGGGCGACCTAAATCTATCTTTCACCTAAATTTCTTTTGTAAATCATTAATATATATTGTTTTGCATGTCTTTGTATATTGCTCTGTTCTTGCTTATTAATAGATAAAACGTGAGCTTTGCCCAAGTGAAGATTTCAAACAAAGCAGGCTAAATATGTAACATTTTGTGAAAATAATATAATATGAAAGTAATAACTTACAATAGCTGTACGTATGAAAAATGAATACAACTTTCTTCTCAATTTTTTGTAAAAAGATTTTATTTTCAGTCGTCATTCATGACAGTACTATAATTTAAATTTGCAATTAACAATTTGCATTGCTTTAAAAATGCTTACCTATGCAAGTTTTGAAGTTGAAAATAAAAATCAGGTAAACTGATGAAACGAAGTGCCAGAATACTTTTGTTTAATCAGTGATAATTGCAATTATGATATGCAGAAAGAAAGTTATTTTTTTAATCGATTTAGAGTTAACCTTCAGATAAATTCATTAAGCAGGGATCACGGAAGAACGAAGGTCCAAAGCTTGATGCTTAACCTTAATTCATAGGCTACTCTTATACACTGATCTAAGATATTCTTAAAATATGTCAACTTTTCACAAAATGCACTGGCAAGGAACTCCGCTTAATGTAAATAGCCCTAATTATTTCACAGTAAGATACCTTCTTTATAACTGTTCATGTAGTACTCATTTCAACTTGATCAACGAAATAAACATCTGACTGGATTGGAGTCAAGGCTCTCAATGTGACTTTGTAGTTTAGTCATTATTTCCCATTTAAAAAGAGAGTGATCTTTAATTAGTGTTACTCCGGTACTGGTCAACTGATTTAGTATAACATAAATAGGAATCTTGTCATGGGTGTTATAAATACGTATACCAAGTTTCATAAAAATCTGATAAAGCGTATTTCAGTTATCACACGTACAGACACAGAAACACTTTCCCGTCCCCCACACAATCTCATATAGTAGCATTCCGACACTTTAAAAAAAATTAAAATAAAAAATATTTAAAAAAATATTTTTAAAAAAATAAATATTTTTAAAAAAATATAAAAAATGTAAACAAATATAATTATAACACTGAAATTCTATCTGGTGGAATTGTTGAGTTTCAAACTGTTATTGAAGCCAAAGTTATTAAATTTTCACTCTGTGTTGGGGGGGGGGGGGGAGAGCATCCCCCAAGTATATTACGCGGTTTTAAGAATGTAAGTAAATTTTACTGGAGACACCCCAATAGTTCTTATAATAAGCAACATGCTGTGCTAGGGTTTGTTATGTGTCATGTAACAATGTTTCATAAAATTTGTGGAAGGGTAAAAAAGCTTCTGCATTAAGGTAAGTAAATCCTAGGTCAGTGACAGGTTATGTTAGGTTACGAACAGTTATATTAGTTTTCAGCAATATACCGAATATCAGAGATTTTATTATGTCATTTACTAAATATCTTCTGCGATGGGAAATTTTACCCCTGCATCAATTATTCCTCCTTTGTTCTCCGTAGATAAGACGGGCACGGTCGCTAATGCCAGAGTATACATCACTGTTGCTGGCTACGCTATTCTAAAGGAGTTTCTAATATACAATTTTCAAAGCGAATACTGATACGAGATTAAACCATTCCTTCCTCCCAAGAGGTGCACTGCGACTGCACTATAGAGTTTTCTATCTATTACAATACGGTAATAAAATGTTCATTACTGCAACTCAATCACACAACAGATCACCTTCAAGGTGCCTGAATTCTTTAAATGGGCTATGAATCTGGTGGTTAATTTTTTTTCTGTCGCTGTATAAGGAATGTAGGCTACATAAAGTTAGGGCAAAGTCACAATGTAGGGGGGCCCCATCTCGCGATGTGCGCAGGTTTCCACGGATGGGTGATGTTTTTTGTTTCTCAGCAAGGCAGGTTGATGAACATGACACTTCTTGTACATTGCTTATGAACAGTGATATTACTTTAGTAGGGCATTCTGTATTCTGCAGAAGGCGAGGTTTTTTGTATTGATGAACCTGTTTCCCAGAATTAAACATGTTCAGCTGCTGTGACGTCACACTTCTAACTTCCAATCACGAGTTTCTATGGCGGAATTCAGGCTACTTTTCGCTAGATCACATTATAAAAGAAAGTGTAATGTTTAGGGTGGGTGGGTTGGACCAAATCATTCGTCAAGGCAACAAAATACGTGTGATATTAAGTGTTTTATGAGAAAGTTTGTTTTCAAAGTGGGCCCCCCTACAATGCAACTTTACCAAAGTTAGTTTTTCTTGATTTTTGCAAGTATCCTTATTTGAAGATTATTCCACTCGCATAGAACTAACGTTAACGAGTTATTTGTATTTAACAAGTAATATAACTCATGATTTAGCTTACCTTGAGGTTAAGGAATTCACAGTGTCCAGGTCTGTCGTGAGGACACCTTTTCAGTCTTTCTCCGCCGCCATCTTCAGGAAGAAGCTCTTGGTTTGAAGCACTGTTTGTTATCCATGCAGTTAGTTAAATTAGTTAATACAAAATCTACTTACAAGGAATGTCAAAGGTAGGGAGACTACAATTTTTACAAAGGAATTCTAAGTACCAAACTACAAGAGTTAGTGTTGTTAGTGTATAGTTAGTGTACTACACTAAGACTAAAACAGTGCTTCGATGCTTAGGGACCCAATGGAAGTCGCCAGGGTCAGGTGCTCATTCGCCATCTTGTTCTGGCTAGTCTGGTCTGAAAATAAAATAAAACTGTTTAGTAACAAATAGAGCCAGGATTTCTAAGCAAAATGCATATTTATTCACAGAATCCTTAACACAAGCAGAAATACTGTAAGTCGTAAGACACTCCTTGACAAACAATGTTCACTTTGGGAAAAAATAGTTTCATGCCATGCACTAGGCTCCTCCCACCAACTCTCTAATGGGACCTGCCTGCAAAGTTGGGGTTTAGGGTTTTGTTGCAGAAGAGATTCAATGTGAGACAAAATAAACCTCGCGCTATTCAGTATATTGCTCCTAATCTAACAAACGTTCCTAACCTAACAAAATGGCAGAGCTTGGCTGTTGCACAGCATAAATCTATCTTTTACCTTAATTATATCTGACAAGTGATTTAGTTTATTTTCAGAAAAAAAATATTTTGTTTTTATATTTTATGATTTTGAATTAAAAATAGCAATCACATTAAAAGTGATTATATCTCTCCTAGATGTCATTACTGGTTTCCTTGCTTTTGTCGGCTAATAGAATTAAACAAAAATCCCAGATTGTAAAACACTCACAGATTTCTAAAAAGCTTTCCAGTAAGAAACGGATACTGAAGAGGAATTAATCGAAGAACTGTGTTGCTTCTCGCATGTGCCTGTTACATATTCTAACTGCCATGAATAAGATAAGGTATACAAAACTAATTTGGTTTCGCAGATTCCTTAAACGTTTCATGCTTATTGGCTTACTTTGTTTTATACACGATTTACTGGGTTTTTACACTCGCTGTCCCAAGTGGATTTGCGGAACCCAGCTTGCACACCAACGATCACATTGGCAACTGACAAACTTTGATGCAATTTAGCTCATTACGTACAGGGGCAACTCCTTTATTCATGCGCCAATGCTACCGGACTGTTCCTGGCTTGTTTTCCCTATACAAACTATATTCACGCATTCTAGGTAAGCGGCAGTTAGGTTAGGAACAGTGATGTCAGTGTTGATTGGCATCAAGCTTACAGCCCAGTTTCTGATCACATGATCTCCCCTCCCACAGCTGAGCAGACAATTCTCACGAATACGCATCATGTCCTAGAATCATTTTAGGTTACTTTAGGGGAAAAAGAAAGTTTATGTCTCACCCGAGTCCCCCACTCCTATACTCTAACGGGACCCACGTGGAAAGTAGGGGGTAGCGATGGTAGCACCATCTACAAGCAAAATTAAATAATTTGTTTCTCCTTTATTCTCTTCCATTCCCGTCTCCTTCTCTGCCTCCGCTTCACCCTACCTACCTATTTCAGACCTATTCCTAACTGTAAATTTTGGATCGACCAGGATTCGAACTTGAGACCCCCAGTACCACAGCTAGAAACCTTGACCATTACACAGTGAGTGAATGCTGAGCAGTGAAGGAAGCTTTGAGTTATGATAGGTTTCATCATTTTGGTAAGATAGATTTATGCCATACACGAGCCAAGCTCCACCATTTTGAGAGGTTAGGAACATTTATGTTAGTTTAGGAGCAATATACTGAATAGCACAATGTTTATTATGTCTCACATAGTATCGCTTCTGCGACCAAACCCTAAACCTCACCTTCCAGGCAGGTTCCATCAGCGAGTTGGTGGGAGGAGCCTAGTGCTCAGCATAAAACTATTTTTTCCATCATTTTTTATAATTTTGAGATATCTCGTTAGTTATAAAAAAAGCAGTGTTGGTGCAAAGGAATTTTTCTGCATCAATTAAGCCGTATTTTATGTTATAATATGACACTTTTTTATAATTTTGAAACATGTATGGTGCAAAGGTAATTTTTAAAAATTTGAAATAATACATTGGGTATGAAAATTTTTTTTTTCTTTCTTATAAATCTGGGCCCTAGAAACAAATCTGAATAAACTATACCTATTTAAACAAATATTAACAGATACAGCCTACCCAACTTAAACACGTGTTCATACCAAGCTATGTATTTTACGAATTATGGAATTTTCCACACAGGAAATAAATGTTCGGCAAATAATTTGAAATTCATCCACGAGGAATGCTAATTGGTTGATTAATAATTTCGGCAAGACAAACAGGTTTCTTTTGTCATGAATATAAAATTTTGATGTGCTGTTCCACACGGAAACTTCTAGCTACGAATTTCGACTAGTATACGAACGTGAATTTTGTACCAATTTTCCGCGTGTCCCATTGCCACAAAAATACGATTTGATTGGTTTTTTCACGCACCCTGTAGACTACATGTCAATGGTTTTCAAGCTGCAGAAGAGATTATTTCAGTCATTACGAAAAATCATTGCAGGTCATGCTTGTACCGTATAACAGACAAAACGCACAAAATTGATAAGAGGTAGGCCATGCGAAGAGATTACGTAATCTGGACTTATGCCGCATGTGCTTACTAGGTTCAAATTAAGATTCTTTCATGTTACAAACTAATTAATCGGTGTTCAATCGCAAATACGATGAATATTAACTATTGTAAATATCTTCCAGTCATTACATAAAGCATAAATGAGTTAATTTATATTTTTCCCTAACCATCAAATGAACGTAAGTATGCACGTGGTGTAGTTAATTCTGGTTTTCAATTCGTAAATTAGTTCAAACACTTTTTTCCTATCAGTAATTCAGAGTGTATCATACAGCGGAAATTAATCACCTGAAGTATTGGACAAAATATTGAAATTACCATGCCTCGTAACTTAAAAATACATTCATAAGGCACATACCTGGATATGAAATAGAGACCATCCGAACCCTTCCTCCGTTACAAAGCTAATAAGGAAGAGGCATGGTTCACCTTCCCTAACCTAGGGAGCGGGTGGCCGATTACGTCATCTGTCTTCCTCCCCCTACTCTGCCGAATCATCGAAACCAATGAATTCACGAATCATCGAAACCAATGATAACCTTCACAGAGATCACAAATCTATGCTTCGGTGCCTTGCATCTTGCAAATCTCTTCTTCTTCTAACAGTTTATTTATTGACACACTTTTCGAAGCGTAGGCTCATGAATTGCACAGAATTTAGCTATTGAAGATGACAACAATCATGACAGCATACACAAAATCTTATCAGATACACACACACAACTTTCTCTACCTTAGGCAGAGGCAATATAACTTTCAGATTGTGATATAGAATAAGAGGCCGTGTTGCAGGGAGTGCTTATTCGGCTTTTTCAGCCTCATGTAAAAGATGTAACTTCGCCTGTTCGGCAAAAGCCTGCGTTTATACAAAACGATGACTCTTCAGAGAACTTTACGAAAAAAAAAGTTTTAAATAAAACTGCAGTTTTCGGAAAAGTGACAAATGAAATTTTCCTCACATAAAGTGATAGGAAAAGAGAAAGTTGTCAGTAATATTCGTGTCACATTCCCCAAAAGAGTACCTAACCCAGATATAATGTATCTTCGTTGAAATATGTTGAAAACTCGACTTCCGATTTGCGCGCCTAAAATTCTAACCCTGATTATTACCATTAGGAAGTAGGCCTACGTGGTAGAAGGTGACTTAGGCGCTGAACACATTCAAATAAACTTACAATAGGCTTACCTTTCACTTTCTCTACATTACCTACAGTAATAGAAATTTTCCAGTTGCCTCAATAAAACAAATACGATTTTTCAGAACACGTCCGTGTGTATGTCATAGACAGAGGCAAGACAATTATTATTTGAAAAGCACGATATGCAAAAATTGTTCAAAAAAGTTTACAAACTGAACTAAAAATGCAGAATTGACTCACCTTTCAAGAAAATCGCGAAATACTTGATGAAATTGTGTGAATTACGTTGGAAGCAATTTAAAGGTAGCAGCCACAGATGGAGGAAAACTGATTCGATCATCGAAGGTGAATTGTAGCGATAAAAATCGGAAGTTGAATTTTCGTTCAATTTTATGACAAATCGATATATACAAAAATCGAGAAATCATTTGCATTTTAAAAACAAAAACAAGCCGCATAAATTAAAAATAGTGTTTTCTGCACCTGTTATTTCCAAAAAAATAGCAAAATTGTTGCTTATATTAAATAAAAATAGCAAAAAAAAAATATAAAAAATTATGAACTATAGTACTTTTTTCTAGTAATAGGATAGCATAATTCAGTTCAAAAACTAAGATAGTTAGGCCTACTTAATAGCAATAGACAATTCTTAAGCAATTCTAAAGGAATATTATCTATTTTATGGAAACCGGAGGTTCATTGCCGCGCTTACACGAGCCCGCCATTCAACCCTATTCTTTGCTAACTCCATCCAGCCATCCCTCGCAAATCCTACTTCTCTTAAATCTATCCTAATATTACCCTCCCACCCACATCTATGTCTTCCAAGTGGTCTTTTCCCTTCGCCTCTTCTCACCAGAAACTGGAAGACCTGGTTGCAAGTTCAAAGTACAATTCTGTTGAGTTTTGCAAATTAAATGAATTTATGAGCTCAAATTTTGAAAACTGTTGTGTAAAGTCTCCATTTAAAAGTTTGGGGTTTATATACCTCATAGCTGGGCCTTTTTTTCAAATTATAATGTTCTAGAATGGCATGAGAAATTTGTCTGTATAAGTTTGGAACAACACCATGATAGACAAAATTTCCCTTACGTGCATACATACCATTAGCCATAGTTAAATGATTAAGTTTTGAGTTTTTAGATTCACTCAAAAACAGACAAATAAACGTAGAGAAATACTACTTGGAACCAACCAATTGGGGTGTGGGACACAATCTCATGTGGTCCTTCAAGTTCTGGAAGCGATTGCTACAGGAATTTTCACTGTGTTTGACAAAAGCGTGCTTTGAGCATGTAAAATGGAGCTTCTGAGAAAAATGAAAATACATTCTGAATTTGGAGTTCCTTCTACACGGTCTTCCTTTAATTTATTCATTTATTAAGTGCCAGTATGGTACTTTATAAGATTGTATGGGAACATTTGTCCATGTGTCTGTACGTACGATAACTGAAATATGCTGTATTGGATTTTCATGAAACTTGGTATATGCATTTATAACTAGAGACCGGATTTTAAAGGGAAAATTTTCACCTAAAAAAGGACGAAAAAAGGGAAAATTATTGCCAAAAAAAGGTGTGGAAAAAGGAAAATTATTGCCAAAAAAGGTGGGAAAAAAGGGATATAAAAGTAAGAGAGTGTAAAAATTCAACAGAGAAATACATCTGTAGCAAGATTGAGATCGGAAATATACACACAAACTTCACTAAAAAGGTATGTGTGTATATTTCCGATCTCAATCTTGCTACAGATTTGAACACTTCACTGTAAATTTCCATCTAATATTTATATTGAGAGAAATACATGTTTGTTTTGTGTAAAGCCTTTGCTTGCTCTACAGCTGCTGATTCTGTAACATCTAATGACTAAGACATTTTTTTATTTTGTTGAAATTCTCACAGAGGAAAATAGCACACGAAATCCATTTTCCCCACCTTGTTATAATGGGAAACTTAGGCAATGGCAAGCCTGTGATTTCCCTGTAACGCTCTATTCTGCTGGGAGGAATAATTTTTTCAATGGTGAATCAGTGAAAACAATTTTTAATGTTTTCATATTGCCAAATACTGGGAAATTTACGAACTTTTCAAAATAAATTAGCAAAAAAGGTACTGGAAAGGGAAAGTTCCTAAAAAGGGGGAAATGGGCCTAAAAAAGGAAAAAAAGGGACGTTAAAACCAGGTCATTTGCAGTTGAAACTTACTCAGTAATGTCCTGTTCAATTTTATCACGTTTTGTGATGAATTATAAAAAAAGGAATTCCCTTTAAAATCCGGTCTCTTTATAACATCCATGGGAAGAAGCCTATTGATACTAAATCAAATCGGTTGACCGGTACAGGAGTAATGCCCAATTTAGTGTATTTTAAGGTAATATATCAGAAAGGCAAGATAACTGAAATATGCTTTGTCGGATTTTCATGAAACTCGGAATACCCATTTATGACGTCCATGGGAAGAAGCCTATTGAAGTTGGATCAAATCAGTTGCCCGGTACCAAAATAATGAGTAATTAACAGTCACATCTATTATAATATAATCTTTGCTCTCCAACAATTCAAAGCATTTTGATTGGCTCAAGGACAGCCAATCAGCTGCCAAACTCCCGTAACTAATATAAACAATTCACATTCAGATGTATCAGTTTCTGTAAGTAGAAATAATAGGGAAAAATTACTTATTAAAGAGCATGCTTTCATTTCCAATTTAATATGAATATTAATTTTGTAATGCATATAAGACGCAACAATATAATGCATGGCCTAAAATATATTAAACCTAACATAACAAATTGCTAATCATTTGATATTGTTAGCCTGCCTTGATTGATTCATTTCTTCATAAGGATGTCAGTGTAAATAAATGTAAATAAGAGATTTAAAACACAACAAGCTATTGAATATTGATATAATATTGTGAATTCTATCGATATTTATGGTTACCGATATCTACATTATATTTTAACGTACTTTTCTTATTTGCTCCTGTGCAGCAATATACCTATGAAATTAAATTCCTGACAGATTGATTTCAGATTGCCTTTAAATTTAAACAAATTTAAATTTGAAACAAACATATCAGCGAATCGTAGGCCTATCACAACATTATTACCAGTGCATTTTGAAAAATGTTGACATATTTCAAGAATTTATTATATCAGTGTATACGAATATGAATTAAGGTTAAAAATCAAACCTTTGTTCTTCCGTAAGCCCTGCTTAATGAATCAATCTGGTGTTTAACTCTGAGTTCTATTACAAAAATAACTTCTTTTCTGCATGGGCCTATCATAATTGCATTTCCTTCCCAGTTTTTCAATTGGCCTAATCCTTCTGGTGTCACTATGGTCCTGGGGTCAACTTGGCCTCTAACAAAAATAAGTACCAGGAGCATTCCTGGGCATAGGCGTAACCAGGCCGACCATATGGGGGGGGGTTATAACATTCAGGGAGAGGGGGGTCCGGGGGTCCTCCCCGGAAAATTTTAAAAATCAAGATGCAAAATAACGAGTTTTAAGCTTCCGGGAGTCCTCCCCCGGAAAATTTTAAAAATTAAGACGCAAAATAACGAGTTTTAAGCTTCCCATGCTTTATACTTGTATTAAGTAATTTATGGGCAGACTTAAAAAAATTATACAATTTTCCTTTTTTTAATCAATGGGGGGGTTCAAACCCCCAAAACACCCCCATTCTTCCGCCTATGTTCCTGGGGGTAAAGGCGGTTGATGCGTAAGGCTTACCACCTTCATGTGCCGATTGTCTAAAAATCTGGGAGCCTCAGGCTCTGGGCCACCATGGCCTGTAATAGGGAACACTTTGCTTTACTTTTTAATTTTCCTTCCTGACCAATCAGAACTCTCCATTTAATTATTCCATTTTCTAATTTTCCTATTGGCCCCCCACCCGTTCTAGTAGGCCTATATCAAATCTTTTCCTATATATGTAGCAGCTTTTTCCCAATCCAGCTCACTTCTCCCTGAAGATGGCAGCAGAGATAGCTGTCAAAAGCTTGGAACCAAACCTCCAACTCATGTGGTTGGAAGCCCGTGAAACAATAATAAATATACTGTTAAAACTTTCCGGGCTCTGTTGCCGTGGTCCGATGGACCACGGCAACAGAGCCCGGAAAGTTTTAACAGTATGAACACCGGCCGTGAAAGCCTACATCATGTTATAATAATAAATATATTCTTAACACCAGGAAAGCCTATTAGTAGTAATAATAATAATAAACTTATCATTCTTTCAGTTGTATTTGCATTCACAGATATCGAAGCACTCGGCGAAAAAGGGAAGAATGTGACCACTTGTAAGGCCTGAAATATATAAATGAGAACTTCAATAAATAAATAAATAAATAAATAACAATAATAATAATAATAATTTTAATAATAATAAACTTACCAATCTTTCATGTCTGAAGCCACTTCTTCTCCTGAACACCTCACATTGTCTGTATCGAAATCTGATCCAAATTATCATCGAGAACATTATTTTTTTAGTTCTGTATTTTATTTCCAAATAAGGGGAACCAATGATTACATTTTTCACCTCTTAAGAGATTTATCTTCTTTCCACTACAACAGAGTTGAAAGAGGAGAAGAATATGATCTGGTGAAAGGACACTGTTGGTATATAGCAATCTTATCAACATGACTACTCTGAGGAGATGAAAGGAAGAGGGAATTGTTTGGGATTAATTACTACCGTATTGGCCCGAATATGAGTTGACCTCGTATATAAGACGACCATGAATTTTTAAAGGATAGTTACGAAAAAAATTAATAAAACAGCTTATTTGCTTCACATAAAATGGAATTTTGAAGTTCATGCTGTACCTTCTTCCCACGCCTTTATTTATGCATTGAGACAGTGAAGATGCTTTCTTTTGCACATGGTCCGCCACCATGACTAGTGGTCAAACAAAGCTTTACGCGCAGAGAATAGAGAAGTAACGGTGCAGTACAAGCAGAAGCACGAATTCGGGAAAAATAAAATTTGGTAAAGTTCGCTGAATTTCTGCATAACTTTGACCTTGGGTCGGATGCACGTTATTGCGTAGGGATTCCCCTGCTCAGCTGTATTCATGAACGGAGAGTTGTTGAAAGTGTTAGGCTGCGCGTATAAGACGAGTATAGTTTTTATAAGCACATTTTAAGGAAAAAACATTTTCTTATATTCGGGCCAAAACGGTAGTACCAAACATAACAAATAGATTCTACGTAGGGGTCAAATTGATCCTTCCCAGTCTTCACCCTTCCCTTGCCTATTAATTTATGACATGTCACTGTTTATATCAGACAAAATATTATTTTCAATGTAAGGTTTTTTTCCCCCAATGCAGTGCTAATGCATTGCACATCAGCATCCAAGCCCTCCCCATCCTATACGACAGACACCTTAGCACTGACTGACTGACCAGAGACTCAAACCTGGATGTTCAGGGCATCACTCACCCTGGCCATATTCAAATCGACCTCATTGGGATGTAAAGTAAATCTACAGATTCTTGAGTTTTGTCCATTCTGTAGCGATAATCTTAATGATTTATGTATAGCGTAGAGCTTTATCACTGGTACTCACTACTAAATTGCGGTATTTTTACCTGTTGGAGCGCTTTCACCACAAAGGTCACACACTCAACACACTCGAACAATATGAAATATACAGACACACCACACAAGACAACACCAACATCCTAAACGAACAGTTACAATTCAAATCGCACGCGCTGTACGATACAGTTATCCAGAAATGTCTTCCCAACAACAACAACACCACGGAAGTCAGTTGCTGAAGATGGCCGCTCCATGCGGTTGAAAGCGCTCCAACAGGTAAAAATACCGCAATTTAGTAGTGAGTACCAGTGATAAAGCTCTACGCTATACATAAATCATAAATCTACAGAGTTAAGATGACATAATATGATTATGATCGTGTGTTTTAATTATTATATAAAATAATTATAATAAAATTGACTTTTGAAGATTTTTTCTGGCATATGGATGTACCGTCACAATCTGCAAACAGTACATTTAGCTGCAGCCCTTGCCTTTTGAATATAGAACAATGAAAAACATGCTTCATAGTTAGTATCGAGTCATGACACAATAATATTAAATATAAAGAAGTAACCCCCAAATCTTCCATAACCTGTAATAAATTGTGTTAAAAATTAAATTTGGAGTAAAAATTTTAACATTTAGTTGAAAGTGTGCTGTAAGAAGAGTTCTTTACTCAAAGCACTCATTATTCAGAAGTCATTGAAGCTATAATTCAACATTTTAATGATTTATGTATAGCGTAGAGCTTTATCACTGGTACTCACTACTAAATTGCGGTATTTTGTTACCTGTTGGAGCGCTTTCAACCGCATGGAGCGGCCATCTTCAGCAACTGACTTCCGTGGTGTTGTTGTTGTTGTTGTTGTTGGGAAGACATTTCTGGATAACTGTATTGTACAGCGCGTGCGATTTGAATTGTAACTGTTCGTTTAAGATGTTGGTGTTGTCTTGTGTGGTGTGTCTGTATATTTCATTACGAGCTCTCAAACAAAACACAGACTCCGCCTATGCAAACCATATAATAACCACAGGACACGAATACGCAGAAATCAATACAGACATGGAAATCCTACACATTAACCACAAAGGTCACACACTCAACACACTCGAACAAATGAAATATACAGACACACCACACAAGACAACACCAACATCCTAAACGAACAGTTACAATTCAAATCGCACGCGCTGTACGATACAGTTATCCAGAAATGTCTTCCCAACAACAACAACAACAACAAAACCACGGAAGTCAGTTGCTGAAGATGGCCGCTCCATGCGGTTGAAAGCGCTCCAACAGGTAACAAAATACCGCAATTTAGTAGTGAGTACCAGTGATAAAGCTCTACGCTATACATAAATCATTAAGATTATCGCTACAGAATGGACAAAACTCAAGAATTCAACATTTTACTTTCAAGATAAGAAAAGAGGCTCTTTGAATAGAATGAAAGACGCTAATTGATCAAGTGCTGGGCATTAATGGGTTAAAATGTTTGGTTTCTAAATTTTTCATATGCTTTAGTGACACAGTATAGTAGAACATGCTAGTTGGACCCCAACTGGACTGGGAGCATGGCTGGAACACAAAAACTTATTGGAGGAACACGTTTATTTACATAAAACCGTGATACAAAGGCAATGTTGTTGATTATAAAAACTCAATAACCAATACTTTCTGTGATGACAACCTTGATTTTGCTGCAATGTTCCTCCATTCAACAATTTTATGTTATCTTCAAAATGAAAGCCGTGGAAAAACTGATAGAAGTGACATTAAAAAAAGTCTTTCATTAAAAAAAACACAAACAACTTGGTAAATTTGAAATCCGAAAGGACGGCGACCTCACTGCTAACAAGAGACATCTGCTACCAGTCCTGGAGTTGAGTGTTTACTTATAAAGGGGGCGGATTTCTATGACACGTCATATTTTTCCCCTTTGCATTATTTCAGATTTCCGACTAATTTAAACCCGATTCCAAGCAATGGAACGGCTTTTACTGTGCATATAACTGCATATTTAGGAAATTTTCAACTATTGTAGCATACTCAGTATGAATATGCATATTTAGGTCATATTTTTTGCATATTAAAGAAATTTTGAAGTTTCATATCATATTTTGTAAATTTTGCACTAAAATGATACTTTTTGAGAATTTACAGATAATTTAAATAAATAACATTATATTTTAATAAAATGAATAGTCATGAAACATTTTTAAAAAAATGTACATAATGTGAAAGTGGTAAAGTCATATTTTAAATTTTATTGGTCATATTTTAACGTTTTTTAGGTCGTAAATGTATGCATATACCCTATTTTTTAGGTCATAGAAATCCACCCCCTACTTATAATATTCATAGCTTGGTGCATGATACTTGCGGTGCACTATTTCTATGAAGAAGATACAGACTGAGCCAATGATTCCATAAGCGAGGACCACAAGGGCCGGATAAAAATCTTGCAGCCCGACACTCACTAAGAGCTGCCCCGCAGACTCGCACTTGGGTTTCTGATGGAACCAGCGCTTGTCTTCTTTGTCGACCAGGCCAACCTTTCGCAGCCAGCAAGTTCGCTCCTTGATGTGAGAGATGTAAGGGGAGCTTTTCCTCGCTGTGAAGGCGAGATGCAAGGACGTGAACATGTTGATCTCCTTGAAGTGGCATTTCTCGTGGTCCTGATAAGTGTCGCTGATCACCTTGTAAGACCCCGACAGACCGTGGTAAGCATAAAGTCCGTGTCTGATCTTCTCGATGCCCACTTCCTCTGTTGTGAAGGCGTCTTTAAATGGCTGTGTGTAAAGCTTCTCCTTGAACACTCGAGTCACTTCTGGATCTGTCGTCTCCTGCAAGTCTTTAAGACTTAAACATGTCAAATCACAAAGCCCTCTGCTTTTTATAAATACAATGTTATTTCTTTACTTGCTCAGATGTGATCCTTTTAATTTGTGTGTTTTCACGTCTTCCCCGTGGGCATTATTTTTTCTACGAAATGTGTCTTAAAATGTGAGGATTTATGGGAGGTTGACCATGTTTGGGAAAATTCAATGCCCTCCCATACCAACTGAATAGATATGATTGGTCCAAAATCAATAGCGTTCTTTCCTTGGACGTTGTAAGTGTGTATACTGAATTTTATGAAAATCTTGTAAAGCATATTCAAGTTATCTTAGAAAGAACCATCCTGGCACCTAATAAATTTTATATTATAATTTTATTTGCATCACAATGAAGACTGTTACCAGAGCAGACAATAAATACTTTATGCAAGTTTTAGCCGAACGAAATTATAATGGAAAATTTTCAAGTGTAGGGAAAAGAGATTAAAACAGACTTGAATGGCAAAACTAAGTAGAGAAATAAAATTATCATAGGTAATCCCACGAGAGTTGATGAATTTATCTGAGGCAACTCGTCAACTCGAGTTGGATTTATTAAGACTATTCCACGAATAAAATGTAACGGATTATATAAATAATAATTACTTTCATGCTTTGTTGTATAAAAATAAAACTAACAGCTGCGAGATTACGGCCTACTATGAATCAACCATCCGTGAGTCGATTCGAGTTACCATGTTGTGACCAGTCCTACTAATGATGCTTATAAGACATAGTTAACTTCATTCAGGTAAGCTAACAGCAGGACAGAATAAAAGCACAAGAACTGGCTTGAACCGAATCTAAATTGTGATTTTAATCAATGTACTAGGTACATTTATATTAATTCAATTTCCAAATAAGTTATGTTGTATAAAATAATCTGTTTTCGTGCTGCTTAATGGCAGCATGTGATGTATTAAACACTGCACACTGATGCTTACGTGCCCAGTAACAAGCAGACGATTTTACCCGATAAAACTGTCTCCTCGTGAATCCTACAAAGATATTGTAAGATAAACGGCCGTGATTGGTCTATATCCAAGGAATTGCTAAACACGTATGAGTATGAGTGGGATAGTCAAAGTGAACTAAAAAATTGAAATGTCTGTGTGTTACAGCGAGCATTCCTTACATCTGCCAGCCCTTTGGAAGCGTCCTGTCTGGCATTTTGGTGCAGCACCTGGGCAGAAAGCGGTCTCTAATGCTCGTCAGCCTGCCCTTCTTCCTGGGCTGGGTGCTGGTCTTCACTGCGCAGTCCTTCGTACAGCTCATGGCTGCGCAGCTGCTGCTCGGCGTCACCATCGGCCTCTGCGAAGCGCCTCTCAACACCTACTATGGCGAGATCAGCCAGCCAGAGCTGAGGGGAATCCTAGCAGGGACTGTAGGTAAGTAGACCCGACATTGCGGTTGGACTTCCTTACTTAAGTGCTTCATTGAAGAGTATCCCAGTTTCTCACATGCATTTGTGTTGCTTACCATTTCTTGGATGATAGCGAACAAAATAAAGTTAGAGCTGTTGAAGTTACAAGGATACCAATCTTAAAAAGAAATAGCTGTTTTAATCTTGGTGGCACCTAAGTCAATGTTAAGAAATAGTAAGTAAAAACAGGTAGGTTACGTTACGATTGTAAATTTCAACTAGCTATTTCAGCTGGAGTTTTCGTGTAGTTCCAACGCCACCTGTTAACAAGATCACATTCAATTGTGATTTTAATTGACGATGGCCTAGCTCGGTTGTCATAGCAACCGTGGAAAAAAAAGAGCATAACAACAGCTGACGTTGCCATAGAAACGTATGTTTATAAGCACTTTCATTTGTTTCAGGGACTTCGTACCAAGCAGGCTTTTTCTTGGAGTATCTCCTGGGCACCGTCACGGACTGGAGAACTGTGGCCATCATCAATGCAGTGTTTCCCATCGCCACGGCCCTCTATTTCTCTCAGGTAATAACTTCACACTTTCATATGTTACTTTGCTCTCGACTATAGTGACAGGTGGCAGGCGTGGATCAGATTATAATTTATTATAATACGAAAATTAACAAGCCTCTCATCCCAGCGCTCCGGATTCCATTCCCGGTACAGTCATATGATGATAAATGTAGTCAAAACTCTTGTGCATTTCAGGTCCCGGAGTCGCCAGCTTGGTTGTTGTCCAAGGGACGCACCAGGGACGCCGAGAAGGCCCTGTGCTGGCTGCGAGGCTGGGTCTTCCCGTCTGCCGTGAAGCAGGAATTCTCAGAGCTCGTGCGCTACAACGAGGAGTTGAAGCTGAAGACATCTCACACAACCACCGAAACGGCAAAAGAGCTGCTGCGAGCGCCCACTCTTCGCCCGTTGTCCCTAGTCATCCCGTTCTTCTTCTTCGTGCACTGGTCCGGCATCACCTCCATCAGGCCCTACATGGTGCACGTCTTCCAGGGCTTCAGAGTGCCCCTGGACCCTAGCTGGGCCACCGTGGTGTCCGCAGGGACGGCCATAGCCGGGTCCCTCATGTTCTTGCTGCTGGTGCACTCGGCAGGCAAGAGGTTCCTCAGCCTCCTGTGCACCGCGCTCTGCGCAGTCGCGTGTTTCCTGCTGGGACTCTACGCGCACCTCGCACCGGCCGCCGCCAGTTGGCTTCCCTTCGCCCTTTTCCTGCTGCTGTCCTTCTCCCAGAGCATCGTCAGCCAGATGCCGTGGAACTTGCTCTGTGAGGTGTTCCCATATCGCACGAGGGGCCTGGCTAGTGGCATCACGGCAGCCGCGTGCTACGTCTTCCTCTTCGCGTCCTCCAAGACGTACCTGGACATCGAGAAAGCCTTCACGCTGGCTGGAGCCTTCTGGTTCTACGGCGCCGTCAGCTGTGCGGGCTTCGTGTTCTTGTACTGGAGGTTGTTGGAGACTGAGGGCAAAACACTAGTGGGGATCGAGGAACACTACACGGAGGGCAGAAGTGCGAGGAAGATTTAGACTCAATGGCTACTGCATACGTAATTTCCATCTCATTTCTTAATGTTCCGAATTCTTGGGTACGTTGTCCATTCGCTCCGCTTTTCCCGCGATAATCCCGTTTTCTTTTTCTCCCAAAAGTTTTATTGGGGATGGTCAAATATACCGCTTTTTTGTAATTCCACTTGGTCAGGGTATTTTATGCTAGGTTAACGACCTACATTATATGGCGATAAATGAAAAGTTAGAAAAAGTCCTCACAAGATCTCACCCAAATATAGAATTTTATTTTTGAAATTTTCGTTCCAAGCTCTAAGACGCACAAACAACATTTTTATTTATGGCATCTCTAACTTGTAGCGCCCAATTATGTTGAAAACTGGACATGAATTTAGAGTCTAACACAATAGGCTATTTCTTCTACCTAAAGTACTCATACCTACGTTACGGACAGAGGAGAGAGAGAAAAAAGATAAATATTTCATCCAATAGGCTATTTTATTTTACAGGCACTTCTTCTTTCTGTCTTCTGTTATTTGACTACTTTCCTTCTTAGGGAGCGACATCACAAACGCATGCGAAATTAATATACAAATCGTGTAAATTACATAAACCACCTCAGGATAAAACTATCTGGAAGTCAGTTCCCAGTTAAGCTATGAGGATGGAATGGCATATAAACTACCAACTGCCAGATGAACTGACCCTAGTAGCACAGATCGTTGGGCCAATGTTGGGAAATGATCGCCATGTTTCGTTGGCTAACGGTTAGGAATGTCCGTCGGGGTTCCGTTGGCAAAGTGCATTTTACCCAACCAATTGCCAACTGTAGCCAACCAATATCCAACAAAATCCCAACAGTTGGGAATGTTCGTTGGCGATCTGTTGGGCCATCATTGTAATGCCAACAGAATGCCAACTGTTGCCATCCGAATTCCAACATAATTCCATCCATAAGCCAACCAAAATCCAACGATTTCCCTACATTCCTCCATTGGGTTCTGCTTTTTGCCTTGGTTTCATGTTTATTTTGTCAAAATTAGGTAGTTGATAAAATATTTACCCCAGCAACTGCAATTTAAGAATGACTTATAAATCCATGCAAATCTTTCGCACTTCACCCCTTTTGATAATAGTCCAAGAAAACCAAGTATTTAGCTAACTAATAAATTCACTCATACAGATTCACAAAACACAGTATACAGTTCATATGTTGCTCTTAATTCAACCGTATACTGTATTTTGTGAATGTATAAGAATGAATTTATTAGTTAGCTAAATGCCTAGTTTTCCTGGGCACCTATCAAAAGGGGCGAAGTGCGAAAGATTTGCATGGACTTGCTAATCATTCTTAAATTGCAGTTGCTGAGGAAAATATTTTATCAACTACCTAATTATGATAAAATAAACATGAAACCAAGACAAAAAGCAGAACCTAATGGAGGAATATAGGGAAATCATTGGATTTGGATGGCTTATTGATGGTTATACAGTGCTTTCACTGTACGACTTGGGCGGCAATCGCACGGGCCGCTCCACCGTCACAGATAAACCTCATGCGGGGCCAGGCGCGTGACATATCACGGTACTCCCGGCGAATCGTATATATTTCCGTAATTGTAATCACAATAAAATATGAAAATATAAAATAAAAATACAAACTTACCTTATCACAGGAGATGTTGGAAATGCCGTCCTTCTGCATCATTACATCTATGGCACCTAATGAGGAAATTGCTATTCACACGCAGTAGTTCTAATGTATAATTAGGTCGTGGCATTTTTAAAACACTTCAAGCAAAACTAAAAACTACTTTAACCATAAAAAAACACAAACACTGCTGTAATAATTATTCACGTGTGAACGCAATCAGATCACATGCTAGACTTCAGTGGTGAGACGAGGCATCACTTGGGCGCTTGATGCATGAGTCACGGATAGTCGGCCCGTGCAATTGCCGGCCAAGTCGTACAGTGAAAGCACTGTAATACTAATGGTCGAGAACTTCATCCCATGAGGGGACAAGGCCTACTACCCATGTTGCATCTTCTTCCTCCATTCTTCTACAATTGGCAGATGGTGGTCTTCATGACTGAAGCCGCTATTTCTTTATCAAGTGGCTCCTCGTCTTCATGAGGCTATGTGCACCCTGGTCCAGAATTCTATATCTCAGAAAAATGGTGATACATGGTATAACATAAGGAAAGAATCTTGGCTATAGGCTAAATCAAATTCAGAGAAATGAATAATGAATAATTTATTGTTATTGCTGCTTTACAAGTTATGGATAAGTCAGATATATATATTATGAACTACATAACATATATTAATAAACTTCATTTTTATGTAATGTGAGAATAGTTGATTTATGTAAGTTGATCTTTCCACCTTATGCCCTCAATATAGTCTAGGAAATCCAAGAATGTTACCATTAACGTTTACAATATTATATGGTGTTAATCTTTATATTCTCATATAAGTAACAATGTGCAATCGTTTAGCCTACTGTGATTAGTTAATTTGTTATACAGCTGTCTTGTGACCAGTTATAGCATCACCATTATTAGGCCTATACGTTAGAAATATAATCAACTCTATCAAGTAACTTCCATTCTATTTGCCTGTATAATTTAAAAACATAGTTCATAACAGGGTTAAAAGGCGTATTTACATTATGTTTGAAAAACAGTCTAATCTGATTAGCTTAACCTGTAAGAGCTTTATTTCTAAAATGCTGTTCCATCTATTCCTATAGACCTATGCACTTAGATTAGCTTATTCATTATCAAATA
The DNA here is from genome assembly GCA_964059195.1 of Ectobius pallidus. NCBI lineage: Eukaryota > Metazoa > Arthropoda > Insecta > Blattodea > Ectobiidae > Ectobius > Ectobius pallidus. Next base: position 1,063,403 of record CAXKWD010000003.1, on the reverse strand, counting down.
ATATTTAAAAGACTTCAATATAGGCTTAAAAAAGCTTTAAAAATTTGTGTAAAATCTCTTCAAAATTCATAATAATTCTATTTATTATATTCTTAATTTACATTCAATTACAATTTTCATTGTAAGATGCAGTTTGTAACATAATCTGAGTGTGTTCGAAAACAGGCTGCTTAGGAAAATATTTGGGCCTATGGGAGAGATGAAAATGGGGACTGGAGGAAACTGCATAACGATGAGCTTCATAATCTGTACTCGCCACCAGATATAGTAAGGGAAATTAAATCACAGGGAATGAAATGGGCTAAACATGTTGTGCGTATGGGGGGGAAAGACATCTAAAAAATGCTGAGTGGGAGACCCAAAGGGAAATGACCACTTGGAAGACTTATACGTAGGTGGAAAGAAAATATTAGGATGTAGATTTAAGGGAAATAGGATTTGTGGGGGATAGTAGGATGGAATTAGTACAGAATTGGGTTGAATGCCAGGTGCAAGGGTATTTTATTTTTATTGTGAAATATTAGGTGACATGCCAATCGCAATTACGCATTACCGGCGTTGAGGAGCGGCTACAGCCATGACGGCATGACCTGCAGGGAAGCGTGGCAGGTGGCATTCGGGAAGCAGCCAGGCGAGTGGAAAGGGGAACGCGTGGGGCACAAAGTTCCATTATTCCCATTTTATTCCATAATCTAGTAATATTTTACTTTTACAAAGACTGATGTTAAGATCATTTCATTTTAAATTGAATTCTACAAACTGTAGCCTATTGGGGTTATAACCAAAATTGTGACTGAATGTAGGCCTAAATTAAGAATAGAACAGATAGAAGAAATCTGAAGAGATTTTACATGATTTGGTAAAGATGTTTTAAATTACCTAATCTATTAAGTGCACATATAGGCCATTAGGGATAGATGAAACAATTTGATGGAAAAGGATTCTAGCAATCAAGTTAAGCTAATCAGATTTAGACTGTTATTCAAACATAATGTAAATGCATTTTTTAACCCTGTCATGAACTATGTTTTTAAATTATAGAGGTTGAGTTGATTATATAACTAACGTAGGCTTACAGCTCTATCCACAATGTGCAGTTGGCAGTCTGTAGTTGATAGTCAAAGTAAAGTGTGGTGAGTAATGTACGCCATTCACAAAGTACAGTTGCAGTCAGCAGTCGAGAAATTCATCTTCGACTACCGACTGCAAGTTACATATTACGAGATTGAAAATTATTTACTAGTGCAAAGAAATAGATTAGGTTACTATGAAATGCAAGATGTGTTTATTATAGCCTAGATATTGTGCGCTATAAATCGATTCCTTCCCATTATTTGTACTGTAAAATGTTTCCCTAACCTCAATGTTGGCTCAACTTACTGGCAACATTCCCTGGATTTCTTAGACTATATAATGAGGGCATAACGTGGAAAGACTTACATAAATTTATATAACATGCATTTACATGAAATACTAAGGCCTACGGTAACATGCATCTTGCAAAAAAGAGCATTAAGAATTATCTCTAGAGCATCGCCTACAACATCCTGCAAACCACTCTTTACAGAACTTAATGTACTTACATTACCATCAGTGTTTGTTTTGAGCTGTCTTCTCTATATAAAAAAGAATGCACACTTGTATAATAAATGCTCTACTATCCATAGCTACTCTACCAGAAACAATGAAAACTTATATATAAATAAATGTAAATTCAGCACCACCCAGAAAAGTTTTGAATATGTTGCCCTCAGACTATTTAATTCATTGCCAAACAAAATTAAGGAGTTATCATATGTTCCATTTAAAAGGTCAATTAAATCTAACCTGTTGTCAAATACCCTGTACAGTGTCAAGGACTTCAATGACATTATCTGGTGAAATGTGTACTTGTATATTTTATCTCATTTGTGTTTATTGTTATTGCTAATACATTGTACAATGTCTGTGGCAAATAAATCTAATCTAATCTAATCTAATCTAATAAATCGAAATACTTGATTCTGACACATAACTGCATGATCCATATATATGCAGGTTTGAAATCTTGAAAATCCCAATTGATCTTGAGAACTGTTCCAATTTAGCTGGAATCTCGTTGCTTATGCTCCTCCCTCTGCTTTGATTTCCTTCTGCCTTGATTTCAGTAAATCATCTGAAACAAAAAAGGTACCTCAATAATTATAATGTAAATTTAGAATAGCCTATAAATGATAGGCCTATTTATTTTTTAGAGGCTATATTTCATGCAACACTCATAATACAGTATTGTGTAAAAATGATAACGTTATATATTCAGAGAAAAACCAAAGGGCTTACCTAATATTATGTAAAAGAATGAGAATCAAATATCATTCCGCTTTTTCCTTAATACAATCAAGATGGCGATTGACGGTTATACGAATGTTTGCGTGGTTCGTCCGTTCGTCTAAGACCAACGAGCTATGCCGGAAATTTCCGAAGTACGTAAGCAGGATTATTCCAACGAAATATTGTTGGGCCGACAACCATAACCCCAACGGTAGGGAGAGCCGCGGAGAGCACGCGATGGCCCAACAATCATAACCCAACGGTAGGATGTGCGCGAGAGCCATACCAATAAATGCGTTGGCACAACCGAGGAAATTACAACTAACCTTATCCCAACATATCCCTTCCATGCCAACCAAATCCGTCCTATGGGCCAACGAAGTGTGCTACTAGGGGAGTTGATGGAAAAAAAGTGGCAGCCATTGGAGCTTCGTAGCCACCTGAATTTCTTAATTGATGCTGGAAGGTTTAACTTACACATTAAGGCTGTTTTAGACTCGCATTTTAATGATAAAGAATTGCACAAATCGATTAATGTAATTTAATACCTCGAGTTTCCACAGCTAATGGAGGCTACTGTCCAAGTTGAGAGGATTCTGAGCACTGAGTGGAAACAAACCGACATAGCTCTGAGTTGTAGAAAATCTTCTCGGGTTTGCAGCCAGGTGAGAAGTTTGTTGTGGTCCAACGTTTCCGAGGCTGTCGCTGCCTCCATCCTCAGGGAATCTGAAGTGTCGAGTTTTAACATGTAAGGGATATATATACCAACCCGTGTTGGGTGGAGTGCATCTCTCTTTTCACGGTCGTGGTACTCTTTACTTTTTCTGACCTATATATTTCCATAAACTCTTCTATCACTTGGTTCCGATTTCGGCTTGACATGATGATCACGAAATATGAAAGACTTGTGATTAAATTAAAGGAGTTAGAACCCGATGCAACAAAGAATTCTGTAATTAAAAAATAATAATAATTTAAGAAGTAATGTATGTAAAGAGAAGAAGAAACGTGACATGGGCAAGAAGCCTCCAATTATAGACCAGTGTCCTTGGTGCCTGTTTTGTCTAAAGTAATTGAAAGCATAATGCTGGATGGGTTAGTATCCTATTTTGAAGTTAACAGATTATTAAGTGATGAACGGTATGGTTTTAGATCCAACAGGTCCACTGTTAAGGGTATTGAATGCCAAGTAAGTGAAGTGCTAAATGCTTTTGAAAACAAACAGAATGCAGCAGCCTGTCTCTGCGATCTTAGTAAAGCTTTCGATTGTTTACCGCATGATCTTCTGCTAAGGAAGTTAGAGTTCTACGGAATAAGAAACAAGGAATTGGCTCTAATTCAATCGTATCTCAGCAATAGGAAGCAATTGGTTTCAGTTAATGACCAGATATCTACAATTCGCGATGTAACAACAGGATCTATTCTTGGTCCTTTCCTTTTTATTATTGCTGTTAATGATTTGCCCGCTGCAACTCCTGGTAAAGTTATTTCTTATGCAGATGACACTACTGTGCTTAATATTCTTTCTGCTAGTAATTTTGATTGGTCATGTACTTTAGATCAAATGTCAGATTGGTTTGGGGCAAATGGTTTACATATGAATAAGGAGAAAACACAAACCATCCTATTCACTATAAAAGACAAACAAGACACAGAGCAACAAGTTAAACTACTTGGAATATGGCTGGACAGCAAGCTTTCCTGGAAACATCATATAACTGTAACAAGTAAAAAATTGTCAAACGCCTTGTTTCTCTTAAGAAGACTTAAATTATGTGTATCAGTGGGCATCTTATTAAGTGTTTATTATAGTATATTCCATTGCCATCTTAACTATGGTATTTTGCTCTGGGGCAATAGCAGGGAAGCCAATCAGGTTTTCTTGCTCCAAAAGAAGGCTATCAGAATAATAAAGAATTGCGATTCTCGGCAACATTGTAGAACAATTTTTCAGGAATTTGGAATTTTAACTTTGGCATCATTGTATGTATTTGCATGTTTGAATTTTGTTCACCATCAAAATAAGAATGAGGTATTGTTTTCTGATGTACACAGTTATGATACAAGGGGAAGAAATAATATGGTGTTACCTAAATTTCGTTTACAGAAATCCCTTGATTCTCATTTGTATCGTGGGAAAAAATTATATAATAAATTACCGTTATCTTTCAGACAGATTAGAGATACAAGTATTTTTAAAAATAGAATTAAATGTATGTTGAAAAGATATAATTTTTACACTGTACAGGAATACCTGAACATAGATATATTGTTTTAATGGCTCATTGACGTTACCTATTGCATTGTTTGCTGAACGGTATAATAAATTATTATTATTATTATTATTATCATGTCCATGAAATCCGGAGCTTCAACAGACAACGTATACACTTCAAAATTGTGGTACTTAGATTTGTTTGCTTTTGTTGGCGATCAAGGCACTCCTTGGATGACAAACCGTAAAGCGACTGTGTTGTCTTCTTGTTTGCTCCCCATCTCTCGACTGAGTTAAAATCTTCCGGTTCACCGTAGCATGTGTGTGCTCTAGCCTGCACAGGTATACCATTCCGGTTTACCTGACAGGTAGGCGTATATCGTAAATGTATGCCCGGCCTTAAGAAGCAAGCATGCTCACTGACCCTGATATCAATCAATCAATCAAATCAATCAATCAATCAAATTTATTGTCATTAAACAACGTGTACATGTTGTAATAGACATTGTCAACATAATATACAATAATAAGATAATATCTGATATACAATTTATATAGAAAGAATATAATGAAAGTGCTAAAATTAAAACCTTAAGTCATTCATATCACATATTTCATATTCGTCTACACTGTAAAAACATTTAGTTATAAACAGTGGCGGATCGTGGGTGTAGGAACAGGGTGTTGCACTATTGTACGGTAATTATAATTCCTTTATTGCAACCAATGGCCATAGGCCTAGTATGATGAATAGAGGTCTGATGGAATATGTGGCAGGGGAAACAGAAGTACCCCGAGAAAACCTGCCCCGACCCCATTTTGTCCACCACAAATTCCACATGGATCCACCAAGATTCGATCCCGGGTCCCAGCGGTGGAAGGCGAGCAATCTAACCACTCAGTCATGGGGGAGGGGGTGGTTTTACAGGAATTAAATACATAACCTGATAATATATAAATAGTCGCTTTGCTCGTTCGGGGCTAAACCTTCAAACTCCCAGTGGGGCTCTGCCTCTCTGTGTGGTTCTAAGAAAAAGGTTTTTTTTTTTTTTTTTTTTTTTTTTTTTTTTTTTTTTTTTTTTTTTAACTGACACTTTATACAAGAGATACATTAATTGCATTTAGACTGCCGTAGCCCATAATAACTACTTAGCCATACTAAACCTTAAAAAAACTGTGGAACGACTTTAATATTTTTCTGGGGTAAACATTTAAAATTTAGAACATTCTGGAATTTTCTCGTCGGTTACATGCTAAAAGCTATAGTCTGTCAAATTTCAGATTTCTAGCTCATGGGTAAGTGGTTAAACATTAGGTTGGGTTCGTTCCCCGGTACTTAATCGAATTTTTCTGAAGTAGGGAGGTCTGGAATGGGGTGTACTCAGCCTCCTGATACAAATTGAGGAGATACTTGATTGAGAAGTAGGATGTCGGATAGTAGGCCTAGTCCCTCTAGGGATGTAGAGCCAGGGAATTTAGTTTAGTGTCTAATAGATAGATGAAATTAGCAATATAGGTTTAGCCACAAAGTGACTGCATTGGTAATTAGCATCTCTGTGAGGGACTTCATAGTTCATAGCTCGCGCCCTAACTTGCTTGCAGACAGCAGCCGACGCGACGTACTCTAGCGGTTGTTCGCAGAGTGAAAGCAACAACGAAAACCTTTAAACCCCGGGCGGGTTACCACCAAGTCAAGCCTCTCGCACCCGTTACTAGCCGGCAAGAAGAGGCAGCAAGTCGTGGCTTTTCTAATGCAACAACCCCGCGCATTTAAATGTTTAAATGATTTAAACTTGTTAAATATCGCGTGAAGCGTGTTTATAGATAATAAAAACCTACCACAAGGACGATTTCGAAGTAGTTTAATAGTAGGCATATGCAGTACTATAATAAAAAAAATCAAAATATTCTTTACATTAAAAACTGGTCGTTGTGCAACACTGCAACATGATCAGAGGCCGCCACTGGTTATAAACCATTTCTTTAAGACTTCCTTAAAACGTCTAAGTGTAACTGTTCTATCATTCAAAGGCAGCTTATTAAAAAACTTAGCACCTAGGTAATTAAAACTTTTCTGGGTTTTGCTTAGTCTAGCAAACTTAATATCTATAAGATCCCTAAACCTAGTATCATAATCATGATGGTCTTGGTAATTCAACAAAATAATTTCTACAAGAAACCCTTTTTCCTATACCTTTGATACACCTTATAGCCTTTTTTTGCCATAGGAAGACATTTTTGGCACCTGGAGAGTTACCCCACAGTAATATACCATATAACAGATGTACATGAAAAAAGGCAAAGTAGGCAGTGACTATCAGAGTAGGTCCAGTACAGAGTTTGAGTTTATTTAATAAATATATTACTCTAGACAAACGTATACAAACGTTTCTAGCATGCGTTTCCCAACTAAGAGTAGAGTCAAAATTAATGCCCAAAAGCTTAACATTTTTGTTTTCTACATTAGGCTTATTTAGGCTGAAAATAATTTCTTCGGTTTTGTTCCCGTTTACAACAAGTGAATTTGCTGCAAACCACAAAAGGGATCTTTTTATCATATAATTTTTTATTGCTACGTTGACCTCTGTATTCTTGTTTGAGGTTAATAAGGTGGTATCATCCGCATACAGAATGCATTTATTTGGAACAAAGCTAGGAAGGTCATTTACATATATTAAAAACATAAAAGGACCAAGGACAGAGCCTTGTGGCACTCCTGTAACTACTTTTAAGAGGTTGAAAAGTGTCAAGGTTCTCATTAAGGTGAATAACATTTGTGGGCATGGCAATAAGAAGCATAATAAGAATGCCTACAATGGACAATTGGATGATAGAATGGGCCTTGGTCTAAACAAGGTTGTGCACCCCTGTTTTACATGGTCTTTAAGAAAATGATTTGTTACAGACATCTCATTATTGAGAGGTTTTTCCTGAATGGGTAAGCAGATGATTTTTAAGATTATATCTTTGAGAAAAAGGTTTGAAACATATATCACATTTGAAATACCGTTTTTTTCTCCTGTATGAGTTTTCAGATGACTTTCTATAGAAAATGTGTTAGTTTGATTCAGTCCATCGGAACATATTACATGTTAAGGGACACTCAATATAATTACAAATAAATATAAAAATTTACAGTTATAAGGAATATGTACATTGTGAAAATATACGAAATAAACATAAACGAATTATTATTTTAATTTACAACACAAATACAAAACTTATAACACAAATATGTAAAAATACAAATAAAAATACAAAGGTGCTGAGCTAGTATGATGTGCACATAGCAACATCGATAATGTTCTGAAGGTATAAATGACGAATTATTTCTTCTAGCAATAAAAAAGAGCTTGTAAATACATAAATGTTTTGAACTTTGAAGATGGACTCAGACATGGAGTCCGAAAGCTCGAAGTTTTTTAAAACCTCAACTTGGCTGTTAGCCCGTGAAGAACTTTTACATTGTAAATACATGTTAATGTAGGATTGAAATAAAAAAAAAAAAAAAAAATAATAATAATAATAATAATAATAATAATAATAAAAATGTTGCAATTTAACAGAAGCAAAGTTAAATAACTGAATATAAAATTTATGTTTTGAAAGTTTTTTCTCCTGTATGGGTAAGCTGGTGGCGTTTCAGATTATGTCTTACAGAAAATCTTTTGTAACAGACATCACACCCAAAAGCTTTCTCTCCAGTATGTGTAAGCAGATGAGTTTTGAGGTGCTGCTTTTCAGAAAATCTTTTGTTACAGAAATCACACCCAAAAGCTTTTTCACCTGTATGGGTAAGCAGATGAGTTTTGAGATTTCTGCTCTTAGAAAATGTTTTGTTACAAACATCACACCCAAAAGCTTTTTCCCCTGTATGGGTAAGCAGATGAGTTTTGAGATTTCCGCTCATAGAAAATGTTTTGTTGCAAACATGGCAGGTGAAAGCTTTTTCACCTGTATGAGTAAGCAGGTGACTTTTCAGACTTTGTCTTACAGAAAATCTTTTGTTACAGACATCACATCTGAAAGCTTTTTCTCCAGTATGTGTAAGCAGATGAGTTTTGAGAGAACTTGTTATAGAAAATGATTTGTTACAGACGTCACACCCAAAAGGTTTTTCTCCAGTATGAGTAAGCAGATGAGTTTTGAGGCGCTGTTTTCCAGAAAATCTTTTGTTACAGACATCACATCTGAAAGCTTTTTCACCTGTATGGGTAAGCAGATGAGTTTTGAGATTTCCGCTCATAGAAAATGTTTTGTTACAAACATGGCAGGTGAAAGCTTTTTCACCTGTATGGGTAAGCAGGTGATGCTTCAGATTTTGTCTTACAAAAAATCTTTTATTACAGACATCACATCCAAAAGCTTTTTCACCTGTATGGGTAAGCAGATGAGTTTTGAGATTTCCGCTCCTAGAAAATGTTTTGTTACAAACATGGCAGGTGAAAGCTTTTTCACCTGTATGGGTAAGCAGGTGACGTTTCAGACTTTGTCTTACATAAAATCTTTTGTTGCAGATATCACATCTGAAAGCTTTTTCTCCTGTATGAGTAAGCAAATGATTGTTGAAATGATCTCTTCGAGAAAATCTTTTGTTACAGACATGACACCCAAAAGCTTTTTCGTTTTCTCCTGTATGGGTGAGCAGATGAGTTTTGAGATTCAGTTTTCTATTAAATCTTTTGTAACAGACATCACACCCAAAAGCTTTTTCACCTGTATGGGTAAGCAGATGAGTTTTGAGATTTCCGCTCATAGAAAATGTTTTGTTACAAACATGGCAGGTGAAAGCTTTTTCACCTGTATGGGTAAGCAGATGAGTTTTGAGATGTCCACTCAAAGAAAATGTTTTGTTACAAACATCACACCCAAAAGCTTTTTCTCCAGTATGTGTAAGCAGGTGAGTTTTGAGAGAACTTCTTACAGAAAATCTTTTGTTACAGACATCACACCCAAAAGCTTTTTCCCCTGTATGTGTAAGCAGATGAGTTTTAAGAGAACTTTTTACAGAAAATGTTTTGTTACAAATATCACAGCCGAAAGCTTTTTCTCCAGTATGAGTAAGCAGGTGACGTTTCAGATTTTGTCTTAGAGAAAATCTTTTGTTACAGACACGACACCCAAAAGCTTTTTCGTTTTCTCCTGTATGGGTGAGCAGATGAGTTTTGAGATTCAGTTTTCTATTAAATCTTCTGTTACAGACATCACACCCATAAGTTTTTTCTCCTGTATTTATTTCCACAGGAGTTTCTAAAGAATATGTTTTGAGGTCTTCACACAATTCTATAATTTCGTTTTTAGTTTCTACCTTAGTTTCAAACGTCCGTACCAAATCAAAGGTTACAGACTCACTCTTGTGATTAGAAAATGTTTGAGGAACTTGGGTCGGAGTAACTTCGGATACCGTTCCATCATGGGGGTCTATATTCTCGCTTTTAATGTCACATTTCTCTACTAAATTGAGGGTTATAGGCACTGAATGTTCGTGTTTTACACATTCTTGTTTCATTTCTGTATCATTACACTGTAATGTTGCCATAGTCTTCATCATGTGAGGCAAACCACATGCAATCACCACATTAGTACAAAGATTATCTAATTGTAACTATTCCAATATTTCAAGAGTGGTAAGTGGTAACATTTTCCTTCTGTTGATCTAAACTGCACGTATACCGTCTATTTACTATTACAGAAATACCACAGCCCCGAAGATTAAATACCCTTATGCAGTTTGGCGGAGAGACCCGATTGACTTCGGTGACGTTCTCAGAGGGTGGTTCAAAAAAGTTGTGATCAGATAAACATTTTCTGTGTTTACAACACAATTGCATTGACCTTCCTTAACGTTAAAATCCCGGTGATTGCGTTTGGAATAGTGGGTGGTATCCACATTGTTTGTGCAGCAGTAAAAACACACATTCACCTATCTCGAAAAATGAAATCCAAATTAGAAACGAAATCTTTCGGTCCTAAGAAGAGACCAGGATTTTCATTTTGACCAAAGAGGGTGAATTTGTTCCAAATAGTTTTCTCCTTATGCCCTCTAATCAAAGACGACCCACTGCATTCTTAAGGCTCCGGACCTAATTTATGTGATAGCTTTTTTCATTCGATAACATTAAAATTAAGCACTAGGGCTCAGTGGAGGACGCAGAATTTTCTTTCGAGGAGGGTTTTGAGGAGATAGAAAGAAAACTAAAACTAAAAAAGGGGCTATTTTATATTTATAAGAGTTTACAAAACTGTAATGTTACTAGTAGTTTTGTTTGAACATGAAACAGTGTTGAAAGGATTTGAAAACAAAGTTTTAACGAAAATGTTTGGGACAAAAAGAATGGAATGTCAGGCGAATACAGAAAGCTCTGCAACAATAAAATATGCAGTCTGTATCTGTGGTTAATATGGGCTGGACATGTTGCTCGAATGACAGTGGAGAGGGGCATTTATCTAATTTTAATGGGAAGACCAGAAGGATAATGACAAATAGCAGATCCGAATGTTAGAATGGATCTAAGAGCAAATGATTGTAGAAATTCGAATTGAACAAGTTGACTAAGGACTAATATTTTCTGTATTCTAGAGTCCATTCATTTGAATTCATGATAGATAGATAGATGTGTATTGGCAGAAGCTGTAAAAATATACAGATAGACTCGTCAAGACTTCATAAAAATAATACACATTATTTCATACAAAAACCATTGTTGACTGGAAAACTCATTAAGATTATAAAAAGGTTTCTGATTTTAAAAATTTTTCAAGCGTATCTTAAGCACAGGCAACTTATGCATTAAAATCTATTTTGGTAACTTATTCACAATTCTACTAGTGAGACAAATAGGACTTCTGGTATATCAAGTTGTGTTGTAATTATTTATATGCACATTATTTCTCAGTCGTGTGAAATGATTATAAACATCGCTATTTGTCCTGAATAAATATTACAAATAATTTAAAAATTATTTATAAATTATTACATTATAATATTACAATATAAATTACATTATACCAGTGGCGGATCGTGGGTGTAGGAACAGGGTGTTGCACTATTTTACGGGAATTATAATGCCTTTATTGCAACCAATGGCCATAGTATGATGAATAGAGCTGTGATGGAATATGTGGCAGGGGAAACAGAAGTACCCCGAGAAAATCTGCTCCGACCCCATTTTGTCCACCACAAATTCCACATCGATCCACCAAGATTCGATCCCGGGTTCCAGCTGTGGAAGGCGAGCAATCTAACCACTCAGTCATGGGGGGGGGGTGGTTTTACAGGAATTAAACACATAACCTGATAATATATAAATAGTCGCTTTGCTCGTTCAGGGCTCTACCTCCAAACTCCCAGTGGGGCTCTGCCTCTCTGTGTGGTTCTAAGAATTTTTTTTTTAACTGACACTTTATCGAAGATACTTTCATTGCATTTAGACTGCCGTAGCCCATAATAACTACTTTAAAAAAACTGTGGAACGACTTTAAGATTTTTCTGGGGTAAACATTTAAAATTTAGAACATTCTGGAATTTTCTCGTCGGTTACACGCTAAAAGCTATAAGTCAGTCAAATTTCAGATTTCTAGCTCATGGGTAAGTGGGTAAACATTAGGTTGGGTTCGTTCCCCGGTACTTAATCAAATTTTTCTGAAGTAGGGAGGTCTGGAATGGGGTGTACTCAGCCTCCTGATACAAATTGAGATACTTGATTGAAAAGTGGGATGTCGGATAGTAGGCCTAGTCCCTCTAGGGATGTAGAGTCAGGGAGTTTAGTTTAGTGTCTAATAGATAGATAAAATTAGCAATATAGTGACTACATTGGCAATTGGCATCTCTTTGAGGGACTTCATAGTTCATAGCACGCGCTCTTACTTGCTTGCAGACAGCAGGAAACCCCGGGAGTATTACCACGCAGACAAGCATCTCGCACGCGCTCTTGCCCGCAGAATGAGGCAGGACTAACGCGCATTTCCATGTTTAAATGATTTAAAATTGTCAAATATCAGGTGTCAGTGGCGGACGCCGAATTTTTTTTCGGGGGGGGGATTTGAATAGGTACAGAAGGAATACTAAAAAAAATAATTAATAATTAGTTTATAAAACGGGCCACTTAGAGTGCATATATAGCCTTTTTTCAAATTTCGGGGGGGGGGATCTATCCCCCCAATCCCCCCCTCTGCGTCCGCCACTGTCAGGTGTAGCATGTTTTCAGTCGATAAGAACCTATCACAAAGACGATTTCGAAGTAGTTTAATAGTAGGCATATGCAGTACTATAATAAAAAATCTAAATATTCTTTACATTAAAAACTGGTCGTTGTGCAACACTGCAACATGATCAGAGGCCGCCACTGCATTATACTACACTAGCTTAAAAGACCCGGCGTCGCCCGGGTTTTGTATTTTGTAATTGGAAATTAGCTTATGAAGGATTTTCAATTTTAAATTCTAGGTCCTTATTTAGGCATTTATAATTTGAAATAGGAAGAACGACTTATTACACTCAAACTATTCCCTCAGAAAACGCTTGATATAGTTTTTTATGGCTCATAGAGGATCTAGAATGTTGCATCCCATTGCTTGTACAGTGCACAGCAAGCCTGGTAGAGGTTTAAATAAGAAGAAACAGAAATTCCTGTAACATAAAATTGTAATATCGAGGCGGGAAATTTCCCACTCTTATGTTACCATAAAGCATTATCACTTTCATACTTTTCTCTCCAAAAACCTGCGATATAATATAATAATATACACATTACCATACCTCGTTTTGTTTTCTCTATGTCCAGGGTAGAGAAAGTTATGTGATTCCATTATTTTAGTGGATTTCATTCTGTAATATTTATTTATAACATGAATTATTTTGATAACTTCTCTTATTTGTCAAAAGTGCATTTCATCTGTTTTTTCCAAGCCCACCTGATAACAATTTGGCAACAATATATTCTGTGATTTGGAATTGATAATTCTATGTAAAAAGGGATTAAGTATTTTCAAAAACATTTAATTTTTGGCATTTAGAATCAGAATTTTTCAAAATCCTTTCTTAGTGAGCACCTACATTATGAAACGAAGGTACTGTCAAAATTCCAAGTCTCTACCTGTTATAGTTTAGGCTGTACGTTGATTCCTGTCATTCAGTCAGTCAGTCAGGACAAAGCCTTTTATATATATAGAGATTACAGATTGGAATAACCTACCTGCAGAAGTTTTTCAAGACAGTCCTCTATGAGTGAAAACATTTAAAAACAAGTTATTAAATATTTAATTAGCAGGTAGATTATAATTTAGAAGAATGTAGGAATGAGCTACGATAGGGTTAAGCATAGGGATAGTGATCTTTTTCTTTTGTTGTTGTTTGTTTTCTTCTCCCTCTCTATGATGTTTCTTTCTCTCGTTCTTACGCTATTTGTAATCCTAACTGTAAATTGTAATCCTAACTGTAAGTTATTTGTAATCCTAACTGTAAGTCATACTTTGTAATTGCTAACTGTAATTTTTTTCTGCCACCGGGCATTTGCCCAATTGCAGAAATGAAATATATATACAATACAATTATAATATTTTATGAGAAATAAGCAAGTTATTTACTAGAGAACACAGATATAAATAGGTATGTAAAATTTGTTGTACCGATTCGCATTTATAGCGTATTATTATTTTTTCTTTCTTTTTCAAATTTCGGGGAGGCATATATCCCCTCGATCCCCCCACCACTGCTAGGCCTACATATAGACAAATTCGAGTGGCTTAATTGAGCCAGTGTGTTTGTCTTTGATTAGAGGAAGAAACCTGTTTGGAACAAGTTCAATAAAGTACAAAGGCATATCTTGTATTTCCCCCCACTTTTTGGTTGTGTTCAAATGCCTGGCTTAACTGTGCTCCAAATTTCACACAAACCGAGAGATTTAATGTGTCCTAAGTCCGTTACTCCCGTTCTACTCCACGAATTGGAATCAGATAAAGAAAAACGGAAGAGATCATTTTATTATTATTATTATTATTATTATTATTATTATTATTATTATTATTATTATTTACAATACAAGTTTACATGACCAAAGTTGCAGACCATTCATGTCTGTGAACTGTGATACGCTTTGTGATGAGTTTTAACCATTAATTCAACACACGTGGATTTTGTACTGATCAGGGAACATCAACCAGGTCCAGCTGTTTAATAACCAAAGGGAGACGGTGTCTGCCCAGACGTCGTAAGTCAGCACGCGCACGATATAATAATTTCTGTAGGTCTTCTGTCGTTAGGCGTTCATGTCCTGTCATATAAAACAAGTATCCCATTGCTAGCCACGTTTGCGCAAAGACATTTTGTTTCTTTGAGATTTGCAAATTTAGGATGGCACGACTTATGTCATTAATATTTTCTGATGGTGCCAATTTGGACATCTGCGCACAGATCATTCGTAATCTCACCACCACATATCCAACTGTCCTGTTAAATTTTCTGCTGTAAACGCAGTTTTTCCCCGCCTTTCGATTTCTGGTTCATAGTCGAATCAAAACTGACTTATCTCGATTTTTTCTTCCATACTCCTTCTAGAAAAACGATATGATAAGGGCCCGGATTTGAAGGTTTTAACCTATTTTTCCCCCAGCTTCCTGATTAGAACATTTTAACGTACTTTTCCGTTTCATGCCTCTTTGCTTCCGAATATATCAATCTTATAGAACCTAGAAAGGGCTAAATCGGACTAAAGGGCCTAAAAGGGGCTAAGGAGGATTTTCGCAGAAAAACACGATTTTTAAAAAGATTTTCCAATTAATGTAAAGGAATATAAATAAGAGAATTTGTGCATTTTAAGAAAAGGCACAATAAAAATTAATTTATAAAAAGAACAGGGATTAACAATCTATACATATAGCTTGTCTTTGTAACTCTAAAACGTGCCGCCTCGCCGTCGCAGGAAATGAAACTTGAGCCGTCTGCACTACCTTGAAATCTGCAACCAACCCATTGTCATTTTAACTTTCAAATAACAAGTTGCCGACCGACGGCAGGGAAATGTAATTAATTATTAAACGAACAAATTCGTGACCTTCCAGTCTATTTATTTTTGTAGATCAGAAGTGAATTGAGTGGTGCATTCAATAATTGTATCATTAAAGGGTAAATATCGCAATTATTTATGCTATTTTTCGAGTGCTGATATAAGGAATAAATACTTGTTTCATTTGTAACCAAAAAATAAAAAATAAGAAATAGAATAACTGTGTCAAAATTATAATACAATTTTCGGTGTTAATATTAGTGTCCATTATTATGTTTTAATAAGATGGCTAAAATAGTTTGTTTAAAAAAGCCTAAAAAGGGCTATTTTACAAAAATAAAAGGCATACTTTCTATGGATGTTATAAATGCGTATACCAAGTTTCATGAAAATCTGATAAAGCCTATTCGACTTATCGCGGATATTGACATACAGATATTTTCGCCATCCACAATGCTATCTTAGATAGGTTTTTAGCAACCAGTTGTAATTTGACCTCCTCATAGTGTTCGGATGTTTATAACATGTCATATTTTTATCCTGACCTCAATTCTCGCCGCAAACACAAATTAAACATTAATTGTACATTTGTTATCCTAATGGGACCGTTTTTATTTTGGATATAAAGTCATATTTTTTTGGTCATTTTCGTGTTTTTGGTCATACTTCGGTCATATTTGTAATTTTACGTCATATTTCGGCTATAAAATCGGTAAAAGAGCACAATTATGCAGTATATGCACTGAATTGTCGACTTAATTTTCTTTTCAGAGAAAGAGTCATGAATATTTTGGTTTTACTGTAACTGAAATGTGAAGGGACAATAACAAGTAATAGCACAATTACCTCTTTCTCCTGGTTGTTAAAAACTTCTAATAGACATGTTTTAACACATTTGCAATGGTATCTGGAAACATTAACAGATTAGAAGTTCACCTGTAAAATTGTTAAGAAGTGATTATCTGATTGAGTAATAATTCTGTGTCATTAAACGTTTAAAATTTGAACACTTATTTTTAGAAAATACGTTCTTTTATGAGGTCATATTTAGGATTTTTGGGTCATATTCAGTCATTTTGGAGGTCATATTTGTAGTCATATTTTCTACCTTTTTAGGTCATAAACATCCTCCACTCTTTAGAATTCGCATTTCAGTAAATGCTCCTATAACATGCGGTATGCTCGGCATGCCCTCATCTGGGACTATGCCAACCTAGGCTAACTTTTAATTGATATTTTTATTAGATTCGTCAGTCTATCTCGCTGGAGATGAGATTAAATAAGTGGATTCAGTTCAGGAATTGTTTCAGATCTGATTAAGTAAAGACAAGTTACTCACCACACTGGCTATCATGACAATGAACTGGCATCTTACCTGAAATGACAAACATCATACATATTATTTCAGTTCTGGTGACTGAAAAAGCATGTTATTATCTCTATATATATAAAAGGCTTTGTCCTGACTGACTGAATGACTGACTGACTGACTGATTGACTGAATGACAGGAATCAACGTACAGCCTAAACTATAACAGGTAGAGACTTGGAATTTTGACAGTACCTTCGTTTCATAATGTAGGTGCTCACTAAGAAAGGATTTTGAAAAATTCTGATTCTAAATGCCAAAAATTAAATGTTTTTGAAAATACTTAATCCCTTTTTACATAGAATTATCAATTCCAAATCACAGAATATATTGTTGCCAAATGGTATCAGATGGGCTTGGAAAAAACAAATGAAATGCACTTTTGACAAATAATAGAAGTTATCAAAATAATTCATGTTATAAATAAATATTACAGAATGAAATCCACTAAAATAATGGAATCGCATAACTTTCTCTACCCTGGACATAGAGAAAACAAAACGAGGTATGGTAATGTGTATATTATTATATTATATCGCAGGTTTTTGGAGAGAAAAGTATGAAGGCTTTATGGTAACATAAGAGTGGGAAATTTCCCGCCTCGATATTACAATTTTATGTTACAGGAATTTCTGTTTCTTCTTATTTAAACCTCTACCAGGCTTGCTGTGCACTGTACAAGCGATGGGATGCAAAATTCTAGATCCTCTAAGAGCCATAAAAAATTATATCAAGCGTTTTCTGAGGGAATAGTTTGAGTGTAATAAGTCGTTCTTCCTATTTCAAATTATAAATGCCTATATAAGGACCTAGAATTTAAAATTGAAAATCCTTCATAAGCTAATTTCCAATTACAAAATACAAAACCCGGGCGACGCCGGGTCTTTTAAGCTAGTAATCTATATAAGACACTAACATGGTCTACAATCGCAAACAGGCTGTGGCTTGCATATTGACCATATAACATCCAAATTGTGCATTTTTTTGCAGTGTTTTAGTCAATTCTGTTATGGATATGTAAACATGCATAATTATCAAATGGAAACCCTTGAGAAAACCTTCAGCGACCTTTGCACACTCTAAAGTCGTCGCAAGGAATCATCAGGCCATTCTTCGGCGTGGAGCAGTGAATGCAAATTGAAGTGCAATTGAAGTCCAGTAATATAATGTTGTATTGTCTTTGCAGAATATTTTATTTCTCACTCTCACGTTACCATAAAACCGTTTTGGGGATGAAATTAAACAGAAATTCAATATAACTTTCATACTTCTCTCTCCAAAAACCTTTGATATAATAATATACACATTACCATACCTCGTATTGTTTTCTCTATGTCCAGGGTAGAGAAAGTTATGTGACTGGATTATTTTCGTTGTTTCATTCTTTAATATTTATTTATAACATGGATTATATTGAGAGTTCTCTAATTTGTCAAGTCTTGTTTCATTTATTTCCAAAGGCTTATGTGAAGACTGCCAACAATACTGTTGTCAAATGAACTGTGATTTGGATTTGATAATTATGTGTAAAAAGGGATTAAGTATTCTCATAAACATTGGATTTTTGGCATTTAAAATCAAAATTTTCCAAAATCCTTTCTTAGTGAGCATCTACATTATGAAACGAAGGTATTGTCAAAATTCCAAGTCTCTACCTGTTATAGTTTAGGCTTTACGTTGATTCTCAGTCAGTCAGGACAAAGCCATAAAATAATCAAATGTCCCTTTCCTCCTATCTGGTGGGTAGTATGGGACACTTTTCAAGGAGGTATGGGACAGAGCTTTTTGAGTCTCATTGTCAATGTAAATGCCTTTTTCAATGCAAGCAAAATACACCATGTGTTCGAACCTAGCCCTCATATCCACAAATCGACCCATCTCACTTGAAATAGAAGAAAAAGCCTTAAATAGATTTTCAATTTTCCAGGAAGTAGAGGAGGTAACTTTTCACATTAAAATGGTGTCCCATCCTTCCTGCATTGTAGTTATCACATGATTTAGCTTATAACACCAAATTGTAACGTTGTGTATACGTTACGTGTAAAAAAAAGGTGCTCTAGACTGCAAGGGAATTGTTCATGAACAAAGGAAACCATACAAACTATCGATACTGTGTCAGTTTTGTTTAAATTGCAGGAAGAGGAATGTGCGCATGCGCGCGCAGGAATTTGAAAAGAACCGTTAACAGCGGAAGAGGGGAAGAAGTGAGGAGTCTAGGGGGTCAGTAACAGATAGTCAGCGAGAGGAGTGAGAATTGGAGGCTGAAGTAGAAGGTTGTGGAGATGGTGGACGAGGCCGGAGATGAACGGCAGGAGAGACGACGTAGTGGCCTGACGTTCCTGTCAGACTTAAATTGGGAGGCAACCATCCGACTGGAAATCAACGATCGAGGGCTATGTGGAAATAGCTGTGGATGGAATGAGCTTGAACGTAGTTGGCTTATGTCGTGGCTGCCGACAGCGAACAACCGCTGCGAAGAGAAGAAATGGGCCGAGTCTAAGGGAGGCTTAGATGACGAATGGAATCCTACAGGAAATGGACACCGGACAGAAGAATGAAGAACAACACTAGTCCACTTCTTGTTGAGTATAACAAAAACTATTAATATCAGACACTTCTTCAGTTTTTTATGGAAAAGATAATTGATAAATACATTTCTGTAGTTTCTACTGAATGTTTGACTAATAGATTCCTAAAAGAACAAGGGAGTTTCAATTGAAGAAAGGTGGATAAAACAAGATTTGTAGAAGGTTAAGAGAGTTAACAGAAATACAGTAATCCAAAGTTTTCACTTCCTGTTGGAAAGGTTAGGATAGAAGTAGTTGAGAAGAAAGAAAGGAACAGTAACTGTAAATCTCTATACTTTGGGTGTTTTTAAGTGGTTGAACCACTCACGAAATTGTAAGCTAGGTTCAGCTGGTGATGCTTGTAAATGCTTTATATTTTAAGACAGGTCGCGAGAAGAGTAAGGAAGAAATTATAAGGGGCATGAAAGTAATCCTTATTTGGGCTTCTCCCACTTGGTTTTGGTTCAGGTTACAGATGGATATCTACATGTTGGATGGCATGCTGGTCTGTAATATATTTAGTTGCTTTATGAATAAAGAGATTTACTAAGAGATGGGTTGGAAATAGAGTAGAGCAAGTACAAAAGGAGAGAAGGATAGGAATGAAAGAATAGAAGCTGGGGTGAAGGGAATCGCTTAAGAATGAGAGGGAAGACTATAGGTTGTGTAGTTCAAATTCAGAGTTAGGTTAAAAGAGAAACCTAGAGAAAAAAAAGAAAGGATAAGTTACTTAGGTGGGGTTAATTAGTTTCGTATCGGAATTCACAGAGAAATTCAGAAACATAAATGTACACCCAAAACCAAGAATAAGTAATAAGAGAGTATAAAGGTTATAGAGTTAGTGATATTGAAATAAGATAGAAATTTGAATGAATGGCGACCAGAAATGAAAGTCTTGCGGGTTCAAGAACTTTAGGGTTGAAGTAAATTTAAAGAGAAAGAGCGAGTAGCATTGAAAAATCACTTAAGGTGAATGAAAAAAAAAGTAAGGTTAAAATAGAGAACCTGATAATTCTTTTATAGTTGTTATAAATTAAATGGATTAAACAAATAATAACTAAGAATTATAAAGGTAGTGATACTATTAGGTAATGTGAACACTGATGGTATCCACAAAGGAAGTTAAAGTAAAGTCTAGTAGTAGGTTTGGTCCGAACCTAGCAAGTTAGTAGAGTTATTAAAGGATTTCTAGAGCTTATCGATGTTTGAGGCGGTTATCAGCCCCAAGAGCAGTTAGGAAACTTGTCAGGGACCTTGGACATCGATTTATCAAAATTAAGTTTTTTTATAGGCCTTTAACTTTTCACCGGTTGCAGGGGAGAGGTCAGGTTGACTGTAACTCAGAATCTAGACCCCGCCACTGTATCGGAGGTTTATCGCCATAGTTCAGTCTGTGGATATAGATCTAAATTTCCATTTCATTCTTCCATATATTGTCTTTACTATTTATCTTTAAAAATTTCTTCTTCTTTGACGAGACAGACAAAGACCTTCTAATACAGTGAGAAAGGAAAATAAAATATGTTATAATTAAAAATGAACATTTATTAAAAGCAATATTTACAGTGTGGGACTTTATAATGTTTCTTGGTTATGAACTTTAATTATTGGCCCCCCAATAGGTTGTTGAAAGAAACAGTTGATGTAGAATTTGGAACTCCACCTGTAACATAAAATTTAGAAATTACTTGGTTGGAAGGAATAAACGAGTATCACATTGAAATTAATTCAGAATACTAACCTTATTAAGAACAAAAGTTTAATAAAGTGCTTGATCTGATAAATGTTGATTTTGGATAATAATATTATATGAATACTTATAATTGTAGTACACATATTGTTGATGAGTTGATCTTTGATATGAAGATATAAAGATTAAAACTAGTGAAATTAAAAATTGAAATTGTAAAGTTAATAGAAAAAATATCTGAATATTGTTGAATAAAATATCATTGTTATTTGTTGAAAGAAAATTTGGTTAAAGTTGCTTGAATGTTTTGACGCCCATATTAACTCCTTTAAATAGAAAGAATCCTACCCCCATCCAGCAGCGTCGCCAGGAATTTTGTTAAGGGGGGGGCAAAATCAATTTCGGACCTCAATTTCAAACGATTAGGCTAAACACATTAATATTCACTTAGTTAACCGGATCGTTATTTTGAACCCAAGCTGAATTCGACGAGGCTACAAAGTGTTTTAAGTTAACAGAATATGCTCTTTTCAGCAATGGCCTTGGTGAGATATTATTATAAATACATATTATAGTTATAATTAGTTAATACTTGTTAAACTCATTATAAAGTAATTCTATTTTTTTTTATTCTCCATGCTACAACTGTAGGTTGACAAAGAGTACCACAAATAAATAAATCCATAAGGCAATCCAAGGGGGGGCAGTTGCCCCCCTTGCCCCCCCATGCCGACGCCCATGCCCCCGTCTCCACTGTTGAAAGGCTAAGCCGAGGTATTTGTATATATAACCTTGTATATACATAAAAAATTTTGTGACTGGACTTAAACAAAAAAAAAGTTTATAAATAAGAGAGAAATTTACAAAGTGATAAATTAACTTGGGAATTAGTTAAGGAATTGGTAGATGGCGCCCTATATAAAATTTTCTACCAATAAAAGAGAATTCTTATAATAGACAAATTATAATGAAGAAGTTGAGAACACCCTGTAGATGTGGTGCAGCAATAGTAGCAGTGGAATGTTGGAGTACGCGTGCCGTACTTTGGAATGTTGAGACAGGTGTATTTGCTTCACTGAGTAACTAGGTCACTGTTACGATAGTTTACCAGATGTCAGATCTGATCACGTAAAGAAATACTATTGGAAGACATAGTAATTAAATAAATTGTTAATTAAAACAAGCTTTGAATTGTAAAGTAAGATAAGTCCGTCGCAAAATTCAGACATTTTCATCGGTTAGGAAATATTTATGGTAATTTTCCAATATTAAAAATCACAAGGTTATTTAGAAATTATTATAATTTATTGACCAAAAATGAAGAAAGTTAGTTTTTCTCTTAAAGTTACCATATGACATCCACCTTACTTTCTAATATGGCAGACTATTGCTGTTGGCAACTTCTGATATAGTTATTGTATATTATTGAATGTTCCCTCCCTCCATACTCTCGCCTACATCATCTCTGGTTATCAATGCAAGCTCTGTCTCATTAAATCAGACCTATTCATACATTCCATCATTATGCTGATTGTTGGAAAATTGACAAATACTCCGCTTTTTATTTGTGTTTGCCAAGAAAGCGGAACCTCCAGGAACAGAACGGGTGAAGAAAAATGATCTCACAATCAATGAAGAGAAGACTGTGAAAATGGTGTTCAGAAAAAGGGGACGACCAGCTAAGGAAGACAATTTTAATTTGAAAAAAGTAAAACTTCAGATACCTTGGCATTATGCTACTTTCTCAACCCACAAACAAGAAATAATGCTATGAACGACATACCTCGTCAAAACCAGTTTTCAGTAGAAACAGCCAAGTGCTATTCTTAGCCAAGATCAGTGGCATACCAAGGGGGTGCGAACGGGGCGCCGTAAAGAGGAGGGTGCCAAAATTGAAAAACAACTTTTTTTTCATTTCAGAAAAATAATTTTTTCAGGCAAAATATAAGGCTTTATTGATCAAATTTTCTTTATTACTTTGTTACATACGGCAGGAATTTTATTTAGAAATGAAATAAACATTTCGTTTCAAACTATTTATAGACAATACGAAATAGCTGTGGGCGCTGAGCACACAGGAAAAGTTTAGTGTGTAATTTAGCAATTTTATCAGTTGAACATGACGTGGCTGCTACTATAGACTTCAACTCTCTTATATATAAATAAGTTTGCATCCATCAAGGCTAGGAAGGAACATTTTTAAATTTTTGTTATGACTCTGAAACCTCTTTTCTTTTTCTTTCAAACAAACTAACCTTATAGTACTTACAGTTTTATTTCATTCATATTTTTCTCTTTATAATGTGTTAAAGTAACATACTACTTATTAAAAATAAATAATTGTGAACATTAAACTGTGTTTAAATTAAACTCATTGAACCTTGAACCTTGAAGTGTTAAGGGGCAACTAGCATCTAATTAGCCCTGGGCGCCAAGTAGCCTTGGTACGCCACTGGCCAAGATAACACCAATATGGCTTAGAGCTGATCTGGGAATACTTATCAGTAAGAGATTTGAAAAAGCTAGAGCAAGTGAAGGCAGCATACACCCCGTCAAGACTGATATTCAAATTGATCAGGGAACTGAGGTATCAGCTGTTGCTAGAGTTGCCACTTATTCTAAGGTGGGACACTTGTGTGATTTATGCATATCGCCGATCTTCATACCTAAATTTGAACATGGAACAATTTATTAATAACAGAAAGATGGTATATATTTGTTACAAAGCCAAAACTGAATAGGCTATGTAACAGTAACACTAACATTAGAAAAGAAAAGGCTAGCAAAATAATAAACAATGTATATAATGCGTCCCTCTTAGGCATAATTCGGGACGCTGAAAATGTTCTTTGTATGCGGGATGTCCTGTCAAATTCGGGACAGGTGGCAACGCTAGCTGTTGCTACCATCCACCCCAAAGTACAACGCTCTATTGTGAGAGTTACATTATCCCGCTTGGCTTCTATTCTACTGATGCTATGACAAACATTAACTATGAGTTAACAGTACGCTTTGCAATCCATGGTTTCCACCATAAAGTGTGCACGAACCGAGCATATGATGATATGCACAAATATAAATAATACAATAATCTACAAGTAATACATATTATAAATATTTTATTTATTTATAAACTCAGCAATTTCATAATTACAGGTGGGATATTGTGGCATATTATGACAACTGTTTTGGTTCATTACATGTTACAAATACAGACATTAAGCAAACACTGGATAGTACTCAAGGGAAGTTATGTCTTACTTGAGGACTATTCCAAGGCATTCGACATGGTAAACTGGTGAACAAGCTAGAATCTCTAGTGGGAAGGTCCTGACAACATACTAGCAGAAAATTATGTGCAAGTGGACGACAGTGTGGAGAAATCAGCTGCCGACAGTTCAGAATCAATCCATCCACTCAACACCGAGAAAGCGTCTAGTCACATGAAAACCTTTCATTTTTAGAAGTCAGCTGGTTTACTTATAGATTAAACTCTTTACTACTAAATATAATAAACCAAACTTGTCCACTTTTGTCCATAGGGGCTAACTGGATTTGTGACATTTCTACGTGTTCTGGGGGCTTTCCTGATTGTAGTCTCTGCTACAGCCTTTCCATGATCCAGGGTGTGGTATTTACAAAGTGTGGTTCTCTCAGCTTCTTCTTCCTCGAGCTTATCTTTATATACCCAGCGAGCTCTGCTGTCCTCAGTTTTGTTGGCACTGTTTGTCTAGAGGAGCAACATTGCTGTGCTTCCAACGCTCACTTTATTACATACATACATACATATCTTCTATCATATGTATATATTTTTAATTTTAAGTTTCAATTGACGACGCCTATACAATCATTACTTCTGTTATGTATTGTTTAATGGGAATAAAGAGATTAGTTAGTTAGTTAGTTAGTTAAATCTTCCGGATTCTGGACTACTTTATCTGGCTGACCACTATCTATTTACATTGCAATTTCTTCTAATAATAATAATAATATTTATTTGCCATCCATAGAGACTCATTAAGGCTTTCGGACATTGTCAAAGATACACAGAAATACAGTTATACACATTTAAATATCTACATTATATCCTCTAATGTTAAGAGATACATTTCAGAAACTGAGGCCATACACAAACTATAGGCTAAGATATAATTAATTTTCTAGACTATCAGATAATGTCGTATAGGCCTACACATATACAAAGATACATACATACAAACTATTGGATATATATACCAAAATTTGCATTTTATCTATATTAATAAAAGGAAGTGTCTGTCCTCCGTCTGTCCGCGATGCCCAGCGAAATCTACTGAACGCAGAGATCTGAAATTTTATACATAGACGGACTAAAGGGTCAGAATGTGCACCTCAAAGCCGGAATTTTAATTTTCGCTTTAGTTCGTGAGTTATGAGTGAAAAACGGGCAGAAAACGTGTATTTATTCCGTTTTCAAAGCATGAGTTTTCAGTAATACAAATCAATTACACTAGGCTTTGGCTATTTTTGTCATTCCTTCGACATAAAAGCATCGCGATCTCTTGAATGTTGTAGCTCACGCTGGTCGATTCATTTGTTTTTAATGTCAAGGCACGCAAACATAATATGAAATTTTCAACCTACACCGAAGAGGATTATTATTATTATTATTATTATTATTATTATTATTATTATTATTATTATTACTATTATTATTATTATTACTATTATTATTATTATTATTATTATTATTATTATAGGGATAATCAATATTAGCCTAAATATGGTCAAACGTTGTTCGATTTGGACGAAACTCACTATACAGGGGTTTTCTGGGCCAAGGAACTCGAATCTGAGGTCGCTTTTACCAGGCGACGCTATCTAATCGTGGTATGTAGTCCACGTGATTTAGGTGTTAGTAAATATAATGATTTAACTATTATGTTCTTAATTTTTAATTTTTGAAATAATTATCGCGGGCGAAGCCGCGGGCACATGCTAGTCATTAATAAATTAATACAAAAAACAATGTAATTCTAAGGCTTATGGCAATGTAGGATTATCTACCTATTTGCAATTATAAGGTTAAAATCTAAAATTCTTCCACTCTGTACAGTGCTAAATTACAAAGGTGTATCTGCAGTTGCTTTTTGAATCTCATTCCTGTTAATTCTTTTATATGGTTTGGCAGTTTATTGTAAAATATTTCACCCTTTGAATATGGATCTTTTTCAGCGGCACTAGTATTAAAGTTTATTCTATGTAAGTTTCGATTTGTCCTTGTTTCATAGGAATGCAATTGATTATTGGTGACGGAGAGTTCTGGTTTACTTCTATCCCATGTTCTTATTGTTCTAGTAGGTCTATATTGATATTTGTGGCGAGTTTTACTGTTCCTGGTGATTGTTGTTAGTATTGGCAAATGTTGACTGATGGCTGTTGAACTACGCTTTCTTAACATATGAAGACTCTCGACTTGAAAGTGACTGATTGTACCATTGTGTCTAATAGTGGCAAGTAATGAAACACTCGGTCATCCTAGTGGCCCCTGTGTTCCCAGGACAAAGAAGTTCGGTTAGAAATGTCTGTGTTAAAATCAGTTTTATCCACTTGCACTGAGTGAGTCGGAATAACTTTCATAACAATTCTTAAGCCGGCCCTTCTAAGGAATGGCCTGGGATGGACTTGTATCTTCAAGGTAAATCGCCTTACAGCTCTTTGTGGCCAGAAGTCCTGAATGGTTAAGCATATGAGTTTTGAGACGGTGTCTTAAAGAAAATCTTTTGTTACAGACATCACAACCAAAAGCTTTTTCACCTGTATGGGTAAGTAGATGAGTTTTGAGATGACCGCTCATAGAAAATGTTTTGTTACAAACATGACATGTGAAAGCTTTTTCACCCGTATGGGTAAGCATATGTGATTTGAGATAACGTCTTACTAAAAATGTTTTGTTACAAATATCACACCTGAAAGCTTTTTCTTCAGTATGAGTAAGCAGATGTGTTTTGAGATGTCCACTCAAAGAAAATGTTTTGTTACAAACATCACATTTAAAAGCTTTTTCACCTGTATGGGTAGCCAGATGAGTTTTGAGATGACCTATTTGAGAATATGATTTGTTACAGACATCACATTTAAAAGCTTTTTCACCTGTATGGGTAACCAGATGAGTTTTGAGAGAACATTTTACAGAAAATGTCTTGTTACAAACATCACACCGAAAAGCTTTTTCCCCTGTATGTGTAAGCAGATGAGTTTTGAGATGTCCACTCAAAGAAAATGTTTTGTTACAAACATGGCAGGTGAAAGCTTTTTCACCTGTATGGGTAAGCAGGTGACGTTTCAGATTTTGTCTCACAAAAAAACTTTTGTTACAGACATCACACCCAAAAGCTTTTTCACCTGTATGGGTAAGCAGATGAGTTTTGAGAGAACTTTTTACAGAAAATGTTTTGTTACAAACATCACACCCAAAGGCTTTTTCCCCTGTATGTGTAAGCAGGTGAGTTTTGAGAGAACTTCTTACAGAAAATCTTTTGTTACAGACATCACACCCAAAAGCTTTCTCTCCAGTATGTGTAAGAAGATGAGTTTTGAGATGCCGTTTTCCAGAAAATCTTTTGTAACAGACATCACACCCAAAAGCTTTTTCACCTGTATGGGTAAGCAGATGAGTTTTGAGATTTCCGCTCATAGAAAATGTTTTGTTACAAACATGGCAGGTGAAAGCTTTTTCACCTGTATGGGTAAGCAGGTGACGTTTCAGAATTTGTCTCACAAAAAAACTTTTGTTACAGACATCACACCCAAAAGCTTTTTCACCTGTATGGGTAAGCAGATGAGTTTTGAGATAACTTTTTACAGAAAATGTTTTGTTACAAACATCACACCCAAAGGCTTTTTCCCCTGTATGTGTAAGCAGGTGAGTTTTGAGAGAACTTCTTACAGAAAATCTTTTGTTACAGACATCACACCCAAAAGCTTTCTCTCCAGTATGTGTAAGAAGATGAGTTTTGAGATGCCGTTTTCCAGAAAATCTTTTGTAACAGACATCACACCCAAAAGCTTTTTCACCTGTATGGGTAAGCAGATGAGTTTTGAGATTTCCGCTCATAGAAAATGTTTTGTTACAAACATGGCAGGTGAAAGCTTTTTCACCTGTATGGGTAAGCAGGTGACGTTTCAGATTTTGTCTTACAAAAAAACTTTTGTTACAGACATCACACCCAAAGGCTTTTTCTCCAGTATGAGTAAGCAGATGAGCTTTGAGGCGCTGTTTTCCAGAAAATCTTTTGTAACAGACATCACACCCATAAGTTTTTTCTCCTGTATTTATTTCCACTGGACTTCCTACAGAATATGTTTTGAGGTATTCACACAATCCTACACTTTCGTTTTTAGTTTCTACCTTAGTTTCAAACGTCTGTACCAAATCAAAGGTTACTGGCTCATTCTTGTCATTAGAAAATGTTTGAGGAATTTGGGTCGGAGTAACTTGGGATACCGTTCCATCATGGGGGTCTATATTCTCGCTTTTAATGTCACATTTCTCTACTAAATTGACGGTTAGAGGCACTGAATTTTCGTGTTTTACACATTCTTGTTTAATTTCTGTAGCATTACATTGTAACGATGCCATAGTCTTCATGTGAGGTAAAACAAATTGCTTCAAATTGCGTATACGATCTATTACAGAAATACCACAGCCCCGAAGATTAAATACCCTTATACAGTTTGGCGGAGAGACCCGATTGACTTCGGTGACGTTCTCAGAGAGTGGTTCAAAAAGTTGTGATCAGATAAACATTTTCTGTGTTTACAACACAATTGCACTGACCTTCCTTAACGTGAAAATCCCGGTGATTGCGTTTGGAATAGTGGGTGGTATCCACATTGTTTGTGCTACAGTATAAACAAACGTAACATGCCATTCACCTGTCTCGAAAAATGAAGTCCAAATTAGAAACGAAATCTATCGGTCCCAGTGGCGGATCCAGAGAGACATTTTGGGGGGACCAAAGTAGAGAGGGAAGTTTTTACTCATAAAAATTAATTATTCCCAGTACACAATTGAAAACAAAATCAACATTTCAGCATTTTTTTACAAAGGTCGTTGCTTTAATTTAAGTATTTGGGTTATGTTCTAATAAATTTTGAATAATTTGTGCTTAATATTACAAATTTTGGGGAGGGGAATTTCCCCCATTCCCCCCCCCTGGATCCGCCCCTGATCTATCCTAAGAAGAGACCAGGATTTTCAGAATGCTCGGTTTCGCTGTGATCTCTCAAAGCAAGTTCAATAAATAAATAAATTTCATTTTGACCAAAGAGGGTGAATTTCTTCCAAATAGTTTTCTCCTTATGCCCTCTAATGAAAGACGACACACTGCATTCTTAAGGCGCTGGACCTAATTTATGTGATAGCTTTTTTCATTCGATAACATTAAAATTAAGCACTAGGGCTCAGTGGAGGACGCAGAATTTTCTTTCGAGGAGGGTTTTGAGGAGATAGAAAGAAAACTAAAACTAAAAAGGGGGCTATTTTATATTTATAAGAGTTTACAAAACTGTAATGTTACTAGTAGTTTTGTTTGAACATGAATATGGGCTGGACATGTTGCTCGAATGGGAGTGGAGAGGGGCATTTATCAAATTTTAATGGGAAGACCAGAAGGAGCATGACAGTTAGCAGATCCGAGACGAAGCTGGGATGATATGTTAGAATGGATCTAAGAGCAACTGACTGTAGAAATACGGACCGAACAAGTTGGCTAAGGACTAATATTTTCTGTATTTTAGAATCCATTCATTTCTATTCATGAGAAATAAGCCATCTATTTACTAGAGAACACAGATATAAAAAGGTATGAAAAATTTGTTGTACCGATTCGCATTTATAGCGTATTATTATTTTTTCTTTCTTTTTCAAATTTCGGGGGAAGCATATATCCCCTCGATCCCCCCACCACTGCTAGGCCTACATATAGACAAATTCGAGTGGCTTAATTGAGCCAGTGTGTTTGTCTTTGATTAGAGGAAGAAACCTGTTTGGAACAAGTTCAATAAAGTACAAAGGCCTATCTTGTATTTCCCCCACTTTTTGGTTGTGTTCAAATGCCTGGCTTAACTGTGCTCCAAATTTTACACAACCGAGAGATTTAATATATCTTGTATATATATATAAGGCTCTGTCCTGATTGACTGAATGACTAACAGAGAATCAACATAAAACCTAAACTATAATAGATAGAGAATTGGAATCTTGACGGTACCTTCGTTTCATCATATTAAGTCTCACTAAGAAAGGAGTTTGCAAAATTTTTATTTTAAATGCCAAAAATTAAATGTTTTTGAGAATACTTAATCCCCTCTTTACACAGAATTATCAAATCCAAATCACAGTTCACTTGACACCAGTATTGTTGGCAGCCTTCACATAAAGCTTTGGAAATAAATGAAACGAGACTTTTACAAATTAGAGAAGCTATCGATATAATTCATGTTATAAATAAATATTGAAGATGAAATTCACGGAAATAATGCAGTCACATAACTTTCTCTACCCTGGACATAGAGAATACCGTACGAGGTATGGTAATATGTATATTATTATATCTCTGGTTTTTGGGGAGGGAAGTATGAAAGTGATATTGAATTTCTTTTTAATTTCATCCCCGAAACGGTTGTATGCTAACATGAGAGTGAGAAATAAAATATTTCGCAAAGACAATAGAATTTTATGTTACCGTAATTTCTGTTTCTTCTTACTTCAACTCCTATCCGGGTTGGTGTGTAGAAGCTATGGGGTGTAAAATTCTACATCCTCTATGAGGCATAAAAAGCTATATCAAGCGTTTTTTGAGAGAATAGTTTGAGTGTGATAAGTTGTTCTTCCTCATTTCAAATTCGAAATTCCTATATAAGGACATAGAATTTGAAAATCTAAATCCCTTCATAAGTTAATTTCAAATTACAAAACCCGGGCCTTTTAAGCTACTAGGTAGTATGACGACAGGCACAATCCATGCCATTAGGCCTATATGTTAGTCCTCATTCTGTCGACAAAGTTTTCCTGATACGACAATAAGAAGAAGAAGAAAAGAACTGGCAAAACGAAAGATTGCGACATATCAATAATCCACGCATTGTGTGCGAGATTTATGAGCCCAGCAGAGAAGAGACGGCAGAAACCAGAGTGCCACCAGCAAGTGAGTACAGCTGGCAAGGGCTAAAAGCTGTAAGTTCCTAGCTCATCTGGAAGTGAGTAAACATTTGACTGTCGTAGATGTGGATGACGTCACGGGTATCCAGCCAGTTTTTCCATACTTATGGGTAGACCTGGGATTTTAAGGCAAATGCCTATTTTGTTCCTTATGAAATAACATCAACATTTTTAAATATGTGGATGTTTCGTGATAAACCACTTAAATTTATAGAGTTGTATAGTGCCCTAAAATGCCTATTTGTACTTTTCGAGACTATTTTTTACTATTTTAGTGCCTAAAATGCCTATTTTGTACAGTTAAAATAAAATTCAACTCCTGTAACATTTACAATCATTTAAGGGGATACGGAATGGGTTTTCTGGTGAAAAATTGCAATTTTTTTTATTTCAATTTATTAATTGTTGGAATTTTCTGTTTAATTTGGTATATAGAACATCTTGATATGACCATTACAAGTATATAATTTTTGTATTTTTATGGGATGGTGTACACGTGTATTCTGCTCTCTGTCATGTTTGATCTGACAGCTGTCAATTTTTGTAGTGAATTACTGTTTTAAAAATTCCGCCATTCTAGTGGTAAGTTTAGCTGTTGGAGGGATATTATTTTTTGTGTTGTACATCCTGTTCAGCTTGGCTTGGCTCCAAATGTTTGTTATGGAGGTGATTTTTTCAGTCTGTTAGTTATTCTCGTGTGCAGTTTTATTTTGTGAAAATGCCAAAATTTAATGGTAAAGTATTTAAAAAACGAGTGAACTGGCAGAAGAAACGCAGAATTAATATAAACATTACAGAATCGACATTATCTTCATCCTCAAATGCAACACATGTTCCTGGGACACATAACCTCAATGATCAGACAACACCATGTGCAGAGAAAGCCCCTCATTGCACATCTGAGAGTGCTTCCAATAAAAAGCTCAGTGGTATAAAAGAAAAGTACAGTGAATTAAATAAAGGAATTGAACATTTTGAAATTATAGATACAAGTATACTTTCAAATGTACTAGAAAACAATTTTCTGTGTAAACAGTGTGCTAGAGGGGGCGTGTCGTTGAAAGTCATCAGACATATTGGGCTAGCAGCCGAATTTAACTTGTTCTGTACAAACTGTAAATATAGTTGTAAGTTTTTTAGTTCCTCATTTGTAAATACTAATGTAAATAACAAAGATACTGAACTTTACAGTGTAAATGTTAGATTAGTTTATGGCCTACGTGCCATTGGTAAAGGTAAATCTGCAGGTGACATATTCTGTGGTGTTATGAATCTTCCTCAACCACCAGCAAAATTTGATATATATAACTGTGCAATAGGCTCAGCTGTGGAAGATATTGCACAGACATCAATGAAGGAAGCTGTTGAAGAAGCTGTTATAGAAAATGATAACAATCGTGACCTCACAGTAGCCTTCGATGGATCGTGGCACAAAAGGGGCCATACTTCATTGAATGGTGTAGTTACAGCAACTAGTGTAGACACAGGCAAAGTTATTGATGTTGCTATAATGTCTAAGTACTGTAAATGTGTAAATAGATTCAAAAACCAGCATGAGGAAGACTGTATTGCCAATTACAGTGGGTGTAGTGGAGGTATGGAAGTTGCAGGAGTGAAGAAAATTTTTCAACATTCCATGCAATGGTATAATGTAAGATATGTTAATTATTTGGGGGATGGTGATTGTAAGGCATTCAAGGAAATCCAAGAATGTAAGCCCTATGGGGAAAATGTAAACATTAACAAACTGGAGTGCGTGGGACATGTGCAGAAGCGAATGGGTTCCCGACTAAGGCGACTGAAATCTAGCCTGAAAGGGAAAAAACTGAGCGATGGAAAAACATTAGACGGTAGGAACAGGTTGACTGACTCTGCAATTGACAATATACAGACTAATTATGGTCTAGCAATTAGACAAAACAGAGGAAATTTAGAATTAATGAAAAGAAATGTGTGGGCACTATTCTTTCATATTGCGTCGAGTAATGAAAATCCTCAACATTTCTTGTGTCCTTCTGGTGTAGAGAGTTGGTGCAAATTCAATAGAGGAAAAGTAACTGGTGAAAAATATAATCATCATCATAGCCTACCTGCACCAATAATAGAAGTAATAAAACCTGTCTTCAGAGATCTAGCTGAACCTAATCTCCTAAAAAAGTGTCTTCATGGTCGAACGCAAAACCCTAATGAATGTGTGAACAGTGTGATATGGAACAGAATTCCAAAAACAGTGTTTGTGGGGATAAAGACACTTCACTTTGGAGTCTATGATGCAGTGGCATGTTTTAATCAGGGTAACATAACAAGGTGTCTAGTTCTACAAGAATTGGGGTTGACTGTCGGTTCTCAGACTGCTGATGCCATGCTGCGACTAGACTTAGAGCTACTAAGATCAGCAGATAATGCAGTTAAAAACTTTGTGCAAAAGGCTAGGCAGGAAAGAAGGAGTGCCAAGAGAAGACTCCAGGATGAGTATGAAGATGATCCAGACAACCCGAGCTATGGAGCAGGCATGCATTGATGTTACAACTTCGAGGCTCGTTTTCCGTAAGTTTACTTTTTTCATACAAAAGGAAGGTTTTCTCAGCTCCTAAAAGACATAGAGGTTTGAAATTTTCAGTACTTCACCATATTATTACTTTACACATACTGAAACAACAGTTTTGGAATTTAGTAATTTTTAAGAATTTTATACATGAAAATGCATTGAAATTATGATCTTTTTAAATTCATAAAAAGAGAAAATTTTTATCTCAGCCAGTATTTAGTTTTATGAAAAACTGTTGTTTCAGTATTCATATAAGGTCTGTGGCTATAACCTGTAAAAAAATCAAAAGGCTAGCTACAGTAGTTTCTGAGAAAAACTTCCTTTTCTAAGGCATAATTTAACATTGTAAGGATAGGGCATTCCGTATCCCCTTAATGGACATCAATGAATGAAGGGCAGAACAGCAGAGGGTGGGGTTGTCACAGAAACTTGATTTTCCCAAACAATTGTCGCCAAAAGAATGCTGACTGCGGATTAGCTCAAAACAGCAAATAGCAGGAATATAGTAAGAAGGGACATACTGTGTCGATTTTTCATATAATCCAAAACTGTTTTTGATAAATGTATTTTTAATTCTGTCTTAATTTTGTAATTATTTCTGTTGAGAATAGGTATACCACGTTTCTTTCAGTAAAAAAAAATCACGTTACAGTTTAAGGGCATACTGTATTATTTTAAAGTCTATTTTCTGTCTATTTACACATTTTTAAGGCATATTTTAAGTGCCTATTTTCTCTTTTAAAAACCTATTTACTTGTTTTAAAAGCCTATTTTAGGTGCCTAAAACTAATTTTTTTACAGGCTAAAATCCCAGGTCTACTTATGGGGCAGCTAGAAACACCAAATTTTGCACGATTATGGCTGTTGTATGTGCCAATATTCCTGCCAAATTTTACGATTCTAGCTGTCCTATAAGTGCGTAAAAAAATTATCTAAGCTATAACCGGTGGAGAAGCGACAAAAAGTCATAGGACCAAACTTGTATATCTCTCAAAATCCGTTACTGCTGGTGCAATCAACGGCTTTTTATACGACTTACCGTTTAGCTACTAGGCCTATAAGCCTCCAAAGAAGGTCTACACAGACCTTAAAGTTGCGTCCGCCATTTTGAATGTTATTTGGGGGGGGTAAAAATAAAAAATCGGAAAGCTATAAGAATGCCAAATTTCAAATTTCTGGCTCATCTGGCAGTGGGCAAGCAATTATGTCAATGATCTAGTTAGCAACGCGGCTTTGTAGTAGCCAATAGTGATTTGATATTGAAACCGTTAATCGGTCATTATTCCGGTACCGGTCAACCGATTTGGTCGAAAATAAACAGCTACTTCCTATGAATGTTATAAATACGTATACCAAGTTTCATGAAAATCTGATAAAGCGTATTCGACAGACAGGCATTTTCACCGTCCACAATGTAATCTTAGATAGTTTTTTAGCAACCAGTTGTAATTTGACCTCCTCACAGTGTTCATAAATAGGGTTCGGATGTTTATAACATGTCATATTTTTCTCCTGACCTCCGATCTCGCCGCAAACACAAATTAAACATGAATTGCACATTTGTTATCCTAATCGGACTTTTTTATTTTGGATATAAAGTCATATTTTGGTCATTTTCATGGCCTTGGTCATATTTTAGCCATATTTGTAATTTAACGTCGTATTTCAGTTATAAATTCGTTAAAACAGCACAATTATGCAGTATATGCACTAAATTGTCGACCTAATTTCTTTCCCCGAAAAAGAGTCACGAATATTTTGGTTTTATGTAGGCCTAACTAAAATGTGAAGGGACAATAACAAGTAATAACACAATTACCTCTTCCTCCTGGTTGTTAAAAACTTCCAATAGACATGTTTTAAAAATATTTTCAGTTCACATTTGCAATGGTATCTGGAAACATTAACAGATTAGAAGTTCACCTGTAAAATTGTTAAGAAGTGATTATCTGATTGAGTAATAATTCTGTGTCATTAAACGTTTAAAATTTGAACACTTATTTTTAGAAAATACGTTCTTTTATGAGGTCATATTTAGGATTTTTGGGCCATATCCAGTCATTTTGGAGGTCATGTTTGTAGTCATATTTTCAACTTTTTTAGGTCATAAACATCAGAACCCTATTCATAACTATCGAAATTGTAATTTTACAAGAGAAACATATTATACGCAGCGGTCGGGTGGTAGGCCAAGTCCCTTCAGGGATGTAGCACCACGGAGTTTAGTTTAGTGTCAGCATTCATGAAAACTTGTTACAGTTACAGCCTCGTTGCATCACCATGGAGATGAGACAGCCTCGAACCGTGAGCCGCTTCAAAGAAGTGCTGCCTCAGGTACGTCACACGTAACAAAAACTATTACGAAATACTAGCTTAAAAGGCCCGGCGTCGCCCGGGTTTTTTATATTGTAATTGGAAATTAACTTATGAAGGACTTTAGGTTTTCAAATTATAGGTCATTATATAGGTATTTATAATTTGAAATAGGAAGAACGACTTATCACACTCAAACTATTCCCTCAGAAAACGCTTGGTATAGCTTTTAATGGCTCATAGAGGATCTAGAATTCTGCATCCCATCGCTTGTACACAGCAAGCCTGGTAAGGGTTCAAATAAGAAGAAACAGAAATTCCGGTAACATAAAATTGTAATATCGAGGCGGAAAATTTTATTTCCCACTCATAAAAACCACAAAACTGTTTTGGGGATGAAATTAAACAGAAAGTAACTTAATATCATTTTCATACTTCTCTATCCAAAAACCTGCGATATAATAATATACCATATTACCATACCTCGTATTGTTTTCTCTATGTCCAGGGTAGAGAAAGTTATGTGACTGCATTATTTTCGTGGATTTAATTCTTTACTATTTATTTATAACATGAATTATTTTGATAGCTTCTTTAATTTGCCAAATTCCCGTTTCATTTATTTCCAAACCCATCCTAGACATCCTAGACCACTGGCAACAATAACACTGTTGTCATGTGAACTGTGATTTGGATTTGATAATTCTGTGTAAAAAGGGATTAACTATTCTGAAAAACATTTAATTTTTGGCATTTGATATCAAAATTTTGCAAAATTCTTTCTTAATGAGCAATTACATTATGAAACGAAGGTACAGTCAAAATTGCAAGTCTCTACCTATTATAGTTTAGGCTCTACGTTGATTCTCAGTCAGTCAGTCAGGACAAACCCTTTTATATATATAGAGACTAGCTTAAAAGACCCGGCGTCGCCCGGGTTTTGTATTTTGTAATTGGAAATTAGCTTATGAAGGATTTTCAATTTTAAATTCTAGGTCCTTATATAGGCATTTATAATTTGAAATAGGAAGAACGACTTATTACACTCAAACTATTCCCTCAGAAAACGCTTGATATAGTTTTTTATGGCTCATAGAGGATCTAGAATTTTGCATCCCATCGCTTGTACAGTGCACAGCAAGCCTGGTAGAGGTTTAAATAAGAAGAAACAGAATTTCCTGTAACATAAAATTGTAATATCGAGGCGGAGAATTTTATTTCTCACTCTCATGTTATCATAAAACTGTTTTAGGGATGAAATTAAACAGAAAGCAATATCACTTTCATACTTTTCTCTCCAAAAACCTGCGATATAATATAATAATATACACATTACCATACCTCGTTTTGTTTTCTCTATGTCCAGGGTAGAGAAAGTTATGTGATTCTATTATTTTAGTGGATTTCATTCTGTAATATTTATTTATAACATGAATTATTTTGATAACTTCTCTTATTTGTCAAAAGTGCATTTCATTTGTTCTTTCCAAGTCCACCTGATACCATTTGGCAACAATATATTCTGTGATTTGGAAATGACAATTCTGTGTAAAAAGGGGTTAAGTATTTTCAAAAACATTTAATTTTTGGCATTTAGAATCAGAATTTTTCAAAATCCTTTCTTAGTGAGCACCTACATTATGAAACGAAGGTACTGTCAAAATTCCAAGTCTCTACCTGTTATAGTTTAGGCTCTACGTTGATTCTCAGTCAGTCAGTCAGGACAAAGCCTTTTATATATATAGAGATTGGATAGTCTAATATCTTACTAAAATCTAATGTTAAACTCACATAACTTTCTCTGCCCAAATAAAACTCTTGCCTCTTAGTATAATATTTTATGTATGACATTCTCTTCATGTAAATTGGTTGTAAAAATTAAGAGAACGTCATTACCACATCACATCGCATCCCCGAAGGATACACAACCAAAATAAAATCTGATTAATGTACTCACATCACTTTCTTTACTTTAAGCATGGCCAATACATTTTTCTCACTTCACATTCTGATATAGAACAATCGGAAAGAACACGTATTCATAGTGGGTGGCTTATAACTACCCTTCAGTAATTTTTTCGAAAAAATGTTTGAAATGAAAGTTTAGCTCTTAGTATAAGCACCCCGTGTGTAAAATTTAAAGAAAATCGTGAGAGCCCTTTTCGAGAAAATCGCGAAAAACGAAAATTTCATGTAAAGTCCCAATCTTTGTGTCTCATCTTCAGAAGGTACCTGACCCAAATACGAAATTTTGTTTTCATATGATTTTCCGTTTTGAAGCTAGCCTGTTCACACACATACACACAGACATGTCTCTGAAAATATTATTTTTGGATTCAGGGGGCCTCAAAACGTGTATTTATGTTAAAAATTCAACTTCAAATTTAGGGGTAGAAAACAATACTTCGTCTACCTACAGGGCCCACGGAAAGAGGAAGTATTAATGGAACAAATATGAAAAATTGTTAATATTTTATGTAACAGGGACAATGACAGTGAAATACGGCCGCTATTCTATAAATAACAAGACAATGGTGTTGACATAGACATTACAATCAAACACTGCTATCTCACAACTGAGGTACCTAAGGTGTAATTCTCATGTCACCAAACTTGCTGTAATTATATACAACTTGCGCTGTGCCATTCATCAAATTAAAGAAATAAACACATCCAACTCTCAATGCTGTCCACTTATTCATTCCTTTTATAAGGAGGAAAAGGTTGCCGACAGCTCAACCCATGCTCTTTTATTTTTACCGCACCAATCAGCTAGTTACCTCAGCCAATCAAAATCTAAGAATGTCCTGTGACGGCTGTGACAGCTACTCGTCTACTCCGAGTGGAGTGAAACCCGGAGTTGCAAGGTCCAGTTACAGTAAACGATAACACGTGTAAATTGATCAAAGCGAAGGAAGAACTAAGGTCAGTGATAACAATGAGAGAATATTGCAACGTTGCTTTCGTTTTGGAAAGCGGAAACCAAGACCGATTTAGTCAGATCAATTAACATAAAGAAACGCCGCCTGTATATGTAACGAAAAACTCTACTATAACAACGTAATGCGCCGCTTATTGTGATCACTTCGGGACTTCTTATTGTGATCACTTCTGATAACATTAACCGATTGATAACAAAGCCGAAATAATTCATTGAACGTTATTTATTCATATATAACATAATACACTATAAAACAGAATTAAAAATATTTACTCATAAAATAATACGTAACTGTGAATCATTGAACCACTCATAGGCTAAAAGAGTAATAGACTACAAGAAACTACTTTTTCAACCAGTAACAAAGTTTTTACTTTCCTTCAGGAGTCCATTAACAATACTCCATACTCAGTTACGAGTGTTTTTGGAAGTCTATATTGATCTGTGGTGAACACCGCGTAGCAAAACATCTAACGCCTGTCTGTTCAAGTCTTTTCATTCTACATTAGCCATCACTGCATGTCAACACTGTTATTTTCATAAATCAAAAGCTGCAGCTTAACTCTGGGGTGAAACATGTTTTATTGCTTAAAAGAGAAAGTTCGTAATGCCACCCCCTCGAATTGGTCATCCTGTGAGCAAAAAGGAAAATGTGATAACTAGACCTGGGATTTTAAGGCAAATGCCTATCTTGTTCGTTATGAAATAACATGAAAATTTTAAAATATGTTGATATTTCATGATAAATCATTTATATTTATAGAGTTTTATAGTGCCCTGTAATGCCTATTTGGACCTTTTGACCCTATTTTTACTATTTTAGTGGCTAAAATGCCTATTTTGTACATTTAAAATAAAATTCAACTTCTGTAACTTTTACAGTCATTTAATGGACATCCTTGAATGAAGAGCAGAACAGCAGAGGGTGGGTTTTTCTCAGAAACTTGATTTTCCCAAACAAAAGAATGCTGACTGACGGGGGAGGATTAGGTCATAACAACAAGTCAATTTTTCATATAAACCAAAACTGTTTTTGGTAAATGCATTTTTAATTGTCTTAATTTTGCCATTATTTCTGTTTCTTACAGTTAAAGAAAAGATCACGTTACAGTTTAAGAGCATATTGTAGTGATTAAAGTCTATTTTCTATCTATTTTCACATTTTTAAAGCATATTTTAAATGCCTATTTTATCTTTTAAAAGCCTATTTACTTGTTTTAAAAGCCTATTTTAAGTGCCTAAAACTATTTTTTTAGAGCCTAAAATCCCAGGTCTAGTGATAACATAAACCGAATCTTTGATCTGAATATTCCAGGTGCTGGCCATGAGCGCAGCCAACATGGTGGTCATCACACTCACAGTGGCTCTCTTCTTCTCCACTCTGGTCATTGCAGAGCTGCACGTCAAAGACGGGCAAGAAATTCCTCAAGGACAGCTCTACATGGACGACACACAAGCGTCCTGGTTTGGTGAGTTTACAAACTGGGTAAGAAGAGCATCGTGATCAAAAATAGTCAAGAAGGGCGTTGATAAAAAGAAAAAGAAGTTAATAAAAACGTGGGAGAAGTAAGAGCGAAACATTTTCCTCGGGCAAACGAACGTGAATCAGCAGATGCCTCTGTTTTTCTTTTCTTTTCATAAGCTGGCATTTGTTATGAAAGTAATGGCTGGAGTAAATTGCTGGTAAAACAAACTGACGGCTAACCAAATGCAATCTGCTCTGTGCTTCAATGAACTCTGGTGGGTAAAATTGGAAGAATGTAGAAGGCTGTGGAATAACGTTGCAACACAAAGGTGTGTTCTGCGCAAAAGACAAATATCAAACCCTTCTCAACAAGACAAGAATACGTATTAATTTTAAGTTTTGGTTCGATATAATTCAGAATTTATACGTATTTATGTCTGTTATACAGGAAATCTAGTCAGGTTGTTTTCCATAATGAGATAACCCCGTTTATTACATTAATTCAAAATGTATTGTATATTTATGTTCTAAAACAATAAAATCAGGTAAATTGATGTAACAAATATTGTCAGAATGCTTTTGTTTAATCAGTGATAATTGCAATTATTATGATTTGCAGAAAAGAAGTTATTACTTCCTCTGCCCGTACCATAGGTACTATAGGTAGAGGAAGTATTGTTTTCGACCCTAAAATTCGAAGTTGAGTTTTTAGCATATATACACGTTTCAAGGCCCCCTGAATCCAAAAATACTATTTTTGGAAACATGTCTGTGTGTGTGTCTGTCTGCCTGTGTGGAAATTTGAGAACAGGCTAGCTCCAAAACGGAGAATCGTATGAAAACAAAATTTCGTATTTGGGTCAGGTACCTTCTGAAGATGTGAGGATAAGATTGGCGACTATTTTCTCTTATTACTTTCTCGCATATACGTAGTATAGAGAAAGTATTGTGATCGTGACAAAAAATCGAAGTCGAGATAACACCGGGAGAGCACGTTTCATGAAGCCTAGAAACCGAAAAAAATATTTTTGGAATGACGTCTGTCCGTCTGTCCGTCTGTCCGTCTGTCCGTCTGTCCGTCTGTCCGTGGACAAGCACAGCGGGTAAACGGTTCATTGTATTTACTTCATTTTTTGAATTAAGAACTTTTTCGAAATTTTGTCGAACCGCCCAGAAATTTAGTTTTACAACTGAAATATTAAGGGGACTTTTCATGAAAACTTTTTAAAAAAATTTGTTTTTTGAAAAAATGGCTCTAACGATTTTAATAAAAATTTAAAATTGTAAAGTCTTATCTGTGACTAATAAAATGGCTATATCCGTATTTCCGCAAAAATGACTTAAGGGGCACTTTACTCGTATCCATTTTCAATTTTTCTAGATTATATCCATTACAGTAGGCGATACATGAAAACCTATCACAGTAAAGTTGTAGAAAAATTTAAAATGAACATTTTTTGTTTAACACATTTCTTTGTACATTCAACAGATATCAAGATAAAAACGAAATAAGGACAGCTTGAATGCGAATTTCAGAACATAAATGTAAATTAAAATATGAATGACATTTTGTTGCCCCTAGCAACAAGAAAACTATAGGCCTAATGTACTTATTGTTGTGAAATGCAATCAGTTTAGCTCAGTCGCAATGAACACACTAAAACCAATTACAGCGAGGTGGTAGGCCTATGGGCTAACAGGGAAGAGGTCCTGAGTTCAAATCAAACCTCGTTGCCGCCCAAATTGACTTGGGTTTTTCATGGTTCCGTCGTTCGCAAAGGCAAACGCCGGGTTTGTAGGACTTGCTTATTTTCCATAACTCATCGCCGCTATGTCACTGGATATTATAATCGTTTAAATTGAATATCACATAAGACATCACTAAACAATAGAAACATGACGCGAATGAGTTGTTAATATAGACCAGCGTTTCTCAACCTATGGTCCCGCGGACTACCGGTGGTCCGCGAACACGGTGCAGATGGGCCGCAGACATAATTAATTAAAAAATATCATAAAGCAAGTGGGAAGTAAAGAAGTAGAAATTTTTCACATAAAATGGACACTAGATGTCAAAGGTTTAAAATCTTCGAAAATACAGGTCATATCGACTAAATTTGACTAATATTGAGCCAAAAAAACAGGAACTCTGCAAGAGGGGTCAAGCTCAACCGTCTCATTAAAAGTGAGTAATAACATAATTCCTAATTATATTATCAAATTGGTAATACATATTAAAGTGTGTTCAAAATATAATTTTACTGTCAATAGTTTCATTCCAATTCAATAACTGTGTTTCCGTCGGATTAAAAAAAATGTATTTCGTTATAACGACCTATAATTTAATACCCCAAATATT
The DNA here is from genome assembly GCA_964059195.1 of Ectobius pallidus. Lineage (NCBI taxonomy): Eukaryota > Metazoa > Arthropoda > Insecta > Blattodea > Ectobiidae > Ectobius > Ectobius pallidus. The sequence continues at coordinate 1,020,419 of CAXKWD010000003.1, read as the reverse complement.
AAGAATATAGGCCTACATTTTGCCTACTTTTAAAAATTGGATGTAAAATTTGGGGTCCGTAAAGTTTTTTACTCATTTTAGAGGTCCTCGGGTTCAAAAAGGTTAAGAAACGCTGATATAGACTAATGTTTCACGCAAACATACTAAACACGTGGTATGACCTACATGCAGTTAAAGCGCGCAATATAACCTAAGTAGTAGTAGTAGTAGTAGTGGCGAAATTCAAATATAAGTCGCCCTTTAATCTTCCCCATTCGATATTCACATTTGCACGGACTGTGTGATGTATTTTGTTTGTGAGCGAAGCAGAGTGACCAACTGCCCTTGTATACTGTTGCATATAGCTAAATAATGCATAACACTAACCACATAGTTAAGTGCGCGAAGCGGAGGCGGCAGCCGTAGCGAAGCGCCCTTGCATTTTCGAATAATGTACGATACACTGTTTGTAGGTTTCGAAAATGTGGCATATTATATCTCCCGCAAGGTTTGTCAGCCTGCCACCTCTCGTCTAGAGGTAAGACGTCACACCTCCAACGTCCAATCACGAGTTTTTTCATAATACGAGGACAGAAGAATTTGCTAGATCGTGGTATAAAAGAAACAGCATCGATGAAAATAGGTTGGGTGGGACCGATTTATCCCAAGGTGCGACTTATATTTGAATTTTCCCGTAGTAGTAGTAGTACTAATAATATGCAGTTCTACTGTCATTGATTATTATTATTGTTATTATTCTTATTATTATTTCACGGTAAAAGCATTGAACATAAAGATCGACCCTGATGCTTTCCGTTCTAGATACTTGTTACTTTTATGAAAATGTAATAAGTAAAATTTAATTGTCTCTTTAATTTAATTTTTTCTGTGCTAGCCTTTAACACGTATATGCGAGAAAGTTTGTGCAACGTATTTTTGCACCATTTATTTTTAAGGGGACTTTACATGAAGAAATTTTCGTTTTTCGCGATTTTCTCGAAAACGGCTCTAACGATTTTCTTTAAATTTTGCACATAGGTTGCTTATACTAAGAGCTAAAACTTTTATTTGAAACATTTTTTCGAGAAAATTCTCTGAGGGTAGTTACAAGCCACCCACTGTTCACCCACTGTTTGTAGAAAGTTTGTCTTACGTGATGAACAACTGAATTCGCGCTCTTTCACGGCCTCTTATTTTATATAAGAATGTGAAGTGAGAAAGATGTATTGTTGGCCATGCATAGAGTAAAGATGTATCTGAGGGAAATATTCGATAAATTTCGGAAATTATATTTTACGGCAGAAAGTTCAATAAACGTCTGCAGTCATTTTTTTTTTTTTTTTTTTTTTTTTTTTTTTTTTTTTTTAAGTTTGTTATATAGACTGCGCTTTTAGTCGCATCATTGAAAGAAGAGGTATTTATAGGATAATTAGCGTAAAATTGTGTCTTGCGATTCTGTACAAGGATATGTGAATACTGCTAACTTTTATTTGGGCAGAGGAAGTTATGTGACTTTCACATCAGATTTTTTTTGTTATCGATTTCCGAGTTAAGCTCCAGATCGATTTATTAAGCAGGGCTTAAGGAATATCAAATGACTAGTTTTTTTAAAAAATCTGATTAACATCGTCCAGCATCAACAGAACTATACAGATTTCTGGTATCTCAACACTCACTCACATGAGAATACAAAAAAAAATTAAAATTACCCGGCTACGGGATTTGAACCAAGGACCTCCAGAATGTGAGTCCAAAACGTTACCATCTCGGCCACCTCGCTCATTTTAACGATTGAGTTTGATAAGCATATGTGAAGGAATATGTGGATAGTGTTATTTGTCATAGCTAACTATTGCAACTTCCAAAGCCGTATATGAACACTGTAATGCAATATGTTGTCATGATAACTAATTTGCATTTCATAAATTCTTTGTAATATATTATCATAAAATAGGCACTAAATTGGACTTTACTCCGGTACCGGTCAACCGATTTTGTCCAATATCAATAGGGTTCTTCCCATAGACGTTATAAATGCTTATACCAAGTTTCATGAAAATCCGATAAAGCGTATATGAGTTATCGCGCATACAGGCACACGGACAGACGGATAGACAGACAGACGGACAGACATTTTCCCGTCCCCTACACAATCTTATAAAGTACCATACTGGCACTTAATAATAATATCAAATCCTTAATCTTTCGCTTGCAACATTTTATTTAACAATGTTCTAGGCAGTCTGCCCTTCTTCTGCCAGCCCATAGGCGCCCTGGCATCAGGAGTGATCGTGCAGTGGCTGGGCCGCAAGAGAGCTCTGCTGCTCATCAACATCCCGTACTGCCTGGGTATATTGTTGTTAAGTGTGGCCCCCTCGGTCACCTGGCTTTTCGTAGCGAACGTCTTGCTGGGCACCACCGTGGGCTTCACCGAGGCCCCCATCAACAGCTACTTCGGGGAAATCTGCCAACCCGAACTCCGGAGCATTCTGGCCGGCAGTGCAGGCATCTTCTTCAATGTCGGCATGTGTATACTCTTCGTGATCGGCAGTCTGCTGCACTGGAGAACCACGGCCGCGACCCTCGCTGTGGTTCCAATAGTCACCATGGTTCTTCTGGCACAGGTACTTGGTGAAATCAATTAATAAAAGGGTTGTAAAAGGGCCAATGTCATAAAACTTGCTTTTGTGATAACTGACTTTCAAGCCTTTGTGGAAGTAACATTTTTGCTGAGAACTGCCGACATTGGTCTGTAAGGTTTCTGTAATATGTCTGTTAATAGCATCAGACATTGACACTTTTAGTATACGAAAGATAAAGATTAGCTGAGCTCAACAATGCATAAATCTCTGTATTTATATATCAAGGACGGAGGGAAATAGCTGACTTCCTGTTCCTCTTTCTTAGGATCTTTACCAAAGATTACCTTTGGTCCTTGCACTCTAGCAGAAGATATTTCGCATGGCCACCATAACACATAACAATTGCCAACTTCCATTTGAAGAATATAATCTCATTATGCTTATTACTATAAAGCCAGACTACAATTAATTAGTGTCCTGGAAAACAGCAGTAGAGTCTGTAAAGTAAACGCGATCAACAACAACAACAACAACAACAATGAACTAGAGCAACTTTATTGACATTTTTCCTATCGTATTGGTGACTATGACGTATCCTCAGTTGCCATATCGCTTCCCTCAACCAGGTGTACCTGGCAAACGTTTGTAGATATCATTTAAAATCCATCCCTTGCTTTATACAATGGTTTATTGCTGGTGTGTGTTTGAAGCTCAATGTACGAGGGTCGTCCAGAAAGTAAACAACGATTTGGCATAATTAAATAATAACTTTGAAGTTGTGCCTGTGTTTAGCAGCGAAGAAACTTCATCGTTTTAAGTGGGAAATTTTTTTAATCCTCCTTACAGCTCTGACCTGGCACCCGGCGAATTTCAATTTCTTCCGAAACTAAATTCCTTTTGGGTGCAAAAGAGTTCCCAAAGCGGGAATGACATCCTGGTCAGGACATTGGCGGTAGAAGAGTGTATAAAACTGGTACCACGTTACAGCAAAGCCTGATGGGATAGTGCATCTTTTGTTTCCTTAGGTGCCGGAGTCGCCAATATGGCTGATCGCCAAGGGCAGAATTAAGGAGGCCGAGGCTGCGCTGTGTTGGTTGCGTGGGTGGGTCGACCCCAGCGCCGTGCAGCGGGAACTCAAGCAATTCATCAACTACCACGAGAACTTCACCATGAAGAAATCCCCTGAGAAAGACACCTTGCTGCAAGATGAAGAAACTCCGGCGGTCTCCAATGAGAAAACAGAAACCAAAGTAAGTTAGTTCTAGTAAAAACAATAATTCTTTATTGCAACCAAATGGTCATACTATGATGAGTGGAGCAACGGTGGAATTATATATGGCAGGGGGAAAAGGAACACCCCGAGAAAACTGTCCGACATCATTTTGTCCACTATAAATTCCATACGGATCCACCGGTGTGAGTCACAGTATAAGTATTCTGCATACGAACTCCTAGTAGGCCTATATTTTGTCAATTTAATATTAATAATAATCCATACATTTTCTATGTAAGTTATAGATCAAAATATAAATATCAAAAATTCAAGTATAGGCCTACTGTTAAAGTTTCAGCAAGTTTAGGCTACATGTAAGATCTCTAATTAAAGCCAGTCGTTTATTGATATTGTTAGCCCGCCTTGATTCATTCATTTCTTCACAACAATGTCAGTGTAAATAATAGTGTAAATGAAAGATTTAAAATACAACTAGCCGTTGAATATTGATATTATATTGTGCATTCTATAGCTACCGATATCTACATTATATTTTAATGTATTTTTCTTATTCGTTCCTGTGCAGCAATATACGTAATGTAATTCCTGACTTTTTATTCATTCATAACCTTTAAGGCTGCTTTAAACTTGAAACATACATATCAGCGAATCGTAGGCCTATTGCATAATTAATATTATTGCCAGCGCACTTTGTTTTTGGACTTTAACTCGGAGATCTATTACAAAAATAACTTCTTTCCCGCATGGGCCTATCATAATTGCAATTATCACTGATTAAGAAAAGCATTCTGGCACTTTGTTATATCAGTTTACCTGATTTTATTTTCTATGTACAGGTCAAAATGCTATGTTGCTTCTCCGGGTATCACTCGGCCTTCCTTTCCATCAGGTTCATTACCTTCGTACATTCTTTTTACATGACAGCACCGTTCCCTTTCAATGATTTCTTCGACACCTTCATCCATATTCAGTAATTATTTTATGATAGTATTATTTAACTTTTCTCCATTTCTGTTGCTCGTCTTTACACTTTCCATTACTGATTTGTATATATACCGTATTTTTCGGACTATAAGACGCACTTTTTTTACCTTAAAAACAGAGTCTTGAAAGTTGGATGCGAATGGTCCTAAGTAAACTACGAAAAAATAAAATTACAGTAAACATTACCAGTAATACCATAATCGTATTAGAAGGTGTTGTAAGGATAAGTTAGCAGAGACTGTACATCAGTGCACTTATCACAATTGAATCGGTTATTTATGAAAGGGCTCTTGTCACGAAAAGTAAAATGTTGGGGAATTAAAAAAAAATCTTTATTTTCCAACTAGTAATAAATACGAAAGATTTTTTTATTCTAGTTATTTTGATTCTACTAACCACTAATAATAACGATGACTAAAAACAATTATGTTGTTTATGTTGCATGATAGGGCTTATCAAAGTTGTCTGACAAGAGTCCTTTCATAAACAAAGGGCTGACAAGCGCCCATTCATAGAGACAAAAGTAAAAACAAACAATGCAATGAATGAGACTTTACGAAGGCTACTTATTTTACATTAAACATTGTATACACAAATGAGATAGGCTATAACAGATACATAATAATGGGTTTTTAACAAACACACCATTTACAGTAAAGTCTCATATCATTACATTTCACAGTTCTTTTTCAACTGAAGGCCACTGAATCACCTCGTCATAAAAGAAACCATGTTCCTCAGGGACGAACTGAACAAGCTTCTTTATATCATCCATTTTCGTTTTAGGAATAGGTATTTTTTCTGAGAAATGGGTAGGGTAGAGAAATGCTTGATTGTTTCGGGATAGCTACTGTAGTTTGAAACATGTAGTTTGAATGTGTCCACTAATAAAAGATAATACTGTTACTTTTCCTTTACTTGATTGCTGGAACGAGAATTCATGGTAGTTAGAAATAGTAAAATATTATCTTTTTCCCTTCTTTTCATATTTGGTTTCTTCGGAAACAGTACATTTTTTATAGAACTGAGGCCACCATTTTTTGAAAATCCAAAATATTTCCTGTTTCTATTAAATCAACAGTAAACTTTCCCTGTACTGAAGACATTAATATCATTTCACATACGTCTTTTATTGTGTAATATCGGTCACATTTCCTTAATTTTCTTTTGACAAGGCCAAAGACTCTGTCACAGGCCAGATAAGAGTGGCCCCTTATGGGCAGTCTGTACACAATCTTTTTGAATCGTCCACTGTCTGTAAGAGAAAGTAGGAACCTAATCAACAATACCAATAACAATGAAAAGTGAACAGAGACAGCTGGTTACCAGACCATTGCTGCTAACCATGCTTTATTTAAGAAAGGGCTCTTGTCATTGACATGAGCCGTTTCATAACTAAACACAGACTTGCAATGGCTGTATCTTGCAAAGTATTGGTGTGACAAGAGATCTTTCATAAGTAAACGATGCGTGGATGTTGGGACAATCCATTTTCATGATAAACTCGTTTTTCAAAAAATCATGACATGAGCCCTTTCATAAATAACCGATTCAATTGTAGCGGCAAGCCAGGTGTAAAAGGTGAAAAGAAAGGAATGTTGGGTTCTTTCATACAAAAGGAGTTGTCTCTGTGGGGTGACAATGACCTCTAAAACAGCCTGATATATTAGAAAGTCATTATTTGAGTAGGCAATGAAGTATAATTATTCCCTTTAAAATAATTCATCTAGAATCACATTTTTCCCTTAAATGTCCATCCTAAAATCAAGGTGCGTCTTATAATCCGAAAAATACGGTAAACAGTAGTTCCTTTTCATACAACTGCTCCATAATAATGAGTTGTTCTACATTTATCTGTTTCTAATTTAAGGTACATCTACTTGTACGACTTGAAATTGTCAGCTCAAATCTTTTCCACATGTTGCTCTGATTCAAAGTCTAATACATTAAATATCTACCATAGTTTTATAATTAAATGTAACAAAACACGTAATACAACCTGCTGTTGCAGAGATCGGCTTCACAACTGTGGCAAATGGCTGTGGGAAAGGTGTTGGACGCTGAGGCAGAGAAAGCTCTTCGGCAAGAGCTGGAAGGAGCCATACAACACAAAGCCGAGAAACCACCAGAAGAACCAGTCAACCAGACTGATGCGGAGGCTCAAGAAACTCAAACAGCCAAAGTAAGCAATTCCGTGTCCTCTTCCTATCGCTTCGGGTAACTTCGTTAATAACGCACAGCTACCATGCGCACAGGGCATGCCGTTTCTTACAGACCAGATATGGATATTTACTCTGTGAACGTACTAAACTTGCAAAACGGTCCATAATTTCCACTAGTTGATGATTTAAAAAATGATGAATAAAATTTACTCTCAGTGGATAAAATACCTTAAAAATTAAGCACGACGTTTCAGCTCTTCCACCGAGCCTTCTTCAGGTGCGCTCCACTCAACGACTGACTCTCTGGATGAAGAAGACTCCACTCGTTCCGCCGTCCTGTCACTATCGATCATGAAAATCGTGCATCTCGAATGTTTATCGATCCATTCAGGTGGAATGCTGAAATCCATGAATGGATCGATAAACATTCGAGATGAACGATTTTCATGATCGATAGTGACAGGACGGCGGAACGAGTGGAGTCTTCTTCATCCAGAGAGTCAGTCGTTGAGTGGAGCGCACCTGAAGAAGGCTCGGTGGAAGAGCTGAAACGTCGTGCTTAATTTTTAAGGTATTTTATCCACTAAGAGTAAATTTTATTCATCATGTGATCGCTAGTAACGCTGCGTGATGTTACAGGGGATGGTGAAGCTGCTCTTGGAGCCAGAGACGCGGCGTCCCCTGGTCCTCTGCGTGCTCTTCTTCGTGGTGACGGGCATGGGGGGCATGTGGAGCATCAGACCCTTCATCATAGAGATCATGCGCACCTACCGCGTGCCGGTGGAAGCCAAGTGGAGTTCGGTGATCATGACGGCCGCCGGAGTGGTGGGAAGCGTCTTGTTCATCGTCATCATCAACAGAGCAGGGAAGCGGAAGATAGCGCTGAGCATGACGGCCGTGTGCGGGGCCTGCTGCATCCTCCTGGGCCTCTACGCCTTCCTCTTCGTGGAGCCCGCGACCCGCTACGAGGACGACTCTTACCTCGTGGCCACGTGGGTTCCCATCGTGCTGTTCGCCACACTGGCCTTCGCCAACACCATGCAGGGACAAGTCCCCTGGCTCTACGTAGCGGAGGCTTTTCCTTACAGGTCTGTTTGACACAGATGGACGCAATTGGTCCAAATGTATATCGAAGCCGGATTTTTTAAGTAAAACTTCTTTTCTCGCGGTTGGGGTAAATCGGGAAAATCAGTCACAAAATCAGTCACACTCAAAAAAAAACTACGTGTTTCGGAGCGGACTGCACAGAAAACAATCAACTCAATGATTAGGAGTAATCAAAGGAAATTTTTCAGACATTACTTCCTCAATGGCAATAGACAATTCCTAAGCAATCTAAAGGTATATTATCTATTATATGGAACCCGGAGGTTCAATACCGCGCAAATCCAAAATTAAAAAATACAAATTTCCAAAATTAAAAAAAAATTATATCATCCAAAAATTAAAACAATAAACTCAATGATTCAACTCAATGATTAAGCTTATCCAAAATTTAAATAAATTATCCGACATTGGTAAAGTGTGTTAAAACCACCGCCTTCTCGAGAATTACACTGCATCTTTCTTTTCGTTTGACTGTGTACATTTTGAAAAAAGTTGAACAGCACTATAATCAACAAAGTCGTAGCAGAAAACGCATGTGATTTTAAATGAAGTGCATGATAGAACTGATACGTATGAACCTATATTTAAATCTATATTGCCTTATGCAAACTATAAATCTCATAAAAAGGCACACACAGACTTTAAAAAACCGAAATCAATTGCAGAAAGAACAAGAGGATACAGTGAGAGGATGAAAGTGACAAAGAAAAGGAAAATTGAAGAAAATACATGAAGTGTAACGGCCAAAACTGCAGCAGAACGCAAGAGAGAAAGCCGATCACGAAGAATAGCATTAGAAAATGCTCGTGAAGCATCAGTAAGTGAAGTGCATGATAGAACTGATACGTGTGAACCTATGGTAAAATCAATTTTGCCTTATACAAACCATAATTCTCATAAAAAGGCACACACAGACTTTAAAAACCCGAAATCAATTGCAGAAAGAGCAAGAGGATACCGTGAGAGGATGAAAGTGACAAAGAAAAGGAAAACTGAAGAAAATACATAAATAAATAAAGTTTTACTTCTGTCACGTGGCGTTCCACGCACTCTTTTTTTATTTTCGCTTTCGTTGGCGAGTTATGAGCGAAAAACTGAGATTTTGAACGCTACTGACGCACCAGATTCGGTAATACTTTTCAATAGATTTTGAAATTTATTGCAGGTGGCCTTGCCCTATTCCCATAGCAACTAAGAATGAAAAGCACCACTGAAATAGGTCAATTATATATGTACATGCTTCATTGTTGAGCGCTTCGATTTTGTTAGCAGCTTTGGTTGATTAATTTCTTATTGAATGATTACTGTAGAAAGTGAGTTGCATTCAATTTAATACGGTAGGGAATCTGTAGTCACACATTATTTTATCTCTTGGTGTTGTGTTACCATATTACATTCAGCCTGTGTAGCGTAGAATCTTAGCGTAACCAATCAGGTTTCCTTCCACAGACGAATTCTTTTCTCAGATTTCATCCCCTTATAAATAGGATTTTTTTAACTTGTAATAAGCTTTTTAATAAATAAGTGCCAGAAAGGTACTTTAAGAGATTGTGTGCGGGATGGGAAAATGTCTGCCTGTGTGTCTGAACACGCGATAACTCAAATAAGCTTTAACGGATTTTTATGAAACTTGGCATACTCATTTATAACGTCCATGGGAAGAAGCCTCTTGATATTGGACCAAACCGGTTGACCGGTAAAGGAGTAATGCCCAATTTAGCGCCTATTTTATGGGAATATATTAGGAAGAATTTAATAAATGTAAATCAGTTCCCATGGCAACATATTGTTTTACAGTGTTTATATACGGCTTTGGAAATTGCAATGTATTAGCTTTGACAAATAACACTTCCCTCCATATTCCTTCACATATGCTTATCAAACTAGACCTTTGTTCTTCCGTAAGCCCTGCTTAATGAATTGATGTGCAGCTTAACTCGAAAATCGATTACAAAAAATGACCTATTTCTGCATATCATTATTGCAATTATCACTTTCTTACAACAGTTTACCTGATTTTATTTTTAACGAGTGGTTCGTATTAGTTGTTTATTTAGTAGGCCTACATCTAATTAAAACATAAATTACGTAAATGATGTGAAAGCATCAGTGTTAATAAATATATTATTTTAAATAAATTAATGAACGCCGGGTACCTGCTACCATTGACTACATTGCAGTCAGGTGTTTTCACAAGGAAATGCTCTGAATGTTTCAGGACGCGGGGGGTGGCAGGGGGGATGGCTGCCGCCTCCAACTACATCATCGCCTTCGTGGCCGCCAGAACCTACTTGAACTTGGAACACAGTCTTCAGCTCTTCGGTACCTTCTGGTTCTACGGCGCCGTGTCCTGCATTGGGTTCGTGTACCTGTACTTCGAGATGCCGGAGACTGAAGGCAAGACCCTGGAGGAAATAGAGATTCTGTTCGCCAGCAAGAAGACCCCGAGTCGCTATAGCAACAAACACAGACAGATGAAGAAGTAAACTGAAGCGTTGAGAACAAATGAAAATCCTTATATGTACGTCCTTTTTAATACTTCAAAGAACATTCACGCCAAACTAGAAAATATTTAACGAGTTTTGTCGTGTCTGCATAACCTCCCGAATGCGAGGTCCCAGGTTCAAATCCCGTGGCCGGCCAATTTGACATGGTTTTTTTTCAAGGTTTCCCCGGTCGTAAAGGCAAATGCCATTTAATTGTATATTTACATACCATTAATCATCCTCACCATTGCATCCTGTATCATATCCATTTAAATGAATATCAGTTGAAATTTACTCCTTTAAAATACACCGACAGTAGAAACAATTGACAAGCAATAGTTCCTTGGCCTACTCTACTGTATAGGCACAGATCCCGAACTCCTGATATGACCTCGTAGCTAAAAGGAGTATAAACACAGGTAAATTAAAAATATATAAAAATTAGGCTACAGACAAACGAAATGCGGAATTACACAGCTTCAAAATAACTACGCAACTGAAAAACAAGTGAAAATTGGAAGAAAAGGGGCAGAAATGGACATGGTCCAGTAAGGTTAGGAATAATTATACTAGAGGTCATAAGTTTTATAATGGCACTTGCACCACTGTGGTTCTCAGCTCATTGCAGTGTGAATGTGTCTGATTGTTCAACAGTGCAACTGACGTCACTAGCGTCGCGTGACGTCAAGCTCAACTGGCTACATTTTAGTGACCTATACGATATGGGAAAAGTTTATATAAATGTGCACTAGTTGTATTGTTATGAAGAACACTACAGGCATTTATTTAGTGTCTATTTTTAACTAGGGGGCCGTGATAACGCGAATATTCGCAGAATTTCATTTCACTGCCTCGTATAACGCTCGAAACAGCACTTCTGAATCGCGAAAAGTGAACATAACTCCAGTTTTTAGAAGAATTTCGGCAAGAATTGTTTTATTTGGACGAACTGATCTATTTTTAGTGTTCGTAATTTCTATTATTTCCTCGCGATGTTGAGAGCAAGGCAGAGAAATAAACAGCTCAATGAGAAAGCCAAAGAGGAAGAAATTCAAGATCAACCTACAATGTATAATTAATAAAAGTATAGGCCTACATGCAAATTAAAGTTTTAAAATCAAGATTATTATTATTGTTATTGTCCTAGTCTATACAATCCTCATGTAAACCAACATTAAACCTTAGGGTGAGCTCGAATTATTAATATAGCCTAATATACCGATTGTCTCGCCATAAGCTATGTCGCTTACAATGAAATAAATAGCTATGTGTTTTATTCATCACATTAATAATCACAATAAATATAATTTATCGATAAAATCCGGACTGGCTCAAGTTACACCAGATTCCGGTTTCCGGCATCGGAATCCCAGACTACTTTTAGCAACTAAGGCATTGCTTTCTTCTTTCTTTTGGTAATAATTTTAAACAAGTCAAAGTTTGTCATGACTAGGGTTCGGATGTGTATGAAATGTCATATTTTCATCTTGACCTCCATTCTCGCCGCAAACACAAATTAAACACTAATTGCACGATTGTTATCCTAATCGGACCGTTTTTATCCCTATAATATAAAGCCACATGGCTCACTCACTCACTCACTGACATTAATGTTTGCCCTTTTCCAGATGAGCTAGAAACTTGAAATTTGGTACACGTATAGCTTTTAGGCTGTAAACTACAGGAAAATTCCAAAAAGTTTATTTTTTTAATTTTTAGTCCTAAAAACCCCCCGAGAAAGGGCACGCCTCGGCACACCGATATTAATGTTTGCCCACTTCCAGATGAGCTAGAAACTTGAAATTTGGTACACATATAGCTTTTAGGCTGTAAACCACAGGAAAATTCCAAAAAGTTTATTTTTTTAATTTTTAGCCCTAAAAACCCCCCGAGAAAGGGCACGCCTCGGCACACCGATATTAATGTTTGCCCACTTCCAGATGAGCTAGAAACTTGAAATTTGGTACACATATAGCTTTTAGGCTGTAAACCACAGGAAAATTCCAAAAAGTTTATTTTTTTAATTTTTAGCCCTAAAAACCCCCCGAGAAAGGGCACGCCTCGGCACACCGATATTAATGTTTGCCCACTTCCAGATGAGCTAGAAACTTGAAATTTGGTACACATATAGCTTTTAGGCTGTAAACTACAGGAAAATTCCAAAACGTTTATGCTTTTAATTATTAGCCCTAAAAACCCCCCGAAAAAGGGCTCGGCTCGGATCACCGACAAAAATGTTTGCCCACTTCCAGATGAGCTAGAAACTTGAAATTTTGTACAGATATAGGTTATAGGCTGCAAACCACAGGAAAATTCCAAAAAGTTTATTTTTTTAATTTTTAGCCCTAAAAACCTCCGAAAAAGGGCTCAGCTCCGCTCACCGACATTAATGTTTGCCCACTTCCAGATGAGCTAGAAACTTGAAATTTGGTACACATATAGATGAGCTAGAAACTTGAAATTTTGTACAGATATAGGTTATAGGCTGCAAACCACAGGAAAATTCCAAAAAGTTTATTTTTTTAATTTTTAGCCCTAAAAACCTCCGAAAAAGGGCTCAGCTCCGCTCACCGACATTAATGTTTGCCCACTTCCAGATGAGCTAGAAACTTGAAATTTGGTACACATATAGATTTTAGGCTGTAAACCATAGGAAAATTTCAAAAAGTTAATTTTTAAAATTTTTAGCCCTAAACACTCCCAAAAAGGGCTCGGCACGGCTCACTGACATTAATGTTTGCCCACTTCCAGATGAGCTAGAAACTTCAAATTTGGTACACATATAGCTTTTAGGCTGTAAACCACAGGAAAATTCCAAAAAGTAATTTTTTTTTAAATATTTAGCCCTAAAAACTTCCTAAAAAGGGCTTGGTTTCCATGACAACGGTATTATGAAACAATGTTCATGTATGGCTCTGAAAGTTTAAGAATAATTATTTCCGTAAACCTAACGGGGTAGTTGAGATAGTAACCTCTTGAACTTTCATTCTGAAGTCTCAGGTTCATCATAATTAAATCCAATTAACATATTTTTGTCTAGAACTAACAAAATTTTCTTCTATCTGTTAAAGAAAATTCATAATTTATGTTCTTTAATAATATCTCGGAGATGAAGTCACGCATTCTTTACAACATATTACAACCAATTTAACTTGTTTTTTTTATGATTTCCGTGGTCGTAAAGGCAAAAGCCAAATTGAATACTTACATACCATGAAACTTAGTCGCTATTTCATCTTGTATCATGTCCATTTCAGTTGAAATTTACTCCATAAAATACACCATAAATGTACGTACACTTCCAGTTGATCTAGAAAACTTAGACTTGGCAAACTGATACCTATTAGCTTGTAACCGACGGGAAAATTCCGAAAAAAACCCAAAGTCTTCCCACATTTATTTTTTCATGTTTATTGTGGCCAAAAAATGTAATAGCCAATACAGCAGACTAAATACACGCACTCTATCTCTCATAGATCTTTTAAAAAACCTTTCCTGAGAACCTCAGCAGGGGTTTGGGGGCGCAGCCCCCAATAAGCGAAGCGAGTTTTGCATATAAAGTCATATTTTGGTCATTTTTGTAATAAGATTTCAATTATGCAGTGTATGTACTACGTGGTAGAGTTAAATTTGAAACTTATTTCTTTAATTTAATGTTATGCCCTATTTCACTTAGATTTATAACTTAGATTTTAAAATCAATGCAATTGTTCATATTTTAAAGGGGAAGGCAATGACTACAAAATATTATTTGGAGCTGATGAAGCGAGGAAATAGGAGCAAATTGCTTAATAATAGTTCATTACAAGTAGAACTGTAAATCACCTGTAAAATTGTTAAAAAGTGATTATCAGATTGAATTCATGTGATGTAATAATTTAGTGTCATTAAACGTTTTAAATTGAAACATTTATTTTTAGAAAAGACGTTCTTTTATGATGTCATATTTAGTCATTTTTAAAGTCATATTTTCCACTTTTATAGGTCATAAACATCCGAACCCTAGTCATGACACAGAGTAACTTACTTATATTCTGTGACTACGTTTCCAATACCATAGGTCTGTGTGACCGCAGTGAAAGCATAAACCGCTTCTACTGTCTGTATGTCGTCTTCAGGACCATTTATCACTCCGTTTTCGATGTTAAAAGTTCATTAACTCTCAGCGGTCACACAGACCTCAGGTCCATTCTTAATAGTTGAACAGGATGAGTTTAATTAAATTTTATAAATATTAAGCTTATTACTAATTTAAAACTTCTAATATTGTTAAACTAGCCATTGGTTGAACTGTATTTTGTTGAGAATATTATAAGAGAAAAATTCCTCTGACACTGGGATTTGAACCCAGGACTTTTGGCTATCCGTGCCAATGCTCTACCAACTAAGCTAAGCCAGAGTTCAATTCTCAGCGCTAGATGGAACCTCTCTCCTATGACCGATTGCCCTAATGGTCTACCTCACTGACAGACAAGTTATGTCATATGCACACTAATTAGTGATTTTTGTGACCGGGCTCCCACTGTTATTGTACAGTTAACATTCAAGATGGATATATATAAGTATTCATGAACCACAGATTATTCTCTCTGTTGGACATTACTTGAGAATATTACATGAGAGGTCCTGGGTTCAAGTCCCAGTGTCGGAGGAATTTTTCTCCTATAATATTCTCATGTAATGTCCAACAGAGAGAATAATCTGTGGTTCATGAATACTTATACATATCCATCTTGTATTTTGTTGTTAACTGAAACAGTATTTTACAATTTTCTAAGTTGTCGTCGATTACAATCCAGTCAAGCCATACATGAATATATCCGTAACAACAGAACAGTTCAGAAAGTTTACCTCGGCGCTACTGACAAAGAAGGGAAGGTAAGTCTGTTACCAGCAACAAAAGAATCAGCAAGCAGAACACAATGGGATGCATAAGCTGGGTTTATCACTTAATGGCTTAATTGCTGCAGGATAAAATATAAAACACTCGGGATCCAGTCAGACACATCCATCATCATGTCGTAAGTTGAATCTGTTAGCTGTGCTTCAAGTTTCTAAGCAAAGTGCATATTTCTTTTCAGCAGAATTAAGACTTTCCTTGACAAGCAATTTTAACTTTATTTGATACTGCTTATTTTGCTTATTCTAAGAGAAAGTGATTTTGCTTGCTTATTTTATGATTTTGGATCAAAATAGCATATTTCACTGCTACACTAAAACTGTTTTTTTCACTCCTAGACGTCATTATCACAGATTTCCTTTTCTTTTCTTTCGTTGACTAATAGAATTGCTGAAAAGTTGGGTTATAAAACACTTTGTCAGATTTCTAAAAAGCTTCCCAGTGAATAGGGCCTAACGAGATTTTGAAGAGGAATACATTGAAGAACTGTGTTGCTTTTCACATGCGCCTGTGAAGATTTTCACTTCACTGACAGCAGCTTCCTTACATAGCCTATTTCAACAGCCGTCACTAAAATAAAGAGGACAGGACTGTTTAATCCGGGCTCTACTGATCATTAAATTAACTTGAAAATAATTAATTTCCGGTCATTGGGAACCAGTTCTGACGCGGGCGAAAAACTATCTTATTTAATTTTGCATACTTAAGAGATATGTGTTGTAATATTTTATATGCAAAGAACAAATAATTCCCAAAATGCTATAACAATAATGGCGACTAGGCTCCTGTCTTCAGATTTGAAATTTCTTATCTTTATTCACTGAGGTCTTGTTTTGCCTTTTCGTTTCGACTTATTAAAAACGAAGTGTAAGGATTTTTTTTTCAAGGTGGTGGCCGATTTAAATGATTTCGGTTTTCTGTTTTGCTTTAGTACGCGAGCTTTGTTTACAGTTAAATATGAAATAATGCTAAATAAGTCTGCTATAAGATATAATGGATAATATAGAATAAATAGATTTTAAGTCTTAATGAGTTAACGTATTTTCTTCAGCGGGAAGATTCTGGAGGGAGGGGAAGAGCCGGTGCCGTCCACAAGAACCGTCAGCAGGTTCCGGGAAATAATGGCTCAGGTAAGTAAAGGGCTGTGTTCCTAGTTTTTAGACTGAAAAGGTGCTATATCGTTCATTTTGCGTTTCACCAACTACAGTAACTAAATATCCAAGCTAATGCTTTACCGGTGAAACAGAATAAACCAAGCCAATTGCTACATCAAGATCTGATCATCAAGAGAAATTATGACAGTGACGAGGAATACTAAGCAGAACTCATCTATAACGACATTGATTTCTGCAAAGATTCAGGGGAAAAGCAAAATTATCTGCTACGCGCCATGCCCGTACAAACAGTGAGACATCTAGTGACCATTAGCGAGACACCGTGTGGGGAAACTTCCTGATGCAATGACAACGTGTATATTTAGCGCCGGGACGCTAGCTAAGAGTAATTTTCCTCCGCTGTTTCACACAACACCCGCCAGATGACGTTGGTTTCTCTTATAAATCTTTTAAGGGTCAGACAAATAATAGATGAAAACCAAGCTTTTGAAAACCGAGGTGACAAACTATGTGGTAAAACTCTAAAGGTTTACTATTTGAGATAATAGATTAATCGTAGTTTTTGTCATCCACGAAACCGAGAAATTCTATCCGTGTTGGACACGGCCTGAGTAGGCTTATTAATAGAGAAGGCCTTGACTATAATGCAGTGCTAATAGGCTGTAACATACGTGAAAAAAGCATCTGCGTCCCCGATAGAGTCTATGCAACTATTTATTTATGTAATGTCGTGAATATACATGGAATGTAATAAAGTTATAAATTGCCTGTGTTATTTAATTTCTTTATAACCTAGCAGGTGGTCAACTACTACATGCTTTATTTAAATTATTTATTTAACAGGAAAATAATTTTACATTTACTAACACTGATATCGTTTTCACGAAACTGCATGATTTACACAATTGTATTCTTAATTATATTGTTTGACGTAATAAATATAAACAATTAAACGAATAAAACTAATCATGTGCTTTCGTGTGGGCATAAAGATCACAACGAACCAGAGATTCATGAACCTTCCCCAAATCATGCATAAACAATATTAAAACGATTGATAATTTAAAAAACTAAAATCCCTGTTTTCATGTGCACTTCACGAAACAATCTCGTGAGATTAGAGTTCCCTAGCCAAAAAATTCCCCGCATAGTGAGTTTCGTCCAAATCATTCAATGTTTTCCCATTTAGACGTGAATTCATGATCCCCTTCTGTCCACCCACATAAGAAAACAGATCTCTGCGTGTCGTGAACAAATGAATCTAGTAGAGCGATTGACAAATTGATGTGTTATACAATAAAGAAATCGATTCCAGCGATGTTTTTTTTCGGTTGCTATAGCAAGGCCATCTAGTTAATAGGTAGCGTTGGTTCAAGCTCATAGCACAGTATAAGTATTAATACAGTACAGAAACTCAGCCCGTTTTTCTGCCAGCCGAGCATGCGCGCGCATTTACTAGCGATCGTAGCGGCCATATAGTAAGACTACAGAAACTACTCCGGGAAGTATGTAAATAAATAGGAGTGTTGTATTTATCAGAACACGCTATATTCGAAAGGACCTTATTATTCTGCTGTAAATTTCAGTAATAATAAAAGACAAAATCCTGAATTGCATTTCTTCACTTTCTTGAAACATCCAGAAAGGTAAGAACGAAAATAAGTAATATTTATTGTAGGCCTACTGGCTTACTCGTGATTCTGGTTTGGTTATGTTTGAACTTACTCTAATGTAATATTTTTGTATTTTATTCTGTTGTAATGATTTCTGGTGTATAAAATAGGTCATTAATGGTCGACAAGAAAACCTAGTAACAAAATATGTAAAATATTTGAGTGAAAATTACCGTCTATGCTTGACACACGCCGAAAACAGACAGTTTATGAATTCCTATAAAAACTCGTTAATTAAAACTGCTGTACCGACGGTGTCTTCAATTCCAAATGCTCCTGAATTTTTTGTTTTGTTTAATGAAGTCCATCCTGCAGTAATTGACGCTACATAGACCTACGATAAATTGAAGTCGTATATTGCCATATAAGGCAAATAATCAAAATACACTGTCAACAATGAAGTGCAGGATGAACAACGTGACAGACCTATCATATAATTTACGTAATTAATATGTAGGCTATTTATTATCATAATTTGAATTATAAATTATATTAAAGGGCAATGATTTTAAAGGGAAAATACTAGGCCTAGGTACAGTCCTTAACAGTAGCCTATTTAGGTATTGTTTACCTCTTCTTAACTAGAATATAATACATTATCTGTTTTATTATTTCTTAAATTTAAAATTAGATTTGCATTAAATAAAAATATTCTGTATTTTTCACTTTTTCTCTTTTAACATAACATATTTGGTGATGTGTTTATGTATTTTCCCAAGCCATTTCATATGATGAGAATGTAGCTTTACTCAATCTCCGCATGGAGCGCTAGTGTCGTCCAGTCAACATGTTGTCATAGGACTTTTAACACACAGTTTCTTTACTGTATTAATACTTATACTGTGCTCATAGTCCTATTAAATACTAGTCTGGATACTGGTCGCGTATTACAATAAATTGGTTAATATTTGCACAGGTTTTGGCCATCAGCGCTGCCAACCTGATAGTACTGGACATGGCCATCAACTTCTTCCTCACCTCCATCGTCATCTCGGAGCTTCACAAGAGCTCGGCAGAACTGACCATGGACGACACCGCGGCTTCTTGGTATGGTGTGTATTGATAACTGCAAGTATACCTGTCCAAAATTGTTTGCCGTTTGTACGCTTCAAACTGCCAGTGTATGGAAACTGTTTTCTCAGCTACAATTTGCATGTTATTTGGGTACATACGAAATCTATCTTCTCCCACAGAAATACAGGTAGCCTACAGCCTTTCACAATAAGTAACAAAATGTCTCATCAGAATTTCTGCATGAGACTAACTATTTCTTTATCATGCGCCAGTTTCTTTAACTTTCCATTTCTCTGGGTAAATTAACTCTGAAGAACAAGTATGAAACAATCCCACATAAAAAAATCACTTTCATATTTTAATATGTCGGAGGAGGTAGATTTCAATTCTAATTTTAATAAATTAAGTTAATTAATTAATATCTCAGAAACAAGTAAAGAGAATAAAATGAAATTTAAAACTTTACTCTTTTGGTTTACGCTTTAATGGCATGTTTCAAATTTCAAGTTTCTAAAACAAATAGTTTCAAAAATAACTCTCAACTCCCTTCAATATGACAAGTTCACATAACGTTCTGTTAACTTATATTCCTACGTTCTCGTATTGGTTGTAAAAATGAAGAGAATGTCGTCACCACATCGCATCCCCTAAGGATACACACCCAAATAAAATCTAACTAAGGTACTCACGTAACTTTCTTTACCTAAGCATGGGCAATACATCTCTCTCGCTTCACATTCTGATACAGAATTAGAGGCCGCATTGCGAAGAGTACTTATTCAGTTGTTTATCAACAAAGCTCATGTGTTTTCGACAGGTGGTTTGCCATACATGTGTCAGCCAATCGGAAGCCTGGCCTCTGGCGCCATTGTGAACTGGTTTGGACGCAAGAGAAGTCTCATGTACCTGACCATCCCGTATCTGCTGGGATGTGTCCTCACCAGCGTGTCGGCCTCCATCCCAATGTTGTACCTGTCTAACATCGTCATCGGCATCACGGTGGGGTGCACCGAGGCGCCCATCAACAGCTACTTCGGGGAGTGTTGCCAACCAGAGCTCCGCAGCTCCCTCGCGGGCAGCGCAGGTGAGAAACTGAGTCATTGCACCGTTAGCGGCTTTATTTGCGGGAGCTGTGGCCGCCGCGACGCAGAAACCCGAACGATTGGCCAACTCTTACGTGAAACGCACTGTAATATGCCATCACATCTATAGTGCAGTGTGATAATTAAAAAGCCAGATTCATTAAGCGCCAGATTGTGCTTTATGAGATTGTCTGGGGGACGGGAAAATGTCTGTCCGTGTGTCTGTACGAGCGATAACTCAAATACGCTTTATCGGATTTTCATGAACCTTGGTATAGACATTTATAACGTCCATGGGAAGAAACCTGTTGATTTTAGATCAAATCGGTTGACCAGTACCGGAGTAATGCCAAATTTAGTGCCTATTTTACGGTAATATATTAGAAAGAATTTATCAAATGCAAATCAGTTATCATAACATATTGTGGCACACTGTTCATACACGGCTTTGGAAGTTGCGATACAAATAACACTACCCACATATTCCTTCGCATATGCTTATCAAACTATAACTTTGTTCTTCCGTTAAGCCCTGCTTAATGAATCGATCTGGAGCTTAACTCGGAGATAAATTACAAAACTAACTTATTTTCTGCATATCATAATTGAAATTATCACCGATTAAACAAAACCATTCTGGCACTTTGTTATATCACAGTGGTGGACGCAAGGGGGGATAGGGGGGTTACATCCCCCCCCCCGAAATTTGAAAAAAAGGCTATATACATGTATGTACTCTAAGTGGCCAGTTTTATAAACTAACTACCTTAAAAGGCCCGGCGTCGCCCGGATTTTTTATTTTGTAATTGGAAATTAACTTATGAAGGACTTTAGATTTTTAAATTCTAGGTCCTAATATAAGTATTTATAATTTGAAATAGGAAGAACGACTTATCACACTCAAACTATTCCCTCAGAAAACGCTTGATATAGCTTTTATGGCTCATAGAGGATGTAGAATTTTGCATCCCATCACTTGTACAGTAGCCTACACAGGAAGCCTGGTAGGGGTTCAAATAAGAAGAAACAGAAATTCCGGTAACATAAAATTGTATTGTCTTCGCGGAATATTTATTTCTCACTCTCATGTTACCATAAAACCGTTTTGGGGATGAAATTAAACAGAAATGCAATATCACTTTCATACTTCTCTTCCCAAAACATATTACCTTACCTCGTATTGTTTTCTCTAGGTCCAGTTTAGAGAAAGTTATGTGACTGCATTATTTTCGTGGATTTAATTCTTTAATATTTACT
This sequence comes from Ectobius pallidus, assembly GCA_964059195.1. NCBI lineage: Eukaryota > Metazoa > Arthropoda > Insecta > Blattodea > Ectobiidae > Ectobius > Ectobius pallidus. The sequence goes on along the minus strand of CAXKWD010000003.1, from coordinate 998,844 downwards.
TATAACATGAATTATATTGATACCTTCTCTAATTGGCCAGAGACACGTTTTCATTTATTTCCAAAGCCTTATGTGAAGACTGCCAACAATACTGTTGTCAAATGAACTGTGATTTGGATCTGATAATTCTGTGTAAAAAGGGATTAAGTATTCTCAAAAACATTTGATTTTTGACATTTAAAATTAAAAAAATTCAAAATCCTTTCTTAGTGAGGTACTGTCAAAATTCCACGTCTCTACCTGTTATATCTTAGGCTCTACGTTGATTCCTGTCAGTCGAGTCAGTCAGTCAGTCAGGACAAAGCCTTTTATATATATAGAGATTGTATATGTAAGTTGATTAATTTTTGTTAGTATTCTTTCTACTTATTCAAATCCCCCCCCCCGAAAAAATTTTCTGCGTCCGCCACTGTTATATCAGTTCACCTGATTGCATAGGCGTAACCAGGCCGACCATATGGGGGGGGGGTTATAACATCCGCGGGAGAGGGGGATCCGGGGGTCCTCCCCCGGAAAATTTTAGAAATTAAGGCGCAAAATAACGAGTTTTAAGCTTCCCACGCTTTATACTTGTATTAAGTAATTTATGGGCAGACTTAAAAAAATTATACAATTTTCCTTTTTTTAATCAATGGGGGGGTTCAAACCCCCAAAACCCCCCCCCCCCCTCGGTACGCCTATTCCTGATTGTATAGTTTTACTAATTAATAATGTCATTGTAGTTAAGGTTTTGAACCCTGTTACAGCGTTGTTCTACCAGTTTGGCTTCTTCTTGGAGTTGACGTTTGGCAGTTTGATGCACTGGAGAACAGCAGCTTCCGTCTCCTGTGTCTTCCCAATCGTCACATTCTTCATCATCGCAAGGGTAAGCAAAATGCATCAGTCTTATGATATCTATCTCAAAACTTGCTATTGTATTCCATGAGCGATATGTTCATTTCGTGTGTTTCATTGTGCATTGTTTTGAGGTTGAAATATGTATGCGAAGCCCTGTTCTCTGGATGCCTAATCACCTGCCATCTATAGCAAAAGACGAGAACAACTAACAGCTGAATGGTCACCGAAATAGAGACTCTTTGCTTCATCAATTACGATGTATTCTAAAAACTCTCCACCATCCGAGTAAACAAAGCGAAATGTATCACTCCGCCGACCATGTGGAATTTAACGCGTTGATAGTTGAGATAATATAATTATATAATGACGTTATATAAATTAATAAATACATAAAACACAAATGTCATGTCCCTTCCCTGCTTTCCTCTAGGCCTAGGCTCTTGGCCTTACAGACTCCTGTGTCAATTTGATGATTTGAAAGTTCAAGTGTACAGAATTACCTGGCTTACGTTTTGCAAAAAGAAATGCTGAAGCATGTTCTGCTAAGACTCTTCTTTACGCTTAAGTCTTGCAATGTAACAAAATATCCAGCCTTTAATATTTCATTCACAGAGGAAAATGGGTAATTATGACGTATAAGTAATTGCAGACTCCTGTGTCAATTTGATGATTTGAAAGTTCAAGTGTACAGAATTACCTGGCTTACGTTTTGCAAAAAGAAATGCTGAAGCATGTTCTGCTAAGACTCTTCTTTACGCTTAAGTCTTGCAATGTAACAAAATATCCAGCCTTTAATATTTCATTCACAGAGGAAAATGGGTAATTATGACGTATAAGTAATTGCAGACTCCTGTGTCAATTTGATGATTTGAAAGTTCAAGTGTACAGAATTACCTGGCTTACGTTTTGCAAAAAGAAATGCTGAAGCATGTTCTGCTAAGACTCTTCTTTACGCTTAAGTCTTGCAATGTAACAAAATATCCAGCCTTTAATATTTCATTCACAGAGGAAAATGGGTAATTATGACGTATATAAGTAATTGTTGCGCAATTCAGTCACCGCGTTGCATATGTTATTATGAGCAGTCCGTTACCATGGAATTTCTGAATTTAACAGATGACTGTTTTAGTGCGCGGAGATGGTGGAAGTTCCTGAGTCAATCGCAGCATTTGTCAATTTTGCATTATTGGACTTTTTAATATCGGGTTTTTGGACTTTTTAAATTTTGGATTTTTAATTTTGGATCTTTGAATTTTTTAATTTTGGATTTTTTAAATTTTTTATCTTTAATTTTTTGTTTTTTGGGTTTTTTAAATTTTGGATAGTTGGATTTTTAAATTTTGGATTTCCCTATCGTAAGTTTCCCTTTTGAGTATTTTATTCTGTCCTTTAAATCGTATAGCAGTTGATTACTCCTAATCATTGAGTTGATTGTTTTCTGTGCAGTCCGTCCCGTCACACCTCAGTAATTTCGTGACGATTTTTGAGCGTTACTCAAGCTCTGGATTTACCCCTACCGCGGCTAAAGAAGTTTCACTTCAAAAAGGTCACGTGGTTTTGTTTACATCTACTTTATTCTTTCGTTGGATTGGATGGTGTAGACCTATAAGCATTTAATTTAATTACGGTCGAACAAAAACAGTCATATGAAAGTTGCCTATATTAGCAAATAACACACTCCCTTTGCTCGTATCATAAAAATACGTCTTAATAAACGCCATTATAGGCTGGTAGCATAATATTTGTATCTCTGTGCAGATACCAGAGTCCCCCATCTGGCTGGTGGCTCAAGGCAGGAAGAAGGACGCCGAGGCTGCTCTGTGCTGGCTCAGAGGCTGGGCGGAGCCAGGCAGTGTGAGGAAGGAGCTGGATGACCTGGTGTCGTACCACGAGACAGTCACCATGAAGACGCTCCCAGAGCTTCACAACCTCCTGGACTCGAAGCCGGCCAAGCCCGAGAACGTGATAGTAGCCAAAGCCAAGCTGCTCATGGAGCCCGAGACACGCAGGCCTCTGGTCCTCACCTTCCTGCTCTTCGTCTTCTCCAGCATGGGGGGCATCTTCTCCATCAAGGCGTACATCGTGGGCGTCCTCAGGAACTACCACGCACCCATCGACCCCAAGTGGAGCTCGGTAAGCAACTCAACAGTAGTGAGATGAGAAAAAAAAAAAGTGTGCGTGGAACGGCACGCGACAGAAGTGAAACTTGTTGTTTTTTTTTTTTCAATTTTTTATTATTGGATTTCAATTTTTGACTATTCGATTTCAATTTTGGATTACTGAACTTTCTAATATTGGGTTTTTGGATTTTTTAATTTTGGATTTTTTTATTTTTTTAAATTGTATTTTTAAATTTTGGATTTTATTATTTTTCGAATTTTGCATTTTTGGATTTGGAATTTTAAATTTTTTGTTTTCTTTTAAATTTTGGATATTTGGATTTTTTAATTCTGGATTTTTTTATTTTTTAAAAATCTGGATCTTTGAATTTTTTTTAATTTTGGATTTTTTAATTGTGGATTTTTTAAATTTTGTATCTATGAAAATATTTTTTTCATTATTGATTATCGATTCGTTAATTTTGGATGTTTAGATTTTTTCAATTTTGGATTTCCCTATCGTTAGTTTCCCCTTTGAGAATTTTATTTTGTCCTTTAAATCGTATAGCAGTTGATTACTCCTAATCATTGAGTTGATTGTTTTCTGTGCAGTCCGTTCCGTCACATCTCATTAATTTCGTGACGATTTTTGAGCGTGACACATTTCTCGATTTACCCCCTACCGCGGCTAAAGAAGTTTCACTTCAATAATGTGTTTTCATTCTGTTCGCTGGCATGGTGTTGCAGGTGGTGGTGGCTGCTGCAGGGCTGGCGGGCAGCCTCTTCATCATCTTCACTGTGAGGCTGCTTGGGAAGAGGAAGATGAGCCTCATCACCACAGCGCTCTGCATCCTGTCCACCTTCATCCTGGGGTTGTACGCCTTCCTCTTCATCGCCCCTGGTGGGGAAGACGTCCCGGCCACGTGGGTGCCTTTGCTCATGTTCATCGTGCTGTCCTTTGCCTCCACCGTCCAGTGCCAAGTGCCCTGGCTACTGGTGGCCGAGGCATTTCCCTTCAGAACGCGGGGCATTGCCGGGGGCATGGCGGCTGCCACCATGTACATCGTAGCATTCGTGGCCTCCAAGACGTACCTGATGACCGAGCACGCCCTCAAGCTCCACGGAACCTACTGGTTCTTCTGCGCCATCAATGTCGTGTGCTTCTTCTACATGTACTTCCAGCTGCCGGAAACAGAGGGCAAGTCCCTGGAGGAGATTGAGAAACTGTTCGCAGGCAACAAACCTCGCAGGGGTTCGATACCCACGTGACTGTAGTGGGAGGGGCAGGCGACCCGCAGGTTCTTTCCTATAATAATAGGCTTGTTGTACTACACGTGCGTTTCGTTCGATTATTTAAAACTAGTTTAATGGCATAAAACATATTTTTAGACAGTCGAAGGTAAGGGAAAAACTTTTATATCAATTAAAATTATAAAATTATAACACTCCATGGTTACCAACCTTGATTGCTTCACAAATTCTCCCTGAACAGGCAACTGTTGTAGGCTAAATCTAATCTTACGACCAGAATAAAATCCTTTTACCATGCGTATCACACATGAAATAATTACAATAATTAAATAGTTTAATATTTAATTCAGCTTTATTTATATTCGATATGTGTGTATATCCAGTAAACTATTGACGTGAGACTGTTTTGTATTGTTGATGTGTTCATGTGCTAAGAAGAAACGAGTGATCAATCGCATGATTCCTCCCCGCTTTTAACACTTGTATCATAAACAACTACTGACAGTAAAGTATGGTGATTCTTTGTTGAGTGGTATGACCTTACAAATTACGAAGGATACAAATAATATTCTTAATGACAACATTCTCCCCTATTGTGAAAATAATACAACAGTGGGCAATAAATACTGGTTCAAAAGTCTGATTCTATGTTTTGAGTGCCATCTTATCTTTTAGGACATAATTCACCAAGCCGATAGTTGACTGACACATTCCTTAAAATATACGCTTTTAACACAACAGGCAAGCACGAAGATAGCCTACGATATTTCATGTTATTTTCAATCGTAAATTTTAAAAGGAAAATAATTTCAGTTCGCTTGTGCTTAGAATAGTAATCAAAATACATTTTGGTAATTTCGTAAGTAGCGGAATTCAGCCTCTTTTGGTTGGCAACGCTTTGTTTGAAACAGTTAAACACACCAGAAACATCTGCTTAAAGTTTGGCCTATTGGTGAAGAAAAATGTAATTGTCTGCAATTGTATAAACCATTGTATTGTATTGTACTGCATTGAAAGAGCTTTCTTGTCATAAGAAATTGCAGACTTTTAATGAATGGGGAGAAATGCAGGTCGTAAGTATTGTTTTGGTATAACCAGTGTTGGCTTACCTTTTTGATAATTATTCATTTGTATCCTCTATTATCTCTGTAACGTGCTAGCACCTTATTTTGCCCTTAATGGGCTCGGCCAGTAAAATGGAACTTTACGTAGATGGAAAGAGTTCTGTTGAACAATGTTTACGATTAAAAAGAAAATCAGGTAAACTGATGTAATAAAGTGCCAGAATGCTTTTGTTTAATCAGTGATAATTGCAATTATGATATGGAAAAAATAAGTTATTTTTGTAACCGATTTCAAATCGATTCATTAAGCAGGGCCTACGGAAGAACAAAGGTCTAAAGTTTGATACTTAACCTTAATTCATACTCGTATGATATGAGAAATTCTTAAAATATGTCAACATTTCACAAAATGCACTGGCAAAGAACTCCGCTTAATGTACGTAGGCCTAATTATTTAACAGTAATAAACCTTCTGTACATGACATTATTCATGTAGCACTGATTTGAACTTTATCAACGAAATAAACAAACATCTGACTGCATTTGAGTCAAGGTCCTCAATGACTAGCAAAGCGGCACTGTAGTAAAGTCATGGTTTCCCATTTAAAAAGCAAATGACCTTTAATTAGTCGTTATTCCGGTTCAGCCTCATCATACAAACTGAGGAGTCCATCATTGGCCCCGCAGATCCCGCGGCCTATCCCTTCAGGGATGCAACGCCACGGAATGATAGTAACCCTTATTACAAGGGATGAACGAAATGACATCTAACAGACAAATAATCACGACCCCCGTAATAAACACAATATCAATCTTGTTCATGATAATTACAGAACATGAACTTGGATTTCTACCCAAGCATGTAGGCAGAGCCGAAAGGGATTATTTATGACGTAGTGATACTTTGAGTTCATAATAATGTATTATCAATAAAATAATTTAAGTATTTTTAAGGTCAGCAAAAGCTATTGTGTTTTTCACACTCCAATTTGGGCCCTAAGTCACGGTATTAATATCACAAGCATAATCTTGCTGTTAACAGTTGAAGGCAAGTCAAAATACAAGTGGCCCCAATACAGATCCCTGCGGTACACCAATGTTAAACGGTCAGCTCTTGTCCTTCACACGGAATAACTTACTTCAGAGTAATGGGTTAACGTAGAGAAGCTCATTGCCAAGTTTAACTGGTACACCTTATCGGGTGATAAAGGGGTAATAATCGTCGAGGTCAGTATCCTGGAGTCGGTCTCACAAAGAGGACTCATTTCAGTCCAAGCGAACCTGTCAATATGGCAACTGCACAATCTGGCTTTGGCTACTGCCATCTCGCCATACTTTCATTGAAGCATGGACTGCACAGGTAGGTATTCTCTATTTCTTTTGCTTCAGTAAATAAAAAAAATGCTACTGAGTTAAGAGCAGGAGAAGGAAGAAACAGGATATTAAAAAAAAAGTCCCCTCGTCCTCAGAGTGCTTCAAAAAAAAATGTATATGCACACTTTGAAGTGTCATGGAAAATCTATTTTCCGCTCTACAAGGTTAAATTTCTGGAAATGGAAAGCTTAAAGCCCAATTTGAAAAATAAATGTCTTTCTGATGAAAATGGATTAGTTCAAATGTTCAAATGTTCAAAATGGTGGCCTTCAGCACCAATACATTTCTGAGTTCGAGTCACCACTGAAGTCGTACATCGTACCAAAGTGTCCAATGATATTTCTGCGCACACCGCTTGAATCTCATTCCAAAGTGTGTCTAGGTTAAGTGGTTTACGTTTGTACACCTTATCTTTTACTGTGCCCCATAAGAAGAAATCCAGCGGAGTAAGGTCTGGAGAGCATACAGGATTGGCTCCCTGCGTCCTATCCACTGCCTTGGCGAATTTCGGTTCAGGTATGCTCGTACGTCCTTTGACAGTGCGGCGGAGCGCCATCTTGTTGGTAACAAAACCGTATAATGCACGAATGGCAGGGAATATGGAATGAGCAAGCATTGTTAGGTACTTTTCATTGTAGGATGATTATTGGCATGATTGATGGACGATTGTTGAAACTATTCTGCTGCCACCTGTTGAAGAAATATAACATTACTTTTTCCCAAAAATTTAACCTTGTAGAACGGGAAATAAATTTCCCATTACAGTTCAAGTGTGTATACATTTTTTTGAAGCACTCTGTATGTAATGTAACAGTATTATAGTAACTTCCATTAAAATACAGATTTTCATTGAAACACTGGTGTGATATCGATTAATGTCGAACACGGAACAGTGTTGAAGTCTTGAGAGGAGCAAATCAAACTGGGTAATAAACTACCTGTATTTAAAATAAAACTAATACTGTTCGTCTTAATTTTAATATCATACAAAAATGGATTAATTTCGTCTTGTAAAAGTCCGATGGTTTCAACAAAATTATCAATACAGATGCCATCTATCGCACAAGACGAGAACTATAAGAACTTACTAACAGCTGATTGCCGAAGTCAGCCGTTTCCATTTATTTGATGAATATAAAATCTCAAATGTTAAACATTTAATTATGGTCATCAAAAACAGTTGAATGAATAAAGGCATTTATTAAGAACTCCCTAAGCTTTTTTCATAAACATACTCGCGTATTAATAAATGGCATTGTAGGCTCTTGTATTATTGTATGGTTATATAATGGGCTCGTTTCGCGAACATACCTACTCACAAAATGAAATATATATTTTATCACTTGTATCATAATTAAATGTCATGGCTCCTTAGTGATTCTGCAAATTTTCTTTTTGGCGGGGTGGCCAATAAGACTATGATATTAATACTTACTTACTTACTCACTCAATGGCAATAGACAATTCCTTAGCAAGCTAAAGGAATATTATCTATTTGATAGAACCCGAAGGTTCATTGCCGCGCTTACCTAAGCCCGCCATTCAACCATATTCTGTGCTAACTCTATCCAACAATCCCTCGCAAATCCTACCGCCCTTAAATCTATTCTAATATTGCCCTCCCACCTACGTCTAGGTCTTCCAAGTGGTCTCTTCCCTTCGGGTTTCCCAGTCAATATTTTTTAGATATGTCTTTCCTCCCCATTTCATCTCTATAGACTATCAGATCAATATCAGTATTAAATACCCTCAGTAATTTACATAAATATATTTTTCTTTGCATTCTTAATTTTGAAAATAATAAAAGCTTGGGCCCCTATTATCTCTGATAAAATATAAAGTGGCCATTGACGAAATTAGAGTGAGAAGGGCAGATCTATACAAATACCCTAAGAGGGAATATCCCTCTAAAGGCGTATGTAGATGTTGAGGTTAATATTTTTGTAAATTTTTGGTAATATTTTGAAAATTTGCAATAATTTTGAATCTACTTGATATTTTCCTAAAGGGTGTTAAGGAATCTTTTTTGTCCTTCAATCCTTATTTTCCCAAGCTACTTCCTTCAGCTTGGTCCTGTTTTGCCTATTAAGGAACTCGACCGATATTTTTCATGTCTATATAATTATTACGTATTGGTTTGGAATTACAAATTATAGTATATAGAAATTATAACTTATAAATATATTTATATACTTGAGTGTAGTTTTGTGGTTTATGAACAGCAAGGTAGAAATTTTTCTTTGTTTCGAAATATACTTTAAGAAATCAGGGTGGGCTTGAAACAGTCAGTAATTTAGCCAAGGACAAGGGACGACAGGGACAAGCTGAGGCACAGAAAAAATCCTAAGCCGTGCTTGAACCCAGGAACACGACGTAGTTCTTATGATAACGACGAACCAATATTCATGTTGCAACAGAACAGCTGATTATATTATCAACCCAAGCGTTTAACGGGTTCATAAGTTATTCCTGGTTTCCCATCGCGTTCTCAATTATCTGACGAAACTCGTAAAGTGGAATAGTTCTAGTGGAAAGTAAATATTTGTGTAACTTAATTATTTTCTTAAATTTGTATTTGTTTAGAATAATTAGGCTAATTCGGGGTTATTTTTAACAGTTTACTTGTATAACCTGGTACAAAACTACAGCTGTGTTTCAGATCTGCAGGATTTGTTTGGTTTCGTCTTGTATCGTATGTAGCCTATGGGGAAGTGGTCTAAAGCTTGAATTTCTGTAAGTACTTTAAATTCTGAAAATATTAATTTACACGCCGCTAGATGCATTGTACATTTAAACATTGTACCAATTAACACTCACTTGTAAATCCTTCGCAAAGAATTAAAACTATTAATAATGACAAAGCTAAAAATCTGGCTTCGAGGTGCATTTCACGATAGGTAAGCGCTGCCCGACAAAACATACCTCAAATTCGAGTTCCCTGGCCTTACCTTAAAAAAAAAAAAAAAAAAAAAAAAAAAAAAAACATAGTAGGTATCGTTCAATGTTTTCCCATTTAGGCCTACATTCATGATCGTCCTTCCATCCATCTATGCAAAAGAAAATGCTATAAACAAACGAATCGAGCAGAGCGGGCTAACAAAATCGAAGCGATCGAGAAATTGATGCAGTATGTTGAAAATATATTTGAGCTATGGCGCCCATCTGTAATAATGGAATGCATATTGTTGCAGCACCAGTACCTTGAGGATGGAGGACAACAGGGACAAGAGGACAGTCAGCCGGTTCAGAGAAGTCCTCCCACAGGTAAGTCTTCAGATGTTTTCACAAAAATAAAGGAATTGGCCTGCTGTTAATGTTCTAGTTATCCCACTTTTTCCTTCACGTATGCTGATCAAACCGTGTCTAAAACCCAATTGTTTCTGGCAGTTTGTTTTACCAGTGGCAGTGTGTAATTGAAGAGCTTCTTTTATTTTGGATCAGTCAGCAGTCTTCAGACATCAGTTCGGTTCATTTCAGTTCCGGTCTTATTTAAACTTAATAGATATTTCGCACTTTTGATAGGTTTTGCAGGGATAGTTCAGTTGGAGTACATTTATGAGCTGTAATCTTAAACCCACGTACAGAAGTAATGGTTCGTCAGCGGTGGTGGTCTAGAGGTCCGTGCCCAAGGCTTGTAAACTACAGAGGTAGCGTATTCCGGCGAATTTATAGGACAGGGGGTTGCGACGAGCAGGCGAGTGTGTGACGTCACAAGATTCCAGATCTCGCAATTTTCAGTTTTTACTCAGTCTAGAAAATCTTACACCGCGTGATTAAACTCGTAACCTTTAATTAACCCGTGGTCGGATTCCTGTGAAATTTATACAGAAATAATCTACACACATCAGCCCTACTGATGGTTAAAACAGAGCCTTAAAAAAGCGGACACAAATGTTTTTATTTCATTTTATAAACATCACCCGTTACACAAAATTCATGGAGGGAGAAGCAAATTTCACTATGCGACAATTTTTTGTATTTTTGTGTCCCGAAAAAACTTCAAGCGAGAAAGTTTTAGTGAAATAATTGAATTTTAATACAAATGAAGTTCCAGCCCCATATCTCGAATGGTTTACGAGTAATTGAGTGGTAATTATTCCGGGCGCTTCAAGGTGTCAGAATGATTTGGCGCTTCAAGCACAACAGTAGAGATCATGGTGCCGCTGACAAAGCTTCTACCTACTGATCTCGGCCGCTTGACCGCAGTCTCTTAGGATAGATATTACCAGTACATACTGTTTTTAATAATACAAATGGAAGGTGCTTTAGAAAGTGCAATTAACTGAACCATTATGCCGGGCCAGATATGTGCTGTGGCAGTGTGTAACAGTAATTTTGTAGATTGTAGAAAACAGCTAAGATGTGAACTGTTCTGTTATTCAAGTTACTTAAAATGTTCTTCTGATTCTACAGCATTTGTCTTTCAAATCTTGTAAAAATCTCCCAAAGGATCTAGATTTGAATAGAAATTATATAATACAGGTAGGCCTATATAACAGCTAAAGGGTGATTTGTTCTAATATTTTGTTGCCTAGAAAATATTCCTCATTCTAGAGGTTATGTTAGTATAATTTGATGAAAATTTGTTAAAGAATGTATCCTATATTTGTATAGAAATTGTACCTAATAATAAGGGTAGAAAACAACTACGGGAATTTTTATGTATCAATATTAACATGTACAGTACTAATGTTATTATTACATTGCGTAGACTATTGTAGAGTATTAATTTGTGTTAATATTGTAATCAAAGCAAGACATTTATATTAATAATAATTTTCTCCGGGTTATATGGGGTAAGTTATGTAGGTAATGATTGGTGAAACACGGCCAAAAGTGTACATCTGTATACAAATTATGTGACGACAGAGATAATATAGACCTAATAAACTAAGGGATGGTTTGTGAATTGCAGGGCAGGGAAACTTTCATGAGCAGCACAACGAAAAGAGGCGCAGGATCTTTAAAATCGACGTCTCAACATAACAAAGAGGACACAAATTGCTTCGCAATGCATTCTACATAAATCACACAATATTTCAAAGGATTTTTCCATGAATGTTTCATTAAAAAGTATCATCGTCTTGCCCTAACTATAACCCGATAGCATGCTCTTAAAGCCTCGGCAATTCAATTTTAACTGTAATACGTTTTCATGTTGATAAATTATATTAAAATATGAAAAGGGTGTAACAAGGTATTAAACTAATAAGGCATTTGATAAGGTAATTAGAAATAAAAGTTACTAGCACAAAGGATCAAAAAATAAAATAAATAATTCAACAAATATCTAAATAACAGTAGTGCAGATTTACAAGATTAGGAAAAAGTTTAATTCATTCTTTTTCCCCAGCGGGTCAATCTTTCAGTATGGGTACAAGTAGCCAGTTAATATCCTTTATTATTGAGTCCATGATTAAAATATTTAAGGATTTTTACGTAATTGCTAGTAGGCCTATTTTATAGAATAAAAAAGACCTCTGTACCGTTCCGATAGCTTTATCGCCTTGAGTAATCACCACTCTATTACTCGTAAACCATTCAAAATATAAACGTGGTACTTGATGTATAATCAAATTCAAATATTTCCCTAAAGCTCGCATGCTTGAATCATTTTCTGGTCACAGAAATAAAATAAGCTCACATGCTTGAATCATTTTCTGGTCACAGAAATAAAAAAATTGTTGCATAGTCAAATATGCTTCTTCCTGAACATTTCACGGTCGTCACAAATCACTCCGACACTGAAGCGCATGGAATAATTACCACTTAATTACTCGTAAACCATTCGAGATATGGGGCTGGAACTTCATTTGTATTAAAATTCAATTATTTCACTAAAACTTTCTCGCTTGACTAAGTTTTTTCGGGACAGAAAAATACAAAAAATTGTCGCATAGTGAAATTTGCTTCTCCCTCCATGAATTTTGTGTAACGGGTGATGTTTATAAAATGAAATAAAAACATTTGTATCCGCTTTTTTAAGGCTCTGTTTTAACCATCAGTAGGGCTGATGTGTGTAGATTATTTCTGTATAAATTTCACAGGAATCCGACCACGGGTTAATTAAAGGTTACGAGTTTAATCACGCGGTGTAAGATTTTCTAGACTGAGTAAAATCTGAAAATTGCGAGATCTGGAATCTTGTGACGTCACACACTCAAGTGCTGCGATTGGTCTATCCCGGAATACGCAACCTGTATAGTTTACTGATCTTGGTCCGTGCCCGCATCTAGATCCGAAGGTCGCGGGATCAAACCCGGCCGCAGTCGATGGGGTTTTCAGGACGTAAAAATCCTGGGCACGGAATCCTCCGGGAGGGACTTTAAGCTGGGGGGCCCGTGTCGTAGATTTACGGCACGTAAAAGAACTCCAAGCCTAAATTAGAGCCTCTGGACAAAATTTCTCGGCCCTTTTACGTCCAAGTAATACCTTAGTTTCTGGAAGGGGTTGAGAGGCCATGGGCTTACCACCTCTTCCTCTGCCCCCTCTAGGAAAATAAGCGTAACAAAATTCACATAGGTACAGAAACCTCCACTTGGAGGCCCTTCGCCACAACATGGTGGCACAGGATGAGAGATTATATGGCTATAGTCGTCCACTCATTTCCGCTATCTCACCTAATATCATAGTCATTAAAATTAAGCAAATAGACTATCGAATAAACAGATGCACATCAATACTTTCACGCCCTGCTGGTAAACCCAAATACCCTGAAAACAACTCAGTTGTAGCATGTATTGCTCGCTTAGATAGCATTTACCGGCATGGGAAATGTAACTTTCTAACTTCACATTCTGCTGTAAAATAAGAGGTCCTATTCTTTTATTCAGCTGTCTGAACCGCTTGCATGTACAGTCGGTCAAATAAAAATCGTCGGGACTCGTATGCAGTTAAAATTAAAGTTTTAACGCAATAGTTCACAAGTTTCCTATAAAAAAGATAAAATACAGGCCATTCTCGGAACATAGGCCTATAAGGTCAGGCGACAGGAGGGAAAAAATGAACGAGGGAAAAAATGAACAACGCGGAAAGCGCAACACACGATATTCAACTTAATGTATTGTCATAATTAATTTTGCTTTGTGTCATCGCGCCACATACAAATGCTAGCTTGAGAGAAAGTGTAGTTAGGGCTGGAATTGACCTGCATTTTTCGGCCTCAGAAGCAGCGAGAAGGTTCCATATTTATGAAAGAGCAGCTCAGATGTTGGTACTTCACTATAATGCGACCGGAAGTTTTCATAGGAAACGTGGATCTGGCCGGGCGCGTATTTCGATGCTAGATTGGTTGCAGAAGTTGAGAGTAAGTTATTGATTTTGCACTACAAGTACCGGTATTATAAAATAAAATCTTTAAAAAATGCTGCTTGAATAAACATATTCCTCGCGAATCTATTAATTATTAATATTATAAAAATTTGCAACCAAGAATATGGCGGATTTGAGACATATAGCCACAGCCTTCTATACATGTTTGTTTTGGAACAAAACTGACTAAATAATCAAGAAAATACATGGATAGACAAGAGGCATGTGTGAACCTAACCTTAAGTCTTCCTGTACATGCGCAGCATATGCTCGTTCGTGATACTTTATAAAATAACGCCCGACGTTTTTCATTTGACCGACTGTGCGATAACTCATCTTTCAGTTTTTTCGAAACAAATTGATCAATTAAAAGTTTTAGCTTTTGGTATAAGCACCTTATGTAGGCTACAAAATTTATAGAAAATCGTTCGACCAATTATTGAAAAAAATCGCAACAAAAAGTGTGACATTTTCTTCATGTACTCGTAAAAGTAGAGAAAGTCGTCGCCAATCTTTGTGTCACATCCCCAGAAAACATTTACCCCAAATATAAAATACAGGGTGTTAATGAATAGCACCGAAATAATTTACCTGTGTATATTAGATTTTTGTTCTATAACGTAAAATGTATATGCTACAGGGCATTAAAGTCATTAGAATTTGGTACTCATAAGTGAATAATTAAGCTAAATACTGTTAAAATGTTCATTAAATTGACTTCATGCCTTCTTAATGATCGATATAGACCTCATTCTTAATGAGAATATTATAGGAGAAAAATTCCTCCGACACTGGGACTTGAACCCAGGACCTTTGGCTATTCGCGCCAATGCTCTATCAACTGAGCTAAGCCGGAGTTCAATTCACAGCGCCGGAAGGAACCTCTCTCCTATGACTATAATATTCTCATGTAATGTCCAACAGAGACAATAATCTGTGGTTCATGAATGCTTATATATCTATCTCATTCTTAATCATCCATCAACAGCTATATCATAATTTTGAGTTTTCATAATTTGCAAAATTTACAGAGGGTCAATCCATTAGAAATGAACCAGGCCAAGTTGCTCGACATTTTTTATTTTCCTAATTTTTTTACCAGTTATTTCCCAACTAAAGGTGAGTTCAAAACTATGGTAAAAACATTTTTGGGCTCATACTTTTTTTTTGGCGGCCATTTTAAGTTTACCTTTTAACCATATTTCAGTCGAAAACATGTTTTGCACAAATGTATGACACTCTGTTAATTTTATAGATAACAAGACAAAATAAACACCAAAATTATCAGAATGAAATGCTCTACATTTTTGTTTTAACACAATATTACCTAAGTAGTGAGGAAGGTGAAGAAAAAAATCAAAACTACAAATTGAAAATGGACTTAAAACGGGAGTTTTAGTGCCGCAAAATTATTAGAAGGATGAAAGACTCGCCCTTAATTTTTTTTTCTGGTGTAGATCTACTATAGGACTACTCGTTGTAGAAGTTTAAAGCTTGAGAACTTTGCGGTTTTTTTTATACAATTTTTCAAAAATGCCCAAAACCGTATTTTGGCAATATTTGAAGTAGAATATCTCAAAAGGGACTGAGTGAAAAATTATGAAATTTATACAGATAACACCTCTTTATGATATAAAGACGTGATATAAATTTGGTGACTGAGACTCAACTGGTTCCCGAGTTATAGTGCATCGAATTTGGCCAAAAATTCCATTATACGCACACGAATTTTAACGGTAATTTAATAGCAAAAATCCACATTGTAATTTTAAATGCTAAATTTTAGTGAACCTAAGTATGTTACACAGAAGAGTTGTACATGTAGGCTACATTTCATCAGTTAGCATGACAAATTTATAATTTCCTCAAAGCTTTGAAGAGCGTTGTAATTTCGGTGCATAGTTTGCAATTTTTGGCCAACTTCGATGCACTGTAACTCTGGAACCAGTTCAGTCTCAGTCACCAAATTATTATCACATCTTTATATTGTAAGGAGGTGTTATGTGTATAAATTTCATAATTTTCACTCAGGCCCTTCTTAGATATTCTACTTCAAATAATGCCAAAATAGGGTCAATCCATTAGAAATGAACCAAATTAAATAAAAATTTTTGCTCAACATTTTTTATTTTCTTAATTTTTTTACCAGTTACTCCCCAATATTAGGTGAGTTCAAAACTAGAGTAAAACATTTTTTAGGCTCATACTTTTTTCTTGGCGGCCATTTTAAGTTTTCTTTGTAACAGTTTTTCGGCCGGAGACTTGTTTTGCACAAATGTATGTAACTCTGTCAATTTTATAGATAACAAGACAAAATAAACACCAAAATTATCAGAATGAAATGCTCTACATTTTTGTTTTAACACAATATTACCTAAGTAGTGAGGAAAGTGAAGAAAAAAATTCAAAATTACAAATTGAAAATTGACTTAAAACGGGAGTTTTAGTGCCGCAAAATTATTAGAAGGAAGAAAGACTCGCACTTAATTTTTTTTTTCTCGTGTAGATCTACTATAGGACTACTCGCTGTAGAAGTTTAAAGCTTGAGAACTTTGCCCTTTTTTTTATACAATTTTTCAAAGATGCCCGAAATCGTATTTGGGCAATATTTGAAGTAGATTATCTCAAAAGGGACTGAGTGAAAAATTATGAAATTTATACAGATAACACCTCTTTACGATATAAAGATGTGATATAAATTTGGTGACTGAGACTCAACCTGTTCCAGAGTTACAGTGCTTTGAATTTGGCCAAAAATTGCGTTATAGGCACACGAAATTTAAAGGTAATTTAATAGTAAATATTCACTTTGTAATTTTAAATATAAAATTTTTGTGAGCCTGAGTTTGTTACACAAAAGAGTTGTATATGTAGGCTACATTTCATCAGTTAGCATGACAAATTTTTGGTTCCCTAAAAACTTGGAAGAGTGTTGAAATTTCGGTGCATAGTTTGGAGTTATGGCCAACTTCGATGCACTATAACTCGGGAACCAGTTGAGTCTCAGTCACCAAATTTATATCACGTCTTTATATCATAAAGAGGTGTTATCTGTATAAATTTCATAATTTTTCACTCAGTCCCTTTTGAGATATTCTACCTCAAATATTGCCAAAATACAGTTTTGGGCATTTTTGAAAAATTGTATAAACAAAACCGCAAAGTTCTCAAGCTTTAAACTTCTACAGCGAGTAGTCCTATAGTAGATCTACACCAGGAAAAAAAATTAAGGGCGAGTCTTTCTTCCTTCTAATAATTTTGTGGCACTAAAACTCCCGTTTTAAGTCAATTTTCAATTTGTAGTTTTGAATTTGTTTCTTCACTTTCCTCACTACTTAGGTAATATTGTGTTAAAACAAAAATGTAGAACATTTCATTCTGATAATTTTGGTGTTTATTTTGTCTTATTATCTATAAAATTGACAGAGTTACATACAGTTGTACAAAACATGTTTTCGACTGAAATATGGTTAAAAGGCAAACTTAAAATGGCCGCCAAAAAAAAAAAGTATGAGCCCAAAAATGTTTTTACCATAGTTTTGAACTCACCTTTAGTTGGGAAATAACTGGTAAAAAAATTAGGAAAATCAAAAATGTCGAGCAACAAATTTTATTAAATTTGGTTCATTTCTAATGGATTGACCCCAGACTAATCACATGACTGGTCGCCACTGCATTTGTCTTTTTTTTTATATAACTACTGACTACAGTGTTAACAGCGAAGTTCCTTTGTTTTATATTTTTCTCAAATGTTAGAAGTCAGTGGCGGCCATGCCCTGGAAGATTTTATGCTGTAGTAGGAAAAATTGAATCCATAGAGCAAAAATCTCCTAATGAAAGTTGCTTGTCTATGTTCCCTCAATACACAGGTAAAATATTTCGGTGTTATTCGTTAACACCCTGTATAATTACTTGAACTAGGCTGTTGACAGACACATAGACGAACACACACATGTTTCTCCCACTGTCTAAAACATTTTTATATTCATGTTTGAGGTGCTGGCCATGGCCGCCGTGAACTGCACCATCATGGACATGGCCATCACTATCTTCCTCTCCACTGTCGTCATCGGCGAGCTCCACAACAACAACAATAACGACACGCTCGCCATGGACGATGCTCAGGTGTCTTGGTTCGGGAGCTTGCCTTACATAAGCCAGCCAGTTGGCAGCATTGCATCCGGGTTCCTAGTGCAGGTGCTCGGCCGCAAGAGGTCTCTGATGCTCATCTGCGCGCCGTACGTGGCTTCCTGCGTCATTATGAGCACGGCCCCCTCGATCGCCGTACTCATGCTGAGCAACGCGCTCATAGGAGTCACCGTGGGGCTCACAGAGGCCCCCACTAACAGCTACTTCGGAGAGATCTGTCAGCCAGAGCTAAGGAGCATCTTAGCCAGCAGCGCAGGTCAGCAAACACTGAATGTACACGAAATGAAATGCAGAGCTCTGTTTGAATACATGGTAACTTGAATCATCTCTCGTTGCAGCCATCTTCTATCAGTTCGGCATGTTTCTGGAGCAGCTGTTCGGCGGTCTCATGGACTGGAGGACTTCGGCTGCGGTCACAGCGGCCATCCCAGCCATCACGTTCATTCTCGTGAGCCAGGTACGGAGCATGTTTATGTAGGCCAGCGTTTCTCAACCTTTTTGAACCTGAGGACCTCTAAAATGTCTAAACATTTTTACGGACCCCTAATTTTACATCCCATTTTTAAAAGTAGGCTATATGTAGGCCTAATTCTTAATATTTGGGGTATTAAATTATAGGTAATTATGACGAAATAAATCTAAATACTTTTTTTTAATTCGACGAAAACACAGCTATTGAATTGGAAGTAAACTATTGACAGTAAAATTATATTTTGAATAAATTTTCATATTTATTACCAATTTGATAATATCATTAGGAATTATGTTATTCCTCACTTTTATAATTAAGGAATCGCGCACAATGTGCATTATCTTAACCTAAGACTTAACCTACCCAGTCCTGAACCCGGGGAGGGGATCTTTCACTACTGAAAAATCCCCGACCCGTCCGGGAATCGAACCCGGGCCGCCGGAGTGGAAGGCAGACGTGCTACCGACTCACCCACAGAGACGGTTGAACTTGTCGCCCCTTGCAGAGTTCCTGGATATCTGGCTCAATATTAGTCAAATTTAGTCGATGATCAGGGGTTTGAATGAAAGAAGGAACCATAGACGTCAGTGCATCAGAGGTTTCAAACTGTGGTTCGTAACTGCAAAAGTAAGGAAATTTTCAATAGGACCTGTATTTTCGAAGATTTTAAAAACTTTGACATCTAGTGTTCATTATTTTGTGAAAAATTTTTACTTCTTTGCTTTCCACTTGCTTTATGATATTTTTAAATTATGTCTGCGGACCATCTGCACCATCTTCGCGGACCATACGTTGAGAAACGCTGATGTAGGCCTATTAGACATTTCTGCATCTCACTGGTCTCATGCCATTGCAGATCCCAGACTCGCCCATCTGGCTCGTGGCTCAAGGCAGGAAGAAGGACGCCGAGGCTGCTCTGTGCTGGCTCAGAGGCTGGGTGGAGCCGAGCGCGGTTCACAAGGAGCTGGAGTCACTGGTGGCGTACCATGAGAATGTGACCATGCAGTCCATGAGGAAGGCGACAGGAAGTGGGAGCCAAGAGGAGAGCGCCTTCATGGTGCAGCATCGCCATCACAGGTGGGCCTGTGTAATGTTTTGCACTTTGAGCGGTCATCAAGCGAAATATTTTTTCGACCCGGTTTAACTAAATTGCATATCGCTGGGTTTGAATAGGTTCTTTAGCTAAAATATGTTATGGCCGATTCAAAAGAATGAAACAAAAGAGAAACGCTAGCGATTATGGTCAACTTTAAAGCTAAAATTAATGCCAAATCTACACTAAGGTTTAATGTTAGTAGCCTATATTTCATCCGGTACCTCCTCGGATTTTTCTGAGGTAGGGAGGTCTGGTAGGGATGCACTCAGCCTCGTGATTCAAATTGAGGAGCTACTTGATAGAGAAGTAGCGGCTCCGGTCATGGAAACCACCATTAACAGCCGTGGGTGTCGGCATGCTAACCACATGCCCCCCCCCCCCCAATCCTGCCATCTTCCAAGCGAGCCCCAGTTTACTGACTTTGGATCCTTTTCCTATGTACTGCTCCTTCCCCCACTCCAGTTTTAACCCCGATTGTAATTCAAGAGAAACCATAGTCTTACATAGATGACGCAGCGGTTGGGTGGTAGGCCTTGTCCCTTCGGGGATGTCGCGCCACGGAGTTTTAATTAATATATTGTTTACAGCTTGGAGTTGTATAATTATAACCTATACGGCCGTCATATAGTACATTGTGATACAAGTGCCGTAAGCGGTGCATACGGATCGAGGAAAAAGTTTTTTCAATTTCCGAGATCCGTTATGCGCTTACGGCACGAGTATTCCAAGCTATTTTTTGCACGATGATTATTTATATCAATTTATTTATATTAATTGAGATATTAGCTGAAAATATTATGTATATTCATTATTGAAGAAGGATGTTATATTTCAGAAAGTGATTCGCATGTGTTGGTTGTTATGGGGACTGACTATTTGTCCTGTTAAAATCGCCAAAAACAAGGGGGCCTTGGTTCCATAGCAACCAGATTGCGTGCGGGAATGTCAACTTACGATCCACGGCAACAATATTTCTAAGTACCACTAATTAGTTACGTCGTGCAAAAAAGCTATAAGAACGGCAATTCTAAACGCCTTGTACAGTAAGAACAGAGGAATGTTAATGATTATTTATGATAACGCATTTGACTATATTTCAGTGAGAACGTTGGAGTTACGGGGAAGCTGAAGATGATTCTCGAACCCGAAACGCTCCGACCTCTGTTCCTGACTTTGATGTTCTTCGCCTTCTCCGGGATGGGGGGCGTCTTCTCCATCAGACCGTTCCAGATCGAGGTTCTGAACCGGTTCCGGGTGTCTCTGGAGGGGCGGTGGGGTTCCGCTCTGGTCACGGCGTCCGGATTCCTCGGCAGCGTCACTCTGGTGGCGACAGTCAACTGTCTGGGACAGCGCATGATGGCGTTGTTGAGCACGGCTGGGATCGCCGTATCCTGTGCTCTGCTGGGGCTGTACGCCTACTGCTTTTTATCTCCCGAAGCCACCTCGTGGGTCCCCCTGGCCCTCTTCGTGCCTTTCTACTTCGCATCCGCCATTCAGTGCCAGTTGCCATGGTTACTCGTCTCAGAAGCGTTCCCATACAGGTGAGTGGGAATGTCCTTGATGAACCGTGCCGCTATAACACTTACCACGTTTACATACGATCCCGGTTTACACGAGAGGTAATGTTGGCTAACCTGTGTCAACAATGACCGTGTGTTATATTAATAATTTCTAATCTCCATAAAGAAAGTTTTGCATAAAAGAGTAAGATAATATTATTATTATGGTTTGTGTAAGTTTTTCTTTTATTCATAATATTAATATACTCATGCAGATGCACATAGGTTGTTGATTATTTGGTGCACGGCTGCCAACATAAGGATGATTTTTAAGTATGAAGTATGACGATTTTTGCAGCCATCATATGAAGTTTATTTGCCTTTTCTACAACTTCAAGAGAGATATAAATTTATTTGCAAATAGATCACGATTCAGTCTATTCCGCAAATGTTTCTGGTATGTTTAACTGTTTCAAATA
Source organism: Ectobius pallidus (assembly GCA_964059195.1). Classification (NCBI taxonomy): domain Eukaryota; kingdom Metazoa; phylum Arthropoda; class Insecta; order Blattodea; family Ectobiidae; genus Ectobius; species Ectobius pallidus. The sequence continues at coordinate 977,213 of CAXKWD010000003.1, read as the reverse complement.
ATGATTTTGTTTTCAAACAAAGTGTTGCCAACCAAAAGAGCCTGAATTCCGTTGGGTTTCAGGACGAGAGGAATGGCCAGTGGCATTACTGGAGCTGCTATGTACATGGTGGCCTTCCTGGCCTCCAAGTCGTACCTCGCCACGGAACGCACCTTGCACCTGTACGGCACCTTTTGGTTCTTCGCAGCCACCAACACCGCCTGCTTCGCATACCTCTACTTCCAGCTCCCGGAAACCGAGGGCAAGTCCCTCCAGGAAATCGAGCGAATCTTCGCCCGCCGCCATCCGTCCTAGCAATAAACCTTTTTTAATTTGTGTAAACACTTGTTTTATTTCCTACCAAGCGAAACGTAACGAAACAAGCAATCAGAACTCTTTGCTAAAGTGTTATATGGATGATAAAAGCAAAGTTCTGCACTGAAAGAATAATTTTTATGAAAACTTTAAGTTCTATGTTCTGAAGTTTACGGTTAATTTTCGATGTGAATGCGGCATAAGAGACATATTGCCCGCGTTTATTAATTCAATCACTACTTTTTAAATTACATTATTGAATAGCAAAATAACTAAAATATTATATGTATTAATACATATACACAAAACACTAATAAAGAAATTAAAACTATTAATAATTAAAAAGCTAAACATCAGGCTTCGAGATGTGCCTCTAGGGGAAAGAGACCTCAAATTCGCATTCCCCGGCCCCAAAACAAACACACATGAGTTTCGTCCAAATCGTTCAATGTTTCCACCCACGTAAGAAAAGTCCCCATCTCTGCGTGACGTAATGTTATAAACAAATTAATCAAGCAGAGCGGGCTAACAAAATGGGAGCGACCGACTTCCATGCGTTATGTTGAAAAAATCTACCTCAGCGATGGTCTTTTGTTCCGGTTGTTATGGCAGCAGTGCAAGGCCACCTGCAACTAATGTTACAATAACTGAAATGTATTTGCGAAAACGGGTGCTTCAATAACACCAAAACCCACGTTTTCTGTAATTTTTTTTTGTTCTTAACTCGCAAATGAAAGCTAAAATTAAAAATCCGGCTTCGAGGTGCAGTCGGACACCCTTTCAGTGCCCTAGATTTGGCTCGGCATCGCACCTAGATACTCTCCACACAATAAAGCTGCATCAGTAAATACAGTAGGCTATGTTCAATATTAATGAATGTGGTTGACTTTTTTTATCTAATTTTCTGGGTCACTTCTTTATCTGTGTTTAATTACTAAGTTGCAAAGGTCCCCGACACGTCATCAAGGATGAACAGACTTGCATAGACATGAGGCACTTTCTGCCCCCCCCCCCCCAAGGCCTAATCATAATAATAAAAATGAAATTCTTGCTTTCCAATAACTTTTCAAGTCGGGTGCCTCTAGTAGGGATGTACAAACATGTAAATATTTAAAATCGATTTTAAGGGGGGGGGTCACTTGCTGAAACCGCATGAGTGTAGAAGCCTCAGGAGGCTTAGTATAATTATATTTATATATATGATACGGTCAATGTAAACAATTGGGCATTATTTATAATGCCCGGGCAATTTAAAAAGTGCCCAATGGGATGTGACAAAATGATAAATTATATAGAAATTAACACATTGCCCGAGCATTATGAATAATGCTGGAAATTGAATGGGCAACTTGAGAGAATTGTTATTCATATTTCTCTACATACAAAACTAAGAGAATATTATATTAAAGTAAATAAGTATGAAAAATACGTATGCCTAACAAAAAAACATATACTGTACATATACACACAAGATGTCAAATCCAAGAGTTTTTATTTATTAGAGCAGCTTTCACTTTGGTGACATTTCGAGTTACATAGGTTAGGTTAGGTTAGGGAAAATCACACCAGACGCATGTTGCCATATTGCTGTCAATTTACTAAAGTGACCAGAGAAATTGTAGTAGTATTAATATTGAACGGGCAGTGTAAGAAATTATCCTAGATGGGCCTGCAATAAAAAAATAATTTGTGTATTTTGTTTCAAATTTCTTTATATATATATATATATATATATATATATATATATTATTCTGGACAACTTGTGTTCACCATGGGTGGCCCAATTTAATTTTTTACCCAAAAAGTACCTAATAGTTTAACACGTAGGCTATACATAGGCCTAGATTTAGGCAGCACGCAGAAGCCTGGACAGCCCTGGGATGATGGAGACTCTGGAAGTTGTCATCTGCATAACTTAACACAGATAGGGAACGCATTGCAAGGTAAGCTGACTATCTCACATTCACACTCTGATAACAGGTCTTATTGCGAGGCTTATAACTACCCCTTGTCTCATTTTTTGCGAAAAAATGTATTTAAACAAGCATTTTAGCTCTTGGTAAAAGAAAACCGCGAAAAATACACACACGATACGGGCAGGCTTTGAAAATAACTCACTACAAAATTGTTGTCTCTGCCTATATAAAAAGTGTTATCTTTAATGAACACCGTTAATTAGAGTAGGTCATGTAGATCAGATATTTGTGTTAAGATACGAATGCCCGACACATAATAAAATTTAAAGAGGGACGAATGTGATATCCATAGTAAACAACAATACATCCTTGCATTCAATTGTTTGTATCACTCCATGGCCACCTTTGATTAAAATGCATTAAAATTTAATTATTTTTTGCACGACTTAACTAATTAGTGGTACTTACGAATATTGTTGCCGTGGATCGTAATTTGACATTTCCACACGCAATCTTGTTGCTATGTGCGGTAAGAATTTACTTACGGCACATCATAAAACAAGCCTTTATGGACAAGGCCCCCAGGGCAAATATTCGGTTGCCATAACAACAAACACATGCGAATCACTTTCTGAAATAAACATCTATCTTCAATAATGTATAGGCCTACATAACATTTTCAGGTAATATCTCAATTAATAAAACTAAATTGATATAAATAATCATCGTGCAAAAATAGCATGCAATACTCGTGCCGTAAGCACATAACGGATCTCGGAAAATTGGAAAAACTCTGCGCGAGCGCCTAGTTTTTTCAAACTCTTTCCTCGATCCGTATGCATCGCTTACGGCACTTATATCGCAATATACTATTATAGAAGTGCAGCTGACTATTTTCTATTCCCAGCCAATTTTTCTTACTTCCTCTAGCCGTACCATAGGTCCCCTGAATAAATAAATAAAAAATAAAAAGTTATTTTCAGAAACACGTGTGTGTGGCTCGAGAACTAAAAATAGAATAAAAAGAAAAAGTTGGGGATATGACACGAAGATCGACGACTTTTTCTTACTTTAAATGCCACTTTACATGCAGAAAAATTCACGATTTTTCGAAAACGGCTTTAACGATTTTCTTTAAAGGTTGTACATGAGAAGCTTATATTAAGAGCTAAACTTTTATATGAAACATTTTTACACTTCTCTGAAGTTTTTAAAGCCTTGCAATACGGCCTCTTATTCTATATCAGAATGTGAACCATTTTATATTGCCCATGTTGAGGTATAGGAAGCTATGTTTCTATCATTTTCCAGGCAGGCCTAATATGTCACAGACTGATGATGACGTCATTAGCAATGGAAAGGCCGAAGAGAAAGAAGCCAGCCGCTTCAGACAAGTCCTACCACAGGTAAACACATTTAACACTGCCTCCTGTTACCCTGTAGAGATTCCATTACTTCTCACGTGTGGAATCGATTAATATCGAACGGGGATATACTGCAACTTATGCTTGTGTGCCGGAATTCTGTATATATAGACATGGCCTTGTAACATTAATATCGAACTCAGAACAGTCTTGAAGCCTTGTTCATATACGAGTTTATCTTTACATTCGAAAGGGAATTTATGCTATGAAACTATTAATCTGGAGTGAGTTTTATTAATTCTATTCCATGAATAAAATGTAACGGATTATATATATATATATATAGGCCTACACTTTCATACGTTGTACTTTAAAATCATATCAAATCTGTCAGCTGTGAGATCACGACATAATAAATGAATTAACATTTTAATGAGTAGCCAGATTCTAACCAATGCGTATGAGAAATAATTAATCTAATTCAGGAAAGCTAACAGCAGAACAGAATAAAAGCACCAAATCGGAATTGTGTTTTTAATCAATGCACATTTAGGCTATATTACATTAATTTTCAAACATGTTATGTTGTGAAAAATGTTTTTTTCATTCTGTTTACTGGCAGCATGTGACGTATTAATCACCGCACGTTGATGCCTTACGTGTCCAGCAATGAGCTGACGTTTTAGCAAATAAAATCGCATCCTTGTGTTCATAACAAGCATATTATAAGACAAACGACCGTGAATGGTCTATATCAGAGGGATTGCTAAACGTTACTGGTCAATATCAAATGAATGGAATTCGAACTTCTCGTTACGTTCAAGTATAAAGAGAAGCAATGGGAACTTGGAACTCAATACCGACGATGATAACGATGATATGACTAATTATTTTGCTGTTAAATAAAAATATATATCATTTACGAGGGAGAATCAAATGAAACAGCAATTAATTTTTTCCCACTATTTTACTCCATCAAGAATGTTTGCTTGTACATTATTTTTCTACATAGTCCCCTCCCAGTTCAATGCACTTCCACCATTGGATAGGAAGTGCTTCGATACCGCATGAGAAAAATTATTCTGGTTGACACTGTAGGCACTCATGCACCGCCGATTGGACGTCTTCATGAGACTTCAACTTCTGCCCTCCAAGGTGCTCCTTTAATGGACCAAATCTGATGAGTATGGCAGATATGGGAGGCACTTGAAGCATATGTCGTCGATGGTTTTCATGGTTGCACGAGCAGAATGAGGACGGGCGTTATCATGTTGAAGCAAAACACCTGCTCTCAGCAACCCACTGTGCATTGATATTTTGATTTATATTTTTTGCATAGTACCAACAGTCCCGTCAATGAATGCTCAGAAGGTGGACAGAGGGAAACGGATCACAATTTTTTACTTTGAAACTTTGTTTGCACTCCTAGGAAGTGAGCGGGGGGCACGATATGACCACAAGATCGAATCTATTCACTTCACAGTCTTATGCAAAGCTTTATTGTTCTCTAGGCAAGACTAAAATTGTTTGAACGGTACCTAATAGTTTTACCTCTTAGCTCCTCGCGTACAAAATTTAAACTAATTCGAAAGACCTGTTTTCGATAAAATTTTCTTAATGTAAACTGGTTGATTGCAGTTTGTGGCCAACTCCATGGCGAACATGGTGTCCCTGGACCTGTCCCTCATCATGAACTACTCCACGGTGCTGATCGCCGACCTCCACCACGCGACAGGCGACATGTCGCTGGACGACAGGGCTGCCTCCTGGGTGGGCAGCACGGCCTACTTCTGCCAGCCGCTGGGAAGTCTCTTCTCGGGGGTGTTGGTGGAGACCCTGGGGCGCAAGGGCGGGCTGCTCGCTGTCAACATTCCTTACTTCGTGTCCTGGATGCTGATCTACACGGCGCCTTCGGTCTCCGTCCTACTCGCAGCCAACGTGCTCATAGGCGTCACGGTGGGTCTGTCTGAAGCGCCACTCGTCAACTACGGCGGGGAAATGAGTCAGCCCCACATCAGAGGCACCGTCACGGCCAGTGGATGTGAGTACGACGCTTTATGTTATGTTTAGACCTGGGATTTTAAGGCAAATGCCTATTTTTAAATATGTGGACGTTTCATGATAATTGCTTACATTTATAGAGTTTTATAGTGCCCTAAAATGCCTACTTTGTACATTAAAAATAAAATTAAACTTCTGTAATTTTTACAATCTTATAATGGACATTCCTCGATGAAACAGCAGAGGGTGGGTTTTTCACAGAAATTTGATTATTCCAAACAATTGTCGCTAAAGGAATCTGATTGACGGGGAGGTGGAGGATTAAGGGGGAAGGACTACTGTGTCAAGTCACCAGTGAAAGAACATCTGTTTAAGTGAATATAGTTCGTGATGCCTAATTTTGCAGTTAATTCTGTTAAGAATAAGTATACCATGTTTCTTGCAGTAAAAAAATAAAAGGACATGTTACAGTTTAAGTGTAGGCTATATTGTAATATTTTAAAGTCTATTTTCTGTCTATCTACACATTTTAAAGGACATTTAAAGTGCCAATTTTCTCTTATAAAAGCTTACTTACTTCTTTAAAAAGTCTATTTTAAGTGCCTAAAAATTAATTTTTTTAGAGCCTAAAATCCCAGGTGTAGTTATGTTTAACACGTGTTTGTGCTGACAGCCATATTCTATCAGCTGGGGATGTTTGCGGAGTACCTCATGGGTTCTCTCACTGACTGGAGAACCACGGCTCTCATCAGCTCCTCCGTTCCCATCGCATCCTTCCTGGTCTTGCTGTTGCTTCCAGAAACGCCGCAGTATCTCATCTCCAAGGGTCGCATCAAGCAAGCAGAGAAGTCCTTGTGCTGGCTCAGAGGCTGGGTGAAACCCGGGGCGATTCAGAACGAGCTCAACGAGCTTGTCCAGAATCACCACCAACACCTTGCAAGGTAAATAACTAATCAAGAAGTTAAAATAGAGGCACATTTCACGATTAGAAAGCGCCGCCGGGGAAAAACATCTCAGATTCGAGTTCCCTGGACCAGAAAACCGCTGCATAGTGAGTTTCGTCCAAATCGATCAATGTTTTCCCATTTAGGCATACTTTCATTATCCCTCTTGTCTGTCAATCTATGTTATCAGGAGACCTGGTATTTTAAGGCAAATGCCTATTTTGTTCCTTATGAAATAACATGCCATTTTTTTAATATGTTGACATTTTAAGATAAATCACTTACATTTATAGATTTTTTAGTGCCCTAAAATGCTTATTTGGACCTTTGGAGCCTATTTTTACTATTTCAGTGCCTAAAATGCCTATTTTGTGCCATTAAAATAAAATTGAACTTCTGTAACTTTTACAATCATTTAATGGACATCCTTGAATGTAGAGCAGAACAGCAGAGGGTGGGTTTTTCACAGAAACTTGATTTTCCCAAACAATTGTCGCCAAAGGAATGCTAACTGACGGGGAGGATTAGGTCAAAACAACAAGCAGCAGGTATATAGTAAGAGAGGACATACTGTGTCAATTTTTTTATATAAACTGAGCCCTGAATTCGGCTCATTTGAAATAATAAATGTTTCTAAATTAGCCAGCTGCAAATGAACCCTGAAAATAAGGTAAAATCAGTAAACGCGCCCAGTTAAAACAGCGTGGTTTAGCGTGTTCATGAAAGTAGTCCGCGACCGCGCTGCCATCTTTAGGAACGCAAGGGAGGTGAGAGCGGTGTTTCGTGACGGCAGTTGGATCATGTGCTTGTGAGGATAACATGTAAACTAAGTTCGAGTGAAGACGATGACTGTTCTCCACGGCGTTTTGGGTGAGACCTTTTCATTTCTACTTTAAATTTAAGTAATAAATTAGTCTCCATTCTGGCTATCTAAATTTCGTTTGGTATTTGTAAAGTTCAATACTAAGTTATGATGCCGGTTTCTACTTTTGGATCTTGAAATTACGCCATTCACCATGTAACTTTTCATATTCAAATTTTTTGTCGTCCTGTCTTGTCTGTCAGTATTTTCACGTCCGTTCGTTTCATTAGCTTTCTCATGTTCTCCTGCAATAATTAAAGTTTTGGCAGTTATCACGTAATAGTATGATAGAGAGTGAAATATGTGTACAAAATTTTAATAGAAGGGCTGAATGCATATAGAAAAATCTGATGTGAAAGTCACATAACTTCCTCTGCCCAAATAAAAGTTAGGAGTATTCACATATCCTTGTACAGAAACGCAAGACACAATTTTACGATAATTATCCTATAAATACCTCTTCTTTCAATGATGCGACTAATAAAAGTGCAGACTATATAGCAAACAAAAACAAGTGACTGCAGACATTTATTGAAACTTCCGTCGTTAAGAATAATTTCCGAACTTTATCGAATATTTCCCTCCAATATGTCTTTCTCACTTCATTCTTATATAGAACTAGCATGTGCCCGCGGCTTCGCCCGCGATAATTATTTCAAAAATTAAAAATTAAGAGCATAATAGTTAAATCATTATATTAACACCTAAATCATGTGGACTACATATCACTATTAGATAGCGTCGCCTGGTAAAAGCGACCTCAGATTCGAGTTCCTTGGCCCAGAAAACCCCTGTATAGTGAGTTTTGTCCAAATCGAACGATGTTTAACCATATTTAGGTCTATGTTGATAATCCCTCTTCCGTGTAGGTTGAAAATTTCATATGTCTACGGGCCTTGACATTCTAAACAATTGAATCGACCAGCGTAGGCTTACAACATTCAAGCGATCGCGATACTTTTATTTCAACGGTATGACAAAAATAGCCAAAGCCAACTGCAATTGATTTGACATTGAAATGTATTACTGAAATCTGATGCTTCGACAGCGCTAAAATCACGTTTTCTGCCAGTTTTTCACTCACAACTCGCGAACGAAAGTTAAAATTAAAAATCCGGCTTCGAGGTGCACATTCCGACCCTTTAGTCCGCCTATGTATAAAATTTCAGATCTCTGCGTTGAGTAGATTTCGCTGGGCATCGCGGACAGACAGACAGACGGAGGAGGACAGACACTTCCTTCTATCTATATTAATAAAAAAGGAAGTGTCTGTCCTCCTCCGTCTGTCTGTCCGCGATGCCCAGCGAAATCTACTCAACGCAGAGATCTGAAATTTTATACATAGGCGGACTAAAGGGTCGGAATGTGCACCTCGAAGCCGGAATTTTAATTTTCGCTTTCGTTCGTGAGTTATGAGTGAAAAACGGGCAGAAAACGTGTATTTATTGCGTTTTCGAAGCATGAGTTTTCAGTAATACAAATCAATTACACTAGGCTTTGGCTATTTTGTCATTCCTTCGACATAAAAGCATCGCGATCTCTTGAATGTTGTAGCTCATGCTGGTCGATTCATTTGTTTTTAATGTCAAGGCACGCAAACATAATATGAAATTTTCAACCTACACCGAAGAGGATTATTATTATTATTATTATAGGGATAATTAATATTAGCCTAAATATGGTCAAACGTTGTTCGATTTGGACGAAACTCACTATACAGGGGTTTTCTGGGCCAAGGAACTCGAATCTGAGGTTGCTTTTACCAGGTGACGCTATCTAATCGTGATATGTAGTCCATATGATTTAGGTGTTAATATAATGATTTAACTATTATGCTCTTAATTTTTAATTTTTGAAATAATTATCGCGGGCGAAGCCGCGGGCACATGCTATCTTAAAATAATAAAAGGACGTGTTTGTCTGTCTGTCCACGATGCCCAGCGAAATCTACTGAACGCAGAGATCTGAAATTTTAAACATAGATGGGCTGAAAGGTGGGCGAATGCGCATCGAAGGCGGATTTAATTTTAGCTTTCGTTCGCAAGTTGTGAGTGAAAAACTGGCAGAAAACGTGATTTTAGCGCTGTCGAAGCATCAGATTTCAGTAATACATTTAAATGTTAAATCAATTGCAGTTGGCTTTGGCTATTTTTGTCATACCGTGGTAATAAAAGAATCGCGATCATTAGAATGTTGTAAGCCCACGCTGGTCGATTCATTTGTTTAGAATGTCAAGGCCCGTAGACATATGAAATTTTCAACCTACACGGAAGAGGGATAATCAACATAGACCTAAATATGGTTAAACATCGTTCGATTTGGACGAAGCTCACTATACAGGGATTATCTGGGCCAAGGAGCTATAATCTGAGATCGCTTTTACCAGGCGACGCTATCTAATCGTGACATGTAGTCCACGTGATTTAGGTGTTAATAGATATAATGCTAATAGATATTATGCTCTTAATTTTTAATTCTTGAAATAATTATCGCGGGCGATCGCTTGATTTTGTAAGTCCATCCTGGACGATTCATTTGTTTAGAATATCAAGGCCCGAAGACATATGAAATTTTCAACCTACACGGAAGAGGGATAATCAATATAGGCCTAAATATGGTCAAACATTGTTCGATTTGGACGAAACTCACTGTACAGGGGTATTCTGGGCCAAGGAACTCGAATCTGAGGTCGCTTTTACCAGGGGACGCTACCTAATCGTGGAATGCACTCCACGTGATTTAGGTGTTAATAATTATAATGATTTAACTATGCTCTTAATTTTTAGTTTTTAATTTTTGAAATAATTATCGCGGGGGAAGCCGCGGGCACATGCTGTTTGTCTGTCTGTCCACGATGCCCATCGAAATCTACTGAACGCAGAGATCTGAAATTTTAAATATAGATGCACTGAAAGGTGGGCAAATGCACCTCGAAGCCGAATTTGTAATTTTAGCTTTCGTTCGCGAGTTATGAGTGAAAAACTGACAGAAAACGTGATTTTTAGCGCTGTCGAAGCATCAGATTTCAGTAACACATTTCAATGTCAAATCAATTGCAGTTGGCTTTGGCTATTTTTGTCATACCGTGGAAATAAAAGCATCGCGATCGCTTGAATGTTGTAAGCCCACGCTGGTCGATTCATTTGTTTAAAATGTCAAGGCCCGTAGACATATGAAATTTTCAACCTACACGGAAGAGGGATAATCAACATAGACCTAAATATGGTCAAACATTGTTTGATTTGAACGAAACTCACTGTACAGGGGTATTCTGGGCCAAGGAACTCTAATCTGAGGTCGCTTTTACCAGGCGACGCTATCTAATCATGGTATGTAGTCCATGTGATTTAGGTGTTAATAAATATAATGATTTAACTATTATGCTCTTAATTTTTAATTTTTGAAATAATATATCGCGGAAGAAGCCGCGGGCACATGCTAGTTTATTAATATAGATAAGAGGCCGTGAAAGTGTGTGTATTCAATTTGTTGTGTGGTTAACCACACAACACAAACTTTTTACAAACAATGGGTGAACAGTAGGTGGCTTGTAACTGCCTTCAGAGAATGTTTTCGAAAAAAAGTTTCAAATAAAAGTTTTAGCTCTCACTATAAGCTACACTTGTGCAAAATTTAAAGAAAATCGTTGGAGCCGTTTTCGAGAAAATCGCGAAAAACTAAAATTTCTTCATGTAAAGTCCCCTTAAAAATAAGAGAAAATAGTCGCCAATCTTATCCTCACATCTTCAGAAGGTACCTGACCCAAATACGAAATTTTGTTTTCATACGATTTTCAGTTTTGGAGCTAGAGTGTTCACAGACAGACACTCAGACATGTTTCCAAAAATAGTATTTTTGGATTCAGGGGGCCTTGAAACGTGTATATATGCTAAAAACTCAACTTCGAATTTTGGGGTCGAAAACAACACTTCCTCTACCTATAGTACCTATGGTACGGGCAGAGGAAGTAAAAAAGGACTTAAGGTTCAATTGAGGGATTAACATGATTTTATGGGTTCATATCTATTTGTACCTCAAATATTTCTGGTTTTTCTAGTCACTTGGAAAAATTCCCTATTAGATACAGGGTGATTTAAAATTGGCACTATTTATTATTAAATACAGAGTGATTAACTTTAAGGGAAGTTTTGAGTTAAGAGGGTTATTAACAAAGCTTACATTACTTAAATTATTGGGCTTTATTGCACTTTGCACTAGTCTGAAGGTTGTCGTTTTAACAGAGAGAATATATCTTTTCACATTCTATATTCCAAATGTTAAATTTATTAATAAAGTTGTTCTAGGAAATACCAATTCTTTTGGTGTAGTTTAATAATTTCCTAGCTCTTCCCAGTAATTCCTATTAATCTGTTCAGAGTTTCATTATGGGAATAATGGGTGCCCAGTCATAAAGGTTAAACAGTAGAGTCACGGATTTGGCAAAAATGGTCGAAACCCGATTTACTTCATAAATCATATGTTCTAAGCTTCCGACATATGTAATAGTGACACGTAAGGGGCACAAAACCAAAACTGTTTTTGATAAATGTATTTTTAATTCTGTCTTAATTTTGCAGTTATTTCTGTTAAGAATAGGTATATCACGTTTCTTACACTAAAAAAGATAACTTTACAGTTTAAGAGCATATTGTAGTGTTTTAAAGCCTATTTTCTGTCCTCTTTTAAAAGCCTATTTACTTGTTTTAAAAGCCTATTTTAGGTGGCTAAAACTAATTTTTAGAGCCTAAAACCCTAGGTCTAATCTCTCTATATATAAAAGGCTTTGTCCTGACTGACTGACAGGAATCAACGTACAGCCTAAACTATAACAGGTAGAGACTTGGAACTTTGATAGTACCTTCGTTTCATAATGTAGATGCTCACTAAGAAGGGATTTTGAAAAATTCTGATTCTAAATGCCAAAAATTAAATGTTTTTTAAAATACTTAAGCCCTTTTTACATAGAATTATCGAAACAAATTCACAGAACATATTGTTGCCAATGGTATAGGTGGGTTTGGATTAAATGAAATGGATGTTTGACAAATTAGAGAAGGTATCATTATAATTCATATTATCTATATTAATAAAAGGAATTGTCCTCGATGTCCAGCGAAATCTACTGAACGCAGAGATCTGAAATTTTAAACATAGGTGGGCTGAAGGGTCGGAAAATACACCTCGAAGACGGAATTTTAATTTCAGTTTTCGTTCGTGAGTTATGAGTGAAAAACGGGCAAAAAACATGCATTTTTTGCGTTTTCAAAACATAAGTTTTCAGTTATACATTCCAATGTCAAATCAATTACAGTTGGCTTTGGCTGATTTATTCATACCTTGAAAATAAAACTTTCGCGATCGCTTGAATGTTGTAAGCCCTAAATATGGTCAAACGTTGTTTTATTTGGACGAATCTCACTATACAGAGGTTTTCTGGGCCAAGGAAATCGAATCTGAGGTCGCTTTTACCAGGCGACGCTATCTAATCGTGGTATGTAGTCCACGTGATTTAGGTGTTAATAAATATAATGATTTAATTATTATGCTCTTAATTTTTTATTTTTGAAATAATTATCGCGTGCGAAGCCGCGGGCACATGCTAGTATATAATAAACTTCATTATGAAGCTTAGATAATTTCAACTAGTATAGTATAAATTCAATTCCTTACAAGGTTTTCCGCCTATATACTAGTATTATCATGACCACATTAACGAACTTAAGTCCGAATTTGCAAGATTTGTGATGTATATATTATCAATTTTTATTAGGCTATAGCTTTTTGTACATTGTTATATACATTGAGTTTTTCTGTTTCTTTTCTATACCTGTAATTTATTTTTAACAATTTTGCTCAAAATTTTTGTCATACCTTTATTACACAATATTGAAGTTGAAAGACGATGAATTTAATAAAATAATAATAGAATGTTTTGTATCTAACTTATTATATCACTATGTACTCAAATATGTAGTTTAAAATTCTTACACTTATTAAGTTAGATTCAAAGTTACAAATATCTCTAGTATAAAATTGCTTGTATATATTGATAAAAGTATATTATGTCACTCTAAAATTCTTGTCTTACAAAGACTCGTTAAATATTCAATTTAAAATTCATTTAATTTTAAAACGCTTTTTAAAATTTATATACTGTATTAAGTTAGGTTATAAGTTTTAATTCTCTCCAGCATATTCGTGCCTATATACATTGGTCTAGTTATCAGATGTCTGAGTGCAGTAGATTTGTCTACGCATGCGCGCAAACAAACAAACAAGTTAATATATTTAGACAGTTTTAGAATATTGACATTAATGATGTTTCAGTGCAGGAAGAGAATTGCCTCCCGACGCAAAAGATCTCCCGGAAGCTGACCTGCTGTTGAGTGCAGAACCCCCTAAGAGACAGAACGTACTGAGGAGAGCATCGAACCAAGTACTGGAGCTCTTCCAGTCCCACACGTTACGACCTCTGATGTTGCTGTTGCCACTGTTTGCAGCGGTCAACCTGACCGGCTTCACCTCCATCAGACCCTACATGGTGCACGTCTTTGAGGTGAAGGCTTTTTCAATATCAGTTCGTTTTTACTTTTGCTGTAACTTCCCAAGATATATAAATTCAATTAGTAATAGATCATGATTTAGTTTTTCAGCAAATTTGTTTCTCCTATGTTCAACTGTTTTCTTACACGATTTGTTTCAAACAAAATTGTTGCCAACCAAAAGAGCCTGGATTCCGCTGCATACGAAATTACCAAAAGTATTTTGATTACTAGGGTTCGGATGTTTGACATGTCATATTTTTATCCTGACCTCCATTCTCGCCGCAAACACAAATTACACGCGACTTGCACATTTGTTATCTTAATCGGACCGGTTTTATTTTGCATATACAGTCATATTTTGGTAATTTTTATGGTATTGGTCATATTTGTAATTTAACGTCACATTTCAATTATAAATTCAGTAAAATACATGTACTAAATTGTCGACTTAATTTTTTTTTTCAGAAAATGAGTCACGAATCTTTTGGTTTTTACTGTAACTGAAATGTGAAGGGACAATAACAAGTAATAGCACAATTGCCTCTTCCTCCTTGTTGTTAGCAACTTCCAATATAGGCTACATGTTTTTTTTAAATAATTTCAGTTCACCTTTGCAATGATATCTGGAAACATTAACAGATTAGAAGTTCTTTACAAGTAAAACTGCAAAATTGTTAAAAAGAGATTATCAAATTGAATTAATTTGATGTAATAATTTAGTGTCATTGGAACATTTTTAGAAAGGACGTTACTTTATGAGGTCACATTTAGGATTTTTGGGTCATATTTAGCCATTTTTAAGGTCATATTTTCCAATTTTTAGGTCATAAACATCCGAACCCTATTGATTACTATTCCAAGCACTGATATTAATGTCGTTTTAAAACGTATGATTCCAAATAACATAAAACGTCGTCCTCGTCAGAGTTTCAGACCGGCGATGGACGCCAAGTGGGTGACGGTGCTCTCTTCTCTCTGCAACACCGTGGGCAGTTTCTTCCTCATCTTCACGGTGAAGCTCGTGGGCAAACGTCGCCTCTGCCTCATCTTCACCGCCGGCAGCCTCGTCTCCAGCCTCCTGCTGGGGACCTACGCCTTCTTCATGCACGAGGCCACTCCAAAGTCATGGATCCCTGTCTTCTTGTTCCTGTCCCTGGCCCTCTGCAGCACCGTGGTGGGCCAGTTCCCCTGGATTCTCCTCTGCGAGGTTTTCCCCTTCAAGTGAGTAACCCGTATTTAATTCTAAACACTCCTTAGTTGGCAGTATTGATGTACAGTTGGTGCCATTTTATGAAAGCCTCGTCCCAACCCATCGTCTAAAGCAGCGGTTCCCAAACAGTTTTTGTCCTGGGACCCACCTTCATCTAGAAATTGTTTTCGCGACCCACTACTACATAACGATAACCGATATAGGCTATATAAAATATAGCACATCTACTCTTATACAATTCAACGGCCCTAAATAGCGTGCTTGCTCGCCCGCTTCGTGAGACATCGGGTATACTCGGCGATGTTCGTCTCTCGCAGTCTAAACTTTCATGACGACTACAAAATTAGGAAGGAAAACCGTTTCTTTATTATATAAGGCCTAAGTGAAATGAACACAATGAACAAATATTCTAATTTTATTTTTACTTACAATTTTCATAGCTCTGAACCACAAACATTTTTAATGATCTACCAGTGTAATTTTCTTAAAAATCCTGGAGTCAATGAATCATGGCGGGCGAAGCCGGGGGCAACAGCTGTAAAATATTGATGGTTTTATCTCTTGAAATATCGCTGATGATAATAATAATCCAAACAAATCATTCCTTCCCTTGAAACATTATATAATTTCTGAAAATTACACTGAATTGATAAAATAAAATTCACATCACATTCATGTCAATAAACAGCTGAAAAACAATACGTATTATGTGTTCACAGGTTCTTTGGAACTGCATAATCGATTCTCATATAGTTTTCCCAGGGGGCGCTTTCATGTCGTGGAATGTACTCTAAAGCAGGAATTTTAGCTGTTTCATTAATTATTATTAATGGCTTAGTTTATGAATGATTCGCGTGCAAATGTTAATAAATATAATGCTTTAATAATTATTATACTCTTAATTTTTAATTTTTAAAAGAATTATCGTGGCGAAGCCACGGGCACCTCCTAGTGTTTTTCATATGCCTTTGAATGGTTTTATTGTGTTAAAATGTCCTGCTGAGAAAACACAGTTGAAATAAATATGGTAAAGTTTATTTCAATAAAGAACCTTGTCCAACTAGTACACTTTATTTCAAAAAAATTAATGAGATTTGTGAAACTGTTGTTTTTATTTACAAATTAAATTAAATTATACACTCTTTCCTTATATTTTTCTCGCCCTTTTCGCGACCCACCAGTGGGTCGCGACCCATAGTTTGGGAACCACTGGTCTAAAGAATATAATATCATTGTTCCCTGATTCGAAAATCTGCACAGGCTTCGACACCGACAAAGAAAGTGTTCTTGTAGTCGCGTGGGTTTCCCCAGTAATGCCGCTGTCATTCGCTACTTCTTAAGTAAAGTAAGTGCTATGGTACGTATTTGGCAACATTGTGCTGGACTGCAGACAAAAGTGAATGCACCTAATTACCTTTCTATTCACTGTTTGACAGGTCGAAGAGGATTAGGGTGGCAGCAGGTAGTTGAATTTCTTGGAAAAAGAGTCAAGAGTCACCCACTCTATTCGCTGTGCTGTACGGCCGAGCTAAAACTATAACCTCCATGTTCTCGTAGGCATGAGATCGAAGGAGATTTTTTTTTTACTATATTGTCTATTTTTTTACTTGTTATTGATTTGTAGAGTAGGCCTACTCATCAAGAGCTTTTCAACGATACCCCACTAGACGTGGTTCCAAAAATTTCTAATTTCCATCCCCCCCACCAATCGTACCCCCAAAACCCCCGAATCGTTGGTGTCACTGTGAACTCCGTAGGGAGCACTCTAATTTATTCAAACAAAGTTTCCCTCTATACTTCATAGGGGCCGAAATATAAATTTTTCAAAATTTTAACCCCCCTCTCCCGACCCTCCCTTGGGCCAATTTTGCTCTTTAACGAACTTGTCATTAGGCGAAAAATAATTGAATACGAAAAGGTGTTTTTAATCTTGTTTCAGAACACGAGGGCTGGCTAGCGGGGTGTCGGCGGCCTGCGCCTACCTCATTGTCTTCGCCACCAACAGAACTTATCTGGCCATGGAGCAGACATTGCAGCTGTACGGCTCTTTCTGGTTTTTTGGGCTCATCAACTGCGTGGGGCTAGTGTACATGTATTTCACACTGCTGGAAACTGAGGGCAAAACCCTGCAGCAGATAGAGGAGCACTTCACAAAAGGGCTCTTCTTCAAACCCTGGCAATTGTTTAGAAAATGAATTTATAATTATCGTATGACAACAAAATGGCTCTAAAACGAAATAAAACCATCTGAAAAATTACAATTGGGATTTATTAAGAGTCTCCTGCCGGTTGTATTGTAGGGATGTCAGACAGGGGCCTAAGAGAGACTAGCTTCATGACCTGTACTCGTCACCAGATATAGTACGGGTAATTAAATCACGGAGGATGAAATGGGGAGGAAAGACATATCTAAAAAATATTGACTGGAAGACCAGAAAGGAAAAGACCAATTGGAAGGCCTAGACGTAGGTGGGAGGACAATATTAGGATAGATTTAAGGGAAGTAGGATTTGCGAGGGATGATTGGATGGAGTTAGCATAGAATAGGGTTGAATGGCGGACTCAGGTAAGCGCGGCAATGAATCTTCGGGTTCCATAAAATAGATAATATTCCTTTAGCTTGCTTAGGAATTGTCTATTGCCATTGAGTAAGTAAGCAAGCAAGTATACTCGAGCTTCAAATGGACTTGTCCAAGACCCCTACTGGTCTAGCTTCAAATGGACTTGTCCAAGACCCTACTGGTCTACATTCAAATGGGCTTGTCCAAATCCCTACTGATCCCACATTGCAATACGTTAATCCAAGAGTCGAATAAAATGTATCTACTGTATTGTACAGCAAGACAGGCATATCTACGAGGCATGACGTAATGCTCATGACGAGCTGTAGGGAATTTCAACTCTGCCGGCATTGACTAACTTCCTACCGGCAACAGCCACCTACAACTACGTATTTGCTGTAAATAGAAGGGGTTTCGGTAATACATTATACAACCCCAGAGTAATTGCCGTGGTATGCTTCGTAAAGTACTACACACACTATAAAAGCCATGCGTTCCTACCTTTCATGATGCCGCCGACTGAAGTTTATCTCCACCCCTCCGTTCCACAGGCCGGACAAACACGCCAAACCACACCACACAATAACAATCAGTTTATAGTTTCCCACAACACATTTCACACACAAGAAAATACTTCTTCACTTGCAAATCACGATAATAATACGTACACGAACCATATGCCCGCCCAAAAACTGAAGAAGCGAAACCGGAAACTGCCTCGGAACTCGAGGGAGAAGTTACGTCAAGTAGATTACTATAAAAAAACCTTTCGATCAATTTTAGCTACTTCAATTAAGTAATAGCACGCAGAAAACTACTACAAATCATAGTTCTAATGTCTGCTAAGCTAATTTTACGCAAATACACCTAATAAAGTTTAATTTTGATTAATGTATTACCCCATCCCTTCGATTAGCAGTGTGTGTTTTCGATCAAATCAGCAGATTACGGTCGCAATCAAAACATATCGATTGAAACAACTGCCGATCAACTGCTCGCGCTTCCCATTTCATGAACATGGGAAAGCAGCCCTTTCATTTTACTTCGAGTAAATGTTTTTCAAATATATATAATTATTTTAATTTACCCAGTCGTCAATACAATAATACGTAATTACTGCGTATTATAAAAATATCTTGGCATAAATTATAATTTCCCTGTTGAAGCCAATTTGCAATATAATTCTACAGTGAAAACGAAAAGAGATGATGATGATAAATTTCCTCCCATACTATTGTAATTACAATTAAAATTTTAATTCAATAGAATTAAAATTACTTTTTTTTACTTTTAGATTGGTATTTCTTTCATGATATTGCACAGCTGTGAAAAGCCCCAAAACTAAAGAAAATAATTTCAATCCTTTCAGAACTTGAGGACACTACAACATATATAGCAAAATTTGTTTTTAATAGACTAATAGGCCAAAATAATATATTTTTTGTTTGGGTAAATAAGTTCACATAATCAAAGACATGCATTATACTACAAGTCAGAATTCCCCCCCCCCCCCCATGTTACTAATTCAGAATTCCAGTGATATCAACAAACCCACAAGTTGCAATTAAAATTTATTCACAGCAAAAGCGGTTTATTCTTGCATGTATCGTACTGGTGTATGACATCTTATGGTTGGGGTGGGAACTTTGAAATCCCACAACATGATTGAGGTTAGGTAATTGAATTGGGATAAATAAATAAATCAATAAAATAAAGACGAAGGGGTCACCTTTAAAGGTTATGGGCTATTAATTTATTTTATAAAACTCACCCCTGGTTGTTGAGTGCTGGCCTCTTAAGCCAGAGGGTCCTGGATTCGAATCTAACCAAGATAGATATGTTACATCAGTTGGTTCAGAATATTCATCGTGGTTTCCAGCAGTGGGTCCCTACAGTCCAACCGCTCTAATAACCAAATATAACACAGAGTGGCTTGCGAAATCAGTTTGGAAAATATATTCATATTTTATACTTCTTAGAAACATATTATAGGCCTATTTAAAAAATGATGGAACATAAACAGTGAAGCAACTATAATATAATATATAAGATTTGAATTTTTCTCGGCGAATAATACATAAGAGTTCTTCACAGGCTAACAGCCGAGTCAAGGGTTTGATAAACTCCGAGCTTTCGGACTCCATATCTCTGAGTCCTTCTTCAGGGAAAGTGATGAGAAGGCGGAAGGGGCCTGTATATATACGCCGGAGCAGTTAGTGGGATCCAACTTTTTGGTAGAACATGTTTCAAGGACCCTTGTCCCCATCCTCGGCTATGTGTCCATGTATATACGTGGATATTATAGGCCTATTCATACACTAAATGTTTACCTTCTCGGCTTCTGTCCAGAAATCAAAAAATAAAATTTATAAGACAATTATCCTCCATTGTATTATATGTCTGTGAGACATAGCCCCTTACTCTTCGGGAAGAACATAATCTGAGTGTGTTAAAAAACAGGGGGCTTAGGAAAATATTTGGACCTAAGAGAGGTGAAAATAGAGATTGGAGAAAACTGCATAGCAACGAGCTTCATAACCAATACCCTTCACCGAATATTGTAAGGGTAATTAAATCACGGAGGATGAAATGGGGGAGGAAAGACATATCTCAAAAAAATATCCTGAGAGACCCAAAGGGAAAATACCATTTGGAAGACCTAGACGTAGGTGGGAGGTCAATATTAGGATAGATTTAAGGGAAGTAAGATTTGTAAGGTCTTGTGGTTAGCGTCGCTGACTACAGATCCGTCGGCCCGGGTTCGATTCCCGGTACCTCCTCGAATTTTCTGAGGTAGGGAGGTCTGGTAGGGGTGCACTCAGCCTCATGATTCCAATTGAGTAGCTACTTGATAGAGTAGTAGTGGCTCCGGTCAAGAAAACCACCAATAACGGCCGTGGGTGTCGGCATGCTGACCACATGCCCCCCAATCCTGCCATCTGCCTACGGGAGATGACGCAGCGGTCGGGTGGTAGGCCAAGTCCCTCCAGGGATGTAGCGCCACAGAGTTTAGTTTAGGATTTGTAAGGAATGGGTGGATGGAGTTAGCACAGAATAGGGTTGAATGGAGGGCTCAGGTAAGCACGGCAATGAACATTTGGGTTCCTTAAAATAGATAATATTCCTTTAGCTTGCTTGGTCTATTGCCATTGAGTGAGAAATATATATTATATTCTCCCTGAAGGAATGGGAAGCTTTGTCGAGAACGTAATACTTTTCCATTCATCAGTAAGTATTCCAGTTTGATTAAAATAAACTTTAGGTATGTAATTTTAATTTTGTAATTCTATTGGTTATCTTGTCGGCCGTGGTGGTCTAGAGGTAGCGTGCCCACCTCTGGATCCGCAGGGCGCGGGATCAAAGCCACGGTCGATGGATTTTTCAGGACATAAAAATCCTGGGCACAGAGTCCTCCGGGAGGGACTTTAAGCTGGGGGTCCCGTGTCGTAGATTTACGGCACGAAAAAGAACTCCAAGCCTAAATTAGAGCCTCTGGACTAAATTTCTCGGCCCTTTCACGTCCAAGAAATACTTAGTTTCCAGAGGGGGGTTGCGAGGCGATGGGCTTACCACCTGTCCCTCTACCCTCTCTCGGAAAATAAGCATATAAAAATTAGTATAGGTAATGAAACCTCTGCTTGGAGGCCCCTTCGCCCCACCTGGGAATCATAGGGTACCAGATACAGATACAGATACAGATACAGATTGGTTATCTTGCAAGTCAACACAACTCAGGGAAGCTAGGTGATATATCTGTAATTTCAGGCCATCAATCCAAACATATGAAGAACAGTAGTTAAAATGAGGGTATGGAAACAGAAAATGTGGAGGAATTGCTTTATAATGTATTTTGTAATGTAATTATATTTAATTTTGTAATATGTGAAGATAAATTTCCTGACTGCCAACTGCAATGACAAATTATGATTTCACTGCCAACTACTGAATGTAGGCCTACATTGTGGATAGAGCTTGCCACCTCATTGTACCGGTCTGGGGTCTGAAACACAGCCAGCCAGATATTTATAATTTACAATTTCGTCCCCATCTATCTGTAAAGTGTAACTGACAATCTCCTAAGAGGCAAAATCCCTTAAATGTCTATTCCAAAATAACTACGAGTTCTACGACATAAATTAAGATGAGCCCTTTGTCCTTATTTTATTTATTTAGTTACCTAACGTCAATCACAGCAAATTTTGGCATTTCAAAGTTCCCCACTATACAGTTTTCCAGTCATGACGGGCATTGAGGAAGGCTGATCACATGACTGTTGAATATGACAATTGTGCCTGCAAGCCAGTCTGCTGCCGTATTTTACTGACTATAAGACGCACCTTGATTTTAGGATGAAAATTTAAAGAAAAAAAAATTTAATGTGATTCTAAACGAACATTTTTTAAAGGGAATGATATACTTCATTGCATAAACAAATGGTGTCCTTGTACAACGGAACCAGTGTCAATCACTTCTAACTTAAAATCTGCGTTGTATGAAAATCTCTTTTGTACAGGTGGCAACGCGTAAATTTTAACTGAACTGATTTCTCATGAAAGACTGAAAATACTTTTCAACCTCTAACCCTCAATTCAGCGTACGGTAAGTGTAAAGGGACAAGGCTGTTTAAACCACCTGGCAGAGACAAATCCTTTTGTATAAAAGAACTCAACATTCCTTTCTTTTCACATTGTATAACTGGCTTCCAGCCACCCTCAGTTTACAATTGTGACAAGTGCACAGATGTGCAATCTGCACCAAAATTTGTAACTATCTTATCGTTTACAACAGCTTGTTTATATTTCGGAAATATTTACCATAATTTTAATTTTTTAATACACTTCGGACCATTAGATGCATCCAACTTTCAAGGTTCTGTTTTTAAGGTAAAAAAGTGCGTCTTATAGTCCATAAAATACAGTACATCTTGTATTATGCCAAGTATTATATCTTTAATACTTGGCATGTACACCATAAGGCAACATTCTCAATGTTATAAGAGGCAAATATTAACACTACAAGTAACTGGATGTGATATGTTGTTTTTAGAAACAAGACAAATTATGAAACATGACGTTATATTTCTTATTTGTAGGAAAAATAAGTAAAATGATAGTTCACCGGCACAAGACGATTCTAGAGGGACAAGGAGTGGGCGATAGCGCTAATACCGGGTGGGGGGAACTTAACTGGAGAGTGTGCGTGTATTGGATAAGCCTGTGCGGGGAGGAAGATTGTTGACAGCCAATGAGAGTGTTGGTGGCTAACCTAAAGGCTGCGTAACCGCAGGAAGCAGCTCTCATAGAAACGAAAGTAACTTACCAGCTAAAGTATTCATTAAGAATAAGAGTAATTCTGATTTTATACCCATGACAGGGTTAGTGTGAATTCTGTAGAAATCTAAGGAAATTGAAAAGCAAAGCTAACAAGCTTAGAGAATGAAAGTAAGATCTAATCAAGTCTTGCTGAACATAACACGGTTTCATTGAACGTCTTGTTTCATGACTGAGGAAAATGGAAAGGAAATATTTACAGAGCTTTGAGATGTGGACAAGAGTGGATGAGGGATGCGTCTTGATATTTGTAAGATTCTTGAGAGGAAGAGAACTTTTGCTGGACATAATAGAAGGAAAAATAAAAGGCACAAGAAAACTTGGTGGAAGAAAAAATGAGATACTGGATGACAAAACCTTGGAGTGTTAAAAAGATGCCGCAGAAGATAGAAAGGGTTGGAGAATGGAATTTCAACATGCCAAAGGGGAAAGATACCAACAATAATAAAATAATAAACTGACTGTAATCATCCAATGTTGGAGCTGCAAAGTTCAAATGTAACAAGTTTGTACATGACATCACTTCTTAAGTGAAAGGGTGATAACTTTACGTTACTTACGCACATAATAATTCAATATTACTTACAGGAACATGTTTCATCTGATTTAGCGATGAGGTCACTGTTATTTAGAATCTCAAAATTTATCAAGTTACTTCTGTTTTCCTTTTTAATGGTTCTTTCTGTTTTTGCACAGCTTTCAAGAACTATATGTTACCTTCGAAAATGATGAGCACTAAAAAACTAAACTAAACTCCGTGGCATTACATTCCTGAAAAGATTAGGCCTACCATCCACTCGCTGCATCACCTACCACAGGCAGATGTCAGGATTAGGGGCAAGTGGTCAGCACACAGACACCGTTGGTTCTTAATGAGCATCTACTTAATGATGAGCAAGTTAAAACTGAAAGCAATGACTGTTTGGGCAGAGACATCTACCAGTCTTCCAACAAACTGACCTCAGATGACCTCAGCTGATGATAAAACATGTTCTGTGTATTTCCTTACATGCACGTTACTTATGCTGAGTACTTCTTGTCTTAGGAATGTTTTTGCTAAACTTGGAGATCCTTCTATATAGAATGGGATTCAGTACAGGAATGAAATCAGTGTGAGTAAAAATTATTAGAAACGAAGTGTAATGAAGTGTGGACCCTGCAGTGGCAGCAATATGCAATCTCTTCCTGTGCTGGGAAAGTTCATTACTGCAATAATCGTCCCTCTTTCGTTTTTTTGTGGAGCAAATTTTACTGTCCACTGGGTTTCACATTGTCGAGCTGTTCCTAAAAATCTTAATTCTTACTTTCAGATTTCAATGACATTTCAAATTAATTTTTCCGTAAAAATAAGAGTTTTATTGATAACATCCACCCCCGTGGACCAGCCACTGTACCTCGCTCATACAATCATTCAACACACTTTGTCTCAGAGATGCGACTCTGCGTCACTCACCATGGCTGGATTCACCGCAGCCCACTTTTCCGTCACTGCAGTGCCATTAGTATTGGACAATGTCACACTATTGTCTTTAATCAAGTTCCTAATTCCAGCAAAGTGCTCCTGAATCTCGTGCAAAGTCCTGCCTTCCGTCTCCGGCAGAAAGAAGTAAAATATAACGGCACCCACCAAACTCGTGGCTCCATACAACCAGAACGTTCCTGGCAACGTCAAGCCTTTCAGCATAACGAAGTATGTCTTGTTTGCTGCGAAACCAAATATGTACCCGATGGAACCAGACAGACCACTGGCAACGCCTCGTACTTCCGATGGATACACTTCACCGATCAGAATCCACGGGAGCAATCGAATGCCAGCGTGGGAGAGGAATGCAGATCCAATAAGTAACGTCATCGGCACCCAGTTATAAGATTCTAGAACGTTCTTGTGTTCGTCATAATAAAATGCATATGTAGCCACTGCAATGAAGCATATGCCGTTGCCAATAGTCGAGAAGAAAGTGAGGGGTCGCTTTCCTGTCCAATGCACGAGCACTACGCACAGGAGCGTGCCGGCGAGCTCCACCAAGCCCAGGTATAGAGTAGCTAAATATTTATCGATGGGAGATCCTAGCTGGGAGAAAATGCTGACGGAGAACGTCTGCAGGGTGGTCATGCCAGCAAAGTGTCCGAAGAAGAAGCCAGCCGACACGAGGCAGTAAGGTACGAGGAAAGTTCGCTTCAAGTAGTTCCTCCATGACGCCTGGTGCTCCTGGTTTATGTTGTTTGGGTTGCGAGTGGTGAGCGATGCCACCAGATCGCTCAGTTCCTTCTCAACTTGTGGAGGATCCACCCAACCACGCAGCCAGCACAGAGACTTCTCCGCATCCGCGACACGACCTCGACCTACACACACAGAACATTTTGTTAAGTTGCTGCACTGATCAACTGGAAATTTACAGAAAGAGGTAATCCAGTACAACTCTCTAGGGACTTGCATTGCAGGAACAATTCTGCCTCAGCGAATGCACATTCCACATACATAATAATGTTGTAGACGAGCTAAGTGATAGAAATGTTTCTGTTTCGCTTAGGAATCGTGTCGTTATGGCGCTGAGATGCTATGCAATGGATGTTTTTAATATTTCAATTGGTGAATGTTTGTACATGCATAAGACAACACCACAAAGAATTGCACTGTGGCCAAAGCTAAGAGTTATGGCCTAATTACTTTATAAGATATCCTGCAAATGATTTGCCTGGAATTGAATGCATTTTTATTTTCTCCATATTTACAACAATACGCTAAAGATGGACTAGAGAAATTGATAAAGAAATTTCATGTTCAGTTTTGCTCGAGCAGAAAATAAATTAACTGCCGAGTTCAGTAACAAACTGCCAACCAATGCCTTTACCTTCTGTCATGATGTAAAACATATAAGACAATCATTGTTCTGCCTTTAATTCGACTGTTAGTTGTGAGTTACAGTATGTGTAACTGAAATTAGATTCATCTCTCTATATATAATAGGCTTTGTCCTGACTGAATGACTGATAGAGAATCAACATACAGCCTAAACTATATTATGTAAGTGCTAACTAAGAGAGGATTTTTAAAGATTTTGACTTTAAATGCCACAAATCAAATATTTTAGAGTAGACATATGCGTTTTCACACAGAATTATCAAATCCAAATCACATTCCATGTACAGTTCTCATGACAACAGTGTATTGTTGGCAGTGGTCACAGGTAGCTTTGGAAGTAAATTAAACGGGACTTTGACAGATTAGAGAAGCTATTGATATAATTCATCTAATGCACAATGTGATGCAGTCACATAACTTTCTCTACCCTGGACATAGAGAAAACAATACGAGGTATGGTAATATGTATATTATTATATCCCAGGTTCTTGGGGAGGGAAGTGGGAAAGTGATATTGAATTACTTTATAATTTCATCCCTGAAACGGTTATATGGTAACATGAGAGTGAGAAATAAAATATTCTGCAAAGAGAATACAATTTTATGTTACCGGAATTTATGTTTCTTCTTATTTCAACCCCTACCAGGCTTGCTGTGTACAAGCAATGGGATACAGAATTCTACATCCTCTGTGAGCCATAAAAAGCTGTATCAAGCGTTTTCTGAGGGAATAGTTTGAGAGTGATAAGTCGTTCTTCTTTATTTCAAATTTTTAATACGTATATAAGGACCTAGAACTTGATAATTAAAAGTCCTTCATAAGTTGATTTTGAATTACAAAATACAAAACCCAGGCAACGCTGGGCCTTTTAAGTTAGTACACATATATTTGCATTTAGTAAAATGAGTGACTCAGGAAGTGAGAGTGTTTCTATGCATAGCCTCGGGCACTCTATCTCCACAAAACACAGCTCAGAGGCCAAGAACAACGACAAAATTCATATTGATTGAGTACTGAAGTTAGTAATATTTACTAGTTTAGATACATACCAACAAGCCAGTATGGACTCTCGGGCACGAAGCACAATGCTACCACAGCCACGAGCGGGAACGTGACGTTGACTAGAGCCACTGTCCTCCATGTGAGCATGGTGCCCATGAGGAACTGTATGAACACTCCCAGGATCACGCACATAGAGGATGTCGCAGACAACATGCCTCGCAAGTGTGGCTGTGTGATTTCCGCTACGTACGTCAGCACCTGTGAAACAAACCACAAATAGTGAAGAGTTTTTTACTTTTTCTGCCCATCTCTATATATATAAGAGGCTTTGTCCTGACTGACTGACTGACTGAATGAATGATTGACTGACTGACTGACTGAGAATCAACGTAGAGCATAAACTATAACAGGTAGAGCCTTGGAATTTTGACAGTACCTTCGTTTCCTAATGTAGGTGCTCACTAAGAAAGGATTTTGGAAAATTCTGATTTTAATTGCCAAAAATTAAATGTTTTTGAAAGTACTTAACCCCTTTTTACACAGAATTATCAAAACAAATTCACAGAACATATTGTTGCCAGTTGTATCAGGTGGGTTTGGATTAAATGAAATGGATGTTTGACAAATTAGAGAAGGTATCCTTATAATTCATATTATCTATATTAATAAATAATTGTCCTCGATGTCCAGTGAAATCTACTGAACGCAGAAATCTGAAATTTTAAACATAGGTGGGCTGAAGGGTCGGAAAATGCACCTCGAAGCCGGAATTTTAATTTAAGTTTCGTTCATGAGTTATGAGTGAAAAATGGGCCAAAAACGTGCATTTTGTGCGTTTTCAAAACATAAGTTTTCAGTTATACATTTCAATGTCAAATCAATTACAGTTGGCTTTGGCTATTTTTGTCATACCTTAAAAATAAAACTTTCGCGATCGCTTGAATGTTGTAAGCCCTAAATATGGTCAAACGTTGTTTTATTTGGACAAATCTCACTATACAGAGGTTTTCTGGGCCAAGAAACTCGAATCTGAGGTCGCTTTTACCAGACGATGCTATCTAATCGTGGTATGTAGTCCGCGTGATTTAGGTGTTAATAAATATAATGATTTTACTATTATGCTCATAATTTTTAATTTTTGAAATAATTATCGCGGGCGAAGCCGCGTGCACATGCTAGTATTATATGTACTGTCTAGTTTTCAACATAAATACATGTTTTGAGAAACATGTCTGTGTGAACAGCTTAGCTCAAAAACAAAACAAAATTCTATATTTGGGGATGTGACACGATTTTCTTGTATATTTACTACCCCTTTACATGAAGAAATGTTTAACCTTTCGCAATATTCTCAAAACAACAGTGACCATCTTTTTTGATTAAATTAATCGGGAAAACATTGTGAAGTGTATATTATACATAATCAATAAGAATATTCTTCTTCACACATATTTTGTAAGTCAAAACTTACCAAAAGGACGATCGTTTTGGTGAGTGACTTCTCACCATCATCAGCTTGGCCAAGCTTCGTCAATATTGCCGGCATCCATTTTGTATTATGTGAGTATTTGGTACATCAGTGTTCTCAATAGTATTTATTATATCTACTTTTAAAATTATTTTTATGGCATACTCCAGTGTTGAAAAATGTGATAGTTATTTTGAAAAGCTCAAGACATCTATACAAAATTAGTATTTAAGAAAGTCATAGACGGTTAACAAGAAGATAATGAGTATATAAAATTACTCTCATTTTGTAATGTTGGCTGCCCTCTTCAGAGGCGTTTTCCTTTTTAATGACTGCGCCAACACATGTTAACCTATAACATTGTAGTGGAGACAGTTGTTAATTGGCAAACCACTTGACTTGTATACTTCAACAAGTTGATGATAAACATTTAACATATGTTAACTGCAACAAGTTGGTCTTAAATGTATATCAATGGAGACGCAGCTTAATACAGTATGTAGCCTACTGTGTAGACATATCCCACAGTACAAATGTATAGCGGGAATCTTTCTCTGGATTTAAATGGCACAAGCAGTTTTGGACAGAAATTTGTCGTGTATTTTCCAGCTGGTTATTTTCAGTACGGCTGTTTGTAAGGGAGTTTATCTCCATTTCTTGTAATCTGTGAAGATTTCTTATTTCTATGAAGAGACCAATATCATTTCAGTTACTTACAGGAGCTTCCAGCAAACCTCCCCCGAGCCCGGTGAGGACGAGGCTAGCGTAGAGCATGTGGATGTTGTATGCAAAGTGGAACATGACCCACGCTATAATGAATGGCACATTCACCATCATCATGGCCTTCTTGCGTCCCAGAGGCTGAGTGATCGCGCCCGACACCAGGCAACCGAGTGGCACACAGATCAGGTTGATACTGCCTGCAAAACACAATCCCAACTTCCTGAACATGAATATCACTCAGAGCTCTCTTCGGTCACACAGTTGAAACTTATCTTCCAACAAATAATGCATTCACAAATTTCAAAGATGTTACAGTATCCTGAAAGTGTTAAGTGTCATTTAAGACTGCAGAGGAAATGTGAGTGGAATTCAAGGGCAGTTGTCATGGTGACAAACACACAGCGTATATCTAGACACTCATTTTACACAAGAGCTAAAGAAAAATTTGTTCTATTTGTTTGACTTAACTGTTTCCTAATAAAAAGTTTTTATAAAAGAGTGCTTTTCTTGCCAGTACCGGCAAACCTTTTGGGTTCACACTTTTATTGCAATTAATATTTGAGCAGGAACATTTCTTTACAGATCAGAAATCATTTTTTTAAAATGAAAAATTTTCACACATGAACTTTGACTTATGCATTGGTGCCGCCATCTACTGCAGACAGCAAGAAAAGTAAATGTCAAGATGCAGTGGCATAATTACGGGGTGGCAAGGAGTGGTAGTTGCCACCCCAGAATTCCCAAACCCCTCTTTTTGCCACCCGAAATATCGGCAGTAAAAATATCAGTTATTTGCAAACAAGTGAAAAATTACAGTTTATAAATGTGGCACAATCTTGATTCTTTATTAAACTTAACATTTATGCTGGTATGGTATGTAAAAAAGTTTTAAAAATGCTTAAACTACATCATTTTAACGCCAATTTTTTTTAAATTTCCATCCCCCCCGGCAGACCTTGCCACCCCAGTTAAAAAGCTGAAATTACGCCCATGTCAAGATGCACAAAGCACAGTGAGATGATAGAGAAAGCTTCAGTCAGATTTAATAGTGTTTGTCAAATTTGCATTTTTATTTGTTTTGGAAATGAATTTTTTTTTTAACTTCCCCCAATTGAGGGCTGCCTAAAAACAAAGCATAAAGCGTTTAAGTCATAACAATATTTTTCTATGTCACAAAAATATGAAAAGAACACATCGTTGTTGTTACGGCAGAAGTTGTTAAGTCCATAAATGTCCATTTTGACTTATATATACTACTAATTGCTTTACAAGCACTAACTGATACCCCAACCCATTTCCAAGTAACTAATACCAAGTCCATATATGCAATGGTTCATTCAAAACAGATTTTGGGCTTAGTGACTTCTGCTGGAACAGCAATCTACTCTTATACTCTGCAATCTACTCTTAAGAATCTTTGATTCTTTCAGTGAAGGCATAATGCCTGACATTTTTAAAACCGCCAAAATTATTCCTATACATAAGGGTGGGGAGAAAATGGATCCAAACAATTATCGACCTATTAGTATTTTACCAACACTCTCAAAAATAATAGAGAAAGTTATGAAAAAAAGGTTATTATCATTCATAAACAATCCCCAACATAGAATTCTCAACTCTGCCCAATATGGATTCTTACAAAAATCTAGCACTGTAAATGCAGTGATTGATGCAATTGTCCCCATACAGAAAGCACTAGATAATAATCAGATTGCAGCTGGCCTGTTCATTGACTTGAAAAAGGCTTTCGATATGGTAGATCATGATTTGCTTCTTAGTAAGATGAACAATCTAGGTATTAGAGGTATTCCTCTTAGATGGTTTGAAAGTTACCTTAAAAATCGCTATCAATATGTTTCCACTAATAATGTTAAATCGAATATGCTGAAATTAAAATCTGGTGTTCCACAAGGTTCGGTTATCGGTCCTATACTATTTTTACTATTTATTAACGATATCACTAACCTTAAATTAATAGGTAAAATCACCTTATTTGCGGATGACATGTCAATTTTTTACTCTGGAACTTCTGCAATATCTATTATTAATGACATGCAAACAGACCTGAATCTTCTAAATAAATGGTTAAAATATAACAAATTGGTCCTAAATACTAATAAAACAAAATATATCTTATTCAGGAAACCTAGCTTTATCCATAACCAACATCAACATCTGATACTAGACAATGTAATAATTCAAGAGGTAAATAACATCACTTTTCTAGGACTTATTTTAGACTCTACCCTTAGTTGGAACAACCATATTGAAAAAATAAAAACAAAAATAATATCAGTTATTGGGGTTCTTGCTAGACTGAGAGACAATGGGTTACCCAGACCTCTTTTAAAAAATGTTTATTATGCACTTATACATTCGCATCTTAAATATATGGATATAGTGTGGCAATCCTGTAATAAGGCTCAACTACGACAACTTGAAACATTACAAAACAGGGCTATAAAGATAATTTTTAACTTAGACTTCCTAACTCCCACGAAGCAGATTTTTCAGGAATCAGGAATTACTCCCCTGGTAGTATCACTAAAACTATCAATCACTACTTTTGCTTTTAAAGTTCTCAATGATCTGTTCCATAGTAAGATTTACATCCCTAAATTCAATAATATACATGATCATAATACAAGAGGTCAAAATAACCTCATAGTAAATACTACTGAAACATCCAAATACGGTTTAAAGGGTTTTATTAGCATGATGACAAAACAATATAATAATCTACCTCAGGATATCAAAAAAGCAAGCAAATTAACGGTTTTCAAAAAACAGGTTAAAGCCCACCTGCTTAATGAATATTTCAATAACTGTCTATAACTCTGATAACTTCATCTTTATTTTCTGTAACATCTCAAAAGAATAATTTCAATAGCAATTGTAGGAAATTAAAAAAAAAAAAAAAAAAAAAAAATTGTTTTATATAACTTTCTGTGAAGAAAAATTGTTTGTGACTTATTGTACTCTTTTAGTATTAAGTAAATTGTATTATTGTAAATTTAGTTTTAAGAAGAAACATTGTTTGTGACTCTTTGTACGCTTTTAGTATTAAGTAAATTGTTTAATGGCTTAAACTTCTGGGTAGCAAGTAGATTATATTTAATGTTTAATTAATCTAATTTTACTTAATTAAATTTCTTTCTCTTAATTGCTCTTCTCCCTTGTATTATATTCTATACTTATGTTTGAGTATTACTTGTATTCTTAAATTAATTTGTTTTATCTTTAGTCTATTAATAAGTATTGAACTCCGGTTCTATTCTATATATTAATACTCTCCTTTGTTTTTTCCATGTATTTTTGACATATTTTTGTTTGTTTTGTATATATATATTTTTCTTATAATCTGTGCAGTCTCTATTCTATTACTTTGTAAAGTCTGCCTATGATGTACTTTTGACTGTCCCTTTATGCGAGCCATATGTGCTCTTTGGGACCTTTAAGAAATAAATAAATAAATAAATAAATAAATATACAATTCAACGGCCCTAAATAGCGTGCTTGCTCGCTCGCCCGCTTCGTGAGACATCGGGTATACTCGGCGATGTTCGTCTCTCTCAGTGTAAACTTTCATGACGACTACAAAATTAGTAAACCGTTTCTTTATTATATAAGGCCTAAGTGAAATGAACACAATGAACAAATATTCTAATTTTATTTTTACTTACAATTTTCATAGCTCTGAACCACAAACATTTTTAATACACTGCCAGTGTAAATTTATTTAAAATCCTGGAGTCAATTAATAATGGCGGGTGAAGCCGCGGGCATCAGGTTTAATATATTGATAGTTTAATCCTTGAAGTATCGCGGACAGTAAAAATCCAAATCAATCACTCCTTCTCTTGAAAAATTATATAATTTCTGAAAATTACACTCAATTTATCAAATAAAATTCACATCACATTCATCTGCCAACAAACAGTTGAGAAACGATACGTATTATCCACCGCAGTCTCGAGAATTACGCACGAGAATTATACAGTTTAGAAGGCAGTGGTTCACAGTTATCTTTGGAACTGCATAATCGAATCTGAGATCGTTTTCGCAGGTGGCGATTTCTAATCGTGGAATGTACTCTAAAGCTGGAATTTTAGCTGTTTCATTAATTATTAATGGTTTCGTTTAAGAATGATTCGCGTGCAAGTGTTAATAAATATAATGCTTTAATAATGATTATACTATTAATTTTTAATATTTCAATTAATTATCGTGGGCGAAGCCGCGGGCACCTCCTAGTGTTATACAATATACTGAGTACGAAATAAATGGTTTATTAAAATTGACACTGATTCTCTAAATGCAGCGACTGTGACCAAGTTCTCATTGAGGCCATAAGCATTTCTGTAGTATGCAATCTGCATCGCTATGGGTCTGAACTGTGATCCTCATTTAGCAAGTTCCAATGTTACACAAATATTACACTTTATTGTGTGTTGACGATCATAATAAAACTGCACTAATGTGGCTATGTACACTATTTTTATAAAATTTAACATTTTTTGTTTGTTTTTATATCTTTTGTTAGAAAATTTGATGTAGTTCTAAAAAATGTCTGGATAATGAATTTCAATAAATTCCTTATAGATTGCAGATTGAGTATAAATAACAACAAATAACGACAGTTAGTTTAATTGTTATAAATCCTGAATTACATGTGCATGGATATCAATATTTACAAGGAAGTGCTCTTATAAGGATTACTTCTGCTCTCTCATGCATGGATGTCTACAGAAATTTTGCCAAGGGAAGCCTCACTTCATATTAGTTGCTTATAATAATATACAGAGTACTAATGAATAACACCGAAATATTTTACCTGTGTATAGACGGGACATAGACAAGTAACTTTTATTAGGAGATTTTTGCTCTATGCATTCAATTTTTCCTGTTACCGCATAAAATCTCCCAGGGCATGACCGCCACTGATTCCAACATTAGAAAAAAATTCAAAACAAAGGAACTTCATTGTTAAGACTGTAGTCAGTAGTTAAGAATAAAAAAGACTAATGCAGTGGTGGCCAGTCATGTGATTAGTCTGTAAATTTTGCAGATTATGAAAACTCTAAATTATGATATAGCTGTTGACAAATGATTAAGAATTAGGTTTTTATCGATCACTAGGAAGGCATGAAGTCAATTTAATAAAAATTGTAAGACTATTTCGCGTAATTATTGACTTATGAGCACCAAATTATAATGACTTTAATGCCCTGTAGCATATACATTTTATGTCATAGAGCAAGAATCTCCTAATAAAAGTTGCTTGTCTATGTCCCCTCTATACACAGGTAAAATATTTCGGTGTTATTCATTAACACCCTGTAGTTTACAGATTTATGTATAAATAAAATTTCCATGGGGGCAGCCCCTCCCTCTCCAGACGGCCATGCTCTCATTAGCTTCTAACTGATCTTGAGGTGTTAAATCTATCACAGCCATGGCTCATGGCTCAGAAAGAAGAGAAAAACATTGTTTAAGCAGTCACAACATGGTTTTAAACGATGGCCATGGATAGCAATCAGCCAATAGCATAGGAATAGAATGTGTGGATATATTTGCATGTGAGCTGAACTTACTGAACCAGGAGATCTCCTCTTCGGTGAGTGTGAGGATGTCCTTTTGCCTGACATCCATGGTGTTGTTGCCGGTCTGCGCTTGCAGCGACGGGATCACAATGGTGGGGAAGCCCAGCGTCATGCCATAGCCCAGCAGCAGGATGTTCTTGGCGGAGGTGGCCAGCACTTGAGGTAGAGCCGTGCGCAGCGTCTTCTTCGTGTTCCAAACCCCATCCTGCTTCGCCTTCTGACTTTAAGGAAGAGAAAACATCGTTAGCATGCATTCTGTGAACCAAGAAAATAATGCTTTTCATGAGAAATATCACTAAGAAAATGAAAATAAATAAAAAATCAGGTAAACTGGTGTAACAGACTGTCAGAATGCTTTTGTTTAATGAGTGAAAATTGCAATTATGATATGCAGAAAATAAGTTAAAATGGGGAGGAGCAGTGATAATTGACAAACTATGGAAATTATATCAGAAAATATGGCAGGAGGAGATGATACCCACAGAATGAGAGTATAACATAATAATACCGGTTCACAAAAAGGGTGAAAGTACAGACTGTGATAATTACAGAGCAATTTGTTTGGCATCGGTGGCACAAAAAATATATTCAAGAATACTGGAAAGAAAATTGAGGGAAGTGGTGGAAGAAGAATCAAAAGAGGAACAGGGGGCGTTCAGACCAGGCAGACAAACACAAGACTGGATTTTTACATTAAGAACACTGGGAGAGAAGTTTATGGAAAAAGAAAAAAAGCTATATTTGGCTTTTCTAGACTTGAAATCGGCATTTGACAGAGTACCAAGGAAGGAAATATGGAAAGTGTTGAGGAAGAGAGGAGTGAGTGAAAAGTTAGTAAGAGTCATAGAATCAACCTACAAGTCAGTAAAGGGACAAAGGATTGATGGGGAGAGGTCAAAGGAATTTGAAATGAGAAGAGGGGTGAAACAAGGAGACAGCCTGAGTCCTTTGCTGTTTATTATTTTCATGGATGAAATAATTAAAACATGCAAGAGGAGGACGACCAAAACGAAGGTAGGCTATTGGAATATGAGAACGATCTATAGCCAGGTATTAGTGTACGCAGATGATATACTACTGATTGCAGAAACAGAACAAATACTGCAGGATATGGTAAATGAATGGACAGAAATCCTCAAAAGTAAGGGAATGAGTGTAAACACAAGCAAGAGTAAAGTAATGCAAATGGGAAAAACAGAGGAAAGGATTGAAGGAATTAACATTAATTGCGATGGAAAGCCACTTGAACAGGTAAAAACATATGAATACTTGGGAACAATAATACACCAAAATGGGATAATAAAGGAAGAAATACTTAATAGAACGAAGAAGGAGGAATATATATTATGGATTAAGCAATATAATATTTGGGAAGAAAGAAATACAAGCCAGAACAAAATTACAGGTATACAAAACAATCATAGAACCAACCCTGCTGTATGGGAGCGAAAGTTGGCCAGTTACAAATGAGAGAATAAGTAACATTACTGCAATAGAAATGAAATGCAACCGAAGAATAGTAGGAAAGACAAGAAGGGATAGAATACGGAATGACAGGATCAGAGATGAGTTGAAGCAGAAATCAGTGGAGGAGAGACTAAGGGAAAAGCAGATGAAATGGTTCGGACATGTGTTAAGAATGGGAGAGGAGAGAAAGCCAAAACAGGTGATGGAAGCAAGAAAGGAGGGAAGGAGAGGAAGAGGAAGGCCCAGAACGACATATTTAGACAATATCGAGGGGATGGCAAGAAGAAGGGGGAAAGGAATGGGAGAATTGAGAAGAATGGCAAGGGACAGAGGAGAATGGAGGAAATGGATCGAGGCAGACCCGACGCCGTGAGGCACAAGGGGAAGAGAAAGAAGAAGAAGAAGAAAATAAGTTATTTTTGTAATCGATTTCCAAGTTAAGCTCCAGATCGATTCATTAAGCTGGGCTTACGGAAGAACAAAGGTCTAGTTTGATAAGCATATGTAAAGGAATATGTGGGTACTGTTATTTGTCCTGTATTGCAACTTCCAAAGCCGTATAAAATCATTGTAAAACAATATGCTGTCATGAGAACAGATTTTCATTTGATAAATTCTTTATAATATACTAGCTTAAAAGGCCCGGTGTCGCCTGGGTTTTTATTTTATAATTTGAAATTAACTTATGAAGGATTTTCAATTTTCAAACTCTAGGGCCTTGTATAATATGTAGGCCTACATGGAACTTGAAATGAGGAAGAACGATTTATCACGCTCAAACTATTCCCTCAGAAAACGCTAGATATAGCTTTTTATGGCTCACAGAGGATGTCGAGTGTTGCATTACACACCATGGAAGGGGATGAAATAAGAAGAAACATAAATTCCGATTACATAAGATTGTATTGTTCTTATGGAAATTTTTATTTCTCACTCTCATGTTACCATACAACCGTTTGAGTTAATACAGACACACAGACAGACGGACAGACATTTTTCCATCCCCTACACAATATCATAAAGCACCATTCTGGCACTTAATTCATTATCATTAACATTTCAATACAATGACAGCACGGCACTCGAGTGAAGTGGGAATCCAATCAGATTCAATAAATGAATTAGCGCTGACTGCTGATTATCAACACTGATAGAATCCCTGCTGGACAAGTTGGTTGTTCTTGATTACAGCATAGTTTTGTACAAGGGATATTTGTCCAATATTCACTTAACAATTTAATCAACAGTAGCTATATTATAAGTAATCAATGTACAGATCGCATTGCTACAGAGTGTGCACAACTCTCTGAAACTCATAAATATTAACTGTTAATTATTTAAATGAAACTTCGTTAGCCGTGCTGAGAGTAAATTGAGAGCTAACCCAAACTTGTATTACGAACAAAATCATCACGAAATTAGTAGGGCTGTGACGGAACGGACTGCACAGAAAACAATCAACTCAATGATTAGGTTTATCCAAAATTTAAAAAATCAAAAAATCCAATGCTTAAAAATATAAAAATCCAAAATTAAAAAATAATATTTTTTTAAAAAAATGTACGGGAGCACACGGAGGAAAGGTATCAGGCATTGAGTGGGGGGCTATTACTGCTTCGAGCTGGTGCGTGGTGAGCCCTTCACCATTATAAAAAATCCAAAATTTAAAAAATAGAAAATCCAAAATTAAAAAAAATTAAAAATCCAAAATTAAAACATCAAAAATCCAAAATTAAAAAAAAATTCAAAGATCCAAAATTCCAAAATTAAAAGATCAAAAACTTAAAAAATCCAAAAACCCAATATTAAAAAAAGTCCAATAATCCAAAATTGAAAAATCCAAAAATTAAAACAAGTTTCACTTCTGTCGCGTGGCGTTCCACGCACACTTTTTTTTATTCACTTGAGAAACATACGATGGGTTTTTATGTTGATTGTTTCTGCGTTATAATTTGATATGAAGCATCAAGCACTTCTGCAGTATAAAGAACTGAATTATATGCAAGAAGGCATTCGTTGTTTCAAATATGAATCTTGACTGCCTGTTCTAAGATTTGTCTGAACTGTTTATAATCAAAACACTCCAATAACATCAGCAGCCTGGTAGCTATGTGGGGTGTGGAATGCTAGGCTTATGATCGCCACCAAGATTAAATAACTTACTTTTGCAATTTGACAACAGCTGTAGTTAGTTTTTACTTCCATTATTATTAACTAAATCGCTGTCGTATAAAAAATAGTATGCAATGCACATACCGGTGTATTTCTTCAATCTGAAATGTCAAATGATAGAAATGTTAACTCGTGTACTTACTCCATGGTGAATCACTGACGACTGCGGGAGATGAAGAAAGTCAAGAAGAGCCGAAGTGGCACAGTGGGGCAGTCATGTTCTTCGCGGCCATCAAGTGGCGGGCGGGAATCCCCTGCCCCTGACTTGTCTTAATCAAGGTCAAGAAGGGTGTTTTTAATTTCCGAGATTATCCAATGTCCTCAGAGTATGTGTATTGCATATTATTTTTTCTACGATAGCGGTTTAGCGAATAATAACAAATACAAGAATACGAGTTTATCGATAGATTCGCGACTGCGCAGCAGGAGCGAATTTATCTGATGAAACTCGTCAACTTGAGTTGGATTTATTAAGACTATTCCATGAATAAAATGTAACAGATTATACTCTAAATAAATATTTATTTCTGGTTTATTTAAAATAAAATCATTAATAGTGTCAGCTATCAGATCACGGCACACTAAATTAATGAACAGTGAGCATTATTGAAAACTAAGCAATGCTACCAACGAATTAGTGACAATAGAGTTAACCTCAAAAATAAAAGAAGCTAAAATCGGAACAAAATAAAAATTTTTTTTTCAAGAACCTAATTTATTTGTAGATTGCCTCTGTCTACTTGAATGTTCATTGGTTAAAAACACAATTTTCTTCTCCGTTGGATTTTCTCATATTGAAGCCCAATCTGCTGCGTTTGAGATTCCCTAGTCACTTCAATTAAACTGTACTTACGATCTTCACAGAACTTTTGTACCATGCATTTATATTTCTTTCAGTACTATTTTTTTTTAAAGGAATCGCGCACAATGTGCATTATCTTAACCTAAGACTTAACCTACCCAGTCCTGAACCCGGGAAAGGGATTTTTCACTACTGAAAAATCTCCGACCCGGCCGGGAATCGAACCCGGGCCGCCGAAGTGGTTTAGCTTCCTTTATGATAATATCAATTTTGTCAACAGACGCATTACCAGTTTTTGTTTTCATTAGCGCCAACAATGGATGACGTAATCTAGTAATCACTGCATAGCGATACTCTTACGGTTCAGTAACGAGCTAGCGTTTTATCAGATAAAATCGCACCCTTCGCGAATCCTGCAGAGAATTTGTAAGATAAACGACCGTGATTGGTCTATAGCCGAGGAATTGCTAAAGGCTATTGGTCAATGTGAAACACGCGTCATAAAGGAATAGTTCTGAAGTTTCAAGGGGGGGGGGGGGCAATGTTAAAAACTAGTGCTGTTTTAATCCGATGTGCGAAATGGCAGCTGCACTCAGAGCAATTGGCGCTCAATGGAATGACATTATTCAATTAATCCCCGTCAAGTGCCGCCTACATAGACTACTGTACAGCCTCTTTGCAGGTGGCAGAGTTCTCAGCAAAACAAACATGGCTAGTTTTAGATACCTGAATGCGCACTCTTTGCAATATGGACTCTTATTCGAGACACCAATTTTTTAAATTAAGTGAATGTATTCACTTCTTTCAGGAAAGAATTCATTGTAATGTCATCCTCGATAAACGAGGTGCGCAGGAATTCATGATAATGATGATGATGATGATGATGATGATTATTATTATTATTATTATTATTATTATTATTATTATTATTATTATTATTATCTTCATCAGGGCCCGGATTCTGATGACCTAAAGTTGTTTGAAAAATGACCTATAAAATGACCCTAAATTTTAAAGAAAATGACTTAATAATTATAAAGAATGATTTAAAACTGATATTTTATTTATAAAAATTATTACTGTGCACACAAAAGTATAGACTAATTTGTACATAATTGTAAAAACTGTAAATGTAGGAAGGATGTTGTAGGTCTAAAAACTTTGTTCTTGATTGGAACATTTGAGAAGAAAAGTAAGAAAATTGTTTTTAAAGTAGATTCTACAAAAATGTTGCTTTATAGTAACCTAGTAATTTATTTAAATATAAGAATATACTCAATGTAAATGCATGTAAATGACAAAATAAGGAAATGACATGAAAATGATTTAAAATTGAAATAAATGCCCTAAAAATATAAAATTTCATAAAATGACCTATTAAAAATGCATTTCTATTATCTAGAGGCCTTAATTAGGATTTATCTACAAGTTGGCAATGTGTAGGCAGCATCAATAAAAAGATGACATGTCATCATCACCATCACCATCATCATGCTGTGTGTGTTGACATTTAAACCTGAGGTTTCTCACCCATCAAGGAAAGAGAAGCTTTATGTGAGACGAAACTAGTTTCCTTGAGAGGGAACCTGTTTGCCTTCAGTACGCGTTGTGCATTTGTACCAGAAATCTCCCCCCCCCCCCCAATACCTTCTTGTGACGTAAATCTTCAGTTCTGCGAAGTAACAATAACGCATAACACAACAATCATAACTGAATCATAATGACACTCATTTCGACATCGGTGTGGTATCGATTAATATCGAACACGAAACAATATTCAAGTCCTGAAAGCAGCAAATCAAACTGCACAAAAAACAAACAGTATTTAAAATAAAAACAAATTCTGTTCGTATTAATTTTAATGTTATACTAAATTAAGTTTATTTCTTATCGTTTTAATTTGCGTTGGAAGTCCTGAGCTGCCTGCCATTTACCGCAAAGTACGAGAACTTACTCACAGCTGATTGCGAAGGTCAGCGTCTCTTTTGTTTGAATCAATCTAAAACCTCCAAAACTTAAAACATAGTACATTAAAACTATGAAAGGAGCGAAGAGAGTGTTGCAGAATGTACTATTCTTAATGCAGTTCAATAAATGAACACTTTATTCTAAATCCATTGTTTGTAATGAAGTTTCGTTGCAATAAAATGAATTACGAAGAGAAAGGCGAGGACCTAAAGTGATGGTGCGACATAAACAATCCGGTGAACTGAATATTCACCAATTGCTTCCTAACTAGAAACGCTGTAGGACCAAGAACGAGGGTTTATGAACGCCCTGTGCAATGTACATCGCCAAGGTCGACAACCTCTTCTTGAATATTGGATATACTGTATCCCGAAATATATAGTATTGATGTATTTTGTCTGCTGACCCATTTCTGCCTTCATTTACAATTTCTTTTGATAAAAGTGACTGCTAGTTCTAGGTAGAGTTGTTTGTTGTTCCGAAATAATAATAATAATAATAATAATAATAATAATAATAATAATAATAATAATAATATGTTCCATGCATATTATTTTAATCTTTAATTGCTGCGTGGTACGCCACGCGACAGAAGTGAAACTTGTTTTAATTTTTGGATCTTTGAATTTTTTAATTTTTGGATTTTTTTTTAATTTTCGACGATTTTTTTAATTTTGGATTTTATTTTTTTAAATTTTGGATTTTTTAATTTTTAATTCATTTATTTTTTAAACTTTGGATAACCCTAATCATTGAGTTTATTGTTTTCTGTGCACTCACACCTCAGTGACAATTTTGAGCGTTACACAAGCTCTCGATTTACCCCTACCGCGGCTAAAGAAGTTTCACTTCAAAAAGGTCAGTGACTTCGAGGAACATTCGTGCCAAATTGGAAGAAACCCGAACAACACGTTTGGTTTAAAAAATATACGAAATGGCATACAGATAACTCTCAAACTTTTCGTTGTAATAATTAATCCACAACAAAGGAAGGTTCAGACAGTTCGGCCACGGAACTGGGATGGACATGCAGTCAGCATTCCTGCGTGGACTTTGCTCTCGCTAAAACTGCAGTTTCATGGAAATACGCGAACAAGTCTAGCACAAATATTTCCACCTACATCGCCTTTATCACGATTATCATATATATTACAAAAATCCAAAATAGAATTCTCTTATAACTTTTTTCTAGTTTTGAATGTCGTAAGAAATCCATTTCCATGTTTTAGCTCAATGTTCACTTATATGGCGGCCCCTGGAACAAAAATTAAAATAGAAGCTGTATAATTTTCCAGATGACTTCTGTATTATTGTATTAGGACTATTACTACTTGTACTTTGTTAAAACAAACATTTATTTTCTATTTACTATTTAGTATTGTATGTAATGTGGCAATAATAATAATAAAACCAGGTAAACTGATATAACAAAGTGACAGAATCAATGATAATTGCAATTATGATATGCAGAAAATAAG
The DNA here is from genome assembly GCA_964059195.1 of Ectobius pallidus. Lineage (NCBI taxonomy): Eukaryota > Metazoa > Arthropoda > Insecta > Blattodea > Ectobiidae > Ectobius > Ectobius pallidus. The sequence continues at coordinate 934,639 of CAXKWD010000003.1, read as the reverse complement.
TTTTCTTAATCCATTTCCTAGTTAAGCTTCAGATTAATTCATTAAGCAGGGCTTGCGGAAGAACAAAGGTCTAGTTTGATAAGCATATGTGAAAGAATTGTGTAATTTGTCATAGCTAACTGTATTGCAACTTCCAAAGCCGTATATGAACACTGTCATGGGCGTAATTTCAGCTGTTTAACTGGGGTGGCAAGGTCAGCCGGGGGGTCTGGGGGTATGGATTTTTTTTAAATTTGGCGTTAAAATGGTGTAGTTTAAGCATTTTTAAAACTTTTTGGTGTGGAAAAATGAGGGGTTTGGGAATTTTGGGGTGGCAACTGTCACTCCTTGCCACCCTGTAATTACGCCGCTGAACACTGTAAAACAATATGTTGTCATGGGAACTGATTTGCATTTGATAAATTCTGTATAATATATTACCATAAAATAGGCACTAAATTGGACATTACTACCGGTCAACCGATTTGGTCCAAAATCAATAGGCTTCTTCCCATGGACGTTATAAATGCGTATACCAAGTTTCATGAAAATCCGATAAAGCGTATTTGAGTTATCGCACAGACAGACAGACGGACATTTATTTTCCTGTCCAATCTCGTAAAGTACCATACTGGCATTTAATAACACGATGTTATTCGTTTTAGCAAAGGGGTTAACATTTGGAAAAAAAAAATGAAACACTCACATAACTTGTACTGTATTCGGTTGTCACATCTATAGAGAGGCGAGACTTAAGTTTGTGTATGAAATGAGTGGCTTATAACTAGACTTCGGACTTTTAGGTCGCTAAAAATGCTGTTTTAGGTACCTAAAATAGGCTCTAAAAATTGTAAAATAGTCTCTTATAAAATCGTTAAGTTGCCAATTTTCTGAAATATCTCAATTGCAATGCAGGATATTATATTAATTGAAGTCACCATTAATCAATAATCATGATAAATCACAGAAAAGTTATAGGCCTATGGTACACAGAATTATATAGCCCTATTACTAGGGCCTGTATTACTACTATAACAGTGAAAACCTAATCCCTGCGCCCAGAAGCTACGCACGCTATATAGCATATTCAACCCCTTGTATCCTTTAGTGATTCAGAGAACTACCTTTTTTTTTATTATTATTATTATTTTTTTTATTGATTGTGGAAGTCGGGAGAAAAACATAAATTTTCTTTGGAATTCCAAGGAATTTTTCTACCGAAGACGAAAAATTCTTTACTATTTAACCACGTCACAAATGTGTTATGTACTGCACATTCCGAGCTAAAAATTTAGTATGAAGTGAAAATAAATGCTAGAATTTATAACAAAAAATAACTTACCGGTATTTTGTACTTTAGAGGAAAAACAAGCAAAAAGGCAGTATTAGGCTCCAACGTAAAAATAGGCTGTTTTAGGTCCTATAAGAGTATCAGTTTTAGGCATAGTGACTTATGAAACGTGCATATACAAGTTTTCGTCCATATAACACTTAAGGATTAAAATAGGTTTTTACCTAAAATCCGAAGTCTACTTATAACTACCCTTCAGGGAATTTTGCTCTTAGCCGGTAAAAAAAAATATGCTGGGACAAAGTTTTGGTGGGATAACATGAAACGGAACCATTAAAAGAAAATGTGGAAATTATCATTATCACTGTATTGTGAAGTCATCAAGTTGCAACTGGAGGTCAGCAAATTCTTGTACCGCAGCATTTCCTGCTGGATCGAGTTCTTTTCCTGCCAACTTCTCACCTCGAATCCCAACAAAATATCGCTGCATTATATAATGCGAAGGGGGCAATGACCTACAAAAACCCTGCCTGGAATCGACCCCCACTCCAATCTTGTTGCGATTGTGTTTTGTTCAAATCAGATACAAAAACAATTTGATGATAGGTTAGGTGCTTTGCCTTGAACTGAAACAAGGAAGCAATCCATTCTCTGCCTTATGTAGCTGTGCATTACGGGTGAAATTAGCGCGTGGGTGAGTTCCCTAATTACCCAGAACTGGTTCCGAGGTGTGAACACAACATCGCAGAGGATGGCACCCACTTTTGCAAATTTTCTATTAGCAGACATTCTTGGGAAAAGTCTGAATGAAAGGAAGCCATTGATGGCTTGAATGAGGGCGCTAATGCAAATCTCCATTTTGAATCTACACGGAAGTCAAACTTGACGTTTACGTTTTGCCTGGGGAAAGGTGTCCCAAAACTTCTTCTACTTTAAGTGTCATATATTTTATGCTTCTATTTAGACCTGGGATTTTAGGCTGTAAAAAAATTAGTGTTAGACACCTAAAATAGGCTTTTTAAACAAGTAAATAGGCTTTTAAAAGAGAAAATAGGCACTTAAAATAAGCTTTAAAAATGTGTAAATAGACCGAAAATATACTTTAAAGCACTACAATATGCTCTTCAACTGTAACATGATCTTTTTTTTTACTGTAACAAACGTGGTTTTCCTATTCTTAACAGAAATAATTTTAAAATTAGGACAGAATTAAAAATACATTTATCAAAAACAGTTTTGGATTATATGGAAAATCGACACAGTATGTCCCTTCTTACTATACATTCCTGCTATTTGTTGTTTTGAGCTATCCTCCCCCGTCAGTCAGCATTCCTTTGGCGACAATTGTTTGGGAAAATCAAGTTTCTATGAAAATCCCACCCTCTGCTGTTTTGCTCTTCATTCAGGGATGTCCATTAAATGACTGTGAAAGTTACAGAAGTTGGATTTTATTTTAAATGTACAAAATAGGCATTTTAGGCACTAAAATAGTAAAATAGGCTCTAAAGGTCCAAATTGGCATTTAGGGCACTATAAAACTGTATAAATGTAAGTGATTTGTCATGAAATGTCAACATATTTAAAAAATTTCATGTTATTTCATAAGGAACAAAATAGGCATTTGCCTTAAAATCCCAGGTCTACACTTATATTGCAGTACTGCGCATTCAGTTGTCATTCAAAGCAGCAAACTCACAGAGGATGGCACCCACTTTTGCAAAGGGTCCATTAGCAGACATTCTTGGGGAAAGTCTGAATCAAAGGAAGCGTCTGAAGGCTTGAATGAGGGAATTAGGGTGCTAATGCAAATCTCCATGTTGAGTCTACACGGAAGTCAAAGCTGAGGTTATTCAAAGCAGCAAAACTTGAGTTTGCGCATGAAATGACCTGCAGTTCCAAATAAAACTTTCAACTCTTAGTATAAGCCCTCCTCAATGTACAGGTAGGGGGGAAAAAAACAGACCGACTCTTGTAGCTGATGTCAAAGCCTTGTTCACATAACTAGCTTTTTTCTAATGGGTTTCGAAATGAGCTAAGTCAACAAGAACAAATTTCAATACATTCCCTGCTATCTTGTGAATGCCGCAAGGCCTACCTATTGCAATCGATACCATGTCATGATTTTCGAAAAAACTCTTTCATATCTTTAAGTTTCATGCCTCTCTAAGCACGAAATCACCGCCCGTTCAACAAAAAAAATTGTGATATTTATATACGGTATATATATATATTAGGGATGGGTCCTCGATACTTGCATGGTATTGGCATCGAACGATACTTCAGAAAACTCGCTCGATACTTTTTCGATACTTTTCTGCAATTAAGTGAGAATGCTAGTATTTTTTTAACAAAAACTTGTAAGTGGACTGTTTAAAAAACTAATTTTAGTTTTAATGTAGAGTTTAAAAATAATTATAGGCTACTGATGATATTAAATTTTGACTCATTAAATATGCAGACTTAATTAATTTAGTTGGTATTAAGCAGTTCTCTCTAATTTTAATTTTTAATGTACCTATTTTTTTTACCTGCTTTTATTGAAGGTATCGAGTATCGAAGTATCGAGTATCGAGGAAAAAGTCATGTATCGGTATCGAGTATCGAGAAAATCTGGTATCGACCCATCCCTAATATATATCTTTACACGATAGCGGCGTAATTTTGAAGATATTTGAACCAAATTATATTATGTTATTTCTAGGCCCAATAGTTCGGACAAGTACGTTAATGAGCAAAATTGGCCCAAGGGGGGGGGGGGTCGGGGATTGAAATTTTGAAAAATTTATATCTCGGCCCCTATGAAATATAGAAGGAAACCTTGTTTGAATATTGGAGTACTCCCTATGGAGTTCACAGTGACACCAACGATTCGGAGGTTTTGGAGGTCCGAGTGGGGGTGGGTCTTGTGAGGTTTCGTTGATAAAGCTCTTGATGAGTACTCTACAAATCAATAACTAGTTTCTTGATAGTTCTCATATAAGGCGAGATTTGAATGTTTGAAAAAGTGCTCTTTCCTCTTTTTTTGCAGTTATTATTGCGCGTTTGTCATGCGAAGGCTAAAGAAGTAGAGTGCTGCCCAGCGACAATAAATTAAACCAAAAGCACTTCGAAATCTACCTCAGCCTGTAGGCCTGCCTAAAGGGATTTTTCATTCTCAAACTAGGCTGTTCACGTGGCCTCAAAAGACGAAACGTCCTCTATCAAGGAATAATCCCGTGAGTTGCGCAACGTAATGACAGCCCGGAGAGGAAAGTGCAAAACACAAACATCAGAACCACAATAAAACTCAAAACAAGATATCCAACGAATCTCAAGTTTGGAATTTCCCCATCCCAAGTTTCAAGTTTCTAGCTCATGTGTTAGTAACTGGATGATTAGACTGTCCTAGATGCAGTCAGTCTTTTGATACGACATACCGCTTAAAAGTTCTGCGACTTTTAAAATTGCGTCCGCCATTTTAAATGTTTTTCGGGGATAAAGCATTTCATCTCCTTGTCACAAAGCTATCAATATTAATGAATTTAATTTTCAGACAGGGTTAAAATAGTTAAACCCTTGTCGTAGCACTTATCTGGGGCCACTTCCCTATAATATAAAGCCACATAGCTCACTCACTCACTCACTCACTGACATTAATGTTTGCCCACTTCCAGATGAGCTAGAAACTTGAAATTTGGTACACGTATAGCTTTTAGGCTGTAAACCACAGGAAAATTCCAAAAAGTAAATTTTTTTAAATTTTTAGCCCTAAAAACCCCCGAAAAAGGGCTCGGTTTCCATGGCAACGGTATTATCAAACTGTGTTCACGTATGGCTCTGAAAGTTTAGAAATAATTATTTCCGTAAACCTAACAGGGTAGTCGAGATAGTAACGTCTTGGACTTGCGTTCTGAAATCTCAGGTTCATCATAATTAAATTCAATTTACATATTTTTGTCCAGAACTAACAAAATTTTCTTCTATCTGTTAAAGGAAATTCATAATTTATGTTCTTTAATAATATCTCGGAGATGAAGTCCCGCATTCTTTACAACATATTACAACCAATTTTAATTGTATTTTTCTATGATTTCCGTGGTCGTAAAGGCAAATGCCAAATTGAATATTTACATACCATGAATCTTAGTCCCTATTTCATCTTGTATCATGTCCATTTCAGTTAAAATTTACTCCATAAAATACACCATAAATGTATGTACACTACCAATTGATCCAGAAAACTAGACTTGGCAAACTGATACCTATTAGCTTGCAACCGACGGGAAAATTCCGAAAAAAATCCCAAAGTCTTCCCACATTTATTTTTTCATGTTTATTGTGGCAAAAAAAGGTAATAGCCAATACAGCAGACTAAATAGGCCTACACGCACTCTATCTCCCATAGATCTCTTAAAAAACCTTTCCCGAGAAACTCAGCGGGGGTTTGGGGGCGGAGCCCCCAATGAGCGAAGCGAGTATAAAATACAAATAACACAGAAGATACAAGCACTCATTAAAAACAATGTTGTCACCAGTGATGGGAAAAGTACAAAAAGAAAGTAATTCTCCTGAATTACAATTACTTGAGAGACATTTTACTTAATTACAATTACTTTTCAAAAAGTAATCATTAGAATTACAATTACATTTACAAATACTTTACAAAATGGCAGTACCTAAAAATTCATTGTTTTTGGTATATTTTAGGCACAAGCCCAATTTATTAATGATCAAAGAAAAAACATATCAATGAGAATATTTTCGGAAACATTGAGTAACTTTTTGTGAATATTAACTAAAATTTTAATATTCATTGCAAAAACAGTAGTGATGACGATATGCCAACGACTACTAAATTGTAACAATTACAATTTTATTTCCAGAAGTAAATTACAAGTAGAAATTACATTTTAAAAAAAGTATTGATTACAAGTAAATGGGACCAAAAAAAGGAATTATTACTGTAATCCGATTATTTTTACTCAATTACTTCCCATCGCTGGTTGTCACAGTATTAGAAACTTATTGGTCCCAGATGCGTCCTTCATTATTGGGATATGCCTTTCGATGCATCTGGGACCAATAAGAAGATTTTAATACTGTGACAACTTTGTTTTTAATGAGTGATTGTATCTTCTGTGTTATTTTATAAGTGGCCCCAGATAAGCGCTACGACAAGGGTTTAAGGTGGACCCTCTTTCAATTTGTAAAAGCTATCAAGTTGACTGACCCCAATGAAAGGGACGGTCATTTCAGGTGTCGAACCGGCCGCATTGAGATGTTTTTACCGCGGTCACGTGTAAGTAGACACTTTCACTTGCAATGTGAGGACACCCACAGCAGCTATTTTATTTTTCGCTCTCGGACTATTTATAGTCTACCATTTCCATGACGTATTTCACTTATAAAATCCAATCTTTCCAACACAAATTACCATCGTTCTTAGCTACTTTCAACTTCACCTTTCGCCTGTTTCTAAATTCGATTGTCTTCCGCTTTGGCATCAATGTCCCTTTAGGTCATTCAAAAGGGCGTATGTGTAAGCATTTTTTTTTTCGTTTCAAGATGAAGAGCAGAGCAGGCGCGAGGTCTACTTCACAGATCTACTACTACTACTACTTATAATAATAATAATAATAATAATAATAATTCAATCTTATGGAGTAAAAATATTACATAGAATTAAAAATTAGTAAGTTATATCAGGCATTATTCCCAAGTATACAACATTATATGGCGCTGAAACTTGGACCATAAGTAGACAAATTAATGGTATTAGAAACGGATTTTTGGAGGCGTTCAGCAAGAAAATCCAGGAAAGAAAAAAAATTCAGAATAATACGAGAATAAGGGAAATAATGCAAGTTGAAAAGAATATTTTGGAAATTGTAGAAGAAAGACGCTTGAAATGGTATGGACATGCACTCAGAATGACAGAGGATAGAATGCCCAAGAAACTTTTGGATTGGAAAGTAGAAGGAAAAAGAAGAAGAGGGAAGCCCAAAGAGTGCTGGACGGATGGGATGAAAAGGATTAAGTGAAGAAGATGCTATGGACAGGGAAAAGATTGTTGTGGGATGAAGGAAAACCATTGTATTGTGGAATATTCCTTAAAAAAAAAAATAATAATAACAATAACAATAATAATAATAATAATAATAATAATAATGATAATTTCACATGCCACAAGGGAGTTTGGTTTCTTCATCTTCAAGGGCACGGATGAGGAACAATAACAAGTCGGTGTTATCTTTATAGTTTGCGAGCTATAATAAAGCTTTACAATGTCCAGTGTTTCGCTTTTCTAGACATTCATAAATTACTGCCGATATTCGACAGGAACATAACAGCCTGGCGTTGTATTTGGGTTGTTCATCTCATGCCACTTTACACGAAGAAAAGGTATTTTTCGAAATTTTCTCGAACATTTTTAACATGATGTGCTTAAGGCAGTAGTTTCTGTCACTGAAATATTAAATATAATTTTCATGAAACTTCTCGATTTTGCTAGAGTATCTCCATCACGGTACAAGCACAGTAAACTCGTAGAGGCAATTCAAATTAACATTTTTACCAAACATTTCTTTATAAGATTAATTTACCACATAGAATTAACAAGTATAGAAGAAATCATTCACTCAATGGCAAGCTAAAGGAATATTATCTATTTTATGGAGGTTCATTGCCGCACTCATGAGCCCGCCATTCACCCTATTCTGTGCTAACTCCATCCAACCATCCCTCGCAAATCCTACTTCCCTTAAATCTATCCTAACATTGTCCTCCCACCTACGTCTAGGTCTTCCAAGTGGTCTTATCCCTTTTGATATATATCTTTCCTCCCCCATTTCTTCCTCCGTGATTTGATTACCCTTACTATGTCCGGTGAAGAGTACAGGTTAAGAAGCTTTCTCCAGTCCCCGTTTTCATCTCTATTAGGCCGAAATATTTTCCTAAACACCTTGTTTTCCATGTCTCACATCCGTATAATGCATCCGGTAGGACAATTGTCTTATAAAATTTTATTTTTAGATTTCTGGACAGAAGACGAGAAGATAAAAGTTTCTGAATTGCACAAAAAGAAGAATTTCCTAATTTGAGTCTACACTAACTTTTGAGAATTTATCTGCACTATGGCGTTTTGTTCTCTACGACCCAACAGTAAAATAATTAAAAGCATTTAAAAGATTATCTGGAATTGCTTTGACCTCAGTTAACAAGAAACCACGCACCGGAACGAACGCGCTCCGGGCTATGAATCAATGACTTCAAGGAACATTTCTGCAACATTGGTCGAGATTACGAAACAGATGCAATCTGTAAGACAATAGAACAAATTCTAAACAAACTCTGATCTCAATTAGGCTGGTCAAACAGCAGTTGGGCAATTTCATGATTCTTAATTGTATGGAATCACAATTATAATTATAACAATATCAAAAATATTACTGTTTTTTTCAAAGCTTCGACTGTTTCAATTTTCCTCCAGATTCAGTTCATTATAAAGAAAATGAAGTCGATCAAAAAATAAATGACTCCCTGGAAGACACATAATTATCACAGCTAATACAACGTCAGCGGTTTAATTTTATTCTTAAACTGACAATCTGATTTGCGAGTTATTATACAACATTTATTGAAGTAATTTCTTTCTTTTCTGTCAAGTGCAAGAGTGTAGACCACTGTAGTTCAGTTGACCAAGCTATATGCATAGTCTACAGCTTGCAGAGTGAAACCTTCCCCCAGAATATGAGACTTTGTATCCCTTATGAAGGGAAGATATCAGTAATTTATGGTTAATCGGTTTAGGACCTCCTAGAGCACGAACCCAAGCCCATGTGAACAATGCAAACAATTTTGTCACGAGAAATATTTTCAGAAATTAGGTCCCTAACTTTCTTTCTACTGGTCACATCGAGGATTTCAATCTGCCTTTTATAACTTTTATTGACAGTGATTTTATAATTGAAGTACGTAATGGAAATGGTAGACTATAAATAGTCCGAGAGTGAAAAATAAAATCTTCTCCGGACAACGTGGACCATTTTGCAAAACACTCCTCTTAGATCAGTCCAGTTGGGTCGTAATTATTTTTGAACTTTGCCTCATAATTATAGAGAGAAACACCCTGCAATACAACATGTACACAGATAACATAATTATAACTAATTATAACGTGTTAGGCCATGTAACTATTGACGTTCATGTGTTTTCTATTGTTGATGTGTTATGGCTTTTGTTCATTTCACCTGATAATCAATTTCAACGAATATGATATAGGACGAAAAAGCGACAATGAGTCATGGTAAGTAAATATCCAATTCGGGATTTGTAACTGGGGAACCGTCGAATTAGCCGGCCACGGAGTTTGAACCCGGGACGCTGGGCAACTGAAGCCTGATACGTATTGTATTACTCTATACTTTTTATTGATTGGAAATACACATTACTAAGTACAAGATGTCCATATGTCTGTCCGTCTGTCTGTGCGTTAACTCGAACACGCTTTATCGGATTTTCATGAAACTTTGTACACGCATTTATAACGCCCATGGAAAGAAGCCTATTGATATTGGACCAAATCGGTTGACCGGTACCGGAGTAATACCCAATTTAGTGCCTATTTCATGGTAATAAAATGTTAGAAAGAATTTTAACACGAATTTTCCCTAAAGCAAAACCACTTTGATGTGACGTCACTAGATGGCTTCAGTAATGGGGCATTCCTTACACATTTTGAATCATGAGCAGTCAGGTTTTTAACAGAGCTGGTAATTTTCAGACAAGTTCATTGTTTCTTGCATCGGTGTACGGCATAGGAGGGTTGAGCCCTCCCGAAATATCTGCAATATTTTTAAGATTATAACATCATTTAAGGAAATTAAAGGAAATGTATTAAATAAAAAAAAATCACTGGATCGGTTGTTACATATTTTACAAATCCGTACATATCAAAGCGTTATTTAAGATACAAATTTGAATAACGGCGTGGTGTTGTTAGTTCTTCAGGTTAATAACACCCCCTTCAGAATCTTTCAAACTATTCGGTGGCCTCGTTATTCATGTGATGAGATCGCTTGGAAATCAGAATTTCATTGGATTTCAACTTAGCTCCTGCGAAATTTGTATAAATATCTATTGTGGAATGGATTGACGAAATTACTAGTGTGCAATCAACTTGTCGATACAGACACTGGTACTTGCGAAACTTCACAAGAAATCCGGTCGGAACTTATAGATGTGCCAGTGTCTCCACTACTCACAGTTCAGACTTAGATCTCGATAGATATATAAGCATTCATGAACCACAGATTATTGTCTCTGTCTGACATTACATAAAATGACATAACTTGTCTGTCTGTGAGGTAGACCATTAGGGCAATTAGTCATAGGAGAGAGGTTCCATCTGGCGCTGTGAATTGAACTCCGGCTTAGCTTAGTTGGTAGAGCATTGGCGCGAATAGCCAAAGGTCCTGGGTTCAAGTCCCAGTGTCGGAGGAATTTTTCTCCTATAATATTCTTTAGATCTCGATATCACCTGATTTCACTAAGGGTCCTAGGGATCTTGTGGATTCTAGCCCTTAGTGTGTATAGGGGACTTCCATCAGCCGGTGGATTTACAGATGGCTTTAAAAATGTGCCCTATACATTGTACAATATTTTGATAGTTTTTAGTGAAAAGAAAGTTGATATTTAGATTCTAGCTTAAACGAGAAACCTCGAGAAAAACATTTTCAAAGACTGGGCTGCATATTAATAATCGAAATCAACTGTTTAGTTGTTTTAAAATAATTATTGTTACAGTGGAGCTAAGACGACTTTACGCTGAACCCCTCCCATTTGCCCATGATTGCAGATATTTAGGATGTAAGACTGTTTAACAGAAAATTGTACAAGCCTTGTTAAGTTCTTTTAAGGGCCAAACATTGAACAACATTTTATGTTATTTTGAATTGTAAATTTTAAGGGGAAAATAATTTTAGTTCACTTCTGTTTAGAATAGTAATCAATATACTTTTCGGAAATTTCATATGTAGCGGGATTCAGGCTCTTTTGGTTGGCAACAATTTGTTTGGAACATATGAGATATAAAGACAAATGAACGTAGCTTCTACATTTCCTGAAATATAAATTTATTTGTAATGTTTCTCTTCAAGTTATAGAATGAATAAATAAATAAAGAACTATTCTGGAAAAATCCTTCGCTGTGATACAGAATTCCAGACTTGTCGTGATAATTTAGTACATTATGCAACGAGCCTATAATGGCGTTTATTAAGACGAGCAAAGGGAGTGTGTTATTTGCTAATATAGGCAACTTGCCCCTCGACTGTTTTTTCGACCATAATTAGTCTGAATGTTTAAATTCTGAGATTTTAGATTCACTCAAACAAACGATCAAGCTGTCCTTCGCATCAGCTGGCTGTAGTTCTTGTCTTCTATAACAGATGGCAGCTCATGGCGTCGGTCAAATCGAAGCTCCCGTTTGGTAGTTTTCTTGAAAGCAAAAGAGTTTGACAACACGAAATGAATTCATTTTTGTACGATATTAAAATTAACACGAACAGAATTGAGTTTTTTAAAATACACACTATTTATGACGCAGTTTTGAGCTGTTACTTTCAAGGTCTCAAGATCGTTCCGTGTTCGATAATAATCGAAGTCAAAATTAGTATTATTATGACACCACTACATCACACGTAATGAGCTATTATAGCGTGGTCCAACAAAAACAGTAATTACCTTATGGTATTCAGTAAATAGCCGTCAAAGTGTTGTATTGAGTACCTGTATAATATAAGCGCAAATAGTATACTGATTACTCAATTCAATGTATACTTTACCATTTAATAAACGTTCCCCTTTTTTCTCGCACGATTATAAAACTGCAAGCACTTACCCGTTTCTGTCTTCCATTGTGATCAGATGACAGCGGTCGCCAGACTGAGACTGGATCTCTTCAGCACTGGACTTTACAAGTGAACTCACTGGTGGGGACTCGTGTTCGCCATGTGATCCCGTCTGCAGGTGTCAAAACTCTCATTGCCAACAAAATACCTTAATCTATTATAATAAGAGTAAGTGCCCAGAGAAATCTACGGCACGCACAAATCTCAAATTTTTAACATGGATGGACTGAAGGGTGGGCGAATGCACCTCGAAGCCGGATTTTTAATTTTCACTTTCGTTCGCGAGTTATTTCAATTGTGAAATGAATCGCAGGTGGCCGTGCTCTGCTGTCATAACGACAGGAAAAAAACACCATCGCTCAAATATCTCTTCTCTATATACATAAAAGGCTTTGTCCTGACTGACAGGAATCAACGTAGAGCCTAAACTATAATAGGTAGGGACTTGGAATTTTGACAGTACCTTCGTTTCATAATGTAGGTGCTCACTAAGAAAGGATTTTGAAAAATTCTGATTCTAAATGCCAAAAATTAAATGTTGTTGAAAATACTTAATCCCTTTTTACATAGAATTATCAATTCCAAATCACAGAATATATTGTTGCCAAATGGTATCAGGTGGGCTTGGAAAAAACAATTGAAATGCACTTTCGACAAATAAGAGAAGAAATCAAAATAATTCATGTTATAAATAAATATTACAGAATGAAATCCACTAAAATAATGGAATCACATAACTTTCTCTACCCTGGACATAGAGAAAACAAAACGAGGTATGGTAATGTGTATATTATTATATTATATCGCAGGTTTTTGGAGAGAAAAGTATGAAAGTGATAATGCTTTATGGTAACATAAGAGTGAGAAATTTCCCGCCTCGATAATACAATTTTATGTTACAGGAATTTCTGTTTCTTCTTATTTAAACCTCTACCAGGCTTGCTGTGCACTGTACGCCGGGTCTTTTAAGCTAGTACATTATATATTGTCAACATATCGCATAGATTTGTCGATCACTATAGTTTTTGTTAGCCCGTTTTGCTTGATTCACGCAGAGTTCTGATTCATCATGCATAATCCTATACATTAACTAGCAGATCCCCGCGGCTTCGCCCACGATAATTAATTCGAAGATTAACAAATAATTAAAACATTATTTTTATGAAAACTTGCATTCGAAACATTCATAGGCCTAAAATAAACTATTAATAATTAACGGAACAGCTAAAAATCCGGCTTTGAAGTGAATTCCACGATTAGAAAGCGCAGCATGGGGAAAACGACCTCAGATTCGAGTTCCCTGGCTCAGAAAACCCCTGCTTAGAGTGGTTCGTCCAAAACGAACAATGTTTGCCTATTTAGGCCTATATTCATTATCCCTTTTTCGTCTATGTTGAACATTTCAGACGTCTGCGTGCCTTGACATTATAAACAAATGAATCGAGCAGGGTGGGCTAAACATGAATCGATTTTTTTATTTCCAAATCATGACCCCCCCCCCCAAAAAAAAGGCAAAGCCCCCTGCAATTGATTTGACAATTGAAATGTATTACCAAAAACTGATGCTTCGAAAGCGAAAAAACTCACGATTTTTGCCAGTTTTTCGCTCATAACTCGCGAACGAAAGCGAAAATTAAAATTCCGGCTTCGAGGTGATTTCGCCCACCTTTCAGCCCATCTACGTTTAAAATTTCAGATCACTGAGTTCAGTAGATTTCGCTGGGCATCGCGCACAGACAGACAAACACTTTCTTTTATTATTAGGCCCTATAGATATTATCCTGCTCGTGTATCCCATCTATATTAATAAAAGGAAGTGTCTGTCCTCCGTTTGTCTGTCTGTCTGTCTGTCCGCGATGCCCAGCGAAATCTACTGAACGCAGAAATCTGAAATTTTAAACATAGATGGACTAAAGGGTCGGAAAGTGCACGTCGAAGCCAGAATTTTTATTTTAGCATTCCTTCGAGAGTTATGAGTGAAACACGGGCAGAAACGTGTATTTTTTGCGTCTTCGAAGCATGAGTTTTCAGTAATACAAATCAATTACACTAGGCTTTGGCTATTTTTGTCATACCTTCGACATAAAAGCATCGTCATCTCTTGAATGTTGTAGCTCACGCTGGTCGATTCATTTCTTTTTTAATGTCAAGGCACGCGAACATAATATGAAATTTTCAACCTACACCGAAGAGGATTATTATTATTATTATTATTATTATTATTATTATTATTATTATTATTATTATTATTATTATTATAGTGATAATCAATATTAGCCTAAATATGGTCAAACGTTGTTCGATTTAGACGAAACTCACTATACAGGGGTTTTCTGGGCCAAGAAACTCGAATCTGAGGTCGCTTTTACCAGGTGACGCTATCGAATCGTGATATGTAGTCCACATGATTTAGGTGTTAATATAATGATATAACTATTATGCTCTTAATTTTTAATTTTTGGAATAATTATCGCGGGGGAAGCCGCGGGCACATGTTATCTTATGTTATAATAAAAGGACGTGTTTGTCTGTCTGTCCGCGATGCCCAGCGAAATCTACTGAACGCAGAGATCTGAAATTTTAAACATAGATGGACTGAAAGGTGGGCGAATGCACCTCGAAGCCGGATTTTTAATTTTAGCTTTCGTTCGCGAGTTAAGAGTGAAAAACTGGCAGAAAACGTGATTTTAGCGCTGTCGAAGCATCAGATTTCAGTAATACATTTCAATGTCAAATCAATTGCAGTTGGCTTTGGCTATTTTTGTCATACTGTGGTAATAAAAGCATCGCGATCGCTAGAATGTTGTAAGCCCACGCTGGTCGATTCATTTGTTTAGAATGTCAAGGCCCGTAGACATATGAAATTTTCAACCTACACGGAAGAGGGATAATCAACATAGACCTAAATATGGTTAAACATCGTTCGATTTGGACGAAACTCACTATACAGGGATTTTCTGGGCCAAGGAACTCGAATCTGAGGTCGCTTTTACCAGACGATGCTATCTAATCGTGGTATGTAGTCCACGTGATTTAGGTGTTAATAAATATAATGATTTAACTATTATGCTCTTAATTTTTAATTTTTGAAATAATTATCGCGGGCGAAGCCGCGGGCACATGCTAGTAATTAATATAACGCATTTTTTTAATCATGAAATAAATATAATAATTCTTCATCCATATGTAGCTAACAGAGACAACTGTACAGAAACAGAACTTTACTTGTTTTGTGTTAAGTAAATTTGAATGTTATTTTATTAGGTAATTATTTTCTACGAATAACAAAAGTCAAAATCAGAGGTGCAGCCCCTGGAGAGAACTGAGGTCAATTCCTCGTACCGTAACGGTTTCACGGACTTACTTTTCCAAATCTAACTAAGACAACTTTATTATATTTTTAAATTAAGGTTTTGTTTATATTCGGACATAGAGTTCATATCAGGGGTTCAAGTTCTGTGTGTAGGCCTATATAGGTAGGCCATGTAACTATCGATGTGCAACTGTTTTCTATTGTTGATGTGCTGATGGCTTCTGTTAATTTCAACTGATATGGTACAGGATGAGCCATGGTAATTCGGCATTTGCCTTTACGACTGGGGAAACCATGACAAAAATTGGCCGGCCACGGGATTTGAACCCGGGACCTCACGTGTGCCGTCAGTCATGAGACTAATAGACTACTATTTCATGTAAAAGTGAGGATTTTTTCCTCTTGTTAAGGTTTCAAATGAAACCGCCCTCGCTTAGAATCCCCCGGTGAATTCAGTTGACGATCGCCGGTCAAGAAAAACAAAAGGCAGTCATTTTGCGCTTAATCATGGCGGCCAAAGTATGACATTATTGTAATTTTTCCCAAGTTGTGTCAACACAGCCCCCTATGACATGAGCTCAAAGAAAACACGTCTGACATGGCCAACAGAATCCCTGCCATCTATCACAGAGTCGACTTGGAAAATTGTCTGAAAGTTGTTTACGCTCGTTTCATGAACTTGGTCGCGACTCGTTGCAAAATATAGCAAAGTGATGGCAATGCACATAAATGTAAGAGTGTCAACTAAACCACTCATACGAGAGACGTTGTCTCATAAATCTGGGGCACGGGGTTTATAAGAACACAGTGTCACCTCGCCCGTCTCTACAGACACAATTCAGGTAAGTGACTTGAAGCATGAATATGGTAAGTAAATATCCAATTCGGGAATTGGGGGTAACCATGAACTCACGGGGTTTGAAACAAGAAAGAGTTGAAGGATCACTGGCACCAATAAGTGAAGATGGGAAGCTCGTGATGTACGAGACCTTGTGAACGCCCCTGACACAATACCAGTGCAGCCGTATTGCAGAAAGTGTGTATTTACTGTTCGCGATGCAAGACTTTGTGCAAATCAAAAAACCCTAATTTTTTGCGAAAAAAGTTTCAAATAAAAGTTTTAGCTTTTAGTACAGGGCCGCCCAACTGCAAGTGCCCCAAGGGCCGCTTTAAAGAAAATACTGTTTCGTATGTAACTTTATCAATGAGTTTTAATAGGTGTGGTATACAAAGAAAAAACGCGTTTGTATTATTATTTTAATTTATTCACAAAATATCAAATTACAAAAAATATTAGAGGGAAATTTGAGGATGTTGGTTTTCACTAACTAATGCATCAATATTAACTTTAATATTTGTTGTTGATAAACGAAGCAACTGAGTAAGTGACTTATCAGAGAGGGAACATCTACATTTTTACTTTATAAATTTCATATTTGAGGGTAATTTATACATTTAGAGGCGAAAAAAGTGAAGTCGCGGGCCGCATTCGGTCTCACATTGGACAGCCCTGTCTTAGTATAAGCACCACATGCATAAAAAAGTTTTTTTTTCGAAAAAACATAGCGAAAAAATGTAAAGTGGCATTAAACGTAAGAAAAAAAAATCTTTAAAATCTCCAGACAAAATTTATTCCTCCTCGAGTCAGGTACAGACATGGAACACACACATAACATTATAAAGCCAAAAACGGGCTTTGAGGTAAAATTCACGTTTAAAGGCCGCCGGGAGGGAAAAAATAAGACTCAGATTCGAGTTCCCTGGCCCTAAAACCGCCGCAAAGTGAGCTACGTCCAAATCGTCCAATGTTTTCCGTTTAGACATACATCTATGTAGAAAAATGAGACCTGTGCTTGCCGTAATCTTATGAAAACGTCTATTTCGGCGATGCTCTTTCTTTTCCGTTGCTATGGCAGCAAGGCCACCTGCACTCAAATGTAATGGCGAAAACTGATGCTTCAATATCAGTAAAATCACGTTTTCTGCCAGTTTTTCGCTCACACCTTGCGAACGAAAGAGGAAAAATTAAGAATCCGGCTTCGAGGTGCATTCTTACAGATTCCGCCAACATCTGCAGACAAACTTAGAAAATGAGCAAGTGACGTTCCTTTGTCCTAAAACATTCCCGTAGCTGGTTATCGAGGTGACCCGTTCCTCTGTAGGTAAATAAGCGTAACTAAATTAGTGTTGGGTAGTGATTCCCCATCAGGTCGAGCTTCAGACGTTTGTATAGGCTACTTGGGCTCGAAAATTGAAGATCTATAAATTGCAACAAAATGTAGTGAAAATGTCCGAACAACTAGGGGATGCAAATTAATCAGTATTTTTTAAAAAGCTACTTTCAATTGAGTAATGTTACTGGGTATGGACCGCCGGCGTGGTCTTGTGGTTAGCGTCGCTGACTACAGATCCGTCGGCCCGGGTTCGATCTCCGGTACCTCCTCGGATTTTCCTGAGGTAGGGAGGTCTGGTAGGGGTGCACTCAGCCTCGTAATTCAAATCGAGGAGCTACTTGATAGAGAAGTAGCGGCTCCGGTCATGAAAACCACCATTAACGGCCGTGGGTGTCGGCATGCTAACCACATCCCCCCAATCCTGCCATCTGCCTATGGTAGATGACGCAGCGGTCTGGTGGTAGGCCTTGTCCCTTCAGGGATATAGCGCCACGGAGTTTAGTTTAGTAATGTTACTGGGTATAGACTACATGATACGTATCCGTTGTCTCTTCCAGCTCACTGACATTATTTTCGGTTCTAATTGAGAGAGCAGTAAAAATGTAGCCGAAAGAAGACGTTAAGACCTAAACACAGGCTAAAAGGCCCAAAAGGACGAACAGAAACATTGTAGTAATTGCAAGCGATGGAGAAGATGGCGGACCAGTAACAAACATCACAAGAAGCGTGGCTACGACTTTCTCTTACTTTTACTGGCATTTTCTCGAAAACGGCTCAAACAATTTTGTTTAAAATTTGCTACAAGAATCGGATAATATGCGTAATTTATACTATAATATCTAATATATATCTAATATATAAAATCGAAAGTGTGTATGTATGTATGTATGTATGTATGTATGTATGTATGTATGTTTGTTCCTTATACAAATCTACATTTCTTTACCAATTTACACGGAATTTTGCACACATACCCAGTTAAGCCCGGGAAGTATAGCTGTCAACATTAAAATTGAAACAAATCAGTCCTTCCCTTGAAAATTATATAATTTCTGAGAATTTTATACTGAAAAAAATGAAATGTTGTTCAGTTCACATGGCAACAGTGAATTGTTTACTGTGATTACATAGGGCCTTGCCAACTATATAGCCTAATGCTGGACTTTAACGAATTATGATTCCATGTAATATATTGGCGAAAATAATTACTGAAAAATGAATTACACGAAAATAAAGCACAGTGTGATGCAGTCACATAACTTTCTCTACCCTCGACATAAGAAATATTTTCTCACTTCACATTTTGATGTAGAATAAGAGGTCGTATTGCAGGAGCAACTTAAGTGTGTGAGTAAGCTTTATCAGAAGTCGGTAAATAGTCAGTTATCCATAGCTGTAGGCTTTTTATTAGTTGAGATTTATCATAGGCCCTAAGCATGGGATGGAACATTTTGAGTCCTATGCTCGCAGTATATTATGTCCCGGGTTTTAGGGGAGGAAAGTATGAAAGTGATACTGCATTTCTATTTTATTTCAGGCCCTAAACGGTTTAACATGAGAATGAGAAATAAAATTTTCCGTCAAGTCAATACAATCTTATGTAATTTATGTTTCTTCTTATTTCAACCCCTCCCAGGCATGATGAGTAGAAGCAACGGAATGCAGCATTCGACATCCTCTATGAACCATAAAAAGCTATATCTAGCGTTTTCTGAGGGAATAGTCTGAGTGCCATATGTTGTTCTTCCTCATTTCGAATTCTACATACATTATTATATCAGGACCTAGAGTTTCAACATCGAAAGTCCTCCATAAGTTAATTTCAAATTACAAAATACAAAGCCCGGGCGACGCCGGGCCTTTTCAGCTAATACTATAATATAATTTGAAACATTTTCTCAATAAATCCTTTGAAGGGTAGCTATAAGCCACACATTTCATGAATGCAACGCAGCCATGTTCTCTGAACTGGAATATTTCCTACAACCTAATTTGTTGCTTGGAACTTGTACATTCAAATTGTGATGTAGGCCTTTATAAACGTTTCAAAGTTGTTTTCTTAATGAAGCAGTTGTAAGGGTGATCATAGGAACGGTTGGTATTGTCATATAATGATGAACAGAATCAATAGCAGGAAGAGATGTGATGGGTAATGTACTGGAACACGAGCGTAATGACACATACAGGGTGTGCGGTGCATGGATACTGCACAGCAAACTGCCTCTGATACTGTGAAGACTGTGAACATACAGAAGAGGCAGGAGCTCAAGCGAAGCGACGCAGGTATTAGGAAATAGACAATGTCTAGAAAAGCCACCATTTTGAATTTTCAAATCACCCACATGGCGTCGCTTCCGGTTCCTATTTAAAATAGCGGACCAAGCGCGAAATTCAAAATTTGGAAATTCATAATGGCGGTAAATTTGAAAACTGTATATAACAAAATCCAATGATTACGTTTACGGTTCCTATTTCAAATGGCGGAAGGAGGGAAATTTGTAAATTGTATATTGGGGAAAACTAAGCACACAATTGGCGTTTCCTCGTAGTAGCTGATCCAAGTGAGGTTTTCTCGGGGTTTCCCTCACTCTATCAGGCGACAGATGACTCAACACAGTTCTATTAGTGTGCTGAAGAAAACAGACATTTCCCCATTCATTTAGGACAAACAAGACGGGAAAATGGAGCAATGGAGCAATAGAGCAAATGTGCCGGAAAGTTGTTGCGACCGCAGTATTACTTATGGTCCAGGGCTCCGGGGGTGGTGGATGTCACTGGCCGCTTGAATTCGTATTCACCCTCAAGTGTCGTCAGCCTATTTCTCTCGCAACTGTGTTCGACCATCTACAACTGTTCGATCTATAGAAATTGGCTAGTGTCATGCAGATATGTTTAGTGGTTGTCTATTACAGGAACATTCTGTATATGTCGCGGTCCATTAAGAGGGCCGGAAACTGAGAAAAACGTCCGGCAGTGAAAAAGCCTGGAGATGACGAGAAGTGTTTCACATGGCACCATGAAGGCCGGCGTGAACGTGGCGTTCCTCTTTCTGCTCGTCACAGGTAAGTTAAGCAATGTTCAGTGTGAGATGCTTTTATCTGTGCAATCTTGCAAATAAGTCTTAAATGTTATTCCTAAAACAGGCAGCTGTGGACAGGAGATGCTGGCGTATCTGGACTGCCAATATCCCGACGTTTACATCCCAACCTGTGGGAGCGATGGCAAGGACTACTTCAACTACGACCAACTCATCTGCATCGCATCCAGACATCCCGAGAGAAGTAGGTAGTCGAATAAGTGAGCTAAAGGAATATTATCTATCTTATGGGAATGCTATTCGGCCATATTCTGTGCTAACTGTATCCAACCATACCTCGCAAATCCTACTTTCCTCAAATCTATCCTAATATTGCCCTCCCACCTACGTCGGCCGCGGTGGTCTAGAGTCGGCCGCGGTCGATGGATTTTTCAGGACGTAAAAATCCGGGAGGGACTTTAAGCTGGGGGTCCCGTGTCGTAGATTTACGGCACGTAAAAGAACTCCAAGCCTAAATTAGAGCCTCTGGACTAAATTTCTCGGCCCTTTCATGTCCAAGAAATACTTAGTTTCCAGAGGGGGGTTGCGAGGCGATGGGCTTACCACCTGTCCCTCTACCCTCTCTCGGAAAATAAGCATACCAAAATTAGTGTAGGTAATGAAACCTCCACTTGGAGGCCCCTTCGCCCCACCTGGGGATCATAGGGTGCCAGATACCAGATACCTACGTCTAGGTCTTTCAAGTGGTCTTTTCCCTTCGGGTTTCCCAGTCAATATTTTTGAGATACATTTTTCCAGCCCATTTCATCCTCCGTGATTTAATTACCCTGGTGAAAAGTACAGGTTACGAAGCTCGTCGTTATGCAGTTTTCATCTCTCCTAGGTCCGAATATTTTCCTAAGCAACCTTTTTTCGAACACACTCAGATTATGTAAGCGATCACGTCTCACATCTCTATAATACAACTGGCAGGATAATTGTCTTATACATTTTTATTTTTACATTTCTGGACAGAAGATAAGAGTTTCTGAACTGCATAAAAACAAGCATTTCCTGATTTGAGTCGACACTTAACTTCTGCCTTAATATTATTCACAGCTGCGAGCGTAGTGTCATCATTGTCCTTAAATATGTTTGTTCTAGGTTGGAAACCTTTCTTGAACTCGTTTATTCCCTTGTAATTACTATTTATCTCTAATTAATTTATTTGTCTTCTAATGGTTCTAGAGGTTTCTCGTTTAGCATTCTTGAGATTTTTGACAGTAGTGTCATTCTGCTTTCTTGCATTTACTAATTTCACGCACTCATAGTCGAACCACGGTTTATTTGGTTTCAGTTCAAGTGGACCTAATTTTTCTTTTGCGGCTACTTTAGTATTGTCTTTAATACATTCCCAGGTTTTCTAGAACTGCAAATCTATTTGAAATCTCGACTTGGTAAGCATTCTTACTTTGGTCTTCACCTAGCATTTTCAGATTGAATCTCTCTATATTGACATTTTGCCTAGTTCCATTGCTTAATGAAAGGTTTTCCCGAACAACTGTAACTACCAGATAATGATCCTAATCCCAGCAGTACCCTTAAAAGTTCGAACACCAATTATAGTAGGCTGCTCCCTGGCATCTATTAGCACATGGTTGATTTGATTATGAGTCATTCCTTTGGCGAGGTCTATGTGTATTTATAAATATCACGATTTGGGAATTTTGTTCTCTTTACGATTAAACTAACCCCATTGTCTTAGCTCTGCAAGTGGGGGCTTATGTTCCCAATCGTGGACTTGAAAATATCCTCCCTTCCTACTTTCAAAATGAAATCTCCTGGTACAATTTTCATGTGATATACCGGAAACTGATCATTTCATAAAAACTGTCCTTGCCATCATCTTGTTGATCCTCTGTCGGTGCATGGACATTCATATCTATGATATCACACCACCGTCCTCTTCATTATTAAGCTCTACTTTCTTGATGGCTGAATTGATTCTCCTATGTATGAAGAACCCGGTCCCTAATTGATGGTCATCATTCCCTTTCCAATAGAAATAAATGGTGCAAAATGTTTCACAAACTTTCTTGCAAATACGTGTTAAAAGCTAGCTCAGAAAAAAGTGGGCAAATTATAGAAACAATGTCTTTGTGAATGAGAAATCCATGAAAAATCCAAGTTAATTTGGGTGGCCATGAGTTTTGAACCCAGGACCTCTTCCCTGTTAAGCCTATACCACCTCCCTGTAATTGGTTTTGGTGTCTTCATTACAACTGAGTATTTCACTACAATAAGTAGATTATAGTTTTCTTGTTACTATGGGCAACAAAAAGTCATTCATATTTTAATTAACACGTATGTTCTCAAATTCACATTTAAGCCGTACTTATTTCGTTTTTATCTTGATACCTATTAATTGTATAAAGAAATGTGTTTAACATAAAAATGTTCATTTTAATTTTCTGTACAGCTTTACTGTGGTAGGTTTCCATGCATCGCCTACTGTAATGGATATAATCTAGACAAATTGAAAATGGATATGAGTAAAGTAGCCTTTAAGTCATTTTGACAGAAAAATATATTTTATTACTCATAGGTAAGAGTTTCCAACTTTAAAATCTTATTAAAATCGTTAGAGCCAATTTTTTACAACTCAAAATTTTTTAAAAATATTTTTATGAAAATTCCCCTAAATATTTCAGCTATATATCTCAAATTCTGGGCAGTTCGATAGAATTTTTAAAAAGTGCATAATTTAAAAAAAAGAAGTAAATAAAATGAACCGTTTCCCCGCTGTGCTTGTCCACAGACGGACAGACGCCATTCCAAAAATACCTTTTTTAGTGACTAACTATCATGAAACATGTTTTCCTAGTGTTATCTCGATTTTGATTTTTTTTCGCTATCAGAATACTTTCTCCATACTATGTATATGTGAGAAAGTAAAAGGGTACAGTAACAAATTATGAATGTGTGCAGATCTGACAATGCAGCACTTGTACCCCTGTGCATGCCACGGAATCCTCGAGACTGACACAGAGAGCCCTGTCTGCGACTCCAACAAGCACACCTACCCCTCACGAGCTGCCTTCCACTGCATCAAAGTCTTTACTAGAGGTAAGTTGACACGTTGCTAAGTATGCCATTTGATTTAAACATGAATTGAATGTTCGTCGTTTCAATTTTGCAGTTTTGGTCATACTGTGCATGTTTTGGCGATTTAAGGTCATATTTTGGTTACATTTGTGGATATGATGTTCAATTCAGAAGAGTCAATATTTGTCAATATTCTGAAAATTACTAATTCCTAGAAAGGGTTAATGTCATCCCTCCTTCTGTAAATCAGGTACTGTGTCTATTTCTACTTCTATTCATTTTGTAATTCACTACGTTATGAATCGACTAAATTGGTAAGATAGTTTACATCAGTAAAGCTTCAATTCAACCTTTCTGACAAAATATGTACTCAAACAGAGACTTCCATGGTGTTTAATGAAGTCTAAACTCGGGATCATGGCAGCTCAGATGCTCATTGGGCATCCTTAAAGAGTCGATCAAAATGCTTGGGGGCTTTCAACATTGCGAAATATAGGACAGAATTCATGTTATAGTGGAGGCAAAACCTATGTAGACAGTCGGCATGCTTTGAAGATTAAGCCATTGTCTGGCACTTAAGGAGTGGTACGGGGGGAGCAACAACTGACTGAACGGCAGTCGTCTGGTGTCCATGTGGAGTCATAGCTTAAATGTCAAAAATTAAGAAATAAGCACTGATTGGTTGCACACGAAATTCTATTGGCTGTCAGGCAAGTTCAACGCCAAGAAAACACGCTGAAAATCCAGAATATACAACTCTACTGTCCAAGACACCCTCATTTCAAGTTATTTACTGCGGATTATAAGGTCTGTCGGCATTGCCTTGAAGAAAGTTGTATATGTAGAAGTTGCCTCCACTATATTTTCAGTTAGGATATTGCCAATCAACTCCTGGACGTAATACTGGCCCTTGCAAATAAAAAGTACTGACCAAAAAGAGGGAAGCTTAGGGTGAATGTATTTTCCAACAGATAAGGAGGTGTCCATCGTATCAGAAGGCGTGTGTGAGGGAGGCAAAGTGGACGACTGCTGGGCGGAGTTACTGCCTCCATCGCTGTGGGTGCCGCTGTGTGGAACAGACGACCTCACTTACAACAGTCTATGGCATCTCCGCTGTGCCAACTCTCAGACTCCTACCAGTGAGTAGCTTTTCTTTTCCTTACAACATCTCTTCTCTGCCTTTTTCATTTATTATTCTGTCAGTCTAGCAAATCTTCTTCATTTTCCTCCAACACCCCATCTCAAAGCTGTCTTTCCATTCTCCTCAGGAACATTCCATAATGTAGCACTTCATAAGCTTCTTCCTTTTCTGAAATCTGGTTTTGGCCATTGCAGTGGGATCTTTTGTAATCAAACTTCCTAAATACGGAAATCAAGGTACAGTCGGTCAAATAAAAAACGTCGGGACTCGTATGCTGTTAAAATTAAAGTTTTGACGCATTAGTTCACAAGTTTCCTATAAAAAACACAAAATACAGGTCATTTTCGGAACATATGAGGCCATGCGGCAGGAGGGAAAATATGAACAAGGAGGGAAATAATGAACAACACGGAAAGCGCAACACACGATATTCAACTTAATGCATTGTCATAATTCATTTTGCTTTGTGTCATCGCCACATACAAATGCTAACGTGAGAGAAAGTGTAGTTAGGGCTGTAATTGACCTGCATTTTTCGGTCTCTGAAGCAGCGAGAAGGTTCCATATTTATGAAAAGCAGCTCAGAGGTGGGAACTTTACTATAATGGGACCGGAAGTTTTCATAGCAAACGTTGATCTGGCCGGACGCGTATTTCGATGCTAAGATTGGTTGCAGATGCTGAGCATAAGTTATTGATTTTGCACTACATGTACCGGTATTATAAAATAAAATCTTAAAAAAATGCTCCTTGAATAAACATATTCCTCGCGAATCTATTAATTATTAATATTATAAAAATTTGCAACCAAGAATATGGCGGATTTGAGGCATATAGCCACAGCCTTCTATACATGTTTGTTTTCCAACAAAACAAAACTGACTAAATAATCAAGAAAATACATGGATAGACAAGAGGCGTGTGTGAACCTAACCTTAAGTCTTCCTGTACATGCGCATATGCTCGTTCGTGATACTTAATCAAATACCGCCCGACGTTTTTTATTTTTTAATTAAGTGCATTCTCTAATACTGTTTTAACTACAAATCATCACCTCAACATTTCTTATTTTTCATCTCCTTTATCCCCACCAGTCATAAATACTACATCATCTGCATACTTTGTTATTAATGATGCATCCCGTCTTACTCCTACTCTTATCCATATTTCCATTAGCTTTTCCCAGTTCATACAGCATCTCTGTTTAGTTCTTGCTGTTTATTACGCGAATTCTTCTCTTTTGCTATCGGTAGTCATTGGGGGTAGTGATATTATTGCCATTCCACTAGGCTCAGAACTAGCAGCAACCAACATGCAAAGAAATGTCGTATCTGCTTCAGTTATCGACTATAATAACAATACAATATGGCACCTGCATGGAGAAATAAGTTATATCTACAGTATAATGTAGAACCTTTGTGAAAGAGGAATGTACCATTCCAAATTACCTTCCAGAGAGGAGAAACACCTACAAATACTTAGGAGTAACCCTGCAAGCATTCGGCAATGACACTCTTCAAAGCAAATGGCTTACATCTAATATGGGAAAACCTTAAAAAGAATATTATAGCAGAAAAATTTCTCCGACATTGGGACTTGAACCCATTAAGGGCAATCAGTCATAGGAGAGAGGTTCCATCTGGCACTGGGTATTGAACTCCGGCTTAGCTCTCAGCCTATTCCTTTTCTCAGCGCTGGCAGCATTTTTATTCCAAAGCTAAGAAATGACGTCATCGGTGCCACCAGTTTTCACAGCGCTTTGGCATCGGTTCCACCGGCCTGTGGATATGGTGCGAGAATCCACCAATGAATCTGATTGGCTCACGTAAAACTGCGGGGGAATTAGCAGACGATGGGCTTCACTCAATCCTGTCCGGTGTCCATGCCGTCACTTGACTTGATGACATATATATATATAAAAAATAAAATTATTATTATTATTATTATTATTATTATTATTGTATGTATAGCTTAATGATAGATGCATAGGAACAATAAAACTCCAAAATGTTTAGGAAGAAAGTTAACGAGTATAGGCATAAAAACAATATTAGAGGCAATATTAGAAGAAGTAGGCTATGTATATTCTCTTCAGATTATAAGAACTCGCTGTCTATAACTGGATGGTATGTTTAAAATTATTGACCAGCAATTATATTATCCTACCTGATTTAATTTGATATGGTATTCGCTATTTAAGAAAACCTAGCTGCAAAAATGTGTTATATTAAAAATTGTGACACTTGTCAGTTGTGTTTGGGTTTTATATGGAGACATTCTTCCGAAAGTTTTAGGTTAGACGTGACTAGTACGGCAAAGGGGGATATTTTCAGTTATTACTAGATGGGAAGACTTTTAGCTATGTCAATAATAATGTAAATTCTATTTGTTTGAAACCATAATACACCAAGTAATTTAGTCGCCATTGATGGCACCATAAATCCAGCAGTTTTGTTCCAATTCCGCTGCAGCATGACGTCATCGATTGCCACCGGTCCGGTGTAAAAGCGCTGAGAAACGGAATACGCTGTCTGTTGGTAGAGCATTGGCACAGATAGCCAAAGGTCCTGGGTTCAAATCCCAGTGTCAAGAGGGATTTTTCTCCTACAATATTATCATGTAATGTCCAACAGAGACAATAATCTGTGGTTCGTTAATACTTATACATATCAATCTTAAAAACAAGGCTACTCTCCTCAAATGAGCAATTCACCCCATCGAAATACGTACACATTCTGACGAGGGAAACTCCCTGCAACAGACTTATCAAGAGCTAATGGCAGAAAACCTAAAGAACAGAAATAAAGTCGAAGAGGACTTGTATGCAACAAGTGCCATGAGGCTGACTTCCATCTTAAAGTGACAGATAAGTCTATGAGAAATGCCACGTGCTGAGCTGCAAGAAACATTCAAAACCAGTGGCAGACAAAGAACAGAATGTAGAAATTATTAGGAGATTCCTGATGTGGTATGTGATTATATAAACAACATGTAAATAATATAAAACCAACAACAGTGTCAACTATGTTAAAGGACAAAGAAAAACCTTCAAAAGTACAAACGTTAGGCAAACGCACTGTGTGTAGCAGGCCAATATAAACCCTTCTTATTATTAAATCACTTTTATGAATCTCAATTCTTTTGCTATTTTATTGTAATTCATGCAAAGAATTGTTAATTCCCTATCTGAATCCTTTCTGGTTCCTTTTTCCAAACATTCTTCTTTCCTTAGTTTCATTTTTATTTATGCAAATATAAAAAGACTTTTTGTTCTTCTTGGAAAGCTGAACTACATAAAAAACTCACTTCATGACCTCTTCTTCTAGCACAATTATTATTATTATGTCTCTTGCACTTGTATCCATTATCAACATCACAAGTCATAGCTACAGCACATGTTACTCAATTCTACGATTTAATTTATCTGTAAAAATGTTGTCTTCTTTGCGTTAATGTTGAATGAATGCATTGTATTTCTTTTAGAAGCACAGCTGAAGTCTAAAGGCCCGTGTCCCTGCAAGATATCGAGGTTCTACAAGCCTCTGTGCGCCTCCAACCAGGTGACATACCCCAACTTGGAGACGTACCAGTGCGACCAACACCTGTACAACCTGCACAGTAAGTTTATTCCATACGCATTTCATTCAGCTCTATCTTCATGTGAATAAAGCAACATCTTGTTTCAGACGTCTCCATCTTGCGAGAGGGCCACTGCGAGTGGACAGAGAGCACCCCCTGTGAGGACAGAGTGCCGCAATTTGACGAGAGCTTTAGCAGAGGTCTGTGCGGCTCGGATGGCATCACTTACCTCACTGCACAACAGTTCAAATGCGTGCGAAACACCACGAAAGGTAAAAGCTGTTTCAATCTCACTAAGCACAGGCAGAAGTGAATGTCACAACATCAACAGAAAAGCCTGTCTCATTCGTAAGTGGATGGGAGTAATGTGCTAGAGTGAGACAGACAATACAAATCCCAGTTGCTGCCCTCTGCTGCTTATGCCCCCTACTTGTGGTCAATAAGTCTCTGATTATGTTCGCCAATAGGCAAAGTCTGGTATTTCCAGTGTTTTCCTTTCAAATTCATAGCAGGTATACCAAAGAAGGCCATTAACTATTGATGTGCGTCTGTTTTCTATTGCTGATGAGTTTATGGTGTCTAATAATTTCAACTCACATTCCATTTCCGTTAATATGATACAGAATGAAATAATGGCGATGTTAAAAATTTTCAACATCTTCTGTAAATACTTGATTTTTATATTAATTTTATTTCTTGCTTCATAAGTGATTGTAGCAGAACATTATTTATTACCATACCAACTGAATTCTGTTTCTAACCTGCACAAGAGCTGCGGTGCAACTTCTTAATGGTGCTGTATGTTATGTTTCTGTTATATAAATGACAGCATTGGAAAGAGCAAAGAAGCCTGTTCCTGCTATTTTGTGCTAAAGCTGACCTAACTGTTGCAGATCTCAAGTTCCTGCATGAAGGCCCCTGCAAACTGAGCGAGATTCCTCACAGCATCTCCCCAGAAGATGCATGTCTCATAGAGTCCAGATACCCTGTGATGGCACCGGTGTGCGGCTCTGACAATGTCACTTACATGAGCGTCTTCAGTCTCTGGTGCATGTCCACCAATCAAACAGGTACGTAACAATAATATTGTAATAATAATCTAATTAGCCGTACAGATTTCTGCAGTCACTGATTGTTACAGGGTTGAAGATCAAGTTCGAAGGGGAATGCGAGAAGGATAAACCACAAGAGTTACCCGACCCCTGCTCTGTGAAGGAAAACGTAACACAACCGCTGTGTGGTACCAACAATGTCACATACCCCAACACCATGGCTTACGTCTGTGCTGCCTCCAAAATTAAAGGTAACGATGTGAATATGATTGTGGAGATGCAGCATGAGAGCGACTGTACACGCTTACCAACTGCTGTTACGTAGGTTTGCAGATGCTGCACTCGGAGCCATGCAATGCAAACAGCAGCGTCTGCAAAGCTGCTGACGACACAGCCACCTTAGACATGCCGTGCGTGTGTGCAAGTAATGGGTGTACGTACATCAACCTGTTTGCGTTCTGGTGCGAGAAGCAAACCAAACCAGGTATTACACTTTATTATTATTATTCATCTCCATCTCCTTCCATTCTTCTAGTAGCTAGTATTTTGTTTTCTGCTTTAAATCGTGTAGCAGTCTATGCACTTTGTCCTACTCCATTTCTTCTATGTTTCCGATGCTCCATATTCTTCCCAAGTCATCTTGACTGCAGGACACCACAGGTTAAATGTCAGATAGCAGAGGGTGTTTTGTGCTGAAGATAGCAGGTTCAATTCCAGCCCAGGTCAATGGCAATTAAATATGGATAAATGCGACAGATTTACAAGCAGATCCCGTTGTTAAATAACCGTGTTCATAACTAGGGACCGGATTTTTAGGTTTTTAAAAACACTGTTTTAGGTTGTTCATTAGGTGAAATAGTTTTTTTTAGGTTTTTCCCCCAAAATATCGTTTTCGGGTAGAATAAATTGGTTTAATTAATTTTAATAAATATGTAATAAATAGGGACCGGATTTTTAGGTTTTTAAAAACAATGTTTTAGGTTTTTCATTAGGTTAAATAGTTTTTTTTAGGTTTTTCCCCAAAATATCGTTTTCGGGTAGAATAAATTGGTTTAATTAATTTTAATAAATATGTAATAAATAGGGACCGGATTTTTAGGTTTTTAAAAACACTGTTTTAGGTTGTTCATTAGGTGAAATAGTTTTTTTTAGGTTTTTCCCCCAAAATATCGTTTTCGGGTAGAATAAATTGGTTTAATTAATTTTAATAAACATGTAATAAATAGGGACCGGATTTTTAGGTTTTTAAAAACACTGTTTTAGGTTGTTCATTAGGTGAAATAGTTTTTTTTTAGGTTTTTCCCCCAAAATATCGTTTTCGGGTAGAATAAATTGGTTTAATTAATTTTAATAAATATGTAATAAATAGGGACCGGATTTTTAGGTTTTTAAAAACACTGTTTTAGGATTTTCATTAGGTGAAATAGTTTTTTTTCGGTTTTTTCCCCAAAATATCGTTTTCGGGTAGAATAATTCGTTTAATGAATTTGAATGTCGTACCCACTGCCGTAATAAACTCGATTTCATTTGTTTCGGCATAATTAACACATCTTCTTAAAAATCACAGTGTGACCACTAAGTATGAATAACAGGGCAGTAATAAAGGGAAACAAGGTCTTTAAAACACAGAAATCTATATCCTTGTTCATACACGGCAACAATGGTTGTTCGTACGAATATTTTAAAAGGAATACGTCGGTGCTCTTACACTTCCTCTCTTGATACAGTCCATCCTAGACGACAATGGGTTGAACGAAACGCTGGTGGTATTAATTTCAACCCAACAAAAATTGTCTCTCCGCAAAATATTGATTTCTCAACTGACAAACAAAAAAGACAAAAAAAGTAGCCTAAATTAGTTATTTTAGGTTTTATATCCCGTTTAGGTGTATTTAGGTGTTTATACCCAATTTAGGTATTTTTAGGTGCCATAGAATTAATGTGGGTGAATCCTATGGACGTGATTCGAAAAAGTGTATGATCGCTTTTTGTTTTGGAAGTAAGGAAAAAAATAGGTAAAAACCTAAAAATCCGGTCCATATTCATAACATTGCCATTAGCTAGCCAGGTTATTTCAACAGTTCAAATTCCTTTCTTTTATTATTTTTATTATTATTATTATTTATTAATTTATTTAATTCAGCTTTATTTATACTAAAGTGAACATCACGGTCATATCAGGAGTTCAGGTTCTGTGTGAATACCAGTAGGCCAGTGTGAATGCAACTATTTTCTACTGTTAATGTAATCTATGTCAGTAAATTTCAACTGATGTTAATTTTAATTAATATGACACAGGATGAAATAGCAGTGATGAGCCGTTGGTAATTAAATTTCCAAATCGGCATTTGCCTTTATGACTGGAGAAACCACGAAAAAACCCACGTAAAATTTACCAGCCACAGGATTCGATCCAGGCACTTCCCGTTACCACACAAAGCAAGAGTTTGAGTTTGTATTGTTTGTTGCAGATCTCGAGGTGTTGCACTTCGACGAATGTGATTGAGAAGCAGAGTTACGATGGAATTTGTGATGCATTAATAAAAAATAAATAAATAAATCCTCCACCGCTGTCTTCTTGCTCCCTGCACCCTCCTTAAGTCACAAACCCAGCAGCGCTGTTCCTATACCACAAGCTGCCACAAACCCGTATCAGTTTGACCAAGTTGCCAAGCGTTGAGTTACAATTGGTATTTCAGCTAAAATATTAAAACTAAAATGTTATACTATGAAGTCGAACAGAACGTTTTATTTCGATACCTCACTCCAAAGCCCCAAAAGCAATTCGCTGAAACAGTTCATAACAATGAAACAAAACATAAACGCTAGCGATTATGGTCAACTTTAAAGCTGAAATTAATGTTAAATCTACACTAAACTTTCATAATATTTTACGTGGGATTTTTTACAGTGAAGTGGTACTATAAATAAGGTAGTATATGGTCAGTTGTTTAGTATATGGTCGGTGCTGTAGCAGCACACCACTTCTGGAATGATGGCCACAACATAAGTCAAGAAACAAAAGTACTAAAAAGTATCCAGCGACCGACAGAACTCACAGCATGGGAGAACATCTTCATTAAAAAACACAAAAACAAATTGTATGAATTTCGACACATATATAGAGAGTAGCCTCATTCAAAATTCCTACCCGCCACAGAAATCACTGAACACACAACCCGCTCTAGCGTCACAAGGACAAACAACTGAAATTCAAAACAGTCGGACACAAGCTGAGGATGATCAGGAGACTGATAGAAATCATGATTCTTGAAAAGAAATAAGTAAGTGAAGTTTGAGTTTAAACAACCGACCATATACTACCTTATTTACACTAAACTTTAATGTAGATTGTATAAGACCTTAATAAGACCTGTGCCTCTCTACGGGTCAGAGACCTGGACCATGACTCAAGCTGACACCATACGAATGAGATGTTTTGAAAGGAAAATCTACAGACTTATTAAAGATGGGGAGGTATATAGCCTCTACAAAGACCCAGATCTCAAGACTACGATGGATTGGACACGTGAAGAGGAGGAGTTGTGAACTGCAAACCTGAGGGAAGGAGAAGTGGAGGAAGACCCGTACTGCATTTGATGGATGGTATTGTGGAGGATTTGAGGAAACACTGGGCGCAGGAAGTTCAGGTTTCCATAAGGGAGCATGAAAAAATGTTTATACATTATTGAGAAGCTCTAGAAAATCACTACGAATATAACTTATTTATTTGAATTGTACACTTCATTTTACATAAACATGTAGAAACGTTACAAATGCATTTTCTTCATGTAAGCATGACAGTGTTTGGTCGTAGAACATTTTGCACAGCCGTTACAATATCACGAATTCCAGCATTAAATGGACCAATGCACAGACAAGACCAAAGATAGGTTTTTGCAAGTGCTTGTGACAAGACAAAATAGTCCCCCCAGCAAATTTGATTTTACTGTAGTACAAGTACAATATCAACTCATTGCCAATTGTTCAGTGTAAGGAGAGGCCTGAACTCATAATGTAACATTAGTAGAGACCTGAAAAATTCGCTACCACTATAACACAAATTTAAGCATTTTCAAACGTAAAATGTGGATTTCTGCATTTATCATTCTTTTGGCACATTTGGAAGAAATTTTGTTAAATTCCGTCTAAAAGTTACATATCAAAATAAAAATGTATCGTAATCAATTAAATATATGTATATTTACATTAATTTTCCGCAAGTTTTATTATTTTTGTAGACACTATGGTTATTTTGATTTCATAATTTAGTCGCCTTCTTCCTTTTCTCAATGGTGTTTACACGTTGTACTACAAAAGTACAAAGGTTTGTACGCAAAGCAGATCCGTGACTGCTTGAGAATTTGTTGTACTGCGCATGTCCAGTCTGTAACTTACCCGTGATTTGCACTTGGCGAATGGTTACAAGAATTTGGAATCGATAGTTTGTGTTTAATCAATATGATATGCAAATAAAAAATATATTTCCCTTTAACATACAATATACATCGGCAATATAAACTATATTTTGGGAAACTTTTAATTATCTTCCATTATTCATATATATAAGTAGTCCATCCTTATAAATCTGGCGCAAGGTTATTGGAGGGAGGAGTCAGGAGCATGAAAATAGGTTATTGCACACGTCTGTAACAACAATTCATGGTAGAGATAGTACAGAAACTGTCCGTGAGAACTAAGCTAAGTGAAATCAGAATCACAGATTCTCGCTTTGCGAACACGTGTCGAGAAAGAGTGCATGCGCGAACGATGGGTTCCTGGTTTCTGACTGCTTTGCGAACAAACCTAATATAACGTTCAAATTCTTGAGTAAATTGTTTTCATTTTCATATTCATATAACATTGATTAAATCTGTACTTATATTTTTAATAGTGACTTCAAATTTTGGTTGGAGAGAAAAAAAAAGAAAAGAAAGGGGAAAAAAAAAAAAAAAAAAGGCTTGCTAAGATTTTTCGACATTTTGTTGGTCACTCTGTTTTAAAATAAACAATAAATAGCCTATTTCCTAATGAAAACTTTAATACGAAAATCACGTTGTAGTATAATGCGAACATCATCATTTGTTGTGAAATAATTACTGAAAGTAGTTTTTAAACTTTCCTACACCCATAGTTTTGTAGTTATTGTTAGACGACACGAAAGAGACATACAATAATCGTGGGGTTTTCAATCGTAACCTCAAGCAGAACTACGAAGCAGTAAATAATTTGCCGCGAAAACCAATTATTTTATCATCATAAAGGAGTTACATGAGGTGCTTGTTTTCGTTCTGGTTTATCCGGATTTTGAGCACTGCTATAAAAGTAATTGTACAGCTAGTGTTAAATTTATTATAAAGTTGTCAATCTTTTGTTCGAAATGCCTAAGCCTCCCATAAATGCATATATATAGGCAAAAGAATTCAAACGTGAAGGTTTCTGCACTTCTGACTCAAAAACTTTAATGTGCAGACAGTGCAACTGCGCAATTACTTACAAAGAAGTTGGCTACACACCCAGACCTCAGTGCTTATCAGTTTTAACAGTGCTAAACGCCGAAAAATTGTATCTAATAACTTCGCATTAAAAACCACAGGAGCTTTTGCTAAAGCGAATATAACCCTTGGAGAAACTTGAAGATCAAAACTTGTGGGAATGGATGTGAGAATTCATAGAAGGAGCAGGTGACTTGCCTTGCGTCAAAGAGTTAAGAGAACAGAGAAGCTCGCGAGTTGGTCGAGAACAGAAAAATCTTCATACTTTGTGATGAAACCACAGACAGTAAGAGAAGATGTCTGTAATATGATCCAGAGGATTGAATTGAACTGTTGTGGTCCTTTTCAGCAAGAAGACAATGAAGGCAAATAACAATTGCGGTGTTCAGTGTTGTCCTAGCACAGTGTAATTTTGTAAAAAATTATTCTTCAGACATTGTAGAAATTCTGACGGAGCTGGAGGGATCAAAATATCCAACGGCTCATTTGTTGTGTGATTATCTAGGAGATCTGACAAAGGGCTTTGATTGTACATATCAGGGAATATTTTCTTCAAATTTTGAAGATAAAATGTCGATTTTGACAACTTGTGACAAAGCTTTTGTGAAGCAGAAATGCCAAAAAACATCAGCTTTATGTGGAGACAAACAGATACCTGATGAAGGCCCGATGGAGAGGGTCAAAACGTTGTGTTAGCAAACTGTATCCACTGGTAATTATTCTTTTTATTAGTTTTTTAACTTTTTATTCTTGACTAAACAGTGGAAAATAGGATCATCATATATAGTACGTGGAGACAAACTCTAAAGCTTCATCAATCAGATCAAAGTATGAAGTATTTTACGCCTTTGAACAAGGTGTTCAGTCCTAAACACATCTCGCTTAATGATACCAAAAGTATTCCTGAGTTAAGAGAACCAGATAACACTGTAATATTTAAAGGTTAGGAATCACAGAGGGAAGCAACAAAGAGCGGGTGTGACTGTGATGTCCAGTGGCTATTGGGACTGAGCATCTTCAGTTTTCAGCCGTTTGGAGTCCCACTAATAACGCTGACAGTGAACGCTTATTGAGTTATTACAACCAAGTGATTACAGACAGGCGTTAAAACTTAAAAGAAGAAAATGTTGAAGGCTTTACGATGCTTTCATTTGATGATTAAGTCAGAGAATTGCAATTGTATCTTCAGTAATCAAACACTTTAATAGCTAGAATTATGTAAGAACAGTTTTTTGTAATTTGTGTTGTATTTTAAAAACAGCAGAATTTAGTGTTTGTAAACAATAATTAGTGATTTTTGTAAAAATAAAAAAATAAAAGTTTTAACGTAAGGGAAATACCGTATCTTACAGACCATAAGACACTCCAGACCATAAGTCTCACCTTAATTTAGGATGGAAATTTAAAGGAAAATAAATTTAATGTGATTCTAAACAAAATATTTTAAAGGGAATAATATATTTCATTACATAAGCAAATTATAGCCTTTTATAATGGAATCGGTGTAAATCACTTCTTGCGTTGTATGAAAATCTCTTCTGTACAGATCACATCGGGTAAATTTTAACAACTGAAATGATTTCTTATGAAAGACTTTAAAACTTTTACACCCTCTAAACCTCAATTCAGCATACAGTGAGTGTAATGGGACAAGGCTGTTTAGAGGACATTGTATTCATTTAAACCACCCGGCGAAGACACTCCTTTTGTACATAAGAACTCAACATTCCTTATCTTTTCGCATTGTATATATATGGCTTCCAGCTACCCTCATTTTACAATTGTGGCAAGTGCAGTGATGTACAGTTGGTGCTAAAAATTGTAACTGTCTTATCGTTTACAACACCTTGTGTTTAACTATGGTATTCCGGCAATATTTACCATAAGTTTAATTTTTTTAGTATATTTCAGACCATTAGATGCACCCAACTTTTAAGGCTCTGTTTTCAAGCTAAAAAAGTGTATCTTATGGTCCGTAAAATACTGTAACACCTATTAAAAAATTTAATAAATAAAAAACAAAACAAAAAAATAATTTTTGAGAAAAATTACCTTCTTGAAGGAAAAAATAACACTATTTTTGAGAAAAATAACATCTACTTTTTCAGGTCTCTAATACATCACACAATGACATAAATATTATCTTGATTAGATTAGTAAAGTAATTTAGACTGTTTTAACTAGTTTTGTTCATATCATTAAGTTGCAATATGTACAGGGGCCGAAGCGATGAAGTCTTTCTTTTACAACACATCACCTATCAAATGTTTACATGCAATGGACTTCTGGAAGCGGAATGGAATATCTGCTGGATGCTTTCATTTGTTCAAGTTTTGTCGTAAGAACTGATAAATATCTGTAAATTAAAACCCATTCTTTTCCAGAGTTCCTAGTTGCCGATAAAATTGTACTTATGAGCAATTAAACTAAAAACTGTTAATTTTATGGCTCCTAAAACAGTCTATTTCGACGTTAGCGCCTATTTTACCTTTAACATCCTAAAAAAAATGCCTATTTCTTTTAATATAACATAAAATTTGCAGTTTTATTATAAAAACTAACCAGCTTTTCCAAAAGATTAGAACTGCTTCCAAGAAACAACAATGGGAAGACTGAAAGCAATATTTTTGCAAAGAAATCTGACAACTCTGTAGTTCATAGAAAACCGGTCATGTGTTTTCACAAAAGACGATATTCATTCAGTAAACAATCGTGACCAATGTGGATTGTCTTGTACAAATTAGTTATTTCGATATGAATGTCAAAACTTCAAAACTCTACTTTTTTAAAATTCTGAGTTCCACAAAAATTCATTAAGTGACGTGTAATACGTACATAAAACTAAAATTCACGTATTGCACTGTTAATATACTTAAATGTGTAAGGTTATATGCTGATATTATGTTTTCTCCAATCTTATTAGAGCTTATTTTTTGTTTTATACAGCCTAAATGAGGTATTGAAATTAAATAGTGTCTGCTATCAGATCAGGATTTTGAGAACTATTCTTGACCATAACATTACACTTTCTTTCTACTACGCACAAGTTGAGTCTAGATTATCGTACGGTATTTGTTTTTGGGGGTCTGCAGCCATGTTAAATGATGTATTTATTGTCCAGAAACGTATCGTCAGATGCATAGCAGGTGTTGACCAAAGAACTTCATGTAGGGAATATTTTATGAAATACAACTTGTTAACAGTATATGCTTTGTATGTTTTGAAACTTCTGGAACTTGTTCATACAAACTTATCTGAATATCAGAAAAATAGCGACTATCATAATTATGATACAAGATATAGAAATAATCTCTGTACACCGTTTCACCATTTATCTACACTTAGTAAAACATATATGGTTTTTGGTTTACAATTATATAATAGTTTAACTGCTAATACCAAGACGCTAAATTTACTACCGTTTAGAAAACTTGTCAAATCTATTTTAATACAAATATGCCCCTACAGTTTGGAGGATGCACGCGTAGGTCTCTTAAATCACATAACTTTTAAGTAATATGCCTACAACTAATTTTAATTTTTTATATTAGTATTAGAGGAAAATTTGACACTGTCCATACATTTACTATGTCATCGACAATAAAGATTATTATTATTATTATTATTATTATTATTATTATTATTATTATTATTATTATTATCATTATTATAGCCTATAAGGGCGATTCTCCAAAAAAGGGCAGATTACAATGTTAGAATTTTTTTTTTAATTATTTTCTTTTGGACCATGTAATTTTTACTTCCTCTGCCCGTACCATAGGTACTATAGGTAGAGGAAGTATTGTTTTCGACCCTAAAATTCGAAGTTGAGTTTTTAGCATATATACACGTTTCAAGGCCCCCTGAATCCAAAAATACTATTTTTGGAAACATGTCTGTGTGTGTGTCTGTGTGTCTGTCTGTCTGTGTGGAAGTTTGTGAACAGGCTAGCTCCGAAACGGTGAATCGTATGAAAACAAAATTTCGTATTTGGGTCAGGTACCTTCTGAAGATGTGATTCGAAGATTGGCGACAAATTTCTCTTATTTTTAAGGGGACTTTACATGAAGAAATTTTCGTTTTTCGCGATTTTCTCGAAAACGGCTCTAACGATTTTCTTTAAAATTTGCACATGTGTTCCTTTTACTGAGAGCTAAAACTTTTATTTGAAACTTTTTTCGAAAAAATTCTCTGAGGGTAGTTACAGGCCACCCACTGTTCACCCACTGTTTGTAGAAAGTTTATCTTGCGTGATGAACAACTGAATTACGCTCTTCCACGGCCTCTTATTCTATATAAGAATGTGAAGTGAGAAAGATGTATTGTTGGCCCGGTATAGAGTAAAGAAGTATCTGAGGGAAATATTCGATAATTTCGGAAATTATTCTTTACGGCGGAAAGTTCAATAAACGTCTGCAGTCACTTGTTCTTTTTTTAAAGTTTGTTATATAGGCTAGCCTGCGCTTTTAGTCGCATCATTGAAAGAAGAGGTATTTATAGGATAATAATAGGGTAAAATTGTGTCTTGATATGTGAATACTGCTAACTTTTTTGGGGGGCAGAGGAAGTTATGTGACTTTCACATCAGATTTTTTTTATGTAATATTTCTTTCTGCAGAGTACTACTGAGATACTTGCCCTACTTACCGAGTGGTATTTTGCATTAAATTAACAAGGTTAGAAAATAGAAGGTGAGAAAATAGTATATAGAAGTTATGTGAGAATTAGAATTAATTTACTGTATTAAATGTTATCATGAAAAAGAACAATATTTATTACCATATAAATGGATTAACACACAAGTTTTTACTTATTTTTATCTACATTAAAACAGATTATCACCTTACAATCAAAACTTTAAATAAAAACATGATATATTGTCATAAACTATTAGGCTAAACCAGTATCTTCTTTGAACAAAAATAAAAATGCAGACAGTTAAATATGTCATCAATTACAACATTAATTACACCTCCATGGATAGGACTAGAGAGTAACAGTAACGGAGGTGAGATTTTTCTCTAATTTGTCAAACAGCTTGGGAACATTTGAGGTTAGAAAATCTCAGTTCTAGAGTTTAACTTTGCAATCCTTATTATTATAATTAATAGCAAAGTAAATATAAAAACATACAACTTTACCGTTGGGTGTAGGTAAAGGAGGTGAGGAAGTCCAATTAAGAACTCTGCATTTAGCCCTTTTACACAAACAAAACAACACATAAAAGCACACTAACAGCTTGGCTTTATATAAATGATAAGAAAACTGCCAAAAGTTGGAGTCCACGCAAATAGAAAGACTACAGTGCCATCTCTGTGGAAATAATTGAACTTTTATATTGTTTCAAGGAGGTGAAGTCTCACTTTGGGACAGGCATGTTTAGTGCAAAAAATTGTCTTTACAAAATGATATATTTTCTTTTCAGTTATTAATTACTCATTTTTTGAGCTGTTCGTTCTTGTTATAACACTAAAATGGAATAAAAATTAAAGCCTGTTGAATTATGAAAGAATGAAAATGACAAGTCAGGCATTGGGACATGACACGGAGGTGAGATCTCACATACTGTGCCCTAAAATGCAGAAAATTGTAACTTTTGTTTAAAAAGTGGAATATGGGATCAAATAGACCTTATTTCAATCTAACTTATCATAATAATTCATAATCCATAAATACTTATTTTACAACAGAAAATCAACTGCGACATGAATCTGCCCTTTTCTGGAGAATAACTCATAAGCACCAAGTATTTCCACTTGATAACATTTAATACACCGTGTCCGGGAAAGACCTGACGAAAAAGAAATAATTATATATCAGAAACTATTACAGTTAGAAAGACAAACTCAAAAAGTTTTGTTTTGTAGCATCCCGTAATGCGCATGAGCATGCACATTGTTGTTGCACGAGGAGAAACGAGTAGTCAGTCTTATTCTGAGAACTGGGAATGCAAGTTGTGCATAGGCTACAACGTCGTTTCCAAACAGACAACGGCCGAAATCCTCCCGCCCGAAACAGCATCCTTCATTGGCACAAGCAATTTCTGGAGATAGGTAATGTTGAGTCACAGCGGGGAAAGGCAAAGAAATCGCGCATAAACGACAATGACATTGAAAGTGTACTGGCTGCTTTTGTAAGAAGCCCGAGGAAATCCATTTGTGAGGCGGCAAGATAACTGCGAATGCCAAAATCCACAGTCCATGGGAGAGAAGGGCCTACATCATGGCCACCAAGGTCACCTGACATGACCCAACTGGATTTCTTTCTCTGGGATTTTGTGAAAAACAAAGTGCATCGCACGCCTGTGACCGATAATGCAGATTTGCGTGGCCGAATCTACGATACAATAGCACTAGTCACGCCGGAGATGCTTTCGCGTGTGTGGCACGAAATTGAGTATCGGGCCATAAATGATGCTCACATAGAGGCTTATTAAAACTCATCGTGTTTCTCTTTGTAACCGTCAAAACATTACGTCAATAAATGCAATAGTTTCATATATATAATTATTTCTTTTTCGTCAGGTCTTTCCTGGACACCCTGTATAATTCCTTAAGCTTAATGGAGGTAGCCATCCCACGTTTACGAAAAACAAATACAAAATTCTGCACGCGAGACTGAGGGGGAGAGAGTGCTGGCAATTTAAGTAAAAACGATGTCAGCGTTCTCTTAAATAAATTATTTAAAAATCTAAGAACTGAATAAATAAGATGCAGGCGAAGCTGTGGGTACCTGCTAGTATGATTACATTTACAGGCTTTGATATAATGATTAATGATGTACGTGGGCTGCAAAGGAGGCAAAAGATGCCAGCAGGTTAGCATGAACAGGAAATTGACGACACACACATATCGTAGAAAAAATAATATGAATCAGAAAGTGTACAAACCTCATGACTGTAGATCTGGTTTAACGAACGATGCCATCGACTTCAAGAGCTCCTTGTGCATACACACCAGATGTTTCTCCAGGTGGGCTTTCGTCTTGAACGCACTGTCGCACAGCGGACATTTGAATGGCCTCTCATTTGAGTGAATGTTGATCTTATGTGCCCTCAAGTTTGCCATCCTTGCAAATGTCTTACCACACTCCTTGCACCTGCACAGAACATTAAAAGTATGAGAGCAATTGATACACGCGTTTGAGGCAAGAATTATCACACTGAGGGAAGGCAGAGTAGCCAGATTTAATAAACTAAATTAATAAAATCAGGTAAACTGATGTAACAAAGTGCCAGTAAGTTTTTCTTCTCAGTTATGATTGCAATTATGATATGCAGAATATGTTTTTTTTTAATTGATTTCCAAGTTAAGCTCCTGATTTATTCATCAAGCAGGGCTTACAGAAGAACAAAGGTCTAGTTTTTTTTATCAGATTAAAATCGTCCAGCCTCAGCTGAGTACAGATTTGTCATATCTTGACAATCGCACACTCACATGAAAATAAAAATAAAAAGTCAAATTGGCCGGTTTCAGGATTTGAACCATGGAACTCCAGAATGTGAGGCCAAGACGTTACCATCTCAGCCACCTGGGTCAGTTTAACGGTCTAGTTGGATAAGCGCATGTAAAGCAATAGTGTTATTTGTCACAGCTAACTGTATTTCAATTTCCAAAGCCTTATAAGATCACACTAAAACAATATGTTGTCATGATAACTGATTTGCATTTCATAAATTCTTTCTAATATGTATAGGCTATTACCATAAAATAGGCACTAAATTGAGCATTACTCTGAAACAGGTCAACCAACTTTATCCAATATCAATAGGGTTCTTCCCATTGACATTATAAATGTGTATACCAAGTTTCATGAAAATCTGATAAAAGCGTGTTTGAGTTATCGCACATACAGACACACGAACCCAGACGGACAGACATTTTTTCGTCCCCCACACAATCTCATAAAGTACCATACTGGCACTTAATAATGATCATACCAATTAGTAACATTTATGGGGTATGAAAATGAGTGATATTAAAGTAGCACTAGTAGGGAATGTTTAGTTAAAGAAATAGAAGGGAACAATACTTGATGTTAAAGTAGCTTACAAAACTAGTGAGCCAGCTCAATAGAAAGTGCTGTCAGAAAACTTTGAGAAACACAATGAAAAATCAGATAAAGAACGGTTATATTGTGAGTCAAGGAAAATCCTAGGTCGCACTGCAATTAAGAGTACAATAGAGGGCAGTTGGTACCAGGAACCAGAAATACTTTTCACGCAACACAAAAATTTTGGGAGGAGTAGGGACAAGTTTGAGAGACCAGGGGTATATGCCATATCATGCAGGGATTGTTCGGGAGTCTACATAGGGGAAACGGGAAGATCCTTTAACATAAGACTTCGGGAGCATGAGAGGGACGTCAGGAATGAAAGAACCAACACTGGTCTTTGTCAACACATGTCCAAGGACAAACATCGGATCGGTGAGCTGAAGATATTGAAAATTGAGAGTGACACCATTAGAAGGAAAATTTGCGAGGCATTCAATATTTTCAGCACACAAGAGAATTGTTTGAACAACTATAATGGTGACTTGTGTGATGAAAGGCTTAACGTTATCAGAGATGTGGCAAGGAAGCGGCATATACCAAAATTTCCACCAGTAGAAGTTTGTCCGGAATCCGTGTACGAAATCCCAAATAAATGGATCCTCGAACACCACAGAAGTACAAGGTTTTTAAACCGGGAAGTTGGGGGAAATGATGACGGTTTTAACAAGTAACAGTGGAAAGATAAGGACCAGTTACTGTCATTACAGAAATACTTTGAACTCATGAGACAGGTGCCAAGTTGCAATCAATGGGAGCTTGGATAGAATACGTGTGCACTGATACCAATTTTAATTTCAACCACTAATAATACAGGAACTATATTTTCGGTAACGTTTTGAAACTTATCGTCCATATATAGCGCCATCTGACTTTCATCTGTTTCCGATAATGAAAGAAGATCT
The DNA here is from genome assembly GCA_964059195.1 of Ectobius pallidus. Taxonomy (NCBI): domain Eukaryota; kingdom Metazoa; phylum Arthropoda; class Insecta; order Blattodea; family Ectobiidae; genus Ectobius; species Ectobius pallidus. The sequence continues at coordinate 890,649 of CAXKWD010000003.1, read as the reverse complement.
GCAAGGACATCATTACGCATCTGATGAAGAAGTTGAGAGAACTGTGAGAGGCTGGTTGCGGAAACAGAGTGTCGACTTCTTCAGTGACAGCTTCAAAAAACTTGTTCACCGTTGGCTGAGGTACATCCAATTGACTGGTGATTATGTGGAAAAGTGAATATTGGTAATTAAAAGGGACATTCTAAGGATTATTTCTCATTTTGATTTATTAAAATACTCCCTTCGAAACCCAAGTTATGAAGGTGGAGGCATTACTTTTCATTCAGCCCTCGTATTTTCATACTGTCTCAATAAAGTTGCAAGAATGGAGTATGAAAACAAAGATTTGAATCCAAGCAAATGTGTTTCTTGTCTTGTGATCCAACTGTGAAATGCTAAACCTTGCCAAGTAAAATCCACTCAGTAGCAACCTTAGGTTTGTTTACTTTTCAGCTGACATTTTAACATTTTCTTGTAACTCACATGTTTTAACTATTTTGATACTCGCAGGAAAACCTAGTGTTGGAGCAGCTACATATTGCAAATCTGTTGAGCAACACAATAATTGAGTACAGCCTACTTACACATAGTGCAATGTAAGCATTATCTTGGTATAAGTAGGAATCAAAATATGTACAAGAAGAGTCAGGCCGCAGCCCTGTCTGTGGCCACGCCACTCGGGCCTTTGGGCCCGAGAGAAGATTGAAGAGGTTATGATGACAACATCACCCCGTCAACCCTTCCCGTGTGTGTGCTGTTAGCGCTGAGTGCAACATATAAAAGGTATGAGAGATATGTCTATATTAATTAATATGTAATCGATGCATTGCAATAATTTGTATCAATATGTAGAGTCATCATAACTATTTGAGTAAATATGAATACTTACACATATTTCCTAACATGTAATTTGTGTTAATAAAATTAATGTTATGTCTTCTAATATAGTTCTTATGAAATACCAAAAAGGTAATACATTATAAAGGTTCAAACTATCCACCATAACACTAGACTACTGCGGACTTTTCAATTTCCCTCAGAAATCAGAATTCTGGAGGAATTTTGCCTTTCAATTATGAAACAAGCAATGTCTTGAGTTTGAATTTATTTTGAGGAGCCAACCAAGGCATTTACAAAATAATGTGTCATGACTACGACAATGTATACTTAGGCAAAACAAAAGGACTTTCAATACAAAATGGAACGAGCATTTCAGAAATATCAGACGGGGGAATCTGAAAAGTTCACAGTAGCAGCAAATGTATGGAATTCTGATCACGATCTATCATCCAATTCAGTTGATTGTCTGGGAGAAGATCTACAGGTAGGGGGAAAAAAAAAGCGGACCGATTAAAATATCTAAGTTGCCGATATGAGCCACTGCGCATGCCTAGTGGCATTCACAGGATTGTTCTACAGCCAATAAATTGCTTGAATTGAGAAAAAATTTCACGTAAATTGCACTGCTTGTAAAAACAAACAATTCCGTTACATCTCTTACATTTATTTATGTATCACAAGGCTCTGAAATCAGCTACAAGAGTCGGTCCGCTTTTTTCTCTCCTACCTGTACATACAGAAACATAAAAATAACCTCCAGAATTTTGACATCCCAGGGGAAAAAGAGTTAGGTCTAATTGGGAAACAGAGTCACCAGGTGGTACAAGATGGAAGTTTAACTGGACATAGCTGATGATGATAGGGAGGTCCTATCAAAAACCAGTTACTAGTAAGTGATGAATAATAATGAAGTAGTGAGTGTTCACCAAGATATTATGTTTGTGAAACTTGTTTTAATCTTTGGATTTTTCAATTTTGGATTATTGGATTTTTTGAATTTTGGATTGTTAGACTTTTTAATATTGGGTTTTTCGATTTTTTAAATTTTGGATTTTTTAATTTTGGATTTTTTATTTTTTTAAATTTTGGATTATTTATTATTAAATTTTGGATATTTTAATTTTGAATTTTAGATATTTGAATTTTTTATTTTTTAAATTTAGGATTTTTGGACTTTTGAATTTTGGATCTTTGAATTTTTTAATTTTCGATTTTTTTTTATTATTAATTTTTGGATTTGTTAATTTTTTATTTTTGAATTTGAGATATTTGGATTTTTAATTTTTTTAATTTTGGATTTTTGTACTTTTTAATTTTGGATCTTTGAATTTTTTAATTTTGGAATGTTGGATCTTTGAATTTTGGATTTTTTAAAAATTTGGTTTTTTTTTTATTTTTTTATTTTTCTATTTTTTAAACTTTGGATAAGCCTAATCATTGAGTTGACTGTTTTCTGTGCAGTCCATTCCGTCACACCTCACTAATTTCGTGACGATTTTTGAGCGTTACACAAGCTCTCGATTTACCCCTACCGCGGCTAAAGAAGTTTCACTTCAAAAAGGGAAACCTTCTTTTTATCAAAATCTGATGCAGTACTCACTCGTAAGGTCGCTCTCCGGTGTGAATTCTCACGTGATTGGCCCAGGTGGTTCTGTCCTTGAAGCAGTTGCCGCAGTGCTCACACTTGAAAGGTTTCTCTCCAGTGTGTTTCCGCATGTGTAGGGTCAGCACAGATTGTTGCGAGCATTTCTGTCCACACACTTTGCAGTCGTACTTGGAAGGGTTATGCTGTTTCATGTGTTGTTTCAACATGAAAAATTGGGGGAATATGTGGCCACAGTCCTCACATTTGTACTCCCTGTTCTCCACATGTGTGGTCTGATGTGCCTGTCAACAGAAACAATCCATAAATACATGTTTTGAGGCCCCCTGAATCCAAAAATACTATTTTCAGAAACAAGTCTGTGTTTGTGTGAACAGTCTAGCTCGAGAACAGAGAATTGCATGAAAACAAAATTTTGTATTTGGGTTAGGTATCTTCTGAGGATGTGACACAAAGATTGGCGATAACTTTCTCTTATTTTTAAGGGAACTTTACATGAAGAAAACTTCCTTTTTGTGATTTTATCAAAAACAGGTCAACAATTTCCTTTAAATTTTGTAAATGGTGTGCTTTTAAGAAGAGTTAAAGCGTTTATTTGAAACATTTTTTCAAAATAACGGTCGAAGGATAGTTATAAGCCACCCACTCTGAACATGAGCTCTTTGCAATTACTGGTTTGTGGAGACCATTCCTCAAATTTACAGTTAACAGACAAAAAAATTCACTGAAACACACCTTGAGAATCTGTTTGTTGCGGAAACTCTTGGCACACACGCCGCACTTCGCAGGTCTTTCTCCAGAATGGATCATCATGTGTTCCTTCACATACGTCCTGTGCGATAACAACTTGGAACACTTGAGGCACTGGTACTTCTCTTTGCCAGTTTCTTCACAAGTCACCGCTTTCACAAACCTGAGAAAAACAAAAAGCAAATTTAAAAATTCCAATAGTTTCAAATGTGTAGGAGTAGTGAATGTCTAACAACAATGTAATGAAAGAAACACAGACAGTGGCAAATACAGAGAACAGCATGTGTCCTAGAATTCTACACAACTCTGTCTGAAATAACAATTCACACATATTCTCCCGTGAGTTTTGGGGAAAAGCATCGATTAGCAAGATAATCTGCAACAATGGATTATGCAGCATGAAGGTCAGTGTCCTAAAAAGCGGCCTCCCAGGTCACCTGACTTGACACCCCATTACTTTATTCTAAGTTAAACAGTTTCTCTGAACCACATTAGTAAATCGTTGTGTACTCACCGGTACTGATTGTCTTCAGATCTCGGTCTCCCAGTTCTAGAAGGCGGGATACCACCAGACCCAGGAACAAACACTTGACCATTGCTAGGAAGTCTCTCGACCTTAACAAACGCTGTCAGAGGATTTTTTGGGACAGAAGTAGGTGGTCTCTTTGTGACGACACTTTTAGAACATTCTCCATCAGAACCTTGGATATCGCTCCTGTAATCAACACTATCGTTATCATAATCACGAGCATTTTCATCTTCAATTTTCAACAGTCCTTGTATTGTCTTCACTTGCTTTCCACCATTGCCTTCCTTTTCACTACTGTTCTGCTCCTCAGGGGTGGGCGTATCAGTCAAATTCTGAGCACCGAAACCAGCAAAGAAATCATTTGATTCATCGCTCATCGGAATTATAGTGGGTGAACTTTGAGGAGGAGTGTTTTCATTGCTTTTGCTTCTTTTTTTGGGCTTTCTTGGAGTGCTTTGAGATGATACCAATGAAGATCGCTTTCTCTGCTTCACACTCTCCGATATTGTTGGGGCAAACGTTTTTGGTGAACTTGTCCGCTTGTTTGATACCTCTTTAGTAACAATCTGTGGCAATTCTGGAAAAATTACTTCAAAGGATACTGGAGTAAATATTTTGCTGGACTTGCCTACTTGTACCTTATTAGGCTGACCCTTTTTCTTTTCTATATTTTGTGAGTACGCTTCTGCAAATTTTGGCATTAAACTTGATTCTGAATCAGTTTCAATTTCAGTTGAAGGCTGTTCAGAAGATTTCTTCGGTGTCCTTGTGCTATCCCCAGAATCGTTCTGGCTTTGTACTGACTTGGTACCTGTCTCCTTGCGACTTAGAGGCTCAGATTCTTGACGTATATATACAGAAGTGGAAGTGGGACGTTGAGGTAGCAACTTACGAGGTTCGGGTATAGGTCTGGGACTTCTAGATTTTGGGCTGGGATTTCGAGAGACAGGAGGTTCTGGGCTAGGTCTTGGCCATTTCCCTTCTGCTAAGTTTGTTTCTCTGCTCCTGGCTTTGCTCTGATTGGTCACATTAGGAGAGGTCTGCTGTGGCAAGGATCGCTTTGGAGGGCTAACCTCAATGTTATTCGTTGTGAGCGACAAAGACGATAAAGATCTTTTCATGCCTTGTGACGAAATCTGTTCTGTAAAGTTTGTCAACATGTTTGTTTCTGATGAAGGAGGTGGTATGTTTCTAAACGGGTCAACCTCCACTTCTTGTGATCTAATTTGTCCAGTAAATGTGTCCACCTCCTGAAACTAAAAAGATTAGAGGTGGTGAAAACAGTTCTTTCAAGGGAATTTTCTAACTTCTACATAATTTTAACATTATTATGAATTTGGGGGTAGAGAGACATAATGACATATCAACAAAATTGGCAGTTTCGACATATCTATATCATTACTGACTTTGGGAACCAATCTATTGATTCACAAAACAACCAAATATCTATCTTATACCGTTTCAGAAATAGTGCTGCATATCTTCAAATGAATATTATTATTTAATGTCGCAACAATGTATCACTGGATATGTTACTTTGGCTCCATATATTACGCTATGGGTTGAACGACATAACAGCGTCGTTTTCTTAAGATACGACACCAAATCCAAGATAATAAATTGAAATTGCATTTAAAAATCTACTCTTATACCATTCAACGGCCCTAAATAGCGTGCTCACTTGCTCGCCCGCTTCGTGAAACATCGGGTATACTCGGCGATGTTCGTCTCTGGCAGTGAAAACTTTCACGAAGAGTACAAAATTAGGAAAACCGTTTCTTTATTATATAAGGCCTAAGTGAAATGAACACAATGAACAAATATTCTAATTTTATTTTTACTTACAATTTTCATAGCTCTGAACCACAAACATTTTTAATCAACTGCCAGTGTAAATTTCTTAAAAATCCTGGAGTCAATTAATAATGGCGGGCGAAGCTGCGGGCAACAGTTGATAGATTAACCCTAAAAGTATCGCGGACAATAAAAATCCAAAGGAACCATTCCTTCCCTTGATAAATTATATGATTTCTGAAAATTAGACTGAATTTATCAAATAAAATTCACATCATATTCATCTTGTCAACAAACAGTTGAGAAACAATACGTATTATGTGTTCACAGTTAGCTTTGGAACTGCATAATCGAATCTGAGATCGTTTTTTCAGGCGGCGCTTTCTAATCGTGGAATATACTCTGAAGCCGGAATTTTAGTTGTTTCATTAATTATTAATGGCTTAGTTTATGAATGATTCGCGTGCAAGTGTTAATAAATATAATGCTTGAATAGTTATTATACTCTTAATTTTTAATTTTTAAATTAATTATCGTGGGCGAAGCCATGGGCACCTACTAGTTCCATTACAAACCAAATATTCTTGTAACATGAAAATGTATGACGACAGAAATCTAAACAATGAGGGAGAAATTGCAACAAAAGCTGCTGCTGACACTGGAAGAGAAGAGAATAATATTAAAGATAACAATGATGCAGAGCCAAATTTAGTAAATGAAAATTCTGAAGTACCAGGGCTTGAACCGGAGATAAGAAGTAGGCAAGTATTAAAAAAAAAAAAAAAAAAACCTGAGAAATGGCCAAAAAACTTATAGAAAAAGTAAACGACAATAAGAGAAACCGTATTTTTCTGCAAAAGGGAAAGCTATTGCTGGACAGTTCAACTGAAAGACTACTCAAACTGTGTAAGAAAATTCTGTTTAATTTTTTCTGAATCTGATAAGCTAGCAATTGATGATCAGTTTTGGAACTTAGCTGATACAGAAAAAAGTAAGTTAACTTTTGGAGAAGGGAGAGACACAAAGTAAGATAACTTCTGCAGGGTCTTCTAGAAGAAAAGAAAGGATGGTAGAAAAGTGCAAGTTTGTCAGGCCTTCTGTCTTGCATAGTTTGATTTGTCTGAACCATTCTTATATCAAGTGCTGTTTAAAAGGAATGAACATAACGTAATTTCGAGAGATGCAAATAGGACGGCACAAACGAGATATGGCTAACTCAAATGCTCTAAAGAAAATAATTAGATCCCTTATTAACAGTTTCCCAAATTTACCATCACATTAAGCCAGAAGAGATTCTGTGCCAACCTTTAAACGACTTGGGATTTGTCCACTCACATCTAAGGAGTATTTATTTTGCGCTAATATACCTGCACTTAACCTACATGAATATTGTCTGGGGAAAATGTACTAAAGATAAACTAAACCAACTTGAAATTCTACGAAAGGGAGCAATAAAATCCATATCTTAAACCCTCCAAAGAATTAACTTATTTTTAGAAACTAACATTCTGCCTCTTAAGCTATGTTCACACTGAGGAATTTGTTGCAAGAATATGTGTCCGGGTACATGTATAGCAACCTATTTGCCACAAGTCGTAAACCTATTGAACATATTCCTAGTTCCCGGACACAAACAGTGAATAAAATGTACCAGAAACAAGGTTTCGCCACAAGTTCTTGTTTACGCTCTGAAAGCGAAAACATTGAACAGATCCCAGCGAAAATACTATTTGCGAATGTGCTATATCATGTTTCTTGTGACAGTTGACTCTGTGGTTATGATCAATCCCATGAGATATATTGCTACGTTCACGCTGTTTATTTTACGAAATCGCCGATATTTTGCTATGGAGTGCTCTAAATAGAACATAAGTCGATGTAGAAGTATTCTCCCTCACATTCATAATCCCTTTGCAGAAAATTTGAATTTAGGCCTAAGTTATAGGCACACTTCTTCCTTGAAGAGATTCTGTGTTTAATATGAAATAATCAAGAGAACATCTACATGTGCTTACTGAAAAAATTGATGAAATAGAAAAGATATTAGAACAGTATCAGAATTGAATTAGGCCTAGGCGGGATTCGTGGCAGATGATGTGTCTATGTAGATCTTGAAGCATATTTTCAACGAAGCTGTCACATATAGCCTAATATGTGGTAAATGAAGGATAGGCACTTCTAGCACCTCTTATAAACAGTTTAAGCACAATAATATACAATTTTAGTATGGATTATACAGTTATTTTGCGAGGTTAAACAAACCCTTTCTCTATCGACTACAATGGATCGAAGTTATCGGCTATCGTTTCAACACCTGCCGATCGGCTTGACTGCGAAACTGCGGGCTCATAAAACACGCTCTGCTAAAGAAAATTAAGCAAGCTTGAATTTACAAAAATTTATGCGACCGAACACATCTTTAAAGTTAAAATATTAATGGCTAATAAACCATTCTTACCGTAAAATTCAGAATTAAAAATACTGACTGCCCAGATAAATATAAATCCCCGCTTTTTACTGCCGACTAACGTGATCCTATAGCTCGGAAGATTTAATCAGCATTAGTACAGTATAATATTGTCATTTTCTTCCGCAAATTGAGTGTTTGTGGGTTACAAACTTGTTCTGGGTGAATCATCAATTCATTTAAAGCAGAAAAAAGCAAACGTTTATGCATCTAAAGCAATACTTGTGCCTGACAACAAATTCCTCAGTGTGAACGCTCACATGGGATATTTGTGCAAAGAACATGTACTTAGGATAAGTATCCAGATACAAGAATCACGGAAATGGATCTGGAATTTGTTTGGAGTATTTGTGTCTGCAACAAATTCCTCAGTGTGAACGTACCATTAGAATGAAAATCTAGCTTTCTGCATCCCTATTTATCTATAAAATGGAAAAAGAACAAATCATATCAAATCTAAACTTAGTTCATGTAAATGAAGTGCATAATTATAACACAAGAAATTCTGACAAAATATTCGTGAAGCACAGTAACTCTAATAGATATGGACTAAATAGTATAATTTTGTCTTCTGTTAAAGATTTTTATACACTGCTGTGTCATATACGCCAATGTAAATCTCTGACTAAATTCAAAAGAGTCGCCCGGTCTTACTCCTAGGGATCTATTTGCTATAATATTTATGTTAACTTCTTATGTCCTTTTTCACTTATATAAAATTAGTAGGTATACATGTCTGTAGTTCCAGTATGTGTTTTATATTGTCGTTTATAATTAAGTGTTTTATATTGCCTCCTTGATCTTTTATGATTTTGCGGGTGCGCGGGCAAAGAGAGTTAAGTCCACTGAGAATTAGAGTGACTTAACACACTTTGCCTGCTATGGGTTTCCTCATACGACTGCCACAATCGCTAAACAATTTATCAGTGATTTCAACTTGAGGATAAGGTTCATGAATATTAGGTTCGCTTTGTTTTAATTTACTTACTATGTCTAACAATAAAATTGAAAATAAAATTATGTGACTCATGCAATTATTGTAAAAGCACGTCAATGTTAATGAATACAATGTTTTGATTATTTTGCTCCTAACATATTACCACAGTATAAGTATTAATACAGTAAGGAAACTGTGTGTTAAAAGTCCTATGACAACTTGTTAGCTGGGCGACACTAGCGCTCCATGCGGCGGTTGAGTAAAACTGCATTCTCACCATATAAAATAACTTGGGAAAATGCATAAACACATAACAAAATATGTTATAATAAGAGAAAAAAATCTTCTTTCAAAACTGAATTTTAAATTTAAGAAACAATGAAGCATGTATTATATTTTAGTTAAGATCAGGCACAATTTTTAAATGCCACTTACCTGTAACTTGCACTGCAGTTCCTAGGGCTATTCTTATTACAAGTTTTAATAACTTCAAGATGATTCTTGGAAAACCAATTATAACTCATTTTTATTTTTAAAAGTAGCCTAATATTACATTAGAATAGAAATGTCATCATTTTACAAAGATAATACAATATTACATAAGATACAATACAAAATTCAAATAAAAATATAGGTTTCTATCAATATTTCTCAATTTCTAATACTCCAAAACTGCTTTTAGTATACAGTCGGTACAGCAGTTTTAATTAAAGAGTTCTTATTGGAATTCATAAACTGGCTGTTTTCGAAGTGTTCCAAACATAGGCGGCAATTTACATTTAAATATTTTACAGTTTTTGTTAGTAGGTCTTCTCGCCGACTATTGATGACCCATTTTTTACACCTGAAATCATTACAACAATTGAAGGTAGATCGAAGCCGTAAGATACAGAAACAAAATACAATCTCAACAATGAAGTTGAGGACGAGCAGTGTGACAAACCTATATTCAAAGGTCACTCTTTAATATAATTTATAACTTAAACGTTGATTTTAAAGGTGGGAAAAACCTTGGACTAGATACGCTTCTTAACAGTAGCCTATTTTAGGTAAGCCTATTGCTTGCCTAGGTTTGGATAATGATGTCATGTTAGTTTACTGTCGCAAACACCTTAATGGCACATGTATCCGAGAATTTATGATGTAAGATTATCTTTTCGTCATCTTTACGCCTACATCGTGTTCGAGAAAATAAATATCGTACCGCCTGTAAAATCGGCTATGTGCACTTTTTTACGAAATTGAGTTATGTGCACTGATATTCCTTAGCATTGATCCTTACAACCGGGCATGTGGATCTTTGATTGTCAGGTTTGTGCAAGCAAAGAAAAAAAAATCGGCTACATGCTGCAAAATGGCCATGTGCATTAGAGCTCACATAGCCATTCTTGACTGCCAACACGGCACACATGTTTGTATACATAACCGGCCCTGACATATACATTACAATGCACATAGGAAATAAGCTGCACCGCAGCAAATATTGTGTTATCTTAAGCGATCACAATACGACATCCTAAATATTGTTATCTTTAACCGTGATATAGACTGCTGACATTTTCATTTCATTAGTATCTATTGTTAGAAATTACAACATAATTAAAGATAAAAATATTACATTAAAGTAAATGTAAACATAACCACACCAGAACATGTGTCAAGAGTAAGCCAGCAGGCATACAATAAATATTACGTATTTTTCTTCTTACCTTTCTGGATCTTTTGGGAAAGTGAAGAAATGCAATTCAGGATTTCTTCCTTTATTGTTACTGCAATTTATAGCAGAACAATAACATCCTTTCCAAACACGCATTGCTATAAAAATTCAAGACTCCTATTTATTTCCATTCTTCCCGCAGTAGTGATTGTAGTATTACTCAATGGCCGGTAGGATCGCTAGGTAATCTGCGCACGCATGTCCGTATGGCAGAAAAACGGAATGAGTTTCTTTACTGTATTAATACGTATACTGTGATATTACTGACCTGTGGGATTCCCTCCTTCCAACGTTTAAGTGTGAGCTGGGATTCGAGACACGACTGTTTGTAACTGTGGAATATTTCAATCCGAGACAAACATTCATAGCATATCTGCTGCGGCAACCCATCATCCATCATCACCTGGAATGCACAACATAAACATGATTTAATGAAAACCCAAAATGCAGTTAAAACACTGTAGCCTTTGGAGTGTAAATAATTCAGCTAACAGCGATAAGGACGAAATTTGTAAACTCATTTCTTTAGCTCTATGGCTAGGCCTCACTATGAAAACAAAAGGAAAAAATGTAAAAAATGTCGGCCCCGAGTCACCCACTCCTACTCCTATAATTGTGAAATGTGATTTTTGGTGCAAGGGTCTTTTTTTAATATGCAAAATTTGATTTCATAAATTGTGTAAACAAGCTCAATTAACTTTTTAGTACACGCTCTCTAAAACAGCTGCTTATCGGACTGGTAACACGCCGAAAAGCTGCACTTTAAAGGACAAGTCCGCTAAAATTGCATAAAAGTGTATTCAAACTGCATTCAAAATGCAATTTTAGCGGCCTTGTCCTTTAAAGTCGTCATGGCAATCTATAAACAAAACCCAGATGGCATTGACCAGTCACACCAACTTTAACATGGGTTTACGCATATAATTGGTCATAAAACAACAAATTTAAGCCAACACGTTTCTTTATGATAATCAGAAACTTTACCAGGATTTTTCGCAAATCACGGTAGCCCACTTCATCACATGACAACAAATATAAGCCAACAACTTTTCACATTTTGGTTCACTTGAAAAACATTCCTTACCATGGACGAACAGCATTTAAATGCTGTAATATATCCCTTCTCATAGCCTATTTCTGCCGTGAAGTTGCTGGTAGCAGCTCCAATTCAATGTTTCTGGCTTGGATTGAAATTTTCTCGGTATTATCATTTATATTTTCACAAGCTTTTCATAAATACTAGTTGGTATGCAATATTGTTTACAAACAAGGAACTCATATATTATGCATCTATACTACCACATTTGTTATTGCTACGTACGGTCATTGTTGTTTTATGATCTAGATGGCCATGACCAGATAACTTAAAGAAATGACTGACTGCCTTTCATTATAATTAATTATACGGTATTTTTGTTTTATTTCATATAATTTATAGAACTTTTACTAAAAAATATTGTATGCACCACGTACGCAAAAACTTTAGCGGACTCATCCAGTATTTCAGCCTCGGCTTTCGCCTCGGTCGCTATACTAGATTCGTCCCCTAAAGCGTTATTTTGCGTACTTGATACATAAATAGCTATAAATGTACTAATATGCAGTAGATTTTATTATTTATTTCAGATGTAGGCTGATCACTGAAGAAACCAAGCCTATTCATGGATATTTGGTACCATTTCCAACTATATAGCCTATAATTAAAAAATAGGCCTACAGCCAGGGTCGTGGAAAGGAAGCAAGGGGCCCAGGGAAAACTTTTCCCGGGCCCCCGTCAAATATTAAATTCACTACCCAACTTGCCCGTTATAATGTATGTAACAAAAATATTATATAATGATCTTACATAATTATTAAATGCCAGAATGGTACCGGTACTTTATGAGATTGTCTGGTAGACAGTCCATCTGACTGTCTGTCTGTTCGCGATAACTCAAAGATGCTTTGTCGGATTTTCATAAAACTTGGTATACCATTTATAATGCCCATGGGACGAAGCCTATTGATTTTGGACCAAATCGGTTAACTGATGCCAGGCAGGAAACGGAAAATACATTTAAATGTTTTAATTAGGAACAATTTTATCTCTATGTTCCAGTTTAATCGTTTGAAAATTATGATTTTAAATGCCGAACCGTCAGTCAGTTACACTTAGACGTTTTAAGGAAGTCTTAAAGAAATGGTTAATAACTAAATGTTTTTACAGTGTAGACGAATATGAAATATGTGATATGAATGACTTAAGGTTTTAATTTTAGCACTTTCATTATATTCTTTCTATATAAATTGTATATCAGATATTATCTTATTATTGTATATTATGTTGACAATGTCTATTACAACATGTACACGTTGTTTAATGACAATAAATTTGATTGATTGATTGATTGTTTTTGGATTTAGCCGAATTCTCCCTTCACTGCTCAGCAATAGTTCGTGGTCTAGTCTTTTAAGGCTACTGGTTACGGTGACAGTAATCACAAGTTCAAATCCCAGTCGATCCAAAATTTACTGTTAGGAATAGGTCCCAAATAGGTAGGAAGGGCGAGGAGGTGAGAGAAAGGGAGGAAGAGAAAGGAAAAGGAAGACAAAAAGGAAAAATAAATTTTGGGTTTAGTTTCCCACCGTACTGGATTTCCACATGCGATGTTCGGCGTTGGTATGCAGACCAACACTCTGTGCTTTTAAATTCCCGTGCAGACTGGATTCCCGGGTTTTCTAATTATTCTATATTGAAGAAGGGTTTGGGGGCAAAGCCTCCTAGAAATAAAAAACATTAGGTCAGGTTAGGCATGTTGGATTAGGTTAGGTTAAGTTAGGCATGATAAAACTTCACACACAGTTTACAATTCACAATGGTGGTTATGTGACATCCATTGTGAATTTTAAACTGTGTTGTGTTTTGAAGTTTTATCGTGCATACAATGGAAACAGGACTAGGCCTATATGCAATTTTGTGTAAGTTGGGCATGTTAGCTCAAGTTTCAAGAGGGTTTGGGGGCCAGTGGTGTTCTAGACGGTGATAGCGACTGACCCATCACAGACCCTTATCATATTTGTAGCCCTGATTCCTGCACCACATGAGCCATCGGCTTCTTCCCAGCATGCACCTGCACTGTCTCAAACAGCTTTTTCTGTTGTGTGCACTTGCTTTCCGAGCACCAATTTAGGTTAATTTTCTGTGGACTTATTACCAATTTTACCTGTCTTTAAAATATTCTTAGAAACAAAATGTGCCTATATATGGATTCTAAACCTTCTGGAGAATAATATTACATGAAATCTGGCCGTTTTCCAAGTGTAAAAAAAAATATTAACCAAACCAGTATAATGGCAAATAATCCCCTAAATTTTTCCCAGTTTCACCTTCTGCATTACTAGCAACGCCATCTAAGAGGAGACATTCGAAAGCCCAAACCCCTCGTTCCCAGGAGGGTCACATTAGTGTGTTGGTGGGAGGAGCCTAATGCGCGAACTAAAACTATTTTTCCCCCAAAACCCAAGGGCCGCCGGGGCTTTTAGGTTAATTCATAATTTGAAAACAAGCCGCCATTTATGTTACCATGTAATGCAAGAACACTGGTTACAATTAAAATTACTTTCTGAATGTGTACAAAAGTTCATAAAATTTAAGTACTCACTATAATACACAGGTACGCCCTGATTTTGTCCACCAGATTAATTCTGATGGCTTCGGGCTCGAACAAATATAGACTTATCGTGGATTCAGCAATGCAAAGCCTACATCGTTTACGATACCGGTCATCCATTGCAGATTAATGTTTGTAGCTCTCCAGTTACAGATGCAAACACTACCCAAACACACACACCGATTAACACAAATAGACAAGGGCTTTATTCTGAAATACTCATCAAAACGTATACACACGCTCATTTAATACGCAAGAACGAAGCCAAGCCATATTCACGAAACGAAGAAATAAACATGATCGAGCGCTTGCGAATTCTATCACTAGAGGTCAGAGCAGCACCCGAAAAACAAAATAAACAAATAAACAGATGACATATTTAAATTTTCAGAAAAATTCAGAAAATATATTCATAATGTCTCAGTTCATGGCATAAAACATGCTATAAAACTGTCAACCCCTCAACCACAGACATATAAATCACTCAATTTGTAAAAATATTCTCGGTATATTTTAATATCCCTGCAAAATGCATTCATGCACGGATAAGGACAAAAATTAGTTCATTGCACATTTTTCTCCTTAGAATTTAATTATTTTTCTCTCTCTGTCTGATACTGACTTCAGTATATCGTGGAAAAGATAAAAGATCCTAACCATTTCTGGTTATTTACCATTTAACTTAATTAGTTAACTTATTTTTAATCCACATTCTGATGCCCAATATTTCATCTTATCTGCTGATAAATTTAGTATAAATGGTAACAAGTGGAACTTATGTAGAGAACAGTCTTATTTTTAATCAATTGCTGTTTGCTTTTGCTTTCTCCATTGGGCAAGATTTTAGTTTTCTTCTTACACTCAATCAATCAATCACTGCGTGTGATAGAAGAGCTTTCTTACAGAAAGGAAATATGTAACTTTCCGTTCATACATTTTTAATTTTGCAAGAAAAATGCAATGACATTATATGATTGGAACTCTCGCAATTTAATGGTTGTATGTATTCCTATGCAGATGATACCGTAGCAAATTTTAGCAGCCCAAATTGGAACAGAACTTTTTAAAATGCAAACCAAAAATAGTTTGACTCAAACCTTCTCTCATTAAACATTTCTAAAACAACCGTTCTTCCCCTTTTCTCTAACATCACAAAATATCGAAACTTTAGATTCTAGTCTCAATACAAAAATTCATAAATCGAACTGTATACTTCTTCCAACTGTGACTGCCTATCTTCAAGAAAAATTCACACAAGTAAAATATCTGGGCAACCACATTGACCAGCACACATTGCATTTTTGTAAATTTGTATATAGGCCTACTTTGTAATCATTTGACGAGTCCCATAACATGGTTATGTTCAGTTGGACTAAATAAAAATCTAATCTATACAACAAATTAGGCAAAATTACGTATAAATTTATCTTATGTGCATATTTACCTATCAATAGAAGAATAGAAGAATATCAATAGGAAGAACAGCAGTGACTAAATTGGACAAAATCATAAAAGACAAGGATATTAGTGTGCCATTGAAAGTCAAACTAATTGAAACGTTGGGATTCCCCACCGTTACATATGGTTCGGAGAGTTGGACTGTTTTGGGAAGAGACCGGAAAAAAATTGATGCATTCGAACTCTGGACGTGGCGCAAACTCCTGAGAATTTCTTGGACAGAGAAAAGAACGAACAAGTCGGTCCTGGAGGACATAAAACCCTCAAGGTTGCTGGAAGCCATGGTAGTTAGAAGGAAGCTTCAGTACTTCAGGCATATCATGAGAAATCAAAGATCATTGGAACACGACATCATGATTGGACTGGTCGAAGGATCTAGGAAACAAGGAAAACCTCGAACATGCTGGATAGATGATGTGAAGAAAACCGTCAATTTAAGTTGGGAAGCCATTACCCACATTGTAAAGGACAGGAAAGAATGGCGGAAATTGACAGAAGTGAGAACCGGGAACAGAGAACGCACAAACGTCCACTAAGCACGGGAGAAGGCAATGGCAAACCACTCCCGTATTAAACATAATGCCTAGTAAATCCAAATAAGGATCACCAGGAGTCTAAACCCAGACTCGAAGGACTACTACTACTACTACTACCTATCAATGTCCTGTGTACAATTTTATTGATCTCTGGTTCAGTCCACACTCTGTTACGGTATTATTGGTTGTGGCAATGTTTTGCAATCTACAAGCAAGCCATTGGAATTACCGTACTAAAAATAATAATATTAATAAAAAAGTTGTTTAAAAAAGTCTACTGTATATCCTAAACAAATAATTTTTTTCTGAATGTAACATTTTTAAGATAGAACAAATTGAATTGAATAGGCGCCCTTAAGGCGAGAGGCAGGGTGGGAACGACCCCTAAGCACTGAAGCCGCAGGCTTTTTGTACTGACCTCCGGGATGGGATGAGTTGCGAGCCCATAGGCCGCCCCGGACTGCAGATTCCCCCAAAGGCCCCCACGGAGCTCCCCTACATCTAACAAGCCTTATTACCATGCCACGTGTGCACCACCCCCTTCGGTCCCTCCAACCGGAGCCCCAACAGGTCCGCGACACACACCACCAACAACAACCTCTTGCCCACAAGCAGCGGGGAAAACGGGAGAGTCCCCCAAAGGGCGCTGACTGCCAAAGCAGGCCCGATACTGGAAGTGGAAACGGGATGATGATGAAAAGGGGGAAAGGTGAGATGAAGTGGAGAGTGTTGGTGGAATGAGAGGGGGGAAACGGGAGAACCCCGAGAAAAACCCCCCAGGGCACAGATAGAACAAAAATATACATGTATTTTCACAAAAATTTAAATAATCTCAACACCTATTGACATTACCGTAATGCTAAGAGGAATGATGATGAAAATAATAATAATTACTGGGTGCAGGAAGTTCAGGTTTCCGTAAGGAAGCATGAAAACATGTTAATACATTATTGCGAGCTCTAGAAAATCACTACGAATATATTTACTTTGATTGTACACTTCATTTCACATAAACAAGTACCTATAAAATTCAAACAAGAAATTCTCTTATTATAACCATCCTAAACAGCCGTTACAAAATCTCGAAGTCCAGCATTAAATGATCTTTCATGGCCACCATGGGCCAATGCACACACAAGACCAAAGATAAGTTTTTTGCAAGTGCGAAATTTGATTTTACTGTAATACGAGTACAATATCAACTCATTGAAAATTGTTCAGTGTAAGACGAGGCATGAAACTCATAATGTAACATCACACAATGATATAATTATTATCTTGATTGGATTAGTAAAGTAATTTAGACTGTTTTAACTAGTTTTGTTCATATCATTAAGTTGCAATAAGTACAGAGGCCGAAGTGATGAAGTCTTTCTTTTTACAACACATCACCTATCAAATGTTTACATGCAATGGACTTCTGGAAGCGGAAAGGAATATCTGCTCGATGCTTTCATCTGTTTAAGATTTGTCGTAAGAACTGATAAGTATCTGTAAATTAAAACCCATTCTTTTCCCGAATTCCTAGTTGCCGATAAAATTGTACTTATGAGCAATTAAACTAAAAACTGTTAATTTTATGGCTCCTAAAACAGTCTATTTCACCTTTAACATCCTAAAAAATGCCTAGTTCTTTTAATATAACAAAATTTGCAGTTTTGTTATAAAAACTAACCAGCGTTTCCAAAAGATTAGAACTGCTTCCAAGAAACAATATTTTTCGAAAGATATACAAAATCTGACAACTCTGTAGTTCATATAAACCCGCTCATGTGTTTTCACAAAAGGCGATATTCATATGCTAAACAACCACGATCAATATGGATTGTGTTGTACAAATTAGTTATTTTGATATGAATGTAAAAACTTCAAAACTCTTCGTTTTAAAATTTTGAGTTCCACAAAAATTCATTAAGTGATGTGAATTACATATGTAAAACTAAAATTCATGTATTGTACTGTTAATATACAGTGAGTCCCCCGCTAGAGTTGGCCAATCATGAGTGGGACTCACTGTACTTATGTATAAGCTTATTTGCTTGTTTTATGTTTTCTCCATTCTTCTTAGAGCTTATGTTCGGTTTTATACAGCCTGAGGTATTCAAAGAGTGTATTTTAGGTAGTCCTATGTAAAATACACTTTTTACAACAGTCTAGTGATGAGTCTAGCTCTACAGTAACTTTAGACATGAAAGAAGAAGGCACATTTTCATAATGATCAATTTTCATAAGTAAAGTAAAGTAAAAAAACTCTAGCGTCAAATCACCTTTTTTGGGTTTTAAGGGGCAGAAATCTTTTGCATGGGAAAGGAGAACCACGGGCACAGCTACACATTAACATAAGCATTATTCAGAGAACCAACTTCTTCTCCTCAGAGTCCATCAACCTAGAAATACAACAGAAAATATATTAGCTCACTTCTCAACATTTGCTTCGTTACTGTTCAATAACATCTTCATGACACGCATTACTGCAGAACCAAGGAATAATTTGAAAGACAAGCACGTGCAATGGATACTATGATACTGACAAGGGAACCATACAGGGTGTAGGTCTTCATTGCTCATAGACACATGATAAAAATGAGCTGCTCATATAAACTTTTAGTAGGTGAATAACAAAAATTCAAAATACATTAGTACCTGCTTACATTATGTTTCGCTGTGCATGGGAAATATCTTCAAATATCATCCAACACCTACACACACACTATCAATAACAATCATAAGCAACCCCTCAGTATCAGTCTCAGTCAGATTGGTTCCCCCCAGATGACGCTCCTATCCCCGGTATGCGGCAAAGGAACTCCCCGGCAGTTGACTGATTTGTCCGTGCGTGACAATGAAAATAAATGAAATAAGTTTGAAAATAACGAAAATAGGCACCTACCTTATTACAGGAGATGCTGGAAGTGTCCTCCTCCTACATCCACACATTTTTGGCATCGTGATAGGAAATTCCGATTAATACGCATTAATTGTTCTTCCGTTATTATTGAGTTTATCTCTATCCTAATGTTTTCTTTTAGTTGTGACAACTACCGAATAACACTTTCATGTCTGTACAACACGAGAACAATGCTCAACTGCAGGCTATGCAGGAATTGTTTACTTATCTGCAGGGACACAGCTGGCCGCGACGTGGGTAGTGTTGAGTCATCATAAGAGAAACACGGTGCGCGACAAGCGGAACCAATCTGTCTGAGACTCACTGTAGTTTTAAAATGCAGAAATAAGAACAAATGATTATATAAAATTTTTGCATGTGTCCTTTTATAATGAAGACCTATTGATGTGCAAAATTTGAGGATAGGTTTCAACATGACAACTCATATGGATCCCTTTTGAGTATAAAAAGTACTATTGGTATCTAACTACAGTGAGTCCCACGCAAGAGTTAGCCAATGACGCGGGTTTCTGCGTCGCGGCGGGCACAGCTCCAACTCCCGACCGATCGGATGAAATATCTACACAAATAAACCCACGATCGATGTAATGATTCAGGTTCTCACAATTACAATGAAAATAACCACGTACCTCATCACAAGAGATGCTGGAAATGTTCTCCTCTTGCATCCACACAATGCTGGCACCTTTTTAGGAAATTTTCTTTCACGCACATAAGTTCAGCTTCCAAGACAGAGCTAATTTTTCTTGTGATATTGTCTTTAAGATCTTCTAACAGTATGTGGCTATTATTTATGGAGAAACTTGAAAAATAAAGTGTATAAGTCAATTTCCCATACATTAGAAGAACTTAAAGACAATATCACAAGAGAAATTAACTTTATCTCAGAAGCTGAACTTATGTGCGTGAAAGAAAATTTCCTAAAAAGGTGCTAGTGTTGTGTGGATGCAAGAAGAGAACATTTCCAACATCTCTTGTGATGAGGTACATGTTTATTTTGATAGCAATTTTAACTGTAGATGTGAGAACCTGAATCATTATACCGATCGCAGCTTTATTTGCGTAGATATTTCACCTAATCGCTCGGGAGTTGGAGATGTGCCTGCCGCGACGCAGAAACCCGCGTCATTGGCCAACTCTTGCATGGGACTCACTGTATAATTGATATACTGATAAACATAGCTCTCAAGAATTAACCCAGATAGCGCGGAATTATTTTTAACACGTT
Source organism: Ectobius pallidus (assembly GCA_964059195.1). Lineage (NCBI taxonomy): Eukaryota > Metazoa > Arthropoda > Insecta > Blattodea > Ectobiidae > Ectobius > Ectobius pallidus. The sequence continues at coordinate 870,253 of CAXKWD010000003.1, read as the reverse complement.
TTCTTTTATTAAATTGCATCAAACACTTCATTTTAACTAAAGATTCATACAGTAATGAGATTTATTCTTGTAACTTACATACTTCCTGAAATAATGCCCATGCTCCTGGAAGGACGTCAGCGTAATGCACATTGAAATTTACCTATCACTGAAAATAATTAAATGCATTTCTTCGAGTACTTTATTGTTGTTATTCACTTTGCTTTGTGTGATAAGCAACGAAACATGTTACACGAAGTGACAAAACACATTTCACGCACTGATTTGTAGCTTTCTTGTGGCATTGTCAGCAATGGAGCAGTTTTTTCTTTCCTGTACCACTGTCTGGTTGTAGGTCGGCAACATAATGCTCCAATTTTTCTAACCGAGGATGAGCCTTTGTGAACCCAATGGCCGTCCTCTTGAAGCCACTCTTCTATTTGACTCCAAAATAGTAGTGACTAGTCTTCGGCGAAAGTATAGATGATCTAATTTACCGCCATCTTGCCGGTAAAGTTGCCACACATTTTGTTCAGCAACAGTGCAACGTTAGGGAAATAACATTTCTTGCCTCTGAATGATACAAGGTGCAAAGAAATGTTTTGGTCAGCTCTGTCAAAGCCTCCCATGTGTGTATTATAGTTGTGGATGACTGTGGTTGATCGACACTAATTCGCTTTTTTGAGTAGCGAGATACCTGGCGAGTTGGTAAAACTTTATCACAGTTAGTAGCCACATTCACCACACTATCATCATTCCATCTAGTAACGAGGACGTTGCTTGTGTCATCAGACCTGAAGTCGTATGTACCCCGTGGTGTTTTCTTCATCACTGTTGGCCATATCGCACTCTTTCCCAATTCTATTGGCTCTCATTGCTTCTGTGGCTTCAATTCCTCTTTTATGCAGAACCCTAAGTAACGGTATTGAGGTAAAGAAATTGCCAAAATACACTCTATAGGGCAATTGTTCCAGCTTGTGAATATAAGTCAGCATATCAAAGTCTTTTTTCAGCATATTTATCTGGTAATGTACCAGCTTCTTGATAAAGCCCGAACCAGCATAGGTACCCAAAACTAGGTCCACCACACCAGAACTCATAGCCATACCTAATTGGCTTTCCATGGATGAATTGTTTTGCACTAGGCCTATGTTTACCAAAGTAAGGTACCATGCTCTCATCTACGGAGTGGTTTTGTATATGTGAACTGTACTCTACACATTTCTCATTTATTTTATCTATTAGTGGCCGTACTATAGCAAATCGATCACCTAAAGGTAGTTCCACATTATAAATCGGAATCGATATCTTGCTATAGTTTCGGAAATCAATATGTTATGGGCTTTTGGTGACTTTTCCCAATATATGTTATCTTTCTGTGGCAGGTCAACATAACCACTCAATAAAAGCTATGAAACACTTCATCTCTTCTTTAGAACGGTCTCCAAGCCTATTTCTTTTTGCGGCGTACTGATTTGTATATGTCAACCAGGAAATGTATCACGTCATCATCGAAAAAAACTCATGGGACTGTTAGTTTGACACAAAGAAAGATATATTTACGTCATCTTCCCATTAATATTCACTTATAGATTTTTTTTTACAATAATGAAACACCAGGTTTTATTCTTCAAAAGAATTTCACAAACAAATTTTTAGGCTCCCATTACGCTGACGTCCTTCTGGAAGGAAGCGTTACAACAGTTGGCTGTGGGGCCTACAATATTGTTCGTAATGTTTGTTTGGTGAATCACTATGGTAAAGAAGGTATTTAAGGCAATAAATGAATAACAATTTGCAACAAAAGAATAAGAAGAAACATAGAACACAGACCCATCTATCCGAAGGTCTTCGACATATTCCATTTTGTTAGAAACGTAACTTCACAGCTAAACATCTCTACTAACCTCTCAACAACGAAGACTAAAATAACATAAAATTAAAGCTTACAGTTTCTAGTTACGAAATATGATGCTGCATTCGGGCGAGTAATTGAAGAACTTTCGAAAAATAAACATGTTACTTACTCATGATTGCTCAGATTTCCCGGGCTTGTAGGCCATGGTCCAGTTGGGTTGTTTATTCCCCACGTTTCACCGAAGGCTTCGTTCAGCATCTTCAAGGGTACGTCCTTCTCTCTTGCAGGTCTGGGCAGTACTGAAATTTTCGCTGCCGTGAGCCTCCTTATAAGGAGGCTCACGGCCTATAAGCCCGGGAAATCTGAGCAATCATGATGTAGCTGGCCGTGAAAGCCTACACTGTTATGTTACTTACTGCTGCTCGCATCCTTCTGGAAGGACGTCAGCGTTATCTGGGTTAAAATAAAGATTGGTCTGGGAAAGAAGAACATTGCTCAAATATATTTTTTCAATATAGCGGATGGAACTGTCAATTCAATTGAACTTTGTTAGTCCACTCTGCTAGATTCATTTGTTTATAACAATACAAATGTTTTTACATAGGTGGTTGGAATGTGGGCCTAATTGGGATCCATTTGGACAAAACTCAGTATTCAGTGGTCTTTTGGGGCAGAGAGCTTGAATATGAGTCTTTTTTCCCAGGCAGCGCACTCTAATCATGAAATGCACCTCAAAGTCAAATTTTTTGCTTTATAACCATTGGGCACGTGGTAGTATGATTACATTAAAATAATAAAATAAAGGCTTTAATATAATGATATATCTTGGCTGCAAAGAAGGCAAAAGAAGGAAGCAGGCAGGTTAGCATGAACAGGAAATGGATGACACACACTGTCGTAGAAAAAATAACATGAATCAGAAAGTGTACAAACCTCATGACTGTAGATCTGGCTTAACGAACGATGCCATCGACTTCAAGAGATCCTTGTGTACACATGCCAGATGCTTCTCCAGGTGGGCTTTCGTCTTAAACGCACTGCTGCACAGCGGACATTTGAATGGCCTCTCATTCGAGTGAACGTTGATTTTATGTGCTCTCAAGTTTGCCCTCCTTGCAAATGTCTTACCACACTCCTTGCACCTGTACAGAAAATTAAACAAAAGAAGAACTTGGAAAGTTATTTATGATAGGTATGAGCAGACAGACTAATGTAGATGACTCAGTGGTCGGGTGGTGGGCCTAGTCCCTTCGAGGATGTAGCGCCACCAAGAGGAGGAGGATGAGCGGACAGAAGTTATTGATGTTCTGGTGTATGGATGCAAATATAAGGAATGAAGTTAACCTCAGTAATCAGAACCCCTGTACTCCAAAATTCTGGATTAAAAAAATTATAAAAAACAAAGAGAAAAAAATAACAATTAATAATTAAGAAATCGCGCACAATGTGCATTATCTTAACCTACTGACAAACACCCAGTCCTGAACCCGGGAAAGGAATTTTTCACTACTGAAAAATGCCCGACCCGGCCGGGAATCGAACCCGGGCCGCCGGAGTGGAAGGCAGGCGCGCTACCGACTCACCCACGGCGACGGACAATTATGAATCGGATGGATCTTCTTTGACATTTTCCACAATGTTTGATCGTTGTTGCGGCTCTTAGATCACTCTGATTGGTTGGCTAAGATTGCATCACACATAGGGTGGCCATTTCTAAAATGTCAGAAAGGAGGACATACTTCTTCGGTAATCTAGCATAGTACCCCTAGGTATAAAACTTCGGGCATGGACGGCTGGACAGAAGATATTACATGGTATAACCCTCACTAATTTTACTTAACTGCATTTATATAAAATAAATGATAGTACGCTATCCAATCATCGTATGGACAAGCATGCCATCCTTAGGAATAGATTCAGATTTTTCCGTGGCACCAACTAAACAAATGATAGTATCGACAAGCGTGTCAACCTTAGGATTGGCAGGAACATACGGGAAAATACAAATTTTATTAATATGCTTTACCTATCCATCAGAGTCTCGAAAAGGGGGACAAATCAACGTCCGGCATAAAGCCGCGCCGGATGGAGGACTGCTCAGCAAAAAGCCTTACAGTCCGGCCAGAAGCCGGATGTCTGGCCACCCTAATCACACAATGCTGTCAATAGGTTTACAAGCACAAGATTAATGGCAGGTAGAACGAGTTTTTTGAAATGTGTGAGATTTGCAGTTTAATCTAGGCTTGGGACATGTAGCTATAGCAGCAACACCATCGTCACAATGAGATTGATATCTGTCATGACCGCCTGCAATAATTAGTACTACTTACGTCATTTTAAGTTATAGACCCACTTCTTTGCAATGTTTCTTTAGTTTTAGAACAAACAAGTTTATATATGAATGCCGTATGTTCTACAGCGAAGAATCCTCAAATATCACTTATGCAATTCTTATTCATATGGACTTGTGTGAGGGAGGACAGGATCGGGATAAATATCAAAGTGATTACACAGGCAATACAAAGTAAATTAACACAACGCCATGTATTTATCCTCATGATAATATTACACAAACAAATTATATGTTCTCATAAAATTATTACACCTTTCTTGAGACAATATGAGGAATTACATGTAACAGTTGCTCAGTTTTATAGTGTACAAGCAGATGCCTGCAATTATTTACTCGAATGCTATGTTTTCATACAAACTGAATAACTACATTATTTTATTCTTAATTGTAGCCTATTGTTTTTCCATAATAAATATAAATAAGTAAACAAATAGAACGAATCTTGTGCTGTCATATGTACATAAATGTTTCAAATGAAACGATTAAAAGGAACCAGATTCATGAACCTTACCCAAATTATGCATAAACAATTATTAAAATGATTGATAATGAAGAAGCTAAAATCCCAGTCTCGATGTGGAGTTCAAGATTAAAATGTGACGCCGGGGGGGGGGGGGGGGGAGACCTCAGATTTCAGTTCCCTAGCTCCATAAACGTCTGTAATTTAAGTTTTGTCCAAATCATTCAATGCTCACTTTTTTCTGGGGCAAGTTAACACTTTGCGACCCACCCGGCTCCCCTTCCCCTTTCCATCGGCCCGGTCGCCTTCTCCGCCAGGCAGGCTTCCCCTCCGCCTACCACGCATCGTCCCGCGCGCATCTACCCCGCTATTGCTCTTGGCGACCGCTACTAAGCGCCGGTAATGCAGCTTCCTGTGTTAAGCCGCAGCTTACTCTAATGATTGCCTTGCACCATACATAATATTTCACAATTTTTAAAAACGATTATAAAAACAAAATAATATTTCACGAATTATATTAAAACAATACCCTTGTACCAAACATCATATTTCACGATCTTTAAACACCGATTTGAAAGAAGAAAAAATTCACAATATATAAAAATCGAAATTTACATAATATTTCCCAATTTTAAAAAACGCCGTGTTAATTGATGCAGAAAAATTCCCTTGCACCAACACTACTCTTTTCATAACAAACAAACCATCTCAAAATTAGAAAACCCGATTCTTGCGTTAACACTCGCTAGCGCCAACTAAATTAGATAACTAAAATATACCGGAACTTCCTTCACTGCTCAACTGTCCTTCGTGGCGTAACGGATAAGTCTCTTGGCTACGATGCTAAGGGTCATGCGTTCGATCCAAAATTTACTGTTAGGAATAGGTCTCGAATAGGTAGGTAGGGTGAAGAGGAGGTGAGAGGAAGAGAGGAAAGAGACGGGAAAGGAAGAGAAGAAGAGAATAAAGGAAAAATAAATTATTTTTCTCTTTCACCATTTCCTTACTAGATGTCGCCACCGTCGCTACTTTCCTAGTAGTTCTAATGCCGCCGCTAGGTTTCTCGTAGTGGTGGGGGGCTCGGGTGGGTCGCAATATGTTATTTTCCCTTTTCCGGTTGTGAAAAAGAGCAATAAGAATTATCTCTACAGCATCGTCTACAACGTCCTGCAAACCACTCTTTATAGAACTGAATATACTTACATTACCATCAGTGTTTGTTCTGAGCTGCCTTCTCTATATAAAAAAAGAATGTTCGCTTTTATAATAAAAGTTTTGAATATGTTGCCCTTAAACTGTTTAATTCATTGCCTAACATAATTTAGATTTCCTTTTAAAAAGAACGATTAAATCTAACCTGATGTCAAACACCCTTTTACAGTGTCAAGGAATTCAATGACATTACCTGCTGATAAATGTGTACTTGTATGTTCACTTGCGTTTATTGTAATTATTGATAAAACATTGTATAATGTCTATGGCAAATAAATCTATTCTATTCTATGGCAATTAATATCACAATTGAATAATGTCTTGTTAACAGGTGGCGTTGGCTGTATGCAGTATTCATGACATATATATGGTGGTTTTTATAATTAGATTCTTCACACTTTTCATTCGGCACAGTATGTGATTTCATGCATGGATCTCGCTCCAATCTCGGGGTCGAGTCCATCGACAAGTTTTCCAGTACCGAATAGGGCGCAAGCTGTTGGGTTGTGGAATGATACAACTTCTGTTTCTTTCTGTTCATTTCCAGTGATATCTTAATTATTATTATATTGTCTCAATAAAGGAGCAAGGATGGAGTGTATATGAAAATAAATGCCTTTCTTTTTAAAGATTTGCATCCAAGCAAATGTGACAAGTGATCCAACTGTGAAATGCTAAACCTTGCCAAGTAAAATCCACTCAGTAGCAACCTTAGGTTTGTTTACTTTTCAGCTAAAATTTTAACTTTTTCTTGTAACTTGCGTGTTTCAAGTAACAGCAATTTAATACTCAAAGGAAACAGCAACCTGGAAAACAGTGACTGGAACATTGTGGGAAATGGAGGAAACTAAAAAGAGAAATACAGGGAAAACCCTTCAATACTTGAAAAGTCTTTATTGGCACCATGATTAATAATATTCTGAAGTTGTTCCTCAGGTAAAATTCCGAAAATCATTTCTTCTAGGTCTTTCTCTATTAAAAACAGATTTAACATAATTATATATACATAAAATGACCGACTTACAGCAGCCAAGTTATTGTTCTCCAAAGCAAAGAACTTCCCTGTGAGGAATGCAAGGAATGTGACCGTTGCGCGCGCAAGCACGCCGGCGACCAATAAGAATCTGCCTAGCCACCTGTGATGGTACCCCTCACCTCCTCCTTCACCACCGGAGCAATATATCGCCTCTTGCCCCTCTAATCAGCAGTGCACCCCGCAGGGAAGTACTCTGCTTTGGACTACAGTACATGCATTTAACATAAAGACAACACGTAATCTGGGCACTGATGATTTGACCACCAAACAGTTATAAAAGCACATTCCTATAAAAAACATACGAGGAAAACTGAACTCTGTCATAAAAAACCTAAAAATATAAATTATTTAGTTAAAATTTCAGTTCTACCTTCTGTTAAACATGGACATCACTGTGACGGGCAGGACTGGGATTTCACAAGTTGGGTATTCTGCATACTTAAGGTTTCACTGGAAATTGCACAAAATTATCTAACCAGGCATAATCAAGACTGGAGGCGAATGAAGTGCTGGGATGGGCACCCACAACCATAGTAAGCAATTAAAACATATGATGTTGGGTATTCTGCATATATTTTTTTTAAATATATATAATTTAACGAAAAAGAAAATTTAAACAAAAAAAAAATCCTAGATTATATTGTTCACATGATATTAACAAACACACAGAAAAATAATCACTCAGAAATATCTATATTTGTGGAAGTTATCAGGGAAACGGCTGTTCAGTGCTTGAAACGTGGCAGCCATTTTGAAGCGATAATTACCCATAACTGTAACAGGTTGATTAATTTTGAAAATAGTACGCAATTGTAGAAATAGTCAATAAAGTGTATGTCAGATTGCAAGTCTGTAGAGCAGCGTTTCTCAACCTTTTTTAACCCGAGGACCTCTAAAATGTCTAAAAAATTTTACGGACCCCTAATTTTACACCCCATTTTTAAAAGAAGGCCTATATTCTTAATATTTGGGGTATTAATTATAGGTCATTATAACGAAATATGTTGAAAAATTTTACTTCTTTACTTTCCACTTGCTTTATGATATTTTTTAATTATGTCTAATGACTAGAGACGAGACTTTCATGCACTATAAAATTGCGAAATATGCATGCATTCATGCATTATCAAACCATGAAACATGCACTATCAAGGGAAAAATACACTAAAATATGCACTAACATTTATGGCCCAATATGAAATTTTTTAGTACACTTTCTCTGAAATTATAATAGATCGCTTTTAGAACATTTAGCTGGAGGCATAGTAAAATCACAGAACAGACAATCACACTAACCACTGGACACACTGTAAAGATACTGCAGGTTTCCCGAGCCCCGACAAAGTACAATGCACCCCAAGTGTGGGCCGGAAATAGATGGGGGTGGACAAAGGCAAGGTCAAATTCCTTTTCGCACATCTCGCACCACTTCACAAACGTCTGTAAAAATGGGTAATAAAAATCGAAGATAGGGAAACTTTGCCACGATGTCACTTTCTTGAAAACCCAGAAAACATGCATTTAAACTGAATATAATGTATATTATATGCATGATTTAGCCAAAAATGCCCTAAATATGCTTTATGCATGTTTTTTCCTCCAAAAAGGTCAAAACATGCAAACATGCACGGAAAAAGTATGCATATTTGGAACCAGAAAGTAATGACATGGGTAAGTACTCAGTTTGAGCTATGTCCTAAGTTCTCATAAAAACATGCATTTGCATGAAAGTCTCGTCTCTACTAATGACCATCTGCACCATATTCGCAGACCACTGGTGGTCAGTGGGCCGAGGACCATAGGTTGAGAAACACTGCTGTAGAGCAATTCATTGCTGAGGGAAAAAAAAATGAAATTCACATATTTCTGAACAATGAATTTCATCGAAAGCTGTGTCCCCCCTTAAATATTTTTACTGAGAAAACATGTGATGTTTGTTCAGTTCACCTACAAGAATTCTCCTCTACATTACAACTGCTCCATCCCAACAGTTCAGTTCGGAGTCTCTCACACTACTACCCGCTTAGAAGCCTGGGAAACATTCTAGATATAAAATGCACCTGACAAATCTCTGCATAAAAACCCTAGCCCTGCTTCATGGGATTTGAACTTCACTTGGCAGCAGCAGCGACGTTCATGGCTGAATTGTAAATATCTTTGTGGATTGAATGAAGGTGCTTCACCAGAGCGGCCTTCATCTTGAAGCGATTTAAACAAATCAAGCAGGCGAACGGGCGAACATTCATGTGTGACTTTCGATGTAAGATCATCGTGCTTTGCTTCATGAACGTCTTCTTGCACTCCGGACACCTGCCACAACACAACCAGAATCAGAATCTCACAGGTTGTTTCCATCACTAAATATTAAACGTAGTTTTCTAAACAATGCTCTCACGGTTTTGATAAGAATTTATATTTCCTAACTTCTACCCTGCGCAATGAAACAGCTACAGGGTTTCAATGCACAATATCATTTTGTTTATGAACTCATAGTAAGAATATTTTCCCTGGCTTCTAACCAGGCATCTGTTGTGCTGGACTAAATGAACCCATGGCCAGAGAAAGGCTCCTCGGCCATTTCCCCAAATAACTACTGGTTAGAAGCCGGAGAACATATTACATTTTAAAGCTATTCATCCACAAATGTGAGAAAGCGAGACTAAGTGAGAATTCAAATCCCATGGCTGGAGGAGTTTTCAGGAATTTACTTACTCTTGACTTTGATGATGTAATGACAGAAAATATGACCAAATAATGTGTTGATGTCTAAAGGCTTGTAAATGAGTGACCATCTCCTGACAGTTGATGTAATGAGGATACACACGAGTGCATCAAGGAATCAGTTATAAACAGTGAAGGAAGTGAGAAAAATCCAGAGGCGGTATGCTATCCCAAATTTTTTTCCTAACATACCTCAATTTAAAAAAGCACATTTCCTCCTTTACAAGATAATATCTTGTATGCAGGATATGTGATATCCACTTGATGTTTTTAATTAACTTCCTTCATGAGTAGGCCTAACCAACCCTGCTTTATAGCTGATTGCCAAGTAGGAGCACAACACAAGACTAGAACATCATGTATTGTCGATTGACAGGCCTTTATTTATTTCACATCACGGAAACCATCAATAACAGCAGTGGGTGTCAGCATGCTGACCACATGCCCTCAATCCTGCCATCTATGGTAAATGAGTAGCGATTGGGTGGTAGGCCAGGGATGTAGAGCCATTGAGTTTGGTTTATTTACTTCAATAAAGATATTTTAAAAGTATTTAAGATCTATTGTTACCGAGAAATATTTTTCAAACATAGAATCTAGTGGTGTAGTCATTAAGATGGCAACAAAGACCATCACAAGTTATAGCCTAGTGACAATGGCCACCGATGAAAGCGTACGAGTTGGAGAATAATCAGGAAAATTAATGATTATATTACAACTCAAAAGGAGCATTAACAGTTTGTATTAAATAGCCATTGATTTTCAGTGACGGTATGCTATTTCACCATTGAAACCAGTGCCGGTATGCCATTGGACCTTTAAAACAAGTGACGGTATTCCATACCGGTGTATACCGCCTCACTTCCCTCACTGGTTATAAAGCTTCATTTAATTCACAACTCTTGAATTTACTCCTAGTTACTCAGCTACAGCTCTCAACATGGACCCCTACATTGGAAAAAGAAGCCAAGGAAGACCAAGTACAAGATGGACGGACATCAACGATCCACCCCTCATGGGATTGTAATGTTCTTGCCCTTTTAGATTTAATCGTAATGAAACTGCTAAATATTGCAGATGGAGTTTTCAATAAGGCAAACTAAGCAAGCGTTCTCCACCTGCACCGGTACAACACATAACCCTGGAGTTTTTACAAGTTACGACAATTCTAGTGTTCTAAATTTTATTTTATATTGGATAATAGTTTCACAGGCTTCTAACCAGGTGAGTTCCGAGCATTCGGCAGCTGGCTCTGATGCCATCTTCAGCAAGAAGTGAGTTTAAGAAAGACGAAGATGGAGACATCATGAATAAAATTATCTAGAAGACCTATTCTAACATACTCTAGAATGAGACCTAAAGATTTATTGTAGATAATTGATTCTAACATACATAAGGTCTCTCTCTGAAGTGAGATTTAATGATTTATCTTAGATGATCTATTCTAATATAAACAAGGTCTCTCACTTCAATGAGACATGATTTATTACAATGATCTATTTGAACATACACATTGTCTTTCTCTAGTGTAAGATCTCTCATGACTTATTCTAGATTATCTATTTTAAAGCACCCACGGATTCTCTCTAGAACGAGATGTCATGATTTGTTCTATATGATCTATTTTAATATACACAAGGTCTTTCTCTACTACGAGACCTCATGATTTATCCTAGATTATCTATTCTAACATGCACAAGGATTCTTTCTATAATGAGACTTTACCATTTATTCTAAATAATTGATTCCAACATAAACAAGGATTCTCTCTGCAGAAATAATCCTAGATGACCTTTTCTAACATAAACAAGGTCTTTCTCTAAAATGTAATATTTATTATAGATGATTTATTCTAACATACACGAGGTCTCTCTGAATTCAACAAGACCTCGTTTTATTGTAGATGATCTGTGCTAACATACACATGGTCTCCCTCTAGTGTGAGACCTCATGACTTATCCTAGATGATCTACTCTAATATAGAAATGGATTCCCCCTAGCTAGAATGAGACCTCACGACTTATTCTAGATTATCTCTATTCTAACAAATACAAAGTCTCTCTCTAGAGTGAAACCTTATACCAACCTACATAATTACCCTTTGTGAGACCTCATGACTTATCCTAAATGATCTAATATAATTCTGTGATATTAAGTAGGAACCTGATTTATTGGTAAAATAAAACGACTGACTTCTAACCTAACTTTCTTCTATTTTGGTGGATATCCTGTGATATAAACTAGGCCTGCTCCATTTGAGATTGCAAAAGTTTACTCCTTTATCTAGGTATACATTAAAATTCAAGTAAAGGAGTGAGAATATGTTTCAAACTCTTAGATAAGTACACAATAGTTTTATTGTCCATGTGGCAGTCTCATTCCATGTAATAAGGAATCTGTTGAATGCTTATCAACTTCTTGGCAGTCACAGAGACAACATAAAAGGAAAACAGGTTACTAAGTGAATGAAATACTAAATGTTCCTATTTTGAATCATATTTTTTGTGTACATTTCTCAATATTCATTCTGGAGGTGACGTATTTTAAGCTTAATTAAACAGTTGGTAAAATCAAACAAACTTTGTTACATCTCATACATATAATTTACTTAATAACTTACTGATTTTTTAAAATTCATTATTCTTCTTATGATTATTATTTCAGCAGTATTTATACTCCTTTTAGCTATGAGGCCATATCAGGAGTTCAGAATCTGTGTCTATACAGTAGGGTAGGCCATGGAACTATTGCTTGTCAATTGTTTCTATTGTCAGCGTATTTAATGGAGTAAATTTCAACTAATATTAATTTAAATGGATATGAAATAGAATGAAATGGTGAGGATGATTCAAGGTACGTAAAAATCCAATTCAGCATTTGCCTTTACGACTGGGGAAACCATGGGGGGAAAAAAAAAAACATGTAAAATTGGCTGGCCATGGGATTTGAACCTGGACCTCCCAAATGCGAGTCAGTGATATTTTAAACACCTCTACAGGTAAATATAGTATAGGATAGACTTTTATCAAAATCTGATGCAGTACTCACTCGTAAGGTCGCTCTCCGGTGTGAATTCTCACGTGATTGGCCCAGGTGGTTCTGTCCTTGAAGCATTTGCCGCAGTGCTCACACTTGAAAGGTTTCTCTCCAGTGTGTTTCCGCATGTGTAGGGTCAGCACAGATTGTTGCGAGCATTTCTGTCCACACACTTTGCAGTCGTACTTGGGTGGGTAATGCTGTTTCATGTGTTGTTTCAACATGATATACTGGGGGAATATGTGGCCACAGTCCTCACACTTGTACTCCCTGTTCTCCACATGTGTGTTCTTGTGAATCTGTCAACAGAAACCACATGCATGAGGCTCCACGGTTCACGTCATTACAATAAATCTAACATCTATATTAATAAAAGGAAGTGTCTGTCTTCCTTCTGTCTGTCTGTCTGTCTGTCTGCGATGCCCAGCGAAATCTACTCAACGCAGAGATCTGAAATTTTAAACCTAGGTGGACTGAAGAGTCGGAAAATGCACCTTGAAGCCGTAATTTTTATTTTCGCTTTTGTTCGTGAGTTATGAGTGAAAAACGGGCAGAATACGTGCATTTTTTGCGTTTTCGAAGCATCAGTTTTGAGTAATGCATTTCAATGTCAAATCAATTACGGTTGGCTTTGGCTAATTTCGTCATACCTTGGAAATAAAAGCATCGCGATCGCTTGTAAGCTCACGCTGGTCGATTCATTTGTTTATGATGTCGAGGCATGCAGATATCTGAAATTTTCAACATAGACGGAAGAGGGATCCATCTCTAAAGTGGAAATTTGGGCTGATGTAAAGTTGTTGTTTAGAACAAATAAATTCATATTCATTATTCATATAAATGTTTGAAACAGGTATGAATACAGGCATTTCACAATTTCCTCACTTCCCCATTTCATTTTACGAAATGCGAACAAGCTAAATAAGCGTAAAATATCAAAATTACTATTATAGTTTCGTCAAAAGTTGCAATCAGCCAAAACTACGTATTGTCATAATTCATTGTCGCCAGTACATCTAGCGCTTGCGCATTCAAGTAAAAAACAGTTGCGAAACTGAGTTAGGAAACCTAATTTCGTCGTTTAAACTAGCCTTTAGTTTTGATATGTTTCTGCATGTCATTAGTTTGTAATACCTCATTTTCTGTGATTCTGAATTCTTCTATGAAGTCTGTAAGAAGAGTCTGGGATAGTTCATTGCAAAGGAACAATTGGTTTGTAATTTACAGTTAGCAGACAAAAAAATGCACTGAAACACACCTTGAGAATCTGCTTGTTGCGGAAACACTTGGCACACACGTCGCACTTCTCGGGTCTTTCTCCAGTGTGGATCATCATGTGTTCCTTCACATACGTCCTGTGCGATATCAACTTCGAACACTGGAGGCACTGGTACTTCTCTTTGCCAGTTTCTTCGCATGTCACCACTTTCACAAACCTGAGAAAAACAACAAGCAAATTTTAAAATTCCAATAGTTTCACAAGACCTACAGTGATGAAACAATCAATTGTAGAAAGAAAAAATTAACAAGATCCTGCTTAAATTGTGGCAGGAGTAGCGAATATCTAAGAACAATGTAATGAAAGAAACACTGAGAGTGGCAAATACGGAGAATAGCGTGTGCCCTAGAATTCTACACAACTCTGTCTGTAAAAACAATTCAGACCCACATTTTGTCACGAGTTTTGAGTGAGAAGCATCATTTAGCAAGATAATCTGCAACACTGGTTTATGCAGCATATTTCAAGATCAGGATCCTATAAAGTGGCCTCCCAGATCACCTGACTTGACAACCCATGACATTATTCTATGGCAGCGTTTCTCAACCTTTTTGAACCCAAGGACCTCTAAAATGTCTAAAAAAAATTTACGGACCCCTAATTTTACATTCCACTTTTAATAGAAGGCCTATATTCTTAATATTTGGGGTATTAATTATAGGTCATTGTAACGAAATGGGTGAAACAATTTTACTTCTATACTTTTCACTTGCTTTATGATTTTGTTTATTATGTCTGCGGACCATCTGCACTATCTTCGCGGACCACCAGTGGTCTGCAACTCCTGAGCGATCGGGTGAAGTATCTACGCAAATAAAGTCACTAACGGTGTAATGATTCAGGTCCTCACGATTAAGTTAAAATTACATTGAAAATAACCACGTACCTCATCACAAGAGATGTTGGAAATATAGTGAAGCACAACTTGTTACAATATGTTTAAAAAACCTAAAAATCCTAACCCTAGCTATGAGAAAGCTACATTGGCAAGTTATTTTGGCATAATCCCAATTACGGGGACCAATTCACGCGATATTCACATTTCCATGGACTGTCTGAAGTTTTTTGTTTATGAGCGATACACGGTTACCAACTGTTAAGTTAGGAACGTTTATGTTAGTTAAGGAGCAATATACTGAATAGCACAACCACCATTTCTTACGAGCAGCTAGTGGCTTGTACCTTTGTAGGTTTGTCACACTGTTCATCCACAATCATATCTTGTTTAGCGATATGACGTCACACCTCCAACGTCCAATCAGGAGGACGAGGACAGAAAAATGGTGGAGAAGAAGGGAGTTTTCGCTAGATCGTGATATAAAAGAAAGTGTATCAATCAGGGAGGGTGGTGTGGACCAAATCATTTGCCAAGACAACATGTCCTCTCCACACATCTATCTAAAACAAAATTCGTGCGATATAAGTGTTTTATGAAGAGAATCTCAGTTCTAAAAAATGGTCCCCGTAGATGGGATTTTACGTTATTTTACTTACCGCACATGTTATCTATTGGATCCAATAAGAGTATTGAGTTTATTCAGGTTAGAAGTGAAACTGTCAACTTACAATCCACGACTACATTAGTTTCATAAGTTAAACACCAGTAAATCGTTGTGTACTCACTGGTAATGATTGCCTTCAGATCTCGGTCTCCCAATTCTAGAAGGCGGGATACCACCAGACTCAGGATCAAACACTTGACCATCTCTAGGAAGTTTCTTGACCTTAACAAATGCTGCCTTAGGATTTTTTGGGTCAGGGGTAGGTGGTGTCTTTGTGACATCGCTTTCAGAACATTCTCCATCAGAACCTTGGATATCGCTCCTGTAATCAGCACTATCAACATCCGTATCCATATCGTTATCATCATTATCAGCATCTTCGTCCTGCAGAATTTTCAATAGTTCTTGTATTGTCTTCACTTGCTTTCCACCACTGCCTTCCTTTGCACTGCTGTTCTGCTTCTCAGGGGTGGGTGCATCAGTCGAATTCTCAGCACCAAAACCCGTAAAGAAATCATTTGATTCATCGCTTGTCGGGATTATAGTGGGTGAACTTTGAGGGGGAGTGTTCTCATTGCTTTTGCTTCTTCTTTTGTTCTTTTTTGGAGTGCTTTGAGATGATACCGATGAAGATCGCTTTCTCTGCTTCACACTCTCCGATATTGTTGGGGCAAATTTTTTTGGTGAACTTGTCCGATTGTTTGATACTTCCTTAGAAGCAATCTGTGGCGATTTCGGAGGAATTACTTCAAAGGATACTGGAGTAAATACCTTTTTAGGCCGGCCGCTCTTTTTCTTGTTTGTATTTTCTGAATACACTTCTACAATTTTTGGCATTAAACTTGATTCTGAATCAGTTTCAATTTCAGTTGAAGCCTGTTCAGAAGATTTCTTAGGTGTCCTTTTGTTATCCCCAGAATCATTCTGACTTTGTACTGACTTGGTGCGACTTCGAGGATGAGGACTGGGACTTCGCGGCTTGGACTCTTGAAGTTTACGTACAGGAGTAGGGGTGGGACTTCGAGGTCGCAACTTACGAGGTTCGGGTTCAGGACTGGGACTTCTAGATTCTGGGCTAGGACTTCGAGAGACAGGACTGGGACTTCTAGATTCTGGGCTAGGACTTCGAGAATCAGGACTCGGACTTCTAGATTTTGGGCTAGGTCTTGGCCGTTTCCCATCAGCTAAGTTTGTTTCTCTGCTCCTGGCTTCGCTCTGATTGGTCACATTAGGAGAGGTCTGCTGTGGCAAGGATCGCTTTGGAGGACTGACCTCAATGTTATTCGTTGTGAGCGACAAAGATGATGAAGATCTTTTCATGCCTTGTGACGAACTCTGCTGTTCTGTCAAGTTTGTCAACATGTTTGTTTTTGATGAAGGAGATTGTCTGTTTCTAAATGGGTCCAACACGTGCATTTCTTGTGATCTATTTCGTCCACTAAATGCATCCGCCTCCTGAAACAGGAAAGATTACCGGTAATGAATATAGTTCATTCTAACTTCTACATAATTTTAACACTGTTATGAATTGTAATGGGTCAGATTTTTTCGTACACATTTTGAAGGCAAATACTAAATCTTATGACTTTTGCTACCTTATGCAATGAACACAGCCCAGATTTTTATGAGAATACATCAATTTCCTGATGATACTAGGAAAATGGTCTGTAGAATATAAATGTGGCTCATGCCATCTTGAGCAAACGTATAACACTTTTATCAGTCACTTTTCTGCATTTTTAGACTTTTTCTCTGATACAGCATTTTTTATGGGTTATAAGTCAGAATGCTGACAGATGGGCCTACTCAGCAACTGTATAAGACCTCAGGATAGGCAAGAGGAGTGTGGGTCGTCCTAGAACCCGGTGGTCAACTTTAATGGTCGAAACAGCGGGAAAGCAGTGGACAAGAATCGCCAGAGACAGGAGAAGGTGGAAACAGTTAGGAAAGACAATAACAAACCAAAAAAACTGTAATTCATAAGGTTGTTCAAAATGGTGTACTACTTTCCGTTATATTAGGTTAGAATCACTGTCTACTGTTCAGGTTATAATATGTTTTGATTAGTCTCCAATGATGGAAATATGAAATTAGTAGGAAAATATTAACTCGTTAGACCTAGCTCACCTATCGAGTAACGCTCTGAGCTAACCCTGCTATTGGCAGGAGGCCTTTGCCCTTATGGGATTAATGAGGCTTATTTATTTATGTCATTTTAAGAACAAATTCAGGTTTATGTCATTTTGGTTGCACTGATCTTAGAATACTAGTTTCAGCACCTGGAAACCTAAAAAGTCTTGGAAATGTGTTGCAATGTGACCTTCCTTATTCGTCTCTTCTAAAGGAATGTGGGGGTGAAACTACCTGCCACAGATAGGAAGCAAGTGGCCGAGGTACTGAAGTGATATTTTTATTTCAACATGCTTTAATTAGCATCTTTAGTCGATGTTGAAAGAAGTCCCTATAAGATATATTACTGTTTTTCGGGCTTCCAACCAAATGAATTGGAGGATTTGTTCCAAGCTTTCAGCAGCTATCTCTGCTGCCATCTTCTGGGACAAGTGACATGGATTGGAAAATATCTGTTTCGTAAGTAGGAAAAGGAGCCAATTAGAAAATGGAATAATTAAATCACTGAATTCAAATTTTCCCTTTCTGACCAATCAGAGCCTACTGGTATACACACAGGACCTCCTGATATGACCTCAAGGTTTATCAGAGTAGGCTATAAATATAGCTGAATTAAAAAATTAAAAAAAAAAAAAATCCTAAAGTCTTTGAAATATAGTAAGGCCTAAAAGTTTTCAAATTGAAATACCTATTTTTTATGTTTTTTTAAAAATAAACCATAAATATCAGATTAATAATAAAGAGCATGTGTCAACGTTATTCTCTTTCAGTGGATATTTTGCGAAATAACTTATTTTATTAACTACTGCATTTGTCATTCCCCCCAGTTTCATGAAAAGCAAACCCCCTTACAAATACTGGAATAACAACAGGAAAACTACAATGACATTTAACTCATGCAGCTTTCTTTCGAGTTATCTATATTAATAAAAGGAAGTGTCTGTCTTCCTCCGTCTGTCCGCGATGCCCAGCGAAATCTACTGAACGCAGAAAACTGAAATTTTAAACATAGGTAGACTGAAGGGTCGGGAAATGCACCTCGAAGCCGGAATTTTAATTTTTGGTTTCGTTCGTGAGTTATGAGTGAAAAACGGGCAGAAAATGTATATTTTTTGCGTTTTCGAATCATCAGTTTTCAGTATATTTCAATGTCAAATCAACTACAGTAGGCCTTGGCTATTTTTGTCATACTTTGGGTGATCGCTTGAATGTTGTAGCTCATGCTGGTTGAATCATTTGTTTTTAATATCAAGGCACACAGACATGAAATTTTCAACCTACACCGAAGAGGATTATTATTATTATTAAGTGGGATAAACAATATAGGCCTAAATATGGTCAAACGTTGTTCGATTTGGACGAAACTCACTATACAGGGGTTTTCTGGGCCAAGTACCTAAAATCTGAGGTCGCTTTTACCAGGCGACGCTATCTAATCGTGCTATGTAGTCCACGTGATTTAGGTGTTAATAAATATAATGATTTAACTATTATGCTCATAATTTTTAATTTTTAAAATAATTAATGCCGGCAAAGCCGCGGCACATGCTAGTAATTTATAAAAGTGTCAATGGAGAAAGTCTGTTTAATGAAGTTGCTTTTACTTGATAGAGGCACCGACCTGGGGGGCACAAAGTACCTTGCCCCCCAAAAGTACGTGCCTATGCACTAAGATAAGTTTAAGAAGAATTGGATGTTTTAATTGGTTACAAGCAAATGCGTTTCTCTAACTATGATTACAACTTCAGGTCTACTGGTTGTACAGCATATTTTATTCACTTCTATTCAATTAAAAGAAGTTTTTTTTTTCTTTCTTTGATTTGTAAAACTTGACAGCTTTTATTTTTAACACGTAAAATGCGTCTTAACCCCCTTGTGGGCCCCTGATTTTTGTCATTGGTGGCTGGAAATCAAGTGAAATACTTTCCGACACAACTTAAGTCTGAAAGTGATAACAGATATAGCAACTGTGTACGTAATGATGGGACATGGTATTACACCACAAGGTTATCAAAATGTTTTCATTCCACCACGACCCATTGTTAGTGCCAGACCAACACCTCCATCAGGGATTCCGCACACGTTGTTGAAAAATTGAAAACTCTAACCTTAGAACACATGAGCTGCTTATCAGTTTCGACATGGTTTCCGTATTTACTATAGTACCAGTACCAAAGACATTAGCATGTTGTTGGATACTAATGTCACGTGATCGAATACAGTAAATCTAATAACATCTTGTGCTACGACGGAGTTTTCGCCAGCATAAATTGATAACAGAGAAAATGAAGGAATGCTTCAGATTGCTGAACTTGGAGGTTGTAACAATGACTTATTTAAGGATATGATACCAAACTGTTCCCCTAATGTGATAGGCCTAAGAATATATTTAAATGTTCATTGTTTCTGTTATAAGCCTTCAGATATATGAATTCCATAGCACCTCATAACAGGATTTAAATATTAACATAACGTCAAAATGGGATTTTAATCAGAAAAATATGTTAACAAGTAAAAATTTATCAACACTGCTACGCAAGTTCACTGAAATGCTTCTGGGTATGTTATATGCATTAAATTATCTGCAGTGGTTTATTATACTAGAAATAATTGAGCCTAGAAATACACATCATTGAACCAATAACCTCACACGAGAGAATCAAGTCGTTCTTTATGTTAACCTTTACAATGCTGAATTTACACAATAATATAAGCCTTCATGAACTGAAATCATCAGTGCGATCTAAGTTTGAAATCAATGGAGAGAATTGCAGTAGAATAACTGGTTAGGTACTATGGATTACAGTCAAACGCAAGCATAAAAATTCTCACAATTTTACAAGTAGCTTTACTAGGCATATTATATTTATGCTTTCACACAGTTATTGAATGAACTAATTTATGCGTCAGTAGGAGTGAAAAGGTTAAAGCGAAGTCTTTCCTGTTTTTCGGAATTCATGTCTATTACTGTAAAGCTTCACGCTAATCACTCCCAAACAATGTGTCACCTTATCAGATATAGCATCACGGCAAACCGGCGCATGCGCAGAGCATCAATCACGGGACTTTAGCATTTACGGTAACTAAACGTAAACTGGGCAAAAACTCTCTAATAAGTTTGCTGTGAGATTTATTCCCGGAAGACTTTATAAAACTTTTCCATCAAGTACCTACTCCCCGCTACATATTTTCTATGGAATGATGAGTTTTATGAACAGAACAATGGAGTGGCTAATCAGCATATGGAGAGTTTCCAGACCTCAGCACTGAGTACAGCACCACACAAACCCAGATTTGAAATTTTTAAGATATACCGGTAGGTGAATGGAATGGGGATCATGTACATACACCTAAACGGGAAAACATTGATCGATTTAGAGAACGTCAATATGCAAGGGTTTTTGTGCCAGGCAACTTAGATTTAATGTTTCTCCCGGGTGGTGTACTCTAATATTGTGAAATGCGCCTCAATGTGGTATTTTTTAGCTTTTCAATTAATTATTATTAACTAGCAGTCCATGGCTTCCACCATAAGTTGTGCATAAGACCAGG
The DNA here is from genome assembly GCA_964059195.1 of Ectobius pallidus. NCBI lineage: Eukaryota > Metazoa > Arthropoda > Insecta > Blattodea > Ectobiidae > Ectobius > Ectobius pallidus. The sequence goes on along the minus strand of CAXKWD010000003.1, from coordinate 849,135 downwards.
GTTCCACGAGCCTTCAGACCAATGCCTGTGTTCCCTATGTGGAAGAAGATGCGAACGATATCACTTCAGCAAGTGCAATAGACGAACACAGTCATTATTAGAAATCAGCAGGCAGTGATATACATTTGTGTGATCTCCATTTATTATTTAATTAATTATTATTGTTTGAATAATTTATCAATGAACAAAATTATGTGACTCGTGTGACAAAATACATGACATAACATGTTACTGACCTGTGGGACTCCCTCGTTTCCATAAAATACATTCCAATGTTTAAGTGTGTGTTGGGATTCGAGACACGTCTGTTTGTAACTGTGGAACATTTCAATCCGAGACAAACATTCATAGCATATCTGCTGCGGCAACCCATCATCCATCATCACCTGGAATGCAGAACATAATCATGATGAAATGAATACCCTAAATGTAGTTAAAAATACTGTAGCTTTTGGGGTGTGAATAATTTGGCTAACAGCGATAAGGACGAAATTTTACAAAACTGATTTCTTGGCTAAAACCAAATATAAGGTGCCAAATAGGCTCCACCCATTGCGTTGCTATGGCGACAGCAGCTGACGGCGGGCGACCACCCGACCGCACTGACTCACTAAACATGCCCTACCCCTTGTACCAAATATTGAAAATACGATCACAATGATGCGAGAGTTTCCCTTGTACCAAATATTCAAAATACGAGAGAGGACGTACTATGATACTTATCATGTATTACACGTCTCTGTAGTAAAAAGGCTAGAAGAATTCTCGATTTTTACTGCAACGATCACTGATGGCGTAGTGGTTAAAGCGATAGACTATAACGTTGGCGGTCCCGGGATCGAATCTCCGTAGGTGCGAAAATTATTAGGTCCCAAATAGGTAGGTAGGGTGAAGGGAGGGAAAAGAGAAGATGATAAAAGGGGAAAAAAATTAAATTTTCTGTGCTTCTAGTATTTCCGCCAGATGTCTCTGCACCGCTACTAGTTCCACCATTACCTACTAGATGTCTCCCACTGTTTAAAATAGTCCCCGCCCTAAACCCCTCCTTCCCGGGCGGGTCCCGATAGTGAGTATGGGAGGAGCTTATTTGGCACCTTGTATTTGGTTTTTCCCGATTTCTTTAGTTCTATGGCTAGGCCTATCTATAAAAATAAAAGGAAAAAAGGTAAAACATGTCGCCCCCGAGTCCCCCACTCCTACTCCTATAACTGTGAAATATTATTTCTGGTGCAGGGTCTTTCTCAATTATTCAAAATTTGATTTCATAAATTGTTTAAATAAGCGCAATTAACGTACTAAATGCTACAGGCCTCGGCAAATAGGCTACAAAGCCTTTACAAATGTGTAACGAGAAGGCTTTTTAGGCAATTTACGTATCACTGTTACGTATCACTGAGAGGTTTAACGTGACTACTTTTCAGATAATTTCAATATTTTTACTTTTCTTCAAGAAAACGAACCGGTAGCTATGTTTATAATATGAAAACAAGCAGCCATTTAACATGTATTGCAAGAACATTGGTTACATGAAACTTGCCTACACGTAAAATTACTTTCTGGATATGTACAGAAGTTCATAAAATTCAAGTACTCACTATAATGCACAGATACGCCCTAATTTTGTCCACCAGATTAATTCTGATGGCTTCGGGCTCAAACAAATGTAGACTTATCTTGGATTCGGCAATGCAAAGCCTGCATCGTTTATGGATCGAGTTGTCCATTGCAGATTAAATGTTTGTAGCCTTCCAGTTACATATACAAACACCGATTTAATAAATAGACCATGCAACGTACAATGATTTTACTCTTAAATGCTCAATACGTATACACACGCTCATCTAATACGCAAGAACGAAGCCATATTCATGAAAAGCATGAACGACGCGATCGAGCGCTTGCGAATTCTAACAACAGAGGTCAGAGCAACACAGTGAAAAACTGACCAAGGCCCCAATGTCAAAATACAAATGAACGGATGAGCTTATTTATATTTTTAGAAAAATTAATAATTTCTAAATTCATGGCGTTATAATATGCCATAATACTGTCAATCCCTGAATCACTTACATAAAATTGCTGTTTGTAAAAATTAGTCCCGGTATATTTTAATATCCGTGCAAAATGAAATCAAGTGGCTTAATGCATTTGTGCGGTTTGGGATATTAAGACTTTATGAACGTCAAAAATTAGTTCATTGCACATTTTTCTCCTTAGAAAAAAATTATTTTTCTCTCTCTCTGATACTGCCTTCAGTACATTGTGGAAAAGATAAAAGATCCTAACTATTTCTGGTTATTTATCATTTAATTAGTTAACTTACTTTTAATCAACATTCTGACGCCCAATATTTCATCTTATCTGCTGAAAAATAACAATATAAGTGGAAACGACTGGATCTTATGTAGAGAACAGTCTTATTTTTAATCAATTGCTGTTTGGTTCTGCTTTCTCCTTTGGGCAAGATTTCAGTTTTCTTCTTACACTGTGTGTGATAGAAGAGCTTTTTTTACAGAAAGGAAATACATAACTTTCCATTCATACGTTTTTAATCTTGCAAGAAGAATGGAATGACTTTACATAATTGGAACTCTGGCAATTTAATGGTAATATGTATTCCTATGGAGATAATAACGTAGCAATTTTTAGCAGCCCAGCACTTCTTTAACTTAAATGCAAACCAAAAATAGCTCGACTCAAATCTTCTCTCATTAAACATTTCTAAAACAACTGTTCTTCCCTTATCTCTAACATCACAAAATATCGAAAGTATGGATACAAAAATTCATAAGTCGAACTGTATAAAGTTATTCCTCAGGTTCGCAAGCGACCCCTGGTGAGGGGATATTCTCAGCGTATTTGTTACCGGGGTGCGCCAGTCCCCTACCTACTTAAACCTAAGGACACACACACCCAGTCCTGAACCCAGGAAAGGAATTTTTCACTACTGAAAAATCCCCGACCCGGCCGGGAATCGAACCCGGGCCGCCGGAGTGGAAGGCAGGCGTGCTACCGACTCACCCACGTCCAAACTGACTGTCCACCTTCAAGCAAACAAGTAAAATATCTAGGCAACCAAATTTACCAGCACACATTGCATTTTTGTGTGTTTCAAATATATAAATAATTATGTAAATATTGTATTTCTTTTTCTTAGACTATTGAATTGTATATGTAAGCTAAATACTGTATTTTAATAACATAATTGTGATGAACATTTGATAAAAACACTTAGTTACGTTAGTGGTTAAAAGATCGGTTAAAAACAATAAAAAACACACAACACAAGACGTTTCAGCCCGCCCTCCAGGCGGTTATTGAGATTTTAGTGGAAAGTAGGACCACGCATTTTATCTTTTAATACTGTATTTTATTTTCTTTGACTGTGGAATTGTAAATTTGTATATACTTTCGATTAAATTAATCGGGAAACATTGTGAAGTGTCAACATTAACTTAATAAACTTTAAAACATTCAACTTCACACATTACTGTAAGTAAATACTCACTAAATCAGGACGCACATTTCGATAACCTTGCCATCATCCTCAGCTATTCCACTCTAGCTAGAGTGCATTTACTTACATTAATGTGTGAAGTTGAATGTTTTAAAGTTTATTAAGTTATTGTATATATTTTGTTTGTAATCGTTTGACGAGTCCCATAACATGGCTATGTTCAGTTGGACTGAATAAAAATCTACTCTAATCTATGCAACAAATTAGGCAAAATTACGTATAAATTTATCTTATGTGCATATCTACCTATCAATGTCCTGTGTACAATTTATATACACTCTGTTACTGTATTATTGATTGTGGCAATGTTTTGCAATCTACTAGCAATTAAGCCATTGGAATTACTAAAAAAATAATAATAATATTAATAACAAATGTTTGAGAAAAGTCTACTGTATATCCTAAACAACTTTTTTTTCGGAATTTGACATTGTTAAGATAGAACAAATATACATGTATTTTCATAAAAATTTACATAATCTCAGTACCTATTGGTATAACTGTAAAGGCTAGTTTACACGATGACACTAGATTCCGTAACTACTTTCACGAAAGTGATTTCGTGAAACTAATTACACCCATTTTCTTCCAGCACAACCGCACGTTTCATCTTATTTCTCAAGTTCAAGTTGCTAAAATCCCATATGCACGTTTGAAATGCATAAGAATCCAGACTTTTCACAGTTTCCTCAATTCCCACTTCACTTTAAAATGCACGAATAAGCTAATTAAGTGTATAATCTCAAAATTACTATTATAGTTTCGTGAAAAGTTGGAATCAGCCGAATCTGTGTAGTGCGTATACCTCGCGCTTGCTCATTGAAGCAAAAAACAGTTGCGAAACTTAGTTACGAAACCTAATTTCGTTGTGTAAACTAGCCTTAATGCTAAGAGGAATGATGATAATAATAATAATTATTTATTAGTTTCGTAGATCTCAAATTAGTCTCATGACTATATGATATGGAACCTGTCAAAATGTTGTCTTCCATTTGACAGAATCAAGATGAAGTATATAATAACTTTCTCTCACAACATGCAGATCTAGAAATAAATCTAAGTCCAAATTTAAAAACAGAATTAAATGAATTTTCATTGTTTAACTATGATAATTTTAACTTCACCATTTTTAGTACTTAAATATTATTAGATTTAGTATTTTAATCCTAAGCTCTTAATTTGGTTATTATTATGTAATTTATTTGCACATCCACTTCTTTCTCGCAATGCTTATTCGGAGGCAATAAATAATATTAATCAATAAAATTGTAATTGTTGTATTTGATTGTACACTATGTGTGTTTTACGTAGGTGTATTCAAATTGTATTAGTAAATGTACAATACAAAACTGTCGAGACCGATTTGTTGGGTATACAGAAAATATCCAAGCTGAATTTACACTAAAAACATTATAAAGAGGAGAAAAATCCACACACAGAGATTTATTCATCTGCCCTCTACAATGAAGAACATAATAAATAATAAAGTCAACATTTTCGGGCTGAAAGTCATCAAAAAGTCGCTCCGCAGCTCCTGTGCAGATGAGAATGGCTATGGCTATGGCTTATACACTTGCACAGTCTTCTTTCATTCAGAATATTGTCAGTGGGACTCAAACACATGACCTTCAGCTCTACCAACTGAGCAAGTCAGAGCCAAGTGGAATCTCACTGAAAGAACTACACTCTGGTAACAAGACGTCTTTTCAAGTTTACAGTTTTATTCACTTCTGATGCCCCCTTGTATTTCTGAAAAAGTGAACAGTTAACTCAAATTTAAATTTTAAACGTCTTTGATTCCTTAATATTCCAAAATTTTTACTCATGTCAGACTTTTTGTGTTCGTACATGTACCATTTTTATCTTATTCCAACAGAACTGTAACCCTTCTCAAGCCCAGAAATCTCTTGTGCATTTAAATGCTATGCAAAGCTTTATATTTTAGCGTTACGGTTGGTTTAATAAAAGTTATGAATCTTTAAAAAATGTCAATACTATATTTACTGTGTAATAGATGCACTTTTCCCAGATTTTTATAACGAACAACTTGGGTGCTTCCTTTAGGCAAGGGAAAATTTAATGGGGGGGGGGGGGAACAGTATCAAGAGATGTGCCAGTTAAAGATCAATAGCATATGTATTAATATAATGTACATATCGACAATGTCGCACATATGACATACAACAATTGATGGTTACTAGTTGCATGAACAGAGAAGCAACAAGAAACAGCGGCTACATGCTGGGAACAGCAGATAGAGGTAATTGGGCGCAACTCAGCTCCTGCTGCCAACATAACTCTCCAGCATGTAGCCGCTGCGGAGAAAGTTCCCTGTAAACAGCACAAGAATCTCTAAGAAGGGAGAAAATGGTGTTATTAATCGACAATCGTTGAGTATATTCTGTGTGTTAATAAGAACCAATCACGATTAGTTTCCATGCATTACTGTTTAAAAACTTGAATTTAAAGATGAGCAGGCCATCCAATCTTACAACTTACAGATATTATTGAATCAAGTGTTTGTTAAAAATGAGGTGTGACTATTACGCAGGGAATATTATTTTTTGATTTGAAAAACAAGGGTTCACAAAAGAAATCTCCGTGCGGTAGAAATTACAAAAAGCACAAGTGCCGTAAGTAAAACCATCATAATACAAGCCTTTATCGAAGACCGGAACCAAGGCCCCCTAGTTTGTGGCGATTTTAACAGGACAAATATTCGGTTCCCATAACAACAAACACATGCTAATCACTTTCTGAAATATAACATCCATCTTCATTAATGTATATAAATTATATTTTCAGCTAATATCTCAATTAATATAATTAAATTGATATAAATAATCATCGTGCAAAAAATAGTATGCAATACTCGTGCCGTAAGTGCATAACGGATCTCGAAAATTGAAAAAACTCGAGGCGCTTCTCGATCTGTATGCACCGTTTACAGTACTTTTATCGCAATATACTAATAAATGTCATCCATCTGATTTAATTAACACAGTACGCTGCTTCACTGTATTACATGGTGTTTTAAAACTGGTACTCTATTAAACATTGAAACGTGGGCTGCGTAATAACTTTCGCAGGCCACCTGTTGGACAGGCTTCATCTAGATTTGTCGGTGTGGTATTTGAGTTGCTCAATGTGTTGCTGAGACATGGCAATAAACACGTTTATATTATAATATTTACATTGCTATTAATGAAATGAAATATATTCTTAGCCTTTAATTACTGTTTATCTGTTTACTTAGCTGTGATGTTCAGCCAAATCTAGGGCATGCAGAGCTCTGAAGTTTTTAACATTGTTGGCTTGAAAGGTTTCTTAATGCACCTTGAAGCAAGATTTTTAATTTTTGTTTTCATTCATGAGCTATGAGCAAAAAAGTGGCAGAAAACATAATTTTAGCTTATCAAAGCATCTATTTTTGCTATTAATTGTGGGTACCCTTGGTCTGGCAAAGAAAGAGCATAGCATGTAATTCTTGATCATTTTGATTTAGTTAGCCGCTCTGCTTGATTCATTTGTTTACAACATTATGGCATGCAGAGATCTGAAGGTGTAGGAAGGGGGATCATAAATGTAGGCCTAAATGGGAAAACATTGATCAATTAGGATGAAGTTCACTATGCGGGGATTTCTGGGCCAGGGAACTCAAATTTGAGGTTGTAAGTCGAGCAACGTATTCGAGGTAAGAATATTGTATTTATTAAATTTAATTTACTATCAGTTTTGCATAAGAAGAACAAAAAGAAAAAGTGATAAAAGAGTAAAACATTGAGGAAATTGAGAAGGAATCAGCTGTGGCATCGCATGTTTGGGAATATGATCATTTTAAAACTCATTAATGAATTTTGAAATACTTGAAGAAGACAATCCAATCAAGAAGTTCATAAAAGTTCTTCCTGAGAAGGATTGTAATTTAAAATGAGGAGGAAGCTCCTTGAAACGCATCATACCACAATAATGGTAAGTGAAGCATAAAAGTGTCGACTCATATAGTCAATTAAATTTATCATAGATGCTCCACTGTGTGCCTACTTCAGCCAGACGTCATTTCTAATTGGAAGTCACAATAATGCCTTCTGGAAGCTCAGCGGTTGGATCCTTCATGAAGGTGGCTACGGACCGCATCACATCCCTGTGCACTGTCGACAGATGTTTTATGAGATGAGCCTTTGCTCGGAACGAAGTCCCACAAACCTGTAGGCCAAGAAGAAAAACAATCAATATCAAACCTACCCTCAATCATGTTAACTGTAAGTGGATGAAAACTAATTGCAAAATACTGAGTAGTCACGCTGTGCGTCTATGTCTCCTTATCACTTTATTACATTGGATCACTTTGCAAAGTACTGTCTGGCGGCGAGCTGAAGGCCGAGCTAGCGTTCCCCCACTACCTTACCATGCGCTTGCATTTACTGTCTATGTCTTTCCCCTACTATGCCACCAGCTCGGCCTTCAGCTCACAGTCAGACAGTATTTCACTATTCTCTCAGAATTTAACTCTCTTTCTTTGTCATTTTCTAGTCAGTGTTGGTCTGATTTAGTCTGTTTTGTTTTAAAGTCTTCTCTCCTCTGATTAGCAGAGTACATGCTGCTTTATTCTGGTGATATTGTTCAATGCTGAAGAGAGCTTTTTTGGTGTACAGCCATTTCATAAAATATGGGAATTTTTCCCTCAAAGGGAGATGTTGTAAAACTATTGTAATTGGGTGGCCAAAAATAAGTTTAAAACCTCAAATTCACTGAATATTAAGGAATTAAGTGTATTGTGTTGTAGTTACTTTTTTTGCCATTTTTAGCATGATTTTAACACACTTTAATACCAAGTAGTCAAGAGTAATCAGCTATGTCCATTTGGATTTGCAAAAATATACATCTTGAGGTACAATTTGGTATAAGATTAACTTAAAAAAATATGTGTGGTTAATTACCATGTAAAATATCAAACAGTGACTTTTTGTCCCACCCGTAATGGTGATAGTTTTGTTAAATTATTATTGATGAGTTAAATAAATGTTCTGAGAACCTGGAAATAGTTTATAATTTGTACTTAATCCCTCATATTAATAACAACATTAAGACCCTAACAGTAATAGCAGAACAGCAAATGAACTTCTGTTTTGCATCATTAAAATCAGTGTCCAAATTATGTCCCATCCGTAACAGATTTTGAAAAACAAATTTAAAATATTCAAAATAAATTTGAAATAATGCTTTGCATGTAGTGTGGAGGAGAAGGCATTGTAAATTTTACAGAATGTGAAGAACCAATTCTAGTTTATTATTTATGATATGTAATAAACAAAAATAGTTTTCATAATTTGCTAGAATGTCCCACCCGTAATTATCAAATGGCTGTGTAGGCAATCAGTTTATGGAAAATGTAAAAATAAAATTTCAGGAGCAGTTTCCAAATCAGGATACTGTTCACACTTCCAGCATCTGCTATGATAGTCACAGAACCTAATAAATAAATATCAGCATTGAGAACAATTTGATTGAAGCGCTACTGTGATTTCCTACGCATGGCAAAAAAGCTTTGCTTTAACCACACATTTCTGTAACACCTACACACACTAACAGTATAGGTCAAAATGTGGAAATCATCTTAAGAAACTCAGGGAAGGGATACACAAGATAAACTCTCGGAAAAATTGATCCACCAGAAAAACAGAAAAACGTTAATTAATTTTAGAGGGACAGCAAAGCATATGGCAGTTGAGGTCTTGAAACATACATCCTAGTGAAGTATATGAGTGATTTCCACTTACAAGTTATAAATATTTATAAATTAATCACTAACATCATTGATAAACTTCATTCTGAAGCTTGGATATATATCAACTAGTACAATTATATCATATAACTTAATAAGATTTTCAGCCTTTGTACTAGTAAAATTTCATTACCACAAATAACGTATTATGTCCGAATATGAAAGACTTGGGAGATATACAATTCAAATTTTATTTAGAATTTTGTATAAGCCAATATTTATATAATAATTTTACAGCTTTATATATATATTGACACTTTACAACATATATATATATATAAGTTATTGACACTTTACAAAAGCTGTAAAATTATTATATAAATATTGGCTTACACAAAATTCTAAATAAAATTTGAATTGTATATCTCCCAAGTCTTTCATATTCGGACATAATACGTTATTTGTGGTAATGAAATTTTACTAGTACAAAGGCTGAAAATCTTATTAAGTTATATAATCACTAACAGCTTTTCTGAGGGTGCAACGGGTACCAATGCTAAAAAAAGTAGTGGTTATTGTAATCAATACATGTGTAGGTGCTTGGAATAGCTTGTGTGCTCAACCCTGAACAGAGATGCCAGGTGTATTGGTTGCCTACCTGGCAAGGATGTGGGCGTTCATCAGTATGAGTTCTGACATGCGCCTGCAGGTTCGCACGCTGAACGAATGTCTTGCCACACAGAGTGCAGCTGTACGGCCGCTCCCCAGTGTGCGTCCGAACGTGATTTTTCCATGTGCCGCGATCAGCAAACGAAGTGCCACATTGCTCACATGTGTAAGGTTTTTCCTGAAACACACAATCACAAAAATCATTAAAATTGAATCCACATTGTTACAGCACTGGACGAAACATGGCAAACATAGCTACTGAATATAAAATCCATGCCAGAAATTCTGGTTGAGTGTTATTTTGTAGACTAGTACATTTAACACTGAAAAAGTTTACATAAGTAAATTAATACACAAATATAGCGCTGAGAAAGTTATTGTGATACATTATTTGGCAATAAAGTTTAGAGGTAATTAATACCAATAGCCTTTACTTAATGTATCTGTCATATTCCACTAAGTTGTACCTTTGTGTGCACTCTGAGATGACGTTTGAGAGCTGGGTTCTGTGCAAACTTGCGATCACAGTAAGTGCATGAGTATGGCTTGTCTCCTGTGTGTGTGCGAGAATGGGAGACAAGTGCACCACGTTCTGTGAATGTTGCAGTACAATCCTCGCACTTGAAGTTCTTCTCGCCCGTGTGCAGACGGAAGTGAACTTTGAGCATGTAGTTGTTCCTGAATGCTCGTCCACAAACTGTGCAGGGAAACGGCTTTTCTCCTGTAACCAGAATCAAGCATCAAGACCTGCAAAGCCGTAGACATCAGCTTTAGCATGTGTCATATATATCACCACCCCAAAACAAAATGAACTGAATCATAAGTAAGGAGATAAACACTCCCACCAGTGAACGCCGCTTAATGTAATTGTGGATAATGTTATCACTTTCATGAAGTGCCATATGGATTAATACTGATACACTGAAAAAATGCTGTTTACTGTGATCAAAGATTTGGTTTATGTTATCTCATTTTCCTTTTTACAGCTTTATTTCCAAGAACTGTACATCATTCAAAATTACGTTTTTAAGGGTTTCGGTTCTAATTTGCCTGTATTGTGTTGTACTGGAGGTAGTAATTCTGTTCCCAGCTCACAGGATGACCAGTTCGAGGGGGTGGCATTAAGTAACTTTCTCTTTTAAGTAATAAAACATGTTTCACCCCACAGTTAAGCTGCAGCTTTTAATTTATGAAGATCACAGTGTTGGCATACAGTGATGGCTAGTGTAAAATGAAAATACTTGGACAAACAGGCATTAGATGTTTTGCTATGCGGTGTTCACCACAGATCAGACTAGACTTCCAAAAACACTCGTAACTTGTAACTGAGTTGGTTAAAGGGTTTCCTAAAGGAAAGTAAAAACAATTAAAAACTTTGTTACTGGTTGGAAAAATAGTTGCTTGCAGTCTATTACTGTCTTATGAGTGGTTCAATGATTCATAGTTACGAATTATTTTATGAATAAATATTTTTAATTCTGTTTTGTAGTGTATTAGGCCTATCTTATATACCGGTATGAATAAATAACCTTCAATAAATTATTTTGGCTATTGTTATCAGTTTATCTGCGTCCCAAAGTGATCACAATAAGCGGCGCACTCTGTATTAACACAAATTACTGACAATGAATTTAAGATATTGAAAACTACAGCACATATGGTAGATTTTGAAGAAAAATCTACCCATTGCAATTGATACCATGTCATGACTTCTGAAAAATTCTTTCATATCTTTATGTTTCATGCCTCCCTAAGTACGAAACCACCGCCCGTTCAAAAAAAAAAAGAAGTGATATTATATATATATATATGTTTACCCGCTAGCGGCCATAATTTTGAAGATATTTGAACCAAATTTTATTATGTTATTTCTAGGCCCAATAGTTTGGACAAGTTCGTTAATGAGCAAAATTGGTCCAAGGGGGGGGGGTCGGGGATTGCAATATTGAAAACTTTATATCTCGGTCGCTATGAAGTATAGAGGGAAACTTTGTTTGAATAAATTAGAGTACTCCTTATGGAGTTCACAGTGACACCAACGATTCGGGAGTACAAGTGGGGGTGGGGGGGATGGAAATTCGAAATTTTTGAAACCAAATCTTGTGGGGTATCACTGAAAAGCTCTTAATGAGTACTCTACAAATTAATAAGTAGTTCCTCGATAGCTCTCATATAAGGCGAGATTTGAATGTTTGAAAAGTGCTCTTTCCTCTTTTTTTGCAGTTTTTATTGTGGGTTTGTCATGCCAAGACTAAGGAAGAAGAGTGCTGTGCAGCGAAAATAAATTAAACCAAAAGCACTTCGAAATCTATCTCAGCTTGTAGGCCTGCGTAAAGGGATTTTTTTTAAAAGATGTGTGGAAGGGTTAAACACTTACAGTCGTACTAATAATCCAGTTGTAACATTTATACCAGGAATATACACAGCTGAGGAGAAAAAGTGTACTAATAATCCTTGCATAAGGTTGAATGTGTGCAACCTTTACACAGCCTGGCACCCTTGTTTAAACTTGACGTAAATAATCAAGATGGCCGATATCCGTAACAGCCGGTCGATTCATAGATGTCTGAGATTGAATTTTGAGGCTACACATATTCCGAGCTGCTTTTGTGGAATTATAAACATTGTTCCTTGTTTGTGGGACATATTTCCATACTTTTATCCATGATTACAGCTTTCTGAAAACAATATAACGAAATACTGAAACTACAATTAGTCTGCAGACGATCCATCGTTGTTTGCCCGCTACACCGATAGATGGCGTTCATCAGTCCCTTCATAGCCTGAGGCTAGTAACGTCATGAAAAGCGTGACATATTTGATGACGTTGGACGTACAAACCCGGTGTAAACTCGGCAGTTACATTCCGATTATTGGTAATGCGGCTTATGCAGAACTTGCACGGTGAACAACCAAACAACCGTTCAACGCAGGTATAAGCAGCTTTTATTAGTAAGGCTGTTATTTGCTAGTGACAAGTGTAATACTTAAAAAGCTAACTGCAAACTGTAATGCACCTTCCCTTCATGGATGTTAAATGTGAAAAACATGTTTCTACCGTGGAAATGCTCCTACACATTTGTTCACTGTTTTGATTGAAATATAGTACAAAACGTCAAAATTCATACGAGAGGAGTTGAGCATTAAAATAATAACCGCATCCCAGTTTTTAGTTTGTGATTTTTTAACAAAATATGCAAGTAGTATTCGATTATATACAATACTGCAGTATTTTTGGATTGAGGGGACCTCAAAATGTGTATTTATGTAAAAACTCAATTTTGCATTACCTCTATGTATAGCATCTATGGTATGGGCAGAGGAAGTAAAAAATTTTAAAAGAAACTAACAAATTTTGATATACCAGAAGCAGACAAGCTCATGAAGTTCATAAAAATTCCACTAGGGGATCCTCACCCGTGTGAATCTTCATGTGTTCCTTCACGTAACTCTTTTGAGCGAATGACTTGTTGCATTTCATGCAGGCGTAACGACTGACTCCATAACTGTCCACCGTCACCAATGTGTACCTGCAACACCACATTACTGTTAGAGTCATGGCCACCTCCACAGGAAACTTAAACAACAGTTTGAAATTTCATTGTAATTATTAATTAATTTAATTGAAATCTACCTCCTCCGACAGATATTAAAATATGAACCTGGATGCTTTCTGTTATTCCTCATCAGTAGGGTTCGGATGCTTATAACCTAAAAAAGTGGAAAATATGACTGAAAATATGCCCTTAAAAATGAATAAACATGACCCAAAAATCCTAAATATGACCTGATAAAATAACGTATTTTCAAAACATAAACGTTCCAATTTAAAACGTTTAATGACACTAAAGTCGTACATCACATGAATTCAATCAGACAATAACTTTTTAACAATTTTGGTTATTTATAGTTTTACTTGTAATGAACTTCTACTTTTAAATAATTTTTCTCCTGTTTTCTCGCTTCTTCAGCTCCAAATACCCGTAATATTTGTAGACCTTGCGTGTCCCTGAACAATTGCACACATTTTAAAATTTAAGTTACCTATTAATTTGGCATAAACGTTAAGTTAATTAAATTTCAAATTTAACTCGACCATGTAGTACATGCACTGTATAATTGTGCTCTTTTACCGAATTTATACCTGAAATATGACATTAATTTATGACCAAGACCATGAAAATGACTAAAATATGACTTTATATGCAAAATAAAAACTGTCCAATTATGATAACAAGCGTACAATTCATGTTTAATTTGTGTTTGTGGCAAGAACACAGGTCAGGATAAAAATATGACATGTCATAAACATCCGAACCCTACTCATAAGGAAGGTGTTTCTCAGCTTTGCAATAAGATTTTCCAAGAACCAATGTATCTCAGGAAATGTGTTGTTGAAATATGGCAACCCTCCCCTTGTGTCTTACAGTGTGAAAGGTTCAGGGCCTGTATGAAGACCACCTGATATCATATTTATCTGCTAGATAGGGACCCTCCTGACAAAATCTGTCTGGTAAGACAACTTCCAGATAAGCTAGCAGGAGGATGGAGTGGCTGACAAAGTACCAACTGCTAGTTAGGGAATCTTGGTTGAAATAAGATGGCAGCACTCCGAAGCTTCCTTGGCACCTGAATATCAGAACTGATGCTGAAAGATTGAATTTACACACAAATTTATTTTAGGTTCACGTATGAATGAAACAGAATTGCACAAATCGATTAATGCACTTAAAACGATGTGTTATTATGTAATTTAATTATACAAATACAAATTCGAGCTGCTGCACCTAGCGGACGCCTATCGAACTACAACAAACACACCTCTCTGCTCAACGAGGTAAGGACCGTTTTACAAATTTTTACTGCGTTCTTGCCAGTAGCAGTTAAGCGGTGGTATTACAAGGCATTTTCCAGATAAGCTATCTGGAAGTCACGTATCGGGAGGAATTGTTGGCAGGTGGTAATACAGGCCCCTACTGTAATAATCAAATTCCTATTAGAAAGAGAAAGATAAGAAACAAACAGGAAAAGAGACACTTACTTCATAGCATCCTCTGCTGCTTGCTTGGCCACTACAGGTTTCACTTCCCCATTCGGTTTCAGTTCCAAGTGCTCAAACTGAATGCTGTCATTGGGCACAAACTCACCAACCAGCACCTCCTCGGCTTCGTCTTTAACCTCATCGTCTCCAGCATCCATGCTCGATGGCTCCTCAAAATCAAAACCAGAGAACCCATCGGTATCTTCATCATCCGACAGGATAATGCTGCCCTCTGCGCTCGGAGGCTGTGGTGTTTCTTCGACATTGTCTTCTATTTCAAGTGTTTCTCCAATTTCAACAGCATCCTGTAGCAATAGACCCATGTCACTTAACCCCCTGTACAAAGTGGAATATGTTGGACATGAAGAAGCATTTGTTTATGTGTAATCAAAAGGATCACAAGTTAAGTTAGATAACATCTTAAAACTGTCTCCTCCTAGGTGTACCAATATGACCAGCCCATTGCTGCTTTGTCTATTTTTACCCAATTTACAGGAAATAAATCTACAAACATTTTTAAAATCAATGCCTTAAAAGTGTTTCCCCACCTGAGTTCCACAGACCCTCAGGGGGCCAAGAGAGAATGAAAATTAAGTAGTTACAAGTAGCACTTAATTTTGAATGAATAACCTGATATAAGTTAATACTGGATAAATCTTAGTAGTACATGACATCAATATAATACGAGGAAGAATTTGTCTTAGTGTGATGCCCAGCCAAACGTAGGGAACGCAGAGATCTTAATTTTATTTATTTACTAGCATGTGTCGCGGGTTCGCCCGCGATAATTATTTAAAAAATTAAAAATTAAGAGCATAATAGTTAAATCATTATATTTATTAACACCTAAATCATATGGACTACATATCACGATTAGATAGCGTCGTCTAATAAAGGCGACCTCAGATTCGAGTTAATTGGTCCAGAAAACCCCTGTATAGTGAGTTTCGTCCAAATTGAACGTTTGATCATATTTAGGCCTTTATTGATTATCCCTCTTCCGTGTAGGTTGAAAATTTGATACGTCTGCAGGCCTTGATATTCTAAACAAATGAATCGTCCAGGATGGACTTACAAAATCAAGCGATTGCCCGTGATAATTATTTCAAAAATTAAAAATTAAGAGCATAATAGTTAAATCATTATATTTATTAACACCTAGATCACGTGAATTACATACCACAATTAGATAGCGTCGCCTGGTAAAAGCAACCTGAGATTCAAGTTCCTTGGCCCAGAAAACCCGTGTAGTGAGTTTCATCCAAATCGAACGATGTTTGACCATATTTAAGCCAATACTGATTATCCCTCTTCCGTGTAGGTTGAAAATTTCATGTTTACGGGCCTTGACATTCTAAACAAATGAATCATCCAGGGTGGGCTTAAGAATTGAAGCGATTCTTTTATTTCCAAATAATGACAAAAGTAGACAAAGCCTTCTGCAATTGAAATGTATTACTGAAAACAAATGCTTCGAAAACGAATAAAATGCACGTTTTCTGCCCGTTTTTCACTCATAACTCGCGAAGGAAAGCTAAAATTAAAATTCCGGCTTCGAGGTGCACTTTCCGACCCTCTAGTCTACCTATGTTTAGAATTTCAGATCTCTGCGTTGAGTAGATTTCGCTGGGCATCGCGGACAGACGGAGGAGGACAGACACTTCCTTTTATTAATATAGATTTATTTTTTTTTACAAAGATGGGCTGGAGAATGTCCAAATGCACCTTGAAGTCGGATTTTCAATTTTTGCTTTTGTTTGCAAATTATGATCCGCCCAAAAAAGGCAGAAAACGTAATTTTTTGCACCACTGCAGCACAGATTTTAGCTAGTAAGATTTTTCAATTGTGTCATAATAGAGAGTCCACGCTTTCCACTGAATAAGAATGTCTATTGTCCAAAATTAAAATTATTGCACACAGTGGATAAATTAATAATCATTTTATTTTCAATCTGATGTATGGCCATATGGCAGCACAAAATTTGTTTTAGTTGTTTTAATTATGTATGAGGTTCATCCAGAAAGTAAGTTCTGCTCGCCGATAAAAACAGAAACATCAATAAGCAAAAAATATTTATTGCAATATTTACAGAGATTCATTGGCTACTTCTCTACATAGTCGGCCTTTATTGTATCGCTGCCAATGTCTGGAGCCATGAAATCACTGCCATCTGTATCTCAGCGTCGTTGTGGAAACATTTTTCTGTCAGAAATCGCTTCATGAGACAGAAAAGATGGAAAGTCACTTTCCACGAGGTCAGGGCTGTAGGGTGTATGGTAAAAGATCTCCCATCCAAACTGAAGCAACTGATTCCGTGTGGTGTTGGCTGTATGGAGCCGTGCATAATGCCTCTTGTCAGCATTCCATGTCTCTTGTTTTGGATTGCCCTCCTCAGATTTTTCACCCATGTTTCATCCCCAATGACAACATTGTTGAGAAACTCATCACCTTTCTCTTCGTACTGCTGGTGGCGGAGTCCTATGACACGGGCATACGAATGTTGGTACACCTTGATAACGGTCCCGACAATGAATCTCCGTAAATATTGCAATAAATATTTCTTACTTATTAATGTCATTGTTTTCTTTATCGGCAATCGGAACTTACTTTCTGAATGACCCTCATAGTCTAACAATACAATTAAAAATAAAATTAGTTAACCAATACAATTTATTAAAAACTTTTTAATTTTCCCCTATTAAATCTATTAATAAAAAAAATCTTGGGATTACATTAATAAACGTGGGTGAAGTCACGGACACCTGGTAGTTTAAAATAAAACAAAATAAAGTTGTGAGACTTGTAACCTGAATACGATGCTGATTATATAAAAACAACAAAACAAAATTGTGAATTTGTTTAGATAAAACCTGATACACATAAATTTTTCAATCACAATTAAGTCTATGAATTCTGACTCCGTGCTGTAAAATTGTAATTTACAGTAACACTTCATTTTTATGAGAAACATTGGGAAATAGCAGTACTAAGTGAAGAGAATTGCTTTCCTCACCGCTTGATCATCCTCCTCTTCCTGTTCCAGTTCCTGTTCCTGTTCCATTTCCTGTTCCTTGCTGCTCCCGTACTTGGTGACAGCAATGGTGCCAACTCCGGTCATGTTTAGCAGGATGTGCGACACATTGCCCTTGTCTTGTTTCATCGTCACCACATCCACTTTCTCATTAGGGCTCGCTTTCTTGTTAGTGTCTTCGCTCTTCTGTCTCACCTGAGAATTGATAGCTGTTTCTGCCATCTGAGAGAGCGCAGTGGTGGTGGGCTGGGCCACGGACTCCACTGAAATCTTACTGCTACCACCTCCATCGCTTTCAGCATCCGTCTCCTCCTGGTAACACAGTAAACCATATCCATTATAACACAGATCATTATTGTATAATGAATTGGTTCTTTCTGCACAGGCTTATACATTCTCCAACAGGTTAACTAAACTAAACTCCGTGGTGCTACATCCCTGGAGGGACTTGACCTACCACCCGACCACTGCATCATCTACCATTGGGGGGCAGGATTGGGGGGCATGTGGTCAGCATGCCGACACCCACGGCCGTTTTGACCCTCTGCTAGAAATCTCACATTTATATTTCATGTGTAATAAAAATTAGTTTTTTTTTTTTTTTTTGTGATGATACAGGGGTACCAATATTATTATAGACAACATATTATTATAGACAACATTTACCATGTATTCATGCAGGATTGAAATCTATCAACTCAATACTGTTCTATTGCCTGGACTATTACCTATTTGTGTGCCTAACCTGTGCAGTGTTTATTCCGTTATTAAAAAGTGTGTGTACTATTAATATTTCTAGTCACCATCTACGCCATATAATGGTCAGATTCACAGTACATGGCTTCCATCACAAGTTATGTACCGTTCAGAGATTTCATGGACCCTGTTCGGATGTGGAAAATCCTGTGGTAGCCTAAATACCATGCCATGACCTGTAGACTCACAAGTGAATCCTGCCTACAAGACTAAAATACAAGGAAAACTAATGCAAACTGTGCAATATTCCATTTTCATTTATTAATAGTGTTTTTTATTAAATTGATGATCAGCTGACAGAACAAATGATCTATGTCATTTGTGTGGTGTGTGTGCACCAGAATTGAGTGGTATAAGTGCACTTTAGCTAAGTTTATGATTTATATGCGAACCAAGTTGGCATGTGAAGTTTGAAAAAATTCAGTGAAAATTCCTGAACGATCTGAGTGGTTTTTCAGATCGATCGAAAACTTGGTTCGCATACAAATTGAAAACTTAGCTAAACCGATTGAGTTTGCTAGCATTTACATGGAAATATGCCCTTATACAGACTTCATTGCTCCATTTGCGGAGGATCGGATCAAAAATTCATTCCAGATTGAGTCCATGTTTACATGACGATCTCAGTACCGGTAACAGACTCAGATCGATCTGAATCCTGCATGTAAACATACTAATTATAAAAGACCAGGGTATATTAACCAAACTCACCGTTTCTGAAAATCCTCCATAAAACAAATGCCAATTCCTTAGTGTGTGTTCTGCTTCTTTGCAAGCCTTTTTAAAATTGCGGAAGCTTTCAATTTTGAACAAACATTGATAGCATATGTTTTTCGGTAGTTTATCCTTCTCTCGTACCTAAAACAAGCAAAACTGTTATTTCGTATAATAATATAATAATAAGCAATTTTATTGTCATAGAGCTAAAACATTTAGCTATGGACAACGTCAAAGTATATAAATATAACGGGTTAAGCACCAGCATAAAAAAAATTGTCCAAATATATACAGTATTTTTCAAATGGGAAGCGTTTTGTTCTTCCTCTTGCTTAGATACGCGGTCCAATCAGAGACGGCAAGACGGAAGGAAGACCCTTCCTGATAGCGGTACTCCTTTAGCTCGTACACGTGATTGGCGGTGAAGGAAAACACTTCCCATTTGAAAATTACTTTAGTTAAGTCCCAGAAAGCCCTATAAATAATACATAAAACCCAAGTAAAAGAAAAATGAGTACACACCATGGTGAAGCTCATACAGTATTTATATTACATGTATAAAATTCATCAATACTATAGTAGGGGTTATTTACCGGGAATGCACAAGAAAAATGTAATTACTGTGCAAATATTCATGCAAATAGATTTCTAAAATAGACTACCAGTAATACTGCTGTGCGTATTAAATTAAATGCCATAAATTGTCAGTCAAACCAACTTACATTAATGCCTAATAATGCCTTTACTTTTGCTCTCACATCAAATTCAACTCCTTCATCTCCAAAAATATTTATCCCCAATCGATGATCATCTGCACATAACCGGCATCTTTTAAGGTACTCTTCTAATTCTGAAATATTTTCCATAGTAGGCATGTAACGAGGATTGAAAAGAACCTCCAAATTATACTTATGAGAGAAAACACATCAAGAAGACTTGCACAATTACACATGAACAGCTTGCTTCCCAAAATGGCCGAAGAAGAACATACAGGAAGAACTTACACCAGAGCCACCTGTAGACACACTCTCGTACTTCAATGCGAAAACAAATGATTTCGGAGGGAATTTGAATTTTATAATTTTCGGCTAGTTTGAATGTATCGATAAAATATGCCGTAAATTAGAAAAAAATACTTATCTGTGCCAACAACATTAACTATGATGGAGAAACTCTGCAGTGAATAACAGTGTTAAATTTCATCTTAATGCCCATTGGCGCGCACTTTACTTTACTTGGGAAAACGCCCACGCCGAAAGATGGCGGACTCAGCTATGAAGAAGATCAGTGCTCCGGACTTCAATCCTGATAAATGTAAGTTAATTGTACAATATCTTAATTTCAGTATCCCGTACATATTGAGAAACATCTTATTACTGAGTAGTTAGTAGTCAGACATAGTTTCACAATGTTATGTCTGATTTCTTTCGATTTATTTGCATAATGTATAAGGTTTTAGGTTATCCCTGTTGTTACAGATGTCAAAGATCTTTCACAGAGATGTGTTGGAGGACAGGAACTTCAACAACAAAGGCAGAAGATTCAGGCATTTGCAGATGAAACCAATATTCAGCTAAAGAAGAATGTGTATCAAAACTACATGCAGTTCATTGAAACTGCAAAAGAAATATCTCGTATCCTTTAACATCATATTCTTAAGATACCTTATTGCCTTATTAAGTTATGGTCCCGGAATCTGAGGGTTTAGCTGAGTAAATTAACCTTTTCATTAAAACTGATGGCATAATCCATGGGAAAGATAGTTTTATGCTGCGCACTAGGCTCCTCCCACGAACTGTCTAACGCGAGCCGTCTCGGAAGGCGGGGTTTAGGGTTTCATCGCAGAAGAGATTCAATGTGAGACATAATAAACATCGCGCTATTCAGTATATTGCTCCTAAATTAACAACGTTGCTAACCTAACAAAACCTGTCACTGACCTAGAATTTACTTATCATTATTTAACTAAATGCAGAAGCTTTTTACCCTTCCACACCTTTCATAAAACAGCGTTATGACTATCAAGGAAGCCGGAAGCGAGGGGAAGGAACCGGCAGGCTATTCAAGTCTAATACCAAATTCAGAATGCCCTCCTAAATTAATATCACTGTTCATAACCTAACTGCCACTGAACTAGAATTTCGGGAGAATTCAGAATGCCCTACTAAATTAATAAAGTAAGTTTACTACGGTACAATTGTAATTTTCCTAACTAAGCAAGTACATAGTCGTAATAGGAGATGTAGGGGGAAGCAAGCAGTAGCGTGCGCATTGGCTCGGAAGCGAGGGTCAGCAGGGGAAACGAGCAGGCGGGTGAGAGTGGGTGGAGCTTCGCCGGTGCGCAGCATATATCTATCTTTCACCTAATCCGTATAAACTGACCCATTCACGCTATATGTAGCCTATGTTTGTACAGGGTGTGCAATGTTTTTTGTGGGGAAAAAGGCATTTTATGCCATGCACGAGTCACCCACTCCTACTCCTATAATTGTGAAATATGATTTGTGGTGCAAGGGTCTTGTTTTTTTATTGTGAAATATTTTGTTGTGACCAACGGGGACAGACTCACCTCTGCATTAAGGTAATATGGCGGAGATTTGACTACTTTTCTTTAGATCATGGTATAAAAGAAATTGTAATGTTTAGGGTGGGTGGGTCGGACCAAATCATTTGCCAAGACAACATCTCCCCTCCATGTAGCTGTGTAAGTTATAACAAAATATGCGTGATATTATGTTTTTACTTCCTCTGCCCGTACCATAGGTACTATAGGTAGAGGAAGTATTGTTTTCGACCCCAAAATTCGAAGTTGAGTTTTTAGCATATATACACGTTTCAAGGCCCCCTGAATCCAAAAATACTATTTTTGGAAACATGTCTGTGTGTCTGTGTGGAAAATATCTGTGAACAAGCTAGCTCCAAAACGGAAAATCGTATGAAAACAAAATTTCGTATTTGGGTCAGGTACCTTCTGAAGATGTGAGGATAAGATTGGCGACTATTTTCTCTTATTTTTAAGGGGACTTTACATGAAGAAATTTTCGTTTTTCGCGATTTTCTCGAAAACGGCTCTAACTATTTTCTTTAAATTTTGCACATAGGTTGCTTATACTAAGAGCTAAAACTTTTATTTGAAACATTTTTTCGAGAAAATTCTCTGAGGGTAGTTACAAGCCACCCACTGTTCACCCACTGTTTGTAGAAAGTTTGTCTTACGTGATGAACAACTGAATTCGCGCTCTTTCACGGCCTCTTATTTTATATAAGAATGTGAAGTGAGAAAGATGTATTGTTGGCCATGCATAGAGTAAAGATGTATCTGAGGGAAATATTCGATAAATTTCGGAAATTATATTTTACGGCAGAAAGTTCAATAAACGTCTGCAGTCATTTGTTTTTTTTTTTAAGTTTGTTATATAGACTGCGCTTTTAGTCGCATCATTGAAAGAAGAGGTATTTATAGGATAATTAGCGTAAAATTGTGTCTTGCGATTCTGTACAAGGATATGTGAATACTGCTAACTTTTATTTGGGCAGGGGAAGTTATGTGACTTTCACATCAGATTTTTTATGAAGGTAATCTGGTTTTAAAGAGTGGGTCAAGCATGTCTGGATTTTACTAAACTGACTAGCCTAAGTATAAGCATTAGAAAAGTTTAAGGGAGAAAAAAAAGGGGATGGTATAGCACTCTACTATAAATAAAGAAGTCAGCCTGAAAATGATGACATGGAACACAGAAGGTGCAAGAAACGCGTTCGGATTTATCCCAATAGAAACTTTAAGCAAATACGACATAATTGTAACTACTGAAACATTTCTACTAGACACATTCGATATCGAAGGCTTCTACAGTGTACATTCCTATGCCACACCAACAGAAGGCAGACCAGAGGGAGGAGTTTCTTGCTTCTTCAAACCAACTATCGGTGAATTAAAACAAGTATACAAACAAAAGAACCTAATCATGATAAAAACAGACAATATTACTATAATAGGTATATACATAGCACCTCAATGGTCAGCAGAGGATATCATAGATATAACACTAAGTGCACTCTCCAAAACAGCAAAGAACGAGGAAATAATACTGACAGGGGACATCAACTGCAGAATAGATAAAACTAATAACAAAACAACTTTGGTACTGGAAGCACTCAGAGACGAAGGCTTCAAGCTGGTGAATTCGCCAGACTTAAAAACGTACTACGCACACAATGGATCAAGTGCAATAGATCTAGTTCTCTACAGGGGAAAAGAGACCAAAATAATGGAACAAAACGGTATGTGGGAATCAGCAGCAGCACCAATTAGAAAGCACATCCCCATTGAGACCACACTAAAAATATCAAAGCTAAAAACACGGGAGACGAGGAAACAAACGGAAGACACAAAAACAAGGAGAATTAATATAACACATCCAGAACAGTGGGAACTCAAAATAACTGAGGCAAGGAGACTTATCAACGACAATCAACAAGATAAAGCTATTGAATTAACGGACACCTTGATCCAGGATGCCATAGTCACAAACAAGAAGAGAATATCACAACCATGGTTCACAAAAGAGTGTTATAACAAACGGAAAGAAACACTGCAAGCTCTACACAAAGCCAGAACAGAAGGGGGGGGAAGAAGAACTGAAGAGCTACGCGGAGAAAAGGAAGGAGTACAAGCTCTTACTAAAAGAAAAAAGAGATGAGTATATAGAAGGAGAAGCCAAAAAAATAGCAATAGAGGCAAAGACAGACCCCTTTGTGGCCTTGAAAACAAGGAGGAAAATATCCCAAGCAAAAGAAATACCTATATCCACATGGGAAGATCATTTTAAAGCCACTCTAAATAAAAATAATACGCAGGTGGCCTACAACTCGTGCAGTTCCAACCAAGGTAACATAAGAAGAATAACACCAGAGGAAATACAACAGGCACTAAACTCTGCAAAAAACAAGAAAAGCGCAGGGCCAGACGGTATATGTGTAGAGCACCTAAAAGCATCACAAGAATTTCTTCTACCTTTCTGGACAGACCTCTTTAACAAATGTCTACAAACAAGAACAATACCAACCAAATGGAGAACGGCAAAAATCAGAGTACTTTATAAAGGGAAAGGGAACACAGACAATCCAAACTCATATAGAGGAATTGCTCTACAGGACAACATTTTTAAAATATTCACCAAAATACTGGCAAACAGACTACAAAGAGAAACAAACTCCTTTATCCCTGAGTCCCAGTTTGGATTCAGAAGAGGAAAAAGCACGCAACAAGCAGTAAAATATCTCATGGACGAAATCGAAAACATGCTAGAACAACCAAAAGGGAAGTTCTATTGCACTTTCATAGATTACACAAAGGCTTTCGACCTAATCAACAGAAAAAAACTAATTGAAAAACTTGACACCATGTTGGGAAAGCAACATCTACTCAGCGAAGTAATAGAACATATCCTCTGGTACAACAAATTGGAAATAGACGATGGAATCACAACCTCGGAAAAGATAATCCAAACAAATGGAGTACCACAAGGTGATCCGTTGAGTCCCTTACTATTCAATCTGATTACAGCCGACATAACAGAAAAAATCAAGAAATTTGAAAACATAATCCTAGTAATGTACGCTGATGATATGGCTATAGGAAGCGCCGACAAACACGAACTCCAGAAGGCACTACAAGAACTAGAAACATGGGCAACTGAGAACGAATTCTGCATAAACATAGAGAAAACAGTCGAGATGATTTTTAGAAGAGGAGGGAGACTCCCAGCAGAAGATCATCTCAAAATCGGACAGGAACCACTAAAAGTAGTCAACTCAATGAAATATCTGGGCATAACACTCCAAACGACTCTGACATCTTTCAGCAGGCACATACAAGATAAAACAGCAGCACCTACAAGAGCAACACATAGCATTAAGAACCTAGCCCGCCTGTCACTAAGCACCGCCATGGTAATCTTCGACACCACAATCTCACCAATCATCACGTATGGAATTGAAATGATATGGGAAAAATTATCATTGAGCGACTTCAACAGGATAGAGCAAGTCAAAGCACGCTTCCTCAAATATGTGCTCAGAGTGGGAAAACAGCCCCCTCGCGACTAGTATATGAATTGACGAAAGAAACATTTTATGTAGAGGACCTCCGCCACAGACTACTAATGCCATTCACAGAACCATACGGGAAACACATAGAGAGCCGGAGACAAAAACAAAGAGACATAGATCATGAATTCTACGCAACAGGAGCCATGCTGGACAGGAATTGGACAAAGGAAAATCAAGACATGAGACATGTGGTGACGCGATACGCGATACATGGGTTCCACCATAAGCTATGCAAGACAAAGAGGTTCCACTCTCCATGCGAGGAATGTGTATGTGAAGTATGTGGCAAAGAGTGTGAGCGATATCATGCCACAAAGTGCACAAAGGCGAAAACACTAAACGAACTCAGCAAAGACTAGAAAATCAGATTAAAATACCCTCTCGGGTGAACCTTTCTCATTATTATTATATAGCACTCTACTATTCATGATATTTTCATTTTAAAAGCACGGAAAACAGCGAAATTTGATGTTATATTTCTAAGCATCTTATATTTGTACGAAGGTTTTAAATGTAAGTAAAATCATTAAGTAGACCCAAAATTAACCTAAAATGGCGCTGAGGATTGCTGTCAAAACACAAATCTCTGTGTCCTGGCCGATGCTCTGTTGCCATGCAATCAGTCACATGCTGATAATCCAATACTGAAACCTAAAGGTAAAAACCCTGTCTCAGTGGGTCAGTCGGTATTAAGGCCGAGGTATCTATTGTATACATAACTTCATATCTGTCTCGGATTTCCCTCCTGTTTTTTTGTATTGAGGACTTTGCCCCCAAGCCCCACTAGGGGCTGCGCTCCTGGACCCCCCTTCCAAGCTTCCATCAGATCCCCTTCACACGGGGAGCTTGGAGTGTGGTACGTATCATAAACTAGCAGGGGAACCTAACCATATAACTAAGATGGAAAGCATGCATATATATAACTATTGGTAGCAATGGAGAAGCCTTTGCGAAAATGGCCGCCAGCCAATGGGAGTGTTGGTTCCCAACCGAGGGCCCGCATAACCGTCGGAACATCATGCGTGGAATCGTAGTAGAGTGCTGGACCAAACCTGAAAAAAAAAATTGTCGTGCACTAGGCTCCTCCCACCAACTCTCTAATGGGACCCACCTGGGAAGGAGGGGTTTAGGATGGAGAGTAACTTCAATCGTCACCAACTAGATTTCTCTGTTAAAGTAGCGAACTTGCCACTCGCTCATGTCCGGCAGTGTTTGTGTAGGGCACTGCGCGTGCGCTGCTGCGTGAATGAACAGTTTGCTCTTGTAATGGTGGCAGTATGTGAAGCGTGTTGTATTTGTATCAGTATTGTAATGTATCTGTCTGAAGATTTAATATCATAAACTCTGTTCTGTGTTACATACCAACCTCTCCAACAGTCTCGCTATTTGAACGACTACCAACACCATATAGGCTATTGTGCAAAAAGTGAAACTGGGAAAAATTAAATAATTAATTTCTTAAGTGGAGGGAAAGGAAATAGACATTAAATCCATGTCTGGGATATTAATACAAGTAGTATATAAATAATAACTTGGCTTCAAAGTACCTACAAATGTAGGACGCCATTGGATGTGTGTTCTCAACGGAGAAACCTCCCGTGGGTTGCCTTGTATTCTGAATCAGTTGAGGAATTTGATGTTGTACTGGCATGTTGTCATGGTAGCTCAATGGTAGAGCATCAGCGCGTTAAGCTGGCGATCCGTGTTCAAATCCCGGTTATGACATAAAATTTTTCAAGCTGATTCTTACTTGTATTAATTAATTTCTTGTTTATTCTCTTCTTCTCTACCTTTTCTATCCTCTTTCTGCCTTTCTCTCACCCTTTCACAGTAACAAAATTATTTATGAACAAGTTTTATCTTCCCCTTCCCAGCCTCTGATTCTAGGTTAGGAACAGTTTTCAATCCCAGCCTTCTTTCTGGATATGTGACCCATGCACAATTCACTGCACGTCATAATTCTCATCTTCCAACAGCCAGTTTCTGTTCAGAGGCTTTCATTTATATGTTAGAAAAGTGACATCTTCATTCTGAGTGATTCGGACACTTTCCTGGAAAAGTAAATTACTGTATGGTTTATGAAGTACGCAAGCTAAAAATCACTGATTTTGAACTTTTTTCTTCTGTGCATAATCATGGGTACCATCCCCTAATATACATCTCCTCACCGAACGAGGTGGCCGAGATGGTAGCTTCTTGGACTCACATTCAGGAGGTCCCAGGTTCAAATCCCATGGCCGGCAACTTTGACATGGGTTTTTTTCATAGTTTTCCCAGTCGTAACTAGGCAAATGCCAAATTGGATATTTACATACCATGAATCATCCTCACCATTTCATCCTGTATCATATCCATTTAAATTAATATCAGTTGAAATTTAATCCAAAGAGTACACCAATAATCGAAACAATTGACAACCAATAGTCCCATGGCCTACCCTACTGTACAGACACAGATCCCAAACTCCTGATGTGGCCTCATAGCTAAAAGGAGTATAAACACAGCTGAATTGAATGTTTCCTTAATAAGCTGGCTAGATCTGGAAAGCGAGATGTACCAACTGTCGCACATGCTTACAGAACAGAGATCACTGTTATCATCGCTTGCTAACACATCCATACTGGGAGATAAGATACCAAGTGCTCTGGATAGCGACACCCCTGCAGGCAGTCCTGCCGAGGGACAGGAGGAGAAAGAGGAGGAAGAGAGGAGGAGAAAACTCACCGCCATTCTGGAGAAAGTGGAGGGGTGTATGGTAAGGAGGATCACATTATTATAGGAGTTATTTCACATGCGAAATGGAATGCCAAAAAATCCCTTTAGGGAAGCCTGCAGGCCAAGGTAGATTTCGAAGAGCTTTTGGTTTAATTTACTGTCGTTGCGTAGCACTCTTCTTCTTTAGCCTTGGCATGACAAACCCGCAATAATAACTGTAAAAAGAGGAAAGAGCACTTTTTCAAACATTCAGATCTCGTCTTATATGAGAGCTATCGAGAAACTAGTTATTGATTTGTAGAGTACTCATCAAGAGCTTTTCAACGATATCTCGCAAGACGTAGTTTCAAAAATTTCGAATTTCCATCCCCCCACTCGTACCCCCAAAACCCCCGAATCGTTAGTGTCACTGTGAACTCCATAGGGAGTACTCTAATTTATTCAAACAAAGTTTCCTTCTATACTTCATAGGGGCTGAGATACGAAGATTTCAAAATTTAAACCCCCGATCCCCCCTTGGGCCAATTTTGCTCATTACCGAACTTGTCCGAACTATTCAGCCTAGAAATAACATAATAAAATTTGGTTCAAATATCTTCAAAATATTGGCCGCTGGCGTGTAAAGATATATATATAAATCACATTTTTTTTTTTTTGAACATGCGGTGGTTTCGTAGTTAGGGAGGCATGAATTGTAAAGATATTAAAGAATTTTTCGAAAATCATGACATGGTATCGATTGCAATAGGTAGACCTATAAGTTGTCTAATTTCAAATGGAGTTGAGCAGTGCAACGGATATTCCCATTCCATCCCTGTGAATGGGAAGACCCTTACGATAATTCGAGACAAATGGAACAATGGACTAGTACATGTTGAACGTCTTTGACTTGTGAATGCATAGGTTGATGCGTCCTCAATCTACGTCTCATATTCCTCCATTTAATGTTTCAACAAAGATGTCAAAATTCAATTTATATAGTAAACCAACCCCCTTTGTCGACAGATGTTATTAAAATTAGCATTGGGTTCGTTATAAGTAGGGGCCATATTTTTTGGTAACAACGATAAGCACGAAATTTTATAAAACAACCTCCCTTAGCTATATTTAGCTTTTATATGCTTAAACTACCAATATGAACGAAATTGAATCCACGAAATATAGCGAAATTTACTCGATTCCGCAAAATGTGTCTATAAGCGCGAAATATGCCCCTTCTGTCCGTAAAGTGAGAAGTGAGCACGAAAGTGTGACTTAAAATCACAATATTGTGTTTTGGTGTACTGTATTTTTTATTTCTTAGCAGCAAGCTTTTTTTCTTCTTTTCCTGTGGCTGTCGAAGATTTACCGAACTATCGATATTTGTGATCGATTACAAAGATTGCAGAATTTACGCAAAGATTGTCTGTGACCTGGTTTGTACTGTTGAGTACACTCCTTTCGTGCTATGTCTTTGCCAAGTTAGCGATGCCTATGATCGATTACAGCAGAAGAGTGTAGAATGTTTGTTACTTGTATTCAACAGATTTCGTCTTTTATCCACAGTGGTATGGTTGGCACTTCTGTTTGCAAATGGCTATCTGATGGTGTTTAGTAGAAATTACGATAATATTTCTCGTCATTATATTTGAATAATAACTCTAATCATGCCTAAATCGAAAGTTACTTCAGTTCATACAAGGGCAGAAGAATATAGAAATGGGAGGGGGGTGTTAGTTCATGTAAATAAAGAAGTAAAGTTTATCATTGCTCATTGTTCCCAATGTATTAGCCTATAAGTAATTTATTTCACGAAATACCCACCGAAATAGAAGGAAGTTAACACCGAAATCAGCCATTTTATTTCACCAATAAATCAGGGCCCTAGTTATAAGGCATAGGCCTATACATTGCAATAAGAATGATAATTACACCAAAATCCATTGTAACCAACTAAATGTGATTGAAAATGTTAAAATTCATTATGCGTTTTTTAAATGATAAATTTTTTACAGTAGTCACAAAAATTGTCATATTTGCTAGTTAAAAAGCGTTGTTGACTCCATTCATTATATTGGCAACCAGGAAACCTCTGTCTGGGCATGTGTAGTAGATGGCAGGGCAGCTCGAGGCTCCAGTGTATTTATTATTATTTCACAAATGACATGGAAAATGATTTTATTTTTCCCTTGTGGGCTCTTTTTTCCAAACTCAGCTACTCACAAGATTGGGTCACAAATAACTTTCATTTTCGGCATTATTAAGTGCCAGAATGGTATTTTATCAGATTGTGTGGGGGACGGGAGATGCCTATCCATCTGCCCAAGTGTCTGTATGTGCGATAACTCCAAAACGCTTTATCGGATTCTCATCAAACTTGGTATACGCATTTATAACGTCCATGGGAAGAACCCTATTGATATTGGCCCAAATCGGTTGACCGGTACCGGAGTAGAGACCAATTATTTTATGGTAATATATTAGAAAGAATTTATCAAATGCAAATCAGTTTTCATAACAACATATTGTTTTACAGTGTTCATATTCGTCTTTGGAAATTGCAATACTGTTAGCTATGACAAACAACACTATTCCTTTACATACGCTTATCAAATTAGACCTTTGTTCTTCCGTGAGCCCTGCTTAATGAATCGGTCTACAGCTTAACTCGGAAATAGATTACACATCATAATTGCAAGTATCACTGATTAAACAAAAGCATTCTGGCATTTTGTTGCAGACTCTTCTGGAGACGCCTGGACGCACACTTCTCCATGAAGGAGACTTGCTAGAGCTGGACCCGGTTGAGAACAATGCATTGCAACGAGTCCACGCTTACTTGTTCAGCGATGGCTACATGATCACGTCATGGATACCAAACAGGTGGGGTGCAGTGCTAATAATTATCATGAACAACAGCTGTTCTGAAGTTGTGAGCAGTATCAACCTTCAAATCTAGTACTATTTAAATCTTTATGCAACAGTGGGGACAAGTTTTCTCCCGCTTATGGATAATTTGAGTAGCTAATTTTTTTGCATCTATATGTCTGTAATGAGGGTAGGTTTGGACTGAACAGCCATACATTTCTCTTGCTAGGCAAATACAGATTTCATGATTGTAGGCCATGTTTATTTTCCATAATGAATCTGACTGCGTTGAAATAGCCAATACAACGAGTGATCCAAGGATATCCTCATTTCCTTCAGGAGGACCATAGAGATGTCAGCAACCAAAAGCTTGGATGTTGTATAACCCTTTACTCAGCTTATAGCCCATGAAATCATTAATAATCAGCTCCAAGAAAGTCTCAAGTCCTATATGTAGATCACCCTATATTTTCTTGATCTAGGAAATGTATTAAAGGAGACATTTATTGTCGACTGAAATCAGGAAATGCTTGTTTTTACACAGTTTAAGAACTCTTATCGTCTTGTAGTCTGTCCAGAAATCTAAAAATAAACATTTATAAGACAATTATCCTGCCAATAAGTATTATATGGATGTGAGACATGGCC
The DNA here is from genome assembly GCA_964059195.1 of Ectobius pallidus. NCBI lineage: Eukaryota > Metazoa > Arthropoda > Insecta > Blattodea > Ectobiidae > Ectobius > Ectobius pallidus. The sequence goes on along the minus strand of CAXKWD010000003.1, from coordinate 817,357 downwards.
CCTTACATAATCTAAGAGTGTTCGAAAACAGGGGGCTTAGAAAAATTTCGGACCTAAGAGAGTTGAAAACTGCATAACGACGAGCTTCATGACCTGTACTCTTCACCGGATTTAGTTAGGGTAATTAAATCACGGAGGATGAAATGGGGGAGGAAAGACATATCTCAAAATTATTGACTGGGAGACCCGAAGGGAAAAGACCGCTTGGAAGACCTAGGCTTAGGTGGGAGGACAATATTAGGATAGGTTTAAGGGAAGTAGGATTTGCGAGGGATGGTTGGATGGAGTTAGCACAGAATAGGGTTGAATGGCGGGCTCAGGTAAGCGCGGCAATGAACCTTCGGGTTCCATAAAATAGATAATATTCCTTTAGCTTGCTTAGGTGTTTTGTATTGTCATTGAGTAAGTAAATCTATTGAATAGTTGGAGCAATTATTTATTCATTTAACATGTGTGATGTTATAATTCAGTTAGATCCCTAAATCTGTTTAATCTGAAGGTTCTTCATTGGTCTTCTGGTTAGCATCGCTGGCTACAGATTTGATCTAATCTAATTAATTTTTCTGAGGTAGGCACCAGTTAATGACCATGGTATGTTTCAGACGAGGTCCTGTACGCTACAAGTTTGAGGCCATGTATGAGTTGGGGAGCCTGGCAGTGGTGAATGTTCGAGACCTGGGCAGCGTCAAGACAGCATTCAAACTGCTTGCATTTCCTGACACCAGGGTGTTCCAGTGTACCAACAACCAAAGCAAGGTAAGCTATTAGATTTTACCCCTCTCTGCTTGTCCCATCCTTATCTTGACTGTATGAATCTTGAAATATTAGCAGAGGATAGTTTCATCTTTCCATCACCAGGGATAATACAAAGCAATTTTTGTACTGCATAAAAGAGCGATTAGATATTTAGCAAAACTTATGTAGACATGTCTTCAGAGAACTAGAAATGTTGACACTAGCCAGCCTGTACGTCTTTAGAACCATAGTCTAGTCTCCTTAAACAAAACCGAACTCTCTGTCAAAATTTCTCAATGACACAAGAATCAAAGCCAATTTTGCACCAACCTCACATAAATTAAAATTATTTGCTAAGTAAAGTATATTACAGCATCGAAGCGTTTGTGAGAGATAATAAATAGATTGTGACAGGCCATGCTTACAACCCCAATTACATTTAATTTTAGTAATTTCATTTTAGTAATCTTTAGCATTGTAATATTGTAAATAAGGAGAATCTGCTCTTCAACCTGACAATGTTCCTCTGTGTTATATGTGTATTATGTATACACTATATGGAATAAGTAAATATTATTATTATTATTATTATTATTATTATTATTATTATTTTCAAAATTTTTAGATTCACAGCGTTGAGGCTGGATTTAAGATTCTGCTCCAGGTTGCCTCCATCCCCCTCAGGAGCAGATTCTTCACGGGTCTGGTCCTTATAGCACCTTCCTCAAAATGTGAGCAGTTCCGAGCAGGGCAATCTCTTGAATTTTGGAAACTTGTGCTTCTCCCATTATCTGTGATAGATTGTTTTCCAGGTCTTTTGGTATCGTAGCCAGTGCTTCAACTTCAGGTATGACTTCAGTTTTCACGTTCCACATTCGACTTATTTCTATCTGAAGGTCTCTGTATTTGAACCTTTTTTCAGCTTCCTTTGAAACCACGTTCTGGCAGTTTGGGATTGCAACATCAATTAATTGGCAGGTCCTATTCTTAGCGTTTTGTATTACTATGTCTGGCTTGTTTGCAGCGACTGTTGTTGTTGTTATTCTTATTTTTATTATTATTATTATTATTATTATTATTATTATTATTATTATCTGAGGATGAGAGTAACATCTCTTGAAAAATATTGTAGGTAGTCACTTTGTTTTTAACAATAATTCTGTATGTAGTTGCAAACTGTTTGATGTTACAGAAAGAGTGGCTGGACAAGTTTGAGATGGCTAAGAAGGCTCGACTTGCTCAGGAGCAACAGAAGAGGGAGATGACCAATCCCACAGAGAGACCAACACATGCTGAGTCGCTCGAATCCCCCACTAATCGTAAGTTGTTCATGTTTTGTTGATATCTCTGCATACTAAACTCCTGTCGCTCCAAGTGGTTGACGTGTGTGTATGTGTGTGTGTGCAGCTTTTGAAGAGCCCGAGCCTGAACCAGAACTTCCGGAGTGGCTGGTGGAGGTGCCAGAGGATCTGGACGTGTGCATTGCACAGCGCCACTTCGAGGAGGCGTACAACTTGCTGGAGCGAGCTCGCGAGTTCCTGGACAAACACACTGCCACGGATCCTGTCGTCACTGATATTAGGTACTGCATGTAATTGTGTATAGCACTTTACTGGGTGTATATTTCGTTGTTAATGGCCACATATTATTACCTTTTTGCACAGAATTATCAAATCCAAATCACAGTTCACATGGCATTGGTCACAGGTAGCTTTGGAAGTGCTTGATAAGGGACTTTGACAAATTAGAGAAACTATGAATATAATTCATTGGTGTAAATAAATAATAAAATCCACGAAAATAATGCACAATGTGATGCTGTCACATAGCTTTCTCTGCCCTGGACATAGAGGATACCATTTCCTCACTTCACATTTTGATGTAGAATAAGAGTTCGTATTGCAGGGACAGCATTTTCAGTTGTTTCAGTCTGAGTTTGTGCCGTATCAGAAGTCTGTAAAAAATTCTAATCACTGATACGTTATTTATCGCTGTAGGCTTTGTATTAGTTGAGAAATATGGATGTTTATTATAAGCCCTAAACATGTAAAAGGAGACAAAATAGGATGGAATATTTGTGTAAAAATGACTTCAGTGTTAATTTATTTTTCTGTTAAATAAGTAATTTAAACAAAACATTTACCAGGCACCCGCTAGTCATCTTATAAATTGTTCCGGAACTTGTTTGAGTAACATTACACAGTGATGAAAGAGAAGTGTGGAGTTCCACGTTGGGCAAGCCAATTTTAAGAGGTGCTAGGCCACACTGTTGAGAGCCTTTTTAAAGGTGGATGTAGCTTGCCGTTTGGAAGCTGTTTGAAGTGTAGGCCCTTCTTGCAGAAATCTTCTTGTGATGCCCACAGCTAGCAATATTGAGACTCTTCAGGGTTATGTGCAGTCAAATCTTTTACGAAATTATTCAACACGATTGTAGAATATATTATACTTTTAATTAAGTGGAGGGAAAGGAAATAGACATTAAATCCATGTCTGGGATATTAATACAAGTAAGAATCAGCTTGAAAAATTTTATGTCATAACCGGGATTTGAACACGGATCTTCAGCTTAACGCGCTGAAGCCAGTTGGCACTCTGCTGATGATGCAGGAACACCACCTGCGAAACGGCCGTCCAGAAGTTTACTAAGGTAAAATAAAGTGCGTTAAGAAAGTGTTTTTATTCAAATATTTGTACACAACGCTAAAGTCGGACACAAGAATGAATCATTTTACTGCTATGAAACCAGGTTTTATAATTATTAAATGAAAATTTCCATAATAAAAGATTAATCTATGAGTCTTAATAACCTTATAGCCTATTGTAATATACTAATTCGGTTTCAATGATTAGGGTTCGTAAAGTAATAACTTGCAATAAGTGAGGCAGAAGTAATAAGTTTAATGTGTTTGGCATTACCTATCCAATGCAATACGTTATTCATTGTGTGTACAGACGCAAGGTGGAGTTGAGAGCAAAGGCACTGACGGAGGTGCTGATGAAGGAGCTGGAAGTGTCACATGACAAGTCTCTGCAGGGGGGGCTGCGGGCGGCCAGGAGAGCCGTCAGACTTCTCAACCAGTTGGGCCGTTCCACTCAGGTAGGGAAGTTGTAGTGACTTCACTGTATTTAACATAACCTGCCAGGTACTATAGTAATTATCGTTGATTTCCAGGCTTGTGATCTGTTCCTCAAGCTGTGCACTTGTATCCTCAAGACGCAGTTGAAACGAGTGAAGCGAGAGGGAGCCACTGTGCTCTACGTAAGACAGATAGGAGGGATCTTCTTCTCCAATCTCACCGACATGGTGCGAGAGTTTCTACGAGCATTCCCAAACTCTCCTGGCTGTTCTTCAGGTAGGCATGACAACAAAAGAAACTTGTTTCGTCAGTGAGCTCGGTTTATCTTGTTTCATTGGTAAAAGCATTAGCATGGGCAGTATAAAGCAGATATTTACACCGGTCTTTCTCTGTACAGACAAATTTGTCTGAGTTGGGTCTGTGCAAAGTCTGTCCAAGATTGAATTTATGCTGACAGACCGGTGAACAGTGATGGGAAGTAATTGAGTAAAAGTAATTGGATTACAGTAACAATTCCTTTTTTGGTCCCATTTATTTGTAATCAATACTTTTAAAAAAATGTAATTTCTACTTGTAATTTACTTCTGGAAATAAAATTGTAATTGTTGCATTTTAGTAGTCGTTAGTATTAGTATCATTCTCGCTTGCTACATTGTCATCACTACTGTTTTTGCAACTAATATCCAAATTAGAGTTAATATTAACAAAAAGTTACTCAATGTTTCCGAAAATATTCTCATTGATATGTTTTTTTGTTTGTTCATTAATCATTTGGGCCTGTGCCCAAAACAAAACAAAAGACAAGGAATTTTTAGGGACTGCCTTTTTGTAAAGTAATTGTAATTTTACTGATTACTTTTTGAAAAAGTAATTTGTAATTGTAATTAAGTAAAATGTCTCTCAGGTAATTGTAATTCAGCCCAATTGCTTTCGTTTTGTACTTTTCCCATCACTGTTGGTGAACGTATAAAGGTGACGCAGACAAATAGCACGGTGCAGTGTCTGCTGAATGTACTTAGTGCGAGTGATTCTTGTCAAGATTCACACATTTATTTATTGCCAGCTATTTGGAAAATGAAGAAATGAATAAGAAAAAAATTTCTATATAAGGCAAACTGTAATTAATTATATATATAAGATTTGAAGCTGATTACCTGCTCGAGCCAAATAATTTTGCCCAAGAAGCCATCTTAATGTGATCAATTGTGTTTCGATTGCAGCTTTTGTAGTGTGGGCGGGCTCGGAACTGAATCACCTCACATCACACCTCATAAAGCAGGTGTTCATGCCGCAGTCATCAGCCACGATGCTGGCCGAGTGCATCACTTGTGTTAGGAACCAGTGCGATCAGGTCAGTAAGAACTATACCAAATATTAAATATCTAACCAGGTAAGAGTTAACAAAATAAAATCATAAAGTGCCAGATGGAGTTAATACGCCATATTTCAGAAACTATTGAGTTTTAGACGACAGTTTGATCAGCATACAAGGTGTCTCAAAAAATGTACTAACACTTTGAATGAGTATAAAAACATTATTTATGAACATAGATACCAGTTTAAAAGGCTTGAATTACAGAAGAAACGTGCAATTAAAGAATCATATTTGCAAATGTTCAAATTGATGACTGTCATTGTCCAGACAAAGCTGATAACGCAAATGTCACAACACAGTTCATTTGGAATTTCTCGACATTGTCTTTCAATTTCCAATTTCAATGCATCAATTGCTCTTGGTTTTGTGCGATAAACTCTGTCCTTGACGTATCCCTTTAAAAAAAAAGTCCACTGGCGTGAGGTCTGAGGAACGCGCCGAATATTCAATGCTACCCCTTCGTTCAATCCATATGTTTGGATAAGCTGCATGGAGGTGAGCTCTTACATCTCGATGGTAGAGTAATCTGTAATCTGTACATCTGTAATTCAAGCCTTTAAACTTGTCTCTCTATGTTCATAAATAATGTTTTTATTCTCATTCAAAGTGTTAGTACATTTTTTGAGACACCCTGTATTTGAAGGAATAAATGGGATAACTTGTATATTAACAGAATTAATTTACAACAAATTCCTCATGTCGACAATATTCCTTTATTTATGCAAAACGTCTGAAACTGTACAAATATGCAGTCAAAAAGTTACAAAGTTTATTTCGGAGGGGAAGAATTAAAATTTGGAATTTTTCCATTGGTTACAGGCGAAAACCTATGAGTTTGCCAAATTTCAAGTTTCTGGCTCATCTGGAAGTTTGGGGAATAATGTTAATAACACTCATTCTGATTTGTTGGAACTTAACTTGTGTGTATAATGGCCACATATGCGAGTCAGTTGCAGCTCAATGGAGATCTGAAGATCCTGGCTATCAGTCTCACTCTACCTACACACGGCCATTGTGAAAGAATTATCATTCCAACAATAATACCAGTTGTCTGTGTCACAATTATGTCAATGAGTGAGTTAGCCACACGTTGAAGTATAGTGATGATTTGCTATTTTTACTCCGGTGTTACTGGTCCAAGTCCGCCGGCGTGGTCTTGTGGTTAGCGTCGCTGACTACAGATCCGTCGGCCCGGGTTCGATTCCCGGTACCTCCTCGGATTTTTCTGAGGTAGGGAGGTCTGGTAGGGGTGCACTCAGCCTCGTGATTCAAAATTGAGGAGCTACTTGATAGAGAAGTAGCGGCTCCGGTCAAGAAAACCACCATTAACGGCCGTGGGTGTCGGCATGCTGACCACATGCCCCCCAATCCTGCCATCTGCCTACGGGAGATGACGCAGCGGTCGGGTGGTAGGCCAAGTCCCTCCAGGGATGTAGCGCCACAGAGTTTTTAGTTAGTTACTGGTCCAAAGCCAATAGGCTTCATCCTGTGGATGTTATAAATGCGAATACTAAGTTTCAGGAAAATCTGATAAAGCGTATTCGAGTTATTGTGCGTACAGACACACACACAGACAATCTTAGAAAGCACCATTCTGGCACTTAATAATTTCGGTTACCTTATTAACTGTAAACTGTCCAGTAGATTTTCCAAACATTAGCTCATAAAAAATTAATAAACACTATTATATGCGGGAATCACAGTGATGTTAATCAAATATTACAAAAAAGATTGCTATGGAGCACTCAACTTCACTAATTTACATGTACTTACACTTGACGCGTTTCACAAGCATCTTGCTTGTATCCTCAAATGAGGTCCACTGCCGGGTCCGCTGGGTGTCGTTGTAGGTCGAATCAGCCTGGAGATGAGATCATTGTCCTTCGGGATGTCGAAATTTACTAGATTGTATTTATTTTTCTGGACAAAGATTTTCTCCCATATAGTCAAATCTATTGGTTTATTTACTGTTTTTAGTAGTTCAATGTCCTCCTCGAACTCATGCTCTGTGGACCAATAGTGATGAGCAACTGCTGATTTATCTGTGTCCACAGAGCATGAGTTCGAGGAGGACATTGAACTACTAAAAACAGTAAATAAACCAATAGATTTGACTATATGGGAGAAAATCTTTATCCAGAAAAATAAATACAATCTAGTAAATTTCGACATCCCGAAGGACAATGATCTCATCTCCAGGCTGATTCGACCTACAACGACACCTAGCGAACAACCAGCAGACCCGGCAGTGGACCTCATTTGAGGATACAAGCAAGATGCTTGTGAAACGCGTCATGTGTAAGTACATGTAAATTAGTGAAGTTGAGTGCTCCATAGCAATCTTTTTTGTAATATTCATGAAAAATTGTTATATAATAGTCCTTAGAAGTTGAAATTTTTTAACAGAATGCTTTAAGATCTATTGCAATAAATTTTGAAAAGAAAAGTGTGTGAATTTGTGACTGGACTTGCTGTTGTAGTTATGTGAACTGGGCATAGATCTGCGGTACCAGCTGGATGGCTTGCTGCGCACCCCGCTCACACGAGCACTGCGCGACTCGAGAGAGAAACTGGTGGATGCTGTAAAGCTGCGTGCAGCAGAGGACAGGTGGCGACCCATGAACCTGCACAGCAAGGCGGGACTCACCAAGTTTGTGCAAGAGATGAGCGACATCGGCATCGCCAGCATCCACACGTACGTGACAGGTGATTGCTGGATCGGACTCACTGGCAACACTGTGGCGTTCAGCAAACTCTACCTGACGCTGCTTGAGGACTGCCTCCGCCTTGCCACTCCCGAATTGCTGTACACAGTGGACGAGGTGCTTGGCGACGTGTTCCAGGCTCAGATGATGCACATCGAGGCTTCTCTTACAAGCGACAAATACAAAGCAGAGGTAAGTAAATTAAGTAATGAAGCAACTTCCTACTCATTATATGCACATGGATAATGTGAATGTTACAATTATTATTATTCAGGCTAGACATTTTATCTAATGTCATTTTTAATAGGCTGTAAATGCTACTAAATTTGTCATAATCGTCATTGCGTCAAAGTTTTCAATAACAGTAATATACATACATACACAGCCTTTGTCGCATCCTGCAATTCGATCTCCATGCCTCTTTGTCCCTCCATTCATCTTCTCCTATAACCCTGTCGATCATAGCAGTTCTAATTCCTTCTCTCCATTGTGTTGTCTGTCTTCCTTTTCTCCTCCTGTTCTCTGGGTTATAATTCAGAGCTCTTTTTGGCCATCTTCCTTCTGCCATTCTTTTTACATGGCCATACCATAATAACTGTCTCGTTTTGTTACTTTGTATTTGTTCCAGAGTAAATTCATTCAGAAGAATGCAGCCTTCCTATTGGACACTTTGCTGTCTCTAGCCGAACACTGCTACGAGGAGAAGATTGGCAATCCTTGCACAAGGCTGAACAAACTGAGAGATGAATATTCCTGGTTGAAGAAAGACGTTGCTTCTTCAGCGAAGCCCATAACCAAATACTCTACAACAGAGTATATATAAAACATAGGATGTCAGGTTACAATCACCTGTGCCTCAGGTCCTAGTTAGCTCTCATCCAGGTTCTTACTGCAGTCACAGCCTTAGCATAGAAGGCTGCATCAGTTTCTACTCTTTTTTTGAGCTCATTGTAAGTGGTATCAGGAGCTATAGCTAGAAGATAGTCTCTCTTGCTAGTTCATATTTCGAAATAAAATACCCTTTCAAGGATTCTACATCTTGCAGCTGTTTGGGGGTCAAATATTCCCATGTGAAGTTCTGTCTGCATTTTAACGCAGTTTCCAGAGAGACTTGTTTGACGTTCTGGATGTTGGCGATGTTTCTGATGGCTGCCGTCAGGGAAAGACCTTCCTGATGTCTGTAGTGGTAACGGAAGCAGTTCTTTGTGGAATACTTCTAGCTCTGTCTTCTTGGTATCTCTAGGTGATAAGGTCATGTCATGTCTACACTAGAGAAGGAATCCCACCTTTTGTGCGGTGAATGAAGTGTATATCAATGGTACAATATTTTATTTTATACTAAAATGTATTTATGAATGCCGACGGGAGAGTGTGGGACAATACATACCTCCGCATTGAACCCCGCCGCTTGGTGTTTGTGTGTGCCAGTAATAATTACAGCAGAGCATTGTTATGTGAATGATCAAAGTTTCTACCGAACTATGGAACAGGATTCGAACCTAATACATACTGCAATTTTGAATTCTACAAGAGGACAAAAAAAAGTGTGCATTAGATTCGAGTAAATAAGGTACAGTATTTATTCTCTTGTGAACAAGTTCCGAGGACGAATTTATGAATTAGTTACACTTTGATCTCTTACTATGAGTTGTGTTCATCTACAGATGCAATAAGGGATGACTTGGACACAAACCAGTCCACATTGTTCTCATTCAGTTCTCACCTACCATTGGGTGTGACATATGCCACCTGCATCACCTCCATCTGAACCACATGAGAGAGGCACACACTTGGACACATTCTTTAATTGAAATGGCAATTGGAAGAAGGCAGTAAGTGCCAAAAAGTTGAGGATTGAGTTTTTGTAGTTTCAAAATCTTGAGGAGAAGACACAACTATAGACTGCATGAAGAAAATACAAACCAGGCTTGAGAAAGACGTGTTTGAACACAGTAGCGAAGAATGTTTATACAATGCATGTGATATTTATAATTTATATTTGTTTAAAAAATACATAAATTTTCTCATTTAAAAAAAAAAGGTGTTTTAATTTGAAGGGTGATTGCTAAGAATTATCAGAGTCCATGTTTGGTATGCAGTTTAATACAAACAGGATTCCATTTGGAAAAGGAAGTTAATTATTATTTTCCTCACAGCATTTTAACATTAGATTAGCGACACGAAAGACTTCAAATTCTGACAAATTAACAAAATGTGACTGTGATTGTTTTTAGCTCTCACCCTTCATTTGTAATGCAGTGTTGACGTGATGATCAGTCAACAGTGAGTGCTATCAGGGCTGCTAAATAGGTTGATGTTGAAGTTATTATTATTATAGAATAATTACAATTTGAGTTGAACTTAGACACTTATGCTTCGCTTACCAACTTTTTGGTAGAACATGTTTCAAGGACCCTTGTCCCCATCCTTGTCATGGGTCCTTGAAACATGTTCTACCAAAAAGTTGGTAAGTGAAGCATAAGTGTCTAAGTTCAACTCAAATTGTAATTATTCTGTTATAGTTGCTTCACTGTTTATGTTCCATCATTTTTTAAATATTATTATTATGCCTGATTGCACCATTCTCCGGTTTTCTCAGCTGTTTCATAACCGGGGTGAAAGTAATATCAGAGTACAGTGAACTCTCAATAATTCGGACTTCGGGTAACTTGGACAGATTTTTGACGACCCAGACCTACAGCTATTCTACGGCCACTTCAGGACTGCAAGAGAAGTAATTATTCAAAAGCAACAGAAAAAGTGTACACAGAAGAACATTTACATTTTCTCCAGGCCTAAATCTCCTCAGAAAAATGTGCTCAAAGTGACCACATCAATCATCATCGTGTCCTAATAATGTAACAGTGTGCATTTCAGACCCTCACTAGAAATTTTAAGACAGTACTGAAGTGTTATTTGTTTTTGTTCCAACTGTAAGTTGCCTATATTCTGCCTCATACATTTTTCTTGTAGCTTAAACACGAAATTGCATTACTTAGATACCATTTCCTCATAACCCCTCCATAAGCTGGACATTTCGTAACTCGGACAGACTCCTGCCTACTTTAGTCCGGTTTATCGAGAATTCACTGTATTCTAAGAAAACCTGTGCACCATTGCTACAATACAGCGGTTTCCAAGCGTCCAAATATATCGCGGTTACTCTGCTACGAATCCATTCCCATTGATAAATTTGGTGTTGGTTTCTTCCATGGCTGCTAGTTTCGCTCTCTCTGCATGTCTGCCAGTCACGGTGGCTCGTCTATAGGCCCCATTTCATTTATTTGTTGCCTTATTGTTCAATAATAAATGTTCATAAGGATAAAATGGAATATTATATTGGGTATATATGTCTGACTTGGAATTCAAAATACCATGCATACTGTAACAATCGTGAAAATGAGTTGGTTACGCCTATTGGATGAGGTCATTTCAATCGATGTTGCAGTACAGTATTTGCAAAGATATGTACCATCGTTCATTCTTCAAATAGATGCCACCTGTCTCTCATTATTATTAATTATATTCAATTAGCTTTTGGCCTAAATATAAAAAATATGATACATTACGCTGATATCCATCTTGGAAAGAAAACCGCAGTTTTCTCACTTTACAGCTCCTTCACTGCCAGTTAGCATCTTACCGCGGTAAAAGTCAAAACCGAGCATGGTGCAACGAAAGTATGACTTTATCGGGGTAAACTAAGCAACTTTACTGTGGTATTCTGAATACCGAGATTGGTGCAGTCGGCCGTTAGTCTGTCTCTCGGGAGAGGAGGTAAAGGCATGTGTCTTATTTTCTGCGTTTATTATATCTTGTTTAATGTGAAGTGTGAATCTTAGATTTTATTCGACTTTGAACACCATAGTGGCATAAAAACTGCATTAATCCACAAATTTGTAATGAATGTGACAGGGTTGGTATGTTTAAAACAAAACGTTTAAAACAAGTGCTTGCGGTTTTTTTTAAGTTTGTTTAAAACGTTTTATATATACATATATATGTATATAATAGGCCCTCTACATTAAAATGGTTGTTTTAAACAAAATGAACAAAACTTTTTTAAACAAACAACATTGTTGTAAACACAAAAAACATTTTAAAAAAACACGTTTAAAACAACCAACATTGTTGTTCACATAAAAAACTTTTTTTTGTTCTTTAAAAAAAAAAAAAAAAAACCCTGGAATGTGAAATGTTCTCATTATGATACATATATGGTCAAACACATGAAGCTAGTAATGATGGAAATACAATACACACATTATTATTTTCAGAATAGTTTATTAGTTTTCACGAAGATCATTCTCAAGATGTCTGATTACATATTTAAAATCCTCACAATAGAATCAGTTCTTTGCTTGTGACACTTAGAATACAGGAAAACTCTTGTTGTACACATGCTTTTGTTTCTATATATCGCTAATATGAAAAACAAAACAAAAAAAGTGATATATACACTGTGTCGTTCATTGATCACATTAAAAAAAAAAACAAAAACTCTCTTTTACATCAGATATGGAATCTACGTACAGTATAATCTCCCACCAGAGAAACAGCACTTGAGCAAGTCCTCCCAACATGTCATTAAGAAATGATGTAATAAGTAGATTGATTCCCAAACTTACTTACACACTTACAGCTCCAGGATTCTGGGAACATCTTCAAACCATTACCACAATCAAAATACATTTAAACTGATCTGGGTATATGGTTTCTTTATTATTACATCATGCTGCCATTTCTTTAAAAATTCATACTAAATCAATTCACAAGCGGTTTAAGTTTTACCTCGATCACATACCATGTTGAATTTAATCACTCTTAGTGCACTGGAAAAAGAAGGTAAACGGGTACAATACAAACTTTATCACGTTGAAATTTCGATTGAGCATACAACCATTAGTGAATTTTGAAAGCTTCTGTTGCTACATTGTATATTAGCGACAGTGTTACCAAATATATATCACAATATTACACCTAATAAGTAGGGCCTACTGTTAAATTTCCTGAAGTTTACATTTTTGTTCTTAATTAATTGACATTAACTTGGTTACGATTGGCAGGTCAATAAAACTTAACGAATTTCACATTGTCTGTTTTCATTTTAAAATGTGAAGAGCTTGATTTGAAAAGCGCTGTTCTAGCCAGTTGCAAGAGATTCTACTGTAGTCATGTCCATCGGGTATTTAATTTTAATCGCACACGACAAGTGATCTTTTAAGACAGTGATTTGCTGTAAAGATATGTTGTTACTAGAAAACAACTCTAACCTAATCAGATTCTGTGGGTGACATTTATTCGGCTGAATCAGGAGGAGACGGGTTGTGATTCACTTTCTGCCGCTTCTTGGATTGGATATCAGCGAGTGTTTGTTCGATGGAGCGGACATCTTTCTTGTTCTCACTTGGAACTGAAACACAAAACAGAAACACGAGGGTATCAGCAAATCTGTAGAATCTGAAACACTTGGTTGGATATCCAGCATATCTCTATGCATTGTAAACATTAAAATAAACTTTTTCATCTTTAGATGTTGTGCACTCACCGAAGCCGTACTGCTTATTTGTTTGTGTTTTGCGTGCTGCTTCCTTTGCTGATTCTCGTCCAATTAGATGTTCGTATTTCTCCTTATAATTAGAATTAGGAACAAAATTCTTTGGTTTCTTTGATGCTAGCTCCTCCTCCTTTCTTTCCTGTTCTCGCTGCAAATACACAAACATAATTGTATAGGCCACATTGTGAATGAATCTAAACACAGTACAAACCACTCGAGTATTGAGACAGCAATTTCTTTTACAGATTGTACAGTTTTCAATGGTGTTAAATCTAATGAATCTGTTGATGTTCTCCAGACCTAGAACGAAGCCATGGGGTCATGACCATGACTCGTCTATGGCTCTAGCTTTGCCACCTGTCCCAATTTGGCGGGACATCCCGCATTTTAAGAACATTTTCAGTGTCCCGAATTATGCCTAAGAGGGACGCATTATATAGGCTATATTTTTTATTATTTTGCTAGCCTTTTCTTTTCTAATGTTAGTGTTACTGTTACATAGCCTATTCAGTTTTGGCTTTGTAACGAATATATACAATCTTTCTCTTATTAATAAATTGTTCCATGTACAAATTTAGGTATGAAGATTGGCGATATGCATAGTTTAAAATACAATGATATAAAATTTTTACTTACAGTGAATAGTTAAAAAGTATGTTGCATTACGTTTCGGGTCTTTCCTCGACCCTTCCTCAGATGCCTCCAGAATCGTATGATCGTATGATTCTGGAGGCATCTGAGGAAGGGTCGAGGAAAGACCCGAAACGTAATGCAACATACTTTTTAAGTATTGACTGTAAGTAAAAATGTTATATCATTGTATTTTAAACTAGAAGACAGTGGAATTCAGGACCAATATGACTAATTTTGAAGGCGATATGCATATATTCGATAAGTGTCCCTCCTTAGCCTTAACAAAAGGTGGTAACCCTATATGGCTCTTTCAGACAAGGATGAAATGTGGAGATTTGCCGTTGCCTCTCCATGAAGGGTCAACAACAGACCCAGTCCTGAACTCAGGTAGGCAATTTTCCACTACTGAAAAATCCCTGCAATGGAATCCACAATTTGCGGTACATGGATTCCATTACAAAATATGCCTGAAAACTGGATTCCATCATGCAATGGAAGACTGTGTATGTTCCCTCTGTGGGCAGAAGTGTGAGCAGTATCACCTGGAGTTGTGTACGAAAAGGACGAGAAGCTTCTCTGAATACAGCAGAGAAGAGTGTTAAACCTTTATGCACATCTGTGCGCATTTATCCTTTATTATTATAAAAATCCCTGATCCAGGCCACCAGCTGCACTATGAACTCCTTTACCGTGGCGGACTCTAGTAAACTTACTGTATCAGATATAAAGAAGCCATTTCCAAATATTAATATCGACTATGAATTTGGTGAATTATATCCTGGTTTTCCCTTTTGAATTCTGCAAAACCTAGTAAAGAAAGAATATTTTTTTACAGTAACCTTTAAAGCAAGTTCCTTTGCTTTTTCTGGATCCCATTCTTCTCCTCTTCTGAGCGCTGCCAGCTCATCATCACAAGGTGCAAACTCACGCTTAAAGAGCATCACATGCCGGTCGACTCCTTCTTCGCCTATTGAATAGGCAAGAACACCTGCTACCTCAGCTACATCATGTCTGCAACAGGAATTTAGGAGATGACCAGAGGGCTACACTGTATTCAAAATAAACTAAAAATATCTTAACAAAACCATTCTTACATAATTGTTCTATGGACATGTTCCATGGGCTCAAACTTCTTTTTCTGATGAGATGGGTCACCCAGAAAAGCATTAATTTTTTCTTCAATCTGTAACAAACAATTATTATGGGATACCAACATACATTGCCTCACATTGCAGCTACAGTTATGGCTTACTGGTACTGCTTACCTTTTCCCTAAAAACTTTCAATTTTTCCTTTTCTTCTTTTTGCTTTTTAAGAAATTCCTCCTTCTGTTCTGTAAAATGGAGGAAAGCAGAAAATACTAGGTATAAGATAGTTTATGAGTAGTAAAAACAACACTAAATGTTTGATCAAACAATAGACCTAAATAACAAGTAAAACTTCCAAGTTATACTTGAAGTATGAGTTACTGCAGGAAATATTTTAAAACAGGGAACCATAACCTCAGTTAAATGTAAGAGAGGTTAGGTTAGTGTGGCTTACTTTTCATAAGAGTCCTTTGTCTATCACTGATGGTTGGAGGCTTGTCCATAGAATTCAGTATAGAACCCAACAAATCCATTTTAAAATTATATAATACAAATTTAACAAAAAATAAAGTTAAGTTTGTTCAATACATTCCTTGGAGATGAAATGCGGGAGCTGTTGTACTTTTGTTATTCAACCAGCGTCAAGGTAGCTATTAAATTGATTTCTTTGCATGTACATATTATGTTTATTTATGGATATGTTTCTAATGAAAAGTACAAAATTAATGCGATTTAGTTTTATGGTTATGTCTTATTCGCTTAGAAATCCAATTTAACAAGAATTTGTTTAATTTTTAAAAACTTGACAGGAAATGCATTTTCTTCCCTTGAGCGTTATGATTGGTCGAAACCTAAACATGGAGGGAGTGTAGTTAAAATATGCAAATGGCGCTTTATTTTTTGTATAGACTCACGGGTTAGATCGTCGAATTAGAATGTGTACTTATGTACAGTCTGTCGGTCTATTGTTTGTGTAAAATTTATTTTATGTCAATTTTATAATGACAGTTTAATTTCCGATTACTTTACCTGAAAATAAGTAGTGTAGTTCCTAATGCATATGAACGCTAGCGGCGAATTTTCTGAGTTTTATTCATGTACATAAGAATTATTGTGTTTATGTTCAAGTAAGTTAAATTATGTATTTTACAATGCTCAGTTATTCTAAGGGTAAAGTAAATGGTAATGAATGATTAGTCATGAAGTTCGAAAGTAAACATCCCATCTCTCTGGTATGGGTTATAGGTATCAGGCCTTGATAAATGTGATTTTCGTTCCAGATTCAGATTTGTAAGTTAAAATGAAGATACAGGAGGCACCTAGCTCCATTAATAAAGTGCTGAAGTTCCCCAACTCTGTTACAAGCTATCTAAGACCAGAAGACAGTCAGCATGACAAATTATATGGACTTAAAGGAGGACTTCTTAAAGGTAAGAGTCGGGGGACCATTATGCATATAAGCTTATTCACATTATGGGGAAAAAAATAAGGGTTCAGTTTCCCACTTGACTGCATTTCCAAACTCAGTGTTCGGCATGGTTATGTGGGCTCTGGCTTGCAGACCAACACTCCCATTGGCTGCCGACATGTCATTGGTCCGTTGTATACAGTGCTGCCAACAATTTTATGCACGTGCTTTTCAAATAAGGAAGAAGCATCTCGTAGGAGGTTCAAAGAAATGGGTTTCGGAGGTGGAGTCCCCAACATTTAAATAAGGTTCTAGGTTATGTTAGATTTAAAGGGAGTTTTAGAGCAAAGCCCCAAGGAATAAAAAAAAGGATAGGTTTAAAGGTAGTGGGGATAGTATAGCACTCTACTTTTTGTGATATTTTTATTTTAAAATCACGGAAAACGGCCAATCCTTTGAAACCTGTAGATTTAATTTATAAGCACCTTATATTGGGTAAATACCAATGTCCTCGACATTACAGTTTTAATTTTTATGAAGCGAAACAACGTTCAAAATGTGTCCCTGGGTGCAAGGATTATAATTAGGTCCGGAATTTTTTAATATATTAGAATATATCTTGTAAAACACATACCTAAAAGTACGTAATTCATGATAGAAAAGTATAACTGATGGCCATATTATCTACTTGACTTAGAATTCTGGGAACACGCTTACCAACACTCCAACTGTGACTCCACTGTATGCTACTCGTTGCCATGGTAACTGCACGCTTCCCCTACCTTCCCCTTTCTCCTCGCGAAACTAGGGCGGCTGCATCAAAGCAAACGTAGCTGTTACGTCAAAATACTACACAAAATAAATTAGAAACCCCCTCAATAAGTGCCTATTTTACTGCTACAGACAAATTACTTAATTTTAGCAACACTCAGTATATTATGAAACTTTCATTTTAGAAAACAGTTGAAAAATTACATAAACAAAAAATCAGAATGACCTATTAAAGTAATATCTCTGTTCACAATCTAACACAACCTGACCTAGTAAACTAATATCACTGTTCATAACCTAATCTAACCACACCCAACCTAACCCAAACTGACTTACTAACCTAACCTAACCTCACCCAACCTAACCAAACCTGACCTACTAAACTATTATCACTGTTCATAACCTAACCTAACCCGACCTACTAAACTATTATCACTGTTCATAACCTAACCTAACCCAACATAACATAACATAAGCTAAAATAACCTAACCTAACCCAACCTAACCTAACCCAACCTAACCCAACCCAACCGTCCCACATCGTCCACAAGCATTCAATAATCCATCATTCTGGAGATTTATTATAATATCTTATATCTTATTTATTATATTATTATTATTATTATATCTCTATCATTTTGTGAGAAATAAGTGAACAGATCGTAAATCGTCTTCACCCCGTCCATTTTAACTAATTTCAATCATCGCCCTACACACTTACACCAACATTTCAAGCCTCGCGCGTGGGAAAACAACATGTGGAATTCTGGGTACACAACCACTGCCTTCGTGATCTACGAAGGCAGTGACACAACTTGCAAAAACAACAGTTGGTCATCCTTCATCGCTCAATGAAAAGGAAATACGGCTGTCGTGTTTTACGGTCAATGAAAATTATTTGATTGAAAATCGGTAAAAATACATAATAAAGTTCAAAATGCGACTAGTTTCGAGTAGTAATCAATTGTTTTAACAAAAGTAAGTACATTCCATAACGTGTTGATTTCCAAATAAGGGAAATAATAACGTCGAGGAGATAGGTGTCTCGCCCCTTATATTTGTAAAAAAGTTGTAAATGTAAGTAAAATTGTGAAGAAGTAGACACAAAATTAGTTAAAATGATGCTGAGAACTGCTATCAGAACACGAATCCCCATGCACTGGCTGATGTTCTCTTGTCATGCAGTCGGTGGTGATAATCCAATACTGGAAACCTAACAGTAAAAACCTGGTCTCAGTGGCTCAGTTGCTAACGAGGCTAAGGTATCTACCATATACAAAACTTCTTATTTGTCCTGGATTTCCCTCTTGTTTTTCTGTATTAGGGGCTTAGCCCTCCAAGCCCCACAAGGGGCTGCGCCCCTGGACTCCCTTCTTGCTTTCTACCAGACCAGACCTCTTCTGAGGATGCAAGCAAGTCGCTTGTGAAACACGATATGTGTAAGTTAACACTTAAAAGTGACGTGTGATAAAATAAAGTTTTTATAAATTAACTTCGTCTTCTTATTTAACTTAGTTTAACCTCTCCCGTTGTACGGACATTTAAGCATGAAAACAAGCTTGTGTGGCCATGAGTACTGCTGTCTTTTCTCTCAGAACCACAGAATGGCCCTAGCCTTTCGGTGTGAGGGTGTCAAGAGGCAAGAAAATACTACATTTAATGTTCAAGGTAGAGAAAACCTCGTCAGTTTAACAAGAGTGAGAAGATATCAAATCACATGTTTGTGTGATATTGTTCCAGATACGCAATATGCTTGGCTCAATTGGGGTCCGAACTTCGAGGTGATTCGCACAAGTAACTGTGCTAAAGTAGCTGCATGGACGTTTGGAGCAGTGCTGCGAGATCACAAAACAAATGTGACGTGCGTCGCAGAGCTGCCGAGTTGTGATGGATCAGCTCGAGTGTTGCAGTTTGTGGTGGGATTGGAATGTGATGTGGGAGGGATGATTTGCGTGTTCGACATCAGAGGGTCCAAAGTGTTGCGTGCTGTCCAAGTTCCTTCTAAGGTGAGTTGAAGTATGATGAATATAATAGTTTAAGTTTCAGCCTTAAGCACTAGTATATAATAAGAAACCTAACACGATATTGGAGCTGAAGACGTAGAAAGTATATAGATTTATATTTTACTGTTATTTATTGTTTCATAACTGTTTTTGATATACAATATAGTCATAAGGATAAAATTACATTATATCATTGCATATGAAGCTTAGTAGCTTATTTATAACTAATTTTTGTTATGCAATATAGTCATAAAAACAAGTTACATTTACATTAATACATTACATTAATAATAAATAATATTGGTATACAAGTCTATTGTATTGATATAATATATGAACATAATTATATCAATATGTCAAGTAATAAAATTTAATATTAAAATCTTACACAATTAGTCACATTTAATTGCAGTCAAGTAATAAAATTTCATATTAAAATCTCACACAATTAGTCACACTTAATTACAGTCAAGTAATAAAATTTTTATTAAAATCTTACACAATTAGCCACACTTAATTACAGTCTCATCAAAATATGAGTACAGTAAAATACTTAGTTTTCAAATAACTTATCTTTAAAAATTGTGATATATTACCTCAGAAGGTTAATATTTATTGGATAATAGATTTTAACTGTTTTTTGTTTATTCTTTTACTTTCATATTTCATTGCTTAGTTTAATTATAGTGATGGAATCATAAGCAAATCTATTAAATGGATGAACTATAAGGTTGTGATAGAGTTGTTTTTGTAATATCACTACTTCACAATTGAGGATGATTACATATTCAGTATATTTTTTAATTTTAGATAGTCCAAATATCTTTATATTGATAAGTAGTAGGTGTAAATTAATACAAGTATAAGTTGTCTTGAACTGTTGTATTTGTATCTAGTTTTAACTTCGTTCTCAGCTCAATATAATGTGTTGGTTCTTTTAAAAATCCAAAATCTTGAAATGCATTTCGGCATCAGTTATGCCATCATCAGTCGTAATATCCAACAGTTATTGTGGAACTGTTGAGGTGTGCTCTATGAGTAAGCAGTTTGGACTATCTAAAATTAAAAAATATACTGAATATGTAATCATCCTCAATTGTGAAGTAGTGATATTACAAAAACAACTCTATCACAACCTTATAGTTCATCCATTTAATAGATTTGCTTATGATTCCATCACTATAATTAAACTAAGCAATGAAATATGAAAGTAAAAGAATAAACAAAAAACAGTTAAAATCTATTATCCAATAAATATTAACCTTCTGAGGTAATATATCACAATTTTTAAAGATAAGTTATTTGAAAACTAAGTATTTTACTGTACTCATATTTTGATGAGACTGTAATTAAGTGTGGCTAATTGTGTAAGATTTTAATAAAAATTTTATTACTTGACTGTAATTAAGTGTGACTAATTGTGTGAGATTTTAATATGAAATTTTATTACTTGACTGCAATTAAATGTGACTAATTGTGTAAGATTTTAATATTAAATTTTATTACTTGACATATTGATATAATTATGTTCATATATTATATCAATACAATAGACTTGTATACCAATATTATTTATTATTAATGTAATGTATTAATGTAAATGTAACTTGTTTTTATGACTATATTGCATAACAAAAATTAGTTATAAATAAGCTACTAAGCTTCATATGCAATGATATAATGTAATTTTATCCTTATGACTATATTGTATATCAAAAACAGTTATGAAACAATAAATAACAGTAAAATATAAATCTATATACTTTCTACGTCTTCAGCTCCAATATCGTGTTAGGTTTCTTATTATATACTAGTGCTTAAGGCTGAAACTTAAACTATTATATTCATCATATTTATTAGCACTAGAGGAAAATGAAATTCATTAATACTGAGTTGAAGTAACATAATTATTTTATATTCAGTGACTGTTTCTTCATTTTCAACAGCTGTGCACCCTCCTTTGGATGTTGAACGAATTTCAGGATATCATCAGTCGGGATGTTGAAGTTCTTCCTATAAGTCACATTTTAACAGTTCTGGATCCCAAGAGTTAGTTGCTACCGCTGATTTGATGTGTCCTTTGTGCACCTTAGTTCTAGCTTCCAATGTCCTCTTGGTTTTACCTCACAATCTATGGTCGATGCCAGGTTTTTTTTCTTTACTGGGGTGGCATTGTCTAGATTCTTAGATTTCAACAGTAAGTTTTTTAAGGAGAATCTATTTATAATTCTCAATGGACTTTTAGTCAGGGAGAAGATTTTTATTCATAAAAAGGAGAACCAACTTGTGAACTTGGACATCCTGACCGATGATCACCTCATCTCGGAATTATGTAGGCCTACTTATTTTCTTAACCTACTCATATCTCTGACTATTTTATTGTTTTGTAATAGAGACAGATAAAAAGACTTCTCTCTGAAGACCCAAGCAACACAAATGGCCTAGAATCTGTTGTGGCAATTGTCACCCTCAAAGCAGTGCTTCAGAAGTAGAATTGTAATGTTTTATTGTTGAATGCGTCAGATTGATTTCAGTATGCTATATAGACCTTTCTTTGTTCAGGATCCAAGTTTGCTGTGCTATGTTCAGCCAACCTGATGATGTTGACAATGTTAATATTGCAGGTAATGTCGATGAACGTGGTGGACTACGGCACAGTTTGCTACCCTCTCCCTCAGATCCTCAGCTCTATGAACGGCGTTCTGGCCGTGGGACTGGCAGGAGGAGAACTCTTCCTGGTAGACTTGTGCCGTCACAACTACGACGAAGAATCTGGTGTGCCGAGCTCGGAACTGAGAGACGAGCAACATCCTTGCAGACTTCTGCCTGTCAGTGCAAATGAGACTGATCCTGACACGCTGGAGTGCAAGCGAGTGCACGCCGCAAGGACGGGGGACCACCTCTGCGTGGTGCTCAATGGTGAGTACATCAAAACCAGTCAAATAAAAGTTTAAGGAATTGAGTCACTTACCGGTACTTATTGCATGTAATCAGCTATGTCCATTTTGATATAAGAATAATGCCAGAGTGCACCATTCTCTGGTTTTCTCAGCTGTTTCATAACCAGAGTAAAAGTAATACCGGGGTATGCTACAATACTGCGGTTTCCAAATGCTCGAATATATCACGGTTACCCTACTATGAAGCCATGAGAGTCCTTTTAATTTTTACAATAACAGTTTTAAATTTTAAGATCTTATTCCTGAAAACTTGGTATTAGATCGAGTTCGCAGGACTCTATCGTGACAGTGAACTGTTCTATTGTGTTACAGAGAAATACATATATGACAAGACATTCATTGTGCCGATACCAAATGGCAGCTTGACAGAGATATCCAGGAGACGAGTCAGTGTGACAGCATTGCTGTATGTGCCTCGCCTCACCAGCGTTGTGGTCGGCTTCAGTTTTGGTTCCTTCCAGATTTGGAACCTCATGACTCTCAGCTTGGAGTGAGTATAACAACTGAAATACTTTAATAGCATCTGGAAGGTAGGCCTAGAATTAAATCCCATGATTTCAGCTTGTGCAGGTGATGTTAGTCTGTTGGGCGAAATTGGGAGATGTGCAGAAAGTCTTTTCGATGCCAGCAGGAATGTCGGAATGGATATTAATACAGAATAAACTAAATATTTGGTCATGAAACATCAAAGTAATGCGTTACAAAATATTAGAATAGTTAGTAAATTGTTCAAACAAGTGGAGAAATTCAAACATCTGGGAGCAATAATTACAGACACAAATAATATTAAGGCAGAAGTGTAGACTCAAATGAGGAAATGCTTGTTTTTATGCAGTTCAGAAATTCTTTATCTTCTCATCTTCTGTCCAAAAATCTAAAAATAAAGATTTGTAGAGCAATTATCCTGCCGGTTGTATTATATGGACGTGAGACATGGTCGCTTACTCTTCGGAAAGAACATAATCTGAGAATGTTTGACAACAGGGGGCTTAGGAAAATATTTCGGCCCAAGAGAGATGAAAACTGTACAATGACGAACTTCATAACCTGTACTCTTCACCAAATATAGTAAGGGTAATTAAATCACAGAGGATGAAATGGGCTGGACATGGGGGAGGAAAGACATCTCAAAAATACTGACTGGGAGACCCGAAGGGAAAAGACCACCTGGAAGACCTAGACGTAGGTGGGAGACAATATCAGGTTAGATTTAAGGGAAGTAGGATTTGCAAGGGATGATTGGTTGGAGTTAGCACAGAATAGGGTTGAATGGCAGGCTCAGGTAAGGGCGGGTTCCACAAAATAGATAACATTCTTTTAGGTTGCTTTGGAATTGTCTATTGCCATTGAGTTATATCAAGAATGTTCCTTGCAGGTACCACAGTCCAGTGATGGAAGACTTATTACCAGTGGCAGCATTTGGCTTCCAGGAGCCGTGCGACGACCCTCAGTACTTCTGTTACTTGTGGGTCATCACCAGTAATGGCTCAAGTCAGAAGCAGAGACTCCCTTGTGCCTCGCTGTACTCCCTCTTCTACCAGAACAAGGACTGGGTCGATGGCTACGGCTATTTGTATCAGGTGAGCTGTATACTGTATGATATCTGCAGACAGCAATGCACGCTGCCATCGCAAACCAGGAAAACGCCATGGTCCATTGTTCATTGGGTCTCCTTGTACTTGTGTCAATGTTTTTATTGCATTAGCTAAAGCCTTGTATGAAAATGGTAAAAACTAAGATAAAACTAATTTAATAAGGGCTGTGTTCACCAACCATAAGATTTTCCAGTATCGTCATTGATAATAAAAACTACGATTAATCCATTTTCTCAAATAGTAAATCTTTTGGGTTTCACCACATTGTTTGTCACCTCGGATTTTGTCTACTACTTGTCTGACCCTTAAAATTTTCATAAGAGAAACCAATGTTATCTGGTGGGTAAGCGTTAAAGAGCAAGGGAAAAATGACTGTTCGCTTACGTCTGGGCACTAAATGTACACGTTGCCATAGCAACAGGAAAGTTTTCCCTCGCGCTGTCTCTCGCTAATAGTCCTACAATTGGTCACTAGATATCTCAGTGTTTGTGGGGGCGTGGCGCGTAGCAGATAATTTCATTTTCTCCTTGAATCTTGTGCAAAAATTAATGATGTCATAGATGTACAAGTACAATATACGTTTCTTTATCCATCTAGGCTGCCTTATTCTTGTGTTCTGCTTAGTATTCCTTGTCACTGTCCTCATTTCTCTTGTTGATCAGATCTCGATGTCATTGGTTTATTATTGGCTCGGTTTATTATGTTTTGCTGGCTGATATTTGACCGGTAAATGTAGATGTAGATATCTCGTCCTGTAGATCCTGTGTTGAGCGGGGCTCAAGGATATAGAACACGTCAGATCAAAAAATACATGCATGTTATAACAATAATATACAAAAACTGCAAGCTGGAAATATTCCTCCAAATTGTAGAAGGTGTGAGTTATTAAAAATTCCTTGACGGATGTTTTGAAAGGTTTGCTTTTTCTTTGAATACATAATAATTTAATGTTGCTTGGCAGCTTGTTATATATCTGTATTGCAGAATAATAAGCACCCTTCTGAAAGAGTTTTAACGAGTTAGTTGGTCTGTGTAGATCATTCATGTTTCTGGTAGTACATCCATGTACACTAAAATTAGTTTGAAATTTATCAATATTATTCACTACATAACACATAACAGAGTATATATATTCCCCTGTAAAAGTGAGGACTTTTAATTTTTCAACTAGCGGTTTACAAGATTCCCTTTTTTCTTTCCAGATATTATTCTTATTGCCCATTTTTGTAATCTAAATATTTTCTCCCTATGGGAAGAGTTGCCCCAGAAAATGATCCCGTACCTCATTACCGAGTGAAAATATGCAAAATATACCACGAGTAATGCATCTTGTTGTAATATATTATTCAAAATTTGTAAAGCAAAACACGCTGAACTCAGTTTTGGACTTATCATTTCTATGTGTGTCTTCCAGTCAAGATTTTGGTCAATTTGCAGTCCTAAAAATTTTACATTGCTAATTTCTTGTATGATTTGTGTTCCATAATTAATTTCAAGATTTGAGATACATCTGTTTTTTGTTCTAAATTGTATAAAATGGGTCTTATCAATATTAAGTGCCATTTTATTAGCTAGAAACCATGTGTTTAACTCGTGAAAAGCCTTTGTAGCTATTATTGATAAATGTTCTTGTGACGTTCCTGTTAGATGTGCACTAGTATCATCTGCGAAGAGCAATACTTTTGATTCATCACTTAAGTTACCGTAGCTGGTGAAACACATCTTTTCAGTCTCGAAACTAGGATCAGACAGATTATGCTGATGTTTCAGGACTTTGTGAGATGTGAACACAAGTTTGAGTTTGACCTGGATGCTGACAACATCGGTGCAGTTACCGTTGGGGGTCGGAGTATTGCTTGCCACACCATCAACAAGCTGTCGCGGCGAGACAACCCACGTGTGGATCTGGAAGAAAGTGAGTGGATAATATTAAACATCTGAACTGATTTATTTACTTGAACTGTATCCTTACTAAGTATATTGATAGTCATGAGGAAATACTGTATTTCTGCACTTTTCACCTCTTTTTTTTGGTCATGGAAAAATAGGAGGTGCATAAAATATTCAAATTTTTCTCATGTTCCTCATTTACTCTTTTTGTTCTTTCTATATAAAACTGATCACAATTTTTGTTGCAATTAATATGGTATATTACTGATTTTTCCCCATCAGCTGTTGCATCACATGTTTTAAAAAATGACATTTGTAAAGAAGCAAAACTATGAAAAGTAGTAAAAAAAACATAAAGATCTGGAAATATGGAAAAAATATATGTTACAACATTTAAAAAATCATTAATTAATTTTTAAATAGGCCTACCAGAAGAATATAATCAGATCACGGAGTTCATAAAAGATTTTCCTCAGAAAGATTGTATTTGAAAATGAGGAGGAAGCTCCTTGAAACTCATCATACCACAATAATGTTAAGTGAAGCATAAATGTGTGTGTAATCAACTCTCTTCACTTACAAAGTTTAGAATGAAGTTTTTTAGACAGTGAAGCTTTACTAATTATTCAAAAGTAGTCAAACGTTTAAAACACTTTTAGCTCACTTTACGTACCATTACTAGGACATGTATCAAGAGGTTAATTCTCTCCCATCGTCGGCTAGCGGTTGACTGGCGCTCTTGATACATGTCCTAGTAATGGTACGTAAAGTGAGCTAGAAGTGTTTTAAATCTCTTCACTTAGTTGATCCTCTTCTACCTTCTGGTGTCAAAGTTTTTAAAAGAGATTTCCACTTAACACGGTCTCTCGCCATTCTCTTTGCTTCATTTAGATCCAGTCCTTTTCCTTTCAAGGTCTTTTTCAAATGCTCATCCCAGGTCGTCCTTTTGGTTTCTTCCCCTCTACTCTGGCTTGCCACACTTTTTTTAATTCTTTCTCCATCCATTCTTTGTATCTGGCCAAACCATCTCAATTGTGAGGATTCTATTTGCTGTTTGAGAGGTTGAATTTCTAAACTCATTCTAATTGTCTGGTTTCTAATCTTATCTCGTTTTGTTTTCCCTTCTATCCGCCTTAAGTATCTCATCTCATTTGCTTGCTGTTTGCTGATTTGCTTAGATATTAATGGCCATGATTCACATCCATATGTTAATGTTTGGATATACAGAGTGTTAATAAATAACACCGAAATATTTACCTGTATATAGAGGGGACTTAGACAAGCAACTTTTATTAGGAGAATTTTGCTCTACGACGTAAAATGTGTATGCTACAGGGCATTACAATTTTATGCTCATAAGTCAATAATTAAGCGAAATAGGGTTGACATTTTCATTAAATTGACTTTATGCCTTCCTACTGATCGATAAAAACCTGATTCTTAATCATTGATCCACAGCTATATCATAATTTAGAGTTTTCATAATCTGCAAAATTTACAGACTAATCACATGACTGGCCACCAGTGCATTAGCCTTTTTTTAATTAATTTAACTACTGACTACAGTGTTAACAACGAAGTTCCTTTGTTTTGCATTTTTTTATAATGTTAGAAGTCGGTGGCGGGCATGACCTTTGAGATGTTAAATTGTAACAGGAAAAATTGAACCCATAGAGCATAAAATCACTTAATAAAAGTTGCTTGTCTACGTCCCCTCTATACACAGGTAAAATAATTTGGTGTTATTCATTAACACTCTGTATATTGTTTTATGTACTGTCAATTTAGTTTTCTTTGTGATTTCTTTCTTATTGATAAAGTTCTTATTTAATGCTTGAGACAATCTTCCTGTTGTTGCTATTCTATTGTTGATGTCCTCATCTATTAATAATTGCTATTAATAATAGAGCCCAAATATGTGAAACTTGCTACCTGTTCTATTAATTATCCTTTCTATTTTTATTTTGTGTTTTTTAGGTTCTCTGCTTATTATCGTGGATTTAGTTTTGCTGGTACTAATTTTCATACCCATTTCCTTTAATTCTTTGTTCCATAGGTTTAAATTATGTTGTAAGTTTCTTCCATTATTCGCCATTAAAACTAAGTCATCTGCAAAAACTAATTGTGATATTCTTACAGGCTTCATAAGCCAATTGCCTACTTTAAGAGGTTTTATATTTTTCGAGACCTTTTTTAGGATATCATCCAGCAGGAAAATAAATAGTATGGGGCTCAAAATACAACCTTGTCTCACTCCCTTAGTCGTGTGTATAATCAACTCGTCTAGTAAATTTAATTTATCATAGTTGCTTCACTGTATCTTTATTCAGATGGAGTCTGGCTGAGGATGCAGTCCAGGTTATTATTTTTTATACGTTAATTACTTCACTGTATAAACTAGATTGCTTGTGATAACTTCTGAACGACAATAGGTACAATTGAATCTAATGTTGCAGGCATGCATGAGAACGACTTGACTCTGTCGCTGTTTGTGTGGGAGAACTGGGGCGCCGCTGGGAACACTGGCTGCAAGCAGATGGCTCTGTTTGATCTCAATCAGTGGTACAAGGAGCAGATGCCCCAGAGGATTGTGAAGGGGCAGGGCTCCATGTTCATGACTCTGTTCTCTCTGGACAATGCGACCCCCCTGCTGGATGTGCGAGTGGATCCCACCAGTCTGTCCATGTTCACGGCTGTGCAGAGGTTGGAGGAACATTACTACCCGTCGGCGCTCGCCTTCGAGTCTGTGAGTCTGCTAGGCGAGAAGGTCGTCAAGATGAACCATCCAGGAGTGCAGCGTCACACTCTGTCGCAATTGGAACAAACCGGACCCTCAGCGTTGTTGCATCCCTCCAAGTTCTTCCATCACTGCATAGCTGTCGGATTGAAACCGATGTACACTGAAGTTACGTCCAACATTAATTGTTCTTTGGTAAGTGAAGTACACTGAATACAAATGAAATAATTTAAAATTAGTGTTTGCAGGAATTTTTGTTCCCCAAATATCCTAACAATAATTACAAATTTGTTGATGAAATTAAGTAAAAATAACAACAAAATAAATAAAGAAATAAATAAAACTATAAAAATTATTTTAAGACGACATATATTAAATTTTCAGGAAGAGCAGAGGAATTTTCTGCTGTCCGTGGCTCTGGAGTACCAGCTGGTGGGATTGTTGTCACGCTGCGCTGCTGAGTGGATGGACGGCAGTCAGAGCGTAGCTGGTTGCACGTTGTCCACGCTCCTGGAGTGGGGGTGGAAGCGAGCCAGCGTGCTCAAGACACATGCAGACAGCCTCTGCATTCCTCTCTATGACTGCTCGGGGACCAAGCTCGACAGCAAGAACTATCAGCTACTGGATTACTGCGGCAATCAGTTGCATCACCTGGCCACCCTCTTCCAGGTGTGCAGGAACCCATCCTTAAGAGGTGAGTCATTAGCAGGGCCCGGATTCTGATAACCTAAAATTGTTTGAAAAATGACCTATAAAATGACCCTAAATTTTATAGAAAATGACTTAATAATTATAAAAAATGACCTAAAAATTGATATTTTATTTATAAAAATTATTATTATACACAAAGTTATAGACTAGCTTGTACATAATTGTAAAAAAACTGTAATGTTTTGAATGTTCTTTTCTCATGGAAATTTATACTGGCACTGAGGCACTGGTGAGTCAAAATACGGCATTTCCTTTTTTGGTCTGCTGGATTATGTTGTTTATTGAGGGTAAACAGTAGTTTGCACTCTGAAATCCAAGCAGGTGCCAAGTCAATCTAATAACAATAGTAATATAATACAAAATTTTGGCGTTTCTCTGATTCTCATTTCCGACTGAGACATGACAACACTTCTCCTTCTTGCACTAAACAAACAACGCTTCAAAGACAGCACCGCTAGCAACGAAAAAAGTTAATACACTCAATGTAAATACATGAAAATGACTAAATAAGGAAGCAAATGACACGGAAATGACAAAATAATTACCTAAAATTGAAATAAAAGCCCTAAAAATATAAAATTGCATAAAATGACAAAAAATTACCTAATAAAAATGCATTGTCATCATCTAGAGGCCATGATTAGGATTTATCTACAAGTTGGCAGTGTCTATGCAGAATCAATAAAAAGATGACTTGTCATTAGAATCCGGGCCCCGGTTATTAGACATGTGCTCCACCCTCAGGTTTTCAGGTGATCACATTTTATATTTGGATTAAGCATCTTCTGAGTATGTGACATCAAGATTGACGATGACTTTCGCTTACTTTTAATGCTGCCTTATATTTAAAAAAATTTGTTTTGTGTGATTTTTTAAAAAATGACTCAAACAATTTTGTTTAAATTTTGTGCTTGTGACTTTTATTTAAAGCATTTTTTTCATAAAAACTCTGTAGGGTAGTTATAAGCTACCAACTTTTGAACAATACTGCTTTACATTGAACTGTATATGCACTTCTGTTTAAATTTCCTCCTAAATATACATAGTAGGTTATATGTGGCACGTCCATAAAGTGACTTTCCCAGGGGTCATTTACAGACACTAAACACAATTTCATGGAAATATTTATTGCAACAGATACAGCAAGTGTTCAGGTATTTTTCAACATATTCGCCACTGCAATTGAAATATTTGTCATGCCTTGGGACCAACTTTTGAATACCTGTGTCATACAAGTTCTCTCTCTCTTTTTTTTTTCTTTCTTTCTTTTTTTTTTCTTTCTTTCTTTTTTTTTTCTTTCTTTCTTTTTTTTTTTTTTTTTTTATTTATTTATTTATTATTATTATTTTTTTTTTTATGTGTAGGTGTTTAAACATCTCCCAGTAGAAGTTTTGCAGGAGACTTTGTGAAGTCTTCAAACATCCACCGTACAGCCTGGAACCCGCTCCCAGTGATTTCCTTCTTTTCCTACACCTCAAGAAATGTCAGAGAATGACGATAGCAGAGAAGGTTGTCAAACAGTGGTTCCAATCCCAGGTGACAGACTTCTATGACAGGGATACAAAAGTTGGTCCCACGGTGTGACAAATATCTCATTTCAGGTGGCGAATGTGTTGAAAAATAGCTGAACACTTGCTGTATCTGTTGCAATAAATATTTCCATGAAATTGTGTTTAGTTTCTGTAAACGGCCCCTGGGAAAGTTACTTTATGGACGTGCTTCGTACTAATAGCCAGAGGAAGTTATCAGAATTAAAACACATTATCATTGTAGCGAACTTTGTCAATTGATCTTGATTTATTCCTCTTGCCAAAACAGCATAGGAAAACAATAAACAATATATTAATATATACTTAATAAATATTTTTAGTACATGCTCTCTAATACACCTGTTTGTCGGACTAGTAACATGCCGAAAAATTGCATTGTAGCAACCAAGGCCGCTAAAATTGCATAAAACTGCATTCAAAATGCAGTTTTATCGGCCTAGTATGCTAAAGTCGTCATGGCAATCTATAAACAAAACCCAGATGGCATTGGCCAATCACACCAACTTTAACATGGATTTAAGCATATATTTGGTCATAAAACAAGTTTAAGCCAACTTGTTTCTTTATGATAATCAGAAACTTTACCAGTGTTTTTCGCAATACACGGTAGCCTACTTCATCATATAACAACAAATAAAAACTAGCAACTTTTCACATCTTGGTTCACAAGAGAATCATTGCTTGCCAGTATTTAATTGCAATATATTCCGTCTCATAGTCTACTGAAGGCACCTGCTCCAATTCAACGTTTGTGACTTGGATTGAAATTTCCTCTGGATTATCATTTATATTTTCACAAGCTTTTCATAAATACTAGTTGGTATGCAATATTGTTTACAAACAAGGGACTCCTATATTATGCATCTATACTACCACATTTGGTATTGGTATGTACGGTCATTGTTGTTTTATGATTCAGAAGCCTGTGAGAATAAGACTTTAACAAATGGGTGACTATCTTCCATTATAATTAATTACACGGTATTTTTGTTTCATTTCATATAATTTAGAGAGCTTTTACTAAAAAATATTGTATGCACCACGTACGCAAAACTTTAGCGGACTCATCCAGCTATACTAAATTTGAGAATATTATAGGAGAAAAATTCCTCCGGCACTGGGACTTGAACCCAGGCCTTTGGCTATTCGCGCCAATGCTCTACCAACTGAGCTAAGCCGGAGCTCAATTCACAGCGCCAGATCAGGTTCCTTCTGGCGCTGTGAATTGAGCTCCAGCTTAGCTCAGTTGGTAGAGCATTGGCACGAATAGCCAAAGGCCTGGGTTCAAGTCCCAGTGCCGGAGGAATTTTTCTCCTATAATATTCTCATGTAGTGTCCAACAGAGACATTAATCTGTGGTACATGAATGCTTATATATCTATCTATACTAGATTTGTCCGCTAAAGTGTTATTTTGCACACTTGACACATAAATAGCTATTATGATGAAATAAAGATGTAAAAGCTAATTATTAATTTTTGTACAGTTGCTGGCCTGGGTGACCTACAGCAGCAAGCTCGGGTCCTGGAACTGGTTGCGATGTACATAGAAGTGGTGCAGTGGTTTGTGAACGTGGGTCTGCTTCCAGAGTTCCCTTGCAACGACATCTCCTTGGCTGCCAGTCAGCACAGAGTTCCCTACCCTGCAACTGCACTCGCCAAAATCTATCAGAACAGGTAACATAATAATAATAATAATTTATTCTTCAATTAAGTGGAGGGAAAGGAAATAGACATTAAATCCATGTCTGGGATATTAATACAAGTAAGAATCAGTTTGAAAAATTTTATGTCATAACCGGGATTTGAACACGGATCTTCGGCTTAACGCCGAAGATCCGTGTTCAAATCCCGGTTATGACATAAAATTTTTCAAGCTGATTCTTACTTGTATTACCGGTAATATCCCAGACATGGATTTAATGTCTATTTCCTTTCCCTCCACTTAATTAATAGTATATAAATATAACTTGGCTTCAAAGTACCTACAAATGTAGGATGCCATTGGATGTGTGTTCTCAACGGAGAAACCTCCCGTGGTCTGCCTTGTCTTCTGAATCAGTTGAGGAATTTGATGTCGTACTGGCATGTTGTCATGGTAGCTCAATGGTAGAGCATCAGCGCGTTAAGCCGAAGATCCGTGTTCAAATCCCGGTTATGACATAACATTTTTCAAGCTGATTCTTACTTGTGATTTATTCTTCATTAATTGTGTATTATACAATATTGAACATAGTCAAAATCTGAAAACTAGGTTAGCCTAAAACAATTTAAAGTCATAGCTTATGTACCGAAGTATTTTGAATAAATACTTTCTTCCATATCACAAGCTCCAGTGGCTTTTGAACCTGTTTCAAAAGTACTACATCATCCCCGATTTCATGGCCCAGAAATTCGTAGCTAAAGCTGACTTATCTCTTTGTTTGTTTATAATATTTCTGAAGTGTTCCTTTGTCCGAATATTCAAATTTCTTTTGGTTTGGCCTATGTAACATTTCAAATAGCTATTATTCATTTCTGTTCATTTCAAGAAAACGGCCAAGAGCAAGCTTAGACTTGACCGTATGCCATCAGCTGCCATCTATCGCAGAAAACAAAAACTACAAGTACTTCACAATAGACATATTAAAAACAGGTCCTTTTTCCATTACGTCGTGAATCATAAGACACAGAAATTAAAACATTTATTGCAATGGATCACTCCGGAAAAGTTCTCATAACGTTTCAGCCCCACCACGGGGTCTTCCTCAGATGCAACTAGGGGTGTGGTTTTGAACGTATAACCTAGAAGCAGTATACTGCTTCTAGGTTATACGTTCAAAACCACACCCCTAGTTGCATCTGAGGAAGACCCCGTGGTGGGGCTGAAACGTTATGAGAACTTTTTCGGAGTGATCCATTGCAATAAATGTTTTAATTTCTGTGTTTTATACTTCACAATAGATGTGAAATGGTAATGTTAATCTGATACACATAGGCCTATTTTATCAGTTAATTTCAGAGTAATCCCAAGTGGCTTGTGCATTTCTTTTTAAGTAGAATTGAGGGTATAAGATGAAGTACTTGCTAACAGCTGATTATCTTGGTGTGTTGTTGCAGGCGCTCGGAGCTGGAGAGACTGAGCAAGAGCGCTGCTGACAAGACAGACATCTTGTTCATTGATGGGCTGGTGAAGCGAGAGTGTAATGATCGCCTGTCTGCGCTGTGGGAGCGAGACGGAGGCACTGGTCTCTACCCACCGCCCTCCATCCAGTCACTGCTCCGCACGTATCTGCTCGATGGAATCCCCATGCATGTGAAGCACTGCATCGTGATCTACGTGTTCCTCGACCTCACGGGATTGCTGGACGGACCACAGTAAGTCATGAATAATGTGGCGAGAGTTTCCTTCATCCTTTAACGTAGTTGATAGTGTTGTTGATTTTAATCAATGAGTTTCAGTCCATCCAATGATTTCTACCTTCTGTTCTAAGCTAAACTGCTTTCGTTTCGTTGTCATCATTCACACATGACTAGTAATGAGTGGCTATGACTGTGATGTGTTTACAGGTATGCCAGTACAATCAATCAGTTCATTAAGTTTCCGTCTGCTTTCCGCCTCACTCCGAGCTTCATCAAGATCACGCAGGCTCTTTGGCTGCTGGACCACCAGGACTTCACGGTAATTGTTAATTATGTATTCACTCATATCATGTGCTACTGTGATATAAAGGAATGTGTAACAGTGGGTGTATTTAACCGTGTAATAGATGCACTTTTTTTTCCAGATTTTTAGTTAAAAAAAAATCCCTTTAGGCAGGCCTACAGGCCGAGGTAGATTTCGAAGTGCTAAATCTCGCCTTATATGAGAGGTATCGAGAAACCAGTTATTGATTTGTAGAGTACTCTTCAAGAGCTTTTCAACGATACCCCAAAACCCCCAAATCGTTGGTGTCACTGTGAACTCCATAGGGAGTACTCTAATTTATTCAAACAAAGTTTCCCTCTATACCAGTGGTTCTCAAAGTGGGGTCCGCGGACCCCTGGGGGTCCGTGATGGTGTTTCAGGGGGTCATCGTTGGTGTCACTGTGAACTCCATAGGGAGTACTCTAATTTATTCAAACAAAGTTTCCCTCTATACCAGTGGTTCTCAAAGTGGGGTCCGTGGACCCCTGGGGGTCCGTGATGGTGTTTCAGGGGGTCCGTGATGGTGTTTCAGGGGGTCCGCAGGCGGTTTAAGAAGAAATAAGATATCCCATAATTTTGAAGTGCTTAACTGTGTTCCCCACTATTTATGTATGTGAAACAGAATTCTCCCACCTTACGTAGGCTACTTGAAATCAAAGTTGAGAAATAAACATAAGTTGAAAGTGACTTAATATTGAAATTATCAGACATTAAAACCTAACATTGTACAGCTATTTAATCAAAAGCAGCTTCACTGTTCACATTAAGGAGTAAACTCTGTTTGTTACCATTGATATTGTTATTTTGTCTATTGAATTTAATAAATTTGTATCAAAGTATTAATTTACCGTATTTATTTAGTTTTTCTTTATTTCAAAACCCAGAGGGTGTCCCCGAAATTTTAATTTCTTTCAAGGGTCTGCGGACTGAAAAGTTTGGGAACCACTGCTCTATACTTCATAGGGGCCGAGATATAAATGTTTATAAATTTCAACCCCCTCCCCCGACCACTCCCTTGGGCCAATTTTGCTCATTAACAAACTTGTCCGAACTATTGGGCCTAGAAATAACATAATAAAATTTGGTTCAAATATCTTCAAAATTGAAGCCGCTAGTGTGTAAAGATATATATTTATAATATATATATCACAATTTTTTTTTTTTTTTCTTAATAGGTGGTAGTTTTGTACTTAGGGAGGCATGAAACGTAAAGATATGAAAGAATTTTTCGAAAGATTTTTGTTCGAAATCTACCTAAAAAACTAAGGCTGATTTTTATGCAAGAAAAAAATTAGTGAAGAAAAAACACGTAATAAAAGATGCACCAGCTAACGATGTATAGCGTACATATCAATTTAGAAGCCGCAGTTAATTTATATATCAATTTACATATTGTTTTGCACATATGAGGATCGATAGTTAGTAATTGCATAAACAGACGAAAAACACTTACGCACATTACACTCAGACACAGTAAATTCTCGTCCAGCTGCTTTGTTACCGAGTTCTTCTGGGAATTTGATAACTAGCAGCCTAAAACTGCATTTGCATTATTAATCGATAATTAATTGCTGAGTATGTTTTGTGCGTTAATAAGAACCAGAGGTTCTTCCATGCACTGTTTCCATGCATTGTTGTTTAAAAAATGGCTAATCTTACAACTTAAGATGTTATTGAAACATGTGTTTGTTAAAAGTGAGATTCAGCTATTACATGGAGAATTTTATTTTTTAATGCAAAAAGTAAGGGTACGCCCATAATGCAGGGGCCATCCATTACCTAACTAAATACGGTATACAGGTTGTTAATGAATAACACCAAAATTTTTTACCTGTGTATAGAGGGGACATAGACAAGCAACTTTTATTAGGAGAGTTTTGCTCTATGGATTCAATTTTCCCTGTTACAGCAAAAAATCTCCCAGGGCATGGCCGCCACTGACTTCTAACATTAGAAAAAAATGCAAAACAAAGGAATTTCGTTGTTAACACTGTAGTCAGTAGTTATGAATAAAAGAAGACTAATGCAGTGGCGACCAGTCATGTGATTAGACTGTAAATTTTGCAGATTATGGAAACACTAAATTATGATATAGCTGTTGACGAATGATTAAGAGTCAGGTTATTATCGATCACTAGGAAGGCATAAAGTCAATTTATTGAAAATGTCAACCTTATTTTGCTTAATTATTGACTTATGAGCATAAAATTGTAATGACTTTAATGCCCTGTAGCATACACATTTTACGTCGTAGAGCAAAAATCTCCTAATAAATGTTTCTTGTCTAAGTCCCCTCTATGTACAGGTAAATATTTCGGTGTTATTTATTAACACCCTGTATATTAAACTTGAAAACATTCAACTTCACATGATTATGTGTTGCAGGAAGCCATCGATATGCTCCTGGACCCCCTGGTTTCCATGGACGACCTGAAGCCGTGGCAGCACCAGTGCATCATCCGAGCATTTCTGTACCAGGGCCAACACCAGATGGCTCTCAAGTACATCAAGGTGCAACAGCCGCCACTCAAGCACATTGAAGACATCAGGTAATGTGTCCATGCCTAGCTTAACAGTACAGATTTTCTACTTCTGCAGTACTCACTCATTTCTTGTAGTTGTACTCTGCCCTCCTGTTCTTACTGCTAGCGAATTCTTCAATTAATTTCTTGTGGAAGCCCTTCATGTTGCCTATACTGTATATTCGTTCAGACTCTGCAGTTGTAAGTACAATTTCCACGTCTCAGAAAATGTATCTCTCCATCAGCTGGGTGCAGGGAGAAGTGCCCTGTGAATTAATTGGACTTAGAAATTTTCTCAGAAGTAATTTATTGAACTTAAGATTTTTTTCTCCAGTCATATAATTTGTCATTCTCCAAGTAACTAATATCATAAAATAAAACTTCATATAAGTTTTTCAGCCTATGTACCACATATGACGTATTCAAAACCACATATGACGTATCAAGTTACAAATATGAAAGACTTGGAACGTAAATGGATTAAAAATTTTTTATTTATGATTTTTATTAAGTAATCTTATAAGTATAAGATTAAGTATAAACAGGAATCTAAGTTTGGACACTCTGATTTTCGCTGATGACTTAGTACTTCTCGCTACCACGGAAGATGACTTACAGAGATCAACACATAACTTGTCATTAATTGCAAATACCTTTAATATGGAATTATCACCTCATAAAACAAAAATCATGGCCTTCTGTGGCAAAGACCCAGTACAAAGCAAAATATGTATCAACAATAGAATTTTAGAACGAGTTAATGATTTCAATTATTTAGGCTACAAATTATAATTTTACTCGGACATGGACATACCCGAGAAAATTACCAAATTTAATAAATCACTGGGTATAATAAATAAAGTTATGAAACCTTCCCTAGTCCAGAGACACACTCGACTCCGTTTATATAAAACCCTTGCAAGACCTGTCCTCTGCTATGGCAGTGAAGCGTGGACTCTAAGACAATGTGACAGGAGTAGAATTACAGCCAGTGAGATGAGGTTCATGCATAGGACAGCGGGCCACACCAAATATGATCACATCAAAAATGAAGATATACTACAGGAACTCCACATGGATCCAATTCTAGACTACATCCAGAAATATCAGGAGGACTGGCTGCGGCATGTAAGACGGATGGCCAGAGACAGGATCCCCAGAGCAATCTTGAACTACCAACCACATGGGAAGAGATCACTTGGTCGCCCTCCAAAAAGATGGACGGAAAATTTTTTGTAGACGTAACAGTTCTTACAGGACTACTACATGTCAGGATGATGATGATGATTAAGTAATCTGTGCATTGGCACAATCCAGATAGTAATAATAATTAAACAATCCAGAGATATATATATATATATGAAGGGTTCGGCTGTAAAACATGGTAACCCACAAATTTTTAAAAATTGAGATAATCACATAGGAAGTTTAGGCTATCTGTTGTGAAACTACTGAACTGTTCTGTTGGGGACAATGTTGGGGATTGGACCGAAATATATCCGTTCCGTGAGAGGGTAAATGTATGGTTAGGTTTAAAGGAACAAAAGTTCTGGTTGAAGTGAAACAATGTATATGCAATACATGGGAAAACTCTTTGAGTAGCGGAGGACCAATTTTAGAGCAAGAGTGGACTATATCACGAGGACACTGGGTACAGAGATCAAAGGAAACATATTGGTTAAACAATCTAGAATGTAATGAAATACTTGCACTTTATTAATACTTGTAAACACTCGAAGAAATACTATGTGAACACTGAATAATAATTAAAGAAACACGTTGAAACAATGAATTGGAATTTGGCGCGAACAGGGTTGCACCACTAGAAGTAATTTAGTAAATTTTGTAATATACCAATGAATAATATCTCAAATTAAAGGTAATAAAATTTACTGTAGAATGAAGGTATTTAAAGTTATTAGCACTTGATTGCTCACGTTTTATAGCTTCTTGGTGAGTGATGACGTCACACGCTATGTACTTACGTGGAACTAATAAGTGAATCTAATGAACTTGTAATACGGAGAATAAGTAAATTCTGTATAAGTAATTTACTTGAAATTAATAAAACTTATAAGGAAGTTTTATTCCAATGATTTCTAGCGAAAATACAAAGGGCGCGAAGAGGCCTTTGTTACTAGAGAACCGGAGCAGTGTCAGACCGTGACTTGATCGTGTAACTGCAGGCTTAATACTGATGAGGCTTCCTGACGCTCTTCGAGGCGTCCTTACAGGGGGAATACCCGTCACAAAGAACTCGTGATCAGGATATGATGAAATATACGCCTACTCAACTTAATACTTGGCGCAAGAACACCTGGCGGATGATTTGAATTAAAACTATTCACTGCACATAATAAATATGCTGGAAAAAACACTTAGCTTGCGTGAACATACTCCGCGCCTTTAATAATAATAATAATAATAATAATAAGTTTATTTCTGTCAATAGACTCAGTGAGTTTCTGACATTGTCATTTACATTAATCTATATGCCTAGGCTAAGATTTCACTCATACAACATTCATTCATTCATACATTTTTCATTCATTCATTCATACAATTTACATTCATACAAATTATTACATTGGCATTACAATTCATAAAATTTAAAGTTATATATAAACTATAAAAGTACCGGTACAATTAAATATTTACATACAATATTCATAATATTATATGACGAATAACGTCAATAAAAACATAACAGGAATGCAAGCTATAATGGAAAGACACTTGTATGTACACAAAACAAGCACTGATTCTAATTGTATGTATACATGTGATATGTGTTGGAAAATTACTTCTTACATATATTGCAAGGATATGATATTGAATAGAAAGCACTGATTTCACTATTTACATTGAAGCACACGACACTCTTGAACTGAAAGACAGAGAGAGATCTTTCAAATAGCAAGATTGATAGAAAGAAAATACATGTAACACATCTCGCAAGAATACGATTTGTTACAGAGATAGATGAGAAATGGACTTCAAGTGGAGAATCTTGAATATAAGATCATAGAAAGTGTCATATGCTACTCGTCTTGGTGTAGAGGACACACCTTGACTATGGGCCGCTTATATTCACCACTGGAAGTGCGCACAGTAATCACTCGAACCAAGCCGTCTTCTCCCGGATGAGTAGCGGTGATCACGCCTAACTTCCATTGAAGAGGAGGAATGTTGTCTTCCTTCAAGATGACGACAGTACCAACTTGAATGTTGTCACTGGAACAGGTCCATTTCTGCCTTTGTTGTAGTGAGTGAAGATATTCGGATGACCAGCGTTTCCATATGTGTTGCAAATGATTTTGTAACAGCTGCCATTTTTCTAAGTACCTCTTATCTTCCGTAGGAGGATGTGAAGGTAGAGATGTGAGAGGTTCTCCAATTAAGAAGTGACCAGGAGAAAGGTATGACAAATCAGCTGGATCATCATTTAGACGAATAAGTGGTCTAGAATTCAAGCACGCTTCGATTTGAGATAGAAGCGTAGAAAGCTGTTCATATGTGAGAATTTGAGCTCCCATAACTCTCCTGAGATGAAACTTCATAGATTTCACTGCTGCTTCATGTAAACCACCGAAATGGGGAGAATTTGGAGGAATGAACGACCAGCTATAATCGTGGTTTGCAGTGAAATTTTGAATTGTAGTTTGAAAGTCTCTTGACTGCAATAGCAATCTGAGCTCCCTTAACTTGTTGTTTGCTCCCACAAAGTTAGTGCCATTGTCACTGAAGATTTCTTTACAGAGTCCACGACGTGCTGTAAATCTTCGTAGGGCTGCTATGAAGGCATCTGATGTTAGATCAGAAACTAATTCAATGTGGATGGCCTTTGTTACCAAGCAGACAAAAATAGCGATGTAAGCTCTTACAGTAGTTTTACTGCGTGGAGCCCCATATCTTATGTTGAAGGGTCCAGCGTAATCGACTGCTGTGCGGAGAAAAGGTCTAGCAGGAGTTATTCTATAGCTAGGAAGATTTCCCATTAACTGCTGAGCACTTTCTGCTTTTAATTTAAAACAGGTGAGACATCTATGCAAAATAGATTTTACTACTCTGCGAATACTAGGTATCCAGTAGGCTTGTCGTAATGAAGAAAGACTATTGGATAAACATTAAGTGAGTTTATAACACAAACAGTGCTGAAAAGTTGCTTTCTTACATATATCACAGTGTAACGGTTTGTCTATCTTTTCATAGTTCTTACAGACATAATAGCTCTCTAACTGGATATATGCAGATGATGCAAGTAAATAGCTTTTCACTATTTGGAAGATGAGATACACTGCTTTGTATTGTTTCTAGATGAGAACAGACACTGCGGAGTGTTGTTTCTCGATGAATGCAGACACTGCGGAGTGTTGTTTCGCTCTGAAGACAGACACTGAGTGTTGCTTTTAGACTGCAAAGCTCGGTAGAACGGATCTGATTTACCTCTTATATTTACACTATCACTTGTTTTAAATCTTCCTTGACTGTTGAAAGATTTATTGTGAATAGATGGGTGCAAATGTTCGTTCCTGGTTTTGAAGGAAGCGAAGCTATTGCGAACTGGTTTGACCGCTGCACTGGGTCGGTTTGTCTCTAAGCGTTTGCTCTGCATATGATGAGAGGCTTTGTTTGTATTGTTTTGAATTCTAATTTGTTTAGAATTGCTCAGTAGTGAAGTGCTCTGTTGACTTCGACTGATGTTAAAGCATGTGAGGGCGTATGCTGTTGATTTTTCTTGCTTAGCTGTAAAATGCAGTAGCTTGCTATGTTTTAAGTCACATTTACAGTAAGAAGGCAATTCACACTCTTGTACCTTGTGTTCTGTGGAGAAGCAATTAAAGCACAACTGGTTTGATCGTGCACAACTCCATCGTTGTTGCACTGTGAATTTGCGGAAATTTTTGCACTTATGTAACGAGTGGTTTCGTTTACACAGAGAACAAGTTTGCTGATGTTTAGGTTTGCTCGTGACAACGAAAGAATGCATTTCTGTTTCTTCGTCTGTCGTTAAGTTTTCATCATCTTGAAGCGAAACCGTATTCATGTCACGATGCAGAAGTTGACTGTGGACTGATTGTTGACAACCACAGAAAGATTCTAAATTGCACTGTTGTACCGTATGATTTGATGAGAAACAATTGACACACAGGTGCTGTGACTTGACGAAATTCCATCGCTCATTGACTGGAATTTGCCGGAATTCATCACAATGATACAGCTTGTGATTGCGTTGACAATAGGCACACGATAATCTGCTTGTACCTTCGTACGACTGTCGCGGTTCTCGGACAGTGTATTTTGGAGATCGCAGCTCAACCTTTCTTGCAGGTGATGGGCTGGACACGTTGTTGGAATTGGATAACACTTCTAATGAATGAGCCTTGGCTTCTAGGAAGTTCATCAACTCTTGAAGTGATGTGAACTTTTTTGAGTCAATTTTACTTTCCCATTCTTTACGTGTAGTCTCACCAAGATGATCCAATATTAATTGAATAAACATGACTTCGTGTAATGGGATTTCAAGATTGAGGGCTTCGATGGCGTTAAGATTGCTTTGAAACTGATTTAGTAAGTTTCGCAAGTCTGTAACGTTTTCATTTTTCATTACTGGTAACGAAAGTAGATTTTTGATGTGAGCTGTGGCAATAACTCGAGTATTATCATATCTAGAGCACACCAAGTTCCATGCTATAGTAAAATTCTCATTCGTGACTGGAAGATTCTGAACAAGAGCGTGAGCCTGCCCCTTCAGAGAACTCAGCAAATAATGATATTTCTGGATGGAATCCAACGATTCATTGTTTACCACTAAGCTACTGAAAGTGTCATGATAATGCCTGAAATTAGTCACATCTCCAGTGAATACAGGAATTTGAATTCTTGGCAATTGTATATTTCTATTGTTGCACTGTGAAGCAGAAGACTGACACGTGTGATGCGAATTACCACTATGATTAGATCGTTGACTGTTCACAGAGTTTGCACTATGCACTTGCTGCTCGTGTAGAAATAGAAGACCACTTAACTTTGCTTTAAGCACTTGATAATTGTTTCGTATTTCTTCATAATACTGCATATGACAATCTATTTCATCTTCGGCTTCAATTAGAGATTCAATTTGAGCTTGTAA
The DNA here is from genome assembly GCA_964059195.1 of Ectobius pallidus. Lineage (NCBI taxonomy): Eukaryota > Metazoa > Arthropoda > Insecta > Blattodea > Ectobiidae > Ectobius > Ectobius pallidus. Next base: position 774,241 of record CAXKWD010000003.1, on the reverse strand, counting down.
ACACTCAAACTTGTCCCATAGCTCCTGAATACTGTCATATTCAGCTTTAAGTCTAAACACGTCTACTTCTTCTGTAACACTGTCACAATATTTCTGAATCAATGTGAATCTTCTTTTAAGAAAACCCCTTTTCTTCGTTAAATCTCTCAGTTCACTTTCCATGATGAGATGAGTTGTTACTTGAAGTTTAAAGATGAGATGCTACCACTGCTGCACGATGATGCATGTATTAACTGTTCACTGTCTTCTTGATGTTCGCTGAGGACCGGAATCCCACGATGAGTCGAATCACTGCTGCATGATGCTGTTCGCGATGCGAAGTTCAGGGTTGCTGGAACTCACGAACTGACCGACGCGGAAGCACAGATGAATGAGACGAACTCGAGAAACGGTATTTGCGAATACAAGTACGTAAATATGATTGTACCAATATGATCCTGCCCGTAAGGATCAATGTTGGGGACAATGTTGGGGATTGGACCGAAATATATCCGGTCCGTGAGAGGGTAAATGTATGGTTAGGTTTAAAGGAACAAAAGTTCTGGTTGAAGTGAAACAATGTATATGCAATACATGGGAAAACTCTTTGAGTAGCGGAGGACCAATTTTAGAGCAAGAGTGGACTATATCACGAGGACACTGGGTACAGAGATCAAAGGAAACATATTGGTTAAACAATCTAGAATGTAATGAAATACTTGCACTTTATTAATACTTGTAAACACTCGAAGAAATACTATGTGAACACTGAATAATAATTAAAGAAACACGTTGAAACAATGAATTGGAATTTGGCGCGAACAGGGTTGCACCACTAGAAGTAATTTAGTAAATTTTGTAATATACCAATGAATAATATCTCAAATTAAAGGTAATAAAATTTACTGTAGAATGAAGGTATTTAAAGTTATTAGCACTTGATTGCTCACGTTTTATAGCTTCTTGGTGAGTGATGACGTCACACGCTATGTACTTACGTGGAACTAATAAGTGAATCTAATGAACTTGTAATACGGAGAATAAGTAAATTCTGTATAAGTAATTTACTTGAAATTAATAAAACTTATAAGGAAGTTTTATTCCAATGATTTCTAGCGAAAATACAAAGGGCGCGAAGAGGCCTTTGTTACTAGAGAACCGGAGCAGTGTCAGACCGTGACTTGATCGTGTAACTGCAGGCTTAATACTGATGAGGCTTCCTGACGCTCTTCGAGGCGTCCTTACAGGGGGAATACCCGTCACAAAGAACTCGTGATCAGGATATGATGAAATATACGCCTACTCAACTTAATACTTGGCGCAAGAACACCTGGCGGATGATTTGAATTAAAACTATTCACTGCACATAATAAATATGCTGGAAAAAACACTTAGCTTGCGTGAACAGTTCAGTTAGTTGAATATGTTCATCATGGATGGAGAATGCAGTAAAATATATTACTGTAACCCACATCCATTTCATGTAAAACATGGTAACCTTCAAAAGATGGCTGCTCAGTGAGTAAGGAGGGAACTTTTCTCTAAGGAAAATAATAGTTTTTCCAGTGGACGTGAAGAAGAGGAAAGCAATGAGAGTGGCACTGGATACCAAGTTTCCCACTCTACATCTTGTAGGGAAGATATAGATGATCCAGATGAAATTAAGTAAAAAAAGATTAGTAAAATGTACAGTGAGGGTTACCATATTTTACATGAAATGATGATAATAGCTCCTGATGGCTTTTAAAGTTGTTTTTACATGGTATTACGATACGTGGTGGGGAAAAGCAGAGTATTTTTGCATAATACAGCTGGTAAAACACAAGCAAGTGAAAATATTCCTATTGAATGGCCAAACAAGAAGAGAAAGAGGAGAATGTCCAGGCAACCAGTAGTGAAGAAGGAACAAAGACTCTGCTCTGATGTTTTGTGTAAAGAATATAGGGGTAAAGGAGATGAGGTTCCAGATAGGGAACTTGGACCAATTGTCCAATTGTCCATTAAAATGTTTTGATAAAATAGTGATGAAACACGTACAGTAATTTTTCCCAGGTTCTGGAAAGTAAGTTTGAATAACCTACAAAATGCATATTTATTTGGGCGTATGAAAGCTAATCCTGTTGCACGTAAATACACCAAGAACGTTAAGAGCAGAAGATCACAAACTGTGATATATTTTGTTCCACATGAAGGGCAGAGTTTGTAAGAAAGTATTTTTGTCAATTCGCGGGCTGCAAAATAGTAGAGGAAAACCAATTGTGAAAAAAAGAATTGGATGACGTCATTGCTTGTTTGGAGTGGATACCTTCTTACTATGCATCATTTTACACAAATTTAGTGGTTCAGGACAATGAAGAACAAAGTAATGGAGAATCTGAATAGAGCATTAGTAATTGGTTAAGTACATTGCGGTAATATAACATGTTGACACGTTTAGTCACTTCAAGTAAAACATGTTAAGCCACATAAATTAGATTACACACGTTTACTTTTAATTTTTTTAAGTTCTCTCTTTGCCCAATACATTTCACTTAAATATGCCATTACATTCAGAAAACATTGTATTCTTATGATGTGTGTTCATATTTGGAAGAAAACTTACTAATAAATTAGAATTTTGATTTAAAAACCTATGATATCATTATCTCAGAAGTTGTTCTGTGTGGGTTACCATGTTTTACAGCCGAACCCTTCATATATATATATATAACAACTGTTAATTATGATATATATAAATTACATTAAAATACATTAATTATGCTTATTAATTTATCGCTAGGGTGCTTGAACCGCTATATAAGTCCTTGAAAAACTCAGCCTGGCCCATGGCTGAATTTATATTCATCGCAATACACATCTAAGAAACCGACAACTTAAGTTGTGTTCATTCAAGTTTGAATTTATAATTGTTAGTTGAAGGACAATCATGATAAACAATGTTCCACATTTCTTGAGGGATACAGCATTATTGAAAATTTAATTGATTTCTCATTGATTGTGCTTTCTGTTGCAGGTTGAATCTCACGGTTCTGTTAGTGAACGGGCAGATTCATGAAGCGTTCCAGTATCAGCGACAACACTGTAATGAACAAAATTCCAAGGATCTGTTGCAACATTTCTTCAGTGGTAAGTGTAACATTCTCTGTTTATATCCGTATTCTGCTCGCGAAGGGTTAAAAAGGGAGGAAGAACCTTGCACGGGTAATCATTGTTCAAAAAGATAAATATTGAATGATGTTACACTTGAAGCTTTCAACTTAGCTTAATTATTGTAAGGAAGAAGATGTGTTTCACAGACAATAATGTAACATACAGTGAAAGTACTAAGTTTTTGGGATTATGGGTGGACGAAAATCTAAAATGGTCTCTTCAATTTAAAAAAACAGCAGAAAAACTTAGTAAAATATGCTTTGTACTTTATACAGCCTCAAAAGTTATGAATGTGGAAAACGTCCTCCCTATATATTATGCATACTTTCATTCTGTATTATCATGGGGAATAATATTTTGGGGAAATACAGCAGGAGCTCAAACTATTTTCAAACTACAGAAAAGGGCTATTCTGTCTATGCTAAAACTAAAGAAAACGAGTTGTAGAAAACTTTTCAAAGATTTAAATATATTGCCTCTGCCTTGTATTTATATTTACGAAATAGTGACATTTGTCAAATCAAATTTAAACATGTATACCATCAATTCACAAGTACACTCCCATAACACAAGAAACAGAGAAGAACTTAGGATAATCTAGTAAATACGAAGTGTTCCGATGGCATGAATAGTCAGACGTGCAGTTATGTCTTGTGACATCAGTAGGGACCGGATACTTAGGTTTTTGCCTTTTTTTTTCCTTCCAAAACAAAAAGCGCTCATACACTTTTTCGAATCATGTCCATGGGATTCACCCACATTAATTCTGTAGCACCTAAAAATACCTAAATATACCTAAACGGGATATAAGACCTAAAATATCTAATTTAGGCTATTTTTTTGTCTTTTTTGTTTGTCGATTGAGAAATCGGTATTTTGCGGAGAGACAATAATTTTTGTCGAGTTGAAATTAATACCACAAGCGTTTCGTTCAACCCATTGTCGTCTAGGATGGACAGTATCTAGAGAGGAAGTGTAAGAGTACCGCGTATTCCTTTTAAAATATTCGTACGAACAACCATTGTTGCCGTGTTTGAACAAGGATATAGATTTCTGTGTTTTAAAGCGCTTGTTTGCCTTTAGTACTGCCCTGTTATTCATACTGAGTGGTCACACTGTGAGTTTTAAGTAGACGTGTTAATTATGTCGAAACGAATGAAATCGAGTTTATTACGGCACTAGTGGATTGGCGACGATCTGAATTTCACGGCAAAGTAATATTTTGTCAAGCCTGCCAGAAACACGTAAGTGTTATTTACCTTTCTATAAAAAGGGGGAAGTTTTCGTCCCTAGTTGATCTGTTGTGCGGTTAGCATGCGTAACAACCGAAGAAAGGAAAATAATCAGTTTCACATTATCCACATCCAACCATGAAGTATTTTACTCACTAAATTAGAAGCATCGGATTCGAATCCTGAGAAGGGTAGTGTCTAGATACAGTATTAACTATTAACTAAGAGATAACAGGAAGAACTTCACAGTTGAGAATCTTGAAAGATATTTAGTGATATACCGTAACCAGGAAATGTGAGGCAATCTTATTTTCACTGCTTCTTTTGATTGTTTATGCTTTCTTTCTTCAATTGGATAATATTGTCTTAAAGCAAGTTTACACAAATTTAAGTCAATTTTGTTAAGTTAAACTTTACAAGTATTATGTATAGAATCCTATGTAGCACTTTCAAATTCATTAAACCAATTATTCTACCCGAAGACGACATTTTAGACAACAAAACCTAAGAAAAACTATTTCACCTAATGGAAAACCTAAAACAGTGTTTTTAAAAACCTAAAAATCCGGTCCCTAGACATCAGTGATATTTGTTGCATTGTGCTGCGTTGATGTAGAGAAGTAGTCAGTTTGATTTGTGTTGCAGCTTGCCAGCAAATGAATGAGCTGAGTGTTGTTCTGCAACTTGCGCTGTCGCCTGCCGAGGAGGACGCTTTCACCCAGTTCCTGCAGAGCTGCCACAATCCCCGTGCAGACGACATGAGAGTTCTCTACTATCTGGAGAGATCAAGGTAAAGCTTTTACCTGTAGATTTTACTTGTTCTAGATTTCAGCTAATAAGTTAAATGCATTTAAGAAGTGACTTCTGTTTTCCTCTGTTAGGTTTGTTAAACATTAAATGTTTACCGGTTAGTCCAATCGAATACTGTTATACATTAAAATAATTTTAAACATCATTAAATTCATAAATAAAATTAAAGGAACACTTGGCTTTTGCACTAACAATAGCTTTTTGTAAATTCTGCTCAAAATACATAGGTAGAGATCCATAAGAATGGTTTTACTTTGAAGAAAAATTAGTTTTAAAATTTGAATATTTTGTTATTACCGCTGATGGTTTTCAGGATTGCAGAGGCAATGGAAGTGAATGACAGTATCCGCAGCTCCGAGGGCAGAATAGAAAGCAACAGCTTGAAGCGAGGTCGCTCCGAGGACAAGCCCTCATGTGTGAGGGATACCATCGTCCAGGCGTATGCCAACACATTGCCGTCGGTGACGAGGAAGCTGGCCCAGTACTGTGCGCAGGAGAAGTCCAAGTGCTTCGCCTGGAAGCAAGGTACCAAGCTATTTCGGTCAGGTTGTTCACTGTATGCTTAGTATGACAGAGATTCTAATACATTTATTGTTATTGTGCAGTTTCGCGACCTACACCGATGTCCGTGACAATCCATCGAGGACAATCACAGCCTGTGCAATACAAGTCCTCGCTCATCCAGGCAACTCTGGAGAAGGCTCGTGAGACTTGGATACCCTGCACTCCAGCAAAGCGGGATCGGACCAGCATGGAGATGACACCTTTCCTGTGCACCCCTCGAGCAGGGTCGGAGATCGTGGGATACGCAAGGTAATATGTCATGTAATAACATTGAATAGTGTTATCACTTCTATGAGTAGTGTCTCAATTCATAAAAAAATGTAAGGGGGAAAAAATAAAATAAAATAATAATAATAATAATAATAATAGTAATAACAATAATAATAATAATAATAATAGTAATAACAATAAAAACAATAACAACAACAGAAAATTATCTGAAAATAAAATAAAATATTACCGCATTTACCTCTATAAGCTGCACTTTTTTCCCCCCGGCAAAACATGCCTGTGGCTTAAAATCGCATACAAGTGCTTTTAGGTAATAATGGTAAAAATGTGCACAACATAGTCGGCTGGTTCCAGTTGAAGCATCATAATCAAGTGATGTCATTATTAGTCACGTGAAGAAAATGAGGCAGTTTTATTATTTCACTGTGGTATTAATTAAAGTGTAAATACTGTTTGTTGGGAGTCTGCCAGGTGTCTCAACCAAGAGAATTGGAATATTTGGGCTTTTCCCTAAACTATCAATTCTTTAAATATTAATTATTATAGGAAGTTAGTAACAGTGAAGTTTGTCTAATATAGTAATACTAGCTGAAAAGGCCCGGCGTCGCCCGGGCTTTGTATTTTGTAATTTGAAATTAACTTATGGAGGACTTTCGATTTTGAAACTCTAGGTCCTTATATAATATGTATGTAAAACTTGAAATGAAGAAAAAGATTTATCAAACTATTCCATCAGAAAACGCTAGATATAGCTTTTTATGGCTCATAGAGGATGTTGAATTCTGCATTCCGTTGCTTCTACACATCATGCGTGGGAGGGGTTGAAATAAGAAGAAACATAAATTACATAAGATTGTATTGACTTGACGGAAAATGTTATTTCTCATTCTCATGTTACAACCGTTTCGGGGCTGAAATAAAATAGAAATGCAGTATCACTTTCATACTTTCCTCCCCTAAAACCCGGGACATAATATACTGCGAGTATAGGACTCAAAATGTTCCATCCCATGCTTAGGGCCTATGATAAATCTCAACTAATACAAATCCTACAGCTATGGATAACTAACTATTTACCGACTTCTGATATAGCACTCACACACTTAAGTTGTACCTGCAATACGACCTCTTATTCTACATCAAAATGTGAAATGAGAAAATATTTCTTATGTCTAGGGTAGAGAAAGTTGTGTGACTGCATCGCACTTTGCTTTATTTTCGTGTAATTCATTTTTCAGTAATTATTTTCGCCAATATATTGCATCGATTCAATCATAATTCGTTAAAGTCCAGTTGCCAAGGCCCTATGTGATCAGAGTAAACAATACACGGTTGGCATGTGAACTGAACAGCATTTCATTTTTTTTCAGTATAATATTCTCAGAAATTATATAATTTTCAAGGGAAGGACTGATTTATTTCAATTTTAATGTTGACCGCGTTACTTCCCGGGCTTAACTGGGTATGTGTGCAAAATTTTGTACAAATCGGTGAAGAAATGTGGATTTGTATAAGGAACAAACATACATAGCCACATATCCACAAACACATATTCGACTTTATATATTAGATAAGAATTGAGTCAATTTTTGTGACACTTACTTCACTTGAGTTCTAGTTTCGGGAAATTTTTTCTCCCATATTCATTCCATTTTGACTACTGCTTGTTGCTGTTGCTACTTGACTGCCCTCTGGTTTTCGTAAGATGAATTTGTTGATCAACCAGGTTTATATTGGAAAGAAAAAAAGAAACTTAAAAATCAGTAACATAAAGAACCATGAAATAGATAAATCGGCAGTTGCAGCCCATTTCTGGATAAAAAACCATGACATTGAACCAGAAGCAAAATTGTTCAAATCTGCAAGAGGACATACAGAATTAATCAATTGGGAAAAAATCTTCATCCTCAAACATCAAGACCAAGCTATGAATTTTGAAATCCCCACCTCCAATGAATTGATCATCAAATTCATCTTAAGAAAACCAGAGGGCAGTCAAGTAGCAACGGCAACAAGCAGCAGTCAAAATGGATTGAATATGGGAGAAAAAATTTCCCGAAACTAGTCTCCAAATTGAGAACTCAAGTGAAGTAAGTGTCGCAAAAATTGACTCAATTCTTATATTACTATATCAATTCTTTTGTTGTTTTAAAAGAGTTAAATACCATTATATACCCAAATACTACCCGCACCAAATTTTTTGAAAGGAACTTTGGGAAAAAAATCTATAGACCTCTATATAAAATTATTTTATCAGGTCTATTCTTACTTAAACAGTTATAATTAATAATATATTACGTGGGATTTTTTACAGTGAAGTGGTACTATAAATAATGTAGTATATGGTCGGTTGTTTAAACTCAAACTTCACTTACTTGTTTCTTTTCAAGAATCATGATTTCAATCAGCCTCCTGATCAATCAGGAGGCTGATTGAAATCATGATTCTTGAAAACAAACAAGTAAGTGAATACAAGTAAGAATCAGCTTGAAAAATTTTATGTCATAACCGGGATTTGAACACGGATCTTCAGCTTAACGCGCTGATGCTCTACCATTGAGCTGCCATGACAACATGCCAGTACAACATCAAATTCCTCAACTGATTCAGAATACAAGGCAGACCACGGGAGGTTTCTCCGTTGAGAACACACATCCAATGGTGTCCTACATTTGTAGGTACTTTGAAGCCAAGTTATTATTTATATACTATTAATTAAGTGGAGGGAAAGGAAATAGACATTAAATCCATGTCTGGGATATTAATACAATATCCCAGACATGGATTTAATGTCTATTTCCTTTCCCTCCACTTAAGTAAGTGAAGTTTGAGTTTAACAACCGACCATATACTACATTAGTTATAATTAAGATTAGATATCATAAAAGAATTAAATGCGGTAGGCTAAAATGTAATTATGAAAATAATATGGTAACATCCAGCTGGAAATCTCGCCGTCTTATATACACTACGTCAGTTTCAACAACAACACTCTCCAGCTGTTCATTGGGAATTACACACGATGACTTACGCCCAACTGGTCCGACCCAAGGTCAAAGTCATGTGGAAATTCACCGAGCTTTTCCTGAATTAGTGGTTCTGCTTGTACTGTACTGTTACTTGCTTGGCTGAGTTGGCGTCTGTACACGTAAAGCTTTGTTTCATTGACAATCATGGTGGACCATGTGCATAAGAAAGCATTTTCTTTGTTTCATTTTCCTTTCCTTACAGCTTCGCTACTGTTATCGTGTGCTGTGATGCTACTACAAAGCATCTCGCTATATTGAGCCGATATGGTACAAAATATTTGAAATTCAGATGAGAGGAGACCAGTATTCAAATAATACCTGCACCCCAGATTTCACTCACGATTCTTGAAAAAAAATATGGAGGTAGTATTCGAGTATATATGGTAGTTTTATGTCATCTTCAAATCTTGTGGTCTGTGGATAGTTTGGTTTATTTTACTCTGGTTTCTTTAACACCTGCTTTTGAGTTATTGTATAAAATAATAGTTCATTCATTTTGTTTTTAACTTTGACTATAATAAACAAAACAAAGAGCTATAATTTAATAATATTGAGTTGGGTTTAGCACTATGCTTCACTTATTTTATAAATATTTGTACTAGTTTCAAAGACCCTCGTCATTCATAATCATCAGGTTAACACCAACTAGTACAGGTATTTATAAGATAAGTGAAGCATAGTGCTAAACCCAACTCAATATTATTAAATTATAATATAGCTTCACTGTGTAAACTTCCATACAATGATTAAAGAGCTATAAGTTTGACCAGCCAGAGGAAAGTGTACTTGAAAAAACCTACACGAAGGGTCAGTTATTCACAAAGGCAAGCATCACCAATACCAACATTCTGGCCTGGAGAGCCTGAAACGTTCATTACAAATATCCCAGGTGTGATAAGATAAACTTCAATGAAAATAAAATGTCCTCGCAGACCACCCCCCCTTTCCCCAGAGTCAATGAACCACTGGTTGGGCAACACTGCTCTATAATGCCCTGAAGCGACAATTATAGTTTTATTTTAAAATGCGTGTTATTTAATTTTACAGAGAAGTCACTCCGGTGATATTTCCAACTCTGAAACACACATCACCAAGAAGTGATGATGAAGCACTTGGTGGATCGCCAGTGAAGCGCCTGCGTTACTCAGCATCTCTTGGCAGCGGGACACCCTCACAGCGCACGTAGGTTGTGCATGCAAATGACTCAGTCAAATTATTTGTGTAAACTTTTGTTGGTCTAAATGAATTCTGCTCTCTCTTGAATGTGTTTTTTCTTACTGTTGCTTGTGTACTCTCACGGAATTATCAATGCATGCGGTCATTCTGTTTGTGATAATGCATTGATTATTTAAGAAAGTGCAGTTTTATTATTTATTAATTCAACCGAGGTGTTTTTTTAATAATTTATTTAACAACAAAATAATTGAAACATGGTACAAAGTTTAGAATGAAGTTGTTTAGACAGTGAACCTTTACTAATTATTCAAAAGTCGTCAAACATTTAAAACACTTTTAGCTTACTTTACGTACCATTGAAACATGGTACTTTCTAAGATTCCTACAATGTCTATCCATCTGTGTGTATGGAGAGACAATACTATTTCACATAATGCAATAGTGTGAAATATTTCCCATTTTAATTTAGTAAAGGTAATTATCCATGACGTTGTTTACTAATGTTGAAAGTGGACGATTTTAATCCTGAAATAACGTGAAATTAATTATCATGAAAACTTTTAAAAAAAATTGTTTTCCTTATCAGTATTTTTTAACATTGAAAAAATGAGTTGTGATTATATGCATTTTTTCTTTTTGCACGACGTAACTAATTAGTGGTACTTACGAATATTGTTGCCGTGGATCATAACTTGACATTCCCACACGCAATCTGGATGCTATGAAAACAAAAGAAATCTCCGTGCTGTAAAAATTACAAAAAGCACAAGTGCCGTAAGTAAAATTATCATAATACAACCCTTTATGGACCATGGCCCCCCAGTTTGTGGCGACAAATATTCAGTCCCCATAACAACCAACACATTGCAAATTACTTTCTGAAATATCTATCTTCAATAATGTATATACATAATATTTTCAGCTAATATCTCAATTAATATAATTAAATTGATATAAATAATCATTGTGCAAAAAATAGCATGAAGTACTCATTCCATAAGTGCATAACGGATCTCGAAAATTGGAAAAAAAATCTTTCCTTGATCTGTATGCACCGCTTACGGAACTAGTATTTCAATATACTATTGTGTTAATTTCAAACCAGTCAGTACCGTACTTTCAGATTTGTATCACTTTTTTAAAAAAAATTGGCTTTGAAAATGCGGTATGTCTTTATGTAAGGACTAGCAGGTGCCCGCCCGTGACTCTGCCCCTGATAATTAATTCAAAGATTAAAAATTAAGAACAAAATAAGTAAAACATTATATTTATTAATACTTACATGCGAATCTTTCATAAACTAAAAATTTAATAATTGTAATGAAACAGCTAAAAATCCAGCTTTTGAGTGCATTCCACAATTAGAGATCACCTCTATTGTATTTTATTTCTAAGTTATGAAAAAAAAAACAAAAGGGCAGAGCGGTTGACGGTTGAAATGTATTACTGAAAACTGATGCTTCAATAGCACAAAAAATTCATGTTTTCTGCCAGTTTTTCACTCATAACTCACGAACAAAAGCAAAAATTAAAAATCCCTTCAGTCCATCTATGTTTAAAATGTCAGATTTCTGCGTGCATTAGATTTTGCTGGGCATTGTGGACAGACAGACTAACACTTCCTCTTATTATTATAGATTTGTTATTTCTTTTCCAAAGACCTTCAGAGATCTCTTTCTGATATATAACATATCTATGTTAATCAGTTTAACATCGCATTGTAGAAACTGCGTAAGGAAATGTGTTGTGAGCTGCTCAAATGCAAATTAATTTAAAGTACAAAATTATGGAAAATAGACAAACCTCTCTAAATCAATATATGAAGTGTACAGTACTGTTTTCCATCAGTTTCATACAATGTTTGAAGAAATAAATATGGAATTTCATGATTCAAGTCATTTGATGCTTTAATTTTATAAGAATAAGGCAGTTCATTATTTCATTTTGTGATTAATTTAAATTAATTCAATTCAATTCAATTCAGAAGACAATTACTTCTCATCTGCGAACAATGGTGTAAGGATAGACCAGTTGACGAAGGACTGAAGATGGCATATTTAGGCTGAAACAGTAAAGAAGACACGCAAGATTTTAACATTTTAATTCTGTGAGTCAAAGTCACTACCTTTAAATGTAAATCACATAATTTCATCAGTTAATATATAATTTTTCTGAAGTGAATATTTTCTATATTGTTAGTCATTTCTTTGAAGTGAAACTTCTTTAGCCGCAGTAGGGGTAAATCAAGAGCTTGTGTAACGCTCAAAATCGTCACAAAATTAGTGAGGTATGACGGAACGAACTGCACAGAAAACAATCAACTCAATGATTAGGCTTGTCCAAAAATTAAAAATAAAAAAAAACAAAAATTAAAAAATTGAAAACCCAAAATTTTAAAAAACCAAAATCCAAAATTTCAAAATTAAAAAAAATATAAAAAATTAAAGGTCCAAAATTTAAAAAATCAAAAATTAAAAGACCTCAAATTAAAAAGTCCAAAAATCCAAATTTTAAAAAATAAAAAAAATTAAAAATTAAAAATCCAAATATCCAAAATTAAAAAAATAAAACATTCGAAAATCCAAAATTTAAAAAATAAAAATCCAAAATTAAAAAATAATAATCCCAAATTTTAAAATAAAAAATCCAAAATAAAAATCCAAAAATTAAAAATAAAAAATCCAAAATTTAAAAATCTAGAATTAAAAATCCAAAATTCCAAAATTAAAAAAAGAAAAAAATCAAAAATTTATAAAAGCCAAAATCCAAAAGTCCAAAACCCCAATATTAAAAAGTCCAACAATCAAAAACTGATAAAATCCAATAATCCAAAGTTGAAAACATCAAAAAATTTAAACAAGTTTCACTTCTGTCGCGTGGCATTCCACGCACGCTTTTTTTTTTAAGTGTCAGGAACCTGTACATTCGCCTCGTTTGGTTTGGGTCCACAGGAGACTGGATCGGTATTCCAGCACGGATGCCTTATCCCTGCTACAGACACCACATGTACGACGAAGAACACCGTCAACAACACAACAGCAGCGTCGCAGCGAAACCCCATCTGCAAGCGTCTTCACTCCTCAGTCCATTCTTAAGGTATCAGAAGTTATCATTATCTTTTAAAATATCAAATAAACTAATTGAAGTCTTCACAGCGAAGAAGCATGGCATTGCGACATTCATTTCTTTAGATAGATCTAGACACCACTCAGGACAAGGCAAGTCTTTGTTAACAAAATTCAAAGCGAATTCGCTTGGTGTAGCTGTAGACTATGGCAAAGCTAACATGAAAAATTCCAGAAAAGTGAGCATTTTAACAAAGAATTCATTGAAACAAAGCCTTGATTAGAATTGCTCTGCTTTTGTTGTGTCGAGTAATTAACCTCTATGATTATTGTTTCAACATGTGACACATTCCTCGCATGGTTTGCAGGTGCGCAGATTGGTGCGTCGGTCAGTGAGTCCAGGTGCTTCTATTCCCTCTTTCACTCCTACGTCTACAACACCTGATCTCATGGATGACGACGAGCGAATGCAAGGTAAGAATGATATAAAGGGAAGTGATGAAGTGTATATTTACTTACCATGAATCATGGCTATCATATTCATTAAAGTTGAAATTGATAAGTCTTAACATGTCAACAATAGAAAACAGATCCACATCATAAGTTAGAATTGACACACACACAACCTGAATATAAATAAAGTTGAACTGAAAAATAATTAAAAATAGCAAATATTGATAATACTCATTGGAAGTGGGCAACGACATAATAACAGAACTGTTTGAATGTAAGTTTCAGATGAAGAAATCGGGACCAGTCGACAGATTCGCTTCAGTTTGCCTCCACAGGCAAGGAACGACAGCATGACGTCGATCACACCAGAGATAACGCCTTCAGTCACGCCAGAAGTGACACCATCGGTCACACCAGATATAATACGGTCAAAACAACCAGTTACCGAAGCTGTTGGTGTTGTTACCAGGTTAGTTCTCACATTCTAAGTCACTGCTTGTAAAAGTGGAGCTGAACTTGACAATCAATATTACAGTACAAAGTTTAGGGATCAAGTTTTTTTGACAGTGAAACTATACTAATTATTCAAACGTTCGACTACTTTTGAATAATATTACAGTAATTATTTACGATATAAGACAACTGTTATTCCTTGTGAGCCTGTCAAATATTCTACAGCGTTTTATGTTATTTTGAATCTTGGATTTTTAAAGGGAAATAATTTAAGTTTGCTTGTGCTTAGAATAGTAATCAAAATTATTTTTGGTAATTTTGTATGTAGCAGAATTCAGGCTCTTTTGGTTGGCAACAATTTGTTTTAAAACAAATGACACAAGAAACAGAAACATCTGTGCAGTCAATTGTGATCTACAGTATTTATAAAGGTGGAAATTTTATTTTTCTCTTGTAATTATACGAAAGAGAAATAATAAGCTAATATTTAAAAATCCTTTGCTATGTGAAAGAGTTGCAGACTTTGAATGAATGGAGAGAAATTAATTTTGTGAGTAATGTTTTGAACGAAACTAAATATTGTGCTGGCTTACAATTGTGCTTTGTGGAAAACGTAACTGCCGGTATCTACGTTATGGACCAATTGCCGAAATAGTTAATGTTATTTTGAATTGTAAGTGATTAATAGATACACAACAATAGTACCATATTGGCCCGAATATAAGACGATGTTTTTTCCCTGAAAATGTGCTTTTAAAAACTATACTCGTCTTATATGCGCAACCTAAGACTCAACAACTCTCCATTCCTGAATGCAGCTGTGCACGTGGGCAACGGGTATTCCCAAGCAAGTGACTTGCGTCCGACCCAAGGTCAAAGCCGCACGGAAATTACCTAACTTTACAGAACTTCGTGCTTCTGTTTGTACTTCACCAGGACCTTCTGATCCTGACTGCACTGTTACTTGCCTGCGAGTCTCTATTATCTACGCGTAAATCTTTTGTTTGACCACCAGTCATGGCAGACGATGTGTCTCAATGCGTAAATAAAGGCGAGAGAAGAAGTTACGACATGAACTTCAAAATTCTGTTTTATGGGAAGCAAAATGTATTAATGCTAATTTATTTATTTTTTCATAACTACCCTTCAAGAATTCAGGGTCGTCTTATATTCGAGGTCGTCTTATTTTCAGGCCAATACGGTATTAGTAGGAATAATAGTATTTGTAGTGGTTAAAACAAAGAAAATGGATAATTATGAATTCTTACGAAAGGGAACAGAACGACAGTGACACCTCATGACATCCTCTATAATTTCTGTAACGTGCTAGGACTTTATTTTTTTGGCATAACGTAAATATTACCATTACATGGGGTGAGATTGGGCAGCTTTTGCGTGTTTTGTTGCCCTGCTCATAAAGAACACTTACTTTTCAGAGGAAGATATCAAGGGCATAAGTTTGAGAAATCTAAAATCCTAGAAACTTTTTTTTTTCAAACCACTAGATAGAGTTTTTAAAAGCAAAAAAGTTTGTCTAGATTCAACTTGCATGATGGGGTGATGACACTTAGAAAATAGTACTTATATATTATTATTTACAACACATGAGTCAAACTCAGAGAGATCATGATGATACTTACTGTTATGATACATCCGAACCAAATGCAACATAATTATATAATCACTAGCTTAAAAGGCCCGGAGTTGCCCGGGTTTTTTATTTTGTAATTAATTTTTTTTTTTTAATTATTACAATTACAATTTATTTTTCCAATTACACGAAAAATACAAAAGTTGATACACCACCCGAAGAAGCAGAGCTTGTGTTCGGGGTTGGTTCAGTTCAATATATATAAAAAAAAAAAAATACTAAACAATTACTTAAGCAATACATAATTTGGAGAAGTATGACAAAAATGATGTATAATAGGTTAGAACATGTTCTATTTACAATACAAAGGTACGAGGTAATACAATAATAATACATAACAATTTATTAATACAAGTAAGAATCAGCTTGAAAAATTTTATGCCATAACCGGGATTTGAACACGGATCTTCAGCTTAACGCGCTGATGCTCTACCATTGAGCTACCATGACAACATGCCAGTACAACATCAAATTCCTCAACTGATTCAGAAGACAAGGCAGACCACGGGAGGTTTCTCCGTTGAGAACACATATCCAATGGCGACCTACATTTGTAGGTACTTTGAAGCCTAGTTATTATTTATATACTATTAATTAAGTGGAGGGAAAGGACTTCAAAGTACCTACAAATGTAGGTCGCCATTGGACATGTGTTCTCAACGGAGAAACCTCCCGTGGTCTGCCTTGTCTTCTGAATCAGTTGAGGAATTTGATGTTGTACTGGCATGTTGTCATGGTAGCTCAATGGTAGAGCATCAGCGCGTTAAGCTGAAGATCCGTGTTCAAATCCCGGTTATGGCATAAAATTTTTCAAGCTGATTCTTACTTGTATTAATATCCCAGACATGGATTTAATGTGTATTTCCTTTCCCTCCACTTAACAATTTATTTGTTCAATTTTAGTAAAAAACAAAGAAATTAAGTTCTATTCAAATTTTAAAGTTTAATATGAAAAATGTTATAACAGTATTAGTAGATAACAGAAGTAATAATTATATAAATTTTATAATTTTAGACCTAATTTGTTTGTTGTTTAAGCTATTTAGATCAGGATAGAAATTAACTTATGAAAAACTTTAGATTTTTAAATTCTAGGTCCTGATATAGGTATTTATAATTTGAAATAGGAAGAACGACTTATCACACTCAAACTATTCCCTCAGAAAACGCTTGGTATAGCTTTTTATGGCTCGTAGAGGATGTAGAATTTTGCATCCTATCGCTTGTACACAGCAAGCCTGGTAGCGGTTCAAATAAGAAGAAACAGAAATTCCGGTAACATAAAATTGTATTGTCTTTGCGGAATATTTATTTCTCACTCTCATGTTACCATAAAACCGTTCTGGGGATGGAATTATAGTAAACAGAAATGCAATATCACTTTCATACTTCTCTTCCCAACAATATTCCCTTACCTCGTATTGTTTTCTCTATGTCCAGGGTAGAGAAAGTTATGTGACTGCATTATTTTCGTGGATTTAATTCTTTAACGCTTTCCGCACCACGCCATCTTTCAGCGTTTTCATCCTGTGAACCGGGCGTTTTCTTCTGATTTTGTGATTTTTTTTAAAACATACAATATGTATTACAAAATAATGAATTACTTACCCATGAAGATTGAAACTTCCTCTTTCTAGAAATTATATTCTTTATTGTATTCACTCTCATATAAATATATCACAGGTAAATAAATGAGAGGCTCTTTTGAGGATTTACTTTTTTCGGAAATAATTTATTTATTGCAAAAGTACTAACTAAAATTACTGAAACAATACATAATATAGAATTCTGACAACATTTTGGTTGCATATTGTCGAGTAATTAACATGTTTGTGATATTCTTGGACATCTTCACAAATTCTAACCTAGCTTCTTGTTGATGTTTTGGTAATCGCAGTAGGCCGATATAAATTCGATAAAAAAAGTCAATATAAATTGATACAAAACACCTGAACTTAAGTCAATGCGTAATACGCTAATATCTATATATAATATTTACAAATCCAATAATAACCTTGAAGACAAAACAAGATTCATGAAATTTAAAAAGACTTACAAGCAAAAAATAAATGAAGCAAAGAGGGAAGCAAATGAAAATTTCATTAAAAAAGCAAAAAATAAATGCAAGGCTGCTTGGGCGGTAATCAACAATGCAAAAGGACAACCAAATCCAAAGTCCACTATAAATATTGCCCCAGACATACTAAACTCTTATTTTATAGATGTATCAAAAGAAATGGGGAACATAAATAATGATAATAACAAGCCGGATACAAACACAAATGGAAACATTAAAAATTTTTCTAATCTGCTTAAAAATTTTAAATTACCAACTGAAATATGTGAAAACAATTTCATTTGGTACGAGGTCCAACCAAATATGGTTGCACATACTATAAAAAATCTTAACCCTTCAAACGCCCAAGATATTTATGGATTTACCAATAATATTATTAAAAAGATAGCCAACACAATAGTAATACCGATAACACTTTTAATAAATCAAATACTAACACAGGGTATTTTTCCTGAGTGTCTAAAAACTTCAAAGGTCATACCAGTTTATAAGAAGGGAGATGTAACAAACCCTTCAAATTATCGACCCATAACTATTATCCCCATCCTAGGAAAAGTAGTGGAGGCATCCATCTTAAAACAACTATATGATTACTTTTCTTTTAACAATCTCTTTTATGATAAACAATTTGGATTTAGAAAAAATCTATCTACTATAAAGGCGGTTGATTGTTTAACCAAAATAACACTAAATAATTTTGAAAATAAAATAGTAACAGGAGCTACTTTAATTGATTTAAGCAAAGCCTTTGACTGTGTGTCACACAATATACTTATTGATAAGCTGAAATATTATGGTATAAATGGTATAGAGATTAATCTAATTACATCCTACCTAAATAATAGAAAACAAATTACATTTGTAGATAATAAAAATTCAAAAATAGGAAATGTCAAAGCAGGTGTCCCTCAGGGCTCGATGTTGGGGCCCTTCTTCTTTCTTGTATATATAAATGATCTACATTGTAATGTAGGCCCCTCCTGTACCCCCATTATTTATGCAGATGATACAACGTTTATAGAAGCAAATAAGAACATATTAGACTTAACTCAACAAATGACCTTATCGCTAGAACAGGCTAAAATCTGGTTCTTCTACAATAATTTAAGCATAAATCAATCAAAAACTGAAACTATAATGTTCTCTATAGATCCAAAATTTAGCAACACTACTGAGATAAAGTCTGTAAAATTATTAGGCCTATACTTGGACACAAAGCTTACCTGGCAAGACCAAATACTGTACACATGTAAAAAGCTGGCAAGAGTATGGTATTTGATGAGAAAGTTAAAACAATGTGTAAATTTTGAAATGCTCATAACAGCTTATTATGCTTTTGTTCAACCACACCTACTATATGGGGTTATGCTTTGGGGCGATTCCCATTCAGCAAACAAAATCTTCATCTGGCAGAAAAAAATTATCAGATTGATAGCAGGAATTGGAACAAGAGAATCATGTAAACAATACTTCAAAAGGTACAACATTCTTACACTTACCTCTATGTACATTTTAGCTAATATTACATATGTTAAAGAAAATAGCACTAAATTTACAACTAGATTGTCAATGCATAACTACAACACGCGAAGGAAAAATGATTTAGATAAACCACAACTTCACTTAAGTACAAATATAAAAAGTCACTGCTATCAACAGATAATTTTTTTTAATAAAATTCCATTAAAGATAAGAAATCTTGAAAAAAAACAACTGTACAATATTCTATCTATTTGGTTCAAAAGCAAAGCGATATACACCGTAGAAGAATTTTTAGAGAGTAATATACCAGAAAATATTATGGATATAAATTTGTATTCTTAGCTTTTTTGTTATTATATAAAACTATCCAAAAACTGACGAAGCCTATTGTACAAATATATTGTATTTAAAGGTGAATAAAGATTTGACTTGATTTGATTTGATACAAGAATCGATAAGTGTATGAAGCACACTCTGTTGGGAAGTTCATAAACTAAGCTTTGTGTTTATCTGTTCAAATCCTGTATTCTCCCATTGCTTAGCACGGGAGCGCGCGCAACGTAAGGGATACGATCTTGGTTCACGCGGGAGTAAAATGCGGAACGTATCCCGTACGGGCATGGTGCGGAAAGTGTTAATATTTATTTATAACATTATTATATTGATAGCTTTCTAAATTGTCAAAGTCACGTTTCATTTATTTCCAAACCCATCTGAGACCAGTGGCAACAATACACTGTTGTGATTTGGATTTGATAATTCTGTGTAAAAAGGGATTAAGTATTCTCGAAAACATTTTATTTTTGGCATTTAAAATCAAAATTTTGCAAAATATTTTCTTAGTGAGCACTTACATTAGAAAGAAAATTCCAAGTCTCTACCTATTATAGTTTAGGCTCTACGTTGATTCTCTGTCAGTCAGTCAGGACAAAGCCATTTATATATATAGAGATGAACAGCCTACAATAATGCTATCAACTCCATCCGTTACTGGGTGTTTAAACTAATATAAAGAACATGTATCTGTTTTTAAACCTACTATTAAAAATACATAGATAAACCCCATGTTTTTATTTTATTATGTTCAGAATAATGATTCTTTTCTTTTCTGATTTCAGATCTGCCACACGAAAGAGCATACTTGGTGTAACACCTCGCAAGCCAATTCAGAGATCGGGTCGAACAAGCTCGGTACAGTTTGGCAACGCTGATAAGAGCATCAACAAAACTAGAGTTGGCGTTGTAGAAATGGACTTCACTCTTGCAAGTAAGAAAACTCAGGTCATGTTTATTGTGCCTAAATCTGCGTCTCCATTGATATACATTTAACGCTAACATGTCAATATTAACAAGTTAATATTGACATGTATATTGCAATTTCGCGTTCCAATTGACTTGTCATGCAAACCCAGCAGATGTTAATTTGTTTTCCGGAGAAAATGGACAACATGTCAAGTCAATTGACTATTCGGTCAATATCGGCTTTGTTTCGGGAATTTTTGGGAAACAAAAAGTGATCGCCAGCTTAATCGGCTTTGGTTCGGGAATTTCCGGATAAACAACAAGCAGTCGACAGCTTCCTCAATATTCCCGGCATCCATTTTGTATTATGTGAGTATTTGGTATATAATAATAAAGGAAATGCGCACAGATGTGCATGTTTAATATAGTATATCAGATGTCTTTACTATACGCCGTAATAGACCTAGTTCTTTGTTTGCACTCTTCAATATGGTACTTTCCACACCTGTGACCACACAGTTCACATATACAAAGTTCGTCCGGCTCGTGGAAGGTCTTCCGTACACATATCTTGTGGTGGAAACCGTGGGCTGCAAGCCTGGTCGTGACATGTCTGAGCGCGAAGTTCGTCTTCATCCAGTCTGTATACACCATGACGTCTGTCGCATATAACTCTGCTGGGATCGTAGCTGCCTTCTCTCTCCTTTTACATATCGCGGTTTCCCATGCCTTTGTCGTCTGTAGTTGAAGGTTTAACCTGAGATCTTCTAGGTAGAACGTTTCTCTTGACATGGCGTACACGAGTCTTGATCTTGTTGTTCTTGACAGACAGAGTGCTTTTTTTAAGAATGTAGCCTTTACTTTTTCAATTTCGGCCATGTTCTTTTCTGACAAGAATGTCCATATCACCTCAAGTCCGTACGTCACAATTGGTGTTATTTTCGAGTTGAATAGCTTCATAGCTGTGGCAAGGGAAAGACGTGGGAGATCTCTGATATCATTCATTGCAATGATTGCTTGTGCGGTCCTTTCCTTTATATGTGTACTAAATGAGGTGCCCGTTGTTTGCAGTGTCATCCCCAGATATTTGAAGGAATTCTTCACTTCTATTCTTTCTCCATTGCAGTAGAATTCTTTGTCTATGTCCCTTAATCTCCCACCATTTCTGAAGACTACTGCAATTGTCTTAACCCTGTTTATTTGTAGCCCGTTTCTCGCTGCCCAATCGGTTAGTCTGTCTAGAGCTTCTTGTAGTCTTTCACGGTTTTTTGTTGCCAGTACCATATCGTCAGCATATAGATAGACTTTGACGTCGTCATTCTGTTTCACAGCATTTACCACGTCATGGGTGGCTACATTAAAAAGCAGAGGGCTTAAGGGGTCACCTTGTAGCACCCCATTCCACTGACTGATCTCGTTTGATAGAATTTTGTTGTCATTGATACATATGTAGTTTTCTGATAGTATGGAGCGCACCATGAGTCCTAGTGGGTGGTCCTTTCCAATAAGCTTCTCCAACTTTGTGACCAAGATCGTTCTGTCCAAGAGATCGAAGGCTTTTGTGTAGTCAACAAATGTCGTGTAGAGTTTCCCACCACATTCGTTCTTTGCTTCTTGAATGTCTGCTATGAGATTTCGTACTGCATGTAGTGTTGATCTGTTCTTTCTAAAGCCGAATTGCTCATCTGGAATCAGGTGGTCCGTCAGGGTTGTCAATCTCTTCGCCAGGATTGCAGTGAATATCTTAAAAGCCACGCATTGTAGTGAGATCCCTCTATACGAGTTCGGATTCTCTGTGTCCCCCTTACCTTTGTATAGAATTTTCACTACTGACTTTCTCCAAATCTCGGGGATTCTTTTAGTTTCTAGGCACTTATTGAATAATTTGGTCCAGGTGGGGATAAGCCAACGCTGGGTCTCTTTCAGGTGTTCGTAGAAGATCATGTCAGGGCCTGCTGCTCTATTGTTTTTAGCTCTGCTTATAGTTTCTGCCACTTCTTCCAATGTAATATTTATGTTCTCTGTTGGAGTTGGATTTATGCATTGAGCTGGTCTTGAATCCTTGTGGCATAGTACCTTTGTGAATTGGTCCACCCATGTCTCCATCTGTATTGTATGTGGGCATATTGGCTTTCGGGGCCTTTGTGCTTTGAAAGGGTCTTTCTCTGCTTCCTCTATTATCTTTATTGCTTGTGTTTCCATGTAGTCTTCCTTCTTATTTGTCAGGAGGGTTTTGTATTCTCTTCTTGATTGATTGTATAACGACAGATCTTCTTCCCTTCTGGAGGTACGTGCTTTGTGTAGGCTTTTTATTACTGCTTTCCTCTTATTATAGCAAGCTGAGTCGAACCATGGTTTTGCTTTTCGTGACCCTAGTATCTTTGTAACTGTAGCTTTCCTTATCAGTCCTTCTATGGACTTGGCTGCTTTATTCAGATCGTTTTCCTCTATTGCTTCATCACAGGCTGTTATTTCTTGCACGTGTTCTCCTATGACTAGGCTATCTATTTTCCTAGATATGTGTAATTTTTCTTCCGGGCTATCTTCATTTCTGTTTCCCAGTAGCGTCATTTTTGTTATGACAGGCAGATGCTTCCTTATTGGTAATAAAGTGTTCACTATTTGTTGCGTGGCCTTGACTTTGCCATTTGTGAAGATAAGATCAATTGTAGACATACCATTGTGGCATAAGTATGTTGGTTCTCTGGGGTCGTTGATTAGTCTGAGACCTTCTCTTTCAATATAGTTGAGTACTGATTCACTCTTTGGATTCGCTTTGTCGATCCTGCAATTGAAGTCGCCTACTAGTATAATGGCGTTTTGATGGTCTGCTTTACTTAATGCTTCGCCTATCCCGTCAATGATATCTGATGATGATACCTCGGGATTAAAGTAAGCAGCTATTATCGTCCCAGCCTTCGTTATTACTATAATAATGTCTTCTGTTTTGTACAGTGTATGCGATGGAGTTAAAGTTGGCTTGACAAGTATTTGGTATATCAATGTTCTCAATAGTATTGCATCTAGTTTTAAAATTATTTTTCATGGCATACTCCAATGTTGATAAATGTGATAGTTATTTTGAAAAGATCAAGACATCTGTACAAAATTAGTATGTAAGAAAGTCATAGACAGTTAACAAGAAGATAATAATGAGTATATAAAACTACTCTCATTTTGTAATGTTGGCTGCCCTCTTCAGAGGCGTTTTCTTTTTGAATGTTATTCATTTCTGTTCGTAACCACGCCAACACATGTTAACCTATAACACTGTAGTAGAGACAGTTGTTAATAATTGGCAAATCACTTGACTTGTATACATCAACAAGTTGATGATAAACATTTAAAATGTGTTAACTGGAACATGTTGGTGTTATATACATCAATGGAGACGCAGCTTGACAGAATTATACTGTAATGAAAATGAATAAATATTACACTTAAAAATGTTGTATTTACATACATACTTCACTAAATTTTACCTAATTTTCTCAGGACAGATCTGTTTCATCCACCCTTGTGGATATCCTCAGCTGATTTCTACTTTCTGGAGTTGTGTTGCCATCTGTTGGAGGAAGGATGTATCTAGTGATGAGGCCGTCTTCTGCAGATACATCCTTCCTCCAACAGATGGCATCACAACTCCAGAAAGTAGAAATCAGCTGAGGATATCCACAAGGGTGGATGAAACAGATCTGTCCTGAGAAAATTAGGTAAAATTTAGTGAAGTATGCATGTAAATACAACATTTTTAAGTGTAATTGAATATCACTTCACTGTGTAATTACCAGAAATAGTTACTTATATGAATAAATATGTCATTGTAAGCAAGACAATCTATATATCCTTGTGAATGAGATTCCTGTGGTGATAATATTACACTTCACAATGTTTTCCGACACTTGCAGATGCGAACAAGCCTGAAGACGGCAGCGAGTGCACGAGTGCTGACAGCGAGCCGTTCTACAGTTTGGACAATACAGAGGAGGAGACATTTGTTTCAAAAACAACATCCAAGTCTGTAGAGGAGACAGAAGACGATAAGATTGTGACAAAGGAGTCCGTCACTGTCGAGACAACAATAAAAAGGTCTCATGTCTGCGTCGAGTCTGGTAAGCACAACAGTCTCTTTCGTCTCACTCACTGTGAGTTAACTAGTGATGGGAATCGAGATATCAATAATCGTATAAAGTGTGTTGTAATGCTCTCAGATGACACAGCGTGTGAACCTAGTAGTACGATGAAACTAACTCCTCTTGTGGATAAGAAACATGATGAAATCGTCGAGCTGATTGAGTTATCGTTTAAAATACAATGATATAAAATTTTTTACTTACAGTGAATAGTTAAAAAGTATGTTGCATTACGTTGCCTCGTTGCCTACGATGCCTCCAGAGGATCTGAGGAAGGGTCGAGGAAAGACCCGAAACGTAATGCAACATACTTTTTAACTATTCACTGTAAGTAAAAAATTATATATCATTGTATTTTAAACTAGAAGACAGTGGAATTCAGTACCAGTATGACTAATTTTGATTGAGTTATCAATCGAGTCAGTTTTCAGTAGTTCTCATCTACCGCATCACGAGGATTTGGATCCTGCTTTGTTCCAGAACTTTTTCATTCTAACAATCATTTGATTGTTTTTATTAATATGAGTTGATAAACACACTTGAACTTCACTTACCAATCACTTGGTAGGATGTGTTTCACAGACCATTCGCCTGTATCATCAACTACATGTCATGTAGAATGGTGAATGGTCTGTGAAACGCGTCCTACCAAGTGATTGGTAAGTGAAGTTCAAGTGTGTTAATCAACTCATATTAATAAAATATTGATTTATTTCACTGTGTTAAGTTCCAAACCATTTATAATATCATCATTTGATTGTTTTATTACTTGAGAAAAGATCACTTGAATGTGCCCATCGCTGTTGTTAATGTGTTTGTAAGAACTTTAAGGCTTGAAGTAAAATGTAGATTTTGACTCTTTTACTTCTGACTGTACTCAAATAATAGTTTAAATTGAAACACAAGCCACAAGTTACCCTAAATCTAAAAAAAATGATTTTGAACTTTATTTTGCTTCATGTTTTTTTTTTTTTTTTTACAGTGTGGTAGGAATTTTTTGGGGTTTTAGTCCTTTCGCCGAGGTCAGTTCATGCATTCCATGATAGGTATTGTTCATTCACTAAACTCCACTACAATATTACAAGAATAATAATACAACTTGTACATTACTTTCAACAAATCACAGTTACACGTAGCTAAATCTGGTATCAGATGACGGGTGCATTTCATCAATAAGAAAGTAGTACAACAAATTGCTGCTAGATTATTAAATAATGATAATAACCCAATCAAGACTTTTTAATTATATAATTATCCAGGCCCTGGAACCCGAGCTTACATGAGCCCGCCATTCAAACGTATTCTGTGCTAACTCCATCCAACCATCCCTCGCAAATCCTACTTCCATTAAATCTAACCTGATATTGTCCTCCCACCTACGTCTAGGTCTTCCAATTGTTCTTTTCCCTTCGGGTCTCCCAGGCAATACTTTTGAGATATATCTTTCCTCCTCCATGTGCACAACATGTCTAACCCATTTCATTCTCCGTGATTTAATTACCCTTATTATATCCGATGACAAGTACAGGTTATGAAGCTTGTTGTTATGCAGTTTTCTCTAGTCCCATTTTCATCTCTCTTAGGTCTGAATATTTTCCTAAGCCCTCCTGTTTTCAAACAATCTCGGATTTTGTTCTTTGTCCTGAAGAGTAAGCAACTATGTCTCACATCCATATAATACAACTGGCAGGATAATTGTCTTATAAATGTTTATTTTTATATTTCTGGAGAGAAGACGAGAAGATAAGAGTTTCTGAACTGCATAAAAACAAGCATTTCCTGATTTCAGTCTACATTTAACTTCTACCTTAATATTATTTGTGTCTTCTCCCAGATATTTGAATTTCTCCACTTGTTCGAACGATTTACCGGCTATTCTAATATTTTGTAGAGCATTATTTTGACATTGCATGACCATATACTTAGTTGTTCTGTGTTTATATCCTTCAGGCATTGAAAAGTGTTTCCCCCAACAGACAAACTTCATCCGCATAAGCTAAAATTGGGTGACTGCCATTTAATTCTAGGCCTACCTTTCCTAATTACATATTCCAAAGCGAAATTAAAAATTAAAGGTGATAGTGCATCTCCTTGCTTCAAGCTGGCTTTTAAGGCAAACCTATCTGATATAAATTTCCCTACCCTGACTGTATTTAGTTTTTTAATGCTTTATACCATAAAATAAAATATTGAGCAAGATTGTGATCGGAAATATACACACTAAACTTCACTAAAAAGGTATATTTACCCAGTATGATCATTTCAACGGGTCTTCCCGCCATCATCAGCTGATTCCGACTGGCCCTCTGGCGGCGGATGAATGAACTTGTCAATCAAGGTTCCATGTATGCCAACTGAAGTGTCAAAGTTTAAAAGATTTTCTCGGTTCTTTTTAATGAATATTTTTTCCCATACCATAAGATCTATTGGTTTTTCAACTTGTTTTAATAGGTCAATTTCATTTTCAATTTCATGGCCTACTTCCCAGAAATGCATTGCCAAAGCGGATTTTTCAATTTGTTTATTCATAATGTTCCTAAAATGTTCTTTTCTCCTTGTGTCTAAATTCCTTTTTGTTTGGCCAACATAAAATTTTCCACAATCTTTGCAATTAATTTTGTAAATTCCAGCTTTTTTGTAATGAAATAAATAAATACTTTAGTTTGTATCCTGGGATTAAGAAACTTGCCACATCAACAAATACCTCATTCTGACTGTAGCTTCAGCCTTTCAATAAATATAAAATATCTGAATCACATGTATGACTGATCATGAAATCACTTTGAACGGCTCAACATAGATTGACTGAAAGGATTTATGAACTGCATCTCACTGTATGAACACACAGAATAATGGACATTATGATAGATGTCCTTCTTCATTAATGATGACTTTGGTGAATAGGTCATAAGGATTAAACACGTGCTTTGAGTTTGCAAATGAGTGATGGAATGTCTTTTAGTTGGTATGTCCTCATAGAGAATCTGATGCTTGTCTTCCAATAGATAAGCATGGCAGGCAGCTGATGATGGCGAGAAGACCCGTTGAAATGATCATACTGGGTAAATATACCTTTTTAGTGAAGTTTAGTGTGTATATTTCCGATCACAATCTTGCTACAGATTTCAACACTTCACTGTAAATTTCCATCTAATATTTATATTAAAATATTGAATTTGTGAGTGCATTTCTAATTTGAGTATTTGTTAATTCGCAGCGGGAGATCCTCTAGCGAGTTCTGAAGAGGAGATGGAAGAAGTTGCAGCCAAACCAGAGCAAGTTGTGTCACATGAAGGTAATTATATAAATTTTAAAATAATGTTGTAACCTGCCAAACTTTCCCGGCAGCCGAGATACCATAAAATTACACTGTTTAATGCAAGTACTGGGTCATTACATACATGTTGGTGTGACGTCGATAAATAAAAGTGAAGTGAAGTGAAGTGAAGTACATACATGTAAGGTATCAAGGGAAAGATTTTTCGTTCCGTTCGAGTTACAAGAAGTGTTTTGGCTTAAATATTCAAACTGAAATGTTACATTTTAAAGTCAAACATAACTGTTCGTTTCGATATCTCGATCCAAAGCCCCACAGGCGATTCATTCAATGAAGAGATCATAACAATGAAACAAAAGATAAGTGCTAGCGATTATGGTCAACTTTGAAGCTAAATTAATGTTAAACTACGTGAACCATCAAATGAATCCCAAAAAGTACAATAAATTAATTAAATTTTAGTTATAATTTTTAGCTTTTTTTAGTTTTAGTGCCATGATTTCAGTGCCAAACACACTCTGATTCCAATCCACTGCTAGAAGTGAGACACAAATTACGTCAGAGATGCTTTCCTGGCCGTGCAAGAAAACTGAATATTTGCACAAGAAATGGGAGGGAGCCCTGCCTACTGCAGAATCCTTCTCTGCTGTCCTTCGCAACCTCTCTTCCTCTGGATTCTTTCTTGGCTGGAGATCTGGATGGATTTGCAAAATATAAATGAATATATTATATGTTTGATGCCCTGAAGCATTTTGATTGCCTCTCAAAGAGGCCGAATTACACATTTAAATTGAAGCCTGGTTCATTGTGAACGAATAAGATATCTATCCAAATATTTTTTCGTTTCTGTTTAACTAAGTTTCATACCATTCATTTATAATAAATATTTTGGCCAAAATTTGAATATTAAAATGTTATATTTTAAAGTCGAACAAAACATTTCGTTTCAATATCTTGATCCAAAGCCCCATAGGCGATTCATTCAATGAACAGTTTGTAACAATGAAACAAAAGATAAATGCTAGCGATTATGATCAACTTTGGAGCTAAAATTAATGTTAAATCTACACTAAACTTTAATGTGGTTAGCCTATATTTCATTTTAAACACTCCTTACTTATTCATTTGCCAGTATTAATGTATTCGACCGCCTACATGGTCTCATGGTCTCATGGTTAGCGCCGCTGGCTAACACATTCACAGGCCCGGGTTTGATCCCTGGCACCTCCTTGGATTTTTCTGAGGCAGGGAGGTCTCGAACGGAGTGCACTCAGCCTCGTGATTCAAACTGAGGAGCTACTTGATAGAGAAGTAGCGGCTCCAGCCATGGAAACCCCAATGGATGTCGGCATGCTGACCACATGCCCCCCAATCCTGCCATCTGCCTACGGTAGATGACGCAGCGGTTGGGTGGTAACCCTTGTCCCTTCAGTGATGTAGCACCACAGAGTTTTAGTTTTTTTTATTAATGTATTGTTTACAGCTTGAAGGTGGTTTCGCTGTGATGTATTATTATAACTTGTACCGCAGTGTTAAAGATACGGTATAACCTACATGTTCAGTGAATGACCTCTGATTCGAGTTCTCTGGCCCAGAAAACTCCTGCATAGTGAGTTCCCTCCAAATCTATCAATGTTTGTCCATTATCCCTCTTCTGACTGCGTTGAAAATTTCAGATGTCTGCAGGCCTTGGCATTATAAACAAATGAATCAAGCAGGGTGGGCTTATAAAATGAAGCGATTCTTTTATTTTCAAATTAAGACCAAAAAAAAAAAAAAAAAAAACAGCAAATCCACCTGCAACTGATTTGACATATGAAATGTATCACTGGAAACTGATGCTTGGGTAGCGAAAAAAATCGCATTTTCTTCCAGTTTTTCACTCGTAACTCGCGAACAAAAGCGAAAATAATAAATCCGGTTTCGAGGTGCATTCGCCCACCCTTCAGTCCGTCAGTCATCTCTGCATTCAGTAGATTTTGCTGGGCATCACAGACAGACAGACAGACAGACAGACAGACAGACAAACACTTTCTTTTATTATTACAAAAAGAGAGAAAAATTAAAAAGTAAAGAGAAACAAAAAAAGAGAATTTTCTAACAGATTCATCAAAATAGGTTTCTTCTCTCTTTCATATACTATATATATGTGTATTCATTTTTGCATTTTCAGATGTGGAGAATAATAGAGTTGAAAGAAAGTACATTGCTACGTATGGTGAAGTGCAAAATGAAGAGCCATCATATGACAAATCTATGTTTGAAGATGAAGATGAATGTGAAGAGAAGGAAGAGCAAAAGGAGGTACAAAAGGAAGAAAAGAAAGAAATTAAGAGAAGGGGTGTGTTGGTGGACACAACCCTGTATGATGAATCTACGTTTGATGATGAAGAACAGGCAGAGGAAGATGAAGAGATGAAAGATAAAGAAGAGGTGCAAAACGAAGAAAATAAAGAAATGAAGAGAAGAAGCCTGTTGGTGGACTCAACGCTGTACAACAAATCTGTGTTCGAAGACGAGGAGCAAGCGGAGGAAGGTGACGAGAAGGAAAAACAAGAAGAGGGGCAAAATGAAGAGAAGAAAGAAAAGAGGAGAAGGGGCTTATTGGTGGACACAACACTGTATGACGAGTCTGAAGATGATGAGCAGGCAGAGGAAGACGAAGAAGTTGCATCGAGTCTAGAAGTGGAGTATGAGAGTGATGTGAATGAAGGTAAATATAACATCGTCCACATCCTCAGCTTAATTCAATTCATCAGGCTATCCTCAAAGGTTTTCACATACAGGGTTATTCAAAAAGATAAACCCAATTTCATTAATTTATATTTAATGAGGTATAAATTGGAGATGAACAATCCACATACTAATATCCAGAGGAAGTTTCAAAGTTTTTTTACACACGTTATAAATGTTCAATATGTCCTCCCTCTGTTGCACGGCAAACATCTAAGCGGTAGCCAACTCGTCCCACACATGAAGCAGCATGTCTTGTGTTACTAAGGTTCACCGCCGCAGTGATACGGATCCGCAGGTCGGCAAGAGTTGTTGGTAGAGGTGGGACGTAAACAGCCTCCACAACATATCCCCACAAGAAAAAGTCGCATGGCGTGAGATCAGGAGACTTCAGAGGCCAGAAATGTAGAGCCAGGTCTCGATTTCCCATGCGAGCTATCCATCGCTGCACTGTAACTGCCGATTCACTTCTTGCAAACTCAAAAACGCAGAAAACCTTATGCTGCATAGTAGCCATCTTACAACTAACAGTGACAAGAAATACCTTCCCATTGACGCGAGCAGCCATTTACGCAACAATCACACGACAATCACTGTCCAAGCAGTGGAAAACAAAACTTTGGAACTTCCTCTTTCATATGGTATCTAGAATGTTAATATTGAATTTGTATTTCGTGAAATACAAATTAATTAAATTGGGTCCATCTTTTTGAATAACCGTTACTCGGCTATAAGACCCGCTTATTTTCCTTAATTTGACATTTTAAAATGATAGGGGGTCTTATAGATAAGAATGTTTTCAACAGGCCAACAGATTGGGGGGTGGTTAATATTAAATAGGAGTACCAGTATTTTATAAACTAAAATGAACTATTAATTAAGTGGAAGGAAAGGAAATAGACATTAAATCCATGTCTGGGATATTAATACAAGTAAGAATCAGCTTGAAAAATTTTATGTCATAACCGGGATTTGAACACGGATCTTCGGCTTAACGCGCCGATGCTCTACCATTGAGCTACCATGACAACATGCCAGTCTGACATCAAATTCCTCAACTGATTCAGAAGACAAGGCAAACCACCGGAGGTTTCTCTCTGTCATGGATTTAATGTCTATTTCCTTTCCTTCCACTTAATTAATAGTATATAAATAATAACTAGGCTTCAAAGTACCTACAAGGGTAGGACGCCATTTGGATGTGTGTTCTCGACAGAGAAACCTCCGGTGGTTTGCCTTGTCTTCTGAATCAGTTGAGGAATTTGATGTCAGACTGGCATGTTGTCATGGTAGCTCAATGGTAGAGCATCGGCGCGTTAAGCCGAAGATCCGTGTTCAAATCCCGGTTATGACATAAAATTTTTCAAGCTGATTCTTACTTGTAGTAAAATGAACTGCTTTATTAAAAATGAAATGAACAAAATACCCTTAAAACATGCAAACATAAACATTCGTAACTACGGTAGATACAAAATGGCTGCTGTGCAGACGCCACAACACTTAATTTCCAAGAGGCAGAATAACAGATTCTTCGACCGCTTATTTTCACATGCCACGTGTCTGTGTGCTTTCAAATTAAACACGCTGGGACTGGAAGCTCAAGGACAAGAAGGAAGCTAAACAATTTATCACTATATTGAAAGAATGTCCAACATTGCCACTTTTATCCAAGTTTGAAACTTCAATTTCTGCAATTTTTAATATTTTTTCAAAGTGAGGATGAAAAAATTATGGGGGTCTTATAGCCAAATAAATACAGTATATCCAGGTGCGCTATAGAGAGTGTTACACGGCTTCAAAAGAAGCTCAATAACATGAAGAGATCTCCCACCTGGTTGTTAGGAATACTCTGTGATTTGTAGGACTGTTCATAGCTACTATACTATGGCACACTGACGCCAATGCATGGGTGTTAAGTATTTAATAGCATTTTATTATAGCAATAACTGTCTGGGCTACACAACAAATTAAAAGTAATTACAACGCTTGATTGCTGTTGTAATAGCCTCGGAGAGGGTGAGACTGCGCCCTCGGCATCAAGACAATGAACCGGAACCTCCCACACAAACCGCATGTTTTGAGATACAATATTTTGTTATATTCCCCCCTCAAAAATTGACTGCCATTTCTAATCTCACTGTAACTTCTAAGGCTTTCACGGCCGGCGTTCAATGATATTTCCATTTCCGGGCTGTATGGCCATGGTCTATCCGATGACATTGCTGACGTTTCGCCACGAACTACGTCTTGAATCTTCAGAGCTCGTTACAGCGAACGATGCAGCCGACCACCTAGCTGTAACGAGCTCTGAAGATGCCAGACGCAGTTCGTGGCAAAACGTCAGCAATTTCATCGGATAGACCACGGCCATACAGCCCGGAAATGGAAATATTACTCACTGTAACTGTTCTTATCTGAAGTGAGGCCATTAGTAAGACTGAGCAATGTTGATAGATGTTGCAGAAATCTCCATCCAGGATCAAAATTCTGATGAAGAAGAGAAGGAGTTGGCCACACTGCAGCCAGTGGCGGTTATATCTGAAGAACAGGAAAACTTCGACGAAACCGTGAACAAGTTACTGGATTATATGGACTCGTCAGAAGAGGAATTGCACAGACCAGGTTTGGTTATGTTACATTCAGTGAATTGAGTAATTTACAAGATGTGAACAGTGAATCACTTGAGTTGCTTTTCTTCTAGTGTCGAGTGAAACAAAAGAAGAGGATGAGGATGATGATGAATGTTCTGAAGAAGAAGACGAAGAAGATGAGGTAAGCAAACTTTCACTTTGTCTCGTTGTCATCTCATCTTGACCGCTTAGTGCTTAGATTCACATAATTCAGTTCTAAGTTGTGATATGATTGCTGAAGATAAATAAATGAATTTAAAAAAAAAAAAATTCTTAGGTTTATGAATATATTTTTTCCACAAAGTTCAACTATTTTTAAAATTAGTTTTTGTGTTATTTTGCACAAAATTAAACTTTTTAAAGCCCTAGTCCTGTCTTTACCTGATTATCCATCTTAATTGGGACTGAGACAAGCACATGGATAATCCTAATGTTAGAATTAATCAGGTGCAAGATTTTGAATTTTCTACACTCTGTTGCCATATTGTGCTTATGTTGAAATTAAGTGCAGAGAATTGAAATTCTGGTGAAATAAAGTGCGATAAATCCTAAATAAATACAAAATAGTACCTTTTCCTTTCCGTTGTTATCTTTGAAAAGGGATTTTGAACTATGGTGAAGTCAGGAAGAAATAAATACAAAAAGGTGTGAAGGCAAATATATCTAACCCCACGTCATAAAAAACTATTATCAATAAGGCTAAAAAAAATTGGTTTTAATGTATAGACCATATTAGAATAAACATATATTAAAATGAAGAAAACTTTGTGAACATGAGGGTTTTAGCGTGGAATGATAGGAATTAATAACTGTTTGGTTAGACAACCAAGTGAACATTGTATTAATGTCTTGGAATTTGTTGCTCCTATTTGGTTTTTGCTTCTCTTTTTGGTTCATGACCAGGGCCCGGATTTTAATGACATGTCATCTTATTATTGATGCTGCATCGACAGTGCCAACTTGTAGATAAATCCTAATCATGGCCTCTAGATTATAGAAATGCATTTTTATTAGGTCATTTTTTGCAATTTTATATTTTTAGGGCATTAATTTCAATTTTACATCATTATTTTGTCATTTTCATGTCACTTGCTTCCTTATTTAGTCATTTTCATGCATTTACATTAAGTGTATTGACTTTTATACCTTTGGTAATCTCCGTATGCTGACAGTAATTTACTGCAATCCTGAATAAGGTAGGGTTTACAAGCTTTTTATTAAATAAATATGGGCAGTATTTAAATAAATTACTACGTTACTCTGATGCAACATATTTGAGTTCTACTTAAAAACATTTTTCTTACTTTTCTTCTCAAATGCTCCAATCAAGAACAAAGAATAGAGTTTTTAGACCTACAACATCCTTTCTGTATTTACAGTTTTTTTTCCAATTATGGACAAATTAGTCTATATCTTTGTGTGTACAATAATAATTTTTTTTATAAATAAAATATAAGTTTTTAGGTCATTCTTTTGACTAATAAGACATTTTGTTTAAAATTTAAGGTCATTTTATAGGTCATTTTTCAAACAATTTTAGGTCATCAGAATCTGGGCCCTGTTCATAACCAATGTAAAAACACAGTAACTCAAAAGCTGGTAGTTGTGGGTTTAACATTGCCATTTGTTGCAGATGGAGGAGTCTTGCTTCAATTGCCGCACCAAGTCGTCATCAGTGTGGCGATATTTACGAGGCAATGCTATGTGCAATGAATGTGCTCTCTATCTCAAGCGACACGGAACCAATAGGCCTATTAGCGACATTCAACAGGTAAACATCAATATCTTTGCAATCTTTTTTTCTGATGATACTAAGGCGACGCTAAAGTCAGATGTTGACATTTTGAAATGTGGTTTCAGAGACAGAAGAGCGATGACGAAGGCAGTGTTGTCTTGTTGGATTCCAGCTCTGAAGAAGAGGAGAAGGTAATGTCATGGACACACAATATCACACTTTTTTACTCATAACTCGCGAACGAAAGTGAAAATTAAAAATCCGGTTTCTAGGTGCATTTGGCCACCCTTCAGTCCATCTATGCTTAACATTTCATATTTCTGCATGCAATAGATTTTGCTGGGCATCGCTTACAGACAAACTGGTGCCCAGAGATTTGCTCATCTAGTCCCAGCATTTCATTCTCCTTGACAATGGAGCCTCAGATTGGCTTCAAAACGTCGGAATTAATCCATTTCACCACCTGGTTAGTAGCCAGGGAAAATATCCTATAATAATACTGGTAGTAATCTCTATATATATGTATATAAGAGGCTTTGTCCTGACTGACTGACTGACTGATTCAATGACAGAGAATTAACTTAGAGCCTAAACTATAATTTAGGTAGAGACTTGGAATTTTGACAGTACCTTCATTCCATAATGTAGGTGCTCACTAAGAAAGAATTTTGAAAAATTTTGATTCTAATGCTAAAAATCAAATGTTTTTGAGAATACTTAATCTCTTTTTACACAGAATTATCAAATCCAAATCACAGTTCACATGACAACAATGTATTGCTGGCAGTCTTTACATAAGGCTTTGGAAATAAATGAAATAAGACTTTGAAAATTAGAGAAGGTATTAAAATTTATATTTGAGTAAATTATGTATCTCAAAATTTTGTAGATTATGTAAAATAATCAGTAAATTCAACGTTTTAATCGAAATGTTCAAATTAATCAATATGATCTTTACAGCTTACAAGATTCGCAGGCAAAGCCTTAATGGAAACACATGGAATGATTTGGACGAAAAACACTATGCGGGGGTTTTTTGGGCTAGGGAACTCTAATCTGAGGTCTTTTTCTCCCCGGGTGGCACACTTTGATTGTGAAATGCACCTCGAAACCCGGTTTTTAGTTTTTTTTAATCATCATTCGTTATAATAAAGTTGTTTATGCATGATTTGGGTAAGGTTCATGAATCTATGGTTCATTTTAATCGTTTCATTTGGAATTTGTATGCCCATATGGTAGCATAAGATTCGTTATGTTCGTTTATTTATAGTTTTAACGTTAAACAATATAATTAAGAGTAAAATTACGTAATTCCTCTAATTTATGTAAAAACGATGTCAGTGTTAATAAATATAATGCATTAATTATTTTTCTGTTAAGTAAATGATTTAAGCACAATATCTAGCAGTTGAGTAAGTAATCGTGGGCGAAGCCACAGACACCTGCTAGTGCTTTATATAGATATAGGCCTATATGAACCTGAATAGATGCACAAATATTCCCATTGTTTCGTTATTTAAAATGCTATTAATACTTGAGAATAATTTAATTTTTAAAACACAGTTTGCCCAGAACAGAATGGTTATCACTAGAGCCCGGATTTCCATGCAAATGCATGTTTTTATATACTTCGGTTACACTTCTCAAACTTTGCAGTTACACATTACATGACTTATGGATTCCAAATAAACATATTTTTTCCGTGCATGTTTGCATATTTCGGCATTTTTATGGCAAAATTCATGCATAATGCATGTTTTGGATTTGTTGGGCTTAATGTAGCATATTAAGACGTTTTTAATGCATATAACCCCTTATTTTCTGGTTTTAGTGCATAATATCAAATTACCATGCATAACTGTGCATATTATGAATATGCCTCCCTAAAATCTTGGCTTTTCAAAGAAACGTAAAAATGTTGTATTGCATTACCATTGTTATATTTTGATTGACTTGGCAACAGAGTCTGCCACCTGCATGAATTTGAGAGTGCAAGCTACTGTTTACCCTAAATAAACAGTAATATAATACACAAGGCAACAAAAGGAAATGCCGACTCGCCGACCCCCACCACCTTCCATTGAAAGAAAACTGCTAAACAGAATGTTCACTGCTTGAATTTCTCAGTCACTAGCCATTGTTGAAGACTTTGAATACTTTAGAATCGTGTTGTGGAGAAACGGGTGTGACAGTCAGGGAAAATCTTAAGAAGGTACTTAGTTCAAACCCTGATCTTAAACTTCTGAAAACGTGAAAGACGTATTATGTGGAGAAAATGTAAAAGACATGGAATTCGATCTCACCCTCAGTCAAATTTCTTCCCTTAAGTTGGCCTATGCACCTATTATATACTTCTTGTGAAGTAGAAAGATCATTTTCTGCGTTCAAGAATGTCCTAACTGATAAACACACGAGTTTAAGTGAGGAGAATTTGGAAAAACTCGTTGTTGTATATTGTTTTAAGATAAATTGAAATATATTGCAGTACAGTGCGGATTTTTGATAGTGCATGTTTCGCCCTCCATTGTGCATATTTGGAGATACGATAGTGCATGAATGCATGCATATTTTTAAGTTTGATAGTGCATGAAAATCCGGGCTTTAGTTATCACTGTAACTTTAGTGTACACATAAGAGGAACTCAAATCTCTCTGAAGGCATAATCAAACATAAAGAGTGATAATCCTTTAAAGAATGGACAAAATGAAATAATACTTCATTTTTTTAGATTTTGAAAAAAGATGCCCAACGCTTGAATTTGAGGACATCGTAAAATTGAGTTAACAATTCAGTGTAGCACAAGATCAGCTGTGTAGACATTACAATCAAATAGAGTTATAGTCGCTGGAACTGATACCATATACAGGGTGTTTCACAAAGTTTTACCGCCAGTACACAACTTTGTGCCTCAGCTATACTCCATCTGATGAACATGGAATATAGCTAAACATGTTCAGGTTATAATTGAAAATGCATATTCTTTCCCTCTAAACAGCCTGAGCACAAACCAGCGAGTAGAAGCATGAGAGATTATGATGAAAGTGAAGAAGAAGAAGATACCGAGGAAGAAAATGAAGAAGAGGAAGAGGAAGAAACATCTGCATCTGAAGAAGAGGACATGCGTATTAAGGCTGATACCCCTTCTGACGATGAAACAGAGGTCATCGCAGTCTCTTCCACTACAGACAGTGTAACGTCATCACCAAGGAAGAAGCAGAAAACAGAGGAAAGAGAAAACAGTGTGGAGATAGAAATCCCTAGCTCTGATAAAGTAGAAGAAGCAGAGAGTGGAACTGAAAGCAGTGATAGACTGGAAGAAGAAGAAGACGTTAGCCAAACAGCAAATGTCAGTAACGAGTTAGAAATAGCTCCTGAAACTGCAGATATCCAGGAGAGAAATGATGATACTGATCACGATGTGGCTGTAGAGTCTGAGGTCAATAAAGAAGCATCAGAATTGAACGAGGATGTAGAAGTGAAGGGAATGATCGTTGTAGAAGATGGTGAAGTCCATGAAGCTGTAGATATGGAGAAAGATATGACAATACAAGAGAATCCAGAGGAAGACAAAGATATGAGTAAAACATCTAAGGAAGACATGGACTTCGAGTCGTGTATAAACATGCATGAGATCTCTAAAACAGAGCAAGAAGCTGATGCTATGGAAGTTGATAGAGGTGACGAAATGGACTTTGAAGCAGAAATTTCTGCCAGTCATATAACTAAACATGAACAAGATAACGAAGGATCAATGAAGAGCTATAGGAGAATGTCTCGTGATAGCTGTGCTTCTCCTGAGGAAAATGCAGTCAATGTAAGAGGTAGTTCGGCTCCTGCAGACGATGGCGAGAGTAGCAAATCAGTCAGAGCAAGTCGTCTGGAAGACATTGAGGAGGAGTGCAACAGAACAGGAACCACAAGAGCAGAAGGTTCTTCCCGAGTTCGAGCAGGATCCGTCCCTCCAGGAAGTATCTGCGGAAAACGAAGAGAGAGGTCCAAGAGGTCTGGCTCAGCACCACCTGAAGAAATTGTGGTTCATTCCAGAGAGTCTTCTAGTAGGTCCAAGTCAGTAATGAAAACACCGCAGACTTCTAGCAAGCGTTCAGAGTCTGAAGGTTTTGATGCTGATGTTACAACAGAAATTTTAAATTCTAAAAGCAGAAAAACTAGCAGAGCTGGCTCCATTCAGCCAGAAGGCACTCTTGCAGAAGATTCCAAACAAAAGGAAGCTGGAAAATCCTCTAGTAGAGATTGTTTGGTTCATTCAGTAGATGTTCCTACACCAGATGCTGTTTATTACACATCTGAAGGAAGAACAACTCGGAAAGGCTCAAGCCGAGCAGGATCTGTCCAACCAGAAGATACTGTAACGGAGAATTCTGATTCTGAGGGTAGAAAAGATGAAAGATCTGCTTCCATTCAACCAGAAGATGGTGCTGTTGTTGATTCATCAAAAAGAACAACTCGGAAAGGCTCAAGTCGAGCAGGATCTGTTCAACCAGAAGATACTGTAGCAGAGAATTCAGATTCTGAGGGGAGAAAGGATGGAAGATCTGCTTCCATTCAACCAGAAGATGGTGCTGTTGTTGATTTATCAAAAAGAACAACTCGGAAAGGCTCAAGCCGAGCAGGATCTGTCCAACCAGAAGATACTGTAACAGAGAATTCTGATTCTGAGGGTAGAAAAGATGAAATATCTGCTTCCATTCAACCAGAAGATGGTGCTGTTGTTGATTCATCAAAAAGAACAACTCGGAAAGGCTCAAGTCGAGCAGGATCTGTTCAACCAGAAGATACTGTAGCAGAGAATTCAGATTCTGAGGGGAGAAAAGATGGAAGATCTGCTTCCATTCAACCAGAAGATGGTGCTGTTGTTGATTCATCAAAACGAACAACTCGGAAAGGCTCAAGCCGAGCAGGATCTGTCCAACCAGAAGATACTGTAGCAGAGAATTCAGATTCTGAGGGGAGAAAGGATGGAAGATCTGCTTCCATTCAACTAGAAGATGGTGCTGTTGTTAATTCATCAAAAAGAATAACTCGGAAAGGCTCAAGCCGAGCAGGATCTGTCCAACCAGAAGATACTGTAACAGAGAATTCTGATTCTGAGGGTAGAAAAGATGAAAGATCTGCTTCCATTCAACCAGAAGATGGTGCTGTTGTTGATTCATCAAAACGAACAACTCGGAAAGGCTCAAGCCGAGCAGGATCTGTCCAACCAGAAGATGCTGTAGCAGAGAATTCAGATTCTGAGGGTAGAAAAGAAGGAAGATCTGCTTCCATTCAACTAGAAGATGGTGCTGTTGTTGATTCATCAAAACGAACAACTCGGAAAGGCTCAAGCCGAGCAGGATCTGTCCAACCAGAAGATACTGTAACAGAGAATTCTGATTCTGAGGGTAGAAAAGATGAAATATCTGCTTCCATTCAACCAGAAGATGGTGCTGTTGTTGATTCATCAAAAAGAACAACTCGGAAAGGCTCAAATCGAGCAGGATCTGTCCAACCAGAAGATACTGTAGCAGAGAATTCAGATTCTGAGGGGAGAAAAGATGGAAGATCTGCTTCCATTCAACCAGAAGATGGTGCTGTTGTTGATTCATCAAAAAGAACAACTCGGAAAGGCTCAAGCCGAGCAGGATCTGTTCAACCAGAAGATAGTCTTTCAAAACATTCT
This sequence comes from Ectobius pallidus, assembly GCA_964059195.1. Classification (NCBI taxonomy): domain Eukaryota; kingdom Metazoa; phylum Arthropoda; class Insecta; order Blattodea; family Ectobiidae; genus Ectobius; species Ectobius pallidus. Next base: position 733,462 of record CAXKWD010000003.1, on the reverse strand, counting down.
AAAGGAAGAAAAACTTCAAGCAGGGCTGGGTCTATTGAGCCAGAAGAAATCTTTGTTGAAGATACAGATTCTAGTGTGAGGAAGACTAGAAGATCTTTGAGTAGAGTTGGTTCTGTTGAACCAGAAGAAGTTCCTAGTGAAGATTCAGCAAGGAAGACTCGTAGATCTTTGAGTAGAGTTGGTTCTGTTGAACCTGAAGAAGTTCCTAGAGAAGGTTCAACAAGGAAGACTCGACGTCGTTCTGGTTCCGTTCAGCCTGAGGCTCCTAGATCCAGCTCTGTGGATACCGAAGGTCACGAAGCATCATTTGAATCTGAAGAGGAGAGGGAAGTGAGGTCGCAGTCAGTAACGAGTGATGCAAGCACAGTCAAGATAAGGACTACAAGACGTGGCAGATCCAGTGATGTCACATTGGATGTGTTGGTGGAAGAACCAGAAGAATCTAGTGAGAATACACTCCCTGTGTTTAGTGGTAGAAGAACTCGATCAGCTGCGGGTTCTGTCCACGAGCTAGAGTTACCAAGTCCCAGTAAGAAGAGGTCTCCAAAAAGAACCCCTTCCGAGGCAGGTTCAATATCGAGTGTTAGGACACTTAGAAGTGGAAAAGTGATCTCGGAATCAGATGACGATGCCCAGAGTCGGGTTGGAACTCGAAGAGCAAGAGCAGACTCGACAAGCCATTCTGAGACTCTGAGCAGCGAGCAGGTGATGGAGGAGTATGCGACAGAGAGGAGGCTAACAAGACATCAGCGCTCGATGCTGCAGCGCAGTCTGGAACTTGCTAAAACATCCTCTCAGCCGAGAAGGTAAGTGTTCACATTAGCTGCTCATATTGTGTACAGAGAATGCATGTATGGGCATTGATTGTGTTGTGTGTGTCCAGGCATAGCGGTCGACTACCTGCTGTACCAGAAACTTCAGATGACGAAGATGCAGTTGACACTCGGCTGGGCAGTTCGTCTCCAGCAACTGATGTAAGTGTGAAGTGGGTTGGAATGTCATAGTTTAAAGTACCTCTTTGTGTACTTTTTCCCAGACAGTTAACTCGAGTGATTTTTTTTCTGTTGGTATTTAATATTTCTGATGTATTTCTTGTTTTGCCAATGTATTCTTAACTGACGTTGAATGATGTTCAAGTTGGATGTTGAGCGCTTCCACACTTTGCTACAGAGTGTACAGTTTGTACAAGAAATGCCGGAGGATGGCCTCAGAGCTGAAGTCAGAGTGCTTGAAATTTTATAAAACTTTGACTCAGTAATAATCTGTCATTAGTATTTGCTGAGAAAAATTCATACAAATCCAAATACTCCCAAGCAAGTACTTTTCTTGGAAAGAAAATCTTATTCCTAAACTAGAAATATGCCTTGCTTGATAAGTATTCACATAACGCAGTGCCAAGTGCTGTATAGTTTCACCTCTTCTAAATTGTGTTATCTTGAATGAAAGTAACATTGAATTGTTTTATTTCAGAATTCCCCACCAAAGACACCAAAAAGGACTCGCAGCTCTCTCTCAAGACTGAATGACGTTCCTGACAGTCCAGCTTCTGTTAAGTCTGGTGGTAAGATGTCATTTTATATCATTATCTTCGATATCTCTATATATATAAAATGCTTTGTCCTGACTGACTGACTGACTGACTGACAGAGAATCAACGTACAGCCTAAACTATAACTATGCAATTATAACTGATTAAACAAAAGCATTCTGGCACTTTGTTACATCAGTTTACCTGATTTTATTTTCCTCGCAACTTGACAGAACTAACAAAATGTAGCATTGATTGTCTGGGTCTTGTTTTGTAGCCTCATCAGTGTACACAGGCTCCGTGATGTCTACTCAATCTGAAGATGTGACGTTGAGACCCAGACGAGGACGTCTAACTCCTGCTCTCAAGAAAGCTGCCTCTGAACACGGCTATCCCCTTCGTGGAGGAAGGGTACGGCACATATTAACTTTAAATGTCTGAAGTAATTAATGAAAACTTTATTTACTTGATGCAGTATGAAATCTGAGTTCAGCATTGATTGAAGTGCTTGCAATAACTAGTGCCTCCCCAGCATGCGAGTGAGTGTTGAGTCTGAATGTTTCAGGGGCAGAGTCCCTCAGACAGGGTGCAGAAATTGCAGGAGGATTTCGGATCTGAGTTTACATTCCATTTCTCACCGCCCACCGTTGTGACGGGTGCTGGAGACGATGGTAAGTAGACACGGTATAGTAATTCACACTTTAGTAAACTACAGGCCCCAGATGAAATGGATATATAAGCATTCATGAACCACAGATTATTGTCTCTGTTGGACACTACATGAGAATATAACAGAGACAATAATTTGTGGTTCATGAAAGCTTATCTTATATCTATCTTGAATGTTAACTGTACAATAGCAGTGGGAGCCCGGTCACAAAAATCACTACTTAGTGTGCCTCACAGTACTGCATATGACATAACTTTTCTGTCTGTGAGGTAGACCATTAGGGCAATCAGTCATAGGAGAGAGGTTCCATCTGGCGCTTAGCTCAGTTGGTGGAGCATTGGTGTGAATAGCCAAAGGTCCTGGGTTCAAGTCCCAGTGTCTGAGGAATTTTTCTCCTATAATATCCATGAAATTTTGATTCGGTAATTCTGTTATTTTTTAAAGTCTAGAAAGTTCCCTTTTTAATTTTTAATCACGTGTATATGTATACAAAAACCTAAAAATTCAGATTTTGTAATTAAATGCAAACTTGAGGGGGGGAAAAAGAAAAGAAAAAACCTAGTAAATTTGTTGTTCAGAACACCTTAATTATATGTCCAAGTTATTTCACTTCTTTCTCTATTTCTAGGAAAGGGATAGACTACAATGTTCAGCATCCCATTACAATTAAATCTACATTGGCCCTTATTTTAACCGAGCCTTTGTATCAAGCAAGCTGGTATCAAACCTTACGTTCGTAATTGTCTTAAATTTTTATAAAACTATGGAAATGAATTTGGAAGAAAAATCTAAGTTTCATGTCTCATTTACATTGTAAGGTAAACATGAGTTTTGAGCATTTAAATGCTTTGTGTTGCAGCTTCTTCAGCGAGTGTCCCTGCATTCGTGTTCTCTCCGCCGCAGAAGCAGCAGCCTTCTCCCAAGCTGCATCGCACACATGTGTCCAGTCCGCTAACACGAGCACACACCATGGCTCTCCGAGGCCTTCACACCATCAAGGAGGAGTCTTCCACATCAGCATCGTCTTCGTCTAGTCTGCCTGTCGCCTCGGAGAGAGACACCGTACCCCTCTCCGTGAAGAAGTCAAAGAAAGCCAGACTCACCCCCAAGACGAGAAGGTAGACATTTCAAGCGTGTCTGCATGCATTTTTGCTTTGTTTATTTTTGTGCTAAATGAATCGAGACTTTCAGAAACCTTATCCAGTGCTGGCAACCTAACTTACTGCACAGGTCAAGTTCAGTCCACAAGCTAAGTAAATAGAAACAACTTAACCAACTTTTGAAAAGTAATTGATTGTGTGAGGCAACAGGGACACCAACATTGTAAATTTATGATTTTGGTTGCTTTCATTTTGAACATGTTGACTTCCTGTACTTCAACACTGTGCAGTATGGCACTGGTTGCAGGTTTGATCCCAGTCCAGGTCTGGTGACATTTATGTGTCGATAAATATGAGAGGCCCAATTCTGGCCCAAGTATTCCCATTCTCAAAACTTCACGATCAAGAAAAGTCCGCTGTTAACCCCCGCTGTTAACTAGGGTTATAAGTTCGGTTCAGGTGGAAATTTAAATTTTGGAAAAATTTCTGAGTTTCTGAGTGGATGCCGTTATCAGAAAAGTTTTCATTTTACGTGTGCCAACACTCCTCAAGTTTAACGAGCTGAGCGAGGAATATTGCTAGATATATATACAAGCATTTCACTTGTAAGGAATTCTCTTGGGCCAGTGAAAGTGGCAAATCCTGAGGCAATCGAATTTGCACTATATTTTACTTTAATATTATTACTGCTTAAATGCAAACTGAACCAGTCATTTCCTGAGGTATTGAGTAGGTAGGTGTCGGCAAACTCAGCGAACCAAGCACCGGACTAATACATGTTACGTTTAAGAAAGCAAGTGCAATCTCAGAGAAAAGTAATTTTGTTTCAAGTATTGGTTTCTGAAATTCACGATTCAGATGAATTGGATCCTGTTTGCTTGCGTTTACATTTGTTTATATTTACAATAACAGTACTGAAAATCAGAAGAAATTATTTTGAACAAGAAATTCCTATCAAACAAACTTGGTTGTTGTTACATAAGCTAGGCATGTCAGTCCCTCTATCCCGTCTGCTTTAATCCATCCCTCTCTTGGACTTCTGTGTTTTGCAGGATAATAAATTAATTAAATTGTCAGTGGATATAGGCTTGACATTTCAACTAACCTTGAGTTTATCCCCCACCGAATATTTAACTGCTTTTATTCTAAAAACCTTTTTTTTTTTTTTTTTTTTTTTTTTTTTTTACCCAATTCTTACATGCTACTTCTATATTATCTTTAAAAACTTTTACTGAAAAATTTGTCTTACCATTTGAGTTTTCAGACATCTTAAAATGATGGGTGAATCAGTAGCATGCATACCTTCCACCTGACGGTCCAGATTGGAATCATTTTCCTGCATGTTTTGGTTTAAGGACATTGCCCTTTCTGAGAATTTCTTCACGTTTCCGCACACCTTTCTGCTTTGAAAGGTTAGTTCACACGACGACATTAGGTTTCTTAACTACAGAGTGTTTCAGAAAAATGTATACACATTTTCAACTGTCATAGAAAATTTATTTCCTGTTCTACAAGGTTAAATTTCTGGGAGAAAGTAATGTTATATTTCTTTAACAGATGGCAGCAGAATATATTCAACAATCTTCCAACAAACCTGCCATAATCATCCAACAATGAAACGTACCAAACAATGCTTCCTCATTCCATATTCCCTGCCATTCGTGCATTATACGGTTTTATTACCAACAAGATGGCGCCACACCACACCTATCATAGGAACGTATGAGCATACCTGGACCGAAATTTGACAAGGCAGTGGATAGGACGAAGGGGGCAAATCGAGTTTCAAGCACGCTCTCCAGACCTTACGCCGCTGGATTTCTTCTTACGGAGCTCAGTAAAAGATGTGTACAAACGTAAACCACATAACCTAGACACACTTTGGAATGGGATTCAAGCGCTGTGCGCAGAAATCTCGTTGGACACTTTGGTTCGATGTATGGAATCAGTGGTAATTCGTACTCAGAAATGTATTGATGCAGAAGACCACCGTTTTGAACATCTGAACATTAATCACACTTTCATCAGAAAGTCATTTATTTTTCAAATTGAACTTTAAGTTTTCCATTTCCAGCAATTTAACCTTGTAGAACGGAAAATAGATTTTCTATGACACTTCAAAGTGTGTATACATATTTCTGAAACATTCTGTACTTACATGAAAACAGATTCCAGTATAGCTGCATGTTTCATCTTTTTTTAAGTTTGTTGTTGAAATCTCACAAACATGTTTGACTTTGTATAAATCCAGGAATTCCACAATTTCCTCACTTAAGTGAACCATCTGAACATTTTATTTGTAATCTCAAAACTAACTGTAGTTTCGTGAAAGATTGGAATCAGCTGAGTCGCAAACGTATTCAGATATAAAAGAGCTACATCATATGAACTAGCCTTTACAGGAATGACCTTATTGCCCACCAACCTCTCAGCCAGAGAAATGTTTTCTAGTACTAGCTTTTGAATAATACTGTGATATAAGTTATATTTAAGTATTCTGTAAAAAGGTTAAACGTTGATGAAAAAAAAGGTAAATAGAAAAATGGAAATGGTTGATATCAACTAAGGAGATATGTACATTGTCGTCGCTGTTTGTAGGCTGTTGTATTGAATTCCAAGGACTTACAAGTGGAAAATGTTAAATGTCAGCCGACTTAATATATCTCCTCAATCCGGCTTAGCAGCCATCCTTATTCCCTACAAACCATGAGCGAATTTGTGTTATCTTTGCAGTTTTGTTCATTTGTTTTGTTTCAATTTGAAAATGTGATATGGTAGACCTTAACAATAAATTGTTATTCATGAAGTAAACAGCAGTTACCTCCTGTTGGCTCCCCTCCACCTACAAAACCTGTAGGAACCAGTTTTGCTCACTTCTCCCCACCCTTAACAGTTAAGCTACTCATTTCAAACACATATATTGATGGAGGAAGTTATCACCTGCATCCAGCTAATCCGAACTCAACTGAACTCTGAACAAAGTGCTCAAACCATACATCCAGGAAGCTGAACAAAGATGAATGACCTTGACAAGCTCAATCGAAATTAGTTCTGCTGTTATTCAAAAGTAGTCAAACGTTTAAAACACTTTTAGCTCACTTTACGTACCATTACTAGGACATGTTTCAAGAGGTTAGTTCCCTCCCATCGTCGACTGCTAGCCGACGATGGGAGGGAACTAACCTCTTGAAACATGTCCTAGTAATGGTACGTAAAGTGAGCTAAAAGTGTTTTAAACGTTTGACTACTTTTGAATAATTAGTAAAGCTTCACTGTCTAAAAATACTTCATTCTAAACTTTGTAGTTCTGCTGTATTTGTTCAGGACAGTATTTTAATCTCAGTTCTGCTTTTTCCTGAATATAATTCTTGGGGAATTTTAAAAAAAGGGTCATTCATGAGTTTTAGTTTATCAGAAGAAGAAAAATTATTGATTAAAACGATAAAAAGTCCACCAGAGCCTTCCTGAGAAAGATATGGCATTGACAATATAGTTGAAGATGAAGCCAAAAGTTGTTGAAACATGTCCTATCAAAATAAACAACGAAGCACATAAAAATGAAATGGGAACACAGTGAAGTAGAATGTGATTATCACAAAAATTTACTGGCGAGTTTGTTGGAAGATTTCTTCTTCTTCTTCTTCTTCTTCTTCTTCTTCTTCTTCTTCTTCTTCAGACCTTTCCAATCTTCTCCATCCATTGCTTCCTTGGTGTACCTCTCAATCTGTGTTGAGCTGTTTTGGAATTCTATTGTCATCCATTCTTAGGATATGACCCTCTAAGACAACCTTTCGCTCTTCACCAACCTAACAATATCTTCATTCCTCATGAACTGTTCAAGTTTTTAGTTCATTCTAATTCTCCATTTCCATCTGAATTTTGTGTGATTTTGCTCTCGAAGATTCTAAACATGGTTTCATCTCTACTCGTTGGATTAGTGTTTTGTATGTGATCATTATGGACTTCTCTGTTTCTGCTGTTGGAAGACTGGTGGATGAATAAACACAAGAAGTGGCAATCACTAATCTGTTACGATTGGGCACTTTTTACAGTCATCTGTAAATCCATTGGTGGGAAAGTCTGAATAATGCCGAATACTCAGCTATTTTAGTGATAAGTTCCTGTTTACTTTACAGACAGATTTGATGGATTTCAGCAGCAGTATTCGAGTCATATATAATATTTTTTGAAAAGTTATGATGGAACTTTCACAATGAGGTTAAGGCTAGTTTACACGAAATTAGGTTTCGTAACTAAGAGTATTATAGGAGAAAAAATTCCTCCGACACTGGGACTTGAACCCAGGACCTTTCGGCTATTTGCGCTAATGCTCTACCAACTGAGCTAAGCCAGAGTTCAATTCACAGCACCAGATGGAACCTCTCTCCTATGACTGATTGCCCTTAATGGTCCACCTCACTGACAGACAAGTTATGTCATATGCAGTATTGTGAGGCACACTAATTAGTGATTTTTGTGACCGGGCTCCCACTGCTATTGTGCAGTTAACATTCAACATAGATATAAACGAATAGCCAAAAGGTCCTGGGTTCAAGTCCCAGTGTCGGAGGAATTTTTCTCCTATAATACTCTCATGTAATGTCCAACAGAGACAATAATCTGTGGTTCATGAATGCTTATATATCTTTCGTAACTAAGTTTTGCAACTTTTTTTGTTTGAATGCGCAAGCGCGAGATGTACTGGCAATAATGAGTTACGACACTACGCAGTTTCGGCTGATTCCAACTTTTCACGAAACTGTAATAGTAATTTTGAGATTATACACTTATTTAGGTTGTTCGCATTTTGTAAAATGAAGTGGGGAAGTGAGGAAATTATTAAATGCCTGGATTAATACCTGTTTCAAACGTGTATGTGGAATTTCAACTTCAGAAATAACATGAAATGTGCGGTTGCATTGGAAAGAAAATGTGTGTAATTAGTTTCACGAAATCACTTTCATGAAAGTGGTTACGAAGCCTAGTGTCATTGTGTAAACTAGCCTTTATAACAAACAAACAAAATTATGTGAATTGACTAACACACTTAATTACTCCACTCACCAATTTTTTTTTGGCAGAACATGTTTTGCATGCATCCTCAACTTCTTGTCAACATGTTCTACCTACAAAAAAAAAATAAGTGGAGTAATTAAGTGTGTTAGTCAATCCACATTATTAAAAAATATATATATATAAATAATTGTTCCATAGATTTGCAAAAAGTGGAAATTATGATATACAGTGGGTAGGGAATGCTACCGTTCTTGTGAATCATGTTTTAAGCATATTAAAATCCATTTATTTAATAATAAACTTTGAATATTTAAGTACTGAGGTTGTAACTTTAATTGTGGCAACTATTTATTTATTACTAGTATATAAGTGACACACCTATGAAACTTCTACTGTCCTTCAATGTAGTACCCAGCATTGTCTACAACTCATTGCCAGTGATCTTGAAATTGTAGTATCCCTATAGCAGCCACTGTTCTGTTGATGTTTCTGATGGACTGCCCTATTGCCTGTAGAATCTCGAGAACAGACTGGAATCGAATGTCACAAAGTGGTTCCTTCAGCTTAGGGATTAAAGTCCGGTGAATGTGGTGGATGGAAAAGCACTTCCCACCCCCAGCGACGGTACAGATCAGCTACCGGGTGTGCCGTGTGCACCCGAGCATTATCCTGCAAAATGATTGGAGGGTTCTGCAAAAAAATGTGGGCACTTCCTTCACACCGCTGGTCTCAGGTTATTCTCCAAAAAATGACAGAAATACTGCACATTAACATTCTGTCTTTGCGGGACGTTATGCTTTAGAATGATGCCATCGCAGTCGTATGCAAGAATAACCATCACTTTGACATTTGCAGGGGTACGACGCACCACTATTTTGCATGGTGACCCCTGATGACGCCAATCATTGGATTAGCACTTAAGTAGAAGCTCATATGACCTGGCCCAGGTTCCATCAAATGCAATAATGCGGCGTAAGAAGGCATCACCATCATAACCCTAATGCTGCAGGTGAGTTTGAGCAGAGTTATATCGTAGTCATAGCTGAGCCTCTGTCAAATTCCAGGGAACCCACCGAGATACAATTGTTCGCATTCCCTGGCGTTTCTTTAGAGTTTGAAAAACAGTCATATGCGACAGACCCACCTCCATGGCTAACTCACGTATCGTCTGTGATCGATCCTTGTCTAGAAGTGCGGAAACAGCTTCCACGTCCTCTTTACTAATACTGGGACGGCCTGGCCTAGCCATGTGTTCCATGCGGTCACGCCCCTCGTTGAAGGCTCTAACCCATCTCGCCACAGTCCTGTATGGCAATGCCATCTCCCGACATTCTTCCACAAGACCTTCATGACTTTGTCGTACTGTACGACCATGGGCACATTGAATTTTCAGCCAAGTTTGATGTTCCTGCTTTGTAAATATGGCGAAACACAACAGCTTAAAGCGGCAACTCACAGGAGACTAACTTTCTGTCTCCAAAGCTCATGCGCTTTGAGACATAAGGACGATACCATTTAATGTGAGGTAGGTCAGACACATATTAACATGTGACAGAAGTTACAACAATTAACTCTGTCTGGTTGAGCTTGCACAGCAGTGTTGCCACAATTAAAGTTACAGTCCACGTACAATACCTAACCTCAATGGGCTACTACGGATAACATGAAGTGGTCTCAGTATTACAGCCAAATATACCTAATCTGTTTCTAATGGCTGTGAATGATGAATTGTGAAATTTGTTGTTCTCATTATTTGCCTCGTGTGTGTGTGTGGCTTACCTTGAAGATAAGGTGTGTGATTGGTGGTCTTCTTGTCTCAGCCGGCAGATATCCATTATGGCGGAGCGTGAACGAGCTTCTCGACCTTCTGCTTCATCAGACTCTCAACGTGTCTACAGAGTTTATAAGCAGCGGAAAGTGTTCAGACTGAGCAGAAGCAAATCGTCGCAGCAGTGACAGACTCGTGACGTGTTTCTTGTAACTTAAGATAAATAATAATCACTTTGCAAGAATGATAATGCTGTTTCTTTCATATCCAAAGTGCGAACTAGTAATTAAGTATGAAGTAAATACTATCGCAGTGAAAAATGTGTTCGCATGTATGCGAATCTAATGCCCCCCCATTTTAAATGCTATGAGTGGACAGAAAATGGTGTGTGTTTGATTCGCGTAAATATGGTATTTTTGTTTTGAGGTGCCATTCTTCAAATTAAACTACTGTATTTTACGGACCATAAGACGCTCCGGACTATAAGACACACCTTGATTTTAGGATGGAAATTTAAAGGAAAAGAAATTTAATGTGATTCTAATTGAAAAATTGTAAAGGTAATAATATAAACAAATTATAACCTTGTACAGGTGGCATCGTGTAAATTGTAACAGAACTGAACTGAAAAAACTTGTACAGAGTCAACATTTATTTAATATTTACACTTCTTGCTCCACTTACATTTAATTTGCAGGACTAGTTTCCAGGAAACTAGTCCTGCAAATTAAATGTAAGTGGAGCAAGAAGTGTAAATATTAAATAAATGTTGACTCTGTACAAGTTTTACAACATGCTCTACTGTTTATAGTACTTCAATTAATTATTTTAACATTAGAACTGAATTGATTTCTCATGAAAGACTGAAAATACTTTTAGACCCTCTAACCCTCAATTCAGCATACGGTAAGTATGGCAGTTTAGAGGCCATTGTCTTCATTTAAACCATCCAGCGGAGACAACTCGTTTCGTATAAAAGAACTCAACATCCCTTTCTTTTAGCTTCCAGCTACCCTCATTTCATGATTGTGGACTGATGTACAGCCTGTCCCAAAATTTGTACCTATCTTGTCATCTACAACCCTTGTTTATAACTATGGTATTCTGGCAATATTTACCATAATTTTAATGTTTTTAGTGTACATTAGACGCACCTAATTTCAGGGCTCTGTTTGAAGGTAAAAAGGTGCATCTTATGGTTCATAAAATACGGTATGTTTGAAAACTTATTAGCTGAAAGTACTTTGTCAATATAACCTCAAAACTACTGTATTAAAATTTCATAAATTGAAGTGTGTGATGTGGTACCACTTGTCTCAAAACAAAAAAGGTGGAAAAAAGGCTAAAATCCTGACCAAAGTTGTCTATTTTTTGTTTTTGGTGTATTCTATCTTTAAAACAGCTGTATCTCAAAACTAACATTCTGGACTTAGTGACTTCTGCCTGAACGAAGATATATTACCAAATCCTAAACATAAGCAGAAATGTTGTGTGTTCTTGACAAGCTATTTCAGCTTTATTTATTGTTTAAAAACTCCCAACCCATTTGATCTAAATTAACACAGAGAAGATGCTAAGGTACAATTTAATTTAATGTATCATGAATTTTATACAGTTATTTTTCAAGTAAGTTCGGTGGAATTCTCCGTTAAGTCTTCTGCAGCTTGAGGAAACCAGAGGTGTTGGAGAAGTACTTAGCATTGGCTTCGTTGACTTTCTTCTCGGCAGCCTGTGGATTTACAATCTCCAGTCCTTGCAGAGGTGTGAAGGCTACGCTGGATGCTGTGCCCGAAACTTGCTTCTTGACTGTTGTGCTGCCGCCCCACTGCTGCTGCTGCTTCTGCAAGTTCTTCTGCAAAGTCTTGGATATCCGCACCTAAAAACAAAGAGGAACATAGCAATGTAATAATGGAACTTTTATACAGTGAAGCAATATACTATGTAAATTAAATGAGATGGTTGACATTTAAACAATTTTACTTACATTTTTGCAGAACGTACCTTTCATGGGCTTTGCCCACATTTTCACCTGCTAGTCAACTACGTATGTTCTAAGTAAAAGTGAAGTCTAAAGTGTTTAAATGTCAACCATCTCACCATACAGAGAGGAAGTAGCAATCTTACCTTCGTCTTCTCATCGATCTGTGGAAGTCGTATTCGACCGGTTCCAGTCTTGCCGATGGTTCCTCTGGTGTACCCTAGATCTTCCTGATAGGCATCATCCTCAATATCAGCAAAGTTAAGCCTGTTGGCTTGCTTGCGGAACTCCGTCATAGCATATCGCTCCTTCATCTTTCTCACCCTCTTGCCCCCACGCTTCTTCCTGCCAGAGTCGATGGGTTTCGGGAGAGGCTTCACAAACTTGACAGGCGGCGGCTCGGTGAGCTTGTCAAGCTTCTTTTCAATCTCGTCTCGGAACATCTGCCCAACATGTCCATCAGAACTTACGTGACAAGCATCCACTCGGGCTGCAAGTGTGCACTTGTCAGCGACCAGCCTTGCTGCTTTGCGTCTCAGGTCAGGTGGGGTGTCTTGGACGATCTCGGAGTAATATATGAACCCTGTGTGCGGCAGCATGGTAGCCTGAGAACAAACAAACAATTATAAATAGTTTGGAACTTAACACAGTGAAGTGAATCAATATTTTATTAATATGAGTTGATTAACACACTTGGACTTCACGTGCAACCAAATGATTGGTAAGTGAAGTCCAAGTGCGTTAATCAACTCATATTAATAAAATATGTATTGTCATTACAATATTATTTAAGTAGAAATTAGTAAAATTTCATAGGGCACAGGGAGTTGCTCCCTATAAGCTTAATTATGTTATATATGTTCATTGTGACAGTTTTAAACAAGTTCAATTTTACATAATTCCATGTATGGTAATATAATAACACATAATGAAATGCTTGGAAACTAAACCAATGCATTTTAATGTACAAATTTATAACAAATATGTTAGGTAAGCTGGAAAATAAACAACAGTCTGGTTTCTCACTTTACGAATGAATCCCAACTTTCTCGCTAGCTGATTCTAAAGAGGGCGTAACTACCTGAGAGAATCCTGAGAGGGTTTTCTTCTGAGCTCCGAGCACCAGAACATTGCAAGCTGGCATTTTCGAGAGTTTAGTCAAACCTCCAGCTACACCCATGATCTTTGCTGCCGTCGATGCTCCAACTATGACTGACAGGTTTGGTGCAATGAAAGCCATTCTGCTTTCTACGTATTCGTAGATCTTCTGCTTGTAGTTGTTAATCTCAATAGCCATGTCACATGCTTCGTAGATATCCTCTTTCTCTTGATCGGTGAGTAACTGACCCTGTGTTGTCGATGCAGTAACGGACACCACCATAATTGTAGCCTGTGTCAAAATCTGCTGCAAAGCTTCGTTGTTCTTTGCTTTGTCGAGATCATTCCCCAACTCCTTCACTGTCATGACATATTCCAGCGGTCCCATAACTAATGATTCCAATTCTGGAAATCGTTTGGAATATTTATCACGAGTGAATCTATGTATAACTGCAATCTCATTGTCAATGTCAACAGCCACATTGTTGGCCTCTACAATCAACTGATATTCTGGATCAGCTTCAACTGGACCGACAATATCCTCTGCTTTTCGAGGCCTTTTACTGTAATAATCTATTTGATTCATTATATTCTGCAGTCTGTCAGAGTCCCGAAGTTTGGCGATTTCACGTATCGAAGTAATTTTGATGTCCTCTTCCATTGGCACAACTGTGGGATTTGGATTAATATCCACAGCTTTAGCATTATCCATGTATTCCTTGACATCCTCTTGATCTTGCTCTTCCAGATCTGCCAAAAGTTCGTCTGCCAGGGACATGTTGAATAGTTTTTTCTTACCAAGAGCTTGAAGTGTTTGTCAAACCTAACCTTACTTTGAAGAAGTGATTCTAATTTACAGATTTTTCTTCTAATACGATAAATGTATATTAGTGAATAAATAATGGCACATTCCCCATTTTTATGTTATGAGCACCTCACGAATAATCTCCAAACAAAGTTTCACTTTTTTACACAACAAAGCTGAGGATTGACAACTGAAAAGTGAAAACCAAACAAATTTTCGATCACCAGGGGTACCATAACCATTACTCGTTCAAGGAAAATACCTCCCTACTATGGAGGAATATACAGTTTTTCGTTTAGTGAATATTTTTAAAATAGCATCGCTGGTTATTCTATCCTTCTTTCATTTATTTACTTTTTGCCTAATCCGCCTAAGAAGAGACAATTTGATGAGCTTCTCAATAGTATTTTAAAGTTAACTGTCTGAAATTTCCCATTCAAAAGTGCAGCCTGAAAAAGGTCGCATCGAGTGTAAAGTATTTTTCTGTTTACGAAACTTTGGACTCTATATTCCAGGAGTAAAGAATTTTATAATTTTCGAAACTTTTGACCCTACTTCCATCCCCACACGTTCCCTTCTTGCATAGAATTTTTGGAATTTGTGATCGGCGTGGCGTGGGCAGATGGCGGTGAGTTGGTGGGAGTGTTCGTAAGAGGGAGGGGCGGGAGAAGTAGATGACAGTACCGTAGCGGAAGTTGTTGTGGAATGTTAGTTTTGGTTTCTTGCAGAACAAAGAATGGAACGTGTTTTGTTCGCTTTAGTTAACAAACATGAAGACAGTAAATGCAGAATATCGTGGTGTTGTTGAATTTAATGCCATTGCCAGCAGAACGTAGCGAAAATGCAGTGTGAAGTCAGAGGAATGGGCGAGATGGCAGAGGCAGCCCAGGGAACATCTGACACGTTGCCCAAACCGGGCCGTGTGAATGAAGGTTAGTTTACTTTTGTTTATAACGCACAAATCCTATTTTTCTGTATATAAAACTCATGCTTAAGGAGACGAACTGGAAAGCTTATAGGACTTGAGTTAGGTCCCGTCTGGAGAAGATGGCATGATAAAAAGAGAATTAGATAAATTGGGTCAACTGAGGTCAGGTCAGATTCTCACAAGGCTTTCATGTAGGCTACATGTTTATAAGATTTTTTTGTTTTGTTTCACTTGGCTTCCTCCACTTAAAATAACATTAGCATATCAATAAAACAAAAACAATCAACATAAACTTTACAAACACAAAAACAGCATCAAATATTGCAAATGGTAGGCCTACATCAGATATTTCAACTACCGATACAACAACTATGACAAGTATCTCAACCTCACCATCTACAAAATTTCTGGGTGTAATAATTGACCAACACTTAAACTGGAAACTCCACATAGAAAATCTACAAAAAAAAAAAACTATCTACTGCCTTGTAGCCTATGTCCTTAGAAGAATCAGAAACATCACAGACAAAAACACTGCAAAAACTGCCTCTTATGCGCTCTTTGAAAGCCACCTGGGCGAAAGATAGATATATACTGCACCCCAGCGAAGCTCCGCCCGCTCGTTTCCCCTGCTGACCCTCGCTTCCGAGCCAATGCGCATGCTACTGCTTGCTTCCCCTACATCTCCTATCACGGCTATGTACTTGCTCAGTTGTGAAAATTACAAAAATTACAATTGTACCGTAGTGAAATTACTTTATTAATTTAGTAGGGCATTCTGAATTCTCCCGAAATTCTAGTTCAGTGGCAGTTAGGTTATGAACAGTGATATTAATTTAGGAGGGCATTCTGAATTTGGTATTAGACTTGAATAGCCTGCCGATTCCTTCTCCTCGCTTCCGAGCCATGGCTTCCTTGATAGTCGTAACGCTGTTTTATGAGAGGTGTGGAAGGGTAAAAAGCTTCTGCATTTAGTTAAATAATGATAGGTAAATTCTAGGTCAGTGACAGGTTTTGTTAGGTTAGCAACGTTATGTTAGTTTAGGAGCAATATACTGAACAGCGCGATGTTGATTATGTCTCACATTGAATCTCTTCTGCGATGAAACCCTAAACCCCGCCTTCCGAGGCAGGTCGCGTTAGACAGTTCGTGGGAGGAGCCTAGCAGGTAGCATAAAACTATTTTTTCCCGCCACCTGAGATATGGCATAACAGTCTGGGGCCGCAAAAGAAAGCATTGAGAATCATCAAAATATGACATGCTCAAGAACACTGCAAGCCATTTTTCAAATCCAACAAAATTCTGACTCTAACTTGGCTCTACATCCTAGAAACTCTAATATTATTAAAACAAAATCCACCCAAGAAAAGAACTGACTGCCACAAATTCAACGTACGAAACACTGAAATAGACAACTTACCTCGGCACAAATTATTAAAAACTAGTAAAACACCACAGACGATGGGCACAAAACTTCATAACTTACTACACCTGAAATCTATAGAAAACGATAACATTTTTCAAATCAAACTAAGAAAATATCTACTACTAAAAGCATATTACTCAACAACAGAATTTATCGACAACCATTCCAATACAAATAAAACTACATAAACTATAGAAGTTTTTTAATTTTTTTTTTTTTTTTACATACATTTGACAATTCTCTAGTCTCTATGACTATGACGAAGAAACGGAATGGAATGGAATAGCTCGCTTGGCAATACCATTATGAGGTAAAACGGAAGAACGGGTCACCGCATACACTACACTCCACCCACCCAGCTCACTATTAAACAATGAGAGACATCTAGGTGGCAACGATGGAACTACTAGCGTTGAAAATTGGGAAAAATTTACTATTTTTTCCTTTCTCTTCTTCTCTTGCTCTGTCTCCTATTATCTTGAGTCGCACTCAACACAGGATCTACAGAACGAGATAACTACATCTACATCTACCCCTACCTTTTGTCCTTCACCCTACCTACGTATTTGGGATCCTACACATTTCTGCACCTCTCAGGATTCGAACACTGGACCGCTAGCATCATAGCTAGTCATTTTAACCACTACGCCATCTAGTGATCGTTGTGATGCAAAGCAAGAATTCATCTATTTAAGTTTAGAGAACTTTAATAAATGAGAAATAGCAGTTTGGTATGAGGGTCTTTTTTATAATTGTGTACTTGACCTTACAAAGGGGCTAACCGCCAGATTAAAAAAAAAAAAATGACATTTTACTATATAATGGTGGTACATGGCATCCTGCATTGACCTACAAAAGCGCTAAGTGTGGTTGCAAAGTTGCTCGAGAGAGAGCACCGCAGGTAAGGACCAATGCTGTTTCTTTACAATGATTGTTTATTAATTCAAATTCAAATTTGAATTAATATTGGTCTTTAGGCAACTGAAGTTGCATTAGACTAGTGTCAAATTACATATTATAAGGTGAGATAATACCTTAATACAATAATAAATACAATACAATAATACAATAAATACATATACATAAATAAATAAATACATAAATGCAATAATACATATAAATTATATGAAGGTTGAAATACAATATATAAACAAAGATTCAAGTGGAATTACATGACATTTCAAATAAAATAAAATAAAATAACATACCACAATGAAAACCTAGTCTACATAGTTCTTCTAAACTCCTAAGTATTGGAAAATTAATGTAGTTAAATTACTATGTTCAAATATAATAATTAATCAAGTGTAAGTAGGATGAGATATTATAGTCTAATATTATCATCTAAACTGTAGTGGACAGCCTTAACAGTTAAAACTTTATGAATTCCTTAGTAGGATTGTCTTTGAATTCATTTATTGAGTAAAGACCCTGCCTCCTGAGCCAGTCATCAATTACAATTTTAAATCTTTGCAGTGGGACATGTTGCAGTGGGACATATTATCTCAGAAACTTAATTTAGCACTTAGCCCCTTTGTAAGGTCAGGTATATAATTGCGAAATATTATGTTCGCTCTGAAAACAGCCTTTTTGGTTCAAAGGGATGCCTCGTATTGTAGTGATTAGTGCCAGGGTTATTTTCGTATTTTAGTATTTAGTGCCGCATGTGCTCTGTTACAAGGGTCTTGCTCGAGGGCTAGGGGAGTGGGGAAGTGGGCCATCACCATAGCAACGCTTGGCCAGGGTGGGCGGAGCTTAAGTGACGACCTGTTCTTTCATTTTGCCAACAAATGTAAGTTTAAATATGGGCGAAACAAGAAAACAAACTGGGCAGTCTTTGTGTCTCTCCCACAAGAATACCTATTACAACCTGTTGCAAATGCTACTGAAGCTCCTGACTAGGGTGTCGTCTAAACTAATTTCAGTGTACATGGACGTACTATCAGAAACATGAATGATCTACACAGACCAAATAACTCGTACTACCAGAAACATGAATGATCTTCACAGACCAAATAACTCGTTAAAACTCTTTCAGAAGGGTGCTTATTATTCTGCAGTACAGATATATAACAAGCTTCCAAACAACATTAAATTATTATGTATTCAAAGAGAGAGCAAACCTTTCAAAACATCTGTCAAGGAATTTTTAATAACTCACACCTTCTACAATTTGGAGGAATATTTCCAGCTTGTAGTTTCTGTATATTATTGTTATAACATACATGTATTTTTTTATTTGACGTGTTCTATATCCTTGAGCCCCGCTCAACACAGGATCTACAGAACGAGATATCTACATTTACATCTACATCATCCGATCGACACTGATGGGGGGCGAGAAAATACTAATTTCAATTATCAAGGGAAATAAAGTTGTGCGAGTGTTCCAAGAGCCTAAATTCAGTGATCGAGGTAGAGAAGGCAATACATTCATATTTTGCAGTGAATGACTAAATTCCTGTTGTAGTGGGATGCATAGTGTAATATTCAGAGACTACCTTTTATTGATAGCAGATAGAAGAACAGTCATCCAGTCTCAATATAGCTACACAAAAGTGTGTTGGTGACGAGAATAACCAGGTTGTTAATGGGGAGATGGTAATCAGTGTCAAAAAATAGATTTTTTTCCTAGGCTCATGTAATAGAGCATAGTTTTCTGAACATTTTGATACAGTATATAAGTCTTATATGTTGCGTTATTATTAAGCCAGGTAGAGCGACCTAAATGGATAAAATACCATAAGGTTAGAATATGCATCTTGTTTTCTTTTTGCTCTCCTGTAAAATTACATTTTTTGTACTTCAGGTACCATTTTCTGAAAATCTATTCATGCTAAAATAATGAAACTTTCAGGAATTCATTATATGAGCCAATCCATAGTGACGGGTGTGACATTTGGACAGATTTCATTACACTTATTTCTTTCTACCTCTGAACCATATTGCAGGAATGTCATCAAAGTTTTTTGTGTTAACATACCAACCCATTGGAAGTACAAAATATGATCTAATGTTTTTTTCAAGGCTGTATGCTTGAGCTGGAAAATATATTGTGCATGTGACGGGTGTGACCATAATTGGACAAAGGTTTTTTCTTATGTAGGTTTAATTGAAATTTCTGTGAATTGATTAGCTTCACTATATTTGTTTTATTTTTTCAAGTAAGAGGACTGATCAACATACTGAAATGCATAATTAGATTTTACAAAAATATTTACATAGTTATTGAAAATTTACTTTATCAGTGTGACGGGTGTGACGTGACGGGTGTGACATGTCGGATGGGACAACATCAACTTATAACCGAGACTTAAATTAAACTAATCTCCGTCCCTGGAGGGACTTGGCCTACCACCCGACCGCTGCATCATCTACCGTAGGCAGATGGTAGGATTGGGGGCATGTGGTCAGCATGCCGACACCCACGGCCATTAATGGTGGTTTTCATGACCGGAGACGCTACTTCTCTATCAAGTAGCTCCTCAATTTGAATCACGAGGCTGAATGTACCCCTACCAGACCTCCCTACCTCAGAAAAATTCGAGGTGGTACCGGGGATCGAACCCGGGCCAATGGATCTGTAATCTGCATCGCTAACCACACTTTGCACCTTCTGCCTCTGTACCATTTTGCATGAATTTCATGAAAATTTTTTGTGATAATCCTGGGGAATCCCAGCACATGATCTCAGCATAAAAAAGAATTCCCTTGTTAGTCTTTTTTCCACTCTGTCCATATTTTTAACAGGCTTGTGTAAAGTTGTGAAGTGAAATGTTCCTCCGGTACTAATTAGGCAGTTTTCGTTGTCCTCTACTCTAAAATCCTGGACTACTTCACAAACTTTTACTGAATTGATGTGGATCTGGTTATTCTTGTCACCAGGACATTTTTGTTGTCTCTCATACAAAAATAATATTGTGTAGCTATATTTAGATTGGCTGATTGTCTTCCTATCTGTTCTCCTTCATTTGTTTCCATGTAGGCCTACTCATTTCATCGGCTGTTAGAGGTATTGTCTGTCTGAATTTCTCAGCAGTTCTAAGATACACAGTTACCAGTACAGAAATCAGGCACAAAATTAATTAGGCTATCACTCTCACTTCTTTATTGGGGTACAATGTCATGCTGCTGGTTGAAGCACTGTGCTACAAACCTGAGGGGCACAGGTTCAATTCCTGATGAGGCTTTTGAGATTTTTCAATTGGCCTAATTCTTCTGCTGGCACTATGGCCCTGAGGTCAACTCATCTTCTAACAGAAATGGGTACCAGAAGCAATTCTGGGGTAAAGGCAGCCAGTGCATAAGACTGACAACCTTACCACCTTCATGTGCTAAAAGTCTAAAATTGTTGGAGGTTGAACGTTTGAATCCTAAAAGCCTTCATGGCCTCTATAGGGATCACTAGATCTTTACCTCACTTCTTTACCACCATTAAAACATTTGTGACATTTCCACCGGTCATCCGTGTCATCCATAGCCAAAGCTGGTAGATCGTAGTTTCTTTGTCTTGCAAACTACGAAGTTCTGTTCTATGCCACGGAAGTCCAAGAAGTCCAAGAGCCATTTAAAAGATAGTAATAATGAAAACATATGATTTATTCAACATCTGCATGAAATGATCACTTTACAAAAGCTGCAAAAGGCATTTTCCATAAGTGTCACACCCGTCACACAACATATGTCACACCCGTCACGCAACATGTGTCACACCCGTCACATCAAAATTAAACCAAAATAGTAGGCATTTCAAAATTATATTTTAGGTGTGTCTTCTGTATTGAAATATCTTAACTTTTACCAAGTTTCCATTTTATACAATGATTACTTGGCTTTCTACCCAAACTCTTACATGTTTTTTGTGACGGGTGTGACAAGGGTACCTTGAAAATTGATTTGATGAATATCTTCACTGAAACTCGTCTTAAAAATTTGTTTTATGATGACAAAATCTTCACTTATTTGTGCTTTTGTGGGTGAAGTCCTTCATTAGTTAATTTCCATTTACAAAATAAAAAACCCGGGCGATGCCGGGCCTTTTAAGCTAGTAAGTTTATAACCTAGAAATTAAGTAGCCTATATTTGTGTAACTAAGATTTATTTTGTTCAATTCATGTACTTGACAAAACCTTGTGAACCTTTTACATTTGGCTAATAAATCTTCTATGCACTGAAGGCAGGAAAGGGTATTGGCCTCACTATCAAAGGGCTTTATTATTGAGATTAAAAAGCAGAAAGAGAAAGTTTGAACATTGTGTTGTTATCAGTTTATGGACAGCCCTGTGCGTCATGCATGAGCACATTTCAGTGGGAACTGACTGTGGTTTGCATGAGGCATTGTCCCTCTCCCCCCAAGGTTACTTCAGTGCTTAACTGTATTGTATTATTTTAAAAGTGCTAAAGTTTTATAAAAGTGCTTATTCTTATAAAAGATACAAGACAATTATAATTCTTGACTGTTAAGGCGAAAGAGTATAAGTCAAAACACATTATTTTTCAGGAGATAACCTACTTTTATTTACTCATGATCTCATTTTAAACTTTTTTGACTTATACTCTTTTGCCTTGACAGTCTTCTTGTGGACTTTTAAGACAGAAGATTATAAGGCCAAAAAAAAAATCCCTTTAGGCAAGCCTAGAGGCTGAGGTTGATTTCAAAGTGCATTTGGTTTAATTTACTGTCGCTTTGTAGCACTTTTCTTCTTTAGTCTTGGCATGACAAACCCGCAATAATAACTGCAAAAAAGAGGAAAGAGCACTTTCCAAACATTCAAATCTCACCTTATATGAGAACTATCAAGAAACTAGTTATTGATTTGTAGAGTACTCATCAAGAGCTTTTCAACAATACCCCACAAGACGTTTCAAAAATTTTGAACCCCCACTCGTACCCCCAAAACCCCCGAATCGTTGGTGTCACTGTGAACTCCATAGGGAGTACTCTAATTTATTCAAACAAAGTTTCCCTCTATACTTCATAGGGGCCGAGATATAAATGTTTTAAAATTTCAACCCCCTCCCCCGACCACCCCCTTGGGGGAATTTTCCTCATTAACGAACTTGTCCGCACTATTGGGCCTAGAAATAACATAATAAAATTTAATTCAAAATCTTGAAAATTACGGCCGCTAGCATGTAAATATAAATATATATATATATATATATAAATATAAAAAAAAAAATTTCTGAACAGGCGGTGGTTTCGTACTTAGGGAGGCATGAAACATAAAGATATGAAAGAATTTTTCGAAAGTCATGACATGGTATCGATTGCAATAGGTAGATTTTTCTTCAAAATCTAACTAAAAAAAAAAAAATCCAGAAGAATTTTTTTTTTTTTTTACACAGTGCAATTTACTTAAATCTGATTTTCACAATTTTTTACTTACACTCTTCTGCCTTGACAGTCTAGAATTATCCAAATTGTTACATTTATTATATCTTACTGATCCAATTATTTGAATTTTTAAAAAGCTGAAAAGCTCAGGATCATTTATTTGAATCCATATAAAAAGAAATGTTCTTAAGAAATCTTGTGGACATTGTAGTTCAGTCTGTTATACATCAATCTTAGCTTCATGCAGATAGAATCTTGCAGTTCGTCATAGTTTTTATAGTATTAAAGTGTTTAGATTATCTCTGTATTAAATATTCTTCTCGCTGCAAGCTTAGTGTTGTACAATTTACAGTTACTTGCCCTCTTTACAAGAGAAAGTTCATACTCCAGGTTATACTGTAGTGAATATTAAGAAAAGTAGAAAATAAAAACACTTTTTACTCCACTTACACCAGTTTTTAAAAAAACTGGACTAGTTTTTTTAATATTCAGTAAGGCCTATGCTCCACTGTTTACATCACTTCGTTTTAATTTGTTTTACACTGTAGCCTACTGTTTCTAATACCTAATTACTATATATTTTCTGTCACAGTACTTTACATGTTTATAACAATAGCTTAGGAATCTACCGTAGGTGAGAGATGTTTTAAATGGACAGCCATTTCACAATTATGGGTGGGACATTCTAGCAAATTATAAAAACTATTTTTGTTTATTAAATGTCATAAATAATAAACTAGGATTGGTTCTTCACATTCTGTAAAATTTACAATGCCTTCTCCTCCACACTACATGCAAAGCATTATTTAAAATTTATTTTGAATATTTTAAATTTGTTTTTCAAAATCTGTTACGGGTGGGACATAATTTGGACTCTGATTTTAATGATGCAAAACAAAAGTTCATTTGCTGTTCTGCTATTACTGTTAGGGTCTTAATGTTGTTATTAATGATGGTATGAGGGATTAAATACAAATTATAAACTGTTTCCAGATTGTCAGAACATTTATTTAACTCGTCAATAATAATTTAGTAAAACTATCACCATTATGGGTGGGACAAAAAGTCACTGTTTTCTATTTTACATAGTAATTAATCACACATTTTTTTAAGATAATTTTATACAAAATTGTACCTTAAGATGTATTATTTTTTCAAATGAAAATGGACATAGCTGATTACCCTTGTATACTTGGTATTAAAGTATGTTAAAATCGTGCTAAAGATGGCAAAAAAAAAAAAAAAGTAACTCAACGCAATCAATAAGTAAATCGACAGATTTTACACATGAAACCACTTCAGATACAACTAAGTCCTTAATATTCAGAGAATTTGAGGTTTTAAACTTATTTTCACCACCCAATTACAATAATTTTATAACTTCTCTCTTTGAGGGAAAAATTCCCATATTTTATGAAATGGCTGTGGACCATACTTTTATTCCTCATCTTCTTATTTCGTGTCAGCTGTAAGTGCTGCCATCTTCTTGTTCAATTTTTACTTCTCTTTTTAATTTATTTTCCCTTTGTAATGCATTCCAACTTTCCAGTTGAAGGATTCCCTGCTCCCTTCCCAATTAGGTGTCAGACAAGAGGGAATACCAGGATAGTCATGTCTGTTTCTATTGCGTCTAAAGTCATTTTTTTCTTTGTTTTACGTTTTTATTCTATCTACCTGTACCATTGAGTCTGAAATTCCATGTCCAGTTTTTACCATAAACACACGTTTTAAGGTTTTTATTGTGTATGTCTATAATCAGGTTAGCTTAAGAATGAAAACTCATGCAAACAATTTTATATTTGGGTTAGATACCTTTTCAAGATTGGTGACAACATTTTCTTACTTTTATTGCTGCATTTCATGAAGAAAATTAAAAATTTTCATGATTTTTTATGAAAACTGCTCTAATGAGATCCTTACGAGTAGTTATAAGTAGACCTGGGTTCTTAAGGCAAATGCCTATTTTGTTCCTTATAAAATAACATGAAAATTTGTAAATATGTGGAGGTTTCATGATAATTCACATACATTTGTAGAGTTTTATAGTGCCCTAAAAATGCCTATTTGGACCTTTAGAGCCTATTTTACTATTTTGGTGCCTAAAATGCCTAGTTTGTACATTTAAAATAAAATTCTACTTTGTAATTTTTACAATCTTATAATGGACATCCCTCAATGAAAAGCAGAACAGCAGAGGTGGGTGTGTCAAGTCACCAGTGAAAGAACATCTGTTTAGTAATTATAGTTCGTGATGCCTAATTTTGCAGTTAATTCTGTTAAGAATAAGTATACCACGTTTCTTGCTGTAAAAAAAGACCATGTTACAGTTTAAGTGTATATTGTAAAATTGTAAAGTTTATTTTCTATCTATTTACACATTTTTAAAGCATATTTTAAGTGCCTATTTTCTCTTTTAAAAGCCTATTTACTTGTTTTAAAAGCCTATTTTAGGTGCCTAAAACTAATTTTTTTTAGAGCCTAAAATCCCAGGTCTAGTTATAAGCCAGAAAATCAGGGTTTAACAAGACAAGTTTGGATCAGATTGTGAAGTGTCCATATCCAGGGTGGAGAAAGTTGTGTCGGTGCATTTTTCATAAATATTCATTCTTTTTTCCCCTCCTACTAGTGCTTTTTTAATTTATTTTCATATTCATTGGTTATAAATTGAAGGCAATTAAACAAAATGGCATTTTCTTGTTTTAATTTTTGTTAGTCCAGTCAGTTATTTATTTGGTTAGATGTAATTCAGCTTTGAGTACTGTATGTGCATGAGGAATAGAGACAAAAGCCAGGCTGTGCTGGAATTCCATGAGAGTGGGGAAACAAAAACCTAGTTGAGTGGCCTTGAGAGATAATTACAGTAAACTGAGTCATGCAAGGGGAAGGGAGATGCTTGCCTTTGTTTGCATCTGTCCAGGCTCATCTCAGGCTGTAAGTACTCATTAGCCTATTCAGCTGCCTTTGTGTGGAATTTATTTATTAACTTATTTATTATAAACAATCTAGAAGTGTTGTTTTTATCTTTATTACAGTTTATTATCATGTATGAAAGAAGCTTCAAAAACTATTCTTTTTCACTAATTTTTCTTCAAAAACATGTTAAAATTAGGGCTGAAAATTGATTAAAATTTCTAATCGAGTTAACGCTTGACTTTAATCGATTAATCGACAAACAGGTCGGTATTTTAAACGAAACCAAAGTGCACATTTAATATTGTTTTACACGTTTAATAACTACTACACTACAGATAATCAGAAAAAATCCTGAATTAATGAATACCATTATTAGTTAACTAGTGAAAAAATATATACAAAACTTACATTTCCGGTTACTTTTTCAGCCAAGACTTGAGACACACGAGTTTGTTGACATTTGAATGTTCAAGAGACGATCGTGGCTTGTTTACAATAATATCGGCAGCACTAAAAACTCTCTCACTCGACAGGAGTTTGGTCATTTGACCCATTTCTCGAAAAACGTTTTTCAGAATTCGTCTTAACTGATGAATTGGAAAATGTAATTGATCGACGATTAAATGTTTAATCAATTAATCGAGCCGATTAGTTGATTAATCGGTACAGCTCTAGTTAAAATTGATCTGTCTAAATCTCTTGACTAACCAACTAAATTAATATGTAGCCTACATATTGTCGATGACATCCTCATCATGCATACGATACAAGACGAAAGCAAGTAAATCCTTTATTGAACCTTAAGAAGTTGTAATTTTGGTCTCAGATTGTTTTATTCTGTTGTCAAAATAGCCTGAATTAATTAAACTGAACAATTACAAATTTACTGAACAGAACAATAGAATGTTAATATTGAAACGTCTTCAAGTTGTAATGGCAATATCAGTTATGCCAATCATTCTGTGGACAGAGATGTTTCTTGATGGTATTTGGTCATGGTAGGCTTGTAGATTGAAATATTAAGCAAAAACAATTGTTTTTACATCAACCCACCACCCAAAGGAGTAGATGTTTGTGGTGGGGGTCAGTTCAGAAATAATATTTGTACATAGCCTATATATAAATATATGAATATAAAATGCTGTTAAATAAATCATGTACAGATGGAAATAAAAAGAAAACAATATGAAAATAAATGTTTATATCATTTTCTTAATTATTTTCTTAAATTTTTATTTGTTCAGACTGATAAATCAGTTCGATGTTACTTTTAACAGTGGAATGGAATAATCTGGTGTGTTTCAAAGCATTTAGGTTCAGTTAAAGGATGTGTTTTTTTTTATCAAGTGATTTCCAGTGTGGCTTCAGACCTGACACACCTAGCTTATGCTAAAACACAAAGAGGTTCACATCTTTGCTATACACTTGTGCAAGTATTAATTCCAACTTGACATCATGGAGGGGGATGTACACTTGCTCCGTGCTCATTATGAACTAGATTGGCATGAAATTCATAGAAATGAAGATAAGCTTATTCAAGTGTGACCTTGAGATAAGAGTTGTGATGTGGAAACTGGGAACAACTTCACCTGTACAGGAATGGGTTTGTTTAAGTCTTGTGAAACAATTATGTTACCCAGGTTAATTTGGGCACTGTAACAAAAAAATTCACTCTGAAGCATATGAGCTCAGTAGCATAATTTTGACTGCAGGAAATATCAAATTTGATTGGCTGACAGGACTTGCCAAGCTCAACATTTTCAACAAGTCACCAAAATGCTCAGCCATGTAGCCTTACATACCAAGTCTGAACACTGTTAGGAAAGAATGCAATAAAAAATGACATTCACATTGTCAGAACTTCATAGCCTAATTATTAAGAACTAGCAGGTGCCACGGCCGCCTGCAATTATTTACTCAACTGCTAGATTTTTTTTTTAATAATTCATTTGACAGAAAAATAATTAAAACGCTTCTATCGTTTTTACATAAGTTGCATGAATTACATAATTTTGTTCTTAATTATAATGTTTCACACAATAAATAAGTAATTAAACGAATAGAACGAATCTTGTTCTACCGTACGGGCGTACAGTTTGCTATGACAAACCAAGCCAGGTCACCTTCAATATCAATTTCCATAGTGGGCCTTCTCCAACAGCAAAAGTGAGGTAGTGTTTTGAATTATGCATCTATTATTTAGTGATATGGTCCATGTCAATGGGCCTCTCATTTATGTAATATTGTGCAGTTATTGCAATACTTATTTATAAGTTCATTAAACTATGGTATTCGTTGAACTTTACTCCTTGGTATCTCCTTTTTGAAAAATGGCACATGGCCCACTATGGCTCTGAACCCTTCAATTATAAAATTTAATACTGTCTTGTGGCGTTGGATGTACACAGAAAACGAGTTTAGATTCTGAAAGTTCCTTTTAGGTTCATAAATGTTGAAACATCTGCAATTTAAGGTGGGCTGAGAGGTTAAAAATGAACGAAAGAAAAAACACGCAATATTTAGAGGAGTTAAAATTTAACCTGTCCTCCATTTTCAAAGTTTGGAAGTGGCCACCCTGGTTATAAGCCATACACTGTTTGTGGAAACTCAAGTCTTGCCTGGTGAATACACTTCCTGCAATATGGTCTCTTATTCTTTATCAAAATGTGAAGTGAGAAATTTGTATTGGCCATGCTTTAGGTTAGAGAAAGTTATGTGAGTGTGTTCTGTTTTCCTGTTGCCCCCAGCATTGAAGCGTAGCCCTCCAAGTGGAGGTTGCTGTTACCTAGGTGAATTTTGTTACACTTATTTTCCGAGAGAGGGTAGAAACTCCGGAAACTAATGATAGAATTTTAAATTCAGCCTTAAGCACTAGAATCTGACAATATACTGAGGCTGAAGACGTATAATAGTTACATTTTATATAATTTATTGATAGTAACGTATATTGATACAGTTTTGTTATATGTATATGTTACGGTCAATCTGATTATTCAGGGCAGTTTTCAACCGTTAAAATCGAGCAATTTAATAATTTTACGACAATCTAGGATAATTTCTTACACTGTCCGGTCAATATTAATACTGCTACAATTTCTCTGGTCACTTTAATAAATTGACAGCAATTTGGCAACGTGCGTCTGGTGTGATTCTCTCTAGCCTAGCCTAACCTAACCTAACCTATGTAACCCGAATTGTCACGAAAGTGGAAGCTGCTCTAATAAATAAAAACTCTTGAATTTGACATTTTGTATGTATATGTATATATATTTAATTTAATTTTAATTTTTTGGCCTTCATAGGACCACTTTAGTCAGGTTTCTGGTTGAGGTTTTTCTTCTTTTTGTCAGCCCAGTACTTCTTCATCCTTTCTGACCGCAATTTTCTTTCTGCTTCTGGAACTACTCTTCCTATTCTCTGTTTGTTGGTTTTCATCCATAGTGTAGTTTGTTTGTCTTTCAATATCTTGAGTGTGTCTGTCTTGTATATTGAATCCTCTATTGTAATACGTATCTCTGCCATATCTTCCTTAAGTTCTGTAATCCATCTTATATTTTTCTTACTCTTGCTCTTCCATAATTTTTCTGCTAATTCTATTTTCTGGTGTAAGTAATATATGTCCCAAAAATGATATTCTTTATTTCTTTTCATCGTACTTGTCACTGGTTCTATTTCTTTATATACCGTTTCATTAGAAGCTAGTTTCCAGACTCCATTTACTTGGTAATTTTTGTTTAAACAGGTTCTTACTATTCTCCTTTCTACCTTGAGTACTCTATCTATTGCAACTGTGTTAGTTGTTTTGAATAGTGTTTCACATGCATACGTGATTTGCGGTTGAGTCACTGTTTTATAATGTTTCAATTTGGTTGCTATTGAGAGGCACTTTTTATTGTATGTATTCTTGGTAACATGCTGTGCTCTAACCAGTTTATCTATTCTATTTTGCCATGCTGGTTTCTCATTCATGTTCTAAGTGATTATTTCACCTAAATATTTAAATTTTTCTACAATTTTTATTTCTTGGCCTCCCACCTCAATTTTGTTTGCTAGCGGCATTTGAGTTAGCATTATTTCTGTTTTTTCAAATGAAATTTTTAAACCAATATTTTGGGCTATTTCATGCAGAGACTTAATTTGTCGTTTTGCTTCCTGAATATCATTGGCCAGAAATGCTAGATCATCGGCAAATCCTAAACAATTTAACTGTATATATATATATATATATATATATATATATATATATATATATATATATATTTTTTTTTGTTTTGTTAGGCGTACGTATTTACTTTAATATCATATCCTCTTATTTTTGTATGCAGAGAAATATGAATAACAATTCTCTCAAATTGCCCATTGAATTTCCAGCATTATTCATAATGCCCTGGCAGTGTGTTAATTTCTATATAATTTATCATTTTGGCACATCCCATTGGGCACTTTTTAAATTGCCCGGGCATTATTTTAAATCAATAAGTCAAGTGATAAAATTAATTCAATTATTATAACCTTTTTTATACAATTAATTAAAATATAGTTGCTTAACAGCTGGTCATTAGACACTAATGGCTGGTTTCTATAAACTCTCAAATTACCTATGGGTAAATTACCCAATGGACAGAATTTACACAAGAATAACACCACACAAACACAAATAATTTAAAGATAGCAATCACATACACTTGTGATGAGTTTCTAGATAAATGTCCTCTGGGTAAATATGAAAATGACAGAAAAAATGTTCCTACAAACTCGGACTAGATCTTTCCAAGGGTAAATCGTCGGGTTAATTTATCCTTTCATGGATGGCTGGATAAAATTTAACCTCTTTGTAGGATCAATAATAATTTAAACCATGAGAATCAAAGCCTTCTGAATTAAATTAACTGTACAACTCCAAGGCCTTGCTCATTATGTCATTGTAAGTTATTAGGAACTAATTTGCACATGGATAATTTACCCATAGGTAATTCACAATGTTGTAGAAACCGGGCATAAGTCAATTATTATAAGTAATGTGTGAAGTCAAGTTTCACTAAATTATGAGTACTATGGTAATCCATTCAGCATACACTGTAACAACGATTCATGTCAATACAGTTAATACAGTTTATGTTTATAACTTACTAGCGTGTGCCCGCGGCTTCGCACGCGATAATTATTTAAAAAATTAAAAATTAAGAGCATAATAGTTAAATCATTACATTTATTAACACCTAAATCACGTGAATTACATACCTCGATTAGATAGCGTCGCCTGGTAAAAGCGACCTCAGATTCGAGATCCTTGGCCCAGAAAACCCCTGTATAGTGAGTTTCGTCCAAATCAAACAACGTTTGACCATATTTAGGCCTATATTGACTACCCTCTTATTATAATAATAATAATAATAATAATAATAATAATAATAATAATAATAATAATCCTTTTCGGTGTAGGTTGAAAATTTCATATGTCTGCGGCCTTGACATTATAAACAAATGAATCGACCAGCGTGAGCTACAACATTCAAGCGATCGCGAAAGTTTAATTTCCAAGGTATGACAAAAATAGCCAAAGCCTACCGTAATTGATTTGGCATTGAAATGTATTACTGAAAACCGATGCTTCAAAAACGCAAAAAATACACGTTTTCTGCCCGTTTTTCACTCATAACTCGCGAACGGAAGCTAAAATTAAAAATGTAGTATGACAGAAACCTTCCCGGGAATGTACCAAACAACTTCCCAAAGTTTCATGGCGATTGGATGAATGGTGTAGTAATGCATAAAGGACACACACACACACACATACATTCATTTTTATATATATATAGATTAATGAAATTAATCTCCGAACTCTTGACGTCGTCATACGTCTGTGTTTTAACCTTCTAATGAGAATTTTTTTACTGAACTCATTATTATAATCATCTTAATTAATGAAATATAAAATCATTAGAATAAATTGAACACTAATGATATTAATCTTCAACAATTGATGTCTTCTTGTACTATTATATCACAGACTTCTAAATGTGAATACAAATGCGACTTTCATTAATACTCCGGAAACTAAGGTATTACTTGGATATGAAAGGGCCGAGGAATTTTGACCAGAGGCTCTAATAGGCTTGGAGTTCTCTTAAATGGGTCCCAGCTGAAAGTCCCTCCCGGATTTGTACATTCTGTGGCCGGGTTATGTGAGAACTTATTTGGGATGCAACTTTCTTTTCATTTTCTTGATATCCTTTAAAATAGCTTTTCTACAGGAGTCTAGAGATCAGATGAGTTATTGTGGTTTGTATTTGTTGCAGTTTGTCGTGAGTGGCTGGTCAAGGAGGATGGGGCCCTCGCCTACCGACTGCAGACGGAAGAAAGTAAGTCAATTCCATAATTATATATTCCACACAGGAGAGAGAGTTGAGTTCCAGCCAAGTGAACAATTATTTGAGCAAAGACTCTTTAAAATAAATATATAAAACAGGAGAAGTGGTATAAACAGTAAAGCTATTGATTCATTAATTATAATGGACACTTTTTAAAATGCCAAGATTGTAACAAAATTTATATTGGACAGACTAAGAGAAATTTGGATATTAGAATGAAAGAACACTTGAGAAATGTAAAACTCATACAGACAGAAAAATCAGCATTAGCACACCACTCTTGGACATGTGACCACCACATCAATAAAGACATCAAACTTTTGAAACATGTTAAAACACCACAAGAGCTCAACACTTGGGAAAAGATCTTCATTTTGAAAAACCAAGACAATGTTATGAACTTCGAAATTCCGCCAGTTGACAACATCATTAGGATGACCAATAGAAACAAAGAAGTCACCTCTAGACAGACCAGCACTACCAACCAGAGCCGCGCGAATTCCAGTCTACCAACCGCCGATGATGGGGATGAAAGTCTTCCCCGAAACTAGTCCGAAAATTGTGACGTAAGTAGAGCTACAAGTGTTTAAAAAGTGTCCATTATAATTAATGACTCTTTAAAATTTTCCAATTTTTTTAATTATTGAATTTTAATTATTATGTTGAACAGTAAAACTTAACATTTTACCCGCTGTTGACCAGTGATGGGAATTAATTGAGTAAAAGTAATCAGATTACAGTAACAATTCCTTTTTTGGTCCCATTTACTTGTAATCATAAAATTGTAGTTGTTACAATTTAGTAGTCGTTAGTACTGTGTTCCAAAGCAAAGAACTTCTCTGTGAGGAATGCGAGGAATGTGGCCGTTACGTTACGAGTCGGAACCGTGCCGTGCTATTATTAACATTATAGTACAGTACACTATCTGTTATGAAAACATTCTCCTCCTAGACCATGGGCCACTAATATGAACCCCCCGCCCCCCGTGGAAATTCCCGACACATATTTTTTTGTTGGTATTGCCATCTAGTTTAAGTTTTTAGTTGTTTTCCTCTTGTCAATTACAGCATTTACCCGGAAAATCCGGAAATCCGGAGAAAATGAATTTGTTTTAATTTTTCATTGTTATTTGCTCCTAATATTCCCAGGGAATTTCTGACTCACACATTTTGTTGATATTGGCATCTAGTTTAAGGTTTCAGTTGTTTGCCCCTTACAAATTACAACATATCCCCGGAAAACCACGTATATACGGAGAAAATGACTATGTTTTATTTTTTAAATCTTTGTTCTTTGCTCCTAATATTCAAAGCGAATTTGTGACTCATGTTTTTTATTGGCATTACCATCTAGATTAAGGTTTGAGTTGTTTGCCACTTATCAATTACAGCATAAGCCCGGAATACTCCGAAAACCACTGACATCCGGAGAAAATGGCTTCGTTTAAATTTTTTGTTCTTTCCTCCTAGTATTCAAAGGGAATTGGTGAATCATATGTTTTTGTGTTGGTATTGCCATCTAGATTAAGGTTTCAATTATTTGCCCCTTACCAATTACAGCATACACCCGGAAAACCACGTATAGACGGAGAAAATGACTATGTTTTATTTTTAAATCTTTGTTCTTTACTCCTAAAATTCAAAGGGAATTTCTGGTTCGTATGTTTTTTTGTTGGTATTGCCATCTAGATTAAGTTTTCAGCTGTTTGCCCCTTATGAATTACAGCATATCTCCAGAAAACTCCTAAAACCACGGCAATCCAGAGAAATTGATTTTTCAAAAATTTCTTTAAATTCTTTGTTCTTTGCTCCTAATATTCCAAGGGATTTTTGTTTGTTGGTATTCCCATCTAGTTCTAGGTTTCAGTTGTTTGCCCGTTATCAATTACATCTTATCTCCGGAAAACTTCGAAAACCACGAAAATCCGGAGAAAATGAGTTTGTTTTAATTTTTTTAAAATCGTAGTTCTTTGTTCCTAATATTCAAAGAGAATGTGTGACTCATATGCTTTTGTGTTGGTATTTCCATCTATATTAAGGGGTCAGTTGTTTCCCCCTTATCAATTACATCTTATCTCCGGAAAACTCCGAAAACCACGAAAATCCGGAGAAAATGAGTTTGTTTTAATATTTTTAAATTTTTTTAAATCTTTGCTCTTTGATACCAATATTCCCAGGGAATTTCTGAATTACATAATTTTTGTTTCTATTGCCATATAGTTTAAGGTTTCAGGTGTTTCCCCCTCACCAATTACACCATGACAAAGAATACTGGAAAAAATCCTGATGCTGAAGGGATGAAAGCGATTGAAAACCTGGCAGAACACCCTTCATATTCAAATTTGAAATCTGTGAATGATAATTTATCTTGCCAAACCTTCCACAGTCACTTCCCTACTTTCTTGACTGAAGTTAGAGAAGGGACATTGGGTAAAACAGCACAATTTTGGATTGGTAATATGGACAAATTAGTGTCATTGATTTTAAGATTTCAGCGAGCAACTAAGAAAAAGAACTTTAACTTACACTTGGCATGTTTAGCAGTTATGATTCCCCTTTTCTTTGCATGTGACCATCACAATTATGGCAGATATCTCGTAGTCCACATACTCACCCTTTTGTACCTGCAAAGGACACACCTGAAGCAGAAGAATTATTTCGCAATAACGGTTACAGTGACTGTACATCACAAGTTTCGAGTTCTAGAAATTCTGTGGATTTCCGTGGCTTTCCGGGTTTTACGGGGATATGCTGTAATTGATAAGAGGCAACAACTGAAACCTTAATCTAGATTGCAATACTAACACAAAACCATATGAGTCGCCAATTCCCTTTGAATACTAGGAGCAAAGAACAAAGATAAAAAAAATTGTCATTTTCTCCGTATATAGCCTACGTGGTTTTCCGCGTTATGTTGTAATTGGTAAGAGGCAAACAACTGAAACCTTAAACTATATGACAATACCAACAAAAAATATGTGAGTCAGAAATTCCCTGGGCATATTAGGAGCAAAGAACAAAGAAAAACTAATTTTCTCCGGATTTCCGTAGTTTTCCGGGGTTTCCGGGTAAATGCTGTAATTGATAAGGGGCAAAAAACTAAAAACTGAAACTAGATGGCAATACCACCAAAAAAATATATGAGTCGGAAATTATAATAAAACTAATTGCACAGAAATTATAAGAAAATTAAAATAAAACTACACAGAAATTATAAGCAACTGAAGTGCTTGCCAAATATTTTTAACTTTGCTAATAGAGCATCTCGGCACGTGCGGTGGCAACAATCACGCGCACGGCAGCCAATAAGCAATCGTTTAGCCACCTGTGATTGCAGCCCTCACCGCCTCCTCCACTACCACCTCCTCTTGCCCCTCTAATTAGCAGTGCACCCCGCAGAGAAGTTCTCTGCTTTGGCCAACTATATTAGTATCATTCTCGCTTGCTATATCGTCATCACCAGGGCCCGGATTCTAATGACATGTCATCCTTTTATTGAAGCTGCATAGACATTGCCAACTTGTAGATAAATCCTAATCATGGCCTCTAGATTGTAGAAATGCAATTTTATTAGGTCATTTTTTCATTTTATGCCATTTTATATTTTTAGGGCATTGATTTCAATTTAGGTCATTATTTTGTCATTTTCGTGTCATTTGCTTCCTTATTTAGTCATTTTCATGTGTTTACATTGAGTGTATTAACTTTTTTTCATCGCTAGCGGTGCTGTCTTTGAAGTGTTGTTTGTTTAATACAAGTAGGAAAAATTCGGCGTTTAATGTTGTCATGTCTCAGTCGGAAATGAGGATCAAAGAAACGCCAAAATTTTGTTATTATATTACTATTGTTATTAGATTGACTTGGCACCAGAGTCTGCCACCTGCTTGGATTTGAGAGTGCAAACTACTGTTTACCCTCAATAAACAATAATATAATCCAGCATACCACAATCGGAAATGCCGAATTTTGACTAATTTTTTATACATAAAATATCAGTTTTTAGGTCATTTTTTTATAATTATTAAGTCATTTTCTTTAAAATTTAGGGTCATTTTATAGGTCATTTTTCAAACAATTTTAGGTCATCAGAATCCGGGCCCTGGTCATCACTACTGTTTTTGCAACTAATATCCAAATTAGAGTTAATATTAACAAAAAGTTACTCAATGTTATTGAAAATGTTCTCATTGATTTTTTTTTTAAATTAATAATTTGGCCTTGTGCCCAAAACAAACCAAAAACAAGGAATTTTTAGGTACTGCCATTTTGTAAAGTAATTGTAAATGTAATTGTAATTTTACTGATTAATTTTTGAAAAAGTAATTTGTATTTGTAATTAAGTAAAATGTCTCTCAGGTAATTGTAATTCAGCCCAATTACTTTCTTTTTGTACTTTTCCCATCACCGCTACTGACCTATAAATTCGTTACCCCGGAAAATTGTATTAAATAATGTGTTTGTTATCCTCGTGTTGCAACTGTCATTCATGGAAACCAACTTAAAGGTCACTGATGATAGCTTTACTGTATTATATTGAATTAAATGTTTTGCAATGGATGTTGAGTTGATTATAAAAGTATAAAATAAACACACAGTTTCTTATATACTTTCACCTTGAAATGTTTGTAGCCATGTAAATACCTGAATTACTTTCACCATCTGAATCTATGTCATTTTCCAATTCACTGAATTCATCATCAAAATAAATAATTACATAACATGAGCATATTCTCTACTAACCTTGACATGAGCTGCTCTCTTATGGCCACATTTGTAACTATTCTACACTCATTACCCGGCCTCTTCTTCTAGTAGACAAGCTGTGAATAACTGTTATATTTTACTACTTTTTCAAATTGTGTATTGTATTATGTCACTGTAAAGGCATGGGTCCAGTTGGCGACCTGGTACTTAAATATATTTAACTATCATCATCAGGGCCGTGGGCATTTGCCAGGGGCAAATTTTCCCGGGCCCCCGTCAAATCTTGAACCCACTACCCAACTTGCCCTTTATAATGTATGTAACAAAAATATTATGTAGTGATATTACATAATTATTAAGTGCCAGAATGGTACCGGTACTTTATGAGATTGTCTGTTAGACAGGACTGTATGACTGTCTCTCTGTGGTCTGTAAGCGTGATAACTCTAATACGCTTTATCGGATTTTCATAAAACTTGGTATACCATTTATAACGCCAATGGGACGAAGCCTATTGTTATTGAACCAAATCGGTTAACTGATGCCGGGCATGAAAAGGAAAAATACATTAAAATGTCCTAATTAGGAACAATTTTATCTGTATGTACCAGTTTAATCGGTTGAAAATTATGATTTTAAATGCCGAATGTTAGTGAGGCCTACTGTTGAGTCCAAAAGGATTTCTACTTTTAAAAAATAGCAATTTTTCCTCATGAATAATCTGTTTCAGATTAACTAATAAATTCCCTGTCACCGTTATACGACAGGACAATGCACATAAAATAAACACATAAAACATAACTTAAGCTGTTTATTGACTTATAACCAGCGAAGGAAGTGAGGCGGTATGCACCGGTATGGAATACCGTCACTGGTTTTAAAGGTCCAGAGGCATACCGGCACTGGTTTCAATGGTGAAATAGCATACCGTCACTGAAAATCAATGGCTATTTAATGCAAATTGTGAATGTTCCTTTCAGTTGTAATATAATAATTAATTTTCATGATTATTCTCCAACTCGTACGCTTTCATCGGTGGCCATTGTCACTATAACTTGTGATGGTCTTTGTTGCCATCTTAATGACTAAACCACTAGATTCTATGTTTTAAAAAAAATCTCTCGGTAACAAAATGTTGTGACTTTTATATTGTTTAAATAGGTCTTAAATACTTTTAAAATATCTTTATTGAAGTAAATGGACTAAACTCAATGGCTCTAAATCCCTGGCCTACCACCCGACAGCTGCTCATCTACCATAGATAGCAGGATTGGGGGCATATGGTCAGCATGCCAACACCCACTGCTGTTATTGATGGTTTCCATGATGTGAAATAAATAAAGGTCTGTCAATCGACAGTACAAGATGTTCTAGTCTTCTATTGTGCTCCTACTTGGCAATCATCTATAAAGCAGGGTTGGTTACTCATGAAGGAAGTTAATTTAAAACACCACCAAGTGATATCACATGATTATTATCTTGTAAAGGAAGAAATGTGCTTTCTTTAAATTGAGGTATGTTAGGGAAAAATTTTGGGATAGCATACCGCCTCTGGGTGTTCCCACTTCCTTCACTGCTTATAACCAATTTTATTTTAGAATAAATTTAGAAAGTAAAAATAAAACATGGTCGGCCGGGCCCCGGGGCTGCAGCCCTGGCTGCCCCTCCCTCTCGTCGGGCCTGATCATAATCATCCAAAAAAATATATATATATACTGAAACACATTTATTCAGTATTAATGAATTTCATCTTCAGACAGGGTTAAAATAGTTTTAAAATAGAGAGATTGTCCACCTTAGAACCCTTGTCGTTTCACTTATCTGGGGCCTTTTATAAAATATATATAATAACATGCATTGCATCGAAATGCATTTTCAAGTATTAGACGCATCTGGGACCAAGAAGAAGTTTTATTAATTTGACAACAGTGTTTTTAACGTGTGCTTGTGCCTTCTATGTTATTATATATATTTTATAAAAGGCCCCAGATAAGTGAAACGACAAGGGTTCTAAGGTGGACAATCTCTCTATTTTAAAACATTTATTCAGGTTTTAAAGTTAAGAGGTTAGAGGTGTTCTGGCCTCTGCTCTCGCAGTATAAAGGACCTCCATAGCAACTGAGCCCATTTGAAACTGTTGTCCATTCGCATGAACGTTCCACACAGCTGATGTCAAACACATTAGATACAAACACTTCCATATTTTGTTGTTCAAGCTTCAAATTATGACTACACAATTATGTTAATTCTGTACTGTATAGAATACATGTTACTGTGATTACTGTACCCACAATGCACTTGTCCTCATGTCTGATGAGGGCTCAGAGAGATTCGGTTACACATCTCAAGGCTGGTGTCGCATTACACTCACCCCACTGCCTGCTAAACTGGCATAACATGCACAACCCCCTCACAGCATAAATCTCTTCAAAAAAGAAATATACAGGTAATATTTTGGAAGTATTTCACCTTCGTATTGCAGGCTTTAACGACTTGAACAAACAACAACCACACAACGAGGAGCAACCATTGGCTAAAAACAGGGAACCAAATATAAACTTCAGCATATTTCCAAACTCTTCCAAGTAAAACAATGAGTGTAAATGTAATAGAAATTGAACCATTGTCACCTGCAACAGAATGTACAGGTAGGGGAAAAAAAAGTGGACCGACTCTTGTATCTGATTTCAGAGCCTTGTGATACTTAAATAAATGTAAGAGATGTAACGGAAATATTTGTTTTCACAAGCAATGCAAATTACGTGAAATTATTTCTCAATTGATTGTCTGTATTGTCTAGAACAAATTTCAATACATTCCCTGCTCTCCTGTGAATGCCGCTAGGCATGTGCAGTGACTCATATCGGCAGCTTAGATATTTTAGTCGGTCCGCTTTTTTTTTCCCTACCTGTACATGAAGGGGTACGCCGTAGCGTAGTGGTCGAGGCGCTGCACTACAGACCGGAAGGTGGCGGGTTCGATTCCCGATGAGGTTGTTGGAGTTTTTCAATTGGCCTAATCCTTCTGGTGGCACTATGGCCCTGGGGTCGACTCAGCCTCTAACAGAAATGAGTACCAGGAGCAATCCTGGGGGTAAAGGCGTCGGTGCGTAAGGCTGACAACCTTACCACCTTCAAGTGCCGAATGTTCAAAATCTAGGAGCCTCAACCTCCTGGAACCCTCTGGGCCTCCATGGCCTGTATAGGGATCACTTTACCTTTACCTGTACATGAAAATCAAGCATGTTTCAGCACTTGGGTAGTTTCTATGGCAATGTAAGAATTTTGATTAATTAATTGTATTAAGGTGTATCAGGTGGTCATCTCCTCTCTTGTATTGAACAGACATGAGTAAGTCCTTTAAATGTGGGCTTGGGCTCTTGTGTCATTCTTGCCCTGAAATTTAAGATTCTCTTTCACCCGGTGCAGACGTGTGTTTGTGGTGGTGGTGATGATGATGTCACGGTTCGGCTCATTCATGGAGGTGTGCATTGCATGGAAATGAACCTCCTACAGGCAACTGAATATGCATCCATGTATTGCCCATGCATATGGTAGTGTCTATGGAGAAGTTACCTGAACTGTGTGTGATGAGTGCAGAACTGCATCGTGTGCATTCAGAAGTGCGGAGACTACACATAGCAATCACCAATCAGATCCACACTCTCAAACAGACTGTCCTCAGCGCTCCAGTGAAACAATGCAACACTTTCTACCAGACTACGTGGCCGTCTTGTGAACATGGCCTTGGGCGTGTGTATTGCTCGCCTGGTCCTGCGCTGGCTCGACAGCTGGAGAACACTGTCTGTGCAGAGCTGCGCAATCTGTGCACTGCTGTGCAGACACTAGAGAAGCAGCTGCGCAGTGTGGAACTGCAGGGTTAGTGTTTCATTTCTGAAGAGGCGGGAGACAAACTGCTTTAGAATCCTCAACAAAAATCTGACTCACTTACTTACTCAGTCCCAATAGACAATTCCTAAGGGAGCTAAAGGAATATTATCTATTTTATGGAACCCGAAGGTTCATTGCCGCGCTTACCTGAGCCCACCATTCAACCCTGTTCTGTGCTAACTCTATCCAATCATCCCTCGCAAATCCTAATTCCCTTAAATCTATCCTAATATTGTCCTCCCACCTACGTCTAGGTCCTCCAGGTGGTCTTTCCCCTTCGGGTCTCCCAGTCAGTATTTTTTAGGTATGTCTTCCTCCCCCATTTCATCCTGCGTGATTTAATTACCCTTACCATATTCGGTGAAGAGTACAGGTTATGAAGCTCATCGTTATGCAGTTTTCATCTCTCTTAGGTTTGAATATTTTCCCAAGCCCCCTGTTTTCGAACACACTCAGATTATGTAAGGGGCCATGTCTCACATCCATGTAATACAACCGGCAGAATAATTATCTTATAAATCTTTATTTGTAGATTTCTGATAAAAATAAAATTGCTTACCGTTTGTTTTTTTTTTTAATTTCTATTAAAGTTTTCTTATTAAAGACAAACACAATTTCAAGTAGGACTTTATTTCTATTGGTTCAGTACAATTACTTCTCCATACAATGCGATGCTCATAATTAATATAATGTTGGGGTTAGTTCATCAAATTCATTAATACGTAATTCATGCTGTCCAGATGGGTGGTAAATTCTGGTCTCTGGCTCATGCTACTGATGTTTTGTTGTTGGGGTGAAGTAACAATCCGTTGTCTGAGGAAGTGACAAGTGCAGTTGAGAGTCAGGAAGTTAACAAGAAGATCTGTGATTATTTCTGTTCTTCATTTCTATTGTGTACACATTCAACAATCCTCAGTCTGAATTAGTTTGGATAACTGACGTTCAGCTCCAATCAGAGGCTTTGTGTTGCAGTTCAGACGCACTACACTGGCAACAAGAGTCGCAATGCATTGGTGCGTCAGGATTTCCCCAGAGCTCTGGATGAGCAGCGTCAGGAGGAAGAGGAGGCAGCGGCCATGCGAGCCATGTATCACCAGATGTTGAACCAGCAGTAAGTAAAGACGTTGATGCTTATGAGTTTATCTTTATCAAATAAAGAGTTTGAGACATCAACATTCTTCATTCTTCCTTTCCTGCTAAATATTCTTTATACAGTATTCGTCAGAACGTTTAGAATTGCCTGACATTTTGCAATCTTAACCCTGATAATGAGTCATCAGTTGGCTTACTACAGGCGGTGACGAGTACAGGATATGAAACTCGTCATTATGCAGTTTTCATCTCTCTAAAGATGGGTCTCCACTGCTTAATATTTAATACCAACATGTCAATATTTATTAACAGGTTGATATTGACATGTATATTGCAATTTCACGTTCCAATTGACTTGACATGCAAACCCATGTTAATTTTTTTTTTTTTTCTGGAGAAATTGGACAACGTATCAAGTCAGTTGACTAGTTGGTCTATATCGACTTTGGTTCGGGAATTTCCATCTAAACAAAAAGCAGTTGACAGCTTCCTCAACATTCTGGCATCCATTTTGTTATATTTTTTTCTAATTCGCGATGGAATGGTCAAAGAAAAAAACTCTGGAACTTCTAATGAAAAGATCAAGCAAGACATGTGTACAAAATTAGTATTTAATATTAGTATTTAAGAAAATCATAGACGGTTAACAAGAAGATAATAATGAGTATATAAAATTACTCTCATTTTGTAATGTTGGCTGCCCTCTTCGGAGGCGTTTTCTTTTTGAATGTTATTCATTATTTATTAATTTTTGCTCGTAACCGCGCCAACCCAAGTTAAGTCTATACACTGTAGTGGAGACAGTTGTTAATTGGCAAACCACTTGACTTGTATGTATCAACAAGTTGATGATAAATATTTAACATATGTTAACTGCAACATGTTGATGCTAAATATTAAGTAGTGAGGACCCGGCTTTAGGTCTGAATATTTTCCAAAGCACCAGAAAAACCAGGAATGAACACACTTTTGAAAAAACTTTAAGTGCATAATCAAGACGTCAGATATCTGTAAGACCTTGGCAGGTTGAATTTTGAAATTATGACATTTTTATTTCACCCATGAATGCAGTTTTAATGACGATCATGGCACTGACAGACTTCTATCCCGTAGGGAAGAAACTGCTTCATAATTATGACTCACCCTTCTTGCAGGGAGAAGATAGACGAGGAGGTAGCAAAGGAACTGGCCGAGAGGATAGAGAAGGAAGAGATGCAGAAGCGACTGGCTCTGGAGCTGGAAGACAAGGAGATCGCTCGCAGACTGCAGGTGGGAGAACAACAGCACTTAAACTGTATATCAAGACTTCTCAGGAGCAAACCGTATTATGTCCAAGTATTTATATGTAATAAATGTAAGTGTGGTTTGTTTCAACCCCTTATTGTTTATCTGTACAAATCTTGGGACTGATATTCACCTAGTTTCACACACCGGTACCAGACAGACAAGGGTTACTTCAAATTTGGCCAGATGATCCATGCCCCGCTTTCATCCCCCGTAAGATATTCTCTTTGCAACTCTCCGTGCTTTGAACTAAGTATATCGTAAGCCGTAATCATGTAGAAAGCAAGAAAATGGAACGTTTTTAGTCCCACGTGCACAGTAAATTATTATGTCTCAGGTTTTGGGAGTAAAGTGTGAAAGTGATTTTGTATTTCTTTCTTGTTTCAGTTCCAAAACAGTTAAATGGGGAAATAAAAAATAAAAAAATAAAAAAAAAATAAAAAATACCTTACTGTCCATGGTCTGTGAAAGAAACAAT
Source organism: Ectobius pallidus (assembly GCA_964059195.1). Taxonomy (NCBI): domain Eukaryota; kingdom Metazoa; phylum Arthropoda; class Insecta; order Blattodea; family Ectobiidae; genus Ectobius; species Ectobius pallidus. The sequence goes on along the minus strand of CAXKWD010000003.1, from coordinate 690,076 downwards.
TGACAAATTCTAGTTCTCTATGCATGATAAAAATCGATACTTAGAATTTCTGAGGGAATAATCATTCTTCCTCGTTTCTAACTCTAAATAGCTGTATAAGGAGCTAGATTTTGAAATTTAAAAGTCTTCTAAAAGTTGACTACAGCTTTATTTCCGATGGAAAAATTCAAGGTTTGTTCTGTTACATTCTGAACTTTTCCCCAACAATTATACTTTTATCGACTGTGAAACACAGAATCCTTGCTACATTTAGCACTGATCATGTCGTCATTTTAACCAGCATAATTTGCTTTCATTGTAACCATCATGACAAAAATAGCTGTTAAAAATATGGTTTGCAGCAATCATGAATGTGGACATAATATGGTTTGCAATAAAATGATATCATGAAATTCCATAAACACGTTTTAGTCAGGTATAAATGTGACACAACTTCCTCATTTCCCCACCTGATGTTACAGAATTCAAACTAGTGTCGTCAGTAATATCGCTTTGGAGTTATTACTGTAGAGTTTTATTCCATTTTCTCAGCCAATCCCGAGAAGTCTTGTTACATAACCATTGCCACATTGGAATTCTTCCTGCACTCTAACTTTTAATTGTGTACTCATTTGTAGCCGAGCAAAAACTCGGACGCTGCTGCACAGGAAGAGGAGACTGAGGTAACTGGTTGGTTGTTTGCATGCTCCCCGGTTACTGTGCTACTGATAATTTCTTTTACTAGCAGAAATTTTTAATGTGAAGCAGTATAATAATATATTTTAAAAAATTAAGTTTACTATTGCATTCATTTTTATATTGTCCAATAACATGTACCATCGATCTAATATCGATCATCGGTTTTGCTCATAAATAAAGTAATTCTGGAGCTGTAGAGATTGAGGATTGCAAAGCAGGAGCAAAATTATCTGATGAAACTCATAATCTCAAGTGGGATTTATTAAGACTATTCCATGAATAAAATGTACTTTCTTACTCGTGTGGTTTACATTCAATCAGTATTCTGTCAGCTGTGAGATCGCAGCGAACTAAATGAGTTACCATGTTGTAGCCAATGCTACCAACAGTGTGTATGAGAAATAGTTAACTTAATTCAGGTAAGCTAACATCAGAACAGAATAAAAGCACACGATGGACATTTATACTATTTTACTTTCCAAACAAGTTATATTGCATAAAACATTGTGTTTTATTCTGTTCACTGGCAGTATGGGATGCATATTGATACCTTAAGTTTCCAGTGATGAGCTCACATTTTATAAAATAAAATTGCATCCTTGTGTTCCTAGCAAGTGATTTTTTTTTTTTTATGTCTTTGATTTTGTTTAATTTTTCCACCTGTAGATCTGTATTCTTTATGGACTTTAAAAACTGTACTTGAAACATTCCCATGGATGACGCCACTTTCACTCCTACATCTTGCACAGATAATTAAGGGTTTTGTATATATTTACAATCTGTATCTTCTTGCACGTTTCTTTATTGGTGATGTAACTTCTGAAGGCCCCGCTTGCAATTTTCTTCTATAATCCAAATTATTAGCGGATATGCCTATTACTTTTACTTACAATATGTAGTGTACTTCATCACACATTATGTAAATGAAAAGCACAATGAAATTACGAGGGATGTTCCAAAAGTAAGTTTCATCGTTTTTTTAAAAAGTGAAGATGGTAAAGCAGATGAAGCAAACAACTGCCATAAGAATCGACACCTATTGCTGGTTCAACAACGGAAAGAGCATCAGCAGAGGAGAAAGGATGCATGAGTAGAGTCCCGAAGAAGAGAGAGTAGCAGTAGACTGGCGTGCCCGAGGTTATTTGAGTACAAATCACGATGGCAGATGGACGTGTACTGAAAACGTGGTCGACAATGGAAGTACATGCTGTTATCCGGTATGAATGGGCATGTAGGACTAGTGTGTCCATCATCCATGGACGCCTACAGACTGTGTATGGTGAAGAGGTCATGTCTCATCAAATTGTTGGTCGCTGGTGTTGCATGTTCAGTGAAGGAAGGCACCTGTTCCATGCAATGAAAGCCGCACTCTCGGGACGTCACTTCCAAAACAATGCTGAGGTGGAGAAGACTGTGCGACAATTCCTTGCATAGCAGGGCACCGAGTTTTACCAGAGTGGTTTCTTCAAACTGATTGCAAGCTATGACAAATGTCTCAATGTCGGTGGAGACTATGTTGAAAAATAGTGCAAGGGGTATATTTCATGATTGCATGGTGTATTTGTTTTGGTAATAAAGTTTCCATGTGAAAAAAAAATGACGAAACTTACTTTCAGAACATCCCTCGTAATTAATTGTATTTAGTAACTTGTCACTTTTTTTTTTTTTTTTCAGAATCAACAAATTTGCCAAGGCAACGATAAATACAAATGAAATCTTTTTTGCTAGAGATAATTATGTTGTAAAACATGTAAGCCTATGATATAAATACGAAAGCAAGGACCTAACTTAACAGAACTTATGTTTTCACAATTACATAAGATGTAAATAATTCTACTATGTGTGCAGAATGGAAGTAAACATCTGACTGATGTCACACTATCGTGAATAATTAATTAACCACTATTACAACAGTGCACAAGAAGTCTCTCCGAAACAACTTTCTCTCATTAACAAAAAATTGACTTTTCTGTTGATTCAGGAAAAAGAGCGCCATCGCATTGAGAAGCAAGAAAGAGAAGAGGAGGACATTCACTATGACAGAGACATGAACAACGTGGGGTTACCCTCGCCATCTCAAGCTCTCGCTCAACAATTCAGGTGAGTCGAGAAACATTCTAAGCAAAGTTCTCTTTCTTTCTTATTCTATTTCGCCTGAGTGTTTGGTGACAATTGACTTATCTACAAGAGTTTCTAGTGTCGTAGCAGAATGGATCCATGTCTGGATATTAAATCTCGTTTAAGAATTTGCAAATTGTGAAGTTTTTTTAATCTAATTTAATAAACAATCTAAGTGAGATGTTTACTCTCCTCACGTGAAAAGCAGTTAAAAATAGTTTCAAAATTAGAACTCAGTTTCTGGATCCGAAGGTCACTGGTGACAGTGGGTCCATGTCATAAATTTACAGGACGTTATACTGTGGAAGGTATATAATTGTGGGTAGGAGTTGCCGTGGTGTGATGATCTTCACAAAGGGTTTTCTGCAACTCTTGCCTCTTTCAGGAGGAATTTTACACCATTCATTGTGTTTGTGTAAAAATCATGTGTGGAACTAATATACAGGTGATATTTCCATTTCCGGGCTGTATGGCCGTGGTCTATCCGATGAAATAGCTAACGTTTCGCCCCAAACTGCGTCTGGCATCTTCAGAGCTCGTTACAGCTAAATGCAGCCGACCACCTAGCTGTAACGAGCTCTGAAGATGCCAGATGCAGTTTGGGGCGAAACGTTAGCTATTTCATCGGATAGACCACGGCCATACAGCCCGGAAATGGAAATATCATTGAACGCCGGCCGTGAAAGCCTTAGTACTAATATACAGGGTTTGTCCAGAAAGTAACGAGCCACATTTTTTCTCGTGCACATACAAAAACTCAATATTCCTCAAAGTATATACCTTCTGCATCAATACACTTTTGCCAGCGCGATGTCCATGCTGTATATGCATTTTGAAAGCCCTCGACTGGGATGTCCTTAGACAAGCTGTCGTGGTTGCTTGGACGTTTTCCACAGTGCCCAGATGATGTCCTTTAAGCACCCTTTTCATTCGGGGGAACAAAAAGAAGTCCGCCGGGGCTAGGTCGGGACTGTAGTGTAGGTGGGGAACCGTTGCTACACCGAACTTGGTCAGGTAGGAAGTCACAATGCCTATTTTGTGACAGTGGGCGCATTCTCATAATGCAATTTCCATGACCCTTGGAGTTCCTTTCGGACTCTGGTGACCCTGACGTTCAGTCTCTAACATTGTTCTAACGTTTCCTCCATCGTAAGTACATCAAGGTCACTGCACAATGGTTCATGCTGCAGCACTGTACAGTTGCTTCACAGTCAAGTGAGGGTCGTTACTTTCTGGACAAACCCTGTATGTATTAAATTATAATAACATTTATTATGCAGACACAAGAGGATGATGAGGTTGAATGAATGATTGTGAAGATTTTGGTAGTGACTGTAGCAGAAGGACCACTTATGAATTACGACAGGAAACTAGTATCAGAGATGCGTAGAGAAGCACTTCTATTTACAAGATGAATGAATGCTTTTATTTGATCCTGTGTTGCAGGTTATGCACCCTGACAGACGCAGCCGTCCAGACGAACAGTGCGTGCCAGTCACCAGAAGACACTCCCATGCCTCCAGGTCTGAGCGAAGACGAGGCTCGTCGACTGCAGGAGGAACAGGATGCTGTAAGTCCTATTAACAAGACAGTGTTATATTGTGAAATTAATTGCCATAGCATCGTAGGGAACAAAAGCATTGAATGACTTGGACGAAACTTACTAGGACTAGGGAACTTGAATCTGAAGTAGTTTTCTTCCCAGGCCATTGCACTTTAATCGTGAAATGCATCTCGAAGCCGATTTTTAGTTTTTTAAATTATCAATTGTTTTAATTCCGGGTGCACGGGCAAAGAAAGTTAAGTCCACTTTCTCGTTACTGAGAATTAGAGTGACTTAACACACTATACCAGCCCAACATAGCTTTAGAGATGGATAAACCCATAAGGCACACATCCATAACTACCGTACAATTCAGAATATGACTTACTGGACTTAACACAAATGTAGAGAACATTTTTATCTATAACTCTATGGACATATCTCAATTTTTTAGAATGGTGAACTTAACTCTTTGCCCGCGCACCCCGGAATTGTTTATGCTTGATTTGGGTAAGGTTCATGAGCGTGGTATGTTTTAATCGTTTCTTTTCGAATCTGTTTGCCCTTACGGAAGCACAAGATTCGTTCTATTGGTTTAATTATTTATATTTATTATTATGGAAACGCAATATAATTAAGAATAAAATTATGTAATCCATGAAATTGATGTAAAAACTGTGTAAGTGTTAATAAGTATAATGTTAAAGATATAAAAAGGAGAGGAAGGTGCCAGAGAACTTACCAATTGGCAGGAGAAGCTGGTCTTCAATTGGTGCTGGCTCTGGTATCATAGAAACACATAAAAAGAAAGAACAGCTTGAAGAGCTCCATTCTCTAAGTGATTGACAAAGGGCAAAGTTTGTCCGAAAATTTTCGTTTTTATTGTTCTTTCTTTTTATGTGTTTCTATGATACCAGAGCCCGTACCAATTGAAGACCAGCTTCTCCTGCCAATTGGTAAGTTCTCTGGCACCTTCCTCTCCTTTTTATATCTTTTTCATGCTTAATGGCCTAGAGCCACCTAACCTAAACCAATAAGTATAATGTTATAATTATTTGTGCTGGAGAAGAAAACAGAGTGACTGTTGTTGCTGATGGGTGTTGTTCTGGTGCACGTTGTCTTGTATTCGTGACTAGAGTGACACTCATCGACAAAGACAAGTCCAGTGCTACAGTATTGATATAGCAGGTGCAACTAATTTATGCATCAATTATGTCGCACATGTGACTAATTGCATAGACAGATAAGAAACACTTGTGCACATTCCACTCAGACACGAAAAATTCTCGTCCAGTGGCTTTGTTACTGTGTTCTTCTGCGGATTTGATGACTGTATAACTTAGATATTTCAGTTGGTTTGTATCCATTGTCCAAACACAAGTTTATCAACACAACTGTCTACTTCAAATGTTCTAAGAATACTGCGATAATCGTTGAGTATATTTTGTGTGTTAATAAGAACCAATCATGATTACTGTTGTCTAAAAACTGGAATTCAAAGATAAGCAGGCCATCTAATCCAATATTAATTATTACAGGAAGTTTGTAACAGTGAAGTTTTCTGAAAATATCATAATATCAGAAATGAGTCAGTTTTGTAACACTTACTTCACTTAAGTCCTCTTATTTGGAGACTAGTTTCGGGAAAAATCCTTCCCATATTCATTCCATGGTTGACTGCTGCTTCTTGTTCCTGTTGCTACTTGACTGCCCTCTGGTTTTTTTAAGACAAATTTGTTGATCAGTTCATTGGAGGCAGGGATTTCAAAATTCGTTGCTTTGTCTTGATGTTTGAGAATGAAGTTTTTTCCCAATTTATTACTTCTTACGTCCTCTTGCAGATTTTAACAATTTTGCTTCTGGTTCAATGTCATGGTTTTTGATCCAAAAATGGGCTGCAGCTGCTGATTTATCTATTTCGTGGTTCTTTATCTTCCTTAAGTGCTGTTTTGTCCTGATTTTTAAGTTTCTTTTGGTTTTTCTGATACAAACTTGGTTGCAGTCCTTGCACTTTATTTTATATGTTCCTGATCTATTGGCATTGGGTATTTTGTCTTTTAGTGAGGATTTTAATAAGTTGCTAATACTATTAATAATCAATAAGAATATTCTTCTTCACACATATTTTGTAAGTCAAAACTTACCAAAAGGACGATCGTTTCGGTGAGTGACTTCTCACCATCATCAGCTGTTCTCAACTATCGTGTTTCCTTCTTTATCCACCAGATGTCCTCCATGTAGTAGAAATTTAGCAATGAGGTCATTGTCCTTTGGGATGTCAAAATTCATAAGTCTGTCACCGAAACGATCGTCCTTTTGGTAAGTTTTGACTTACAAAATATGTGTGAAGAAGAATATTCTTATTGATTATATATAATATACACTTCACAATGTTTTCCCGATTAATTTAATCAAATTCTAATACTATGTTTATTCTGTGGTGCCAAAATTATGTTTTGTTCTTTGAGGATCTTCCCGAAACTAGTCTCCAAACAAGAGGATTTAAGTGAAAGTAAGTGTCACAAAATTGACTCATTTCTGATATTATGATGCGGCAATCCAATCTTGAATATTAATAAAACAAAAAATTTTTGTTTAAAAATGAGATTGACTATTTGCAGGAAATATTATTTTTTTTTTTTTATTTGTAAAGCAAAAAGTGTAGTGTGAATCCATTATGCAAATGTGTTTATTTTATTTATTTTATTGTGTGTTGTGTTTGCAGGAACTGGCGCGACTCTTACAGGAACAGGAGGGGGGGCAGCACTTGGACATGCTGGATCAAGACAGACTGCTGGCGATCGAGGCCCAGGACAAGGAGTTGGCAAGACTGCTGCAGGAGAGGGTGAGAACATTATACAGTAATTATCTGAGAGGTCAAAGTTCACTTTCTCATTTACAAGATTAGTCAGTAATTTTATAAAATTAAGGATTGGAGTGTCGAGGAAGAGTTCGAGGGCTTAGAGTCAGACAACGTTAACTCCCATGTTGTGTTATGGGAGTTAACGTTGTCTGACTCTAAGCCCTCGAGTTATATTCATCAAATTACAAGCAAAGTTCTACCTTCAACCTTAGCTACTCTAATTTACTGCTGTTTTACTATGAAGCCTGGGCCTTAATGGTTAAAGAAAGCCTGGGATATGTGAGTCAGTTGAAGAATTTAGTGTTGTGCCGGCACTTTGCCATGGTAGCTCAATTGCTAGAGCAGGGGCAAGGACAGCCAAAGTTCCTGGTTCAAATCCCAGCTATGGCATTGTATTTTTCAGTGTGACTCTACCTTTCCAAAGAACAATATGGCAATTATAATTTGAGTTGGGAAGATACACAGTGATAGTGATTTCAAACTTAAAGATTGTTGAAATCGGGATTTGCACACAAACTTCACTTAACATGTATATTTACCTCAGAATGCATTTCGATGGACACTTTCCACCATCATCAGCAGATCCGACTGTCACTCTAGCGGCAGGTGGATGAACTTTTCAATCAGGGTTCCTTAAATCCCCACTGTGGTGTCAAAGTTGATCAAATTCTCGCGGTTCTTTTGAATAAATTTTTTTTTCCCAAACTAGTAAATCCGATTGTTTTTTAACATGTTTTAATAGGTCCATGCTGTCTTTGAATTCATGACCTTCTTCTCAAAAATGGGCTGCCAAAGCTGATTTATCGTTTGTTTGTTCACCACGTTCCTAAAATGTTCTTTCCTTCTAATATTTAAATTTCTTTTGGTTTGGCCTATGTAAAATTTGTCACAATCTCTGCAGCTAATTTTATAAATTCCGGATTTGTTGTAATGTGGTTCTACGTCTTTAATTTTGGATTTAACTAGGTTCTTGATACTGAATTTGTTTATCAGTGCAAGTTCTATGTTAACCTCCTTGAAGACCTTCTGAAATTTTCTGTGTGCCCGTGGATGATATGTGAACTTTCTGTACTTGGTTTTTTTCTTTTATGTTCTCCAAAGTGCTTGTCTCTCTGACCTTTTGTTTTTTGAATTTATGGATCTTTTTATCAATTACTTCAATTTTGAAACCGTTGGCCTTTGCAGTTTTTACTATGTGTTTATATTCTATTTCATTTAGTGGGGTGTTAACCAATCTGTGTGTGAGGCTATTTATCACAGCATACTTGTGGGAAGTCGGGTTGTAACTATTGACTTTGATGTAGTTATCAGTATGTGTTGTCTTTCTAAAAATGCCAAATTCTATCTTGTTGTCATTGCTGGATGCTTTTTGGTCCCCCTGGCGGTGGATGGATGTAGCTTCCGACCAAACTGTCTTCTACTGGTATATCTAAATTCATTAATCTAAGATTGTTATTTTCCCAGACTGTACTGGTTTCAATAGCCTGACTTCTTGTCTGTGTTGATATTGCAGATTTATCTGTTTTTCTTAATTACATTTTCGTCACGTACAGTAGATGTTGAACTTGTCGCATTAACATAGAAGTAACGTGTGGTGTGATTTTATTTGTGTTTGAAGGAACGGGCCAAGGCAAAGCGAATACGAGAGAAGGCAAAACAGAAAGCGTTACTCAAGAAACAGCAGCAACAACAACAGATGTTATCGGAAGATGAGGGTTTTGTTGCATCTCATCCTGGGAGCGACTGGGTGGATCAGGATGGACCTGTGCCCGCTCACTCACCCGCCATCCGTCCCACCGACCTAGACCTGACGTCAGGAGGCAGCAGAAGCGCAGCTGGGAGAAGCAAACCCAGGTCAGCAACACATAACAATGTCATAAAATTAAAATTAAGATTAGTCAAACAATAAAAACACTACTGAACATGCACCACGTTTACATGCGGGATTGAAATCTATCTGAATCCGATCCCAATTCAATATGTTCCCTGTTTACATGGCAAGTTCTAGGAGTGGATTGAGATTTGTCGGACTATTTTCTATCTTGGTTATTTATGGCTATTGTTGTGGCTAACCTGTTTAAAGAATTGCCGTGTTTATTCCAAGATTAAAATTATAAAAAAAGTGTGTGTTTTATCAATAATTTCTAGTCACCGTAAACAAATTATGACATAAAAGAGTAAGAATAATATTAATATTATAGTGTGAGTGAGTGTTTTTTAATTAAATTGACGATCAGCTGATAGAACAAAATGACGAACGCCATGTGAGTGTATGCGCGCGCACCAGGATTGAGTTCGCTAGCGTTTACTTGGAATTGAATACAACTTGAATCCGATCCATTCCTCCATTTGCAGAGGATCGGATCGAAAATTCATTCCGGACTGGGTCCGCGTTTACATGACGATTTCAACACGGGGATTGAACTCAGATTGATCTGAATCCTGCATGTAAACGTAGTAATGAAAACTACTGTATATCGCACACAGAACAGTGAGCAATTCAAACTGCCCTAAACAAACTTCATTTAAAATAAAATAAATTCTGTTCATGTTATTCTTAATGTTATTATCAATTTAGTTTGTTTCATGTGTTTTAATGTGTGTTCCCTTGAGGTTAAAATGCTAAAATTTGTGCATCTTGTGTGCATTGTATGTGGGTCATCTTTACCCAAGGCTCGTTCCCATGAGAGGCGTATGATGTCACAGGTCGAGGATTAAGCAGCTTCATACAGTGGTAGTGATAACTAGGGCTCAAAATATTCTGTTCCTTTCTAGCTAACTGTGACATTCAACATAATTATCCGTTTCACTGTCATGGCAGTCACGTAGTCCAATCTTTTAAAACCTAAAAATGGCTAAATAATACATTAGAAACTTACAGCCTTACTAATAAAAGATGCTTATATCTGCGTTGAATGGTTGTTTGGTTGTTCCGCACACAAGTTCTACATAAGCCTTATTACCAATAAACGCAGTATAACTGCCAAGGGTTACACCGGGTTTGTACATGAAATGTCATCAAACACGTCAAGCTGGCCATGAAGTTACTAGCCCCTGGCTATGAAGGACTGCTGAACGTCATCTGTCGAAGCCGTGAACAAACAGCAACACGTCGTCTGCCGAGATAAAATCTAGTTTCAGTATTTCATTATATTGTTTTCAGAAAGCTGTAATCATGGGTACAAGTATGGAAACATGTCCCGCAAACAAGGAACAATGTTTATAATTCCGCAAAAGCAGCTCAGAATATGCATAGCCTCAAAATTCAATCTCAGACATCTACGAAACGACCGGCTGTTACGGATATCGGCCATCTTGATTATTTACGTCAAGTTTATACAAGGGGCCAGGCTGTGTAAAGCGTTGCACGCATTCAGCCTTATGCAAGGATTATTAGTACATTTTTTCTCCTCAGCTGTATATATTCCTGGTATAAATGTTACAACTGGATTATTATTAAGACTGTAAAAGTAACTATAACCATTATTAAATTAAAATACGATAACATACTTAAAAAATTAATATGTCAATAATCTAATTACCGGTATTAATGTTAAGAATAAGTGTATTCAGGATGCTGAAAGTGAAGTATTCTAAAATTTGGCTGTTGTGTTTATGTGTTGGAGTTGAAAATAACTAAAATTGTGTTCTATAAACTAAAATTAAGCAGAAGTATTCTTATAGTTTGGTCATTCAAAGCCATAAAAATTGTAACCAAAAAATTTAATTAACTTAATTGATGTGTTTATGAGACTCATTAAAGTGAAAATGGTAAAAGACTAAAATAAAACTATTTTAATATGTTTAAAGAACTAAAGTAGGGTTTATAAAAATCCTTTATCTCTATCAGATTTCCAGATCCGGAAGCTATAGAAGTGCTGCCAACCCCTGAGCCAGGGCCGTCCCATGCTACGTTGCCAAACATTGCCATGGCCATAGACCCCACATATCCTCGCAGAGCTACAATCACACAGACAAGCACGTACAACGCAGTCGCAGCAGACACGCCTCCCAGCAACGTCTCCAGTCCAGCAGTCTCGCTGCCTCCGCCTGAGTTCGAAGAGGATGACAGTCCCGTGCCCCCCTACATGCCGATACAGGGCCAGCGGAGGTCGGCTTCCCTCGAGAAGAAGAACAAGAAGAGTCGCAGCAAAGACGGATGCAAGCAGCAGTAGCCACACACGTTTTGTTTGTTTTGTTATCTTCGTGAACTGTCTTGTGTTAGTACTTAACATTCTCAGTCTGATGGTTGAAGCTGTCTCCAAGCAAAATATTTATTCCCTTTTCAGAATTAAACTGCTGTTGGGTTTTGTTTTTTGTCCTCCCATAAGATCTTGGTCGCAGCAATAATGATCTGCCATTTGTGTCTTAAAGCCTGGTGCTTATTTTCCATGAACAGCCCCCACACTCTTACGAGTGTCGACGTCTCCGATCCGTACATGGCTACTGGCTTTATTATTCTATTTAATTTGATTTTGCATTGTTTGGAAATTGATGACGAGTAGTAGCATTCTAGTTTGGATTTTTATTCCCTGTGGCTTCAACGTCAGGCTGTTCTTTATATACTCTTGTTTTCTAATTTATATTATTACAACATAAACATAGTGATTTTTTGATGGTAATTTTTAAAAGGTGAGGAAAAGACAATGTTATGACGAATATATTGCATGAGTAATACTCGCTCCCTACAGGAATAGGTTAAGTTGGATTTGACGAGTATCGCTACAACGAGTGTCTATTAAATAGCATTTATTTGGAGTAATATTCGTAATCTATAATTGTGTATTCACAAAGAAGCAAGTATAACCTCTTGCTTCTAGATTATCTAGAGGTATATTTATATAGAGGCACTTATTATCATAGGGCAAGTGGGTTTGAAAATATATATTTTTATTAGAGTGAATTATAGAACATTTTTGCAACAGAATTAATCAATATAAATATTAGATGGAAATTTACAGTGAAGTGTTCAAATCTGTAGCAAGATTGAGATCGGAAATATACACACAAAACTTCACTAAAAAGGTATATTTACCCAGAATGATCATTTCAACGGGTCTTCCCGCCATCATCAGCTGATGAGACCCGTTGAAATGATCATTCTGGGTAAATATACCTTTTTAGTGAAGTTTTGTGTGTATATTTCCGATCTCAATCTTGCTACAGAATTAATCAGTTTGATGTGTACAAAAAAATTGTCATTCTTTAAATCTGCCATGTCATATTTGTTGTGTCTAAGTAATGAATAATAATGAATTAAAACCACAAAAATTATCAAAATGCAACAGTATTTGTGACATTGTAACAGGGACAGTCAATCATAAATCTTATTATAGTATTTTCAGTAAATTTGACAACCATATATGTACTCGAATACTACCCACCCCCGAACAATACCCGCACCCACATTTTTCAAAAGGAAATTTGAAAAAAAGAAAAAAATTTATAGGCCCATATATAAAATTATTTTTCCAATTTTATTCGTAACTAGCATGTGCCCGCGGCTTCGCCCGCGATATTATTTCAGAAATTAAAAATTAAGAGCATAATAGTTAAAACATTATATTTATTAACACCTAAATCACGTGGACTACATACCACAATTAGATAGCGTTAAAGCAACCTCAGATTCGAGTTCCTTGGCCCAGAAACCCCCTGTATAGTGAGTTTCATCCAAATCGAACAATGTTTGACCATATTTAGGCCTATATTGATTATCCCTCTTCTGTCTATGTTGAAAATTTCAGATGTCTGTGTGCCTTGACATAAACAAATGAATCGACCTGCGTGGGTTTTTATTTCCAAGGTATGACAAAAATAGCCAAAGCCAACTGTAAGTGATTTGACATTGAAATGTATAACTGAAAACTGATGCTTCGAAAACACAAAAAATGCACGTTTTCTGCCCCTTTTTCACTCATAACTCACGAACGAAAGCTAAAATTAAAATTCCGACTTCGAGGTGCATTTTCTGACCCTTTAGTCCACATATGTTTAAAATTTCAAATCTCTGCATTCAGTAGATTTCTCTGGGCATCGCAGACAGACAGACACTTCCTTTTATTAATATAGATTAAACAGCCACAATTAACATATGGGGAGTATTCGAGTATATACAGTATTTTTGTTATAATTTTTTAAGAATACAAACTTCATCAAACTTTAATTTTAATTTATGTAGCGTGTTTGATGAAATTAAATAAAAAAGTATACTGAAATGGCTATTAAAAAATGTACACACTGTGGGGAAATTTTCCACTGAAAATAGGTGCCTCTACAATTAATACAATGAGATTTTTGCAATGGTTTCGAAATGCGAGGTTATGTAGTTATATGTCGATATTTGCAAAATAGCTCTTAACATTGAGTGAATTGCTAGGCTCGAAGACATGTAACGCAGTCTCGCTGTGATTGTCGACTCCTGCTGTAATGAGGTCAGGTCAAGTGGGTTTGAAAATATATATTTTTATTAGAGTGAACAACAGAACATTTTTGCAACAGAATTAATCGGTTTGATGTGTACAAAAGAATTGGCGTTCTTTAGATCTGTAAACATAGCAGCTTTGATTAAGTTGGTCTGTTGCATAAACATGAATCAAAAGGAACTGAACGAGGGAAATAAGGAAGCTTGTGTATTTTAATATTTATAAAGAATGGTAACCAAATAAAGTGAGATAACAATGTCACCTTGTACTTATTCCCTGACCTCTTATGTACCTGTTAGCGTTCATAGCAACCAGTGCCAGTGTGGAGAGGATTTCAATTTAATCCTCGGAGCAAATACATGCTAAGCATTAACATACAGTAATACAGTGAACGAAAATTATGGTTTATAAGATACTATATGCAATTACACAATAATATTATTTCTATATAATCAATCAGAATATTCGTCTTCACACATTTTTTGTAAGTAAAAACTTACCAAAAGGACGATCATTTCGATGAGAGACTTCTCAGTTGAGAACAGCTGATGATGGTGAGAAGTCTCTCATCGAAAAGATTGTCCTTTTGGTAATTTTGTACTTACAAAAAATGTGTGAAGACGAATATTCTTATTGATTATATATAATATACACTTCACAATGTTTTCCCGATTAATGTAATCAAATATTATTTCTATTTGGTTTTACAGATTCTTCTCATGAGTAAAATGTTTTTGTCGCAAGTAGGCCTACCATATTTTATGGACTATAAGACGCTCCGGACCATAAGAGCAACTTGATTTTAGGATGGAAATTTCAAGGAAAAAGAAATTTAATGTGTTTCTAAACAAAAAAATTTAAAGGAAAAAATATACTTTATTGCATAAACAAATTATAAGCTAGTACAATCGAGTCAGTATAAATCACTTCTAAGTTAAAACCTGCGTTGTACGAATATCTCTTCTGTACTGGTGGCATCGCGTAAATTTTGACAACTGAACTGATTTCTCATGGAAGACTGAAAATACTTTTACACCCTCTTACTCTCAATTCAGCATATAATAAGTGTAATGGGACAAGACTGTTTAGAGGTCATTGTCTTCATTTAAACCACTGAGCGGAGACAACTCCTTTTGTATAAAAGAACTAAACATTCCCTTTCTTTTTGCATTGTATACCCTCATTTTACGATTGTGACAAATGCACTGATGTACAGTCTGTGCCAAAATGTGTAACTATCATATCGTTTAAAACACCTTGTTTATAACTATGGTATTCCAGCAATATTCACCACTATTTTAATATTTTCGTGTACTTTGGACCATTAGACGCACCCAACTTTCAAAGCTCTGTTTTTAAAGTAAAAAAGTGCATCTTATGGCCCATAAAATACGGTACATAAGATTCTGTGTGTATGTATATAATTTCAGTTTTAATTTATTCATCCAGCTGTTTTCATTCTACAGGGGATTACAAATTACTATAAAAGCTACACGCTAAAGTTTACAATATGTTACTACATATTGTAATATTTAGGAATTTTATACAGTTAATAATAATAATGAGATGGATTGTAACACACTAACTTCACTAGAATTCTAGTGGAGTTAGTGTGTTACAATCCATCTCATTATTATTTTTATATGTTACTACATTTTGTTGTTACATAGGAATATCACATCAGGATTAAATCTTATAAAACTTATTAAACATAACATATTAGTTCGTTTGTTTTGACTCTTGGTCTGTACTCGTATAACAAATTCTTATGTCAATCCTACCCAGTGGCGTACCAAGGCTACTTGGCGCCCAGGGCTAATTAGATGGTAGTCGCCCCCTAACACTAAAAGGTTCAAGGTTCAATGAGTTTAATTTAAACACAGTTTAATGTTCACAATTATTTATTTTTAATAAGTAGTATGTTACTTTAACACATTATAAAGAGAAAAATATGAATGAAATAAAACTACAAGTATTATAAAGTTAGTTTGTTTGAAAAAAAAAAAAAAAGATAAAATTGCTAACTTACACCGTAAACTTTTCCTGTGTGCTCGGCGCCCACGACCTATTTCGTATTGTCTATAAATAGTTTAAAACGAAACGTTTATTTCATTTCTAAATAACATTACTGCAGTATTTAATAAAGTAATAAAGAAAATTTCACCAACAAAACCTTATATTTTGCCTGAAAAATTATTTTTTCTTAAACTAAAAAAATATGTTTTTCAATTTTGGCGCCCCCTTCTTTACGGCGCCCGGTGCGGCCACCCCGTTCGCACCCCCCTTGGTACGCCACTGATCCTACCAACAAGTAACTTCTATCCAGGAGACCATCCATAAAGTGCATCAAGCATTTACATATCAAGCTAGGACAATGCAATTCTTCAGCACTGAACGTGCTTTACGGACAATAGAATCAGGACACTCCAATGATGCTCATAAGGCAACCACTTGCTGGTTTAAAAAAAAAATATATATCTGCATGTCATAATTGCAATTAGTGATAAACAAAAGCATTCTGGCACTTTGTTATATCAGTTTACCTGATTTTATTGGGTTTAGTTTCCCACTCTATTGGATTTCCACATGCGATGTTCGGCGTTGGTATGCGGGCTCTGGCTTGCAGACCAACATTCCCATTGGCTGCCAACGACCTTGCATGTCATACTTTTCAGCTGGCGACCCACCTTCTTTCCTTATCAGAATACCTCCACGGTCCGTCAGTCCATGGTGGAGTAAAAAACCTTATTTGTATTGTATCCCTTACTTATGTACATATAATTTACCATCAAATATTGCAAATATATATATAAGCTTATATATGCTTTTTGAAGCTACAGATTGATTAAACAATTTGTGTTCTGATTTGAAAATGGTTGACAAAATATAAGCACTTTGTAGCAAAACAGTTATTTATTTAACAATAGATATATGTTTACAATATATGCAACAAGTGGTTTCATACTCACTAACAAGTGTTCCTAGGTGATGATAAAAACTATAATTATAAAAGTACACACAGACCATTTTAATTTTACATAGAAAATTGCTGTTTTTATGTAAGAATACTGTATTAATGAAATTTTTTATTGAGAGTGTGCACCACCTGTGTGACTGTGTGAGTCATCTGGGAGGGATGTAGTGGTTCTGTTGTCTGCCCCAGATGCCAAAAATCAAGAACCAAGAAAACAATCAAAATACAATTTGATTTGTTTCAATTTTTCTTATCTTTTGTGATGGTTTTAGGATCGAGTTGCAACCCACCAGTTGGGAACCACTGGTCTAGAGGAATAATTGGGACGCTGAGTGGTCTCTGCATCAGATTACACTAACAATCAGAAAACCAGGGACTATGTTAATGACTTTCCTAATCACTTGAAAGTTATTTTATTACGATGTATGCCGATGACACAACGGTTGTTGATGCTCAGAATGTTCAAGGGTTACAGCGAGACTACTGTAATCTCCAGAAATGGTTTAATACCAATTTGTTATACTTAAACATAAATAAAACTTGTTATATGAAATGTCACAACATACAAAACAAATCAATAAATAATTTAAATTTAAGCATTAATAATCATAACATTCTTAGTGTTCAGGCAATTAAATTTCTGGGAATAACATTTGATGAACATTTGAACTGGTGCCCACACTGTTTAGAACTTGTTCGTACTTCACATTCTGTCTGTTATCAAGTTAGAATTTTAAGATATTATGTTAGTAGCAACATGATTTTACTTTGCTCAAGCCGAGTCAAGGCTAACGTATGGTATTTGTTACTGGGGTTCATCTGTTATGTTGAATGATGTTTTTATTGCACAGAAGCGAATTGTCAGATGCATGGCGGGTATTGACAATCGTACCTCATGTAGAGACTATTTTATACATTTTAGGATATTAACAGTCTATGGGTTGTACGTCTTCAAACTATTAGAATTTGTGCACATTCATAGGAATGAATTTAGTTGCAATAGTGATTTTCATTCCTACAATACTCGAAATAGAAATAAGTTTAGCATTCCTCAACATAATTTAAACAGTTTCAACAAATCCATCATGGTGTATGGTTTGAAGATGTACAGTGATCTGCCTGTTAGCATTAGAGTCATTAATGACCTGAAAGTTTTTAAAAGACGTATCAGAAAGGTTTTAATTCAATTGTGTCCATACAATATTAATGAAGTAAATGTGGGTAATGTATGATTTATATTTAATTTTAGATATAATGACAAGTCTTATGGCTTTATGCTCAAACAGACTATTATTATTATTATAAAATATTTATAGAAATTATTAATTGCAATATGTCAAAACAAAAGAGTTTGTCGTCATTGCCTGTGGTCATGCGATAGAAACTTATGATGTCACAATGCATGACAGGGAATCGATCACATCGTAAAACAATGTAGGAAACCTGACGGTGTTGCCACTAGAGCTACCTGTCACTAAATTATACTAACCTAATCTGTCAGTAACCTCAAGCTTGTTCTTCCTGCATGTAAAGCTATTGACAGCGTACTTCAACAGAAGTCGATCAATCACAGCCAGCCAATGACAATCTACAAGTCCCGCAACACTACATGGAGCAAAATTCATGCAGTGTGTCAAAGACAACCCAAATAAAATACAGTTTTAAAAAATGAACAGTGAAGAAACCAAAAGTAGTTTAAAAAAAACTGCATTGTCCAATTTTGGTTTTAGGAAACCCAAGTCTAATTCGGTTTGAACCCTGGACCTACAAAATTGGAGTCTGCAATGTTGCCACCTCGCTTGGTAAGTGCCATATCTGAAGGGACTGGAAGATCCTGTCAGTTGATGTGGTGATTTTAAAGTAGGCCTGTTTGATTTTTATAAACTGCTACATATTGGTCCATTCCTGTCAAATTACTTCCATAAAATTATTGTTGGATTCATAGCCACAGTCTAGAGGAATAATTGGGATGCTGAGTGGTCTCGGCATCAGATTACACTAACAATCAGAAAAGCAGGGACTAAAATATTTATAGAAATTAAGAAAATATTAATTACAATATGTGAATAAATTCTTTCACAGATAGCTGCAGATAAAGACTTCTAGGTAGATCCTTTGGGAGCTTAGTGGTCTATGTGTAGCCGTACAATCGTGGGTTCAGTTCCTGCCCAGGGCAAATTTTCCTCTGTTTATTAGAGATATCTCCTTGTGTCTTGCTTTGAATTTAAATACGTATTTGCATTTATACAGCCCACCCTTGTCATGGCTATGTTGTGAATGTTGTGAGTTCGCTTCCCAGTACAATATTCCAGGGCCTATAAATACAAATAAAATAAATTAGAATAGAGTTTCTCAGGTATTGAATCATATTGTCCCTACAAATGGGTTGTAAAACTTCATTTTCTCTCGCAGGAGGCATTACGTTTGGAAAGAATATTGTAACATAGGACTACAGCAAAACAACGCGTACTCTATTTTTTTTTATTAAATTCGTTGCTTAGTTTGAACTTGCATATTTTCGTAATTCTTCTCTCATAAACTTTAAGAATTTTGTGTGTTTGTTTTCTCAACTTTGTAACATTCCATTTGAAGGGAATAATATTATAGATAAAAAATGAAGTGTGTTTTTTACTTAAATTTTATTGCATTCATTACTAATTTGGTACGTTTTTAATTTCGCATTAATATTGAAAGTCTTTTGAAGCACAGTGTACCATAATGGCGTCCAGATTTGAAAGGGCCGGCTCTTTACTTTGGTAATATAACATTACAAAATAGCTAAACACTATAGCAAAAAGAAAAAAATAATACTAGTTAATTTTTTATATTTTAACATTAATTTGGAATATTTGGTAACTGTATATTTAATATTTGTTCAAAAAAATATTTTCTGATACAACTTCCTGGTTAAGAAAAGCGGGAATTTGGACCAATCAGAGAGCTCGGATCGTCAGGCCATGAGACGCGGTCCTTCAAACCAGACAGCCATCTTCCTGATTTCGCCTCCATCTTCCCAAAAAGTTGCCGCGGTCCTTAATTTTAATTCAGGTAAGAAGAATCCTCTTGAATTATTGCATTTTAATTGATTAAAAGTGTAATATTAACTTTAATCTTGATGTTGCATAGTAATAATCTAATAACACTGCATGCAATTTTCTAGGAAACGTCAACGAATATCTTCGAAGATTGCTGATAAAATTTACAATGTCGTAGCCGCTTGGAGTTGAAGATTTATGGACATGAATAATGCTGTGGAATTCAGAAAATATTGTAAGTGGTTTTTGATACTTTTTACATTAACATAAAGCGATTGTTTACGTTATTTGTACAAATTTATATTTCGAATAAATTAATGGCAGCAAGTGGTAATTTCGAACGTCTGTCCGCCATTAAAAAATATGATCTCGGTATGTAATTGAATTGCGCATTTAATAGAATGTACACATAAAGATAGATAGCTACCTGAATTATGCATACTTATGCGGAATCATCTATTATAAACTGAACTGACGTTTAAATACGTTTTGAATGTAGCGCCTAAAGCCTTACCAACATTCGTAAAGAAATATTTTTCCTTATTTCTTTTTCGATTGTGTACTCCTCAGTACATTTCCAGGTAAAATCATATGCCGATTTTATATTACGTTAAACAGTATAGTATATCGCACAATTTACATTTATTTAAAATATTTTTGGTAACTACATCTACATCATTTCAAAATAATGTTGTCTAGCCTGAGTACAGTAGGATTGGAATATACATAATGGCATCTGTTTCAAATAACAACATCTAATATGTAGTAGTTAAATGCCGTATTAAGTGCTTTATCAGTGTGCACTTAATGCAGAAGAGTAAAATTTGTGAGTTAATTTAAATGTCATTAAAGAAACATGAAACCTGTGAAACCATTAACCTAAAATGTCCCCCACTCTTTGTGTCTGTGAAATACACGACAGGCGGGTCCCGTTAGTGAGTAGGAGTGGGGGGGGGGGGGGGCTAGGGTGCCACAAGTATTTATTTTTTCCCCAGCTACCTGTCATTAAACCAATCTTAGCTTACCTAACCTAACCTGTCACAAACCTAGGTTATATTGCAAACCTCGTTCTACCTGTTGTTAACCTCACGCTTCGTCATCCCATGTGTAAAACTACAATCAAAATAAATCAAACAATCATAGCAGTCTTGGAAACAATCCATGGGTTTGGGTCTATGACCACCAGAGTTCACTTGCTGTCGTCAGCATTCATATACTAGATTAGACTTAATGCATGATGGTATTGCTATATCTGATTAGTTGAGTATAAATGGTTCTGTTGAAATAGAGCATTTTGTAATGGAAGCCGATTTGTTTCAGGATACTCCATGGAAGAGGCGTGTGAACCTGGTGTCATCTGGCACACGGTTATGACATGTCTCTATTTTCTGGAGACAGTCCCCAGAATTACCTTCATCTCCCTGAATGAGAATTATGTGTGTTTTTGAACTTTGAAATTCCTGCGAATGATCACATTAAGAAGTTGATTATGGTTGCCCATGAGAGGATGCTGTTGGATGAAACTACAGTCCAGGTTAGTGTGTCATATTCCATCTTATTTTTACATTTCATTAATTTTTCCTCAGTATCGAAACGAGTCACTGAGGATTTTTCTATTTGATGTTATTTAATATTTCTCATGTGCTCTTTGCTTTGCTGATGTATACTTTATCACAGGCAGGGATGTGCTGGCCAGGGGGGACAGGGGGACATGTCCCCTGTGCCCTTCGCCTTTAGAGCCCATTCCGCTCCTGACACTTATGACCCAGAAAAATTATGGTATTTACTAAACTAACTAAATTACTGCATACAAAAAATAAGAGTACAGTAAAACTGTTTTTAATGTTGTCAATAATATAATATAGCTTTTCAAGTTAATTTTATTTTTTGTCTTTGAAAAGTAGGGAAAGGTGTACGCTGTGGACAGTTCAAAGCACGCCCACACTGGAACACTGATAATAAAAGTCATAGTCCATACTGCATTGTTGTTCAACTGCAGGTGGTTCCGCGGCTATTGAACTTGCATCAATGTAGCGGGTTGGCTATTGAAATCGAACATTTAAAATCTTTAATTTTCAAGCCACACGTCATTTCAGTATTTTCGTGCTACTAATGTTTAAACAAATTCTATCACCTTTCCGTACAGTAAAATCACGACAATAAAGCATTATAAAACAAAAAGGAAAACATATTGTCAAATGCCGCCAAAAAATTGTTTCATAGGAAAATGGCCCAAATAGTAATACAGTGGTACCTCGAGATACGAGTGCCCTAACATACGAGTTATTTAAGATACGAGCTGTCGAGCGAGCGAAGTTTTGTTTTGAAATACGAGCGACATTTGAGATACGAGAAACGGCCAGCTGCGACGCTGCACACGGCCCACCAGTTTACTGCGCCTGCGTCTCGTGCGTCTCGTGCATTATCCCACGTATTCCCCCAGTGTGCTTGTTTACCTCGCTGTCGAAGCATCTTTGCTAAGTTTTTCTAGAAATCATAGAAAAAAATGAGCAAGGTGTGCGAGTAGCTGCTTGGCGAGGCAGTACAGTATTGTTTTTATACAATATTTGTCATTTATAAATACATTTTTCTTATTCAAAAACACGTAACAAAATCAATTGGGGGTAGCATTTTTGGGGCTGGAACGGATTAATGGCATTTCAATTAATTTCAATGGGGAAAATTGCTTTGAGATACGAGCAAATTGACATACGAGCAAGGTTACGGAACGAATTAAACTCGTATCTCGAGGTATCACTGTAGTTGAAATATATATTATTTTTTAAATCCTAGTTTTCCTTGTGGAGTGGGGAGAGGGGACTCAAAACAGTCGCCTCTTAATCGTTAATCCCTTTGTCAGTGCAGTTGCAGATTGTTGACCTGAACTGTTGTAATTAATTATATTGTGAGTTGTCAGTGAAAAGTGTTTTACATGCACCAGTAGTACTTTTTATATTTCGGGACTTTAAAAATTCGCCGTGTGATAACATTTCATAATTTGTGTAGGCTACCGTACTTAGATTTTATTGTGTAACAAATAGTTTAAGCCTATAAATCCAAAGACCCTAGTTTTGATTCTTTGCTGGATGGATGAAGTACCAAATCTTTAACTTGAATATTCCCAATCTCCCTTTTGTTTAGTTTATGGCGGTGTGAGTTACCGTTTAAAAACAAAAAGTAATAAAATCCAACAATAATTAATAAGCTAAGTACACTATAAGTGAACAAACATCATAAGCAAAACTTTTCGCATGTACAATACCTGTGTATGTAAGAACTGTAAAAGTGGTCCCCAAAATTATGAACCTGATAGGAAGCCTATAAAGTTAAAACTAATTATTTTATTAGTTTCGTTTGCCAGACCCCCCCCCGGTATGGCGTCCTCTTATGTCCTACTTCCACCGTCCTCGGGGAGGGTCCATCACAGGTTGCCTATTACAGTAATCACAGCAACAGTTTAGAGAAGATTTGTAATATCCAATTTATGCATGTTGTGCTAGTTACATGTCCTGTAGGATTTCAGCTGATTGGGTCTGGAGTTCTACTGTATTAATTTAACAGTCCTAACATCATGGACCAGAAATTGGAATTTCGGTTTATCACAGCAAAGTAGATTTGTTAAAAGTCACATGCTGAACAATAAGGATAATGATCGTCAGTTAAGTGCGTTGAACAGTGGCGGATCCAGAGAGACATTTTGGGGGGGGGGAACTAAAGTAGAGAGGGAAGTTTTTACTCATAAAAATTAATTATATCCAGTACACAATTGAAAACAAAATGAAAATTTCAGCATTTTCTTACAAAGGTATTTCAAAATAATGAATGTCGTTGCTTTAATTTAAGTATTTGGGTTATGTTCTAATAAATTTTCAATAATTTGTGCTTAATGTTACAAATTTTGGGGGGGGGGGGGAAATTTCCCCCATTTCCCCCCCCCCCCCCCGTGGATCCGCCCCTGGCGTTGAATCGTGTGGTTATATCTATACAAGCTTAATGGCCATGTGTTGTGAAGACGTTTGCTACTGTTAGGACTACAATCAGAAGAGAGATCTAAACTTCAGGTAGGTTATTATTCATCTATTTCAAAAACAGCCATGTTTCATTTTACAGTTAATAACTTATTACCCTACATATTGATTGTCATTTTATTTTACAGGTAATTATTTATTTATATAATCTTTCTGCACAACGCAGATTGCCTTGCAGACAAAGAATATCTTTCAACAAAACTTACACTTACACAAAAATTACAAGCTTTCAGTTAGATCATTAATGATTCAATAATGACAGGAAAATTAAAATAATCAGTAGTAAAACCATTAAAATTGAAGAAAAGAAACCTATTCAGCTTAATTGTTGTTATTGTACAGGTGGTTTCTTAATATTTGGATGGATCCGTTAAGTGATAATAACGCCACTTCAGTGTACAGATTTTGTGACAGTAATAATGGAAACACTATAGTATTAGGTATGTACCAAATTCTGATTGTTAACTTAAGTTTCACGATAACTATAAATAACAAATATTGTTTTTATGCCCTTCTCATAAAAGGAGAAAAAAATTTATCTTAAGAACTAAAAAGTCTACCATACATATTTTATTGCTTATTTCAGAAGATATTAATGTGATAAAAAAAATACTTAATTTTTTTCAGGCATCCCTTTTAGGCCCTACAGTAAACATTTCTGCCCCTTACATTAAATTTCTAGGGCCCCTAGTGTTTTGAATAAAAGTGTTGGAAAAATCACTTTGAAAATTTAATTGACACTTTTTTTTTAAATCTTAAAGAGAAAAATACCTTAAGTTAGAGAGGATCTTTCTGCACCAACATCTTTCAGGCCTGCCAACCACTGCTTGTTTTACCTGGGCCCTCCCATCTCAATTCCACAGGCATCCAGAGCCTCTCAAACCCCAAAATATTCTGGGAACAGTGTGTCATCTTCAGTGATGGGAAAAGTACAAAAAGAAAGTAATTGGGCTGAATTACAATTACCTGCTACACATTTTACTTAATTACAATTACAAATTATTTTTTCAAAAAGTAATCAGTAAAATTACAATTACATTTATAATTACCGGTACTTTACAAAATGGCAGCACCTAGAAATTCCTTGTTTTTGGTTTGTTTTGGGCATAAGCCCAAATTATTAATGAACAAACAACAAAAAAACACATCAATGAGAATATTTTCGGAAACATTGAGTAACTCTTTGTTAATATTAACTCTAATTTGATGCAGTTTAACTCTAATTTAACTCTAATTGAACTAATTTGATTAGTTGCAAAAACAGTAATGATGACGATATAGCAAACGAGATTGATACTAATACAAATAACTACTAAATTGTAATAATTACAATTTTATTTCCAGAAGTAAATTACAAGTAGAAATTACATTTTTTTTAAAGTATTGATTACAAGTAAATGGGACCAAAAAAGGAATTGTTACTGTAATCCGATTACTTTTACTCAATTACTTCCCATCACTGGTCATCTTAAAAAGTTCTCTGCAAACTGTATTATATAGTTAGTTTGTTGCAACGCATACTATAAGCGAGCGATGTGAAAGAACATCACAAGTCACTTCACTTAAACCCTAGATGTCCATCATTTCCTTCTTAAGTCAAGTCCCTAACATCATTTAAGGGAGTTTTAGGTAGATTTCCTGAATTAGTTGTTCTAGAATCTTCAGAGTAATGAATACTGCCATAGTAATTCAATCATAGTGAGGTTAGAATTATGCATTTAGGATAATACAGTACGATGTTCATTAACTGGCATATCTTAACCATTGGCTAAGAGATTCTATGTATGACTTTTATCTTTTAGGTTGTTCTTATGTTGCGAGTAAGTCAAGTATCTGATTACAATATTCATTATCAATATGTGAGTAAAGATTCTTCTTTCGTGAGCTGTAGTTGTATCAATTGGACTTTCTTGTCGTGTTACTTGAGATGCATTTCGGCAGGGTTTAACCCCATCATCAGTCCTGATGTTGGGCAAGGAACTACTCCTTCTTGAGTACTCATTTGTTACTGATTAAGTCACCAACTGACCGACTAACGAACTTACCGACTCACCGACTAGTCTGTAACATACGAGTACTCAAGTTTGCTGGATGAGAGAAGTTCCTTGCCTTGTATCACGACTGATGATGGTGTTGAACCCTGCCGAAATGCTTCTCCAGTAATATGATAAGGAAGTCCGATTGATACAACTGCTACAGCTCACCAGAGCAGAATTAATACTCACACATTGAACATGAAACCTGTAACGAGATACTAGAGTTACTCGCAATGTAACATCAACCTAGATAAAAGCCATATATATATAACATACAAGAGATGTTATAAAATTCATATTCTTTATTCTCCATAAATATACAACAGTATATGTGGATTCGTATGCCTTCTTCTAACCTCATAGCAATTGGATTATTAAGACAATATTCATTCCCCTAAGATTCAAAGACAACTAATTCAGAAAATTAAATAAACAACTCTTTGATAATTACAGGGCAATATTGATTTAACAACCTAATAAACTGGCTTATATTGCACTGGCTACCATCTAAAATAATTTAGTGTTACAGTGTTGCCAATGATTGAAAGATTTCACAACATTTACTTTTATTTTCCTTCAATTAAATCCAGCAGAAGTTCTCTTAGACTGATGTGTCCTAACCTGTTAGCTTTCGTTTTTCCCTACAACTTCCAAGATACATCTATTCTCATCCACTCTTCATTCGTTGTTCAGTCTGTCCACCAAATCTTCTCCATTTCCTCCAACACCACATCTCAAAGCTCTCTTTCCGTTTTCCTCAGCAACACTCCATAATTATGTAGCATTTCACAAGCATCTTCCTCAGCTGCAAATCTGACTTTCCTGTTTGTTGGTCGTTGCTATCTTCTTTGTTTTGTAGTGAAGCTTCCTAAATATCAAAATTGAGGTAGACTATAATACACAGTTGTCTGTGAAACATTCAACATTTCTTCATCATTTTAGTCTTTTCCCCATTTACTTTCCCACCTCCACCAGAGAGATTACTACAAGAATGTGATATTTTTTTAAATTATGAACTATCAGAGAATTGATGCCCAAATACAGTTACCCCTGCACAATCTAGACGTGTTTAATGTTTTTGGTGGTGAAAGTGGTTTATTCTATAACCAATGAGCTTGCAACACACAGTTCTCCTTTGCAATAACAACTTCCCTATTTTAAAAACAGGGTTATAGGTGTCCTAAACCTAATATCACATGAAATTACTCTAATTGTTCATTCATTTCTCCAGACCTCAATACATACAGAGCATGGGGTTTCCTTGTAACATTCAGGTTAGGCCTATATCATTTACTGTAGGCCTAAACTTTAGCCTCAAAACAATGAAGGAAGAATCTTGCTTTAAATTTCAGAATTTATCCTTTATAAACAATAATAATAATAATAATAATAATAATAATAATATGTCTAGATCTTTCTTTGCACATCTCAAATCATAGACAAAAAGTCACTTAAATAACTATTTTGATCTCGTGTCTTGATGAAGGGGGCATTCCTACTTGTGAAGGGCAGGTGTCAGTTCAGCTGCTTGAACTCGATGTTTCATTTCCATCGTGCACCCCTAAGGACAATCATAACATGCGCTCCCAAATCTGCTTGAAGTGCCTCTGCAATATTGTAGGTGTTAGTGTATTTATTTTGGAAACAAAGTTAATAACCCATGTTTTTGCATTATTCCTCATTTATGTAGGCCTATTATTTGTATTTAATTGAAGATTGTTTTCTTTTACATACGCACTGAGTTAAGTGTATGCAGAGCTGATTCTCATTTCATGCGAGTCCCCATAGCTATAGCACACTGCCTTGGAGCTGTGGTGAAGAAGGCTGCGGGTTTGAGTCCCACCTCGGGCATGTTTGTGTGTGATAAGAGAAAGAATAACAAGGTAACCTAAAGGTAAATAAAGAAAGAAAAAATTCACTAAAATTGGACTAAGATAGGCTCTAATAATATTGTAATAATAAAAGGTATTATTTTTACAGACTGGGTCAGTTGCTAAAAAGAGGAGTTATCCATAGCCGTGGTTATAACCATATTTCTCTTGTAACCAAGGACATCTACATGGACCTCGGCTAGAAGACAACCAGAGGAGTACAAGCAGTTCGTCTTTCGAAACAATCCAAGTAGGAATTAACATATTTTATAACTCACTTCTCGACAAGTTTGGTCTCGAATGGCTATATTTCTGTTAATCTAATATTAAATTGATCGACATTTTTTATTCCAGAGTTTATGCAACTGGAGCATTTCACGTGGTAAAGGATGGCTTGCAGATGTTTGAAGAGCTCAGATCCAGAACTTATCAAGGTATTAAATATATTAACGTAAACTATATTATATTTGTAAACTGAACATTTAGAATTCGATTAGTTTACATTTTGTTTACAGGGATAATTTTCCGTAAATTATTGGGCCCTTTGGCTGCATACACATGAGAATTATGCACCAAACTGACAAGATGCCCTTTGATTTTTCATCAGAAAATATTGCAAGGTTAGTGAGCTTCATTTCTGTCAATATGTTAATGTGAAAAGTTAATTTATCAACATTAAAAATAATTTTCATAATAATAATTTAAATATGGTCCCACAATTTCAGGATGTCAGCCTCGACACATGTTCATCACAGCACAAATAGGTGTCTCGATGAATAATTTATTATATACCGCTTAATAGACATTATCCATGGTGAATTCTAAGCGAAAGTATGATGTAGAGAAGTATGGGGTGTCAGAACAGCTGATCTATTCCAGGTAAGAATCCTTGTCTGTTTGCACTTTCATACAGTTGAGTGTAGTAACTCTGTATGCTGATGATTTTTGGGTCTGAATTTTTTCTTTCAGGTTTAATGTGACTGATTCTGATATAACAAGCAAAGCCTATGTTCACTCAGGTTTGTTTAATAAATTATTAAACTTTAGTTATTTTAGCAAAATGCTCACTATCATTCTTTACCAAACATTAATCTAGGTGTCAATCAATGCATCAACCCTTACTCCATGCTCAAGTAGTCATGCACATTTCTTAACTTGTCGTTTCCAAAATGTATTCATGCCAAATTGATCTCCACATTTCCTCGCTTCTGATCACATTCACATCCAATAAGACTGCAGGCCGTTCTCCACATATATACCACTTACTTCTTTCAGTAAATCCATGCGTATGTCATCATTTACATAGGACTTCTTTCTCTTCATATTTCGAATGTCTTTTTCCACTTTAGACTTTGTCTTATCTCCACACCATTTCCTCTGCATTGTTATATGTTAGGTCACATTGTCCTCTTCTTTCTTTAACTTCTTTTGCGTTATCTGTTTCTCCTCAACTCTGCATCAATAATGTTTTTCCTTTTTCTTCTTTCTTCCAGTTTCTGTAGCATTTCTTGAGTATTCTGTGGTTTTCAGGCTCTTTTCTGACATTACAAGTCACTTCACTTAAACCCTAGATGTCCAACATTTCCTTCTTAAGTCCCTTTTATCATTTAAGAGGGCTTTGGGTGGATTTCCTGAATTAGTTGTTCTGGAATCTTCAGAGTAGTGAATACTGCCATAGTAATTCAATCATTGTGAGGTTAGAATTATCCGTATAGGATAATACAGTACGATGTTCTTTAACTGTCATATTTTATCCATTAGGTACGAGATGTATAATGTCGCATATATTACTTGTTATGTATGATTTTTACCTTTTAGCCTGATCTTATGTTCTGAGTAAGTCAAGTATCTAATTACAGTTTTCATTAGCAATATGTGAGTAATGATTCTTCTTTCGTGAGCTGTAGTTGTATCAATTGGACTTTCTTGTCATATTACTGGAGATGAATTTCAGCAGGGTTTAACACCATCATCAGTCCTCATGCTGGGCAGGGAACCACTCCTTCTTGAGTACTCATTTGTTACTGATTAAGTCACCAACTGACCGACTAACGAACTTACCGACTCACCAACTAGTCTGTAACATACGAGTACTCAAGTTTGCTGGATGAGAGAAGTTCCTTGTCTTGTATCACGACTGATGATGGTGTTGAACCTTGCCGAAATGCTTCTCCAGTAATATGATAAGGAAGTCCAATTGATACAACTGCTACAGCTCACCAGAGCAGAATTAATACTCACACATTGCTGATGAAACCTGTAACAAGATACTAGAGTTACTCGCAATGTAACATCAACTTAGATAATCATCATATATAACATACGAGAGATGTTATAAAATCTTGAAGCCAATGGATAAGATGTAGAATTTAATTAACTCTGTATTATTCTACATGCATACTTCTAACTTCATAGCAATTGTAATATTATGAAAATATTCATTGGCTGTATGATCCAAAGACAAGTAATTCAGATTTCACAACATTTACTTCTATTTTTCATTCAGTTAAATCCACCAGAAGTTCTCTTAGACTCATGTGTCCTAACCTGTAAACTTTTGTTTTTCCTTACAACTTCAAGATACATCTATTCTCATCCACTCTTCATTCGTTGTTCAGTCTGTCCACCAAATCTTCTCCGTTTCCTCCAACACCACATCTCAAAGCTCTCTTTCCATTTTCCTCAGCAACACTCCATAATTATGTAGCATTTCACAAGCTTCTTCCTCAGCTGCAAATCTGGCTTTTGTCTGTTTCTTGGTTGTTGCTATTTTTTCCATAATTTCTTTGTTTTTTAAGGAAGCTTCCTAAATATCGAAATTGAGGTACACAGTAATACACTGTTGTCTGTGAAACACCTCAACATTTCTTCATCACTTTAGACTTATCCCCATAAGAACCCAGATACCTTTCATAGAAAGAGGCCCTTGCCCGATAGGGATGTTACGGGCTAATACTAATACTAATACTAACATCCTCACCTCCACCAGAGAGATTACTACAAGAACATGATAATTTTATAATAATGAACTATCAGAGAATTTGATCTTATATTTGGTCCCCAAATACAGTTACCTATACACAATCTAGACGTGTTTAATGGTAAAAAGGGGCTTATTCTCAGCTATGTACATTTGCAACGTACAGTACTAACATTCTTAATGTTTTTACAATTATTATTGACGAAGTCATACATTAGATTGTATATGTCATGTTTATTGTGATTTTATTTTGCAGATAATGATTTATTGAAAGTACAACAGCAAATGGAAACATAATAATATTAGGTATGTAAACTGTGTATTTAATTCTGATCATTGAAAAAAATTGAATGTATAGTCATGTAATTTTTTTTTTTTTTTCAGATCTCGCGAAATAAGGATGCAGGTTTCCTCTTGGTCTTCCACATTCTGCACTCTGTTGTAAGTGTTACTGTTACAGGACGTTAGTTAAAATATGGCTCATTGTCTGTCCCCTTAGCTGTTATAGCTCTAGCACGCTGCCTTGGAGCTGTGGTGAAGAAGGCTGTGGGTTCTAGTCCCACCTCGGGCATGGATGTTTGTGTGTGATAAGAGAAAGGATGACAAATAAACCTAAAGGTAAAGAAATAAAAAAAGAATCAGTGAAATTGGACTAAGACAGGCCAAAATAATACTGTAATAATAAAAGGTGTTGTTTTTACAGAGTGTGTCAGTTGTTAAAAAAGAGGAGTTATCCACAGCCATGGTTATAACCACATTCCTCTGAGCAATGGCTGTATTATGACGAAGCCAAGGATCTTGTATCCCTATGGTGAATAAAGAATTGAATTGAATTGGTAACCAAGGACATCGACATGGACCACGGCTGGAAGATAACCAGAGGAGTGACAGCAGTTCGTCTTTCGATGCAATCCAAGTAAGAATTAACATATTTTAACCAGGCTCTTTTCAATAGTTCTTTATATTCTTATTAGCGTACTTTTTCATTTCTTTCACTTGTTATCTTCTGATACGTGTGCAATGGCCCAATGTCTTATAACTACCCTTCAGATATTATTATTATTATTATTAATAATTATAATAATAGTAATGGTAATGGTAATAATAATAATAATAATAATAATAATAATAACAACAATAATATTAAAGTGAAATAAAAGTTTTACCTATTAGTATAAGCATCCCATGTACAAAATTGAGAAAATCACAGAAAACAAAATTAAGTCCTCTTAATAATAATTGAATGTCATCACCAATCATGGCCAGCTCAACAATGTAGGTAAACTAGGCAGCCACGTAGGAAGGGAAGATTTAGATTTAAAAAGAAGCTGAAATTTTCAATGCGACATTAAACTTTTAGATTGTTAACCCCTTTTTCACCTCGTAATGTAGTTTCTTAGTTGTTTAAAGTAAATATAAAAAGGTATAGCCTTTTCAGTTAAATGCTTTTCTTTATTTCATCCCCATACTATCTATAGACCGTTTCAATGTTAACTTGATGCCAGATCTTCTGACAGCTAACATGACAAAACTTTTACAGGCGTGAAACTTATATTTGTTTGTTGCATGTAATAAATTTTACCCCATGATTCTTACTTGTGCTAAACTATACAGTATTAACAACAGTTCTTGATCGCTTTAGACTTTTCCCCATTTACCTCCTTACCTCCACAATATAGATACTCACCATGAAATCGTACATAAAATTAATTACTTCTGTATTGCAGTAATTGCTACTTGCTTCACTAGTAGGCCTACGCACAATTCACATTTGGGTACTTTTCTTCTCTGCTGTTTGTATGTCCCTCTCACGATTAGGTTTCCTATTAAAAGCTCGAGCCCAATAAATCTAAGTTCTTCACTGCTGCCTTTTAGTCCCATTTTTCTAGATTGTACGGCACACTCTTTTGCTACAATGTCTTGGTTATCTTCAAATAGCAACAGATTAAGTATTCACTTGTATCGTGCAGCGTTGCTGTAGGTCGAAAGTCACATACTTTATATCTTCCAAGAAATAGTCTCACTTGAATTGATTATTGTTGCCGCATCATATCAGCTGGCCACCATTGTTATGTAATTATTTGCTTTTGTGTTCCCTATATCTTCTATGGGGTATCGTCATGGACTTTCTCAAATTGTAAATACAAAACATAGATCTCTCCAGGGGTTGGTCTGCTCACATTAAACTTGTGACCTTTTGCATATGGGCAAATAAATGAACCAAACTGAACATTAATCTGTTGTCGGCTTTCTAAAGCTGTCTGGAATAAAGTATACTAAACAATTGATAACTCTTTCACATTGGGTGTGTGTAGGCGAAGATGGAAAGGTGAAGTCAGAATGAAAAATTCAATGCCATAGCCATTGAATTTTTCATTCTGACTTCATCTTTCCATACTAAATAATTGCACATCATACATCCTACGACACAGAACACAGTATAACTGGGCCTACTTCTGTGTGCCAGCCTATTTACCTCAATGAAGTGAAGAAACTAGAAAAGGACATCGGTTGGGATGGAAAGAGAAATCATCACTGAATGCGTAATGAAAGTTCGGTTGTCATAGCAAACCTCACCTCCAGTGTACTAGATATTCAGTTAGTGCTACGATCATGCATCTTTTGTGAGTGAATTTTCCATATTAGCTAGATTCAGAAAAAATATCTCTATATATATAAAAGGCTTTGTCCTGACTGACTGAATGACTGAATGACAGGAATCAACGTACAGCCTAAACTATAACAGGTAGAGACTTGGAATTTTGACAGTACCTTCGTTTCATAATGTAGGTGCTCACTAAGAAAGGATTTTGAAAAATTCAGATTCTAAATGCCAAAAATTAAATGTTTTTGAGAATACTTAATCCCTTCTTACACAGAATTATCGAATCCGAATCACATTTGACATTAAAACATATTGTTACCAGCGGGTCTCAGATGGCCATGGAAAAAAAATGAAAGTAGAATAAATTTGACAAATGAGAGAAACAAATGAGAGAACTATCAATATCCACGAAAATAATGCAGTCACATAACTTTCTTTACCCTGGACATAGAGAAAACAATACGAGGTAAGGTAATATGTTTTGGGAAGAGATGTATGAAAGTGATATTGTATTTCTGTTGAATTTCATTCCGAAAACGGTTTTATGGTAACATGATAGTGAGAAACAAAATTTTCAGCCACGATAATACAATTTTATGTTACCGGAATTTCGGTTTCTTCTTATTAGAACCCCTCCCGGGCTTACTGTGTACTGTACAAGCGATGGGATGCAAAATTCTACATATAGCCATAAAAGCTATTTCAAACATTTTCTTAGGGGATAGTTTGAGTGTGATAAGTCGTTCTTTCTACTTCAAATTATAAATACCTATATAAGGACCTAGAATTTATAAATCTAAAGTCCTTCATAAGTTAATTTCCAATTACAAAATAAAAAACCCGGGCGACGCCGGGCCTTTTAAGCTAGTATTCAATAATTCATGGGTCTCGCTGAAGTTTTAAAACATAAAATCCCAATAATTGCCAGTAGTTGTTACTTATATACATTCGAAATTTGGCTTCAATTTCAGGGAAATCCAAGTACAAAAAGTACAAATCATGATAACTAGATTAAAAAATAAAACGTGAAGAAAACTGGGAACAAACCCATGTTTTAAAAGAGTGGAAGAAAGAAATCCTAGAAATAATGGACCATCAGTCAGCAAATTTCAACAGTACAATAGATACGAGATAATTATTTTCACAAGCCTAATAAGCGAGAATTATTTTTTAGAAGTTTGTTGCTATCCTTTCTCTAATTTCTTTGTTTTGTAATGAAGCTTCCTAAATATCTAAATTGAGGTACACAGTAATACACTGTTGTTACAAGCACAAGATAATTTTATAATAATGAACTATCAAAGAATTTGGTCCCTAAAACGTCGGTGGTGAAAGTGGTTTATTCTCTAACCAATGATCTTGCAACACACATAGCTGATCCTGGTCCCCTTAGCCATGAAAGCTGCCTTGGAGCTGTGGTGATAAAGCTGCGGGTTTGAGTCCCACCTCGGGCATGGATGTTTGTGTGTGATAAGAGAATGGAAAACAAGGTAACCTAAATGTCAATAAAGAAAATAGAATTCAGTAAAATTGGACTAAGACAGGCTAAAATAATATTGTAATAATAAAAGGTGTTCTTTTACAGAATAGGTCAGATGTTGAAAAGAGGATTTATCCACAGCCATTGTTAAAACCACATTCCTTTGAACCATGGCTAGAATCCAAGGCCATCTACATTGACCACTACTGGAAGATAACCAGAGGAGTGACAGCAGTTCGTCTTCCGAAACAATCCAGGTAAGAATTAACTTATTTTATAACACTCTTCTCGACATGTTATGTCTCGAATGGCTATATTTCTGTTAAACTAATATTAAATTGATCGACATTTTTTTATTCCAGAGTTTATGCACCTGGAGCAATTCATGTGGTAAAGTATGGCTTGCAGAATGTTTGAAGAGCTCAGTTATGAAGGTATGGAAACATATTAACATAAACTATATTATATTGTTACAAAGAGAATTTTCCACCTGACCACAAACAATTTTAACCAAAAGTTCAATGTATGCAATATTTACTTAGCCCTTTAAAGGGCATACATTGAACTTTTGGTTAAAATTGTTTGTGGTCAGGTGGAAAATTCTCTTTGTAATAAACATTTACCACAAACGGTAAAAGAATGAAATTTATCAATACTATATTATATTGGTCAGCTGAAAATTTTGAATAAGATTGGTTACATTTTGTTTACAGGAATAATTTTCCATGAATTATTGGGCTTTTGAAGTTGAACTTATGCGCAGGAAAGAAAATTTCCTAAAAAGGTGCCAGTATTGTGTGGATGCAAGAGGAGAACATTTCCAACATCTCTTGTGATGAGGTATGTGTTTATTTCCATTCTAATGTTAACTGTAAATGTGAGAATCATTACATCAATCGGGGCTTTATTAGCGTAGATGTTTCACCTGATCACCCAGGACTTGGAGCTTTGCACGCCGCAGGAACCCGCGTGGGACTCACTGTATAATACCACAAGAAAGGCGAGCAAGGTTTTCTATTATATTCAACATAACAGCCTACCCACTCTGCTAGATGGTGATATGTCTGCCATCTCGGCAATCATGAAATTTAGCATAACTCATAACATAGTACAGTATAGCAGAGCTCTCTGTATGAAGTAGCAATCTTATTCATTGCATTAAAGAAACAGAAGTTTGCATGTTTCAGTCTCTCAAATAGGGATTGCAGTTTCTCAGGTTATAACAATATTGAAATGTAAGCATTACACGTGATCTATAATCGATAGGCCTACTGTCAATTAGGAAATGTTGGCCTTTAATGTGTTAAATAACAGTAAAGTCGGTGGGATAGTTAGACACACAGTATTTTCTTTGTTTAGATGAAAACGGCCATGTACGAGGTTGTAATGCTCTTTAGAATCTACAAAATTCATATAAATTAACTTTTTGAAGTGAAATTTCTTTAGCCGCGGTAGAGGTAAACAGATGGCTTGTGTAATGCTCAAAATCGTCAAGAAATTAGTGAGGTGTGACGGACTGCACAGAAAACAACTCAAAAGTTAAAAAATCCAAAAATTAAAAATTAAAAAATCTTAAATTTAAAAATTTAAAAAAAAATTAAAAATCCAAAATCTAATATAAAAAATCTAAAGTCCAAAATTTAAAATAAAAAAAGCAAAAATTTAAAAATCCAGAATTCTAAAATTAAAAAAAAACCAAATATCCAACATTTAAAAAAAATAAAAAATCCAAAATTTAAAAAATAAAAATTTTAAAATAAAAATTCCAAATTTTAAAAATCATGAAATTCAAAATTAAAAAATTAAAAAATTAAAAAATTAAAAGATCAATGCAGTACTTCATTTCCTACGTAAAAAAAAAAAATTGTGCAGAATTACTCTCGTGGAAAGAGACTAAATCCCAAGATTGTATTGTGAAGCTTCACGAACTGACGTGAATACCAGCTCTGGGCTGATATTTTTAATTCCCTCGGCTTTAAGATACACAAATTCTCAGTTATTGTCGTGTGAACTAATTTAAACTTTATCTTAGTCACAGAGTGTCTCGATTTGAAGTCATGGGCACTATTTTAAGAGGGGACATACTGCTTTCGATGAAATTCATTGGTGAGAAATATGTGAATTTCATTTTTTTTCTCAGCAATGAATTGCTCTACAGTCTTGAAATCTTACATACTCTTTATTGACAATTGCATACTATTTTTAAAATTGATCAATCTGTTACGGGTAAATATCATTTCAAAATGGCTGCCACGTTTCATGCACTGAACAGCCATTTCCCTGATAACTTCCACAAATATATATATATAATTTAATGAAAATGAAAAATTCAAAAAAATTGATTTAAAAAATTTGTATATTTGTATATTTGTGGAAGTTATCAGGGAAACGGCTGTTCAGGGCATGAAACGTGGCAGCCATTTTGAAATGATAATCACCCGTAACTGTAATAGTTTGATTAATTTTGAAAATAGTATCTAATGGTAGAAATAGTCAATAAAGAGTATGTCAGATTGCAAGATTGTAGAGCAATTCATTTCTGAGAAAAAAAATAATGAAATTCACATATTTCTCACCAATGAATTTCATCGAAAGCTGTACGTCCCCCCCCCCCCCCATAATTCACTTCCGGAGAGAAGAACCAATCAGAGGCTCAGTGAATTCTCACATGACCATGAACGCAGAAGTTTGAATGCAAACATGTTTCTTTTTTCGAACAAATCATCTTTTGCAAAGTGATTAATTTCATTTTAGGTAAGAAAAGTAGAACACATATTTTACAGAAATTTAAATTTTGTACCTTAGGAAGTTGCATCGTTCTTAACACACTACTATTTATTTATTATTAAGTGCCAGTATGGTACTTTATGAGATTGTGTGGGGGACGAAAAAAATGTCTGTCCTTGTGTCTGTACGCACCGTAACTCAAATATGCTTTTTCGGATTTTCATGGAACTTGGAAAACACATTTATAATGTCCATGGGAAGACGTCTATTGATATTCGACCAAATCAGAATAATGCCCAATTTAGTGCCTTTTATGATAATATTTTGAAGTCGCGATAACTCAGATATGCTTTATTGGATTTTCCTGAAGCTTTGTATATCCATTTATAATGTACATGGGAAGACTTCTTCTGATATTGGACCAAATCGGTAGACCGGTACCGGAGTAAAACCCAATTTAGTGTCTATTTTAAAGATGCGGTAACTCAAATATGCATTACCGGATTTTTATGAAACTTGGTATACACATTTATAATGTCCATGGGAAGACGTTTATTCATATTGGATAATATCGGTTGACCTGTTTCGGAGTAATGCTCAATTTAGTGCCTATTTTATGGTAATATACTGTACGTATTTGAAAGAATTTATGAAATGCACATCAGTTATCATGACAACATAGTCAATTGTTTTACTGTGATCTTATAAGGCTTTGGCAATTAAAATACAGTTAGCTATGACAAATAACACTATTGCTTTACATACGCTTATCCAACTAGACTGTTAAACTGACCCAGGTGGCCGAGATGGTGGCGTCTTGGCCTCATATTCTGGAGTTCCATGGTTCAAATCCCGAAACCTTCCAATTTGACTTTTTTTTTGTATTCTGCATATCATAACTGCAATTATAACTGATTAAACAAAAACATACTGGCACTTTGTTACATCAGTTTACCTAATTTTATTTATTTATTTATTTATGTCATGCGAGATCAATATACATTGATACGGGACAAGTCAATATTGTAAGTAAATGGTTGTGATAAATGCTAAGCGATGCTGTGTTTATCTAAGTAATCAACATAATACAATACAAAATAATACAATAATCTACAAATAATCCACCAAATAACACATGATATTATAAAATGTAGAACATTAGGTATTTAATTAATGTATGTATATAGCTTAGTGACTAACACAGACAATATTATGAAAACATCCATTATTAAGAAAACATTTTAGTGATCTCTTAAATTTATTTGCACAATTCATATTTTTCAAATGGTGAGGTAGTTTGTTGGACAGATTGATTCCAGTATATTTTACTCCTTTCTGGAATAAGGATGTACTATGAGAAGGTATAGACTGGTTGGTTTTGTGCCTAGTATTGTAATTATTTTTATTTTATTTTATGGGTAATTTCAATTTTTTTAAATCCTCCATGTGTTTTTTGACATGTAACAGAAGTTCATATATGTAAATACATGGTAGAGTGTCTTTTTCCAAGTAAGTCATGCATTTGGTAAAATTTACAACTTTAGCAGAAGAAATACCACAACATAAATCATATTTGTAAAGAATAAACTGCACAAAGATAGTTTCTTATTTCCCATTTACTTACATTTCAAGCTAAAGGTGCAATCTTTTAAAATGAAACTGCGTAAAATTTTAGTTGTGGATAACAAAATCCAAGATATTTTTTGCGAACTGGTTTTGTCCATCGGAACATATTATTAGGGACTATGTAGATGTAAATATTTCGTCCTGTAGATCCTGTGTTGAGCGAGGCTCAAGGATATAGAATTTACGAGGCCTGTCTAAACAGTATCCGACCTTTAATTTTCATGCATGTAATATTAATGCTAGGGTGGCGCCACTGTGCACAGTAAAAGAAGAGAGCTTAATGCGCATGCTTGAATTTTTTCTCTGCCTTCGAAAGTGCCAGTCACTGCCTGCTAGCCTCAGAGTGAGGTCCCGTAGTAAGCGCTCGGCATCACTCAGGAAAATGAAAAGCTATACAGCCATTTCATAAAATTTTTCCCTCAAAGAGAGAAGTTATAAAATGATTGTAATTGGGTGGTCAAAAATAAGTTTAAAACCTCAAATTCTATGAATTTTAAGGACTTAGGTGTATTTGAAGTGGTTTCATGTGTAAAATCTGTCAATTTACTTATTTATTGG
This sequence comes from Ectobius pallidus, assembly GCA_964059195.1. NCBI lineage: Eukaryota > Metazoa > Arthropoda > Insecta > Blattodea > Ectobiidae > Ectobius > Ectobius pallidus. The sequence goes on along the minus strand of CAXKWD010000003.1, from coordinate 650,529 downwards.
CTTGAGTTACATTATTTTGCCATTTTTAGCATGATTTTAACACTCTTTAGTACTAAGAAGTCAAGAGTAATCAGCTATGTCCATTTTGATTTGACAAGATTTATATCTTAAGGTACAATTTGGTATAAGATTAACTTAAAAAAATATGTGGGGTTAATTACTATGTAAAATAACAAACAAGAGAATATTTGTCCCACCCGTAACAGTGATTGTTTTGTTAAACTATTATTGATGAGTTAAATAAATGTTCTGACAACCTGGAAACAGTTTATAATTTGTATTTAATCCCTCATACCTTCATTAACAACAACCCTAACAGTAATAGCAGAACAGAAAATGAGCTTTTGCTTTGCATCGTTAAAATCAGTGTCCAAATTATGTCCCACCCGTAACAGATTTTGAAAAACAAATTTAAAATATTTAAAATAAATTTTAAATAATGCTTTGCATGTAGTGTGGAGGAGAAGGTATGTAAATTTTACAGAACGTGAAGAACCAATTCTAGTTTATTATTTATGATATGTAATAAACAAAAATAGTTTTTATAATTTGCTAGAATGTCCTAACCATAATTATGAAATGGCTGTATATTAAAAAGCATTAAATTAAAGGGGTGGCTGCTAGAATAGGGTATAGGGTAGTCACAATAGATCTATTAATGTTGCAGTGATGAGAAGACGAAAAAAGGGCTTACACTACTCATTAATATAATAATAATAATAATAATAATAATAATAATAATAATCATTTATTGCTCAACAACAGTACAATGATACAATAGTACTATGTCTGCATAAGCAAATCAGCTTAATAACATAAAAAATTACATAGAAAATCAATAAAAACTTACCCAGTGGGAACAAAAACCAAGTATTATAAACAGATAAAATAGTTCTACATAAATCTAAACCTCTTAGGAAACATACAGTCCATACTACAAAAACCACATGGGAAACATCTTTTAACAACATGGATCAGTCAACTGAAGAGCGTAATACAAGGGGATCCCCTAAGACCGACTCTTCAGTGTGCTCAAGTCAGGACGCAGTGGCAGCAATACATGAGCAGCATCTAAGACGTTACATGCAAGAGGACAGCTCTCCAGAAAGCCATGGTCAAACTTGCAAACCTAACTGGTGGATTCCAGAAAGGAGGCAAGTTATCCGAAATTGACATCATAAGGTAGAACAGAAAACTAGAAATTCCTTGCCGACATCTAACACAAGATTCGAGAGTCATGGAAAAGATGCAGCCATAAGGAGCTGTAGCAACATTAACGATACAGCAGAATGTCAGTCAAGATGGCTCTGAAGCTCTTTGAAATGTTGTCTAAAGCTCATCTGGGACAAGCTCATGAAAAAACAACTCAAGATAAAATACGGTACCTGAAGAGAGTATTATGCCTTTTGTGGTACTTCCCAATAGGGTTATTGGAAATCTTACTCCTCAATGATCCACAGTGTCGATATATACTCCCTTGCACACCACCAGTGGAAGAAGCCCTAAGAGACTGAACACGGAAGGAGTTGGAAATCTGGCCCGACTTCTTCAGGCTTCAAGCTGTGATGTACAAATCAAATCACAAGCCAAAGGAAGACTGTGTGATTGATATCATGAGAAGGTCTGCAGGAACAGAGAATCATCCCTGACTAGAAGAGTAGTAGTAGGCCTACAAACACAATGCAAGTTGTACGAGTTAAATATTATTATTTTTAAAAACTTATTAATATTCATGCTCGAAATGCCTACCCTTAATGCTAAAATATATTAAAAAATTCTTTGATAGAACAATTTGGGTTTTGTCATATTGAGCCTTAAGGGTTTGTGTGGAAATGTGACTAACTCTAATTTCTTTGATCCTCTGTGCGATTTTCCTTCCCAACCAATCAAAACTCTCCATATAATGATTCCATATTCTAATTTTCCTATTGGCCCACTACCCATTCTAGTATATCCAGCCTTTTCCTATATAAGAAACACTTTTATCACAATCCAGCTGCCAAAAGCTTGAAACCTAACTTCCAACTCATTGGAAGCCTGACAAACAACAATACTTCCAATTTCTTTGATCCTCTGTGTGGTGATAGTTTACTGTTTAAGTTAAACATTCATTCGTCCTTTAGATTTCTTCCATAACAGTTTTCATTGCTATAGAAAAGACCAAAATGTGGGAAAAAATTGAAAACGGCAATTATCGTTTAAAATTCCTTTGATTCTGATCAAACTTTCTTTTCATTATATCCTATGTTATTGCTGTAGAGCCTCTCAAGTCTCCTAGCTTTACACATTCACTGTGTTTCTGCCACATCCAGAGAAGGCTACAATAACGTCGCTAGGCAGGATATTACATGTACTAGCTATCTGTATTTAGTCTGTTATTTGTTCTCGGTTCATTAAAACTTTTCTAGAAACCTAACCTGCAGGTGTTTTATCATAAAAAATCAGGCTTCTATTATTATTATTATTTGATTTCATGAGTTGGTCATGGAATGTTTATCTTCAAATAACATTCTGGATCAGTTGGGGATGTGGTTTTCTTTCTTCCTTCTGATCTTCTTGTGTATCCAAATGTAATTGTGGTAACAAGTTTGTTTCATGACAATCAGATAGTAATATACTGCGATGTATTCTTGTTATAGCCATCAAGCTTCTGTGTTTGAGAAATTTCCTTCTCATAGCGCAATAGAGAAGGTGCCATGATAAAAGAATTCCCAGAGCCAATCATTTCCAAAGTAAGATGAAGCATTGTCACCACTGCTGGTAGTGCTTAAAGTAGTTTGAGTAGTTTATTTGTACCGGTACTTGTATTATCAGTAGATTGAGTAGTTTGATGTAGATAGCAGGCTATTAGCAATACTAACACAGGCAGTCTGGTATAACAATGCTTCATTATCTCAATATTTAAACTATTACTTTCATATGAATGAGTTTTCTGGGCTATGAAGCCATGATCTGAAGCTGTCCTCAGCAGTGAGGTCTCAGGCAGTTTCCTCGGAGGTCTTGTTCATGACTGATGCAGACCCGCACTGTAGCTTGCAGCTGATTGGCTGGGTGGTGAATAAATACATGCCATTCTACATCTGTTTATCAGTTGTCAACAAGATCTTTCTGAGGAAACTTGGCCTGAGATCTTGCTTCTGATGATGCCAGCTGTAGATACAGGCAAAATGGAGGATCTTCATCTGACAGACCATGGCTTCATAGCCCGTAAAGCTTTAACCATATAGATACCATGAAAGCGTACATCATATTAATTACTTCTGTATTGCAGTAATTGCTGCTTGCTTCACTAGTACACACAATTCATATTTGGGTACATTATTCCCCTTATTTCACTTTTCTTCTCTGCTGTAACCTGTTTGTATGTCCTCACAATTAGGTATCCTATTAAAACCAGGCCCAATAAAATTTAAGTTCTTCACTGTACCGCACACTCTTCATACTGCTGTTACTACAATGTCTTGGTAATCTTCCAAATAACAACAGATCCAGTATTCACTTGAATTGTGCGGCATTGCTGTAGGACGAAAGTCACATACTTTATATCTTACAAGAAATAGTCAGCATCCTTACAACAGACATTTAGATTCAGTTTATTTTGTCAGCTTATATCTGTTCATCTCTCCAATCCTATCCTGTCCTGAAATATCGTACTAACCTGGAAAATCCCACTTTATCGATTGTTGTTTTCGCATCATATCAGCTGTAATTATGTTTGCTTTTGTGTTCCCTATAACTTCTATGGGGTAATGTGATGGGCTTTCTCAAACTGTAAATACAAAATGTAGATTTCTACGAGTTGGTCTGCTCACGTTAAAATTACGAAGCCTTTTGCATATGAGCAAATAAATTAACCAAACTGGACATTAATCTGTTATCGGCTTTCTAAAGCTGTCTGGAATAAAGTACATATTAAACAATTGCACATCGTACATCCTACGACATAGAACATGTATGACATGCAGTATAACTGGGCCTACTTCTGTGTGCCAGCCTATTTACCTCAATAAAGTGAAGAAACTAGAAAAGGTACCAACTTTATGCTCAGAGGTTGGAATGAAAGTTCGTTGTCATAGCAACCAAATGGTTCTTCACCTCCCAAACATTCTCTTGACAGCTGCGGTGTACTAGATATTCAGTTAGTGCTACAACCCTGGATCTTTTGTGTATGAATTTCCCTTATTAGCTGGATTCAGAAAAAAAATATATTCAATATTATTCATGGATCTCGCTGAAGTTTTAAAACTTAACATCCCAATAATTGCCAGTAGGTCGACTGAGAAAGGAAGCAGCAATGAAATTTGTTGTTTCATATATAATTTCAAAATTTGGCTTCAATTTCAGGGATGTCCAACTATAACAATTACAAATCATGAAAACCAGAATAAAAAATAAAACAGACGTGAAGAAAACTGGGAACAAACCCACGTTTTGAATGAGTGGAAGAAATCCAGAAAATAATAGAGCATGAAACAAACCCATCAATCAGAAAATTTCAACAGTGCAATAGAAACGAGATAATTATTTTCATAATAAGCAAGAATTAGTTTTTAGAAGTTTACAATAATAATCACAATAATACAATTTGTATTCACAACAAACTTAAAGTGAAGTAATATTATAAATAAAAATATTTATTTCCATAATATTTTAGGGTTAAATTAGTTCAACAAAAATTCACTACAACATAATTACAATATTACACATAATTAGTATTTTAAAATGAGATATGAAACATTCACATAACTCCCTCTACCCTTAATGTATTCTAGTGTAGAGTACATAGCTGAATTGCAGTAATGTGCATTCACTTGTGTCAGGATCGTTCAAAGTCACACTGTTCACGACACAAGACCATAAAACCCAAGTCGATGTATGAAATGTACTTATAACTAGTCTTCAGAGAAATTTTTATGGAAATTTTTAAAATAAAAGTTTTAGCCCTTAATATAAATTATTATAGTAGGCTTAGATAATATAATATGATTTTGAGGAAATAAAAAAAGAAATTTTCTTCATATAAAGTGCTTGTAAAAGTGAAAAGAAAGTTGTTTCCATTATTGACAGGTTACATACTAAACAGTTGGACCATAATTAAATGCTTACGTTTTGAGGTTTAAGAAAACTTGTAATTGATGTAACAAACGACTCTATATCGGTGTTTGTTATTCTTGTCATTTGCGATAATAGCATGGAAGGAATATGCCTTCCCTTGGGGCATTGTAACCTCGAGTCCTAAAAAGAATTTGTGACACATATCTAACATTTATTTATAAGTATGGGGTGTCGGACCAGCTGATCTATTCCAGGTAAGAATCCTTGTCTGCACTTTCATACAGTTGAGTGTAGTAACTCTGTATATCTTTTCCCTAATTTCTTTCTTTCTGTTTCTAGATTAACCCTTACATCAATACCATTTTGACTGCGAAGGTTGTAATTCACCTTAACATGTTCCAATCCGTGAGAAGACAATTTTATATGCAACACTGGCCTATAACAAATATTATGCATATTTAGAAAAAATTGGAGATGGTAAAGATAAAGAAGCCAAAAAAATAAAGATAGAAAGAAAGAAAAAAAAGAACTGGAAGATACAGATGAGTTAGCACATGCACAGGAAGAAGTTCACAAGGATGATGGAAGGAGTAAACAAGGAGAGTTTAAAGGTGTCGACTAAAAAGTGCAAAAGAAAACATCGCCTTGAATGGTTAAGCTTGCTTGTTATTAACAATTATCTTGTTTGTATGTATATTAAAATATTTGTTAAAATAAATAACTTCTGAATGTATTTAAAAATAAGAAAGGGGAAATGCAAGAGAGTGGGCATTTCCCCTTTTTTATTTTAAAATAATTAATTGTTATATTCTTGCATTTCTCTGCTGGTAAGGGTTTGCTAAGAAGAGGAAACTTTGTGTCTTAGAGCAGACACATTCAACATGAAGACAAGTAAAATGCCAATAACAATAATAAAAATATACTAATACTCGACTTGTATAAATTATTCTAATTGGGATTTATTTCTTTACAGCCTTTTCATGAAGATTCATGTTACAAGTTGCTTCCTAACTATTGATGTCAGATGCTATTCCAAATCTACAGACAGAAGAAGCAGCGACGAAGATAAAATTGCAATGGTGGGAATTATTTTAGCAAGGTAAAAAACATTTATTAATTAAATTAAGTTGTCATTGAAACCCCAATATTCATTCAATTAATAACATGTCTGTTTGTTATAGTTACTTAACAATGGTTGTGTACTGCTGATGAAATTGTCACCTGTGTGCCGTAATTTCGTTTCATGAGTTCTTTCACACAAAAGACATCCTCATGGACCTTGGCTAGAAGACAACCAGAGGAGTGACAGCAGTTTGTCTTTCGAAACAATCCAAGTAAGAATTAACATATTTTATAACACACTTCTCGACATATTTGATCTCGGAAGGCTATATTTCTGTTAATATAATATTAAATTGATCGATATTTTGAATTCCAGAGTTTATACAGTGGAGCAATTCGTATGGTGAAGGATGGCTTGCAGATGTTTGAAGAGCTCAGATCCAGAACTTATCAAGGTATTAAATATATTAACGTAAACTATATTATATTTGTAAACTGAAAATTTAGAATTCGATTAGTTTACATTTTGTTTACAGGGATAATTTTCCGTGAATTATTGGGCCCTTTGGCTGCATACACATGAGAATTATGCACCAAACTGACAAGATGCCCTTTGATTTTTCATCAGAAAATATTGCAAGGTTAGTGAGCTTCATTTCTGTCAATATGTTAATGTGAAAAGTTAATTTATCAACATTAAAAATAATTTTCATAATAATAATTTAAATATGGTCCCACAATTTCAGGATATCAGCCTCGACACATGTTCATCACAGCACAAATAGGTGTCTCGATGAATAATTTATTATATACCGCTTAATAGACATTATCCATGGTGAATTCTAAGCGAAAGTATGATGTAGAGAAGTATGGGGTGTCAGAACAGCTGATCTATTCCAGGTAAGAATCCTTGTCTGTTTGCACTTTCATACAGTTGAGTGTAGTAACTCTGTATGCTGATGATTTTTGGGTCTGAATTTTTTCTTTCAGGTTTAATGTGACTGATTCTGATATAACAAGCAAAGCCTATGTTCACTCAGGTTTGTTTAATAAATTATTAAACTTTAGTTATTTTAGCAAAATGCTCTCTATCATTCTTTAACAAACATTAATCTAGGTGTCGATCAATGCATCAACCCTTACTCCATGCACAAATAGTCGCAAATAAGGAAAAAGACGCAGGTAGGTTGTGCTATCACAACTGGGTGCAGTTAATTCAATTGCCCGTATAAATAAATTACCTAAATGCGACAATGATTGGCTCCGTTCCTAATCTAACCTAATGTAATAAATACGCTCATTCACATCCTTAACAATGCTTAGGTGCAGGCTTTCTGATCCTAAGTCTGTTGGTTCGATCCCAGCCTAAGATAATGTAATGGAGATTTACAGGCAAGTAAAAAAATACTTCGGGACAAAATTCTTGCGAATTGGTGACTATTGGTCAATAACTATAACAAACAAGTGTTTTACTTTGTCGAATATAGTTCCCCCAGTTTACATTACATTGTTGTAATCTCTGCACTTCACAGAATTAATAAAATAACTCAATAGGCCTACAGGTTGCATTGCTCATTTTCACATTTTAAAACTCAACCATATTACTGGCATTTTTTGCTGCAATGTGACTCATTCTATCTTTTAACTCTCCATAGCTTGTTTTCTTCTTGATTTCATCCAATATCTCAATTCTTTTATCAACTTTTCTGGTTCCTTATATTTTTCCTTCAATTAAATCCAGCACATTTCTTCACTTGTCGTTTCCAAAATGTATTCAGGACAAATTGATCTCCGCATTTCCTCGCTTCTGATCACATTCACATCCAATTAGACTGCAGGCCGTTCTCCACATATATACCACTTACTTCTTTCAGGAAATCCATGCGTATGTCATCATTTACATAGGACTTCTTTCTCTTCATATTTCGAATGTCTTTTTCCACCTCAGACTTTGTCTTATCTCCACACCATTTCCTCTGCATTGCTATATGTTAGGTCACATTGTCCTCTTCTTTCTTTAACTTCTTTTGCGTTATCTGTTTCTCCTCAACTCTGCATCAATAATGTTTTTCCTTTTTCTTCTTTCTTCCAGTTTCTGTAGTATTTCTTGAGTATTCTGTGGTTTTCAGGCTCTTTTCTGACATTACAAGTCACTTCACTTAAACCCTAGATGTCCAACATTTCCTTCTTAAGTCCCTTTTATCATTTAAGAGGGCTTTGGGTGGATTTCCTGAATTAGTTGTTCTGGAATCTTCAGAGTAGTGAATACTGCCATAGTAATTCAATCATTGTGAGGTTAGAATTATCCGTATAGGATAATACAGTACGATGTTCTTTAACTGTCATATTTTATCCATTAGGTACGAGATGTATAATGTCGCATATATTACTTGTTATGTATGATTTTTACCTTTTAGCCTGATCTTATGTTCTGAGTAAGTCAAGTATCTAATTACAGTTTTCATTAGCAATATGTGAGTAATGATTCTTCTTTCGTGAGCTGTAGTTGTATCAATTGGACTTTCTTGTCATATTACTGGAGATGAATTTCAGCAGGGTTTAACACCATCATCAGTCCTCATGCTGGGCAGGGAACCACTCCTTCTTGAGTACTCATTTGTTACTGATTAAGTCACCAACTGACCGACTAACGAACTTACCGACTCACCAACTAGTCTGTAACATACGAGTACTCAAGTTTGCTGGATGAGAGAAGTTCCTTGTCTTGTATCACGACTGATGATGGTGTTGAACCTTGCCGAAATGCTTCTCCAGTAATATGATAAGGAAGTCCAATTGATACAACTGCTACAGCTCACCAGAGCAGAATTAATACTCACACATTGCTGATGAAACCTGTAACAAGATACTAGAGTTACTCGCAATGTAACATCAACTTAGATAATCATCATATATAACATACGAGAGATGTTATAAAATCTTGAAGCCAATGGATAAGATGTAGAATTTAATTAACTCTGTATTATTCTACATGCATACTTCTAACTTCATAGCAATTGTAATATTATGAAAATATTCATTGGCTGTATGATCCAAAGACAAGTAATTCAGATTTCACAACATTTACTTCTATTTTTCATTCAGTTAAATCCACCAGAAGTTCTCTTAGACTCATGTGTCCTAACCTGTAAACTTTTGTTTTTCCTTACAACTTCAAGATACATCTATTCTCATCCACTCTTCATTCGTTGTTCAGTCTGTCCACCAAATCTTCTCCGTTTCCTCCAACACCACATCTCAAAGCTCTCTTTCCATTTTCCTCAGCAACACTCCATAATTATGTAGCATTTCACAAGCTTCTTCCTCAGCTGCAAATCTGGCTTTTGTCTGTTTCTTGGTTGTTGCTATTTTTTCCATAATTTCTTTGTTTTTTAAGGAAGCTTCCTAAATATCGAAATTGAGGTACACAGTAATACACTGTTGTCTGTGAAACACCTCAACATTTCTTCATCACTTTAGACTTATCCCCATAAGAACCCAGATACCTTTCATAGAAAGAGGCCCTTGCCCGATAGGGATGTTACGGGCTAATACTAATACTAATACTAACATCCTCACCTCCACCAGAGAGATTACTACAAGAACATGATAATTTTATAATAATGAACTATCAGAGAATTTGATCTTATATTTGGTCCCCAAATACAGTTACCTATACACAATCTAGACGTGTTTAATGGTAAAAAGGGGCTTATTCTCAGCTATGTACATTTGCAACGTACAGTACTAACATTCTTAATGTTTTTACAATTATTATTGACGAAGTCATACATTAGATTGTATATGTCATGTTTATTGTGATTTTATTTTGCAGATAATGATTTATTGAAAGTACAACAGCAAATGGAAACATAATAATATTAGGTATGTAAACTGTGTATTTAATTCTGATCATTGAAAAAAATTGAATGTATAGTCATGTAATTTTTTTTTTTTTTTCAGATCTCGCGAAATAAGGATGCAGGTTTCCTCTTGGTCTTCCACATTCTGCACTCTGTTGTAAGTGTTACTGTTACAGGACGTTAGTTAAAATATGGCTCATTGTCTGTCCCCTTAGCTGTTATAGCTCTAGCACGCTGCCTTGGAGCTGTGGTGAAGAAGGCTGTGGGTTCTAGTCCCACCTCGGGCATGGATGTTTGTGTGTGATAAGAGAAAGGATGACAAATAAACCTAAAGGTAAAGAAATAAAAAAAGAATCAGTGAAATTGGACTAAGACAGGCCAAAATAATACTGTAATAATAAAAGGTGTTGTTTTTACAGAGTGTGTCAGTTGTTAAAAAGAGGAGTTATCCACAGCCATGGTTATAACCACATTCCTCTGAGCAATGGCTGACCAATGGCTGTATTATGACGAAGGCAAGGATCTTGTATCCCTACGGTGAATAAAGAATTGAATTGAATTGGTAACCAAGGACATCGACATGGACCACGGCTGGAAGATAACCAGAGGAGTGACAGCAGTTCGTCTTTCGTTGCAATCCAAGTAAGAATTAACATATTTTAACCACGTTCTTTTCAATAGTTCTTTTAATTTCATATTAGCGTACTTTTTCATTTCTTTCACTTGTTATCTTCTGATACGTGTGCAATGGCCCAATGTCTTATAACTACCCTTCAGATATTATTATTATTATTATTAATAATTATAATAATAGTAATGGTAATGGTAATAATAATAATAATAATAATAATAATAATAACAACAATAATATTAAAGTGAAATAAAAGTTTTACCTATTAGTATAAGCATCCCATGTACAAAATTGAGAAAATCACAGAAAACAAAATTAAGTCCTCTTAATAATAATTGAATGTCATCACCAATCATGGCCAGCTCAACAATGTAGGTAAACTAGGCAGCCACGTAGGAAGGGAAGATTTAGATTTAAAAAGAAGCTGAAATTTTCAATGCGACATTAAACTTTTAGATTGTTAACCCCTTTTTCACCTCGTAATGTAGTTTCTTAGTTGTTTAAAGTAAATATAAAAAGGTATAGCCTTTTCAGTTAAATGCTTTTCTTTATTTCATCCCCATACTATCTATAGGCCGTTTCAATGTTAACTTGATGCCAGATCTTCTGACAGCTAACATGACAAAACTTTTACAGGAGTGAAACTTATATTTGTTTGTTGCATGTAATAAATTGTACCCCATGATTCTTACTTGTGCTAAACTATACAGTAGTAACAACAGTTCTTGATCGCTTTAGACTTTTCCCCATTTACGTCGTCACCTCCACAATATAGATACTCGCCATGAAAGCGTACATCAAATTAATTACTTCTGTATTGCAGTAATTGCTACTTGCTTCACTAGTACACAGAATTCACATTTGGGTACTTTTCTTCTCTGCTGTTTGTATGTCCCTCTCACGATTAGGTTTCCTATTAAAAGCTCGAGCCCAATAAATCTAAGTTCTTCACTGCTGCCTTTTAGTCCCATTTTTCTAGATTGTACGGCACACTCTTTTGCTACAATGTCTTGGTTATCTTCAAATAGCAACAGATTAAGTATTCACTTGTATCGTGCAGCGTTGCTGTAGGTCGAAAGTCACATACTTTATATCTTCCAAGAAATAGTCTCACTTGAATTGATTAATGTTGCCGCATCATATCAGTTGGCCACCATTGTTATGTAATTATTTGCTTTTGTGTTCCCTATATCTTCTATGGGGTATCGTCATGGACTTTCTCAAATTGTAAATACAAAACATAGATCTCTCCTGGGGTTGGTCTGCTCACATTAAACTTGTGACCTTTTGCATATGGGCAAATAAATAAACCAAACTGAACATTAATCTGTTGTCGGCTTTCTAAAGCTGTCTGGAATAAAGTATACTAAACAATTGATAACTCTTTCATATTGGGTGTGTGTAGGCGAAGATGGAAAGGTGAAGTCAGAATGAAAAATTCAATGCCATAGCCATTGAATTTTTCATTCTAACTTCATCTTTCCATACTAAATAATTGCACATCATACATCCTACGACACAGAACAGAGTATAACTGTGCCTACTTCTGTGTGCCAGCCTATTTACCTCAATGAAGTGAAGAAACTAGAAAAGGGTTGGTGGTTGGCAGCAGTGACGCTAGCAACGACATCTGTGAGCCGGAGAAGCCTTTAAATCCAGCCCCTCAGCGCTATGCTATCCAGTTGTCATCTGATGAAGCCCAGGAGGAACTGGGTGAAACGTTATGAGAAAGGAAGGAGAGTTCATCCACTTATTACATTGTTAAGTTCCTGTGTTTTTTATTAGTTACACAAGTGGAAAGATTTAAGGACCACCATCAGAATGAAAGTTCGGTTGTCATAGTAAACCTCACCTCCAGTGTACTAGATATTCAGTTAGTGCTACGACCCTGCATCTTTTGTGAGTGAATTTTCCATATTAGCTAGATTCAGAAAAAATATATTCAATAATTCATGGGTCTCGCTGAAGTTTTAAAACATAAAATCCCAATAATTGCCAGTAGTTCGACTGGAAAAGGAAGCAGCAATGAAAGTAGTTGTTACTTATATACATTCGAAATTTGGCTTCAATTTCAGGGAAATCCAAGTACAAAAAGTACAAATCATGATAACTAGATTAAAAAATAAACCGTGAAGAAAACTGGGAACAAAGCCATGTTTTAAAAGAGTGGAAGAAAGAAATCCTAGAAATAATGGACCATCAGTCAGCAAATTTCAACAGTACAATAGATACGAGATAATTATTTTCACAAGCCTAATAAGCGAGAATTATTTTTTAGAAGTTTGTTGCTATCCTTTCTCTAATTTCTTTGTTTTGTAATGAAGCTTCCTAAATATCTAAATTGAGGTACACAGTAATACACTGTTGTTACAAGCACAAGATAATTTTATAATAATGAACTATCAAAGAATTTGGTCCCTAAAACGTCGGTGGTGAAAGTGGTTTATTCTCTAACCAATGATCTTGCAACACACATAGCTGATCCTGGTCCCCTTAGCCATGAAAGCTACCTTGGAGCTGTGGTGATAAAGCTGCGGGTTTGAGTCCCACCTCGGGCATGGATGTTTGTGTGTGATAAGAGAATGGAAAACAAGGTAACCTAAATGTCAATAAAGAAAATAGAATTCAGTAAAATTGGACTAAGACAGGCTAAAATAATATTGTAATAATAAAAGGTGTTCTTTACAGAATAGGTCAGATGTTGAAAAGAGGATTTATCCACAGCCATTGTTATAACCACATTCCTTTGAACCATGGCTAGAATCCAAGGCCATCTACATTGACCACCACTGGAAGATAACCAGAGGAGTGACAGCAGTTCGTCTTTCGAAACAATCCAGGTAAGAATTAACTTATTTTATAACACTCTTCTCGACATGTTATGTCTCGAATGGCTATATTTCTGTTAAACTAATATTAAATTGATCGACATTTTTTTATTCCAGAGTTTATGCACCTGGAGCAATTCATGTGGTAAAGTATGGCTTGCAGAATGTTTGAAGAGCTCAGTTATGAAGGTATGGAAACATATTAACATAAACTATATTATATTGGTCAGCTGAACATTTTGAATAAGATTGGTTACATTTTGTTTACAGGAATAATTTTCCATGAATTATTGGGCTTTTGAAGTTGAACTTATGCGCAGGAAAGAAAATTTCCTAAAAAGGTGCCAGTATTGTGTGGATGCAAGAGGAGAACATTTCCAACATCTCTTGTGATGAGGTATGTGTTTATTTCCATTCTAATGTTAACTGTAAATGTGAGAATCATTACATCAATCGGGGCTTTATTAGCGTAGATGTTTCACCTGATCACCCGGGACTTGGAGCTTTGCCCGCCGCAGGAACCCGCGTGTGACTCACTGTATAATACCACAAGAAAGGTGAGCAAGGTTTTCTATTATATTCAACATAACAGCCTATTCACTCTGCTAGATGGTGATATGTCTGCCATCTCGGCAATCATGAAATTTAGCATAACTCATAACATAGTACAGTATAGCAGAGCTCTCTGTATGAAGTAGCAATCTTATTCATTGCATTAAAGAAACAGAAGTTTGCATGTTTCAGTCTCTCAAATAGGGATTGCAGTTTCTCAGGTTATAACAATATTGAAATGTAAGCATTACACGTGATCTATAATCGATAGGCCTACTGTCGATTAGGAAATGTTGGCCTCTAATGTAGTAAAGTTGGTGGGATAGTTTAATAATAATAATAATAATATTTATTCAGTTCCATATAGTACATACATAAATACATATAGCACAAGGGAACATTGTCAATTTGGAGAGTTTCTCCACATATACAATTTCACAATTTAATATTACAAGAATAATGAGAGAAATGAGACTACGATCTACCAGCTTTGGCTATGGATGACACGGATGACCGGTGGAAATGTCACAAATGTTTTAATGGTGGTAAAGAAGTGAGGTAAAGATCTAGTGATCCCTATAGAGACCATGAGCTGACACTGCATCCTGTATTTTCTTTGTTTAGACAAAAACGGCCATATACGAGGTTGTAATGCTCTTTAGAATCTACAAAATTCATATAAATTAACTTTTTGAAGTGAAATTTCTTTAGCCGCGGTAGAGGTAAACCGAGAGCTTGTGTAACGCTCAAAATCGTCACAAAATTAGTGTTACGCTCAAAATCGTCAAGAAATTAGTGAGGTGTGACGGACTGCACAGAAAACAACTCTAAAGTTAAAAAATCCAAAAATTAAAAATTAAAAAATCTTAAATTTAAAAATTTAAAAAAATTTAAAAATCCAAAATCTAAAATAAAAAATCCAAAGTCCCAAATTTAAAATAAAAAAAGCAAAAATTTAAAAATACAGAATTCTAAAATTAAAAAATCCAAATATCCAAAATTTAAAAAAATTAAAAAATCCAAAATTTAAAAAATAAAAATTCCAAATTTTAAAAATCATAAAATTCAAAATTAAAAAATTAAAAATTCCAAAATTAAAAAATTAAAAGATCAATGCAGTACTTCATTTCCTACGTAAAAAAAAAATTGTGCAAAATTACTCTCGTGGAAAGAGACTAAATCCCAAGATTGTATTGTGAAGCTTCACGAACTGACGTGAATACCAGCTCTGGGCTGATATTTTTAATTCCCTCGGCTTTAAGATACACAAATTCTCAGTTATTGTCGTGTGAACTAATTTAAACTTTATCTTAGTCACAGAGTGTCTCGATTTGAAGTCATGGGCACTATTTTAAGAGGGGACATACTGCTTTCGATGAAATTCATTGGTGAGAAATATGTGAATTTCATTTTTTTTCTCAGCAATGAATTGCTCTACAGTCTTGAAATCTTACATACTCTTTATTGACAATTGCATACTATTTTTAAAATTGATCAATCTGTTACGGGTAAATATCATTTCAAAATGGCTGCCACGTTTCATGCACTGAACAGCCATTTCCCTGATAACTTCCACAAATATATATATATAATTTAATGAAAATGAAAAATTCAAAAAAATTGATTTAAAAAATTTGTATATTTGTATATTTGTGGAAGTTATCAGGGAAACGGCTGTTCAGGGCATGAAACGTGGCAGCCATTTTGAAATGATAATCACCCGTAACTGTAATAGTTTGATTAATTTTGAAAATAGTATCTAATGGTAGAAATAGTCAATAAAGAGTATGTCAGATTGCAAGATTGTAGAGCAATTCATTTCTGAGAAAAAAAATAATGAAATTCACATATTTCTCACCAATGAATTTCATCGAAAGCTGTACGTCACTTCCGGAGAGAAGAACCAATCAGAGGCTCAGTGAATTCTCACATGACCATGAACGCGGAAGTTTGAATGCAAACATGTTTCTTTTTTCGAACAAATCATCTTTGCAAAGTGATTAATTTCAATTAGGTAAGAAAAGTAGAACACATATTTTACAGAAATTTAAATTTTGTACCTTAGGAAGTTGCATCGTTCTTAACACACTTCTATTTATTTATTATTAAGTGCCAGTATGGTACTTTATGAGATTGTGTGGGGGACGAAAAAAATGTCTGTCCTTGTGTCTGTACGCACCGTAACTCAAATATGCTTTTTCGGATTTTCATGGAACTTGGAAAACACATTTATAATGTCCATGGGAAGACGATTGATATTCGACCAAATCAGAATAATGCCCAATTTAGTGCCTTTTATGATAATATTTTGAAGTCGCGATAACTCAGATATGCTTTATTGGATTTTCCTGAAGCTTTGTATATCCATTTATAATGTACATGGGAAGACTTCTTCTGATATTGGACCAAATCGGTAGACCGGTACCAGAGTAAAACCCAATTTAGTGTCTATTTTAAAGATGCGGTAACTCAAATACGCATTACCGGATTTTTATGAAACTTGGTATACACATTTATAATGTCCATGGGAAGACGTTTATTCATATTGGATAATATCGGTTGACCTGTTTCGGAGTAATGCTCAATTTAGTGCCTATTTTATGGTAATATACTGTACGTATTTGAAAGAATTTATGAAATGCACATCAGTTATCATGACAACATAGTCAATTGTTTTACTGTGATCTTATAAGGCTTTGGCAATTAAAATACAGTTAGCTATGACAAATAACACTATTGCTTTACATACGCTTATCCAACTAGACTGTTAAACTGACCCAGGTGGCCGAGATGGTGGCGTCTTGGCCTCATATTCTGGAGTTCCATGGTTCAAATCCCGAAACCTTCCAATTTGACTTTTTTTTTGTATTCTGCATATCATAACTGCAATTATAACTGATTAAACAAAAACATACTGGCACTTTGTTACATCAGTTTACCTCCTTCCTTCCTTCCTCCATGACTCTACAGCCTTTGGTGGGCCTTGGTCTCCCTCACAATCCGTTTCCAATCATCTCTCTGCTGGGCAATCCTTTTCCAACCTCTTATTCCCATTCTCAGCAAATCCTGCTCCACATCTTCTAACCATCTTTTCCTTGGTCTTCCTTTTCTTCTAACACCTATTATATCATTATATAGGAGACGTTTTGGTGTTCTATCCATTTCCATCCTCTCAACATGTCCCAACCAACTAATTCGTAGGGATTTGACGAACCTTACCAAGTCTTCTCCTTCCAGAATTTGGTTTATTTCCGTGTTTGTTCTTATTCTCCAAACTCCAGATTCATATATTGGGCCATATATACGTCTAATAACTTTTCTCTCAAATATTCTTAAAGCATTTTCATCATCCTTATTTAGCGTCCATGTTTCCCCTGCATATGACACGACATATATAGAGAAAGTAGGAAAATATGTATGTATGTATGTATGTTTATTCATCCTTTGATCATTTTACATGATATCGGACACGTCAGATTCTTACATGACTATATTAATTATTAAATAACATAATTACTAAAGTATACAATGCTAGTTCTTAAATTTAAAATTGCAAATGCTGAAAATATTACCTATAAGTTAAAATTAATATTTACAAAGTGCTTATAGCTACTAACTTATTTTATAACTTGTAACCTAATTTACTTATATCTAACAGTTTCAAAAAATTCTTCTAAGCTATAAAAACAGTGCTCTATTAGAAACTTTTTTACACAGGATTTGAATTTATGCAGTACAGAGATTTCCTTTAGATATTGTGGTAGGCCATTATAAAGCTGGAGGCCAGTATATATAAAACTCTTTTCAAACAAGCTTGTGTTATGCGGAATTATCCTAAGTTCTTCTCTGTTTCTTGTGTTATGGGAGTGTATTTGTGAGTTGATGGTATACATGTTTAAATTTGATTTGACAAATGTCACTATTTCGTAGATATAAATACAAGGCAGAGGCAATATATTTAGATCTTTGAAAAATGTTCTGCAGCTGGTTGTTTTCTTTAGTTTAAGCATAGACCGAACAGCCCTTTTCTGTAGCTTGAAAATAGTTTGAGCTCCTGCTGTATTTCCCCAAAATATTATCCCCCCTGATAATACAGAATGAAAGTATGCATAATATATAGGGAGGACGTTTTCAACATTCATAACTTTTGAGGCTGTATACAGTGCAAAGCATATTTTACTAGCAAACAAGCTAATAAGGAGAAAAAAAAAAGAATATATTAAGAGGAAAATAGAATCAATTGAAAATTGTAATAATCAAAATGAGAATAGGAAGTTCTATCAGGCAGTTAAAAAAATGAATAAAGGATTCCAACCTAGATTAGATTTATGTAAAGACAAAAACGGCCAAATGATTGGAGACAAGGAAGGAATAATAAATAGGTGGGCTGAATACTATGAGGAAATACTGAACATAGAATTGGAAAATGAAGAAATGGAATTGAGACATCAGTTTACCTAATTTTATTTATTTATTTATTTATGTCCTGCGAGATCAATAGGCTATACATTTCTACGGGACAAGTCAATATTGTAAGTAAATGGTTGTGATAAATGCTAAGCGATGCAGTGTTTAGGCTATCTAAGTAATCAACATACCGTAATACAATACAAAATAATACACCAAATAATACATGATATTATAACATGTAGAACATTAGGTATTTAATTAATGTATGTCTATAACTTAGTGACTAACACAGACAATACTATGAAAACATCCATTATTATGAAAACATTTTAGTGATCTCTTAAATTTATTTGCACAATTTATATTTTTCAAATGGTGAGGTAGTTTGTTTAACAGATTGATTCCAGTATATTTTACTCCTTTCTGGAATAAGGATGTACTATGAGAAGGTATACACTGGTTGGTTTTGTGCCTAGTATTGTAATTATTTTTATTTTATTTTATGGGTAATTTCAATTTTTTTAAAGTCCTCCATGTGTTTTGTGACATGTAACAGAAGTTCATATATGTAAATACATGGTAGAGTGTCTTTTTCCAAGTAAGTCATGCATTTGGTAAAATTAACAACTTTAGCAGAAGAAATACCACAACATAAATCATATTTGTAAAGAATAAACTGCACAAAGATAGTTTCTTACTTCCCATTTACTTACATTTCAAGCTAAAGGTGCAATCTTTTAAAATGAAACTGCGTAAAATTTTAGTTGAGGATAACAAAATCCAAGATAATTTTTGCGAACTAGTTATGTCCATCGGAACATATTATTAGGGACTATGCAGATGTAAATATTTCGTCCTGTAGATCCTGTGTTGAGCGAGGCTCAAGGATATAGAATATACGAGGCCTGTCTAAAAAGTATCCGACCTTTAATTTTCACGCATGTAATATTAATGCTAGGGTGGCGCCACTGTGCACAGTGGAAGAAGAGAGCTTAATGCGCATGCTTGAATTTTTTCTCTGCCTTCGAAAATGCCAGTCACTGCCTGCTAACCTCAGAGTGAGGTCCTGTGATAAGCGCTCGGCGCATTTTGATATCTCTCAAGATACTGGATCAAATTTTGTCAAGAGCTTGGTGATTCTCAAAGCGAAATAATTCGGAATATTCAGCAGAAGTGTTAGAAGTGTCCAGCAGATCCTGTGCAGCCTGAAGGCAGAGTTCTTTCTGTTCCGCTGAAAGCAGCTTTGGCACAAATTTTGTGGCCACTCTGCGCATGTTCAAATTATCATGCAAAATTGCATGTGCGGAATCTTTACTGGTCCCACCCAACCTTTTCGGCAATCTCTTGTACGGTCAAACGACCATCTCCCATTACCAGATGTTCAACCCTCTCAATGACAGCTGCATTCCGAGCGGTTTGTGGCCTCCCGGAATGCTGGTCACTCTCTGCCGATGTGCGGCCTTTTTTGAATCGGTTGAACCACTCCTTGATTTGTGTTACCCCCATAACATCCTCTCAAAACTCCTGCTGAATCTTCCGAATTGTTTCGCTTTGAGAATCACCAAGCTTTTGACAAAATTTGATACAGCTCAACTCGTTCAGTCATCCTGAGAGATATCAAAATGCGCCGAGCGCTTATCACGGGACCCCACTCTGAGGCTAGTAGGCAGTGACTGGCACTTTCGAAGGCAGAGAAAAAATTCAAGCATGCACAATAAGCTCTCTTCTTCCACTGTGCATAGTGGTTCCACCCTAGCATTAATATTACGCACGTGAAAATTAAAGGTCGGATACTTTTTAGACAGGCCTCGTACATAAAAACAATATACAAAACTGTTAGCTGCCAAACTTATTCTGTAAATATTAATTCACCTATGAGATGCTAGAATAAAGATTGCCAGACAAACTATTTGGAATCAGGAGAGCATGATTCACATTCCTGGCAGCGAAAACCTCTTAGGAGTCCGCCGCCATGGGTGTATAGGTAACATACTTGCCTTCCACCCTGGCAGTCCAGGTAGTGGATATTTCATTAACAAAAAATTTCTGCGTTCAGGACTGGACATCACTCAGGAAAATAAAAAGCTCTACAGCCATTTCATAAAATATGGGAATTTTTCCCTCAAAGAGAGATGTTATAAAATTATTGTAATTGGGTGGTCAAAAATAAGTTTAAAACCTCCAATTCTCTGAATTTTAAGGACTTAGGTGTATCTGAAGTGGTTTCATGTGTAAAATCTATTGATTTACTTATTTATTGCGTTGAGTTACTTTTTTTTTCTTTTTCTGCCATTTTTAGCATGATTTTTACCACTCGTTAGTACTAAGAAGTCAAGAGTAATCAGCTATGTCCATTTTGATTTGACAAGATTTATATCTTGAGGTACAATTTGGTATAAGATTAACTTAAAAAAATATGTGGGGATAATTACTATGTAAAATAACAAACAGAATATTTGTCCCACCCGTAACAGTGATAGCTTTGTTAAACTATTATTGATGAGTTAAATAAATGTTCTGACAACCTGGAAACAGTTTATAATTTGTATTTAATCCCTCATACCTTCATTAACAACAACCCTAACAGTAATAGCAGAACAGAAAATGAGCTTTTGCTTTGCATCGTTAAAATCAGTGTCCAAATTATGTCCCACCCGTAACAGATTTTGAAAAACAAATTTAAAATATTTAAAATAAATTTTAAATAATGCTTTGCATGTAGTGTGGAGGAGAAGGTATGTAAATTTTACAGAACGTGAAGAACCAATTCTAGTTTATTATTTATGATATGTAATAAACAAAAATAGTTTTTATAATTTGCTAGAATGTCCTAACCATAATTATGAAATGGCTGTATATTAAAAAGCATTAAATTAAAGGGGTGGCTGCTAGAATAGGGTATAGGGTAGTCACAATAGATCTATTAATGTTGCAGTGATGAGAAGACGAAAAAAGGGCTTACACTACTCATTAATATAATAATAATAATAATAATAATAATCATTTATTGCTCAACAACAGTACAATGATACAATAGTACTATGTCTGCATAAGCAAATCAGCTTAATAACATAAAAAATTACATAGAAAATAAATAAAAACTTACCCAGTGGGAACAAAAACCAAGTATTATAAACAGATAAAATAGTTCTATATAAATCTAAACCTCTTAGGAAACATACAGTCCATACTACAAAAACCACATGGGAAACATCTTTTTAACAACATGGATCAGTCAACTGAAGAGCGTAATACAAGGGGATCCCCTAAGACCGACTCTCTTCAGTGTGCTCAAGTCAGGACGCAGTGGCAGCAATACATGAGCAGCATCTAAGACGTTACGTGTAAGAGAACAGCTCTCCAGAAAGCCATGGTCAAACTTGCAAACCTAACTGGTGGATTCCAGAAAGGAGGCAAGTTATCCGAAATTGACATCATAAGGTAGAACAGAAAACTAGAAATTCCTTGCCGACATCTAACACAAGGTTCGAGAGTCATGGAAAAGATGCAGCCATAAGGAGCTGTAGCAACATTAACGATACAGCAGAATGTCAGTCAAGATGGCTCTGAAGCTCTTTGAAATGTTGTCTAAAGCTCATCTGGGACAAGCTGATGAAAAAACAACTCAAGATAAAATACGGTACCTGAAGAGAGTATTATGCCTTTCGTGGTACTTCCCAATAGGGTTATTGGAAATCTTACTCCTCAATTATCCACAGTGTCGATATATACTCCCTTGCGCACCACCAGTGGAAGAAGCCCTAAGAGACTGAACACGGAAGGAGTTGGAAATCTGGCCCGACTTCTTCAGGCTTCAAGCTGTGATGTACAAATCAAATCACAAGCCAAAGGAAGACTGTGTGATTGATATCATGAGAAGGTCTGCAGGAACAGAGAATCATCCCTGACTAGAAGAGTAGTAGTAGGCCTACAAACACAATGCAAGTTGTACGAGTTAAATATTATCATTTTTAAAAACTTATTAATATTCATGCTCGAAATGCCTGCCCTTAATGCTAAAATATAAAAAAAAATTCTTTGATAGAACAATTTGGGTTTTGTCATATTAAGCCTTAAGGGTTTGTGTGGAAATGTGACTAGCTCCAATTTCTTTGATCCTCTGTGCGATTTTCCTTCCCAACAATCAGAACTCTCCATATAATGATTCCATATTCTAAATTTCCTATTGGCCCACTACCCATTCTAGTATATCCAGCCTTTTCCTACATAAGAAACAGTTTTATCACAATCCAGTTGCCAAAGCTTGGAACCTAACCTCCAACTCATCGGAAGCCCGAGAAACAATAATGCATCCGATTTGTTTGATGCTCTGTGCGATGATAGTTTACTGTTTAAGTTAAACATTCATTCGTCGTCTAGATTTCTTCCATAACAGTTTTGGTTGCCACAGAAAAGAGGCAAGATGTGGGAAACAATTGAAAAAGGCAATTATCGTTTACAAGAAGCTGTGCCTGGGGGTCTCTGGTGGGCTTTGTCTCCTCCATTGTCTTCTTTGGTCACTGTCACAGGGTAAGGGTCTGGCAGTTGAGTTTTTTTCTTTGATGTTCTCTTTGTTCCGCCTTTGCCAATTCCTTTGATTCTGATCAAACTTTCTTTTCATTATATCCTATGTTATTGCTGTAGAGCCTCTCAAGTCTCCTAGCTTTACACATTCACTGTGTTTCTGCCACATCCAGAGAAGGCTACAATAACGTCGCTAGGCAGGATATTACATGTACTAGCTATCTGTATTTAGTCGGTTATTTGTTCTCGGTTCATTACAACTTTTCTAGAAACCTAACCTGCAGGTGTTTTCTCATAAAAAATCAGGCTTCTATTATTATTATTATTATTATTATTTGATTTCATGAGTTGGTCATGGAATGTTTATCTTCAAATAACATTCTGGATCAGTTGGGGATGTGGTTTTCTTTCTTCCTTCTGATCTTCTTGTGTATCCAAATGTAATTGTGGTAACAAGTTTGTTTCATGACAATCAGATAGTAATATACTGCGATGTATTCTTGTTATAGCCATCAAGCTTCTGTGTTTGAGAAATTTCCTTCTCATAGCGCAATAGAGAAGGTGCCATGATAAAAGAATTCCCAGAGCCAATCATTTCCAAAGTAAGATGAAGCATTGTCACCACTGCTGGTAGTGCTTAAAGTAGTTTGAGTAGTTTATTTGTACCGGTACTTGTATTATCAGTAGATTGAGTAGTTTGATGTAGATAGCAGGCTATTAGCAATACTAACACAGGCAGTCTGGTATAACAATGCTTCATTATCTCAATATTTAAACTATTACTTTCATATGAATGAGTTTTCTGGGCTATGAAGCCATGGTCTGAAGCTGTCCTCAGCAGTGAGGTCTCAGGCAGTTTCCTCGGAGGTCTTGTTCATGACTGATGCAGACCCGCACTGTAGCTTGCAGCTGATTGGCTGGGTGGTGAATAAATACATGCCATTCTACATCTGTTTATCAGTTGTCAACAAGATCTTTCTGAGGAAACTTGGCCTGAGATCTTGCTTCTGATGATGCCAGCTGTAGATACAGGCAAAATGGAGGATCTTCATCTGACAGACCATGGCTTCATAGCCCGTAAAGCTTTAACCATATAGATACCATGAAAGCGTACATCATATTAATTACTTCTGTATTGCAGTAATTGCTGCTTGCTTCACTAGTACACACAATTCATATTTGGGTACATTATTCCCCTTATTTCACTTTTCTTCTCTGCTGTAACCTGTTTGTATGTCCTCACAATTAGGTATCCTATTAAAACCAGGCCCAATAAAATTTAAGTTCTTCACTGTACCGCACACTCTTCATACTGCTGTTACTACAATGTCTTGGTAATCTTCCAAATAACAACAGATCCAGTATTCACTTGAATTGTGCGGCATTGCTGTAGGACGAAAGTCACATACTTTATATCTTACAAGAAATAGTCAGCATCCTTACAACAGACATTTAGATTCAGTTTACTTTGTCGGCTTATATCTGTTCATCTCTCCAATCCTATCCTGTCCTGAAATATCGTACTAACCTGGAAAATCCCACTTTATCGATTGTTGTTGTCGCATCATATCAGCTGTAATTATGTTTGCTTTTGTGTTCCCTATAACTTCTATGGGGTATTGTAATGGGCTTTCTCAAACTGTAAATACAAAACGTAGATTTCTACGAGTTGGTCTGCTCACGTTAAAATTACGAAGCCTTTTGCATATGAGCAAATAAATTAACCAAACTGAACATTAATCTGTTATCGGCTTTCTAAAGCTGTCTGGAATAAAGTACATATTAAACAATTGCACATCGTACATCCCACGACATAGAACATGTATGACATGCAGTATAACTGGGCCTACTTCTGTGTGCCAGCCTATTTACCTCATTGAAGTGAAGAAACTAGA
This sequence comes from Ectobius pallidus, assembly GCA_964059195.1. Lineage (NCBI taxonomy): Eukaryota > Metazoa > Arthropoda > Insecta > Blattodea > Ectobiidae > Ectobius > Ectobius pallidus. The sequence continues at coordinate 625,709 of CAXKWD010000003.1, read as the reverse complement.
AAAGGTACCAACTTTATGCTCAGAGGTTGGAATGAAAGTTCGTTGTCATAGCAACCAAATGGTTCTTCACCTCCCAAACATTCTCTTGACAGCTGCGGTGTACTAGATATTCAGTTAGTGCTACAACCCTGGATCTTTTGTGTATGAATTTCCCATATTAGCTGGATTCAGAATAAAAATATATTCAATATTATTCATGGATCTCGCTGAAGTTTTAAAACTTAACATCCCAATAATTGCCAGTAGGTCGACTGAGAAAGGAAGCAGCAATGAAATTTGTTGTTACATATATAATTTCAAAATTTGGCTTCAATTTCAGGGATGTCCAACTATAACAATTACAAATCATGAAAACCAGAATAAAAAATAAAACAGACGTGAAGAAAACTGGGAACAAACCCACGTTTTGAATGAGTGGAAGAAATCCAGAAAATAATAGAGCATGAAACAAACCCATCAATCAGAAAATTTCAACAGTGCAATAGAAACGAGATAATTATTTTCATAATAAGCAAGAATTAGTTTTTAGAAGTTTACAATAATAATCACAATAATACAATTTGTATTCACAACAAACTTAAAGTGAAGTAATATTATAAAAAAAAAAATATTTATTTCCATAATATTTTAGGGAAAAATTAGTTCAACAAAAATTCACTACAACATAATTACAATATTACACATAATTAGTATTTTGAAATGAGATATGAAACATTCACATAACTCCCTCTACCCTTAATGTATTCTAGTGTAGAGTACATGGCTGTATTGCAGTAGTGTGCATTCACTTGTGTCAGGATCGTTCAAAGTCACACTGTTCACGATGCAAGACCATAAAACCCAAGTCGATGTATAAAATGTACTTATAACTAGTCTTCAGAGAAATTTTTATGGAAATTTTTAAAATAAAAGTTTTAGCCCTTAATATAAATTATTATAGTAGGCTTAGATAATATAATATGATTTTGAGGAAATAAAAAAAGAAATTTTCTTCAAATAAAGTGCTTGTAAAAGTGAAAAGAAAGTTGTTACCATTATTGGCAGGTTACATACTAAACAGTTGGACCATAATTAAATGCTTACGTTTTGAGGTTTAAGAAAACTTGTAATTGATGTAACAAACGACTCTATATCGGTGTTTGTTATTCTTGTCGTTTGCGATAATAGCATGGAAGGAATATGCCTTCCCTTGGGGCATTGTAACCTCGAGTCCTAAAAAGAATTTGTGACACATATCTAACATTTATTTATAAGTATGGGGTGTCGGACCAGCTGATCTATTCCAGGTAAGAATCCTTGTCTGCACTTTCATACAGTTGAGTGTAGTAACTCTGTATATCTTTTCCCTAATTTCTTTCTTTCTGTTTCTAGATTAACCCTTACATCAATACCATTTTGACTGCGAAGGTTGTAATTCACCTTAACATGTTCTAATCCGTGAGAAGACAATTTTATATGCAACACTGGCCTATAACAAATATTATGCATATTTAGAAAAAATTGGAGATGGTAAAGATAAAGAAGCCAAAAAAATAAAGATAGAAAGAAAGAAAAAAAAGAACTGGAAGATACAGATGAGTTAGCACATGCACAGGAAGAAGTTCACAAGGATGATGGAAGGAGTAAACAAGGAGAGTTTAAAGGTGTCGACTAAAAAGTGCAAAAGAAAACATCGCCTTGAATGGTTAAGCTTGCTTGTTATTAACAATTATCTTGTTTGTATGTATATTAAAATATTTGTTAAAATAAATAACTTCTGAATGTATTTAAAAATAAGAAAGGGGAAATGCAAGAGAGTGGGCATTTCCCCTTTTTTATTTTAAAATAATTAATTGTTATATTCTTGCATTTCTCTGCTGGTAAGGGTTTGCTAAGAAGAGGAAACTTTGTGTCTTAGAGCAGACACATTCAACATGAAGACAAGTAAAATGCCAATAACAATAATAAAAATATACTAATACTCGACTTGTATAAATTATTCTAATTGGGATTTATTTCTTTACAGCCTTTTCATGAAGATTCATGTTACAAGTTGCTTCCTAACTATTGATGTCAGATGCTATTCCAAATCTACAGACAGAAGAAGCAGCGACGAAGATAAAATTGCAATGGTGGGAATTATTTTAGCAAGGTAAAAAACATTTATTAATTAAATTAAGTTGTCATTGAAACCCCAATATTCATTCAATTAATAACATGTCTGTTTGTTATAGTTACTTAACAATGGTTGTGTACTGCTGATGAAATTGTCACCTGTGTGCCGTAATTTCGTTTCATGAGTTCTTTCACACAAAAGACATCCTCATGGACCTTGGCTAGAAGACAACCAGAGGAGTGACAGCAGTTTGTCTTTCGAAACAATCCAAGTAAGAATTAACATATTTTATAACACACTTCTCGACATATTTGATCTCGGAAGGCTATATTTCTGTTAATATAATATTAAATTCATCGATATTTTGAATTCCAGAGTTTATACAGTGGAGCAATTCGTATGGTGAAGGATGGCTTGCAGATGTTTAAAGAGCTCAGATCCAGAACTTATCAAGGTATTAAATATATTAACGTAAACTATATTATATTTGTAAACTGAACATTTAGAATTCGATTAGTTTACATTTTGTTTACAGGGATAATTTTCCGTGAATTATTGGGCCCTTTGGCTGCATACACATGAGAACTGTGCACCAAACTGACAAGATGCCCTTTGATTTTTCATCAGAAAATATTGCAAGGTTAGTGAGCTTCATTTCTGTCAATATGTTAATGTGAAAAGTTAATTTATCAACATTAAAAATAATTTTCATAATAATAATTTAAATATGGTCCCACAATTTCAGGATATCAGCCTCGACACATGTTCATCACAGCACAAATAGGTGTCTCGATGAATAATTTATTATATACCGCTTAATAGACATTATCCATGGTGAATTCTAAGCGAAAGTATGATGTAGAGAAGTATGGGGTGTCAGAACAGCTGATCTATTCCAGGTAAGAATCCTTGTCTGTTTGCACTTTCATACAGTTGAGTGTAGTAACTCTGTATGCTGATGTTTTTGGGTCTGAATTTTTTATTTCAGGTTTAATGTGACTGATTCTGATATAACAAGCAAAGCCTATGTTCACTCAGGTTTGTTTAATAAATTATTAAACTTTAGTTATTTTAGCAAAATGCTCTCTATCATTCTTTAACAAACATTAATCTAGGTGTCGATCAATGCATCAACCCTTACTCCATGCACAAATAGTCGCAAATAAGGAAAAAGACGCAGGTAGGTTGTGCTATCACAACTGGGTGCAGTTAATTCAATTGCCCGTATAAATAAATTACCTAAATGCGACAATGATTGGCTCCGTTCCTAATCTAACCTAATGTAATAAATATGCTCATTCACATCCTAAACAATGCTTAGGTGCAGGCTTTCTGATCCTAAGTCTGTTGGTTCGATCCCAGCCTAAGATAATGTAATGGAGATTTACAGGCAAGTAAAAAAATACTTCGGGACAAAATTCTTGCGAATTGGTGACTATTGGTCAATAACTATAACAAACAAACAAGTGTTTTACTTTGTCGAATATAGTTCCCCCAGTTTACATTACATTGTTGTAGTCTCTGCACTTCACAGAATTAATAAAATAACTCAATATGCCTACAGGTTGCATTGCTCATTTTCACATTTTAAAACTCAACCATATTACTGGCATTTTTTGCTGCAATGTGACTCATTCTATCTTTTAACTCTCCATAGCTTGTTTTCTTCTTGATTTCATCCAATATCTCAATTCTTTTATCAACTTTTCTGGTTCCTTTTATTTTTCCTTCAATTAAATCCAGCAGAAGTCATCTTCAAGTCGGAACAAGTTAGATTTCCTTAGACTGTGTAAATTCTCCACATTTCTTCACTTGTCGTTTCCAAAATGTATTCAGGACAAATTGATCTCCGCATTTCCTCGCTTCTGATCACATTCACATCCAATAAGACTGCAGGCCGTTCTCCACATATATACCACTTACTTCTTTCAGTAAATCCATGCGTATGTCATCATTTACATAGGACTTCTTTCTCTTCATATTTCTTTTTCCACCTCAGACTTTGTCTTATCTCCACACCATTTCCTCTGCATTGTTATATGTTAGGTCACATTGTCTCTTCTTTCTTTAACTTCTTTTGCGTTATCTGTTTCTCCTCAACTCTGCATCAATAATGTTTTTCCTTTTTCTTCTTTCTTCCAGTTTCTGTAGCATTTCTTGAGTATTCTGTGGTTTTCAGGCTCTTTTCTGATATCACAAGTCACTTCACTTAAACCCTGACACTAGACAACACAGGTGATTAAAACATAACATGCCATTTGTTAAGAATGATTTATTAATCCTTAATTAACAATAATATGTGGGAATGCACCCAATGGGTATTAGTTGAGTTTATCACTCTTTGCAAAAGTTGGTCAAAGATACATCTCGACGTTTGCAAGTCAGTACGTGGTATCTATCACACTTGCTGGCACACAGTCTGCATTCGCACTTTTCGTCGGGGTCGTGGTATTTTTCTGTCTTGCACACTCGGTGATGAAAGTCGTGCACGGCGAACCACGTCATCACATGTCTGAGCTCATATCCGGCTTGTGTCCATTCTCTATTCATCACTGCGTCCGTGGCGTAGAATTCTGGCCATATTGTTTCCCTCTTCTTACATAGTTCTTCTCGGTGTTCTCTGTAGGCTGTTGTTGTTGGCATCATCAAGCGATAGTGAAGTTCCTCTATAAAGAACTGTTCTTTCGCAAGGATATATGTCAAACGGGAAAGCGTGTATTTGGACAGACATAGCGCCCTCTTTAGGAACATTCCTTTTATTCTTTCTATGTCTTGCAGGTTGTTTTTCTTTAGATGTTCCCATATGATCTCTATTCCGTATGCTATAATGGGCGTGATCTTTAACTGTAAGAGTTTCATTGCCGTGGTCAAAGTTAGTTTATGGAGGTTCTTGATTCCATTTATTGTAGTTATTGCAGTTGTCATTCTTTCTTTGATGTGGATGGTGTAGATATTTCCTTGTGATTGTAGAGTAATGCCAAGATATTTGAAGATATATATTAAGATATATATCTTAAGATATTAAGATATATATATTAAGATATATGCCAAGATATATATTAATCCTTAATTAACAAATTACTACAAGACACCATAACTCTAGACTTATATTAAGGTGACCATATTGCTTTTTACTTTACATGGTCTTGTGATTATCATTGCGGGTTCAAACTGAGGAGGTCTCTAGGGTAGGCTTAGTCCCTTCAGGGATGCAGCGCCACGGGGTTTATTTTTATTTATTTATTTATTAAAGCATCGTGTGATATGAATTTCGCGGGCTGCACTAGCTCCAATGCGGAAACAGTCGAATCTCCCCGAATGGCCCCGATTCCGTTCCTCCATTTATACAGTTCTGTTCCCTGTCCATGTATGGGGCGTGTATGTGTCTTAATAAACTATGAATTACAATTTGGTAATTATTTAATTTTTAGTTAATTTTGGGTAAGCACAAGAATGAATCAGAACAGCACTTTCAAAGGAACCACTACCAAGAGTCCAAGCAGTGCGGAAAATCAATTCTTGTTGAGAGAATCGGGCCCGCGGAATGGATCCACTCCTAGAGGGTACAGGAAGAATGCTACGGACACTTATGAGAAGCAGCCATTATTCGAACGGACCCTAGCAGAACCTGTGCGATTAACACCAGCATGGGAGGAAACCAATCTTCCAAATGACGAACTTAATTTTAAGGGCGTGACGATTGAGCAAGCTGTACTTGAAATGAATCCACCCAAAGATAGGTTATGTTTAGTGTACATTACATTGCTTCTTCATGGGATAGGAACTCTGATGCCTTGGAACATGTTCATCACTGCAAAAGCTTACTTTGAGGATTACAAACTAACTGATCTAAGTACTGGAGAGAGATCTCCATATGCTGGTAACTTCCTGCCTTATATTGGATTTGCTAGTCAGATTCCTAATCTGCTGTTGAATTGGATAAATATCTTCATACCACTAGGGTTTGGTGGAAGTTTGACAACTCGCATCGTGTGGAGTATTTTAGTTGAAGTTCTGGTGTTCATCGTAACAGTTGTGTTGGCAATGAGTGATTCTTCCGGATGGCCTGGAACATTCTTCACGGTAACAATGATCAGTGTTGTCGTTCTGAACATGGGAAATGGAATATACCAGAATACAGTCTTCGGAATGGCAGCAAAGTTGCCCTTCAAGTACACAGGAGCAGTCATCCTTGGTGCTAACGTTAGTGGGACTTTTACTGCAGTCATCAGCGTAGTTTCCAAAATAATGTCTCCAAATGTACGGACAGCTGCAATTTATTACTTCATAACTGCACTGTTTGTTCTTTTGGCTTGCTTCGACACATACTTTGCCCTGCCACTCAATAGATTCTATCGGTACCATGAACTAGTGTACGAGAAAGAACAAGGCAAGAGAAAGCAGAACCTGGGCGCTCTTCCCTACACACCGTATTGTACAATCTTAAAGCAGTGTCTGCCACAGTGCTTCAATGTGTTTTTTGTATTCTTTGTGACATTAACTATATTTCCGGCTGTTCACTCTGAAATAAAAATAGTCGATAAAGATAACTTCATCACTGGACCAGACTTTTACAGTGATGTCACATGCTTCTTAACGTTCAACATCTGCGCAATGCTCGGAAGTACATTAGCGACATGGGTGCAGTGGCCGAGTCCCAAGTATCTTGTTGTTCCTGTTGTACTTCGAGCACTGTTCATTCCGTTTTTCCTGCTTTGCAACTACCAACCTCAGGGCACGAGGAACATTCCTGTGCTTATCTACGATGACTGGGGCTACTGGGCAGGCGCCATACTCATGGCGTTAACCAGCGGTTACTTTAGTTCCGTTGCTATGATGTACTGTCCCAGAGCAGTCGAGCCTCAGTACGCTTCCACAGCGGGGATGTACGGCGCAGCGTGTCTCATCACTGGAATATTTAGTGGCATTCTCTTCACGCTGGTCATGCCGTGGTTTGTTACTACAACTTTGTGGGACATATTTTAGTTCTTGTTTCGGAATTTGTTATTCTCCTTCTACACTATACTCAATATACAGGGTGAGAAATTTATATGCAGTCATACTAGCTATCAACATAACCATGGTTTAGTATAGTACCGGTATAGCTCTCTGCATGCCAGCGGTTTTATTTGCATTTACTCTTTATAATTCTAATCTTGCTTCTCCTTTACATGATTCATGACTTGGCAGCTCCGAATGTGCAATCATTTCAACCAACATGTTTGTAAATTCACCGGTGAAACACCAGGGTGTTTTTAAGCTCAACGGTATTTCTGTGATTCCCATCAGTTCAGGTTCAGTTGCTGTTGAGGTTACAACATTTAGAGCGAGAGTAAAAAGTTACCAAAAGTGCACCCAGTGGGCTTTAAGAATTAAGTTGACTGTTCTCGCAGTATAGTATATGATATCGTTCACACTATCTGCCAAATAACAAACACACGCAAACTTCACTGGGGTTGTGATACTGATTATTATGGCAGATCTTGAGCTGTGGAAGTTATGTAACACTAATCTCGTCATCGGTCATATCTCCCTCCCTCTATCTTCTATCATCCTCCAGCTGTGCTGTGAGGGGTATGAGACCAATCTCGGCAAGGATATAGTTTCCGACTCACCCTGCTCCCCTTTCCATCGGCCGCTTCCCCTCGCCGCCTACCGCGCATCTTCCGCGCGCAGCTATGGCCCATGCCGGCCGCTACCGCAGCTTGCTCTAATAATTGCAATTACCATTATAAAAAATAAATAAAATTTCACGAATTATAGAAAATGTCGAACAATTAAAAAAATACCCTTGTACCAAACATCATATTTCACGATCTTTAAACACCGAATTGATAATATAAAAAATAGAAATGTACATAATATTTCCCAATTTTTAAAAACGCCGTGTTATGATATAAAACATGGCTTAATTGATGCAGAAAAATTCCCTTGCACCAACAGTACTCTTTTCGTAACAAACAAAACATTTCAAAATTTGAAAAAGTTATTCTTGCGTTGACACTCGCGAATGCATGAAGTCACTCTTAGTAACTATATATGAAATTTTTCTTTCTTCACTGCTCAACTGTCGTTCGTGGCATAGTGGGTTAAGACTCCTAGCTATAACGCTAGGGGTTCCGATAGGTAGGTAGGGTGACGAGGAGGTGAGAGGAAGAGAAGAAGAGAAGAAAGGAAAAATAAATTATTTTTCTCCCCACCCAAAACCCCTACTTTCCACGCGGTAGTGGTGGGGGACTCGGGTGAGTCGCAATATATATTTTTCCCCCAATCTCGAAGCTGTAAATTTGGAGAGGCACATTATTCTTGCGTTTACATTTTCAGTGTCTGTCGACTGCTTTCTTGTTAGATGTACTGGTAGAGTCTCGTGGCTGTTTTCAGGGTAAAGGGTAGATTTATGCCATGCATCAGCCATACTTCGCTGTTTTGTTAGGTTAGGAACGTTTATGTTAGTTTAGGAGCAATATACTGAATAGTGCAAGGTTTATAATGTCTCGCATTGATTCTCGTCTACGACGAAACCTTAAACCCCACCTTCCCAGGCGGGTCCCATTAGAGAGTTGGTGGTAGGAAGCTAGTGCTCGGGATAAAACTATTTTGTAAAATCGCATTGTAGGGGGGCCCACTTTGAAAACCAACTTTCTCCTCATAAAATACTTAATATCACAGGTATTTTGTTATAGATAGGCTAGTTCCCTGGAGAGGAGATGTTGCCTCGACAAATGATTTGGTCCAACCCACCCGCCCTAAACGATACACTTTCTTTTATAACACAATCTAGCGAAAAGTAGCATGAATTCTGACATATTTTTTTGAAGAAACTCGTGATTAGACTTTAGAGGTGTGACGTCACACCAGTTGAACACGTTTAATTCTGGGAAACAGGTTCTCCAATACAACAAACCTCGCCTTCTGCAGAATTCAGAATGCCTTACTAAATTAATATCACTGTTCATAAGCAATGTACAAGAAGCATCATGTTGGTCAATTTGCCTCTCTGAGAAACAAAAAACATCACCCGTCCGTGGAACCTGCACACATTGCGAGATGGGCCCTCCTACATTGCGACTTTGCCAACTATTTTTTCCCGATTTCAGTGACAAATTTGAAGGAATCTGATTAGAATTGAGTTATCCGCATTAGTTTCTCCCCATTTGGCTAAATTGTTTATTAAATTAATGCTCAAAATATGTTTTATATATAAGAATGGTCCTCATGTATAGCCTGCACTCCTCTGTGCTCATGTGCGTTGTAACAAAGTACTGTGTCTAAGATAGGTCCTTGGAGGGATTGCGTACAGTTCCAGTACGAGTAAAGGTATCTGTTTCACTTGCTGGTTTATTCCTTCACAGCAAGATCGTACAACAACATTGTGCTATCTTGTACTAGGTCGCAGGTCAGGGTGCTAAACATTGTTAACACTTTTTAAGAACGTTGTGTGATGAAATCGGATTGCCCTTCAGATGACCACTACTTCATCATCATCATTATAATAAAGAGAAATTGCGCCCAATGGGCATTGTAGGGTGTTAGTCCTCGCTGCAGAAAGATATCAGAGATTCACTTCTAAGTGCACAATACATCGCATGATATCTTTCACACTGCTTTCCACATCGCTCACATATGCATCCTATATCTGGCTGGTGGAACTTCTTTACTTTACACAGCCGGTGGTGGAAGCCATGTACCGCGAAGCGCGTTACGACATGTCTGAGCTAGTAATTTCCTCTTTTCCACTCGTCATTGGTCATAGCGTCCGTGCTGTAAAAATCACTCCAAATTTCTCTTTTCTTCAGCCTTAGCCTCTCCAATAATTGCTCATATCCTGGGGTGGATGGCAGTAGTAACCTATAACGGAGCTCTTCAATAAGGAACAATTCCCCGGTCAATTCATAGGCTAGTCTTGAGGGGGTAAATTTAGAAACACACAGGATCTTCTTTAGAAAATTTGCCTTCAGTCTTTCCAGCTGTTCTAGATTACTTAATTTCAGGTGTGGCCAAACAATCTCTAGACCATATGATATGATAGGTATGATCTTTATCTGAAAGAGTTTCAGTGCAGTTTTGATGGATAGCCTATTTAGATGCCTTATGTCGCTCATAGCTCTGATCCCAGCAATTACTCGGTCATTGACGTGGCGAGTGAATACATTTCCGGTGGCTTGAAATGTAACTCCTAGATACTTGAAGTCTGGTACACATCTCAGAGGTCTTCCTTCTATATAGACAGTTGCTGCTTTCCCTCCCCCTCCTAAATGTCATACGTCTTTCCTTCATTTAGATCTAGTTCGTTCTCTTGTAGCCATTTCTTTACCAGGTCAAAAGCCTTCTGTAGATCTTCTTGTGACTCGGAGACCAGCACCATGTCATCCGCGTACATATACAGAGTGACATTCTTAGGGATGATCTTTGCGATCTCCGCCATAGCTAATCCCCTTGTAGTACCCCGGTTGTCTGTTCTATTAGTCTCGATGTCATAAATCCATCATCTATTACTACGTAATTTGAAGCTAGCATGTTTCTGATGAGTCGCTTTGTGAGCCGGTTACCACTTACTAGGTTTTCCATTTTCTTGGTTAGGATTTTCCTGCTGATGGAATCGAATGCTTTCGAGAGGTCAATAAAGATTGCATGTAGCTTGCCCTTTGTGACTGCCATCATCATTATCAACTTCATGGCAAAATCCTTCAGGCCCGTTCCAGTGCTTGATTTCACCGCCTTCTTGGTCTTCCTTGGGATCTTTTGCCTACAGGTGCATATTTCCATGCTCTGCTCTCTTTCTAGATGCTGAATCCATTTTGTTCTGTAGGTTTTAACTTTATCTAGGATGGGTGTCATTTGAAATTCTCTACATATATCTTCACTTCTAATGTGGTCTTTTAATGTGCACCCCTTTACTGCTCTCAAAAATTTCATCTGTGATGTATTGATTCTGCTTTCATCCCTTTTATTCAGCACCCAACATTCACTAAAAAACTAAACTAAACTAAAACTCCGTGGCGCTACATCCCTGGAGGGACTTGGCCGACCACCCGACCGCTGCGTCATCTCCCGTAGGCAGATGGCAGGATTGGGGGGCATGTGGTCAGCATACCGACACCCATGGCCGTTAATGGTGGTTTTCTTGACCGGAGCCGCTACTTCTCTATCAAGTAGCTCCTCAATTTTGAATCACGAGGCTGAGTGCACCCCTACCAGACCTCCCTACCTCAGAAAAATCCGAGGAGGTACCGGGAATCGAACCCGGGCCGACGGATCTGTAGTCAGCAACGCTAACCACAAGACCACGCCGGCGGACCCCAACATTCACTGCCATATAATAAAGATGGTATAGCCATTGTTTTATAAAATTTTAATTGGGTGTCTTTTCTGGTTTTGTTTCTCAGCGTTCTTCTAATTGTTCCACACACATTTTAAAAACGCGAGATTTTCATTTGCACGTCTTTATCATACTACTTCATAGTAATGTAACACATGCCGTTTTCATGTCTTCAAGATTTTAGGAAGGAACTGAGTTTACACAGGGCCTGTAAAATACATTACAGCCTCACATCTGACATACATATCACGAAGGCAACCAAGATAATACAAATATTTATATAAACACAATTCAACCTCGCATGCTAGAGCACGGCAAACCTAAACCAATGAAAATCTTCTGCAAAATTCAAATTGTAGCGTATCAATAACTTCCTGATATTTCCGAATGCTTCCGAGTAAATACAAACATTCAGTAATCTTGTGACGCCTGTGCAGAAAATAAAAGTAAATACTGGTAACATAGCAGTTTTTTTCAAATTGTATCTTTGTCACAATGCAGGCATAGCAGTTTTTTTTCAAATTGTATCTTTGTCACAATGCAGGCATAGGCTGTGTGTCCTCTATGTTATAAACTAATGACACAGACAAAATTGATAACCCAGAACATATATATTGGCAGCAGTGACTTTAGATATTGCATACATTGATAATCTCGGGAGTTTGGGAAAGACTGTAAGAATATTCGCTCTTTGTTACATATGAGTGTAAACTTTTCAACTTAGAAAAATTCTCTACGGGCATAATCTACTTCACCGGTTTCTAATTCATAGCTGTTTTCATTTCGGTTATATTCCAGGAAATGTTTCCTGACTGGTGAATTTCTAGGTTTAGAACGGCACTGTACTGGATTTCTGTGCCAAATGTTCTGAGTCGTCATGTGGCTCAACACTCCCAATGCATCTTATTGGTTCTTCCCACAAAGGTTTATCCATTGCTGCCGATAGTTTTATACCTACATCCTCTCCAGTAAGTTCTATGGTTATATTCCCTGGTACTGTTTATAATAATAACCGTATTTGAAGCTCTTGGCCAAGGGACACATCTGGTGAGGAACAGGGTTAACCTCTATGGTGACTGGACCATCGATTTAACAGCAGTTCACAGAGACTTTTAGGTTAATTTTGTGTCTACTTGTTAGCAATTTTAATTACATTTAGAATATCACTGGCAGCAGAGAGCTATACTGTCCCCTTGCTGGTATGACTGTGTCGAACACGTGTGCAGTGAATATTCATCTCGCTACTACTAAGTCAGATGACTTCATTTCTTTTGTAAGTTTGCAATTACTCTCTAGTTAGTGTTAGAGTGCATGAGTTAGGTTCTCGGAGGAGTCAGTGTGCCTCAGTAATATTATCAGTTCCCTCCTGATTTGTCTTTACAGGTTAAACCTTTACAATAACTGTCAAACTTCACAGTGCATCACAACATTTTATACGTCTACACGACTTCTTGTACCATATCAAATAATTAGTGCCATTCAGAAGTCTCTCCGCAGCCCTGTCTTTCAGGTAGCCCATGTGTGTATGTTTGCTATAAAGTGGAATAAGTAATTACATTAAATATTTTAAAGTTTCTGAAAATAAATTAGTCAGTGAGTTTGTCGTCAAGAAAAGTGTAAATAGGCGAATTATAATATGTTATTTTTATTTCTTACTTCATAAATGATTGTAGCAGAACATTCTCACCTGCGGAGCGACTTCTTAATGGTTCAATGATTTTGCAGAGTTCCTACACCAACTAAAGTGGTAAATAATAAACATAACTGATTTTTTACGACAAAGAACATGCCTGTTTTAATCGCACCATGTCTGATGTATTGTTTATCTCTTTAACACGATTGAAATTACATAAATGTGAAGTACTGACACTAGCTAGTCCAGACGGTCGTCGTAAAGGTTTGACAGAATTCTGTTTCTATTTTTACAAAGTTGTTCTCAATATTACCAACTTCAAAATTATTAATCTTCATAAAATTGTTTACAACTTAATCAGACAATAAAAAACTAACAGATTTATAATGGTGCATTTATTATGTTGAAACTGTACAGAGCACAGGCGATTATATAGTATGGAATACTCTCATTGGCTGACATTCCATTTGTCACAACCACACAATTAAATTTGAAACATAACACATATTAAGATTTTCTGTATATGTCAAAATATACCGAATTTATTCACACCAAATTTTTTAAATGAAATTGTTAAAAAATGAGTTCGTTGACAAGTGCAATGCCTGTGAATGATAGATATCTTCTCCTCTTCCTTTTTGTCACCATTTTCTTCACCATAAAGAATTACTTCACCCATGAGAGTAGCATCATAAGATGTCCAGTTTGTGCCTACTTAATATCTTGAAAAGCTCCATGCCATGTCCGTAATAGGCCACCCAATAAATGTAACAACAATGCATTGTTGTGTAAGTGATTGAAATTACTGCTGAACTACAGAACAAATCTAATACCCACCCCAGTTAGATTTGCGTAAATATTATTTCCTAATCACATAAGTAACTGAGATAATGCAACCTGTATCCTGCATCATTATACTAAAAACTGGCTTTTTTTTTTAAATTAAAAGGTTCCCAATTCGAGTCTGACCTCTGTGAACTACTGCTGCCCGCTCGTACAGTAGTCATGGATACGCATCTCAATACTTACAGCGATGAACAGTAACACTTTCAAGATAACTTTCTTACCTCGCATTCTGATATAGAAAAAGCAAAGCTTTACTGGAAACTTAAATATAAAGTGAAACGTCTGTATAGCAATATTTGTGGATCCTAGCAGATTGTACTGTTATATTGAGAGGTTGGTAGGAAGACTGCATGCAGAATACTTTGTGATCCCAACGAACAGACATGCAAAGAACGAAAAATAACTAATCACAAATCCAAATCATTAAATGCCGCTAATTTTGTTTGTAAACTTCCTTAGTTGTGTCGAGTGGTAACAATAATAATAATATTTTATTGTCACTAAACCGATACAGATTAGCAATAGACAAAGTCAGGTAACAGTAAACTTATTTTACAATTGAACAGTTTACTTTTATAAGGGTCTAAGTGCCAAAAATCGTGATTTTTCAGCTGATAATTTTAAATGGATCTATGTACCTAGACCAATGCATTTCAGAAGGGTCCAGGGTATAGGGAAAGTCACGTTAGTAGCAATAAATTCCAAGACATAACGCTGGGTCTATCTCAGCATGTCTTTCTGTGGGTCTATGTCTTCTTTTCTACACAATCATGATTTTGGCACTCAGACCCTTACAAAAGTAAAAGCTCCAATTATTGCATAACCTGTCAATAGACCAAGTTGTCATTGTCAAGACACAATAAAATAGAAAATAAGTCAGGATTATAGACCAGTCTGATTAGTGATACATAGAAATAACACAATATTAGAACTACATTGTTATGATATATTACTGTTAAAAAATTCATCAATATTTTAAAAGGGATTCCTGGCTAACCAGTTGTGTATTCCTATCCTAAAAGTATTTACAGGTAAATTTTGATAATTTCATAATTTAGCTACTTTACACACGAACACTGAAAAATTATGATTTAGATTGGTTTAACATTGCCTAGGCATATGACAGAAATTCTGGACTCATAGAGGACTGGAAGAAGAAGACAGCTTAAATTGAATTTACTATATGAGCTTACATAAACACACTTTAATGCTTCACTTACCATAATTTGGTATGACGCGTTTCAAGGAGCCTCCTCCCCATTTTCAAACACTCTGTCAACTAGAATTAATAATGAGATGGATATTACACTGACTTCACTAAAATTGCCACTAACCTGGACTGCAGTTTCGTTTAGGCATTCCTAAACATCATCAGCTAGATTCCATCTGTGTGCTCCTCTGTTTGTTGGTCAACATGAGCATCCTCTCGCGGGCCACCAATGAACTTTCCAATGAGGTCTTCTTCACCGGGAATTTCAAAGTTCATGAGTTTGTTCCTGTTCTTATGTATATGTATTCTTTTCCAAACTGTCATTTGTCTTTGTCCTTGTGTCCATTTCTTTAGTTCCGGTTCCATATTGATTTCGTGTACTGTGAAGAGGACCTCATTGGAAAGTTCATTGGTGGCCCGCGAGAGGATGCTCATGTTGATCAACAAACAGAGGAGCACACAGATGGAATCTAGCTGATGATGTTTAGGAATGCCTAAACGAAACTGCAGTCCACGTTAGTGGCAATTTTAGTGAAGTCAGTGTAATATCCATCTCATTATTAATTCTAGTTGACAGAGTGTTTGAAAATGGGGAGGAGGCTCCTTGAAACACGTCATACCAAATTATGGTAAGTGAAGCATTATCGTGTGTTTATGTCAACTCATATAGTAAATTAATTTTATTATTATGTTGCTTCACTGTGTAAAGTTTCACGAAGTCTTCATTTATTTATAGAAGACAGGTTATTTGCTGTATAGCTAAGGCAAAACTAAAACGATTTGCTCGATAGGACTAGGAATGTTACCCTCAATGACCCCATTTTCCACCCTTACTCCACCTCGCTCTTATGGAATGTAACAGTTATCAGATATTGGTGGCTAGAAATGACACAACTCCCATCCACATGTACCATGAAGCATGAACACACACAAAACAGAAACAGAATAAACTTGATACAGCCACTCCTCGTCGCGAGGAGGCCACAGAAGACAGTTCAGTGACAGTGCTTTTATGAGATCTTATAAATTTTATCTTATTTTATAAATGAGATGAAATGCACTTTTTATTTTAATTATTGGAACTGCAAACCAGCGAAAGATGCCCTGAAGATGGTGTAAAGGCCTAGGCGTCAAGTCAAAAAATGTATCATGTGGTTAAGTGGCTGGTATCATGTATATTCTGTTTCTTTGATCGAGCCCAGCATATTGAACATGTATTTTAGCAACTAAGGTTCTATGTTTGAGACTTTGGCTCATAACTATTTTGCCGCTACATGTTATCGAGTCTCTGCAACGTAGTGATGTGACTAACATGTCAATGGAAGAAGTCTTTATGTTTTCTTAATGACGAAGGTGATAGGACTGACCCATTTGTTTATAGATAATGCCATCAATCTGGGCCAGGATCGAACCCAGACCTTCAACTTTAGATGCTGCCTATTTAGTAAGAGAGCACAGAACAGGAAGAGCATTTTGTGAATTCATAAATAAATTGTGGGACTTCAAAATGTCAATCCAAGGAGTTACTTAATACATTAGTAAATTGAGTATGAATCTGCTGTGACATTTCTTGGAATTCTTATACAAAGTGATTTAAATTGGCAATCTCATAGCAATTATATTATTCCAAAGATTAACGAAGGTACATTTTTAATAAGAAAACTGAGAAACATTTGTATCACTAGATATGCTGTTTTCTATTTATTACGGATGTGTTCATTACCCTGTATTTATATATTTAGAAATCTACTTTTTATTAAAAACATGAAAATAGCTTTCCCTTAAACTCTGATTTCCACAATTATAATACTAGACAAGTCTCATTGTAGTTACTCAAAAACTTTAAAAGCTTCCGTAGTGTATCTGGGTTATTCTCCAGAAAAGGGCAGATTCATGTCGCAGTTGATTTTCTGGTGTAAAATAAGTACTTATGGATTATTAATTATTATGATAAGTTAGATTGAAATAAGGTCTATTTGATCCCATATTCCACTTTTTAAACAAAAGTTACAATTTTCTGCATTTTAGGGCACAGTATGTGAGATCTCACCTCCGTGTCATGTCCCAATGCCTGACTTGTCATTTTCATTCTTTCATAATTCAACAGGCTTTAATTTTTATTCCATTTTAGTGTTATAACAAGAACAAACAGCTCAAAAAATGAGTAATTAATAACTGAAAAGAAAATATATCATTTTGTAAAGACAATTTTTTGCACTAAACATGCTTGTCCCAAGGTGAGACCTCACCTCCGTGAAACAATATAAAAGTTCAATTATTTCCACAGATATGGCACTGTAGTCTTTCTATTTTCCTTGGACTCCAACTTTTGGCAGTTTTCTTATCATTTATATAAAGCCAAGCTGTTAGTGTGATTTTAAGTGTTGTTTTGTTTGTGTAAAAGGGCTAAATACAAAGTTGGTAATTGGACTTCCTCACCTCCGTTACCTACACCCAACGGTAAAGTTGGCTGTTTTTATATTTACTTTTGCTATAAATTATAATAATAAGGAATGCTAAGTTAAACTCTAGGTTTGTTCGCAAAGCAGTCAGAAACCAGGAACTTCTCGTTCGCGCATGCGCTCTTTCTCCACACGCGTTCGCAAAGCGAAAATCCGTGATTCTGATTTCAATCTTCTGTTCGCAAAGCTCTCACGGACAGTTTCTGTACTATAAGAAAAGTTTGCAGGCTCTAGCATGAATTGTTATCAGAGACATGCGCAGTAACCTATTTTCACGCGCCTGACTCCTCCCTCCTATAACATTGCGCCAGATTTATAAACATAGGCTACTTATATGTATGAATAATGGAAGATAATTAAAAGTTTCCCAAAATATAGATTATATTGTCGATGTATATTGCATTTATAACATGTCAAAGGGAAATATATATTTTATTTGCATATCATATCGATTAAACGCAGAAACTATCGATTCCAAATTCTTCTAACCGTTCGCAAAGTGCAAATCACGGGTAAGTAACAGACTGGACATGCGCAGTACAACCAATTCTCAAGCAGTCATGGATTTGCTTTGCGAACAAACCTTATAGAACTGAGATTTTCTAACCTCAAAGGTTCCCAAGCTGTTTGACAAATTAGAGAAAAATCTCACCTCCGTTGCTGTTACTCTCGAGTCCTATCCATGGAGGTGTAATTAATGTTGTAATTGATGACATATTTAACTGTCTGCATTTTTTATTTTTGTTTAAAGAAGGTACTGGTATAGCCTAATAGTTTATGACAATATATCATGTTTTGATTTAAAGTTTGATTTTAAGGTGATAATCTATTTTAACATAGATAAAAATAAGTAAAAAGTTACGTGTTAATCCATTTGTATGGTAATAAATATTGTTCATTTTCATGATAACATTTAATACAGTAAATTGATTATAATTCTCACATACCTTCTATTATAATTACTATTTCATACTATTTTCTCACCACCATGAATGTGCAATTTTCTAACCTTGTTAATTTAATGCAAAATACCACTCGGTAAGTAGGGCAAGTACCTCAGTAGTACTCTGCAGAAGGAAATATTACATAAAAAAATTACATGATCCAAAATAAAAAATATTTAAAAAAAAATTCTAACATTGAAATCTGCCCTTTTCGGGAGAATGACCCATCTATAACACTATTTAATAAACTGCCCAACTCAGAATTTTAAGTACATTCAAATTTAAAATTGTAGTAGAAAATTTTTAACTACGACCTGCTTTTACAGCATAGTAAAGTGTGTCTGATTTGATTCTGATTCCATGAGTAATTGTATTATTTAGAATCTCTCTAGGTAAGACATATCTATTCTTAGATTTAAGTTTATTGATGATGCTTATACAGTCATTTAGTTTGTAATGTTTATGGGAATAGAGAGATTTATCAAGTAGACAGTATTGTTCACATTAGGCAAGCCTGGTGAAGCGTCCATTCAAGACTGGCATGATGAAAGCCTTGGTCTACTGTCTGTTTTTTATACCCTTCTGCTTGTCTGGGCTTCATACGCTGGTATTTGCATCGTATCAGACAATAAACAAGTCAAGTTCTTGTCGAAGGGCTCTGTGTATGGGTGGGTTTCTTTTGCAGCAGCGAGATGCACAGCATGCTATATGTGCAATAGGCTCAAATGTGGTTTTCATGGCTGATCGTGGTATAAAAGAAACTGTATTGCTGAGGGTGGGTTGGGCAGGATACATTCATCCCAAGGTGCGACATATATTTGGATTTTCCCCTTTCTTCTATGTATTGCTTATGTTAGAGTAGAAGAAAATTCAAACTGTGTGTTCTTGATGACGCGATTCGCGCTTCCTCTCGTTGGCTGGGACCTCTGGCAGAGTCCTCCTATTTAAACATTGCTGCCAACTTACACGAATTCATGTCTGCCGAAAACCTGAAAGTGTTCGTAGATAAATATGACGAATTTTGTAATTAATGTTTTTGATAAGACTCCGTTCATCGTAAATTATATGATTTTCTGGAAAATCTATACACAAAATGTTCAGTGTGCACAGAACAGCTGATCGCAGTAGTACCACTGCACGAATTGTGGAATTCAGTAGCAACTGTGGGAAATCTTATATTTGTGTCATAACTTCTAATTTTGATGGCATTATGCATAGTTTCAGTGCCTATTCTTTTGATTGTGTGTTATAAAACGACATATGGGACGCGTGCCGAATTGATTTTACTTCCTAGTTTATAATAATTAACTTAAGGAATCGCGCACTTAGAAGTAGCGTAAAATTACACATCAATCTTCAAACGGTTTCTGAGGGAAGATATAGCTTATAAACTTAAAATGTGAGTTGTTTACATTAAAATTTCACGTGTTACTGTTTGCTTGGTCCTTTAATTGTGTTCAACTATTGTCTATAGAATATACGCCTCCATTCGGGCAGCTGTTCGGATCGGAAATAGTTTTATGAAGGTGCAATTAATAGGCGCATAATTTAAAAGTACCATCGGTTCAAATAGATGAAGAGAAACATTTTTTAAATAACTCACGAGAAACACTCCACTTCTGATTGCAGGCGTAATGGCAACAAAGACACAAGTACACAGCCCAAACACGTCACACCATCAACATCCCCTACGGATGTACATAAGGGCACAATAGGAACACACACATCACAAATGGTCATCAAAATTTGGTTTGACCGGAGGTTTAGGCTTAATTGCTTGGCACTCCGGGGGTAAGGATGGGCATTTACTTACTTACTCAATGGCAATAGACAATTCCTAAACAAGCTAAAGGAATATTGTCTATTTTATGGAACCCAAGGTTCATTGCTGCGCTTATCCGAGCCCGCCATTCAACCCTATTCTGTGCCAACTCCATCCAACCATCCCTCACAAATCCTACTTCCCTTAAATCCGTTCTAAGATTGTCCTCCCACGTACGTCTAGGTCTTCCAGGTGGTCTTTTCCCTTCGGGTCTCCCAGTCAATACTTTTGAGATATGTCTTTCCTCCCCCATGCATGCAACATGTCCAGCCCATTTCATCCTTTGCGATTTAATTACCCTTACTATATCCAGTGAAGCATACAGGTCCTGAAGCTCGTCCTTATGCAATTTTCTCCTGTCCCCATTTTCATCCCTCATGGCTACATCACTCTGCTGCTGTGTTGAATAAGTAACCAGGAAAATATCCATGTGTTTACTGAGAAGATTTATGAAATAGGAGAGAAATTAGAACAGAGTCAGAATTTTCTGCATGAAAACACAACTTATAATGTAGTTCATGTATTACTGGATTAGTTTTCCATGACAGAACTTCAAGACAAGCATTGGACTGCAAACAGTAAAACAAATTAGTTGACTTGCAAAATAACGCTCGTTTCTTAATGTCTGAATACTTGAATTTTACAAGTCCTTACTGAAATCAGGTTTCCAAATGTTGGTTTTTTGTGCCCACAGAGTTATCGCCATGTTTGCAACTTCACATGTGCGTGACTTCATTCTTGTTGCGCTTGGTGTTAGTAAAGAAAAAAGTTAAAATTAAATTTGAAATGTTGGCACTCTTTAAAGTTGAATGTTTATATGTTGTGGATATTTTGTCTTGAATTTTTTAGAAACTTTTGGTGTATTGTTACACATGTAATACAGTAGGCTACATATAAATGAAGTTTGCATTCTGGGAAAACTAAAACTGAAGAATATTGTCACACCCAGAACGCAAAAACAGGGGTCAGTTTGTGTTTAAGTAGTTTTTAAATACTTCTGCCTTGTTCTAATCTTTATTACATCTATATAACAATTGAAAATGATAAGTTATTTTCTTTCTGTTTTACTTGAAGTTAGCTGCAATATATTGTCTTTTGGAAGTTACTCTGAATAAAAGTAATGATATCCTGTATTGTTTTACTCCTTCCTGATTCAAAGGAAGAAGCAAAAGTAACACCCGCGACAGTTGCTGTCCTCTTTTAACTCTTCTTTCTCTCTTCCCATCTTCTTTAGCTCTTCTCCTGAGCCGATCTTCCACCATTCTATCTACCGATACGGTAGCAAAATTTTCTGATATCTTGAATTTCTTCATTTAGTATCTTCCCTTGTTTGCGTTACAGGATGGAGATTGTGAAAGTGGAACCAGACGTGTTCCCCGTGGACATGAAGGAAGAAGACTTCCCGGACATCTGCCAGGTTTATCTGCCAGAAGTCAAAATTGAGGTGAGCTTCAACCAGTTCAGTCACTCACGAGTTACCCAGTTTTGTTAGGGGAGGATTCTAATGGTAATGCCCTTCTGTTCTGTTTTGCAGCCTGGCGAGGAACGGCTGTACAGCGCAGGGAGAACAGCTAAGAGTGTAAGTGAAGCCTTGGTTAAGCAAAACAGACAATTTTGTCTGCTTTTGGTAGATAACAATGCTGTACTGTTATCATAAATCAATGGTGTAAATCACCGCGGCACATTTACTTAATACTGATATGTTAATATATTGTTGTTGTTGTTGGTTGGCTAATGCTGAATTTCTGACAATGAAATCATTAATTCTCTAGCTCTCCAGTATTTTTCACTTAAAGATGTCGAGTTGGTAAGGGCTGGGCATTGTGGAAGGTGATCTTGGTCCATTTCTTCTTGGAGGTCGCATAGGGGGCATAGTGGTGAGGGGAGTATCCCAATTTTGTTGAGGTGTTTAGCAAGGCAGTCGTGACCTGTGAGTAGTCTGAAAATTGCAACCGCACTCTTTCTTGGGTATCCAGGGATGTTCTGAGTTAAGACTGCTTCCCACCTTTTGTTTTTTGAGGCTTGGGAGTGATAATTCAATACAATTTTGTGGTATTGAGAATTAATTATCCTTTTTGTTACATGATAGGATAATTGTGTGTTAGGTTTTTGAATAATGCTGCAGCCTTTCTTGGCCAGGTAGTCAGCTGAGTCGTTTCCAGCTAGTCCACAATGTGCTGGGATCCACTGAAAAACTATTTTTTTCTTAAGTTTGCTGAGATGGTATAGGCATTTCCAGCACTCTAAAATTTGTTGGCTTTTTGGTGTTAACGTAGATGCTACAGCCAGGATTGCTGCTCTTGAGTCAGAGAGAATAACTGCTTGTTGAAATTTAGTTATTCTATACAATAGATTTTGCAGTGATGTGTAAATAGCCTCGACTTCTCCATCAAAGTTTGTAGTGCCAAATCCCAGGGGCTTGTAAAAGGAGAAAAGTTGGCATGTGGCTCCAGCACCTGCTCCGGATTGATTTGGTAGAAGGGAGCCATCAGTGAAGATGTGTAGCCATTGTTCCTCTGGAAATCTTGAGTGAATTGTTTCTAATGCTAACAATTTCAAAACTTCTGTTGGAGTGTTGTCTTTTTTAATTTCTTCCATTAGATCTGTATAGTATTCTATATCTATTGTTTGTAATGGGTTTATTCTATGGAGTAAATTTTCTTTGTTAAGAGGTAGAGTTATCTGCTTTTTGATATTGTGTATTTTAGTGAGGAAACTCTCCTGTGTTTTAAGGTGGGTTGAAAAATTTCTTGTCTGCCAAGTGTTGAAGGGAAGTCTGATTAACTTTTCGTATTGTATAACAGCAGATTTTTCTACTTCTAATTGGATAGGTTGCTGTTTTGTTAGTATTTCCATAGCAGCCACTGGTGTAGATTTCACAGCGCCTGTGATCAGTCTAAGGCTTTGATTCTGGAAACGTTGGATTGTGTTAAGATTTGCTGTTATCAGAACTTCGCCACAGTTAATATTAGGGTTGGCACCTGTCCCGAATTAGGCGGGACATCCCGCATTTTAAGGACATTTTCAGCGTCCCGAATTATGCCTATGAGGGACGCATTATATTGCGGGACGCCAAATTATTCCAAAACAAAATATGAGACAGCAATTCTTGGTGGCGTCTTTTGTGAATTGCGTCTCATGGTCAAGATATCGATGTCGTTCCATCGCTAAAATATATCGTGTTTGCAGTATTGAAATCACCGCCCATGATGTTATTCTTTGTAATTTATTTGTATAAGTCGCGCGGGCATTCTTGTCCGTGATCGGCACAACCAGCGTGCGAGCCATTAACTGGTGATCCGACGGGGAAGTACCGTAAACAGTCCCTGCTGGAATTATAGCACAGCAAGACGTGTGTAGTGTTATATAAGAGAAGAATGCGCACATATGTGCAATTGTCACTCGTTACTGATTTCCATCAGTGATTTTGTTCTGTTCTTACATTTTTCTAAGTGGTAGCGCTCGCATGGCTTGTCACATAATGTTATCAGTTGTAATTTGAATCCACGTTCTCTGTGTGTTTTATGTGTCGTTCGTTGAGTAAGAACTAATTAAATATGCCTCCTGTTATTTCTGAACTTAGTGGTAAGCCATTATTTAGTCAGAGTCTGGATCGCCAATGTTCATAATATTTTTGAAACATGTCTATGAGTGTACATTGTTTTTTTGAAATTCTAAGAGAAAGTTTTAAGTTACTTAGAGAAAGTATTTGACTTCACAGAAAACAATCTTTGTGGCACACTGAAGAACTTGAATCTTAAGAGTTCACTATCTTTCAAACATCTCAAAGACTCTGTGAAGGCACATAATGTAGAATCTGATGTTAATTTGGATGATTTATATGAGGAATTCTGCTTTAGTTCAGATATAATAAATGCTACTAAAGTGAACTATACAGAAGGAGAGACTAAGTATGAGTATGAAGTGGAAGAAAATTATTCAGGAGATTGGTAAAGAACACATTCCCAATCTCATATGCTTTGTTCTGAGCATTCCTGGTAGCAATGCCTTTGTGGAAAGAGCGTTCTCTCTCATGAATCTAAAATGGACAGAATCCAGATACAGGTGCTCAGCTGACCTCATAAAGATTGAAATCATTTCTACAAATGTTACAGATACCTGCAAAGATTATTTAGTGAGGGTGAAACAGAACAAACAACTATTAGAAGCTGCCAAATCAAACAAGAAATACAGCTTCAAGTCATGAATTTGCCCAGGCTTTTTAAAAATTATTTTGCTAACCTTTTCTTTTCTAATGTTAGTGTTACTGTTACATAGCCTATTCAGTTTTGACTTTGTAATATATTCCGTCTTTCTGTTTTTAATAATTTGTTCCATGTACAAATTTAGGTATGAAGATCGGCGATATGCATATATTCGATAAGTGTCCCTCCTTAGCCTTACCAAAAGGTGGCAACCCTAGTTAATATATATAATGTTTGTTATAAGCAGGGCCTAAAATTCTATAAATACATACACATTTATTCATGACTATGGCATGTTTACTTAATCAGAGGAGTTAAAATACTGAGAGCAGACTTTTGATGTTTATTACCTCTTTTGAATAACAATTGTAAAATCTGTAAATGCAGAAAGGATGTTGTAAGTCTATAAACTTTGTTCTTTGTTCTTGATTGGAGCATTTGAGAAGAAAAGTAAGAAAATTGTTTTTAAAATAGATCCTACAAGAATGTTGCATCATAGTAACCTAGTAATTTATTTAACTTAACTACTACCAGTATGAAAAAAAAGCTTGTAAACCCTACCACATTAAGCAAACAATACTTCAAAGACAGCATCGCTGGGAACAACAACAAAAGTTAATACACTCAATGAAAAGGACAAAATAATGACGTAAAATTGAAATAAATGCCCTAAAAATATAAAATTGCATAAAACGACCTGTTTATAAATCTTTACAGCAATATGATTTATTGATTTATTAATAAGATGATATTTACGTAACACAAATTTATCATAATTATATTAGCCTACATCTTAAGATTATATGTTATATGTATGTTATATGACTAGTTAGAAGTAGTGTTTGTCTGCAAGCTCCTGCTGGACCATACAGACTGTCTTTTTAATCATTTAACTTTCAGGAATTTGTTCTTTAAACCCTTTGTGTCAATTATATGGATTGTGGTGTGATGCAGTGGCTGTGCAGTTTCTAAAACAAATGGCTGCAAAGATTATGAAGATTCTGTTTATATCTATTAATATTTAATGGTAATAAACATCAAAAGTCTGCTCTCAGTATTTTAACTCCTCTGATTAACTAAACATGCCATAATAATTATATATGAGTTGAAATTTTTACACTAGACTTCACTTCTGGTATAGGTTAGGTTAGGTTAGGTTAGGTTAGAAGTGAAGTCTAGTGTAAAAATTTCAACTCATATATAATTATTACGTTATATAACTTCACTGTGTTACTTCCAATACAATTTAATTAATTATAAACATGCCATAGTCGTGGTTCATTTAGATGGCCTTGATTTCAAGTTGTGGCTCAGAAAAATGGGAGGTTTGTTTTAACAATCATAAAGTGGTTTTAATCCATGGTTGCAGATAAAACTTCGTAAGCTTATCTCATTCCTAGTAAAACTTGTATTTGGAAAAGGAAAAAGAGATTGCCTATGTTAACAAAACACCTGTAGTTCTGTTTAGCCTTCCAGTTTCTCCAAGCAGCCTTGTATTTATTTAGTGCCAGTGCTAATAATCGAACTATAGCCCTGTTCTCACATGCTAGTAAAATAATGCTAAAAATCATTCATAAAAGACTTGAGAACTACATGGAAAGAGAAATATCTGAAGTACAAGCAGGATTTAGGAAAAACAGAGGCACAAGAGATTTAATTGCAATCGTAAGATGGTTATTGGAAGAAGTTCAAGAGTATCAAAAGAAATCTATATTTGTTTTATTGACTATGCCAAAGCGTTTGATAGCATTAACCACACCCTTATGTGGGAAGTAATGAAAAAGATGGGAATACCTGAACATATCATATTACTTATAAAGAGACTGTACGAAGCCCAAGAAGCAAAAGTCAGGACTCATGACGGCGAAACAAGTTGGTTCCCAATTGGGAAAGGTCTAAGACAAGGATGCGTATTGTCACCAGGTCTTTTTAATCTATATACAGAGTACATAATGAGAAGTGCAAAACTTGAGGAAACTAACATAGGAATAAGGATGAGTGGAAGAATATTAAACAATATCAGATACGCTGATGATACAACTCTCCTTGCCGAGAATGAAAAAGATCTGGAAGAGCTTGTAAAAAAAGTAAAGACAGAAGGCGACAAAGCAGGGCTTAAACTAAATGTCAAGAAGACTAAAATAATGTCAAGCAATGAAAGTTACATCAATATAGGTGGCGAAATAATAACAACTGTGGACAAATTTAACTATCTTGGGACAACCGTGACTTTAGAGGGTAATAGCAAAGAGGAAATTAAAAGGAGAATAGTGCTAGGCAAAACAGCTATGAAAAAACTAGAAAAGATATTCAAAGATCCAGACATCTCTAGAAGAACAAAAGTTAAGCTCATTGAAGTGATGGTATTTCCAGTGGTACTATATGCTAGATCGGAGGAGAAAAGAAGACTTGATTCCTTTGAAATGTGGGTCTGGAGAAAACTTCTAAATGTATCATGGGCAGAAAAAAGGACTAACTTGTCCATAATAAAGGAAATTAAACCAGACATGTCACTAGTGGCAACAACAACTAAGCATAAATTAATGTATTTTGGACATATAATGAGGAAAAACAGCTCCTTGGAAAATGATGTTATGTTAGGTATAGTGGACGGGAAGCGAGGTAGGGGTAGGAGAAGAACAAGATGGCACGCAGAGATTAGCAATGCCACCAATCTAAGATGGGAAGAAATTCTAAGTGCTGTGAAGGACCGGGTTGGATGGATGAAGATAGTGGATATGAGTGTTAGGAACAGGAAAAGACATTTCGAATAGTCAAGGCTGGCAGCCTTACTGCCTTGTAAATCCGTTTGGATCGCCAGGGGTCGCACCCGACCTGATGGACTTCTACTACTACTACTACTACTACTACTATGGTACTTTATGAGATTGTGTGTGGGGGACGAAAAATGTCTGTCCATCCGTCCGTCTGTCTGTGTGTCTGTATGCGCCATAACTCAAATACTCTCTATCGGATTTTCATAAAACTTGGTATACGCATTTATAATGTCCATGGGAAAACCCCTATTGTTATTGAACCAAATCGGTTCACCGGTACTGGTGACAAACCCAATTTAGTGTTTTTATTTAGAAGTGCCATAACTCAAATACACTTTATCAGATTTTCATGAAACTTGGTATACACATTTATAATGTCCATGGGAAGACGTCTGTTGATATTGGACCAAATCGATTGGCTGGTACCGGAATAATGCCCAATTTAGTGCATTTTTATGGTATTATATAACAAAAGGCCCCATAACTCAAATATGCTTTATCGGATTTTCATGAAACTTGGTATACACATTTATAACGTCCATGGCAAGAAGCCTATTCATTTTGGACCTAATCGGTTGACTGGTACCAGAGTAACAACTAATTAAAGGTCACATGCTTTTTAATTTTTGTCTACCGGTATAATTTGACAGTTAACACTATTCCTTCACTTATGCTTATTAAACGACACCGTCAAACTGACTGAGTTGGCTAAATGGTAACGCCTTGGACTCGTATTCTGGAGATCAAATTCCGGAGCCGGCCGATTTGACATGGATTTTTTTTTTATGTGAGTGTGCGATTGTCAAGGTATCACAAATCTGCAGTTCTGCTGACGCTGGTCGATTTTAATCTGATTAGAAAAACTTATTTTCTGCATATGATAATTGCAATTATAATTGATTCAACAAAAACATACTGGCACTTTGTTATATCAGTTTACCTGATTTTATTATCAGTTATCATTTGCTCGAATCTTTGCTAATTTAATCTCAGATTTATAAGTAGAGTACAATTACTTCCACAAAGTCTCTGGCCTTGAAGACCAAATCCAGTCAGCGAGCTTTCGCGTTACAGCTTGCGCAGAGTTGCAGAGTCGCATGAGCATAGATCAGTGAGCTACTGGTGAGTACAGAGTGAAGATCACGCTGGCAACACAAATACTATAATAGTTAAGTGGAAGGATAATGCCGCAGCAAGACAGAGACAGACAACACGTTGAGTGGCATAGAAAAGGTGGGCCATTCAGGGTGCAGCTACCTCCCCTAGGGAGGAACTCTAAGAACTGTGACTCGCTCCTAAGGTATGTATGTAAAAATCCAGAGACTTTGTGGAAGTAATCGTACTCTACTTCTGAAGTCAGGATTGAATTTAGACTTTTCAAATAACACTACCCAGCATTTTGAACATTTTTTTTCTGTGGCAAGTGGTATGATACATGATCTTGACTAACTTTGGGTTAGAATATTATAGGAGAAAAATTCCTCCGGCACTGGGACTTGAACCCAGGACCTTTGGCTATTCGCGCCAATGCTCTACCAACTGAGCTAAGCCGGAGCTCATTTCACAGCGCCAGATGGAACTTCTCTCCTATGATATTCTCATGTAGTGTCCAACAGAGACAATAATCTGTGGCTCATGAATGCTTACATATCTAACTTTGGGTTGCTGAACACAAATATATTGTCTGTTTCTACATTTCACAACATATTTCTCACAATAAGTATACCAGAATGAGAGACATATTGCATACAGGATAAAAAGTACTGAAAAAATTAGAATATATTTGAAAATATTTACAGAGAAAATTAAAATAAAATTTTAATCAGTACAGGACATGACGTATGCTGATATATGCTGTAGGAATCAGGTGTGAGCAAGGAATTCACCAGCAAATGCTAGTCTTCTGTCCTTGTCTCAACTACAATAACAACAACAGCTAAAATTCAACACCGCATCTTAATTGGTTATCTTCTTTTGATGTAAGGAACTAAGCCATAGTATTTTACCGAATTTTCTGGATATTCCAAAATTTGTAGAATCCGATAGTTTGGTTTCCTGAGGTTCTACTGTATTACAAAGGATATTAGACCAGGCCATGAAGGCAGTAGCCAACCAAAAAATGTACTCGCTTTGTTACAACCATTTGAGAATTATGAAGAACTTCCCCTTGCCTTTTAAAGCAAGTATACCCTTTAACAAATATTTCAACTGATTGTAAGTTTGAACACAAGCAACACAGGGAACCAAATTCAAGTTATATTGATAACTTCTGAATTTTCAGTTAACTGCATGTGGTAATATCTACTCAGTTCTCATCCCAGCTTGTAACAGTAATTGTTTGTTGTTTTATTGCAGGACGTTCCACGTAACTTTGAATGTGACGTATGCAAGAAGCGCTTCATGAAGAGCTGCCACCTCAACGACCACATGCGTGTCCACACAGGCTCGAAGCCATTTGAATGCGATGTCTGTAGCAAGAGGTTCACAACAAGCAGCTGCCTGAATGCCCATCATCGCATCCACACAGGCACTCGACCATATCGCTGCGACATCTGCAACAAGACATTCACCCACAAGAGCGCTCACATTGTGCATTACCGCACTCACACCGGCTCCAGGCCGTACAAGTGCAGCATCTGCGAGAGGCATTTTGCCACCAGCACGACTCTCAATTCTCATTTCCGCACCCACACGGGGCACAAACCGTTCAAATGTAGCCAGTGCGACAAAACATTCACCACCAGCTCTCACATGAACCTCCACCTTCGAATGCACACCGGCGAACGTCCGTACCAATGCACGGTCTGCAACAAGAGGTTCATCCAGAGCAGTTCGCTCAAAGAACACTTCCGAGTGCACACGGGAGA
The DNA here is from genome assembly GCA_964059195.1 of Ectobius pallidus. Taxonomy (NCBI): domain Eukaryota; kingdom Metazoa; phylum Arthropoda; class Insecta; order Blattodea; family Ectobiidae; genus Ectobius; species Ectobius pallidus. Next base: position 595,529 of record CAXKWD010000003.1, on the reverse strand, counting down.
TCGCCCATACGAATGTAAAACCTGTGGAAGATGCTTCTCGCAGAGTGGTGACCTCGCTACACATGTTCGCATTCATACAGGACTGAAACCTTTCCAGTGCGACTTGTGCAGCAAATCATTCGTCAAGCCAAGTATGCTGACCACACACTATCGCACTCACACTGGCGATCGACCCTTCAAGTGCGAGGTGTGTGGCAAATCCTTCACTCGGAACACCCATCTGACGGCTCACTCGTTTATACACTCTGGCCTGCGTCCGTTTGAATGTGACATCTGTAAGAAAAGTTTCAGCCGCAAATTTTGTCTAGATAAACATTTAAAAACACACTGAAAATCTTGAATGTATAGATTGACCTCATGACGAGTATCAGTAATGGTCGTGGAGTTAATTGGTTCATCTGACCTAACAACTGTCATTCTACACAATTTCTTCCTATATCTTCCATCAATGCCATAAATAATTGCACAGAAATGCTGTTTGATACAACATTTTGAACCAAAATATTGGATATCAACTTAAGTGATTTGATTCCCCAAGTGTCAATTCTCAGAAATAATGTTGCAAGTTTTTCTCATTCTAAAGTGTCAATTTATACAGTTTAATTTTTGCCTTCTGTAGGAGTCCATATAACCATGTCTTTCAACTCGAAGTGACTCTGAACCCTTGAATTCCGATTGTCGTCACTGTAATGGTGGATCAAGTTTCCCACATAGACTTGAGAATTATAAAAGTTTAGCGATACAAAAAATAGTTAAAATTTGGATACCAAGAATGATGCATTCCTTTGGGAGACAGGAGAAGTTAATGGCTGATCATGTACAGCCTAAGATATGTCTGTATGAACAGTGAAATTAATTTCAAAAAACTCTGGTCGGAACGTTCACAGTGGAGTGTAACAACATTTGAAAATGATGCGAGTTGACTACACACAATTTTCTCCACTTACCAATTTTTTTTGGTAAGTGGAGAAAATAGTGTGTAGTCAACTCGCATCATTTTCAAAAGTGAAATTAATATTCATAAACTAAAGTAAATTGTAAATATCATTTTGCAATAATAACGAACAAGAAAAATAAATCATTGTGTTTGTTCTGAACCACAGAATTAGCCAAGTACAGGGACTCCAAGCTAATGTGTGTGATGTCCAGAGTTTCACTCTGCGACCGAGAAGTCAGTAGTAGAAAGATATGCAAAGTGTGTTCGTCCATTACCACACATCGGTTCATTGTCCTCAGACTGATGTGAGAACTGACAGGCATCTCACACAATAGCCTGGACCACTCATGAGTTTCAGAGATTACAACAACACAGATAAGTATAAACGAGACAATCAACATGACTCAAATTGACATGGGTCATTATCCCAAACTCACTTGGATCGATTCATGTGTTGTTTATGCAGATGCCACGTGTACATTCCTCGTGAAGACGTCATGCTTTTAGGAGTGGCTGATCAGAGAATCCAAAGAACTAAAACTAGAGGAAGACAATAGACACAACCAGGTCTAGAGCAGCTGTCGACTCTTGGAGATACCACACTCTGCAAATCGAGCTTAAAGTAGTTTAGGGAGCCATTAACCCTCCATTCCCAAAATATTCACAATTGTTTAAAGTAGTTTTCTATTCTAGTGTGGGTTCTCCAGGAAGAGTTTAATTTCTCGTATATACCAAGTTATTCCTCTAGGCACTAGGTTCATTTCCCAGCCAGGCCATTTTTCAACTGTGAGAAATACCCTTCCCAGGTTCAGGACTTGTTGTTCAGGTTTAAGACCACCTCTAGTCCCATCTCTAGAGGTGTCCCAATTTGCAAACGAGCTGCAGTTATGCCAGGCTGGGGGAAACCCTACCAGTGGCTGACTTGGATGGAAAAAGTAAGTAGGCCTACATTGATGCTGCATACGCCATTTTATGCCGTGAAATTTACTTTGTGTCAAACATAGATATGTGTGTATGTGTATAAATATTTTGCATTGTACCTGTATTGTGGTCTGCTAAGCAATTTAAACCGTTCCTCCTTTATTGTGTTACATCACCTGGCTGGGTCTGGAACGGGGCGCACTCAGTCTTGTGATTCAAACTGAAGAGCAACTTGTTTAAGAAGTAGCATCTTTGGTCATGGAAACCATAATTAATAACCATGGTGGGTGTCGGCATGCTGACCACATGACCCCAATCCTGCCAATCTGCCTATGGTAGATAAGGCAGCGGTCGGATGGCCAGCTTAGTCTTTTCAGGGATTCAGTGCCATGGAGTTCAATTTTCTGTTGTGCATTAATTTTGGAAAAACACACAGATTGGACATATTTTAAAAATAGGAATTGTCTTCAATAAAGTTAATTTTCGCTTTTTTTTTAAGTGAAACTTCTTTAGCCGCAGTAGGGGTAAATCGGAAGTTTGTGTAACGCTCAAAATCGTCACGAAATTAGTAAGGAGTGAGGAACGAACTGCACAGAAAACAATCAACTCAATAATTAGGCTTATCCCAAATTAAAAAATCTAAAAATCCAAAATCCTAAATTTAAAAAAAAAATCAAAGCTCCAAAATTTCAAAATTAAAAAATTCAAAGATATAAAATTAAAAAATCCGAAATTTAAAAAATAAAAATCCAAATATCCAAAATTTAAAAAATAAAAAATCAAAGTTAAAAAATTCAAAAATCTAAAATTTAAATAACACAATCCAAAATTTAAAAAAAATCAAAATTAAAGAAACGAAAATTAAAAAATTCAAAAAATAAAAATTTAAATAAATCAAAATTTAAAAAAATGAAAGATCAAAAATTTAAAAAAATCCAAAATTAAAGAAGTCCAAAAATCCCAAGAATCCAAAATTTAAAAATCCAAATATTAAAACAAGTTACACTTCTGTCGCGTGGCGTTCCACGCACACTTTTTTTTATATATGTAATCATTCACCGGTTCTTATAAATCTAGGGTAAGCTGGCATTTTTCAAGGGCCCACTCCCGTCCGCCCCCCCCCCCCCCCCCCACCCCTTTTCTTGGTGATCGTAAAATGAATAGCCCTACAGCGCTAAATTTTAGCTTAGCTGACTTCGGTTGATATGTTGGTACAACATACGTTGGCACCATTGGATAGGCAGTAATGGCCGACTTTTTTTCTTAGGCGGGATTTGTTCAAGTTTTCTTAATTCTGTTTGTTGGATTATATTGATAGTTTCAGTGGACTGAAATACTATTTTTAAGTTCGAAAATGTGTTTAATAAGTGTGTAAATAAAGGGAACTGTTCCGATAGAACCAACCAGGTGGAGAAGAATATTTCAAGTTCTTTTGCAATGGACAGGATTGAAGCCGTATCTGTAAGTTGGTCTTAAATTCTTTGTTTATAAGAGGTTTTCGGAAGTCATTATATAATAATATACACATAATCAGGTCTTTTCTTTTTACTTATCAATTGCATTTTAAACTTGCGTCACAGCGAATAGATTCGTTCAGCTTAAATTAGCATTGACAGTTTCAAGTTAGGAAACAATACAAATTAAATTACTGATTAAACAACAAATATAGGGTTCATATGATTATTTAGGGACCGCCGACGTGGTCGCTGACTACAGATCGGTCGGCCCGGGTTCGATCCCCGGATTTTTCTGAGGTAGTGAGGTCTGGTAGTGGTGCACTCAGCCTCGTGATTCAAATTGAGGAGCTACTTGATAGAGAAGTAGCTGCTCCGGTCATGGAATCCACCATTAAAAGCCATGGGTGTCGGCATGCTGACCCCATGCCCCCCAATTCTACCATCTGCCTATGGTAGATTACACAATGTTGGACGGTATGCCTTGTCCCTTCAGGGATGTAGCACCACAGAGTTTATGATTATTTAGGATTCTTGAAGACTGTTAGTATGTTTCAATACTGTCTGTGGAGGTCAAATTGTTTTCTGAAGTGCTCTGTCTTATTGTTGGCTATTAAAAATAAATTACCGTATGGGTAGGCCTACCTAAAAAAATAGGAGTTCGAAAATTCGTAATACATAATGCATGCTTTTAGGGGATAAAAAAAGGGTGAGGTGGGGAAAAAACCTGGGGGTTGTGTAGTTGTGCCACTTATGCATACTTTCTCACAGTGGTGAGCGTCACAACATGGCGATGGGTGGGAGTTTGAATTCCACAACATCGTGTCATACACTTGAGATTCAAAGACTACTGACATTTGATACCATTTGTGTACGACTTTAGCATTCGTTGAATTAAGAAGACTTAATAAAAGCACTATATTTATCTCGATAAACTTCTGGACGGCTGTTTTGCAGGTGGTGTTCCTTAATTAAGCATTGTACAGTTCCTTACATTTACATTGGCATGCTGCCACCTCAGCATTTAAATGGTTTACTGAATATTTATTTTTATTAGTGAACCCATGTTCGACATGCATTTTTAATCTAGGGCCTAAGTCCTTTCATAAAAAGAGACTTGGGATGCTTTGACACTCTGCATGCTGCATTTTCTGTCGTTAGAAACAAAAAATGTCTTTAGGCCTATTTGAGATTGTAATGTCTTTAGAACCAATAGAGTGAATCATATACAAACACATGACATGAGGAACGATATATGTAGGCAATATGACATTGTTGATGGTGGTTAGATGTTGCCACTAGAGCTAGGCCTACCTTATTAGCTATTGATAGTTCATCCCACATGTAAAGCTACAGACCGCATACAAGTGATGCTGGGGATCAAGTTGCAATTGTAATTATAAAACACAGAACGCCTGTCCTGTTATATGAATATATACCATAACTAATCAATGCACTAACTCCAAATAAGTTACATTGCTTTATAGGCAGATACCCTGTTCCATTTTCAAGTAACTAATAGGCCTACTTCTAGCTTCACCAAGTCCATGTATGCATTAGTTTGTTGTAACTTCGTGACCTACATTGCATTGATTTATTCACCTTGTTCCTAAATCAGGGTAGACCCACGGTAATTATAAAGTACATATATGCCACCATACCAATTAACTTAAGATAAAATTTGAGGCCAGTCTCAACCTGTCCTGCAGACCCCGGCAAGCCATGAGAGATTAAAAGAAGATCCATGGGAACATCCCATCTTCATTAAACTTTATGTCATGTTGCTCACGCCTGGGATATTTGTAATAAACATTTCAGGCCTTCCAGGCTTTCAGTAAAATTTGACGGGAATGTTGTTATTGGTGCTGCTTTCTTTTGTGAATAACTGACCCTTTGTGTAGGATTTTTTCTAGTAGGCTCAGGGTTGATAAAAAACATGTTTTTTTTAAAAAGAACAAAAAAAAAACGTTTTTTTTTGTTTAAAACGTTTTATATGTGAACAACAATGTTGGTTGTTTTAAACGTGTTTTTTAAACGTTTTTTATGTTTACAACAATGTTGTTTGTTTAAAAAAAGTTTAAATTGTTCATTTTGTTTATATCAACCATTTTAGTGTTTAGGTCCTATAATATACATATATATATACATATATATGTATATATATATATATATATATATACAGTTGAAATGTTTAAAACATTTTAAATAATTTGTTTTAAACATTTTTTAGCATATGTTTATAACACTTTTTAATTGGGTGTTAAATTTAATTATGCAGACAATTTACATTTTGTCAATCCAATGACACCCTGTGCTAAGATGTTCAAGATTTACGAGTCGTAGACTTAATAGTATTTGAAAATACATTTTGTACCAGTATTATTTGTTTATGATTTAATAGTTCATGATTAATAAAAAATAATACAAACTACTGTTTAATTACTGCCTTTACTGCTCAACTGATGATTGACTTTCACCATGTTTTACGTGGTCTTAGCCGCCTTACATTATCAAACTTACAAGGGATATCCTACTACAGTGTTGCCAAATTGACACATTCAATATTTAATACAGTATTAATAATCTCTTTCTTTAAAAAGGAAGACCACATAATAGATGGTAGGATGCAGTCAGAAAAAATTCAAATCAATTACTCGAAATCAGAAACTGGAAGCTGGCGACAGAGGATAGAGAAGTCTGGAGGAAAAGGATACAAAAGACATCACCTCACATGATTTTCTGGTATTCTGGCCCTAGTTTTTTGTTTGTTTTCTGTTTACAACACTAACAGGGTGTCACTGACTTGACAAAATGTAAATTGTCTTCATAATTAAATATAACACACAATTAAAAAATGATTTAAACATATGCTAAAAAAAACATGTTTAAAACGTTTTAAACAAACTTAAAAAAAACACAAGCCCTTGTTTTAAACACTTGTTTTAAACGTTTTGTTTTAAACATTTCAACCCTGAGTAGGCTACATTTTCTTCTGGCTGGTGAAACCTAGAGTTCTTTGTTTTGAGTGAGATTGGGACCACTGACCACGTTTCTTATTCAGAGCAGAGTGAACAACCCGTCTTTCTTGTACAGTCAACTTGACTTTTCGTGCTTTTTCTTATTTTCAGTTTGTTCACTATCACAATTACATATCGATCAGTGGTTCAAGTCTGGATTGTTCCAACACAAGACAGACGATAAATGGATCAAGTGTTGTCTAAAGTATTAATAGTGCAGAAAAATCATGCAAATATTGTTGATCCTGTTTGCAGACCACACTGTGTTCTCTGTTGTGAATCTATGAAGCTGATGAGGTTGATCTTGAATAAAATCTGTTAATAAGTCAGTAGAATCTGCAAAAACTGAAAAACTCTCCTTGCCTCTGAATTCATATTAGGCCTAACTGGTATGATCGTATTTTCCATTTATAGCAGTATTGCTCTATAAATGACACAGTATTGTAAAATTGTAATTAATTTCTATCTTAAGAAAAATATAGCCTACTGTAGGCCTACCATTAATTCAAAAAATAATTTTTGATTTCACGGGGGTCAGTCACGTAGTGGGTTCATGCAAAAATAAAAATACGTTAAGATTATTTAGTCTTAAAAAAAAAGCACTTAGGGTTATAAAGAAAATACCACAGATAAAATGTTGCAGAACTATATTTAAAAAATTGAAAATACTCACACTGCCCTACTTATATATATCTATGAAAATATTAAATGTGCAATAATAAATTATAAAGAGGATAAAAATCAAAACATGCCTCATCATTATATGAGAAGTAATAAAAACTATTTTTTTAAATCGTTGAGAGGTTCTTTAGGCAACAAGTGTATAGAAACTCTTGCAAAGGACCTATACAATCACTTAACTTACCTGATACACTGAAAAATACAACAAATAATAATAAATTGAAGCTAAGAAGGATAAAATCTTTTCTAGTAGAAAATGTCTTTCACAATAGATGAATTTAAAAAAATATAAAATACAGAGAGCAATTCATTAATTTTTAATAACCTAGAAATTAAATATATTTGTGTAACAAAAATTTATTTTGTTCAATTCAAGTACAAAGCCTTGTAAACCTCTTACATTTAGCTAATACAGTGGTCGCCAAACTTATGAAGCTTCTGAGCTACCGTACCATTTTAAAATCCTACTGTGAGCTACCAACCAAAAGAACTACCAGCTTAAATCTTACATTTGTTTATTGCCTAAATATGAAATAAATTTTAATTAAACCGTGTATAACAAAAAGAAATTTAAATAGAATTTTACGTATAAGAAAGAAATTGAAGTGTAGTTAGTAATAAATGACAAATGTATGGGTGGAATTTTTTTATTACACTTATTAACTTCAATGAGAAGGATGGGGAGCTCCCATTCGAATACTGGAAAAAGTGTTCATCAGTGAGTCTGTTTCTGTAGGACTACTTATTTTTAATAAATTTAATACTGGAAAAAGAAACCTCTCACAGATATGTAGAACATTGCCTTCACTTTCAGAGCAACCTAGACGAAAATTGGATATTTTTTTTTTAGGAACAAGAGGCCAAATATTTTTAGAGCTTGAAAAAAGCGATTTTACAGATAAATCATTTCGAAAATCAATCAGTTCCACCTCCACTGTAGCACTATCTTCTTCAAAATCAAAATTCTCCATGACACAAGTAGAGAACTCTTGACGTGATCTATCAAAAATGTCCCTGCGAGGTACTAGTAGCTTGCGATCGACGGTTTGGTGATCACTGAGCTAATAAATCTTGAAAAGACATAAGAAAGATTGGGAAATGGAAAAACAGTCCTGAATTATAAAAAAGGGAATGGATGTGATAAAGAACAGATTTATTAAGATGTAGTTTATTGTAATTACAAAAATATTGCTTTACAGAAAGGAATGTCAGATTCTATTGTTAAGATCTACCCCAACAAACCACACTAACTTAGTCTAAGTATTAGGTAATGGAACCCAAACCACCCCAGCCCAAACCACCATTTAAAATTAAAAAAAGAAGAAACCGAGAGAACCCGATTCTCCAGTGTCACTCTATTTAGGCTTGCCAACCCGACAATATAGGCTGCAATCACAAGAACTTGTTGCACTCAAAGCTCAGTTAATTCATGTGGAACTTCCCTCTCAGTTCTGCAATTGAAAATAATTAACAACCTGAAAGAAATTACCGTATTTTTCTGACCAAGACGCACATTTTTTTATGGTAAATATTACCAGTAATGCCATCATCATAAACATGGCATTGTATTACAATAATGATGCACAAACTGTACATAAATGCATGGTCATAGGTCTACAATAACAGCCAGGGTGAGAAATCAGTGTAAAGGACTGATTCTAGAAGGTTATGATTTGTGTATGCAATGAAGTACAAATTTTTAGTTTAGAATCACTTTAAATTTTTTCCCCTTAAATCTCCATCCTAAAATCAAGGTGCGTCTTATGGTCTGGAGCGTCTTATAATCCATAAAATATGGTATCTTATGGCAACAGAACCAAAATGAATTCAAGAAAAAAAATACCGTGTTTGTGAGAGAGTCATCACAGCCACTTTCGTATTTAATCCTCCGTCATTTTCACGGGTATCCACGACAGACTAGCACCTTTTAATTGCGTTTACCTTAAGGTTGTGCTTGTATCAGGTTGATACATTGCAACTATTCCTGTCTGTTCATCTAATAACACTGTGTTGCGTACCTGATGTGTACAACTGCAGTCTGCACAGAGTGAGGATGTGAACATAACATTAACATTACTCAAAACTATTTTCAATTTATTTTCTTAATTTTATGAACACTTAGAAACGGTAGAAAACATTAACATAAAAGTGATGAACACTTGATAAAAACACTTAGTTATGATAGTGGTTAAAAGATCGGTTAAAAACAATAAAAAACACATAACACAAGACGTTTCAGCCTGCCCTCCAGGCCTTCCTCAGTCAGACTGATTATATGGATCACTTCTTTCACAAACCGTCGTGTGGGTGTTATGTGTTTTTTATTGTTTTTAACCGATCTTTTAACCACTATCATAACTAAGTGTTTTTATCAAGTGTTTATCACTTTTATGTTATTGAGATTTTAGTGGAAAGTAGGACCACGCATTTTATCTTTTACCATGGTAGAAAACAATGTCATGATTTTAGTTCACAATGTGAAGGTTTGATTTATTATTTTTATTGAAAACAATACAAATAGCCATTAATATGAATACGATGCTGGTAACATACATTCAGCCAGTAAATGACCAGTATTGAAATGTGTAACAAGATACATTCTTGATAAAGTTGAAAAAGCTCCACATGAATTCAACAATTTGATGAAATACAAGTTGTCAAGCCTAAACTTACATGAGGAGTGGAGAATGAAAAATCAGGTGACCTCTTTGACCATAATTATAAATACACGACAGTGTGGAGTGTGCATGTCAAGGACTTAATGAACTGAGTCTTTAAAGTTACTTTAATGTTCATACAGACACATAATGGAAGCAATGGAAACATTCAAAACATTTTAACGAAGCTGAATGTTTTATTATCTTTAAAAAATAATCTGTATGATGGAACGAAATAGCCTAGTCACTATTTTGACCCCTACAGTCAAGAATTTTGAAAACTTTTAAGGAACTTAGTATAATTTTAAAGACTGAATTTATTAAGTGAAACAGGAAGGAAAACTGAGATGGAAACATCAAGTTGATGTTCTTGTATCTCGTGCACCTCCATCTGTCTAGACTATTCTTTTCTTTTCCTTATTGCTTACGTTTTAAAAAATTTATACTTCGTTGAATTAGTTCTCCAGAATGCTTCGTATTGTTGTGTTGGCAGTAATTGACCGTTATCACAGTGTTATCTAGTAAAATATCATTATAAAAAATAGATCCTATACAAAGATATTAATCTGTGATTTTCATTGCCTTACTTTACAATAATCCGCCCACCAAGACTGTGGGTTTGGCACATCAATTCTTATAGCAGCCTCGTGTTTTTAGGAATATCAATGTTAGTTGGCGAGGGTTAGTTTGTAGCAAGCACCCTCTTCCCTCGTTATTAACTCTCTGTTGTTACTTGAAGCTTGCTTCGCTGTCGGCATCAGCAAACCATCCCTCCTGCCGGAAACTCTCACGCATAGTCGTCGTGGTTCTGGAGTACATCACTTGTCCCCCAGGACCTGGCTGACTGCTTAGGCGACTGCGGGCAGATCTGGGCGAGTGTTCAGGACTGCTTACGTCGCCACCTTCCCACTGGCGACGCCCTGGAGCTACCCAGTGTTCGGTGAATTCTGAGGCTGATCGTGCAAGCGAAGGTTGACTGAGCGAGCGAACCAGGCTACCGGTCTCAACACCTCGTCCAGCGTACTCTTCATCTTCAGATGCTGTCCTCAGGAGAATATCATCGTCATCATAATATCTTCGAGGATAATATGAACTTGCATCGCTCATTGTGTCAGCTCGTGCAAAGTCAACCGTGACCTCTGTCATGGAACGAACATCCATATCAGAGCGAAGACTGGACCGAGAAGTTCTGCGGGACCTTGGGGGTACAGCTTGACCAGATGTGCCAGGTTGAGGAACCACTTCTGGTACTAAAGTGCTGTCAGAATCGTATTCGTAAAGTGTAGGGAGAGAGCTTCGTCTGCTTCTGGTATCCCAGTCTGCTTTTCGCTTGTATCTCTGGTTTGAAGGTCCTCCTCGTTGGTCGTAAGAAGTCTTCTCCGGTGGAGCAAGCACTCTGATTATCACATCCCACTTGTTGGGCTCAAACAGCTTCTCGTATCTCTGATCTTTCCTGATGCGCTCGTAGTCTTCCTTGACTGTAGCTTCAGTGAGTAGGGTGCGAAGCGTAGATTCTGTTGTGATAATCTGTCGCCATTTCTCACGATCTTCAATTGTCAGTACCTGCTCTTGTGGTTCTTCAGGGTTGAGGACTCGAATCAACACATTCCAGTTGGGAATGGGTGGATCCTGTGGAGGGACTTCCAAAGTGCTGAGGTAGCTCCTCTCGATGTCCACTTGTGCATGATGAGTAGTCGTGTTGTTGCTAGGGTACCCAGACGCTGAAGAAGCTTCTGAGAAACTCTCCCAGTCTGGGCCTGGTTCGTTGTCTTGAGTGGCCTCTTGAGTGTTGGGAGCCGGGTAGTTTCTGATTGTCACATCCCATTTGGGGTTTGGTGGAGGCTGAGGACGAGTGTGGTACTCGGTCACTTGACGTCGATGTCTTTCAATATCTTCAATAGTTCTCTTCTCGGTGATGGTCCGCAAGAAGACATCGTCTACAACATGCGATGTAATTTCTGGTCGTCGTGATATCACCACTGGCGGCTCGAGCAGTTCTGTAGTAGCGATGTTGTCTTCAACAACCTCGGTGAAATGAGTCGATGGTACTATGGGAGGTGGTGGTGGAGGTGGCGGAGCTACGTATCGCTTGTGAGTGTTTTCGACAATCTCAGTCATTGAGCGGGTGTCGGTCATCTCGGTGTTGAGACTTGTCAGGGACATGCGGCGACGATGAGTGGCATCGACCACATCTTCTGCTTGGGACCAGTTATCGTTATCAGGGATGGAGTTTGATTCCTGCTGGCGGCGGAGAATGCGGGAATAGACAGGGGGCGTCTGTGCGTACTTAGCTGGAGGGGGGTGCAGTTCGGGAACGTACGTGAATGTGGTCATGGCTGCAGGCGATTGAGGATTTATCTCTGCGGTTGTACGATGTAGTTCTTCCCGCTCCAGAATGGTTGTTAGATTCCTAGCTTGAGTGCTCATCACACTCTCCACATCTGATGGTGGAGGTGTGGGAGTAGGCGGGGGTGGCGGAGCTCGCTTAACACGCACAGACACGTCAAACTTGGGTGGAGGAGGGGGTGGAACAGCAATCTGAGCTTCGGAATAGAAAGCTTTGTTATCGTATGAACCTGCAGAACTCACAGTGCTGGGTCTTCTCAAGCTCCTCGTGTCTACATCCTCGACTTCAGAGTGAGCAGAGCTTGGCGATTCGCTTGGGTAATCGCTCGGCAGCGTGTCCGAGTGCTCCATGATGAGAGCAGCCTCGGAGCCCGAGGAACTGGCGGTAGCAGTGGCCGCGGCATGGGCTCGAGGAATCTTGAGTCCCTCAAACATGGAGATGTTACCCAAGCTGGAACCTGACAGTTTGGTGATCTCGGAGCCCGTGCCGGCCGATGAGAACGGATGTCGCCTCACAACCGTGACATTTCTCTTCTTGAGACAGATGTATGAACATCCAAGCCCCAGCAACAGCAACGACAGAAACAAGATGGCGCAGATGATGAGCAGAATGTGGAATCCCTTCAGCGGCGGCTCCACTACTGGTGCAGGAGGAATTGCCTCCAAGCTGTAACACATTAACCATCATCCCCCCTAATGAAGACACATTCATGACATTAACATGCAGTTAGGACTAGCCTGTTTGAATATTAATTGTTTTGCTGTGCCCAGATGTTTTATCTGCTGCTGCAGTGGCGAGGTCAAAGTCATCTGGCTGAAGGTTTGTTTCTGATATACCCCCACCTCATATTCAGCCGCTGCTGGGAACACCCCTTCCACTATAAACAGGGCAGTGATACCGGCTGGCGCATCAGACTCTGTGGAATCTTCAGCCAGAAGATTTTATCACACCACTGGGAATGTCCACCGCAGCAGTGGACAAATCATCTAAGCATGAAAGTCTACACTGATTCATTAGAAATACCCAGAGACACTTTGGTACACGTTTATACTGACCTGAAAAATGATAAATATGAAAATGAAGTAAAACTATTGCAACAGTTCAATGAACTCAGTATCATAAATCATATTCAAAATAGCACATTTCTTTCCAGTTAATTATGAGAGAGGAACAGCTGTCAGTCACAATAAGGTTAGCAAACCATGCCAGATTCATGCCAAGCAAAGTCCATAACGGCAACATCTCCCTACATAGTAATAGCCTATGTTAGACTAGAATGTCAGCCTTGCCATTCTCATTACAATTATCCAAACAACCATTTTATTTATTTATTGCTTATTTTTACGTTTTTAAAGGATGATCTTACACAGAAGCGACCATTGTGTCACAAATTGAACAGTTGAGTGACATACTTATGCTGACATGGTACATAAAGTATTCATGGCTGTGCTGGAAAAATCCGAAAATATGTAAGAAAACATGATCTTAAAAATAGTTTAAAAAAAAGACACTATTAACTTAAGACAAAACAATCACATATTTAATGAATGACACATAATGCCAACATTATTTGAATATTAAGTCATGTTAATTTAACAGTTTTATGGCACTCTGAAATAGTAATTAATAGTTGAATAAAAACACTTTCTTAAACGCACTTTATTTTACCTTAGTAAACTTCTGGACGGCCATTTCGCAGGTGGTGTTCCTGCATCATCAGCATGTTTTTTGCTGGCTATATTTATTTCAAGTCCTTGAAGCAGAAAATGATTAAACAATTACTATTTCATTCTTGTGTCCGACTTTAGCGTTGTGTAACAAATAGTTGAATAAAAACACTTTCTTAAACGCACTTTATTTTACCTTAGTAAACTTCTGGACGGCCGTTTCGCAGGTGGTGTTCCTGCATCATCAGCAGAGTGCCAGTTGGCACTCTGCTGATGATGCAGGAACACCACCTGCGAAACGGCCGTCCAGAAGTTTACTAAGGTAAAATAAAGTGCGTTTAAGAAAGTGTTTTTATTCAACTATTTGTTACACAACGCTAAAGTCGGACACAAGAATGAAATAGTAATTGTTTAATTATTTTCTGCTTCAAGGACTTGAAATAAATATATCCAGGATGGTCATCAAACGTTCACAATGGATCTCGCACAAGCAATGCACACCCAAATCTTATTGTTCCCTATGTAGTAATGTTAATTAGTTCCAATGATCTTGGATAACAAGGAGGTCAACACTTTTCCACATCTGGGATCTGGTTCGTCATGTTCCATGAAGTTTTTTTTTTCTTTCTTTAAATTGATATTTCTAACTTGATTGAGGGGAATGCTAGCAGATAACATAATCTCACAGACTAGTAACTAGGTCCCATTCCATTGACAGTGGGACCAAAATATCACAAATCTTTCTAGGAATTAGTAATTTTCAGAATATAGACTCTTCTGAATATAGCATCACATCCACAAATACACAATATGACAAAACTTGACACATGACCTAATATGCAAATTTGTGACATAAGCATGCGGGCCAAAGTTATGAGAGGTGACAGTTAGTGGTTAGTCTTACATAAAGCTGGGCAGTCCTGCAGGAGCGGGAGCAACTGGTGGGGGGTAGCGGCAGATTACAGTAATCACTTCGTCCACATCCATTTCGAAACCAGGATGGAATCGCACCACCACGTTGTTAGAAAACACCCTCGTTGGATCCTATAAGCACAGCGACATGTTAGTAACTCACCGAGGCAACGTTAATAACGGGGGAGGAGCTACCGGCGGCGGGTAGCGGCACACGATCGTGATGATCTCGTCGCCGTCCATCTCCAGTCCTGGATGGAACCTCACCACTACATTGTTGGTGAACACCCTCTGCGGCTCCTACACACATAACAATGGTTACACACTTTCAGGTCGAACAGAATGTAAGCATATCATTCAATGCACAGTGAGATAAATCACAAATGGTAGTGACTTCAACCATCTACGAGGGTGATTCAAAAAGTCACAGCAAACTAATTTTTGCAAAGTATATATATTTAAATTATAGATACAAACAAGATGTCATTTTTCAACATAATCACCCTTCATTTCGATACATGTCTCACACCTTTACACCAACTTTTTATTCCATCAGAAAATAATGTTTTTGAAGTGAAATTTCTTTAGCTGCGGTAGGGGTGAATCGAGAGCTTGTCTAATGCTCAAAAATTGTCACAAAATTAATGTAACACTCAAAATCGTCACGAAATTAGTGAGGTGTGACAGAACGGACTGCACAGAAAACAATCAACTCAATGATTAGGCTTATCCAAAGTTTAAAAAATCCAAATTAAAAATGAAAAATCCAAAATAAAAATATTGAAAATCCAAAATAAAAAAATTAAAAAATTCAAAGATCCAATATTCCTAAATTAAAAAACTCAGACACAAAATTGAAAAGTACAAAAACCCAAAATCTAAAAAATAAAAAAATCCAATATTAAAAAATCAAAATATCCAAAATTGACAAATAAAAAAAAATAAAAAATTTTAAAAATAAATAATCCAAAATTTAATAAAAAAAATCCAAAATTAATAATCCAGAATTAAAAAATACAAAATTAAAAAAGTCCAAAAACCCGATATTAAAGAGTCCAACAACCCAAAATTTTAAAAAATCCGATAATCCAAAATTGAAACAAGTTTCACTTCTGACGCGAGGCATTCCACGCACACTTTTTTTTATTTGTTTATGTCTGCAACCAAGAATGCACTGCTTCTTTAATCTCATCATCACTTCCAAATCGTTTTTCAAGGGTCCGAACCCATGGTAATCCAGAGGAGCAAAATCAGGGCTGAATGGGGAATGATGCAAGACCTGACATCTCAATCACCAAGTTACGTCAAAAATGCAGGGGAGCACGCATTGTTGTGAAGGATAAAAATGCCTTTAGACAAAAATCCTCTGCGATAGCTCTGTATTTCTGGTTTTATCTCGTTGTCCAACATTGCACTGTACCGGGCACTATTCACTGTTTCACCCCTTTGCTGATAGTGCTTCAAAAGCAGCCTGTTCATATCCCAGAAGAGTGTGTTAGTTTGCTGTTACTTTTTCAACCCCCTGTTACTTTTACATATCGTAAAAGATGAAATAGGAGATACAGTTGAAATCATTTAAAGAAGGAAAAAAACTAATTTTTACAGTAATATATTTACATAAAGTGTCACATCTTGAACATCTTGGTTAGAGTGAGTTGGTTCACCGACAAACTGTCGATTTTGTCGGCTAAAAGTTTTGCTTTTTCATAAAGAATCAGCCTTAAAAGAGAGTTTTGAATGCTTGCTGCTACAGAAACCACTTGAATACAGACTCAAAATGATGTGGAAAGTTGGAGTTGTAATTCAAGTGTAAAATGTGGTTAGAAAATGAAATTGATTTGAATTGTTAACATCCTCATGTAAACTGATTACTAGGGGGCCGGATTTCTGTGACCTAAGAAATAGGATATATGCATGCATTTATGACCTAAAAAACATTGAAATATGAGCAATACAATTTAAAATATGACTTTACCACTTACGCATTGTGTATATTTTAAGTTTCATTACAATTCATTTTATTAAAATATAGTGTTAGTTATTTAAAATATCTGTAAATTCTCAAAAAGTATCAGTATAATGCAAAATTTACAAAATATGATATGAAACTTCAAAATTTCTTTAATATGCACACAAATATGCCAAAAATATGACCTAAATATGCATATTCATTATATTAAATATGCTACAGTAGTTGAAAATTTCCTAAATATGCAGTTATGTGCACAATAAAAGCCGTTCCATTTTCACCAGGATGCTTGGAATCGGGTTTAAATTAGTCGGAAACCTGAAATAATGCAAAGGAGAAAAATACAACATGTCGTAGAAATCCGCCCCCTACTGATTACACTTTAACGTAGTTCATTTCAACAGTTTTTGCCAGTATTAATGCATAGCTAACATGTATTGCTGTGATCGTCTCATTTGCTAATTGATTGGTTTCAGCTTGATCGTGCTGAATCTGTTTCCATTTTGTTATTATTCGTTATTGTATAAGGGTTTACTTAATTGCAGTTTCACACTCTTTTATTAGTTTGTGGTGGTATGAGTGTCTGGTATGTGTGGTCTTGGCCTAATTCAATTGTTCTGAGCATTTGATACTGCATTGCATAATGCCTCCACTTTCACTCCACATGATTACATAAACAAGTTTTACAGCTTTGCTACATTCAGAATTATCATTATTATTATTCTTAGTAAAGCCATGCAAAACTTTTGCACTCCCCCTTTTTGACGATAGCCAGGAAAAAAAAAAAAGGAAATTAGCTAAGTACATAAGTAAACCCTTTAACTTATTAATGATGTGTTTTGTATATGATTCACTGAACATATAGGCTATACCGTATTTTTAACACTGCAGTACAGGTTATAATAATACAGCACAGCTGTGAACAGTACATTAATACTGGCACATAAATAAGTGAGGAGAGTTTAAAATGAAATATAGGTTACTTACATTAAAGATAGATATATGCATACGCATTCATGAAACACATTACATTACAATCATGGGCGTAATTTCAGCTTTTTAACTGGGGTGGCAAGGTCTGGGGGGTATGGAAATTTTTAAAAATTTGGCGTTAAAATGATGTAGTTTAAGATTTTAAAAACTTTTTGAGGGTGGCAAAAAGAGGGGTTTGGGAATTCTGGGGTGGCAACTACCACTCCTTGCCACCCCGTAATTACGCCACTGATTACAATACATCTGTTGTACATTACATGAGAATATTATAAGAGAAAATTCCTCTGATAGTGGGATTTAAACCCAGGACCTTTGACTATCCGTGCCAATGCTGTACCAACTGAGCTAAGCCAGTGTCAGATGAATTTTTCTCCTATAATATTACTCACATTAAGATTTAACACTGATTTTAGTTTCCAAGTTGACGATAATTGGTAGCATTTATCTTTTGTTTCATTGTTATGAATTGCTCAAGTTGAAATGAAAAAAGTTCTGTTTAACTTTAAAATACAATATTTTAATTTTAATATCTACTAAAATTCAATGGAATGCAAATTAGTTAAACCAAAGCAAAAAGTATTTTGATTGATACGTCACATGTGCAATTCATTTACTGGTTTGAAGCAGTTTGGCCACGTTATCAACAACTCAGACTTAGCTCCAAGTGATTCACACTAAATCATATCTGAATCTGAACCATCTGTAAAATAAATGTGACTCCTCATGCCACAACAACACGTTATTCTACTGTCCCAGGTTTTGTTTCTGTTTTTCACTCACATCAATATCTGCTCAAGTTGGTCATTCTGCATTCCTGTCTCTAGTGACTACTGCTTTGTCCAAAATGATGTGATGTGTGCATGTTTGTAATTTTTTGTCATCCATTCTAATCTAGACAAACTTACTTACTCAAAGGCAATATACAATTCCTCAGCAACCTAAAGGAATATTATCTATTTTAAGTAACCCAGAGGTTCATTGCTGCGCTTACCTGAGCCCGCCATTCAACCCTATTCTCTGCTAACTCCATCCACCCATCCCTAGCAAATCCTACTTCTCTTAAATCTAATCTATTCCTCCCTCCTACGTCTGGGTCTTCCAAGTGGTATTTTCCCTTTGGGTCTCCCAGTCAGTACTTTTGAGATATGTCTTTTCTCCTCCCATTTCATCCTCCATGATTTAATTACCCTTACTACATCCGGTGAAGAGTAGGCCTACAGGTTATGAAGCTCGTCATTATTCAGTTCTCTCAAGTCCCCATTTTCATCTCTCTTAGGCCAATTCTAATCTATATGAACTTAAAACAAATATATTGTTGTGTTTGTTTTGGAAAATTCAAAAGAGGAAAAGAAAGTGTGTGTTCAGGCTAAAATCCCAAGAAGTCTATAAATTTGTTATGTGTAAGTTACTTAGAAGTACTAGTCGTAAACTAACTTATTATTGTGGCAGTGTCAGTGCAATTGTTAGTTTAGGCTAGCTAATACAATTGTATAACTCCCAAAACTTCCATAAGCAATATTATCAAGAGGAAAGTCGATCATGAATGTGTCCTGGGTTGGAAGCCTAGTTGTGAAAATTCATGGGGAAAAAAGTAGAAATAGTGATAATCAGATGAAAATGGAGGTGCCCAGTTTGTGCCACTCACCTGTCTGGTTCCACAGCCTTTGAGAGGCAGTTCGAGGCTGTACGTGATGCCTCCCTTCCCTGTCGTTTGACAAGCGCTGTTCCTGTCGAAGTCTGCATATGCGATGCCAAAGAAGGGCTCGTTGAACTTAAGGTCCACTTGCATGGAGCCAGCGCCACAGTTGAGCGTGCCCTTTGTTCTGTTGAGGAAGATGACCGAAGAGAGGTCGTCCAGCTTAGTGACTTTCCCATCGAGAGTGGCCGAGTCAGGGAGACCTCCTGTATATTCAATGTCGTTGCCCTGGTCTGCATAGTTGGACTGCGTGTACACACATGGCAGCCCCACGCACACCAGAGTCACCAGCGAAGACCACAGCAGCATCTGCAAACACAATGGAAACTTGTCTTTCATGGAAATGTTTCTTGGTCCCCTGAACTTAAGGCAGAATAACATGTTAAACTCGCCGTATTAAACAGAAACTGTGTACCAAAATTCAATTTTTGGTCCAATTTCTACAGTCTATCAAAATTACATCATATGACTTCAAGAACTGCTGGGTCATTCTGCGTCAAATCAACACACCCATTTAACCTCAACATCTCAGATTTGAATGAAATTTTATGAAGAGGTAGTTTTCAGGTATATTAAGAGAAATACAAACTTTTATTGAAATATTTCAACCCATTTTGAAAATACAGCCATGTAAAGTATGAAAAAAATTACAAAAATTGCATGAACAACTTATCTTTCAACTGATGTAGCAACTCTCCTAATTGACCCACAGAGTTGGGTAAGGTGTCATTTTTTAGCATTCTTTACAATCTTTCCAACATAATAGTTCTAATGAAATTTGTTTTCAAAATTGAAAGTAAAAATTTTGAATTTTAAAAAATTAAATTTTTTTTTTAATTTAAAAAAAATCCTAGGAAATTTGTTATACGAATGTTAAATGATGTACGAAGTTTGAGGAGTTTACAAAGTTAACAGGGTGAATCAGAACAGGGATGTTTTCTTAGTATTTTGAGAGTCTGTGGTGGCTCATTTTGATTTCGTTTCTAGCCTAACTACCTTTATTATTTGACCATGTTTCTGAACCATGGCCTGAAATGGAAGGGGTAAGATATGTTCACATAGCTGTGGGTATTCGCTCTGTGCTGATGTTAGTATCATTCCATTACAAGTTTTACCTTCCATTGCTTTATGGAGTAGGCCTATATTCCTATCCAACATTCCAATTCTCTTTCCATCATTTAGCCTATTCTTTCTTCTATTTCTAATGCACTTTCTAAAATCAACTGAAGATTTTTAAATTTGCTCCTATGTTCAATTTCATTATAGTACGTATGGGACTCGGCCTACTATAGTCAGATGGCAGGATTGGGGGCATGTGGTGAGCATGCCGACACCTACGGCCGGTGGTTTCCATGACCGCAGCCGCTACTTCTCTATCAAGTAGCTCCTCAATTTGAATT
Organism: Ectobius pallidus; assembly: GCA_964059195.1. NCBI lineage: Eukaryota > Metazoa > Arthropoda > Insecta > Blattodea > Ectobiidae > Ectobius > Ectobius pallidus. The sequence continues at coordinate 574,878 of CAXKWD010000003.1, read as the reverse complement.
ACGAGTCTGAGTGCGCCCCGTTCCAGACTTCCCTGGCCCAGAAAAATTTGAGGAGGTGCCGAAGATCGAACCCAGACCTGCGGGTTTGTTGTCAGTGTGGGAGCCATGTGAAAGCATGAGAAATTGGACATGAATGCTGTAATTTTGAAATGTTCCTAAGGGAATAAATTAACACGGAAGCATTACAAATGTTTTGATTGTTAAGTATGCGTCTATTATTGTAATGTATGGCAGCACTGGAGCTGAACAGATGAAGGTGAGAAAGTAACGGTGACGTAACAACCAGTTCATGCAGTAATCATTAACCAGCCCGTAAACATGGCACAACTGTACATTCTCAATTAACATCGTAGTTATTTTGCATTAATTTTCTCTACTGTGTATTTGTACGCAATTGTTCAATACTGTTAATTGTTAATTTATTACAGAGAACGCGTAGTGATTGCGAAAACATTGAAATAAAGATAACACCAAGAAAACTTTTCCGCGATGCTTACAAGCCGAAAAAAGTTTTTCACAGCTTCAATTGAAAATAGAACTTCTAATAAACGAGTAAAAGTTGCACTAGTGGTAAAAAAAAAATCCCTTTAGGCAGGCCTACAGGCTGAGGTAGATTTCGAAGTGCTAAATCTCGCCTTTTATGAGAGCTATCGAGAAACCAGTTGTTGATTTGTAGAGTACTCATCAACAGCTTTTCAACGACACCCCAGAAGACGTAGTTTCAAAAACTTCGAATTTCCATCCCCCCACCGCCACTCGTACCCCAAAACCCCCGAATCGTTAGTGTCACTGTGAACTCCATAGGGAGTACTCTAATTTATTCAAACAAAGTTTCCCTCTATACTTCATAGGGGCCGAGATATAAAATTTTCAAAATTTCAACCCCCTCCCCCGACCACCCCCTTGGGCCAATTTTGCTCATTAACGAACTTGTCCGAACTATTGGGCCTAGAAATAACATAATAAAATTTGTTTCAAATATCTTCAAAATTACAGCCGCTAGCGTGTAAAGATATATATATATAGATATATAGATATCTATATATATCACAATTTTTTTTTTGAACGGGCGGTGGTTTCATACGTAGGGAGGCATGAAACGTAAAGATATGAAAGAATTTTTCGAAAGTCATGACATGGTATCGATTGCAATAGGTAACCTAAAAAAGTCCATTTTAACCAACTTTGGTTTCAAACACGTGGAAAATATTCTTTTAGTTAATAATATTTGTGTATCATTATTAAATAGACTCAATTTGATAAAAAATGAAATTGTTAACATTCATCACGCTTTTTTAAATGTTAAACTTATCATGGCGTTCGCAACAGTCGTAATACTTGGTTGTTGAAAAGCGTTGTCGACTCCATTCCTTATGTTGGCAGCCGTGCACCTGACAGACAGTAACCTTTGTCTGTGCATGCGCATTCGTTTCACAAATATACCTAATGCATATAAAATCTCTCTTTATCACTTGTCTCATAAATTCCGCACATTATTTTTAGTTATAAACATGTTCCTTTTAATTTTCTCTACAACTTTATTGTGATAAGTTTTCATGTATCGCCTACTGTAGTGGATATAATCTAGAAAAATTGAAAATGGATACGAGTAAAGTACCCCTTAAGTCATTTTTTTAAGAAATACGGATATAGCCATGTTATTAGTCATAGATAAGAGTTTCCAATTTTAAATTTTTATTAAAATCGTTAGAGCCAATTTTTCAAAAATCAAATTAAAAAAAAGTTTTCATGAAAAGACACCCTTAAAATTTCAGTGATCAAGATCAAATTCTGGGCGGTTTGACAAAATTTCGAAAAAGTACTTAATTAAAAAAAAAAGGAAGTAAATACGATGAACCGTTTACCCGCTGTGCTTGTCCACAGACGGACAGACGACGTCATTCCAAAAACACTTTTTTCGGTTTCTAGGGATAGTGAAACATGCTTTCCCGGTGCAATGGCGTAACTGGACCACTTGGGGCCCGGGGCGGATTTATTTTTGAGGTCTCCTCCCCCCCCTCAACACGGGTATTTTTCACTTTTTTCCGTGGCTAGCTATTTTTTTTCCTTTCTTTCTTTCTGATCGTCTCATGGGCTAATCTGTACGGAAAAATAATAGATGAATGGAGTAAACTCATGCAGTATTTATTGGATTTATTTATTAAATACAAGCAGACATTAGTCCAATAATAAAGGGTGCGGCAGAGGAAACGGACGTTTTTCAAATAACCATAACTCAGAAGATTTTCAAGTTAAACAAAATTTAATTGCACAGAAATGTAGCTTGTATAATGCAGTTTCTATTGACTATTTCAGAATTACCTCTGAAAAATAACGTCCGTCAGGTGACGACCTTCTTTCTGTATACACTCTCGTGACCTCACTTCGAAATTCTGCATTGCTCTTCCCAACATTTCTTCCTCCACATTAGTGATTTCTACACGAATGAACTCTTTTAGTTCTTGGATGTTGCGGGGTTTGTTTATAAGTAAACGTTTGATTTGAGGTAACCCCCCAAATAATAGTCACATATGGACAAGTCGCCAAAACGGGAGATCACATGTTGAGGAAACATGTCGCCAACCACTTGCATTGATGCTCTCGCAGTATGCGCTGTGGCACCATCTTATTGGAACCAAATTTGCTGCATGTTTACTCTTCGTCTGCGTAGTTCCGGAAGCAGGAACCTGTTGAGTATTTCAATGTAGCGTGCTGAAGTCACTGCCACTGTGGTATTGTCCTCTTCAAAAAAATAAGGACCGATGATTCCGAATTTAGCAACACCACACCACACTGTTACTGGATATACCCAGAAGAAGGCCACAACATGAGGGCCGAAACGTCGGTTTTAGACATGATGACACGGCGCCACCCGGACAGTCAAGGTTATTATTAATGATATTGCATGTTAGAAAATTCCATTCTTGCGTCACTTGACGGCATTTATTTTTCGGAGGTAAATCTGAAATAGTCAACAGAAACTGCATTATACAAGCTTCATTTCTGTGTAATTAAATTTTGATTAACTTGAAAATCGTCTGAGTTATAGTTATTTGAAAAACGTCCGTTTCCTCTGCCGCACCTTGTATTAAGCTATCTGATTAACAAAATACAAATGTGTACATAATTAAAAAGTAATGAAACTGAAAAAAAGTTTAAGTTTAAATATGACATTCAAGAAAGTTTATGGTAGCAAACAACAGTTTTAATTTTAGTCAGAGAGTCAGATAATGCAAAATCTAGATTATATTAATTCAGAATAAGTAATAGGCTGGTAACGTTTAAAATTGTATTTTTTTTTATAGGTTTTACCTCTCGTGGCCGACTCATGAACCTGAGACCAAAACAGTGGTAACTGGTGTCAATTTTTTTTATTGGTAACACGTCAAATACACTATTTTTTATTTAATGCAAAAATTCCGATGAGTAAAAAAGAGGTGAGACATTAATTTGTATATTAGGGTGTGGCATCAATGGGAGCCCCCATACTAAGTGGGGCCCGGGGCGGACCGCCCTAGGAACGCTACTGTCCCGGTGTTATCTCGATTTCGATTTTATGTCACGATCACAATACTTTCTCTATACTATAGTACGTATATGCGAGAAAGTAAAAGTATCATTCCTTCCTGTGGGTAGAATATGAAATAAGAATCCAGAGAACCTTGGCACCTACACAAGTACAAGTCTGTATGAGAAATGATATCGAAGTTCTTTCATTTCGCAACCGCAGGTTCTGTTGATTTTCTTAATCAACTGAAACTGAAATTAATGATTTGTATCCTATTTGAATATTACGATACATTAATGTATCTCCTAGGCACTGAATTTCACAGGATGTTCCACTGACCGACTCCACGTGTGTCATACAATTTTTTTTAAGAGAGCCGTTATAATTAATCAAAAAATAATAAATATTACGTTTATTGTAATGACACTGACACCTGTACAGGGCTACCACCAAGTATGACGATTTTTGCAAACATCTTAGGAAATTTCAAATTTAAAAAGGCGTAGTGAATTTTGACATTTTCAATGTTAGATCAAATTGAGTCTATTTAATAATGTTCTGCAAATATTTGTATTTAAGATAATATTTTCCATGTGAAGAAATAAACTTGGTAATCCTGGAGTGTTATAATTTTATACCACTCAGTGGCATAATTTTCTCTTTTTAATTAATATCGTCTACCGTTAAACGTGTTTCTTTTACCTTCGATTGTTTAAAAAAGTGTATTCGGAATGACGTCTGTCTGATTGTACTTAGTATGAACTTTGTTGTGCACCTGCTAGAACCAAACCTTTCCAAGTTTTGAAGAAAAAATGCCTAAGAAATGTGTTAAACATTTAAATGTCGGTGTACCGGTATTGGTTTTTGTTTATGAGCTCGAGTAACAACAAAGCTACTTTTAACTGTTGTCAAATGCCCCCAAAACATGTTACCTCTTGTAAACTACATACTTAAGTGCCCACAATTTTCATTCTCTGTAGTATCCTTGTTTATGGATGCTGCCATGGTAAAAGTAACTAAAACAATGCCCATAGAAACCAGGGATGGGATTCGAGACTTGCCAATGTCACTGTTGCCCTAAACTACAGCACATCAAACTGATTCTATACAGGTTTCACCATTTCATATTATTTTCCCACTGCTAGTAGTGGTAAACCCCGTTTGTCGAAAATATATCAGGCAGTGGCAGACGCAGAGAGGGGAATAGGGGATTTTGAAAATTGGCTATATTGAAATTTGAAATTTCAAAAATTTCTATTGAAATTGGCTATATTGAAATTTGAAAAAAAAAAGGCTAACTTATATATGCACTCTAAGTGGCCAGTTTTATAAACTAATTACATAATTATGTAAGTTAATTGTTTTTTTTTAGTATTCTTTCTACCTATTCAAATCCCCCCCTCCGAAAAAAAAAATTTTGCGTCCGCCACTGATCTCAGGTATCGAAACCCAATAAACAACGCCTAAAATTGTTAATTAATGTTTATTGCAAGAAAGTTAGTGAAACTTGAGTTTTCAACCGATCACGCACAGCTTCACGGCAACATATAGAGTGTCTATAGGGCAATATTTGATGGATAACTCCCGACCAGCATTCGAGCGGTCCACACACGCTCGTATTGACACAATACAAGAGTAGCTTAAGGCACAGCTGAAAGTTTCGCACGAGTCACGGTCTAGTTCTCGCACTGCCCGTGTCCATTCGTGTTGAAACAAAACAGTTCTCACACCTGGCTGCAAGCTGTGTGAAATGCAAGCACTTATGTCACGGGGACAGAGCACATCGCCGATATTTTCACCTTCGCTCTTTGTTCACCCCTCGTTTGCGGACACTCTCGACAAATAAATGATACCTGCCGAAGTTCAAATAAAACAGACGTCAAAATAGTCGGTAAACGATTCAAACAAGTGGAGAAATTTAGAAATCTGAGAGCAATCTCTAAAGATACAAATAATATTAAGGTAGAAGTTAAATGTCGACTGAAATCAGGAATTAAAATTTATAAGATAATTATCTTGCCGGTTGTATTATATGGATGTGAGACATGGTCCCTTACTCTTCAGGAAGAACATAATATGAGAGTGTTCGAAAGCAGGGTGCTTAGGAAAATATTTGGACCTAAGAGACATTAAAACTCCATAACGACGAGCTTCATAACCTGTATTTTTCACCGAATATAGTAAGGATAATTAAATCACGGAGGATGAAATGGGGGAGGAAAGACATATCTCAAAAATATTGACTGGATACCCGAAGGGAAAAGACCACGTGGAAGACCTAGAAGTAGGTGGTAGGACAATATTAGGATAGATTTAAGGGAAGTAGGATCTGCGAGGGATGGTTGGATGGATTTAGCATAGAATAGGGATGAATGGCGGGCTCAGGTAAGCGCGGCAATTAATCTCTTAGTTCCATACATAGATAATATTCCTTTAGTTTGCTTAGGAAGTGTCTATTGCCATTGAGTAAGTGAAATAATCAGCTGAACAAGCTTTATTTTGTATCAACTTGAGAGGATTTTGTCTTCCAGTCCTGTCGTTTTGATTTAAAACGTTTCAGTGTTAGTGTCTGATTACAGTAGTGTCTCTATCAATGTTATTCTGGGGTTGCAGTGCACCTAGACTAATTTGGTTACGCTTATTTACTGACAGAGGGCAGCCCATCTGCCAAACCCCGTCCAGTTGGAGTTATTTAGCTGCCGGAGGATTTTTGCTTTCTAACAAATTCATCGAAAGAGGCATCGATGTGATTTCGTAAGGGTGAACTGGGATAAGAGCGTGGACTCCAAGGCTAGCCACCATGGGCGTGGCTGTAACGGGCTTGCACAGTTATGTGTCTCTCATGGCCACCATCTTCAGAGGTTGGCAGCACTGGTCACAGGAATGCTACGCCTCCGCAAGAAGCCTCTCCTTTGTCATGTACCGTAGCACAAGACAACAATTAAACACGAACATGTTGCAGTTTCTGTTTAGGTATTGGAATATTTAACTAATTAACTCCGTGGCGCTACATCCCTGGAGGAACTTGGCCTACCACCCAACTGCTGCGCCATCTACCATAGGCAGAATTGGGGGCATGTGGTCAGCATGCCGACACCCACGGCCGTTGAGGGTGGTTTCCATGACCGGAGCCGCTACTTCTCTATCAAATAGCTCCTCCATTTGAATCACGAGGTTGAGTGCAGCCCTACCAGACCTCCCTACCTCAGAAAAATCCGAAGAGGTACAACCACAAGACCACGCCGGCGGTCATATTGGAATATCACTGTTCATTAAGTACCACTGCACTTGTGTGGTAAAATGCCGTAATAAAAAGTAATTCAAGAGGCTACATTACAATCGTGGTGTATATACGCCTCACTATACAGTATAATCCAAATGTAACTCAATTTTGTCATTGCCCTAGGCTTCAATTACTTAAATATTTGAACCTTTATTTTTTACTTTATCGTCAGGTTCTATCAGGACAGTACCGATCAAGTGGAATGAGGCGTTACGCAGTGCTGCCAACTGTGAAGTGAAAGTCCTCATTCTCAAGGTGATCATTTCCTGACTCTGCAGAGATTATGTTGCAAATCCGACCCCCAGAAGTAGAAAAGCATTCATGAATCCCGTGTGGATTGAAGAATACGGTTTTACACTAGCAGGCTCAACTGCTAGATATATTGTTAAATCATTTATTTAACACAACAATAATTAAAACTTAGTTTATTAACACTGACATCCTTTATGCTGCCATATGGGCATACAAATTCGAAATGAAACGATTAAAGTGAACCTTACCCAAATCATGCATAACAAATTTCATTGTAACTACTGATAATTTTAAAAACTAAAAACCCGGCTTCGAGGTGCATTTCACGCACAAAATGCGCCGCCCGGGGGAAAAAAAAGACCTCAGATTCGAATTCCCTAGCCCAAAAAACCCCGCACAGTGACTTTCGTCCTAATCATTCAATGTTTTCCCATTAAGGCATGCATTCATTCTCCACTTCTGTCAGATCTCTGCGAATCGTAAACAAATGAATCAAGATAGCAACCGAGCAAGGCCACCTTGAATTAATTTCACAATTGAATACTGTCTTGCTACAACCATCGAATTGCTCGTGTGTTTCTTAGATGTAGATGTAGATGTAGTTATCTCGTTCTGTAGATCCTGTGTTGAGTGGGACTCAAGGATATACACAAGCAAGTAATAAATAATAATATATAATATACTACACTGTAAACTTATTCAAACTGGAAATACTCATCCATATTGTAGAAGGTGTGAGTAATTAAAAATTTCTTGAGAGATCCTTTGAAGGATTTGCTTTTTCTTTGAATACATAATAATTTAATGTTGTTCGGAAGCTTATTGTATATCTGTATTGCGGAGTAATAAGCGCCATTCTGAAAAAGTTTTAATGCATTAACCGGTCTATGTAAATCATTCCTGTTTCTAGTAATATGTTCATGAACACTGCTATTAGTTTGGAATCTCTCAATATTATCTACCATATAACACATAACAGAATATATATACTCCCCTGTGAGAGTGAGGACTTTTAATTTTTCAAAGAGCGGTTTGCATGATTCTCTCCTTTTCTTTCCACACATTATTCTAATTGCTTGCTTTTGTAGCTTAAATATTTTATCCCTATGGGTCGAGTTACCCCAGAATATGATTCCATACTTCATTATCGAGTGGAAATTTGCAAAATACACCATGCGTAAGGCATCCTGTTTTAATACCTGATTCAGGACTCTTAAGGTAAAGCATGCTGAACTTAGTTTTGGAATTATCATTTCAATATGTGACTTCCAGTCGAGATGTTGATCAATTTGTAATCCTAAAAATTTGATATTACTAATTTCTTCTATGCTTTGTGTTTGGTAATTAATTACAAGGTATTTCGTATCCTCGAAAACATTTGATTTTTGACATTAAAATCCTTTCTTAGTGAGCACTTACATTATGAAATAAATGTACTATCAAAATTCCAAGTCTCTACCTGTTATAGTTTAAAGGCTCTACGCTTATAACACTGCATAGCACTAAATTAGTGCAGTAAGACAGGAACTGGTGCATTTAATGAGTGCCTTGTTGGGCGATTCAGTCTGTTAAGTCGGACTTCCTTCCGCACTTTCTCTGCACTTTCCTCAAACTGGGATACTATTCCGCTTTTCCGCGTTCCTCCCATCAAGCCATAGGCACTTGTATTTTCCACACTTGTCAATTATTCAGTTTGTAATGTTAAAAATTTGAGAAATGACTTACGGTGCTGATTGGTGGGGTCATGTCTTGGTCTCTTTCTGCCTGTTACTTCTGTTCCATTACTAGGCACTGCGCAGGATCTTTTTAACAGCGATAGGCGCAACATTTTACGAACGTTTTAAAATATGTTTAGCATTATAGAAATTTAAAATACAAATTAAGAGAGGACTGAACCCCTCAGATACTATGCTAACGATGACAATTTTAAAATTTGATTGTATTACTTATATTATTACATACACATTGTGTTCAATAAATTAAATTATAAAATACAAATTAAGTCCAGTCTATTAGTGTGCCAGGAGTTACAGTGGTCTTTGTTGTATTGTATTATTAATTGAAATGAACTAGTAAGATTTATCATCGTCAAAAATCATGAAATTGCCATTCTTGGCATAAAAACTGTTCCCGCAAAATACTTTAACGATTTTGTAATTTTTGTTTGATATGTTCTCTTCTAAAACCCACTGACTATTTACTCTGGGAAATGTCCACGGGAGAAAAGCAGGTTCTGTATATCTGTTATTATTAGGCTACCCATTTTTAAGTTTCTTGATTCTGGCTTGGATAAGGAGGTTGGAGAACCCCAGCGCGGGATCAGCTGGCGCGAGGTCACGGTTCACTTTCCTTCTCACAATACAGATTCTTCTTTCTCTTAGTTTTACCTCCTCCGTCTGAAGAGACGTTTATGCGGCCCGGGCCTTACGTGACCACGACCTGTAGCGGTAGAGATTAACTCTGCATCACCACAAACAAGGCGCGAATGTGATGAACATAAGCACAAAGTTCTCTCGGAGATTTCAATGCTGGAGTATGCAAGAAAACATTTAAATGGCCATGTCAAATGAAAGTCATCAACTAGTTTTTTGTCACTCGTAATTTTCTAAAGGCAGAGGTGAACAATTTATGGAGTTGCATTTTAATTGGGCATGCATATACAAACAAGATAGACTATTGCTTAGTTTTAAAGAAATCAAATGGATATTTAAATTTTAAAAAACCCTTTAGGCAGGCCTACAGGTAGATTTCGAAGTGCTTTTGGTTTAATTTATTGTTGCTGCTTCTTTAGCTTTGGCATGACAAACCCGCAATAATAACTGCAAAAAAGAAGAAAGAGCACTTACATGAGAGCTATCGGGGAACTAGTTACTGATTTGTAGAGTACTCATCAAGAGCTTTTCAACGATACCCCACAAGACATGGTTTCAAAAATTTCGAATTTCCATCCCCCAAAACCCCCGAATCGTTGGTGTCACTGTAAACTCCACAGGGAGTACTCTAATTCAAACAAAGTTTCCCTCTATACTTCATAGCGACCGAGATATAAAGTTTTCAAAATTTCAACCCCCTCCCCCTCCCTTGGGCCAATTTTGCTCATTAACGAACTAGTCCGAACTATTGGGCCTTCTAATAATATAATAAAATTTGTTTCAAATATCTTCAAAATTACGGCCACTAGCGTGTAAAGATATATATATATATATATATATATATATATATATATATATATATATATATATATATATATATATATTACAACAATTTTTTTTTGAACGGGCGGTGGTTTCGTACTTACGGAGGCATGAAACGTAAATATATGAAAGAATTTTTTCGAAAGTCATGACATGGTATCAATTGCAATAGGTAGATTTTTCTTCGAAATCTACCTAAAAATTGGTTTTCATCGCAGATCAGATTAATTTATTTCGAAAAATTAAAACAACATGAAATTTAAACTGTTCTAATAAAAAATTAATTATATCGGTTAAATTATTTTTTTTTTTAGTGTTTTTCTATTTTACATTAGTTATTTCTGTACTTATTTTAATACAGCGTTTTGATGTCTTAATAAGACAAAGACTGGCTGTGTGAACAAACTTGTTTGTGTTTCAGCTAACAGTGAACTTTTAAACCAAATCGTCGGAGAAAGTTGTCAACACGCTTCCAGGTTTAAATTCACGGTTTGAGATTCCCTATTTTCACAAACATGTTTGCTCAGTTATATAATCACACTCTCAACTGGAGGAATGTTCTAGCTCTAACGATTTCCTTTGAAATGTTTACAATGACTCAAATTAATAGGAGTTAAAACGCCTATTTGAAGGGTAGTTATAAGCTAGTTTTCGTCTTGCCAATGGAAAGCGCATTCCCACAATGCAAACCTCCCATTTGGGGTCTACATTATTATTATTGTACAATAGGAAAGCACTTATGCGTATTGTTAACATTGTTATTTTGAACAACCCAACAAAAGACTAAATGATTTTGGGGGAAGTCCAGTCTAGCCATGAATAACGTATCAGTGGATACTCGCTGTCCATCGTTTGAAACGTTTAAACAAACAGGCTGTAAGTCCTGCCTTTGCGACCTCTTATTCTACCGATCGTTGGTGTCACTGTGAACTCCATAGGGAGTACTCTAATTTATTCAAACAAAGTTTCCCTCTATACTTCAAAGGGGCCGAGATATAAACTTTTAAAAATTTCAACCCCCTCCCTGTCCCAATTTTGCTCATTAACGAACTTGTCCGAACTATTGGGCCTAGAAATAACATAATAAAATTTATTCTAAATCAAAATGCGAAGTGAGAGAATTATATTGCCTATGACCAGGGTAAAGAAAGTTATGTGAGCGAATCACGTCAGAATTGTATTTACGTGGATTTCTGTTGCTATGATTGATTTATAGGAATTAATTCTTTCCAAATCCTCTCTAATTTGATGCGTTGTACGTCAGATCCCTATATGATGCAATTTCCCAAACAAGCTGTGTACACCTCAAACAATAGTAATGCAGACTGCACATTAGCTTCATTACCATGTAGTGTAAATTCCATGTGTTGAGTCCAGTATAAGCTTTTAAACAAAGAGCGTGTTGTATCCACTGATACCTACCTTATTCATCGCTATAACCTTTGCATTAACTGCGAAAGAGGTATGTTGACAACGTACTTACTCAATAGCAATAGACAATTCCTAAGCAAGCTATAGGGATATTATCTATTTTAGGGAACCCGAAGGTTTATTGCCGCGCTTACCTGAGCCCACCATTCAACCCTATTCTGTGCTAACTCCATCCAACCATCCCTCGCAAATCCTACTTCCCCTAAGTCTATTCTAATATTGTCCTCTCACCTACGTCTAGGTCTTCCAAGTGGTCTTTTCCCTTGGGGTCTCCCAGTCAGTATTTTTGAGATATGTCTTTCCTCCCCCATGCCTGCAACATGTCCAGCCCATTTCATCCCCCGTGAATTAATTACCCTTGTTATATCCAGTGAAGAGTACAGGTTATGAAGCTCGTCGTTATGCAGTTTTCATCTCTCTTAATAATATATGTTATGGTAGTTATAGTTATAGTGTAGTTATAATAATTGTATTGGAGTGTCTCTGGTTCTTGATGGCTTCGTGGAGCGGATGGCAGTGCGCCTGCGTGGGATGAGGATCATCGCCAAATATGGAGGCGAAGCGTGGAGCTCACAGATATAGAGGAATAGATCGGCAGCGTCGTATCCTTAACTGCAGGTAGCAGTGAAGCCGAGTCAGGGGTGAAGAGGGGCAAGGGAAGCAGTGCCGACGCCATATTGGTATCACCAAAGTGCCCGCTCAAGTACCACGTATTCGTTACGGAAAATTGTGTTTCTTCCTACATAATCCCGAATTTATAGTGAAATGGTGAACCACAGTGTTGTTTGGGAATCCCTGTAATTTGAAATACATACTATACCACTATATTTGAGGTCAAATTAACATTCACTTATAAATTTGGCAAATTACTATTGCTTAAACTGGGTCTATTACGGCTATTTTCATTGAATACTGGTTTTCGGAATAATTGTCTGGGGAAACTGCAGCAAATGGGAAAGCAAAAAAAAAAAAAAAAAAAAATTATGACCCATTCATCCTACAGGGAATCATGAAGGACACTCTTTAGAAATGTACAAATAGTAACATTTCCTTCAATATATTTACTAGAGCGTCGAACTCATGTACACATTAATTTTGACCAATACAACACCCAACATACTCACGAATACAACACCAGAAACATTGTTGTTAAAATTCTGTTCCCATAGATTAACCCACCTACAGCATACACCACAATACATGGGCATAAAAACATACAATAAAATTTCAAACGAAACGAAAGCATTAAATAGCTGACTATTCAAAATTAAAAATTAAAACTGGTTCTTGCAAAGAACATGTTACTCAATCAGAGAATTCCTTGAATATGAGGTCAACATATAATTATAATAACTAAAAAAAAGTGTGCGTGAAACGCCACGCGACAGAAGTGAAACTAATTTTAATTTTTTTATTTTTTAAATTTTGGATTATTACATTTTTTGAATTTTGAATTGTTGGACATTTTTAATATTGGGTTTTTCGACTTTTAAATTTTGGTTTTTTGAATTTTTAAATTTTTGATCTTTTAATTTTTTAAATTTGGAATTTAGGATTTTTAATTTTTGATCTTTTTTTATTTTCTGGATGTTTTAATTTTGGACTTTTAGATTTTTAAATTTTGGATTTTTAATTTTAAATTTTTGGATTTTTTAAATAATGGATTTTTAAATTCTGGATTTTTTAATTTTTAAATTTTTTATTTTTAGATTTTTTAAATTTTAAATCTTCGAATATTTTATTTTGGAATTTTGGATTGTTTTAAATTTTGGATCTTTGATTTTTTAAATTTTTGCATGTTTAATTTTGGATTTCGATTTTTAATTTAAATTTTGGACTTTCTATTTTTTAATTTTGGATTTTTTTATTTTTTAAATTTAGGATTTTTAGATTTTTAATTTTGGATTTTCTAGATTTTGGATAAGCCTAATCATTGAGTTGATTGTTTTCTGTGCAGTCCGTTCCGTCACAGACCCACTAATTTCGTGACGATTTTGAGCGTAACAATTTCGTGACGATTTTATCTGTAACGCAACTTTGGGTTAGCTCTCGATTTACTCCTACCGCAGCTAAAGAAGTTTCACTTTAAAAAATAGTAAAAGAAATCATTCCATTTTCAAGCACTCATTAATAGCATTAGAAAAATAATTACATTAGTATTAGATTTTCCTTATTTGTAATCGTGATTTACAAGTAATATAGTGTAGGCCTAAGCTAGAATATTCCTAGTTAGTAACTGTAGCAAGTAAGCTCAAATTGACGAGTCACCAGTTTACCAGCCAAAGCTGAATAACTGTAAAAGATATGTGACTATGAATTAACATTAACAACATTAACATTAATCCTATAGACGAATCTTCTGTATACAGATTTAAGACTAGGTAGTACATGCACTTTGGCACTTCTGTTATATCAGTTTACCTGTTTTTAATAGAAGTTAGTACCTAAGTGTGACGTCTACTGCTGTAATGGCCGAATTACATTAAACTATATTTATTAATTTATTTACTGGATTGTGAAATTCCAATTAAACAGCTTTAAAAAACATTTCTTGTTTGATTCCCGCGCCCGCTTCCCTCCCTTTCGTCAGATTGTTGGTGATCGCAATATGGCGACGCAGCGAACGCGTTGGCTTCAGTCCCTCCCCTTACGCTGCCGATCTATTCCTCTATATCTGTGGTGGAGCTCTTTCATGACGTAGCAAACATGGCGGGGTTCCAGACCATCCTGTTTGCAGCTAACATTATTATGGCACAAGGGTTGTTTTGTCTACATTGACTACATTCTAGTTAATCGAGCTAAGCTTGAAGGGTTAGTTTTTTAAACATAAGCACACAACCACGTAACATAGCCCGATTTTTATTTTCGATTAGGACACCAAAAGACTTTATCCCATGGTGATTAAAAATAACATTTTTAACAAGTACATAACTCCAATTTTATACCAAAAAGATGGGAAACTGGCTTCGCTCCTGATTGCGTGGAAGTTTCCCACCCTCGCTGTGAAAGTGAAAGGGGTTGTGAGGAATCACTTCCTGGTCAGCGGGCGAGCCAATAAAAGTGAGAGTTGTTTGGCTAACGTGTGGTGACGCATCACCCTCACCTGTGGTGTTAAATATTGCCGGCACGTCTTGGGTTCAGTCCAGTCAGCAGATGAGCAGATGAATTTTAACCAGCAAGTGAACTATCCCACTCTCCTTTATTAGACCTGGTATATAAATGCATGAGGTCCCCGAATCCAAATATACTATTTTCATAAACATGTCTATGTATATTTAGATTAGATATCTTCTGGGGATGTGATAGGAAGGTAGACGGCGATTTGCTCTTACTTTTTATGCCCCAGTTTACATTAGGAAAATTTATTTTCTCGATTTTCTCGAAAACAGCTCTAACAACTTTGTTGAAATTTTATATTACACATTGTCTGAAAAGTAGTTATAAGCCAACTTGCGTGGTGAACAGTACATCTTTGCATGTAGCTGCGTGCAATAGCCTCTTAGCAAATCATATTGTCCATGGTTATGTAAGTGAAACATCGTATTTTTTAAAAACTTTATTCTTAAAGGAATATAAAAATAGTGCCAGCTTGTGTGTCATACTGCGCTTGTGGTCTAGAGAGACAAAAAGGATTTCCTGGGACCCTGAAGAAAATTCCGGTTACGAAACACCCTAATCACTTCGCTAGTATGCAGTGTATATTATAATTTATGTTTGCAGAAAATAATAATTAAATATGCTTTAGGTCGATTTCGTTACCATTGCAGATAATTTCCACGATCCCTCGACCTCCAACACCAACGCAATAGAACAATCTAATTATTGTTGTGAAATGTAGTCAGTTTACCACAGTCTTAATGAACACACCAAAATCAATTAGAGCGAGGTAGTTTAGGGTAATAGGGAAGAGGTCTTGGGTTCAAATCAAACCTCGTGGCCAACGAAATTTACCAGTAAACTCTTGTAATAACTCATTCGTGCAGCATTGGCTTCTATTGTTCGGCTCTATCTCAATGTATCCTGCATTTTTTGCCTTTGAGATTGAGGAAACAATACAAACCCCAAATTATTATTATTATTATTATTATTATTATTATTATTATTATTATTATTTCAAGGTAAAAGCTTTGAACATAAAGATCGACCCTGATGCTTTCCGTTCCAGATACGGTACTTGTTAGTTTTTATGAAAATGTAATAAATAAAATTTGTCTCTATAATTTACTTTTTTCTTTGCTAGCCTTTAACACGTAGAGTTGGATTATTCCCACAAAGTCTCTGGCCTTGAAGACTAACCCAGCCAGCGAGCTTCTCGTTACGTCTCGTTACCAAGATGCGCGAATTCGGTGCGCGTAAGATCAGTAAGCTACCGCTGGGCAGAGAGTGAACATCATGCAGCATGTCGCCAGTCGTAGAAAATACTATAACAGTTGAGTGGAGGGATAATGCCGCAACGAGAGAGACAGACAACACGTGGAGTGGGATAGGAGAGCTGAGCCAATCAGGGTGCAGCTACCTCCCCTAGCCAGGAACTCTACGAGCGGTGAGACTCGCTCCTAAGGTATATACGTAAAAACCCAGAGACGTTGTGGTGGTAATCCTACTCTATATGCGAGAAACTTTGTGCAACATGTTTTTGCACCATTTATTTTTATGGACACGATAACTGCGTAATTTTCCCCAAATATTAATTCCAGTTAGCCTGTGTAGAGGTGGCAAGTCCTGTCGAATTCCTTAATGAGTAAAATAGGACCAAAGGGAAAAATCAATGTAGAAGTACCGATACAACCAACATCACTACAAGGGATAGCCAAAATGAGGTCGCAGAACAAAAAATGCTTTAGACCTACTGCCTTAATACATACATGCATAATTATTGCTGTAAATCTTGTAGGTACAACTCATAGCACGAGGAGTACTTAGCTTACGGGTATGTCAGATGGTACCACTGTAACGAAACACTGTTATAACCACAAAACACAGTTTTTATGTGTTATTAAGAATGTTTAACTTTCATATTTGAGGTCACTACGTATTTACAACATTTCAGTGCTAAAGAAGCTGTGAAAGCCAAGAAATGCATGTTTCAGTTTATAAACTTGATGTCTGAATTGTGATGACTTTAATGTCATCTGCACTAATAAATGTGACATCAGCTGCACTAGCGATTTTTTCGTCACTCTGTCGACCTCGACGTAATTGTTATAATTAGAAACTGTTCCAGTCAGTGGACAGCCCTCGCTGTGGACTAACTGTATATTAAAGCAATGTAACCTTCTGGAGACCTCGACGCTGGAGTAAGACAACAGCTCATAAAATGGTCTATTAAACACGTGTGTAGAAAGAAATGCATTTATTGGGAAATGCAGACGAGTTTCTCATCCATCTATTGAGCAATTTGGCAGAGAGTTCTGATTGGTTGTTTCAAGTGGCTTACCTTGTGTCACGTGCGATTCTGCTGCCCTCCTCCTCTTACATGATTCCTTGTAACCTGCAATGAAACAGACTTTGTTACATGGTGATCAGGCAGGTTGAAAATGAAATCAATAAAATTTAATTGTATCTATTATTTACTTTTTTCTGTGCTAGCTATTAACATGTATATGGGAGAAAGTTTGTGCAACATATTTTGCACCATTTTAGAAGTAAAACTTCGCGGTAGGGGTAAAATTTAGCCGCGGTAGGGGTAAATCGAGAGCTTGTGTAACGCTCAAAAATCGTCACGAAATTACTGAGGTGTGACGGGACGGACTGCACAGAAAGCAGTCAACTCAATGATGAGGCTTATCCAAAGTTTAAAAAGTGCAAAAATTAAAAATTAAAAAATCCAAAATTAAAAATTAAAAATAAAATAAATCAAAGATCCAAAATTTAAAAATCAAAATTAAAAGATTCAACATTAAAAAATTCAAAGGTCGAAAAATCCAAAATTTAAAAAATAAAAAATCCAAAATTTAAGAATCCAAGTATCCAAAATCTAAAAATAAAAAAATAAAAAATTTAATAATAAAAAACCAAAATTTAAAAAATCCAAAATGCAAAATTTAAAAAGTCCAAAAACCCAATATTAAAAAGTCCAACAATCCAAAATTTAAAAAAATCCAATAATCCGAAATTGAAAAACCAAAAAATTAAAACAAGTTTCACTTCTGTCGTGTGGCATTCCACGCATACTTTTTTCTATTTTATTTTATTGCGTACCGTGCAGCTGTCCCGCCACCTAGTACGCCCTTGCGCAGACATAGGCTATAAATTTTATGGTGCATGGCTGCCAAAATATGCGGGAGTGGTTAATGCTTTTCATCGAACTAATGATTTTTAAGCGAATAGCCAAAGGTCCTGGGTTCAAGTCCCAGTGCCGGAGGAATTTTTCTCCTATAATATTCTCATAAATATATCAGTTATCAGTTGAAATTAGTATTTCTTTGCGGGCCGCGGATTGAAGACCACCGTCCACAGAAACCCAGGCTTTAAGTCTTGCAAATCAACATGACACAAAGTTGTACTCTTGTATATGCTTATAATAAAGAAACTTACGTGAGTGCATTAATACATGTTTTTATTTGTGTTGTGTATCTTTTGGGGATGTGACACAAAGTGTGGTAACGTCTTTCTTCCCATTTTTCTAATTATTAACGGGAAGAGAATGTCATCTTGTGTTTTCCTTGCGGTGTTCTCGAAAAACACCTCTAAGAGCTAAAACTTTTATTACAGCCTTGCAGTTTCTAAAAGTAAAAACTACTTTTTAGTTTATAGCAGAATTCAGCAAATATCCATTGGCTTTCTTTAAATTATTGTCTGCAACTTCTTGATATGTGCCGAGTACAGAGCCCTGTGGCACTTCTTATGAGGAAGCAAGTCGTAGAAATGGTCACTCATCTATTCAAACATTATCCTTGATGGCAGGTTGCCTTGGAGACTGAGAAGGATGTGGAAGGCCACTGGAAACAAGTGGGATCCAGCAAATACTTCAGCATTACAAAGCAGTTCACACAAATCGAACTTAACAGTAGCAAAGAAGAGAAAAATCCTATTAAAAAGAAATTTTATAATACTATCGACGATGTCAAATTAAAATTAATGTTTTAAATGTCTACTAAGTGCTAAATGATTGTAAAACTAGTGGTGAGCATTAAAATATGTAAAGAAACTACACTCTGCTGTAAAATAACCGATTGGTGCTGATATTTCAATATAGGGCACTTAGGTATTTGAATTTTATTTTTATCTGTTGATTTAATTTGTATTTTAAATTGCACTTGCACGATGCTCGGCGCGTTAAGCCGAAGATCCGTGTTCAAATCCCGGTTATGACATAAAATTTTTCAAGCTGATTCTTACTTGTACAAAAAACTCTGTCTTATTTACTTTGATTATTTTAGTTTACACATACAAAATATATTTTAATAGTAGACTCTGCCACTTTTGACATAAAGAAGATGATCGAATGTTAGTTATTTACTCGGAAATGTTCGAAAATATCCGGAAGTTATCGACTTGGATTGGTTTTGATTCCCAGCAATCCCAATCTCTTTTTCACTCATGGCCGTCCGGAAGGGGAGGGGGCGGGTTAGGGCCGCTGCCCCCTTAGACATAAACCTCTAAACCAAATGTCCATAAGCAACTAATGTGAAATGGGGCTAAGTTTCCATACACTGTAGTCGGAGTTGTTTGGACAGAAATGAGTTAGAGTTGAGCAAACACTTTATTGTAATGAAGGTAAGACTATGGAAGTTGAGCAATTTATATGAACATCTGGGAAATTGTAACGTGGTAGAAAATTTCATGTGAGTTCTACATCAGATATTTTCTTTATATTCGTAGTCATAGGTCATAATGATAATAATAACAATAACTACAATAATAATAATAATAATAATAATAAAAATAACAACAATAATAGTAATAATGGTCTAAGTGCCAAAATCGTGATTTTCCAGCTGATAATTGAGTTGCCCAGTGGAACAGAGGCACATGCCACAGAACAACATTTTTACAGAAAAGAGATATTTCTGAAAGTCAGTTTTTTGTGGAATGTTGACACCTTCTTATAATTTTTTTTAACTGGATCATGAATTAGGTGGAATAATGGATATGTTATCAAATATTAGGTGAAATATTCTTAATATTAAGTGTTTTTAATCACAAGGAAAGGAAATTATAGAAATAAAATAGTGATATAAACCCCAAATAATGCAACTCATGAAAATGAAAACTTCTAAATACATATTCCATGCCTAACTACATTAATATCTTACATTATTGAAAGAATAATCCCTTAGGCCTATAGACTATTACATTTTGCATAACATTATCGTTTAAGTCCTCTTTGATGTCCTCAACTTCAATCCTCTCCACAGTGCCATCACTTCTTAGAGTACTTCTTAGAACCTATCGGAAAAGGGGACTTCGACCACAAGAGATAAAAGACGATCAGGTGTGGCATGTGCCTATTTTCGATTAGCTATTTCTAGCATTCAGAAATCAGAGATTTTGTTATAGTCCTTGTTGAAGAGTAGGCACATACCACCATGCAAATAGTTATCGGAACCGACACAAGATTTCATGAGCTACTTAATCGTAACAAAAACTCAAAATTGGCCGATATGTGGCATGTGCCTCTTTTCCACTGGGCAACTCAATTGTAAAAAGAGTCTATGTGCCTAGCCCAGTACATTTCAGAAGGGTCCAGGGACAGGGAAAGCCATATTAGTAGCAATAAATTTCAAGCGACAGTGTTGGGTCTATCTCCAGCACCTCTTCCCACCTAGTGCTTGCGACATCAGCATGATTATTGTGTTTGTTGAGTGTGATATTGTATTCTTCTTACGAAAACTGAGAGGAAGAGGGGCGAAGAAAGTTTGTATGCCTCAGAAAAACGAATGAGAAATTCGGGAGTAGGGAAAATGCCCATCGCACTTGTTAGTAAATAATGTTATTGCATTCCGAGTTTTCTAAAAAGGTGTTAAATATGCAGATCTCTGCAGCGTTGTTTTATCTCAACTTAAAACCGAAAACTGAAGTAGGCCTACCTTAAAAATATGCTCCCATACATTCCAGAAGAAGCACATTAGGCTATTAGTAATGCATGCCCATGCTAAAGACTAGGTGATAAAGATCGGTGTTTCCTTTCTCATTATATTTTTTTTTATTTATGCCTTTAGGATTACATTGAATGTAAATGTTTCTGTGTCTTCATCCTTAATGATTTTAAAGTGTTCGTTCTTACCATTATTAAAGATTGCGATGTATTTAAATGCCATGTAACATTGCGGTTATTAGGCTGTAAGTTACATAGACCCATTTGCTTTCACATTTTTTAAAAATACTGTAAGAATTGGCAAATTTAATTTTTTGCAATCCTTATTATATGGATTATCTCGATGTATTTTTCTCTTAACAGAAGCAATAATATCATGATTAAATGCCCTAAATGAATGCCTTAAATTTGCTTTTCAGTTCTTTTTTCCTCGTTTTATCTGAATCATGATTTTGGCACTTAGACCCTTATAAAAGTAAATGCTTCAATTATAATAAAGTGGTTGTAATAGTAGCATATCGGCCTCGTGATTCAAATTGAGGAGCTACTTGATAGAGAAGTAGCGGCTCCGGTCATGGAAACCACCATTAACGGCCGTGGGTGTCGGCATGCTGACCACATGCCCCCAGTCCTGCCATCTGCCTGTGGTAGATGACGCAGCAATCGGGTGGTAGGCCAAGTCCCTCCATGGATGTAGCGCCATGGATTTTAGTTTTTAATAGTAGCATATTGATGGACGTAATTAGTTCATTTCCCCCCCCCTTGACAAAATTTCTGCGGACTTCCATGATTTCACTTATTAAAAATCAAAATAGAAGTGGTCACTCTTACATTCAACAGTGGAAAATGCTTCAAAATTCAAAATGTCTCTGTTTAAACATGGGGGGGGGGGCAATAGATCGACTAGCACACGGAGCTGGGAGCTATAACATAATTGCTAGGTGTTCGGAATACAATAAGACGAGAGGAATGTGGGTGAGGAAACAGGAAATTCTCGGAACACACATGACAGCAATGCGTTACCTGGAACTCATATCTATGAGGTATCTAAAGTGATATGGGACTTTTCACTCAATCCCTCTTCGACAGGCCAAAAAGCTGCTTTTAACGTCAATAATAATAATAATAATAATAATAATAATAATAATAATAATAATAATAATAATAATAAAAAGTTAAGTGTTCCCTATAGAGGCCATGGAGGCACTGAGGGTTCCAGGAGGTTCAGGCTCCCAGATTTTAGACAATCGGCATGTGAAGGTGGTAAGGTTGTCTGCCTTACGCACCGGCCGCCTTTACCCCCAGAATTTCTCCTGGTACTCATTTCTGTTACTAGGCTGAGTCGACCCCAGGGCCATAGTGCCACCAGAAGGATTAAGCCAATTGAATAACTCCAACGACTTCATCGGGTATCGAGCCCGCGACCTTCTGGTTTGTAGTTCAGCGCCTCAACCACTACGCTACGCCGTACCCCAATAATAATAATAATAATAATAAGAGCATTCGGGAGGTCCGGGTTGAAACCCCGTGGCCGGCCAGTTCGACTTGGGTTTTTCATGGTTTCCCCGGCTTGGATATTTACTTAATACGACTTATTTCCTATATCTTATTAATTATAGTTTAAATAATTATAAAACCCACGGTCTATGCATGTGTCCACTTCCCTCGATGTTGAAACGTTAGTAAATAAAGTTGAAATAAAAAATAAGATGAGGAACTCTATATGAGAGGAAATATCATCCTGAGGAAAATAAAAAAATTAAACTAAAGCAGATATGTATGAATGCCCACGCGTTTGCATAACAAAAAAATTTACAGACGAAAAGTCGAGATATTTGTGAAAGGGAAGAATAAGCACTCCCCTCACTCTTTCTTCTCCAATTAATTTCTCACAGCTTAATCAAGGAAAAAGTACAGTGGGAAGCAAGATAAGAGAGGTACGCCCAGTGCCTCAGGGCTCTGTACTGGGATCGCATTGTTCTGCTGGTAATTATTTGGGACAACAGAGCAATTGTGTGGAAAACAAACGGAGGAGAAAGTGCATCAATAGCAAAGACTTACCAGCTGAATTGACTTAGGATCACAGACAGACACACGCACACAAAGACACTTCCACTCTTAAGTCCGCTCCTTGACTGACTCCAGCATCTCTTCAGACAGCGGCCGTCGACTCCACCCAGTGCTGCCAACACAACCGGAGGCCACCTCCCACCTGCAATGTTTGCAACAGGGCTACTCAATTCACTGCAAGAAGAGCCATTCTTCATAGAACTATAACAATAATACGTATTGTTTCTGACACCAATGAATAAAATATCAGTGGGTAGGAGTTTTTACAGACACTCAGTTTAAGTTGTAACATATTTATTTTTGTTTTAAAATTTTCATCTCTTCTCTCTCTCTCTCTCTCTCTCTCTCTCTCTCTCTCTCTCTCTCTCTCTCTCTCTCTCTCTATATATATATATATATATATATATATATATATATATATATATTAGCTTAAAATACCCGGCGTCGCCCGGGTCTTGTATTTTGTAATTGGAAATTAACTTTTCAATTTTAAATTCTAGGTCCTTATATAGGCATTTATAATTTGAAATAGGAAGAACGACTTATTACACTCAAACTATTCCCTCAGAAAACGCTTGATATAGTTTTTTATGGCTCATAGAGGATCTAGAATTTTGCATCCCATCGCTTGTACAGTGCACAGCAAGCCTGGTAGAGGTTTAAATAAGAAGAAACAGAAATTCCTGTAACATAAAATTGTAATATCGAGGCGGGAAATTTCCCACTCTTATGTTACCATAAAGCCTTCATACTTTTCTCTCCAAAAACCTGCGATATAATATAATAATATACACATTACCATACCTCGTTTTGTTTTCTCTATGTCCAGGGTAGAGAAAGTTATGTGATTCCATTATTTTAGTGGATTTCATTCTGTAATATTTGTTTATAACATGAATTATTTTGATAACTTCTCTTATTTGTCAAAAGTGCATTTCATTTGTTTTTTCCAAGCCCATCTGATACCATTTGGCAACAATATATTCTGTGATTTGGAATTGATAATTCTATGTAAAAAAGGATTAAGTATTTTCAAAAACATTTAATTTTTGGCATTTAGAATCAGAATTTTTCAAAATCCTTTCTTAGTGAGCACCTACATTATGAAACGAAGGTACTGTCAAAATTCCAAGTCTCTACCTATTATAGTTTAGGCTGTACGTTGATTCCTGTCATTCAGTCAGTCAGTCATTCATTCAGTCAGTCAGGACAAAGCCTTTTATATATATATACTTAACGACTGACTGAGAATCTACGTAGAGCCTAAACTAACTATAATAGGTAGAGACTTGGAATTTTCTTTCATAATGTAAGTCCTCACTATGAAAGGATTTTGAAAAATTTGTATTTTAAATGCCAAAAATGAAATGTTTTTGAATATACTTAATCCCTTTTTACAGAGAATCATCAAATCCAAATCAAATTCCACGTACAGTTCTCATAACAATAATGTATTGTTGGCAGTGTCCACAGGTAGCTTTGGAAATAAATGATACGGAACTTTAACAAATTAGATAAGCTGTCGATAGAATTCATTGGTGTGAATAAATATTGAAGAATGAAATCCACTAAAATAATGCACAGTTTGATGCAGTCATATAACTTTTCTTTGCCCTGGACATAGGGAATTATACCTTTTTCTCACTTCACATTTTGATGTAAAATTTGAAGTCGTATTGCAGGGACAGCTTAATGCCGCTGTCTCAGCCTGAGTGTGTTTCAACGAGTAAGTTATGCCATATCAGAAGTCGGTAAAAAAAATCCTATCCACTGATACATTATTCATAATTGTAGGCTTTGCATTTTTAGTTGAGAAATGTGGATGTTTATCATAGGCCCTAAGCATGTAAAAGGAGACCAAATAGGATGGGACGTTTTTAGTCCCATGCGCGCGGTATATTATTATGTCCCAGGTTTTGGAGAGGGAAGTATGAAAGTGGCATTGAATTTCTTTTTGATTTCAGCCCCGAAACGGTTGTATGGTAACATGAGAGTGAGATATAAAATATTCCTTAAAGACGATACAGTTTTATGTTACTAGAATTTCTGTTTCTTCTTATTTCAACTCCTACCAGGCATGGTGTGTAGACGCGATGGGGTGCAAAATTCTCTATGAGCCTCAAAAAAGCTATATCAAGCGTTTTCTGAGGAAATAGTTTGAATGTGATGAGTCGTGTTTCCTCATTTCAAATTCTACATACCTATATAATGACCTAGAATTTGAAAATCAAAAGTTCTTCATAAGTTTATTTCGAATGTCAAAATAGGCTACAAAACCCGGGCGACGCCGGGCCTTTTAAGCTAGTACTGTATAACTTATAATAAGAAATCTTACACTGAACTCACTACATGGATTGGCAATGAAGCCAATATAGTTTTCAGCTGTTTTGAGAAATTGCATGATACTGGGATTTGACGTAATCGACCAAATGAGAGGCAATCGATAGAATTAAATCCTATATATCAGTAATAGTAACAGAAGTTCACATAGTAAAAATGTGAACCACTCACATAATTTTCTCTATCTGCCCATGGGCACTTCATTTGAAAACAAGAGGTCGTATTGCGGGAATGCGTGTTCAGTTATCTCAACCTGGCTTGAAACCTGATGCTGAAGAATGCGATGAAAGCTGTGGAAACTCTGGGAGTATTATTTTGAAAACGTGTGTGGTTAAGACGAATGTGAAACGTCATTGTGAAGTCGGGCACAAACCCAAGACGTGGGCGATGCGAAGGTCTTCAAGGAATGCAAGAGGTTGGTAAATATTCCATCGTTTGCAAGACATCTTCCTCTGCCCCTGAAATCCAAAGCTGAGTTTTCAACATGAATAAACGTTTTGAGGTTCCCTGAATTGGGGGGGGGGACTATTTTCATAAATACGTCTGGAGAAGGAGAAATCATATCCAAACTAAATGTCTTTTATGCAGATGTGACTTTCATGCCTTTCATACTTGAGTTGCTAAAACTTTCAGTTGATTTTTTTTTTTTCGCAAAAATTCTCTGAAAGCCACCCACTCAGTCTTGCCTGGTGAACAATAAAGCTTTGCATCAGGTTCAAAAAAACTGAATACGCACTCTTTGCAATACGGCCTCTTATTCTATATCAGAATGTGAAGTGAGAAAGGTGTATTGCCCATGCTTAGGGTAGACAAAGTTACGAGAGTGTATTATTGGGATGTTATTTTGGTTGTGTATCCTTCGGGGATGCGATGTGGTAACGACATTCTCTTCATTTTTACAATAAATTTGCATGAAGAGAATGTCACACATAATAATATTATACTAAGGAAGTTATGTGAGCTTCACGTAAGATTTTTCAAGATTAAGAATGTGCTAAAAAAGATCGCGAGGTTCCGCAGCTGCGCAAACAAAGAACGGTTCCCTGACCCGACCCACGCGTTACCATGGCAACAGCCTTACATGGTCAGTCCAAGCAGATCAGCCACAGATGAATGAACTCACACCGTCAATTTAAAACTCTTTGCACATACGCCGATTTTTAAGACTTCCAGAAACGTTTATGCCAAAATGGAAGAAAATGGTCGTAATTAACGCATTAATCGTAGGCAGCAATTAAAATACAAATAATTAATATAATCAAAGAAAAAATATTTATTCAACTCTCGTTCTGAGGGGGCAGTCCTCTTAATTCCCTCTTAACACCGTAACACCCAGTGACATCTGATCATAAGTAATATTTGATTAGATTTTATTTTATTTTATTTTATTTTATTCAGAGGTCACGTGACATGGAATAACACAGAGGTCGCTGGGTGTTACAGTGTTAAGAGGAATTAAGGGGACTGCCCCCTCATAACGAGAGGTTCGGATTTCATGGAAGGTGGGAGTCCGGACCTGGAGTTATATTTATTGTGATTATTCAGCGAATACTCACAAAATTAAGCATCTAATTCGCTATTTGTGTCATTGTAATCCAGAATTAGAGATCCGACGACGAGTCAATCGATATATTTATATGTTGAGTTGAAAACCCGAAGTTCGTGGGTTCGAGTTCCAGTGTCAGAGGAAGTTTTCTCCAAAAATATTCCCCACTTATCTACAAATTGTTATATGTACAGTACAATAACACTCACTAAATCAGTGTGCCATATGCAGGGCCTACATTATAAGCTATGACGCGTGTAGATGCCAGTGTGTGCTGGTACACAATTAATTTATTTGCCCTATACCATTTATTACAATTAACAAAATTGGTCTTAGTACAGATCCCTGTGGCACACCTACGTGTAGATAAGTTACCTTTACACTTACTTTTGTTTCCATTTTTCTAAGTGGGATTGGAATGGGCCCCCTCTTCAAACGCGTTATATATATATATAATCTACTGCCGATGTGGTTGATCTATTTGCTCTAAAACCATACTGATTTTATAAAAAGAGATTACGATCCTCAAAATATTTATACAGTTTATTTTTTTAGCACACATTAAACTATTTTACCTATTGTTAGGACAATAGAGATTGGTCTATAGCTAATCCCCTTTCTTGGACACTGAAATGGTTCTTGATAACATAGATTTATACAGCATTATGGACTATATTATTTGTGTACAAACATGTTAGACACACCACATATATCTTTTGTTTTGTAATTTTTGAACTTATTTACCACTTTCATTACATCTTCACATGCTAGGACACTTAAACTAAAATTGTTTCTATTTATTTCTTCAGTTTTTTTTTTATTTATTTATTTATTTTTTTAACTTTATACAATACTAGCTGAAAAGGCCCGGCGTCGCCCGGGCTTTGTATTTTTTTAATTTGAAATTAACTTATGGAGGACTTTATGTATGTAAAACTTGAAAAAGATTTATCACACTCAAACGATTCCCTCAGAAAACGCTAGATAGGCCTATAGCTTTTTATGGTTCATAGAGGATGTCGAATGCTGCATTCCGTTGCTTCTACACATCATGCCTGGGAAGGATTGAAATAAGAAGAAACATAAATTAAATAAGATTGTATTGACTTGACGGAAAATGTTATTTCTCATTCTCATGTTCTCATGTTTCGGGCCTGAAATAAAATAGAAATGCAGTATCACTTTCATACTTTCCTCCCCTAAAACCCGGGACATAATATACTGCGAGCATAGGACTGAAAATGTTCCATATTATAAATTCTATTCTATTCTATTCTATTCTATTCTATTCTATTCATCCCATGCTTAGGGCCTATGATAAACATCCCTATTTCTCAACTAATACAAAGCCTACAGGTATGGATAACTTATCAGCGGAAAGGATTATTTACAGACTCTTGATATAGCATACTCACACACTTAAGTTGTCCCTCTTATTCTACATCAAAATGTGAAGTGAGTAAATATTTCTTATGTCGAGGGTAGAGAAAGTTATGTGACTACATCACACTGTGCTTTATTTTCGTGGATTTCATTTTCAGTAATTATTTTCCCCAAAATATTACATCGATGGAATCATAATTCGTTAAAGTCCAGCATTAGGCTATATAGTTGCCAAGGCCCTATGTAATCACAGTAAACAATTCACTGTTGCCATGTGAACTGAACAACATTCTTTTTTTCAGTAGAATATTCACAGAAATTATATAATTTTCAAGGGAAGGACTGATTTGTTTGAATTTTAATGTTGACAGCTATACTTCCCGGGCTTAACTGGGTATGTGTGCAAAATTTCGTGTAAATTGGTAAAGAAATGTAGATTTGTATAAGGAACAAACATACATACACACTTTTGATTTTATATATTAGATTCTGTTCATAATTACTACTGTACTGAATTTCAAATGTAAGTTTCATAAACGAAGATTATAAGATTTGCACATTTTGTGAATGGATTCTTTTTTATTTCAATTAAAAATTACACTTGTAATGTATTGGATCCATGCTGCTGCAGTTCTTGCTACATACTTGAAACCATAACCTAAAAACAATAGTGAACCTACGGATACTGCATCAAAGGGACAGCATAAGCAGTTAAAGAAGTCTCATGAGGCTGAGTGGTTAGACCGCTCACTTTCCACCGCTGAAACCTGGGATCGAATCTCAGTGGACCGAAGTGGAATTCATGGTGGACAAAATGGAGTCGGGGCAGGTTTTCTCGGGGTGTTGCTGTTTCCACTGCCATATTTCATTCCATGGTTTCTCTATTCATCATAATATGACCACATGCACAAGTGTACCTCGCTTACTCGAATGGAAACAATTATAACAGAAGTGTAACCTACCGGTACTATTTGTATTGCTTCATACATCCTCCTAGCCCCCTTAGGAGGAGAATATTCATTTCGGCTTTCATCCTTGGGATTTACTTCTTCCTGCATTCGGTTTCTTTCTTTGGAATCGCTGGTACGCTCTGGAGAGGAACATGTTCTTGTGTCAACTTGTGTTGTTTACAAATTAGATTACATGATATAGTTCCTTGTTATATGATCTTCTTTGATTGGTGCTATTATCTATATTTTTATTGTTATTATTGTTGGTGTTTCAGATGCAGATGCTGTAGTGACAGGAATTGGTGAGTTATCATGCATACAAATACCTAAAGTGTATTAATAACTGAATAGCAGTGTAAATGGAGGCTGCAAACAGTCAAAGAGTGATTTGGGCCACAGCACCTCAGGGGACTATTAAAATATTATAATCCCGGTGTTTATTCCATTAAAATAATGTAAATTTCCCCTCAATTTTACAACACTCTTAATAACGATAAACCTCTCCGTTACAATTACATTCAGAATCCCTGTAACATACTTTTTGTCCGGTACAATGATAAAATAGGTTGTGAAAGAGTAAATGAGAACAAATAGGAGGAAGAACAAAGTGATCACATTAGAAGGCTTGCGAAACTCTGGAGAAATTTCTGTTAATTACCCTGCTTTTTCTCAATATACAACACTAATACTCTCTACAGCAATATTTTTTCCTCAAGATTTCACTGTATTATAATTGCAGGATTCTCAGTAATGTTGCAAATACCTTCATGACATGCATCACTGTTACGTTGAACAATCTATCAAGGCATCTATTAAAAATATAGTCATATTGTATAATGAGCGCAAAGAAGGCTACAATGCCCATAGCCCTACAACATCCACATTTCCACTTAATGTAATTCTTAAATATTTATTATTTATTTCTTCAAGACTGGCTTAATCATGTCATCAGTTTCGTTATCCTCACACTAACAACAATAACCTAACAAATATGAATAAACAATAAATAATTTAAAAAAACAAATAGTAAACAAATATAAATAAAGAAATGAAGGACATTTATTCTTCTGACATCCCATGGTTTTCATTACACGTCTGATTGCAATTCAATTTTGCACATTTCTTTAGAGGTTGGGCCACACGAAGATAAAGGTATCTTAGAAAATAAAATATAAAATGAGAGTCCAAGGGCAAATCTGCGATTCTGTTTTGATGTTACAACTTATATTACTGTCAGGTAACTACTCTGTGTCACTATATAGCAAGGATGTTATTAATGAGTACGGTACTGCATTAGATATGAAGTGGGAATTCCTAGACAAATCTCGGTTGTTGTGTCTCTCCTGAAAGTGTTAGTTTATGCAGAAAGTGAGTTTTCAAAAAGAATAGTCTTAAATTATGAAACGCGTTATAAGTATAAAATTTTTATTTTCTAAGAAACTTGCAAGTTATAACAAATGTACATCTCATATTCTCTGAATTTAACATGATCCAAACTCTTCCATCCATGCCTCGTATTTAGAAACGTCGCTGAGGGATACGCTCTTCCTGCATCGAGCCAATGCCTCCTCGAAATCCTCTGTAGTGACAGGAAGGTCAACGTCTTCTTTTCTGATCTTCTTAATCTCAGCAGGACTGCGACCGGAGATTTTCCGTCTCATTGACATCATCGCCGCATCTCTGTGAAATTTTGACAAAATGTTAACAAAATTCTGTTTGTGAGAAAAATGTTCAACCCCACCCAAAACATTCCCACAACCAGGCATCTCTCAAGCACAGCATTCACCAAGCGCCATATTTTCCCCAAACAGTTAAATCAAGTGGTTTCTGAAGACATTTCAGTAATTTTGCCTCACTATTGAAGTCATGACCTGTAGACTAGAAATGAGTCACTGCAGAGTTTCCTATTTGTTGGTATTTAATATTTCTCTTCTGTTCCTTGTACAGTCGGTCAAATAAAAAACGTCGGGACTCGTATGCTGTTAAAATTAAAGTTTTGATGCATTAGTTCACAAGTTTCCTATAAAAAACACAAAATACAGGTCATTTTCGGAACATGTGAGGCCATGCGGCAGGAGGGAAAATATGAACAAGGAGGGAAAAAATGAAAATCGCGGAAAGCGCAACACACGATATTCAACTTAATGCATTGTCATAATTCATTTTGCTTTGTGTCATCACCACATACAAATGCTAACGTGAGAGAAAGTGTAGTTAGGGCTGTAATTGACCTGCATTTTTCGGTCTCTGAAGCAGCGAGAAGGTTCCATATTTATGAAAGAGCAGCTCAGAGGAGGGAACTTGACTATAATGCGACCGGAAGTTTTCATAGCAAACGTTGATCTGGCCGGACGCGTATTTCGATGCTAAGATTGGTTGCAGAAGTTGAGCGTAAGTTATTGATTTTGCACTAGAAGTACCGGTATTATAAAATAAATTCTTAAAAAAATGCTCCTTGAATAAACATATTCCTCGCGAATCTATTAATTATTAATATTATAAAAATTTGCAACCAAGAATATGGCGGATTTGAGGCATATAGCCACAGCCTTCTATACATGTTTGTTTTGGAACAAAACTGACTAAATCAGTGGCGCCAACTTAGATGGGCCCATGGGGCTCAAGCCCACCCAATAATGTGTTATTATCATAATTATTTATTGCTATTACTCAAAATTGTATTTATTTGTTGAATCAGG
The DNA here is from genome assembly GCA_964059195.1 of Ectobius pallidus. Classification (NCBI taxonomy): domain Eukaryota; kingdom Metazoa; phylum Arthropoda; class Insecta; order Blattodea; family Ectobiidae; genus Ectobius; species Ectobius pallidus. The sequence goes on along the minus strand of CAXKWD010000003.1, from coordinate 543,182 downwards.
CTATTGTAGACATACATAGTGCGATCTTCTCTTGTTCCAATTACCTCAAGATAATTAGAAATCGTCCCACAATTCATTACATTTTTACGTCTGTCAGTGCAGTTTCCACAGCCATCGCTGTTCTAAAGACTGTAGGCTATACTTAAAGAGAGAAAAGCTAGATTTAGAATTTAGACGATGCTTGTGAGAAAAAATCGCAGGAAGGCCATTAATGGACAAGGTGAAAAATTGTGATATAGCCTAAGACGAAAGTGTGGGAACTGGTTAAAAAGAAAGTGGATGGAACATATAGAAAGAATTAATTTAAAAAGTCAATAAGGGGCAAAAACCACGAAAATGATTGTGATTGGGGAGAATAGGCTCTTGGTGTAAGGAAAGACAAAGAAGATACGTAGTTTACTCCAGTCAGGAGAAACACATTTTGTAACACGCCGTGCTACATAATTATTTTATTTTAGTAGGTATCTGAAACAAAAACATTTATAGCATAATATTAATTTTAAAGGATTTCCATTACCTAGGCTACACAATTCTTTTTCTGGCGGTTGAATTACGTTGATTGTTATTCATTATTACAAAGCCATCGTTTCCTACCCAATTCTTTATTTATCCGAATTATCATATAAGTCCATGTCATGAATTAAATAAGGGGCAAGAATATGAAAACTTGAAAATCATTGAGCCCACTCATTGTTTTTCAAAAGTTGGCGCCACTGGACTAAATAATCAAGAAAATACATGGATAGACTAGAGGCGTGTGTGAACCTAACCTTAAGTCTTCCTGTACATGCGCATATGCTCGTTCGTGATACTTAATCAAATACCGCCCGATGTTTTTTATTTGACCGGCTGTACTTGGATTTAAATTTTTCTATATGTATAGGTATTATTCTTAACAGAAAAAACTAAATATTTGTCATAAAATGTCAAAATAATGCGCTTCAAAATGTTAGAATAGCACATAAAGCATTCATTCAAGTGGAGAAATTCAAATATCTGGGAGCAATAATTATAGATACAAATAATATTAAGGTAGAAGTTAAGTGTAGACTCAAATCGGGAAATGCTTGTTCGTATGCAATTCAGAAATGTTTATCTTCTTGTCTTCTGACCAGAAATCTAAAAATAAACATTATTTTATAAGACTACTAGCTTAAAAGACCCGGCGTCGCCCGGGTTTTGTATTTTGTAATTGGAAATTAGCTTATGAAGGATTTTCAATTTTAAATTCTAGGTCCTTATATAGGCATTTATAATTTGAAATAGGAAGAACGACTTATTACACTCAAACTATTCCCTCAGAAAACGCTTGATATGGTTTTTTATGGCTCATAGAGGATCTAGAATTTTGCATCCCATCGCTTGTACAGTGCACAGCAAGCCTGGTAGAGGTTTAAATAAGAAGAAACAGAAATTCCTGTAACATAAAATTGTATTATCGAGGCGGGAAATTTCCCACTCTTATGTTACCATAGCCTAAAGCCGTTTAGGGGATGAAATTAAACAGAAAGCATTATCACTTTCATACTTTTCTCTCCAAAAACCTGCGATATAATATAATAATATACACATTACCATACCTCGTTTTGTTTTCTCTATGTCCAGGGTAGAGAAAGTTATGTGATTCCATTATTTTAGTGGATTTCATTCTGTAATATTTATTTATATCATGAATTATTTTGATAACTTCTCTTATTTGTCAAAAGTGCATTTCATTTGTTTTTTCCAAGCCCACCTGATACCATTTGGCAACAATATATTCTGTGATTTGGAATTGATAATTCTATGTAAAAAGGGATTAAGTATTTTCAAAAATATTTAATTTTTGGCATTTAGAATCAGAATTTTTCAAAATCCTTTCTTAGTGAGCACCTACATTATGAAACGAAGGTACTGTCAAAATTCCAAGTCTCTACCTGTTATAGTTTAGGCTGTACGTTGATTCCTGTCATTCAGTCAATCAGTCAGTCAGTCATTCATTCAGTCAGTCAGGACAAAGCCTTTTATATATATAGAGATTATCCTGGCAATTGTATTATTAGGATGTGAGACATGGTCGTTTACTAGTCGGGAAGAACAAAATCTGAAAGTGTTTGAAAACAGGGTTCTTAGGAAAATATTTGGACATAAGAGGGATGAAAATGGGGACTGGAGAAAACTGCGTAACGACGAGACTCATGACCTGTACTCTTCACCGGATATAGTAAGGGTAATTAAATCACGGGAGGATGAAATGGGCAGGACATGGGGGAGGTAAGACACCTCTCAAAAGTACTGACTGGGATACCCGAAGGGGAAAGACCTCCTGGAAGACCTAGACATAGGTGGGAGGACAATATTAGGATAGATTTAAGGGAAGTAGGATTTGCGAGGGATGGTTGGATGGAGTAAGCACAGAATAATAATAAACATTTCTGAATTGCATACAAACAATAATGTTGAATGGTAGGCTCAGGTAAGCGTGGCAATGAACCTTCGGGTTCCATAAAATAAAAAAAATATTCCTTTAGTTTACTGAGGAATTGTCTTTTGCCACTAAATAATGAGTAAGTCTCAAGCTCACCTGCAAACGTTGCTGATATCAGAGCCTGCGTAACCTGCCAGTTTGTCTGCGATGACATTGGTGTCGAGGCTTGCATCCACAGTGACACCTTCCATACACAGCTTGAGAAGAGCAGAGCGAGTGTCGTCTGTAACAAACACAGCCCCCACACTGAAATAATGCAGCAGGAACATACAATGACTTTACCAAACGTTTGTACATTTGAAAGATCCTTTAACATAATTGTGTTGGTTTTAATCAATGATTTCTGTTCTAAGCTAAACTGCTTTCTTTTCTTTGACGCTATTCAGTGGATATGTGCATGCTGATTCCATTCTTGTGTGTAGAGGTTTAAAATAAGTACTTAAAACTGAACCTATAGTGGATATTCTTGTAATAAGCCTCATATTATTATGTTTTTGATATTTCTCACAAAAGTATCAGAGTTCAGAAGCTTGCATACAATTTGTGCTCCCATGGAAGAGTTGGTACAATGGTTGCCTTCTACCCTGGCCACCCCGGTTCAATTTTCAGCTGAGTCAAGGATTTTCCAGAAGTGGAAAACTTGTTTCCTGGGGTTCAGGACTGACTTCATCCCCATCCCACTAGAGGCAATGGCTCGTGTGATCAGATAGCAGGATTTGGGGCATGTGGTCAGCATGTCGACACTTGTGGCTGTTAATGATGGTTTCTGTGACCGGAGTCACTACTTTGCCATCAAGTAGCTCCTTAGTTTGTATCATGATGCTAAGTGCACTCCGTTCCAGACCTCCCTACATCAAATACCAGGAACCAAACCTGGGCCTGCGGATACGTAGCCAGCGATATTAACCACAGACCATGCAGGCTGTCAAATATAGGACACTACTGGTGTAAAATGTAGGACATTGTAGAATAATGCTAACTGTTGGGAAACATATATATGCACTTGTTTAAATCTCTTTGGCATCTTAGTACATGCCCAGCATGCTGTTTGATATTGACCAATAACATTTAGGAATTCCTCAGATATAGACCAATCACTATCGTTTATCTTATAATATGCTTCTTAGGGTCGCAAGCATGCAATTTTATCTGCTAAAACGTCACCTTGTTAATGGACGTATAAGCCATCAATGTGCAGTGATTAATATTGACAAGAAAGTAAGAAAATAATTATTATTTACAAAATCCGTTAGAGTTTATTCATGGAATCATCTTAATAAATCCAACTCGAGATTGTGTTATGTGTTTGTAACCATTTCTGAACTTCCCCTACCATGAGCTTTCATATGCAATACATAATCAAAACTCTTTATCGCCTGCCTCAGAATGGGACTGGGAATTTAGCGCCCTGCTTTAATTTTCTTATTTTTAATATTATTTTGTTAAAAGCAGTTATAAGGTCAGTTAATAATAGTTACAAGCTTAGTGATTACCATTTGGCAGAGGAATGTAAACTCTCTTCTCGAATCGTCTCCGGAAAGCTTCATCAATATCCCATGGGTGGTTAGTGGCAGCAAGAACCATGATGATTTTCTCCTCGTTGCTGCAACAACAACAACAATATAAATTATATTGAGGCTGTTTCTCTGAGCATTGCTCGACATAAATAGCTCATTAAAACCAGTTGTACATGGCCCAACATGTAGTCATGTATTTGAAGTGCATATGTTACAGGCTGAGGGGGTTAGAAACCCCATTCCTCCCCCCCAGAAATATTAAAACTTTGCACATAACAGATAGTAACACATCCTGACTTGTGATATAGAAATTCCAATAGTGGCATGAACGCACAGCTTAGCTCACAGCAGTGGGAAAGCAAGAAAACTTTTGTTCTATTTCTGAGCAGCACAAACAAACCTCCATACTTTGGTATAGTAATATAGGATATGCCCTGCATTACCTGACGGAGTTGATGCCGTCCATCTGGATGAGGAGCTCTGCCTTGAATCTTCTGGAAGCTTCGTGCTCCGAGTCTGTTCCTCTCTGGGAGCACAGGGAATCAATCTCATCAATGAAGATGGTGCTCGGAGAATAGAACCTTGCCTGAAATAACATCATCTGGTAAGCGTGTCATCGGAGACTTGAGGAAGACTTTGAAAAGACGAGCCAAAAGCAAGCAAAGTGAAGTTTATGTGCAGCTCCTCAGCACTCACCATTTCAAACAAGAGTCTGACTAGTTTCTCTGATTCTCCACGATACTTGGAAGTGAGGGTGGAAGAGGAGACGTTGAAGAAGGTCGTGCCACACTCGGTGGCTACAGCCTTGGCAAGCATCGTCTTGCCGGTTCCTGGTGGCCCAACCATCAACACGCCTTTCCACGGTCGCCTGATCCCCTGAAATGTGTCATGTGTGTTACAATCCCAGCATTGCTCTACACCAGATGGATTGATAATTGATGAAGGGCATTACATTTTTCACACACACAGAACTGCGTAGTATTTAATTTAAAAACAGAATATATAACACATACAAACATATTGTTTTCTGCGTAAAAAATGCTACACTAAACCCTTTATTAATCCCGTAAAAGAGAACACATGAATAATATAAAAGAAAATGACTATTGTCACAGACACCAGTGCGGAAGTGATTGATCAATCATGAAACAAACTTTGTGTGACAAAGCCAATAGAAATGCAAGTCAACAACTATACAAGACACTATTCAATCACTTAATGATCCTAACATAATTTCGAGGAATATGTTTGTGTGAACTGAGTAGACTTCCTATGCGTTACCTTGAAGAAGTCTGGCATGAGCATGGGAAGCACCATAGCTTCCTGTAGGATAGCTTTAGCCTCGTGAAGACCTGCGACTTTGTTCCAGGTGATGTCGGGATTGCGCTGCAGAATGTCTTTCTCGATAGTTTCCACCAGGTGTGCTTCGTAGCCTGTGGGGTTGAATATCCGGTCTTCTTTCTCTTCTTCTCCAGCCACCTGAACACATACATACACACTTCACTGTGCTATTTTCCTAGTAATATTAATATTGGTAAAAATGTCCATTTAATCATTTTTATTACTTCCTCTGCCCGTACCATAGGTACTATAGGTAGAGGAAGTATTGTTTTTGACTCCCAAATTCCAAGTTGAGTTTTTAACATCAATACACGTTTTGAGGTCCTATGAATATAAAAATACTATTTTTGGAAACATGTCTGTGTGTGTGTATGTGAACAGCCTAACTCCAGAACAGAAAATCATATGAAAACAAAATTTTGTATTTGGGTTAGGTACCATCTGAGGATGTGCCAGGAAGATAGGCGACAAGTTTCTTTTATTTTTAAGGGGACTTTACATAAAGAATATTTCATTCTTTGCTATTTTCTCAAAAACGGCTCCAACATTTTTTTTGTAAATTTTGTATATGGGGAGCTTATACTAAGAGCTAAAACTTTTATTTGAAAATTATTTTCGTACCAATTCTCTGACGGGTAATTATAACCCACCCACTGTTTTTACAAACTCTCTTATTCTATATCAGAATGTAAAGTGGGAAAGATGCATTGCGCATGATAAAGATAGTTACAAGAGTGCATTAATCAGATTTTATTTGGGTTAAGTATCTTTCAGGGATGCAATGTGGTAACGAATTCTCTTAATTTTTACAACCAATTTTCATGAAGAGAATGTCATACACAATAATTATATTATACTAAGAGGCAAAATTTATTTAGACAGACGAAGTTTTGTGTATTTCACATCACATTTGTAATTGCTTCCTCCATTCACAGGTTGCCAGGGACAAAGCTTAACAAACCAAAAAAGAAAACAGAAATCATACATAATTTATACCAAATACGATAAGAAATTAGAGCAGTAGAATGTTTCAATATTATGGTCCATAGAGGTGAAGTTTCAAGTCATTAATGATGTTGTTATCTCCTGGGTGTTTACCGTGTTCTGTGAACTGATTTAACTTGTATTCCTCAATATGAGTGTATTTCCTCTTTCCGAGAGCAGTGGCTATTGAATAAGAGTCAGCCCATCCTTATTGCAGACTCACATCAACATAACTAAGCACGACCCTAACCTCTCCATGTCCGGAATGATCTGGCTCCAGTTTTTTGACAATGGGACGAAGACCTTCAGGACCTTGTGTTCCAGCTTTCGTCCTATCCTTGCCTGGCCTTGGAAGTCGATCCACAGATCTCGACTTTCTGTTGCTGGTAGAATTGTAGCTTGAACTCCTGGAATATAAAAATCACAAATACTTTATTATCATTAATTTCACTACTTCTCCACATAGTCAGGCTACTTGTCGTAACGTGAAATCAGTTGTTGTATGCTTTCATTAAAGAATGATGCCGTCTGTGATGATAGCCAAGTCTGCACTTCATATTTCACAATATCATCGTCGGTGAAATGTTTTCCACCGAGGAATTTCTACAGATGAAGAAACAGATGAAAATCGCTTGGTGCCAGATCTTGTACATCTGCACAGCCTTATGGAACTATTTTTTCTTCATTGTAGCCGTTGTCTGATGGAAACTGTTCATCAATATAATGGTGCTACAGATGTACACAAGATAAATACATCGCTTTGAGCAATAACAAACTAGTTCATTGTTGCCTTGTTAAAGATGTTGACATTGTTCGTGATACAGTCAGTTTGAAATGATGTTTCGCCAAAATTTGAAATTAATAAAAGGAAAATAAAAGTGACGAGTAGGACCCGGATTCTTAGGTTTTAAAGTATTTTGATCCTTGTTAGTTACCTGGGATATTTTAACGTAATTATCTGTTTCATTGTCATTGCAATCACATAGTTCAATCTTACAAAACATAAAAGTGGCTAAATAAGACATTAACAAGTAAAAATGGTTAAAACTATTTTTAATTAAAATACTTCAAGTAATAATATGTAATTAATCTACTTATTATTGTTCTAGTAAAAATATATAACTTTTTAAACATCTGCCTCAATTTTGCCATTTGTAAGAGAAAATATAACATTGCGTTTTGTAATTTCTCATTTTGTATCCCATTGCCCTGGTCAAGGAAATCGTTAGTAAACTGTAGTCCCTAGTTCCTTTAGAAGCAAATTAAAGACATTCTTAAGAATCTTAAACTTGCAGTTTATTCACAGTGTTTGTATAGTCACCGCTTTTAAAGGATCCTCAGGCGGCAACCCTCTAATACAGTATCTCAACCCCACCCTTGACCAAACCCTCCATCAACACCTCCATAAACATCTTGGGGTTGAAAAGCCGAAATGGATGGAAGGGAAATGTTGCGCGTGCCTAAGCATATGATGCGCATTGTTGCCACAGTTTAAAAGCCTTGCAGCTGATTTCCACAAATCTGGAGAAACAACACAAGTGACATTGCAACAAGGCCTGACCTGGTGGCAGGGACCACCGCATTTGTTTAGGGGTGGGTAGACCCTAATAATCTTTTCCAGATGAGGGAAGTGGTCCGACTTAAAAGCGTTTAGGGGTGGGTAGACCCTAATAATCTTTTCCAGATGAGGGAAGTGGTCAGACTTAAAAGCGTTCCGCTCGCTTTGTAGCCGACTGGAGTTCGTTTGGGCGCGATGACTATACCACCAATACGCTGAAAGAGAAGTATTCTAAAAGTTGAATGATTAATTAAAAAACTTTCTTGTCGAGTTTATGTGGTGGAGTTGGAAATGACAACCTAATATTGTGTTAATTGTGTTCTACAAACTGTTGAAAATTAAGCAAAAGGTGTTCCCATACTTTTGTGGTTCAGAGCCATGGGATCCTAAGTAGAATAATTGCTATAAGTTATTCTATTGTATTTATTAAAGTGAAACGTCTTTAAATGATAAAAATCTAAAATAAAACTATTTTAATATGTTTGAGAAACTATTGCTGGGTTTATAAAAGCCGTAGTGATGAGATGCTGCAATGAGGTACAAAGAGAGCTTGGAAAGACTTTATGATAGGGAGATAGGGACACTAGACAAAATACAAGCTTTTGAGGTGTTGAAGATTAGGTGGAATGATAAAAACCCAACGAAGAAGATTTAGTAAAATAAAAAGAGAGAACTCTATGCAAGAAGGGAAAGGTACTGACCTTCCTCTATGATTGATGGCTGGAAGTGCTGGCTGAATCTCCGGGTCCCGTCTTCTCAGAGACGCTACCCACTTGTCAGATGCAGTAGGAGGTGAGTTTGCGGGTTTCCCTCGTCCGGAGTCTCCACCAGCGTTCTGTTTTGTCGCTGTTTCAGCTAAACATAAGCAATCACAATATCAGTGGCAGCTGCATGTGTTCCTAAATGTAAAAGTTATGTACCGGTACTTATATCTCATTCTGCAAAACACTGTGTTTACATTTTTTTTCTTTAACTTAAGATTTACAACTCAACAAAATTAGTATTAAATGATGGGCATTTCTTTTTTTTAATGTTTAATGTTACTTCAAGACATTCTGAACAGATACGTCTTAAATAGTAGTTAACAAATTTCAAGTTTAAAAGGATGACACAGTAACACAGAGTGTGAGAAATAAAATAAATATAAATACGTGTGAATACGTATCACATTTACATGCACAATTCAAAATAACTGAACATTCTCCTTAGCGTTTAAGCCTCTTCTAGACCTTGGCCCCTGTGTTGCAGGAAATGTGGAGGTGATTCACACCACGAATCTTCTTTGGTAAGGAAAACAAATCTTATTCACTGATACTGTATTCATTGCTGTAGGCTTTGTGTTAGTTGGGGAAAAAAGAATTAATCACTTTTAGGGGTGGGAGAATTTTCGCACGAGTGTGAGAACGCAGTTAAGTGAATCAGGAGTTTCTGTCTCTCTCTTCCCCAGTGGCTAAAATCAATACAACGTCATATTTTTTGAGGCAATAAGATAAATTGCCCTCCAAGGATTTCATGTTCCTCTGCACTATTTTTGGTTCCTTGAGAAGTATAAATAACTTTATTGACCTAGGCAGTTCTGATAGAGGGATGGAAGTTTCTCAATTACGTTATTTCCCAATCGGCAAGAAGCTTTGCCTCGCTTCTGAAATAGCCAACACGAGTTCCAAAAATATTAGTTCGGAATGTAGGCGTACATGATAATATTTTCTATAGTACATAAAGAGGTAGCGCACCTTAGACACAAACAACACAGGTTATTTAATTGTTGCCACCAGTAGCAACTCAAAACTGCCTGAAGTCTGTGGGTTTTTCTGGAGATGAAATTCCTGGGCTCAGAGTCCTTTGGGAAGGATTATAAGCATCTTAAAAAATTACAAGCCTAAATTACAACATGTGGACCCTTTCACTTCCAAGAAATGCCTTACTTTCTTCTAGAGCAGTGGTTCTCAAATTTTTTTAAGATTGTACCCCTTAGCTATAACCAAAAGGGTAATATAGCCCCATGACAGCTTGAAAGAGATACGACTACATGCCAAACTGTTGTTAAGTGTAAATAATAACATCCATGTGATGTTGCTAGCCTCAATTCTACTTCTTGATTGTGATTCTGATGTCTCCAAGTTCAGCTTACTTACACCATGGATTGTTGAAAATGTTGTCATAAACTTCACATCCATCCAGTATCTGCATCTCTGCAAGTTTGTTAGAGATTCTATTGAAACTGGATTTGAGGGTTTCATCACAGGGCAGTTCAATAATTCCTTATATTTTTTATTTCATTGATAAGGAGTCTCGCATCCAGAACTCACCTTTCTAAATTCTCAGGTTACCTAAAAAATGTACTTGGATGTCGTTAATCAAGGAATTATGAAGCTCAAGTTCAATTTCTAAGAAAGGAAAAAATGTCAGTTGTCCATTCACAGTTTCTTGTGTTGCAAATTGAAGTTTCTTTTTCAGAGCGACATCTCACTTGTGATTGCTTTGGAGAGCTGGAATGGCCTGCTTTTTTATTTTATGACATTAAAAGTATTTACTGTTTTTTCAATACTATTTTCACATTGTTTGGACATTTTTTGGCAACTAGAGGTTCCCTATGAAGACTTGACAGTCATCACTGCAAGCTCTTCCAGTCTTTACTGCATAAGATTACAAAGTGAATTAATTCCCTCTAGAGAAAAAATTACAAGAATCACATAATACGCTTAAACTTGTTTGTCAGTGAAATAAACCTAAATCATAATGGTTAAGTTGTTAAATACAGTAAAATACCAGTATAACGAAATTTAGGGGACCTCAGAAATGAATTTGTTATAGTGAAATTTTGTTATACTGAAATTTTACAGGTGTACAATATTCTGGACTTTATTTTTTGAAAAAGTCAAAATAGTCACCAACCACCGCATGACTTTAAAACGTAATCGGTCGTATTGCTGTTGTGATAGAAGACTATGTGCCATGTGTTGCCTGCACAAGAGTCAAACTCTGTTGATCACTCAACCTCATCATCACATGGATTTCTATCACTCAAAATGTCTGTGATTTCTTGTTACACTATCACATCACAGTCCAAACTGACATGGTCATTCACCCTTGCAGGCCCATCTTACTTTTCACACAAACGCTTCCAGTTCTCGTCTCTTTCTATGTCATCTAGCACTTCACTCCAGCTTTTCTAAAGCAGTTAGCGATTATTATTTCTTCTTTAAGCTATTTCCATTCAGCATTCAATACTCAGGATTTAATATCTCTCCCTGAGGCAATATTACACAGCATACACCAGAAAAAATAAAATTATATACAGGCAAATAAGCGAAATTTTATTTTGTTATACTGAAAGTTCTAAATTTGTTATAATGAAATGTTTTAACACGTATTAAATAGGGAAAAGAGAAGGGGCCAATACATAATTTTGTAATACTGAACATTTTGTTATACTGGCATTCTACTGTATGTGGAACCTAATCTCTCAATGGCCTTTTAATTCAACTGTGTGTGTATAGTAGATAAACATGGTCTCCTTAAGCAGTTCTGTGTATGTGAAGAAGTGAAGTCACTTAGTGCTAGATAACAACTGCCTCTTTTGGAAGTAACCTATTTTAAATTGCGTATCTGTTCTATACTACAGTGCCATTATCTAACAAGGCTGTGGTTATTCTCAAGGGACGCAGTGTTAGCCTTTATTTACCAAGAAGTTTGTTGTCATTGTGATTAATTAATTGAAGATGTTCTGGCAAGTTGTAAGGATTCCACTTTAGCTCTACATTAGTGCAAAGTGTTAATATTATTTCAAAAGACTCCAGATTAAATTTTAACAAACAGGTAATTTACTTCATACCTTGTTGAGGGGGATGGTGGGCTCGAAGAGGTCCCGTCTTGCTTCTCGAGTGCTGTGTGCCGGTGGATCTTCTACTCCCAGCCGGCCTGTGTGTCGTCGTTATCTTGGTGAATGTGAACGGGGAGAATGAGTCCAGAATCAAGGAGTCCATCATGCGTGCCACTTGGTGGAATCCCGAGTGCGAAGTTGGAGGACTGCAACATTCAATCAAGTGCGACATGTATACTAGTAATGATAAGAGAACAGCTTTAAATGCATATCGGTACCCTTGAGCTTAAAATCAGGAATTTGATTTGATTTTAACTCCCCATTTGTTGTTCCACTTGTCAAATTTATTTGTATACTCCTGTAGAATCTGTCGTCAGGAAATTGAGCTATTGTTAATGTCCTGTTAGTCCTGGATCCTGTAGCATGTGGAAGGCTGATGACTCATTCTGATCTACAACTGTTCTAATCAACTTCATAGAACCTGTATACCATTTTGTTGTCAGATACCTTCACAGAATCAAGGGACCAGAAATCAATGATACAAATATTGCCAATGAGGACTATTGCTGGATAGTGACAGTGCTGAAAATGTAATACTTTTCCCTTTTGTTTTCTGTTCAGTCAAACCCGTACTAATATTTTACAATATTTATTGCAATCAAATAAGGCGATTTTTTAAAAATTAAAGACTCTTCTATAAGTTTTTATTTATTCAATAATGAATTAGTGAGGAGTAACTTGATATTTAAACTTGTCTGTTCTCTCTTATTTGTTTTGATTTTATTTTATTCAGTCCATCGGAACATATTATCTGCTATGGGACACGTCAATATAATCACAAATAAGAATATAAATTTACTGTTATAAGAAATACAAACATAAACAAATTGTTATATTAATTTACAACATAAATACTCAAATTTAGAAATAAAAATCCAAATCCAAAGGGGTTGAGTTATCCTGTTGCCTGTTGTTTAATTTAAATACGAACTTTGCTCATATTTAATATTTTGTAAAATATGTAACGTAATAAATAAATAAACTAAACTACCTAAACTTCGTGGCGCTACATCCCTGGAGGGACTTGGACTACCACTCGATCGCTGCGTCATCTACCGTAGGCAGATGGCAGGTGGCAGGATTGGGGGGCATGTGGTCAGCATACCGACACCCACGGCCGTTAATGGTGGAATAAATAAATAAAGAGTATAAATAGTGTTTAAAAAAAGTCGGATAGCTTGTGTCTGGTGCGTGAAACGTCTTGTGTCCTCATTTTTCATACTGTTTAGTTAACACGTAGGTATAATTTTAAACAAACATTCCTGTTAAATTTTCACATCTAAAGCAAGGCATGACATAATAAATTTACAATCATGTGACTGCATTTTAGTCAAGGCCCTCTCTATTCATTACTAAGAATGAGATCGTCTAGACGTGACACTATTTCCGTTGCATGCAGTTTTAGCAAGTGACTCCCAAAAATTATGTCACTTATTTTATACGGTATTGAAAAGATGGTGGTTCTGGACTCACTTGAAGAAGGGGTCCTCCAAGAATTCTCGCATCATGGTGCCGAAAAACGCCATGTCTATCCCGGACACCACATTGTAAACAGATGAGTCTTATTGACTTGCATCACCACGCGAAACACAAGCGAATCGCAGCGCGGCTTCCTCAAACGATAGAGGATCCAGGATTTGTCTCGCTGGAAATAATCTAATATATTTGAGCTGGTGTTTTCGTGTGATTCCAACGCCACCTGTTAACAAGATCGTATTCAATTGTGAAATTATTTGAAGATGGCCTTACTGGCCTGAAATAGATTTTTTTGCAATATAACGCGTCGATTTATCGATTGCTTCGATTTTGTTAACGTGCTCTGCTTGATCCATTTGTTTATAACATTACGACTCGCAGAAGAGGATCATGAATGCACGCCTAAATGGGAAAATGTGGGTTTTTTAGGTTAGGGAACTCGAATCTGAGGTTTTTTTCGCGGGCAGCGCACTTTAGTTGTTAAATGCACCTCGAAGCCTGGTTTTTAGCTTTTTAGTCGTTTTATTTGTTATAATTCGGGCAATGTTCATGGATCTGTGGTTCGTTTTAAACGTTTCATTTCGAATCTGTAAGCTCATATGGCAGTTTTATTCATTTAATTATTTATATTTACTATGTTCGGTACTTAGGATCTTTAGAGGTCTGCAAAAATCACATTTTAAAGCAATTTTGTCCCTAGAAGCCTAAAAAGCAACATTTAAAGTTTAATACTAGATTCATGACTAGAGCAGACTTCAAGTGATTCTGTTTCTTTCATTTTGTTAAATTAAAATGTGGGGTTCCTATATATTTTACAGGGTTTTTTAAGAGTGCGTCACGCACCCGCTTGGGTTGATAACCTCTACAAAGAGGCCAGTGAAGCGAACGGATCCACGGTGCGAAATAAACTGAATCGATATCATAACTATACAGACAACGACGCGGAAATTACCGAATTCGCGAAACATTAGAAATTCCAGTTTTCAACATAAATTCGTGTTTTGAGGTCCCCTACATGTTTTGAGGATGGCGACGACTTTCTCTTACTTTTATTACCAAGTTTTATCAAGATTTTTGAAGTGAAACTTCTTTAGCCGCGGTAGGGGTAAATCGAGAGCATGTGAATATTAATCAGTAAGGTGTGACGGAACGGACTGCACAGAAAACAATCAACTCAATGATTAGGAGTAATCAACTGCTATACTATTTAAAGGACAAAATTAAATACAGACCTAGTACGAGGACCTGCAAATGGGAATAGTAGTAGTAATGATAATAATAATAATAATAATAATAATAATAATAATAATAATAATAATAATAATAGTAATAATAATTACTTGCTCAATGGCAATAGACAATTCCTAAGCAATTTAAAGGTATATTATCTATCTTATAGAACCCGGAGGTTCATTACCGCGCTTAAAATATCCAAACAATAAAAAAAATCAAAGATCCAAAATTTAAAAAAAACCAAAATTCCAAGATTAAAAAATCAAACATCCAAAATTAAAAAGCCAAAAATCCAAAATTTAAAAAATAAAAATCCAGAATTAAAAAATCAAAAAAATAAAACATTCAAAGATCGAAAATTTAAAATATCAAAAATTTAAAAATTCAGAGATCCAAAATTTAAAAAGTCCAAAAACCCAATATAAAAAGTCCAATAATGCAAAATTAAAAAAATCCAATAATAAAAAATTGAAACAATAAAAAAATAAAAACAAGTTTCACTTCTGTCGCGTGGCGTTCCACTCACAGTTTTCTTCTTCTTCTCGAAAACGGCTTGAATGGTCAGGGCCACCACATCTCGGGGTCGGGCCCAGGACCATGTACTGGTCGCGGGCCCCTCACCGACCGCCGACCATCCTCATTCAACAATTTTCTCTTCCCTTCTCCATGGAACTTCCTTCTCGTTACTCGTTTTATCACACTATTCCAGTTTTCCATAAAATTATACCACATCATCGGAATCCCGCGGGCCCCTGTGGCGGCCCTGTGAATGGTTTCTTTGAAACTTGTCCACAAACTGGATTTATTAGAGCTGATACTTTTATTTGAAACATAACTTCATCTTGCCTGAGGCTTAGAGAACTGAATGCGTACTCCGGCAGTGCGGCCGCATACTCTGTGACTGATATGAGACTAGCAGACGACCTTGTGTGTTTTCGGTATCTTGAAGCACCGAGGTTCAAACCCGCGGAGTCGCGTGACTCGGGAGTCATTGAACCTGTAAAGAGATCGATAGCGAACATGTTAAACAGGTACCTGACTCATCAGTATGCGTTATCGATTGCTTAAGCGACCTTCTTACGCCACAAGGATACCCGCCGAGTTTACCCAAAACACCGCATAGCAAATGTATTGATCTCATTCACTCTATCGTCATAATTGCATCTTTATTATTTTTATCGTACCTACGTGCACTTGTTTTTATGTAAATTCACAAGGACTGAACACTGAAACATCTTCGTACCTGTAGCTTCTTTGATCAATCATTGAATACAGCGATTGTGTATATATAAGCTGCATATGAAAATAATGTATTATTTATATGTGTACCGCCGGCGTGGTCTTGTGGTTGGCGTCGCTGACTATAGGTCCGTCGCCCCGGGTTCGATTCCGGTACCTCCTCGGATTTTTTTGAGGTAGGGAGGTCTGGTAGGGGTGCACTCAGCCTCGTGATTCAAATTGAGGAGCTACTTGATAGAGAAGTAGCGGCTCCGGTCATGAAAACCACCATTAACGGCCGTGGGTTTCGGCACGCTGACCACATGCCCCCCAATCCTGCCATCTGACTATGGCAGATGTCGCAGCGGTCGGGTGGTAGGCCTTGTCCCTCCAGGGATGTAGCGCCACGAAGTATTTATATGTGTAGTGAAACATAAATAGAGTATAATAATAAATAGAGTATAATATTATACCAATGAGGTTATTAAAAAAAATAAGACATTGCTTATGACTAGACAATCGATATATTCTATTGTATCTCACTTACAGTGGCACAAATAGCGATGTCTGATATAGATTACACTCTTAATTAGGTGAGTATTCGCTAAACAGTCGCAACTCGATGTCCGGAGTGTGTCAAGATAAATTCGCTAATGATTATAAGAAGAAGAATCACTCAGAAATATTGATATTTGTGGAAATTATCACGGGAAAGGCATTTCAATGCATGAAGCATGGCTGCTATTTTGTAACTATAATTACCGTAACTGTAAAAATAGCATGTAATTGTAGTAGTCAATCAAACGCGTGTCTGTCTCTGAGTAAACCTAAGTAAGCATATTTAATTTTGTTTGTGTAAATTACACAGTAGCCATCTACAGATCCTTACTTCCATATACATCTGCATTAAATGAGACAACCTTTTGGCACAAGACAGTTCGCATATTGGCATAAGTCTCGCCGCAGCCCACTCATGCGAAGGTTGGCATTTCATACTCGTAGCAAGTGTACGGAGTAGACCATGTTAACTATTGTAAAAAGCAATGACATTACATCTTTAATTAAATTAATTAATTTGTGTCTTCAAGAAAACTTAAGTTGAGATCAGTTACTTGTAGCAGAACATTAAAACCATACCAACTGATGGCACTGTACTAGACATGGACGGTATCGGACTGAGTTTAAAGGCAGTTCAGTTTCATTGTACGTAGGTACTGTTTGTTCATGTAATATCATTTTTAAAATCTATTTCCTTTTTTTTTCTTCTCCCCCAATCGCAGTATCACCACGGAAATTCATGTAGCTACAGAAAAAGACGGTATAAACAAAATTAATACTTGAGTACAATAGGGCTAGTTTACATCAAAGCTCTACTATGTAATGTGTTGAGCATGTCTGGGTGTATGAACAGCCTAGGAAGTCAACATTTTGTATGTCTTCTGGGGATGTGATTGGCAACGACTTACTCTTACTTTTAAGGTCACTTTATATGAAGAAAATTTCGTTTATCGCAATTTTCTGGAAAACGGCTACAACGATTTTCTTTAAATTTTGCGCATGAGGTGCTTATATCAAGAGCTAACATTTTATTTGAAACATTTTTTGTTAAAATTCTCTGAAGGGTAGTTATAAGCCACCCACTGTTTGTAGAAACTCAGTCTTGCCTGGTGAAAAACTGAATACCTACTCCTTGCAATGATGCCTCTTATTCTACATTAGAATGTGAAGTGAGAAAGATGTATTGCGCATGCTTAGAGTAACGAAAGTTATGTGAGTGCATTTCATGCGCGCCCGTACCCAGCCCCCCCCCCCAGTCGGGTGTTTTTCTTTTAAGACAATTATTTAAAAGTTAGTAGGGACACAAAAGTTTGCAGAAGTTTTACCAAATCGACAACATCGAATCAGAATCCACAGTGGATTAGGAAAGGGGGGTCTAGGGGGAATGGTCCCCTAATATTTTATTTTTGTATTTTAAAAAATATTAAATTAAACAAGTTTTGTTGGTGTGTCAAATATAGCAGTTATTTTGTTTTCATAACATAAGAGTAGGCCTATTATTTCCACTGTTCCATGTGCTATTTAACTTTTCTTATAATAAATAGTAAAAAGTATTATAACTTAGGTAACGATTTCTTGTTTACGTTGGAATGTCTTTTAGAGTATGGTAAACAAATTTGCTAACTGGGTTTTCAGTGCTAAAATAGCGTAAAATGTGTTTTTCATTAATTGAATATTTAAAAATTTTCCGAGGGTGGACCCCCAACCTCCCTTTTTTGGGGGATATTGGATAGTGCCCTCCCCGAAATTATTTTCTGGCTACGTCATTTTTGCACTTATGGCCCAAGAAGTTAAAGTGACGAAAAATAGATTAACAAAATAATCCTTCCCTAGAAAATATATGAGCGCCCTTGTGTATTATTGAGATTTTATTTGGGTTGTGTGTATCCTTCAGAATGCGATGGGATGTGGTAAGGACATTCTCTTCGTTTTTACAACCAATTTACATGAAGAGGATGCCATACATATTATAGTAGGCTAAGGGGCAAAACTTTTATTTGGGCAGAGGAAGTTATGTGCTTCACGCCGCATCACAAATAACATAAATAAGTGTAAATAAAATAAAATAATTGATAGTAATAGGAAGGAATTAAAAATAAATAGATGTAAAGAACAAATATTTAAATAATAATCTTAATTGTTTTCTTAAATTTGCATTTGTTAAGATTAATTAATTCAAGATTACTTTTATCGATGAAATTAAGTAATCTGATACAAAAGTTGTGAAACGTTTAGGGTCAATTAAAGGTTTTTGTATCGTATGTATGTGATCTGTAGCTTGAATTTCTATTAATGCAACTTAATAAAATATATTTATAAGTACGTTAAATTCTTAAAATATTGATTTAGTCGTGAAGTTTAGACCGACAAATTTTAATAATCCGTGTTTTAAGCAAATTAGTGGGGGAAAAATAGTTTTGGAAGCTCCTGTATGTGATTTGTTATAATTTATAAACTTCAATCCTGTGTTAATGAATTTTTTTGCACGACTTAACTAATTAGTAATATTGTTGCCGTGGATCGTAAGTTGACATTCCCGCACGCATCTTGTTGCTATGGAAACATAACAAATTTCCGTGCGGTAAGAATTTACTTACGGCACTCATCATAATACAAGCCTTTATGGACAAGGCCCCCCAGGACAAATAGTCGGTTCCCATAACAACAAACTCATGCGAATCACTTTCTGAAATATAACATCCATCTTCAATAGTGTATATACATAATATTTTCAGCTAATATCTCGATTAATATAATTAAATAGATATAAATAATCATCGTGCAAAAAAATAGCATGCAATACTCGTGCCGTAAGCGCATAACGGATCTCGGAAATTGAAAAAACTCGGCTCAAGCGCCTCGTTTTTTCAAACTCTTTCCTCAATCCGTATGTAGGCCTACCGCTTACAGCACTTGTTTCGCAATATACTATATCGATACAGTAGAGTTCCAACAAGAAGTGAGGATGCAACATACAACTGCTGTGTGTTTGTTGTATTTGAGAGCAATAAGTATTTCAAATCTTTGAAACAACAGTTTTAATTTTTAATTCTCGGTTCATATTAGGCGGAGTTGAACGTTCAAATGTAAGCATACATTTGGCATATTAATATGAATTGTATTTGTTTAGGTGATGTTTGCATTTGAGAATTGGTTGTACTGCGCATGTCCAGTCTGTAACTTACCCGTGATTTGCACTTTGCGAACGGTTACAAGAATTTGGAATCGATAGTTTCTGCGTTTAATCGATATGATATGCGAATAAAATATATATTTCCCTTTAACATGTTATACATGCAATATACATCGGCAATATAAACTATATTTTGGGAAACTTTTAATTATCTTCCATTATTCATACATATAAGTAGCCTATGTTTATAAATCTGGCGCAATGTTATAGGAGGGAGGAGTCAGGCGCGTGAAAATAGGTTACTGCGCATGTCTCTGATAACAATTCATGCTAGAGCCTGCAAACTTTTCTTATAATACAGAAACTGTCCGTGAGAGCTTTGCGAACAGAAGATTGAAATCAGAATCACGGATTCTCGCTTTGCGAACGCGTGTGGAGAAAGAGCGCATGCGCGAACGATTTGTTCATGGTTTCTGACTGCTTTGCGAACAAACCTAATGTCTTATGGAAAAAAAGAACTTGGAAATCTACCGACCCCAAACCAATTTTTATATTTGCTTTTATTTTATGTTATTTCATTTGTACTAAAAACTCCGCTAAGAGAAGGCGTTGTGGTCGCTCACGTCCTTGCTCATATCGACCCATGCGTGTCAAATCACGCACGCACCCCACTTCAGGAATTATTTAGACCCCCTGAATGAAATGTACAGACACAAGGGTTGTCTGCGGAATCTCGAATTTTGGTCTACAGAACGCAGAATCCTTAGAAGCCTCTCTACATCGATTTGGGAAAATTCCAATTTCTGTCCATTGTGTCCAAATCTTAACTAAAAAGTTTAAAGCATCATGACATGCGAGGTGTATCAGTTGATGGAGTTGATGTTCTTATAACAATATGAGCTATTATCTAATTAGACTTGTATTAAGATATTTAATTAGTGGTAGAAACGCCTTATTACAATGTACTGTAGGCTGCACGCATGAAATGTAAATACTAAATTAATTTCTTGCATATATTTTGGCTGGTATATTAATTGATTTTAACAAGTTTAATTTAATTTATGGAACATTATCAAACATTAATTTTCTTTTAAATGTTGGAAATTGGCTACATTGTACTATTATGTTAGTATTTGCATGATCTTTATGCTATTAAAATAAAAACTTATGTTTATTATTACTAACGTATCTTCAAATGTTTATTCCGGATGAAATATCCTGGGCTATAGTTTCTAGTAGCAGGTATGTGGAATTATGATCATATCTATGGTGTCTAAGTATGTTGAACATTTTCTTATATCTAGACATGAAATCAAAACAAGTAATATTTGTCCACTATTGATAGCACCCTAAAATGTCTCTTAGAGGCTTCACTGCCTATCAGAGGCGCTGACTTGGTAATATTTCTGGGGGGGGGGGGCAAGAACTGGATTTTCAGTAGCTATACACAGGCCTTACATGATAAAATCTTAAGTCTTTGGGGGGGGGCAGAAAGTACCTTGCCCCCCTAAGTCGGGGCCTATGCTGCCTATTTCTATCTGTCAAAACATTATACACCTGCTTAGCGATGCAAACTAAACACGTACGATGCCCAGCGAAATCTA
This sequence comes from Ectobius pallidus, assembly GCA_964059195.1. Taxonomy (NCBI): domain Eukaryota; kingdom Metazoa; phylum Arthropoda; class Insecta; order Blattodea; family Ectobiidae; genus Ectobius; species Ectobius pallidus. The sequence continues at coordinate 522,210 of CAXKWD010000003.1, read as the reverse complement.
CTGTATGCAGAGATCTCAAATTTTAAACGTAGATGAAAGAGGGATACTAAATGCATGCCTAAATGGTCAAACATTAATTGATTTAGACGGAACTCACTATGCAGAGGTTTTCTGGGCCAGAGAACTCGAATCTGGAAGACGGGGTTTTAGTTGTTTTATTATAATTATTAATCGTTTACTTTATCAATGATTCGCGAGTAAGTGTTAATAAATATGTTTTAATTATTTTGCTCTTAATTTTTTAATGGTTTAATTAATTACCTTGGGCATCTGCTAATTTAAAATAAAACAAAATAAAATTCAGAGTACTGAATACTTCATAAGATTGGCCATGCTGATTGAATATAAACAAGGAAACAAAATTGTGAATAGCCTGATACAGGTACATTTTCAATCAGAATTAAGTCTATGAATTCTGACTGTGATAGCCACTTTCTAGTTTCCACATTTTGTAAATACTTGCTATGGTTCACTAATAAGCAAATATTTTATTCACTGAAATGTTAGTATTTACTTAACATTTTTCAGCAACACCATTTACTGTCTTTTATTCACTTCACTCAGAAACATGAATACATATCCAGATGAAAACTATAGCAATTATGCAGTGTTTAGATAAAATCATTGTTAAAATTGAATTATTTTTAGCAACAGAATTGAATTATCTTGAGTCCAGTAGGAACGTAGGATTCTGGTTCATGAACAGGATTGAAATTATTTCATGAATATTATACGTATATATAAGGCAATGTTAATATGTGTGTTCTTTATAGACTAAAAACTACTGGTCCGATCCGCGTTGTCCGGAGAAGGTTTAAAGCTATGGAAAACCTCGATTTGACCATTAGAAAGAAAGTTAGGGGCCTAAACTTTTATTTAAATATTACAATGCAATTCATTTCTCATCATGACAACAATATTGTTTGCAGTGTTCACATAGGGCTTTGGCAGTTACATTTTACTGGGCTTTGAAAAACAGTATAATTAGAGAGGCTATCGATATAATTGATTTCTGAAAATGGGTGTGATGTATCAATCACATAACTTTCTGTGCTCTGGGCATGGGGAATATCATTTCCTCGCTTCGCATTTTGATTTGGAATAAAAGAGCGTTTTCAGTTGTCTCAGTCTGAGTTGGGTAGCGATTGTGTTATGTCATCTGTCCATCGCTCTAGGCTTTGTATTAGTTCAGAAATAGGCCCTAAGCATGTAAAAAGAAACAAAATAGGATGGAACGTTTTTAGTCATATCTGCGGAGTAAATTATTATGTTTCAGAATTTTTGGGGATGAATGTGTGAAAGTGATATTGATTTCCTTTTTATTTTGGCCCCGAAACGGTTGTATCAGGTGGGCTTGGAAAAAACAATTGAAATGCACTTTTGACAAATAAGAGAAGTTATCAAAATAATTCATGTTATAAATAAATATTACAGAATGAAATCCACTAAAATAATGGAATCACATAACTTTCTCTACCCTGGACATAGAAAAAACAAAACGAGGTATGGTAATGTGTATATTATTATATTATATCGCAGGTTTTTGGAGAGAAAAGTATGAAAGTGATAATGCTTTATGGTAACATAAGAGTGGGAAATTTTCCGCCTCGATATTACAATTTTATGTTACAGGAATTTCGGTTTCTTCTTATTTAAACCTCTACCAGGCTTGCTGTGCACTGTACAAGCGATGGGATGCAAAATTCTAGATCCTCTATGAGCCATAAAAAACTATATCAAGCGTTTTATGAGGGAATAGTTTGAGTGTAATAAGTCGTTCTTCCTATTTCAAATTATAAATGCCTATATAAGGACCTAGAATTTAAAATTGAAAATCCTTCATAAGCTAATTTCCAATTACAAAATACAAAACCCGGGCGACGCCGGGTCTTTTAAGCTAGTTATATATAAAGAGCTTTTTAACTTGTTTTATAAAAATAGGAGTTCAAATAGCTTTTAATGAAAATGATTGGACCGAAAGTGATGAAGGAGATAGAAAAGGATAAGGAAAGCGTCAGTAATACCAACATATCCGTATTTATTGTACGTACACCACACATGTTCCATTGTGGTGTAAGTTACTAGTATCTTCTCTATAGCCTACATTATAAGTGAATGTATTGTATTTTGTAATAAATTTTGAAAGCCTTTATAATATTTGAGGCGTTTCTCCCGGTGTAGTGGTTACAAATCACAAAAGGTAGGCAAGTGCTTTAGAAATAGTAAAGTTATAAGATCCGGCTGTTGCTATTGTTTTTATCTTAAATTGATTCAATGAATTTCTCTCGAGTAGTCATATAGTGTATTGAGTTCATATTCCGCAATCAAGTTTCAAACCAAAACGAAACATGGAGTTTCTTGTTGTAATTTGCTCGAAGGAATTCGAATTATGTTGGGAAACATGAACAGAATGCATCTGATATAGAAGCAGTGTTAAGTCCAGAGTCCTGGTTTCGTATCGAGTACTCACCACCGCAAATTCCACATGGAGTGACAGGGGGTGTGGAGGGGAAGCGTCACCTCGAACTCCACCTCCACTTCCTGGTTGTTATGCTTATCCATGGCGCCACTTCTCAACTGACCAGTGGCCACCAGTGACCACCTCACGGCTCTCGCTGGAGCATTGGTGCGCCACTGCGCAAGACATGCGGGTCTTTATCAACACAGGAAGTTACTCAACCCATTGGACTTACATACCTGCGGGTTAGCCTTGGAATACACTTTTCAAAGAGAATATATTTGTTCGCTCTGGTTTCAGTAATTTGCAAACTCTTGTCTTTTAATAATTATTTGGTGTGTAATGTTTAATTGAGATTCACGATGTTTCTTATTTCAAAATTCCAAGTGGGCTTTGGAAATAAATGAAACTGTTCTGTGATTGTAATTTTACATGGCCCACGTAGACAGTTACGATGGGAAGTTTCATATGTAACTGAAGAATGACGTTGGGTTGTACATATCAATACTACATTTCTTTACAATGCTCTTAATGTTCAAGTTTCGAATTCAGTAAATATGTCCACAAATACATATAAACAATAACAAATTTAAAAAAAAAAAGTGTGCGTGGAGCGCTACGCGATAGAAGTGAAAGTTGTTTTAATTTTTGGATTTTTTGTTTTTTAATTTTGGATTTTTTATTTTTTAAATTTTGGTTTTCTTATAATGGTGAAGGGCTCACCACGCCACTAGCTCGAAGCAGTAATAGCCCCCCACTCAATGCATGATATCTTTAAGGCTCCCTTAATTTTCGATTTTTAATTTTAGGATTTTTTAATTTTGGATTGTTAGATTTTTTAATTTGGGATATTTGGATTTTTTAAATTTTGGATAAGCTTAATCGTTGAGTTGATTGTTTTCTGTGCAGTCCGTTCCGTCACAGTCCCACTAATTTCGTGACGCAAGTTTGGGTTAGCTCTCGATTTACTCCTAGCGCGGCTAAAGAAGTTACACTTCAAAAAAGACAATCATTTGTGAGTTAAGGGATCTTAGCTCTGTTTGGGTGTATTCGTGAACACCGGACATTTAGTTAAGTACATGTTTTGATGATGATGATGATGATGATGAAGCGTTCGGCCCGGAGGCCGGTCCTGCTCTGGGACCGAGCCGTGGGGGGAAGGCCCAAGGCCCGACTTAGGGACACTAGGCCGGATGATACCGCCTATGGTGGCCAGGTCCTTTAGCGGGATAGGGATAGGGATGAGGCCACAACACCCAGTCCTGACCTAGGAAGGAAACTTCACATCCCTGTAAAATCGCCGACACAGCCGGGAATCGAACCCGAACGTGGCTTCCAGCCATGCTACCAACTCACCCACGGCGACGGACGTCCATGTAGGCTATTATTGCTTCTGAATCCAAACATATGAACTAAGAGAAATGAACAACATGCAGATAATATTGAAACATTACTTCTGGATAAGATATATTTTAATTTCTTCATTAAAATAAAGGTTTTGTAATTCCTCATTTGTTTGTATTTCCAAAGTTCGTGCAGTAAAAGTTTTTAATTGCACTTTTTTCATAAAATATGTGTTGATATGCAAGTGTTGAGGGTAGGAACTCACCTGACGAGAGGCAGGAAGGAGCCGTGGTGCTGAAGAACGACTTTCTCCTGAGTGCGGATCATGTTCTCTCTCTTCATGTCACTGTAACAAGTGTCCTTTATATTACAAAAGAGTAATATCTCATGAACCATTTGACAGATTTCATTCAAACTTTGCACAGTTGTCCTTTGTCTACAAAGGTTGAGCTTCAGTGATTAAGATTTGATTAAATATTATTAACTGAAAATAAAAATATTTTTTTTGAAAAAATGAAGTTACAAATCTGAAAAGAAAATTAATATTAAGACCCTCGATAACATAAAGCATCAAATTAAAGCTTCCATTACCTCCCGTAAAGACGAGGCTGCAGCATAGCGGGTAGAGTGCTGTGTCAAACTGAATTATATTCCGTGGACACGTACCCTTGTTCCCATTAGAAATAAGAGATAACGCATGCAAACACTTCTTTAACCTAAATAGCGACGCCTGTCTGGTCAATAACACAAAACCGCGTGATGCTTATGTCTGTATAACTAATAACTAGGGCTAGGATTTTTATGACCTAAAAACCTTCAAAATATGCAAAATAAAATATGCACTTATGGCCTAAAAATTACAGAAATATGCTTCATAAATACAGAAATATGACCTAAAAATATTACAGTAATTACTAAAATAAGTAATAATTTCAATTATAAAATAAACAAATAAATCAGCTGGCAATCATTTATTTAAGAATAAAATGCACTTATGAGAAACAAGCTAAAGAAAGAAAACTTGATATTATTACGTTTCTTTCTTCATTCACTTTATGAGCCCAGAGTTGCAATGTGCAACGTATACCTTGTGGAAATTAAATTTAAAAAAAAAATCTTATTGTCAGAAAATAAAGCCTTGTACTTGGAAAAACTTCTTTCAACTTCAATTGAACCAGAATGGTGAATAAGATTGGTGGGACTCCCCTAGAAGCTGCTGTTGTGTTTTTCCATCTTCAATTTGTTGTATACCATGTTTGTGATTTGTTGTTGCCACATGCTGCTGGACATTAAAAAATTTATCTGCGGTTACTCTTAAGTCGCACAATACAGTATTTTTCCATCAATCGAGAACACTTTCTCACCATATTGAGACACATACTGTATTAATTTAACTTGAACACTTTCCTTCACTTTAGGCATTTTACCTGAACTCTCCTACACACTTCGACTTCAACAAGATTCAATAACACAATGGCTGAGACACCTGCAGTCCGGTCGACACGCTTTAGGAAACAAAATGCGTTATGTAATTCTGAGAAATTTAACACCTCAAATGAATATGGAAGGAGGAAATTCTATGAGAAAAGTTCTTTACTTCCTGAAAAAGTGAAAATATGACCAATATGACCATTAAATTATTAAAATATGCTGTATCACATGAAAATCACAAAATATGCAAAAATATGACTTAACAAATTAGTCACATTTAATCACTTTTTTCATAACAAACATTTATTACTATTTAAGGAACATGCTATATCATAAAAATCCTAGCCCTACTAATAACATTACAGTAGACGATACAGTGAAATTGTAGAGAAAATTAAAACGAATATTTTTTGTTAAAGACATTTCTTTATAAAATTAATAGACATCAAGATAAAATCGAAATAAATAAGGCTTAAATGCGAATTTCATAACATACTGTTAAATTTAATAGATATGTAAAGAATTTTTTGTAATTTTTTAGCTTTTAAGTAATTTTTGTTTCACTCCTTTTATGTATTTATGTTTTTATGTTTTAATGTTTTTGTTTTACTTTCTTTTTTAGTTAAGCACATTATACACTCTATTTCTTTGTCTCTCCTCTTTCTTCACTTTGATATTTTTGAAACGGCACCCGAGCACGAGCAGTCTTGCTCATTCGGGTGTATTACTAATTGTAATACCTCTTGTAATATCTCTTGTAATAAATAAATAATTGTAATTGTAAAAAAAAAAAAAAAAAAAAAAAAAAAAAAAAAAAAAAAAATTAAAATAAGAATGCTTTGTTGCCCCTAGTAACAAAAAGGCTATAATCTAATTATTGTTGTGAAAAGCTCAGTCGTAATGAACACACCAAAACCAATTACAGCGAGGTGGTATAGGCTAATAGGGAAGAGGTCCTGGGTTCATATCAAGCCTCGGTTTTCTCATTCGCAAAGGCAAACTCATCGCTGCTATTATAATCGTTTAAACTGAATATCAGGAAAGAAGACGTCACTAAACAATAGAAACAGATGCACACGAATGAGTTGTTACAATAGGCTACTGGTAAACCTGAACACGTGATATGACTTATATGCAGTTAAAACATGTAAAATAAACTTAGTTATGTTAAATTATATTTTCTTCACTAAATCTGAATATAAAAATAAAAACATTCTCACATAAAGATAACAATAATATATGGACTTTGTTTAATTCTCTTTTATAATTTATTTTCTTGACCAAGGAAATATAAATTTATTGATTAACAGGGGCAATTATTTAAGGAAAATATGATATGAGAAATTCACTGATCACTAGCTTGCACAAAGTAACTTTTACCGCAAATTTTTAAAGTATCCACTTACCAGATGCAGGTGTTGTAGTTGTGTATTGAACTCTGTCAAGTGGCCGACTAACAGGGAAACCCCAACCCCCATCGCAAGGGGAGGGGGTGACCCAATTGTTATAAGCAAGGCCATGCGGGAGATCAACAGGCGATGCGAGGCTAAGAAATTGCGACACTTCGTATAAGTTACTCACTTATAACTTCCATAGGAATAAGCCTATTGATTTTTTATCAAATCGGTTGACCGGAGTAACTAACGGTTGCAATATCAAATCACTGTACTAAAAAGCCGCATGGCTAACTCATTGACATAATTGTTTAACCATTTCCATATATGAACTAGAAACTTGAAATTTGGCATTCTTAGGCCTATAGCTTATAGCTTGTAACTGACGGAAATATTCCAAAAGATCAGATTTTAAAATTTTTATCCCAGAAAAAGCTTTGAAAATGGCGGACGGAACTTTAAGATCTCTGCACACCTTGTTTGGAGGCTTATATAGCAGTAATGGATTTTGAGACATCCACAAGTTCGGTCCTTTGACTTTTGTCATATATCCATCGGTTGTACCTTAGATAGAGTTAGATTTTTATTTCAAGTAATTTTCTGTCTTTTCCTCAGATCATATCATTTTTGACACACTTACAGGACGATAAGATCATAAAATTAGGCAGGATAATAATTGGCATATCCAACAGCCGCAGAATTAGGTGTTTCTAGCTGCCCCATAAGTATGGATACACTAACTGGATAACCATCTATGACAGTCTATGCCAGTTGTCGACCAAGAGCTAAGCTAAGTTAGTTTAGCTTAGCTCACATACAGTGAGGGATGTCATATATAGTTGTGCCGGATTTCATATGTAGTTTTGTCGGCACAACTTCATATGAAATCCCGCACCAACTAACTTAGCTTAGCTCTTGTTCGACAACCGGCATAATCATCCACTTATTAACATGAATGTGTACAAACTTCCAGATTAGTTTGAAACTTGAAATTTGGCAAACTTATAGCTTTCAGCCTATAACCAACGGGAAAAGGTTCATTTTTGAAGTGAAACTTCTTTAGCCGCGGTAGGGGTAAATCGAGAGCTCAAAACCGTCACGAAATTAGTGAGGTGTGACGGAACGGACTGCACAGAAAACAATCAACTCAATGATTAGGCTTATCCAAAATTTAAAAAATCCAAAAATTCAAAATTAAAAAATCCAAAATCCAAAATTTAAAAAATAAATAAATCAAAAATCAAAAATCAAAAATTAAAAAATTAAAAATTATAAACTTCAAAGATCCAAGTAGTAAGTAGGTGCGTTTAAACTAAAATGGCCGCCAACCGACGCCGCCCCCAGCGTCGCGACGCCATGACGTCATGGGTATCATATGAAAGCCCGCGTTGTGCCCTTTCGTCCTATGGTGTTCCGACGCCGCCCCCGACGCCTGAGTTGTGCCCTTTGTACCGGCGACGCCATGACGTCATGGGTATAGAATGAAAGCGCTCGTTGTGCCCTTTCGTCCTGTGCTAGTGCCAACCCGCCCCCACGCCCCGTTAAAGAGTTAGGCCCCAAAACAAAACCGACGCCGCCCCCCGACGCCCACTTAGGTCCGTTGCTCCATGACGTCATAGGAATTTTTCCAAGAGTGTACCAAGGAGACCCCCTGTTAAAGAGGTAAACCCATAACAAAACCGACGCCGCCCCGATGACTACTTAGGCCCTTTGACCCAGTACGTTATATGACATGATAGGACACGATTCGAACAATGAAGACTTTGGCAGTAAGCCTGTGTTAACCCCACCCTAATTGCTCCATGACGTAAGTTATTCTGCAAATAATTATCCAGATCGTTTAGTTACAAAGTAATGATATAGCATAAGCCTAATGTATTCATATGGGATGTGTATTCTTGCAATGCAAGTATTAAGGAATGTTTGGGTAGAACCTTTCATCTCTGTCTGGAATATGATTGTATCTCCTAATGGTTTAAACATGTCCTTATAATGCTAACATTCCAAACACAACTTATCTTTAGCGAAAACAGTTGAACACGGAAGTATAGCTCTCGGAATGCACCCCTAGACTACTTTAAAGATTACATTGAGAAAATGAAATTCGCTAAAGGTTTCGAGCAAAACTATTCTACAGAAATATTCAGAATCGTCAAGGTCATTAAACATTCTCCTCAACCTGTATATGAACTAGAAGATCTCAAGGCCAGTCCTATTTTCGGACAGTTTTACAGTTATGAGCTCACACCAGTAACTATTGGGAAAGACACTGTTTACAAGATAGATAAAATTCTACGCAGTCGTAAAGTAAGGGGTAGTACCGAACATCTCGTTCGCTGGAGAGGTTACGGTCCCGAGTTTGATTCCTGGGTTAAAGCTAAGGATTTAGCGTAATGGGAGAAGAAGAATTTTACGTTACTCTCCTGAGCGATGCATCGTACAAATCATTTCCTAGTAACACCCTTGCTAGTTTCCAGGTGCAGTTGGCACAGAGCATAAAGCTGGAGAGGAATCATTGGGATGTGGGCTTGTGCGAAATTAGTTACTCTCAAGGGAATGTATCGGAAACGAAAGCTTCGACACCTAGTGAAACATCGGAATCGAAATCTGTGAAAACAAATCTAAATAGGAAAGAACTTGTTTTTATATACTGTAATATAATAAAACCGCAACTTGTAGGAGATGCGTACGTGAAATGTCTTAGAATTATTCAGTTTCCTTTAAATACAGCAACTCATGTCTTTCCTGAAGTTTATTATGTTCCTGTCGAATCTTCCGAATTTCAGGTGATAGGTATAGAAATGACAACAAAACTAGGAGAACTAGCTAACATAACGGATAGCACTAAACCTACGATGCTCGTTTTACATTTTAAAAAGAGAAGGCAGATGGTGTTATGAGTTAGTTTGCGATGGACCACCTTACAGCATACTACGTGAATCAGTCGGGAGGGCGTCTAGGCAATGTTGGTCCATTCTACAGCGGCAGCCCCTATGTTCAACACGGTAGTGGAATAGGTAGTTTCTTGGGAGGATTATTTAGAATGATAAAACCAATTCTCTTTTCCGGTGCTAAAGCGGTAGGTCGTGAAACTCTTTCGGCAGGAGCAAATATTTTAACCGATATAGCAAGTAGAAAGGAAGGTGATAAGGTAAAAGATATTATTGCTAATAGAGTAAACGAATCAACTCAGAAACTCGTGAATAAAATGAAGGGTAGGGGTAGAAAGAGAAAAAGGGCGTCTCCTAAGATGCGAGATATATTTAGCGATGTAAAGAGGAGAAAGTAGTCAGTCGTGTAGAGATGTTTGCCGTGACAAAGTCAGAGTTCGACCTTTTCGAGAGGAGCCCTATTCAAACATCGGTGGTGGGAAATGTTACTACATTATGCAAAGCCATTACTCCGGTGGAACAGAGCGTTCTCGAATTCGTGGTTGCTGCAGACAGCGAACATTATACAGATTTAAATGTACAACTCATGGTGGAGGGAAAATTCGTTAAAAGCGACGGGGCAGATATAGGTGAAGGCGATAAGGTTACAGGAGTAAACAACTTGCTTCATTCACTTTTCAGTCATCTCAGCGTTTCCTTGAACGGGACATCAATCACCCCTTCGGAGGACTTGTACAATTACAGGTCTTACCTTGAAACATTGTTTGCATACGGTGAGGATGCTTCTAAAACTCATCTGACAAACGGTTTCTGGTATGCCGATAAAGCTATCGAAGGTTTGACACAACCTAAAGAATTGGTGGCATTAAACGGAACGTTGGGACCTAATGTTAAAAACGACGGTTGGACCGAAAGGTACAACAAGTCTAAGAATTCTAAAGTATTAGTCATGATAGGTAAACTACACGGTGATATTTTCAATCTGTCTAAACTTTTACTGCCTGGAGTAAACATGCATATAAGACTTTCGAAAGCAAAGAGAGAGTTTTATCTCTTGGGTGAAAACGACAATTCAAAAGTCTTCTTTAAGTTTCTCGATGCAGGTCTGTACGTGAGGAAAATTAAAGCTTCGCCCAGCATTCTACTAGCACACATCAAAACTCTAGAGAAAGGTCATAATGCTCACTATCCTATCACAAGAGTGGATTTGAAAACATTTACGTTTAGTTCAGGAGCAAGCTCCATTTCTATAGATAATGCATACATTGGTACTCTACCTAAGCGTCTTCTCTTCTCCATGGTGAAAAATTCTTCTTTCTCCGGCACAGTGGAGTCCAATCCCTACGAGTTTCGACATTTTTCTTTGAGTTCTTTTGCTTTGTACGTTAATGGACAACAGATTCCATCAGAAGGATTACACATTTCCACAGATCATGAGAAGACTACTACTCTAGCTTACGATACACTTTTTAAAGGTTCGGGGATCCATCATAGCAATAGCGGGATGCTAATCACTCACGATATGTATATAAATGGGTATTTCACACTGATGTATGATCTTACGCCTGATGTTTCGGCATCGCATGGTCATAGAAGTTTGCCCTGTAGTGGAAACATTAGAATAGAAGCAAAGTTCGATAAGGCTTTAGATCAAGCCATCACTTGTATCCTCTACTCCGAATACGACAACTCTATCGAGATCAGTAAAGATAGAAGAGTGATTACAGATTTTTAGAATAATGAATAGTAACCAAATAAACTATGCTTTACGTCACGTAGAAACATTCGGTGGGGTTTACCCTAGCGATATGTTACCATCTGTTGTAACGCATAAACCTAAGATTTATGTCATTAACTTTGATCCTCATTCTTCACCTGGTTCTCATTGGGTTGCCGTGCTTTTCAAAAATCAGAATTTTGCCTATTACTTTGATTCTTTTGGCCTACCACCCATCATTCCTGGGATAACAAAATTTATAAAACAAAACTCTATACAATGGCTGTACAACACTCAAAGACTCCAGGGACCGACAACGGCAGTATGTGGACATTATGCCTGTTTGTTCACATACTTCATGAATAATGGCTGGACGATGCAGGAGTATGTAAACATGTTTACTACGTCTCCAGACATAGAGGTCGTCCGCATCTTCCACAAATTCCTTGGAACTCTCTGTGGAACGAGGAAGTTTGGAGGTCAGAGATGTTTTCCAGGACATGTGCATTGTAAGTATCTATCTACAGGGATTTATTGTTAGCTTGGAAAAGTAGGTTGCGCTCAAGTTAAAACTCTTACTTTCTGATTTCAGAACGAAAAGATATAAAGCAGCTCGATTTCATCGGACTAGCTCAGTTTCGTTGCAGTGTCTGGAACGAGAGGTCCTCCTAGTTCTATCGTGATGTCTTCATCATCAGAGACTACTACTACTGGCAAGAGCAAAACCAGCAAATGTAAAAAGGTATGTATATTCATTACTCATATGCTTGTATTGTATTGTTTGTTTGTTTATTTGATTGTTTTGTTTTCAGTTTTCATCATCAGGCTCTGTATAAAATTAGATTTCTTACGAGTATTGTTTTATGTGTTTCAGGTTTCGTCATCAGGATCTGTAAAGAAACAGAAGAAGATGATGATCGACAAGGTTGTGAAGGAAGCTGTGTCGGCAACACTCCCAAGAGTTGCTCCTACAGTGCTAGCCCGCAGAACCTATTTCCTCAACAACAGAAAGGACCGATACATCAGTTTCGGATTCTACTCCATTGTGAATTACACTGGATGTGCGGAGATTGGAACTTCTAAAGGTGCTTGTGTTATTTTGTCGCCCTACCTCCTCTCTTCGTTCTTGTTACATTTACCTAAAATGTGTGAAAATATGTGTTATTCTAAACATTATCTGTTTAAAGAAGACTCTTTCAAATTACAGACACGTAAAGACTTGAAAGAATGTGTGATGCAATACGATAGTGCTCGTATTGTTTTACGTAATGATGACATTACTTACCTCGTTATGAATTCTATCATAATAAATGACATTATGAATAAGTTTGTACTAACGCAAAGCGAAGTGTTTAACTATATAAACAACAAACAAAGTGTTCCTGCAAGTTGTGAAATTCTGTCTTTATTAGACATGGTTACCGATGAAATAAATCATCCAGCTCTATTACTCTGAAACCATTTGTTTATACACTTTATTTCATAGGAGCGTGACAACCTTATTGACAATAATAATAATAAGGTTGTGACGTTCTGAAATGAAACTATAACCTTAACCCATTCCTATTCCTTACAAAAGTCATTTCACTTAGTCGATAGTAATAGTAACAGTGTTCATCTGGAAGAAGAAAGGATGCTGAAAGGAAGAAGAAGAATTGGTTATGTAAGTATAAACCTATTTTATCTTTTCATAACTATCATGTGCCCTTGCGCAATATTGTACGTATGTCACTATTACACTATCTAGCCATAATAGCGTCACGTTGGTGCATGTCGTGACATGTTTCAATTCTAACCCCATGACGTCATAGAGCAAAGGACCTAAGTATGGGTGTGGGGCGGCCGTAGGTATGAACCAGGGAATACTATAACGCATAAGAGCGTATCCCTTTGTTTGAAAAATTCCTATGACGTCATGGAGCAAAGGACCTAAGTGGGCGTCTGGGGGGAGGCGTCGGTTTTGTTTTGGGGCCTAACTCTTTAACGGGGCGTGGGGGCGGGTTGGCACTAGCACAGGACGAATGGGCACAACGAGCGCTTTCATTCTAGTCGAAGTTGACATCCTGCAACGTCTTATAATTAAGAGTAATACCTCTGACTTTACACACAGAGGTATTTGCGGTGCTGATGGAAGGAACGGTAACCCTAAAACCATAGTTCTTAGGGCCCCCGCTTGCAAACTCCGAAATGTACGCGTCCTCCCCGTAGTCTGTAAGTTCGCTGGTCATGTCGCCTAAATAGTCGCCTAAAGGCACAGTGTATCTTTTAGCGTCGTCAGGCGTCTGTGTATAAATCACACTGTCCGTGTCACAGTAGATGGCTCGACGATCTAGCTTGTCCAGGTAGCCGTAGAGGTTCATTCTACCTCCCGATGTCACATAAGCACCGTGAACGACACTAGTATGAGGAAGAGAGTCCTGTTCCTCCTCTATAGGGATCCAATTAATCCACACGACTTCGTCATTTGCAAAAAGTAGTCTCTGAATTTCAATTCCGGGTGTCGTGAGGAACCTATACAGCTCTTTAGGCTCCGTAATAAGCTTTGTTTTACCCATGTTAGACCTTTGCACGAGCTTTCCCCAGAAGGAATTCAAACAAAGCTTACTAATGGTCCTTTTTCCAGCGTTCTTCACGATTTGTTTGGGGTCTAACTTAACACCTTCGTGTTCGTAAAACAAATCGATATATTCCTGTTTCTGGGCCTCTGTTTTCACCCAACCAGGGTATCCGCTGGATTCTGTCTTAATCTGGAGGAAAAGGTTGATGTAATCCACGAATAACCCTCCCTCACGAGTTTCACGCGAGTATTGCGTGACATCGTATTCGAGAAATTCGTGGATTGCCATCACCCTATAGCCTTTATTTACAGCTAGTCTCACTTCATCAACTACCCATGTACCAGTGAGCACTCTCTCTTCCTCTTTCGCATGTTTGCAGCTACCTTGTTCGACAGTCATAACACAGGTGCGGCAAAGGGGAAACAAGAGCCTACCATTCCACCTGAATGGTAAAACGGGATGGTAGAGCCCTTGCGGTGGTAGGACAGTGCATTTAATGAGGCCTTCTTTCTTCATCATTGAATCTATATCTGTACACTGGTCGCTAACGTGAACAGTGGGGTGACCGGTAGGAAACTTGTTGTACTTACAGACGGATGGGTATAGGGACATTATATCGCTGTATAGGATTTTCTCTTCTTTCGTCTCATCCGCCTTACGATAGAGCCGCATGGCTTCTGTACGTCCTCCGTAGACAGAGTCCCTAAGGACCAAAGGGACATCACAGACCAAGGGGTCGTCTCTCAGTGCGGGGAACTGTTCGAGAATAACATCGAACTTGCATTCCCACATCACATTGACAACATAACCCTTTGATCGGATCATGTCCAGTCGGCCCATGGTGTTCTCGTACCTCTCGGCATGGGATTCTGAAGAATCCATCATAGGTACATCTCGGTTTGGTTGACAGAGACAGCCATGATAATAACAGCCGAGAAATTCGAAAACCTCTCTTGTTTCATCACAGAAACCGTCCACCTTCCATTGGGGAAGTTCGGGAAGCCGTACTTCACGTCCGTTACCCGCATGACGTATAAATACATTCCTCTCCTTGGCTTCGTGGATAAGCCACATCAACGATTTTTTAGAATGCCTGTCTGCTTTTCTATAGCCACAGGAGGGAGCAATGCCAATGGTCTCAGGTTTAAGGAATAGCTGTCTGAATATTCTGTTACAGGCCGATGCAATAGTGATAGACTCTAGGAAAATATCTATATTGGCAATTTGTTTGAAAAGATTTTTAAAGAGAGTGCAGGCTTCTCTCAGTACAGTAACATCGGCCTGGCAATACCTCTCCAGTTCTACACGGGTATTGAACGGCAGATCTTTAACGGTCTCGAACCAAGTCTTGAAAACTTCTCTATCTTTCACAGACATGGTGTCCGGCCCGTAAAGATCTTGGTCCGGGTGCTGTGGGAGAATACTGTTGAGGTTCTGTGCCGTATTCCACAAATGTGGAAAGTAACCCTTAACAGCGTCTTTTAGGTCAAAGGTCTGAGGGAAACTACGCAGAGGCAGCGGAATGAAGTTCAGACTGTCTAGAAAAGTTAGATGGTGCATCTTCATGCAAAGGATCTTGCATCCAGACATAATCAAGTCGGGAGTCCACTGTTGCCTAATAGCGTAGTCGAGAATGAATTGGAGATCGAACGCTCGAGCATTGTGAGCAATAACAATGATCCTATCGAACGCTCTATCCATTCTCAGATAGTCCATGAATCCACAGACGGGATCTTCCCAGAAAGAATGACTGCGTTGCCCGCATCTGACGCACTCTTCGTCTTGCGATGTCTCGCAAAGAGAACAAAACTGCTGTGCACAAATCAGATTGGGGACGTGAAGAAAGGTATTGTCTTTGATACGGGTATTCTGTGTTGTTTCTATATCGAATATCACATACAATACCTTGTTTGAACGTTTAGTCTCTTTCAGCGGTGCCATGTAACATTCATGTCCTGTCTCTGCTTGATTACTTTTACATACGGTACAATAAATTTTGAAGCATTCATGTTTCCGCTGAAATGTCGTAAACTTGCCACAGTTTAGACAGTTCTGCATAGCCATGCATACAGTGCGCCCTTGAACCTTGGTACGCTTATGATTCTCGAAACATCCCGGTCCGCGAAATTCTCTACGACAATCGGCACACTTCACCACCTTCTTGCTAGAATCGCAAGGAGGCACCGTTCGGCAACAAAAGCAGACGTAATGACAGGAGTGTTGCGCACCGTTCCTGAAGCCTTTAAGACAGCCTGGACAAACGAATCGTTTAGCCATTGCAGAGGTCAAGTTTGTTATGGTATGGTAATGTAAGGTGTCTGGGTCGTATAGTAAATACAGTATTTGTTTACCTACATTACCACCGTCGTAAATAATGGAGTCAAGATTAAATCCGCTATACACAACTAGTCTATATGAATCCTTAAGATAGGCTTGAAGCTTCTCCAGCTCAGGGATACCTCCACCTCGCGAGAGATCGACACCTGAATCTCGGATTAACTTATCCACTTCTGCTTTGAGTTTTTTGCTTGTCATGTTGTTCTTAATGTAGGATGTATACTTTTTACGATCGGTTACCTTAGCAATAGCTATGATTATTGCAAATGCTAAACAGTTCACGATTGCCTGTACGAAGACTACGCTTGTCTTCAAATGGGCAAGTACACCAGTCGTACGCCCCTTCATAGGTATACCGTTGCCACATTTCCCGTTCCCATTAGGCATGCGGACAATGTCCACAACCAGACGCAAACGGTCGGTGGCATTGAAACGGGCGTTCGACTGGCATACTTTGCTTACAACGCCTGAAATCACTTCTACACTGATCTGGTCTTTACGCCTAAAGGAGATACCAATCGGCTTATCGATCTCGTTTTCCTGATTGAAAATCGAGATCCCTACCATGTCATGGTCTCTCGTATCGACTAGGGCATGATCTATTGCCTGTTTAAGGGAACGTTCAAAAGGGTTTGGTCCTGCATTCGCACCTGGTTCTTTGAGCTGTATCATTAGCTGCAGACCAACGGAATTAAATCGCTTGTAGTCTTTACGACTACTTTCAAGGACTGAAAACAAAGTAGGGACGTTTCCCGTAGCGTTTTCGTTAGTATTACGTGACGTCGACGCTACAGGTACGTGTTCCTCCTCATTTTCATCCATTATATCTAATTCGTTGTCTGAAGCTAGTTCTTCTTCTTCGGATTCAACTACATCGGAATCTGACAGCGTGACAGTTCCTATCCCGTTATCGGATTCTGAACTAGGTACATTATAAATCTCAGGTTCGGAATCATCTAACGTAATAGTTTCCATCTCGTTAGATGATTCCGTACTAGCCACTGTATATACCTCGGGTTCAGAATCCTCTAGCGTAATAGTGTCCATCTCGTTGTCAGATTGCGAGGAGATAGTATATACAGGGGCAGACATTATCAGTATTATCAAAACTCAACAAACACAGATGAAGAATGAATCTGGAAACAGTAGAAATATTCATATATGTAACAGTATAATTAACATATAAATGTATGGTATTTAAAAGCACACTAACACTCACCTTATATGTAGAAAGCGTTGTAGTACACTGAGAAGTGAAGAGTAAGATGTGTCTATTTATACTAGCTGTCGAAATGTTATTTTTAGAAAGTATGAAGCTTTGGAATTTTCCTGTGTCGTAATGTATTTGTTATGTTTGCGTTATCTGTTTACTTACTTGCTACATCATCGAAAAGTTATTTTGAAAGCATGTATTTAGGGATTCTTATCTTAACTCAGGAATGTGGGTAAACATGTATCTATCTATCTATTCAGGTAACTCAACCACTTACACTAATGTATTTATTATGTTTGCGTTATCTGTTTACTTACTTGCTACATCATCGAAAAGTTATTTTGAAAGCATGTATTTACGGATTCTTATCTTAACTTAGGAATGTGGGTAAACATGTATCTATCTATCTATTCAGGTAACTCAACCACTTACACTAATGTATTTGTTATGTTTGCGTTATCTGTTTACTTACTTGCTACATCATCGAAAAGATATTTTGAAAGCATGTATTTACGGATTTTTATCTTAACTTAGGAATGTGTGTAAACATGTATCTATCTATCTATTCAGGTAACTCAACCACTTACACTAATGTATTTGTTATGTTTGCGTTATCTGTTTACTTACTTGCTACATCATCGAAAAGTTATTTTGAAAGCATGTATTTACGGATTCTTATCTTAACTTAGGAATGTGCTCTCAAGGTCTCTGTTACGACGTCATACTGTTGCTCTGAGAGTTTTGTATAAAAGACCTGTATTTACGGGCTCATGTTAAGTGTGTAAGCGGATCTACAGTTGTTCAGTCATCTTCTTCTTCGTCTACTTTAAAAAACTTATAAGGTAAGACTACATCTACACTATTTTATGATATATATAATCTTTACAGCTTTGTGTGGTACTTTTATTATTAATATAAGTAAAGTAGTTAATCAGACTTCGTTCTTGTTTTTTTTTTTTTACAGATGAGCTCTCTAGTTGCGAAATTTAACTCAGCATCGTCTTTACCCAGATGTGTAGGAATGTCAGAGCTCGTAGAGAACGTGCCTTACAATATTGTTTATGCGACCATAAAGGAAACACGATATGGCCGTTGCGTGTTATTACATATTCGTAAGAGCGAAAGTATAGATCTGCTGTCGGTATTCTTACCCAAAAAGTATACCGATGTATTTAGCGAAACAGAGATCTGTGGAATAAACAGTGGTGAAACCAGAGTTGATCTGATTTATAAAGGAACTTTCCCAAATTCAAAGGCATATAACCTATCCTTGGTTAATGCCTAGGTACATGTTTCTCCCTCAAATGATACTGTTGTTATGAATGTTTATTACTTCGCAAGTGTTTGTGTTGAGGTACTGAACATATGGATATTGTAATGTTTAATTCATTCCCATATACACTACAGATATTAAATAAATAATTCTTCTTCAGGGGTATTTAATGTATTGAAGGTATTATAAAAAAAAAGGAATGTAATGTAATGTTTCCTAAAACATATAACTATTGTTATAAATGTTTATTACTACGCAAGTGTTTGTGTTGAGGTACTGGATATTGTAATGTTTAATTCATTCCCATATACACTACAGATATTAAATAATTCTTCTTCTAGGTAATGAATGTATTGAAGGTATTATCAAAAAAAAAAAAAGAGGAATGTAATGTTTCCTAAACCCAAATAAGTATTGCTATGAATGCTTATTACTTCGCAAATGTTTGTGTTGAGCTACTGAATATATGGATATTGTAATGTTTAATTCACATTGTAATAATATTAATAAAAGTCAGATTCTTTTTCTATCGTATTATTATTTAATTAATGTATTCCTTTCCTCGCACACAATCCTGCTCCATGTCACGATTTAATTTATTATTATATATAAACCTATTAAGAAGTGTTCCTTATTACAGGTTATGGAGGCACTGAAGGTGCCAAGAGGTTGAGGCTCCCATATTTTAGACATTCGGCACAAAAAAGGTGTTAATGTTGTCATCCAGACTTTTCATTATAAAATCCTGGAGTCTATTAATATAGAGGGCGAAACCCCGGCCATATGTTGTAAAAAGGTGCCTGTTTTTTTTTTACCTTTGAAAATATTGTTGTACAAAGTTTATGAAAATAATATAGGCCCTAAGTGAACCTACCATAATGCACAGTCAGGATTTAATTTCTTAAAGAGACCTAATAAAAAAAAGTGTTCCTTATTACAAACATGGAGACACTGAAGGTGTAAGGAGGTTGAGGCTCCAAGATTTTAGACATTCGGCACAAAAAGAAAAAATGTTGTCATCCATACGCATCGCTATAAAACCCTTGAGGCTAGTAATAAAGAGGGTGAAACCTACGGCATATGATGTAAAAAAAAGGTACATGTTTTTACCTTTGAAATAATAATAATCTCCCTCGGAACATTGCATATTTTCGAAAAAAAAAATACACAGAGCTGATGGCATATGAACCAAATATTAGCATTTGTTTTTTTTTGTTTAAATAAACTGTTACAAGTATGGTTTACGGTGTAATTTAGCAATTGTATCAATTGAACGTAATGTGGTAGTGTAAACAACAACTGTATAATAAATATGTTTGCATCCAGCAAGACTAAGAAAGTACTTACCTCAGGACAGCTGGATAACTCTTCGCACACACACACACACACACACACACACTGAGTGGTCACTCTTTAACTTAACTCACGAATGTAGGATACGTGTATTTATACATATAGCTAAGATTGTATCAAATGAACGTAATGTGGTGTCTAGTACAAACATCAAATGTATAATAATAAATATGTTTGCATCCGTCAAGATTAAGAATGTACTTAGCACAAGAGAGATGGATGACTTTCGCACACACACACACACACACACACACACTAAGTGGTCACTCTTAAATTACATGTACTGAAACGTGTATTTATACAAAATAGCTAAACCACTAATGGCAGTACATCTTTTAAAAGCTCTCCAAAGAACATAGATTGTATCGCATAATGTAATCTTTAAAGTAGTCTAGGGGTGCATTCCGAGAGCTATACTTCCGTGTTCAACTGTTTTCGCTAAAGATAAGTTGTGTTTGGAATGTTAGCATTATAAGGACATGTTTAAACCATTAGGAGATACAATCATATTCCAGACAGAGATGAAAGGTTCTACCCAAACATTCCTTAATACTTGCATTGCAAGAATACACATCCCATATGAATACATTAGGCTTATGCTATATCATTACTTTGTAACTAAACGATCTGGATAATTATTTGCAGAATAACTTACGTCATGGAGCAATTAGGGTGGGGTTAACACAGGCTTACTGCCAAAGTCTTCATTGTTCGAATCGTGTCCTATCATGTCATATAACGTACTGGGTCAAAGGGCCTAAGTAGTCATCGGGGCGGCGTCGGTTTTGTTATGGGTTTACCTCTTTAACAGGGGGTCTCCTTGGTACACTCTTGGAAAAATTCCTATGACGTCATGGAGCAACGGACCTAAGTGGGCGTCGGGGGGCGGCGTCGGTTTTGTTTTGGGGCCTAACTCTTTAACGGGGCGTGGGGGCGGGTTGGCACTAGCACAGGACGAAAGGGCACAACGAGCGCTTTCATTCTATACCCATGACGTCATGGCGTCGCCGGTACAAAGGGCACAACTCAGGCGTCGGGGGCGGCGTCGGAGACGTCGGAACACCATAGGACGAAAGGGCACAACGCGGGCTTTCATATGATACCCATGACGTCATGGCGTCGCGACGCTGGGGGCGGCGTCGGTTGGCGGCCATTTTAGTTTAAACGCACCTACTTACTACTGATCCAAAATTTAAAAAATTAAAAACCCAAAATTTAAAAATCAAAATATCCTAAATTAAAATTTTTTATTTAATCAGGTTATAACAATGTCCTAGACATCTTCCTGCACCCATTTCAGGAGTTTATCATTTTTCTCCATAATTCTCGATTTGTCCATGCTTCGTCTTCTATTCTCCTTTCCTTTAGTTAAGAAATAAAAAAATAATAATCCAAGAAATAAAAAATTCAAAAATCTAAAATTTAAAAAATCCGATATTCCAAAATCTAAAAAATTAAAACATAAAAAATTTTAAAAATCCAAAATTGAAAAAGTCCAGAAACCCAACATTAAAAAGTCCAGTAATGCAAAATTGAAGAAATCCAAAAATTAAAACAAGTATCACTTTTGTCGCGTGGCGTTCCACGCACACTTTTTCAATTATTTTTACCCTCCAATAAAACTTGAAATGTTTAGACTGCGTATTTGTATCCTTCAGATAGGAATAGGTCTATTGTTCACATGAGGAATTCGTAGTAATTTCGTTCCGTTAATATTCTAGTTATCCCACTTATTCCTTCACATATCCTGATCAAAATTTCTCAAGAAAGTGTGGTCTAAAACTCAATACTTTCACTAGCCGTCCATTCATAAGCGATCTCTACAATTTTTTTGGCAATAATTAAGAAGTCATTAAAACAAAACAAGAGAGTAACTAGGTTACAAACACTCCGGTGCGTGACCGGATCACTTCAAGGTGGCGCCCTAAAAACGTTCATATTTTCTCACTAAGTACAGTTTCACATAAAATCTCTTTCTCGTCTACAGTAGAACTCCGGATAGTTGGATATATCATGAAAAAGTCGCTTCTGAAAAGAAAATAGTAAATTTGACAGCAGTGGCGTACCAAGGCTACTTGGCGCCCAGGGCTAATTAGATGGTAGTCGCCCCTTAACACTTAAAGGTGCAAGGTTCAATGAGTTTAATTTAAACACAGTTTAATGTTCACAATTACTTATTTTTAATAAGTAGTATGTTAAATTATGAAGAGAAAAATATGAATGAAATAAAACTGTAAGTATTATAAAGTTAGTTTGTTTGAAAAAAAAATAGATAAATTTGCTAAATTACACCGTAAACTTTTCCTGTGTGCTCGGTGCCCACGACCTATTTCGTACTGTCTATAAATAGTTTAAAACGAAACATTTATTTCATTTCTAAATAACATTAGTGCAGTATTTAATAAAGTACCGGTAATAAAGAAAATTTTACCAATAAAACCTTATATTTTGCCTGAAAAATTATTTTTTATTAAACTAAAAAAAATATGTTTTTCAATTTTGGCGCCCCCTTCTTTACGGCGCCCGGTGCGGCCGCCCCGTTCGCACCCCCCTTGTTGGACAGTACTGTCTTAGATAAAGTGTCGCATCTTGAATATGTCGGTCAGAGTCAGTTGTTTTGCTTCTCAAATAATTATAATCGGCATTGAAAGAGGGTTCCCCAATGCTCGCTGCTACAGACACCATCCGGATAGCTGGAGATCGGATAATTGGATGATTAAGATGTCAGTGGGTTCGTATTGTGCAGTCTCCATTACAACATCATAGAGAGAATTTCCACAGAATAAATTCGTATAAATCAATAGTACTCATAGAAATCCACGTAACTTGATATCTTTGTATGCGAGTGTGGGCTTTGTGTTAGTTGAGAAGTCTTGAACTTATTCGTGTTTTTGACTTGCGTGAGGCACGACACGGCACTTGATACACTTATTACACTAAGCCTAATGACTTCTCTGTACTTTTGGAAACTGGATCGATGTGCGTTGGACCGTCCCTTATGATATTTTTTCGATACATTAATTTTAAAAATAGCTTTAACGATGTTAAAACAGCTAAAAAAGTAAAGAAGTTTTCTTGGCCATATTTTCAGTTATAGTATATTGCGATACAAGTGCCGTAAGCGATGCATACGGATCGAGGAAAGAGTTTGAAAAAACTCGGCGCAAGCGCCTCGTTTTTTCAAACTCTTTCCTCGATCCCTTATGCACTTACGGCACGAGTATAGCATGCTAATTTTTGCACGATGATTATTATTTTTTTAAATTCTCCTCTCATTTCTTTTATTTTTCACAATTCACAAGTTATTACAAATTAGAAAATACAAATTAATACAAAATTATTACAAATAAAAATAATATAAACACAATTAGTATAGTTTGAAAAGAGTATTACTTGCCCCGCATGAGCATAGCTCGTGTTCGGGGTCAGTTCAGTCATACTAAAATTATATTTTGAACATTATATAAAAAAACATAAAAAAGATATTATAGTTTTAGGCAAAACATTTATATCAATTTAATTATATTAATTGTGATATTACCTGAAAATATTATGTATATACATTCTTGAAGATAGATGTTTATTTCAGAAAGTGATTCGCATGTGTTTGTTGTTATGCGAACCGAATATTTGTCCTGGGGGCCGTTGTCCATAAAGGCTTGTATTATGATGTGCCGTAAGCAAATTCATAACCGCACGGAGCAACAAGACTCCGTGTGGGAATGTCAACTTACGATCCACGGCAACAACATTCGTAAGTACCAATAATTAGTTAAGTCGTGCAAAAACACCTTTACCTGTCATTATGATGGCATTGTTCGTACCATTATAGGCAACTGTTTTGAGATTTTAACACATCGTAATTGATAAAGCCATCAGCTGTTAGTAGTTCTCGTCTTCACCGATAGATGGCAGGCCGTTTAACGTCAAAGTAAGGCACATTAAAACACACGAAATGAACTCAATTTAATATAATATTCAAATTAACTGATCAGAATTGAATTTAGTTTAAACACAAGTTGTTTATTGTGCATTTTGAATTGTTGCTTCAAAGATCGATATTAATCGATACCACACCAGTTGTGTTATGTTCAATACCTAATATACCTACAAGATTACAATGTTTACAGAATGAAAAACATTGTTTATTTAAGCGCAAGAGAGAAACTGCCATTTTATGACATATTCGTCGAATGAAGTATATTGTAGAAACGAGATTTCTTACTTGTAACGAAAGAAAGTTATAAAATCTGACTTGGCTACTACAGAGAGAAATTGTGTGGGGTTATGTAAATTTCACATCAGATTTTTTTTAAATATAGACAGTAATATCAAAATTCATTTTCAGGAGGCCCCAAGTTCGAATCTCGTGGCACGTGTAGAGAAAGTAATGATAACACAGACTTACCAGTCGGTCGTCATGGCGTGGTAGCGACGCAACAATGATGAGTTTGTCACAACAATGAGTGCGCGCGCATCTCGTTCACTGGGTTACTCCACTAATGAGAAAGGAACACTTCCGGCATTCACGTCTCAAAGACTGATTTCAATACAACACATGTTTTGACGCGAGGGCAACGAACCCCCAAAAGCGTGCTATTCATCACGCAGGGGGGGAGTTCGATACAAAAACTCACAGGTTTATCTTGATTTATTGTGCACTGTAGCTGCTAACTGATCAATACAAGCCATCAGTCATCTGAATAGAGAAAGTGAGTGAATGTAAAACAAGTATCTAGGCACAAACATGTTTCAGTATTATGTTTGTATTCAGTACCGGAATTTGAGTGCATATGGTAAGGGCAGAGGAAGTAACAAGATTTCATTAGTTGTGAGGATGTACAATCCCAACCTCTTCTCGGTGCAGATGATAGATGGGGACGTTAAGTCTGACGGTCTCCTTGGCGTGTTTCGACAAGAGCACCTCCACACTTGATTGCAATTTCAGTTTTCTTGAACAGGTTCTAGATTCAGGATGTAGAACAGTGACAGAGGACATTCTTCTTCAACTTGACTGCAGTCGTTCCCTTCAGGCACTCTGAAACATAGCCATGTAACAATCGATTAAACAGCAGTTGTGTAACATGGAAGCATTCGTGTTGTGTGCTGCTTACGTGAGGATGAGCTTCATCAGCAGCTGAAACAACCCGTTGACAGGCCCGACAACCTCAGAGGCCTCGCACACAAATTTCCGCATGCAGGCTCCTCCATTCAGACCGTTCCTGTAAATCCAGTAAATTACGTATAGTTTCACATTAACTGCAAAACAGCGGTTTGGGCACAATAAGATGGACTCTTATTTCAATATTCACAAACTTCATTTTTGTACCATTGAGAAAAGTTTTATGTATGTTTACTAATTAAAAGGCCTCCTTACACCCTCAATATAATGTGTTTTTCTTTTTCTTTGATACTCTTAAAGAAAAGACTAATAGCTGCCAATATTACAAGTTATATTTTCTTTTATAGAGATACAGCTTACAATTTGCAATGTATGTTCTTATTTAATAATAGGTCCATGTTGTTTATCATGTTTTTTTTTATAGATGAGTAAAACACTTTAAGAGAGTTTAAAAGTTTAAAAAACTATGTTGCTAATGTACCTTATATAAAATACAAATTATTATTTACAATCGTAAAAAACAGTGTTAAAACGTATACATATACTAGCATGTGCCCGCGATAATTATTTCAAAAATTAAAAATTCAGAGCATAATAGTTAAATCAATATAGGCCTATTTACTAACACCTAAATCACGTGGACTACATATTACGATTAGATAGCGTCGCCTGGTAAAAGCGACCTCAGATTCGAGTTCCTTGGTCCAGAAATCCCCTGTATAGTGAGTTTCGTCCAAATAAAACAATGTTTGACCATATTAGGGCTTACAACATTCAAGCGATCGCGAAAGTTTAATTTCCAAGATATGACAAAAATAGACAAAGCCAACTGTAATTGTCAAACTTCCATTTAATTTAATTCCAAACCCATCTGAAACAATATGTTTTAATGTCAAATGTGATTCGGATTCGATAATTCTGTGGAAAAAGGAATTAAGTATTCTAAAAAACATTTAATTTTTTGGCATTAAATAAATCAAAATTTTGCAAAATCCTTTCTTAGTGAGCACTTAAATTATGAAACGAAGGTACTGTCAATATTCCAAGTCTCTACCTGTTATAGTTTAGGCTGTACGTTGATTCCTGTCAGTCAGTCAGTCATTCATTCATTCAGTCAGTCAGGACAAAGCCTTTTATATATATATATAGAGATTGTATCCATTCGGTCAGCCTTAAAAGTTCTGTTAGTTCATATGTTGGTAGGCCTATATGTCTTATCCCCTTATAGGCCTACCATGATATGAACTAACAGAACTTTTAAGGCTGACCGAATAAAATACAATATATATATATGTTTTTAAGATTGTAGATAATAATTTGTGTTTTTTATAAGATACATTAGCAACATAGTTTTTTAAACTTTTAAACTCCCTTAAAGTTCTTTACTCAGCTATAAAAAAAAGTGTTCGCGGAACGCCACGCGACAGAAGTAAAACTTGTTTCTTTAATTTTTTAAATTTTTTTTAAATTTTTTATTATTGGATTTTTCTATTTTGCATTATTGGACTTTTTAATATTGGATTTTCGGACTTTTTTAATTTTGGATTTTATTATTTTTTAAATTTTGGATTTTTGAATTTTTTTTTTTAAATAAACAATATGGACCTATTATTAAATAAGAACATACATTGCAAATTGTAAGCTGTATCTCTATAAAAGAAAATATAACTTGTAATATTGGCAGCTATTAGTCTTTTCTTTAAGAGTATCAAAGAAAAAGAAAAACACATTATATTGAGGGTGTAAGGAGGCCTTTTAATTAGTAAACATACATTACTCTTATTTTCCGAGACAGACTTGGACATACTCACTCATTCATGATGGTTTGGAATTTCCTGAATATTTCCCTGCGATGGAATCTGAGAGGCCAGTCTTCTGCGTCGTCTGGCAGGTCGAAGTTGAGTTTGTAGCCGGCGGCCCAGGCGAAGAGCGTCGTGTAGGGCAAAGTGTTGGCTTTGAAGTTGAGGCGGACCTGAAACAGTCCCTCGTTCCTGACAACTGCAACAATCGAGTCAAGCAAAACAACTTAAGGGACACTTACGAAGAATTTGCTGCCTGGGATGAAAACTATTTTTCTTCTCGTCCGCTGAGTTCCGGATGCAGAATCCATGGCAACGAGGATAAGAGACAAGACTGCAATCCAGCGGCGAAGCATCGCTAATGTGTGATCTACACATCATGTGTGCAAACACGAGTCGCCTCTTGTGTGCCTTGTGCATTAGTCTCATTCTAAACACGCGCCTAAGTCTGTATTTAATGCTAATTTCAATCTACTCTAATACAATTCAACGGCCCTAAATACCGTGCTTGCTCGCCCGCTTCGTGAGACATCGGGTATACTCGGCGATGTTCGTCTCTCGCAGTCTAAACTTTCACGAAGAGTACAAAATTAGGAAAACCTTTTCTTTATTATATAAGGCCTAAGTGAAATGAACACAATAAATAAATATTCTAATTTTATTTTTACTTGCAATTTTCATAGCTCTGAACCACAAACATTTTTAATAAACTGCCAGTGTACATTTCTTAAAAATCTTGAAGTGAATTAATAATGGCAGGCACCAGCTATAATATATTGATAGTTTAACCCTGGAAGTATCGCGGACAAGAAAACCACTCCTTCCCTTGATAAATTATATAATTTATAAAAATTAGGTACACTGAATTTATCAAATCAAATTTACATCATATTCATCTGTCAACAAGCAGTTGAGAAACGATACGTATTATCAGTGTCCACAGGTAGCTTTGGAACTGCATAAAACTTACGATATAATAAAATTTCTGAAATCTACATACTGGTAGGAACGAATTATATTCTAAAGGAAATAGCGTAATATATCCAGATAAGGAAGCACCTGTAAGTTTCGTATTTAAGCATCATTTGGGCTGTTTTCTAGTGTTATACTAAATTAAGTTCATTTCGTGTGTTTCAATATGCGTTGCTTCGCTCGGGAAATTAGCAGACTTTCTGTTATCTTTAATCTTACTTTATTTTATGTTATTTAGCCTTCTCTTCCCTCTACCAGGATTCCAAAAAACTGCACTTTAAATAAAGAAAATATCATTTCGAAACTTTATTTAAACAATTTATCACAACCAGTTATAAGCGAATCAGGTGTTAAGGGTGGTTATGGAATCCAGGAGGCCATGACCGAGTGGACACGAGGGAAAAGCCAGTCTGCAGTCTTCCCCTTTCTCTCCAAGGCGACGTGCATGATGGTACTCTGAATCCAGTCTCTCAGCAGTGTTGAAGCCGTAGCCAGGTCTGAAACAAGACAAGCACATCAACAATAGAAAACACAGAACCTGAACTCCTCATATGGTCGCGATGTTTAAAGCTGAATTAAAACATGAATAAATTCAAATAACTTTCCCACTTAGCTGATGCAGATTGTTATTAGATGTGCCATTCACGGAATTAAAGCTACTTGACTATTGAATGAACATTGTGTTTAATGTTTGTTTCAGGCTCACAAAATTATCTTTATTTAGATGCTTTGAACGTATATTTTATGTCCAAGTGCCAGAATGGTACTTTATGAGATTGTATGGATGGGAAATGTCTGTCCGTGTGTTTGTACGTGATTTTCAAGAAACTTGGTGTATGCACTTATAACGTCTGTTGAAAGAAGCCTATTGATTTTGGCCCAAATTGGTTGACCAGTAGCAGAGTAACGACTGATTAACGGTCACATGCTTTTTAAATTTCAAATCATCACTACACTACAACAAAGCCGCGTTGCTAGCCATAACCACGGCCTCCCAGTTCAGTTAAGATGTCATACACTCTTCATTCGTAGCAGGCTGAATGCATGAGTCAGCCATTACATTATGCTGAATGAAAATTGTCTTTTTATACAGAAATAGAGAAAAGGTCTAATAGGTGTTGTGTTCCTGGCTGTAATATAGCAGTATTAATGCCAATGGAGAGTCTGTCCAAGTGTTTAAATTTCCCAAAAATGAATCCAGACAGCTTAAATGGGTATCTACAATTCACAGAGAAATTATTATTGTAAGTAAACAGTATTTTTTGCACGACTTAACTAATTAGTGGTACTTACGAATATTGTTGCAGTGGATCGTAAGTTGACATTCCCGCACGCAATCTTGTTGCTATGTGCGGTAAGAATTTACTTACGGCACATCATAATACAAGCAATTATGGACAAGGCCCTTAGGACAAATATTCGGTTCCCATAACAACAAACACATGCGAATCACTTTCTGAAATAAACATCTATCTTCAAGAATGTATATACATAATATTTTCAGGTAATATGTCAATTAATATAATTAAATTGATATAAATAATCATCGTTCAAAAAATAGCAGGCATTACTCGGATAATTGATAGGCGCGTGCGCCTCGTTTTTTCGAACTCTTTTCTCGATCCGTATGCATCGCTTACGGCACTTGTATCGCAATATACTATTGGGCAATTCTCTGAGTGACGCACGGGACATTTGCAGGATTCAAATGACCTTAATTTTATTAGGATATAAGGTAACTGCTGCCAGTCAGCTTTGATACTTTACTGATCAGTTGCTGTGTAATGTATACCAGAAAGAAAAATCTAGCTTTATAATAACATAAAGAAAAAAAAGAAAAACTCTCTGTGATGCACGGGACTCAGAAAAACTACTCTCAGTCACATTGCTTGCTTTGATCCACATATT
The DNA here is from genome assembly GCA_964059195.1 of Ectobius pallidus. NCBI lineage: Eukaryota > Metazoa > Arthropoda > Insecta > Blattodea > Ectobiidae > Ectobius > Ectobius pallidus. Next base: position 492,440 of record CAXKWD010000003.1, on the reverse strand, counting down.
CTGTGAATTGAAGAGGGCCAGGGAAATTATTTTCATGGCTTGACTTCTTATAGTAAATGTTCTTCTTATTTCTGTAATTGGTTACGTTCAATGCATTATGTTGAATTTTTAATTAACCTTTTTGTTTTGTGATGCACGGGACATTTGAAATGTGATGCATGGGACACTTTTTTCCTTCAAGTTCCCAGCACATATTTTAATGACAAAACATTTTCCCTGCATTATTGTTTGTTTGGTTTAGTGGATACGGTTATTTCTACAAACGTTTTCTGCAATAAGGTTACATTTAAACTTGAGTAAGAACTCTCCTAATATTCATTAATACATGTGTTAACTTTGTCTAAAAATAGCTAACAGTAACTGGTAAATTACCATGCAATGTGCCATTACATGGCATTTATTTGTATATAAATGTGACAGTCCCATGCCAGTTCAATTTCTCAACAAATTTCTCTCATCAGTTCAAAATATTCTGTTCATAGAAGTCCGTTAGGTTGGAGTATAGCCACCTGCAGATTGTTTTTACTTCTGCACCTGACGCAAAGAGTTTGCTAGCCAGGAATTTCTTCATGGGACCAAACAAATGAAAGTCCAACGGTGCCAGGTCTGGACTGTATGGAGGATGCTGGAGCACCTCCCAAACAAATTTGTTGATTTTCTCATGAACAGCTGCAGCAACATGTTGCACCATCGGACTTTCATTTGTTTGGTCCCATGAAGAAATTCCTGGTCGGTAAACGCTTTGTGTCAGTTGCAGAAGTGAAAACAGTAGTCTTCAGATGGCTATACTCCAACCGAATGGACATCTATCAACAGGGCATTTTGAAAATGGAATTATGATGGGAGAAATATGTTGAGAAACTTGGCGACTATATAGAAAAATAGACAAAAGATGTCCCTTCATGGGTGCATTTGTTTGTAAATTGTACCTATTAAACTTTTTGTAAAAAAAAAAAAAATACTTTTCCTCCACCCTCATAATTTTAGGTCTCTGTAATGGTTCAGGATTGGAAAATTAACGTTTGGAATAACCTGTTAAAACTGACAGATTCCTACATTCACCTAATCAGATTATGAAAGTAATAAAAACCAGTACACTAGTAAATTCAAGAGAACAGTACAAATTTCAAGATCTTATATTCTGACGTGTGATGCACGGGACAAACAAACAAACTGCATTTGTGTTGTGCAGAGGAAACAGATCTACATTTGATTGAACTGAAAATTAGTAGTACCTAATAATATAAGTCAAATAGAGTTTTCAAGCCAATACCTTCTTTTGTTTTTTCAGAATATTAAAAAATTCATGTTTTCTGTGATGCACGGGACTATAGTGCGAAGCTGCAGGAATGGGAGTATTAAAATGTTTAGTGTATGGTTGTTGACATGTTTCTGTTTATGATAATACTCAGTTTTCTTGTGGTTTCATCATATGTAATTGTTAAAAAGATACTGTGAATAGTTATTTTGTTACACGTGATTAAATATTGAGTATAAATTGATACTTTTCCCTCCTCTTGTTATTTCAAACTTTAGAAATTTATTACTAGTGTATAATAGTAAAATATTGATTATGTTTTTGTTTTTACAATAATTTAATGTATTTCTTCCCACTCATAATAAAAGAAATACATTTGTTGCAATTTCAAAATTTGCTCCCATGGTTTCACTTTCCAGAGAATTGCCCTATTGTCAAACCCAAAAGGTGGTAGTAATTGTGATTTGTAGTTTGTGAAGGGTATTTATTTATTACTGCTAGTGAATTGCTTACTAAACGTATTATTATAATATTTGAATAGGGTACGGTACTCATGTTTTTGATAGCACAAAGTCTGTTAAGTTCACTTACGTCAGCAATATGTGCAAGAGTTCTCCTATCAAGCCGCTGTGCATCATGGGAGTCTCGGCGACTTCACAGATCGACCTCAGAAGACAGCTTCGACCTCGCACCCCGCGGCTGCAACACAAACACACTTTGTTGTGCGGGTAGTCTAGACGCTCTCTGCAGGCGTCACGCGTCTTCTGCCTCTCTTACCTGTCCATGAGCTCTTGAAGGGAAGCGTAGACCGCGGGTCTGTCCAGCATTTCCCGGGCAGTTCTCTGCACCTCCGGGTACTGTTTCAGCTCCGTGACGTTCTGAGGGAGAAGATACTGGAACTGGAAGTTGATTCCTAGAGATAGAACTCGCTTCGGTTGATCTACTGGAATGCCCAAACCTACGATGAGCTGGAGAAGAAAACAGTCAGTTGGACACGTTATTGGGGGGGGGGGGGGATGGCATACAGGACTACGTCATAGGGGCTTTACCTTGCAGACTCCTCCTTTGGGATACACGAGGGCTCCAGCTGGCACCAGGGGCAGTGCAGCCAGGAGTAGAACCCGCAACCATCTGACGCACATGCTTGTAGTCTGGTGAACTGTGCTTTACTTACCATGTCGCCGTGTGACTAACTGTAACTCTGTGTCAATGGCCGCTACACGTGACCATCTAGTTACGAAAACATTAGTGGTGAATATTAACACCTCCACATAGGACATGACCACATTACACAATCACACACTTGATTCACTCAATATATTTATCCATCTGCTCCAACACCTACAAAAGTGACAAAGCCTCTATCTTTATATTCTAGGCAGTTACACAGTATGTTAAGATTTATTCTGGAAATACAGTGAATATGATGCTTACATCTGTTCAGGAATCAGCATTGTAATATTTTATGGAATTAACAACATTGACAATCACCTCCTGTAAACATTACAAAGACACGAGTGCAGAGGAGGGAGGTGGGAATTCAGTAAATGGATGTTTATTAACTGGCCGTGTTTTGTTCACATTGATTACGTCATAACAATGCAATTCGTGAAGGAGAATCTCTCACATTACACACTACATTGTCTGTGTGTCTGTACGTGCGATAACTCGAATACGCTTTATCATACTTTCGTGAAACTTAGTGTAAACACCTACAGCGTCCTTAGGACGAACACTGTTGATTTTGGACCATATCGGTTGACCGGTAACGCACAGTTGATAGTTAAATGCATTTTAAATAACAAGTCACCCACTTCCAGATAAACTGAAATTGTAGCTTTTAGCCTCTTACCAATGGGAAAATTCCAAAAAACTTCAAATATTTTACTCTCTATTTGTACGCAAAAATAATGGAATGTTGTTGATCTGATAAATTGCTTTTCTTAATATTCTAGTTGTCCCACTTATTCCTTCACAAATGCTCATCAAACCGTGGATTAAATCTAAATAATGTCTTAAATATATTAAATCCATCTGGCACTTTGCTATATCACTTTTTATTATTTATATCAGTCACACAACTACAACTCCTGGTTTTCACTGGGCTAATGTTTAATAGCGACGACGCATTCGGAGATCTCTGTGACCGGCCAATTTCACTTGAATTTTTAATGATCCTAAAAGCAAACTTGGGATTGGATATTTCCTTACTATTTAAAATTGAATGTCACTTGCAATTAGCGTAACTCATAACAGATGCATGGCCACTGAAATGACCTTAATGTTCAAACGAGTACATTTTTTTTAGACATTTTTTAAATCTACTTGGTTGTTGTCACCAAGCTGAGACGGTCTCCTCAGCCGCGGGAGCTGATGCCTTAGAGCCGTGTGGGTTCGAGTCCCGCCTCTGGCATGGGTGTGCGTGAGTGATGAGAAGAAAAAAAAGGCTATCAAGGCAAACAAAACAAGAAAAAAGTGGTGTTAATTAAAAAGGAACCGGACTGAGTGTGTTTGTGATCAAGTCGAGCGGCGACTCGGGGCATTGTGGGTAGGCAGAAGGGCAGTCACCACCACGCTTGCCAACATTCTCCGCTGTCAAGTAGTGCCAACTGCCGGCGCCAGGTCTCAGCACTTCTGATGGCCTGTAACACAGAACAAAAGTAATGTTCCCTCTCCTCTCTCTTATCATTGTATTTTAAATTAGTGTGTCAGGAATATACACAGTTACTAATAATCCATGTGTATCCATTCTCAAGGAAATTTATTATTAAACATTCTCAGCTGCTTATGAACATGGCCATATTTTCCAATGATTACAGCTTTCTGAAACTGCTTCCTTAACTGCCGCGGGCGAGAAACGTCGTCCCCAGCCTAGACTAACTCTTAGTCAAACGAAGATCGATATAAAGATAAACCCGCATATAGCAATATTTTTGTTTGGTCCCGGCGAATTTCCTATCTTAAAAATCCCTTTAGGCAGGCTGAGGTAGATTTCAAAGTGCATTTGGTTTAATTTATTGTCGCTGCGCAGCACTTTTCTTCTTTAGCCTTGGCATGACAAACCCGCAATAATAACTTCAAAAAAGAGGAAAGAGCACTTTTTCAAACAATCAAATATCGCCTTATATGAGAACTATCGAGAAACTAGTTATTGATTTGTAGAGTAGTCATCAAGAGCTTTTCAATGATACCCCACAAGACGTGGTTTCAAAAATTTCGAATTTCCTTCCCTTCCCCACCCCCACTCGTACCCCCAAAATCCCGAATCGTTGGTGTCACTGTGAACTCCATAGGGAGTACTCTAATTTATTCAAATAAAGTTTCCCTCTATACTTCATAGGGGCCGAGATATAAATGTTTTAAAATATCAACCCCCTCCCGACCCCCCCCCCCCTTGGGCCAATTTTGCTCATTAACGAACTTGTTCGAACTATTGGACCTAGAAATAACATAATAAAATTTGGTTCAAATATCTTCAAAATTACGGCCGCTAGCGTGTAAAGATATATATATATATATATATATATATATATATATATATATATATATATATATAAATATCACAATTTTTTTTTGAACGGGCGATGGTTTCGTACTTAGGGAGGCATGAAACGTAAAGATAAGAAAGAATTTTTCGAAAGTCATGACATGGTATTGATTGTAATAGGTAGATTTTTCTTCGAAATCTACCTAATAATGGAAAATGTAACTTAACTCACTATAACGATTAAGCTAGTTTAGAAACACCCTTTTATAACGATATTTGGAAGCTGTTAGTACAAAAACAATAGCTTAGCCATGTGGATGGTAGATGGTTCCTTCCCAGCCACCAATATTGTTTGAAACACCATAAGGAGCAAATGTTTTAATTTCGCCCTGTTATGTGGTAAATTTGCTGTTTTTTTCCCTTCCCCTTTCCACCCTCTTCGAGTTTGAAATTTATGCCTAAGCTCAAAGCGTTAAACCAATCTCAATAGTAATATTTTAATGTAGCTATGGTTGCAATTCAACGTAGGTAACAAAAATAGCGTTTTACTCCTTCGCATGTCCGTTCCATGAACTATCCTTTAGATCAGCGTTTCTCAACCTATGGTCCGCGAAGATGGTGCAGATGGTCCATAGACATAACTTTAAAAATATCATAAAGCAAGTGGAAAGTAAAGAAGTAAAAAAATTTCACATAAAATGGAGACTAGGTGTCAAAGTTTTTAAAATCTTCGAAAATACAGGTCCAATTGCAAGTTTCCCTACTTTTGCAGTTACGAACCACAGTTTGAAACTCCTGACGTCTATGGTTCTTTCTTTCATTCAATGTAAAACAAACAAATTTCAGTGAGAAGTGAATTTCCAGAATTATCTGAAGAAGCATTGAACCTATGTTTGTGAGAAGGGACTTTCATCGCTCGTTCAACTAAAAACATAATACAGAAACCGACTTAATGTATCTGCTGATCTTCGACTAAATTTGACTAATATTGAGCCAAATATCCAGAAACTCTGCAAGAGGCGACAAGCTCAACCGACTCATTAAAAGTGAGTAATAACATAATTCCTAATTATACTATCAAATTGGTAATAAATATTAAAGTCTGTTCAAAATATAATTTTACTATCAATAGTTTACTTCCAATTCAATAATTGTCTTTCCGTCTAATTAAAAAAATGTATTTAGATTTATTAAGTGCCAGTATGGTACTTTATGAGATTGTGTGGTGGACGAAAAAATGTCTGTCCGTCTGTCCGTCTGTCCGTGTGTCTGTACGCACCATAACTCAAACACGCTTTTTCGGATTTTCATGAAACTTGGAAAACACATTTATAATGTCCATGGGAAGAACCCTATTGATATTGAACCAAATCGGTTCACCGGTACCGGAGTAATGCCCAATTTAGTGCCTATTTTAATAGATTATGGCGCCTTTCTAATAGAAAGGCGCCATCACTCAAATACGCTGTATCGGATTTCCATGAAACTTGGTATACCTATTTATGACGTCCATAAGAAGTGCCTTATTGAATTTGAACCTAATCTGTTGACCGGTACCGGAGTAAAACCCATTTTAGTGTATATTTTAAAGACGCGGTAACTCAAATACGCTTTACCGGATTTTTATGAAACTTGGTATACACATTTATAATGTCCATGGGAAGACGTCTATTCATAATGGATAAAATCGGTTGACCTGTTTCGGAGTAATGCTCAATTTAGTGTCTATTTTATGGTAATATACGTATTCGAAAGAATTTCTAAAAAAAAATGAAAATCAGTTATCTTGACAACATAGCCTATTGTTTTACTGTGATCGTATAAGGCCTTGGAAATTAAAATACAGGTAGCTATGACAAAAAACATATTGATTTACATGCGCTTATCCAACTAGACCGTTAAAATGACCCAGGTGGCCGAGATGGTAGACCTTTCTTCTTCCGTAAGCCCTGCTTAATGAATAAATCTGGAGCTTAACTTGGAAATCAATCTTAAAAAAACACACATTCTGCATATCATAATTGCAGTCATAACTGATTAAAAAAAACATACTGGCACTTTGTTACATCAGTTTACCTGATTTTATTTCGTTATAATGATCTATAATTAATACCCCAAATATTAAGAATATAGGCCTTCTTTTAAAAATGGGATGTAAAATTAGAGGTCCGTAAATTTTTTAGACATTTTACAAAAAGGTTGAGAAACGCTGCTTTAGATTATACAGTTTTCTGAATGCAGTCTTTTTAAACTAAAACCCCTCAATATAACGACAACCCCCATATAACAAATTTAATCGTTTGACTGTATAAGCCTAATCATAACTTACGTGAGAAGTCCGAGGAGAATTTCCTCGAACAGATTCATGTCGTGAGGAAGGAACGGGGTTCGAGACAGTTCGCATATAACTCGCAGAAGACATTCCCTGCCTTTGAACCCATGATCTTCCAGGAAACCCTCCAATGGCAGATACGTGTCTCTCTTGCCGACGAGTTCCGGTGGGGTGCGCCATTGTGTGGCGTTGGTGGGCAGGTTGAAGACCATTTGGAAACCGTAGGATATGGTGAAGGTCCTGTTGGGGACGGTCACCGGCATCTGTACTCCTAGGCTCAGCTGGAAGTAACCACGATGGTAATTCAGTTGTGAGTCAAAATAGGGAACTAATGGAAGCTTGGGGAAATAATAAGGGGAGAAGGATTTGAAATGGGTCAAAATGCCATATTTTATTTTATTGCTTAAATTCGTATTTTGAAGTGTGCTTTACGGAAATATGAATGTATTTTGAATCACAGTCTATCTCAAGCTCAGATATGACAGACTATCTATAGGCCTAAATCTCCTTATATAATAGGCCTAGGCCTACGTGTTATATAGAACTCCTGACAAACATGGTAGATAATGCAAACCCAGTAAAAATAAATAATTATTTTTAAAAATTCTGCATACTATAGTCAACCCTCGATATAGTGCCACCATCCGTTCTCTAACATTTAGTGGCACTAAGCGAGGGTGGCACTAAAACGAAATTTAATTTTTAAAATAAAAATGGCATAATAAATTGCTTTATTAATTTACTGTACTGTATTATGAAAGAAAATTAAATAAAAGGCACATAGAGAACTTTAACACAAAATAAAATACTGTACAGTAACTCGATTTATTACAGTATATGTCCAATGCCACAGTGCTATGTCCGACTAACAGTCCCCCCCCCCACCGTAATGAAAAATGTGATGCAATAGCCTCTAGACTTTGGAAATTTTTCACTACATTCACAAACTTCTCGTTTTTCTCTTCATTTTAACAATCTTATGAGGAACTGTAGTGTAATGTTTAACAGCTGAATGGACACAGGACTAAAAGAAGTGAAAGTTTGGAATGCCTCATTGTATGAAGTGCTCTTTCTACCTGCTCCACCCTCACGCAGGCTGTCTGTCCGACTTCTTAACATTCCACCGCACTACATGTACACTCACTTCTTGGAAATACAGCACAATAGGTTTGTTCGCAAAGCAAATCCGTGACCGCTTGAGAATTTGTTGTACTGCGCATGTCCAGTCTGTAACTTACCCGTGATTTGCACTTTGCGAACGGTTACAAGAATTTGGAATCGATAGTTTCTGCGTTTAATCGATATGATATGCAAATAAAATATATATTTCCCTTTGACATGTTATAAATGCAATATACATCGACAATATAATCTATATTTTGGGAAACTTTTAATTATCTTCCATTATTCATACAATAAGTAGCCTATGTATATAAATCTGGCGCAATGTTATAGGAGGGAGGAGTCAGGCGCGTGAAAATAGGTTACTGCGCATGTCTGTGATAACAATTCATGCTAGAGCCTGCAAACTTTTCTTATAGTACAGAAACTGTCCGCGAGAGCTTTGCGAACAGAAGATTGAAATCAGAATCACGGATTCTCGCTTTGCGAACGCGTGTGGAGAAAGAGCGTATGCGCGAACGATTTGTTCCTGGTTTCTGACTGCTTTGCGAACAAACCTAATATGTTTCTTAAATAATCTTTCTAACATTCACGCCACCTTTAAAAGAATTCTGCAACTGAAAAACAATCACTGAAAGCTATATTTTGTAAAAATCTTGTCTTATATTCACTGGCACTAAATGAATTGCCACAGTAATGAGATTTCTTATGCACTTTATATGGGAGAAAATCCGTTCACCTGGATTTATTGGCACAGACTGTAAAGAGGGGCATTATATCGAGGGTTGACTGTACAATCCGTACAAAAATGTCACTTTGTTGCTGAGGATTTCTTGAGAAAAGATACGTTGAAATTGTCAAATTTAGCATGGCGAAGATAGAATGCTTCCAGCTACCGCAATACATTAGAGTGGCACGATGCAGTCATGTCTGTTTCCTTCAGTATCCTACAACTAGAACCCATAATCTGCATTATACATACATTCCATTTGTCCCACATTTTTCACTGTGGAAACTGCAATCAATTTGTGATTTCCCCCAAGACAAGTGCATCGTGCGTATTTCTTAATGTAGCAATACATCGTCTGAAATATTTAGCTATAGATGGCAGCTCAAGGCAGAGTACAGCTGACTGGTGGTGTCAGTATGGAATAGAATATGCTCACACACTGGAGATTATAGGAGAATGGTTTACTTTCGAGCCATTAATCAGGGTATAACATAAAATACCGATTAAATTGCAGTTTAAAAAGTCTCTCCGCAGCTCTTATGCATATTTGAAGACGTTGAAGATGTTGACAGTTTTCAATTAAAGATTTAATGTAATTACTTATTACATGGCTGCGGAGAGACTTCTTGCATGTAACTGACCTGGAGAACAGTTCCTGTAGGGAAGACCAGGGCCCGTCTTTCCCGGGTGGCTGTGGCAGCCATCACGAAGAGACAGATCGGCACCACGTGACCGGTCAGCGCCATCTCAACTGCTAAACTGCTTCCATTAACACGCGAGTGTGTTGAACATGATTATTACGTGTGAATTGGTTGTGAAAATGAAGAGGAGATACACAACCCAAATAAAATCCGATTCACATTCTTTACAACTTCACATTCCGATATAGGCCTAGACAATAAGAGGCCGTGTTCAGAGTGGGTGGCTTATAACCAGTGATGGGAAGTAAATGAGTAAAAGTAATCGGATTACGGTAACTTGTAATTTACTTCTGGAAATAAAATTGTAATTGTTACAATTTAGTAGTCGTTAGTATCATTCTTGTCATCACTACTGTTTTTGCAACTAATATCCAAATTAGAATTAACATTAACAAAAAGTTACTCAATGTTACTGAAAATATTCTCATTGATATGTTTTTTTGTTTGTTTGTTCATTAATAATTTGGGCTTGTGCCCAAAACAAGGAATTTTTAGGTACTGCCATTTTGTAAAGTAATTTTAAATGTAATAGTAATTTTACTGATTACTTTTTGAAAAAGTAATTTATAATTGTAGTTAAGTAAAATGTCTCTCAGGTAATTGTAATTCGGCCCAATTACTATCTTTTTGTACTTTTCCATCACTGCTTATAATTACCCTTTACATAAAAGTCTTGGTTTGAGAGATGAGGTCCAGGAGGCTGAGCCGACACTCTTTGTAAAGCACGTGGCAATGACCAGACGCCTTGCAGCCCAGTCTCTCAGCTCCGTGGTAGTCCCTGTTCGCACCCCGGCTGTCTCTGGAAGTGGACGGCCTGGGAAAACACAAACAGTATCACATTAAAACACACGAAATGAAGTCAATTTAGTGTAATATTAAATTAAGGTAAACATCAGTATAGGCTATTTATTTTGTGGTTTGAATTTTTGCTATCAAGGCGTGTTCGATAGTTGCACAACATGGATATCGTTATGATACAAATGAGTATGGTAATGCTCTCATAGGCCGCATGTCTGATACTGACCAATAACGTTTAGCAATTTCTAGGATATAGACCAGCGTTTCTCAACCTTTCTGAACTCGAGGACCTCTACAATGTCTGAAAAATTTTACGGACCCCTAATTTTACATCCCATTTTTAAAAGAAGCCTTATATTCTTAATATTTGGAGTATTAATTATAGGTCATTATAACGAAATTTGTGAAAAAATTTTACTTCTTTACTTTCCACTTGCATTATGATATTTTTAATTATGTCTGCGGACCATCTGTACCATAGGTTGAGAAACGCTGATATAGACCAATCACAACATGCTTCCCAGGGTCCCAAGGATGAAATTTTATCTGATAAAACGTCAGCTTGATGCTGGTGACGTAAGGGTCGTCCGGGCAGTGCTTTATACATCACATGCTGCCAGTGAACAAAATGAAAACGCATTATTTTATACAACATATTGATTAGAACCACAATTTCCATTCGTTACAAACCAGTTCGTGTGTTTTTATAGCAGTCTACACCGACGCTATCTGTCTTGTGGTACGCACTATTGGTAGCATTGGTAAATGGAATCGATTCGACTGTGCATTCATTTAGTATGCCGTGATTTGACAGTAAACAGAATATTGACAACAAAGTAAGAAAATGATTATTATTTTCACTTCATTCGTGGAATAAATCCTTCTCGAGATTACGAGTTTCATCAGATAAGCTTACGTGAGGAGGATGTGGAGGATTTCTCCTATGAGGCCGTTGTGTCGAAGCGATCCATCAGCGGCTTCACAGATCGCTCTCAGGATGCAAGCTTTCCCTTCCAGTTGAACTCTCTGTAAGGCAGCCTCTAGCTTGGAGTAGAGGCTCCATCTGGATGCTGTGGACCGCTCCGTGTACGCCGTGGAGTTTGTGGGGAGGTCGTAGTGGAATTTGGTGACCGTGCCCATCAGAATGCTGTACTCGTCGAATGCAACCGGCAAGCCGAAGCCAAATATCAGCTGAAAAGCATCCCGTAAGCTATGGATTGTAATTATAAAAAGGGTTTTGGTTATATTTGGACAGACTCTATTGCAGGTAGAATCAAATGAAAACAGCTATTAATTTTTTCCCACTGTTTTACTGCAGGAAGAATGTTGCTTGTACATTATTTTTCTACATACTCCCCTCCCAGTTCAATGCACTTATGCCAAGAGATAGGAAGTGCTTCGATACCGCGTGAGAAAAGTTTTTGGTTGACGCTGTAGGCACTCATGCACCGCCGATTGGATGTCTTCATCAGACTTGAACTCCTGTCCTCCAAGGAGATCCTTTAATGGACCAAATCTGTTGGTGCCAAATCTGTTGAGTATGGGAGATATGGGAGGCATTTCAAGCATATGTCGTCGATGGCTTTCATGGTTGCACGAGCAGCATGAGGACGGGCGTTATCATGTTGAAGCAAAACACCTGCACTCAGCAATCCCCTTCGCTTTGTCACCATCAGATTTCGAAATCTTTGGTCCGTTAAAGGAACTCCTTGGGGTCAGAAGTTCAAGTCTCATGAAGACCGACCAACCAGCGTCAACCAACAACTTTTTTCATGTGGTATCAAAGCACTTCCTATCTGATGGCGTAAGTGTATTGAACAGGGAGGGGACTATGTAGAAAAAAATGTACAAGCAAACATTCTTCGTGCAGTAAAATAGTGGGGAAAAAGTATTGCGTTTTTCATTTGATTCTCCTTCCTAGATAATATTTACAAAGTTGACAAAGTCCTTGTTAAAGGAATAATACTTTTTTTCCTCTATTATTGCACCCCATGAGCTAACGTGTTTGGCAATACTCTTAGGAGATGTAGTATCTTAAGGAGATTTGTTTACCTGCAAGGCAGCTCCATCCTGAAATATCAGGTTTCTTGTGGTCCGAGACAAAATGCGCCCATCATTGAAACGAACCAATGAGAAGATAAGGATTGGCAGTAACTTCTTCATTTTGCATCAAAGCAACGCACTTTGTGAGTTACTTCCCTTGTTACTTGTTAATTTCACCGCCTTCAGAAAAAGAATCGGCTGGCTATTAGCAGCCACACTCTAACAAACAGATTTTTATTAATTTTTATTTTTCAACATCACGCCTTCATTTGTTCATTTGTTCCTCGATCTCGTGACTACACAAGTAACAGTCGTAAGTAGGGGCGGATTTCTATGACATGCCATATTTTTCCCCTTTGCATTATTTCAGGTTTCCGACTAATTTAAACCCGATTCCAAGCATCCTGGTGAAAATGGAACGGCTTTTATTGTGCATATAACTGCATAGGCCTATTTAGGAAATTTTCAACTATTGTAGCATATTTAGGTCATATTCTTGGCATATTTCTCTGCATATTAAAGAAATTTTGAAGTTTCATATCATATTTTGTAAATTTTCCATTATACTGATACTTTTTAAGAATTTACAGATATTTTAAATAATATTTTAATAAAATGTATTATAATGAAACTTAAAAAAATATACACAATGTGTAAGTGGTAAACTTATGTTTTAAATTTTATTGGTCATATTTTAATGTTTTTAGGTCATAAATGCATGCATATATCCTATTCTTTACGTCTATAGAAATCCGTCCCCTAGTCATAAGCGTGATAGATGCCTAGAAGATCACTGTTCAAATGTGCACGAAAATACGATTTAAAATAGTAATTAATTTTTTTTTTCACTCTCCACATTTGATGGAATGTAGTGACAGTTCTGTTTGCAAACTTGTCTAATTAGAGGCAGACAAAGTGACCGAATGGTAAGGTATACTAAAACTGAAATGTATTTCAATTACCAAATCATGTCTTATAATAGTTTTGGTTGCATTTCTCACGACTAACGGCTTTTAGATTTATCCGAGGAACGTCAAGAGAAAGACTGACTTCTTTTAGAATTTGAATCAGTTTATTTTTTAAAAAGCCAGAGCAATGTCGTCTGATTAAGCCTAGGTGTTTATATTGAAATTGATATTCAGAGCTTATTGCCACTGTACCAATACTTTGAGGAATATCGAATCAGCAGGTGCAAATGTAATGTGGGCACCCCATAGACTACTTGACTGTAATCTTCATCGAAAAAGTACAAAATGTTGTTGCTTCAGAATAATCAAGAATTTCTCCTATGTTTTCTTTTTCAAATTTTTCGTAGTCTCCAATAATATGTTTGGCGATAACTGACTCTCTTCTTTCCTGACCATAATATTTTCACACCACAATGCATTGCATGCTGTTTCGAAAGTTACCATAATTCCAACGAGAACAGAAGAATACTGAAACGACTTTGATGTATTAGATGGCGCAAAGGGTATTTTGGTGCACTTACTCAATGGCAAAAGACAATTCCTCAGCAAGCTATGGGAATATTATATATTTTATGCAGGTTCATTGCCGCACTTACCTGAGCCCGCCATTCAACCCTATTCTGTGCTAACTCCATCCAATCATCCCTATCAAATCCTACTTCCCTTAAATCTATCCTAATATTGTCCTCCCACCTACGTCTAGGTCTTCCACATGGTCTTTTCCCTTCGGGTCTCCCAGTCAATATTTTTGGGATATGTCTTTTCCCCCCCCCCCCATTTCATCCTTCGTGATTTAATTACCCTTACTATATCCGGTGAAGAGTACACGTCATGAAGCTCGTCGTTATGCAGTTTTCATCTCTCTTGGGCCCATATATTTTTTTAAGTACCCTGTTTTCGAACACTCTCAGATTATGTAAGGGCCATGTCTCACATCCATATAATACAACCGGCAGGATAATTGCCTTTAATATGTATATACTGCATGTATTTTATTTCACGAAATAACCACCGAGAAAGAAGGAAGTTATCAGCGAAATCAGCCATTTCACCAAAAAAATACGGTTTCTAGTAATTATCACATTTTGTAAATCAACCGCCAGATATTATTTGTGTATTTTTTAGGTAAGCACTAAGGACGGCATATCATCTTTCTAGACCAGAAGCCCTCTTGTTTATTGTCCCTCGCTAATTTAACCAATCTTTCTTTTTTCATTATTTTTAATGTTCGTTCCACTCTGACTTTCTTCTTTTAACCAGTCACCAATCTCTTAGGAAGGTATTCAGCCTCATGTACAGGAAAGGACAGGCCATTCTAGCGTATGGGAGGAAGGACGAAAGGATAGGAAGAAATCCAGTAGTTTTGTTGTTGTTTTATTCAGTTACATATCTGACCTGAGAAATAAAGTCAAGAAGTGCAAAGTTGCACTCCGGATACAGGAGGTGACAGGAGCCGGATACTTGAGAACCGAGACGCTCTGCAGCGAAGTATTCCCTGTGCGATGCCCTCTGGTCTCTCTCCATTGTTGTAGAAGGGCTACAATCACAAAGGTCAGTGGGAATTGCAAAACCCTACACAACAACATGGGTTCAGATCGATAATTATTTAAATTTGCATACCTCATCAGCAGATGCAACACCTCGCCAAACAACCCGTTGTGTTTTAGTGTTGCGTCGGCTGCTTCACAGATGGCTCTCAACACACACGCTCTTCCACTGTTACCTCCTAATCTTGAACACATAGACATAGGAGGAGAAGTGAGCTAATTGGGTTGTATAGCTATAAACTACAA
This sequence comes from Ectobius pallidus, assembly GCA_964059195.1. NCBI lineage: Eukaryota > Metazoa > Arthropoda > Insecta > Blattodea > Ectobiidae > Ectobius > Ectobius pallidus. The sequence continues at coordinate 477,208 of CAXKWD010000003.1, read as the reverse complement.
AACATTCAAATACCCCAAGATACCATAATTAACACTGAAAGGACAGTTGCGAAAATTAGTTTTCTTGCTTTTGACATAAGCCATTATTATGCTTATATGTTGTCTAAGGTCTATTAATAATCTTATAGTATAATTAATTTTTAAATATATTTTTTTGAAATTTCCTTTTTCGTTAAATTATATGTATTTAAAAAAAATACATTTACTGAAGATATTTCAAATATCCTTGATTATGTTGTTCACATGATATTAACAAACACACAGAAAACTAATCACTCAGAAATACTGTATCTATATTTGTGGAAGTTATCAGGGAAACGGCTGTTCAGTGCTTGAAACGTGGCAGCCATTTTTAAACGATAATTACCCGTAACTGTAACAATCTGATTAATTTTAGAAATAGTCAATAAAAACTAAGTCAGATTGTAAGACTGTAGAGCAATTCATTGCTGAGGGAAAAAATAATGAAATTCACATATTTCTCACCAATGAATTTCATCGAAAGCTGTATGCCCCCCCCTTAAATACAAGGATCACATAAATACGCAGACTTAACGGTGAGTCTTATCAAAGAATGGATTGCACCAGCAGTAACGGATTTTGGGACATCTACAAGTTTGACCCTATGACTTTTTGTCGTATCTCCATCGGTTATACATTAGACAAAGCTGTATAGGTCTACTAAATAAGAATGTCTTTATTTTAGGTAAATTTTGTACAGCTTCCTCACGTTATGGGACAGCTAGAATAGGCAGGCAAATTGGCACGGACTCACCTCTCAATCCTGGTTTCGAGTGCTGAGTAGACGTCCCAACGCGACGCTGCTGAGCGCCTCACCACTGGAGGATACAAATCTGTGAATATTGTTGAGTTCGGAGGCTCATCGTAGATAAATTTCATTGTGGTTCCCATTGTTATACTCTGGTCTTGTATTGAAATAGGAATACCAAATCCAAAAATGAACTGGAAATGAAATCCACAGGAAGCATTCACATATTATGCAAACACTTAAATACGTTCCCTACTCTGTTGCCTATATAAGTACTCCAAAACATAAATAATTAAACATTTTTTGGGTGAATCAACCCACGAGGAAGTGAAAAAGAAAGTATAAAAGTTTTATGGCTTTTTAAAAAAAAAAATTAGCATAAATACTCTGTATTTCAGTATGAAGTCATAAGTGGTTGTGCTGAGGAAGGCCTATTTACCTGTATGAAACTGCGATCAGGAAAAACTAGATTCCTCGGCTTCCTAGATCCATTGTGACTTGTTAGCACGGAGTGAATCAGGAGAACAGAAGTCAGTGCCTGCTTAATAGCGATGTTCATGCTGCGAGCGGTTATTATCCTTATGTAAATCAGTTCTCTACTACTAATAATGTGGGGTTGTGGACATCCTAATACTGAATGTACAATTTTCGAAATTAAAGAATGTGGACGTTATTATGCCACTCTAATTATGAAGGTATTGTACTCTCTGCAAGTCCAACAACACACTGAACTACAAACACATTGCTGTTGTTTTAGCTTCTCCCTGCTAACTCGGAACCGTTACGTCTAATTAAGAGCCTGAGTTAAACGGTGACTGGTTTATGACTACCCTTTAAATACAACTTGTAACTCTCATTATAAGCATCTCGTGTTTAGAGCCGTTTTCAACAAAATCGCAAAAATTCTTCCTCTTGTAAATTGGCGTTAAAAGTAAGAGAAAGTCGTCACATCACCCGAATGTAAAATGTTTCTGTATTCGAGGAACTTCAAAACTTGTGAACATGGAATTTCAGAGAGGAGCACCACACTTCCTCTACCTATCATCACTGCGTAAATATAAAATCAATAAATATTTTTATTTTATTCCTACTCAAAATTCAATGTGGAGAATATGCAGTGAAAATATCAAATATTTTACTTGTATATCTTCAATCTGTCAGATTTGTTCTTGAAGATGACCAAACACATAAACCAAATATCTAATATATAAAATCGAAAGTGTGTATGTATGTATGTTTGTTCCCTATACAAATCTACATTTCTTTACCAATCTACACGAAATTTTGCACACATACCCAGTTAAGCCCGGGAAGTATAGCTGTCGACATTAAAATTGAAACAAATCAGTCCTTCCCTTGAAAATTATATAATTTCTGTGAATATTCTACTGAAAAAAAGAATGTTGTTCAGTTCACATGGCAACAGTGAATTGTTTACTGTGATTACATAGGGCCTTGGCAACTATATAGCCTAATGCTGGACTTTAACGAATTATGATTCCATCGATGTAATATTTTGGGGAAAATAATTACTGAAAATGAAATCCACGAAAATAAAGCACAGTGTGATGTAGTCACATAACTTTCTCCACCCTCGACACAAGAAATATTTTCTCATTTCACATTTTGATGTAGAATAAGAGGTCGTATTGCTGGGATAACTTAAGTGTGTGAGTACAGAAGTAGGTAAACAATCCTTTCCGCTTATACGTTATCCATAGCTGTATGCTTTGTATTAGTTGAGAAATAAGGATGTTTATCATAGGCCCTAAGCATGGGATGGAACATTTTGAGTCCTATGCTCGCAGTATTTTATGTCCCGGGTTTTAGGGGAGGAAAGTATGAAAGTGATACTGCATTTCTCTTATTTCAGAACCGAAACGGTTGTATGGTAACATGAGAAAGAGAAATAAAATTTTCCGTCAAGTCAATACAATCTTATTTAATTTATGTTTCTTCTTATTTCAAATCCTCCCAAGCATGATGTGTAGAAGCAACGGAATGCAGCTTTCGACATCCTCTATGAGCCATAAAAAGCTATATCTAGCGTTTTCTGATGGAATAGTTTGAGTGTGATAAATCTTTTTCTTCATTTCAAGTTTTACATACATATTATATAAGCACCTAGAGTTTCAAAATCGAAAGCCCTCCAAAAGTTAATTTCAAATTACAAAATACAAAGCCCGGGCGACGCCGGGCCTTTTCAGCTAGTCTAATATATTATTATACTTAATACTCTATGTATGTATGTATTTTGCCCCTTACGGGGGAAGGCGGGTTGGGACGACCGTAAGCAATTATTCAGCCTTGCGGATTGTGCCAACCTCCAGAATGTAATGATTTGCAAGCCCAACGGTCCCTCGACAACACACCCCACCGCAAGCCCCCACAAAACTCCCCTACATCCAACAGACCTCAGACCTTATAACTACCCATTTTTCAGTTTTTTTTTTAAAGAAAAAGTATTTTAAATAAAAGTTTTAGCTGTTCGTATAAGCACCTCGTGTTCAAAACTTAAACACAATCGTGAGACAGCATTCATCAATCTCAAATATGAAATGTTGTCTCTTTTTCTTCTTGAGCTGTTCACACACGCACACATGCTTCTGATTGTTTTTATTCAGGGGGCCTCAAAAGGCGTACCGGTATTTGTGTTGGAACAATACTTGCTCTTACTTCATTATTTTGAATTACGTCCTATAGTGACTTGTTTGTTATGCTACGATAACAGGTTTGGAGTGAAACATTTTACCCTGGTTCAACAAGCTAAAGAGCATATAATGCTAATGATAACGTCACACCGTCATGTTTGTTCGCCTTATTTCCTCCTCTCTCAGTACAGCATTGTCGTCTTCCATGCTCTTCCCATCTCACGTAATTCAGCGTATAGATGGTAGGAACAGTTCCCCGCTAGAGGCGCTGATTGTGGCAGTGTATTGTATAGTCACCGCTTTTAAAGGATCCTCAGGCGGCAACCCTCTAATTTAATATCTCAACCCCAACCCTGACCAAACCCTCCATAAACACCTCCATAAACATCTTGGGGTTGAAAAGCCGAAATGGAAGGAAGGGAAATGTTGCGCGTGCCTAAGCATAAGATGCGCATTGTTGCCACAGTTTAAAAACCTTGCAGCTGATTTCCACAAATCTGGAGAAACAACACAAGTGACATTGCAACAAGGCCTGACCTGGTGGCAGGGACCACCGCATTTGTTTAGGGGTGGGTAGACCCTAATAATCTTTTCCAGATGAGGTAAGTGGTCCGACTTAAAAGCGTTTAGGGGTGGGTAGACCCTAATAATCTTTTCCAGATGAGGGAAGTGGTCCGACTTAAAAGCGTTCCGCTCGCTTTGTAGCCGACTGGGGTTCGTTTGGGCGCGAAGACTATACTGATGTTAATGAAAGAAAAGTGATAGAACACGCTTTCATTTCAGGTTCATTCAATATGTGTGCCTTGAATTCATGCTTCAGTAAGCGTGTTTCCTAAAATGCTACTACCAAAGTCAATAATCAAGTTTCGGAGCCGTGTCATTAGCGGAATCAAAAGACAGTTTAAAAATTTCTGATACTGATGCGACTGTATTTCCTGCTTTTACCCCTGGTTGCTTTACTCTAGAGGCAATCCACTGGTATTTGTACAAAGAAGAGTAATAAATATATGTCCCAATCATATACAAATAATTTTACGTATTGAATATAGAACAAATGTATGAATACACCTTATTCAAATTTTATCATCGTATGTACAAACAGAGGTCCGTAAAAACTTATCTTGCGAGTTAGTTTTATGGCTATTAGCTAAGCACATCGCTATTTGTGTCATTGTAGCGCAGGCTGCCGTTATTGCCACACTTTTCGGTGTGGAAATCAGCTGGTTTATTTGTTAGATATTTTGTTGTTCAGTCCTTATGAATTTATGTAAAAAAACAAGTGGATTTAGCTGCAATGAAATAAAAGTGATAGAAATAAAACGATAAAATTATTACAGTGATCGTTGTTTTGTTACACGAAGATGCATGATTTCTTGTCCACTTTTTTAACTTAAATGTAATACTGAAAAGGTCTTATTCTGTCCGAGATTCTATAATAGCTTCATTAAACAAAACCCAAAATTTCCATCGGTAAACAATTAATTATTCAAGAGGTAAGCATAAGATACTGCATTAACTTGTCAAATAAAATGATCATCGTACATTGTTTTATAAATTTTGAAATAACAAAGTTTCATAACAAATATTTAAATGTATTATTGTTAACTATCCTGTAGGCCTCTAGTTGCACCTTACTCGGGAGTGCCTCGTGTAAAATTGAAAATGCCAAATAGATTGAATTGAATGTAAACATTTTAACCTGGAAATTAAGTTCATCACTTGAAATATAAAAAGAATGACTTTTTGGACATTTTCCTTGACGAATGAAAGCTTAGCAAGAAATCCAGTAGATTTTTTATTTATTTTTTATTCAGTTACATATCTGACTTGAGAAATAAAGTTAAGAAGTGCAATGTTGCACTCCGGATACAGGAGGTGACAGGAGCCGGATACTTGAGAACCGAGACGCTCCGCAGCGAAGTATTCCCTGTGCGATGCCCTCTGGTCTCTCTCCATTGTTGTAGAAGGGCTACAATCACAAAGGTCAGTGGGAATTGCAAAACCCTACACAACAACATGGGTTCAGATCGATAATTATTTAAATTTGCATACCTCATCAGCAGATGTAACACCTCGCCAAACAACCCATTGTGTTTTAGTGTTGCGTCGGCTGCTTCACAGATGGCTCTCAACACACACGCTCTTCCACTGTTACCTCCTAATCTTGAACACATAGACATAAGAGGAGAAGTGAGCTAATTCTGAAAAGGAATGGATGGTGTGCAGATTTTAACAGCTCGAGGTCTACAAAACTCACCTCTCAATCCTGGTTTCGAGTGCTGAGTAGACGTCCCATCGCGACGCTGCTGAGCGCTTCACCACTGGAGGATACAAATCTGTGAATATTGTTGAGTTTGGAGGCTCATCGTACAAAAATCTCAGTGTAGTGCCCATTGTTATGCTTTGGTCTTCTATTGAAATAGGAATACCAAATCCAAAAATGAACTGGAAATACAAATTGATGCGTGTAGTGCCGTGGTAAACACGCGCTCTATTCACTTGTATATATGAATACAGTGTTTTACCAATATGTAGCTCCGATCAGGAAATACTAGACTCCTCGGCTTCCTAGATCCAGTCTGTCTTGTTAGCACGGAATGGATCAGCACAACAAAAGTCAGAGCCTGTTTGATGTCCATATCTGAAACAATTGCGAATACTTATAGAATTAAGCACGGGGAGGTATGGAGGGGTGCACTCGTCCTCGTAGCACCAACTGAGTTTTTACTTGACCAAGAATTAGCGATTCCAGTCCCTAAAGTAATCGATAACGGCCATGGAAGTCAACGTGCCCCCAATTCTGTTAAAACACACAAGTATCGGCTCGAATTAACACAAAACACGCGAAGTGTAACCAACTTTGGTATTAATCTAATGGAAATACTCTTTTATTTAAGACTATTTGTGTATTACTCATTTTGATAAAAATGGAAAATGTTAAAGTTCATTGCGTCTTTTTAAAATGTTAAATTTTTCGCGGTTGTCGCGGTGTTGAAAAGCTTATCGACTCCATTCCTTGTGTTTGCAGCGTGTAACATAAAATCATTAACATCTGATGTCTATATGCGGCAGTAAATGGCAGAGCAGCTCGGGGATCCTATATGACTCCTCGGTACCGTACGTAATTGACTACAGTAATTTAATATTTATTAATATTTCACAAATATTTCCGACTGGTCTAGAAATAATATATGATACACACGGTAAAATGGTTTTATTTTGCTCATAGGATTGCTACAATAATATATATTTTCCCCACTTGTATTATAAATTACTGCACCCTGTATGAAGGTATTGCACTCACTGCAAGTCTAACAACACACTGAAGTACAAACACATTGCTATTGTTTTAGCTTCTCCCTGCTAACTCGGAACCGTTGCAATTGCAGGATGCATTTTTTAAATCTAATTAGATGCACTCAATAACTTCATCACTTCGCATGAACACTTTACTAGACTGTGTATGTATCCAATGCGAATCCCGTTTCCCTGACCCATTAAATTTGAGGTCCGCCCTGACGCTGACAGATGGTAATAGCGCGGCTGGATTTCGGGTTAGTCACAATTGGGTGAGTCACATTACATCGTGATGTGTAACTTGTAGAAGTGTAAGTTGTGAAGTATAGAGTGGAAGGAAATCCGGTGTCGGCACAAGCCTACTATTGCTGGAAGACATCAAGGAGGCCGCCAGCTTAACGTCCCCATAACTATCAACAGTGACATAATTGTGCCTTCACGTCATACGCATTGAGGAGAGCTTGGGGTTTGAACCCAGGTATATTTGGTGCATATACTAGTGATTAGCACTTCTCCTAAATGCAGCCCTCAGGGTCAGATTATAAACATCCGTCCCTACCGGGGTGGAAGGCGGTGCAAGACTTAAAGCTTGAATTCATGCAAACGAGAATTTTGCTAAAGATGTTTCAAATAAAAGTTTTAGTTCTTATCTAGTGTACAAAAGTTAAACAAAATTATTACATTTAAAGTTACAGAAAAGGTATGAGAAAGTCGTTGTCAATCTTCTTGCTACATCCCCAGAAAATATAAAATTTTGTTTCTATACAACTTCTGGTTATCACACATACACATGTTTCTGAAATTAGTTTATTTATTTTAGTCAGGTGACCACAAAACCATTTACCGGTATTTATGTTGAAACGCGGGATCGAATACCAGGTTGATCAGAATAGAATAGAATAGAATAGAATAGAATTTTATTGTCACTAAACATTTACAAGAAATGTATCGACATTGACAAATAAATCTATACATAAAATACCTACATCATTTTGAATTACATGCCCAATTCTTGTTCATTATCCAAGTCCAGTTCTGTGTTTGTTATGCTACGATTTGGAGTGAAGTATGTTATGTCCTTGTTTAATTTATATTTATCCCGATAGTCACGTCACACCGTGATGCTTTTTGCGAAGTGGTCCAACCTCACTTTGTGTTCTCTATGACTCTCATGTCAGTGGACAGTGTTGCCAACTTAGCGGAGTTCCCGTTAAATTTGGTGGATTTTTAACGTTTTCAACGGGGAAAAATATGGTTTTAGCGGATAGTGGATTTTTTAGTGGATGTTGTGCTTTGACGGAATTTTAAAAAATCTAATATAATGCCATATTTTAAATTTTCTTTATTAAATTTTAACGTTTGAGCCTGATGACATTACCAATAATACTTTCGGCTAAGGAGATGAGGTTTCCAGACGACGCACTGTCAGAAATAAACTTCCATTAGTTTCTATTCGACTGAGGCTATGACCAACAAGGAATGGACAAACACCAACTATGAGTTGAGACACACAGTGACACGATTTGCGATTCATGGTTTCCACCATAAGGTGTGCACTGATCATATTAACTTCAATGTTGTTTCTGTTAGCAGCTTAAGAAGGGAAGAGTATACCAGGCAAGACGTATCACGACCCGGGTCCTGAATGTGAATGTGATGGTGTGGGGGTTGGTGCAGTAAATACCATGCTCTGACTTGCTCAAAGAGAGCGGTATCAATAGTACATTTATGTAGTGACTAAGTGATCAGTGACAGTGCTCTTCTTTAATGCCCATTGGGCGCATTTCATTATTTATTAACAGATCGAACTGCGAGTCAATCAGAAGGAATCGGTTCGTTCAAGAGTGTGGTATGGTGAACGATCTACTCTCAGTGAACTATCTAGTTCGTTAACAGATCGAACTGCGAGTCAATAAGAAGGAATCGGTTCGTTCAAGAGCGTGGTATGGTGAACGATCTACTCTCAGTGAACTATCTAGTTCGTTAACAGATCGAACTGCGAGTCAATAAGAAGGAATCGGTTCGTTCAAGAGCATGGTATGGTGAACGATCTTCTCTCAGAGAACTAGCTAGTTCGTTAACAGATCGAACTGCGAGTCATTAAGAAGGAAGAAGGTCGTTCACGAGCTTGGTATCGTGAACGATCTACTCTCAGTGAACTAGCCAGTTCGTTAACAGATCGAACTGCGAGTCATTAAGAAGGAATAAGTTCGTTCACGAGCTTGGTATCGTGAACGATCTAGTCTCAGTGAACTAGCTAGTTCGTTAACAGATCGAACTGCGAGTCAATCAGAAGGAATCGGTTCGTTCAAGAGCGTGGTATGGTGAACGATGTACTCTCAGTGAACTATCTAGTTTGTTAATAGATCGAACTGCGAGTCACGATCTTCTCTCAGAGAACTAGCTAGTTCGTTAACAGATCGAACTGCGAGTCATTCAGAAGGAGTCGGTTCGTTCAAGAGCGTGGTATCGAGAAAGATCTTCTCTTAACTGCTAGTCATTCGGAAGGAATCAGTTCTTTCACGAGCGTATGCAAATTGTGCGAAGATGCCTATGAAAGATACCACGCCATCTCATGCGCAGCCGAAGAGTGTGGTCACTAACTAGTTTCTGCAGTGAATAAACACATCAAACATGCATATTTTGCGCTATTCTATTATTAATTAGTTTAAATCTATAACTCTGGATTGGGAAAAAATCAAAATATAAGTGAATTTTTTGAATTAAATGAGAATTTTTATACAAGTGATTATAACCTTTTCAAAGAAATTTCGGAATTGCCCTTTTGCTTTTATTGCTGCCATGGACAAATGCACAAGTTGAAAGTGCTTTCGGCTATTTGAACTTCAATTAATTAATTATTTTAATTTAGCGGATTTCAGCGAATTTTGAACACTGTTTTAACGGAACAAATTTTTTGGAGTTGGCAACACTGTCAGTGGAACAGAAGTGAACATAACCTCCAGGTGTGGAAGTGATTGTTTACAAGTCACGTCGTTATCAGGTGAGGTTAGGGAAACATAACAGTATCTCGATTTATCTTTGCAATTCAAATATCCTGTACTATTGAAAAGAAGGTTAATCTAAAACTAAGTTCAGCAGGATTTACCTTAAGAGTTCTGGGAGAAAATTTTAGGTCGTTTTAATTCACTAACGGGACCAGCCTGTGAAGGAGGGGTTTCGGGTTTCGAATGTCTCCTAGATGGCGTAATGCAAAAGGTGAAACTGGAAAAAAATTATTTTTTCCTTTATTCTCTCTTTCCCTTCCTATGCATCTCTCTTCCTCTCTTTCTCCCACCTTCTCCTCGCCCTACCTACCTATTTGGGACCTATTCCTAACAGTAAATTTTGGATCGGCCAGAATTCAAACTCGTGACCGCTAGCACAGTAACCAGCAGCCTTAAGCTCCATCCACAATGTGCAGTCGGGAGTTGGTAGTCGGTAGCCGACCTATAACATGTGGTGAGTAAAGCTCTATCCACAATGCACAGTCGGCAGTTGTTAGTCAGTAGTCAGCAGTTTGCTGTTGCAATCGGCCGCTTGGGAGCAGCACTCGAGTCTTCTACAATATGCTGTCGACATTGAGGTTAGGGAAACATTTTACAGAATAAAAAAGGTGGAGGAATCGCTTTATAATTGGATAATATATGTTATAAACACATCTTGCTTTCTCGTAGTATGCTAATCTGTGTATTTGCACTAGTAAATAATTTTCATTCGCGTAATATGTTATTTGCAGTCGTTCAGTTCGTAGTCAGAGATGAATTTCTCGTCTGTCGACTACTGTCTACCAACTGACGATTGTCTGCTGTCGTCTGCAACTGCACATTGTGAATGGCGTCCATTGATCACCACACGTTATACTTCGACTACAAACTACCGTCTACCGACTAACAACTGCCGACTGCGCATTGTGGATAGAGCTTAATGGACGCCATTCACAATGTGCAGTTGCAGTCGACAGGCAGTTGGTATTCAGGAAATTCATCTTTGGCTACCGACTGCAAGTAACATATTACGAGATTGAAAATGATTTACTACTTCAAATAAACAGATTAGCATAGGCCTACTACGAGAAAGCAAGATGTGTTTACTATATATATATTATGCAATTATAAAGCGATTCCTCAATGTCGACAGCTCAAGTGTTGCTGACTGCAACTGCCAACTGCGCATTGTGGATAGACCATTAGCCACTACACCACAAGCGATTGCTGAGCGGTGATGGGAAAATTCATCTATTTAAATTATCGGCAAGTTAACACTTTGCGACCCGAGCGGCTCCCCTTTCCATCGGCCCGGTCGCCTTCTCCGCCAGGCAGGCTTCCCCTCCGCCTACCGCGCATCGTCCCGCGCGCATCTACCCCGCTATTGCTCTTGCCGGCCGCTACTAAGCGCCGGTAATGCAGCTTCCTGTGTTAAGCCGCAGCTTACTCTAATGATTGCCTTGCACCATACATAATATTTCACAATGTTTAAAAACGATTATAAAAACAAAATAAAATTTCACGAATTATATTAAAACAATACCCTTGTACCAAACATCATATTTCACGATCTTTAAACACCGATTTGAAAGAAAAAAATTCACAATATATAAAAAATAGAAATTTACATAATATTTCCCAATTTTAAAAAACGCCATGTTAATTGATGAAGAAAAATTCCCTTGCACCAACACTACTCTTTTCATAACAAACAAACCATCTCAAAATTAGAAAACCCAATTCTTGCGTTAACACTCGCTAGCGCCAACTAAATTAGATAACTAAAATATACCGGAACTTCCTTCACTGCTCAACTGTCCTTTGTAGCGTAACGGATAAGTCTCTTGGCTACGATGCTAAGGGTCATGCGTTCGATCCCCGTTCGATCCAAAATTTACTGTTGGGAATAGGTCTCGAATAGGTAGGTAGGGTGAAGAGGAGGTGAGAGGAAAGAGACGGGAAAGGAAGAGAATAAAGGAAAAATAAATTATTTTTCTCTTTTACCATTTCCTTACTAGATGTCGCCACCGTCGCTATTTTCCTAGTATTTCTAATGCCGCCGCTAGGTTTCTCGTAGTGGTGGGGGGCTCGGTTGGGTCGCAAAGTGTTATTTTCCCAAATTATCTACTCTTATACAATTCAATGGCCCTAAATAGCGTGCTCACTCGCTCCCTCACTTCGTGAGACATCGGGTATACTCGGCGAATTTCGTCTCTCACAGTCTAAACTTTCATGAAGAGTACAAAATTAGGAAAACCATTTCATTATTATATAAGACCTAAGTGAAATGAACACAATGAACAAATATTCTAATTTTATTTTTACTTGCAATTTTCATAGCTCTGAGCCACAAACGTTTTTAATAAACTGCCAGTGTAAATTTCTTAAAAATCCTGGAATCATTTAATAATGGCGGGTGAAGCCGCAGGCACCAGCTATAATGTATTGATAGTTTAACGCTGGAAGTATCGCGGCCAATAAAAATCCAAACAAACCACTTTTTCCCTTGAAAAATTATATAATTTCTGAAAATTACACTGAATTTATCAAATCAAATTCACGTCATATTCATCTATCAACACGCAGTTGAGAAACGATACGTATTATCAGTGTTCACAGGTAGCTTTGGAACTGTATAAAACTTACGATATAATTAATTTCTGAAATCTAAGTACTGGTAGGAATGAATTATATTCTAAAGGAAAAAGCGATAGTATATGATGAGATACTTTAAATAAAAAATTGATGAAGCCAGCGCTGACTTTTGTAAATGTATTGTCAGTGCCTTCAGGATTCTAGACCTGTAAGTTTTGTATTTTCTAGTTATAGTACATGAGAAATACCTGTTTTGGTGCAAGTTTCATTTTCGATGGTACCATCTGCAATTTTGTTGAAAACAGCTCTAAACACGAGATGCTTATACCGTACTGAGTGTATTTGAAATCTTTGAAAATACAGGTCATATTGCAAGTTTCCTTAATTTTTCAGTTACGAATCACAGTTTCAAACCCTTGATGCACTGACATCTATGGTTCCATCTTTCATTCAAAACCCTAAAAAATAAGACTTTGTCGGAATTTGTTATTAGAGGCGCCAAGCAGTTTTCAACAACCTATCTTTGTGAGAAGGGATTTTCATTGCTCGTTTAACTAAAAACATAGAAATATAGAAACCGACTTGATGTATCTGCTGATCTTCCATTAAATTTGACTAACATTGAGCCAAATATCCAGGAACTCTGCAAGAGGCGACAAGCTCAACCGTCTCATTAAAAGTGAGTAATAAAATAATTCCTAATTATATTATCAAATTGGTAATAAATATTAAAGTCTGTTCAAAATATAATTTTACTGTCAATAGTTTAATTCCAATTCAATAACTGTGTTTCCGTCGAATTAAAATGTTGTTTGTTTGTTATAACGACCTATAATTAATACCCCAAATAAGCTATTAAGAATATAGACTTACATATAGTCTACTTTTAAAAATGGGATGTAAAATTAGGGGTCCGTACAATTTTTTAGACACATTAAGAGGTCCTCGGGTTCAGAAAGATTGAGAAACGATATGCTAGAGTAAGGCCTGTGGACTTGCTAAGTTACGAGACTGTGTTCTGTTTCAGGGATGGAGAATGACTTGTGCCCGCTCTGCCTGCGGAAAGGCAAGAAAAGAAAGCTGAAATTCCTGCAGGTGAACTACACTGAAGCCTTGCTGTCGTGTTTGGAACCTCAGGTAATGTATCCTTTGTGATACAGTAGGACTGAAAATAAATAGGAAAAAATTTAAATCGCATATAAATTACAGAATATGGAAGCAAGAAATAAATTACGAGTGTAATCATTGGGTTTATTTAACTTATAGCCTATTAAGTAAAGTGAAATGAAATTCCCAAGCAAAACTCAAGACAAGATACAATATGAAATACTTGCTGTTAGAAGGAATGATTAGAATAGTATTATTATTACGTCCACTCCATGCTAGTTGAGGTTTTCCCATCAACTTTTTAAATTGACAGCAAATATTTAAATTTATTACCGTATTTTATGGACTGTAAGACACCCTTTTTACCTTGAAAACAGAGCCTTGAAAGTTGGGTGTGTCTAATGGTCCGAAGAACACTAAGAAAATTTCAATTATGGTAAATATTGCTGGAATATCATAGCTATAAACAACGGTAAGATGGTTACAGATTTTAACACAAACTGTACATCAGTCTTAAAATAAGGATAGCTGGAAGAGGCAGGTATATAATTTGAAAAGAAAGGAATGTTGAGTTTTTTTTAAATTCTTTTAATTAAATACGAAAGGAGTTGTCTCCGCCGGGTGTTTTAAATGAAGGGCATGACCTCTAAACAGCCTTGTCCTGTTACACTCACCATATGCTAAATTGAGGGTAGGGGATGTAAAAGTATTTTCAGTCTTTAATGAGAAATTATTTCACTTTTTTTAAATTTACGCGTTGACACCTGTACAGAAGAGATTTTCTTACAACGCAGGTTTTAAGTTAGAAGTGATTTATACTGATTCCATTGTACAATGTTATAATTTATTTATGCAGTAAAGTATATTATTCCTTCTGAAATTTTCGTTTAGAATCACATTAAACTTCTTTTCCTTTAAATTTCCATCCTAAAATCAAAGTGCTTCTTATGGTCCGGTGCGTCTTAGTCCGTAAAATGAGGTAACTCTTGTAATTTCTTTCTGTTCTATCATCTTCCATCTTCTGTTGTCTTAAAATTGATTCTCAATTTAATAATAATAATGATATTTAGTTAATCTGAGGCTTTCACGGCCAGAATCTTGGAGTTGAAGCATCTTCCGGGCTGTGGGCCGTGGTCCAAAGGCAAAATTACAAGTCTCGCCAGACGTTTCGCTCCCGCTGTGGGGAACTTCTTCAGTGGCTGCTATCTTGACGCTGACTGGACTGCTTGGAGAAACGGAGCTGCTTATATACTCACGGTGGGCGTGGCTTAGCGTGGGCGTCGAACGCCACCATTGGTGCAACGGTAGCAACCGCAACCAGCTAATCCACGCCCACCGTGAGTATATAAGCAGCTCCGTTTCTCCAAGCAGTCCAGTCAGCGTCAAGATAGCAGCCACTGAAGAAGTTCCCCACAGCGGGAGCGAAACGTCTGGCGAGACTTGTAATTTTGCCTTTGGACCACGGCCCACAGCCCGGAAAATGCTTCAACTCCAATAATGATATTTTGTTGCAGTGTTTGTATCCATGTTCTCCTGAAATTGGGAACTTCGTCTACGTTTTGAGAGATCCAAAATACGCTGTGGGTCGCAAAGAGCTCTTGAAAGATATAATTGCAGGTAAACACCAGACGATATTTGTTTGTATAGTACAGTAAATTGTGCATTATCCATGGACAAGCAGATTGCACAGATAATCTGCAAAATGGCTGAAATTGGGCAAAAGTCATCACAAAAGTGCTTTTGAACAATTTATTTTTTACAGTAGGGGTCCTACACGTAAGTTTTTTTGTTTATACAGTAAAACCTGTCTTAAAGACCACCCCTCTTCTGCGACCACCTCCTTTAAACAGCAATTTTTCTAGGAACCGACAGTAAAACTCATAAAGCCAATGTTATTTGTACCCCTATAAAAATAAGAGAATAATAATAGAATAATAACATAATAGAATAATAAGAATTCTCCTTGACAATGAAGCCTCAGTTTGGTTTCGAAACGTCGGAATCCATCCAATTCACCACCTGGTTAGTAGCCCGGGAAAATATCATATAGAATAATAACAGTTATAATAATCTAAAACTAGGAGGTGCTCATTTAGAATTACCTAAATTCAGAAATCCACATATCGCACTCGAAGTGCTCTTTAATTTGAACCACTTTTTAACTTTCCAATTGAAGGATTTTAGTGGGAGTTCTTTTATCTCAGAAGGAAGCTTGTTGAAGAGTTTTAGTTGTTGGTAAGTATGACTGTTATTACTCTTACTTAGACGGTTGTTTGACAAGTCTAGTTCATGTCTGTGCCTGGTATCATAATTATGTACTGCTGATCGTTCCATGAATACATTTATATTTTCTTTCACATGCATGATACTAGCGTACATGTATAGAGAAGGCAATGTCATTATTTTATAATTTATAAAGCTGGGCTTGCATGTTGTCCGTTGTTCTAAACCGAACATCATTCTAACTGACAAGTAGAGTAGCCACAAATCTGATGAATGAACTAGTATTTTCTTACATTAGTAGAATTTTTTAATTTTTGGGTCACTTTTGTGTTTTTGCAGTCATCTTGTAACTATTTTTAGGTTTTCAAAATCCGGACCCTGGTTAGTTTTCTCTACTTACGAGTTTGTAGTCCACTAGCTCGTAATAAATGCCATTATAAAGCGCCTATCCCTCCCCCTTCAGTTCAGGAGCAGGATTTATCACAAGAGGGGACTGCAAAATCTTAATTTTGATACAAATGAATTTTAATCTTCGTCTGAATACATAAGATCATGTATTAAAAATAAATATACTTTTGTTATAAATTATAATACGAGGGCTGTTTTTTTTTTTTTTTTTTTTTCAACTTCCGATGGGGCATAAAATGAAAACCACAGTGAAAATCAAAACTGTTTTATTTGGAACATTTAGGTACACTCTCTAGCTACTTCTCGGGAAATTTGTGTGTATCCATTGCTTGGATTGTTCTTTTGATTCTGGATTGTTGTAATGAATCCACGTTTCATCCCCTGTCACAATGGATTTCAAAAACTCGTTCCCGTGCCGAGTGACTTTCATCTTTTTCGGCAGCTGAAGAAAGATCTGGGAGGACAGACCTTCCACACCAACAAAGACTTTCAAAACACCTCAAAATATCGTGAAGACCCTTCTCAATATGCTGGCGGTCAGCTTCTATGAAGAGGGTATTTGAAAGTTGCACCACGCTTCGACAAATGTCTCAATCAAACCGACTATGTAGAGAACTGAACTAAATATTGTAACAATCCTGTGGAAATAAATTGTTTTTGTCTCTCAACTGGGGTGTTTTTTTTTTTTTATTTATTTTTTTACTTGTTCGCTTTTTCCCTATCACTCCACTGTAGATTTGGAAGTGAAGATATGACAGGGAGTCAGTCTCTAAAGCAAGAGGAAATTCTGTTTCGTCTAGTTTTATTTGTTATATTTAATAAATTTAAACGAATAGAAATCAATGCTTTTGGAGTCTGTTTCTATAATTGTTAGATGCCTTTTGCAAGTTTACAAATGCTAGATGGCTACAAGATAGGTTGTTAAATTGATAAAATCTTTTTTCGGTTGTTGCTCGTGAATTTACCTTGAATTTTTATGATTATTCATGATTGGATGATTTTGCCACTAAGTTCCTGATCAGTGTTCTTTACTGGCATTACATTTTAAAATTTGCAATTTTTCCTTTGTTTACACAGATGATGAGGAGGATGGAAAAGAAATAAATCAAGAAATACAAGGTTCTTTCGACAGGACGAATAATGGCGGGAGTAGCGAGCCGTATGACATAGAAATTGATAAGTTGTTGGGCATTGATGATGACTCACATTTCAACATGAGTATAGGTACAGATGCATATTCTGGACTTGAAGAAATTCTAGACGAACACTTCGATGGTCTTTCCCTTGGCACCTCCAATTTAATAAACGCAAGTAATAACCCCACCATCTGTGAATATGATAAACCAGTTGTGGAACGTAATGCTGCAGAGTTACAAGATGTAAGTGGTGCTTTAATTGTTGTGAATGAAGAGAGGGAAGCTTCACATGATATTAGGGTAGAAGTTTGTGGAGACGAACAGATTGCAGATATGCGTAGTACGATAGGAAATATATGTATTCAAGGAAAAACTGTTAAAAACAAAAATAGCAATAATTCTTGTGAACGTTCGGAGATGAATTCTCTTAGCTCAGATGCTTGGAGATCAAGTGAACCTCGTACATATTCTAGGAAAAGAACCACAAAATGTAAAAAAAATATGAAGAAGATGAAACCAGAGCATGATCTGAAATATAGTTTTGATGATCAGTATCTACAGTTTAGTTTGGCAGGTGAAAAGGTAAAACCAGTGAGAAGGAACCGTCTGCCACAAACATTCATTACTCCAAAGTCAACTGTTGTACGTCCAAGTTCAAACTCGTGTCAGATTTCTCTTACCTCGAGTGCAGCCCCTTCGTTCAGACTTGACATACCGGTTCCTTTTGAATTCGCTAATACTCGTACAACTCAGACTAATGAGACCAACGTGTGCACTGCTGCTTCTCGACCCTCCATAGAGGAGCTGCTCAAACAGCATTCCGATAATGCCTTAACCTCCAACCAATTAAAGAACTCTGTGTTCAAAGGATTTTCATTTGAAGATGCTTTGACTACAACCGGTGTCGGAAAGAAAATATCCGATACAAGTGAAGTTGAGAGTCAAGGAGAAAGAAAACCGGGAAGGTTTTTGAAGAAAAAGAAGAGATCTGCAAAGCTGTGTGCAGCTGATAAAGAGTTTAATTCAGAAGAGGAAGAGGAAGATGCCTGTAAGACTGAAGTTAATAAGGAAATAGCTGAAGATATCTGCAAGACCGAAGTTGATAAGGAGATACCTAACTGTGTTGAAGATGTCTGCAAGACTGAAGTGGATGAACAGATAACTAACCATGTTGATGAAGAAGTCTGTAATTAGCCATGGTGAGAATTCTTTATTATAATTTGAGTTGGGAAGATACACAGTGAAGTGATTTCAAACTTACAGATTGTTGAGATCGGGATTTGTACACAAACTTCACTTAATAGGTACATTTACCTCAGAATGCATTTCGATGGACACTTTCCACCATCATCGGCTGATCAGTGAAGTTTGTGTGCAAATCCCGATCTTAACAATCTGTAAGTTTGAGAACTCTTTGTTTGATTATGTAAGTCTTGTCTTGAGATGCTCCTAGTTGTCTTTTTTCTTCAGTCCCTTGAATATTCCTAACAATTCCCAGCTATAAACCTTCCATCATGAAACGCGTAGATTTCATAGCTTTTAGATCAAGGCACTCATTTGTTTGGAAAAGAGGCATAGGCAGTGGTATAATAATAATTTATGTCAGAAATAGGTTAAAAGCAAGACTTTATTCTGTGAGTAGGAATGATTGCGAGGCGAGCTTCAACACAGCTGTTAGCATTTTGAAATAATATTAAACTTTATTATGATGAAGTCAGCATGCAGACAGCTGGACAGTTGTTATTGATTTTCTCTTAGATTGCTGCCAACATCAAAATGCTTTTCACCCATCAAATATAATGATTTTTCCATTCACCGTGAGAAATTTCAAATTTAAAAAGGTGTAGTGAATTTTAAAATTGTCAATTTCTATCAAACTGAGTGTATTTAATGATCGTATGCACATATTTTCAACTAATTGTGATGGATACCAAAGATGGTACAAATGGAGTGGCATAAAGTTTTTATAGCACTATTAATTCAAGCTTTCGCACTGCCACCAACAACGAGGATGTGGGTAATAGTCCCCACGTGGTTCTCAATCTCATTTGTGTCTGTTGCTAGAACTGCGGATATTACATAATTATGTTGCTTGTATCGCCACGACTAGGCTACGGCATATTCGCTTGTCGGTCGGTCTGTTGGAGGAGTGGAACTAGAGCCCAAATATTCACACGCTTGTTATTTAATTTGTCGCATGATTTGGAATAACTTCAGTTGGTGAGAAAATATCATTAAACAAATACGTCTTGATTGCAAAAACAATTTCGGGATTGATAAACTTCATTTCCGTTTGTGGTATGTTTAATAAAGTTATTTAAATGTTCCATCTTATATCACAATACATATAAATTGCAGATAGTGTTAAATGGATACACGGTGTCTAATATTATTGTTTTATTTATTATTAGTTATATTTTACGAATTCTTAGAAACTTATAAACAAGTATGTACATGTCGTACTGACACTAGTTAGAAAATTACCAACTAACTGTCGCGTTTGTCCATATGTATATATTATATCTTTAAAAGGCGATATGCTTAACCACAGTTTAAAAGCGTTAATTAGATTTGTTAAGATCCTATAAGCTAAAATATTTATATGAGGAGTGTCGATTCAAAACGCATTTAGTCCACAAATAATTTTTCAGGAATGATGAAAAACTGTTTGTGGCCAAACTATCAAACGAATTTGCAATATTTTTTTCTGATCAGAATCAATAATTAACATATAGTTAAATGTATTGGGTGTGCCAATTCATTCTTTTCATTTACGTCTTTTATTGATAGTTAAAGTTTCGAAAGTAACTGACTTAACGCGTTTTGACCCAACACTATAATAATAATCATTTAAAAAGATGAAAGTTAGTATTTTATTAAAGAATTACAATCACATCTTTTCGCACTAGTACAAAGTGAACTATTGCCAAAGTACCAAATTGTCAAAATTTAACCAATTTCTGTTTTTTAAGCATTTTAAATCATGGAAAATCCATGCTTCTCTTCTTTTATTATTTCCCGCTAATGACATCTGTTTTGGCGTCTGGTGAATAGTGCTTTCATTAGAAGGACACCTGCAAAAAATAGACGTCGTAAAGTTCAACGCACCACCTGTTTTGCACGTGATCGCGTCTAAAATGTGGACTCAACGTAATTTGCACCGAACCAAGTTCTGGACTGAACGCGTTTTGCATCGAACCCCATATTTCAGGCTCAATTTTAACGAGGAAAGGTTGCGATTTGAGACAAAAACGTTATGTAGTATCATGCAGAACACCTCAGAGAATGCGAATCCGCAAAAAACTACATTACGATCGGAGGTGGACTTAACGCATTTTGAACTGACACTCCTCATATAGTTCAAAAGTTCATATATTGTTATAACTTATAACCAATTTGGGGAGTTTTTTTTTAGATATCTTCCTCAACTTTGCAAGATAATATTGCACTGTATAATATGAAATTGACGTATCAACTCCAGGCACTAGGATGTGACAGCCCTAATCTGTATCTACTTTGGCATTGTAATGAATTGATCGTGTATCTACTCTAGTTTAATTTTTTTAATGCATAAATTTAATTTAATTCAATGTTTTGTTTTCAACACTCTACAGTGTTTAACTTGAGTGAGTAGTCTCAGTCATGCCTGTTTCAATTACGATAACTAATGTAATAAAATCACTTCTCAGTTTTACTTACAGGGAAACAATAAAGTAGTAAATATTAATTATTACAGGAAGTTAGTAACAGTGAAGTTTTTCTAATATAGTAATATAAGAATTGAGTCAATTTTTGTGACACTTACTTCACTTGAGTTCTCTATTTGGAGACTAGTTTCGGGAGATTTTTCCTCCCATATTCATTCCATTCTGACTGCTGCTTGACTGCCCTCTGGTTTCTTTAAGATGAATTTATTGAACAGTTCATTGGAGGCGGCAGTTGCAATGTATTAACCAACAGTGTAAGATCACCTGCTGAAAGAAAAGGACCTGAAGATGGCTGAATAGCCGAAATATATCGTCCAATACACGAAAATTATTTTACAAAGTTGACAGACATAAATTTTAACTATGTTTTTTTATAATATTGACAAACATAAATTTTAATTTTGACAAGGCTATGAGCTGATTTTTCAAAAGAAACCAGAGGGCAGTCAAGCAGCAACAGCAACAAGCAGCAGTCAAAATGGAATGAATATGGGAGGAAAAATCTCCCGAAACTAGTCTCCAAATAGAGAACTCAAGTGAAGTAAGTGTCACAAAAATTGACTCAATTCTTATATTACTATAATAAAGTAGTACATTATTAATTTAACCACATTTATTAAGATGTGAGTATTTTAAAAGAAAAGAGCAAAGCGAGATTTATAATTTTCATACAAGATGGTTCATGTCTTCTACGAGAGATGGTAGCTTACAGCGTCAGTCAAATTGAAGCTTCCTTTTGCTGTTTTTTGAACTTTTACAGCACGAAAAGAATTCATTTTAGTACGATATTAAAATTTACACAAACAGAATTGATTTTATTTTAAACACAGGCTATTTATTACTCTCAAGGTCTTAAGATTGTTCTGTGTTCGATAATAATCGGTACCACACCAGTTTCGAAATAAATATCATGATATCAATTGAAACTTGAGATGGAGGTTTAACATATGTAACTTCACTTAATTCAAGCAATCCTTCTTGACTCATCATCAGCTATACTCCATCTGTCTGTTGTGTATTGGCAGCAACTCCTGGTGGTTGTTTAATGAACTTCTTGATGAGATCCATCCCCACGGGTATTTCGAAATTCATGAGTTGGTCCTGATTTTTGTAAATATAGAGCTTTTCCCAAATTGTGAGCTGTTTGTGTCCTTGGACACATTTTAGAAGTTCCGGTTCCACATTTATTTCATGGTCTTTCTCCCATACATGTGCAGCTATTGCCGATTTATCAGTTTGACCATACTTTATATGTCTCAAGTGTTCCTTAGACCTAATCTCCAAATTTCTTTTTGTTTTTCCTATGTATTTTTGGTTACAATCTTTACAGTTAAATTGATATATGCCAGATTTTTTCTTTTGAGGAATATTATCTAGGTTATAGGATTTAAGTAAATTTTTTAGACTATATTTATTTGAATAAAAACACTTTCTTAACACACTTTATTTGTACACAACGCTAAAGTCGGACACAAGAATGAATATATTTATTTACTGGAGCTGTGGTAATGTTGTATTCCTTGAACACTTTTCTGAATTTTTCATCTGCCCATGGGTGGTATGTTATTTTCTTATAGATAACATCCTCTTTTTCTTTCTCTTTTTTTTTTTTTGAATTAAGTGAAGTTACGTATGTTAAACCTCCATCTCAAGTTTCAATTAATTATAACTTCACTATATAAACTTCCTACAACTTCTAGGATTGTCTATTTTATGTATTGGCAGCAACTCCTCAGAATACACAACAGACAGATGGAGTATAGCTGATGATGAGTCAAGAAGGATTGCTCGAAATATGTACAGGTCAGTGCTTGAATTAAGTGAAGTTACGTATGTTAAACCTCCATCTCAAGTTCAATTTGATTATAACTTCACTATATAAACTTCCTACAAATTCTAGGATCATGATATCGTTACATCACATGTAATAAGCAGATGACAGTATAGTCGAGCAATATGTATACATATACATACATGTACATTTTTACGAGTAAAAATCAAGACATGTAATGATATCATAGCTCTACTTCCTTCACCAACTGTCCAAAACATGCATTATTTCCCATAATTCATAGCCTTAATTTATTGTTACTACGGTTACATGTTACAGTTTTATCATCATAATGTAGACCGTTTTCATAAATGAGGACAAAATTAGTACATTTTTAATAAAATAAGGACTTTTGCATCCTGATTAGGATACATAAAATTCTGGGACAGCTGTTTAGAAAAGGTCTGTCCTGACAAATTGGGATGAATGGTCACCTTTATAAGAGGTCAGCTGACTTGAGAGCCCCATATGCATACGTATGCTTATATTTATTAAGTGCCAGTATGGTACTTTATGAGATTGTGTAGTGGATAGGAAAATGTCTGTCTGATTGTGCGATAACTCAAACAAAATTTATCGGATTTTCATGAAACTTGGTATATGCATTTATAACGTTCATGGGAAGAAGCCTATTGATTTTCGACCAAATCGGTTGACTGATACCAGAGAAATGCCCAATCTAGTGCCTATTTTATGGTAGTATATTGGAAAGAATTTATCAAATGCAAGTCAGTTTTCATGGCAACATATTGTTTTACAGTGTTCATATATAGCTTTCAAAGTTGCAGTACAGTTAGCTTTGACAGATAACACTACTCACATATTCCTTCATATATTCTTATCAAACCAGACCTTTGTCCTTCTGTAAGCCCTGCTTAATGAATTGATCTGGCGCTTAACTCGGAAATCAATTTAAAACTAACTTATTTTCTGCCTGTCATAATTGCAATAATCACTGATTAAACAAAAGCATTGTTATGTCAGTTAATTTATTTTATTTTATTTTTAATTGAAAATATTTGTATAGCGTTAAACTGTCACTCCTGTTACAATACAAAAATGATTATTCTTTGTTGTTGTAATTAAATATGTGCTAGATATTGATTTGCTGCCTGAATATTGTTCTACTTGTAGATTATTGAACAGAAATTAATCTAGTAAAATCCATTTTTTAGATTATCATTTAGCTTTAAAATTGCATTGTACATATTGGAAGCATGCACTTTCATGGCAATCAGTTCATTTGCTTATGATCATTCTCTTTAGGGCTCCATTTAATGATCATATAGAATTTAAGACATACACCTCCTCGGCCATATGTCATCCATTCCATTACTCTGTAATTGGTATCAATTCTTATCTGTCCAACCAATAATATCTTAACATCTTTTTGATATTTCATCATTTGCCCATCTGGATATGTTGGAAGCTCAAGACGGTGCCGGTCCAAATGACATGGTTTACTGCCGATGGCCTCCCGATCTCACACCATGTGATTTATTTCTGTGTGTGTACCACCGCTACCTGTCTACCTGCCAGTCTTGAGAAGAAGGAACGTTGCTGCTGTTGAGTCTGTGTGCCTTGTGACGAATGGTGCTCACATTAAGCAATTATAAGGTATAGTAAGAGAGTTTCTCTTTAAATCCATGTAAGATTTGTTCTTGTATATTGCATGTAAGGGAAATTAAACAACGTTGAAACCCCAACACTGTGTATTTCTCAAAAAGTACATAACATGTTTAACTCTTGATGATAGGTCACAGACTTCAATATAATATAACATGTACACACAAACTGCAATTCAAATCACTTCCTGTCAACATGCAGTTGTTACTGTACATCACTAGAAAATGGACAACATTCTTATTAGGTAGATTTCAAAGAAAAATCTATCTATTGCAATGGATACCACTTCATGATTTTCGAAAAATTCTTTCATATCTTTACGTTTCATGTTCCCCTGAGTACGAAACCACCGCCCGTTCAAAAAAATATTCTGTGATATTTATATATATATATATAATATATATATATTTATATCTTTACACGATAGCGGCCGTAATTTTGAAGATATTTGAACCAAATTTTAATATGTTATTTCTAGGCCCAATAGTTCGGACAAGTTCGTTAATGAGCAAAATTGGCCCAAGGGGGTGGTCGGGGGAGGGGGTTGAAATTTTTAAAAATGTATATCTCGGCCCCTATGAAGTATAGAGGGAAACTTTGTTTAAATAAATTAGAGTACTCGCTACGGAGTTCACAGTGACACCAACGATTCGGGGGTTCGAGTGAGGGTGGGGGTGGGGTGGGGGATGAAAATTCGAAACTTTTGAAACCACGTCTTGTGGGGTATCGTTGAAAAGCTCTTGATGAGTAGGCTACTCTACAAATAAATAAATAGTTTCTTTATAGCTCTCATATGACGCGAGATTTTAATGTTTGAAAATAATAACACTTAAAAGAATTATTATAATATCATAATTTTGTCTTGTTTAGCGGCTTTGCTAATTTTATTCATTGTTGATCTTGCGCACGGCCTCCCAGAATATTATATCCTATTCTTGTTGTCAAAACAAATGATTGTAGGCTCTTCCTCTTTACTGCAGGTTTGCCATGCCAAGGCTAAAAAAGAAGAGTGCTGCGCAGCGATAATAAATTAAACCAAAAGCACTTTGAAATCTACCTCAGCCTGTAGGCCTGCCTAAAGGGATTTTTTTTTCTTATAATGGCTAACCAGTTTGATATAAATTTTGATTTCAAGACTTAACTTTAGTTTTTATGGGTGGCTGACTCGTGTTCTTGGCTATATCAACTATGCTAGAGAGAGTTACAAATAACATTGTAATAAATTAACGGTTATCGAAATACTGCTTCATTGCATGCTATCAGATGATATGGTTCTTTCGTTTTTGAGGTTGTAGCAACTAGATATGGGTTCTGAGACTTCCCGTAAGCCACAGCATATGAACTCCCTACAGCACTTCTCGCTCTGGGCAAACCCTTGTTAATCCACCCTTTTCGGTTTTTACTTTTATCCCCCACCCCGAAGTTAGTGTCTTAGTGATTTCAATCAACCAATAGTGTTACAATAACATTTTATTATTGTGAGTAATCCAGTCACTACACAAAAATTTAAATTTTTTTTCTAAAATATTAGGCCTAGTAATTACATTTTGTGAAAAAATTCATGATTGCTTTGTACTTTAATTCACAAAAAAATACTCTAAAAATATTTGTAATTATGTAACACAGACAGTCTTTGAAATTTTACAATTTTATTCTGAGTGTCTCATTGTGCAGAAAAGTTAAGGGTATTAATTGCCCGTTTGTTTGAAATTTATTTATTAACATTTTATTTTAAAATTCAACAATTTTCAAATATGACGACTAAACCATAGTAATTAGAATGCTATGTCGCATTCTTCCAACTACCATGGAGTGTAACCATAGTAGTTGGAACGCTAGGTCATATTCTTCCAACTACCATGGAAATTGGCCATAGTAATTTGAATACTTTGCTATCTAACTACCATGGATCCAACCATAGTAGTTGGAACGCTAGGTCATACCCTTCCAACTACTTTGGAAATTGGCCATAGTATTTTCATTACTTTGCTATCTAACTACTATGGATCATTAATCGATAGTGGTTATCTTACTTATCGATAGTTTATATTCAACTTAAATTTCTGATATATTATTTAAAAATTAGTTTTCCCGTCTCTTTCACATAAGAATGGAAAGCAGGTCTCACAGTCTTCAAGTGAAAGTTGAGAACTAACTCGTGTTGTTGAAAAATTGTCCGAAAATGTTATAGACCAAAGCTCGCAGACTATGGACCAACAGAATTGACAAAAAGACACATTCCTGAGGGATACAGAACCCAAATAAAATCTGATTAATGCACTCACATAACTTTCTTTACTGGAAAGCAACACCGGCATATCAGAAGGTCCTAAGAGAGTTGTACGACAATAAAACAAAAATTTGCGAGGAATTTTATTCCACAGATGCAATGGTGAATCGCGAATGGGCACGAGGAGGATATGACTTGCGGCACATAGTGACGAGATTTGCTGTGCATGGTTTCCATCACAGACTGTGTTGCATAAAGAATTTTCATGAACCCAGCATGGACTGTGTCTGCGAGAGATGTGGCTCTGAGTGTGGGAGATATCATGCGATGAACTGCAGACTCCGCACAGAAACATTAGTGAAGTTCTGCACCGAGAACTAAGTCATGTCCCAAATGCACATTGTGCGCTCTTCCTACTTTATTATAACTTTCTTTACCCTAAGCATGGGGAGTACACCTTTCTCTCGTCACATTCTGATGTAGAATAAGAGGCTGATGCAAAGCAGAGTTTCTAAAAACAGTGGGTGGCTTATAACTACTCTTAAAAGAATTTAAAAAATCAAATAATTTACAAGTTTCATTTCTTAGTCTCTTCTTATCTCTTGTGCTAACCAAAATATTGTTAGAGCTGTTTTAGAAAAATATTTTTTTTTTAACATAAGTGGCATAAAAAGTGATCATCAAACTTCTATCACTTCTTTAGAAGATATCTAAGATATAAAACTATGTACACAGACACTCACATGTTTCTAAAAAAAACCTATTTCTTATTCAGGGTACTTGAAAACCTGTAGAATCTACGATGTGGTTCGAGAAAGTGATAACCATTCAAGTTTCTTTTCTATATGTACAGTATAATCACATGTTGTAAACTAAAGTTTTCTAAAGTTAAAAGGTCAAAGCCACAAATTTTTCGAGATTCACGATTTTGCAAAAAGGATAAACACATTGATTTATGTTAAAAGAACTTGGAATCTTTATGGCATTAATAATGTGGTGTCTAATAAATTAATCATTATAGGTCCTTTTTCCTTTCCACTGTCACAGTATAATAATAAATGCAAGTCATTACTCACAGTGGATCCATACACTTCCAAAACGGCATGACATTTCGGCCTTTCCTTTCCGCCTTCCTCAGGTGTAATGGGTCTCGACCTCAACTGCCAGGGCTATCTATCGAGATGAGCAGGTTCCCATGTTGCCATCCGAGTGCATCACCATAAACATGGTGCTTTTACCATGTCTATCAATCCACTCCCTTGGAATGTCGTAGTCGGATTCCTCCTTGTCACACGCTGGTGGTGCAGGAAATTAAGTTGTGTTTTCTTTTCTTTAACCTTTTTATCACCCCAATCCATTCCACACCCAAGTCCCTCTGGTGTCACTTACAATACTCAACAGACAGAATGGTGGAGAAGGGAAGAAATCTGCAAGAAAAGAGAGGAAGACCAGAGAGGATGAGGAGTATGGAGATAGTTTTAAACGACATAAGGACTTCAGGTTTGACATTTGTATACCTTCTGGTGTAGATTGCACCTATTGATCATATACAGATGAAATTTCTACTACACTTTCCTATCATGTAGAGTAACAAAAATATGAAGAAATTATTAATTAAGTTTAATCATTTTCAAAATTTAAAAAAATAATTAAAATAGTTTTAAAAAATACAGAGTCTTTGTTTGGACATGCGGCCAACTTAACAGGGGTTTGCTCGCCTGTTCTGTGTGCTCATGCATCTCACAGAGAAACAATTCGCAGTCTGGTGGATAAATTTAGGAAAATGGGATCTGTAGGCTACATTGCTGTGTTCTTACAGAGAAAAACTCGACTATAACAGACAAAAGTTACAAGGAAGCTGGAAGCGTAAGAATTCTCTGAGGAAGCAAATCCTAATAACTGAACTAGTTAAATATTATATTAACACTTAATGCTTCACTTACGTCGCTGTTTATGAGCAGGACATGTTTCGGGATTCTTATCCCATCTTCGGCTGCTAACCATAAAGACCACTAACCATGATCGCCAATTGCCAGTTGACCAGCAGCCGAAGATGGGATAAGAATCCTGAAACATGTCCTGCTCATAAACAGCGACGTAAGTGAAGCATTAAGTGTTAATATAATATTTAACTAGTTCAGTTATTCATGTGCTCCACTGTGTATATTACTTCGTTTTAATTATTATGAAGCAAATCCTGTTAAGTTGGTCACAGATAATATAATATTTTGTTAACCAATGACAATTTCTTATTCTTATAATTAAAGGTTAAAATTAAAAATGATATAAGTTTCACGATAACGTCTCAAATCAGTTTTGAGTCAAGCGTTCCTGACTGAGGTTTGCTGTAGATGTAGATATCTCGTCCTGTAGATCCTGTGTTGAGCGGGGCTCAAGGATATAGAACACGTCAGATCAAAAAATACATGCATGTTATAACAATAATATAGGTCTACAGAAACTGCAAGCTGCCAAATTTATCCAAGCTGGAAATATTCCTCCAAATTGTAGAAGGTGTGAGTTATTAAAAATTCCTTGACAGCTGTTTTGAAAGGTTTGATCTTTCTTTGAATACATAATAATTTAATGTTGTTTGGAAGCTTGTTATATATCTGTACTGCAGAATAATACGCACCCTTCTGAAAGAGTTTTAACGAGTTATTTGGTCTGTGTAGATCATTCATGTTTCTGGTAGTACGTCCATGTACACTAAAATTAGTTTGAAATTTATCAATATTATTCACTACAAAACACATAACAGAGTATATATACTCCCCTGTAAGAGTGAGGACTCTTAATTTTTCAAACAGCGGTTTACAAGATTCCCTTTTTTTCTTTCCACATATTATTCTTATTGCCCGCTTTTGTAATCTAAATATTTTCTCCCTATGGGTAGAGTTGCCCCAGAAAATGATCCCGTACCTCATTACCGAGTGAAAATATGCAAAATATACCATAAGTAATGCATCCTGTTTTAATATATTATTCAAAATTCTTAAAGCAAAGCATGCTGAACTCAGTTTTGGACTTATCATTTCTATGTGTGTTTTCCAGTCAAGATTTTGGTCAATTTGCAGTCCTAAAAATTTTACATTGCTAATTTCTTGTATGATTTGTGTTCCATAATTAATTTCAAGATTTGAGATACATCTGTTTTTTGTCCTAAATTGTATAAAATGGGTCTTATCAAAATTAAGTGTCATTTTATTAGCTAGAAACCATGTGTTTAACTCTTGGCTTCATTTAAGCCAATGTAGTCTACTTATATCTATTACTAAGTTGAAGCAGCCATCTATGAGTCAGCTGATGATGCAGACAAAACTGTCTGTGTGATGCTATTTAATGCAATAGAAGCAGAACGCCCGCAGTGTGAGGAAGTACACCATTTCCACTAAACTCAGAATGCTGCATCCGAGAAACAGACCTCCCGTAGCTCCCACTGAAACTGAATATTTCCTTTCTTAATAATGTGGGGAGGGACTACAAGCTTTCATGTTCAAGTAATACCTTAGTTTTCTATTGAAGGTTGCCATCTGCTCTCTCTCAGAAAATAAGTGAAACCTTGATGGTGGTGCGACAGCTACAGTTACATTTGTTGGAACTTGCACATCTTTCTTATCTCTGACATCTGCTCCTCAGCATTTGCTAATACCAGAGCATAAAAATAGATGAATGCAATGTTTATGATGTTAAGGAAGGTTATGGGTTCATGACATGCAAAGTATTTGACCATTATGTGACCCAAGTTCAGTTTTGAAGTAACTAGAGTTAAAATTTGACATGTCTCTGAAAAGTGCCTGTGTGTGCCATGTATCCAATTTTCCTAATTATAGATTTACTATCAGTAATATGTCCAATTTATTATTCTGACTAGCATTTTTACCTATAGAATAGCTCAGTTTGTATCTGCATACCTTCTTAAATTCCCTTTTAAGATCTTTAACTATTTCTTTGCTTTGATGCAGATGTGTAGTAGAAATATAACTATGTAGTAGAATCTTAGTGTTCCAGTTTATGTATGTTACTAGGAGGTGCCCGTGGCTTCGCCACGATAATTCTTTTAAAAATTAAAAATTAAGAGTATAATAATTATTAAAGCATTATATTTATTAACACTTGCACGCGAATCATTCATAAACTAAGCCATTAGTAATTAATGAAACAGCTAAAATTCCTGCTTTAGAGTACATTCCACGGCATGAAAGCGCCCCCTGGGAAAACTATATCAGAATCGATTATGCAGTTCCAAAGAACCTGTGAACTCATAATACATATTGTTTCTCAGCTGTTTATTGACATGAATATGATGTGAATTTTATTTTATCAATTCAGTGTAATTTTCAGAAATTATATAATGTTTCAAGGGAAGGAATGGTTTGTTTGGATTATTATTATCATCAGCGATATTTCAAGAGATAAAACCATCAATATTTTACAGCTGTTGCCCCCGGCTTCGCCCGCCATTATTCATTGACTCCAGGATTTTTAAGAAAATTACACTGGTAGATTATTAAAAATGTTTGTGGTTCAGAGCTATGAAAATTGTAAGTAAAAATAAAATTAGAATATTTGTTCATTATGTTCATTTCACTTAGGCCTTATATAATAAAGAAACGGTTTTCCTTCCTAATTTTGTAGTCGTCATGAAAGTTTAGACTGCGAGAGACGAACATCGCCGAGTATACCCGATGTCTCACGAAGCGGGCGAGCAAGCACGATATTTAGGGCCGTTGAATTGTATAAGAGTAGATTTTTAGTTTGTGTATGGACAGGTAATACAAAGAATTGTGTGTGTTAAAGCAATTTATAGCTATGACTGTTCTTACACACACATAATTGTAAATCATTTTAAGTATATTGTAAATCTAATATATAAAATCGAAAGTGTGTATGTATGTATGTATGTATGTTTGTTCCTTATACAAATCTACATTTCTTTACCAATTTACACGACATTTTGCACACATACCCAGTTAAGCCCGGGAAGTAAAGCTGTCAACATTAAAATTGAAACAAATCAGTCCTTCCCTTGAAAATTATATAATTTCTGTGAATATTCTACTGAAAAAAATGTAATGTTTTTCAGTTCACATGGCAACAGTGTATTGTTTACTTTGATAACATTGGGCTTTGGCGACTATATAATGCTGGACTTTAACGAATTATGATTTCATCGATGTAATATATTGGCGAAAATAATTACTGAAAATGAAATCCACGAAAATAAAGCACAGTGTGATGTAGTCACATAACTTTCTCTACCCTCAACATAAGAAATATTTTCTCACTTCACATTTTGATGTAGAAGAAGACGTCGTATTGCAAGGACAACTTAAGTGTGTGAGTATGCTATATCAGAAGTCTGTAAATAATCCTTTCCCCTTATACGTTATCCATAGCTGTAGGCTTTGTATTAGTTGAGAAATAGGGATGTTTATCATAGGCCCTAAGCATGGAGTGGAACATTTTGAGTCCTATGCTCGCAGTTTATTATGTCCTGGGTTTTAGGGGAAAGTATGAAAGTGATACTGCATTTCTCTTTTATTTCAACCCCGAAACGGTTGTATGGTAACATGAGAATGAGAAATAAAATTTTCCGTCAAGTCAATACAATCTTATTTAATTTATGTTTCTTCTTATTTCAACCCCTCCCAAGCATGATGTGTAGAAGCAACGGAATGCAGCATTCCACATCCTCTATGAGCCATAAAAAGCTATATCTGGCATTTTCTGATGGAATAGTTTGAGTGTGATATATCTTTTTCTTCATTTCAAGTTATACATACATAAAGTCCTCCATAAGATAATTTCAAATTAAAAAATACAAAGCCCGGGCGACGGCGGGCCTTTTCAGCTAGTACTGTATAAAATAATGATGGAGCTAATTGTATTATGTATTAAACGGCAAATAAAGATTTTTATCTTATCTTATTAAAATCATCATTGTCATCATCGTCGTCGTCTTTATTGCCATCATCGTCATCATTGTCTTTGTCATTGTTATTGTTGTTGTTAATAATAGTAATACTAATAATAATAATAATTATTATTATTATTATTATTTGGGCCCAAGAGGGATGAAAATGGGGACTGGAGAAAATTGCATAACGACAAGCTTCAGGACCTGTACGCTTCACCAGATATAGTAAGGGTAATTAAATCATGGAGGATGAAATCGAAGGGAAAAGACCACTTGGAAGCTAGATCAATATTGGGATGGATTTAGAAGTATGATTCGCGAGGGATGGTTGGATGGGGTTAGCACAGAATAGGGTTGAATGGCGGGCTCAGGTAAGCATGCCAATGAACCTTCGGGTTCCATAAAATAGATAATATTCCTTTAGTTTGCTTAGGAATTGTCTATTGCCATTGAGTAAGTAAGTAAGTAAGAATAATAATAATAGCTGAAGTAGTGGAATTGTAACCTGGTGCCTGCGTACCTCTAGACATCATGCAGATGCGCAGTATAAACAATAATGTTGGACAAAGCTGCTTTGAGGTTTGTAGGGTTACATGTTTAATATAGGTGGATGGATTGCTCATGTGTGTACAATGTACACTTCACAAATTGATTTCTAGTGTTGTGCAATGGAGCGTTAAGCTTATATAACTCTGTTGGTAGGGATCAATCACCTGAGATTTCATTCACTTAAAACCCAGTTTTTAAAATTATAATTTGCCACTTTTAAGGAATTTTGAAATTAGTAATAAATTTTAAAAATAACATTCTGTTGGATCATGAAACACAATCACGGAACTGATGACTGGACAGTAGTATTCATTCGCCATGAGCATCAAGCCTATACAGTGGCGGACGCAGGGGGGGGGGGATAGGGGGGTTACATCCCCCCCCGAAATTTGAAAAAAGTACTCCAAGTGGCCAGTTTTATAAACTAATTGTACATGTAAGTTGATAAATTTTTTTTAGTATTCTTTCTACCTATTCAAATCCCCCCCCCCCCGAAAAAAATTTCTGCGTCCGCCACTGAGCCTATACATCTTAGCCCGAAGCTTTATAACCAATATGTTAAACACAACCCGGTATGGAAACAATTGAAAGTAACAATGTAATTACTAATTACAAATAAAATTATGTAATTCATGTACATACCTAGGAAATCTGTAAATCCATACAAGACGTCTCTCTTGAATCTCAAGCGAGGATACTTGAGGGTGGCGTGTAGGGTTGTACCGGGCTCCCTGGAAAACATGAAAACATATTACAGCATCTAACTGTACAACTGTACAACCCACCCCACTCTAATCTGTACATTCAACAAACTGTCTGTGGCGATATCAGAATTCTGGTTGCCAATAGTGACCATGCTGCTGTCTTATTGTCATTTCAAAATTAAACTCCACAGAAACTGAATATAGACCCATATCAATTAAAACCAACTATTCACTTAAGGGAAGAGGATGCTATTCTCCAAATGGTTTTTCCTACTTTTTATCAAATATAGAGGGTTTATAGTCATAGCAACCTAATAGAACAAAAAATAAAAAAAAGTGTGCATGGAACACCACCCGACAGAAGTGAAACTTGTTTTGATTTTTTGATTTTTTCAATTTTGGATTATTGGATTCTTTCAATTTTGAATTATTGGACTTTTTAAATTTTTTAAATTTTTAATCTTTTATTTTTTTAAATTTTGGATGTTTGAATATTTTATTTTTTGGATCTTTTAATTTTGGATTTTTTAAATTTTGGACCTTTGATTGTTTTATTTTTTTGTATTTTTAATTTTGGATTTTTAGATTTTTAAAATTTTGGATTTTCAATTTTCTAATTTTGGATTCTTAGGTTTTTTATATTGGATTTTTGGATTTTTAAAATTTTGGATAAACCTAATCACTGAGTTGATTAATTTCTGTGCAGTCCATTCCGTCACAGCCCCACTAATTTTGTGATGATTTTGTGCGTAACAATTTTGGATGATTTTGTTTGTAATGCAAGTTTGGGTTAACTCTCAATTTACTCCTAGCGCAGCTAAAGAAGTTTCACTTAAAAAATAATTGAATTGTTAAAACACAATAATTTTCAAAACAAAGTGCCCACAACAGGGTTTTATAGATTGAAACTTGTAACTTCACAAATGATCTAAAACATAATTCCAATATTAGTTCCTACATTTCTAAAATAAACAATTAAAATTCAAGAACATTTTTTCACTTCTGTTTTTGAAAACATACATGAAATCAATTAGCATAATTCTGTTCTAGAGAAAAGTTTTCTAATAGTTTAGGGATGTCTCTTTAATAGTTTGGAAGACATGTCAATCCAGCCAGAATCTTGCTTTGACACTTTTACTTTTGGCTGAACATCCAATAAGGGCACCTGACAGAGGCTAAGTAACATGTTTTGTATAAAATACCAGTTATCATGTAAAGGAGATTAACGTACCAAACAATTTGTTTCTCTTCTTCTATGAAATAGCTGATCTGGTTGCAGGGGGGTCTGCACTCACACAGTCTTTCTTTTCCGTTCCTCAGAGTCACTAGAGTCACTGAAACAGAACACAGCAATGTCAGAAGTTATGTTAATATCTCTACCTCTCTTTATAGTTTCCTATACCCCTTAGTGTTGGGCTTAGTGCCTATTGGAGGTTTCTGATACCTAAGTGAATTTTCCAAGAAAGGGCAGTTTCTCCCCTTGGAAACTAAGGTATTTCTTGGAAATGAAAGGGTCGAGGAATTTCGTCCAGAAATGCTCTACCTGCATTATTTTCTATTTCCCACCCGTTGTCTGTATCAGTTGGCTCTTAACACTTTAAAGTGACGCATTGCTAGATAGTGATCGAGGAGAGTGCGTTGCATTCCAAATACAGTAAAATGCAAATTTATGAAACTTTAAAGAATAAAGCAAAGATGATGTTAATGTAATAGGATAGAATAGAATAGGTTAGAATTTATCCTCGGAACATGTGTTAATTATACAAATTTATAGTTTTTTACAATTTGAAAATGACTTTTACAAAAAAAAAGGAAAAAAGCATAGTTTCTATTGTACAACAGTACAACAGTAATTATGTATTCATATTTATGATGCATGTGGTAATGAATAACATTTATATTGTCTGGAAAATTTCACCTTGATAAAGTTTTACTGTACAAACAATGATGCTTTGTTGATAGCAACTGATAATGTGCGCAAATGTTCAAGAAACATGTTTTACTATTAAAGATTACTTACTTGCATGCTTTCTCAGGCATTCCACATTTCCAAGCTGGCACACAGGGTGTCCGTCTGAAATCAACAACAGAGACGTATCAAGTGCTGCACTCTATTCAACATCAGTAGTGTAATAAATATATTACCATGGACTCTGTAGACATATGGAACGCAGCCGCACAACTTGAGAGTCAACTCCATCCGACACTGCATCCGACACAGGTTATACGAGTAGACAGGGCTTACAGCGAGATCAGATTCCTCCAGGAAATGGCATTTCCGCTGAGATATGCTCAGGGATTGAACTTCCGCTGTACTGAATACGTTGAGTCCCACGCTTATTTTCAGAGTCAGGTGGTGTTTGTAAAGCAAGTTCAGCCATCGACTCGAGGAATCAGGGATCTCGGATGTGTCGTCGATATACACCTGCGCAAACAAGAACCAAGCTACTGACTCTCCCCCAGCTATTTGTTTATGACATGACTTATATGATGCATTTATAACATTCGGTTGTGACAGACATTTTATGTGCAATTATGTAATCCATATCACCTAAATTTCAAACTGTTGAAACATTCCCACATTGAAAATTATTTTTTTGTTTTAAATTCACTGTTGTTAGTTGAATGAGTGTAAATTTGTGTTTTACACACTTAGAACCAAAGCAACGCCATCTGCACTGTAGCGGTGAAAGTTATGCCACTGATATATTTGCATATTTAGGTAATTCATTAAATATGCGTTTGTTTGGTCACAATGGTCTTCTTTGGGTCATATTTAGCTATTGTCTTGCATGTTTCTTACTTTTAGGTCATAAACGTCTGGACCCTTTTCAATGGACATCAGCACAGTTTTTGTTGACTTAAATTGCATCCCATTCACCCGTTGATAATAATTAAGCGGCATGACGTATCAATGCTATGTGGGTATAGTAATTACCTTTGCAGAAGAAGAGACATCCATGACTTGGAAGGAGAAGGCTGGGTTCAGTGGACTGCAGAAGAGTGGATTCTGATTGTGCGTCACACTCGACCTTTGTCTCCAGCAGTTCCTAGAAAAGCAATTATAAAAACAATTAAAAAATCTACTTTAATGGTTCAAAATCCTGAAAGTAGAGAGAAGAATAGCTAGAACATGCATAAATAAAAAATACCAAAAAGATGGACAGTGGCGGATAATACCAAATGAAATGGTGTACAGAGAACTAGAACCTATCACAGATACTATACGGAAGAAAAGGATCTCTTTTTTTGGTTACATTATGAGGACACCAGAAACTCGACTGACAAGAAAAATTATAGAGAAACTCTGGAATATGAAGCAACAAGTAGGATGGATTACAGAAATTAGAGAGGATATGACAGAATTAGAAATAACTTTGGATGACTTGAAAAACAAAACAGGAAATTCAAGGAAACTTAAAAATATTAAAATAAGATTTAAGCCAAAAATAGACAGACGCCAGACAATAAAGAGGGTATTTACAGATGAAGAGCGACAGAGAAGATCGGAACGCATGAAAAACTACTGGGCAAATCGGAAAGGAAGACCGAGAAATGATTGACTGAAGTGGTCCAATGAGGCCGTAAAAGCAGAAGAAGAAGAAGAAGAATGGTTCAAAATTAGATATTTCTAATTCCTGTCAACTGTAGCAAATTGTGAAATATGAGTTAGTAGAGATGATTGTTGTATTGGGTATTGTGACTTCAACTTGAATAGCATGTACGGTATCTGCCTCCTGGCAAGAGAAGACGTACGATGGACGAGAAGGGTTAAAGAGGCAATTGAAATAGCGCCAAGAATCTGAAGCACCATAATGTGGCTGACAGAGACAGCCAACCAATCACAGGGTTCGGCTCTAGACCACTCAGCCCTGAAGACGAGACAGTACAGTACCTGCATGTTGTGGACAAGTTTCAGGTCATCAAAACAAAGAAAAGTTTTTCAAAATGCAATTGGAAATGACGGCACTCGGCCACAACTGAACATAGGTTATTCAATGTTACTCAGCATTCTTGAATTACACAATTAGTGATTTATTTCCTTCGTATTTACGTTGCAGCTCCAGACACTCCCGTTAGTAGTAATAATAATAATTTTTGAGTTTTGTCCATTCTGTAGTGATGTTAATCTTAATGTTTTATATAGAGCATAAAGATTTTACACTGGAACTCACTACTGTGGCATTTTGTTAGCTGTTGGCCATCTTCAGCTGAAGATGGCTGCTCCATGCGGTTCAAAGTGCTCCAACAGGTAACAAAATACCACAGTAGTGAGTTCCAGTATATAAATCATTAATAATAATTATTTATTTGTAGATCTTAAATTAGCCCCAAGACTATGAGATATGGAACCCGTTCTAACATTACTTGACTGATAACGTGTTCTCCTCTCATACGTTGTCCACACAGCTGATGCCAAATACGTTATTTCTTTCATTGTTTTAGTTTTAAAATATTACAACATGATTATATTAATGCTATACTGTATAGCAGTGTTTCCCAACCTGAACATTTAATTTTCATAAACCTTATCTTATCATGTTGCCATCCTGCTTTCCTTTGTGTAGGTTTTTTCCAGTACAAACCTATAGCTCATTCTTCATTATCGCATTTACATATCATTGAGTGGTTAATGTCTGAATCGAGTGTTGTGCAGGTAACCAGACATACGAAAGCTGAGAGCTGACATTATAGCATTTTTATTGCATTATTTAGTGTAATTCATCATTTAATGTTTATCATAATATGCAATATAATATATTTAAAAAATAATTTTTTATTTCACGGGGGAAACTGGTCTAACATTCTTCAAGAGGAATGTAATTATTCAACATGATCACTTACGTAGTCTCGCAAATCCACTCCTGACAAGAATCACATTTATCGTTTCTATAAACAAAATACTACAACTTGTCCAGGGAGCAGATTTTGGAGAGCGTATCTTCCAGGCCTCCCTATACATTGAACAATTTGCAATACATTGACATTTCTGATGCATGTTATCAGCTTTTACTATCATAAAAATCAAATTTACTGTGGCACATGCACTGGACTTGATAATGTTTGATTTGCACTTACTTTTCTGCAAAATAACCGGCAACGTTGTTCGCATATGTGTAACACAGTCCCGTTTCTGTCAGCGTCTTCATGAAGCGATCCTCCAAATTCAGACTGTACGTGAAGTTATACAGATTCTATAAAACAGTTAAAGAACTCAATTATATCAACTAATACAGGCCATTCCGTCACAGCGTGCTTAGCTCTAGAGGTTGATGAAAGCGTACAATTTCATATTTTATGTAGGCTACTAACAAAAACACAAGAGGCAATAGACATGTTCATTTATGGATTGTATCTCTTATGAAATACAGTTTATCCAGGGCATTCTGTATAAGCCTATAAAGACATAAATGTGCAGAGTGGGCCAACATTAATAATGATTGGACAATACATTGAAATGATCAAATATCCAAAAGCAAAAATTAACTAAAAACTATTCCTAGGCTAAGCAGGATATTTTTCCCTTTCATAATATACTGAAAAATTCATACAATTGATATAATCGCAAGAAAAATGCGATTTCAGTTTGTCAGTAGCAGCATTAAGAAATTTCTACTTTTATTTTGTGGTTTAGATTTGAAGAAAAGGCCCATTATATTTATCCATTAACTTATAATTTAGTTCCCCATAGTATTTTTGGTTAGTTTAGAATAATTAGGCCTATAATAAAGTCCAAAGTGTCAGAGTA
Organism: Ectobius pallidus; assembly: GCA_964059195.1. NCBI lineage: Eukaryota > Metazoa > Arthropoda > Insecta > Blattodea > Ectobiidae > Ectobius > Ectobius pallidus. Next base: position 437,719 of record CAXKWD010000003.1, on the reverse strand, counting down.
AATTGCAATTTCAGTTTGCCAATTAGGTTACAACAAATCCCAGGGCAAATTCCCATCAAAGAAATTTAAAGCTAGTATATTATAAAATATCCACAATTCTAAAGATGAAACAACTTTGAAGAAATTCACCTCCTTTAATGCAAAAAAATTCAAAGAACTGAACAGCATAAGTACAAAATAAAAACCTCCTACAATCTGACATGAAAGACAAAATTCAGGTATTTATGAAAATGACTGCAATATCTGTGAAAATGAAGAGAAATTTAAATCCAAGTACAAGGAACAAAAGAGAAATATTAAATACCAACAAATAGGAAACTCATTTCTGTCTACGGGTCATGAGGCAAAATTACCGAAATGTTTTCAGAAACCACTTGATTTAACTGTTTGGGTAAAGTATACATCCAAAAAAGCAAAGACAGACTTATAAATGTTGACATCCCTAAGGACAATGACTTCATTTTAAAATTCATACAACTAGGAGACATCTGGTGGACAGAGAAGCAAACTTATCCATGGTCGACTTCAAGCACGCTTCCCTCTTAAGTCGACCGTGGTGGATCTCAACTGATTATGATAGGGAACCCATCAACACATATGTTCTAATTTGGTAAGTGTTGACTTACCGGTACGACAATGTTTTAAATTTTTATAGGCTACCAGTATGTAAATTTATTATTGACACTTCACAACGTTTTCCCAATTAAATTCATCAAATATTTTCTGTATTAAATTGTGCAATGAAAATGTAATAATAAATATTATTATTACTGCTATTATTATTATTATTATTATGAAACACGTTCTGTATTATTGTGAATATTTTAGTGTACAGAAACGCCCCGAGACAAACTTTGCTTTTTTGGGTGGCTTTAGACTTTATATTGTAACTCTGCCCCAAACCCCCTGTGAACTGACACTGCATTGGAAATTGAGTTCCTGTATTTAGAGTGCTGTAGCCTATACTACTGTTTAGTCATAATAAAACTAAAAGAAGGTGGAATTACTTTAATTTTTTTTAGGAGGGGGGAGGTAAAATATAAAAAATATGAACTTTTTGGAATTCTCTTTGATTACAGGTTAAAGGCTACAAATTTAAGGTTTCTAGCTCATCTGAAAGTGGGTAAACATGAATGGCAGTGAAAGGGTGATTTACATTACAAACAGTCAGTTTTCCCATACCCGTAGGACAGCTAGAATCATCAAATTTTGCATGCTTATGGCAGCTGGATGTCCCAATATTTTGACTAAATTTTATGATTCTAGCTGTCCTATAAGTGTTAAAAAAATTAGATGTGTAGAAAATGTACAACGTTCACTTAAAATAAAAGATCTAGCTCTATCTAAGGCATAACCGATGGAGATATGACAAAGCTTGTCGATCTCTCAAGTGCCATCATTTAGCTACTATAAGCTTCGAAACAAAGGTCTGAACTCGTTACCTGGTTGTTCTGCTCAGGAGGCAGGTAATTGAGCTGCTCTAGAAAATCCGAGCTGTCTTCACCACCACTGAAAACAAAACGTGATATTATCATAAATCAAATAATGTTGACCAAATCATATTTCATATGCAAAATATATTTTAAAAATTAAAATTACACTACTTTAATTAATTAATTATATGGCTATAATGTAGTATTGGAAATAAAATGCTAGTTGGAAAAGACAGAAATTTTGGACAAGTGAGTTCACACGAGTTGTACCTAAAATGTGAGATTCTCTGAGACAAAATATGAATGGAATCAGACACATAGGGATTGTTGGAAGAAGAACACAATACAAAGAGTGAGAGAGTGAACACACTGCAAATCCCAGGTTGTAAGTTCCGACATGTTGGGGCCGATCTGAGGCTCCATTGGCAAGGAGAACGAAGTGCCAGGAACAGCCAGGGACATCGGATTGGGAACCGACCAATCAGGAACCAAACTGTGAACTGAATGGTGATTTGGGAATGGGATGTAGAAAAAACTAAAAACGAGGAGCAAAGAGAAGCCATAGACATCCGCTTGGACTAAGCCCTGCCCAGTTTCGTGTTACTGAATCGCTCAAGACCAGCCAAGCCAACCAACTTCTAAGTAATCCCTCAAACTAAACTATGGAGAAAAAATCTTTGACCCCATCCGCATATCATCTGGCCCACAGTCTGGTTCCTGATTGGTCGGTTCCCAGCAATCCTTCTTTCTAATCTGGATACCCCTAGCCACATTGGCCCAGAAACATCTGAATTTATCAAAGAAGTTGGGAAAATATTCCCTATTACCAGCACCAGGGAAAGTCAAAGTGGACAGTATTCTACTAGCCTGTAATATGCACAGGAAGAAGGAAAGGTTTTTTTTTTCGACATTTAGCACAAGACACATGAAGTAAAAGTTGCACTAGTGGTATAAAATTTTTATGCCACTCCATTGGCCCCAACTTTGATTTCCGTTACATGGAAAACACTCTTTTTGTTGAAAATATTTGCATACAATTGTTAAATAGACTCATCATGCCGTTTTAAATGTTAAATTTTTCATAGTGGTTACAAAAATCACCATGTCAAATTGATAAGTGTGTTTTCTTTGTGTATTCTTGGTTGTTGTTATGTTGATGGTACACAAAGAAAACACACTTATCAATTTGACATGAGTTTTTTCATGGTTTTCCCTGTCGTAAAGGAAAATGCAAAATTGGATATCTACATACTATGACTTATAACTGCTATTTCATTCTGTATGATAATCATTGAAAAGTTATTATCAGTTGAAATCAATGGATGCCTTAAACACATCAACAATAGAAAAAAGTAGAGCATAAACATAAACATGGCTTCCTGATATATAACCTGATCAAACGAGTTTAAATAAAGCTCGATTAAATACAGTCAAACTTGGTTATTCTGAACTTTTAAAATTGAAAAATGTTATCCAAGTTACTCACTGTGCAGTGGGACAGATGGTGACGCTTGGGAAGGAAGTGTTCCACTCCTTGTAGTCGTGCTCCACCGAGATCACTGTGGGATTGTCCTGGTATCGATTCCAGTTGGACAGACTCAGCATCAAGGCCCCAGTGATCGCCAAGGCGATTAGCACCACCCACACCAGCCTGCAATGTCACCAACTCTGCACTTCTGGGAAACGTAAAAAAAAGTAACAGGAAAGTCTTTCGAGAATGAAGTTAAAAACTATTGATGGAATACATGCCACTTAATGCAGATGAGTTTCTGAGTTTGAATCTTACGGAGAGTCGTTTATTTCATTACATGTCATTTTATTCTGTTTCAAATTATGTTAAAATAATTTTTTTTTTCAACTCATATTTTATCATATTTTGTCCAATTGTGTTGCACTAGTGTATTAAATTCATATCTAACAAATAGAATTTATTGTATTCTTACTGTTTGAATATTTTGTATCTCTCTCTACAACTTTACGAATGTCTTTTATACTTGTAGATTATGTATGAAACTTGACTCTGCCAATGTTATACTTCTGTATTACTTATATAACTTCGAATAAATAAATAAGATACAAGAACTGGACAGAAATCATCATTAACACATCGACCAAATGCAATTTGCCTCTGGTAGATGTTGCAGCTGTCGGATGGTAGGCCCGGTCCCACAAGGGATGTAGAGCCTCAGAGTTTAGTTTAGTATTTTGTATTATTATTGTATTTTGAAGATGTTGTTGTTGCCAATGCTTATGGAACTTGGATTTCCTCCATTCTCCCATGGGCGTCCCAGTAATAGTTTGTAAGCTGGGAAGGTATATCAGCTTCGATCTTCTTAATCACTGGACACTTCAGCAAGTGGTTTTTATTCATGATGGAATTCACATCCAGACAGAGTACAATGTGGTGAGGGTAAGATACCGCTCCTATATAGGTGTGAGGCCCGTTAATCATGTCCTGTAGTGAGTCGAAAAAGTGCCACAGATTTCTTCTGAGGCAGATCAGGGATGGTAGATTTGTCCCTCAGTAGTACGCTCCAGGATTTGTTCATACTGTATTCAGAATGTTTTGTCCTGCAGGCTTGGTAAATTTTGTATTTTGAAGATGTACAAATGATGTATTTTGTATTGAACCTGGTTCAAAGGATCAAAAGCAGCAATACTCTTCAAATAAAGTAGCCCTGCATTTAAGTGTGTTTTTAATATACGACAGCCACCTCGAGTTCTCTACACAGAACAACACATCAGGGATCGCCATAGAAAATGACATGGGAATAGGACAAGTACAGATGAACAAATTGTTTAAATTATTTCTTCTAGAAACTTGACATTTTGCACACCTAATTAGAAAGTAAGTCGGCCGCGGTGGCCTAGAGGTAGCTTGCCCGCCTCTAGATCCGCAGGGCGCGGGATCAAACCCGGCCGCGGTCGATGGATTTTTCAGGACGTAAAAATCCTGGGCACGGAGTCCTTCGGGAGGGACTTTAAGCTGGGGGTCCCGTGTCGTAGATTTACGGCACGTAAAAGAACTCCAAGCCTAAATTAGAGCCTCTGGACAAAATTTCTCGGCTCTTTCACGTCCAAGAAATACTTAGTTTCCAGAGGGGGGTTGCGAGGCGATGGGTTTATCACCTGTCCCTCTACCCTCTTTCGGAAAATAAGCATATCAAAATTAGTACAGGTAATGAAACCTCCATTGGAGGCCCCTTCGCCCCACCTGGGGATCATAGGGTACCAGATACAGAATTAGAAAGTAAACTTAAAAAGAAGTTTAAAATTTGATTGTAATGTCTCAATTAGTTTTTGATATTAATCAATTTCATTAATTTTTAAAATCACAATTAAAATCTATCTCCTGAGACAGATATTAAAATATGAACCTGAATTTTTTATGTGAGATTCTTTGCTATTTTATTTACAAATTTAATTTTGATTTTTTTAATATATTGTTTATAATTTTGTTTAAAAATTATTTTATCCAGAAAAATATCCTGGAATTATACTACATATTAAAAAAAAACTAAAGTCTTCACAGAAAATCTGATTAGACATTTCATTGCAATGTTTCACAGCCGTATCGAGGTGATAGATTTTAAATGTGGCAAAATTACACAAAAATTGAAGTGAAGAAAGCAGCGATTCAACTTTGCATGTGCTGGCAATTTGAAGCGCTCTGAGGTTTAAAAATGTTCCATGTGTCCAAACGGCACAAAATTTTGCACCTGTTATATTTTAGGATATGCTTGATTTTTTTACACTAAAATCCTCTGGGTCTCCATGGCCTGTATAGGGATCACTTTACCTTTTAAAATAAAATAAAAATCTCATTTTTTTACCAAAATGGATAAACTGATGAAAGAGGCCTTGAGCTTGAATTGAATAAATCAGGTAAACTGCTATAACAAAGTGCCAGATGGAGTTAATAGGCTTTGTGCTATTAGGTATATAAGCAATCAAGAACCACAGATTATTGTCTCTGTTGGACACTACATGAGAATATTATAGGAGAAAAATTCCTCCGGCACTGGGACTTGAACCCAGGACCTTTGGCTATTCGCGCCAATGCTCTACCAACTGAGCTAAGCCGGAGCTCAATTCACAGCACCAGATAGAATCTCTCTCCTATGACTAATTGCCCTAATGGTCTACCTCACAGACAGACAAGTTATGTCATATGCAGTACTGTGAGGCACACTAAGTAGTGATTTGTGACCGGGCTCCCAGTGGGGGCAATTATGGCACGAATAGCCAAAGGTCCTGGGTTCAAGTCCCAGTGCCGGAGGAATTTTTCTCCTATAATATTCTCATTTTGTGCTATTAGGTCTATCTAGGTCTATCTAAAGCATAAATGTTTATTACTAATAAAGTACCCTATTTAAATGTTATAATAATACGTTATTAAGCAATTCATTAGAGTAATGTAAATAAATACCCTTCACAAACCATAATCACAATTACTACCACTGCAGAGGTGCCAAGTTTAAAAAAATATTGGGTGGGCTCAAAGATTTTAAAATTTTCATACTTCTGCCCCTTATTTCGTTCTTCCCTCTAGTTCATTGTCCCTTGCTGATTTAACGAATCTTTCTTAATTCTTTCTTTCTATTTGTTCGTTTCACCTTGACTATTTTCTTTTTCCTGTCGCCGATATCTTGTACTCCACACTCTTGGCCTATATCACAATTTTTTATTTTGTCTTTCCTGTCATTTTTCTTAATCACAAGAATCATCTAAATTCTAAATCAAACTTTTCCGGGCTCCCCTTATGTATATTTAGAACAGCAATGAGATTAAGTTTTTTCCCCCCCTGAACGTAAAAAGTCTCTTTTTTTTTTTTTAAGCTTAAAATATACTTCGGCAGTATGTTAGGAAATTGCATAGACAGAGTAAGCCATTAATAAATTAATGAACATAGGAACAATTTCAGACAATCATGAGTGAAGTATAACAAAGGCCCTTAATATGTAGGCCTATGCCAACAATAGCCTGATTTTTGCTTTAGATCGATTCAACAATGAAACATGATTTTTAGTATTAGCAATAAATAGTTATGGCAATGATACACAGCAAATTATTGGGTGGGCTTGAGCCCCACCGGCCCATATAAGTTGGCGGCTCTGTACCACTGTATGGGTTTAACAAAATACTGACATACCGGTATTTATCATTAATATGTCTTTACTCAAAATTATAATATTTTCTCTGTGAATTGCAGATATCCATTTAAGCCGTCTGGATCCATTTGTGTGAAATTTAAACACTTGGACAAACTCTCCGTTGGCATTATTATTGCTACAGTACAGCCAGGAACACAACACTTACTAGGCATTTTCCCTGTTTCTGTATAAAAAGACTATTTTCATCCAGCATAATGTAACTTAATGGCTGACTCATGCGTTCAGTCTGCTATGAATGAAGTGTACATGACATCGTAACTGAACTGGGAGGCCGTAGTATAGTGATGATTTGCCATTTAAAAAGGATGTAATTCTTAATTAGTTGTTACTTCAGTACCGGTCAACTGATTAGGCCCAAAATCAATAGGCTTCTTCCAATGGACATTATAAGTGTTTATACCAAGTTTGATGAAAATCTGATAAATCATATTTGAGTTATCATTCATAAAGACACACGGCCAGACAGACAGAAATTTTCCCGTCCACCACACGATCTCAGAAAGTAGGCTACTATTCTGGCACGCTTGGTATGGTTCATCATCCAATGACTTCAATGGATATAGAAGGGGAAGCTACCATGTGATTCTGTTATGGGTAGAACTAAGAGTTAGTTACATTCACTTACCTTTCACAAATTGTTATTTTCTTTGTTGTCAGATGATTGAATCCATGAATGGAGGAAATCTTGGGAAACAGGAAAATGCATCTGATGACTTTCCAACACCACATTCCTAAAAACTAACACAAAACAAAAGATGAGTGTTTTTAAATGATCATTGATTTATGATTTAAGCAAACGTGTGACTTTTTCTAATTTTTTTTGCATGCAAAGCAAAATTACCAAAAGAGCTGAGAATTTTTTTAATGCCAAACCATTTCAACAAATTACAGTTTTTAATATTATAATTATCAGAAATGTGGCTTTTAACCATTAAATATGAGCAAAATATGACCGCAACATGAAAAATGGCATAAATATGTGGATCAGTAAAACCAACTTAAAGCATCTAGTTTGGATTTAAATTTATTTTATGATTAACCATACTCATGACAAATAAACATAAACACCTATCCCTAATTTATTAGTTTATTAGTTAGCTATATATATATTAGTTTTAAACTTTTAACAATCTAAATAAAATTATGTAGGCTTTCACGGCCGGTGTCCATTTGGTTAAACTTTTAAATAAATAATAAATAAATAAATCAGGATACAATGTCCATAGCTTCGTCAGTCATTCCAATTCTATAGGATGATTTTGGTACATAACACACAACACACATGCAGAACAATAATTAACAATTAATAATTAATAATAGATTGGTTTAGGTTAGGTGGCTCTAGGCCATTAAGCATGAAAAAGATATAAAAAGGAGAGGAAGGTGCCAGAGAACTTACCAATTGGCAGGAGAAGCTGGTCTTCAATTGGTGCTGGCTCTGGTATCATAGAAACACATAAAAAGAACAATAAAAACGAAAATTTTCGGACAAACTTTGCCCTTTGTCAATCACTTAGAGAATGAAGCTTGAAGAGCAAGCTCTTCAAGCTTCATTCTCTAAGTGATTGACAAAGGGCAAAGTTTGTCCGAAAATTTTCGTTTTTATTGTTCTTTTTATGTGTTTCTATGATACCAGAGCCAGCACCAATTGAAGACCAGCTTCTCCTGCCAATTGGTAAGTTCTCTGGCACCTTCCTCTCCTTTTTATATCTTTTTCATAATTAATAATAGAATAATAATGACAGAATAATTAATATACACGTCTGTAAATCCCATAATTAAGTATAAATAGATACACACTCAACATGTTATAAGAATGTCATATAGGGTTTTGACTACAATTCCACAGAGTGAAGGAACTCTTGCACATTGCAAAATAAATATTTTACAAGTAGAGTTTTTACTTGTTTTTTAAAATGTTTGGTCCGGGGTTTGTGGCCGTGGTCTTATCGGTTAAGATACTGATTTATTAGTAACAATATTAACAATTTATTAATAATAATTCTATTGTGTTGTTGCTGTTTTACAGAAGAGAAACGTATCTGACTCACATTCCAGAGTGACTGCGGCAGGAGTCTGATGATATCTCTAAGTCATTATCAAACTTTTCCATTGTCATGAAACACATCTCGATAAATCAATGAACGTGAAGGGAGAGTTTATCACTACTTCAGTAATACAATGAATAAAGTGTCAGTGGACTTCTAACGTAGCATTAGGGCCCGGATTTGATGACCTAAAGAGTAGTAAAAAATTACCTTAAATAATGACTCTATGACTATAAAATCAATTTCAAATGTCGTAAAAATATAATGATAGATATATAAGCATTCATGAACCACAGATTATTGTGTCTGTTGGACAGTACATGAGAATATTATAGGAGAAAATTCTTCCAACACTGGGACTTGAACCCAGGACCTTTGGCTGTTCGCATTAATGCTCTACCAACTGAGCTAAGCCGGAGTTCAATTCACAGCGCCAGATGGAACCTCTCTCCTATGACTGATTGCCCTAATGTTCTACCTCACAGATAGACAATCAGTCATAGGAGAGAGGTTCAATCTGGCGCTGTGAATTGAACTCTGACTTAGCTCAGTTGGTAGAGCATTGGCACGAATAGCCAAAGGTCCTGGGTTTAAGTCCCAATGTTGGAAGAATTTTTCTCCTATAATATTCTAAAAAAATAATGAGTTACAAATGACATTTATTAATTGATCTCTTTGCACATTATCATTTACACTTTAAAGCATGTTGTACTTCGGCGACTGTGAATCACTGACAGGTAGTTTCACCTCCACATTCCTTTAGAACTCTTTTTTTAGATTTTGAGGGGCTGAAACTTTATTATAAGAATAACCTAACAAAAAATGACAAAAATATGTTTTTTTTTCTTAAAATGACTTATAACCAGGGCCCGGATTCTGATGACATGTCATATTTTTATTGATGCTGCATAGACATTGCCAACTTGAAGATAAATCCTAATCATGGCCTTTAGATTATAGAAATGCATTTTATATTTTTAGGGCATTTATTTCAATTTTAGGTCATTATTTTGTCATTTTCGTGTCATTTGCTTCCTTATTTAGTCATTTTCATGTATTTACATTGAGTGTATTAACTTTTTTTTCATCGCTAGTGGTGCTGTCTTTGAAGTGTTGTTTGTTTAATGCAAGAAGGAAAAATTTGGTGTTAAAGTGTTGTCATGTCTCAGTCGGAAATGAGAATCAAAGAAAAGCCCAAATTTTGTATTATATTACTATAATAATAATAATAATAATAATAATAATAATTTATTTGCTGTCAATTGACTTGATACAAGTTTCTGACATTGTCAAGCTTACAGACTAAGAGCTAATTTCTACAACCTAGATCTAAGGATAAAAGTGTGTGATTGATCAAAATGTAATAATGTATAGGCCTATGTGCTAATCAGTTTGTACTATTGTTATTAGATTGACTTGGCAACAGAGTCTGCCACCTGCTTGGATTTCAGAGTGCAAACTGCTGTTTACCCTCAAAAAACAACAATATAATGCAGCAGACCACAAAAGGAAATGCCTAATTTTGACTCCCCAATGCGTCAGTGCCAGCATAAATTTCCGTGAGAAAAGAACATTCTCAACATTACAGTTATTCAGAGTTTTTCTAATTATTTACAAACTAGTCTATAACTTTGTGTGTACAATAATACTTTTTTTATAAATGAAATATCAGTTTTTAGGTCATTTTTTATAATTTTTAAGTAATTTTCTTTAAAATTTAGGTTCATTTTATAGGTCATTTATCAAACAATTTTAGGTCATCAGAATCTGGGCCCTGCTTATAACCCATAAAAAATGCCGTATCAGAGGAAAATGCCTAGACATGCAGAAAAAATTATCTATAAGTTAAAGGGCCAAGCGGTGGAGCAAAAATTGTCTTGGTACACATGTTTCTCTCCTGTATTGGTAGTCAGATGAGATTTGACTTCACTCCTTGGATAAAATGCCTTGTTACATAAGTCTCGGCAAAGAAAGTGTTTTGTTGCCCTCATCACACTAAAAGCTTTATTATCTCTATCAAATCACATCTGGAGACACATACAGTAGAGTTTTCAAGGCAACGTGTGTAATAAAACATCTGAATTCCTGAACCTGGAACTCATTAACTAGGTAAGTGTAACATCTTACCTTAGTTACTGAGTTATCTCTATATATACAAAAGGCTTTGTCCTGACTGACTGAATGAATGACTGACTGACTGATTGACTGAATGACAGGAATCAACGTACAGCCTAAACTATAACAGGTAGAGACTTGGAATTTTGACAGTACCTTCGTTTCATAATGTAGGTGCTCACTAAGAAAGGATTTTGAAAAATTCTGATTCTAAATGCCAAAAATTAAATGTTTTTGAAAATACTTAATCCCTTTTTACATAGAATTATCAATTCCAAATCACAGAATATATTGTTGCCAAATGGTATCAGGTGGGCTTGAAAAAAACAAATGAAATGCACTTTTGACATATAAGAGAAGTTATCAAAATAATTCATGTTATAAATAAATATTACAGAATGAAATCCACTAAAATAATGGAATCACATAACTTTCTCTACCCTGGACATAGAGAAAACAAAACGAGGTATGGTAATGTGTATATTATTATATTATATCGCAGGTTTTTGGAGAGAAAAGTATGAAAGTGATAATGCTTTATGGTAACATAAGAGTGGGAAATTTCCCGCCTCGATATTACAATTTTATGTTACAGGAATTTCTGTTTCTTCTTATTTAAACCTCTACCAGGCTTGCTGTGCACTGTACAAGCGATGGGATGCAACATTCTAGATCCTCTATGAGCCATAAAAAACTATATCAAGCGTTTTCTGAGGGAATAGTTTGAGTGTAATAAGTCGTTCTTCCTATTTCAAATTATAAATGCCTATATAAGGACCTAGAATTTAAAATTGAAAATCCTTCATAAGCTAATTTCCAATTACAAAATACAAAACCCGGGCGACGCCGGGTCTTTTAAGCTAGTATGATATAACCCTAATATTGTAATTGATCTTACCTTCACTCTGTATTAGTTACAGTTAGTTATAAGAAATGTTAGTTATTAGATTTAGATTTAGTTCCCTGACGAAGCCAATATTTCTGTATAGAAATTTACGGTGAATAAATATATTATTATTATTATTATTATGCTCGTTATACTCTGAGTGTTGATAACAAATCTGGGGGAAGCTCCTATATTGACTTAGGAAAAGCTCTATTAACCAAACATTTGTTTTTAGTCATGGTGCCCTCTTGCTGTACAACCACAGCGACGACAATCAAGGCTGTTGAACTCTGGGATCACGTACTGTATTGCCCAATGCAACTTTGGTATATCCGCGTTTTTTTCCATCACATCCATACAGATGAACATTCCTTTTCAAATATTTTTAAAAGTTGTCATGAAAACTACTTTTAACTCGCTGCAAAGATGAAGCCACCAGATTCTTAATAATTATGTCTTACATGGGGCACAGAGTGAGACAATTCCTTGAATTCTGTGAGTGTGCAGCTATATGTGTGATATCTTAAAATATCTTGAAAACGTTTAGAATTATTATTATATTCGTACCTGATCTCAGACTGCATTTTCAGGCAGACAATGCTGATTGGCTGCAACTGACAATTCACACAATTTAAAAAATAAAATAACTCCAACTTTTGTCACCAAGTTCTCGAATACAACTTCTCACTCGCTGAGCTCCACAATGAATGTCGTCAAGCAAAACTACACTCTTCCATTTGCATTTTGTTTGTTGTAGAGTCGTTCAGTTGTAAAATGTGTGCTAAGATGCCGAAAAGAAAAAGTATGTTTATCGACGATTTAGTGAAGAGGTATAAAGAATATGAAAAATCTATAGATACATGTTTGAGTAGTTAACATTTTTCTATAACCGGAATGTTCTATATTTCTTTACAAGAATTAGTAATAAAGTTCATGTGGTATATAACAACATCACTTTCCAGTTTCAAGCTTCACAGTCTTGTTCCACGATCACTTATCAACAGCCCAGTTACTTCTAAGCTCAAGTCACGATTACAGGAGGTGATTACCATTATTAAATGTCAATGCTGTTGAACTACGGAAAACAGTTCGTGTAAAATGTTATAATGCTGATCCCTGAACAGATGTGAGCATCATATTCACTGCATTTGCAAAATAAATCTTAACGTACCGACACAATGGCGACATGCCTGTAGAGTCTCTGACCTGATTAGAATATAAAGAAAAGAGACGAGACTTTATCACTTTTGTAGCAAATTTTATAAATATTGAGCTGAATCAGGTCTGTGATTGGCTAATTCCAGACTCATTCTTATATGTTATTGGTCCAAATGGAAAGAAAGTCTTAATAATATGGGACTGTTGGCTGATAATTTTTCTTTTTCTTGTTATCTACCTCATTAAGTTGTGTAGAGGGGGCCAGATGACGATGAAACTGAAAATGAACTGTTTAGCACACAATCCCTAAAGTGGCTGCTAACACGCTGTAAAGTAGTAGCCGCTAAGTTGCTATGGTAACCTCCAGTGCATACATGGGCATTTACTGGTTCGCGAACCACTTGTGGTTCTTGAACTTCCCGCATAACACACAAGATGGCATTGCGGACGTTCGGTGTATGTGGTAGATTATTCCCGTGCAAGAGTCATACTCTCTTTGCAAGCAGTGACGGGTCGCGACACAGTTCCGATTGGAAAGGCGTTATGACACATTCTAAGCCTTTGTATAATGAAATAATTGCACACGTAAAAGAATAAAAAAAATACAAGATTGTTTGTATTATTTGTTTCTTGTAGTGTACATTTTAAAGTGAAATTAGTGTTTCCCTAAGACTGAGCAACTGCCACTGCACTTATTGTCTGCTTGTGTCACCATCTATCCGTTCTTTTCGAACTATGTGTAAGTTGACAAAAGTTTGCGGGTTGCGTGTCAATGGATAGGGGTTTGCCCATGTCTGCTCTAGTGGATGTAGTTCCAACTATGGCACCTAGATGTGTCTACAGTGTCTCCCAGTGTAGGTTCAATTTTATGCATTGAGGGTTTTATTGTTCATAGTAAACCTTGTTATTTAGAAACAGTAAATTTAAGAAATAAATCTGATAATAATAACTTTTTATATTTATTATGACTGGGGGATGGGTACGAACACACGAAGCTTAGTCCCCAAGGCCACGAGTTCAGATGAGCCTCTTGTACGATTGCTTCTTTTAAAAAGGCCTAATAATAAAATGGGCAATATTCCACCCTTATTCTCAAATTAAAATTTCTTAAACTATTAATAAAATATGAAATAATAAATAAATACCGGCTTCCGACCACAGGGAGATGACAGGAATGGATGGCAAATCAACTCCTGGACCTCTGGAAACAGGAAGAATTGGAATGGGAGTGGTCTTAAAGCTGAATACCCGGGTTCAAATCCCCACAAAACTTGTGTATACTTGAGCCAGCGTGAAGTGTCCTGAAGAAAAGAGGAATCAATGCATGATACTACATTCTTTATGTACAATATATTACAATAAAATTATTATACATGGTGCATTTATAACAAATCAATTGAAGGGGTCAGTAGAAGATAGCACTAACCCTCTTTTTGTAAAAGTTGAAATGCTGCACTATTTACATTTTTTCTTAGACACTATTTATTCCAATGTTTCTGAGCATAGACTAATCTGTCAAAAGTCTTGTTTGTAACTTAAGAAAAAGATAAAGATAAGATTTGCAGATTTGCACTAACTTAAATAATGTAATATCTAAAATTAGGTTTGTATGGGTTACAAGTAAGAATCAGCTTGAAAAATTTTATGTCATAACCGGGATTTGAACACGGATCTTCGGCTTAACGCGCCGATGTTCTACCATTGAGCTACCATGACAACATGCCAGTCTGACATCAAATTCCTCAACTGATTCAAATTTTTCAAGCTGATTCTTACTTGTATTAATATCCCAGACATGGATTTAATGTCTATTTCCTTTCCTTCCACTTAATTAATAGTATATAAATAATAACTAGGCTTCAAAGTACCTACAAGGGTAGGACGCCATTTGGATGTGTGTTCTCGACGGAGAGAAACCTCCCGTGGTTTGCCTTGTCTTCTGAATCAGTTGAGGAATTTGATGTCAGACTGGCATGTTGTCATGGTAGCTCAATGGTAGAGCATCGGCGCGTTAAGCCGAAGATCCGTGTTCAAATCCCGGTTATGACATAAAATTTTTCAAGCTGATTCTTACTTGTATTAATATCCCAGACATGGATTTAATGTCTATTTCCTTTCCTTCCACTTAATTAATTGTATGGGTTAGCTCTATCTTTCACTGACCACTTCAATTCTTCTATTTTCATAGATTTCTGCTGTTGCATAATTTCCTTCTTTAAGAAAATTAAAGTGTCATCATGTGGCAACAATGGAAGAAAATTCATATGAAATGGAACTGAGAAAATGAAATGTTTGTAGGAAATTCAGATTTCTTGACTACAGACAACCTGTAATTAGACTCAGTCGTACAAGTTATGAAAATTAAATATTGCGGATCTAAACTACTGGGGGGGGGGGGGGGATATACTTCACATCCAGCTTTTTTCCCTTAGTGAATGGATACAAGGCATTCTAATTGATGGGATCCAATGCTGTGTTATACAGGGTGTTAATAAATAACACCGAAATATTTTACCTGTATATAGAGGGGACTTAGAAAAGAAACTTTTATTAGGAGATTTTTGCTCTACGACGTAAAATGTGTGTGCTACAGGGCATTAAAGTCATTACAATTTTATGCTCATAAGTCAATAATTAAGCAAAATAAGGTTGACATTTTCAATAAATTGACTTTATGCCTTCCTAGTGATCGATAAAAACCTGACTCTTAATCATTCATCAACAGCTATATCATAATTTAGTGTATCCATAATCTGCAAAATTTACAGACTAATCACATGACTGGTCGCCACTGCATTAGTCTTTTTTTTATTTATAACTACTGACTACAGTGCTTACAACGAAGTTCCTTTGTTTTGCATTTTTTTCTAATGTTAGAAGTAAGTGGCGGCCATTCCCTGGGAGATTTTATGCTGTAACAGGAAAAATTGAATTCATAGAGCAAAATTCTCTAAATAAAAGTTGTTTATCTATGTCCCCTCTATCCACAGGTAAAGTATTTCGGTGTTATTCATTAACACCCTCCGCTCCGTCATGTGGGCAGAGTCTCTTCATTAATTTCTGAACCCTACATGTTCAGCAGAGACTGCGAAAACATTTTCGTTGCTTGCGGTTTTAGCTAGTGACGCCTATAGACTGACTAAAACAAGTTATACATCAATTGGTATTGAACCCAAGAACCAAATGCTCAGGGTATCGTAAAAAAAAGGAAATTATGCAACTTCGGAAATTTACCATTACTTTATGTTCCATGTGGTGATGTCCTTCACGCTGTATATCTCTACACATATCACCTGAGTGGCAGAGAACAATATAAATATACACTTCAGTACTTAGCTTGTTTTCGTAGGGAATATCTGTTTAAACAGTTTGTATAAAAAAAGACAACAGTATAGAAATTACTGTATCAATTCTCTCACTATGACGATGATGATGAATGTTCTGTCCAAAGGCAATAACGAAGTCATTCATGGGACGGGAATGAAGGGACACATAACACCCAGCCTTGAACACAGGAAGGAAATTTTCCACTTCTGAAAAATCCCTGATCTGGCCGGGCATCGAACCAGGCTGATGGCTGCCAGTGTATCAGATCATGGCGTACTAGAAGACCACACAGGTCAATGTCTTACCACAAACTAACCAATGCTGCCAACACATGAATCAAAATTGAATGGGCACTTAAAATGTTTCAGTTTCCAAACAAGTTATGTTGTGTTTTTATTCTGTTTACTGGCAGCATGTGAGATATTAATCACTGCGTATTATACCAGTACCTTCCACCAATGAGCTGACATTTTTTCAGATAAAGTTGGATCCTTGAGACTCTTGCAAGCATATTATAAGATAAACAATCATGATTAGCTAATATCCGAGGCTCTAATAAACATTATTGGTCAACATAAAATATGAATGGAACAGTCTAAGAAAAAGTCTACGTTACTTTAGAATGTATGAAAGTCGCTTTTCTGATCACTCTCTAAATCAATGGAACCCCATCACCTGCCCATCGGCTTTCATAACAATATTTTATTATTTATTAATGCTCTGAAATATTGATCATAAATTGCTTAAGGTATATAATCCTCTATATTCAAAACCCCCTAAACGCCATTGAAAAATAGAGGTGTTTTTGAAGTTTAAAGCAGTGGATAGAGGGGTTTTTGAACTTAACTCTGATTTTCAACATGGTATTATATAGTACTTTAGACGGTTTTGAACCTCACATATAAATAAACCAATTTAAGCCATCCATACAAATCTGGTGATGTACAAAAGTAAGAAAATATAATTTGGCGTTTAGGGGATTTTGAATCTAGAGGATAGGCATGAATTTTTTTTTTTACATATAGGATTCTATTTTTTTTTCTTTGTTTGTTTGGTTTTTTTTCCAGCTCTCTCAGACCTAACATTTTTGCCAAATTTGTTGAAAAGTGTCAGACCATATAGAAATGTATTGTAGTAATACAATTATAATTTATTTCAAAGTTTAAACATAGGAGTCTACAGACCATTACAGTGACATGAGGGAGTTAAAGAGAAGAATAATTTCTTTTTGGTTTCTTGGGTATACATAGACCTATATTTTAAGAATGGAGACGTTGTACCATAATTACTCAAATCTAATGCGCACCCCAATTTTAAAACTTCCATGGCTAAATGAACAATAATAATGATTATGGCTGTCCGGATGGCGCAGTGTCATCATGTTTAAAACCAACATTTTGACCACTGAACTATAGTTCAATAACTTTCGTTCCATAACATATAGTTCTATAACTTAATTATATCAGAAAATACCCTGATTTCTCAGCATACTCCACTGTTAAATTTAATAGATATGTAAAGCATTTATGTAATTTTTTAGCTGTTTTAAGACATTTTTGTTTCAATCCTGTTATGTATTTATGTTTAACATTTTTTACTTTCCTTATTAGTTAATCACATTTTTTATACACTGTTTCTTTGTCTTTCCTCTTTCTTCACTTTGAGATTTACGAAACTGCACCCGAGCACAAGCAGTCTTGCTCATTCGGGTGTATTACTAAACGTTAATATTTCTTGTGCTAGAATAATTATAAATTATGTAAAATAAATTATGTAAAATTTAATACGAATAATTTGATATTTTGTAATATCAAAAATTTCTGGAAAACCAAGATTATTAATAAACAGATCGTTTATTATTAATAAACAAATATTAAATATGATTGGTAGTAGCATTTTATTTTATATTACAATGGATTTCTGAATGCCGATAAAAAATGTCAGTAAAACGGTTTGGGGGAATAGCGGAGACAATAGGCCTCCGCATTGAACCTTCATTGTGCTTGGTGTTAAACTTAAGTGTCAAAATGATATGTTAACTTGAAAAGTAATGAAGCAATGCATTGTTACGTAAATGATCAATGTTACCGTCAAACTAAGGAATGAATTTTCCCTCAAATCTAATGTGCATCCCAAGTTTGAATGCTACGAATGGACTAAAATGGTGACTAGATTCAAGTAAATAAGGAATGTAACAAAAATATGATTTTATGGGAAAGGAAAAATACTGTACTATAGCATAACCCAGTAACAGCCATATGCATGTCTTCACTTGCAAATACAAGGTCCGCATTCTTAAGCGACGATATTTAATCTATTAATACAAGTAAGAATCAGTTTGAAAATTTTTTTTATGTCATAACCGGGATTTGAACACGGATCTTCGGCTTAACGCGCCGATGCTCTACCATTGAGCTACCATGACAACAAGCCAGTACGACATCAAATTCCTCAACTGATTCAGAAGACAGGGCAGACCACGGGAGGTTTCCTGAATCAGTTGAGGAATTTGATGTCGTACTGGCTTGTTGTCATGATAGCTCAATGGTAGAGCATCGGCGCGTTAAGCCGAAGATCCGTGTTCAAATCCCGGTTATGACATAAAAAAAATTTTCAAACTGATTCTTACTTGTATTAATATCCCAGACATGGATTTAATGTCTATTTCCTTTCCCTTCACTTATTTAATCTATTGTTTCCTTTCAGATTAATGCACTCAAACCCCTGTCTTTCAAAAATACATTAAGACTATTTTAACATGCATTTATATTTATTCAAAAAGACAGCTACCTGCTATGTCATATTTATATTTTCTTCCTTAATTCAAATAGTTTCTAGCATTTCATGTTCCATTGGTTCCATTTTCAAATTTAATGATTGATAAACAAAAATAAAAATCATCAAGTTTGTAGCTGAATAGATAATATTTTATTTATGTAGTAAATTTTGAATGTATTTCAGTCCTTTTGTTATTTTTGTAGGCAAAATATTTTAAAAGAGTGTCATGGTTTCGGTCATTTTTAAAGATTAAATATGTGATAACTACCATAGAATTATAGTTAGTAATTTCAGAGTTGGCAGGCAATGTAGTTTGTGGGAAACCTAACTTTACTGGTGTGAGCGCCTTGTGAGGTCTCTCTCGCTCATTTTTGGCACTGGTGGTTTCTTCTCCGGTGTGATTGCAGAGCCAGTGATCTCCAGTCCTGACCGCACGACCACAGATCCATTAGCAGCCTCCAGGAGATGAGAGATCTCCCTGCATAACATCAAATACAGATGATGAAGAAATATTGTATCACTTATTAATTTGTCTTGAATTGTATTATTTACTTTGTGTTACCTATCTGATATCATGTAGCCTATATGATCCAAGAATAAAAAAATTTAAAAAAAAAATAGAAGGACTTGAAATTCAGAAAGTTGATAATTTCAGCAGTAATATCAAGAACAAAACAAAAGTGCTCATATATAGTATAAAGTATAATGTTAAATGTGGACAGTGAAGATGAGTGACATCAACAGGATCAACAAGTAGAGAAAAATAAGGAACACTATCATGAAAGAATGAATGAATGAATGTATATATCTTACCCACTGGATTTCCTGATGACCACTTTGCTCTCGATGATTTTCTGCATCTTGGGCCACACCACTGAATATTTCTTGCTCTTCCATGTGTCTTCTTCATTGATGGAAGACACAGGAAAGCTTGTCTCTGGTCTCTAGAAAACAACATTATATCGTCAGGTTCTATTGCTGATTACACGTGGAACTGTATTTCACTCCTTTATTATAAGTTAGAAAATGAAATTTATGGCGTCTGTATGTAAAAGAATTTAACTATGGTTAAAGTAATTGTTTTTTTGGACTTTCATTGTTTTACAAACTACCAACCTATTTTTATACTATTGTAAAATGGCAGTAATTGAGGACTAGTTATTGTCTGCTTCTTCTTCACAGCGGCTGTCAGGCCATCATTACAAACATTGATACCAATGCCACCCGCCAGATAGCGAGATGAGTAGACACACATTTTATTAAGAATTGAAACCCTATGCTCATTTCCACACGAATGTTCATACAATGTTCATACATAAGTTCTTCATTCTGTCGGCAGAAAGCACCAGTGCAGTTCTGGTGGTGGGATATTCCATTTTTATTGCAAAACTTATCTTATTAAAAAAAGTGTGTGAAACTTTTTTATTTTTTCAATTTTTTATTATTGGATTTTTTCAATTTTGCATTATTGGACTTTTTTAAATATTGGGTTTTTGGACTTTTTAAATTTTGGATCTTTGAATTTTTTGGGCGTAAAAGTTAAAAATTGCAACCTGCAAAATTTGTACTTTGATGTCAGAAAGGACAACATTTTCAACATCTACTTTAAGAAAGTTTAGTGAAATAATTATTTCGTTTGAATATTCTCTTATTGGAATGAGCTAAAAACTTCTGTAGCGATCGGTTATGCTATCAATGGTACAAGTCTTTGGTTGCACTGTTCATGTAAATAGGTAAACTCAGTGCTGAAGTTGGGCCGGCAGTCTGGCAAAGTAAAAATCTACTCTTCATAAATGCAGGGAGGCAAAAAGTACATATGAAATCACCGTATATTTTGGCTACACTTTTTTGATAAAGAACCATTCATTATGTTCTCCTGTTTTTGTCACGCAGTTGCCTTGCCCGCACGGTTGCTACATGACGTCATGCTACATGACGAAGTTGATTGCATTGGTTGTTACTGTAATGTAAATTTTATTTGATTCATTAAAAAAGGTAATTTGACTATAATGTTTGGAATCATAAAATGAAAAATAAATAAATACCTGCAACTTCAGCACTGGGTAAACTCTAGCATGTGAAATGTATGTCTGTTGTTATAAGCGACCGCCAGCATGGTCTTGTGGTTAGTGTCGCTGACTATAGGTCCATCGGTCAGGGTTCATTCCCCGGTACCTCCTTGGATTTTTCTGAGGTAGGGGTGCAATGAGCCTCGTGATTCAAATTGAGGAGCTACTTGGTAGAGAAATAGTGGCTCCGGTCATGAAAACCACCATTAAAGGCCATGAGTGTCGGCATGCTCACCACATTCCCCCCAATCCTGCCATCTGCATGTAGTAGATGATGCAGCAGTAGGGTGGTAGCCCAAGTCCTTTCAGGGATGTAGAGCACCATGGTGTTTAGTTGTTATAAGCAAATTAATTCATTAGTTGTTAAGAAGTAATGTTTGTATAATATTTCAGAGTTCTACAACTAGTCAAGAGGCAGATGATTTAGAAAAGAATTACCATTTAAACTAAAGGAGTAATCCTCTTACATTTCAGTACCTTAATCACTCTCTTTGAACTCTTTTTCTGGTCCAGATCAGGGAGGCAGTGATAACCGCGTTTCTCCATTCCTCCTGTAAAACAAGACATCATTTACTTATTTATTCATCTAGCATTTCTGGTCAAAAAATATGATTGTAGCATAAAAAATCAAGCACATCACATAGCATAACTGTGCAACATTTAATGCCCTTTGGACCCACCAATTAAACACTGCTTTCTCGCTTTCAATTTTCATGTTAATTTGCTACATTCAAAATGTATTTTCTCCCACGAAAAGGAGGTATGGTTATAACCAGGGCCCGGATTCTAATGACATGTCATCTTTTTACTGATGCTGCATAGACATTGCCAACTTGTGGATAAATCCTAATCATGGCCTCTAGATTATAGAAATGAATTTTTATTAGGTCATTTTTTGTCATTTTATGCCATTTTTCATTTTTAGGGCATTTATTTCAGTTTTACGTCATTATTTTGTCATTTTCATGCCATTTGATTCCTCATTTAGTCATTTTCACGTATTTACATTGAGTGTGTTAACTTTTTTCGTCGCTAGCGGTGCTGTCTTTTAAGTGTTGTTTGTTTAATGCAAGAAGGAAAAATTCGGCGTTAAAGTGTTGACATGTCTCAGTCTGAAGTGAGAATCAAAGAAACGCAGACTTTTTGGATTATATTACTATTGTTATTAGATTGACTTGGCACCAGAGTCTGCCACCTGCTTGGATTTGAGAGTGCAAACTACTGTTTACCCTCAATAAACAACAATAAATCCGGCAGACCACAAATGGAAATGCCGAAGTTTTACTCACCAGTGCCTCAGTGCCAGTATAAATTTCCGTGAGAAAAGAACATTCACAACATTACAGTTATTTACAGTTTTTACAATTATGTACAATAATACTTTTTATAAATAAAATATCAGTTTTTAGGTCATTTTTTATAATTTTTAAGTCATTTTCTTTAAAATTTAGGGTCATTTTATAGGTCATTTTTCAAACAATTTTAGGTCATCAGAATCCGGGCCCTGGTTATAACCTTTCTTTTCAGAATGTCTGTAATAATGTTTGTAATATAATTTTTAAATAGGCTTTAGTTATTAAAAAAATAATAATAATAATAATAATAATAATATACAGGTAATCATACATCATTAAAAAAAGTTCCAATTTATAAGTAAAATATTTTTTAAGCAAAAACATAAACAATATCACAAATCCATAAAAAAAATAGCTGTAAAGCAAGCATCAAAGAATCTCACATAAAAAATTCAGGTTCATTTTCTTAGTATCTGTCGAAAGAGAAAGATTTCAATTTTGATAAAAAAAAAATAATTGAGTTGATTAATATCCCAAAAACTAATTGCAATGTTAACATTTTTAGAGAGTAATATACCAGAAAATATTATGGATATAAATTTGTATTCTTAGCTTTTTTTGTTATTATATAAAACTATCCAAAAACTGACGAAGCCTATTGTACAAATATATTGTATTTAAAGGTGAATAAAGATTTGATTTGATTTGATTTGAAATTTGAAACTTTATTTTTTTTTTTTACATTTTAATTGGCCTAAGCATACAAAACTTGCAGTTTCTAAGACAAACTGTTTAGAAAATTACTCTCAACACTTTGGACATCCCTTAAACCAAGGAATCGCTAAGCTTCAGAAAATACGGGATAAAATAAATACATAATAATTATTGCTTTTACAATGAGAGTGGCTGTTGGGTGGTGAAGCGAAAGTCTCGCTGGGTTAATCAAAACCAATTTGTAAACATTAATAACGTGAAGGAATTTTTTTTCATTGGCCTGTACTTGAAGCTCCAAAATAAATACTTTACAATAAAAGAGACAACCCAGAACAGGTTCTACTACTCACTAACGTATCACTAACGTAAGGTATTTGTAACCAACCTTGTTTTTTAAGCATGACAGTCCAGCGGTGAGTAGGTGGCGCCGACTGTGCAGGTGGCAAGAAATGCCTCGACTGTTCTTCATTGTCATCATCGTCTTTATTCTCATCCTCTTCAGACAGCCGTTCCTTTGGTTTGTCTCCATGGTTATTGTCTTCCCCCAGTCCAGAATCTGATTGACTGGCAGCCGGCTGTCTGGCACACGTTGGGAAAGACAATCGCATCTCCAGTTCCGGAGGTTGCTGAGGGCATGGATTAGACCCAGCGACAGTCACCGTCCATCCTGCACTGGCTGAAACACAGGCATTTGTTCTAGTGAGTGTTTACTTACATAAGGGGACATGCTTGAACTTCCTATTCACAATATGCTAATAATTGTTGTATACAATTAAGATCTATTTCCAATAAATAAATAAAAATTATGTTAAAGGTTAGTAACTGCCCTGACCTAGATATATAAGCATTCATGAACCACAGATTATTGTCTCTGTTGGACATTAAATGAGAATATTATAGGAGAAAAATTCCTCTGACACTGGGACTTGAACCCAGGACCTTTGGCTATTCGTGCCAATGCTCTACCAACTGAGCTAAGCTGGAGTTCAATTCACAGCACCAGATGGAACCTCTTAAATCTGAAGTTGGTAAATCCTATCATCGCTGTAGGCTTTGTGTTAGTTGAAAAAACAATAAATCATTTTCTTTGAAAGATTAAAGGTTGAGTGTGAAAAGTTTTTCACAGTTTTACTGCTTTTATTTTATTTTATTTATTTTTTATTTTGTATTTATTCATTTATTTCTGCCTATTGTTAATCAAATCAAATACAAATACAAATACAAATACTTAATACAAAAATACACAAATAAACAAAAAACATTTACAAATTTCAAAATTAAAGTACAATACATTAAATCTCATGTTCTGATTTTATTTTACTATTCGGTATGAACCTTGAACAGCTAGGAAAGATGCAGATGATTATTCTTACCGCCTCCATTTGGATGGAACTGTTCACTTTTGTAGTGTTTGGTGCGAGATCTGGAGCGTGGGCATTTCCTGTTCGGTCTCGTAGGAGGCCAGCGAAGTGGCATCACAGCTGGACTGATCACTTGGTCATATTCTGAGTCGCTGCTTGAAGACACAGACGATTCAGAACATGCTAGTTCACCAGAACCTTCCAGTAAGTTTGAGTGTCTGACTCGTGGATTTGGAAGACACATGTACGTTGTGCTCTGATCTGAGTCCGTGACAGAGTCATTTCCTTGCACTACTGTAACTGGTAGCCTCTCTAGTGAGTGCTGCCGGACATTGTTGTTGTTCAGCTCTGGCAGCGTTGTGGTAACTGTGTACTGCCGAATGCGGTTGTCGTCACCACCCATGATGGTCACGGTTTTTGTTAAAGGTCTGTGCCGTCTTCTTTCTTCTTTGTCAGATGCTGTCAAAGTAAAGTGTAACTGTTAACAGATTTTTTTTGTATCTGCATAGAAGCAGTGGGGGACAGAAAATACAATAGAGAATAACTGAGGACACCGACTGCTTTGACAATGGAAAAATGGGGACAGATTGCTCCAGTGCTTCTAGTGGCAAAACCTGGCAACTCAGTGCCAAATTAAAATATTCAAAACAAACATAAACTGTAATGTTTTAATGTTTCATTAAACACTACCATCCGACCACTGTGCCATCTATCACTGAACCGGAGTTGCAACTTCTTTCTTAAGTAGTTCCGCAGTTTGTGTCACGAGGCTGAGTACACCCCATTCCACGCCTCCCTTCTTCATAAAACTCCAAGAAGGTAGAGGAATTGAACCCAGACCTGCAGATATAACCACCAGACCATGTATGCCAAGTGATTATAAGAATAATAATAAGTTGACAAAACACACTCATGAAATGTTAATGAAAACCCAATAAATGTTTCAACCTCATGACTGCATTTAAACTTTGCGGTTACTAACAACAATTTCTCTTTTACCACCGTCCTTTTTTTTCTTTCAGTAGGCCTACTTTTTCTGCAACACTATTGAGTAGTTCACTAAGTTGTGCCACTAGATGGTGTTCATGACTCTGTCCCTTGATATATCGCAAAGTGTCCTGTATTATTCTATATATTATATTTGATGAGAGGTAGCAGCAATTCTAACAGCAAGATGTAGTCAGTTGTGATTTTAATATCTGACTTAACATTTCAACCCTTCTTTTAAAAAAGTACCATAAAAGATAAATTTCTATAGAACATAAAGAGTGCCTAAAATATCTTTAAGTTATTTCATGTAAAAGCTTTCCATTTCTGTATTATACAGTTTCCGTTTAACATTCTATTCTATTACAGGATTTGTATTAAGGAAGTTTTATTGTAATAGGATGGCGTGTTATGTTAGAATAAAGAATCTGAGCGTACGTACATTCACTGCAGACGCTGTCTGGAGTGCTTCTGCCTTCCTTCAGAAGGTAGAAATTAATCCAGCCTTTTGAAATAGCAAGGAGGTCATTGTCCTCTGTGTGCGGTGCTAGCGACGCCTTTCCTTGGTAAGCAGGCTTCTTTTCTTCGCTCAGCTTTTGTTGTTGAGATAATTTTGGTATTCTTGACTGGCCTGTGGGTTTCTTTGCATCTGAACTCGTCGTTGTTTCAGTCGTGCTGCTCACGGTGGTTTCATCGTAGTTGCTGCTACTGCTTTCTTGTCGTCTTTGTTGTTTCTGTTTAGCGTACCCAAGACAGCTGTGGGACACTATGTTTGTTCTGTCATTAGCCTGTTTGTTTTGATCTTCCGTGGAAGATTCCAATGACATGCTCCTTTCTTCTGGAATTACTTCGAATCGTTGTCTATACCTGCTTCCTAACAGGTTTGCTGATCTTCTTACAGGAGGTGCATGCAGTTGCCGAGGTGGTCTTCGTATTGGTAAGTGTGAATTCTTACGTAAAGTGATTGCCGTATCGGGACTTAGTTTTCGACTTACACCTGGAGATTTCATGATGGGAATTCCTGACTTGAGCTGTGACTTTCCACTGTTTGTGATGAATTTGTCAGTTTCTGGCGGTGTGTTTGGAGTGGAAGTGCTTTTCTCCTCGGCAGTGTTTGGTTGTGGCGATGTTTGACATGACACTGCCTTCTTATCATCCCCCCGGTTTCCATTCCCGTCAACAGAATGAGTTTTTGGAGATGTAGTAGTTTGTATGTTGGTTTTATTTTTTTTCTTTACGACTTTATTGTCGTTCTTCTTTGCTGTTTCTCCCTCTTGCTTCAACCTTTCTTTTGTTGAAGAATTATCATTGCTTTCAGATATAACACAGTCACTAGATCCATTTGACTTTGGGGAAGGAGACAGTTCCACATTTCCTTTTCCAATTGCAGCTAATTTTTCAGCATTTGACAGTTTGCTGATGTCAATATTTTCATTTTCGGTAGCAATTTGGTTTTCACTCGTAATAGGCATGGTGTTTTCCTTTTGGGATTTTCGAACCTTTTGATTCTTGTTTTTAACACCAGTCTTGTTTGAAACAGGTGCACTCTTCATATTCGGCTGAGTGGAAACTTCTTCAGGCTTTACTATCGTTTTGAGTTGAGGACTTTCACCCATGACCAAAGCTGTTTTCCCATTTGTTTCTTCTCTCTCTAGTGTTTTTTCTGTGCTCCCAGCATGCACTGCCAGCTTTTCTTGGTTGGTTTCCATCTTTGAATTCTTATCATTTTTCACCACCTTCAGCACATTTTGTTCTTCCCCTCCGTTCTCCTTCTTTGGAGGGGATTTGTTGCTCGAAGCTCTGTAGCGTTTAACGGGAGGACTCAAACCTTCTGGGATATCTTCCTTCTCAATCATCTGTCCCACTTGAAGCGTGTCGATGAACAGTTCCATATCTGCAGGCTTTTTCTCAGCTTCTTTCTTTAAAACTATGAAAGTGCCATCAGCTGAGCTTTGTGGAAGTGGGTAAAATATTGCTGATGTCATTTTACGAATTTGGTTAGATTTGTCCACGTTTTGTACTTTTCCTTCATTTGGCATTTGTATGGGCCCACTTATGGAGTCTCTTCTCCGATGTGATGGTTTTCTTCTGGATGCTTCCAATTGAGACAATTCTTGCTGCGATATCAGACTTGTCCTCCGCAGTAAATTTGTATCTTTGTTGTTTAGGAAGTGTTCTGTATTGCGTTCATTACAGTTACTTAAGCCATCCTTCGGTACATTTTCATTCTGTGCTTTAATTCTCTTCTTTTTCTTCTTTTCTAGTTCTATTTTCTGATGTCTCTGAGACAGTTTCTTTCTCAACCTATCGGGCATGCTCTGTGCCACAATGGGCTTCTCCACATTCTCCACTAATTCGACTTTCCCTGCTTCATCCAAGCCTCCAGCCATCGACACAAAGAAAGCTTTGCCCTTTCCCCTGGGTGTGGCAGGGTTGATTCTATTGGAAGTCGTCCCTTCAGGTAGCATGTTCATGATGTCTCCTCGCACAAGCTTCGAGTCATGCTTTGTTGACTTTGGTCCTTCTTCCAGACTGTCGACTAGACTAAGGCACTCTGAGTCGCTGTTGCTGTTGCTGGAACATTCTCCAGACGATGTGTTAACTAACATAGATACAGAGCGGGGAAGAGCTGAGTAGCGTGGAACCACTAGCTGCACATCAAAACTCTTCCTGTAAGTGCTTCCAGGTCCAACCCCATAGCTTAGTGGTCCATGCAGCGGGGATGCAGGGAGTGCATTAGCAGCCGACAGTCTCCGGTTCATCCACAATCTGTGTCGTTGATGCTGCAAGCGAACAAGTCTTTCCTCGTCGGTTAATGTACTCCAGCTGTAGGGAGCTATTGAATTTTCGCTTGTTGGGGAAGACTTCCTGTCAGCATCAGGTCTGATAACACTGTTTGTCTTAGAACCAAACAAATCCATTCCTTGAGTTTTAGCTGGAAGCTCTTGGTCTTTATCAGCATTGCCTAGCTCTACTGTTGGATGCTGTATAAGGATCCCGCAGGCTGTGGACTGATCATTATCAGCAACAGCGACTGGCTTGTGACTGTTGAGTTTCGATGTGCCACAGAATTCTGGTTCAGTGGCATGTCCACTGTCAGCAGTGTGTTGTGAGTTTGAATCTGTGGACTGAGATTTGGACTGGGTTAATGCCCTGGCTAGTATGTCATGAAGAGGATGACTTTCGTTGTCTACGCTCTCGTTCATAAACTCTAGGTGGCCAATACTCTGCTCGGAATCTGACACTTGCAACTGTTTGTTGGACTCGCTTCTTCTGGCAAGTACACTAACCGGCCTATCCAGTATCACAGAATCAGATTTTATGCTGAGTGTTGCGTCTTGGGTGGACAACGTGTGGTCACTGGATGGCTGCTCAGGCGAAGACCTCAAGGTCACTGATGGGCGTTCAGGCGAGGAACCACTGCTACTTGAGTCTGATGACTGAGTGACGGGTGTAATGCTACAGGACGCTGACGCTCTATCAGAAGACAAAGACCGCTCTGGGGTGCTTACACAGCATTCTGTTGGCGTGAAGCTTAGATCATCATGGGGAGTTGAACTTCTAGTTCGATCCACCGAATCCTTCTTCAAATTAGTGGAAGTCCTACTAGCTTGTGAACCTTCTGGTTCTGGGATGGTTTCATTGTCTAAAGGGCTCTTTCCTAAGCTACTTCTTGAAGAGATATCTTTTCTGGAGTTAGTCCTTTCTTTATTCTTCCTAGAAGATCCTTGTTCGTTCTCTGTGGATTCTACCTCTGGAGTCGATGAGGAAGATGATCCATTCTCAGTTGTACTCTGTGGATCTATGGATTCTGAGGTTTTATGTCTTTCTTTATTAACATTTGACTGTGAACTCTCTACACCAAAGGTTTGTGAGGAAGACAGGTCATCTTTTCCTGAAGTTTGAGGTTCAGGAGTGATTTCTGATTCTTCATTTGATTTACTTTCCCTCGAGTCAACTCCACGAGTCTCTGAAGAAGACAATTCATCCTTTGCTGAACTTTGTGGTTCAGGAGTTTCCTCAGAAGCTTTGTTAGTTCTATATCCCGCACTTTGCAGCTGTCGAACTTCCTCTGGAGTCTTCGTTGCCTTACTTTCAGAGGACTCAATTTCTCGAGACTGTGAAGACGAGATGCAATCCTTCCCTGAACTTTGAGGCTCTGGAGTTTCATCTGATCTATTTTCATTTCCTGAGGATTGAGAAGGGGAAATATTCTTCTCTGAAGCCTTCTCTGAAGGCTGTGCCAACTTTGTGTCCTTGTTATTGTCAGGAGAACTGGCAGTCTGATCGATTAATCCTGATAAATCACTCCCGGTTTTTCCATTTGATGTTGAATGTTGTATCTTCTCTTCGCTCATATTTGCTGCATCATCTTGTGAAGACATCTTCTTGCTTTCAGAAGACATCATGTTTATAGTCTGAGAGGATGTGACTTCGTCACTTTCTTCCACAGGTGTTTGTGTGGACGAGTTGTCATGCTTGAGGTTCCCAACCCCATCGGGAGTATCTTGATCTTGCTTCTCTATAGGAGAGGAATAAGTAATGTCCTCATTGAGAGAACTGACTCGCTCTAGCGTGTCCCCAGAAACCTTCCCTTTCATAGCATCGTTAATTTCCTCCGATACAGTGTTCATTGTTGATCTTGAAGGCGGTTCGATTTTAACACTTTCACTAGACACTATTGACCTAGTCCTTCTGGACGCACGGTTACCCATGGTGCTATCACTGTTCTCACTGGTATCAGGGGAGGAATGGAGGTAAGGATGGCTGGAGATTGTGTCTGGAGTGTACACAGGCACTGTGGCAACGCCGCTGTCACTGGATCCTCCGGAGCGTTGCTTTGTTAATGAATATTTCCGCATCACAGTTTCTGGAACGGAGTATCTTCTGTGGGGAAGACTGGGATTGGCCGGAACTTGTTTCCGACTCATCCCCTCACCAGTGCTCACGTACGAAGCTTCAGCCTTTTCGTCACTCCCTGAATCTCTGAAACAGTTAAGAAGAATATTATAACACTCTGTAGGTAAGTTTAAGGATATTAAATCACTAATTTCCAAGACAGACAACGTTGACTAGTAACCTGATCTATGTATGGCGCATTGGAAACATAAAGAAAATGGAGAAGTCCTGAGAAGAGATCAATCCTGAACACAGTTATCTGTAGGAAATCTTAAGACGAAATCGTCTGCTGAATGATGTCATTGAAGGAATGTTGGAGGGAACTCCAGATTTTCGAAGAAGAAGAATTCAGCTGTTATAAGATTTTAAAGATGAAAAGGAAATACTGGCTACTGAAAGAGGAAGCGAAGAATAGGAGGAAATGGAGGGGGAAATGTGCAGACTAAGTCCAAGGACCTGCCCCTGGGGAGAACACTTAATAATAATAATAATAATAATAATAATAATAATAATAATAATAATAAAGTTATTTCATATTCAATTACTATACAAAAGCCTAATAAGTAGGTCTAATTCAAAATCAATTGCTTATTTTGCTTATAGATCATACCACGTGTTTGGATTTATCTGACACAAGTATATCAATAACTGCTAACTTTCTTAGTTTTCTTGTTAACCCTATTTTAACTATTTTGTAAAGAAAATTATTACAAGAAAAAAGTACAGTTTATTCTTCTTCAGACAAAAATTAATAAAAATGTACATTTCGAAACTTCTGAAAACAGTGGGTGGCTTATAACTACCCTTCAGAGAATTTTCACGAAAAAAAGTTTCAAATGAAAGTTTTAGCTCTTGACATTAGCACTACGTGTACACAATTTTCAGAAACATGTCGAGCCTAGTTCGAGTGTAAAAGCAAAATATCCTGAAAATAATATTGTAGCCAGGCGAAGTGCAGGAGAAAATTATGCCACTGAGTGGTATAAAATTATAACACTGAAGCATTACCAACTTTGATTGCTTCGCATGGAAAAAAACTTTTAGTTAAGAACAATAATGTATATGATTATTAAATAGACTCAGTCTGGTATAAATAGAAAACGTTAAAATTCATTAGCCTTTTTACTTTCTCTCATATAGGCTACGTAGTATAGAGAAAGTATTGTGATCGTGATATAAAAATCGAAATAACACCAGAAATACACGTTTCACGATGGGTAGAAACCGAAAAAAATTGTTTTTGGAATGACGTTTGTCCGTCTGTCTGTGGACAAGCACAGCGGGTAAACTCCCGTCGAAAATATAGTCAGTGGCGTTCCTAGGGTGGGGCGGTGGGAGCGGTCTGCCCACTTACTATGGGGGCCCCGTTGATGACCCACTCTAATATAAAAATTAATGTTCCATCTGATTTTGTAAAACTAGGCAGTGAATTTTTCCAAAACAAACAAGGCCCTTTTGATTAAACATTGATGAAATCAGGAGAAAATGTGTTTTTAACTAGGATTTACATTTCACCTGAAACTTGTGAAAGAAGTTTTTCAAAACTGAAATTAATAAAAAAAAACTATTTGCGCTCAACAATGAGCCAAATCAGACTAAATGGACTAGCAATGGCTATGAAAATAAACTTTCGTGAGACAATTAGACAATTTTCTAATGTAAGAGCTACAAAAAGACAATTTTAAACGTGACTATTACATATTCTGAATTAATATAATCCAGATTTTGCTACTTTATTATCTGACTCAACGAATAAATTAAAACTGTTGTTTGTTACCTTAATATTTCGTTAACTTTTGTCATATTTAAACATAACCTTTTTTTCCCCCCCCAATTCATTACTTTGTAACTATGCACACATTTATATTTTGCTAATCAGTTAACTTAATATTATTGGACTAATGTAATAATAAATAAGTACATTAAATACTGCATGAGTTCACTCCCTTATTCTGTCTATTATTTTTTCTTTTAGATTAGCCCATGGAGACGAACTGAAAGAAAAAAAATAGCCATGGAAAAAGAAGTTTAAAATAGCCGGGCCTCAAAAATAAATCCGTTCCCGGCCACTAAAAACGAAGGGAAAGTAACAATTACGAATCAGAAACAATGCTATCATTGGACTGAGTATTTTACGGAATTTCCCGGATAATCCGATTAAGTTCTACTGTGTGTGATAGGCTACACATGGCGAAATGATTTTATTTGTCCTTACGGCTCGTTTCGCAAATATGCCTACTCGCGGGAGGGTGGAGAGGGAAAGGGGGAAACTTGTTCATTAAGTGGACCACATTAGGGAGATTGGCGGCACGAAAAATAACTAGGACACACGCTACGCTATTGACAAGTGTATAGGCCTATATATATAATAGGCCTACATATAAACTCAAGGCCACATTACGAGTGTGTTTACCAATAGGCCATGTAACTATTGATGTGCAACTGTTTTCTATTGTTGATGTGTTTATGGCTTCTGTCAAATTGAACAGATATTAATTTTAATGAATATGATAAAGGTTGAAATAGCGACGATGAGTCATGGTAAGTAAATATCCAATTCGGCATTTGTCTCTACGACCGGGGAAACCATGAAAAAAAAAACAAGTTGTCCGGCCACGGGATTTGAACGCGAGACCTCCCACTTCTGTTATCTTTGCTAACTTATATACATTGTATGAATATGAAGAAGTGTATGTAAATGGATCGGACGCACTGCAGCAATTTGCATTCTAACGATCCGTTACATTAGCATATTGGCGTGCGTTGTACGAATACATACAGGGTGTTATCAAATAACCCGGTAGACATGGATCTATTGTAACTCGTGGCACGTGTTTACAAGTTATAACATCATTTATATTTCATAGTTGAATAACTTACTAATTGAAATCACTATAATAGTAACAGTGTATTTTCTGTCTTCGTTATATTTATTTGTTTTCTTCTTATTATAAATAAAAGTACGCCACAAGTAAGACTAGGCAATATTTCAGTATCTCAGCCTCAGTGTCAACAGAGGGACAACTACAAGTTATTATTTTCCTCTGTGACCCATTTCTTACGTAATAAATAATCGAGATCTGTTTAAAAATGGATTTTCAATCACCAGAGCGACAGCTCTACTGAATATTTTACTTTTCATTTCGACTTTGAAATATAACATTTTCATTAAATATTTTAGCCATCTATTAAAACTAAAACCGGAATCCAGTAATGCCATTCGTACAACAGAAGTAATATAGTACATGACAATTGTGTACTAATGTAAATGGTACATTTCAGATCGAAAAATCCGAGGTTTTCAAACACACGAGATTTGTACAATTTTCTGTTGGTACATTCCCTTTTGCAATATTTAAAAATAGATATCATGTGAAACACAGAACTTCCTCTGCCCAAATAAAAGTTTTGTCTAGTGGTATAATATAATATGTAGGTCTCTGACATTCTCTTCATTTAAATTGGTTCGCATCCCCGAAGGATACACAACCCAAATAAAATCTGATTAATGCACTCACATAACTTTCTTTATCCTAAACATAGGGAGTACACCTTTCTCACTTCACATTCTGATATACGAGAAGAATAAGAGGCCGTACTACAAAGAGGGCGTATTCAGTAGTTCACCAGGCAAGACTGAGTTTCTACAAACAGTGGGTGGCTTCAGAGAATTTTTGCGAAAAAGTGGTTCAAATAAAAGTTTTAGCTCTTGGTATAAGCACCTCATGAACAAATTTTAAACAAAATCGTTTGAGCTGTTTTCGAGGAAATCGCGAAAAAACGGAATTTTCTTCACGTAAAGTATTAAAAGTAAGAGAAAGTTGTCCAGCCTAGACGATATAACATTTTGTTTTCATAGGAATGACAATGGGGACTGGAGAAAATTGCATAACGATGAGCTTCAGGACCTGTACACATCACCAGATATGGTAAGGGTAATTAAATCACGATGGATGAAATGGGCTGGTCATGCAGCACGCATGAGGGAGGAAAGACATATCTCAAAAGTATTGACTGGGAGACCCGAAGGGAAAAGACCACGTGGAAGACCTAGACGTAGGTGAGAGGACAATATTAGGATAGATTTAAGAGAAGTAGGATTTGCGAGGGATGGTTGGATGGAGATAGCACAGGATAGGGTTGAATGGAGGGCTCAGGTAAGCGCGACAGTGAACCTTCGGGTTCCATAAAATATATAATATTCCTTTAGGTTGCTGAGGAATTGTCTGTTGCCATTGAGTAAGTAAGTAGGCCTAAGTATGATTTTTCGTTTTGGAACTAGGCTGTATTGAGATTATGTTGCAAGCTGCATAAGGACGACGTACCTTGGTGATTAGACACCACTTCAACCCTTAGTTTTCCTCCCTCCACTTTCCGGTCACGTGACCCGGAAGAGAAACTCGGCTATCATAAAGTCACATTTAAATAAGGCAGGGCTATGCCCTCAAATGAGAGCACACTGCAGACAAATCCATATCCAAGTGCGGTCTAGCAAACCGGATGGTAGGCCCTATCTCTTCATGGAATCTTCATTTCCAATTCAGTGTGCCCTATTCTGTACTAACTCCATCCAACCATCCCTCGCAAATCCTACTTCCCTTAAATCTATCCTAATATTGTCCTCCCACCTACGTCTAGGTCTTCCAAGTGGCCTCTTCCCTTCGGGTCTCCCAGTCAATACTTCTGAGATACGTCATTCCTGCAAATCCAATGTGGATTTAGGCTAAATAGATCAACCAATGATCAAATATTTTGTATTCTCCAAATCTTGGAGAAAAAGTGGCAAAATCCTCATTATGCCCATTTTTATTTCTCTTAGCTAAGCCGTCTGTTATTGACGAGCAAAAGAATCTTTATAACACAACTGTATCAATAATAATTTATCTTAAAATCAGGACTTCGAAATATATTTTTTATTGTGATCATTTACCGAATACTCACAGAACTATTTAAAACCAGTAAAATGGATAAAAACACATAGCTATTTGTGTCATTGCAAACGAGATATCCGATGGCGAAACAATCGATATGTCGCGATGGTGGCGCTGCACGCAACAATTTTAGTTTCATTTTCTAGAGCAGACTCTTTCGTACTACTTGTAATAATATCTCTTGTTATTAATATTGTTTTTATTATTATATGAGATATGAAATCTTCACCACACTTGTAAATAATAATTATTAGGGGGCGGATTTGTATGACCTAAAAATAGGATATATGCATGCATTTATGACCTAAAAACATTAGAATATTAAAATCGATTCATCGAATGTTCATTCATTTCGTATTTACGCAAATAAGAATTTAGTAAGAGCAACAATGATTTGCCTTGGTTGTAGGATTAAAATGCATTATTGGGAGAAATACATATTAGGCCTATTATTGATATAACCCGTTACATTTTATTGATAGAATAGTCTTAATAAACCCACTCGAGAATACGAATTTCGTCTCTATAGTAATTGCATGACTCACCTTTCCAGAGACAGACATCTCGGAGGTTCCCAGGCCTTGCGGATCGTGGTAAGAACCTCATCCAGAGAAGTGGAGGTTCCAGCTGAAAGAAGGGCAATGTTAGTACAGACATAATGAATAGGAATAGAATGAGAAAGTGTGATGACTTCGCCGCTAATACAATGGTAGGTATAGGGAGAGCGGTGGTCCACCGAAACACTGGCAGCACCTTCGTTTGCGTTTCAACTTCTCAATGCTGCGTCATGATAGTTTGGCATCTTATGATTAAACTCGCAATCTTTAATTAACCCTTGGTCCTATTTCTGTGAAATTTGTGCAGAAATAATCTGCACAACACAGTCCTTCTGATGGTTAAAACAGAAACTTAAAAAATGCGGACATAAATGTTTTTATTTCATTATATAAACATCACCAATTACACAAAATTCATGGAGGGTGAAACGGAATTTGACTATGCGACAATTTTTTTCATTTTTGTGTCCCGTGAAAACTTCAAGCGAGAAAGTTTTAGGGAAATATTTCAACTTTATTGAAAATTCAGTACCACCTTTATATCTTGAATGGTTTACGAGTAATTGAGTGGTAATTATTCCGGGCGCTCAGCTCTCTGAATGATGTGGGACGATCGTGAAATGTTGAGGGTGAAGCAAATTTGACTATGCGACATTTATTATTTTATTTTTGTGTCCAGAAAGAGATTAAGGGTGTAAGGTTTAGTGAAATATTTGGATCTTATTATAAATTGAGTACCACCTATATATCTATAATGGTTAACGAGTAATAGTAAATACTCTAAAGCTAAAGCTATCAGAATGGTATTGAGGTATTAGCAGGCATCTTTTCCATAAAATACCAGCAATAACGTAAAAAAATTTACATAATTTATTCGTGGTCTCAATAATAATACTATATTAACTAACTACTTGTACCCATACTGCAAGATTGACCCGCTGAGGAAGGGAGTGAATGAAGCTTTTTTCTAACTTAGTAAGTCTGCACTACTTTTATTTATGCATTTATTGGATTATTTATTTATCATATTTTCTGTTCACTTATGTTAGTAATTTTTATGTATAATTATCATAACAAATGTCTTATTAGTTTAATATCTTGTTCCTTTTTTTAATAATATAATTTAACAACATAAGATGCACATAATTTACAGCGAACGGCGAATGGTCGAGGGTTTGAGCAAATAGCGGGCTGTAGTTAAGGCAAGAGGATTTAATTTTTTTATGAAAAAATCAGGGAAAATGCTTTGAAATATTGTGTGATATATGTAGAATGCGTTGCAAAACAATTTTTGCGTATGTGCGTCTTTATCGGATGTTGAAACGCCAATTTTAAAGATCACGCGCCCTATTTTTGTAGTGCTGCTTATGAAATTTTCCGTGCCCTGCAATTCACAAACCACCCCTTAGTTTATATTATCTCTGTTCACATAATTTGTACACATATCTACACTTTTGACCGTGTTTCACCTACATAACTTACCCCATACAGCCAGGAGAAAATTAATATTATTATAAATAATATTTCTATTAATACAATATTAATACAAATTAATACTCAGTAATATTCTATACAATGTAATATTAATATTAATTTATAAAATATCCCTTAGCTGTTTTCTACCCTAATTATACGTTGTTATTTCTATACAAATGTACATTCTTTAACAAATTCTCATCAAATTATACTAACATACCATCTACCCTATTTTCTAGGCAATAAAATATTAGATCAAATCATCCCTTAGCTGTTTCATACCTATATTATATAATTGTTCATTGCTTGTGAACATCTTCGATTTTTTGAAAGATGTGGAACGAAATGTTACGGTCAAGCTTCTTGGAATCTGAGAAATTACTGTTACACACGGCCATGTTTATTTTTGGAGATGAGATCTTCCAAGACGTGTAAAGCAGCCCGAAAATTGTCAGAAGTATCTAACAATTCAATTTAGATAAGGCGAGTCATTTTGAAATAGATTAATGTATTATTTTGTTTAATAATGTTTGCAATTTTTCCTATACCGCCCGTAGTAATCTTGCTCCCGCGAATCACAAGCAGAGTAACTGCTACCTAGCGGCGGAACCAGTGAACTACCTCAGTCATCACACTTTCTCCTCTATTCTATTCATTATGCCATGGTACAGACTAAAAAAACTACTGGACCGATTTACGCGCGGTTTTTTGCGTTGTTCGGAGAAGGTTTAAAGTTGTGGAAAACACCGATTTGACCATTAGAAAGAAAGTTAGGGGCCTAAAATTTTATTTAAATATTACAATGATATACATCACATGCAATTCAGTTCTCATGACAACAATATTGTTTGCAGTGTTCACATAGGGCTTTGAAAAATAGTATAATTAGAGAGGCTATCGATATAGGCCTAATTCATTTCTGAAAATGGGTGTGATGCATCAAATAGCTTTGTCTATCCTGGGCACGGATATCATTTTCTCACATCAAATTTCGGTTTGAAATAAAAGAGCGTTTTCAGTTGTCTCAGTCTGAGTTGGGTAGCGAGTGTCCTACGTCATCTGTCCATCGCTCTAGGTTTTGTATTCTTTGAGAAATAGGCCCTATAACCCTTAGCAACCAGGGAAGGCGGTTGAGGCCAGGTAGGTTCCTTCACCCGCTAACACCCTCACATGTACAAGCAGAGGGAATTAGGACCAACCGTAATTTCCTCCCCATGAGTAGTCACCTAGTCTACTTCAATCAATCAATCTTAGATTTTTTAATGTCATTTTATCTTAAAATGTTAGTTATATATCAATTCTACACATAATTACAAGAAAAATGACACCAAACAATGTATAATTTACCTTAATAGGAACATTTATAACAAATACATAAATAAAAGTTACGAGAAAACTGCTTTCAAGTCCTATGTTCCTATTAAAGTAAATTATACATTGTTTGGTGTCATTTTTCTTGTAATTATGTGTAGAATTGATATATAACAAACATTTTAAGATAAAATGACATATTAAAAAAATCTAAGATTGACTGATTGAAGTAGACTAGGTGACTCATGGGGAGGAAATTACGGTTGGTCCTAATTCCCTCTGCTTGTACATGTGAGGGTGTTAGCGGGTGAAGGAACCTACCTGGCCTCAACCGCCTTCCCTGGTTGCTAAGGGTATAAGCATGCAAAAAGATACAAAATAGGATGGAACGTTTTTAGTCCTATCTGCGGAGTAAATTATTATGTTTCAGATTTTTGGGGAGGAATACGTGAAAGTGATTATTTTTATTTTGGCCTTGAAATGCTTGTATGTCAACATGAGAGTGGGAAATAAAATATTCCGTAAAAACAGTAAAATGTTATGTTACCGGAATTTCTCTTTCTTATTTCAACTTTTACCAGGCATGGTGTGTTGAAGCAATGGGCTACAAAATTTTAAGTCCTGTATGAGCCATAAAAAAACTATATCAAGCGTTTTCTGAGGGAATAGTTTGAGTGTGATACGTCGTTCTTCCTCGCTTCAAACTCTAGATACCTATAGGCTATAAGGCCTTACAGCATGGAAATCAAAAGTCCTCCATAATTTTATTTTAAATTACACACAAAATTCATAGCACGGGCCTTTTAAGCTAGTAATGAATAAAACTAGAGATAATGTCTTTGGTTTGGGAATTCAAAAAATGTTGCACGTGCTATAATGGCTACCCGACTAGAATTCCGGGTGCGTCATATTTGAAATTTGCCGGTCTCCTTAGCCTTGGAGCAGTGGGTAAGGAGGCTGTGGGTTCGAGTTCCGCCTCTGGCATGGGTGTTTGTGTGTCATAAAGAAAACACGGAAAAGCAAGGAAAGAACAGAAAAAACACGGAAAAACCGGAAACAAGGAAAAAAGTAAAAACAAGAAAAAGAAAAAAGTGAATAAAAATGTTCCTTACGCAAGAACGGGCTATTCCACGCCTACTCAAGCGTCAAGAATAAAAAGGTTGTAAGGACTATTTCAATTGAATTCCGATTAGAGCGCCAAAATAGGACAAGAAACATAGAGCTTTCTTCCTCTTAATATAATGTTCCAGGTGTCTCCTATTAAGGAATGTGTAACACGAAATTCAAGTTTAAAACTACATTTTACTCTCTCTATTTGTTTGCATATGAATTAATTTTATTGACTTTTAAAATCAAAATTGAAAACATATTCGCGTCTTCATAAATCCTCGTTCCATAATGTACTAATTTATTCACTGAAATTCTTTTTCAATAATTTCATTACATACTTTGAAGTATCTGTATTTTTGTGGCAGAAAATAAATTCTGAACGCGGCAAAATAACATACAAATTGAAAATGAGAAAAAAGGCTATTAAAGTTTTGCATGCACTGAGGTTCAAAGATGGTGTTATGATCCATACGACAGACAATTTTGCACAAGTATACTCTAGGGCAGCGTTTCTCAACCTTTTTGAGCCCGAGGACCTCTAAAATGTCTAAAAAAAATTACGGACCCCTAATTTTACATCCCATTTTTAAAAGAAGGCCTATATTCTTAATATTTGGGGTATTAATTATAAGTCATTATAACAAAATAAATCTAAAATATCATTAGTTTATTACTTGAAAGATCATAAACATTAGCATACTCTGAAAGACTATGCACGTGTTTAACCACAGGTTTATCGGTATCAGACACTCGGGCACCTCCAACAATAAAACCCTTGTTAAGAGAGCGCCTCTAAAAACAAATTCCGACAAAGTCTTATTTTTCAGGGTTTTGAATGAAAGATGGAACCATAGACGTCAGTGCATCAGGGGTTTCAAACTGTGGTTCGTAACTGCAAAAGTAAGGAAACTTGCAATAGGACCTGTATTTAAACACTTTGACATCTAGTGTCCATTTTAGCCTATGTGAACATTTTTTACTTCTGTATTTTCCACTTGTTTTATGATATTTTTTAATTATGTCTGCGGACCATCTGCACGGTGGTCCGCGGACCATAGATTGAGAAACGCTGCTCTAGGGAATGCTTGATTTTTACACTAAAATCCAAGCATCGCATTTTTGACAAAATGTCTAGCCCCGTATCAATAACAACACCTGTCGGTACTGAGAGTCATGAGGCACCCGGTATGTAACATTTTAAATTTAACATGCTTTTAGACAGTTAATTTTTAGCACTCTCGTAAATTCTGTTGATTTTAAATTTTATGCTAAAAGTATTCAAATTTCACCCAAACTTTAAAATTGTATTTTCCAAGAATCACATTTCTCAATTTGATTCACTCACAATTAAGCAAACTTGACGAAATACTTGTAAAGCTTCAAATGTGTTGGTTTTCTAAATTCGCTGATCGGTCCCCTAAATATCACAAAAAATGCACACGAATAAAAGCCAATAATTTATGAAATTATGAAAAAAGGCATGACCACACACACAAAGCTGTATTGCTCACCACCGCAGCCTGAGTTTCTACAAAAAAGACTCGCTTATAACTACCCTTCAGAAAATTCTTTTCGAAAAAATAAAAATAAAAATTTTAGACCAGCACAAAACTTAACAACACCGTTAAAGCCGTTTTCGAGAAAATCGCGAAAATTAAAACTCATCACCATCCTTGCCAAACCACCAGAAAATAGGCTGTTCACACACAGAAAAACACACGTGTCTAAAAATTGTCTTTTGTGCATATTTAAAACACTACAGACTTCGCTATGTTACTTCTTCATTTGATTTGGAGTTTCTACTGCTATCTGTTGTAGGTTTGATGTATTTCGCGATTAAATTTACCTCTTGAGAAATTAATTTCAAATTCATCAATCTGTTTTCAAACTTCCATATTTCTAAATCTTCGTTTGTTGAATCCTCCCTACAAACAGCATGATTACTCTTCGAACAATGAGTTGCTGATCACCAGGGCCCGGATTCTGATGACCTAAAATTGTTTGAAAAATGACCTATAAAATGACCCTAAATTTTAAAGAAAATGACTTAATAATTATAAAAAATGACCTAAAAACTTATATTTTCTTTATAAACAATTATTATTGTACACACAAAGTTATAGACTAGTTTGTACATAATTGTAAAAACCGTAAATAACTGTAATGTTGTGAATGTTCTTTTCTCACGGAAATTTATACTGGCACTGAGGAACTGGTGAGTCAAAATTCGGCATATCCTTTTGTGGTCTGCCGGATTATATTCTAGTTCATTGAGGGTAAACAGTAGTTTGCACTCTCAAATCCAAGCAGGTGGCAGATTCTGGTGCCAAGTCAATCTAATAACAATAGTAATATAATACAAAATTTTTTCGTTTCTTTGATTCTCACTTCCGACTGAGACATGTCAACACTTTAACACCGAATTTTTCCTTCTTGCATTAAACAAACAACACTTCAAAGACAGCACCGCTAGCGACGAAAAACGTTAACACACTCAATGTAAATACATGAAAATGACCAAATAAGGGAGCAAAAGACAAGAAAATGACAAAATAATGACGTAAAATTGAAATAAATGCCCTAAAAATATAAAATCGCATAAAATGACAAAAAATGACCTAATAAAAATGCATTTCTATAATCTAGAGGACTTGATTAGGATTTATCCACAAGTTGGTAATGTCTATACAGCATCAATAAAAAGATGACATGTCATTAGAATCCGGGCCCTGCTGATCACGTAAACATTTCTTCAATTGTTTCATCGCATTCTAAACGATGTGTCTCTCTTTTTTCGGTGGGTATTTTTATTAATTTATTTTATTTATTTCATCCTCTCGATA
Organism: Ectobius pallidus; assembly: GCA_964059195.1. Lineage (NCBI taxonomy): Eukaryota > Metazoa > Arthropoda > Insecta > Blattodea > Ectobiidae > Ectobius > Ectobius pallidus. Next base: position 395,247 of record CAXKWD010000003.1, on the reverse strand, counting down.
TTATAAAAATGATATGGGACACGTCAAATAAAAAGAGTATACAATTTTATCCATATAATACAGACGTATGGGAAAAGATCTATTATATAGGAAAGTTTGAAGGTAGAAAGACGAATTTGGAAACTCACCGGTGAGTCGGGTCTCCGCACGAGGACTGGCCCCAGTCTTGTTCTTATGATAACTTCTTGATCAATACGTCGCTGGCGTGACCACAACTCACACTGACCACCAACCCCCCCCCCCCCCCCCGATTTACTTCTCATTAAGAATATCATAGTCATTGCCTTTCGTTATTAGAATTTGCAAGTAGTCTAATAGCCACATCTATAAAATAAACTTCAAATCGCTTTTGTTGGATATCCAGCATACTTCAGAGTAAATTGAAGCCTTCTAACACTATCAATACCTTCACAGTAGCCAGAAGAAACTGAGCTGCCAACATTAGCCGGTCTAAAATGAATTTTTGATCTGAAAGAATATCTTTCTTTCTTTACCTTAGTTTTACCTCTCCCTTTTAGGGACATTTAAGCGACCCAAGTCGATCTGTCGGGAGAGGGATTATCTTTGGATCACATATTTTTTTGACCAGACAAGGACATGAAGGGCCTTCCCGTATGAGTGATCAGCCCAATGCCGGGACCACCTCCGAGACAACACGAACACATAGGACGATACACACACACGCTCCAAACAAGGCGAGGATGGGATGAAGATGATAATGACGGCCAGATGATATCCGGAGACCACTAGGGCCTAAAGTTACCCGACATTTGTCTCACAGGTAAGGAAAACAACCGGAAAAAAACCCCACCTAGGAGTCCCAACCAGGATTCGAATCCTGGCCCGCTGCGTGAGAGGAGCGAACGCATCCCCTATGGTACAGCGGTGGACCTGAAATAATAGGCCTATCTATGATTAAAAATAATTAAATACCTTAAAATTATTCTTGATTCGCAATAAACTGCAAGAACATTATGAACAGTTTCAAGATGACTGAACCTCTGCTAGACGGAAGGCTTTGACGGTGTTGTTTTTATGTTATTATTTTAATTGTAAACTTCTAAACGCGGAAGAGATTGTGGTGATTAAGAAATACGGTCCAGTGCAATGTGTCATAAGAGATATCTTGAGTGTACTTTCCCGTGCTGTTTATTGCCCTAATTTTCCCTTTGAAAGGCGCTAGGAGTAAATCGAGAGCTAACCCAAAATTGCGTTACGAAGAAAATCGTCACTAAAGTACCTAGTGGGGCTGTGACGGAACGGACTGCACAGAAAACAATCAACTCATTGATTAGGTTCATCCAAATGTAAACAATCCAATAATGGAAAATTAAAAATCCAAAATTAAAAAATCCAAGAATTAAAAAAAATACTGGACCGCGCGGGGAATTTAAAAATGCAAAATTTAAAAAAATTATAAAATAAACATTCAAAGATCCAAATTTTTAAGAAATAAAAAACTAAACATGTAAAGTCCAAAATTAAAAAAAATTCGAATATGCAAAATGTAAAAAATTCAAAAATCCAAATTTAAAAAGTCTAAAAACCCAAAATTTAAAAATTCCAACAATCCAAAATTTAAAAAATCCAATAATCCAAATTTTAAAAAATCAAAAAATTAAAAAATTCCGAGTTTCACTTCTGTAGCGTGGCGTTCCACGCACTCTTTTTTTAAATACCTTTAGTGGCTAACATGCGATGCTTAAGAATGAGGCAGGACAATGCATAATTATACTCTTTGTCAAAATTTCTAAATTGAAGATTTGTGTTTCATAGAACTACGCCCTTCAATCATTCTCTGGAGAGGTAAGTTTAGTGTCATTCTTCTTTAAGATCACTAGGGACATTTTTTGAAAAGTGCCCTTAGCAAATGCAGATCAATAGCAGGATCCCACTGCTTATGAATATTCCATTAATTACTCGCTTTGTCAGACTTGCATTATTCACTATTCTAATTTAAAACTATAAATCAATATCCCTCGCATTATTAATACCTGCTAATGTACCGGGTGTCTCAGCTGTCAGCTGTCTTGATCCTGTTTGTTGCGCAGATCGCGTTATAATAATAATAATAACAACAACAAATTCAAGTTTTGCTTATTACAAGAACAAATCATGAGTTGTATGAGAAATTTTGAAACCGACAAATTAGCAAATAGAATTCTCACTTCCCAACACAAATCCCATGGGTAAAGGATGGATATGTCAGATATCAACAAAACACACATAATAATTATAAACAAGCAACAATATAATTATGATGACAAGTTAAACCATAGATATTTAATAAATTACTTTAAAAAGGGCAGCAAGAGATTTATGTCATTTCATATATTTTTTATCTTGGTCTCCATTCTCGCCACAAACACAAATTAAACATGAATTGCACATTTGTGAACCTAATCGGACCGTTTTTATTTTGCATATAAAGTCATATTTTGGTATTTTTCATGGTCTTGGTCATATTTTGGTCATGTTTGTAATTTACCATCATATTTTAGTTATAAATTGGGTAAAAAGTGCACAATTATGCCGTATGTGCACTAAATTGTCGACTTCCAAAAAAGAGTCACGAATATTTTTGTTTTTCCGTAACTGAAATGTGAAGGGACAGTTACGAGTAATAGCACAATTATCTCTTCCCCCTTGTTGTTAACAACTTCCAATAGACATGTTTTTAACAAATTTGCAGTTCGCATTTGCAGTGGTATATAGACAAGTAATAATATAATATTCGCGTCTCACTAATATGGCGTTTGTTTCCATCCCTCCCATTCTGTATAAATAAAAATAATTAGCTGAAGTCTCTGACCTGCGTTGTGTGCGAACAAATATGTCTTGAGGTCCCAGAATGGATCCCTGAGGTATCGCCTCCACACACGCCGGTTGTATACTGTCTTGTTGCGGTTTCTGGTCGGCCTATGCGAGAGGATTTGCTGCCTTTTCTTGACCACGGCCTCCAAAGCTTCTCTGCGCTGCCGTGCCATCGCCCTGCAAAGAGTACCCTCATGCAATTAGCCAAAGTAATTCACTTTTATCATTTACATATTTTTACATATTTCATAGCTGTGAAAATTTCACAACATAATATAAAGACGAATTTATTGCTACAATTTACAGTATAAATAGTTTACAAATGAAAGATATGGTAAACAACTTTTTCCACCTTATACCACAAAGTATATTAAAATGCAGAAATTATTTGATACGACGGTAACTACTATCTTAAAATAGAAGAGAGAGAGAAATAAAACGTCCAAAATACAAATTTTAATTTTAATTTGTGTTTTAGATGTAGCCTAGTCGTAATTTGTTGTTTGCCATATCTTACCTCACCACAAACGGTATGAAATGCATTAATTATTATAAATGTAAGTTCTGTATGAGTTAATTATGCATATTCCTGGAACTAGCCAGGCACACCATTAGTCTGATTTCTGTTAGGTATACTTCGTACGTCATATACTTGCATATTTAAGGTCAATTTTTCATTTTTTGGTAATTTTGTGCGTGTTTTCGTGATTTAAGGTCATGTTTCAGTTACATTTGTGGATGTGATGGTATATTCAGAAGAGTAAATATTCTGAAAATTACTAATTCCTAGAAAGAGTTGCTGATATTTTGGTGTCACTTTCAATGAAATGCGGCCTACTTACCAGTCTCTGAAATGATGAACCTGATTTCGGACATCAATAATGATGAAAAATAATTTGTTATTTTGAATCATAAACATCGTTTAACAAAACTCCTTCTGTCCTGTATAAAGTTCAATTTAAGGGCTGAGCTGTAAAAGTGTTAAGGGTAGAAAATTATTCAGGATACCACCAGATGTCACTGCCGTTCTCTTCCCTTACGTAAAAATAAACAAGTATCCATTTCTTTCATCTTACCCACTTCAGATATGAATGGCCACACATGTATGAAAAAAATTCCCTTTAGGCAAGGCTACAGGCTGAGGTAGATTTCGAAGTGCTAAATCTCTCCTTATATGAGAGCTATCGAGAAACCAGTTATTGATTCGTAGAGTACTCATCAAGAGCTTTTCAACGATACCCCACAAGACGTAGTTCCAAAAAATTTCGAATTTCCATCCCCCCTCACTCGTACCCCCAAAAACCCCCGAATCGTTGGTGTCACTGTGAACCCCATAGGGAGTACTCTAATTTATCCAAACAAAGTTTCCCTCTATACTTCATAGGGGCCGAGATATAAATGTTTTAAAATTTCAACCCCCTCCCCCGACCACCCCCTTGGGGGAATTTTCCTCATTAACGAACTTGTCCGAACTATTGGGCCTAGAAATAACATAATAAAATTTGGTTCAAATATCTTCAAAATTACGGCCACTAGTGTGTAAAAAAAAAAAAAAAACAAATATATAGGCCTATATCACAATTTTTTTAAATTTATTTATTTAATTTTTTAACAGGCGGTAGTTTCGTACTTAGGGAGGCATGAAACGTAAAGATATGAAAGAATTTTTTGAAAGTCATGACATGGTATAAATCGCAATAGATAGGTGTTTCTTCGAAATCTACCTAATTTCATGGTGAACTACAGGGTGTTCAAATCACTTCTGTCCATTACTATGAATGCCTTCACACTAACGAGAAGAAAACGATATTGTCGATGATTAAAAAATCAAGGTGCTATGAAGTATGCTGGGTATCCAAGCTACATCAGAAAAAGTTATCTCAACATCCTATAATTAACCGTGAGTTTGTAGAAATGCATAAATTAATTACTATTCAAAGTAGCTTAACAACTTTCTGGTCCTTATTCAACATTACTTACCAACCTCATTAAAGACAGTAAGTCCTATTCATAGCGAAGGATTAGCCATAATTGTGTGCGGGCTTTGAACTCGGCACCCCGCCACGATGCGGGACTCTAGACCTAATTACCCACATTCCTATTAGGCCTCTAAGCTGCAGGGGTCGAGTTCGGAAGCTCCGTGGTTCAAATACCGCTGCGGGTCTAATTTTTTCCCCATTCGTAAAGACAAATGTCGAATTGGATATTCACTTACCATGACTCATCGCCGCTATTTCAACCTGTATCATATTCATTAAAATTTAACATAAGCCATAAACTCATCCACAATAGAAAACAGTTGCACATCAATAGGTATATGGCCTACTGGTATATATACTCCTCATGGGGCCTCGATGCTCAAAGTAGTATAAATAAAACTGAATTATATAATAATAATAAAATCAGGTAAACTGATGTAACAAAGTGCCAGAATGGTTTTGTTGAATCAATTATAATTGCAATTATGATATGCAGAAAATAAGTTTTTTTTTTATCAGATTAAAATCGACCAGCGTCAGCAGAACTACAGATTTGTGATATCTTGACAATCGCGCACTCACATAAAAATATAAAATAAAATTTAAAAAACCTATTTCAAATCGGTCGGCTCCGCAATTTGATTCAGGAACCTTCAGAATACGAGTCCAAGACTTAGGAAAATATTTGATGAAAACTGCATAATGACGAGCTTCATAACCTGAACTCTTCAACGGAAATAGTAAGGGTAATTAAATCATGGAGGATGAAATGGGCCGGGCATGTTGCGCGCATGGGAGAGGAAAGGCATATCTAAAAAATATTGACTGAGAGACCCGAATGGAAAAGACCACCTGGAAGACCTAGACGTAGGTGGGAGGACAATATTAGGATAGATTTAAGGGAAGTAGGATTTGCGAGGGATGGTTGGATGGAGTTAGCACAGAATAGGGTTGAATGGAGGGCTCAGGTAAGTGTGGCAATGAACCTCCAGATTCCATAAAAGAGATAATATTCCTTTAGCTATTTCCACTGCGGTATATAACCTTGTTTAGTTAAGTGGTGCGTAGGCTATAGGCTATGTAGACTACCTAAGGATCTTAGGATTTTAAATTATTTTGCAAAGTTAACGAAGCATTTAGGAATAGCGATTCCGGCCCAATCACCATGTTGTCTTCAGTGGACCAAATGCCCACTGCCATCTGTGCAGGTTTGTTCATTAATGATTTGTTACTTATCAAAACAAGACACAGCCTGCAATCAAACATTGCGTGTAGCACGCGGCCTATTCAACAGGGGACAAAGACAAACAATTCAAATATTCATCTTACAAATCTCCAAAGGTTAAGCACGCCACTGGCTTCTAGCATTTTTAATGATGGCCCGAAGGAAAGAGACACCTTGGAAGACCTAGACGTAGGTGGGAGAATAGATTTAAGGGAAGTAGGATTTGTAAGGAATGGGTGGATGGAGTTAGCACAGAATAGAGTTGAATGGCGGGCTCAGGTAAGCGCGGCAATGAACCTCCAGATTCATAAAAAAATAATATTATAATATTATATTATAATATTCCTTTAACTTGCTTAGGAATTATCTATTGCCACTGAGTAAGTAAGTATGTTAGTAATTAGTCAAATGACTTCAGAAAATAAAATGCTTTAAGTCCTAAAAACGTTTCAGGGGCTTAAACTGTAGCGAACTCTCTCATCAGCTATTAAACATGACACCATACATAGGCGTACGGAGGGGGGGTTTTGGGGGTTTGACCCCCCCCCCCCCATTGATTAAAAAAAAGGAAAATTGTATAATTTTTTAAAGTCTGCCCATAAATTACTTAATGCAAGTATAAAGCGTGGGAAGCTTAAAACTCGTTATTTTGCGTCTTAATTTTTAAAATTTTCCGGGGGAGGACCCCCGGACCCCCTCTCTCTCCATACCCCCCAGACCCCGCGGATATTATAACCCCCCCCATATGGTCGGCCTGGTTACGCCTATGACACCATATAACGTAAGGAATTTTGATTTCTTTCCTTTAAGTCTGAGATAGTTTTCTGCCTTAGAATCTGATCCCATTAGGATACATCACATAGTATTACTATGAATTATTAAAGTTTAGGTAACACGTTAAGCAGAAAATACACTTCGCAACACAATTTTAAATATATCATGTTTTTAATTTCAGTTAATAATATTTAATCAAATATTCATCACTGAAGCTCAACCTGTGTAGACAAAGGGCAACTGTTCAGAATTTGAATGAAATCTGTCAAATGGTTCATGAGATAATACGCGTTTCTAATCAAAATTCAAATAAAAGAAAAGACGGGTCTAAAGTTATGAGCAGACCTGGGATTTTAAGGCAAATGCCTGTTTTGTTCTTTATGAAATAACATGAAAATTTTTAAGTATGTGGATGTTTCATAATAAATCACTTACATTTATAGAGTTTTATAGTGCCCTAAAATCCCTATTTGAACCTTTAGAGCCTATTTTACTATTCAAGTGCCTAATATGCCTATTTTGTACATTTAAAATAAAATTCAACTTCTGTAATTTTTACAATCTTATAATAGACATCCCTCAATGAAAAGCAGAACAGCTGAGGTGGGTTTTTAACAGAAGTATGATTATTCCAAACAATTGTCACTAAAGGAATGCTGACTGACGGGAGAGGGGGAGGATTAGGGGGGAAGGACTACTGTGTCAAGTGAAAGAACATCTGTTTAAGTGAATATACTTCGTGATGCCTAATTGTGTAGTTAATTCTGTTAAGAATAGGTATACCACGTTTCTTGCAGTAAAAAAGACCATGTTACCGTTTAAGTGTATATTGTAATATTTTAATGTCTATTTTCTATCTACACATTTTTAAAGCATCTTTAAAAATCCTATTTCAGGTGCCTAAAACTAATTTTTTTAGAGCCTAAAATCCCAGGTCTAGTTATGAGACAGGTTTAAAAAAGATTAAATAATGCCAATGTTACATGGAATTTTTGCTTGGAAATTTATAATTTTATACCAAATAGTCTGCTTAATGTGACTTATGTACTCACTGGTCACTTTCCTGGGGCCCCACGACTCTGAAGGGGTGAGAGAAGTGGAAGAGGCAGAGTGGTGATCCAGGCAGCACTGGTGATAGCGGCGGTGAGAATGATCCATTCTGTAACAATCAGGAGAGAACCTTTGTCATTTCCACTGACTTATTTTTATATTTTTTATGCTTACCGGTATCAAAGGATCGTAAACTTTGTCATTAGGACATCATTTATTCAAGAAATAATTTGCAAACAGTTCTTACATGATTCGAACACAAGGACTTCAGATAAACGCGTAATTAAAAGTAATTAAAGAAAAACAAATTCAAAGCAAGTCAAATTGATAAACATGGATCACACGGGAAATACTTCACATTCTGGTATAGAATAAGAGGCCGTATTGCAAGGAATGCGTATTCAGTTGCCTCATCCTCGCCCTTAAAGCATGGCTGTACAAAACGAGCAACTTATAACTACCCTTCAGAGAGATTTTATGACAGAAAAGTGTTTCAAATAAAATGTTAGCTCATTTACAAAAATTAAACAAAGTTAATACGGGTTCCTAAAATTAGGTTGTTTTAAAAAGCTAATAATTGTGACTCAAGTTCCCCTAAGCCATCTTAATTAATTTCGAACTTTCACTCACCTGGGAGTCATCCGTGTCCATTTCGATTGCTACTTCATCCTTTCAGAATCACAGCCTGAAACCAATGAAAAACACTTCTGTCACGTAATGAACAAGTTTAAGTTTCTAAGATTATATTGTCTGTCCGACCAGTTAATAGTCAAGCGCTTTTTAAATAGCAAGTATCTGTACGCCTTCAGATGTTTTGGCAAAAATAAAGGAATATTGTTGACACGAGGAATTTGTTGTGAATTCTAGTTATTCCTTCGCCTAATATGTTGCTCAAACTTTCTCAAGTTTATAACTCAGTAGTTTCTGAAATATGGGCAAATTAACTTTTTCACAGCAGAGACTTTAATATGGTAAAATGTATGTGTATATATATTTCAAATCTCTCTCTCGAATCCTATGTCCCCATGCTGGGGCGAAGGGCTTAAGTGGAGGTTTCTGATTACCGATGTGAATTTTGTTACGCTTGTTTTCCTAGAGAGGGCAGAGGGACAGGTGGTAAGCCCATCGCCCCTATATTTCAAATGCTTATATGGTATAATCTATAATCCAGTGCAATAAGATAAGGGCATTAATACTTATCGAGTAAGCCACGATTAATATTTAGGAATAGGATTGCCCCTGGCACAAATATGGTTTTTGTTTCTGCTCAGTCTGTATTTCTCCAAGGCATCACACAGGCAGATTAAAGGGAAATGGAATTGGTTTTTGGAAGAAAATTGTGATATTCTATTTTTGTTAAATTTTATTTTCTGGGCTTTCCCCTTTAAAATTATGTAATACTTAATTGTACTTTAATTCTATCCATTTTTTTTTTCTGAGAAGATCCAGACTATGGCGCAGGGATATTTTAACTTTGATCGTCGTTTCCCTTAATTTTACTTTTCCTATGTTCTCAGCTTTTTTCGTATACAAAAAGTACATTTTCTCAGCTTTTACTTAACCTAAAATATTATAATTTTCAGGATTGGTTTATTCGGTTACATACACTGAAAAAAAAAACCTTTTTGAATTGGTTTAAGTTATGAAATATTTACAGGTCAGGAGGCACTTGAAAACGTCGATAAAACATTTTTATAAATGCAAAATCATATTTCAGTAAATAAATACATTTTTGAAGTAAAACTTCTTTTCTCGCGGTTGGGGTAAATCTGGAAAATCAGTCACACTAAAACGAAATCAGTCACAAAATCAGTCACACTCAAAACTACGTGTTTCGGAGCGGACTGCACAGAAAACAATCAACTCAATGATTAGGAGTAATCAAAGGAAATTTTTCAGACCTTATTTCCTCAATGGCAATAGACAATTCCTAAGCAATCTAAAGGTATATTATCTATTTTATGGAACCCGGAGGTTCATTACCGCGCAAATCCAAAATTAAAAATCCAAAATTAAAAAAATACAAATTTCCAAAATTAAAAAAAAAAACAAAATTAAAAATTAAAGCATCCAAAAATCCAAAATTTAGTAAATAATAAAATTACAAATTAAAAAATCCAAAAATAAAAAAAAAAAATAACTCAAAGATCGAAAATTTAAAAAATCCAAAATTAAAAATTGAAAGAACCAAAATGAAAAGTCCAAAATCCAAAATTTAAAAAGTCCAAAAACCCAATATTAAAAAGTCCAATAATGCAAAATTCAAAAAATCCAAGAATAAAAAATTGAAAAAATAAAAAATATAATAAAGTTTTACTTCTGTCGCGTGGCCTTCCTCGCACTCTTTTCTTTTAATCATTTTTTTCAAGTATAGGTATCTAGAAAAAGTACATCGTATTTAACATTATAAAGATATTCCGTTTTCCCTTAACTAAAAGACAATAAGTTCTACTTGGTCTGTATTGCCATAAGAAATAACACTCTCTGCTAATTTGTGTGCCAATATTGACGGATTGTTTACAGCTTGAAGATGGTTTCCTGTACGGCAGTGCTAAAGCTATAACCTGCATGGCATTGAAATTTATTGTAATATAAACATAATCTGGGTAAATGCTACTGGCTGAACGGTAATTTCTTTTTACAGTTCCTGCATAACTATTGCCCCTATCAATACATGCTTTTTATATTCTGTGAGTTTTCTGCTTTAGTATAACTGTGCATCCACCAGCTCAGGGTAGAGAAAGTTATGCAAGACTCAAGTTGTATCAATTATGGTAAATGAAAAACAAATATTACATAGAAAGAGGTATTGTAAATTGTAAATACAATAATAAACTCTCTCTGCTATTTTCTGTAATTAATTTCAACAACCCAACAAAACACTATCATTTGGGGGGAGGGGGAAGAAGGTTGTCCATGTATGCCCATATGACAGACAAGATTCGGTTTATTCGTTTGAATTATTTATTTACCAAGTTCAACAAACAATTAGAAATAAAATCATGCAATTCCTCAAAAGAATGTCAGTGTTAATAACTGTAATGTTTTAATTATTTTTCTGTTAAATAAATTATTGAAGTAAAACAGCAGGCAATCGCGTTTAGCAGTTTATTATATAGGCAGCCTTAAATACGAGCTTTGCTTCAAAGTTCTGTTTGTTCGTATTGTAGGTCTAACATTTCTGATTTTGATAAACGATGTTCAATTATTATTATTATTATTCTTACGTTATTATTATTATTAGGGTTAGTAGTGTTTAAGGTCACAGAAGACACAAGTGGTACCACTCCGCGATCTGACCCACAATATAGATTTATCGATCTCTCGCACGCTACTCAAACGCATTTTCTGTTCAATCTAGTCAAAATGTCAGCAGTTTCTGACGTTCTCATCCAGAAAATTATGGCGTTTATTGAGTTTATATAATTAACATAACAAAATTATTAGAATATTATAGGAGAAAAATTCCTCCGACACTGGGACTTGAACCCAGGACCTTTGGCTATTCGTGCCAATGCCCTACCAACTGAGCTAAGCCGGAGCTCAATTCACAGCGCCAGATGGAACCTCTCTCCTATGACTGATTGCCCTAATGGTCTACCTCACAGACAGACGCTGGCGCTGTGAATTGAACTCCAGCTTAGCTCAGTTGGTAGAGCATTGGCGCGAACAGCCAAAGGTCCTGGGTTCAAGTCCCAGTGTCGGAGGAATTTTTCTCCTATAATATTCTCATGTAGTGTCCAACAGAGACAATAATCTGTGGTTCTTGAATGCTTATATATATATTATATATCATTGCTGCTGGTCTAATAACTAACGCCCGGGTTTTTAAGTGATTATAAACCCTGTTTTAGGTTTGTAAATATTTTAAAATAATTTTATTTGAGTTTTTTTTTTTTTACCTTTTCAAACGATTTTTTAAAGTTTCAATTTAGTAAGTATCATTCAAAACTGGTTTTAATAAATTGCTTCATATTAAAATATTTGTGGGACATTGTATTAATTTGTCATATATTTCTCACAAATTTTAAATATTCTGGATAGCTTCGTGAATTCAAACATTTACAGCATATTTGAGTAAGTGAATGTTTTGAGAACAGACTGTGCGTTAATTGACATAACTGATTGTAGGCTACAATATTAAAGTGACGTTTCTCTCAATTTTCTAATATAGGCCTAACTTATGTTGCAATTTCAAAAGAGTTCTGTGATGCACTTCTACTATATTTTGTAATTTATAATTTAAAGACGTAACTTATCAAATGAGTGGTTTTACAAATGTAGGCTATTAGTTATTATGAAGAATTATATCATTTAATATATTACTTCCTCTGCCCGTAGCGAAGGTAGAGAAAATATTGCGTTCCACCCTGAGATTTTAACATAAACACACGTTTTGCGGTCCCCTGAATACAAAAATGCTATTTTCAAAACCATCCAAGCTCCAGAATCGAAGTTCATATATATATAATCTCTGAGGATGTGACAGGGAGATTGGCGACGACTTTCTCTTACTTTTAATGCGATTTTACACGAAGAAAATTTTATTTTTGAAGTGAAACTTCTTTAGCCGCGGTAGGGGCAAATCGAGAGCTTCCGTAACCCTCAAAAATCGTCCTGAAATTAGTGAGGTGTGACGGAACGGACTGCACAGAAAACAATCAACTCGATGATTAGGCTTATCCAAAATTTAAAAAATCCAAAAATTAACAACTAAAAAATCTAAAAATCCAAAATTAAAAAATTAAAAGATCAAAAATTTAAAAAATCCTAAATAAAAAAAGTCTAAAACCCAATATTAAAAAGTCCAACAATCCAAAATTGAACAAATAAAAAAATTAAAAGAAGTTTCACTTCTGGTTTTTTTTTTTTTTTTTTTTTTTTTTTTTTTTTTTTTTTTTTTTTTTTTTTTTTTTACTATTTCCAAGAGAATGGCTCTAAATATTTTGTTTAAATGTTCTTCACGTATTCCATAATATGTTTATGTAGCCTATTATATGTTTTAATATTCGATGAAAACCTTGTGCAAAGCACGCACGGAAGCCAACAAAGGTGATATTTAAGATTAGTTTCCTAAGGGAAAAGGGACTGAATACAGTGAAATGGAATATTCATTGCCCTCAGCCCCACGAAACCATGATAATTATAAAATAGCAATAAAACTGCGAAGTCAAGGGCTATAAGCGATGAAACGCGCTTTGGAAAATTATTAAAAATCTGCAGTATTATACAAAAAAAGGGTTAAGGCAATTATGGGGCATGGAGGGGGAAAAAGGGATAAAGGCTTTAAAAAGGGACAAAAGGTGCTAGAAAATTATCTTTATGCCTACAGAAGCTCTAATGTGCCTACGAACAAAGATACTTATCTAAAAATGGTAATCTTAGGTGGTACGTTCAAACACGCATAAAATATGCCTCATGCATTGCAACAATAATAATTTAACCAAACAGATTCTCATACTAATCCTACTTAATTTATAAAAAATGCAAAATATTTCACTGATTTCAAAACGAGGGATTGGATCAGTACATATTTTGATATTTCAGCAGATGAATTAATAGACTAAATTTATCAGTCACATTTCTACACAAAATCGAATTTAAAACAGCGCTATTTTGTTTTAAAGATAAAATCTCTTTTGATGGGTCACCAGAACAGGGACCTGGCCAGGGAGGGGCTCTTATGACATTTTATATTAGACTAACAGTTGTAAAATTAAGCACTCAAATTTCATTTTAATGCCATCTTTTGCAAATGTTATTATTTTGGAACAGTATAAAAGTGTGGTAGTTTAAGTGATTTTGTTAGTACGTGAAAAAGACGTTAAACATAGAAGGCTTAATTTTAACCCACAATTGTAACACTTACCACAAACACAACATCCGAACTTGCCGCCATTTGTCTTGGCCCTGTACTGAGCATTATGAAACAAAATACTGTATTATGCAAGAAAACTCGTTCCGATCTCATATAATATGAAAAGAAAAATTCAGTTTGGAATCAAACTGGTGACTCCATCTCGAATTCAGGGAGAGAACTATGACCGGTTGACGCAGGTGCAGTAATACTAAAAGGCAATGCGCTACAAACCGGAAGGTCACGCGATCGAACCCGATGAGGTCATTGGAATTTTTCAATTGGCCTAATACAGCGTTTCTCAACCTTTTTTGACCCCGAGGACCTCTAAAATGTCTAAAAAAAAAATTACGGACCCCTAATTTTACATCCCATTTTTAAAAGAAGGCTTATATTCTTAATATTTGGGGTAGTAATTATAGGTCATTATAACGAAATGTGTGAAAAAATTTTACTTTTTTACTTTCCGCTTGCTTTATCATATTTTTTAATTATGTCTGCTGACCATCTGCACCATCTTCGCGGACCATAGGTTGAGAAACGCTGGCCTAATACTTCTGGAGGCCCTTGGGTCGAATCAACTTCTAACTGAAATGACTACCAAGAGCAATCTTGGGGGGTAAAGACGGCCAACCGAGTAACCTCAAGGGCGTCCACACAAACTTTCATTTGTCTTGTGAAGGCCTATTTGAGAATATAATATTCGGTCTGCCCAGGATGCCATAAAACAAAATAAATTCTATTTAAACACTAATGATTCACTGGCATGGATATATGAGTTTTAACTTCTATGAGAGACATTTCTTGTATTGCAGCCTCCTAAATTCTATTCCTGAAATTGCCTGTGTTCTGTGCTGGACACGAGGATGAGATCTCTGATAAAACGTAAGGCATCAAATGCAGTGATTAATAAGTTGCATGTGCCAGTGAACAGAATAAAAACACGACTTGTTTGGAAAGTGAAGCAATATAAATCTACATTGATTAAAAATACAATTTCGATTCGGTGCAAGTCAGTTCGTGTGCTTTTATTCTGATGGCTTATCTGAACTATGTTAACTATATATTTCTCGTACGCACTGTTGGTAGCATTGGTTAGAATCTGATAACTCATTCGATGCATCGATTGTTCAATCATTTAGTATGGAGTGATCTCACACCTGACAGAATATTATTATTAATTTATATAATCCGTTACATTTTATTTTGGGATAGTGTTAATAATTACGAGTCCCATCAGATATCTTGATCCCTCGTGGAATTACCTATCACAAAATCTCGTACAGTACATGGAACTCTGGCTTATCCGAAGTAAAGAGCCAATTAATTTCAAATGGTTGTTGTCAAAATGTAAAGCAACTAACTATACCACAGATATATCTGTGAACTATACCCACATGACCTACTCTGTATCGATGTTAATGGGCACTTCCCATCAGTTCATTAGCATCACGGCCGATAACAGCAATCTATGCTTTGAATGCGGTACCGATATACGTAGGATATATTATTCTTCTTCTTTATCTTAGTTTTACCTCTCCCTTTTTAAGATTTAAGCGACCCAAGCCCCCTGGGCGTTACAGGGTCGGGACCTGTCGGGAGAGGGGTTATCTATGGATCACATACATACTGTTTTGACCAGAGAAAGACATGGAGGGCCTCCCGGATGAGTGATCAGCCCAATACCGGGGCCACCTCCGAGACAACACGAACGCATAGGACGAGACACACCATTCACACACACACTCACCCAAACAAGGCGAGGATGGGATGAAGATGATAATGACGGCCAGATGATATCTGGGGACCACAAGGGCCTAAAGTTACCCGACATTTGTCTCACCCCTATAAACTATATGTAACTTGTCCCGACCAGGATTCGAACCCGGGCCCGCTGCGTGAGAGGCCACAGCGGTAGACACACACAACTATCCATTGTCCTTATTTAATGTAGCCAGGAAATTTATGGAATACATTTGATCCGATAAAATACGGGTTTTTTTTTTTTTAAATCAGTTGCTAAAACCGTCTGTAATGGCAATTCGTAAGATCAGGACAATTGAATGTAGAAACCACAGTAGGCTTATTCCATTCTTGATCTATATTAATAAAAGGAAGTGTCTGTCCTCCGTCTGTCTGTCTGTCCGCGATGCCCAGCGAAATCTACTGAACGCAGAGATCTGAAATTTTAAACATAGATGGACTAAAGGGTCGGAATGTGCACCTCGAAGCCGGAATTTTAATTTTCGCTTTCGTTCGTGAGTTATGAGTGAAAAACGGGCAGAAAACGTGTATTTATTGAGTTTTCGAAGTATGAGTTTTCAGTAATACAAATCAATTACACTAGGCTTTGGCTATTTTTGTCATTCCTTCGACATAAAAGCATCGCGACCTCTTGAATGTTGTAGCTCACGCTGGTCGATTCATTTGTTTAGAATGTCAAGGCCCGTAGACATATGAAATTTTCAACCTACACGGAAGAGGGATAGGCCTAAATATGGTCAAACATTGTTCGATTTGGACGAAACTCACTGTACAGGGGTATTCTGGGCCAAGGAAATCGAATCTGAGGTCGCTTTTACCAGGCGACGCTATAGATAGCGTGGTATGTAGTCCACGTGTTTTAGGTGTTAATAAATATAATGATTTAACTATTATGCTCTTCATTTTTTATTTTTGAAATAATTATCGCGGGCGAAGCCACGGGCACATGCTAGTATTGAATAAAGAAGTAAAGTAAAGTGTTCCCTATTACAGGCCATGGAGGCCTTACGCACCGACCGCCTTTACCCCCAGGATTGCTCCTGGTCCTCATTTCTGTTGGAGGCTGAGTCGACCCAAGGGCCATAGTGCCACCAGAAGGATTAGGCTTTGAATAAAGAAGGTCTTGGAAATTTATTTTGTCATGCCTGGCTTTAGATGTACAAATTTAACACGAGAAGCTAACCCTTTTCTATTTACTACAAATAAGAAAGAAATCCTAACATACACTGGATAACAATAACAATAATCGTTGCACAAAGCCTGAGTTGTTGCTAAAACAAAGAATGAGGAGGACTTTTTGCTGCGTGCGAAAAGTGGAAAAGGAAACAAGTATTCATAAAGTTTTTATGACTATTTGACATGGCATCCGTATTTCGCGAGTTACTGTCATAAGATATTAAAAATCTGATGTAATGCAGATTCTGATGTAGAATAAGGGAGTGTCTCATCCTCACTGCACTAAAATGTAACAGCCTCTTTTGTCAGTTTCAATTTGATGATGTAACTTGACATATTCAAAATCTGACTTCTGTCACAAAAATACAGGTGTGAAATAAAATGGCCTGGATTTTGATGACATGTCATCTTTTAACTGGAACATCATACACGTTGCCCGGTATTGCCGGGGTCATTTTTTGGCCATTTTCCCATTTTTTTACACTTTAGGTAATTTTTAGATTACAATGCCATTATTTGGACTTTTTACGCTCTTTTTGCCCCACATTTTAGTTGTTTTTTTAATACAAAGTCATTATTTTCTTATTTTGTTTTGATTATCGAAAAAAAACGCATTATATAGAGTTTTTGTGGATTTAGTTACATTGAATATTATCGGAACTCTAAATAAGCATAAATAAATAGATCTTGTTAAGTTATAATTTTTGTTCACGACGCAGGCCCTAACTAATTAGTGGTACTTACGAATATTGTTGCCGTGGATCGTAACTTGACATTCCCGCATGCAATTTGGTTGCTATGAAAACAAAAGAAATCTCCGTGCGGTAAAAATTACAAAAAGCACAAGTGCCGTAAGTAAAACCATCCTAATAGCTACAAGCCTTTATGGAAGACTAGAACCAAGGCCCCCCCAGTTTGTGGCGACAAATATTCGGTCCCCATAACAACCAACACATGCGAATCACTTTCTGAAATATAACATCCATCTTCAATAGTGTATAAACATAATATTTTCAGCTAATATCTCAATTAATATAAATAAATAGATATAAATAATCATCGTGCAAAAAATAGCATGCAATACTCGTGCCGTAAGCGCATAACGGATCTGGGAAATTGAAAAAAAAAATTCAAACTCTTTCCTCGATCAGTACGCACCGCTTACGGCACTATAGTATAATTTAGATACAAAAAGACGGTGTTCGCTGTTTGAATTTAACTAATTACAAGCATGTAATTGGGCCAACAACATAAATGTAGAATAGGTACAAATCTGATGAATGAACTAGTATTATCACACAATTTTGGGTCTTTTTTGTGGCATTTTTGTAGTCATTTCATAGCTCATTTTTTAAAAGTAAATCACAAGTCAGTTTTTAAAACTTTAAAACAAAAAGTACAAACAAAATAAGAATCCATCAGAAAATTTATAAAGTAAGCATTATGAAATCCGATGTAGGTAGGAGGAGATAGATTTTAATTTTGAGTTTTTACAATTTAATTAGCCATCCCAACGTCGGCCATTCCTTAAATCCAAATCCGAGAGCTACAGGAAAGGAGATGCAGAGAAGAAGGCGTGGGTCCTGATCGGTACTTATACGGTCACTTCACCTTGAGCTCCTTCTCTCGGCCTCACACGAAAAAGGAAAGAGACATTTTGGCGAAAATTCGTTTTTAGTGCGAAATAAATTATATTTTAAGAGCAATCTAGCATTTATGGAAAGTCTCATAAATATAATGTGTTACGGTTACAGTTTTATACAATTTGAATTATGCAAAATCAGAACAAAGTTGAAAGCCGTGATATTTATGTTTCACGATTAACTTTATAATTTTGGAATTTTTTTAAAAATAAATTTGGATCCCAATAGCTTTTTTATTTTAGTTTTTGAATTCAACATCTATAATAATAAAAGGAAGCGTTTGTTTTTCTTTCTGTTTATGTCTGTCTGAACGCAGAGATCTGACATTTTAAACATAGATGGACCGAAGGGTGGAAAAATGCACGTCGAAACTGGATTTTTAATTTTCGCTTTCGTTCCCGAGTTATGAGTGAAAAACTGACAGAAAACGTTATTTTCTTCGCTATTCAAGCATCAGTTTTCAGTAATACATTTCATTTGCCAAATCAATTGCAGGAGGATTTGCTATTTTTCCATACGTTGGAAAAGCATCGCGATCGCTTCAATGTTGTAAGCCCACGCTGGTCGATTCATTTGTTTTTAATGTCAAGGCACGGAGACGTCTGAAATTTTTAACATAAACGAAAGAGGGATAATGAATTAGGCCTAAATGGGTAAACATTACTCGATTTGAACGAAACTCACTGTGCAGGGGTTTTCTGAGCCAGGGAACTCGAATCTGAGGTCGTTTTCCCCGTCTAATTGTGGAATGCACTCCAAAGCCGGATTTTTAGCTGTTTTGTTATAATTATTATTCGTTTTAAATATAATGTTTTAATTATTTTGCTCTTAATGTTTTACTTAATTATCGTGGGCGAAGCCGCGGACACCTGCTTAGTTTTATAATATTTTACTTAGTTATTCCTTTTGTAGCATATTTTAAAACTGTTACTGAAAATTGTAATTGCATTTTCTGAAAAAAAATGCAGCAGGGCCTATGTTTAACCATTCCGAGATGCAGAAAATGCAGCCCTCATGCCAGAGGGTCCTCATGAATAGCATATTTATTTTATGTTCTTACTCCATCCACCCATCCCTCGCAAATCCTACTTCCCTTAAATCTACCCTAATATTGTCCTCCCACCTACGTCTAGGTCTTCCACGTGGTCTTTTCCCTTCGGGTCACCCAGTCAATACTTTTGAGCTATGTCTTTCCTCTCCCATTTTATCCTCCGTGATTTAATTACCCTTACTATATCCGGTGAAGAGTACAGGTTATATTAAGCACTTCTTTCGGGCTTGTAGGCCGTGGTCTATTTGACATTTCTGTGCCAAACGTTTCGTCCGCGACTGCGGCGGACATCCTCAGTGGCGGTGGAGTCTCGGGCGAAGCGTTCTGGTCGGCGGCTGGCTGTTCAGCCAGCCGCCGACCAGAACGCTTCGCCCGAGACTCCACCGCCACTGAGGATGTCCGCCGCAGTCGCGGACGAAACGTTTGGCACAGAAATGTCAAATAGACCACGGCCTACAAGCCCGAAAGAAGTGCTTAATATTGACTCCGGCCGTGAAAGCCTACAGTGTTTTATAAGTACAGGTTATGTTTGGGTTTACAAGTTTTTATATCAGTTCTAGAAATAAATACAAACCGATGGGTAAGGGAAGAAGGAAAAGAAATAGAAAATCAAGGAAGAGAAGTAAAGAAGTAAGAAAGAACAGAGAGAGGCAGACTTGTTCTCTCGGCTGGATGCTGGATGTCCAGTTCTCATGGACACGCTGACCCGCTCAGAACCAATGTGAGTACCTAATTGACTCTGTGCATATTATTATTACAGAAATTAAGAAACACTCTTCAACTACAAGGTGATATCGTTTGGTATAATTGGTTATCTTCAGATGTTGAATAATCAGGAATAATTAGCATATTTATGCAAACAATTACGTAAATAAAATAAATTTCTACTGAATATTAATTCATGAGTTTCATGGCCTTAGTGGTGCGATCGAAGGTGAAAAATGGTAAAACGTTTTCCGGCCAGTCACCACTAACCGTTTATAAATACAATTCCAAATAAGGCACGTCGGAAAATTTACAATTAATATAGCCTAATTATTGAGTGGTATTTATTATCGGAGTTGTTGAGAAAACAGTAAATTACAAATTGATTAACGAAACAGCAATTAATAAACTGACTTAATATATTAATACCGTAAAAAAAGCGGACCGACTCTTGTAGCTGATTTCAGTTGATAGACCTATAGGCTACATCTGTTATCTGTGCATTTTCGGTCTGAAAATGGGTTTTCGAAGTGGGCGAAGTCAACAATCGACACTAGAACAAATTTCAATACATTCCCTGCTACCCTGTGAATGCCACTAAGCATGCGCAGTGGCTCATATCGGCAACTTAGATATTTTAGTCGGTCCGCCTTTTTTCCGCCAACCTGTATATATGTTATTGTAATTTACTCTTTTCTCAACAACTCCGATATTAAACACCACTCAATAATTATATTAATTGTAAATTCTTCGACGTGCCTTATTTGGAATTGCATTTATAAACGTTTAGTGGTGATTAGGTGAAAAAGTTTTCAGGAAAGAGGGAGTACATCTTTCTCACGTCACATTCTGATATAGAATAAGAGACCGCATTGCAAGGAGTAGGTATTCAGTCGTTCACCAGGCAAATCTGAGTTTCTACAGTGGATTTTTCGATTTTTTTTTCACATAAAAGTTTTAGCTCCTCACGTGTAAAATTTAAATAAAATCGTTAGAGCTGTTCTCGAGAAAATCGCCGAAAACGAAATTTTCTTGACTTAGCCCATTACAAGTAAGAGAAAGTCGACACCAATCTTCGTATCGCAACCTTAGGAGGTAGAAGGTAAAGTGATCCCTATACAGGCCCAGAGGGTTCCAGGAGGTTGAGGCGCCCAGGTTATGGACATTCGGCACATGAAGGTGGTAAGGTTGTCTGCCTTACTCACCGGCCGCCTCTACCCCCAGGATTGTTCCTCGTACTCATTTCTGTTAGAGGCTGAGTCAACATCAGGGTCGTAATACTACCAGAAGGATTAGGCCAATTGAAAAACTCCAACGACCTCATCGGGAATCGAACCCGCGACCTTCGGGTTTGTAGCGCAGCGCCTCAACCACTACGCTACGGCGTACCCCCTAACCCCAGGAGGTTCCTAATCCAAATTCAAACTCTATTTTCATACGATTTTCCGTTCTGGAGCTAGGTTGTTCACACACACGGACATTTTTCTGAAACTAGTAAGTTATTATTTTATTCTCCTCTCCCTTGTTGCAACTTTTCGACATGGAAGGTCATCTCTGAGACACACTCGTGCCAAAAACCCCGGGAAAAAAGGCGACGCACCAAACTTGTCTGAGGATTGAACCTAGGCCCGCTGCGTGAGGAAGTTTCACATGTCGATGTGAACAGAAGAGAAGTTTCACACTTGTGAATAATAACGAAGCGGCTTTGTTTTGGAGCGGGAGAAAGCCCAGGCCTGACCCACAACAGGTTCCCACAACTGGAGCAAACTCCAACAAAATATCATCATTTTAGCATTTAAAACGTAAAGTGATCTCTGTAGGGTTTCAGGGAGCACAGGAAGGTGGTAAGGTTGTCAGCCATAAGCACCGACCGCTCACGTTAGAGGCTGAGTTCACCCCAGGGCCATAGTGCCACCAGAAGGATTTGGCCAGTGGAAAAATCTCACCGACCTCATCGGGCATCGAACCCGTGACTACGCCCGACTCACCTAACTTCGTGCTTGCCTGTAACTTCTATATAGTAAATAACTCCACTAACATTTTTAATTCCTATCAAACTGAGTCATATAAAAATTTCTTCACTTAAAGGGAGAAATTCAACTTTCGATTAAATTCATTGGTGAGAAATATGTGAATTTCATTATTAAGTGCCAGTATGGTACTTTATGAGATTGTTTGGGGGACGAAAAAATGTCTGTCCGTCTGTCTGTCTGTCTGTCTGTCCGTCCGTGCGTCTGTACGCACCATAACTCAAATACGCTTTTTCGGATTTTCATGAAACTTAGTATACGCATTTATGACGTCCATCAGAAGTACCTTATTGAATTTGAACCTAATCTGTTGACCGGTACCGGAGTAAAACCCAATTTAGTGTCTATTTTAAAAGCGCGGTAACTCAAATACGCTTTACCGGATTTTTATGAAACTTGGTATACACATTTATAATGTCCATGGGAAGACATCTATTGATATTCGACCAAATCGGTTGGCCAGTACCGGAATAATGCCCAATTTAGTGGCTTTTATGTTAATATATGAGAAGTCGCGATAACTCAAATATGCTTTATTGGATTTTTATGAAACTTGGTATACATATTTATAATGTTCATGGGAAGACATCTATTGATATTCGACCAAATCGGTTGGCCAGTACCGGAATAATGCCCAATTTAGTGGCTTTTATGTTAATATATGAGAAGTCGCGATAACTCAAATATGCTTTATTGGATTTTTATGAAACTTGGTATACACATTTATAATGTTCATGGGAAGACGTCTATTGATATTGGATAAAATCGGTTGACCTGTTTTGGATTAATGCTCAATTTTGTGCCTATTTTATGGTAATACAGGTATTCGAAAGAATTTATTTAAAAAAAGCAAATCAGTTATCTTGACAACATAGCCTATTGTTTTACTGTGATCTTATAAGGCTTTGGAAATTAAAATACAGTTAGCTATGACCAAAAGCACTACTGTTTTTCATGCGCTTATCCAACTAGACCGTTAAACTGACCAGCAGCGTCGCCAGGAATTTTATTAAGGGGGGGCAAAATCAATTTCGGACCTCAATTTGAAATGATTAGGCTAAACACATTAATATTCACTTAGTTAACCGGATCGTTATTTTGAACCCAAGCTGAATTCGACGAGGCTACAAAGTTTTTAAGTTAACAGAATACGCTCTTTTGAGCAATGGCCTTGGTGAGATATTATTATAAATACATATTATAGTTATAATTAGTTATTACTTGCTAAACTCATTATAAAGTAATTCTATTTTTTTTCATTCTCCATGCTACAACTGTAGGTTGACAAAGGGTACCACAAATAAATGAATCCATAAGGCAATCCAGAGGGGGGCAGTTGCCCCCCCCCCTTGCCCCCCCCCTTGCCCCCCCATGCCGACGCCCATGAAACTGACCCAGGTGGACAAGATGGTAACGTCTTGAGTTGAGCTGATGCTAGAAGATTTTAATCTGATTTTTAAAAAACTAGACGTTTGTTCTTCCGTAAGCCCTGCTTAATGAATAAATCTGGAGCTTAACTTGGAAATCAATTAAAAAAAAAAACATATTCTGCATATCATAATTGCAGTCATAACTGATTAAACAAAAACATACTGGCACTTTATTACATTAGTTTACCTGATTTTATTTTCTTTTATCTCAGTAATGAATTGCTCTACAATCTTGCAATCTGACATAATCTTTAGTGGCTACTTCTACAATTGCATACTATTTTCAAAATTAATCAAACTTTTACAGTTACGGGTAGTTATCTTTTCAAAATGGCTGCCACGTTTCATGCACTGAACAGCCGTTTTCCTGATAACTTCCAGTTTGATTAATTTTGAAAATAGTATGCAATTGTAGCCTATAAATAGTCAATAAAGAGTGTGTCAGATTTCAAGGCTGTAGAGCAATTCATTACTGACAAAAAAAAATAATAATGAAATTCACATATTTCTCACCAATGAATTTCATCGAAAACTGTATGTTCCCCCTTAAGATTATTTTCGATGTGATTAATGGATTTTTGAGCACTAGTCGAAACAACATTTTATACTGGCCACTGAGTATGAAGGCTCCAATGATTTTACGCGAGGTCCTTGTAGTAAAAACTAGAGCTTCTATTAGAAACATTTTTGGGTAGTTATAAGTACACTTCGGACTTTTAGGTTGCTTAAAATGCTGTTTTAGGTACCTAAAATAGGCTCTAAAAATTGGAAAATAGGTTCTAAAAATCGTAAAATAGTCTCTTATAAAATCGTTAAGTTGCCAATTTTCTGAAATATCTTAATTGCAAAGCAGAATATTATATTTATTGAAGTCATCATTAATCAATAATCATGATAAAACACAGATATAGGCCTATGGTACACAGAATTATATAGACCTATTACTAGGGCCTGTATTACTACCATAACAGTGAAAACCTAATCCCTACGCTCAGAAGCTACGCATATCATATTAGCATATTCAACCCCTTGTATCCCTCAGTGTTTCAGGGAACGACTTTTTTTTTTAACTGGATGTGGGAATTCCAAGGAATTTTTCTACTGAAGACGGAACATTCCTTACTATTTAACCAAGTCACAAATGTGTCATGTACTGCACATTCCGAGCTAAAAATTCAGTACGAACTGAAAATAAATGCTAGAATTTATAACAAAAAAAAACTTATTTTGAACTTTAGAGGAAAAACAAGCAAATAGGCAATATTAGGCTCTAACGTAAAAATAGGCTGTTTTAGGTTCTATAAAAGTATCAGTTTTAGGTATAGTCACTTATGAAACGTGCATATACAAGTTTTCGTCCATATATCACTTAAGGATTAAAATAGGTTTTTACCTAAAATCCGAAGTCTAGTTATAAGCCACCCATCTTTTGCACAAACTCAGACTTTGACGTCCAACAGAGTGTGAAGTCAGAAAGGTGTATTGCCCATGTCTGGGCCTTTCCGTTGCATGGAAGATGTCCTGATTACGGTTCCATGCAAAAGTATTGAGAATAAAAGCATTAAGTAATATTTTACCAAATATGTGAATTATTATTATTATTATTATTATTATTATTATTATTAATAGCAAATTAAGACCTGCTCTTCATCAGTTATAACGGCCGCCAATTAGAGAAGGAACAAAAAAAAATACAATTCCTTACACATACGAAGCTTATAATGATGCAGAAATGTAAGAAATACGAGTATAAAATCATTGATCGAATATCTTGTGTAAAGTGATACTGTAGCATTTGTAACTCGAGAGGGCCATGCACCAGCGCGTGGGAAACAGAGCCCTCTGTAGGGTACACAATACATGCCTTATAATTAAACCTGGGATTTTAAGGCAAATGCCTATTTTGTTCCTTATGAAATATCATGAAAATTCTGAAATATGTTGACATTTCATGATATCACTTATATTTACAGAGTATTATAGTGCCCTAAAATGCCTATTTGACCTTTGGAGCCTATTTTTACTATTTTAGTGCCTAAAATGCCTATTTTGTACATTGAAAATAAAATTCAACTTCTGTAACTTTTACAATCATCGCCAAAGGAATGCTGACTGACGGGGGAGGATTCGCTCAAAACAAGTAGCGGGTATATATAGTAAGAAGGGACATACGGTGTCAATTTTTCATGTAATCGAAAACTGTTTTTTGATAAATGTATTTTTAATTCTGTCTTAATTTTAAAATTATTTCTGTTAAGAATAGGAAAACCACGTTTGTTACAGTAAAAAAAAAAGATCATGTTTCAGTTGAAGAGCATATTGTAGTATTTTAAAGTCTATTTTCTGTCTATTTACTCATTTTAAAGCTTATTTTAAGTGCATATTTTATCTTTTAAAAGCCTATTTACTTGTTTTAAAAGCCAATTTTAAGTGCCTAAAACTAATATTTTTAGAGCCTAAAATCGCAGGTCTACTTATAATAAGTACGTAATGCGATTCATTTTAAAATTGAAATGTTTTGCTTGGATAGCTCACAGCCAGTATATAGGCCTTTAGGGCTACACGCTAACACAGATTCGTATTGATTCCTTGGATAGGAATGCGGGGGAGGCCACATTCTTTCAACTACAATTGTTTCAAAATTTCACGTTTAGAACCAAGAACATCCACGGAAATCTTCCCTTATTATTTTTCATAGTTTGAAAATGAAAGGCCACCTTAGGTTTGTTGGCCATGTCATTTAATGCCCGGTTTCTACAAACTAGTGAATTACCTATGGGTAAATTATCCATGGACAAATTAGTTCCATTTAACCTACAATGATATAATGAGCAAGGCCTTGGAGTTGTACAGTTAATTTAATTCAGAAGGCTTTGATTCTCATTGTTTAAATTATTATTGACGCTATGAGAAGTTAAATTTTATCCAGCCATCCATGAAAGGATAAATTAACCCGACGATTTACCCTTGGAAAGATCTAGCCCGAGTTTGTAGGAATATTTTTTCTGTCACTTTCATATTTACCCAGAGGACATTTATCTAGAAACTCGCCACAAGTGTAAGTGATTGCTATCATTAAATTATTTGTGTTTGTGTGGTGTTATTCTTGTGTAAATTCTGTCCATTGGATAATTTACCCATAGGTAATTCGCGAGTTTATAGAAACCGGACATTATACCGGATTATTAAGTAGAATAGTGTACAAATTGAGAGGCAATTTTAAAAATTCAAAAGAGTTGTTTACATGGTTTACTCACAGGATATAATAAGAAAGTTTAAAACGCATGTGAAATGAACTATGAGCCTAACCGTTGTTTCGGCTGTTTTCTATGTTTCATAATCTCTGGATGCCTTGTGTGGATTTCAACATGTGAAAACACGCAGAAATTTTACATCTCTTCGTGCCGCAGCTTTGGCTGGGCATCGCCAACTCCCTCTTATAATATACTGTACTGGCACGTTTATTATTTAACATTAAAATAATTAATACTCATTCGTAAACAATTAAAACGATTAATAGTGGCAAATCGAGAAATCCGGCTTCGAGGGGCAATGGATTTAAAAAAATACAGTTTACAGGCGCAAAAGGCCACATAGTGAATTTCGTCCAGATCGATCAAAGTTTACTCATTTAGGCCTAATTTCATGATTTCCGTCCACCGATACCTATGTAAAAAAATTCCCTTTAGGCCGGCCTACAGGCTGAGGTAGATTACGAACTGCTAAATCTCGCCTTATATGAGAGCTACCAAAAAACCAGTTATTGATTTGTAGAGTACTCATCAAGAGCTTTTCAACGATACCCCACAAGACGTGGTTTCAAAAACTTCGAATTTCCATCCCCCCACTCGTACCCCCAAAACCCCCGAATCGTTGGTGTCACTGTGAATTCCATAGGGAGTACTCTAATTTATTCAAAGAAAGTTTCCCTTTATACTTCATAGGGGCCGAGATGTACATTTTTCAAAACTTCAACCCCTTCCCCCGACCCTCCCCTTGGGTCAATTTTGCTCATTAACGAACTTGTCCGAACTATTGGGCCTAGAAATAACATAATAAATTTTGGTTCAAATATCTTCAAAATTACATATATTATATATATATATATATATATATATATATATATATATATATATATATATATATATATATATACATAGGCTAGTATATATATAAAATCACTTTTTTTTTTTTTTTTTAATGGACGGTGGTTTCGTACTTAGGGAGGCATGAAACGTAAAGATATGAAAGAATTTTCGAAAGTCATTACATGGTATCGATAGCAATAGGTAGATTTTTCTTCGAAATCTACCTAAAAACAGATCTTTGCGTGCCGTAACTTTATAAGGAAATGAATCAATCAGAACGGGCTAACAAAATTAAAGCGATGCCCTTTCTTTCCCTGTTGCTTTGACAATCAATTACACTATTCAAATATAATAGCGAATAATGGTGCTTCAATAACACAAAAAAATCACATTTTGTGCCAGTTTTACGTCCATAACTGAAAATTTAAAATTCGGCCACCCTTCATTGCATACAAACACAGGAGATTTTAAACGTCTTACCTCAGTCGCTGCACTGCACGGTGTCCACACGAGTCACGAGGTTGAGTGGGGGGGGGGGGGATGGGGGATGGGTCGATGAGTGCGCGGCCCATCAGCTGATATACAAAAGAGGCTGCATTGCAACGAGTGCGTATTCAGTTGGCTGGCTTATAAATACAGGGAATTTTCTCTACCTAAAGGCCTAGTGCCTCAAAAGGTGTTAACATAGTGCGTAAACTGTATTTGTCATTATAGATCAAAGTAAAATGAAATAAACAGTACAAGACACAAGACTTACAACTCAGAAGTGAAATGAAAACGCACTCTACTTAATGAATATTATCTGCCCGTAAGCACAGGCAAAACATTTAAAACAAACATTATAAACCACGACACAAGGCAACATCCACAGAGTCACTGCCAAGCTATCTGTCAGTGCGCTGCTACAGTCCTTTTTTCCCTTAATTTTATCTCTACCTTTCTAGGGACAGTTTATGCGGCCCACGCCGCCCGGGCCTTACAGGACGCGACCTGTCTGGAGAGGGATTACCTTTGTATCATAGACATATACTGTAACTTTTTTAACCAGACAAGAACATCAGGGTCACCCAGAATGAATGATCAACCCAATGCCGGGGCCACCTCCGAGTCACACACTCGTTCTGAACAAGGCATTGATGGGATGAAGATGATAATGACGGCAGGATGATATCCGGAGACCATAAGAGTCTAAAGATGTCACAGGTGAGGAAATCCTCTGGGAAAATACGAGACCTTGGAACCTTGTCCCGCCCGGGAATCGAACCAGGGCTGCTGCGTGAGGAGAGTAAAACTTCTCTCATAAACGTAATCACAAAACGCAAATTCCCACCTGCGCGAGGCAACTGATAACGCGACTTGTACGTTTATATTATTACCGTATTATTATTATTATGTTTATTTCTAATCTGTAGCGGCTGGGCGAGATGACTCCTCCCCCTTCGCGTGCTAGTAGAGGGGGTTGTATGTTCAAATTAGTTTGCTTAGTGATAAATTAAAGGTGTTAGAAGGGCACGAAAAGTGAAAGATGTACTCTTGATGTATTCTTAATATTGATTAGTTGATTGATTTATATCAAATTAGTCTTGGGGGAAAAAAAATTAAAATGAGAATATTTCTAGCAGGCCTATTCCGACACCAGCCGGAACAACAACTTTGCGCAAAACAACACTAACCGTCTTTTGCTAGTTACTAAAATTCGTAGATGAGACGGCCTGGTAATATTTTATTTTATTACTAAGAAAGTTTAATACACCCTACTTCATTATAATTATAATCTAATTATAATCCACTCCTATCTTACGTATGGAACTATATTATGGGCAAACAATTCCCATTCCAACTGCATCTTTATTGCTCAAAAACAAGCCCTAAGAGCAATGTTCAATAAGCCTCCGAGAAGTCATTGTAAACCACTTTTCATTACAGCAAGAATTTTGTCACTACCATGTATTTATATATTACAATGTTTATTATTTATTAAAAAACATGAGAGCAGCTTTCAATCTTACTCTGATGTTCACAATCACAACACTAGGCATAAAAGTGATATAAACAAACCTTATTGTCAATATTCAAAAACCTTAAAAAGTTTCCGATGTGTTTCTATAAAATTATTTAATAAACTCCCCATTTCAATTAGATCTTTAAGTACATCCAGATTCAAATCTACATTAAAGAATCTTTTAACTATGTCCTGTTTTTACAGCATAGAGGAATTTTTAAATTATGAATTTCAATAATATTTTCCATATTAGTATTGTGCAAAATTAATTATCTAACTCTATATATTAACAATGTTTGTTCTTGTGTACTTATACTTTCTCTTCTATCATATGTATATATTTTTAATTTTAAGTTTCAATTGACGACGCCTATGCAATCATTACTTCTGTTATGTATTGTTTAATGGGAATAAAGAGATTAGTTAGTTAGTTAGTTAAAAAAAAGTTTGTACCAAAATATGATTGGTTACCTTCAAGTTGCCGCCAATCCCTTGAAGCCACTTGTGGGAACTCTCGACGAGAAACAATGACTTCTGTCATGAATTATTCAGGAATTTGTTTAGGTACTTGGTTTGCAGAGCAATGACAGCATCTTATTGATTTCTCCCAAAATAGGTCGGAAATAAACTTACTTCACGATAAAGACCCGCGGGCGCACTTTTATGGCGTTGGTTTCACTTGCGAGTTGAATTTGCAGGTGGTCGACTTGGTGCGAGAATCGATATATTTAATCGATCTCCCCCGTAGCAACATGCAGGGATGCAGCTATGGCGATATTTCTGTAGATTGGAGGTTTGAATGCTGAGTTGATCAGGAAAATTCGGTAATATTTCATTGTTATGTTACACTTGAATAATTGTGCTTTAATTTTATACTTGTTAACGCTCCATTATATCCCTTTACGGTGGGAGATATTCTCCAGATAACCTCTCCACTGTGTACGAAGACAACAAAATTTCATATTGTGCTGTCATGAAGCTTATTTCCATTTGGTTTTAACATAACCTTCAGCCTTCATATCGGTCTGTATACTGTGATTGGTGAACATACGAGGGCGAACTATTAAAGTAATGTTCGTTATCTTTTTAGCTGTGATGACCCGTTATGGCAGTTTCCATCAATGAGCTTTGTGAGGACACCAAACTTGCAAGGGAGATGGCTTTAGTGGGGAACTATGAAACTGCTTCAGTTTATTACCAAGGAGTTGTTCAACAGATCCATAGGCTCCTCATGACCATTTCAGATCCAACTCGAAAAGGAAAATGGCAACTTGTAAGTAAGAATGTCATTTCCGTAGGTAATTGACCTGCTTAAGTTGGTGTTTGAATACGTCTTGCCTGTCGGCTCTCTTCTGTGCATTTGTTATAGCGTAGTATGTTTATTCTAGTGGTTACCTTCTTGATCTTCTTATCAAGAAGTAGAGTCGCATAAAGCTTAAAGGCAAGTTACTTAGTGTAGTTCTTAAAGTACAACTTAGTAGTACCGTACCAAAAAAGTTCACAACAAAAGATATTCTAAAAGAAACCTTAAATTGCCAGCATATTATAACCCTGAATATTCTGTCAAGAATGTCCAGTAGCCTAATCTTTGAATAGGCTTATAAGTTTAAGGGCCTGTAAGATGATCTCCTGATAGCTGTTTTGGCGAAAATACTTGTGGCACCCTGGCTCTCACTCCACTCTCCCCTGCATGTTGCCATGGCGACGTCCTGCTTCCCCTAGCTGCTTGCTGCTCAAGGCCAGTTGCATCCTTTCCCCTTTGTACTGCATCTTATGTTGCGCTATGCAATATTAATTGTAATTAAAGTAGGCTACACCAAAAAGGTTATTTTCAGAGCCAACATAATATTTCACGATTATAATAAATGAGCCTTGCACCAAAACAACTTTTTCTCATGTAGCCTAATAAAGCTCTCTTAACTTAAATAGATGAATTTTCCCTTTACTACTCAGCAATCACTCGTAAGGCTGCTATCTATGATGCTAGTGGTCCTGGGTTTGAATACTGGTTGATCAAAAATTTACTGTTAGGAATAGGTCCCAAATAGGTATGTAGGATGAAGAGGAGGTGAGAGAAAGGGAGGAAGGAGGAGGAAAAAAGCAAGAGAAGAAAGGAGAAAATAAATAATTTAATTTTTTTCCTATTTCACCTTCTGCTTACTAGATGGCATTGCGGCTCAACGTTCCTAGTAGTTGAAATCGCTCTGCCAGGCGTTAGTGAAGAGGAGTGATGGGCTAGGATACCACAAGTATTTGTTTTTCCCCATATTTATTTTCCAGGTCCAGAGAACTTATTTGGAAGTTGGCCAAGAATTGCAAGATCTGCCAAAAACTGTCTGGATGGTCAACTCCCATTAAGCCAAACCACCTGAATTTCAGAATTGATGCTGGAAAATTTATCTTGTACAATAATGTGGTTTTGAACTCACATTTGAATGAAATAGAATTGCCCAAATTGATTAAAACAAACTTGTATACATAGCACAGCTGATCTTACATTACATTTCACTAGTCTTCTGTTTGTAGTTCCACTGTTTGACAGTAGGGTAGGGTGGCATGAGGGACAAGAGAGGGGAAGGTAATGGAGACTGGGTGGAGCTTAGCATGTGGTATGGGGCTATCTTTCGCTGAAAGTCACATGAGTGTTTCAAGAGCTGCAGGAAGAATTAAAACTGTCCCCTGTCTTATCCCTTATGCCACCCTACCCCAAGGCTAGTAAACTACAGAGGTAGCGTATTCCGGCGAGTTTAAAGGACGGGGGTTGCGGCGAGATGTGTGATGTCGCCAGTTTCCAAATCTCGCAATTCCTGTCTTTTACTCAGTCTAGAAAATGGTCACACCTTATGATTAAACTCATAACCTTTAATTAACCCTTGGTCAGATTCCTGTGAAATTTGTACAGAAATAATCTACACACATCAGCCCTACTGATGGTCAGAACAGAGCCTTAAAAAAGCGGACACAAATGTTTTTATTTCATTTTATAAACATCACCCGTTACACAAAATTCATGGAGGGAGA
Source organism: Ectobius pallidus (assembly GCA_964059195.1). Classification (NCBI taxonomy): domain Eukaryota; kingdom Metazoa; phylum Arthropoda; class Insecta; order Blattodea; family Ectobiidae; genus Ectobius; species Ectobius pallidus. Next base: position 362,638 of record CAXKWD010000003.1, on the reverse strand, counting down.
AGCAAATTTCACTATGCGACAATTTTTTGTATTTTTGTGTCCCGAAAAATCTTCAAGCGAGAAAGTTTTAGAGAAATAATAGTTCCCGTTCCTGTTATGAGATCGATCTGTGGAATGTGAGTAATCAGCCAACAGATTACGCCAGTTTAGGTTATATAAGTGCCCACTTTACAAATTATATTTCATTTTGCATATTTTTAAGGACAAACTGAATCTATGTATGAATTAAATTGATTGTAAAGAAAACTTTACAACTTCATACATGGCCATTTTTTGTGATCGTAAAAAAAATACAGCATGCAATGTTGAAGAATCCTCAAGGAAATTATTTATAGCAATGTCCACCTTTAGAAGGAATAGATCTAGCAGGACTAAAGTATCATTTCTTTTAAAAAAAAAAAAAACTCCGGAAAGGAGTTAGGCTACTCAAATGTGCCACAGATGTCAGAACCTACCTACCTACACTCTCATTGTTTTCATATTTCCAACATTTTTGTAGAAATTAATCTTAAGTGCATATTAGACATGTAATATAAACTTGAAGAGTGCTTTTACCTTTACATAGCCTAAATACAAATTTGGTTTTTGTATTTATGTATTATGTATTAACTGGTAGAAAAGAAATGCCAGAATCACTAGTCCAATCTAAACTTATTCTAGATATTGGTTTCAGGTTCAGCAGCAGATTGCACAGGAGTATGAACAGGTGAAAGCTGTCCTGAACACATTGCAGTTGTTCAAAATGGACCCTCATTCAGATAGGCCTGTTGGTGGTGAGTTGCATTCAGTATCATTGAGGTCTGTCCTGTTACCATCAATACTTCTGTGATGAAGCAAAATTAAGGACAAGAGGTGAAATGCCATCTCAAGATTTGAAAAAACCAAACCCCCCTCCTTCACTGTTCTATACTCTTGGCAGTGTTTTTAATTAACTTCCTCCTTGAGTAACCAACCCTGCTTTATGGAGACTTGAACATCTTGTACATTCGATTTACAGACCTTCCATTATTTCAATAGAGATATTTTAAAAGTATTTAATACCTATTTCATCATTATAAAAATTAAATATTTTGTTACCAAAAAAATATTTATCTGTCATCCTCTTAGGTCCTTCACATCTGCAGAGAACTCCAGGAACTTACGAACTGCTTTTAGAGCTGCCCGCCGAGCTGCTGCAGCTTCTTTCACTGTCATGTTTTTGTCATGTTTTCAAATGTATATTTGTTAATAAAATGTGGGAATAAACTAAGTCCTTTTAAAAGCATCAAATGATTAAGATGGCGACATGGGTGACAGCCTTTTACGCTGGTAATGGCTACCAGGATGAATGATTGTGAAAAGTAATATAGGGCCTAGGCGACTCTTTGCTACAAAGGAACATTAACATTAACGTTGAGGCTTTCCCAGTGTTCAGAATGCAAGGGTTTCTCGGGTGAGTACGAGGATTGATCCTGAAGGCTCAGAATCAATTGGAAGCCTGAGAGACAGGTTTTTGTGAAAATTGGTACAAAATTGTCAGTTTCATTAATCAATAAAAAATATTTATTGCAGAGACTCCAGAAAACATCAGAAGCATTACAATCGTCAATATTAATATTATATTACAGGTCCTAATGTATAAATATATGACAGAAACAGTACAAAAATATTTATCAATTGAGACAATATCACTACAAAAAAAAAAAAAAACCATACAAAGCAAATTAATAATATGATTGCCCAACTTACATTTAAAAATTGTAAACATTACACAATGTTTTTATTTGTCATCAGTTCCGTTGCGTCTACCAAGTTAGTGTATAAAGATCCTCAACACAAACAATAGAACAGCCAAAAAACATGAAAATAATGGTACTGTTCCATTCAAAACAGTTTGGACATGATGTTGACTTCTGTGCGCAGGTCCTGCTCTTCGCAGTCAGCCGTTTGATGAACCAACACGAGATCCCACAACGTGGTATTCAGGACCATCTCATGATCCTGACGTGTGGCCGCCCCCGCCTTCACGAGACCCGGACGTGTGGCCGCCTCCCACACCTGTGGAGCACAAGTAAGTCACTTCAATACATTGGTTCGAACGTATTCCACATTAATAAAACTTTAAGGAATTTCTATTCCACACGAAAGAACAGAGCTAAAGGTTTCGTTGTGATGCAGGTGTATTCGATTGAGACCAAATTTTAAACATGACCACTTGACCTTATGCACCAGGTCATGATAGAGCCCGATTTTTTTGTTTTTTGAAAAGGGTCCCAGCAAACCAAGGTCACTTATCCCATGTTAAATGCATGTTAAAGTCTAGGGTTTCATGGCTAGTTCTACCAACCTGTGGCAATAATGTCATTTTCTTTTGCTTGTGTCGTGTTTATGTTCCACCAAGCTTCATCACACACGTTATAGCTTGCATTAACTTGACGACAGGAACTTTTATGCTAAATCTCCTGTTTATTTTAAAACAAGATGGTCAAAAGTTCCTGCATAAGCCTATTAAAATAGACAGTAATACCAGAGTATACATATTAATACAGTAACGAAACTCATAGGCTAGTATAGTAATAGACTGCAAGCAACTATTTTTTTAACCAGTGATGAAGATTTTAATTGTTTTTATTCTCCATTAGAAGTCCATTAACCAATACTCCATACTGAGTTACGAGTGTTTTTTAAAGTCGATATTGATCTGTGATGAACACCACGTAGCAAACATCTAACGCCTGTCTGTTCAAGTCTTTTCATTTTACACTAGCCATCACTACATGTCAACACTGTTATCTTCATAAATCAAAAGCTGCAGCTTAACTGAGGGGTAAAACATGTTTTATTGCTTAAAAGAGAAAGTTGGGTAGTTCCACGCCCTCGAACTGGTCCTGTGAGCTGGGAACAGAATTGCTACCTCCAGTACAACACAATATTGTTAACAATAGGCCTCTCATCACAGATTATGTTTGGTCCTGTTCAGTTGCAATCAAAAGGTATGCGTCATTAGGCTTATTTAATAAAGCTACTGTAGCTGTGATTAAGATTATGTGAGGAATATAAAATATTCTGTTACTCAAATTAATATTGTTTGATAAATCGCATTCTCCTTGTGTTTATTTTGTACAGACGTGTGAAACACAGTAGCCAACGTTGTCATTGGAAAAATAACTTTGAGTAGCAATGAAATCAGACATCAGCAACAATATAATGTCTGATAAAAAGCAACGCTCACTCATTGTGTTTATAAATTACTAGTTGTGTGTAGTGTACGACAAGCGTATTCAACACAAACATTATACATTAATGCTAATTATCTCATTTCTTAAGTAGTGCCATTATATGAATTGTAATTTGTTTTTCAGACCAGGGCCACCCATCAAATCTTTACGAGGTCAGTCTCGGAGAAATGAAACCACTAAACCAGGTGCTAAGAATCAACGGACTACAAACGCAGGGAAGAAACCTGATGCAAAGGGAAAAGGAAACATAAATAAGAAGGACGATAAACCAGTTAAAAAAGATGAGAAGAAAGACGATAATAAAGATAATAAGGTAAGTCTCAGTTAACACAAGGAGATGCTGAACTTTATGAATGTTTTATTGTGGCCGAAGTCCATTTTGAGGTTTTCTTTCAAAACGAATATAATACAGTGAAGATATGTACAATCCAGTAATGAAGTTATTAGGTTCATTGCATTATTATTGTAAGTTCACAGGTTAACAGGGAAAAAAGACGAGACCTGTGCATCTACTTACACTTTTAACTTCACCTTGTCTGGTTCCAGTTTACATTCACCCGAAGGATTGTCATGTAGGTTCAGCCTGCAGTCCTTGGGAGCCTGATATAGTAAACAGATGATGGTCATTTACTTTCTCTTACTAGTCTGTGTAGCCAGATCTACACCATGCAGAGATCTGACATTTTTAACTTAGATGGACTAAAGGATGTCCGAATGGACCTCAAAGCTGGATTTTTAATTTTTGCTTTCGTTCGCAAGTGAAACTCACATTAAATTTTAAATATTAATTATTACAGGAAGTTAGTAACAGTGAAGTTTTTCTAATATAGTAATATAAGAATTGAGTCAATTTTTGTGACACTTACTTCACTTGAGTCCTCTATTTGGAGACTAGTTTCGGGAAGTTATTCCTCCCATATTCATTCCATTTTGACTGCTGCTTGTTGCTACTTGACTGCCCTCTGGTTTCTTTAAGATGAATTTATTGAACAGGTCATTGGAGGCCTCCAATGACCTGTTCAATAAATTCATCTTAAAGATACCAGAGGGCAGTCAAGTAGCAACAAGCAGCAGTCAAAATGGAATGAATATGGGAGGAATAACTTCCCGAAACTAGTCTCCAAATAGAGGACTCAAGTGAAGTAAGTGTCACAAAAATTGACTCAATTCTTATATTACTATATCACATTAAATTATTTTTCTGTTACATAAATGATTTAAATAAAACATCTGCAGTTGACTAAACTCTATTGACATATAAGAGCAATACTTACAAGAGATTAGAGAACTCGTACAAGACTCACCACGGCCTGACAACTGGCAGCGTAAACATAGGCCTAAGATTTATTCACATCAGAATACTGAACAGTATCCCTCCATGTTGTAAGTTCTTGTGAACTGCAGCTGAAGTCGTGGTTCATGTATATGGTCTTTGTTTCGGACCCTGGATCAGAAAAATGCCTTCTTGTTGTGAGGAGTGGAGCGGCAACCAGACATTCTGCTTTTTGCAGGGTACTCTCTTGTTTTAACACTGACCTGTGGCCCACCTATAGCTTTGGAAATCTCATACATATATAAAGTTTTTATTTTATTCTTTTTTCTTTTTTTTTTAAATACTGTATATATCCGAATACTACCCGCCCGCAAATAATACCCACACCCAAATTTTTCAAAAGGAAATTTGGAAAAAAAATATATCTAAGACTCTATATAAAATTATTTTGTCAGGTTTATTCTTAATTATACACTTATAATTAACATTACATATAATAAATTAATTAAATATGATAGGCTTAATTAGAACACATGAGTGGAGTATTATACACTATACTTCACTAGATTTTACCACTGACCTGGACATGTTTCGGGATTCTGTCTTTATCCCATTGTCAACAGTGAAGTATAGTGTATAATACCTCCACTCATGTGTTCTAATTATTAACTTCACTGTGTAAACTTCCTACAATACTTAGATGATAGGCTTAAATTACATACATACATTCTGAGTTTTCCCTCAATACAGAGGCTGTCCTCCAACCAAACAATACAAACAAATTAAAACAAAGTATCCACATATCACATTTCAACACAATCAATACACTTTTCTGAGCTTGTCATCATTTGTTAATAATCTGTCTCCATTTTTCTCTGTCCTGTGTATCTTCTTCCACTGCACCAACTCTTCCCATTGATATCTGTACATTGTTGATCCATGTAGTCGCAGGACACCCTCTTCTTCTTCTCCTTCCAATTTCCCATTCAAGTATATATTTTGGTATCCTTCCTTCTTCCATCCTTCGTATGTGACCATACCACTGTAGTCTCTTCCGCTCAATAGTATTGTTAATGTCTTCTTCCACTTCCATCCTTCTTCGTATTTCTGCATTCCTTATTTTGTCTCTTCTTGAGACTCTGGCTGATCTTCTCCAAAAATCCATTTCTAATACATTCAGTTTGTTCATATGTTTTCTGTTCATTGTCCAAATCTCTGCTCCATATAACACTATACTTTGCAATATTGACTTAAATATTATTCTCTTCGTGCTACAAATGATGTTCCTGCTCCATAAAACTGAGTTCAACACTCCAATTACTTTCCTCCCATTATTTATCTTTTGATTGATATCCATGTCTGATGTTCCCCCTTTTTCTAAGATTGTGCCTAAATAGCAGAAGTTGTTAACCTTTTTTATTCTTTCCCCTTCGATGTACAATTCATCTGTATCATTGGTTAAGTATTCTGTTTTTTTATAATTGATCTTCAAACCCCATTTTTTGTATTCCTTCAATAGTTTGTTACACATGTAGTTGGCATCTTCTCCATCTTGTGCAATAACCACTTGGTCATCTGCGAAAAGTAAGTGATGTATATATTTTCCATCTGCTATTTCTAGTCCCATTCTGTTGCAATTCCGAGACCACTGCCTCAGACTAATATCTATATACATAGGACAACCCTGTAGTAGTCCTTTACTTGTTCTAAATTGTGGTGATAATGTATTTCCAACTTTGATCTGGAAATTATTATTTCTATATATTTCCTGTAAAACTTGAATTAAGGAAACATCTATGTTTGCGATGTGTAATGCCCTCCATAGTAATTTTCTGGGAACGGTATCGTACGCTTTCTCCAAATCTATGAAAACTAGTCCAATATTTTCTCCTTTCTCTGTACATTTCTCTAAAATTTGTTGTAATGTGAATATGTGGTCTGTACAAGATCTACCTGCTGTAAAGCCACACTGTTCTTCTTGGGTTTGGAACATAGATTCTAACCTCCTTTGGATTACTTTTCCAACAATTTTCATCAGTGAGTTCAACACACAAATTCCACGATAATTTGAGCAGACTCTGCGATCTCCTTTTTTAAATATCAAAGTTATATATCCTAGTTTCATTTCATCAGGTATTCTATCTCCAGAGAATATTTTGTTCAAAAACTTTGTTATTAATTTTATTATTTTAGTACCACCATATTTCATGATTTCCAGATTAATATTACCTGGTCCTGGTGATTTCCCATTTTTCCCTGACATTATCACGTCCATTACTTCCTTCTCAGATATTTGTAATTCGATTCCTTGAAATGCATGTTCACTTTCTTCTTCTGCAAATTCCTCTCTGTCTTCATTTAGTAATTTTTTGTAATAATCTTCCCATTCCTGTAATGATATTATTTGGAGGTTCGCTTTTCTTTTGGTTTCTTGCCGAAGTCCTTTAAGTACGGACCAGGCCTCTTTTGATATTCTGAAACTTAACTTACTATTCACATCTGCGCAAGTTTTTTCCCAGGTTTCATTTTTTGCTTTCCTTATTTTCCTCATAACTATGTTCTTCTTTTCTTTGTATAACCATCTTGTTTCCTCAGTCTTAATATTTAACCAAGTGCTGAAGGCAATCCTTTTTTCTTGGATGGCTTGCTCTATCTCTTCTGACCACCATTCTGTTTTCTGTTTACGATTCTTATGTTCTTTTTCTCCTAGTACTTCTTGTGCTACTTTTATTATGTTTAATTTTATATACTCATACATTTCTTCAGCGGATCCATCAAATGTTTCGTCTAATGTATTATCCATTCGACAGGTAAGTAATTTCCTTATGCTTTCATCGTGTAAGCTGTCGATATTAAGTTTTTTATCTTCACTCATTTCCTTCCCATTAATACCAGGTGAAGCTTCATTACTGTTTCCTTTATTTCTCCATGGCCAGAATCATTTCATTTTTAACAAATAGTGGTCTGATCCACATTGTGCACCTCTATGTGTCCTTACATCAGTTGCTTTAAATGTACTATTTTGTTTGATGATAATATAATCAATTATGGATCGAAGTTCCCTAGTGTTCTGCTGCCAGGTGTACTTGTGGATGTCCTTGTGCTGAAAAAATGTGTTGGTAATTTGTAGATTGAATTGTTCACATATATCAATTAGGCGTTCTCCATTATCATTGTATTCTATTTCACCATGCTTTCCCACCACTGGAGAGGAGTCTTGAACTCCTACTCTTGCGTTTAAATCCCCCATCATGATTATCTCTTTCCGTCTTGGAATTTTTTCTAGAGTGTCTCTAAGTGTTGTCCAAAATGTATCCTTTTCCTGGTCCCGCGTATTATTTGTTGGAGCATATGTACCAATTATGACCACCTCCCTAGAGAATAAGGTCATTTCGACTGTGATAATTCGTTTGTTTATGAATTCCCAATTAGTGATGTTCTTCCTCAACTTCTTGTTAATCATGATAGACACTCCTGCCTTAGCTCTTGTTCCTTTTGATACCCCACTCCAAATATGTATGTAGTTGTCTAATTCTTCTTCTCCTTTTCCTTTTCGTTTGGTTTCTGATAGTACTGTAACATCCATTTGGAATGTGTCAAGCTCTGAAGGAAGCATATTGATTTCAGTTGAAATGTCCTGTACATTCCAACATCCAAATGTCATTCTCCGTTTTCCATCGCCAGTCCTTCGTCCGAAGTTCCAATATTTCCGAGGCATATCGTTTGGTTTTTTAGCATTGGTATATTTTTCTGATGATCAGGGAGCTGGCCTGGTGCATCAACCCCCAACCTGGAGGACCAGGTAATTTTTAGTCAAGGTCGTCTAACTACAAGGCAGCAGCTGCTAGTTTTGGTCCGCCCCGGGTATTTTATTTCCCCGGTACCCACTATATCTAGTGAGCATTCCCCTATCCGCCACCTGGGGAGGCGCCCGATGGGAGACTAGCAACTCCACACGGGAGGCTTAAATTTAATTATAAAAATAACATGCTAACAGCCAGCTGGAAATCTCGCCATCTTATATGCACAGCGTAACACTTTCAACAACAACACTCTCCGGCTGTTCAGTGGGAATCATAATACTCGATGACCTGCGTCCAACCCAACGTCTCATTTTCCCTTCATTATTAACTTGCACAAGTTCTTCTTCTGTTTCATGCCTTATGCTCTGTCTCAGTTCAGAGTGAGATACTGCGATCGAATATGGGCCTATGTGGAAACTTTTGATGAAATGTTTTTGTTGTCCTCATGTACGTGCACAATAACAATACACCTCAAGCTATGCCAATCACTTTAAAACTCTGGTCTGTGTGTTTCTTTTTCAGGAAAAGAGCGACAAAGAAAAGGAAGAGATTCAGGAAGAAGAGGAGAAGAAGTTTGAGGGCTCTGGTTATGACCGAGACCTCATTGACGTGCTTGGTAAGCATTCTTCTGTTGTATCATTTATTTGGTGATGAATTACAAGAGGAATGCAGTAAACAATTACCGAGCAAGATGGCCTAGGTGACAGCATTTGGGCTTGGACCAAATCCCATGCCGTCCAATTTGACTTGGGTTTTTTTCATGGTTTCTCAGTGTTTTAAAGGCAAATTGGATATTCACTTATCATGACTCATCGCCGCTACTTCAACCTGTGTAAACTTAAACACATCAACATTAGGAAACACTTGCACAACAATAGTTAGCTGAATTATATAGCCTATAAATCTTGTACAGTCTTTGTGAAGTTTAGTTCCATGTTTACATAAAATAGACTGTCTGCGTGATGTTGTTAGCATCCTTAGGCTCGGGTTTTATCTCCGGTAGCTCTCGGGTGTTTCGATGCCCTGTGATTCAGACTGAGGACCTGCTTGATTAAAAGTAGCAGCTTGGTCTCGGAAACCATAATCAACATCTGTGGGTATCTGCATCCTACCATCTGCCTCAGTCCGTTCAGCGGCATGGAGTTTAGAATTTACTTTAGCTACATAAAATTGCATCCCCCGTTAACCCTTTCAGAGCTCAATTTTTTATGTTGATATAAGGAATTGCTAAATCAAGATCTGTGGCTTCTAAGTGTAGAATTGATGAGGAAAATTTCAGTGGTACACCATTTGTATAAGTAACTATTTGGCTCATATGTCTTTCTTTTAGTTTGGACCAATAATGTACAAGAATGAGTCTGAAATAACCAATCACAGACCTGATTCACTCAATGTATTTATAAAATTTGCTTTATCACTTACAAAAGTTGCAGTCACATCCTCTTTTTTTTATATCCTATTATTTGTTGAGTAGTCAAATTCCCCTTGATAAATTCCCTCGTGACTTCATTGCTCGACAATTTATCGACAATTTCAAAGTCACCTATGATGATCGTAACATGTACGTTTTATGTAAAGCATTGAGGTTAAGCAGGCTCTCGATTGAGTGACCTTTCTTGTTTGTGCAGAAAGAGATATCGTCCAGAAGAATCCTAACATTCGATGGGATGACATCGCAGATTTACACGAAGCCAAGCGTCTACTGGAGGAGGCAGTGGTTCTCCCGATGTGGATGCCTGATTTCTTCAAGGTAATGAAAACGCAATGGTTTTATATAATTGAATAAGCAGGTTTACATTTCACAATATATTGGAGAGCTCTTGCTGCCCACCAATCCACCATGAGAGTTAGTTAATTTACCATTTTGATGGATTACATAATTTATTTATTAAATCTAAGTACTTATCTTACAAAACTTTGGTTCCTGGTACATCCCGAGGTGGTGGTGTATGACGTGAAGGCAGATCTGTTTTCTGTGTAACTAATTAATTTTCCCATAAAGCCTTTGTTAATATTTCCTCCCTTACAAATTTCGGAAAATGACCTGCATTAAACGGCCAGTCGTAATCGGTTCACCTTTGAAACCGCCACACAGTATGACAGTGATTTATGAATTGACTCCCAAATCTTAATTTTAATTTCTTCCAGTGCGCTTTGATAACAAGAAGGTAAATAATTTTCCTCAGTGTTGGTGCATCTGGAATGTTAGCAGATGACATCTGAGCTGCATTATGATCTAGTTATTACCATGTAATGTTGGTTTTTCAGGGGATCAGGCGACCGTGGAAAGGCGTGCTGATGGTTGGGCCACCAGGAACCGGCAAGACGATGCTGGCCAAGGCTGTAGCCACCGAGTGTTGTACGACCTTCTTCAACGTCTCCTCTTCCACCCTTACTTCCAAGTATCGTGGCGAATCAGAGAAACTAGTCAGACTCTTGTTTGAAATGGTGAGTGCTGAGGAGACATATAACCTCCAATTCAATAGATTTTTGTGAACAATAAAACCATGAAAATCAAAATCAATTTGGCCGGCCACAAGGTTTGACTTCTTGTTGTGGTCCCCACACTCTGATTGGTTTTTGTGTGTTCTTTATGACTAAGGTATACTGCATTTCACAACACTATGTTAATTATAGTTTTCTAGTTTCTATGGGAAAGAAAATATTATTCATATTTTAATTAATGTGTGTTTTGACATTCTGCATTTTTCATACTTATTTTGTATTTATCTTGATACCACTTAATTTAAAGAGAAATGGATGACAAAAATGTTCATTTTAATTTTCTCTACAACTCGACTGTTCTAGGTTTTCATGTACACAAGTGAACTACCCCCTAAGTAATTTTTACAGGAAAATGATGTAGCAATTTCATTAGTAATAGGTAGACGTTTTGAAATTTGCATTTTTACTAAAATAATTAGAGCCACTTTTTAAATTAAAATTTTGAAAAAAGTTTTCGTGAAAAGTCCCCTTAATATTTCAGTTACAGAAACTAAATTGTGGGTTGTTTGATAAAATTCCGGAAAAGTCCTTAATTCAAAAAGTGAGATAAAAAAAAGGAATTGTTTGCCTCGGTCAGAGTCAGTTGTTTTGCTGGCAAACTGTTGATTTTGTCAGCTAAAATTTTTGCAAATAGTCAGCCTTGAAAGAGGGTTTCCCAATACTCACTGTTGCCAAAACCACTTGAATACTGCCTCAAAGTGATCCAGATAATTAGAGAATTTAAATTTGCGTTGATATAAAACACAGTTTTGTTGTTTCAGGCCCACTTCTATGCTCCCAGCACAATATTCATAGATGAGATAGACTCTCTGTGCTCGAGGAGAGGGTCGGCATCAGAACACGAGGCATCCAGGAGAGTGAAGTCAGAACTTCTCGTCCAGATGGATGGCATCAGCTCCAACAGGTAGTCACAGCATCATTATTATATTTTACACCTTCGCTACCTTTGTCAACAGCTATACTTTGACTGCCATGGCATCCTCCCGTGGACATGGTACAAATTTTGAGATGAGGTCCTCATTGGTCAGGATGTCGAAGTTCATCAGTCAGTTCCCCTTCTTGTGAAGAAAAATCCTCTCACAGACCGAAAGTTTCTTGTGTCCATGGACACATTTTAGTAGTTCTTGATCCCTGTTAACTTCATGTCCTGCACCCCAAAAGTGTGCCGTTACTGCTAATGTGATGTCTCAACTACTGACAACTATATTTATTATAGCATAGAAATTTTACTTCTCCGAGAGACCATTATCCATTCTAGTAGTAATCACAATTATATTTCCTAACACAGGGTAAAGGCTATTTTTAATTTAATGCATTTATAGACATTTCATCAATCTTAAGGGATGAAGCATAGTTCATTTGGCCAAGCATACCTTAAAATGTAAACTAAACTCCATGTCACTACATCCCTGCTGGGACTAGGCCTACCATCTGACTGCTGTGTCATCTGCCATAGGAACCCATAGCCTAAAGTTGCTTGTTGCTCATGGTCAAATTCCCCTCTGATAAAATGCTTTATCAAGCGTTTCAGCAAATAGGACAAGTTTTAATTCCAACAAGTCGTTGACAAAATTAAGCAAACAGTGCAACAAACATGGGGTTGCCTGCACCCCTGGCAGCAGTTTGTAGAACTCGAAGTTTGTGAACGTGACCATTTTCTTATCTCTTATATTATTCTTTTCCTATTCACAAAAAAAAAGTCATCATTTTGACTAGCTTATTGGTAGCAAGTTAGACTGCGGTGTGAGAGGTCTTGGGTTCAATCCCCGGTGTAATAGTTCATTTTTCTTTCTTTCATAATTATTTCAAATTATCGTAAACACTGTGTGTGATTTTGTTTTGACTACACTGAAATGAATTGTTTGAAAGTATTTCTTGCTCTCAAGTGGTAACCGGTAACATTAGCTTTAGACCTGTGGTTCCATTTAGACCTGATCTAGAGCAGACTCACATGGAAACACGTCTAACTGACTGTAACTATGACTTAATTGTATTTCCTGTCCCCTCTCCCTCTCTGCCTTGTATTAGTGAACAAAACAATGATAAAAGCAAGAGACATGTTAAACAATGTACGAAAAAACAAAAATAGAAACAATACAACAATTTACATTAGCAGCAGCGTATGGGTGGCTCAATAGATGGGGTACAAGAACCTATCACTAGGTGGCAGGGTAATCCCACTACAGAGGGACAACAACATTTTTGGTGAAATTAGTTGTACAATTAATTTAACGAAAAATTTGATGAGCAACAGGCATAACTGCTGCTGTTAGAATTTCAGTCATTTAGCATTTCATTTCAGTCATTTAGCATTTCATGGTGGAATAGGCTGAATGTATCAATTTACAACTGAAGGAGAAAATGAGGCCGGTCCCACTTTATTATATTCGTAATGAACACAGAGATTTAAAATAATATCAGTAATTCAAGACTTTTAGTCTTTTTTGGTCTATTCATGGTCTTACACTACACAATCATGGTTATGCATCAGTGCGTTACTCTCCAAAGAAGGATGTAATGTTCAAATGTCAGGATTTAACCCTGGATCGCTGCCGGCTGTGCAACTGACAGCATATATTCCAAGTATGTCAGTCAGAGGTGTACATATTCTGATTTTAGCTTGCCTGCCCCTTTGAAATTCTGCAACCAGTCACAGCTTTTAACTTGCTTGACTTGAAAGGAAGCCAGATTACAACGATGATAAGAAATACTGTCGCTATGAGTCACAAGCTCTTCATAACTTGGTGGGTTGCACAGGACCTAAGGAAACTGCAAGGCCTGGTGGAAAGAATATGAAACTGGGTATAGCAGTGCACTGGTAAGTCGTGCAGTTACGTAGTTGAGGAACTTCAGATGTGTTTAGAGAATTTTACCCTGAAGGAAGCCGAGGAGAAACTAAAATGTGGACAGTTTGAATTATCAATGAACAAAGGTACTAAGTTCGACAGGGAAAAATTTTCAAACATTTTCGAGAAAACATCATAAAATCATTAATAACAATAACAAAAATCCCCTTAGGCAAGCCTAAAAGCTGAGGTAGATTTCGGAGTGCTTTTGTTTTAATTTACTGTCGCTGCGTAGCACTCTTCTTCTTTAGCCTTGGCATGACAAACCTGCAATAATAACTGCAAAAAAAGAGGAAAGAGAACTTTTTCAAACATTCAAATCTCGCCTTATATGAGAACTATCAAGAAACTAGTTATTGATTTGTAGAGTACTCATCAAGAGCTTTTCAACGATACCCCACAAGACGTAGTTTCGAAAATTTCGAATTTCCATCCCCATACCCCCACCCCCACTCGTACTCCCAAAACCCCCGAATCGTTGGTGTCACTGTGAACTCCATAAGGAGTACTCTAATTTATTCAATCAAAGTTTCCCTCTATACTTCATAGGGGCCGAGATATAAATGTTTTAAAATTTCAACCCCCTCCCCCGACCACCCTCTTGCGCCAATTTTGCTCATTAACGAACTTGTCTGAACTATTGGGCCTAGAAATAACATAATAAAATTTGATTCAAATATCTTGAAAATTACGGCCGCTAGCATGTAAAGATATATATGTATATATATATATATATATATATATATATATATATATATACATACATATACATATACTGTATATAAATATAAATATCACAATTTTTTTTAACAGGCGGGGGTTTCGTACTTAGGGAGGCATGAAACGTAAAGATATGAACGAATTTTTTGAAAGTAATTAGGTAGATTTTTCTTCGAAATCTACCTAATAATAAAAATAATAATTGTGTTAAGACGCTAAAACGATTTTTAATACTTTATCCACCTTTTATTTATCTGCATGGTGAATTTCTTCTACTAGCATGTAGAAAAGCAAGAAAGTATTACCTACACTTAGCAACTGCAGTTGTTTAGCTGATAGGAATGTCGCAAGCTTATTCTGACTTGCCTAGGCTGGGTTTGACCTGACCCATCAAGTTTAAAGAAACCTGCCTGCTTCCTAGCTATGACGCTGGCAACTTGCTTGCCTGGCGTTCAAGCGGGTATGGGCAAGCTAAAATCGAGATTTGTACACCTCTAATGTCAGTGTATAGTGTCATCTGTTGTCTCCTCCCTGTTATCTTAATTGTGCTGCCATCTGGAGATAAATATTTCATCCATTGAAACACTTGGTGTTGTGATGACATGCATCCCCAGTCTAAACTTCAAGAAATACGTGCTGACAAATTATTTGCAATTGTTTGTTCATTTATGATTACAAAAGAAATTTGAACATGAATTCAGCACCACAATTGTTTGTGTGATTTCAGTGAGGATCCTGGCAAGATTGTTATGGTGTTAGCAGCAACGAATTTCCCATGGGACATTGATGAGGCTCTGAGAAGACGACTAGAGAAAAGAATTTACATTCCTCTTCCAAACAGTGAGTACATGCCAAGCTATTTGCTGTAGGGATGGGATATCAATTTTAGTATTTATGTGGGTTGTGTTTTCCAGGTGAAGGACGAGAAGCGTTACTGAGAATCAATCTCCGTGAAGTGAAGCTGGATCCAGACGTGAACCTCAAGAGTGTAGCAGCCAAGCTCAAAGGTTACTCAGGGGCCGACATCACCAATGTCTGCAGGTAACTCTTGAAAAAGGAAATTTCTTCAAGTCAATTTTTTGCATATAAAATACCTTTTTCTGCGGTAGTGTTTTTCATCCATTTTCTGTTCATGCTATCATGGTGGAAATTTGAATTTCCTGTGGGAAGTATGAATTGTGTTGACGTGCTTCAGTATTACAGAGAAAACCTGTTTCGTTCATACCTCATACAATTTCCTGTATTTAAATGTATTTCTGCTTTATTTTATTCATAACAATCAAGTTGACTAAACTGTCTGTTATCTAATTAGAATTAATAATGAGATGGACAGTACACTGACTTCACTAAATTGCCACTAACCTGGACTGCAGTTTCGTTTAGGCATCCCTAAACATCCTCAGCTAGATTCCATACTTCACTGTGTAAACTTCCTGATTATTAGGATGTCTGTTATCGTTCACATCTGTTATCATCATCATCATTTTTATTATTATTATTATTATTATTATTATTATTTTGAAGCTACATAAAAAAAATGCAGTTAAAATTAACTTTTAGCAATAAATTTGTATTTTAGCATTTTGCTAAAGCTTTTTTATCCATTTTTGCTTTTTTGCTAAAGGTTTTTTTCTTCTAGCTTAAACCCTGGATATGCTAACATGACAAGCCATACAGTTCCCTTGTAATAAAATATCCTACCATTGATGCACATTGCATTCGTTCATGGTCTATAGTTTCAAAATTGGGGGTGTGCATTAGATTGAAATAAATACGGTATTAGAGCACACTATGAATTTACCAGTATAAAAGTTGAGATGTTCTGCTTTTAGGGATGCTTCGATGATGTCAATGAGGCGAAAGATCGCAGGCCTTCGCCCGGACCAGATCAGGCAGTTGCCGAGAGAAGAGCTGGACCTGCCGGTGACAGTGCAAGACTTTGAGGAGGCGATAGCCAAGTGCAACAAGAGCGTTTCTAAAGAAGACCTCGACAAGTACGAGAAGTGGATGCAAGAGTTTGGATCCACGTGATGTTCGCCATTCGCTTGCCACGAGCCCGGTACTTAACATTGCAGACTTGTAGTGCGGATGTAAGATAATATTATGTGTTTTTATTTCGTATTTTAAACCGTTAGTGGCATTTCAGTTGAGAGGGGTAAAGCATTTCCTACACGTCAGACCAGACTAGCTTCAAAACTTTGTTTTAATGATTTTTACATGTACTTATTAAATGCTGCGTTTTTAAAGTTTTCAATTAGTTTCATCATTGCAATCGTATTTCCTTGAACATGTCTGTGATTGCCGTCAGATTCATCAAACTTTATGTACAATGTTTCTTAGATGACAGACTCGCATAGAACATGGCTTATGGACTGCTCTTAACAGAACGATTTCCTCATTGTAACATTAAATCTTTATTGTTGCCAAAACATCTGAAGGTGGTTAAAAGATCTACAAACAAGGAACAATACCGTTAATGATGTTTCATAACAAATTGCCTTAAAATGGAAGTGTGACCTCAAAATTCAATAGCAAACTGTATTATCCGTCCAGGCACCTAAAGTACTTACAACATTCCACAGGGTATTCACATTCTTTTTATAAAAATATGTAATAGTCAGTGAAATATGAGGGACAGGCATTTTACTCTTTCCCAGACTGTGTAAGCAATTTTCTTTTCGGTACTTGAGCTAATCACTTCTTATTTTCGTTATGGGGATGGAGGAGGCTAAAACTAAACTAAACTCCATGGCGCAACATCCCTGAAGGGACAAGGTCTACCACCCGACCGCTGCGTCATCTACCTTTAGGCAGATGGGAGGATTGGGGGGCATGTGGTCAGCATGCTGACACCCACGTATTTTTTAATTTTGTTTACAAAGAACCTTCAATCGCCGGCATGGTCTTGTGGTTAGCATCGTTCACTACAGATCCATCAGACCGGGTTCGATCCCCAGTACCTCCTCGGATTTTTCTGGGTAGGGAGGTCAGGTAGGGGTGCACTCAGCCTCATGATTCAAATTGAGGAGCTACTTGATAGAGAAGTAGCGGCTCCGGTCATGGAAATCACCATTAACGGCCGTGGGTGTCGGCATGCTGACCACATGCCCCCCAATCCTGCCGTCTGCCTATGGCATGACGCAGCAGTCGGGTGGTAGGCCTTATCCCTTCTGGGATGTTAGTGCCACAGAGTTAGTTTAGTTACAAAGAACCTTCAGGGGAATTTACTTTCATATTTCTGTGGATGCCCTCCGGTAAGTCTTAAAATGATGACTTTATGGCTTAAAACTTACCTTTGTCGATCTCAGTTTTGCATTTTAATGAATTAGATACTTAAAGCAAAAAATATTGTGTTCTTACTCTATAAAATATTACTTGAGTACCTCAGCCACTAGCTTCCGCTGTGTAACCAGTAGACACAATAATTCACGGTGCGACCCTCTAAGTAGCAGTTTCATCCCCATATTCATTTAAAGGGCACTAAGGACGGTCACATTGCAACTTGTATTATAAGATCAGTGCAACCAAACTCATAAACATGACATAAACCTGAATTTGTTCGTAAAATGACTTATAACCAGGGCCCGGATTTCGGTGACATGTCATCTTTTTATTGATGCTGCATAAACATTGCCAACTTGTGGATAAATCCTAATCATGGCCTCTAGATTATAGAAATGCATTTTTATTAGGTCATTTTTTGTTATTTTGTGCTGTTTTATATTTTTAGGGCATTTATTTCAATTTTACATCATTATTTTGTCATTTTCGTCTCATTTGCTTCTTTATTTAGTCATTTTCATGCATTTACATTGAGTATATTAACTTTTTTTTGTTGTCTAGCTATCATTGTCCCCAGCAGTGCTGGCTTTGAAACATTTGTTTAATGCAAGAAGGACACACTCAGTGTGTTGTCATGTCTCAGTCGGAAATGAGAATCAAAAGAGTTTATAAGCATTTTTTTTTTTCCATACGGTAATATTTAAATAAATTAGTAAAGGTAAAGTGATCCCTATACAGGCCATGGAGGCCCAGAGGGTTCCAGGAGGTCGAGGCTCCCAGATTTTGGACAATCGGCACATGAGGGGGGTAAGGTTGTCAGCCTTACGCACCGGCCGCCTTTACCCCCAGAAATGCTCCTGGTACTCATTTCTGTTAGAGGCTGAGTCGACCCCAGGGCCATAGTGCCACCAGAAGGATTAGGCCAATTGAAAAAATCTCAACGACCTCATCGGGAATCGAACCCGCGACCTTCCGGTTTGTAGCGCAGCGCCTCAACCACTACGCTACGGCGTACTTAAATAAATTAGTAGGTTATCATAATGCCACATTTTTGTAGGATCTACGTTAAAAAATTTTACTTTTCTTCTCAGATGCTCCAGTCAAGAACAAAGTACAAAGTTTTTAGACCTACAACGTCCTTTCTGCATTTACAGTTTTTACAATTAGGTACAAATTAGTCTATAACTTTGTATGTACAGTAATAATTTTTATAAGTAAAATCAATTTTTAGATAATTCTTTATAATTATTAAGTCATTTTCTTTAAAATTTAGAGTCATTTTGTAGGCCATTTTTCAAACAATTTTAGGTCATCAGAATCCGGGCCCTGCTTATAACCCATAAAAAATGCCATATCAGAGGAAAAGTCTAAAAATGACTGATAAAAGTGTGTTATTTTCGCTCAAGATGGCATGAGCCACATTTATTTTCCACAGACCATCTTCCTAGCATCATCAGAAAAAAGATGCCCAGTCATCAAAATCCAGGCCTTATTAATTTGTTTATTAAAAAATATAGTCTTTTGCTTCAATGTATAAAGTTCCACTAGTGTTGATCTCATTAGCCTCAAAGTTACCATCACGGCTGCCAGACCAATCCCATAAATTGTAACCAAACATTGTACAAGTTTTCAACTCCCTAAAACATCAGAACAAAATATAAGCTTGCTTTGCATCGTTGTTACAAATGAAATTCCCATTTTTATCTGAAAATATTACTATATATATGGGTGGATAGAACAATACAATATGTTTGCTGATGTCTGGTCCATGTATCGACTTACCCCTTGATCTGAATGCCTCGTGCCTACTCACAGCAAAGTGCCTTCTAAGAGGGCTTTTTAATAGATCTCGCATGTTTTATCATTCCTGGTTGAACAAACAGTATTGACATGCACGATACCATTGCGACTAGGAAGTATTTTCTATAATGTAATACCTTTTGATTTCATTATTTTGTATTAATACATTTTAGTGTTAATATTTATTAGAAACTAATGTTTGGTGTGAGGTTGCGTCCACTGTACATGACTCTAAATGAAAACAAATGCAAATAAATGTTACAATTACTATACTGTATCAAGTGTGCCTGCATTACAGCAGCCATAACAATTAATTTCATATACAAGGGTAAGTCATTAAGTATCCGCACTTTTTGTTTAATCTTTTGTAGGTTGGCTGCACGTCAACATGTTGTTCATTTATCTCCACTTATGGAATGTTTGACCATTATGACTCCGCTATGTGTTGCCCCGTTGCACATTAAACATGGCTGCACTGCTCAGCGTTTGCACCAAAGAAGAAAAGCATGCAGTGATCCATTTTTTGTCATAGAAAGGTGTACCAGGAGCCGAAATCCTTCGAAGACTCTCCACACAATATGGGGGCAATATTTTACGACGGTGAAGCATGTACAAATGGATTGAAAAGTTCAGAAATGGTCAGACAAGTGTAAAGGACACCCATCCACATCCGCTAGCGATGCCAACATTGAGCAAGTTTGTATCATGATTGAGACAAACCATCTTTTTGGCCTACTTAAAGGTGCCTTAAGGGGCCGTCGATTCACCACAGACCAAGAACTAAAGGAAGCGGTGCATACGTGGCTTGCTGCTCAGCCGGAAAACATTTTCTGAGGGCATCAGGAAGCTTGTCCAATGATGGATCAAATGCATTGAGATGCAAGGAGACTGTTGAAAAATGAAGTAACTGAAAGTTTTGTATTGTTGTTGCAATAAGTTTAAAAAAGAGAGTGTGCACACTTATTGACTTGCCCTCGGATGTTGAAGGCATAATTTGGCGTGGAATTATATAAATCATTGCAGACAATACATACGAGGGCTGGTCAATAAGTAAGGTCTCCAACACTCTAGCCCAAGCTCACAACATCAGACGAGAGAGTTGGTGCCACTGCCATGTCCCGTTATCTCCCACTTTCAAACGAGCCATTGCTGCAGCCGCTGAACCTTTTAGTGTCCAAGAGAGAGCTGTTTGAAATGGATCTCCCAATTTCCGCCCGTTCCAAGTGCGGCCTCCGCAAACCCACCTCACTCAAACCTTATGGAACATCAATTTGTCACTGAAAATGGTCTGTATGGAACCTTTAGAAAAGTCAGGAAGCAATAAACAAAGTTCACGGGTAGTGACACGATCTTGTCGCACCAGTTCATCGACTTTTGCCACCATCTCATCTGTGAGGGCTGTTGTTGGTCTCCCACTTCGCTCTTCATCATGAATATTTGACGGCCCTTTTTACAGTCACAAACCGATTTACGCACATTTTTTATGTCCATACAGCCCTCTCCATAGACTTCGCAAAAGCTGTCTGTGAATTTCAATTGGCGAAACTTTTTTTGCAGTAAGAAACCGTATGACTTGGCTGGGACAACAACAATACTAAGACAGCAAGTGTCTGTCTGCAATGCCCAGCCAAATCTAGAGCATGCAGAGATCCAAAATTAACAAAATGGACCATAGGTGGTCCCAATGCACCTTGAAGCCGGATTTTTAATTTTCACTTTCATTCATGAGTTATGAGTGAAAAACTGGCAGAAAACATTTCTTGCACTATTGAAGCATCAGTGAAATTAATTGCAGGTCGGCACAGCAACAGGGACACAAAAGAGCATTGTTCAAATAGCCTTCCCAATGCTGTTCTCATTACTGCTGTTCCCTCTAGACTCTGTTACAGTAATATGATTCGCTGGACCACTGCTGACTTATGGAGTGTTGCAGTCAAAGCCAATTCACCTGTCCTGGTTACAGCTCCCACACTTGCGTAGATCTTTACTGGTTTTGTCAGCATGTGTATGGTTTTGATGTGTTTGGGCTTCCGAGTAGCTGACTTCCTCCCAGAAAATGGCTGCAGAGCCAAAAGCTTGGAAGTAATAAATCCACTTGGAATGCCCTCTAACACATTTAATAAACATGGGTGTACTAGCAAGGTTGCTAGGGATTTATAAGAATACATGGATTGGGGAACTAGTGATCTTCACCCGGGTTCATTTCCCACTCAGGGCACATTTTGCTCTACAGGGTGTAATGCTTGTCAGATAAAATTGGAAAATCTGTCAATAATAAAAGTTTGGCTAAACCCCGGAACCTACCAGTACGGTCCCAGTTGCCTGCTGTGTTGACGCCCCAAACCCCAATGTCGGCAATACAGCTCATTGTTATAATATACGAGTTCTGCCTTTGTATCACAGTGGGAAACTAAAATAGATGAAACATTCATAGCACAATGTCTGGCTAAGAAGCCAGAGACCCAAGTTCAAATCCTGTCTGAAGCATAAAATTGTAGGTTAGGGATAGGTCCCCGAATGACAGAGAAAGGGACTGTGGAGGAAGAGAGTCTAACTGCGAAAGAAGGACCGTTATTATTGAGAAATAGGGGATGGTTTAGGAAATTGAAGTGTCAAATTTTGCAAAAATTAGGATTTGCAGTTTCTCAGGGTGTAACATCGATAGCGTTATGCCTGACATATAATCGATAGGCATACTACTATCGATTACTTCAATTTTCTGTAATCTATATTAATAAAAGGAAGTGTCTGTCTGTCCGCGATGCCCAGCGAAATCTACTGAACGCAGAGATCTGAAATTTTAAACATAGATGGACTAAAGGGTCGGAAAGTGCACCTCGAAGCCAGAATTTTTATTTTAGCTTTCCTTCGAGAGTTATGAGTGAAAAACGGGCAGAAAACGTGTATTTTTTGCGTTTTCGAAGCATGAGTTTTCAGTAATACAAATCAATTACACTAGGCTTTGGCTATTTTTGTCATACCTTCGACATAAAAGCATCACGATCTCTTGAATGTTGTAGCTCACGCTGGTCGATTCATTTGTTTTTAATGTTAAGGCACGCAAACATAATATGTCATTTTCAACCTACACCGAAGAGGATTATTATTATTATTATTATAGGGATAATCAATATTAGCCTAAATATGGTCAAACGTTCGATTTGGACGAAACTCACTATACAGGGGTTTTCTGGGCCAAGGAACTCGAATCTGAGGTCGCTTTTACCAGGTGACGCTATCTAATCGTGATATGTAGTCCACATGATTTAGGTGTTAATATCATGATTTAACTATTATGCTCTTAATTTTTGAAATAATTATCGCGGGCACATGCTATCTTAAAATAATAAAAGAACGTGTTTGTCTGTCTGTCTGTCCACGATGCCCAGCGAAATCTACTGAATGCAGAGATCTGAAATTTTAAACATAGATGGACTGAAAGATGGACGAAGCCGGATTTTTTATTTTAGCTTTCGTTCGCGAGTTGTGAATGAAAAACTGGCAGAAAACGTGATTTTAGCGCTGTCGAAGCATCAGATTTCAGTAATACATTTCAATGTCAAATCAATTGCAGTTGGCTTTGGCTATTTTTGTCATACCGTGGTAATAAAAGCATCGCGATCGCTAGAATGTTGTAAGCCCACGGTGGTCGATTCATTTGTTTTTAATGTCAAGGCACGCAAACATAATATGAAATTTTCAACCTACACCGAAGAGGATTATTATTATTATTATTATTATTATTATTATAGGGATAATCAATATTAGCCTAAATATGGTCAAACGTTCGATTTGGACGAAACTCACTATACAGGGGTTTTCTGGGCCAAGTACCTCGAATCTGAGGTCTTTTTACCAGGCGACGCTATCTAATCGTGGTATGTAATTCACGTGATTTAGGTGTTAATAAATATAATGATTTAACTATTATGCTCTTAATTTTTAATTCTTGAAATAATTATCGCGGGCACATGCTAGTCCATAATAAAATTCCAGTAGTGCAATATAAAAACTATACCAAATAAGTAGGTCAGCTGCAAGGTCGGTGCATTGACCTTGGTCAGCTGTGACGTAACTAGTGACATCTTTCGGAAGCTTCGCGAACTCGCGTCATGAAACAGAGCACCGGCGACCAATATTATACGAAACTTATGTTAATAATGTATTGTTTATTTTAAAAATACAATGTTACTGTATTTCTTGTTAATTGGCAACTGTAAATTAATAGCGTGTGCATTCATTTAAACATCATTTTAGTCACGGAGTACCTTAGGCACTTCCGGAGAGAAGCACCAATCAGAAAGCTCTGTAATTGGGAATCTTCTCACGTGACACGAACGCGGAAATTTGAAAGCGGACATCTTTCTTTCTCGAACATCTCAAAGTGTTTAGGCGCAATTCAAATGTTACATTGATGGCTAATATTGGTAAGCTGTCCATCACGTACGTACAGACACCATGAGTTCCTATTCGATAAGTGTTGTATATGAACCTCTCTACATGCTCCATAAGTCATATGTCATATTAAAGAGGAACTCAAATGGTTTTGGTTTCACAATGACTTGATTAGGGAACCATGTGTAACTCGACCATCCTCAGTTACAGTGGTGTCAACTTCTTCAATCCTACGCTTCACTTCTTATAGATTACATGGCAAAAGAGGTACATACCCTACAATCCTTGATGTATCCTTCAGGAAGTCGCCATCTTTACAAAATGCGAACTGCGACAAGTGCAGAAACTACAAGTACTAGTAGTAAAATCTAAACGAAACCATTTGATCATGGTCTACAATTTCCGGGCTGTTATGCCGTGGTCCTAGGTTTTTACGACCTGACGTTTCGCTCACGACTGCGGTGAGCATCCTCAGAGCTGGAGCGACGTGCTTGTCTAGATGGCCGTTGACAGAACCAGAGCTCAGTCTGTCAACGGCCATCTAGACAAGCACGTCGCTCCAGCAGTGCCTCTGAGGATGCTCACCGCAGTCGTGAGCGAAACGTCAGGTCGTAAAAACCTAGGACCACGGCATAACAGCCCGGAAATTGTAGACCATGATTACTCCGGCCGTGAAAGCTTACGTATGTTCGAAACCATTTGGTTCATCTTTAATATGACATAATATATATGAAGGCTGTTATGCAATAAATTAACAAAATTGTTACTGGCTTTAAGGACATTGTGTACTGCATTTGCCCAAATATAAAACAATATTTCTTTTCCTCAAAATGTGCTTATAAAAACTATACTCGACTTTTCATAAAGGTTTCTCGGATTGTCAGCCAGGTTTGTAGATCAATTAGGTCCGACGTTTCGGAGACGAACGCTGTCTCCATTCTCAAGGTTACTGAAGTGATATGTCAGATGGAAGACCAGCTACAGACTGTCGAGATGTCACTAGAGAGGTAGTTTATATACTATACCCCTCTACCCCTAACCAAGAAGAATATATCCAATAACCTTTTGTAAAATATAATGTTAATAGCAAGCCAAATTATTATTTCTCATCAGGTGATGGACATAGGGGAAGAAGGAATGTTATCTCCAGGTGTTGGGAAACTGTAAGAAGATTAGATCTATTCCATGGGTAGATGTACACTGAGTATCCCATATTTATTTTACCCAGTCTGTCTGTCTATCTACTTTACTTTCATTATCTCAAGCTCATACTGGGCCATCCCTACTACTAAATTCACCCAACTTGCACTGAAAGCCGTATTCCCCCGACTTATGGTGAGAATCTACATCAAAAATTTGGAATAACTTCTAGAGATAATGATTCAAACTATTTGCCGAGTCTGACTTAAGGTACACGTTGGAGTGATAATTTTAATATTAAGGCTGCCCTCGTGGGACACACTCAGACGTTTATAGTTCAGATCTTTCACATTTATACCTCAGTTCATTGGTTTTCGCTTTTCGGTTTGCAGAGAGATCATAGCATATATAATGCTATCAACAACTATTAGCTTAACATTCTCCAGTCAATATGAAGAAATAACATTCTGGGTGTGATTGTTAACAGGTTCATCGGAAGAAAACAGTTATCAACTTAGGAATACACTCAGAGGAGATCGGTTCATAAAAAACATCATCATCTCTGATGATGTGTTGTGGATAAACCAATTCTGAAAGGGTCACAAAAATTGCCGAAGACGTACATTTTTATCTTGAATTGGCAAGATATGGTCTACTGCAGCAGGTTAGTTCTTTAGGTTATTGTTAATGGGTATAAACTATGCTACTTCAGAAGTCAGTAAAGGAATCTCAGCAACGATATGGTTCAGATAGCTGTAGGGTTTTTCATCAGTTGAGAAAATTTGACTTTGACCAAATGTTGTAAGTCTATTTACTTATCAGCAATTCTTAATATCCTTTTCGGGTGTTGCTAAATATAATTTCTGTATTATTTATTGTTCGTGCTAAAGAAACAATTGCAAATTATTCTATTCTGATATTGTATACAAGGAAATAATGTTAATTTGTAAATACATTCACATTAACCATCCCTATTTGCTATTTTGTGTATACCCTCGAAGAATATTTTAATTTCAAAAACCGCACAAAAGACTTGTCATTTTTGGGGGAAGAGAGGGTTGCACATACTAGACTTTTGCATGAGTTCACTTGTTAATTATTTCTAGGTAAAATTAAATGAAAGAGTAGTATCCCATTGCAATTGTTGAATAATATCTAACCAACAAATTGAGAGACTTATTTTTCGCTATAGACACTAGTTTATTTCCAATAATCGCAGTTTATGCCCGAGGAAGGTTTGTTGTGGTATCAATTAACTAACAACTGAATAGCAGTTGTGTGTATATGAAATCTTTCCATGGGATTCAGTTTTAAGTAGAAGCCAGGGCTTTCAGAGTAATTTAAATATACAGACAAGTTGATCACTAGAAATTTCATGAATGGCCTATATAAGATGTGAGATGTTTAGAAGGTTATGGTATCGCTTAAGCAATTTTGATTGTTATAATTGGGGTGTTAGGAAGAGGAACTAAGGACTTCATAAACATATTATAGATACTCAAATGGTTAGGTCTATGATACGTACTGTTACTTTAAATCTGACCAAGAAATTATCCTGTGACTTTGGTAACAGAATGTCGGTGTCACCTTTGCACAGTAAAGGAATATTCCTTACAGTGCAAACAATCTCAGAATTATGTTACATCCATTCATAAATTTATCCCCAGGATATTTTATTATAAGGATAATTATTAATAATCAATATTCTTCGCTGATTTGCTGCCAAAATACTGACCTGGCTGAAAGAACCGAGAAGAATATATCCAATAACCTTTTGTAAAATATAATGTTAATAACAAATCAAATTATTATTTCTCACCAGGTGATGGCCTTTAAAGTGTTTAAAAGTTAAATTTTTAGTAGCAACTGGAAGAAAATTAAACATTTTCACTGACATGTATCTAAATTGAATCATCTATCATATTGAATTTAATTCATTCAGAACCTATAAGGCTGTTTTAACCCTGAAACAAACATGTTACCAAAACACATGCCTACACTAAGACATCATTAATATAATTGCCAGTGCATTTTGTGAAAATGTTGACATATTTTAAGAATTTCTTAAATCAGTGTATACGAGTATGAATTAAGGTTAAGCATCAAACTTTAGACCTTTGTTCTTTTGCAAGCCTTGTTTAATGAATCAATCTGGAGCTTAACTCTGAGATCAACTACAAAACTAACTTATTTTTTGCATACCATAATTGAAATTATCACTGATTAAACAAAAGCATTCTGGCACTTTGTTACATCAGTTTACCTGATTTTATTAAACGTTATATTTTGATTTGATTTGATTTTTTTTTGAACCACATCAAAATATGGCTATCAACATACATAAATTAAGAGAGAGAATGAAAATGGACAACAGAATTATGTCGAATAGCAGTATAGTGTATAAATTTAGAAAACAACATCAATATTAACTTCAAAAAACTCACTAAGAGAATAAAATAGATTATTCGCAAGCCAGTCTCTCAGAACAGTCCTAAACCTGTTTAATTTAACTGATGGCTATTTAACTGATTCATATTGATGGCTAACATTGGTAAGCTGTCCATCATGTACGTACAGACGCTATAAGTGTTGTACATACTCCATAAGATATGAATCACCTGGTATATGTCATATTACGGAGGAACTCAAATGGTTTTGGTTTCACAATGACTCGATTAGGGAACCATGTGTAACTTGACCATCCTCAGTTACAGTGGTGTCAACTTCTTCAATCTACACTTCACTTCTTATAAAACAATTACCATATAATATGTTTAAAAATAAAGTTAAATACATTTTAAAAGCAGGATGTCATTATATGGTAGATGAATTTTTAGCAAATTTTAAAAATTAATTAAAAATCTATATAAACTCATAAAATAATTATCTATAACTAACAAATTATTTATTGATGATGCCCTATAATTTTTTCCTAAATTTCTTCATTTCATGTACTGACATATTATGTTTGTATGTATGTTAATATTACATATGTGTGTGTGTGTGTGAGAGGATGATGACATGTCCTATATCATACGTATTTGATTTTGATTTGATTTGATTTTGTTTTTGAACCACATCAAAATGTGGTTATCAACATACATAAATAAGAGTGAGAATGAAAATGGATAACAGAATTATGTCAAAATAGCAGTATAGTGTATAAATTTAGAAAACAACATCAATATTAACTTCAAAAAACTCACTAATAGAATAAAATGGATTATTTGCAAACCAGTCTCTCAGAACAGTCCTAAACCTGTTTAATTTAACTGAATGTGCAGTTTTGGGTAAACTATTAAACAACTTAATACCCAAATTATTGCACCACTTCTTTGTTTTAGTTAATCTTGAACTTTGTGTCACTATGAGGTAATTATTCCTAGTGTTAAGGAATTAGTGATCAATGGATGAATAGAATAGAATAGAATAGAATTTATTAAGTCCTTCACAAACATGTTCATGTTATAGGATGCGTCCAAATATTTACAATAATAATTACAATAATATATAATACATATTTACACATTAAAGTCAATACAAGATATAGATATAGAGTTAACATTAGTTATTGAAAGATGAGTACAAATGTAACAATATTGCAATTACTCTCATGCCTTATAGCTATGGTTGTCATGAGTACTATAGTCAGTCCATGTCAGTATCTCGAGACTCTCCAGGTTACCTGAAATATAAAGAGAAACAAGAGAAAGAAAAAGAAAATGAATTTTTAGAAATTTATAATTAATCTTTCCGACTATCTTTTTTTTTTCACCCTGAAATTTATTCTATAAGTTATTAGATCCTTTAACATTTCTTTATTAGCTTATCCTATAAAGAAAGAAATTCAAGCACTGAATAAAAGCAATGTGTCTGCAGGAAGGACCTTAGCCTTTTTTTAAATATTTTACTGTTTTCTATAGACTTTATAGTTGTAGGTAGTTTATTGAATAATTTTATACCACAATTGTTCACACTTGACTTCGAAATATTGTTCTACTGTTTGACATGCAGGTCATTCTGTTGTCTTGTTTGATAATTGTGGATGTTGTTGTTTGTTAACAGATTTTGCCCATGTAGTTTAATATAATAAATTACTTCCAGTATATATATACAAGCTAAGGGTAAAATTCCTAGTTTTTTTAATAAATCTCTGCAGGATGTCTGTTGGTTAACTCCGCAAATTATTCTGACTGCTCTTTTTTGGATTTTGAAGGCTTTTTCAGCTATACTATACTATAGATTGCATGGCAAAGGTGGTACATACCCTACAATCCTTGATCTGCCAATTCCGACAAATGCAGAAACTATGAGTATTGGTAGTAAAATCTAAACGAAACCATTTGAGTTCTTCTTTAATATGACATATATATGAAGGCTGTTACCGAACTTTAAGGACATTGTGTACTGCATTGGCGCAACTATAAAATGGTATTTCTTTTCCTCAAAATATACTCCTCTTATATGTGCAGCCTAACTTTTTCAACAAATCTCCATTTATGAATCCATCTATTCAGTGGCAATCCACACATGATGATGTGCGTCTGACCCAAGGTCAAAGTCATGTGGAAATTCGACAAGCTTTACCAAATTTTACCGAACTTGATTTTCCCAGATTCTTGCTTCTGCTTGTATTGCACCGTTACTTGCTTGGCATCTCTACGAGTAAATCTTTATTTGACCACCAGTCATGGCGGACCATGTGGGAAAAAAAGCATCTTCATTGTCTCAATGCGTAAATAAAAGTGAGAGAAAGGTTGGGAGAAGAACTTCAACATTCTATTTTATGTGAAACAAAATGTACTAATAAGATATTTTATTTATTTTTCATAACTATCTTTCAAAAATTCAGTGTCATCTTGTTTCATTAGATCTGTGGTACAATCCGAAGGTATCTCACTCATCTCATAATCACTATCCTTTGGAATGCCCACGTAAATCATCACATTGACTGCATTGGATACATCTGGGTGAAGATTCATCATGCCATTCATTAGATAAAGAGCAGATCCAAGATCTGGACGCACAAAACAATCAGGAAGGCGACTCACAAGATTCAGACGACCTGTTCTGTGTGTGTACTCGGACAATGGGAGGACTTTCAGGAGATCTGTGAACCGGGATGGCAGCATTTCTGCAAAATCTTTTGTATATGGTTATTTAATGACTTAGGTCTGTGACCTTTGCAAGAGTTCTTTTACATCCCTGTAAATCTACAGACACGCGCACATAAATGCCAACGACCTGAACCGGGATCGAACCCGCAACCTTTGGCATAGAAAGCCAGTGCAATACTAACTGCGCCACCCAGGCCGACTGCCACAGAAAAACAAGTTTAAATTTATTATAATTTTCTCATCTAATTACTGTTGATGAAACCAGGACGTAAATCGTTTTCTGATTTCAGGCCTATTTCAACTACAAAATCTTCACTTTAAAATTACGTAAATAAGGCAGTTCATTTAATTTGGCAGTTTGCAAGTTCTACAATCCAACACCAATCTTCCGTAGAAAGGTTGTTAAAATTACAAAAGACATGCGTAACACTAATGTGTAATCTGCCGAGCAGTAGTCACTGTAGATTATGTATTATGACAGTTGCTGCGATTTTTACCTTAAAATGCTTGCTTTATATAAAATAAATATTCAAATCGATAATAATTTGGGTTTTAACAATGATCTTCCTCTGTTTTTAAAACAACTTCCCTAAATACTTACTTACTCAATGGCAACAGACAATTCCTAAATAAGCTGAAGGAATATTATCTATTTTAAGGAACCCAAAAGTTCATTGCCATGCTTACTTGAGTCCGCCATTCAACCCTATTCTATGATAACTCCATCCAATCATCCCTAGCAAATCCTACTTCCCTCAAATCTGTCCTCCCACCTATGTCTAGGTCTTCCAAGTGATCTTTTCCCTTTGGGTCTCCTTTTTTCAAACACTCTCAGAACAACTGCCCTATATTAGCTGTAAAACAGAAGTAAAACAAATATTGACTGAAAATTGTGTTTAATAGGTAGATATTTTTTTTAAAATTACATTTTCATTTTTTTTAAATAATTTACTGCAGAGTTAATTATATTTGTTATTATGGAAAATGTAAGACATTAGACTTAGCTTAGAATAATTAATATTTTACTTTATTGTATAAAATGAATGTGACCATTGCAGCCAAAAATTGCTCAAAGGTAAAAAATCAATGTAAATCTAAAATAAATCAGCTTATTCGTCACCACACTGCCATACCATCCAGAATACCATCCTTACAATTTGAGATTCTTCTTGGGGAAATTCCGCCGGAGAAAAAACTGCAATCAAATGGCAGAAAAATGCCATTAAATGTACAAGTGAAATTGGGATGGCAATCATGTAGAGCATTATGACGTCATGCTCTGTCCTACATAAAGAATAACAGACATCTTTTTAGTGAACGTAGTCAAATCCATTCACACAACACAAGACTAGATACCCCATATTTAACACACAACATTTCAAAAAATATTTGTTTTACCATGTACAAGAATTCCTTAACTCTGTGAAAATGTAATCAGAAGCCTATGAGTTATGCCATTCTTATAACATATTGACTGTAAATACAATACTTAATTATAACAAATTTAAAAATGTGTATTTTAATTATTGTGTCACTAGGCTACACGTATTGTATATTATATATTGGAATAATTAAAAATATCCCTATAGAATTAAGAAAACTGACAAAGCTGTGAACATTGTATCCTGACAGCTAATAAAGTATTATTATTATTATTATTATTATTATTATTATTATTGTATTTATTATTATTACTATTAACTACTATTGCTGTTATTATTATTATTATTATTATTATTATTATTATTATTATTATTATTATTATTATTATTATCGTTATTGCTGTGAAATTACTATTGCTGTTGTTGTTATTATTATTATTAGCCTACTATTAACTACTATTGCTGTTGGTATTTTTATTATTATTACTGTTATTGTTATTATTATTATTATTATTATTATTATTATTATTATTATTGTTGTTGTTATTGTGATTATTATTATTACTATTAACTATTATACTATGTTATTATTATTATTATTATTTATTACATTTCTCCACATCACACATATGGGTAGTAACAGGGCACGGGATGCACCAAGTGCCTCACAATAATATAAAACATTTACATATAATTGTAATACAAGAGTTCAATTAATGTCTTCATTCTTGCGACAGGAATGATCGCACAATGTTGCATGTAGATAGGATGACAGAATGCTGCATGCTTTTGTAGGTGTTCGGTGGAAGACCCAGTTCTTGCAGACTCTTGTGAAGTGTGTAGGGGACGAGACCATTGACCGACAGGATCACAGGGACTATTCGTACTAGCTTAGCCTTCCAGATCCTCTTGACCTCCTCTGCGAGCTCTTTATACTTGCAGATCTTTTCATGGTGCTTCCTGTCGATGTTGATGTCGTTAGGTACTGCAATGTCTACAAGAAACGTTGTCCCTGTTTTCTTGTTGACCAGTATAATATCTGGTCTGTTATGGTTGATTGTTTTGTCTGTCACCACACCAGTGTCCCAGTAAAGCTTACATGACTCGTTCTCCAATAGGCGTACAGGATGGTACTTGTAGTAAGGGATACGTTCCTGAATTAATTGGTTTTTGTGGGCTAGTGCCTGGTGTATGATTCCTGCGACCTGATTGTGCCGTCTCGTGTATTCTACGGAGGCAAGTACTGAGCAGCCTGCAGTGATATGATCAATGGTCTCGAGATGAATGGAGCATCGTCTACATTTGTCAGAGAGTACGCTTGTATCTTTGATGATATATTTTTTGTAATTATTTGTAGCTATTATCTGGTCTTGTATGGCAACTGCAAATCCCTCTGTTTCTCCAAACAGGCGTCCACTTTGTAACCACATGCATGATGCGTTCTTGTCTATACTCTGTTGGTTTAGATTACTGTAGTATTTTCCGTGGAGGGTCTTTTCTCCCCAGGATCTTTCTTTCTCCTGCAGGGACACTTGGTGATTTGTATGATGGTCAGAGGCGTTATATGGATGCAGTACAGTGTACCTGTCAGCGAGTGCTACAGCCTTATGGAGAAGGCTGGTTTCCTGTTTTTTAAGGAAATATCTTCTTAAGTTCCTTATCTGATTCTGGAGCATGACTTGAAGATCCAGTACTCCACGGCCTCCCAGTTTCCGTGGGAGAGTGACCCTTTCCATGCACGAATTTGGATGATGTAATCTATAGGTGGTGAGCAGAGTTCTCGTTTTCCTCTGTATGCTGTCTATTTCCGTGGCAGACCATTTCAAAATTCCAAATGAATAAACAAGGGTTGGAATAGCATACGTATTTATAGCTTTAATTTTGTTCTTTGCATGTAAGTGACTGCGCAAAATCTGATGCATCCTCAATGTATATTTGTCAATTATTATTATTATTATTATTATTATTATTATTATTATTATTATTATTATTGTTATTGCTGTGATTACTATTGTTATTGTTATCGTTATTATTACTATTGTTATTATTATTATTTTATTACTGTTATTATTATTATTATTGTTATTATTATTATTACTACTATTATTAATGATAATTTATGTTGCTGTTGTTGTTGTTATTGTTGTTGTCAACTTACTGTGCGTTATCTTATATATTTTATTTGACGAAGTCCATGTATTTTTGTAAATACTTAATTACGAATAAATTCTATTGTCTATTGTCCATTGTTATTTGTTTTTAACGAAAATTCATTGGGCAGAACTCCAGTCTCTAGAGTGACGTCACGAAACCACTGTTCGCAGTCTGCAGGGTGACGTCATTCGCGACTTTGAACGAAAATCAAGTCGAAAACGTGAAGTGGAAGTACTTGTGAATTATTGCTAGGTCACTGTCGAAGCCGGTAAGAAGGGAAGGCAGAATAGAATTACTGTGAGTTTATTGATTTGTTTAATAGAAGAATCACTTGTCCAACTGCAAGCACAAATATGCCTGTGAAAGCTGTTTGTGTCCTGAACGGAGAATCTGTGAAGGGAACAGTCTATTTTGATCAAGACGTAAGTTGAATGTTACGTAATACCTACTCCATGATATTGTACATTAGCAAGTAATTTGTTAAGAATAAACAGAGACTGTTTCTAAAATTATACTTCGCCGAGTACTTTGAACTGCATGACAATTTATAGTAATAAGTACTATTCCATCAAATAGGCCTACTTTCAGTGATGGTGGTATTTGTTGTTTCAGGGTCCTGATTCCCCAGTTAAGGTAACAGGAGAGGTTACTGGTTTGGGCAAAGGTCAGCACGGTTTCCACATACATGAGTTTGGAGACAACACCAACGGTACGTATACATCAGAGTGAATGTCTTTGTCGTGTAGTGTGATGATGAATTTATCATGAATAATTTATATTTCAGGTTGCATGAGTGCTGGTGCCCATTTCAACCCGTATCAGAAGGAACACGGTGGGCCAACGGACTCTGTCCGACACGTCGGCGATTTGGGAAATGTTGAAGCCGGGGATTCTGGAGTTGCAAAAGTGGACATCAAAGATAAATTGATTTCTCTGTCTGGAGCTCACAACATCATCGGCAGGACGTTGGTGGTAAGTTGTCCATGTTACCTATGCTCTTTGGTGGGGAGTTTACACTAGGGTTTCTATGTGATCCGCAAGTTTGATGCCAACGATCTTTCATCTCTCTTTCCTGTACAGGCTTTCCAACAAGGTACATGATAGGTTCTCCCGTTTCTCTTTAGGCCTACAATTATTACTATAGGCCTACTTGAAGCTCCTGGGGAAAGCCCAGAAGGGGGCTCCACGCCCTTGCCCCTAGCAGGGTTTTGGGGCAAAGCCCAGGAAAAAACAAATACTTGCCACACCCTTCTTGCCCCCCATTTCTACTCACTAATGGGACACACCTAGAAGTGCATTTTGAAATAGTAGGCCTATACTGGAAACAGTGAGCAAAATGCAAAATTTAAGCAGACGTATTTAAAATGTAAGTTTTAGTAGAATAGTAATAATTTAATTAATTAGGCTATTATCATTATTTGAACATATTTCACGTGAAAAACAGTTTTATCCATTGGGAAAAAATAGTTTTATGCTGCCCGCTAGGCTCCTCCCACAAACTGTCTAACGCGACCTGCCTCGGAAGGCAGGGTTTAGGGTTTCATCACAGAAGAGATTCAATGTGAGAAATAATAAAGCTTGCACTGTTCAGTATATTGCTCCTAAACTAACATAATGTTGCTAACCTAACAAAACCTGTCACTGACCTAGAATTTACCTGTCATTATTTAACTAAATGCAGAAGCTTTTTACCCTTCCACACCTCTCATAAAACAGCGTTACGACTATCAAGGAAGCCATGGCTCGGAAGCGAGGGGAAGGAATCGGCAGGCTGTTCAAGTCTGAACTAGAATTTCGGGAGGATTCAGAATGCCCTACTAAATTAATAAAGTAATATCACTACGGTACAATTGTAATTTTCGTAACTGAGCAAGTACATAGCCATGATAGGAGATGTAGGGGAAGCAAGCAGTAGCGTGCACATTGGCTTGGAAGCGAGGGTCAGCAGGGGAAACGAGCGGGCGGGCGAGAACGGGTGGAGCTTTGCTGGGGTGCAGCATAAATCTATCTTTCGCCTATCCATTTTTAGTTTCTAACCTCTTATTTAGCCATTTTTTAGGTTTTATAAGATTGGACTGCCATGACAATGAAACGGATAATTGTGTTGAAATATCACAGCTGCTCTAGCTAGCAAGAAACAAAATAGTTTAAAACCTAAGAACCCGGACCCTACTAATAATATTATGTTACTAATATTCTGTTTATTATACAATCCATTTATAATGCTTCACCACATGTACTTGCTCATATGTAACTATTCACTTTGTTCAATTACGATATTGCTTTTTTTTTTATCAAGGTATGAAGATGTTCCAGTGTTCGGTCTTTGTTAATTTACAAAATGAAAGTGGTAATAATAAAAACAGTAATGAGGCTTGGGAAACAGGAACACACGACCTTGGAAGTGAACAATGTGCTGCATCATGATTACATGTAAATCTTGTCATTGATTTCAATATTAATTATTTCTTCTCGTCCACTGAGCTAGTAAATGTAACAGTCCATAGAGCCTACATGAAAGATTTTATTTTATTTTTAACCCCCATTCAAAGTAAATTATAATCTGCCATTTTCATTTAGTTTGTACAGTTTTGGCATGGTATCATTCATTAGATTTATTAACTATTATTAAAAAAAATTTGGGGTTTAGTTTCCCACTCTACTGGATTTCCAAACGCGATGTTCGGCTTTGGTATGCGGTCTCTGGCTTGCAGACCAACACTCCCATTGGTTGACAACGACCTTGCATGTATACTTTGCATGACCATTTAACTCATACATCTGTCTTCCGATTTGAATCACAGACCTCATTCACTCAATATATTTATCAAATTCACTTTATCACCTACAAAACTGACAAAGCCACATCCTCTTTAATATGGAAATAAAGTGAATATAACGCTTACATCTGTTCAGGAATCAGCATCATATTATTTTACGGGAAATGTATTCCATAGTTCAGCAATTTAATTTTGGGAAAAAATAGTTTTATGCTGCCCGCTAGGCTCCTCCCACGAACTGTCTAACGCAACCCGCCTCGGAAGGCGGGTTTTAGGGTTTCATCGCAGAAGAGATTCAATGTGAGACATAATCAACATCGCGCTATTCAGTATGTTGCTCCTAAACTAACATAACTTTGCTAACCTAACAAAACCTGTCACCGACCTAGAATTTACCTATCATTATTTAACTAAATGCAGAAGCTCTTTACCCTTCCACACCTCTCATAAAATAGCGTTACGACTATCATGGAAGCCATGATACAATAGGTGCGTCCGCAGGCTCGGAAGCGAGGGGAAGGAATCGGCGGGCTATTCAAGTCTAATGGGCCATTCCATTTGTGACGGAATTACAAAGTGCATGTATTTTTTGCCATAGTCCTTACAGATACGTTGAGCTATGTTTATGAGAGAAGTGATTCTTTGTGTGTTGATAGGTGATGTATGGACGCTTGTAGGCATACATAAGTTTACTGGATTTAAACAACTTTTAGAAGGGAAAAAATGTTTTTAATATTTGTGACGGAATTACAAAAAGTCAACCACATACAAACCATAGCGTGAAACCTTCTGAAACTCTGTGAACTCTAAGGATTGAGGAACTTTATTTACATATCATTCTAAACTAGAAGAGCTGTAGTTTATGTGATTAAATTCTAAACTAGTTACATCTTTTTATTTAGATACCATTAACGAATGAATGAGTGTGACGGAATTTCAAACTTTCCTGTGAAATTAAAATTTATGTAATTGAACAGTACTCATACCATTCATTAAGATTGTAGACTGTTTATATCTAGTTAACACTTAAATGAGTTTTTAATGCTATTAAACAAAATAAAATAGGATCAGGTGGCATATATATAGCCTATATAAAGAATACTTAAATATATAATTATTTTCAGTATCTGGCTTGTTTAACATTATTCACCCATTACACTTTGGTGGAAACATGACTACGACACCCTCTTATTTGAAATACTGGTTGTTCAGGTAATTACTGAAGGTCACTGGCATATGGCACTATGGCCCTGGGGTCGACTCAGCCTCTAACAGAAATTAGTACCAGGAGAAATCCTGGGGGTAAAGGCGGCCAGTGCATAAGGCTGACAACTTTACCACTTTCATGTGACAATTATTTAAAAATCTGGGAGTCTCAACATCCTGGAACCCTCTGGGCCTCCATGGCCTTTAATAGGGAACACTTCACTTTTTTTTTACTTTTTTACTGGCATGTAACCAACATCTATTTTTTTGTCCATAAAATAGAAAGAGCTAATTCCTTTATCATCTTTAAGAACTTCAAACATATCATTGTGTGGATCTATGGAGGTTATTTGACTTACAAAAAACATGTTTGCTTTTCCCAGCATAAGTGCATGCACAAAATCACAATTGTATATACCTGGCCTTCATCGGAATGATCTTCCTGTTTATCAGTTACGCTTATGAAATAATGTATAGGCTATCGCAATATTCTGAGGATTTGTACAGTTTGGTAGAAATTTTGTACAGATCAATTACTCTAACATGATGAATGTCTCTGGAATGTGAAACGCCTTTGACTTTATTCCATCTTTCATAACCTTTGCAAACTGCAAAATAAAGAAAATCAACACTTATTTCGGTATGAGTTTCAGAGAATAAGGCATTTGCTTCTTTGAGAGTCATCAACATGTACCTTTTTTGGACTTCAGTCTTTCTAGATTCTCTTTTATTTTATATATAAAATCTTCACTTCCTGGGCACATCCAACTTATAAGATCAAGATTGAAAAGGGCTTGTACAGTTTGACAACCTACTGATTGAGGTTTTCAGTTTTATCTGTAATTGGAGTTAAATCCTTGACCACAGATGAGCACTTTCGTGGACTTGCAGGGAGAGTATTCAGAGCCTTTTTCACAGCTTTTCAAAAGGATTGTCTTGATTTGTATGGAGAATGGTGTGAAGCAAAATGGACACTAGTTGAGGGAACTTCTACAGTATTTCTACGTTCTTCTTTTTTCTTACTTCTCAATTTCTGGACTGCTATGTAATTAAAGTATTTTTCAAATGAGAAGCAATTTCCTTCACCACCAATCAAGTGTAAGAGCGAACGAAGTGTTGCCAGCAGTAAGAGTCTGATTGGACTGCGTATCTAAGCAGGAGAAGGACAAATTGTTTGTCATCTGCAAAACACTGTAGTCGTCTTAGTTCATTGACTTGAAGATGGTTCATAGATGCTTTTTTTTTAATTGCTTTCTGCTCTCTGTCTTTTTCATTTCTTCATGTAATCCTGCATTCTTTTTTCTTTTCCTGCTGACGTTCTGCTGCTGTTTTACCCATTATGGTCACTGAAGAAATTGATACTCCAAATAAACCAATAAAATATTACAGATAATTTTCTGTGCCTAATAAAGTTCCAGTTTGCCTATTATTCTTATTTTAGTATTACATACCTTTTTTTCAACTTACACTAACTAAGTTCATGTTAAACACTGTTTATTAGTAAGAGGTTCAGTGTGTGAAACAGGTTATGTAATTCAGTCATGAGCCTAAATATTGATTTAAATGTAATCGTGTGAAACAAATGATATGGTCTGGTTGTAAAGCAGGCAAAACTAGCTTTGCATACAAATTTTCTCCCACCTACTGCCATTACTTTAATAGTAACAGAGAAAAATGTCTGTTTTCGTGACGGAATTACATGCCTAATGCACAGAAACATCCACTATTAATTAAAATACATGTATAAATGTATTTAAAGAATCTTAATGAATGCCAGATACTAATTAATTGTTAAGTTTTTTACCTTTATTTGAAAGAAAATTATCAATGACAATGGTGAAGAAATTCAGTCACATACTTGGTGTAAAAGGGTTCTTTTTCCATGAGTTCCTAACTGCACTAAATAAAATATATCTTCAAAAAACAAAATATTCCCGTGAAATATAATCCTTCTCCTACATAAATATGGTTTTACTTTCTAATTAGATTCATTTTTAGAAATCCATGTCCTGGTTGACTTTTTTCTGGAATGGCCCTAATATCAAATTCAGAATGCCCTCCTAAATTAATATCACTGTTCATAACCTAACTGCCACTGAACTAGAATTTCGGGAGAATTCAGAATGCCCTACTAAATTAATAAAGTAATTTTACTACGGTACAATTGTAATTTTCGTACCTGCAGCATCGGCACTAAGCAAGTATATACATGGCCGTGATAGGAGATGTAGGGGAAGCAGGAAGCAAGTAGTAACGTGCGCATTGGCTCGGAAGGGAGGGTCAGCAGGGGAAACGAGCGGGCGGGCGAGAGCGGGTGGAGCTTCACCGAGGGGCAGCATAAATCTATCTTTCGCCTTAATTTTTAACACCACCTGTAAACATTATAAAGATATAACCCCAATAGCAGGAAGGAAATACACCTGTTCCTATGTGCGTAATTCTTTTAAGAAAGAGTACGCATTACTAGGTACAATATTTATGTTTTGTGCAAG
Source organism: Ectobius pallidus (assembly GCA_964059195.1). Classification (NCBI taxonomy): domain Eukaryota; kingdom Metazoa; phylum Arthropoda; class Insecta; order Blattodea; family Ectobiidae; genus Ectobius; species Ectobius pallidus. The sequence continues at coordinate 322,525 of CAXKWD010000003.1, read as the reverse complement.
ATATCTTCGATATTTCAGCAAACAATACTTGAATAAATGAATGTTTATTAACCCTTTCAACGGCCAGAAAACTGCTTCTGAAGTGTCACTAGATTCCTGCTTCTCACAGTAAAATGCCAATGCCGACCCAAGTGTAATTCAGTTTTACCAAATAATGTAGGCAGAATGTACGACAAAAGATTGGGTTTCTCCACTCTTTTCAAAGGCTTTGAACTTTGGAAGGGGATGTTCTTGTGAGTGGAACATTCTGTTGTTCCATTGAATTTATTTGTTTAGTAGTAACCATGAGAGAATGTATGCGGAAGAGATTAGAATAGTGTGATTTCAACACAGATTATAGTGATTTATCCTGATAGCCGTAATGAAGACGTCATTATAATATAAACGTAACATTATTATCATACCTAAATCATGCATACCTCTGTTATTATAATTATGTATAGCTGTTGCGTTATCAAACGGAAAACGTTGTGCGTTGTGCGGAAAACAAAGAACTTTGAATCCATTTTGGAGACTTGTTATGAAGGTATAAAAAATGCCTCTTATACAGTATTTAGATCTCGTTCATGAAATAGGGACGATTGTGTTTCAGGTTCATGCAGATCCGGACGACCTTGGCAAGGGCGGGCATGAACTCAGCAAAAGCACTGGAAACGCTGGAGCTCGTGTCGCTTGTGGTGTTGTTGGCATTGCAAAGAGTTAATTGTATCAAAGTGTAAATATTGTTGGATGTAGCTACTTCCAAATCCATTCCAAGAGCTCATAAATGTCAAACAATAAAAATATTTCGTAAAACACAAATGAGAGTGACTTAATACCAGGTAATTTACAAAAGACTTGACCAATAGCAAGCCAGTATTTCTGTGGTAGAACCGTTAAGAAGTTGCCTTGGATTTAACTTGTACCGCACATCTGCTGGGACGAGCAATCCTATATTTAACTGTATTTCTGTAGGGTTTCCATTCCTTTCAAGAAATTAAAATTTTTGTTCTCAACCTATACAAGTTAGTCAAATATTCTGCTATTTCATAAATATCATTTGGTTTTATCAGTTTTACCTGATTAGCCACTAGAAGCCTGTGTGAGTGCATTGGTCCACAACAGCAAGGGAACTAACTCGCAACGAACAATTCATGTGAACAATTTTGCTCATGAAAACAAGTGGATGTATCAACTCCGAAATAACGGTTTATTTACAATTCATGTGGATTAGCATACCATGAACTTCACATGAGCTTTCCCTTTATAGGAGGCCATTTCCCTTCATGGGATCAATTTGGCTAATTCATCCATTCATTCACCTGATTAGTTATTATAGTGTCCTCTTGCATAACGTAAATTGATTTTTTAATGTATTCTTGTGTCCGACTTTAGCGTTGTGTATTAAATAGTTGAATAAAAACACTTTCTGTAATGCACTTTATTTACATTCGTAAACTTCAGGACGGCCGTTTCGCAGGTGGTGTTCCTGCATCATCAGCAGAGTGCTAACTGAGGTCTCTGGAGCAGGTGTTTGTGAGGGTGTCTGTTATGGTGGGGGTAGGTGATGGGGGTTTGGTTTGACCGTCTGTGTGTATTATTGTGCCGTTTAGAAGTTTATCAAGGTAAATAACATGTGTTACGGAAAGTGTTCTTATTCAACTATTTTTAAATGTAGTTATCTACACAGACCAAATAACTCGTTAAAACTCTTTCAGAAGGGTGCTTATTATTCTGCAGTACAGATATATAACAAGCTTCCAAACAACATTAAATTATTATGTATTCAAAGAAAGAGCAAACCTGTCAAGGAATTTTTATTAACTCACACCTTTTACAATTTGGAGGAATATTTCCAGCTTGGATAAATTTGGCAGCTTGCAGTTTCTGTAGGCCAATACTATTGTTATAACATGCATGTATTTTTTGATCTGACATGTTCTATATCCTTGAGCCCCGCTCAACACAGGATCTACACGACGAGATATCTACATCTACATCTACATCTACATTAGTGCATTTCTGACAACGATAGTCTGGTCGGCTGGGGTTTGACAGGGGAAGAAATTAAACTCATTTGCTATTGCTAATGGCTTCCACCCTTGATGGCCCGGGTCAGAATTGGGTTTCATCTCCATCCCATCAATGCAGTGGTATGACCCTGAGACAGATTCATCTTGATTCTCATTTGTTTGGTTCAACTGCGTAAGTCGTATTAGAAAGTCAAATTTAAATAAAGGCAAACACTTTTGCAGTAAATCATTTTCAGTATTATGATATTCACATCAAATTGTATTGGAATTATCACTGAACTTCACATGACCTGAACTAGTTTCAGTGCCATTGCCATTGCCGGAGATGAGGTCATCATCTGTCTGGAGGTCAAAGTTCATGGGTCGGTTCCTCTTCTGAATAAAATCCTGTCCTTGGCCACGGATGGACACATTTTAACAAAAGTGGATTTGTCAGTGTTTTGGTGATATGTGCTCTTTAGCTCTTTATGTGCTGTTCATCTTGCTTTTAATTTAATAATATTGATTAATCATCTTGCTTTCCTACATACACTTTTTCACAATCTATACATTTAAATTGGTAGATGCCTGATTTTTTTTTACTATAGCGAGGTTCTCTAAATTTGTAGATTTCACTAAGTTTTTCAAAGAGTGGTTCCATTTCTTGAATTTTTCATGTGTTATTTTGATTATAAATCCAGGCTCTACCATGCTAATGAATATTCATTTCTCGCACATCTAAAGCAAGGTGTGATATAATAAATTTACAAACATCTGACTGCATTGTAGTCAAGGCCCTCGGTGATTATACCCTGTCTGAGTTATCTTGTCTCTTGAAAAAAATGAGAGAGAAAAAGATAAGCTGAAAAATAAATGGTGCAAAAATACGTTGCACAAACTTTCTCGCATATACGTGTTAAAGGCTAGCACAGAAAAAATTAAATTAAAGAGACAATTAAATTTTACGTATTACATTTTCATAAAACTAACAAGTATCTAGAACGGAAAGCATCAGTGTCGATCTTTATGTTCAATGCTTTTATCGTGAAATAATAATAATAATAATAATAACAATAATAATAATCAATGGCAGTAAAACTGCATATTATTAGTACTACTACTACGGGAAAATTCAAATATAAGTCGCACCTTGGGATGAGTCGGTCCCACCCAACCTATTTTCACCGATGCAGTTTCTTTTATACCACGATCTAGCGAATTCTTCTGTCCTAGTATTATGAAGAAAATCGTGACTGGACGTTGGAGGTGTGACGTCTTACCGCTATACGAGAGGTGGCAGGCTGACAAATCTTGCGGGAGATATAATATGCCACATTTTCGAAACCTACAAACAGTGTATCGTACATTATTCGAAAATGCAAGGGCGCTTCGCTATGGCTGCCGCCTCCGCTTCGCGCACTTAACTATGTGATTAGTGTTATGCATTATTTAGCTATATGAAGAGCTGGATACAAGACACTTGCGACAATATACAAGGGCAGTTGGTCACTCTGCTTCGCTCAGAAACAAAATACATAGCACAGTCCGTGCAAATGTGAATATCGAATGGCGGAGCTTAAGGGGCGACTTATATTTGAATTTCGCCACTACTACTACTACTACTACTACTTAGGTTATATTGCACGCTTTAACTGCATGTAGGTCATATCATGTGTTTAGTATGTTTGCGTGAACCATTAGTCTATATCAGCGTTTCTTAACCTTTTTGAACCCGAGGACCTCTAAGATGTCTAAAAAACTTTATGGACCCCTAATTTTACATCCCATTGTTAAAAGTAGGCTATATGTAGGCCTATATTCTTAATATTTGGGGTATTAAATTATAGGTCGTTATAACATAATACATTTTTTTTTAATCCGACGGAAACACAGTTATTGAATTGGAATGAAACTATTGACAGTAAAATTATATTTTGAACAGACTTTAAAATTTATTACCAATTTGATAGTATAATTAGGAATTATGTTATTACTCACTTTTAATGAGTCGGTTGAGCTTGTCGCCTCTTGCAGAGTTTCTGGATATTTGGCTCAATATTAGTCAAATTTAGTCGAAGATCAGCAGATACATTAAGTCGGTTTCTGTATTATGTTTTTAGTTAAACGAGCGATGAAAATCCCTTCTCATAAAGATAAGTTGTTGAAAACTGCATGGCGCCTCTAATAACAAAATTCCGACAAAGTCTTATTTTTTAGGGTTTTAAATGAAAGAGGGAACCATAGACGTCAGTGCATCAGGGGTTTGAAACTGTGGTCCGTAACTGCAAAAGTAAGGAAACTTGCAATATGACCTGTATTTTCGAAGATTTTAAAAACTTTGACATCTAGTGTCCATTTTATGTGAAAAATTTCTACTTCTTTACTTCCCACTTGCTTTATGATATTTTTTAATTAATTATGTCTGCGGACCATAGGTTGAGAAACGCTGGTCTATATTAACAACTCATTCGCGTCATGTTTCTATTGTTTAGTGATGTCTTCTTATGCGGTATTCAGTTTAAACGATTATAATATCCAGTGACATAGCGGCGATGAGTTATGGAAAATAAGCAAGTCCTACAAACCCGGCGTTCCCCTTTGCGAACGAGGAAACCATGAAAAACCCAAGTCAATTTGGGCGGCCACGAGGTTTGATTTGAACTCAGGACCTCTTCTCAGTTTTCCACCTCGGTGTAATTGGTTTTGGTGTGTTCATTGCGACTGATTGTGAGCTAAACTGATTGCATTTCACAACAATACAGTGAGTTCATTAGGTCTATAGTTTTCTTGTTACTAGGGGCAACAAAATGTCATTCATATTTTAATTGACATGTATGTTCTGGAATTCGCATTTAAGCTGTCCTTATTTCGTTTTTATCTTGATATCTATTACATGTACAAAGAAATGTGTTAAACAAAAAATGTTCATTTTATATTTCTCTACAACTTTACTGTGGTAGGTTTTCATGTATCGCCTACTGTAATGGATATAATCTAGAAAAATTGAAAATGGATACGAGTAAAGTACCCCTTAAGTCATGTTTGCAGAAATACAGATATAGCCATTTTATTAGTCATAGATAAGAGTTTCCAATTTTAAATTTTTATTAAAATCGTTAGAGCCATTTTTTCACAAATCAAATTTTTTAAAAAAGTTTTCATGAAAAGTCCCCTTAATATTTCAGTTACAAAACTAAATTTCTGGGCGGTTCGACAAAATTTCGAAAAAGTGCTTAATTCAAAAAATGAAGTAAATACAATGGACCGTTTACCCGCTGTGCTTGTCCACAGACGGACAGACGTCATTCCAAAAATACTTTTTTCGGTTTCTAGGCTTCATGAAACATGCTCTCCCGGTGTTATCTCGACTTCGATTTTTTGTCACGATCACAATACTTTCTCTATACTACGTATATGCGAGAAAGTAAAAAGAGCTAGTGCCATCCTCGTATTATGGCAGGGTGAGATGCCATCCAGACTCGGTGGCGGATTGTTGAGGGCTTAGGAGAGGAGAATCTCCACACCGGTATATAAATAAGAACTTAATATAAATATAATATGAACATGTAAAAAGACACTTCGCTACTGCATTAGATCGTCACTGCACACTTGTTTCAACAAACTGATGTAAATTTCTGGTTGGGCTAGTCAGTGTCAATGAACTAACACTCGCAAAATCTTAGCCGCACAAAGCTGAGGAAGCAGCATAATAGCCTTGAAGTTGGCAGTGCCCTTTACAGAAGCAGGTGGTATGACCAGAGACACAAGATAACTCCGATACAGTATAGCAACGTGGCTTTGTAGTATAGTCATGATTTCCCATTTAAAAAGCGTGTGACCTTTAATTAGTTGTTACTCCTGTACCGGTCAACTGTTTTGGTCCAAAATCAATAGGCTTCTTGCCATGAAAATCCAATCAAGATGGACAGACATTTTCCTGTCCCCACACAATGTCATAAATGTTGACTTCTAAATATAACACTACTTAATGTTAAAAGGCCTACTTCATTCTGCCATGAAGAAAAACTGATAAACATTCTCTTTTCTTGCTTAGCATGTAATAAAAGTATGGTTCTGCGAATTTTCCCAAAGCCAAGGTTCTGTTCAACATAATTTACAGACATTCCCAACCATGGTTTTTATTGAAGGTACCTGTATGTTTTTTCTTAGATTTGTCTCTACAAATTCGTGAATGAAATGAATTGTTATTCATAAATAAAACTGTCCAATGTTTGTAAAGTTTCAGCATGTAACATAATTTCTACAAAGGTTTATAAATACAGTATCAGTGTACAACCTCATTAAGGAAGAAGAAAATCAATGCATAAAATATCTAGAAGAATGGGGCTGGGGAAGAACTAGGTTGTGTTAGCCTGTTCCAACAGATGTCGCGATAAGTCACTTCTGTGTTAAGATTACAGATGATGAACAGAACTAGCGCAATGTGCAAATGGGACATCAATTAAGTGAGAGAAGTGAAGCCTTCCCATATTGTGCATCCACAGAATTAGTTAAGGAAATCAATTATGTTCATATTGCCAATATCAATTCAAAATCTCCGTAAAGTGAAATAGAGTATTGAGTTTGAAAATAATGTTAAAGAAGCTGCATATTACAGCACATTAAGAGAAGCTGCCCCTGATCACCAGACCATGCCCACTAGGAGGACCCATCGGGAATTGAACACAGAACCTCATGATTACCAGTCATTGAATATAAATAGAACCCCGCTTATTCAAACTTTAATCAGCCGAAACCTGGGTTACCCAAAACAATTTTTCCACTTGTAAACATTTCTAACCTTGAGACATTTATTTATGGTAGACCTGTACTTAATGATGGAATGAAAGACAGGACAAAGAGATATTGTAGTTTTTTGCAGTAAAAATATCGCCAACAGTACATAAATAATCTTATCATTTTTACAAGGGATCTTTTAGGAAACAATAAAATACAAAGAGAGAGTGGTTGTAGATCTTCACCAATCAGTTAATTGTAGTGTTCTCCCTTTGATTGGATTATCCGAAAATCTGCCTATCTGTAACCGGCCCCACCCCAATTGTTTGGATGAACGGGGTTATACTGTAAGGAAATAAGACACAACAAGGTTTAGACAGAAAAATATATATATATATTTTTTGTAGTATGATTCTAAATCATAATGGAAGCAGTCATCACAGAAGCCAACAAGAAATACATAATGGATGGTATATTACGCAACCATTTCCACATAATCAATATTACTTGCTATCACAGAAGTACAACAAATACAATTCACTTTCAATGATAATATATAAAATTAGCTTATTTACATTTTACAGATGAATAAATGCCCTACAGAGCTTGCTATCTTTTATGCCACTTGTAAGGCATTTCAATAGCACGAGGACCAGATTGGAAGCTTGAGAAACGATTGGGAGGGGGCAGAGGTTTAGTCCCACGCTGGCCTGAAGTTCGCCACATCATTGCAATCAACAGATAAAAGCCTCCGACAAGTTTTGCAAAGAAATCAATGATGGCTAAGAAGATGGGTGTGGTTGCATGGATAACGTGGGAGAATTCCCTCATGAATCTGAGCGAATAATCACCGAGATATCGTATCGAATGGAGCAGACCAGTGATGCAAGCCACAACCAACACGCACAGGAAGCAGATCGCCTCCTTGGCATTATGAACAGTCATCAAGGACACGACACTTTCCGTTCCTTCAATAAGGTTCGCTTTCATTTTTCCTTTCACTCTCTTCCAGTCAACAGATGGCTCACTTGATGTTTCTGAGACGCTGTCGAGTGGCTTCGACCTTGTTAAAGGTTCATAATCACCTCGCTCGTTCAACGATGCAACATCCATAGCCCTGGAAACAGAAACAGAGTGTCATGTCACATTTAGTAGTGAATATATTGAAGACTGCGGACAAGGGGTAAATCAGTATAATTTGTATCATTATATAGGTGACTTATTACATTCCTGCTAGTTTGACTCAACCAGGCATTGTATTACAGAAGACAAATTCAACATTGACCACTTAGAATACAAGCAAAACTACACTTCAGATTAGAGAATCACTTAGTTATTGTTATATTATACATATGCCTACAATATCTCTCATCACGGTATAGTATGCGATGCCCAGCGAAATCTACTGCACGCAGAGATCTGAAATTTTAAACATAGATGGACTGAAGGGTGGCCGAATGCACCTCAAAGCCGGATTTTTAATTTTAACTTTCGTTCACGGCAGAAAAAGTGAATTTTTTGCACTATTGAAGCATCAGTTTTTGGTAATACATTTCAATTGTCAAATCAATTGCAGGTCAGGGAAAATAACAGCTCCAATCTGGGTCACAGTGAGGCTCGACTTTTTTATTTTGTTTACAAAGAACCTTGAAAACATGGATTCTTGTGGTCACGGAAATGTCAAGAGTCTGGTCACAGAATTTCTAGGGACAGCCTGTAATATCTACATTATATATGAAAACATTCACTGAAGTGTCCTCTTTCACAATCCGTATTGATTCTGTTAATCTACCCAGTATAATTCTAACTGAATGGATGAAGTTCTCTCTTACCTGATGCATTTGATTCGCAGCTGCATTTCCTCATCGCTCAAGAACTTGACTTGACGGATCTGAAACCAATACTGTCCAAACGGTAAATCCTTCAGTTTGACCCACATCGCATGGCCAGCAGGGGCACCAACACATTCAGGACCTGAAAAATTAGTACCAACTGATAGATACTCTTAATGTGAAATTATTTTTACAATTAAGCATCTATGTCAGTTTGAGTGACTACAATTTTGTGTTATTCTAAGAATGTCTTGGAACAAAGATGAAGTTTTCGATGAGTCTGGTGATAGCGACTGTAATTTCGTAATATATCGGATAATGTGGTGCTGTTCAAGCATGAAAATTTTACACTAGTACTGTAAAAATTGGCACACACAAATGCTAATATTCCCCAAATCAAAGAGCATTACACATTTTCTGTAGTCTGAACCACATTTATTTCATAGTCTTTTCAATATAGCATAAATTAGTGTAAACCAACAGGGAAGGAGACAGATAACTTTATGTTCTCACTTTGTCTCTGTTAGCTGAGGTGTGAATCCCATGTACTGAAACTACAACGAATAACCTTTATCATGCTTGTATGATGTTCATCCAGAAAGTAAGTTCCAATCATGTCTACAGATGGCACAACTCGCTGGAGAAAATGGCTGCACTGATATTATCTCCTGCCAACTGCATTATGCTTTGCATAACAATGCACAGCCCCATATAGCCAACACCACACAGAATCAGTTGCTTTGGTTTGGATGGGAGATCTTCGACCATACACCCTATAGCCCCAACCCCATGACTTCCATACCTTCCATATCGTGAAGCGATTTCTGGCAGGAAAACGTTTCCATGACGACACTGAGGTACAGAGTGATTTCATGGCTCCTGACGTTGATGGCAGAGTCCTGACAAAGTCATACAATTGTTGGTACATCCCTTCAGGGATGCAGTGCAACAAAGTTTAGTTTTTTTAAATAGTAATTTATGGTATAAGAGAGAGTTTACCCGTTACCAATATCCAAATCAAAATGGCAATTAAATGTGTAGATTTGTTATTGCTTAAACCAGACAGCGATAACAATGCTGCAAGGAGGAATATGGCGGGTGTCATCATATCATTCAATGTTCGAGAAGAAATTAAAATTAAAAAATATTGAAAATAGAAATTCTGTAAAATTTACAATGCCTTCTCCTCCACACTACATGCAAAGCATCATTTAAAATTTACTTGAAATATTTTAAATTTGTTTTTCTAATATAAATATTAGATGGAAATTTACAGAGAAGTGTTGAAATCTTGCTACTGATTGTTTTTCTAAATCTATTACGGGTGGGACATAATTTGGACAAAGAATTTAATGATGCACAAAAACAGTTCATTTGCTGTTCTGCTATTACTGTTAGGGTCTTGATGTTGTTATTAATGAAGATATGAGGGATTAAATACAAATTATAAACTGTTTCCAGATTGTCAGAACATTTATTTAACTCAATAATAATTTAGTAAAACTATCAACATTACGGGTGAGACAAAAAGTCCCTATTTGTTATTTTACATATAGTAATTAACCACACATATTTTTTTAAGTTAATCTTATACCAAGTTGTGCCTTAAGATATATATTTTGTAAAATCAAAATGGACATAGCTGATTACTCTCGTCTACATGGTAACAAAGAGTGTTAAAATCATGAAAAAACTAACTACAATGCAGTAAATAAATGAAACAACTTCAAATACACTTAATTCCTTAATATTCAGTCAACTTGAGTTTTTAAACTTATATTTGATCACCCAATCACAATAGTTTTATAACTTGTCTCTTTGAGGGAAAAATTCCCATATTTTTTAAAATGGCTGTGTATTTAGTTTACCTGTGATACCAATCCATGTTTTGCGGAACCTGGGGTAATTCCTGAGCCTTTTCCTGACAAGTTCCAGGTCCTTCTTGAGGTCGAACTCACAAGTGCTCACGACTACCACGTCCCTGCAATCAATCAGTGGCATGAGGAAGACAATCGTATGCGTCATCAGAAAAATGAATACAAAATTATCATAGGTAATATAACGAGAGGTCTGAATTTTATTGATGAATTATCGAAATTATGTCGTGAGAATTATATTTTTAACATCTGAAGATGTTTCAGTGTTCAGTCCTTGTGAATATACGTAAAAGCAAGTGCATGTAGCTGCGATGAAAAATGTAAACAATAAAATTACAACAATGTGAAGTTGTGGTTTGTTGAAACTCCACATATCCTTTTACTGGATTGGTCACTGATGTAATTTGAATTTGTCACAAGACTTTGACTGATTCTGGATTTATGTTCAAATAGCTAGGCTAATCGTGGTTCTACTGTCTCCACATGTTAGATGAATGGTCCTAAGCTTTCCACTGTGTATAGTCTTAAGAAAAATGTGCTTTACTTTTTTTTTTATTTAAAATCTAGTGGATGTCAGACTTTCAAAGATCGCGATCTTACATAAAGATCTTTCAAAGATCGTGATCTTACATAAAGATCTTTCAAAGATCGTGATCTTACATAAAGATCTTTCAAAGATCGTGATCTTACATAAAGATCTTTCAAAGATCGCGATCTTTGAAAGTCTCATCCACTGGATTTTAAATTAAAAAAAAAAGATAAAGCCCATTTTTCTTAAGACTACCGTCTCCAGTAACAGTCAATGTACTTTCTGCCTGGCTCTTGTTTGTTAGGGCCAATAAAGCTTAGGCCCCACAATCAGTTAATTTAATAGAAGAACTGGAAGTGGCCCTTCACAAAGAATAGAACATCAGGAGGCCCATCAGAAGCAGTACTAATGACAAATGGTAGTCACACAAGGTCTACATTGGTGTTTCATCAAGAAATAGTGTCTCATTGTGTTAAAAGTAAATAGTATTACATAAATCGCGTTCAAACTATGTCTCTCTAATATTGTCTAGACCAGTGTTTCTCAACCCCAGGTGGTCAGCGAAGATTATGCAGATGGTCCGCAGACATAATTAAAAAATATCACAAAGCAAGTGGAAAGTAAAGAAATAAAAAAATTCCACATAAAATGGATACTAGATGTCCAAGTTTTTAAAATCTTCGAAAATACAGGTCCTATTGCAAGTTTCCTTACTTTTGCAGTTACGAACCCCTGATGCACTGACGTCTATGGTTCCCTCTTTCATTCAAAACCCTGAAAAAATAAGACTGTCGGAATTTGTTATTAGAGGCGCTCTCTTAACAAGGGTTTTATTGTTGGAGGTGCCTGAGTGGCTGATACCGGTAAACCTGTGTTAAGCACGTGAAGTAGCTATGGCTCGGTAGTACTCTTTCAGAGTATGCTAATGTTTATGATCTTTCAAGTAATAAACTTATGAGATTTTAAGCCCGTTCTCACAAAAATTGTCACATATGAATTTTCCAGATTATCACATTTAGGTCAACCATTCAAATTAAATATTTTTAAATTTTGCGACAATCTTCAATCTTAAATTTAACGACTATGCCTGCTTCTGGACTGGCAATCCTGGTTCCTCAGAAGGTCTTCAGACATGCTAAGTTATATTATTATGGTAAAAAATATTAAAGTCTGTAGGCCTACAAAATCTAATTTTACTGTCAATAGTTTACTTCCAATTCAATAACTGTGTTTCCGTCTAATTAAAAAAAATGTATTTAAATTTATTTTGTTATAATGACCTATAATTAATACCCCAAATATTAAGAATATAGACCTACATATGGCATACTTTTAAAAATGGGATGTAAAATAAATTAGGGGTCCGTAAAATTTTTTAGGTCCTTGGGTTCAAAAATGTTGACAAATGCTGGTCTAGACTATATATATATGCACCATTTCATCATGTAATCGACATATACACTACCTGTATGATTTAAGGGACTCCACCAAGCGTCTTTCTTGGTAGTGACCGAGGAAGATCCTGTTTACCAGTAACTGTTTCGCAAAAATTTGAACCTCCTGGTCTTCGGTCAACTCTTCTGTTATGTCACTGTCTGAACCCTGACGATGTGGACCTCTACGCATCATTCTAATCACTGAAACAAGACAAACATCATCAGTCTAATAATATATTGCATAGAATGAAATTAGCAAGGGAACCTACATCATGAATCCTTCTTTAGAACTAGTGGTATTGCATTTATCACTATTATAAAGAAGAATGTACCTTAATTTCGACATTTAGGGAGCTTCATTGCAAATTTGGGCACCGTCCAAATGCAAATTGCTCACCACTAAAAAAATTGTGGATACACCTTAATCAGTGCAGTGAACTGAACCAGCTGATAAATTGATGCCTTAAACATCAGAAACATGATTACGTGTACTTATTTAGACTTGGATAATACAAAGGTAAATACTATGGACTTTGTTGCATTCAATACATAGGCAAATTAAATCTGTGTTAGTAGGAGTTACCATACGAAATGATTAGAAACAAAGGCATCGGACCTCTTAGTGTAACGAGATTTTGTGAAAGGTGTGGTAGGGAAACAAAGCTGTTGCACTAAGGTAAGTAGTGGCAGCTAGATTCAAGGTCAGTGACAGGTAAGGTTAGGAAGTGATATTAGTTTACCAGCGGCATACTGACTTGCGCGATTTTGTTGTTGTTGTTGTTGTTGCATATATTGAATCCTTCCTGCACTGGGAAATTTCATTACTGCGATAACCCATCATTTCCCTTTTGTTTTCCGCGCCTCGGGACTAATGACTAGCAAATATCTATAATGGCATGGGTGATCTCTAACTGATGCTGATCATTCAGAAACAAACTGGTATTGCATAATGTCGTATTTTACGCTTCAACAAGCAAAATAATGCCCTGTAATTAAAATATAAAACTAATTACACTAGACTACCGAGCTGAATTTTGACACTTGAACATGATTAGGCCTATAATAGTTACTAAAATGCATACTACCCACCAAACTTTAAACAAGAATCTGGAATATCGACAGCTGATATTGTATGAAATTTACACAATGTTAGTGACAAACTGACGTGATAAATTTTCACCAAAAAAAGTCCGGACGAAAGATTTATACTGCCCACAACTGTATTTACAGTATTGCCAAAAACAGCGGCTCGCTGCTGTCATCTGTTCCTTGTACCGATATGGCAACATTGCATCCAAGGAAATTGATTGCGTTTTGTCCGACATCTAGCGGTAGAATTATATGCGACATTTCTTGCTTCGATCGGCTTATCTAATCGCTCGCCTAGTGGTAACGTAAAATTTGACGGGTTCTGTCGCTGTCAAGTCAGCTGGTTAGTGACTTGTGAGTATGTGCGGTTCTATTCAGTGCTAGTGAGTGATTATTTGACTTACAACTTGTTATTGTGTATTTACCGAGGCCGTTCGAAAATGTTTTCTGGACTTACAACACAAGTTAGTTCCTGGATGGGTGGTAAAAAAGAGGACGATCCCTCTAAACAAGAAGAAGAAAAAGTACCCTCACCCATTGCCGAACCTGAGACTGGTATTAACATAGACGGAGAAAAGAAGGATTCAAGGTAGGAATTTAATTTCAGTAATGTTTTATTATACTGACACTGTATCGGACCTTAGCCCATTATGAGTTGCGATATTGGGTAATGACATGACGTTTCCTCTTTCAGCCAGTGGTGGAAGTCTCATGTAGGTCTACATTAATATGGGCTAGGCAAATGTGCATATCCTAATTTGCTCTTGGTTCCCCCTCCACCTGAACCGTGATTCTGGTCTTGCATAGTAAAAATCACACATCCTATGAATTTTTATGGATAAATATTGATAGTTTGATAATCATTATGGAAGCATTGGGAAAAATAGTTTTAGGTCGCGCACTAGGCTGCTCCCACCAACTCTCTAATGGGGTCTGCCTGGGAAGGAGAGTGGGAAAAAATAGTTTCATGCTGCGCACTAGGCTCCTCCCACGAACTGTCTAACGCAACCTGCCTCGGAAGGCGGGGTTTAGGGTTTCATCGCAGAAGAGATTCAGTGTGAGACATAATAAACATCGCGCTATTCAGTATATTACTCCTAAACTAACATAACGTTGCTAACCTAACAAAACCTGTCACTGACCTAGAATTTACCTTTCATTATTTAACTAAATGCAGAAGCTTTTTACCCTTCCATACCTTTCATAAAGCAGCGTTACGACTATCAAGGAAGCCATGGTACAATAGGTGCGTGCAGAGGCTCGGAAGCTAGGGGAAGGAACCAGCGGGCTAGTCAAGTCTAATACCAAGTTCGGAATGCCCTCCTAAATTAATATCACTGTTCATAACCTAACTGCCACTGAACTAGAATTTCGGGAGAATTCAGACTGCCCTACTAAATTAATAAAGTAATTTTACTACGGTACAATTATAATTTTCGTAATTCTTGTAACTGAGCAAGTACATAGCCATGATAGGAGATGTAGGGGAAGCAAGCAGTAGCGTGTGCATTGGCTCGGAAGCGAGGGTCAGCAGGGGAAACGAGTGGGCAGGCGAGAGCGGGTGGAGTTTCGCCGGTGCGCAGCATATATCTATCTTTCGCCAGAGGAGTTTAGGGTGGGGAGTAACTTCAAAAGTCGCCTCCTAGATGTCTCACTATTTGGGTATGGTCATTGGTCAGTCACTCTGCTCCCTGTGGTATTTTCATTTTAGAAACACGGAAAACAGCCAAATTTGATGTTATTTTATTCTTTAGAACCTATAGAATCCATATAAGCATTTTATGGCAAAACCAAGATCAGGTTGCCCCTTACTTTCCGCCCACTCCATTGAGTTGCTGTGGTGACCCATCACGTGACGAACGGTAGAAATTCATTTGGGGACGAGAGTTTTAGATTCCAATGGTATAACTTACCACCCTCAAGACGAGTTGATTAGAATATAATAGATTAGATTTATCAGTCCATCGGAACACATTCGTGTTATGGGACACATCAAAAACAGTTACAATAAGAATGTAACAAAAAATACAACAGTTTGAATAGAACATACAGGCTTTACAAATTGTACAGTGCTTATAGCCTAGACCTAATATTAATAGAACATTTTGATATTTACATAGTTGTAAGATACTAAGGTGTTGAGTTATTCTGTTTTTCAACGATGAAAGCAATAATGTACTAAATATTTAAGGCAATAATATTAATATTAAGGTACCGTAATTGAGTTATAAATAATGCAAGAATATTGAATGATTGTAACTCTAAAGAAAGACTAAGATTAAGTACAATTAACGTACCAGAATAATTCAGCACCGGCCTAACAAATACATGGAAGTCTACAGTATCTCCATAAAGTCAACACTTTGCTCTATACGAGGCCATATTGGTCCATTTGTTTCACACTGTCATCACTACTTAAATTAATTTCAAACTTCACTTTCTCCTTGAGGCCCATAGACGCTACCTGATGAGCTGTCAGTTTTCTCCCTGGTTTGAATAAAAACAGTGATACTGTAGAAGTGAACTAATTTGTTTTTTTAATTTGATTGGAGCTCATATCTCATTTATGTACTGGGGTAATGCATTATATATAATTTGAGACCAGTGTATGTGAAATAGTGGCTCCAGTCATGGAAACCACCATTAACGACTGCTGGTGTCAGCATGCTGCCCACATGCCCTCCAATCCTGCCATCTGCCTATGGTAGATGATGCAGCAGTCAGGTAGTAGGCCTTGTCCCTTCAGGGGTGTAGCGCCACGGAGTTTAGTTTAGTATGTGAAACTTCTTAGTAGCCTATGTGTGGAATGGAAGAACAAAACACCTTGTACCAATTAAAACTTCTCTTGTACCAAAAGGATATTTCCCAATTGCAATTAATGTGAAATTATCAACCTCTGTTATATCATGCAGCTCTCTAGGCCTAGATGAATTCTTGCTAAACACCGCAACGATCACTCAATTGCATAGTGGTTTAGACAACTGGCTATCATGCAAGCGGTCTCGCGTTCGAATCATGTTAGGCACAACAATTTGTAAGATAGGAATAGGTTCTAAATAGTTAGGTGGGGTAAAGGAGAGAAGGGATTGATTAGTAGAAAGAGGAAAAGAAGAAGAGAAAGAAAAAAATAAAATAAAATTTTCCAAATATTCAACAACGAGAGACATCTAGGTGACTTTGGTGGAACTACTAGCAGGCTCAAGTGGGAGGAGCTTAGACTCTAAATGTAAGAAAAATCATTATAAAGTGGACACAAAATTAACATAAAATTGCGCTGTGAAATCACGATTTCTTTGTGCTGGATGATGTACTATTGTCAGGACGTGTCACATGGACAATATTCAATGCTGGAAACCTAATGCTGAAAATGTGATCTTGGTGGCTCAGTCGCTAATCAAGGATTTTTACCAGACAGAGAAAGTTAATGTCAACCTTGGATTCCACCAAACCTTCTTCACCAGGAGCTTTGAGTAGGCTAAGCCCACAGTAACTCTGTAGCAGCCACATAGTTCCTCCCAACAGACCCCCTTAATTGGGAGCTTTAATTATTATAACAGTAACAGGGGCCTAACAGTAATATAACAAAAAGCATATGAAAAACTATTGGCAGCAGTGGATAAGCCTGTGTGGGAAGAACCAACGAAGGTAAAAGATGTTGGGAGCCAGGGTGGAAGGGTGTAGAGTTGACGACTAGATCCTACTAACCTTTATGTAAAAGGTGAAACTGGGAAAAAGTTAAACAACTTATTTCTCCTTTATTCTCTTCCTTTTCCTCCCTCTACCCACCTTTTCTCACCTTCTCCTCGCCCTACTTACCTATTTGGGACCTATTCCTAACCATAAATTTCGCATCTACCAGTATACGAACCTGTGACTACTATTACTGTAACCACTACAGCATGAGTGATTGCTGAAAAGTGAAGGGAAAATTCTTCTATTTAAGTTTTGAGAGCTTTAATACATGAGAAATAGCCGCTTTCACGCTAGTGTTGTTTTTTATAAATTTGTAAAATATTACATTGGCTCTCAAAAGAGCTGTTTTAGTGCAAGGGTAATCTATAAAAAACGACCCTTGTAGGCCTACCAAAACTGCTATTTCTAATGTAGGCCCTTTAAACCTTTCAAAACATAACTTATAGCCTAGATGAATTTTCCCTTCACAGTTCATCATTCACTTGTGTCGTAGATGTTAAGGTTGCTGGTTACGGTGCTAGTGGTCCCATGTTGAAATACTGCGAAAAATTTGCAGTTAGGAATAGGTTCCAAAAATGTGGGTAGGGTGAAGAGGAGATGAGAAAAAGGGAGGAAGGAGGAGGAGGAAAGAAGAGGAAGAAAGAAGAAATAAATTATGTAATTTTTTCCTGTTTACCTTCTCTAATATTATGAACTGGTGTTCCTAGTAGATCAAATCGCAACGCCAGGTGGGTCCCATTAGTGAGTAGGAGTGGGGGGCTATGACGCCACAGATTCTTCTGCTTTCTCAGTTAGTTCTCTCTGTGCCCACTTACAAGGACATGTCAGTTTCAGAATCGAGGCCATCAAGTGCATGAATTAAGTCGCACCCTCACTTGCACTTCTAAGTATATTTTAATGCATTTGGAATGGAGCCATAGTTGTGAGTCTGCGAGACCCTTAACCAAAATGAACTCAATCTTGCACCTTAGTTAAGATGACAATCTGGGTCAGTAGATTTTAACATGAAGAAATGTGGATTGAAAGATGTCGGAATTATTAAAAAAAAAAAAAATTTCAAAGGGATTTTGACTGGATCCTATTGGGTAGGGACACTAAGGTCTAGAAACATACACAGGCTATTTCATTCTAAGGAGAGGAGGTGTGATCCTCACATCTAAAAGCATGGTGATTACGCACTATGTTTATTCAGTGATTTTTTGCTTCTTGTTTTCTTCTTAAACCATAGCCTACAGTAATTCAGTCTTCCTGAAAAGTATCTGAAACACTGGGAAAATGAAAACGAAGCAGTGCGTTCCCAAGGGTCCCACTTACTGAAGCAGTGCGTTCCCAAGGGTCCCACTTACTATCGGGCCCCCCATTGATGTCCCACCCTAATATAAAAATGTTTTTCTCAAGAAAAAATAGGCCTGTTTACAATTTTCTATATGCATAAAATAATATTTTTAAATGCAGACTTTAAGCAAGGGCCCACCCAAAAATAAAATGAAAAATCCTGGTACCGGTACAGCAAAAGTAACAAAATAATTTAAGTAGCAGGGGAGAGTGGGACAGTTTTGCCCAAAATGTCACCTCTTGACTTTTTTATTTTTTTCCTCAACCTGATTATAATCAGGAGGAGCTTTTATGAGCTACTTGTACACTGATATGTTTTGCATATATGAGGGCGAATCGAAAAGTAACGCACAATTACAAACAAATGCACACTTGAAGTGTCATCTTCTATCTATTTTTCTATATAGGCCTAATCGCCAAGTTTCTGAAACATTTCTCCCATTGTCATACCAGTTTGGTTGGAGTATAACCATCTGCAGACTGCTGTTTTCACTTCTGCATCTGATGCAAAATGTTTACTGGCCAGGTATTTCTTCATGGGATTAAACAAATCTAAGTCCAACGGTGCCAGGTCTGGACTGTATGGAGGATGCTGGAGCACCTCCCAACCAAATTTGTTGATTTTGTCACAAACAGCTGCAGCAACATAGAGGCGAGCATTCTCGTGAAGAAATTTGACACCATCAGCATGAATGTTATAGCATTTGTCACGAATGGCCCATAAAAAACACACTACACCTTGCTGCTCTTCACAAGTGGACAATAATAAGATGCACACCATCTTTGTTGCATAGTTCACACTTCTCTCGCTAGAGCTAGGCTACACATAAGAACAAAATAGCATCTGTAACGGAAGCTTCATACTCCATCTTGTTGAAAGTTCAACACCAACACCGCAACACCAACACAGAAAAAAATTATTGTGCATTATTTTTCGATCCACCCTCGTAAATGTAATTTTATAATTACTTTATAATGGATTGTTTTTAATTTAAAATTATTTTTCCTACACGTTGCAAGTTGGGAAAAACTGCCTCAGCTGGAGTAATTTTGCCCAGTATATGGGGCACGTTTGATCACTGCATACAAATCGAGTTAATGTGGAAGTGAAAGGTAGACATGTAATGATTATGCAATCAATTTACAGTAGGCTACAGAGCTAAAACAATAAAAGTAGGCATGTCATATTTTGTAATAATTAAAGAACTGGCCTGAATAGGTGTAGCCTACTACTGGAACCAATAACATCACAAACTGAGATAAAATTGTCTTCAAACTGAAATCAACATTTAATACACTCTTAACATCTATTTAACCATACTTTATCATAGACCTAAGTCTAGCCTATAATAAAACCTTTGAAATTTATAGAAAATGTCATTCTTCCCAAGGCTCGTTCAGTTCCTCCTTCCAATGTAGCTTTGCAAAAAAACACCCTCAATATTAACAAAACTCGAGTCTTTGTTCTCTGGGAATACAAATTTATTCCTGTCTTGTCAACGTACCATGTTAGGCAGCGAAGGCCATATGCAAGAAAAGATAAGATAATATTAAACCCATTTCTAGAACATCTGAATAAAAACATTTCATAATTACTTCTTAAAATAGGGTAGACCTAAATAAATAAATAAATAAATCTTTATTGTACTGTAGTAATGAGTGAGTACATCAAATGCATTGAATGAATGAAATGAGAAAGGTTCGTCCGAGTGGGCATTGACATACAAATGTATTACAGCTGTCAAAATCTAAATAAACTACTAATAACATTGAAATTAATACTCTAATTGCATGCTTAAATAATCAAGATCCATTGTCATAACTTTTCAAATTTATTCCAGATGAAATATTCTTATGTAAATACTAGCTTAAAAGGCCCGGGTTTTGTATTTTGTAATTCAAAATTAACATAGGCTATGAAGGACTTTCAATTTTACAATTGTAGGTTCTTATATAAGTACTAGCATGTGCCCCCGGCTTCGCCCGCGATAATTATTTCAAAAATTAAAAATCTGATGTGAAAGTCACAAACTTCCTCTGCCCAAATAAAAGTTTGCTGCATTTACGCTATAAATATCTTATAGTCCCTTCTTTGAATGTTGCGACTAAAAACGCAGGCTATGGGGAAAAAAAAACAAGTGACTGCAAACGTTTATTGAACTTTCCGCTGTTAAGAATAATTTCCGAAATTTATCAAAATAAATATTGCCCTCAGATATTTCTTTACTGTAAGCAGGGCCAACAGTACATTTTTCTCACTTCACGTGCTTATATAGAATAAAATGCCTTAAATGTCCGCGTATTGAGTTGTTCACCAGGCAAGTTGGTAGGTTACAACCACCCTTCAGAAATGTTTGAAATGGTATAAGCAATCCATGTACAAAATTTAAAGGAAATTGTTTGAGCTGTTTATGAGAAAATAGCAAAAAACAAAATATTCTTCATGTAAAGTCCCCTTAAATATAAGAGAAGGTTGTCGCCAATCTTCACAGCCTCAGAAGGTACCTAACCCAAATCCAAAATTTTGTTTTCGTACGATTTACAAGAAGCCGTATTGCAAAAAGCACATATTCACAGTGGGTTGCTTATAACTACCCTTCAGAGAATTAGTTCGAAAAAATGTTTAAAATAAAAGTTTTAGCTCTTGGTACAAGCAATCCATGCGCAAAATTTAAAGAAAATCGTTAGAGCCGTTTTCGAGAAAATCGCGAAAAACGAAAATTTCTTCATGTAAAGTCCCCTTAAAAATAAGGGAAATTAGTCGCCAATCTTCGAATCACATCTTCAGAAGGTACCTGACCCAAATATGAAATTTTGTTTTCATATGATTCTCTGTTTCGGAGCTAGCCTGTTCACAAACTTCCACACAGACAGACACACACACAGACATGTTTCCAAAAATAGTATTTTTGGATTCAGGGGGCCTTGAAACGTGTATATATGCTAAAAACTCAACTTCGAATTTTAGGGTCGAAAACAATACTTCCTCTACCTATAGTACCTATGGTACGGGCAGAGGAAGTAAAAATTAAGAGCATAATAGTTAAATCATTATATTTATTAACACCAAAAATAACGTGGACTACATACCACGATTAGATAGCATCACCTGGTAAAAGCGACCTCAGATTCGAGTTCCTTGGTCCAGAAAACCCCTGTATAGTGAGTTTCGTCCAAATAAAACAATGTTTGACCATATTAGGGCTTACAACATTCAAGCGATCGCGAAAGTTTAATTTCCAAAGTATGACAAAAATAGACAAAGCCAACTGTAATTGTCAAACTTCCATTTAATTTAATTCCAAACCCATCTGAAACCCACTGGCAACAATGTGTTTTAATGTCAAATGTGATTCGGATTCGATAATTCTGTGTAAGAAGGGATTAAGTATTCTCAAAAAATTTGATTTTTGGCATTTAAAATCAGAATTTTTCAAAATCCTTTCTTAGTGAGCACCTACAGTATGAAACGAAGGTACTGTCAAAATTCCAAGTCTCTACCTTTTATAGTTTAGGCTCTACGTTGATTCTCTGTCAGTCAGTCAGGACAAAGCCTTTTATATATATATAGAGATTAAAAATTTGAAATGAAGAACGAGTTATCACACTCAAACTATTCCCTCAGAAAACGCTTGATGTAGCTTTTTATGGCTCTTCAGGATGTAGACTTTTGCATCCCACATACCAAGCCTGGTAGGGGTTCAAATTAGAAGAAACAGAAATTCCGGTGACATAAAATTGTATTGTCCTTGCGGAATATTTTATTTCTCACTCTGTCACCATAAAATCATTTCGGGGATGAAATTAAAAAGAAGTTGAATACTACTTTCACACTTCCCTCCCCAAAAGCCTGGGATATAATAATATACGGTATTCTCTATGTCCAGGGTAGAGAAAGTTATGTGACTGCAACATATTGTGATTTATTTTTGTGGATTTCATCTTCAATATTTATTTACAGCAATGTATTATATTGATAGCTTCTCTAATTTTTAAAAGTCCTGTATCATTTATTTCCAAACCTACCTGTTACCACTGCCAACCATACTGTGTTGTCAAGGAATGTGATTTGGATTTGATAATTCTGTGTAAAAAGGGATTACGTCTCCTCTAAAATATTTGATTTTTGCCATTTAAAAGCAAAATTGTTCAAAATCCTTTCTGAGTGAGCACTTACATTATGAAACGAAGGAAGTGTCAAAATTCCAAGTCTCTATCTATTATAGTTTAGGCTCTGCATTGATTCTCTGTCAGTCAGACAGGGCAAAGCCTTTTATATGTATAGAGATAGAGATAAGCTTATGAGCAAGAATTCTATTGAAGAATTCCTCTACTTTATACAAGTGTCATTTTAAAAGTTTCACAAACTGCAAGATAGAATTGGAGAAAAAAAATTATTTTGCAAGTCCCAGTGCCGCAGAAATTTTTCTCCTATAATATTCTCATATAATGTCCAAAAGAGACAATAATCTGTGGTTTATGAATGCCTATATATCTATCTTGAATGTTAACTGTACAATAACAGTGGAAGCCCGGTCACAAAATCACTAATTAGTGTGCCTCACAGTACTGCATATGACGTAACTTGTCTGTCAGTGAGGAACACCATTTAGGGCAAACAGACATAGGAGAGATGTTCCATCTGGTGCTGTGAAGTGAACTCTGGCTTAGCTCAGTTGGTAGAGCATTGGCGCGAATAGCCAAAGGTCCTGGGTTCAAGTCCCAGTGTTGGAGGAATTTTTCTCCTATAATATTCTCAAGTAATGTCCAACAGACACAATAATCTGTGGTTCTTGAAAGCTTACTACCCGCACGCGATTTCTTGGGCGCTCGGCTCCATAGTCCTCATTCGGTAGGTTTCGTTCAACTTCGTAGGTAAAGCTGACAACATTGAAACACGAAGTACGCTATACACCCTG
This sequence comes from Ectobius pallidus, assembly GCA_964059195.1. Lineage (NCBI taxonomy): Eukaryota > Metazoa > Arthropoda > Insecta > Blattodea > Ectobiidae > Ectobius > Ectobius pallidus. Next base: position 299,087 of record CAXKWD010000003.1, on the reverse strand, counting down.
ACATCTAGTGGCTTCAATACTAAGCTTTCATTCTGTCTCAGGATTTTTATTTATTTATTGACATTATCTTTCCTGACGCATGGAGTTATGGGGAAAAATACAATCTTTCGAATTGCTGATTTCACAAACACTTCATTGTACATCCAACACTTTCCTCACCTCTTTAAGAATTCCGTATGTGCTAATTTCTGACGATCCCGTGAACTTTTCACAAAACTTATTAAATACGTTTAAAATTAGGCCTATAGTTTTCTCCACTTTTAGATGCCTTACCTCTCTTACGTTTAACAACACAAAATGGTGAAGCATGTTCTGCTAAGAGTCTTCTTTATGCTTAAAACTAGTCATCCAGTGTAAAAAATATTGAGCCTATATTATGTATAATATTCTTATTTGATGAGTTATTTGATAACCAGACGCTTATGACGTGTAATTAATTGTTACGCAATACCGTCACCACGTTATATTATTGGACTGCTTTAAAATCGTTGTATATTATATGTCACTACATAAAATACCATACGCGCGATTCTGCTGAAACGTTATTTCTTTGGTTGACAACACTGCAGAAAGACTGGTGGACTAGCTATGTTTTGTTCCCCCCAACCCTCACTTCCCCGTAAATCCAGCGCCCAAGAAACGGCGCGTGGGTAATCTATGCCCAATGATATGCCTAAATTCATATTTACTAAATTAAGTTAATTAATATCAGTAATAGAAATTCTATTTAATGGGTAAAAGTGCCTCAAGTAGGCTGAGTAAAACTGCCCCAATGCACAATTTGGAATAAATGGGTCATTATTTTCCATGTCTGACATAGAAAGAAAGCTTAAGGAATGTACAACTAGACAGTACACATAAAAGATATAGGTATAAATGAAATGTGTTTACCAGATAAATGTTATTTTCTTCCATAAAAATCTCCAGATATAGCTAAGTAGTCCAAATTTGATGGGAATAGCTGTGATATCATAAGAATGATAAAATGATTACCAAGGGAGAGAGATTTGAAATTGAGCAAAACTGTCCCACTCTTCCCTACATTACACTTGTTGAATACAATGTGTTTTAATATGACAAAAGACTTGACAATATTCTGCATGAGCCATTGCACCATGCTGTACCGACTGAGAATAGACGAGCGACTGGTATGGCCGCCAAGAGCACACAATTATCACGCCCACCAACATGACAAAAACATACACTTAACTAAAAATGTTAGATTACAGTACCAACAGTACAAAGTCTAACAAAACTAGTGAGGTTTTATTTATTTCGAGAAACTTCCCCCATTAGGAGGCTGCCATGACGACAAAGTATAACAATAGAAACATAGTACATGACAAAATATAAATTCACATAAAACAAATTAATGAATACACACATTCGATTCATAAACATAAACATGATAATATTATTATATATATGCTAATGAATAAATAAATAAATTCAACTGGTATAGAGATGGTTACGAAGGATTGCTATTGAACCACGTATTGCAGATATGGCCATATCTTGAAGACGTATCCTTTTAAGGCCAAAGGAATCCCAGACCTGGACGAGGTGTTGTGGAATTGTACCTCGTGCACCGATCATCAGCCCATGGACAGAGATACGTTCTAGTTTGTATTTAGTCTTAGAAATCAATGGTTGGTTCATATATTGATTTCTTCTCGGCATCAACTTTTTCGGGTTGGCCCTTATGGGTCTCGAAACGTATAGTCGGATCCAGGATATATTAGATGGTAAAAAGGCAATCATGTCTATACGCCGATTACTTCCATCAGTGGCCAGACCGGAAACCTCTTCGTAAACCGTGTAACCATGATCTCTCATCGAGTTGGCTATCATATGTCTGATGGTGTGATGACGATGATTTCGCAGTACCTCCCCGTAGGGACAGGCTCCCAGGACATGGGCAAGGGTTTCATGCTCTCTGTGGCAGCGCCGACAGAGGGTGTTGTCCTGGGATCTACCCGGCAGGGAACGCACTGCACAAACATTTGCAGTCATTTTTATAGCCTCTCTCCATTCAGCGCAGGATAAACCTTGGTGATCTCTCATCCACTTATTCTCCGGTGTATATTCTCTAAACAGCTCTACGCCTTTTCCTTTGTGTGGAAGTTTGGCCCACAACTCGACTTCCTTGTCCCTTAGGATTTGCCGCACCTTCCTAGCATTGGGAAGGGAACCATGTGGAGATTGAATTTGTTCATTTATGTCATTTATGTCAGCCCTGTTGATGACTCTGCGAGTATAGTGATGATCAGGGCCCGGATTCTAATGACCTAAAATTGTTTGAAAAATTACCTATAAACTGACCCTTAATTTTAAAGCAAATGACTTAATAATTAGAAAAAATTACCTAAAAACTGATATTTTTTTTAGAAAAATTGTTATTCTACACACAAAGTTATAGACTAGTTTGTACATAATTGTAAAAACTGTAATTACGGTAACTGTAATGTTGTGAATGTTCTTTTCTCACAGAAATTTATACTGGCACTGAGGCACTGGCAAGTCAAAATTCATCATTTCCTTTTGTGGTCTGCCGGATTTTATTGTTGCTTATTGAGGGTAGTTTCCACTCTCAAATCCAAGCAGGTGCCTGGTCAATCTAATAACAATAGTAATATAATAAAAAATTTTGGCGTTTCTTTTATTCTCATTTCCGACTGAGGCATGTCAACACTTTAACGCCAAATTTTTCCTTCTTCCGTTAAGCAAACAACATTCAAAGACAGCACCGCTAGCGACGAAAAAGAAAAAGTTAATGCACTCAATGTAAATACAAGAAAATGGCTAAATAAGGAAGCAAATGACAATAAAATGACAAAATAATGACCTAAAATTGAAATAAATTACCTAAAAATATAAAATGGCATAAAATGATAAAAAAATGACCTAATAAAAATGCATTTTGTATAATCTAGAGGCCATGATTAGGATTTATCTTCAAATTAGCAACGTCTATGCAGCATCAATAAAAAGATGACATGTCATTAGAATCCGGGCCCTGGTGATGATGAACATTAGACAGTAAAGTTAAGTGATTCAGTGGTAGTGTTTACTCATTGTCAGTTGATGTTGATTTCTTCTAAGTCTGTTTAGTTTAGAGTTCATATTTTAGGCCTTAAGTTAACTTTAATAGGCCTATGTCACAAAAATTAAAGTGTGTTTTGATTAAATCGCATTTACTTTCAATATGTCGTGAAATCACTATAACAAATTAATATAACAATGGCATGTGTCGGGTACGATATTTGAAAGTAGCCTAGTTGTTCGAAAGCGCAAATTGTCAAAAGTGTCATTATGATATAAATTTAACAATATGTTAACTACTGAATTAGTTTTAAGTGTTATTGTACTTTTTATTATTAATAATTTTTGTGTCCCATTCGCTCACCAGTCTCCTTACATTCTAACTCATTTCTGTGGCTTGGTTCTAAAAGGGCCAAAGTCAATTTCTTGCAAAATGAGATTTAACTTATGCATTATTGACCTCGGTTAGTCTTTATCTTTCGTATACTAAAAGTGCCAATGTCTGAAGCTATTAATGGGTCATTCTACAGAAATGTCTGCTTTTTACATAAAGAGAACACAAAATTTAAATTTGGTTTAAAAAATCAGAAAAAAATCCTGGTTGTTCTTCTATCCAAAGAAGAAACTTTCAGCATACAATACATACACTTTACTCAAATTTGAGGTTACTGTCAACCAAAATTGATTTTAAGTTCCAGGAGAGTGATTTTACTTACTGATGGAGGTGCAATCACACCTCCTCAAATTTAATTTTTCAGTATATATGGTTTCAAAACTATATAGGACCTAGGTCAGAATGGGAGTTGAGATGTAACTCACAAAACAACATAGGCCTAGTTTTGGGAAAAAATAATTACAAATTGTCCTCACAATTTTCCAAAGCATTGATGGAATATGTTTTAAAATGTTAGGAACTGTTATACATTTATTAGGGAAAAAGAATTATTTAAGCCAAGAAGTAAAAATAAAGAAAGTGCACAAGTATCTTACAGGACTAATGTCGAATCACTCTACTTTCACTTTCCTGGAAAAAGTTAGCCAGGAGAGTGATTAATTTTCTTAGCCAGGAGAGTGAGGATTTTTATTACTTTTGCCATGTGCAGGTAGTACAGACACAGCTTTATGTTAGGCTTTTAGGGAGACTTTTTGAATCACCAAAAGCATTTAATTGCTCTATTTTCAATTTTTTTACTCTTAAATTTAAAACAATACTACAACCAGGAGAGTGATTGGCAATAAACATATTTACTTAAAAGTGAAGATTTATTTTGCTCAGTTGCACCAGGAATCACAACAAAAATGTCTTTTCTTCACTGGTCTTCTTTGTTCACTGGTCTGGAACAGCGTTGCTACATTGAGAAGCAAAAAGTTTTCTTCCCTCTTTTTTCCTCAAATTTTTCTTATAGCGCCAGGAGAGTGAGTTCAGAAGCTGGGGACTGAACTTTCGAACAGAGTACAAACTTATTCAAACTTCAAAAATTTGAAACATACATGTGAACTAGTCCCCAATACAATAAAGAACAATGTCACAAAGTGAATTAAAATAATCATGCCACACATTGTTTCTATAGTCAATAGAGTACTGTGAACCTGGAGCGGGGACAGCCCAGGAGAGTGATTTTTTACTTAAAAGGGCTGAAATGCACTATGAAAAGTTTCCATAAATTTGACATTGATTACTTGGTTTATAACAATGGGTTCCATAGTTAAACATGGATAAATAAAAATATGGAAATAACTATGTTATTTACAGAGTATTAAGAGAGGACAAAAAGAGCGTAATTCCTGTAGAATGACCCTAATAGACATAAGACAGAGACCTTAGAGGTCAATGTCGGAAGTTCTCAGCAAAAAATGTTACTTCTATAAAGGCTTCAAAAGTCAGTTATCTCAAAAGCAAGTTTTGTGACATTGGCCCTTTTGGAGTGAAGCCACAGATTTAACAGCCTGGTGGGGATGAAAAAAGAAAAAGAAACAGAGCTTATCTCAGGAGCCAACAAACGCAACCTTAAACATTCGGAAGCTTACGAGAACTTTCAGGAGACAATTAGACAGTTTTCTGATGTAAAAGCTAGAAAAAGATAATTTTAAGAAGTGGCTATTACAAATATTCTGAATTATTGTATGACTCTGCGACTAAAATTAAAACTGTTGTTTGTTACCACAACATTTCATTTTAACTTTCTTATTTTGCCATATTTAAACGTTTAATAACTTTCATTTTAATACTTTTTAATTACAATGCAACACGCTACGAAATGGGGCTATGCAGATACCAACCATACATGTAGAACAATATTAGACTTTATAAATTTTCATAATATGGAGCTGAAATACAATACAAACGATACTCCATCATTTCTGCATTATAATGGATCCCTCACTAACCCAGATTTAACACTGTTATCAACAGACATTTTTGAAGCAGAACCATTATAGGCACCCGGGTTGTGGTCATAGACCAATTGTAACATCAATTGGTATAGAAAACTCACCATAAAGTAACATGACGACAACGAAAGCCCAAATAGGATGGAATTATAAGAGGGCTAAAAGGGGGAAATTTACAGAAGAGTTGGAAACAAAATTTTCACGTTTAGAGATACCTGACAAGGAATCGGCTGATAAAACGGTACAGCGTTTTTGTCAAGAAGTATACTACTAGTAGCAGAGGAAAAGTACCCAAGTAAAAACCTTTTTGGAATAAAGAACTCAACATCCTTAAAAAACAAGAGACACTAGGTCTGATTCGTACATCTAGTCTGAGAGAGACTGACCTGTTCTTGCATGGTAATATGCACTCCTCACTTCCTGATGCGATGATGAAAACCGTGAATCGCAAAGCGCATTACTGTGTGCCTCAGCTCATGCTCGGCTTGCATCCATTCTTTATTTATCATGGCGTCCGTCCTCTAGAAGCTCTTCATTTGAAGGTCAGATTTCCCTGGCCAACACACATAAGTACCGTATATCTTGATCACGTATCAAGCTCTACCAGCTGTTTCTTTGTTAGGTATGCCCAAATAATTTTTAAGCCATATGTTCCACAGCTGTGTTGTAGGCGTCTGATATCACTTATGCAGATAGCGTAATGTTATTGGACTAATGTCTGTTTGTATTAAATAAATAAATACAATAACTCTTCTAGGCCCTATATTTTCTAATGATGAAAATAATGAATTTCTATGGGGTCCCCATGTGATTTATCTTGTCTAGAGCAAATGCTTTCTTTGTTCTCTTTTTTTATATAACTGATTAACCCTTTCACAGCTTTGATGGGACGACAAGGAATCTGTTTCAGGAACTTCGGGTTCTTGGCTATGATCGGAATCTGTAATGGAACATTTATGATAGTAATTACAAAAGGGAAAATCCACCATACGTTTATTCTATCTGTTTTCATTTAGGAGTCCATTAATCAAGACACCCTACTCATATACGAGTAACGAGTGTTTTTGAAAGTCTACTGACCTGTGGTAAACACCGTGTTGCAAGACATCTATCACCTGTCTGTTCAAGTCTCCTTTAATTTTACACTAGCCATCACTGCATGTCAACACTGTTATCTTCATAAATCAAAAGCTGCAGCTTAACTGTGGGATGAAACATGTTTTATTACTTAAAAGAGAAAGTTGGGTAATGTCACCCCTTTGAACTGGTCATCCTGTGAGCTGGAAACACTACCAATACAACACAATACAGTTGAGTTTGAAATGAAACCCTTAAAAACAAAATTTCGAATGACGTACAGTACTTAGAAATAAAGCCGTAAAAAGGAAAATGTAATAAAGTAAACCGAATCTTTGATCACAATAAATAGCATTTTTTGAATGTATCAGTGTTAATCCATACGTGACCATAAAAATGATAACATTATCCTTGATTACATTGAGTGGCGTTCACTGTATATGTATGTGTGTGTAATTGCAGTGCTTCAACTCAAGCTGTTCTGGTTTGTTGTACTAACCTAATGGAGTGAAATTTTGCATGAACATAGTTTTTAGTACATGGAAAAGTTAGTCACTCACCTCCGCTGTTTCACCTAAGATTGCCTTAAAAATGGATGCATAACCTCAGGGATCTTGTTGTGGCCCTGGCTTCTGGAACATTATGTATAATTCATTGTTAAATCTTAACTACTCAAAACATTCACACGCACTGGCCTTTGCAGATGATCGTAATCATAGGCGTACCGAGGGGGGGGGGTTTGGGGGTTGAACCCCCCCCCCCCCATTGATTAAAAAAAGGAAAATTGTATGATTTTTTAAAGTCTGCCCATAAATTACTTAATACAAGTATAAAGCGTGGGAAGCTTAAAACTCGTTATTTTGCATCTTAATTTTTAAAATTTTCCTGGGGGGGACCCCCGGAAGCTTAAAACTCGTAATTTTGCGTCTTGATTTTTAAAATTTTCCAGGGGTGGACCCCCGGAAGCTTAAAACTTGTTATTTTGCGTCTTAATTTTTAAAATTTTCCGGGGGAGGACCCCCGGACCCCCTCTCCCTGGGGGGTATTCCATACCCCCCAGACCCCGCGGATTTTATAACCCCCCCATATGGTCGGCCTGGTTACGCCTATGATCGTAATACTGCTGACCAAGGGAGCTACTCGTCTTGAAGCAGAAAATTATGCTAATTCGGATATTTACAAAATACAGAATTGGGCTTACCAGAACAAAATTGACTTAATGAAAGTAAATCAAAGGTCTTAATAATTTCAAAGAAGAAGAAAGACCAGGCTGAGAAAACAAATATATTTTTAAACTACAAAACCTTGGAACAGGTTAGAGAATTAAAATATCTAGGAATTGACTTCAACGAAAAATTCAACTTTGGTAAACATATTGACAAAATAACAGAAAAATCACTACAAGTAGTAAATATCTTGAGTAGAGCAGCAAAATTACAATGGGGACTAGTGCACTGTGCCTTAAAAACAATTTTAAAGGAGCCCTGCTCCCAATGTTAACATATGGCTGCCCAGTTTGGTATGAGGCATTGAAAACACAGAAAAATTTAAGGAAACTGCAGCGAATACAAAGATTAATTAATATCAAAATGGCCAAGGCTCACAGAATGCTGTCATTTGAAGCCTCGTGCGTGGCTGCCGGAGTTCAGCCTATAGGTATAATAGTGACACAATCTGTAAAGATCTATGAAGCAACTCATCGAAGTAAAGATTTCCGTGTAGATTATGACAAGCCTCTACAAGTAAAGGACTGGCCTCTTCCTGCAGACAGAACATCAATTAAAGAAATTAATAGTTCTCTAGCATATGAGTTAGAAATCTACACAGATGGCAGTAAAATTCACAGAAAAGTAGGTGCAGCAGCAGCATTCTATAAACGAGGACAATTAATTCATACCACGAAGAACAGACTTGTCAGTGATTGTTCCAACAATCAGGCGGAACAGATTGCGATATTAAAAGGTATTGAAGCAATCAATGAACTACCTATCCCACTCGAAGAGAACAAGGTAGCAATCTATACGGACAGTAAAATTACCCTGGATTTACTTCAGAACAACCGAAATCACAGCAACCTTATTGAGCAGATCAGGAAGTTGGTAAGAAGACCCAAGGATCACAAAATACATTTTGGATGGATAAAGGCCCGTGTGGGATTTGCTGGTAACGAGATGGCAGATAAGCTAGCTAAGGACAAGAAGATAGAGAACCGGTATACTCGAAAATTCCCAAAACTGCAATAGTTCGAGAAATTAAAGAAGAAGGTCTAACAAAATGGCAGGCGGATTGGACCAACACGACTAAGGGAGCTACCTGTAGGGCCTTCTTCCCATCAGTTCGTCAGAGAATAAGACAAAGGATCATAATGACAGCACCAATCGCAGCAATAGTTACTGGACATGGAATAACCAAATCCTACCTGAAGAGATTCCACATAATGAATGATGACACGTGCTCCTGTCTTCAAGAGGCTCAAACTGTAGACCACCTATTATACAGATGCATTAAACTCCAACAGCAGAGAGACAATTTAAAAAAGCATATTGCAATCAAACATGGGCAATGGCCGGTTCCTCCAGATCAACTCATTGTGAAACACTATACACCATTTAAACGCTTTATACACTCAATAGACTTCAGTTCATTATAGATAATAATAATACAGGTTTAGATAACAAAGATGTACAATGATAGAATTTTATAACAAAATTGTAATTTATTAGATTAGCTAAGAAACCATTACCTTAACGATTGAATGTACATAACATTGTAGATACTTGTATATGGGTGATTCTTCAAATACGGGAAAATTTGCGTTCCGGAGTGATATTTCCCTTCAAATTCAACTTAAAAAAATTAAAATAAAAGTTTGTTTCTACTACTTCCATACTACAACTATCAGTTTGAAATGTCACTAACTTTAAATTCTGATATTTCAAAATCGAATTTAATTCAATGAAATGTCATCCACATGCCCTGTCCCAAACCTCGGTTTTGTATATTCTAATGCATTTTTCCACAAAACAAAATGTTATTTCCTTTTCAACTTTTTTCCTGTCAATGAGTATGAATGGGTGAAGAATATTAACCCCTAAAAAATAAAATGAAATAAAATTGTCACCCCACCTAATGAACATAAAGAATGTCCCAAGGGTTTTTGGTCATCCACATGGCTGAAAAGAATGGAATATTTTCTGCAGAAATGAGAAATTTGTAAAACTGGCAACAGTGTTAGAAGGCCAACAGGGCAGCTTGTGGTTGAATTGTAAGGTTGAATTTTGCTTGCTTACAAACAGTTTGGGATTAACAAAGGACTTTGTATCATTTTCAAGGAAAACGTTTTTATTCCCAGTCATTAACATGGCTTCTAGAAAGTAAGCAGAAAGTGAATATTAATTAATTTTGATTATGCACTATGATAAACCTTCCAATTCAAAGTACCTGACTGAAGTTGAGCCTACAGAGGTTTAGAAATGGCTTGCTGAGACCACTTAAACTCCTTTTTTGTCATCCACATGCCTGATTTTTGTGTCATCCACATGTCTCATGAAGGGGTATGTGGATGACTCTCAAGTCATGTAGATGATAAATGTAGGATACTATTGTGTTTGCGGTGTCTGTGACCTGTACTTAAGATCTTAAAACTGATTAAATGAATTTCTGCTTGATTCCTCCCTCCCCCAAAACCATAAAAACACAGTCTCGTTAAAATTACATTAATTCCGGAGTATGCACACAAATTTGCAAATTTGATGCAAAATCAACTGAAGTATGCTGAGAAAAATATGAAATCACATAAAGAAAAGCAGATTGTTGCCAAAGTTAGTCATTAATGTGGCCTTCTGCCATCCACATGTACACGGATGTCATCCACATGGCTTTAAAAAAATAAAGAAATAAAAATAAATAAAAATATAAACATTTAAGCTCTGCTGGTGTCATATTATAATCAAGTAACCCCTGAAGTATTTTAGTGATTTTTTTAGATTTTTTAAACAAAGTAAAAAATTTGGATTTTACACACTCCAAATTTTTCCGTATTTCAAGAATCACCCATATAATTAATATTTGTAATGAAGACATAGCATGTAATATTGCAACACTTAAGCAATGGAACATGCTATTTTAAATCAATTAAAAAAAAAAACCTCAATCACCTGCCAGTTTATTATTAACTCAAGTTTAGAAAGGGTGTCAGGTCATATTGGAGACTGCAAGTCGTGGTTTCTTTTTGTTGTAGCCCCACAAAAGCCAGCAAACTGGAAATGCTGTCGAATGTGAAGAGTCAGATGTCGGGTTGGCTGAGTGGGGTGCCCGGCTTGCGTAAAGGCGAGGAGCAGGTGCCAGACCCTCCACAGGAGCTTCTAGGCAAGACAGAAGTCGAGTCACCGGCTTCTGAAAAGTCTGTCAAAGGTTCTCCTGTAGAACAGAAGGAAGACGAGGATAATTCCAGGTAATTGTACTTTACTTCTCGCAAAACATGTCGGTTGCCATGAGAGAGTTCAGATCCGTATTGAAATAAAGTATTATAAATATTTGTAAATGTATGGCCATTAACAGTCTAGTTGTTTAGCCCTAGTCAGTATGGGGAGGAATTTATAAAATCATTATTACTCCATTAACTTAAATACATAAACGCATACTTGACTATGCAACTATTCTCCTTTTAATGTATGGTATTTAACATTGACCAAATATATATATACTCTACCATGAAAATAAGACGAAATTCCTAGCTGTTCCACATGAACGTAACAAAACTAGTAATGATTTCCTGAACACAATATCCCAATAAAAAAATTTTTACGTTAATATAAAATTGGAATTTTCTCTAAATTTGCAATGAACAAAATTTTTGTAGTTGTAATATTCATTTTCAGGAGGCTCAGATTATGTATCTCATGTCCAACCAAATTTTTATTATCATATGACTTATAAGTGTTAATTAGTTTTTATCAGGGCCCGGATTCTGATGACCTAAAATTGTTTGAAAAATGACCTATAAAATGACCCTAAAATTTAAAGAAAATGACTTAATAATTATAAAGAATGATCTAAAACCCGATGTTTTATTTATAAAAAATTATTATTGTAGACACAAAGTTATAGACTAGCTTGTACATAATTGTAAAAACTGTAATGTTTTGAATGTTCTTTTCTCATGGAAATTTATACTGGCACTGAGGCACTGGCAAGTCAAAATTCAGCATTTCCTTTTGTGGTCTGCCGGATTATGTTATTGTTTATTGAGGGTAAACAATAGTTTGCATGATTTATGTATAGCGTAGAGCTTTATCACTGGTACTCACTACTAAATTGCGGTATTTTGTTACCTGTTGGAGCGCTTTCAACCGCATGGAGCGGCCATCTTCAGCAACTAACTAACAGCAACTTAGTTGCTGAAGATGGCCGCTCCATGCGGTTGAAACGCTCCAACAGGTAACAAAATACCGCAATTTAGTAGTGAGTACCAGTGATAAAGCTCTACGCTATACATAAATCATTAAGATTATCGCTACAGAATGGACAAAACTCAAGAATAGTTTGCACTCTCAAATCCAAGCAGGTGCCAAGTCAATCTAATAACAATAGTAATACAATACAAAATTTTGGCATTTCTTTGATTCTCATTTCCGACTGAGACATGACAACACTTAACACCAAATTTTTTCTTCTTGCATTAAACAAACAACACTTCAAAGACAGCACTGCTAGCGACGAAAAAAGTTAATACACTCAATGTAAATACATGAAATTGACTAAGTAAGGAAGCAAATGACACGAAAATGACAAAATAATGACCTAAACTTGAAATAAATGCCCTAAAAATATAAAATTGCATAAAATGACAAAAAATGACCTAATAAAAATGCATTTCTATAATCTAGAGGCCATAGTTAGGATTTATCTACAAGTTGGCAATGTTTATGCAGCATCAATAAAAGATGACCCTGGTTATTATAATTATAATTACAAAATTTATGAAAACCATCATCTACATGTAGGCCTACATAAAATCCGTAACCAATCAAACATTTTTAAGGCCAGTTTTGAAAGTAGGTTATTAGTATCTCTATAACAAAATGACTGTGGCCATATTGATGTCGAGATTGTGATTACATTAGCTAAAGTGAGAATTACTCTTTTTTTTCTATTGGCCCTGCATGTTCTGTCTTGTCTTGTGGAATGAGAGCCAAGGAATGAAGAGTAATCGCATCCACTCTCTCATGGCAAGCTCAATGACTGTCTGTCTGTGTGTATCATTTGCTGAGTGTGTCAATGTTGTGTCATTCTTATGTAACGTGAAGGATGTAAACACTTTGGGGAAATTGAATTTAGAATTTTTCAAGATAAACATTTTCTAGTGGACCCATGCAAAGCTGAGGAAAACTGGACAGTTGGTTAGATATTTGAATTCGGTCCTGTACACTCTTGTAATGGTAAAGTGAGCCAAAGCGTGGGCCTGTCAATTGGTGAACGTTATCTATAATAATAAGAGGAAGAGTCTGTCTGTGTGCGATGCCCAGCGAAATCTAATCAACACAGAGATCTGAAATTTTAAACATAGGTGGACTGAAGGGTCAGAAAATGCACCTCGAAGCCTGATTTTTTATTTTCACTTTTGTTCCCAAGAGAAAACTGACAAAAAACGTGGAATGCACTTCAAAACTGGATTTTTAGTTGTTTCATTAATTATTAGTCGTTTAGTTAGACCTATGAATGTTTCTCATGCAAATGTTAATAAATATAATGTTTTAATTATTTTGCTCTTAATTTTTAATCTTCAAATTAATTATCTTTGATGAAAGCGCGGGCCCTTGCTAGTAGGAGAAATCTTATGAACCCTTCAGTATATAAAATTTGCATGAAGGAAATATTTTATAATTCTTCATAATAGAAGAATATAATTGTTATGAATTTACTAAATTTGCGAAGCCAATTTTTATGCTAGGACGTTCACTATAGTCGTGAAATAAACATAAGTACAGTAAATAAGGTAGTATATGGTCGGTTGTTTAAACTCAAACTTCACTTACTTGTTTCTTTTCAAGAAGCATGATTTCAGTCAGCCTTCTGATCATCCTCAGCTTGTGTCCGACTGTTGGACACAAGCTGAGGATGATCAGGAGGCTGATTGAAATCATGATTCTTGAAAAGAAACAAGTAAGTGAAGTTTGAGTTAAACAACCGACCATATACTACCTTATTTATAGTACCACTTCACTGTAAAAAATCCCACATAAAATATACATAGACTAAATACAATACTTCACCCACACTCACAATCAGATCTCCAAAGTGTTAACCATTGTATTCATTATTATGTTATGATTGAAGAATTTCTGAGACTGAGGAAATGATTTGCATAGAGAGACAGTTTTTGCTGCTCGCTCTCGCATAATTGCTTTGGCTGTTCTACATAGCTTACATTTCCAGGGTTCCATTTTATTACATCTGACAAACAGTTTTTTTGGTTACTATTTCCGTTCTTATTATATTTTATAGAATAAGCTACGGTGTAACAGTTTGCTATACGAAGAGGAAACATGAAACTCCCATAACAAAGCCGTTGTAACACCACGCACATGCGTTGACCCGGTGTCAAGCCGGCATCTAATCGACCGATGCCAAGATAGTCGGGACACTAAGGCTCTTTTAATTAGGTCATTGGTGATGTCTTAGGACAGCTGAATCCATGATGGCCGCACCGGCATATGTGTAGATGATAGATTAAAGTGCCTCTAAGCTAGGAGCCAGTGCTTCATCAAGAACAGAAAGAGAAGATACATGCTGTCTCTGATTTAACAGAACTATTTTGACAAAATTGAAAAAGCCATGAGCTGAAATCTAGAAAGAAAGAAGACTTTGCAAACGTCAACTCCACCAAACTCGCCAGAAACCAGTTTGTGGCATCAACAGTCAGATTAAATATGGATTGTAAACAATTTCTCACAATATCAGCAGCAGTAATAGATAGAAATAAATACAATAGTGAATATGTTATTTTGGGAGACAAAATAAGTTTTTACGAGGAAATACACAGAGTGAATGCTGTCAAATCCAGCATGATACGAGAACTGAGTAGGCCTAAGTTCATTTCAGAACTAGATAATATTTCAAAAGTGAAAATAATGTTCTTATCTATAACAGAACAAAACTATGGGTCACTGATTTCTAATCGAATAGTCGCACAATCCTCGCTTATAGGTATTCCCATGAGAGATTAAGAGTTTATCAATGTATTTACTAGAACTGATGAATCTCTCGAGTTGGATTTATTAAGACTATTCCATGAACAAAATCTAATGGATTTTATAAATAATAATTACTTCTTTACTTTGTTGTGAGAACATGGCATACTAAATTAATGGGCAATCGATGAATCAATTTGAATTACCAAGCTACCAATAGTGCGTACTACAAGATAGAGAGCATCGTTGTAGATTGCTAACATCAGAACGCAATTAAAGCATACGAACTGGCTTGCACTGAATCAAATTTGTGTTCTTAGTTAATACACATTTATATTATTTCAATTTCTAAAGAAGTTATGTTGTACAAAATAATGTGTTGTCCAGTAACAAGCTGACATTTATCAGCTAAAATTGCATCCTTGTGACCCTATGAAGCATATTATAAGAGAAACGATTGTGATTGGTATATATCGGAGGAATTGCTAACGTAATTGGTCATTATCAAACATGTGGCATTTCAATGGAATAGTTTCTGAAGATCAAGTCAAATGTTGGGATCATCCATGGTCCATACAAAAAAGGTTGTAACAGTGAAATTATGGGATGGATTGCAAGAGCCAGTGGAATCACCTCTCCGAGACGTGTATGGTTGCCAACGGAACGTATAACATGAAATCTTGTTCGATACAAGTAAATTTTAAGGAGAACTTTATTCTAACTTCTGGCCCAGACTTGTACGAATGTTGTGAATAATTTTCTCGCACTTGCTTAGAATTCCAAATCTTGTTGCCTCCCTTGTAGATGTGCACAGGATCGTTACACTAATCTGTCTCCATTAGAATTTGCCTCAGTTCCCACATACAAATTCCATCACTGTTTAACACAATAACAATCATTCGGACTTCAAATTGGCAACTCTTTTTGCTCCTATAAAGGGGCATGACTGGACACCCCACCCAGAGTTTCCTGCTGAAGAATGATTTATTGTGACTTCTCATGTTCTCCTTGAAGTAACTTCTTATGTTACAATTACCGTAGAGAAACTGTCTGTTTGACTTCCAAAGTAAATGGTTCTGTCTCACTGTGCGAAGAACAGTAGCGAGGCATTGGTTTCCCCAGTCATAAAGCCAAATGCTGGATTGGATATTCTGACATCATAATCATGAAAACTGAGAATCAGTTCAATTCACCACAAGCCGCAATAAACCAATGTATATGAATAGCACAGTCTCGATGCTGAATCTTGCATAAATAAAGTTTAAATTAAGAAGAGAACAGTGAAGTATTTTGATGCCGCACACATTCTTCTCAATGAACATCACCCGAGCAACAGTGACTTATATTAGAAATAATTTTTGTGGAACCCTGGGATGTGGTGAGCGCTTCCTGACGCTGTTTGCTTCCTATAACTCTTCTAATTAATCATACATTCCTTTGTTTTCGCATCTATTGGTGGGGCAGTGCTACAGGTGGAGCTGACAGTGACATTGCGGCCTCGGAACCCGGTACCCCAGGCGAAGACAAGGACGGAGCTGCCTTTGGAGGAGGTAAATATTCATTCATACTAGTGTTATACCAGGTGTCCCTCAAACCCTGACCTGTGTTTGCATGTAATTTTTGTTTGCTGTTTGTGTGACTGCTACTTATGATCGATTACAGCAATGATTCCATATTTCATAGAATGTGGTTGACACTTCTTTTGGCAATGGCTAACTTCCCTCGGTATAACACATGGACAATAGAACTTGGGTATAAATGAAAATTCAAATATCACACGTAGAATGATCTGAAAATTTTAAATACCCTTCATAAGCCCTTTTCGTTGCAAAGTAATGTTTTATAATAATTCTCATTGCTATATTTGAGTATTAAACTTTTCCAATATCAGATATAGCAGACCCGGTTTATAAAAATCAAATTCTGGTGCCAAATATTCACTGAAATAGTAGGAAGTTAACAGCAAAATCAGCCATTTTGTTTCATCAGGCTTCCAGGTATAATTAACTTGATAGATTCTAACATTCATAAAATGTTTAAGTTTGAAGAAATAGTTTTTATATGCATTGATTAGTTTACGAATCAACATTATTATTAAATAAAGACCTCTGGTGTCTATAGAGTAACATTAGTTTATAGATAGTTCCCCGAAAGAATGACTAAATCGAAAGGAGATCTTACAAAGAAGGGAAAACTACAATGATAAGAATTAAGTCCAGCCTACCACAAATAACACTTGATAGAAAACAGAAATGACGAGAATCACATCCGAACCAGGTGAGATGCTGGAGAGAGAGATTTAATTGTGAAACACCTATTTGCTCCAATCACAGATCTGATCCACCCAAACTTGATTGAATTTGCTATCACCTCCTACATGTCCTCTTTTTCTTTACATCCTAATCAGGTTGGAGACTCTCTAGATTGTTTATTCTGGAAATGCAGTAAAGATTACCCTTACTTCTGTTCAGGAATCAGCATTATAACATTTATATTGCATTCCACAGTTCATCAGCGTTGGCATAAATAATTGTAATCACCTCATATAAACATTATGAAAATATAACATCAACGTAATTGTACACTGGTTAAACATGCTGAGGGTAAGACATTCAACGAGACAAGCTTTCTCTCCCATTCTATAATAGACTCATCCATGCAGGTCAAACAATTTTATTTGGAAGTTCATATTATGTTCCTTGTGTGTAATATCTTTCAAGAAACATTACTAGGATATTATGTTTTATCATAGATATCTTCAATGCTCTAATAACTGTATGATCACTAATTGATCGTATTTATTCAGAGAAAATAGCCATTGATTATACATCCCCTAGATAAATTCTCTTGTGACTTCTTTGCTCGGGAATTGATCGACAATTTCCAAAATACTTTTGGCAATACATGCCTTGGTGCTTGCTGTAGTTAAAGGCAAATATGGGAAGATTCTCATCCATTACAGCTGTAGACTATTTACAAAAATCATTAAGAATGACAATACAAATTCAAAACTAAAGTGTATGGTCATGGAGCGTCAAAATAATACTCCACAAAATATTAGAATGGCCGGTAAATTGTTTGAACAAGTGGAAAAATTCAAATATCTGGGAGCAATAATAACAGACATAAATAATATTAAGGCAGAAGTTAAGTGTAGACTCAAATCAGGAAAGGTTTTTATAATGCAGTTCAGAAACTCTTGTCTTCTTTCCAGAGATCTAAAAATAAAGATTTTTAAGACTATTATCCTGCCAGTTGCATTATATGGATGTGAGACATGGTCCCTTACTCTTTGAGAAGAACATAATCTGAGAGTGTTCGAAACAGGGTGCTTAGGAAAATATTTGGGCCTAAGAGAGATGAAAATGAGGACTGGACAAAACTGCATAGTGACAAGCTTCATAACCTGTACTCTTCACCAGATATAGTAAGGATGAAATCGGCTGGACATGTTGCATGCATGGGGGAGAAAAGACTTCCCAAAAGTATTGACTGGGAGACCCGAAGGGAAAAGACCACCTGGAGGACCTAGACGTTAGTAGGAGGACAATACTACGATAGATTTAAGGGAAGTAGGATTTGCGAGGGATGGTTGGATGGAGTTAGCACAGAATAGGGTTGAATGGCGGGCTCAGGTAAGCGTGGCAATGAACCTTCGGGTTCCGTAAAATAGATAATATTCCTTTAGCTTGCTGAGAAATTGTCTATTGCCATTGAGTAAATAAGTAATACAAATACAAATGGTCTCAGTCTCAAATATTTCAATTTCAATTCACCTCTGCAGACACAATACAAAATACATGTAGAAGTACAAAATAAGGATCTAAAATACAGATTAATACTAAAATTGTACACATCGTTATATTACAGAAGTGTAAGTCAAGCCAGACCATTTCTTTGACTTGCTTGGTCTAATGAAAAGATCTAATACTTGTATGCCTGTTAATGTGTAATGGACAACGGTTAAAATTATTCTCTAATAAATAAGGGTATAAGATTATAACTTGTGGCACCCCTGAAACTGTGACACATGGACAGTGTTTCAGGGACACACTGTATAAATAGTAAATATGAGCGAATAGGAAAATGTTAATCAGTGTGTAATGTGTTTGCTACATGCATTGTTTACAGCTGTGACGACAAAAGCCGTGCTAGGCGCAAAGTCCATAGGAAGTTTCTTCTTCTCTGCCGTCAACAAAGCTGGGAAAACTGTCAGCGAAGCAAGTGCCAAAATCAAAAAGACTGTCGAGGAAAATGTAAGTAACACGCACTGTATCCTATTTTTCTTCCTAAGTGTTTGCCTTCCACATGCATTGTAGCCTACGTGAGTGGTGAAATGGGCTGGAGGTTCATGACTAGCCAGACCATCCTACTCATTGATTTTTGTAAATTTTTAACAAACTTCTTAGCTGAGCGAGCATACATTTTCTAGGTTGAAATATATTAATAATTCCCTCAGAACAACTATGCCTTATATCTGTTACGTATAGAAGCATATGAGGAGTGTCAATTCAAAACGCGTTTAGTCCACAAATAATGATTTTTCAGGAATGACGAAAAACTGTTTGTGGCCAAACTATCAAACGAATTTGCAATATTTTTTTCTGATCAGAATCGGTAATTAATATATAGGTAAATGTATTGGGTGTGTCAAGTCATTCTTTTCATTACACCTTTTATTGATAGTTAAAGTTCCGAAAGTATCGGACTTAACGCGTTTTGACCCAACACTATAATAATAACAATAATTTTAAAAGATGAAAGTTAGCATTTTATTTAAGAATTACAATCACATCTGATCGCACTAATCCAAAGTGAACTATTGCCAATGTACCAAATTGTCAAAATATAAACAATCTATGTTTTTTAAGCATGTTAAATCATGGACAATCCATGCTCCTCTTCTTTTATTATATACTGCTAATGACGTCTTTTTCGGCGTCTGGTGAATGCCACTTTCATTAGAAGAAAAGTTGCAAACAATAGATGTCGTAAAGTTCAACGCACCACCTGTTTTGCACGTGATCGTGTCTAAAATGTGGACTCAACGTAATTTGCACCAAACCAAGTTCTGGACTGAACGCGTTTTGCATCGAACCCCATATTTCAGGCTCAATTTTAACGGGGAAAGGTTGCAATTTGAAACAAAAACGTTATGTAGTATCATGCAGAACACCTCAGAGAATGCAAATCCACAAAAAACTACATTACAATTGGAGGTGGACTTAACGCGTTTTGAACTGACACTCCTCAGATATTTTACTTAAAGTTGATTATTAAGATCCGATCAAAGACTTTTGAAAGAAAAAATTAGAAGAAAATGATTAAGGCATAATAAAATGGAAGCATACAGAGATAAGTATTATCCTCTTCTTACTGTAAGATTTGTTTCTTTTGGAATTTTCGATACGCTTTATTATAGCTTGAATATTGAGTGTATATTATGTACTGTACTCACTATGGGTGCTTAACTTACTGAATTCCTTGTTTTATGTTGAAATGTTATGAATTATACAGCAAGGTGAGTTACACGCAAAGTAATTTGTATTTTATCGTTATTGCGAGTTGAAAATATGGCTGTATGCCTCTTCTAGTTGTTTGAAAACAAGCCTCAAGGACAAACTTTACTCACACAATGTTGTCATTGTGATGGCATGGTCACTCCTATGCCAAAATTCCCAATAGCAAAATAGTAACCAAACTCATTCATGGCTATAGATCTCTCAGAAACTTTTCTCTCTTTCTGTACATCACATATTTTACAGTTCTTTTTCTTCGCAATGTAACGGATATAATTATACTGGTTGTGTACCCAGTATCCTACATGTGTAATGAAAGATGAATATTGGATCATTTCAGGAAACTATAATATATACATATTAACTTGCTCTTCCATGTCTATTAGGCCTACTAAGGTCACATAATGCAATAATATTAATACATTGACAAAATTAATAAAATCAGGTAAACTGATTTGGTCCAAATTCAGTAGGCTTCTTTCCATGTACGTCATAAATACATATGCTAATTTTCTTGTAACTCCGATAAACCATATTTGAGTTATCACACCTTTCTGATATATTTCCATTAAAATAGGCACTAAATTTGGCAACACTCCGATACCGGTCAACCGATTTGGTTCAATATCAATAGGGTTCTTCCCATGGACATTATAAATGCGTATACTAAGTTTGATGAAAATTCGAAAAACCGTATTTCAGTTAATGCGCGTACTGACACACAATCTCATAAAGTACCATTCCGGCACTTAATAAAATGTTACAATTGCATTAAAATATATTCAATGGAGAAAAGCACTGAAGTTAGTCTCGGTGGTCAAGAGGCCTGGATGTTCGCGATTTCCATCTCGATCTCCAGCAACGAAATTTTTTCGGGTGAAGAAAATTTGAGGATAAGCCTACCTTTAGGATGGGAAGTAAAGAGGTTCTGTGTCTTAAGGTGAACCATTCGTAGAATATTAAAAACTCCTGTGGATACCATACTTATCAGTGAGAGGTCACCCCCGGCATCATTGATTGCATGTTGACGTTAAACAGCTTTAACTTGAAAAAATAAATAAGTAAATTATTATAATGAATAAAATTGTCAGAATTAAAATAAATTCTGCTGTCATGTCATTAAACATACAAAAGCAAAGTCAAAATAAATACAGTCTTCTACTTACTAAATTGCAAAACTTGATTTACGGCCTTTCTTGGGGTAATGTAGTTGTAGACGTCGATGTCAAAGCAATAAACATTAAAGATAATTTTGTTATTGTTGCTTTTCACATCAGTATTTCCTCTTCCTTTTTAATTGGTGTAGAGAGATAGAAGAACGTTCAACAATACCCACCATCAAATCAATACCAGAATGTATAAATAAAAATGTTATACATTCGTAAAAAGGAACTAACAAGTATAAAACATTAAAAGGAAATGAAAAAGTATTCATGCTGATGAAAATTTTCTTCTGACAAAATCACTAACACCACCAAGATTCCTGACGAGAGACTGCAGATGGTATAGTATAGTATTTTATTCATCCGTTGATCAATACGTATGATATAGGACATGTCATCATCCTCACACACACACACACATACATAATATTAACATACATACAAACATATACCATTACCTGAAAATGAAGAAATTTAGAAAAAATTATAGGGCATCAATAAATAATTTGCTGGTAATAGGTAATTATGAGTTTGTATAAATTTTTAATTAATTTTTAAAATTTGCTAAAAATTCATCATGCACAGTAACTCTTCTTTTGGAATGTTATGGCGAGGGCAACGGACCCTTTTTATTGAATTGGAATGTGCACCTGTGCTAAACGCTTGTTTTCAAACGACTAGAACTATAATTGCAGAAATACTAGAGTGACTGCATGGGTTACGATAGTGTTTCTTCATCCATTTTACCTAGTTATGGATAATGTGCAAGCCTTATTACTTTTGATACGTTCATTATTAGAGACATGGAATATAATCAGTCTTACCTGTGTCTTTACTCCCAGCAGCTAAGTATGATGCAACTAGTTGTGCCTGCACACAAGTGATCGAGTCACACAAGTGGCTTGTACATCGATTGCCACGTGATTAATTATATTCACGAAATCATTATCCTGGAAAAAACAGTATGCTATACATGTATGTGAAGGGTGTTATAGTTGGTTAGAGAAGTTAGTAAACCTGAGATAAAGTCAAGATTCTGTAGAGACACATATATCGCAGTGTACTCAAGTTTTCTTTGCCATATTTTGGTAATCATAGAAAATGCCTAGAGCTGTGTGTTTGTGGGGATCAAAATGAAAGTTGTATCTAGAGCCCACATTTATAAGCAAAATAAAATGAATTATTAGTTTCCTAGAAGGAAGGTCATCTGCAGATTTCCGTGTGTGTCACTCCTGAGTCTGTCGGTGAAGTGAAAATCTTCACAGGCACATGTGGAAAGCAACACAGTTCTTCTTCGATCTCTCATACTTCACTGGAAAGCTTTTTACAAATCTGACAAAGTGTTTTATTACCCAACTTTTCAGCAATTCTATTAGTCAATGAAAGAAAAAAGGAAATCTGTGATAATGACGTCTAGGAGTGAAATACTTTTAATGGGACAAATATGCTGTTTTAATTAAAAACCATAAAAGTAAGCAAACAAAATAGATTGTTTCTCGTAATAAGCATGGAGTGTGTTATGATTAGGAGCTGGCCTTTATCTGTGAACATGCGGGCTCCGAGTGGAGGTTTCACACTAATTTAGTTGCACTTATTTTCCTGTAGAGGACAGTGACGAGTGTTTCCCAACCTTTTTGTGTCATTGTCCACCTAAGCCTTTCTAAAATGCTTATGCCCCCGGTGTAACAATACATAATTTTTAATTTTCAAAACTTGAATTGTTCACTGAAGAAAAACACTAGGTAACACAGTAAATAAATTTTCAAAATATATAATGTAGGACTGAAATTCATTGTCAGAATAATTTAATGAAAGATTTGTCTATATTATTTATTTATTTTATGTTAGGTTCCAATTTAGTTAGCTTCAGTCTCAAGTGTTATATCCTTTTTTTTTTTTTTTTTTTTTTTTAATCAATTGTTTTTAGACAAGAATTCCACATTCTGCTAGAAACGGTAACGTTTGGTGGAATTTCTGTTTCCTCACAAAGCCGCCCATCGCTCCTTTTATATTGAATAAATTTTAACCGCCTCGTCATTTTGCATTTCTACGAGTTCTTCTTGATACTGATTATTTGAAATATCAGACAAGTCCACTAACATTGCCTGCATCATCCAGCTTGGAAAAATCATATTTTTAAATCAGCTGATAGAATTTTGAGAACAAGTATAGAGTATTCGCCCAATGAAACATGTAAATATATTTCTGACATAATTCAGTATCTCCGTTCCTTAAACTTGGTTATTTAATATATTTGGATTTTCAAAGATACTGGCTAAATAACACACAAATGCTTTACCATTGACTTCATTTCAGGTTTGCCTCCATACATTTTTTCAAGCAGCTTTCCATTTTGAGGGCCATATGGCATAGACACATTTCATTTAGAATAGTATTTCCAATTAGGGACATTTCATCAGTCCATCGGTAAGATTCGAATCCCACGAGGATCAACCAGAAGAAGCAAACGAAGAGAAAAGACTAATCTATTAACAGTGACATGGGCACGTAGACATATTTACGCTGGTACAACTCAATTCTGTTAGAGGCTCGTTAGAATCAACTACCAAATTATCTCTACGAATAACACAAAGAAGCATTTCGACAATTTTAAGCAGCCATTTTTCTTGCAAGTTACATTTTTCATTGCTATATTGTATAGAGTAAGTTATATCTTTGAAGGTAGTGATGCTTTACAGAACATCATTTCTTCAGCAAAATCCTTTTTAGGTAGATTTCGAAGAAAAGTTGGCCCAATCCTGGAAAGGGGTTGAAATTTTGAAAAATTTATATCTCGGCCCCTATGAAGTACAGAGGGAAACTTTGTTTGAATAAATTAGAGTACTCCCTATGGAGTTCACAGTGTCCAGAAATCTAAAAATAAATATTTATAAGACAATTATCTTGCCGGTTATATTATATGGATGTGAGACATGGCCCCTTACATAATCTGAGAGTGTTCGAAAGCAGGGGCTTAGGAAAATATTTGGGTCTAAGAGAGGTGAAAACTGCATAATGACGAGCTTCATAACCTGTACCCTTCACCAGATATAGTAAGGGTAATTAAATCACGGAGGATGAAATGGGGGAGGAAAGACATATCTAAAAAAATATTGTCTGAGAGACCCGAAGGGAAAGGACCACTTGGAAGACCTAGACGTAGGTGGGAGGACAATATTAGGATAGATATAAGGGAAGCGGGATTTGCGAGGGATGGTTGGATGGAGTTAGCACAGAATAGGGTTGAATGGCGTTTCCATAGCTTGCTGAAAAATTGTCCATTGCCATTGAGTTCGTAAGTTCGCCAAGGTAAATATTGTTCATTTAAATCCCCAACGCATACGGTTATTGTGTTGAAGAGAAACAAGAAGAATAATTACACATTTCAAACCCTGCAGCAGAAAAGGTTTAAGCATTTTAGAAGCTGTGCCGGGGAACATCGCACTACAGATCAACTTCTACGTTATTTCAAGAACTATTTTTTAAAATTCCACATATTTTACGCATTCCTATTTTTCGGTGAACACAATGGGGTAAAAATACGAACTTCGGGAAGTGACGGAACACCCGGTATATGGATTTTGCTTTATTTTTTAAACCAATTTTTATCCCCCAACAAACTGTGTGGCCCGCCAATCAATTCGTCGGACGTCTTGAAGTTGGAATTACGAGGGGTATTCTGAAAGTAAGTTTCGTCAATGTATGGCAGGAGCGGCGTGTTCACCAGGGGAACCAAACAAACGCCAGACGAATCCCCACCCGTGGCTGGTTCCACGACGGAAGTGGCGTCAGCGGAGGAGGCATGACGCAGGCGCACTGTGCCGTAGAAGAGCGAGTCGCAGCAGACTGGCGTGCCCTCGGGTATTAGTGTACCGCTCACGATGGCACGAGAGATTTGGCGCCACTGCCATGTACCGCTATCTCCCCTCTTTCAAACGAGCCATTGCTGCAGCCGCTGAACCTTTTATTGTCCGAGATAGAGCTGTTTGAAATTGATCTCCCGATTTCCGTCCCCGCAAAGTGCGGCCTCCACGAACCCATCTCGCACAAACCTTATGGAACATCAATTTGTCACTCAAAATGGTCTGTATGGAACCTTTAGTAATGTCAGGAAGCTGAGGTGGAGCAGGCTGTGCGCCAATTCCTTGCATCGCAGGGCACCGAGTTTTACCACAGTGGGTTCTTCAAACTGATCGCACGCTACGACAAATGTCTCAATGTCGCTGGCGACTATGTCGAAAAATAGTGCACGGTGTATAGGTCATGCTGCCATGCTGTATTGCTTTTGGGTCAATAAAGTGCCCGTGTGACAAACTGACGAAACTTACTTTCGGAATACCCCTCGTACATCTCCTGTACAAGAAAGGAAATCCATACACGACGGAAGGGATTAATTGTTGTTGTTCCACATGCTGTAGAGTATTAAATGCTTGTCAGAGGGAAGCGAGATGCTTAAACTCTGCATGAATGTTCCTTGAAGTCGTTCAGATCGCTGTGGCATGTTAGCACCCCGTATTTTACGGACTAGAAGACGCTCCGGACCACAAGACGCACCTTAGTTTTAGGATGGAAATTTAAAGGGGGAAAAATTAATGTGATTCTAAACGAAAAATTTCATAAGGAAATAATATACTTCATTGCATAAACAAATTATAACCTTGTACAATGGAATCGGTGTAAATCACTTCTAACTGAAAACCTGCGTTGTACGAAAAATCTCTTCTGTACAGGTGGCATCGCGTAAATTTTAACAACTGAACTAATTTCTCATAAAATACTGAAAATACTTTTACACCTTCTAACCCTCAATTCACCACACGGTCAATCCATTCACTTAAACCACCCGGCAGACAGATCTCCTTTTATATAAAAGTACTCAACATTCCTTTTTTCTGTGCCAAAATTTGTAAATATCTTACCGTTTACAACACCTTCTTTATAACTATGGAATTCCGGCAATATTTACCATAATTTTAATTTGTTATTGTACTTCTGACCATTAGACGCACCCAACATTCAAGGCTCTGTTTTCAAGATAAAAAAGTGCGTCTTATGGTCCGTAAAGTATGGTACTTTCAAATAAAATAAGTGGAACGGAAACAACGAAGCTGAGACGAATAAACGTCTCCAACTCGGCGTTTTCTTTTCCCCATCTCGCAGGATAATATGTCACTTAATATCCCATAACATTCTTGTCATTATTGCCGACGAAAACAAGGGGATAAAACCTGTAATAATAAAAGATTAGGATGCTCAGAGACATCCTTTTTCAAATAGTTGAATAAAAACACTTTCTTTAACGCACTTTATTTTACCTTAGTAAACTTCTGGACGGCCGTTTCGCAGGTGGTGTTCCTGCATCATCAGCAGAGTGCCACAGAGTGATGCAGGAACACCACCTGCGAAACGGCCGTCCAGAAGTTTACTAAGGTAAAATAAAGTGCGTTAAAGAAAGTGTTTTTATTCAACTATTTGTTATACAACGCTAAAGTCGGACACAAGAATGAAATCCTTTTTCAGTTGTTAAAAAAATTGCTTATACAGAAATAAGGACATATTGCAGGTTTTGAAAAATAAATAAGGACACCAGGACATCTGGTAACCAGTCCTAGCATTTTGCCACCCACACGTAAGGGAACACGAAATACACTTGGTTTCTGCATGTGTGGTGCATTTTATTTTATTGCCACCTTAAGGACGCATGTGGACTTAAGGACAAAAAATCACTTCCACAAATCCACGATTTAAGTAAATAAGCCTACGCTTAGGTCATAGTGAGTTTTCATTATTTATTAAGTGCCAGTATGGTACTTTATGAGATTGTGTGGGGGACGAAAAAATGTCTGTCTGTCTGTCCGTCCGTGCGTCTGTACACACCATAACTCAAGTATGCGTTTTCGGATTTTCATGAAACTTGGTATAAACATTCATAATGTCGATGGGAAGAACCCTATTGATATTGAACCAAATCGGTTCACCGGTACCGGAGTAATGTCCAATTTAGTGCCTATTTTAATAGATTATGCGTATTTGAGTGATGGCGCCTTTCTATGAGAAAGGCGCCATCACTCAAATACGCTGTAACGGATTTTCATAAAACTTGGTATACCCATTTATCACGTCCATGAGAAGTGCCCTATTGAATTTGAACCTAATCTGTTGACCGGTACCGGAGTAAAACCCAATTTAGTGTATATTTTAAAGACGCGGTAACTCAAATACGCTTTACCGGATTTTTATGAAACTTGGTATACACATTTACAATGTCCATGGGAAGACGTCTATTCATAATGGATAAAATCGGTTGATCTGTTTCGGAGTAATGCTCAATTTAGTGCCTATTTTATGGCAATATACGTATTCGAAAGAATTTATAAAAAAAAATGAAAATCAGTTATCTTGACAACATAGCCTATTGTTTTACTGTGATCTTATAAGGCCTTGGAAATTAAAATACAGGTAGCTATGACAAAAAACATATTGATTTACATGCGCTTATCCAACTAGACCGTTAAAATGACCCAGGTGGCCGAGATGGTAGACCTTTCTTCTTCCGTAAGCCCTGCTTAATGAATAAATCTGGAGCTTAACTTGGAAATCAATTAAAAAAAAAACATATTCTGCATATCATAATTGCAGTCATAACTGATTAAACAAAAACATACTGGCACTTTTTTACATCAGTTTACCTGATTTTTTTTATTTATTACTTAAATTAAGCCTTCTTTGTTTGGAATTTAAGACAGTGTACTGCACTCTCTACTACAGTAAATTTAAACAATATATTTTTCCTCTTTCCTTTGGCATATCCCGGACACGCTGTATATATATTTTAAGACGCTTTATTTTTTTCAAGTAATGTTATGTTGAATCCCGTTCCAGGTTGGAAGCTGGGGTTCTAGGGATGACGGGAGCGAGTCGCAGGCTCTACTCCGTCTCCCAATCGATAACGCCAAAATGCTATCAGTGGCGTGCAGCCACCTTTTTATTCTTTCCGCTTTTAGCATTTTATCGAACAGTCCCAGCCAATCTGATTATTCAAAACCCACGACAGCAGCCAAACCAAGGAACACATTATAGGTTATTTAGTTTTTTTTAAATAAATAAATATGCTTCCACTGAACTACCCCGTGTCTGTGTTGGAACAGCCTAACTAAATAATATATTGGACAGTCAACTTGTTCATGGCAAAAGCTGCTTTATTTGGAAACTGAATAAAACAGATTGTGGTCATTCTGTTTTTCTATTTATTGCAAATATGAAAACAAATACTAATATTTAGGCAACACGCACGAGACGTTTCACGTCCTGTCTACTAAGTGGTTTCTGTAGCAGTTGCATGATGGTAATATGGCCAACAGCTTGCAGTGTTTAAAATATTTTTTGCACAACGTAACTAATTAGTGGTACTTTCAAATATTGTTGCCGTGGATCGTAACTTGACATTCTCACACGCTTTGAAAACAAAAGAAATCTCAGTGCTGTAAAAATGACAAAAAGTACAAGTGCCGTAAGTA
This sequence comes from Ectobius pallidus, assembly GCA_964059195.1. Taxonomy (NCBI): domain Eukaryota; kingdom Metazoa; phylum Arthropoda; class Insecta; order Blattodea; family Ectobiidae; genus Ectobius; species Ectobius pallidus. The sequence goes on along the minus strand of CAXKWD010000003.1, from coordinate 270,186 downwards.
AAACCATCATAATACAAGCCTTTATGGAAGACCGGAACCAAGGCCCCCCCCCCCAGTTTGTGGCGACATTAACAGGGAAATTATTCGGTCCCCATAAGAACCAACATATGCGAATCACTTTCTGAAATATAACATCCATCTTCAACAGTGTATAAACATAATATTTTCAGCTAATATCTCAATTAATTTAATTAAATTGATATAAATAATCATCGTGCAAAAAATTGGATGCAATACTCGTGCCGTAAGCGCATAACGGATCTCGGAAACTCGATGCAAGCGCCTCGTTTTTTTTTTCAAACTCTTTCCTCGATCCGTATGCACCGCTTAAGGCACTTGTATCGCAATATACTATTGGTGTGTTTCTGTATCTCATTAGCTTTAATGTTCCCTGCTTCAGCTCAATATTACATGAAACGACCTCCATCTTGAAACGGAATGAAAAATTAAATCCTTACACAGAACACAGCCCTTTATAAGACGTAAAGTGTCTCTCAGTGACGTCAGGGGATTCTGGAAATCCCCGTGTCAAAGGAATAATTTTTCTCCTGAAAATTTGATTCTATTTGGTTTCAAGGAGAAGATACAGTCTGAAGGACGCGTTACAGTTAAAATGTAATCATGACATGTCTTGAATTACAGTTAAAATGCATTGTATTTGTATTTATTTATTCGCCATATAAATTTTACAAATTTTTGGCTTCGTCAATAAACATTTAATACAGTCCCATTATAGGGATCATTATAATGTAGTCATGGCATATGCTAACATGCAGAATAAGCATTGGCTTCTAGTGTTAATAAACATTAATTGATCACTAGAACCTGCGAATGATACATCCCATTAGGTTTTAGGCTCGATCTTTCCAATATCTGTAATCCCATTTCTCAATATTTTTACTTCCTCTGCCCGTACCATAGGTACTATAGGTAGAGGAAGTATTGTTTTCGACCCCAAAATTCGAAGTTGAGTTTTTAGCATATATACACATACCATTTTTGGAAACATGACTGTGTGTGTGTCTGTGTGGAAGTTTGTGAACAGGCTAGCTCCGAAACGGAGAATCGTATGAAAACAAAATTTCGTATTTGGGTCAGGTACCTTCTGAAGATGTGATTCGTAGATTGGCGACAAATTTCCCTTGTTTTTAAGGGTACTTTACATGAAGAAATTTTCGTTTTTCGCGATTTTATCGAAAACGGCTCTAACGATTTTCTTTAAATTTTGAACATGGGTTGATTATACTAAGAGCTAAAACTTTTATTTGAAACTTTTTTTCGAAAAATTCTCTGAGGGTAGTTACAAGCCACCCACTGTTCACCCACTGTTTGTAGAAAGTTTGTCTTACGTGATGAACAACTGAATTCGCGCTCTTTCACGGTCTCTTATTCTATATAAGAATGTGAGGTGAGAAAGATGTGTTGTTGGCCATACATAGAGTAAAGATGTATCTGAGGGAAATATTCGATAAATTTCGGAAATTATATTTTACGGCAGAAAGTTCAATAAACGTCTGCAGTCATTTGTTCTTTTTTTTTTAAGTTTGTTATATAGCCTGCGCTTTTAGTCGCATCATTGAAAGAAGAGGAATTTATGGGATAATTAGCGTAAGATTGTGTCTTGCGATTCTGTAAATGGATATGTGAATACTGCTAACTTTTATTTGGGCAGAGGAAGTTATGTGACTTTCACATCAGATTTTTTTCGCGGGGTTTAACGTAATTTCTTAACATACCACAGCGAAATTTTAATATGAAATTATGGTCGGATATTTCTGTTTTCCTTCAGCCAACAATGAAATCTTAACGGAATTACGAGAGAGATTGCATTGGCATGAATATTCCTATCATCTATGTAAGACTTTTTTTATTTTCAAGATGAAGGGAATGTCGTGAGGTCTATTGTTGAGAAAACTACTAATAATATGAAAATACTTAAATAATCACTTTATGCTGTGATCTAGTCTAAATGCTAAGACTCGTGACGTAATTTCCGGTTATTTATCTAGGAACGATGCGGTATGTAAGAATTGACCTGAAATGTATCGGGGATGGCACGACGCGGGCAGCCGTTCGTTGTATTGACGTTCTTAAAGCTGACCTTCCACAATGCGGATCCGCCATATGGTTGGTTTGCTTAAGATGGATGTGTTCTTATTTTAACACTTTCCTAGTCAGTATTTATCAATGCAACTTAAATAGACAATTCCTCAGCAAACTAAAGGAATATTACCATTTTATGGAACTTCATTACCGCACTTACCTGAGCTCGCCATTCAACCCTATTCTGTGCTAACTCCAACCATCCCTCACAAATCCTGCTTCCCTTAAACCTATCCCAATATTGTCCTCCCTAGGTCTTCCGGGTGGTCTATTCCCTTCGGGTCTCCCAGTCGATATTTCTGAAATATGTCTCTCCTCCCCCATGCGCGCAACATGTCCAGCCCATTTCATCCTTTGCGATTTAATTACAGTTACTATGTTTGGTGAAGAGTACAGGTTATAAAGCTCGTCGTTATGCATTTTCATCTCTCGTAGGCCCAAATAGTATCCTAAGAGTAAGCGACCATATCTCACATCATGTAATACAACCGACAGGATAATTGTCTTACGAATTTATATTTTTAGATTCCTGGACAGAAGACAAGAAGACAAGAGTTTCTGAACTGCATAAAAACAAGCGTTTCCTGATTTCAGTCGACACTTAACTTCTGCCTTAATATTATTTTTATCTGCAATTATTGCTCCCAGATGTTTGAATTTCTCCACTTGTTTGAACAATTTACTAACTATTCTAATATTTTGTAATGCATTACTTTGATGTTTCATGACCAAACAGGGTGTCCAGCAAGTAATGCTGAAGAAATTCCCCGCTTATTCCCTGATTTTCATTGATCATTTCAGAAATTCCCGACCAAAATATGAAGCACTTTCTAATAACTGTGTAAGGAAAATTATAGGATTATACATGCTTTAAATAAGAAAAACTTTTAGTAACAAAAGTAATTGCAAACAATAATTACTTAGGCTATAACAGATACAAAAATTAGGAACAATAAAATAAATTAAATATACTTTCATATAGGCCTACTATTGTCTAGAAGTCTTTTTGATCCCACTTTGCAATTTTTAGAATTTTCCCGGATATTTTAACAAATTCATTGACTTTTCCCGGATTTTCCCGACCATACGAAATTCCCGGCCTTTTCCCGGATTTTCCCGACCAGTGGACACCCTGAAATATTTAGATTTTTTCTGTATTAATATCCAATCCAACAATCCTGCAGGCATCGAAAAGACTTTCTGCTTTTCTCCCAATTGTGTTTATGCCATCGCCCAACAAGCAAGCGTCATCTGTATACGCTGAAATCTGGTGATTGCCATTTAATTCTAGGCCTACCTTGTTTTCCTGAACTTTCCTAATGGCATATTCCAAAGCGAAATTTAAAAGTAAAGGTGATAGTGCATCTCCTTGCTTCAAGCCGCTTCTAATGGCAAACCTATCCTGATATAAATGTCTCTACCCTGACTCTGCTATAGGTTTCATTTAGACACATTTTGATCAGCCTAACTTCTTTGGTATCCCAAACTCAATGAGGATATTGTACAATTTGTCTCGCCTAACTGAATCATATTCTTTTTAAAATCTATGTATAGCTGGTGAACAGACTTTATATTCCTACTTTTTATATTCCTACTTTTTCTATTCCTACTTTTTCTCCAAGATTTGGCGAATACAAAATATTTGATCAGTGGTTGATCTATTTCGCCTAAATCCACATTGGCGATCTCCAATGATTTCGTCCGCTTATGGGGTTAGTCTTGACAAAAGTATATTGTACAAAATTTTGTATGATATTGATAAGAGATAAATTCCTCGATAGTTATTGTATTCGGCTCTATTTCCCTTTTTATGGATCGGTATAATAATAATTTTTTCCATTCCTTTGGCAATTCACGATTCAATAAATACTCATACAAACATTTTAACATTTTAGCGATTTATTAAATGCAAATCAGTCACCCCGGATTGATTCGCTTTGAAAACTGTAAAATGACAACAGACAGGAAAGGTTGACCCGGTTTAGACTGGTCGATAATTGAAGTGAACTGATTCCCATACATTCTCCTTAAATCTGGAATTGACCGAAGCCAATTAATATGCCTTTTCTTTTATTCTTTGTGTTATTCATGTAAGGAAAGATATTTTTCTCCCTGCATATTCACTGATCTCAACAGTGTTTTCCTGCAATACACAAAATCCGTAGACTGTACTACCACCTCCAGATAGCTCAACTGGAAGATGTCTTCTGAACTACTATCGGGAATATTGTTTCTTTGGTTTGAGCGGCCTCCGCTAGGTGCGACAACTCTATTGTAGTAATTGTACATTGAAATTACGTCAGAACATATAATTTCAATCAGTTCAAATGTGAATCTAACACTGCATTGCTGTATAAGTTAAATTCTATCAGCCACTCCATCCTCCCGAGAGTTTACCTTCCAGATAAGTTCCCTGTCGGCAGATAAATATTTTATGGGGTGGCCGTATAGGCCCTTAACATAGGATGAACTTTCAAGTGTTTATAAGGGGCTGATATTTGAAATAATTATGATCCAGTATAACAACTGGTTATACCAGGACGCGACCAGAATTCTGAGGCAAGAGAAGTCAGATTTAATAGTAGTTGTGAAATACCGTCGTAATTTGAATTTCCCTTGCGATTTTGATCGCTTTTGATTTGTATCTTTAAAAAGGTATGGACAAATGCCAAAGGCTTTATAGCTTTACCCTAAGTGGTCTAGCCCTGGATAAACTGCTAACGGTAGTAAGATAACATTATTAATGAATGAATGAATGAATGAGCACTCGTCAGCTCGGGTCAGATGTACTCTTGTTGGAAGTGTATTTAATAGGTCATTTTCTTTTAGAACTTTGAATGATAAGATCAGAATTTAATAATTGACGAGACCTACACGTGTTGTAAATTAGTTGAACTGAAATAATTTCCATAACGCACTTTAATGACCTGGGTAAACTTCTGGAAGGCCGTTTCGCAGGTGGTGTTCCTGCATCAGAGTTGCCTGCGAAACGGCCGTCCAGAAGTTTACCAAGGTAAATAAAGTGCGTTATGGAAATTATTTCAGTTCAACTATTTTAATACACAACGCTAAAGTTGGACACAAGAATGATGATGTAAATTGCTGCAAGTAACGGAAAAGACAAGAAATATATATTGAAATATAACTGCCGATACGTATCTTAGCGTAAGGGAGACCCAATGAAATATGAACCGGCGATGACGCTGTGTTTAAAGGCTTTACATACCGTACCGACGTTGTGGATATCTTGTTGTAATACTTCTTGGTCTTGTATACTTTATGTTTTAAATTACCCCAGGGGGTCAGGTCAGTTACCGATAATTTTGCACTTTCAAATTGTCCTGTTGGAAATAATTGGTTGTGGCGCTCCCTGTCAGTTAATTCTAAACAAAACTGTACTCGCATGTCTGCCTCCTAAAAAAGGGCCCTGTAATTCGTTTTCCGCGCACCTTACACCAATTCTTTCGCTCAAATAACGATTGTTTTGTGTCGAGCGTCAGTAGCGTGACCTCAGAGCACTTAGAGAAAAGATAAACCAGCAGCTTGTTGGAAACAAAATGGCTGCGCACTGCAGTTTCATGATTGACGTTTTAAGGTTGAACTTGTCCAATAATGCAGAATTGCACGACTTCATTAATGATATTGGAAAATACACTAGCGTCGAGTAGAATCTAATAGATTTGTTCTATGTGTCGGGTAGTCCAGACGCTAAAGTAGGACAGATAGAAAAGGTAGACGGCCTCCAGCGAACTTATCGATCACAGCCAGTCTGGCAGAACGCCTGCTCAAGACTCTTAGTAAATGCCAGTTCTGAGATTTCAGCTATTAGCTATTCTGCGATAGATGGCAGCGGATGGCGTACGATCAAATCGAAACTTCTTTGGCCGTTCTCTTGAAACCAACAGATGTTTACAATTGGAAATGAACTCACTCTATTATAATATTAAAATCAACACGAACATAATTAATTGTAATGTAAATACAGGTTGTTTATTACGCAGTTTCATTTGCGTTTCAAGATCGTTCCGCGTTCGATAATAATCGATACCACATCATTGTTTTAATGAAAATCTATACTTTAATGGTTATTATGATACTGTTATGTCTCGTTTAATACGCCCACTGTAGTAAGTTATGGTTAAACAAAATTTATTAAATGTACAGTTTTATTACCGTTTTCTACATTTTTCTCTCGTTTTAAGTTAAATATTGACCATTGTAGGCCACCCTCTATCCGCCGCCTTGGGTCTGTTGGTAGCGTGACTAACTTCCACCCGGGTTGGGGATTTTTCAGCTGTGGATAAATGAGGTTCTACTTGTTATTGAGCTGTGTGAAAATGATTGCATGATTTTATATACAGTAAATTCTTGATTGTTCAAATATCCTTCCTGGGTACAGGGTGGTTCATTCCCATCCCGCAATGGCAAATCTCCGCGGTATCACTTCGGACATCATCCCACGGCTTCGTCCCGCTTTCGGGCAGAACACGCATCATCGTCATGTTATAAGGTGTCTTGTAAATAGAAACTACATTTTGACAATTCTCTACTTAAGCTTACCTATGATGTAAATGCCCCTTGCAGAGCTCACACAAAGTTTAATTGCATTCATTTTATAGTAAACCTGGATATATGTTAGCACACGGCATTCTGTAAATTTACCATATTAATAGTTTCTAAATAGTTTATCCCAAAATCTAATTTACCAGGAGACGTATGTAGAGAAATCTAATTTCCCACACATCTTTATTGAAATCTGTTTTACCAGACTTGCATAGAAAAATTTTATTCCCCAGATGTGTTCATAGAAATCTAATTTACCAGGCGTGTATAAAAATATATAAGTTACCAGACGTGTTTATAGAAATCTAATTTACCAGACGTATTTATAGAAATCTAATTTACCAGATATCTTTATACTTGACCAGATGTGTATATAGAAATCTAATTTACCAGACGTGTATAAAAATATATAAGTTACCAGACGTGTTTATAGAAATCTAATTTACCAGACATGTATAAAAATATATAATTTACCAGATGTGTTTATAGAAATCTAATTTACCAGACGTATTTATAGAAATCTAATTTACCAGAGGTGTATAGAGAAATCTAATTTACCAGACTTGTATAGAGATATCTAATTTACCAGATATCTTCATAATTGACCAGATGTGTATATAGAAATCTAGTTTACCAGATGTGTATAAAAATATATAAGTTACCAGACGTGTTTATAGAAATCTAATTTACCAGACGTATTTATAGAAATCTAATTTACCAGACGTGTATAGAGATATCTAATTTACCAGATGTGTATATAGAAATCTAATTTACCAGATGCGTACGGTATTTAGAAATCTATTTCCCTAATGTGTTTATATAAATCTAATTTACCAGACGTGTATAAAAACTTCTAATTTCCCAGATGTATTTATAGAAATCTAATTTACCAGACATAATTATAGAAATCTAATTTACTAGACGTGTATAGAGAAATCTAATTTACGAGACATCTTTATAGAAATCTAATTTACCAGACGTGTATAAAAATATATAATTTACCAGATGTATTTCTATAAATCTAATTTGCCAGACGTGATAGAGAAATCTGATTCACCACACGTGTATAGAGAAATCTGATTTACCACACGTGTATAGAGAAATATAATTTACCAGACGTGTATACTAAATATAATTTACCAGAAGACGTGTATATAGAAATATCTAATTTACCAGACGTGTTTGCCAGAGGTGAATAGAGGAATCTAATTTATCAGACGTTTATAGAGAAATGTAATTTACCAGACGACTCCTACAGTAAAGTTTCAATAGTTTGATATTCCTGTAAATCCGAGCTGAAAAATTTGAATTGACAAATTAATAATGCTTTTCTTCTATTATAGGACCACTCAGTGGAACACCTCTCAGCCTTTCTTGCGAAAAACTATACAAAAATGGATTCAACTTTGTCAGAGCCTGAAATTTTGTATGAATGGCACAGTTCCTAACAAAAATAGTGCCAGAATGCTTTTGTTTAATCAGTGGAAATTGCAGTTATGATATGCAGAAAAGAAGTTATTGTTTTAATCGATTTCCGAGTTAAGCTCCAGATTGATTCATTAATCAGGGCTTACGGAAGGACAAAGGTCTAAAGTTTGATACTTAACTTTAATTCATACTCATATACAGATATATCAGAAAATCTTAAAATATGTCAACATTTCACAAAATGCACTGGCAAAGAACTCCACTTAATTTACGTAGGCCTAATTATTTCACAGTAATATACCTTCTGTATATAACAGTATTCATGTAGTACTCATTTCAACTTGAACAACGAAGTAAACATCTGAATTCAAACAGGCCTCGTTCCAAACTAGTTTTAACTAATGGGGTTTACACAAATAAGGATTATGATGAATCCTGATGGTCATCGTTGTCTCACTGCTCATTCTAGTATCTGACAAATCCAGGTAACTTAATGCTTTCTTTGTCTAAATAAATTTCCTTTATGAACGTTGAGAAATAACTGATTAGTGTTGGACCAAGAGGCTGTCTCAGCAATTGCTTTATTTGCCTCCAACGCAAACATAATTGAATTAATGGAATCATTAACAAAGAAAGATCCCTGAGGAACGTCGTATTGGATGTTAGATTCATAGGTTATGGTCGGTGCTATCAAATGCCTTACCAATATCACACAAAGTTTATCATTACCGTTATTTACGATGTAAGGCAAGCACAAGTTAACAAAATGATCCAAAGTTGTCATTTGTGTGATTATAACATTTTACGACGTTTTATGCAGGTTCGGACTGGCTCATTTGGGGCCCTCAGCTAGAGTCTGAAGAGGGGGCCCCTTACCAAGAATGTTTTTACTTCCTCTGCCCGTACCATAGGTACTATAGGTAGAGGAAGTATTGTTTTCGACCCCAAAATTCGAAGTTGAATTTTTAGCATATATACACGTTTCAAGGCCCCCTGAATCCAAAATACTATTTTTGGAAACATGTCTGTGTGTCAGTGTGTCTGTGTGTCTGTGTGTGTGTCTGTGTGGAATATCTGTGAACAAGCTAGCTCCAAAACGGAGAATCGTATGAAAACAAAATTTCGTATTTGGGTCAGGTACCTTCTGAAGATGTGATTCGAAGATTGGCGACTATTTTCTCTTATTTTTAAGGGGACTTTACATGAAAAAATTTTCGTTTTTCGCGATTTTCTCGAAAACGGCTCTAACGATTTTCTTTAAAATTTGCACATATGTTCCTTTTACTGAGAGCTAAAACTTTTATTTGAAACTTTTTTCCGAAAAAATTCTCTGAGGGTACTTACAAGCCATCCACTGTTCACCCACTATTTGTAGAAATTTTGTCTTGTGTGATGAACAACTGAATAGCGCTCTTTCACGGCCTCTTATTCTATATAACAATGTGAAGTGAGAAAGATGTATTGTTGGCCATGCATAGAGCAAAGAAGTATCTGAGGGAAATATTCGATAAATTTCGGAAATTATTCTTTACGGCGGAAAGTCTGCAGTCACTTGTTCTTTTTTTTTTAAGTTTGTTATATAGCCTTGCGCTTTTAGTCGCATCATTGAAAGAAGAGATATTTATAGGATAATTAGCGTAAAATTGTGTCTTGCGATTCCGTAAAAGGATATGTGAATACTGCTAACTTTTATTTGGGCAGAGGAAGTTATGTGACTTTCACATCAGATTTTTAATATTATGTGCCTAAAAATTCATTTTCCACTAGTTTGGTACTTGAAAAATATTTGAGTAAAGGCAAGATCTCTGTTAAAAAAAGCTTTTCTGTAGAAATTGACTTAAGTTTACAGTACATTTTTATATTATTATTATATCTAAACTTGGTACACACCAGAAAAAGTAAAATCTTACAAGTGTTTTGTTGAATAGGAGAGTGAGAAACAGGCAACTTAACCTATGCAGCATCTCAATAAAAAAAGTTGTCTTTAAGGGCCCAAGTGAATTATTTATAATGTAAATCAAAAGTAACCAAACCTAACTAGTCCTGGCCACTTCATCTATAATTACATTTTTATACAACTTATAAAATGCTACTCTGAAGGGCTTTCCAAATAATTCCTTTGATTAGCTTGTTGGTAAAGCCTCGTCCATTCGGTCCTTTAGTTAACTTTCCTGTAGATTGTCAATTATTTTCAGTCTGTCTTCAATACACTTTCTGACATGATTTTGTAAAATCACATAATTTGCAACCAACATGATCTTGTGCAGTGTATAAGACCTTTCTGCTTATGTCTTGCCTCCCAATAAACCAAACTATATCAATTTTATTTATTTTTTATTTATTTTATTTATTTATTTATTTAACCTGGCGGAGTTAAGGCCATAAGGCCTTCTCTACCACTCAGCCAGGGCAAAAACATGAAATACATAACGATAATAATAATAATGATTAATAATAAATTAAAAAAGAACTGATATACATGAATACAAGAAACGAACATTAAATACAAAGAAAAAATTAGAACATATATACTTGAATAATTAAGATACATTAAGACACATTAAATGATAAAGAAGAAATTAATTGTTACAAATATGATTTAGTTATATAAAAGCATTAAGTGATAGAAACTGAAATTAACATAGGACATGAAAAAGATTATTAAGTACTACGTATATGTGCTGTTAAATGCGATCTGAAGGTTGACAGTGAACAATTGACAAGTGACAATTGAACGTTGAACAACAGCCATTCCTTGGAAAGTGAGCCTGAAGCGTCCAGACTGTAACAACCTTTTAATATTAATTTAAACGTATATGTCATCACTAGGGGGCGGATATCAATGACATGTCATATTTTTCCCCTTTGCATTATTTCAGGTTTCCGACTAATTTAAACCCAATTCCAACCAAGCATCCTGGTGAAAATGGAACAGCTTTTATTGTGCATATAACTGCATATTAGGAAATTTTCAACTATTGTAGCATATTTAGTGTGAATATATCATATTTTTGGAATATTTGTGTGCATATTAAAGAAATTGAAGTTTCATATCATATTTTGTAAATTTTGCATTATAATGATACTTTTTGAGAATTTACAGATACTTTAAATAATTAACACTATTTTCATAAAATGTTTTGTAATGAAACTTAAAAAATATATACACAATGTGCAAGTGGTAAAGTCATATTTTAAATTTTATTGGTCATATTTTAATGTTTTTTAGGTCATAAATGCATGCATATATCCTATTTTTTAGGTCATAGAAATCCGCCCCCTAGTCATCACTGAAAAATTATGAAATTGATTTTCAGAATTAGTTCTTCAGTAGACTGAAAATTAATTTTATAATTTTTCAATGATGACATATATTTTAAATTAATATTAAAAGGTTGTTACGGTCTCGACACTTTAGGCTCACTTTCCTTGGAGTGGCTGACAACCGATCTTCTTGTGTGAATCCTCTTCCTTCCTTTTTGGTTGGGTCCTAGTTAGAAAAGTTTAAATGTCATGCCTTAGCTGCGAGTTCATGATGACGAAAATCTTTACGAATCTCAGTGGATTTATAAATATGCTTAGGAGAAACATAAAGTCCGGTAATAAATGTAGAATGTCTATTGTCTTAAACATTAACTGGCTTAAAAGCTTCCTGGGGAAACTAATTATAAAGTTGCGTAATTAAAGAAATACCTCAGTACTGGTAGTAATAAAATATAAACCGCTTCTTCTTGGAGCCAGTCTGGACCTGGCTTTATGTTATTTTGAATCGTGAATTTTAAAAGGAAAATAATTTCAGTTCACTTCTGCTTAGAATAGTAATCAAAAAACTTTTTCATAATTTCCTATGTAGCGGAATTCAGGCTCTTTTGGTTGGCAACAATTTGTTTGGAAACAAATGACTTATTATAACAGATGAACATAACTTTACACATGCTGAAAATACTAAATTGTGATCTATTCATATAGAATATCTAATATATAAAGTCGAATGTGTGTTTGTGGGTATGTATGTATGTATGTATGTATGTATGTTTGTTCCTTATACAAATCTAAATTTCTTTACCAATTTACACGGAATTTTGCACACATACCCAGTTAAGCCCGGGAAGTATAGCGGTCAACATTAAAATTCAAACAAAATACTCCTTCCCTTGAAAATTATATAATTTCTGAGAATATTATGCAAAAAAAATGAAATCCCATTCAGTTGTCAAGACAACAGTGTATTGTTTACACAGTTCACATGGGGCTCTGGACACTACATAATAATTTATTGGACTTTAACGAATTCTGATGCTAATGTTTTGTGAAAATAATTCTTGAATAAAATCCACGAGAATAAAGCACATTGTAATGCAGTCACATAACTTTCTCTACCCTGGACACAAGAAATATTTTCTCACTTCACATTTTGATGTAGAATAAGAGGTCGTATTGCTGGGATAACTTAAGTGTGTGAGTATGCTATATCAGAAGTAGGTAAACAATCCTTTCCGCTTATACGTTATCCATAGCTGTATGCTTTGTATTAATTGAGAAATAAGGATGTTTATCATAGGCCCTAAGCATGGGATGGAACATTTTGAGTCCTATGCTCGCAGTATTTTATGTCCCGGGTTCTAGGGGAGGAAAGTATGAAAGTGATACTGCATTTCTCTTATTTCAGAACCGAAACGGTTGTATGGTAACATGAGAATGAGAAATAAAATTTTCCGTCAAGTCAATACAATCTTATTTAATTTATGTTTCTTCTTATTTCAAATCCTCCCAAGCATGATGTGTAGAAGCAACGGAATGCAGCTTTCGACATCCTCTATGAGCCATAAAAAGCTATGTCTAGCGTTTTCTGATGGAATAGTTTGAGTGTGATAAATCTTTTTCTTCATTTCAAGTTTTACATACATATTATATAAGCACCTAGAGTTTCAAAATCGAAAGTCCTCCAAAAGTTAATTTCAAATTACAAAATACAAAGCCCGGGCAACGCCGGGCCTTTTCAGCTAGTTTATTTATAAAATAAAGAACTAGTCTGGAAAAATCTTTCGCTATCATACAGAATTGCAGACTTTGAATGAATGACGTATTTTGTAAGTAAGAAAGAGAATGAAACTGAGATCTGTGTAATTCTTATAATGCGCTAGCACCATTTTCTTTACCCTCAACATTCTCAGCCAGTAAAATGAAACTTCCTGTAGATGGGAGAGAGTTCTGTTAAACATGATAGCTATTTATGATATTAGTGTTAAAAAGAAGTTTGTTTTTTGTGAGCCCATTATGGCAAGTGTAGCAATCCTACGAGCAAAGTGAAATCACTTTACCATGTGTATCGTACCAAATACTATAGAGGACGATACCGGACACTTACTGCTTTGGCAATGGAAAAATGGGGGACAGATTTTGCAGCACTCCTGGTGGTAAGACCTGCAAACTTGGGAGCAAATTAAAATTTTAAAAACACTTATAATCTGCAATGTTTTAATGTTTCACCAAACACTGAGCACCAAAACACTGTTTAAGTAATTTTAAAAATAACAATGAGCAAACAAAACACAGAACTTCCGGAATAGTTCTCAAAATATCATTGAAAACACAAATATTTCAACTTAGCGGTTGCTAACAACAACAACTTGCTCTTTTTTTCAATGTTGCTTTTTGTTTTAATTTATTAGGTCATTTATTTCCAAACCAGCATTTTTTCTGGACCATAGACAGATAGAAAAATCATTTCCCTTATACATAACATGGCAAGGTTGACTACTTCGGCTCCTCTAATAGAAATTGGTTGATATCTTTGTATCTTTGTATTCAGTAGTAGCAGGTTGGGCCGCTAGATGGTGCTCAAGATATTGTCCCTCGATATATCGCAAAGTGTCCTGTATTGTCCTCTATAGTATTTGATCATACACTATTTTTTAGACAGCCATAAACATTCAGTGAAATAATCATATAAATATTGCATTAAAGGTGCTGCTGACATACGAGTTTTGATTGAACCACCAATTATGTAAATTTTACAACCACCGTGAGAAATGTAACATTCAAAATGGTGTAATGAAATTTAACATGTTCAATTTTTATGAGACTGAGACTATTTAATAATCACATAAATGTTTTCCATGTGACAGATGTGTCTACTATTTGTTCAAGTTCATTTGTTTGTTTTCAGAGTCTCCTAGGCGAGTTCAACAAAGAGCAGGAAGCGTTTATTAAAGAGAAACAGGGGAAGTCGTCCGATGCTGCAGTTCCTCCGTGGGTGGGATGTCCCAATGAAGAGAGCCTTAAGGAAGAATGCCTCACATTGTCAACAGTAAGATTGTGCAACGTTTATCGACATTATTATTATTATGTAGATGAAGACCTCTGTAACATTAGTGATTTCTAACATTAGCACTAATATTGTTTAATTTGTTGCAGGACAGGCGAAACTTTGTTCGAAGCCCCCCGACAGGTGTTGATTTTCAGTTTGATTACGAGGTGTCATATCCTATTGCGATGGCTACATTGGCTGAAGATCCAAACTTGGAGAAGATGAGGTTTGAGCTGGTACCTAAAGTGTAAGTAATGCATCTTACTGCCTAACAACATTTTTTTTTCATGTGGTAATAAACTTATGAAGTAGCTGAACTCCATTCAGTGTGTTTAGTACTTGCAGTTACGTTATGTGTCGTTATTACCAAGTGGTGCTATGAAAATAGTAACGCCTAAGTTGAAAATTACAGAAGAATTAAACTGATGCTACAACTATCTTGTCTTGCAGTAAAAGGTCCATGTACTCAATAAAATACTATTAATAAAGTTCAGTACTCATATCTCTAAGTCATGTGTGCAGACTCAGATGCAGCTTGAATCGCTCGTGAAGTTCCAATTAATGTCAGCACATTCTCTTCAGTTTCACTTTTTTTTAAATTAATTAATTAATTTATTTATTTTTAAAAGAAACCCTTTAACAGTGCTTCGTGTACTAATTTCCATTGCCACTTAACTTTCATACCAAGAATTTTAGCTTTGCTTTCTGAAATTGTTTGCTCTGTTGAGTTGACTAAACAGTTGTGAGGAAACACAACCCCCCCCGCCATGTGAACTCGGTCATGTACAGGTAGGGGGGAAAAAAAGGCGGACCGACTAAAATATCTAAGTTGCCGATATGAGCCACTGCACGTTCATAGGATAGCAGGGAATGTATTGAAATTTGTTCTACAGCCGATAAATTGCTTGAATTGAGAAATAATTTCACGTAATTTGCATTGCTTGTGAAAACAAATGTTTCCGTTACATCTCTTACATTTATTTACGTATCACAAGGCTCTGAAATCAGCTACAAGAGTCGGTCCGCCTTTTTTTCCTACGTGTACACTATTGTCTGTAATGGACAACACTTTACAACTGGAGCAGGGATGAGTTCTGTGTAAACAATAAACATAAACAAATTCTTGTTACTCTTTTCTTTCTGTTGATATTTTCTATATTGCAAGTTGTAAAACAGACTTCAGTCACAGCTTGAACCTAGCAAGATACATTCATTATACCAAACCTAGCTCATGCTTCGTTTAAGGGTGACGAGGCTTTTTGTCTTGTGTTAGGAGTTATTCATAATATGTAATATGTTAAATTGAGAGAAGATTTATACATTTCTATAGATTGTATTGCAGATACAAGTGTATTGTATTGCTTGAGATGGAGCAGTTTGTTGAGTGTATTTAATAATGTGTGCAGGATCAACGAGGAAACATTCTGGCGAAACTACTTCTATCGTGTAAGTTTGATCCGCCAGGCCAATGAACTGTCTTCAATGGCCTCAGAAGGTGGACGGGATTCAGAACCGACCTCCCGAGCCAACAGCACGGACGTAGAACCTGCAGGTAAGCGAGCTCGAGCTCACGTCTTGTTTGCGTAGTTACGTTATCGCTGCTGCTTCCCAGCGTCGTACACGCTTCATCTTTATCGTTGCCTCAGGACTTTGCCCCACTACCCAATAGATGGCAGGTCGGGTTATTAAATCCATTTACCCAAGAAACTCTCATCGGGAAAATCTCAAAACATAGGAAGAACATTGTCATTCATATTTGTGCCTAACAAGAGGAATTTCAATATTTCAAATGTGTTCTTTCTCTAAGGTTACTACATAAACATCGTTCGCTCACTCAAACTCGTGTGAGAAAAGTGACAGTTATATAATTATGGGAATTAGCATTCCCTGTTACATGTCAACACCGAGTGCTCGATGGCAAACACGTGAGTGAATTATCCTCTTTTCTAATGTTTAAACATCCTGAAGCTAGTAGAACACCAAGACCTTTTTACTTATTTTACACATATAAAGTAAAATTGATTTAATGTTTTTACAAAAGAATTTTAAAATAGTACAGAAAAACAGAAATCAGGAATATATATTAATTTTAGTCAGTTAGTATTAAAATTGGTTGACATTTGCTGGGAAGCAACAGCGATGAGCTTGTACGTGCACGTCTCGCTGCATGCCGCTCTTTATTTTGAGTTCTGGCTGAGAATAGTTGTTGTGTCCTATCTAGCAAAACCCCACCTCCTCGATGATGTGTTAGTTCCGGAAAGCACCTCCACCGACAGCCCCACCCATGAGTTTGTGTCAGACACTTTCCAAGCCAGTTCCAGTGACCTGGAGGAGGTGCGACAAGGCATGAAAAAGCTGGGCATGGACCCAGACAAGCGCAATGGTAAGTCAACACAAGCTCTGCATAATCATATTAACTTACTAACTCCAAGGTAATTAAAAACATTCCTAATATATATAGCTTAAAAGGCCTGGCGTTGTAAATTTGAAATTAACTTACAAAGTCCTTTCGATTTTCAAACTCTAGATCCTTACATACTACATAGATTTCAGAAATTAATTATATCGTAAGCTTTATGCAGTTCCAAAGCTACCTGTGAACAATGATAATACGTATTGTTTCTCAATTGTTTGTTGACAGATGAATATGATGTGAATTTGATTTGATCAATTCAGTGTAGTTTTCAGAAATTATATAATTTTTCAAGGGAAGGATTGGTTTTATTGTCAACAATACTTCCAGGGTTAAACTACCAATATATTATAGCTGGTACCGGCGGATTCGCCCGCCATTATTAATTGACTCAAAGAGTTTTAAGAAATTTACACTGGCAGTTTATTAAAAATGTCTGTGGTTCAGAGCTACGAAAATTGTAAGTAAAAATAAAATTATAGGTAATGTTTGTTCATTGTGTTCATTTTACTTAGGACTTATATAATTTAAAAAAACGGTTTTCCTAATTTTGTACTCTTCATGAAAGTTTAGACTGCGAGAGACGAACATTGCCAAGTATACCCGATGTCTCACGCTATTTAGGGCCGTTGAATTGTATAAGAGTAGATGTATTTATAACCACAGTAGAGATAGCTAAGCTTTGCAGTATTCCAGGCTCGAATGAGAGAACTAATCAATTTTGATTTTGATTGTAAAGAATTTGCACAGCAAGACAAGAGAATCAAAGCAGTACTACACCTTTAGCTAGTGCAGATTTATCATTCTGTATCTGTAACTCCAATGCACCTGTAAAACACTAACAACATTTATTTATTTATTTATTTCAAATCCAAGCCATAATAATAATTATTATTTTATTTATTCTGCATGGTATAATACAATTTTATATAGAATAATATCGTCATTAATACAAAATCTAAAATTGCAAAAATAAAAACAATTAAGGAAATGGCAACCGTATGTATATATATATATATATATATATACAGTTCCACTTACAAAACAGTTAATATATCAAACAAGCAGCATTTACATGATGAATAATTCAAATATTTAAATTTTGAGACAATTCTGGTTTTGAGATGTTCTTAATAAACATATCTGCAACATTTCAAAAAAACTCTGGTCGGAACGTTCACAGTGGAGTGTAACAACATTTGAAAATGATGCGAGTTGACTACACACTATTTTCTCCACTTACCAAATTTTTTTTTGGTAGAACATGTTTCGCATATGTTCATATGCATCCTCAACTACTTGTCAACTGCCGAGCCTTGCTTGCTGGCATATGAACATATGCGAAACATGTTCTACCAAAAAAATTTGGTAAGTGGAGAAAATAGTGTGTAGTCAACTCGCATCATTTTCAAATATCTGCAACATACGCTAAAATATTTAAGATAGGACTTTGAAAGATTTTTCTTTTCTTATTTCAAACTCTATCATACATTTTTACAAAATGTGTGATGCAAATTATAATAATAAGATTTCAGTGTGTGTTGTTGACATAAGGGAAGCATGCAAACTTTACTTTTCTCTCCTCCCCCACCCCCCATATCTGTGTGCTATCAGTTTAACCCTTTATCTGGCAGGCAGCACCTATGAATACCTCCCTGAACCTAGCAAGCCTCATTTGCATTCAGACCACAAAAACACTTCCCATGGCCATCTAACTGTTAGAAATGAACTAAATTGTTGGTAGATGTTACCTGGGCTATTGTAGCTGTTCCCTGTAGGCACCATTGCCGAATAGGAGGTATAATTGCTGAGTAATAACCATTAGACTTGTGATATACCATGTTGCCTGAGAGCAACATTGCCTATCCAGTGGGCATAAATTTTCATTTTGTCTGCTAGATAAAGGGTTAAGGTGACATTGAGGAGGTTAGTCTGTGCTTTTACATCTTAGTTTGCACAGATTGCATGGCCCCATGTTGTTTGCATGTTTAGATATACAGGGTGTCCCAGAACTTAAACATAAAACAGCTAAGGAAAAGTCGCACTAATGCCCAGTGTCTGAAATGATACAAATGTCTTCATTAGCGTCATAGTCAGCCTGGACGACGCTACTATTTCCGTACTTTCCAAAGGTCTTAATTTTGCCCCTACGCCAAGGTCCATTCCATCAGTGGGGTAGAGCAAGCAGTTATGTCTTTATCCTCTGCAACAGCTGATGAAATCTGCCATGAAGCCCTAAATGCTTTACGTAATGCTACTGATGTCATAATGCAACATCCACCATTCATAGGAAGAAGAAAGTGACACCTCATGGAATGATAGCCCCCAGACTAAATACACAAGCATGGAGTACTGTTATGTCCAATAATCAGCGCCAAACCCCCGATCTACTTCAACCACAGGTGGGAAAATGCATTCACCATGTCAGGAACTTTACAGAATTCATCCACATGCTCAAAGATCTGCTCTAGTCAGTTTCGACGTGGTCTCCCTGTTCACACGAATTCCAGTAGAGGACGCACTACAACTTCTGGTACCACATTTTAGTGAGGACATAATACAGCCACCTATTTCCAGTACAAAGGAAAATATGTGTCATGAGATCCCCACTTTTTCCAGCCATAGCAACATGCGTTTGTAGAGATATGTCGATGATGCCTACACCTCAACAGCTTGCACAAAGAACGTTTATTTCACCTTCCTGGACATCCTGATAAAACAGAGACCACAGACCTTTACCTCATTGGCAATAGTCACCACCATCCGGCATCATTGCCATCTCAGGGAACTCAACCATCTGAAGGAAATTCAACTGGCCCTCAGGACCAATCGCTGGTATAACACATCTTCCAGAGAAACTACTCAACATTCCTATCTTGCTGTGGGAGTCTTTCCCTGAGATTGGCCAACATATTAAAGAAACACATCAAGACAGTATTCAAACCACCACCCAAAGCAAGAAGTCTCCTACACTCTGTAAAAGACGACTTTGGTCTAAAAACATCTGGCGTCTACCACATTCCTTGTGAATGTTGCAGTATCACGCACCATTGAAGAACGGTTTAAAGAACACCAATGGTCAGGATTAGCCGAGCACACCATCTACTTGGGACCTGGCCACACAACTGTGCTTACTAAATCATTTGGCTATTGGGACAAGCTAATCAAATCAAATTGGAGCCAGACAAGTTCAATCGAGTTGGAGGATTTAACATCAGCCCCATTTGGAATGGTTGCATTCGTAATTTAAGGGGGGACATACAGCTTTCGAAGCTGAAAAACAGATGAAATTTCATGATTTTTCTTTCTCAGCAATGAATTGTTCTGTAGCCTATGCTCTATGTTAACTAGTTCTACAATTGCATACTATTTTCAGAATGAATTTAACTATTACAGTTAATGGGAAATTATCATTACAAAATGGTAGACAAATTTTGTGCGCTGAAGTGCCGTTTCCCTGATAATTTTCATAAATACCAAAATTTCTGAGTGATTCTTTTTTCTATCTATTTAAAAATATCATATGAACAACATAATCTAGGATCTTTGGATTTTCTGCAGTATAAATATTTTTTAAAAAATAATTCATCAATTGTTAATTTTTTTTAGAAATTTTTACATCAGAATTTAAAAAAAAAAACTATTAAACTTACATCAATGATTCTAGATAGTGTTGTTCAATAATATCAAATATACTGCATGCAAAATGTCACTGCAATATATTAATAAATATTTCAGTTATCAGGGAAACAGCACAAAGTTTGTCTGCCATTTTGTAATGATAATTTCCCATTAACTGTAATAGTTAAATTCATTCTGAAAACAGTATGCAATTCTAGAACTAGTCAGTATAGAGCATGCCAGATTGCAAGGCTACACAATAATTCATTGCTGAGAAAGAAAATAATGAACTTTTCCAGAATCAAAAACTGTATGTCCCCCCTTAAAAGACAAAAGAGATAGATTGATCTGCAAAAAAGACCAGTTAATCCGTAGACAAAAGAATATTCCTGATTGTTCAATCTGCCCATCTTCTCGTTGCTTCCTGATAGGCTGACTCTTCCATGTCCATGGGTATAAATAATGTCACTCTCTGTCCACTCGAGACTTCAGTCACCCTCAAGATGTAGGAAGCTGAACACCCATCTGGCTATCAACCCAAGACCAAACAGCGGCCATTTTAGTTTGTGAGACATTCCCATTCATTCTATTTTCATCCAGTTTCATGAAATGAGAATGCATAACATTTCTGAAATTAGAAAGGCCTGAATGTGATGGTTATTCACGATGTGGAGCTCGCAGCTCCATTAGCCTCCATAAGTGCGAGAGCAAAGCAAACTAGGCTTTTATTTCTCTACAGCAGTATTATAACTTTCCATTCTAGAGCAGTGGGTAATGCCCAAGTTCAATTCCGATGACATTTATCTGTCCGTAGATGTTTTGCAGTATTCACCCTTCAACACAAAATCACAAATACATCACAGAATGTGCCAGAAGAATTTAACCAAATAAATAGCATTGCAATAACTAGTTGCACAAAACCATAAATGAAGCTGTGAAAATCATAAATAGGTAATGTAATATTACCCGTTAAGTTGCTTACCTCATTGTCAATCATTTTTACATTTCAAATAAGATGTTATTCCCCTGTTTGATGTCTAAGTGATTATTTTCCATCGTGTCACATACATTTAGCAAACTCAAATTACCTCAGGAGGCTGTGGCGATAGCAATACCGTATTGACACAGCCATCTAGTGACCAAAGGATGGACTTTTTTGAAGCAGTAAATAGTTATGGAAGGAACATTTCCGAAAATTTGTTGCTTGGATTATAGAATCAACAGTGTATACAACACACAACTTTTGAATCCATAGCTTCATTTTCCAGAAACCGGGCATAAGCACGACTTGCTGATGGCATAATGATCAAAATTATAATACGTATTCTATCTCTCGTACTGTATTCTCCCAAGATAAATTCCAGAAGTCTCGTTAAATAAATGTTTCATATAGCATGGCATCTGTACAATCCCTCCAGTTTAATTGGGACACCCTGTAAATAAGATGAGAAAACTGTAGTGCCTGATAATTGAGATAAAAAATAATGTGAATTTCTTTTGCAGTAAGTATCTTGAACATGAAGTGGTCTTAGAAGTCACACTGCACTTTTCCGTATTGTTTGAAGAGTGTTTCTTAAATATTAATTATTACAGGAAGTTAGTATCAGTGAAGTTTTTCTAATATAGTAATATAAGAATTGAGTCAATTTTTGTGACACTTACTTCACTTGAGTTCTCTATTTGGAGACTAGTTTCGGGAGATTTTTCCTCCCATATTCATTCCATTCTGACTACTGCTTGTTGCTGTTGCTGCTTGACTGCCCTCTGGTTCCTTTAAGATGAATTTATTGAACAGTTCATTGGAGGCGGCCCGCCTCCAATGAACTGTTCAATAAATTCATCTTAAAGAAACCAGAGGGCAGTCAAGCAGCAGTCAGAATGGAATGAATATGGGAGGAAAAATCTCCCGAAACTAGTCTCCAAATAGAGAACTCAAGTGAAGTAAGTGTCACAAAAATTGACTCAATTCTTATATTACTATAGTGTTTCTTAAGTTTTAAAGATAAAATGTGTATTTTTGTTATAACATTCAAAGTTTCTGAGGATCCCAGCGAGATGAGAAGGTTGAAGCTGAAGAATGATAGGCCAATAGGTGCAAAGCGTAAATGCACTTCACTCGTAAGTTTCTTTGTTCCTGATTGGCTTGGACAATTTCAACTTCGTTATCTGGCTGGGAATCATTTATTTTCTCCATAAAGACATTGATTCAATCTCTGTAATGACTTTCCTCTCACACAGCACACATCATGCTACGAGACAAAATAAAAGGTCACAGCATGCAGTGAAATAATCGTTCAGTTTGAATGAAGCATTGTTACATATTATGGTTAGTAAAATTATTTATACTATTTTAACTTATTTTATTAATTTGTTCCTATAAATAGATAATGCCTAAATACTACTATATACATATCAGTAGGGTTCGGATGTTTATGACCTATAAAAGTGCAAAATATGACTGTATATATGCCTTTAAAAATGACTAAATATGACCCAAAAATCCTAAATATGACCTCATGAAAGAACATGTTTTATAAAAAATAAATGCTCCAATTTAAACATTTTTAACGGCACTAAATTATTACATCACATGAATCCCATCAGATGATGACTTTTTAACAATTTCTCAGGTGATTTACAATTCGCGGGTGTGCGGGCAAAGAGAGTTTAGTCCACTTTCTTGTTACTGAGAATTAGAGTGACTTAACACACTTTATCTGTCCAGCATCGCTTTAGAGAAGGATAAACCCATGAGGCACACATCCATAACTACCGTACAATTTTGATTATGACTTACTGGACTTAACACAAATGTACAGAACATTTTTATTTATAACTCTATGGACATTTCTCAATTTTTGAGGCTAGTGAACTTAACTCTCTTTGCCCGTGCACCCGCGAATTTTGCTTGTAAAGAACTTCTTATTTATTAATGACTTCAGATATCACTGCAATTATGAACTGAAAATCTTCTAAAAACTTGTCTACTGGAAATTGTCAAGTTCTTGACAATTCTTAATCGTATTGTTCTAACAACCTGCTCTTCTTATTGTTCCTTTGTAAAGCCTGGATTGGTACCCCTGATATCAAGGTCCAAAGTATATTTCCGTTACGGCGAAAACCACTGATGAAGTAGCTGGGGATGGACACGAGGCAGGAGGGAGATGCGAGTTAGTCATGGCGGGGGACGTAAAGTAGAGAGAAGTGTGTGAACGGCGAATGCGCCAAGAACTGTACAGAAGGGATTATTCTATGTAAAATGGTAGATTAGGGTGGTGGAATAAACAGGGTAGAATAGAGTCAGTGTGTATTATTTTTACGTCATATGTGTATATACTCCTAAAGCAAACCTAAGGAAGGAAAGAGGAAATTGGGGGGTCTGAGCGAAGGGGTCATCAAAATTCTATTACATGGTTTCCAGCTTCGGGAGCAGAAACGGTGAAAGGCGGTCACTGAGACCGTGATCGGTCCCATCCTGATAGAGTGCTAAAGGGGCACTCTACACCTTCACATTTCAGTCACAGTAACACCAAAATATTTATGATTCTCGGAAAAAATTTAACTTGACCATTTAGTGAATATACTGTAGAATTGCACTCTTTTACAAATTTTATAACTGAAATATGATGTTAAATTACAAATGTGACTTTATATGCAAAATAAAAACGGTTCGATTAGGATAACAAATGTGCAATTTGTGTTTAATTTGTGTTTGCGGCGAGAACGAAGGTCAGGATAAAAATATGACATGTCATAAACATCCGAACCCTAGATATCAGTAACTTGCAATAACTATTATCCAGTTATTATATTCAACAGGAGCTCATGTCTGTCTGATTGGTTTAGGAGTGGTAATCCTTAAAAATATGTATTAAAAAAAAAATGTAATGATACCCAACACAACACAATATTCACTGGTGCATCTACCAAAAGTATTTGGAAAGTGCGTTGTAAGTACAGATTAAAGAAAGTACCTAATCAGTATAGCATTAATATAATCTTGTATATATTTCAAGTTTGAACAACGGAGTAATGAAGTCTTTGTTTTTAGTATATTTGACAATCAGAATGATTACTTTGCTATGGTCCTAATCTTGATATGTCATTACAATTGAATTCAACTCCAAGAAATAAAGTAAATAATCACAATAACCGAAAACCTAACATTTTAAACATCTAGTCATTGCTGCCAACATAACTTATGTTGCTTGGTTCTAGCTCTCTCTAATTATTATGGTTACCTGTAGTTTTTAGTTTAAGCCTACTGTAGATTCATTTAGGCCTATGTAAAATTAAATTCTGAATAAAATGTTGGTAGCAAGACATCCAGTAGTGCATGCATAGTAACTGAAGTTTCATAGAAATATAATAATCCTACTTCATTATAAATCTGTTACTTACAAGTAACCGGTTTTCAAGAGGCATTCCTCTCGTCATCAGCTATGCCCAGGCCTTCCTCTTGTTTACTAGTAAGTAACAGATTTTATAATGAAGTAGCGAGTGTCGTGGAGTTATTATGTTTCCCATTTTGATATATTTATACAAATGTATTACCTTGAAGATAATATATCTGGATACAGATCAAAACGATAGTGATGTGTAGAAGTGACGGAAAAGTTCAGTGGACTTAAAAAATTTGCAAGGGGCCTATTCTAAATAAGAGCCTGATGCTGCGATTGGTGCCCCTGATCAGTTCTCTAGCTCTCTTGATGTTTAGTTCTTTAAGCAAACTGTGGTGTCATGTCTTATAGTATATCCCAACTAAGAATGATCCTGTTCAAAACAAAGGGGAGGAGAACTCACAGAGAGTTCGCGGAAAATTCGCATCATGTGACAAAACGTGATTGGTTAATGCCATTAGCATGCTCCATCTCCAGGGTGTGGCTTGCTAGTGTCCCTAAGTTCATGCAACAATAATATCAACAATATAAATATTAGATGGAAATTTACAGTGAAGTGTTGATATCTGTAGTAAGATTGAGATCGGGAATATACACACTAAACTTCACTAAAAGGTATATTTACCCAGGATGATCATTTCAACTGGTCTTCCCGCCATCATCAGCTGATTCCGACTGGCCCTCTAGCGGCGGGTGAATGAACTTGTCGATCAGGGTTCCTTGTATGCCAACTGAAGTGTCAAAGTTAAAGAGATTTTCCCGGTTCTTTTTAATGAATATTTTTTCCCAAACTATAAGTTCTGTAGGTTTTTCAACTTGTTTCAAATTCCTTTTTGTTTGGCTTATATAAAATTTTTTACAATCTTTGCAATTAATTTTGTAATTTACAAAATTTACAAAATTAATTTTGTAATTTACAAAATTAATTGCAAAGATTGTAAAAAATGTTATATAGGCCAAACAAAAAGGAATTTAGACACAAGGAGAAAAGAACATTTTAGGAACATCATGAACAAACAAATAGAAAAATCCGCTTTGGCAATGCATTTCTGGGAAGTAGGGCATGAAATTGGAAATGAAATTGCACTTTTGAAACAAGTTGAAAAACCTACAGAACTTATAGTTTGGGAAAAAATATTCATTAAAAAGAACCGGGAAAATCTCTTAAACTTTGACACTTCAGTTGGCATACAAGGAACCCTGATCGACAAGTTCATTCACCCGCCGCTAGAGGGCCAGTCGGAATCAGCTGATGATGGCGGGAAGACCCGCTGAAATGATCATCCTGGGTAAATATACCTTTTAGTGAAGTTTAGTGTGTATATTTCCGATCTCAATCTTACTACAAATAATATCAACATTTACACGTGAAATAACAAACTCTCACTGGCATCATCATCATTATAGTATATCAATTGGCAAACAAAACAAAGGATTCATTGTTCACGACGACCATGTGGGTGAATTGTACTCAAAATAAACAAACTGCCATTATCACGGTGATGACATGCATTCTCACATGCGGCCTCTTTGTTTTGAACAGGATCGTTCTTAGTTGGGGGTAATATAGCATACAGCATTGCTCTATTACAGAGATTGAATAACTGTGGAGAACATAAATACTGTGTACATATGAATTCCTTCCACACTTCAAGGCTGACGGGCCGTCAGCTGGTGAGTGACTACAGCCAACGGCCCATCAGCCCAGAAGTGTTGAACACATAAATAACTAATATATTGTGAAGGGTAAGGCTTCCTTTCTGTTCTCTTTTTTGCCAACAGCCTAAGAAGATGTGGAAAAGCATGGAGCACACAGCTATCCCTTCCTTCCTCTCCTGCCATTGTTATGGTTTCTTGCTTTTTATTCAAACATTCCTTTCATCTATTTTGAAGCATGCATAGAGAAGGGGAGCATGTGGGAGAGCATTTCTATTGGTTACAAGGTTGGACACACTGCTGTTTGAGCGATAACAACCAAGCGACTGCCATTCCCTTACGTGTTCGGTGTTGCAGAAACAATTGATGTAGATCGTTCACTCTATCGATTATATGCTCTCATTTTACGAGGCAGCTACACGTTATTCATTGCCGCATTTCGTTGTACTTATTATTGGAAAATCAGGTGTACGGTTGGTAGAATGTTACTTGAAAAAGAATAACTGTAGAAGATGCTCGTAGCTTCTTGCCTTTCCAAAAGGCGTACAACAGGTCAGAGGAAGCAGAAACGGCAAACCTGAGGATGTTTGGGCACGGTTAGAAGTAAATCTTATTTTCCCCACCGGTGTGAAGTTTCCTCGTAAAATGAGAGAGCATTATTATTATTATTATTATTATTATTATTATTATTATTATTATTATTGTATATATAGCACATTGAGCATTTAGGCTGTAAGCACAAGCAGCAGTGTTGCCACCTCCGACATATCTTGTTTTAATGGCTAGTTGTGATACAGATCAGAGAGTAGGCGGTTCTTCTGTATTTTATAAAACAAATGACAATATGAGTTCAATACAATGTTATATAGTAAATGCTCTAATGTTTTAAATGTATAGATAAATATAAATATATATATATATATTGAAAGTCTCGGAGGGCGAAGTTATCTTGTTATCAAAGTTTAACAAATAATAATAATAATAATAACCTCTATAAGTAACCAGTTTTATTTTTATTACTGTAAAAAATGTTTATAAAATTTGAAAATTCACGATTTTGAGTTTGTTGTTTTGTTGTGTTGCTTTCTATTTTATTTTCTCACTCTTCCCTTGTGTCTACTTATCATTACGCTTCCTCCGAATCTGTGTCTCTCTCTCTCCTCAGAAGAAGAGTGGGAGAAAGAACTGGAAGCCGAGCTGCAAGATTACGAAGTGGTTGCCGATGGAAACGTGCAACATGACTCGAACTGGGAAAGTCAGATCCAGGAAATGTTGGATGCGGACGAAACAGATCTGAAGTAGCCACAGGAAACATGTATAAAATATGTAGTTAGCGGTGAACTGTATGTGTATATATTGGAACTGTGTATGCGTTTTGTGTGAGAGAGATTTTCTTAAGAGTATGTTATTTCAGAAGTCATCCGTACCTGTTCTGCTTCCTCTAACCACAAGCCACGTAGTCCCTTGTAGCTGGTAAAAGTTACACTAGCTTTGCATATGTCATGGATAGTTTGAGTGAACTAGAAGTTGTGTTGTAACAAATGGATGCAAAACTTTAAAATTATCTGAAGTGACAGACTGTTACAGATATCAGCCATCTTTATTATTTACTTAAAGTTTAAACAAGGCTGTCAGGCTGAGTAACTTGGCAATATTGAGTTCCACACATCACAAAATTATTAGTAACATTTTTATTTTTGTTTGTGTATAGTCGAGTGCATGGAATCTTCCTCTAGTGTTTCTGTATTTAAAGTTGGCATTGAATCTCCTTATCACCAGCCCTAGAAGAGCCAGTCTCTTAAGCAAGACTCATACCTAGGTGAGCAGTGAAAGAAGCTGAGTATGAAATGTATTTCAAGTCATGTAGGTGAGTCCGACTCGTATTGGTTTGAAGTCACAAATCAGCCTTGGCCTCTGCTGCATATCCGAGATTCCCTTACCAACATGAACTATTGGAAAGATCCCTGCACTTGACTTACACAGAGCTCACATTCACATTCGAGTTTGCAGGTGGTGAAAAAGTTTGTCAGAAGTTAAAGTGAGGGTAAGAGAGTCGTTAATGTACCTTGTTGGAACGCAGATGTAAGCTGCACCTATAAAATCCCTATATGCAATCGTAGAGGCTGAATCCTAGCAACGCATAGCTTAGTGAACTGAAACAAACCCAAGCATCACATTGCTTTATTTAAAGCACTGGATAAGAATTGTGATGACTTCTGAAATGAAAAAAGGGCAATATGTCTTGTCTTTAGTTTGTTTTTAAGTGTTCACATCTACAAATGAGGATGTGTGGATGTATATAAGGATATTATACAGACGCATGAAGAGCTAGTTTTGTTCGTAACGCACTCGTCTTCATGTTGAATGTGTGGTTGAATGTCAAACTAATCTATGGCCTTTTGACAAATAATTATTGATCTGGTGTGAAAAGCTAGCAGCGTCTCCTTCTTATGTCCTTTCCGTGTGTATAGAGACGTAGATCCATGTTACGTACTTAGATACTCTTTTGTTGACAAGAAATGTATATATATAAAAGAGGCAACATACATTCTTCCAATAATTAAGTTTGGTCCGTTGTTTTGAAATAACTGTAGATACATATAACTCCAGCATCATCTAACTGTTAGGAAATGTAAGATGTAATCTAGTGTGAATAGAAATAAACTATGCATGTAACTTGTGGAACAAGACTCTTGTGTTTTATTCAGGGCCCCGGTTCCTGCTGGCCACTGACGATACGTAATTTGACGCACAGAGGGATTAAGTTGTGAGAATCTGCCGTGCAGATTGGATGTGACAAGATGTGAAATAGGGAGCTGGTGGAAGCTGTACCTAACTTAAAGGGTTTTATAGGTTGGGCTGTATATGCTTTTAAATGACCCCACATTTTCAAATATACAAAAGTTGCTATGACTTATGCCCCATGCCTCATATAATGTTCTTAAACTTATTATTGTAAAGCTAGACATTTATAATAGTAAACAAATCCCGTAAGCTACCCACTATTTGTAGAAACTCTGTCTTGCCTGGTGAACAACTCAATACACGGACATTCTCGGCCTCTTATTTTATACTATATAATAATAATAATAAACAGAACTGCGCACAATGTGCATATAAGAATATTTAGTGAGAAAGATGTATTGTTGGCCATGCTTACAGTAAAGAAATATCTGAGGGGAATATTCGATAAATTTTGGATATTATTCTTAGCGGCGGAAAGTTCAATAAACGTTTGCAGCCACTTGTTTTTTCTTCTTTTTTGTTTGTCCAAAGCCTGCGCTTTTAGTCGCAACATTCAAAGAAGGGGCTATAAGGTATTTATAGCATTAATTAAGTGGAGGGAAAGG
The DNA here is from genome assembly GCA_964059195.1 of Ectobius pallidus. Classification (NCBI taxonomy): domain Eukaryota; kingdom Metazoa; phylum Arthropoda; class Insecta; order Blattodea; family Ectobiidae; genus Ectobius; species Ectobius pallidus. Next base: position 240,342 of record CAXKWD010000003.1, on the reverse strand, counting down.
AAATAGACATTAAATCCATGTCTGGGATATTAATACAAGTAAGAATCAGCTTGAAAAATCCCGGTTATGACATAAAATTTTTCAAGCTGATTCTTACTTTTATTTATAGCATGATTAGCATAAAATTGTGTCTTGCAGTTCTGTACAAGGATATGTGAATACTGCTAACTTTTATTTGGGCAGAGGAAGTTAGATTTTTCCTATCATATTAGTTAGTATGATAAAGCCATTTGAGGTTGAAGTCTTGTATCTTCACAGTTGCAGACCCCTAGGGGTCCACTGCCATATCTAGCTTCTGCTCTAAATCACTCTGGTGAAAGAGTGTTTCGTTTCTGTGAAGAATGAGAAGAAACCGTACATTTACTTGCCCACTATGAGATGAAGAGATATCAGACATTAAAATAGTGAAAACAAAAATTGTCTGGATTGTAAAGAGATGCATGTTAATTATTTTGTTATATTTCTCTAAACACAGTAGAATATGCCACTTGCATGTGTACATCTTGTCACTTCCAAATGAGGGTTTCAGTACCAAAGACTAATCTATATATGTGTTGATTTCCCGAGTGCGAACAGAGCAACAGGTGGTAAGCTCATCATGTCATCAAGGGGCTCTAATTTAGGCTTGGAGTTCTTCAACGTGCTGTAAATCTAGGACAGGGGACATAATGAAAAATCCATCAACCATAACTGGGTCCAAGGTGGACATTGTAAAAGCTAGGTCGCAGTTAGAATTGCAAGTTGCAAATATACAAACATATTTTTCACAGCAAAGTTGGTTTATTGCAAAAGATCCATCTCCTCACTCATTTGTTGACGATTCTTGTTCAACTTATATCAATGAACTTTTTGAAGTGAAACTTCTTTAGCCGCGGTAGGGGTAAATTGAGAGCTTGTGTAATGCTCAAAATCGTCACAAAATTAGTGTAATGCTAAAAATTGTCACGAAATTAGTGAGGTATGATGGAACGGACTGCACAGAAAACAATCAACTCAATGTTTAGGCTTATCCAAAATTTAAAAATTCAAAATCCAAAATCTAAAAATCCAAAATTAAAAAATCCAAAATTAAAAATCTAAAAAATAAAAAATAAAAAATTCAAAGATCCAAAATTTAAAGAATCCAAAATTAAAAACCAAAATTCCAAAATTAAAAAACTCAAAAGATCCAAAATTAAAAAGTCCAAAAATTCAAAATTTAAAATATAAAAAATCAATATACAATATTTAAAAAATCCAAAATTTAACAAATAAAAAATCCCAAATTAAAAAATCCTAAAAATAAAGTCCAAAAACCCAATATTAAAGAGTCCAACAATCCAAAAATTAAGACAAGTTTCACTTCTGTCATGTGCCGTTACATGCACAATTTTGTTTTCTTTCTTTCTTCTGAGTTAAAAGATTGTAAACTATAACAGACAGAAAAGACGGAAGTCCAAGAACTCTGTTATAATCATTATTTTTATTTATTTGCACCCAATAGACTTTAATACCTGTTTTTGGCATTGTTATTTTCTATCTTAAAGACTAAATAAAAATTAGTGTATTACAATAAACTTTTATGGGTGCTCTGTCATTCTGGAATATTTGGGGTGAAATTGTGAAGGGTTGCATCAGTTATGTAATAGGATTATCAGAAAATTTGTCTGGCCTTCTTTTGGACCTTTCTTTACTAATTTGTGATATGCCGATGGTCTACCAACTGATTATTGAGAGGTGCCTGATAGAATCTCTATCCTATGAATATTCTTAATGCTTGGCCTCAGTGAAGGACATTTACATCATATACAGTAGAGTTTTACCTAAGATGGTGATTCACCAGCAACAACAGTTTTTAAATATTAATGAACTTAATTTTGTTGTGAAAAGGTGTTATTACGATGAAAACCTTAGATCCTTAAACTAAACTAATTTCAATAAATATTGTACGTTAAAATGTGTTGTCAAGAGGACTGTACTCTTAATTCTTCAAGACTGAAGATGGGCATTTTGGTGACCGAAATGCTGACAGGTTTGGTCCTCGGAAGGGTGACAAGTATTATTATAATGTATGATTTCTTCTGTACTAATAGAACATTAGCTCAGTCTCTGTGTTTGACATGTATAGTCCAGAAATGTCATGAAGAGGTTCAAGCAGCAAGATAGAAGGATGGAAATCCTCGCTCAAATTCTTTAGTGTCGTAGGCAAATGCATGCACGGAGAAAAGTCAATAGTTACATTGAAGTAAAAACAATTAAAAAAAAAAAATTAAGATATTTTTTCCAGGTATAATCTTACTACACTGATGAATCAAAAGGACAACAATGAAATTATACAGAATTAAAAGTAGATTTTTTTGACAGTCAAATAATTTATCTATAGTATAGAATGGATTTTTAGTCAGCCATTTCTTTAGTTTTTTCAAGAAGGTATAGGGAGAATATAATGAAATACAAAAATCAAATTTGTTGTCTACTTTCTTGGAAAGAACAGCATAACTATTCAAGGATTTACTGAGCCTGTTGTGTTGAAAATTGAGATTTTACTTCTGGTATTATATGACTGGAGGTCTTTATTTAGAATGCTGCAGTTAATTAAAAAATTATAAATTCACAACAGTCTTAAGTTTTTAAAGCATTAAAAAGTGGTCTATAATGTTCTTTAGAAGGTATGACGGAATGTATTAGTGTCCATATGGACTATGCTAGATTTAGGCTGCAAGAACAAGACTTTATACCAGGGCCGGGAAGTATGAAGTTACACTCCCTCTCTTTCAATTGCAGGTAGAGACAACTAAACCGGTTGATTCTGGGACTAGCCACATTGCAGATAGAAAGAATAAGGAAGGGGGCAAACTTAGGGGTAGATTATTTCGCACTTCCAGTGCATTACTTCCCGAGCCTGCTTTATACATTCCCTGCGGCTGCATCCCCAATAAAGGCTACTTGCACTTCTGTGGTGCTTTGTTATGCTACACATTGAGCTGCTTGGTTTATGGTTATTTAACGTGGTTGTACCGCAACTAAAGCCTGTGAACATCGGTGTTCCGCAGGAGTTCTTTCAAATGCCTGTAAGAGACGTGGAAAGAGGTGCTGACTTGTAAATTTGGGGGGGGGGCAAGAATTGGATTCTTAGTAGTATTATGATAAGAACTTAAAATGAAGTTTGCGCCTACAGACATGAAAGTGCACAATTATGCACAAATAAATGTCATTAACCTGGACCAGGATCGAATCCGCGACCTTGTAAACAGAAAACCAGGATAAATCGTGAACACCGCACAATAATTAGGAACCTGATTTTTCATATTTTCTTCTTGTGGTCTTTTCTCCATGTTCCAACAGTGCTGCCAAGATGTCATAAACAAATAGGCATACTAAAATCGATTATTCAGATATATGCCTGAAAGAATAAAATTACGTTTTTCAGAGCAAATGAAGCTATTTTGGATTTTTATAGGCGAGTTGTCCAAGAGTTTTTAAGTTGTATCATCTTCTAGGCGCAATTAGTTTTTATTAGTGGAGATTACGCTTACGTTTGCAGTTGGTAGGGACACTCGTCGAGATACCGCCATCTCTCGGATAAAAAGATGCGATTTATGTTGTATTTGGATTGTAACCCAAACTTTTATCAATAGTTTGTTTGGGAATTATTTTATGTGTGACATGTAAGTATATTTCTTTCCGTTGTAATTCTTATTGCATTGTAATGTCAGTTAGCATGCGAAGGATTCTTTTGTGTTGTGTATTGCACTTCCAAGATGGGGACCAAACGAAATTGAGATTTTGTTGTATTTAGCAATGAAAGCGTTATGTCTGACTACTTTGTGATTGGATAGAAGAGGAAATGCTTAACTTTTATATTTTTGTTTGAAATACTACTCTTGACGTGTTTTTACTAGACGCATTCCTGTACCGGCATTTGTAGTGTTTGTACGTATGTGCTACAAGCGTGCATTGAATAGGCTGGGTGCTACACTATTTACTATACAATGGTTGCAAGCGCGGGATCTAGCCCTGTAGCATTTCAAATACATTTTCCTGATATAGATACACGATGAATTAAAATGGCATGCATGGTTACATTTCTTGATAAGTATACTTGGTTGTGAAGCATTTAGGTCTTATTTAAGAAAGTATGGGATAGTGAAATTAGGTACCCTGAAGTTCCACATCGGAAATGAAGAAGCTGAATAGTGGTATGTAACATTCTGTGATTCTAAAGTAAAACATAGCTTAGATTGCAGGTTGTCTGCTACTACTGCGTAGAAAGATAGTGAGCTAGAATCCTTTTTGGTTCACCCGCATCCAACTCCATAACTGGTTTCTGACCCCTAGGATGCTGCTGTTGGTTAAGAATGGAAGGGAAGGACCCCTACCCTTACTGTACTTTTTTGTGCATGCACATTCAACTCCAACCTGCCGTCCGAGCTGCATTTAACTCTAGTAACATTACCTAACCCATACCTGAGCAACTGAGGGGAAACGTTTTAGTACCCCACCCATGCTGTGACGTATGAAACCTGCTCTTCATGTGCAGTGTCACGTCGAAACTGCTTTATGCTGACTTCAAGGGCAACTGTAGTGGGAGACATTACCCCATTGCACAGTGGCACAATGTGCCACAGTTGCGCACCCGTGACCTAACCATAATATAACTAAATGTGTACATAAAACTATTGACAGCAATGAATAAGCCGATGGAAGATTGTCGGCAGGCAATTGGGACTGTTTGTAGCCAACCTGGGGGCCGCGTAACATGTCGGAACACCTTGCACTGAAAGGAAGCAGACCAGACCCGAGGCATTTTATATTTAAAACAAAACTTAAGACATGATCATAAGGAACACTGGGTGTTGGCAGCATTGTACGAGTATCAAATGAACTTCTGGAACTGTAATAGGCCTATTTTGGGAAACCAATGCCAGTGTTGGGAGACAATGTAGAGTACTCTACAATCACATTGCCCTCGCTATCCCCTCACCGACAAACTTATGTATGCTTCAAGTAATGTCGCTGAGAGCAGCAGGGAATATAAAATTTAAGTCCAGGTTCCCAGTTTGATTTCAAGTTGGCCCTTGTACCAATCTTAGGTTACAAGTACTGTTTAGAAATATAGAAAAATGGAGGCCTGGGAGCTGTTTACAATTGTTACTCGATGATTGCATTAATTAGTGAGGATTTTGGAGCAAAACCTCCAAAATAGTAATAGCGTATAGAAAAGGGATTGTAGGGAAAACTCCAGTCAGTCTTTGTTCTCTGGCCACTCCTACATTCTGTGTTAGTAGCAATTAGGTTAGAAATAACGATATTAGTGTTAGTGACACATATGGGTACAGTATGATATGGTATGATATATGGAGCTAGGTTAGTGCTAGTTAGGTTAGGAACACCAATATTAAGCTCTATCCACAATGTGCCGTCGGCAGTTGGTAGTTGGCAGTCAGCCACTTGGGAGCAGCACTCAAGCTGCCCACAATATGCAGTCAACATTGAGGTTAGGGAAACATTTTACAATACAAAAAATGTGGAGGAATCAATTTATAATGCGTAATAGGGCCTATATACATGGTGTTTCAAAATGAATATCGGGGTTTTAAGGCTTTGTAGAATTTAGTACATTTAACATACAATTATAAATAATACATCAAATGAAAGAGCAACTCAAACAGTAGATGTAGATGTATGTAGATGTAGATATCTCGTCCTGTAGATCCTGTGTTGAGCGGGGCTCAAGGATATAGAACACGTCAGATCAAAAAATACATGCATGTTATAACAATAATATAGGTCTACAGAAACTGCAAGCTGCCAAATTTATCCAAGCTGGAAATATTCCTCCAAATTGTAGAAGGTGTGAGTTATTAAAAATTCCTTGACAGCTGTTTTGAAAGGTTTGATCTTTCTTTGAATACATAATAATTTAATGTTGTTTGGAAGCTTGTTATATATCTGTACTGCAGAATAATACGCACCCTTCTGAAAGAGTTTTAACGAGTTATTTGGTCTGTGTAGATCATTCATGTTTCTGGTAGTACGTCCATGTACACTAAAATTAGTTTGAAATTTATCAATATTATTCACTACAAAACACATAACAGAGTATATATACTCCCCTGTAAGAGTGAGGACTCTTAATTTTTCAAACAGCGGTTTACAAGATTCCCTTTTTTTCTTTCCACATATTATTCTTATTGTCCGCTTTTGAAATCTAAATATTTTCTTCCTATGGGTAGAGTTGCCCCAGAAAATGATCCCGTACCTCATTACCGAGTGAAAATATGCAAAATATACCATAAGTAATGCATCCTGTTTTAATATATTATTCAAAATTCTTAAAGCAAAGCATACTGAACTCAGTTTTGGACTTATCATTTCTATGTGTGTCTTCCAGTCAAGATTTTGGTCAATTTGCAGTCCTAAAAATTTTACATTGCTAATTTCTTGTATGATTTGTGTTCCATAATTAATTTCAAGATTTGAGATACATCTGTTTTTTGTCCTAAATTGTATAAAATGGGTCTTATCAATATTAAGTGTCAGTTTTGTTGGTACTCAAACAGTTTTGTTGGTACTCAAACAGTTTTGTTGGTACTCATAATGTTCGCATCTGGGGACCTGAAAATCCCCATGAGATGGTACAGTTTCAACGAGACTCCCCTAAATTGAATGTTTTTTGTGCCATATCCCGGCGGAAAGTTTATGAGCCCTTCTTTTTCCTTGAAGCAAGTGTAATTGGAAATTCTTATCTTGATGCGCTACAACTATGGCTCTTTCCTCAATTGGAAGAAGCTGAACCAGTAAACGTGCTATTTGGCAGCAAGATGGTGCACCACCCCTCTGGCATCATTCAGTACGCGAATGGTTAAACAATGTTGTATCCGACCGCTGGATTGGCCAGAAGGAGCCAGATGACAGAGCTTGTTTCGCATGGCCTCCACGTTCACCCGATCTGACGCCATGTGATTTTTACCTTTGGGGATTCATAAAGGATCAAGTGTATGTGCCCCCACTACCAACTGACCTACCCGACTTCAGACACAGGATTGAAGCAGTTGTTGCAACAATTACTTCAGACACACTGATCAAGGTTTGGGAAGAACTCGCCTGTCAACTCCATGTGTTCCATGTGATGAATGGTGCTCACATTGAGTACTTGTAGGAAAAACTGAGTTGCTCTTTCATTTGATGTATTATTTATAATTGTATGTTAAATGTACTAAATTCTACAAAGCCTTAAAACCCCGATATTCATTTTGAAACACCCTGTATAATAAACACATCTTGCTTTTTTGTAGTAAGCTAATCTATTTACTTGCATTAGTAAATCACTTTCAGTCTCGTAATATGTTACTTCCAGTCTGTTGTCGAAGATGAATTTCCTGACTGCCGACTGCACATTGTGGATAGAGCTTTATTGTTAGGACCTGTATAACGGCCACCTGATATCCTATTGATCTGCCAGGTATCAAACTTATCTGGAAGTTGGCCATGAATTGCATGCTGTGAACTGGCAAAATCTGTCTGAAAAGTCAACTCCCAGTTAAGGTAGCTCAGGAGGATGGAATGGCTGCCAGAGGCTTGGCGGAAACAAGATGGCAGCACTACGAGGCTTTGTAGCCACCTGAATTTCAGAATTGATGCTGGAAGATTTAACTTGCACAATAATGCTGTTTTAGACTCACATTTTAATGAAATAGAACTGCAAAAATTGATTAATGCACTTAGAACGATATGGTCTTACGTAATTTAATTGTACAAATAGAAATTCGAGTTGTTGCATGTAGCGGAGACCTACTGAACACGTCTTCAATCAATATGCTACCGGTAAGGATCATTTTACAAAATCTTACTGCGTTCTTCCCTATAGCAGTTTGGTGGTGCTATTACGTGACATTGGGCAAAAGACAACTTAAGGTCATGCACCAGTCAAGCTCCGCCCTCCGGCTGCTTCCCCTCGCTTACGAGCACACCTTTCTACTTCCCCTATCGCAGCTATGAAACTGCTCAGCTCACTATTGTACCCTTCATAATTACGGCTGAAAATGGATTAAAATTTCTAATCGAGTTAATGCTTGACTTTAATCGATTAATTGACCGATTAATCGACTGATTAATCGACAAACAGGTCGGCATTTTAAAAGAAATCAAGGTGTATATTTAATATTGTTTTACTCGTTTAATAACTACTACACTACAGGTAATCAGAAGAAATCCTGAATTAATTACCATTATTAGTTAACTAGTGAAAAACTATACACAAAACTTACATTTCCGGTTACTTTTTCAGCCAAGACTTGAGATACACGAATTTTTTGACTAAACTACCCTTCAGGTTTCTGAATAACGGGAATTGTTTGGACACATTAGGCTGAATGGCACATGATGTGCCAAGGCCGGAGAAGCGAGAGAAAGGAGTTTGCTCATTTGACCCATTTCTCGAAAAAGTTTTTCAGAATTCGACTAAACCGATTAATCGGTACAGCCCTATTCATAATATAGGCCTATGTACAGGTAGGGAAGAAAAATGCTGACCTGCTAAAATATCAAAGTTGCCGATATGAGCCACTGCGCTTGCCTAGAACTGTGTGGGTTGTCAAATCGAAACCTACCCTCAAATTTTGCACATCGGCACATGCCAAACATTAGCTGCTCATATAAACTTTTAGTGGATGAAAATCAATTACAAATCTGGAAATTCAAAATATTGAGTAGCCTTTTCACAGTTGTCAGCGGGAGAAGATAGTGGCCTTCCCTATATGCTGCGCGCTTTGCATCGACTGTCACAGTGCTCCCCATTCCCCTGTCAAATATACAACTGTGTCAGTTTTGTCCTTTTCTTATCAATACAGGAGGGAATAATAATATAATAATGAATAATATCCTCCTCTGATACACATGTTTGTATTCCGGTAGTTGTGAAGTAATTTTTTCCTGCTTAAGTTTTTAGGATTAGCTAACTGAATCTTGTGTTTTGTTTACATTAGTTCATTTGTTTAATTTGGGTCGTAATAATGAGTACAATTTATTATTACATAGTATCAATATTAATATGAGATGGAAATCTACAGTGAAGTGTTGATATCTGTAGCAACATTCAGATCGGAAATAAACACACTAAACTTCACTAAAAGGTATATTTATCCAGGATGATCATTTCAGTTGGCATACAAGGAACTTTGATCAACAAGTTCATTCACCCGCCACTAGAGGACCAGTCGGAATCAGCTGATGATGGGAAGACCCATTGACATGATCACCCTGGATAAATATACCTTTTAGTGAAGTTTAGTATGTATATTTCCCATCTCAATCTTGCTACAGATTACATAGTATGTTCGTCCAAGTTCTTAACACTTATGTAAATACTTTTGTCTGGACAATGAATGTCAACATTGAGAATAAATTGATTGAAGCACTGGTATTGTGATTCGCTGTGCATGGGGATTATCCTCAAATATCACACAAATTTAACTTCTAAAACACCTATATATACTCTAACATAAGCAACCCCTAGTGTCTGTTTAGATTATATAGTTTTAAAAATGCGGAAATAGTGTGGAGTGCGTATGCAAATTGTGTGAAGGTGCCTGTGAAAGATACCACCCCATCTCATGCAGCCGAAGAGTGGAGTCACTAACTAGTTTCTGCAGTGAATAAACACATCATCAATGCATAGGCCTACCAGTATTTTGCTTTCTGAAGTGAAACTTCTTTAGCCGCAGTAGGGGGTAAATCGAAAACAATCAACTGAATGGTTAGGAGTAATCAGCTGCTACGATTTAAAGAACAAAATAAATTACTCAAAGGGGAATCAAAAATTAAAAATAAAAAAATCGAAAATTGAAAAAATCTAAACATCCAAAATTAAAAAATCCAAAAAATAAAAAATTCATAGATACAAAATTTAAAAAATCCAAAATTAAAAAATTCAAAGATCCAAAATTTAAAAAATACAAAAATACAAAATTTAAAAAATAAAAAATCCAAATATCCAACATTTAAAAAAAAAAAATTTAAAATAAAAAAATCCAAATGAAAAATAATAAAATCCAAAAAATTAAAAATTAAAAAATCCAAAATGAAAATATTCAAAGATCCAAAATTCAAAAACCCAACATTAAAAAGTCCAATAATCCAAAATTGAATTCCAAGTAAAAAAATTAAAAAAACAAGTTTTACTTCTGTCGCGTGGCATTCCATGCAGACTTTTTTATTTCTAACTATTATTATAAAATGCAGAAATGATAAGAACAAATGATTATTTAAAAGTTATTTAGTGAAATACATTCTGCGAGTAACAAGGCAGCTCCTTTCCTCTATCGCACGCCCCTACCCTACTATCACGTGTACACAGCATGCAGACTATTGAAGCAAGCTCTTGAAGTGCCTGCCATTACTTACTTATGGAACATAAACACGTTTTCACCTACTTACAGTTTGTATGAGCAGCTAATTTGTTGCATGTGTCCATCTACAATGATGACCTATTGATGTACAAAATTTGAGGGTAGGTTTTAACATGACACCCCGTACGGATCCTTTGTTAGGTGAAATTTTCCTTCAGTGATCATCAATTGCTCCTGGTGAAGTGGTTAAGGTGCAGAAATGAATTTAATTTTTTCCCAGTTTCACCTTTTGCACAATAGATGGCATTGGTAGTAGTTCAAATAGAGAGACATCTAATGTTTGAAGTTACTCCCCACCCTAAACCCCTCCGTCTCAGAGAGAGTTGATGGGAGGAGCCTGAAATCGTCCATTTAAGCTACCTGGAAGTCTCGTATCAGGCCCTTAGTGACACATAGAGCTAGGTCAGGGTAGTTATTGAGTCTCATGCTTTTTGTTATGTTTTGCTGTGTGACCTCACAATGTGTTTCTTCTTGGTTCTGGAATGTGGTATAAAAAATCTTATGTGAAAGTCACATAACTTCCTCTGCCCAAATAAAAGTTAGCAGTATTCACATATCCTTGTACAGAATCGCAAGACACAATTTTACGCTAATTATCCTATAAATACCTCTTCTTTCAATGATGCGACTAAAAGCGCAGTCTATATAACAAACTTAAAAAAAAAAAAAAAAAAAAAAAAAAAAAAATGACTGCAGAAGTTTATTGAACTTTCTGCCGTAAAATATAATTTCCGAATTTTATCGAATATTTCCCTCAGATACATCTTTACTCTATGCATGGCCAACAATACATCTTTCTCACTTCACATTCTTATATAAAATAAGAGGCCGTGAAAGAGCGCGAATTCAGTTGTTCATCACGTAAGACAAACTTTCTACAAACAGTGGGTGAACAGTGGGTGGCTTGTAACTACCCTCAGAGAATTTTCTCGAAAAAATGTTTCAAATAAAAGTTTTAGCTCTTAGTATAAGCAACCTATGTGCAAAATTTAAAGAAAATCGTTAGAGCCGTTTTCGAGAAAATCGCGAAAAACGAAAATTTCTTCATGTAAAGTCCCCTTAAAAATAAGAGAAAATAGTCGCCAATCTTATCCTCACATCTTCAGAAGGTACCTGACCCAAATACGAAATTTTGTTTTCATACGATTTTCCGTTTTGGAGCTAGCTTGTTCACAGATATTTTCCACACACACAGACATGTTTCCGAAAATAGTATTTTTGGATTCAGGGGGCCTTGAAACGTGTATATATGCTAAAAACTCAACTTCGAATTTTGGGGTCGAAAACAAGACTTCCTCTACCTATAGTACCTATGGTACGGGCAGAGGAAGTAAAAAAGTGTAGGCCTATTACTTAGAGCTGGTGGTTTTGGACTGAATCATTTCAGAAGACATCTTTCCCGAGAATGAAATACATGGAAATGTGTATGTTCTTTCCTGCTTTATGATGAAAAGCTAGTTTCCAAATGTGAGGGAGTTGATATTGGACTTCATCGATTGGAGCACTGATAGGCCTAGGCTACCCCCATGAAAAGTGACCAAATGACCAGTTGTGTGTGTTTGTCTTTTATACAAATCTACGGTTTTATTCAAATCTCGATTAAATTTTGCACACAGCCTTCAAAATATGAGAAAAAGCACTATCAAAATCTCATTTTGGGAAAGAAAAAACAATATGCCCTTATTCAAGGCCATTAATATTACAGTCAACCCTCGATATAATGCCCCTCTTTACAGTACCACCTTTGCACTGTGCCAATAAATGCAAGAGAATGGATCTTCTCCCACATTGAACCCATAAGAAACCTCATTACTGTGCCAATTCATTTAGTGCCAGTGAATATATGACGATTTTTACAAAATATGACTTGCAATGATTTTTTTAGTTGCATAATTCTTTAAAACTGGCGTCAATGTTAGGAAGGTTATTTATGAAACATATTTCACTGTATTTCCAAGAAGTGAGTGTAAATGTAGTGCGGTGGAATGTTAAGAAGTCGGACAGACAGCCTGCGTGAGGGTGGAGCAGGTAGAAACAGCCCTTCATACAATGATACATTCCAGACTTTCTCTTCTTTTAGTCCATAGTCCATTCAGCTATTAAACACTACACTACAGTTACTCAGTTACAGTTAATCAGTTACAGTTAATCGCTTACATGGATCCCTTTGTGTACTGTAGGCTATCACTGGACATAAACTGTAATAAATCGAGTTACTGTACAGTATTTTATTTTGTGCTAAAGTTCTCTGTTTGCCTTTTATTTAATTTTTCTTTCATAATACAGTACAGTAGGCTAACTGAATACAGCAAGTGCTGTATTATTCCATTTAGTGGCACCCTCGCTTTGTGCCATTAAATGTTAGAGAACGGATGGTGGCATTATATCGAGGGTTGACTGATAGCATAATACATAGGTCTAAGCCCTGTGTGTTTGCTATGCATTGACCAATGATAGTGCATAAACCATTGCCATTGTTTGGTATAAATATTAGAGTAGGCTGTGTTCAATATCAGTTGAAATTACTTCAACAATTGTTTAATGTATAATTTTATTCTGTCCTGATTTCACCAGATATTTGTGAATGTCAGGTTTGTTATATTCCCAGTTTGCCGTATGCACAACATACTCTCTCTAAATGTGAAACCGTGGACAATATCTGCTTCGTCCAAACTGCTGAACGACTCCGAACACTTGGAGGCAGGGGGAGTAATCTTTTTGTACTGTGGTTATTATTAATGTTGTTGGTATTTTCTCTCATTGTTTTTCCCCTTCATGTCATGCAGGCCCATGTGATGGATGTATTGCATTGAAAATGTATACCGTCAACTGTTAATTTTCCTAATTTCTAAAAAAATTAAGTAAAACAAATCTAAACATTTTGTAACATATTCTACTTGTTTTGAAGATCCTGAATGACCAGTTCACTTTCAGATCAGAGAAAAAATTAAAATGTAAGTTAGTTTGTCACGGACACCCCAACATATTGGGGTCTCTGAAATTGCACAAAATTAAAGCTAAATTCATCCCACACTTAAATCTGCCATAACATGATGTGGGGTGACTTTGCTATGAATAGAAACCAGTTCATACAAGCTGAACTATTTTATGAAGGCTCAAAAACTAAACAACAAATATCATATTTAACACACGAAACACAAAATTGCTTATATAAATGCTTATTTTTATTCTGTCACCACTTTATTCGGCTCTTCATTTTGGCAGAACGGCTGACAGGCTATGTCCAGGAAGTGAACAACAAAAACATTTTCTATAAGCTTGAAAATATGTTTATAATTATCTGCAGATTTAAGCCCCATAAAACAAAACTCGTTTCCCATATTGGAAAGCTGTATTTTTCTGGGCTTCACCTTCACCAACACAAACTACTCAACACACAACTGGGCTTCCTAAGTCTCTCGTGTGCTGACATTTACATCTTCTTCATAGGAATCATTTAAAGGCATAGTCTCTTCGGTTTCAAGAGAAACATTCAATATTCTGTGCTTGATTTCATGAATATAGGCTATTCTCTTCAGTTGCATTGTCAGATATTCCCTTCTCAGCTTGTCCAAAAGAATCAACTACAATTTCAACATCTTGAGAATCTGCCATCCTAAGGGCCTGTATTACCACCTGATGACAAATCCTCCAGATACCTGACTTCCAGTTAGCTTAACTGGAAGATGCCGTGTAATACCACCGCTGAACTGCTACCAGCAAGGACACAGTAAAAATTTGTAAAATGGTCCTTACCTCACTGAGCAGAGAGGTGTGTTTGTTGTAGTTCGGTAGTCCTCCGCTAGGTGCGGCAGCTCGGATTTGTATTTGTACAATTAAATTACATAACAACTTATCGTTTCAAGTGCATTAATCTATTTGTTAAATTCTATTTCATTCATATATGAGCATAAAATGACAATTTTATGTAAATTAAATCTTCCGGCATCAGTTCTAAAATTCATGTGGCCAAGGACGCTTCGCCGTGCTGCCTTTTGTTTCAACCTAGATTCCCTAACTAGCAGTTGGAAGCTTGTCAGCCACTCCATCCTCCTGCTAGCTTATCTGGAAGTTATCTTGCCAGACAGATTTTGTCAGGAGACCATAATACGCAATTCTTGGCCAACTTCCAGATAGGTTCTCTATCTGGCAGATAAATATGATATCAGCAGGTCGTCATACAGGGCCTAAGTAATTTCTTTAGATTGGCTTGGACAATGCCAGTTGCCTCAAAACCGCTCGTGCAGCCCCTTCCACATATCCATCGACACTCTTCACCTTGTCCATTTCTTATGAAGGGCCTTGCATTGCTTTACAGTTTGGATTCCCAACCCTTTTCACTCCTGCATGAAGATTATCCAAGTCATCCGACAGTGGTAGCAAAGTGACCCCATAGAAAGAAGCCAGTTTGAGCCAAAAAATTATTTAATTTATGCAGAAATAATAAGAAAGAAATTTTGTTTCATAATTAAACATCAAAATCCACTGTCTATAAAACTTCTTTTTTATTGTGTTATATCAAAATCTTATTAAGATTACACGTTTAAGGTGGGGTTCTAGAAGTTTGAGCATTTCTTTTTTGTACGTTTTTGTTTCATATTAAATATACTATGGAGCAACAAGTGAAGATAATTCAAAATTAGAATGATCATGGATAACAACAGTGATCTTGAAAATATGTCACTGGCATTTTAAACCTCACCATAGCCATTCAGGTACTGTTTTATACAACTACCAAGGTCACCCCAATTGACAGTAAGAATAAATGTGCCCTTCATTTAATTCCATTACAGGCCTCTACTCTGACATCTCTGTGTTTGTTTTGTCAGCTTTAAATAATATAAATGTTTTGTGCTTTGCAGTTTACCAATGGTCTTCGTATAATGGACGTCACACTGAAAAACCAGACTTCAGATGTTGGAGTGAAGGAGTCTGTGCCGGATCCCAGGAATAATGGTGTCGGGGCTGATTCTTGTGAGACAGTAGCCACAGAGTCTATTGATAAACAGCAGACTGTCACTGAAGAACCTCCAACAGATGCAGAAGACGACAGACCTTCAGACGTCATGGAAGAATCACAAAGTGCTCGGAGCGATGATACAATGCAGAATGGATTGGATGAATCTGCAGACAGGGGTGTAGAGGATGAGTTGAATTTAGGCAGTAAAGATGATGAAGTCTCGATGAATCCAAGTGAATCAATTGCAAATCCAGGGGAGGATGACACTAGCATGAATGTGAGCGAAGGTGATGGAGAGCAGTCGATGGAAGCAGTTGAGTCTGAACAGCCGATGGAAGCAGATGATCAGTCAATGGATCAGGACATGCAGGTTGAAAAAGCTGACAAAGATATAAGTGAAACTATGGATGTCAGCGTTGCTAATGTCGATATTCAGGGTGGAGATGAATCCATGGAGGTGGCGAGCCCAAGTGCTGTAGACCCGATCTGTTTGGGTAATACTTCAGGGGAATCTCAAGGTCCCACTTGCGAAGAGCAGATGGAGATCAATGAAGCTGTGGAGGATGATAGTACAATACAGACAACAGACAAAGCAGATGAGGACATTGAGAAGAGTGAAGAAGTTTCAGAGGCAGAGAAGAAAAGTGATGAAGAACAGCATGAGGATAAAGCAGAGGAAGGGACGTCTGAACAGGAGAGAATTACTGAGGACACTCAAGAGAGCAATGTTGGTGGAGCAACGGCAGATCCTGCAGTGGCTGAAACTGAAGATACCCAAGATAGCAACGCTAGTGCACCCACTGGTGAAACAACAGCGGATCCTGCAGTGGCTGAAACAGAAGATACTCAAGATAGCAACGCAAGTGCGCCCACTGATGGTGCAACGGCAGATCCTATAGTGGCTGAAACTGAAGATACTCAGGATAGCAATGCTAGTGCGCCGCCCACTGGTGAAACAGCAGCGGATCCTGCAGTGGCTGAAACGGAAGATACCCAAGATAGCAACGCAAGTGAGCCCACTGGTGGAGCAACGGCAGATCCTATAGTGACTGAAACTGAAGGTACTCAGGATAGCAATGCTAGTGCACCCACTGGTAAAACAACAGCGGATCCTGTAGAGGCTGAAACAGAAGATACCCAAGATAGCAGTGTTAAAGCTCCCACTGGTGAAGGCACTGTTGCTGAAACCGGGCAGAAAGAGACAATTGCAGAGGTTCAGGATAGCAATGCCAGTAAACCAGAAAGTGAATCGACAGAAGAAAATAAGGAATCGAAGAAGGATGGGGTGATTGTGTTTTCAGGTTCTGTACTGAAAAGCTCAGAAAAAGAACAGAAAACTGATGATGGGGACATAGTTGAAGTAGTTGTAGAGAAGCCCAGATCTGGAAGGAAGTCTAGCAATGCTGAAAGAAAATCTGAAACTTCCTACTCCCCAGAGCCTGAGCAACGACCCCAGCGCCCCAAGAGACAGGCTGCCACAAGAGCTGAAACACAGATCAAGGTAAGTAAACAGGAATTCCTTAGAAACTCACAATAGGTCCTCTATGTACCTGTTACTCTCATATAAACAGTGTTCTATAGGTAATTCCATAACTTCTTTCTATCCTTTAATATAGCGGAGGAAAACTTGTAAACAAGGGCACCACCTTCACTTAACAATATACGGGATTCTTATAATTACCAGTGTTTAACACACAATGCTCCAGCTTTGCTTATTGGAGATGGGAGGATTCTAGGGAGTACATTTTACTTTGTCCGGTATACAATAAAGAGGTCAGAGTGTATTCTTTTCAACTGTGAATCTATCACACTGTATTCTCAAAGGTAACATAGCCTATTCACTTGTTGAGCAAAATTATCTCACAACATGATATTCACTGTTAAAGCATATTCATTACACCACACTAATTTCATTACACAGAAAGTTCTTCTATCAGTGAAATGTTTAAATCTTAATCGTCTTGACCATATATTACATTTATACTTCATTAAAACTTCCTACAACCCAATCTAATGTCCGTGCTTGCTCAACCAATTAGGTTTTTATAAACATTTCCGAACTTTCCTTTATTTTAATTAACCATTGTATGGAAGTTTACACAGTGAAGCTATATTATAATTTTATAATATTGAGTTGGGTTTAGCACTATACTTGACTTGTTTTATAAATACCTGAACTAGTTTCGAAGACCCTCGTCATTCATAGTTAACACCAATTGGTGTTAACCTGATGACTATGAATGACGAGGGTCTTCGAAACTAGTTCAGGTATTTATAAAACAAGTGAAGTATAGTGCTAAACCCAAATCAATATTATAAAATTAAAATTTCCTTTATTTTTCCCTCCAAATACCATATAGGCCTAGTCCTCCTAACTAACTTCTTATTCTCTTATATTCTTTAATTCTTCCTAGCGTACATTTCACTTTACTTTCCTTCAACTTGAGTTAAATCTTTTTCTTAGGCCTACCTAGCCTACATAATCCATTTCCTCCTTGCTTCTAGGCGTACCTAGTAGCTCACACTACTTTCATACATAGCTGATATGGTCGTCTCAGTACTTTTTTGTTAGCTCAGCACTCTGTGCCTAAACCGCTAACTTTCTTCTTAACAAACTTACAAAACGGTCCATAATTTCCACTAGTTGATTTAAAAAGTGATGAATAAAATTTACTCTTAGTGGATAAAATACCTTAAAAATTAAGCACGACGTTCAGCTCTTCCACCGAGCTTTCTTCAGGTGCGCTCCACTCAACGACTGACTCTCTGGATGAAGAAGACTCCACTCGTTCCGCCATCCTGACGAAATTGAGATTTTGTTGTATTTAGCAATGAAAGCGTTATGTCTGACTACTTTGTGATTGGATAGAAGAGGAAATGCTTAACTTTTATATTTTTGTTCGAAATACTACTCTTGACGTGTTTTTACTAGACGCATTCCTGTACCGGCATTTGTAGTGTTTGTACGTATGTGCTACAAGCGTGCATTGAATAGGCTGGGTGCTACACTATTTACTATACAATGGTTGCAAGCGCGGGATCTAGCCCTGTAGCATTTCAAATACATTTTCCTGATATAGATACACGATGAATTAAAATGACATGCATGGTTACATTTCTTGATAAGTATACTTGGTTGTGAAGCATTTAGGTATAATTTAAGAAAGTATGGGATAGTGAAATTAGGTACCCTAAAGTTCCACATCGGAAATGAAAAATCTGAATAGTGGTATGTGTCAGGACGGCAGAACGAGTGGAGTCTTCTTCATCCAGAGAGTCAGTCGTTGAGTGGAGCGCACCTGAAGAAAGCTCGGTGGAAGAGCTGAAACGTCGTGCTTAATTTTTAAGGTATTTTATCCACTAAGAGTAAATTTTATTCATCATTTTTTAAATCATTTCTTCTTAACAACTTTTTAATTCATTGTAGGCTTCTAAACTACTTCATCTGATTTTATTGAAATGCTTTTTCTTTCCTCTCTGATTTCTCTTCTCCCAGAACACCCAAATGATTATAACAGTTTATACTTCCGATGACACAACAGTGTTTCGTAACTCGCTGCAAATACACTCCAAGTTCACCACATGCTTCGCAACTTTACTACTCTTCCGTGTATTTAGAGTGACTTCATATCCACAATGTTACACTGTTCTGCTTTCCTGGCATTGGCTATGTATCGGAATTCAGCTGGGTAGGGAGATGTCGGTGGAGGGGGACCAATCAGGAGCAAAGAAATTGAATTGTGAAATGCAAAGCTGCAATTGGTTAGAAGTGGAAGCAGAGTTTGATACAATATCCAAGGGCAGCTTTGCATTTCACAATTTAGTTCCTTCGCCGTGGGCTGTGTCCTCTGAACAGCCTAACCAGAATGCACCACAACAAACTTAATTCATGAACATCATTGTAGAAGCATTTACTCTGTAAAGATGGTCCAAAACATTGCACACTTACAAGAACACTCGGCTTAAAAGTTCATTTGCTGTGTATTTTAGTGCATTTAGAATGGGGCCTTCGACCATTAGAGTAAACACAGAACAACTCTGAACCTGAGGCGGGGCAGGCAGAGTCACGTGACGAAGTGACAAGCGAATTAGGTTGCTGCGGTGTTGTACAGTTAACGAAACGTGCTGCCTCGCTAAAGAGATGTACTTCACTTATTTCTTTGCGCGCTCAAAATCTATTACATATAGGTATTTTTTGCTATCGCCATTAGAAAGCTGTATTTTTTTGGAAGCCGACTGTCCAAACATCATGTCTGTAGGGCGATCCGTTCGGAAGATAGTTCTTATCCTGCAAATGTTAATACAAACAAAGAGATCCTTTCTTATTTCTACCCTAAAATAATAACACCATCGATGGATTACATTAAGTTTCTGTCTATCTGTTAACATAAACAACAACAAGACCCCTCTCACTTCCACAATAATATACTTCCACCCAGCCACAGATAAAACACAGACGCAGTTTCAGTTTATATCAAGAGCGTTTCGTGTGTGTTCTATTGTGAGAATTCAGTGTCCGTAATGTCACCTTAGCAAGCCTAGTACGAGTGGTGAAACAATTTATACCAACAAAGTTTTGCGTAAGCAGGCGAGGGCTATGGTTTTCAGTGTTTATAGTTTTTTAAGACTATTTCGGACGACGAAGTGCATAATAATACGAATTTTGTAAGGAATTGACTGCTAAAAAAACTAAACTCTGTGGCGCTACATCCCTGAAGAGACTTGGCCTCCCACCCGACCGCTGCGTCATCTACCACAGGTAGATGGCAGGATTGGGGGCATGTGGTCAGCATGCCGACACTCACGGCCGTTAATGGTGGTTTTCATGACCGGAATTAACTGCTAAAGCTTGCCAAATTAGTGAACAATCTGTGACTAATATTATTAAGGAGGGAAAACAATCAACTGAAGTAGGGGGTGGGCTCAGTTTTAGATCTCCTGGAAACCATCGCACAGTTAAAAAGCGCAAAGCAAATCTTGACGGTTTGCAAAAGTGTATTTTACGCCGGACAATATTTGAATTGTACGATACGGGGGAATATCCCACAGGTAAAAAATTAGTTTCTTTAATGCGAAAGAAAATAAAATATAAAGGTTCTGTCTCCTCCATGTATATGACTTTGAAATCCCTAGAATTTAAGTACAGGAGAACCAATGATGGCCGGAAATTTCTACTGGAAAGGGACGACATTGTTGCAGCCAGACAAAAATTTCTGCGTACAATTCACAATCTTAGGGGGATGGGAGATACGAGGCCCATATTTTATCTTGATGAAACATGGGTCAACCAGAATCACTACAGGAGGGACATATGGCAAGATCCGACTGGAAGAGGCGGCCTTAAAGTACCAATAGGAAAAGGTAGCAGGCTTATAATAGCCTATGCCATGCAGGCTCAGCTAAAACAGGGTTTATACCAGAAAGTAAATGGGTATTTCGTTCCAATCCTAAAAGTAAAAACACCGATTATCATACAGAAATGACTTCGGACAGGTTTAAAGATTGGTTCACGAACATATTTCTTTTTTTTATCTGGACGCGAGTTGGATAATAATTATGGATAACGCCAGCTATCATTCTAGGCTATTAAATAAGTTACCCAGAGAGAGAGATCGAGAGAGAGAGAGAGAGAGAGAGATATTCAGGAATGGCTTCAAGAACACAACATAACATACAGTCCCACAGAAACTATATCAGAATTGCTAGCCCGTGTTGCCCCTTATAAAACTCGCGAAAAAAATATGAAATGGATCAGATAGCGATAGAAATGGGCCACGAAGTAATACACAGGGATGACACTGCTGAAAATATAATTATAAATCTTAGGGACAGTGAAACAGATAGTGACACGAGTGGTGAAGGAAGTGAAGAGGACGAAGACGAAGAAGTTTTATT
Source organism: Ectobius pallidus (assembly GCA_964059195.1). Taxonomy (NCBI): domain Eukaryota; kingdom Metazoa; phylum Arthropoda; class Insecta; order Blattodea; family Ectobiidae; genus Ectobius; species Ectobius pallidus. Next base: position 219,099 of record CAXKWD010000003.1, on the reverse strand, counting down.
TATCCCTTTGTAGGCCTATTTCTAAAGCTCAATAAGGTAAGCCTTTCTTCACTTTCTTTTAAGATAATTCATGTTATATCTTACGTGTAATAGGTTTCAACATTTCAAGCTACTTTTGTTCGCGATTTTTCAAAGACGAAATACTTTAAAATAATGTGTGAATGTTTGACGCAGAGCAGCAGTGAGTAAGCACGCGTGTTCTCTCTCTCACTCTTTGTTAGACAGAGAACGTTTGCAGAGTCGCGAGTCGTGAACTTGCAACAGTGCAAGTTGCGTAGCATTCTATTGGCTTATCGTATGTTCAGAGTTGATTTGTGTTTACTATAGTGGCCTTGTATTTAAGTTTTTTGTTTCTTGTTCCTGATTGGCTGCCCAGCTTCTTACCTGGCTGGAATCCCAACAAGTCTTGATATTCTCATGTTGGTCTTGTAGCACTCGACAAGTAAATAATTTTGTTATTTTATTTAGAATTCCTTTCCGGAGAAAGCTCTTCATATTTTTTTTAAAGTTGATACAAACAACGTCTTCTGTGAATGTTGTATGCCAGAAATTAACATTTTGTACATTAATAATCAATTTTGGGCCCTAGCGAGGGGCTGTGGAAGACTGCATGCAAAGAAGCTGAATAAATTAACCACAAACCAAATCATTTAACAGCTGTAATGCTCTTCGGCTCTGTTGTGGTGTGTTTATAAATTAGTTTCATTCTGTGATGTTTCAGGAATTGGCTGAAGAAGACTCAAACTCAAACGAAGGCTTTGGAGATAAAAAAGAAATTGTCGAGATAGAGCCCTGCTCCCAGATGTGCTTTCAGTGCTGTCGAGTAAGTACATTGCCTATGTGCAGATCTACAAATAATCTCAAGTAAATTGTTTCTCAGATAAAATTTCTAGGACATTCTTGGTTATGAACAGCATTTATGATAGCCTATTTAAATTTACCAATTCTACATCAGACACCTGATTTACACAGTTACTCGTTCAACCCAAAGGAAATCAGGTGTTAATTTAACCCCAAGCTTAACCCAGTGTTACTAGTACAGTACTCGCCCTCAAACTGAAAGCATGGACAACGTCACAGACAGAATTTGAATGCAAGCAAAACATGCTGAGATGAAAACATTGACGATGTGATGCTACTATCCACGTGGTTAACTAAAGCGCATTGGACCATCATGGTGGACTTTAGCACTCCATGCATGTGCACTGCCAAATTTTAACGGTCGCGAAGCTTTCAGATTCCAGGCGATCTCTGTAACTGTTTTCAGTGAAGACCAAGAGTTTAGAATGCGTAACTTGAGGTTGTAGATGAAACTGTGTTTAATTGCACGAGACTCAATTTCTCAAACAAATTGTAAATCCTTGCTGCAATTTACATGCATTTAACATATTGTATCCTGTAGAAGACAGTAGCTATTAGATACAACCTTTACAACATAAAATCACACCATATAGGCCTAACCAATACAAATATGAAAAATTGTATAAATAGAGAAGTAAATAAAAGAAAACATTTTATTTTGAAGGAAACCCATCATGTTTCCCTACAGGGAGGACCAGGTGGATTAAACCTTTTCTTCCTCCCTCTAGATTTTTAGCATTTAAAATCATAAAAGTCTATTCAAGCAGTACTTCGGAAATTTTCTTTAAATAGTTTTTGAAATATGCAGTGCGTCAGCTTTTGTTTACTAGTAATATTGTTTTCTGATAACTACTGTTGGCTACCAGAAGTTTTCACTCGGTAACTAATAAACTTTGTATTCATTCATATTCTACATTTAATTGTAGATTGTATTCGCTTATGACGAAGCATTAGAATTATGTTAAGATGTAAACAAAGTTCTTTAAAGGCATTCTTGTGTTTAATCCTTCCACGCTTCTTTTAAATTTAGCAGATAATGTTGTAATTTTCAGTGTCTGTAATTGTGTGAACTGCTTATCTCAGTTCATTTTGTTTTGGAGTGTTCACATTATAATAAAAAAAACATGCTAAACCTGCTACCCAATCACTACTACTTTATAATTTGTTTTCAAGAGGCTTTCCCCTCATTGTTTTCCAATTAAACCTAACAATGTTCTTGAAGCTTTTATGTATTGACTAGTTCGTATTCTCGCATGGCACAGGTGAAGGTGTGTCATTTCCAAGGCTACGCCGGCGGTAGAAACCGGTTCCTCTGCGAGGATACATGCGTGAGCTCATTCCGGAAGCAAACCAGCAAAACCAGATCCCAGAACCTGCAAGACAGAAGCAAGCGAATTGACACCGAAAGAATTTTCGTTCGTAAGTGCTCGCAGTGCAGCAATGTGGTCAAAGGAGAAGAGAAGAACTTGTCTTGGGAAACCATGGACTTCTGCAACGAGGAGTGTTTAGGTAAGCCTCACGAAGTATGTCATGGGTTTGAATCCCAGCGTCGTATTAATTTTTCTCCTTCAAAATGAATGCCAGTTATGAACTAGATCCTATCCAAATGATAGTTTGACCGGTTAACATGATGCATATAGCAGCCAAGAACAAATATCATGCAGTTCTTATTCATATAAGCTTACTTAGTAAAGACAAGCACTAACTGAGTCATCAGGGTATCTGAGGTTATTATTAACTTAGTAACCCATGCAAAAAGCAGAATGCACTGGTAATTAAAGACGATTCTCTGAACCGTATCTTTACACTGTGGTACAAGTTATAGCAATATGGCACAGTGAAACCACCTTCAAGCTGTAAACAATCCAATCCGTCATATTTTGTCAATTGTTTCATTGTTATAACCAGTTTGTTTTTGAATTGACTGTGGGGCTTGGTTCGAGATATCAAAACGGATTCTGTTCAACTTTATTATTTTAATATAAATATTAGATGGAAATTTACAGTGAAGTGTTCAAATCTGTAGCAAGATTGAGATCGGAAATATACACACAAAACTTCACTAAAAAGGTATATTTACCCAGAATGATCATTTCAACGGGTCTTCCCGCCATCATCAGCTGATTCCGACTGGCCCTCTGGCGGCAGCTGCCGCCAGCCGCTCTGGCTGCCGCCGCCGCCAGAGGGCCAGTCGGAATCAGCTGATGATGGCGGGAAGACCCGTTGAAATGATCATTCTGGGTAAATATACCTTTTTAGTGAAGTTTTGTGTGTATATTTCCGATCTCAATCTTGCTACAGATTTATTATTTTAGCCAGAATACTTGTTATATCTGTATGATACGTCAGGAGCGAGAAAATCTTTTGATTGCTATCTTACATGTACTTCACTCAGTGTTCGCTTCAAAAAGTGTATTTCATTTAACGGTTGTGATTGGCTGTCGTTGAAATTCCTTATCTGAATAAGAGAACTAAACTACAGCATACTCCTCCTTGTATTCTAACTTGAGCTGATCTAAGCGTCGGTCTAAGCATGAAGTGAAACAAAAAAATAGTTTGTTTTTTTCCAGTCAGCTTTTTTCTAGAAAGAAAAGGAAAGTTTGGGTAGTTACAATAATTCTCCTATGGGAGCTAGACATTGAATTTGGTTTCATTTTAAAGCTTTCATGTGATAAGTCACTTGGCAGACAATAATAATAATAATTCAGAATTCTGCTTTGGCTTTGGTGGGGTCCCCCCCATTGATTACAACCTTATCAGCCTTTAAGTTTTTAGCCTGTGTTCTTCTTTTATGCCCCAGAATAATGACAGCTTCATCTTTCTTGTGTCTTGTTGGCAACCTCTCGATTAGATTAATTTAATGCTTTTTAATATAGCCTATAATTTTCTTGGGTGATGTCCAGTCCTGAACTTGGGGGTTTTTCATTACTAAAAAACCCACTACCCAGCCAGGAATCGAACCCAGACTGCCAGGGTGGAAGGCAAGTATGCTACCTGTACACCCATGGCGGCAAATGAAAATGGCAGCCTCATTCTTTTTCACAGGACATCCTTGATTGTCCTTCAGTTGGTAAAACTTTCTTGTAAATTCTACTGTTTATCACATAGTTAACTCTGCTATTTTGGATTCATTAATCAGTTTATTCATTTCTACATCTGTGGAGTTTTGCTATACAGCTGATGTTGTGTGATTTACAGGGAAGTACCAGACGGCTCTTGGGTCACACTGTGCGAACTGTAAGGGCGCAGTTCAGCCGGTGAGCCTCGGGAAGTACTGTGTGCGCTTTGGGTACGACATCAAGCAGTTCTGTTGCAGTACATGTCTCGAAGAGTTTAAAAAGGGACTCAAAGTCTGCAGCTACTGCCAAAAAGACATTTCTAGTGGAGCAGAGGGCTTTCTGGCACCTGTGGGAGACAAAGGACAATTTAAGGTATCTCTTTACTTTACTGTAGGAAATATTCATTTAAAATTCTATTATATATCTAAAATATTTCATTTCCATCAGATAAGGGTTATAATATTAAATATGTAACAAAGATAAGTAAGATAAGTTGTGTGTTAAGGGTTAAGGTGGAACTTTGTTACACATCTATTATGTAAGTTCGTAATTAATATTGGTGATTGTCTAATGACATCTGCAAGAATTTATCAAACATACTTTACTTAAAAACTGAATTGTTGTTATTGTTAATGTTGGCATGGCTTAGAATAATTTATGAAGTGTACTATTATATTTTTTATTTGATTAACTTCGTAAAATTATCAAACATTACAAATTCTTGCATAATTACATTCTTTGAAACCCCAGGTGAGGGGCTGTGATTATCATATCTTTTAAGAAGAGAGATTTCTACAAACTAAATGCAGTTAAACAGTTTAAAAAAAATATATATTCAAAATAGAAAATTCAAAATCAATAAAAACAGAACTCCACTTCACAAACTATGATAGTTGGCATTCTAAATATGGTGTGTTTGGAGTCTTAGATTGATCCTCTTTGTCATTATGGAGCAAAAAATTGCTATCCGGCTTCTATGGCATCAAAGCTGTCAAAACGCAAGGGGAAAATGGAAATTATGAAAATATTCTTAAGAGCTGATGGTCAACTTATACCTAGGTATACACTTTAAGCTCCACTTACGTAAGTGGATCTTAAAGTGTATACCTAGGTATAAGTTGACCATCAGCTCTTAAGATTCATTAGTTTCACTGTTTATATCACTTCCCACGTTTATCGTCTTATTATATGAAAATATTGTTTAAAAATGGATTAATGTTAAACAATGTACACTGCATATGAATTGACATTACTTTGCGAGTATCCACAGTGGAGTGGTTCAGTCCAAACTCTTGTAAGATAAGAATGTCTCCTTCTTAGCTTTAAAATAATTTTATATTTATACTTCTTGTTGTAACTTCATGTTAGATTAAATGTTTCAGAAGTGGATATTTTGAGGTTAATCACTTATAAAATGTTTATAACCAACTACAGATGTATAATATACATATACAAGGAAGCATTGAAACAAGGTTGACCATAATGCCTGCATTCCTTCCAAGAGGCCACGAGAGTGAGACGTTCAGAGGATGTAAGAATTAAGGTGGAAAACGCATCAGAACAGGGGAAGTTACTTGTCTATTCTGATGCAGTATTAAAAAAATTGTAGTATATTATGAGATATTTTAAATAAAAATTGATGAAGCCAGCGCTGACTTTTGTAAATGTATTGTCAGTGCCTTCAGGATTCTAGACCTGTAAGTTTCGTATTTAAGCACCATTTTAACCGTGGCAAATCCACGGGCTATTTTCTAGTAATAATACTAATAATAGGCCTAGATTTTGTTTTAATGAAAGTACACTATATAATTGAATTATTCTACTGTCATTTCTCATGAAGACCTAATGCGCTGATATCTGGTTTCAATTTAGTCTGTTTGAAGGAATAAGGTGGCATCAACTGATTGCTTTATTATAAATTGCCCTCAAAGGATCAACATTTTAAATTCAGAAATTCTTGTTTCAGGATTTCTGCACGCAGCAGTGTATGGAGAAATACGATCAGATGAGCAACAACCAGCCTCCACCCCTAGTTATGCATTGCTGTAGTGTATGCCAAGACGAGAAGATTGTCAAAGTCGAAGTGCTTTTAGAAGATAAGCTTCACAAACTGTGTAGCGAGCCTTGCTTTGCTGCTTTCAAGTTCGTCAACAACATCAATGCAGGTAAGTCTCTAAGTCAACATAAGGGAAAGTGTAAATACCCCAAAAAAAGAGTGTGGTCCGGGGATACTCCTGCAGAAATTAAAAAAAAATGAAGTGCAAAATTATGAGTTGTTAGGTCCTGATTCCTCCAATAAAACTCTCTTTGTTGAGAAATTTGTCTGTTTTACTTAAAAATTAAAATCATCAAGTATCATACTTTTTATCTTTAACTTTATGCAAGTGTTGGTCAGAAATTGTTCACAAGAAATCATTTAATCATTAATAATATTATTTAAAGTTAAGGAACCCAAACAACTTGTGTCATGTGAGGCATCTAGAATGTAAATATTATTTAACTTGCATTTTACAATCCTCAGTTTATAATGAAGTGCATGAACGTTTTTATGTATTTATCTGAATATAAGCCGCACTTTTTTTTTCCTAGATTAAGCCCAGCAAAATATTCCTGCGGCTTAAAATCGCATACAAGTGTTTTTAGGCAATAATGGTAAAAATGAGCACAATATAGCCGATCCATTGTAGCTGGTTCCCCTGCTCCAAGCACCACCAGCTATCGATTATGTCGAATCTCCAGGACTGTCGATATATTAATCGATTTAACGTCGAAAATATATCGATTTTAATTGAAACATCGTAGAAGACGCATAAAAATGCGTAAGCAAGTGATGTTTTGCATATTTTGTCATTTTTGATAGTGGTATTACAGAATATGCATGTATTATGAGCTGCTCAGAAGTAAAAAAGTGCTGTAACATATGGGAATGTGAATAAAGGCAATTTTGAACTTCAAAACACAACACACTTCAGGAGTGTTCCTGATGAAGGCCTAGTGGGTGGGCCGAAACGTTGAGTTTTATAGGTTATGTGATATCCATCATGGATTTTTTAAACAGTTTTATATTGCATACAATGGATAAAGGACTATCTTCAATGTTGTGTACAATTTTGTACTGATGGTAACTGAAAGTGCATTTATGAAAAATAGAAAATCGCGTGAAATTCAACATTGAAAGTCATATGAAGTGTAAAGTACTGATTTCTGTTCTTTTTCGTCAGTTTTATTTAATTATATTGATTATATTAAACAAAATTAGAATATCATAACTTAAGTCAGCTGATACTTTCTTTTTCTTATTTTATCTAAGAAATGTGTTACTTTAATATTATGAAAATGAGGCAATTAATTTTGTCACTTTGGGGTTAGATTAATTATTTTTCCTTTACTTTACTGCTAAAAATGCAGGTGCAGCTTATATTTGGATAAATACAGTAATTATTTTTGATGCCACTGCCACACATGGACTTTCTCATGATTATAACTCGTCACTTATGTTTCAAGGACCATTGTCCCCATTCTCGGTTACAAGTTGGAAAGCTCGTAGTCTGTGCGAAAATATTCATTCAAAAGAACCATGGGCATCCAGTTCATCCGAGCCTTGAAATGTGTTTGTGTTTTCCAGATCGCTGTGACATGTGCAAGAAGTATTTTGACCGACTTCAGACGGAGGTGTTTTCAGTGTACTATGACGACTCCCCTCACAGTTTCTGTTGCAAGACCTGCATGAATGTGTACATCTTGGCCAACAGGAAGATCGTGCCCTGCAACTGGTGCAAGGTGAGCTTAATGTTATTTTTAATTTTATTCTTTTATGCAGTATGTATTAATTAAACGAATCTTGTGCTGCCGTATGGGCATACAGATTCGAAGTGAAACGTTTAAAATGAACCACAGATTCATGAACCTTACCCAAATCATGCATAAACAACTAAAACAATTGATAATTGAAAAGCTAATAACGCGTCTTCAAGGTGCATTTCATGATTAAAGTGCGCCATCCGTGAGAAAAAACAACCTTAGAGTTGAGATGTACAATTGATTAAAACAGTTATTAAAACTTATATACAGTGGATAAAATTTTACCTTTAAAACGGTCACTACGTTTCAGCCTGACCTCCAGGCCTTCCTCAGGTGAACTAAAGTTTACTCGCATGCTGGTACGTTGTCCATGCTGGAAGGGGTCTCTGCCGTGCACGGCAGAGACCCCTTCCAGCATGGACAACGTACCAGCATGCGAGTAAACTTTAGTTCACCTGAGGAAGGCCTGGAGGTCAGGCTGAAACGTAGTGACCGTTTTAAAGGTAAAATTTTATCCACTGTATATAAGTTTTAATAACTGTTTTAATCAATTGTACATCCATAACCGGTGGAAAGAGTTGGACCTGGGTTGTGAATTACCTGATATGTTGAAACTTAGAGTTGAGTTCCCTAGCCCTAAAAATATTCCTCAGCGAGTTTTGTCCAAATCATTCAATGTTTTCCCATTTAGGCATGCGTTCGTGATCCCCTTCTGTCCACCTACTTAACAAAAATCAGCTCTCTATGTGTTGTAATGATGTAAAGGAATGAATCAAGTAAAGCAGGTTAACAAAATCAAAGCGATCTACAAATTGTTGTGTTATACTACACAAATAACTAAGAATAACTAAGAATGTACTTGTTTAGACTTCCATCATTTTTTTTTATTTCTTTATTTTTAGTAATTTGTATTACATATTCATATTATTCAAGTACTTATGTTCTAATTTTTCCTTTGTATTTAATGTTCGTTTCTTGTAATCTTGTATATCAGTTCTTTTTAAATTTATTATTAATCATTATTATTATTATTATCGTTATGTATTTCATGTTTTTGCCCTGGCTGAGTGGTAGAGAAGGCTTTATGGCCTTAACTCCGCCAGGTTAAATAAATAAATAAAAATTGATTTCAAGGATGCTCTTTTCTCCCAGTTGCAAGACTACCTTTAGTTTCACAGTTGAGTATTGTCTTGCTAATAGGTGGTGTTGGATGTACATGATAATACCAGCTCAACTGTCATATGAGATTGGGTATTTGTCGCTGGGCACAACATATGCATGGCGACCCCTGACGTATGTTGTGAGTAGCAGTAAGCAAAGGCTCTCAATTAATCACATTCCAAGTCTTAACTTGATGTGTTTCAGGTGAAGAAGTACAACTTTGACATGATCAAGAGAGTGGACGGGAAAGGGCAGGTTTTCATGATGTGTTCGCTCAACTGCCTCACGCTGTACCAGGTGTCACTCAATGCTGTCTCTGCTAAACGGTAATTGCAAAATAATGCAAATTCATGTAATAACTTAAAACTCTGTGTGGAGTTGCTGTTCTTCCCACCAGATACAGGTGCAGATGATAGGCTAGGAGGTCCACACTTAACACAAATCAGCAACCGAGCGCTAACTTCTAGAAAACTCGTAAGACTGAAGATGGTATAAATTATTAATACCAAAATGTACATTTTGACTATTAAGAAGTGAACATAGCCAGATGTAAATATAAGTGTGGACTCCTAGCCTATCATCTGCATCTTTACAAGACAAATACAAGGTTTGAGAAATTAACTTCACGAATGCCAAACGTACTCATCTGTCAACGTGCAAGATCATACGTGTGAATCATATGGACGCAATTCAATAAATTAAAGACATTCAAGTTTATTTTTATAGAAGACTTTCAGCATAAAAAAAGGTCTATTATCTGTATGTATATTTTAACTACGCAACTCTAAATTTTTATCATTTTATCTAGAAATATGAACAAGAGATTTTAGAAACAAATGACTTGTAAATTGTAGGCCTACATTTATTAATATTTACCAATTTTAACTAGTATTAGAATTACAACCAATATCATATATTACATAGGCGTGTTTTTAAGTAATAACATAAAACTACATAAAAAGAAAAAAAATTATCTCATTGTGAAGGTGGTCCACAGATTTATTTATATATATTTTTGGCCTTTTATTGCTATTTGAGGTTATAAGGCGTAAAAAGATTTTAGTTGATCAGTGTGATTTCCCTCAAAGAAAAAAGATGAAATTTATCAATAATGAAGTTTTGTATGTTAAATCTCCATTAAAATTTACAAAATATGATATGAAACTTCAAAATTTCTTTAATATGCACACAAACATGCCAAAAATATGACCTAATTATGCATATTCATACTAAATATCCTACAGTAGTTAAAAATTTCCTAAATATGCAGTTATATGCATAATAAAAGCCGTTCCATTTTCACCAGGATGCTTGGAATCGGGTTTAAATTAGTCGGAAATCTGAAATAATGCAAAGTGGAAAAATATGGCATGTCATAGAAATCCGCCCCTAATAATGACTATTGACTATTGCCTTCAGACTTAGTAATAGTCGTTATGTTATTTGTGTTTCAGAATAAAGTGTGACTACTGCAGTTCGGTGGCGCAGGCTCAGTACCACTTGACAATGTCCGATGCAACAATACGCAACTTCTGTACCTACCAGTGTGTCATGTCGTACCAAGGACAGTTCTCCAAAACTACGCCACTCAACTTCTCCAGTTCAGGAACACAACCCATCCCAACAGGTACAAAACCACATACAAATATAGTCATTTCTTAAATGCAGAAAATTTACGTTAAGCGAGATGTTTGATATTTGAACATTTTAGACTTTACTTTTACATAGAACATAAGTTTCATGGGCTTTGCCCACATTTTCAACTACTAGTCAACCATCTCAATGAATTCACGCAATATATTGCTTCACACTATAAAAGTTCCGTATTTTGTATGTTTTAATAGAAAGTGTATTTTAATTTTATGTTAAGGAACTGCTCATGCTAACAATTACCACATTTACGCAAGAAACTAGGGTGGATCCTTGATACGAGTAAAAATTAAAACACTTATTAAAGGATGCGCCACTAACGGTCGATAATGTACATATGGTTATAGGAACCATGACTAATTTACACATTGATTGGATTACTCGTTATAATGATGGAGAGTTAACAGACGAGAAACACTTCTGCACATTCCACTCAGATGCAGCAAATTCTTGTGTTCTTCCATGAATGTGATAACTTCCAGCTGAAAACTCACTATAATTTGAATATCTTGGTCAGTTCTTATCCATTGTCCAAACACAAGTTTATGAACACAACTGTCTACTGCAGATGTCCTAAGAAAATTGCGTTTGCGTTATTAATCGATAATTGTTGAGTATGTTTTGTGCGTTATTAAGAACCAATCACGATTACTGTTTCCATGCATTGTTGTTGAAAAGCTTGAATTGAAAGATAACCTGGCCATCCAATCTTACAACTTCAGATGTTATTAAAGAAATTTTTGTTAAAAGTACAGTGTGACTATTAGACAGGGAATTTTATTTTTAACATGAAAAGTTGGGGTTTGTCCGTTATGCAAGGGTGTTATAGTATAATTATTATTATTTTAATGCAGTGTAATAATAATTTAGAAGGGTGACTGTATTGCATAACAATTAATTACACATTGTAATGTTTGGTTATCAAATTTAATAGATTATTAATCAATTTGTTTTAAGCTGACTTCAACACACCTTTTAATTTTCGATGTTAAATTCCATATGGTTGGTAGAGTTACACATTTTTCTTTCAATCTCTCGTATAGACTTATGTAAATGTAATATAATAGGCTCTTATTCTTATTTCAAACATATCTCCAATTTGCACATTTATTATTGGTCACATTGTTCATCATTTACATGTTCTTGAACACAGCTAGGCATAAGCCCTGTCTGTTCTGTTCTTGAATTAGCTGATGTGGTAATTTGTTCTTACTTCTAGGTGGACCTCAACGGGCGATACCAAATGCAAGGAGATCCGTTCCGATAACTCAGAACGAAACTCAGTTGTGTAAGTGGAAAGAGTTGTGATAGATAGTGTAGAGTACGTGAACTTTCTGCTTGTAACTGACTGGGTTTTGTAATTGCTTTTTCAGCCAAGGGATCTGCACCGACTGCCATGCCCGTCATCTCCAATGTGACTTCGCTCGCTACACATAACGGACCACAGGTACAGCATATATTAAGATAACAGTCCGAACACTTGGAATTGGGAAACATAATAAATTGTAATAATACAAAACACATTATCACAAAGAGCACTCACTACTTCATTAAATTAACTAACTTACTAGTTAGCCGGCTTTCAAGAGGACCTTTCCTCCCATCGTCAGACTCCGCCCACTGCCGAACTTCCATCCTGTACCACCTGATGACGCTGCTGCGGTTTGACAAATTTTCCAATCAGACCCAACTCGTTCTCCCCTCTGATGTTGAAGTTTTGGAGGTTATTCCTATGTTTCTGTATGAAAATCTTCTCCCATACAGTTAATTCAGTTGGATGATACAGGTTTTTCAATAACTCCGGTTTATTGACCATATGATTATGAAAGTTCCATACATGCGAAGCTACCGCGGACTTCTCGATTTCCCCTTGTCTGATATTTCGGTAGTGTTCTTTCCACCTTGTATTGATGTTTCTTTTAGTTTTGCCTATATATAAATTTTTGCAATCATTACATTTTTTCTAATAGATGCCTGATTTTTGTTCTGGTGGGATTTTGTCTTTTACTTCCAATCTTAATAATGTTTTGAGTTTGTACTTATTCTGTGGAGCTAGTTTTACATTATGTTCTTTGAAGATTTTACTGAATTTTTTATTTGCCCCAGGGTGAAGTGTCATCTTTTTAAAACCAGTTTTTTTTTGGGGGGGGGGGTTGTCTAGTGTCATATACCGTATTTACTCACTTATAACACCCCCCTTTTTTCACAATTTTCAACTTCTAAAATGGGGGAGGGTATAATAGGTAAAAATTTTCACATGACATAGGTTGGGTTGTCATGCTTTAAAAGCGGAAAAAGACACATTTAGCGTCTTTAAATCAACACGCAAAATAGTTTAAATCCATTTTTTTTATTTACAAAAAGTTAAATTATCACGTCATTTTAACTTTAGAGTTTTAAACAGTTTGGTATAGCTCCCGCCTGCATTACCGCAGCTGACTGGGTCACGTGACTAAACGCTGCGCGTGCCCGCGTGGTGTTCAAGGTTAACTCAGCATTGCAATGTTGTCATCCAACTGGGCAGCAACTGCCTAAATTTCGTATCTCCCGTTCTTCACACCACGGAATGATTTCAACATTTTCTTTGCTCCTGATAATTTGTCTTTCTGTTTACGCCAATAAGATATCATACATGGCTGCATATTCTAACACACTCAACTTGAAGGATGCCGTATAACATGCTCTACAACTCATTTTTCACGTGCTTACTAACTCTCAGGCAGGCAACAATACACGCGTACGGCGGAAGTTGAACTCAGAAACCTGAAGGGCATTGAGAAATCTATGGGGGAGGTGAGAGTAACTAAGGCCAATACACAGGTGGCAGGGAAGCGTGTGTTTTGCCGTTAACAGGAATGTTGCCGTTGCCGATCACTTTAAAAGATTTTCTGCCCATTTTTTTTTTTTTTGTTTTGTTTTGTTTGTTTGTTTGTTTTGTTTTGCGCACGTTGCTGAAAATTGGGAGGGTATTATGGGTGAGGGGGTGCTATAGATGAGTAAATACGGGTATATAGCGATCTCTTAAACTATTGTGTTCAGAATGTATAACTTAGTTACAAGTAAAATAGTTCGGTGTTTATAAAGACTATATAGGGTTAGCATATGATTAGTTATAAAGCTATTTTTACAAGATTCCTGTTTCTTTAGTTTAAATACAATCCGTACGGCTTTCTTTAGTGTCTGTCTAGATGTTGTGCCGCTGTACTTCCCCAAATTTCTATACCGTATACAAGATGAGGATATATAATTCCATAGTATACCTTTTTTTTCAATACTGCACTTACTTGCGTTAATAAGGATATTCCTGAACTGACTTTATTGCATACTTTATCAATATGTAATGGTAAGTGAAGCATAAACGTGTGTATGGTCAACTCACATAGTAAATTAAATGTATATACTCAGCTATTGTAACACTCCTGAAGTAAATAGAAATATCTAATTGAATGTACTTTGTTGTTTTGAAGGTAAACAACAGCAGCAACATTCCAGCAGTGCCACCACAGCCACCGAAGACATTTTACAAGCAACAGGTGATAGTGAAGCCGCCTCCCCCGAAAGAGATGAAGAACAAGTCTGTTCTCTGCAAGCCGTACATGCACACCAAGGGTGTTTCCTGCCGCCCCCATCCGTGCACCAAGGAAACCCAGACAGGTGAGGTTCCCTTCCTCAGCTGATCTCAGTTGCTGGCTGCTTTTTGGTCCCCTTGTACAGGATGGTTGAATCTGGTTCTAACAGAATTTTTTATCTTTAGCAAGATTGAGATTTTGCACCAATCATGGCTTGTCACGCACTGAATATTTAACATAATACATAGGAGAGCTTCCTCCTACGCTTATCAAGGTTGATGTAGCCATGCCTAACCACCTGGCCATTTTGGATACCTTAACTGTTGGATTCTTTTCAACTTTGTCACTCTTCAACATTAACAGCAATGTATAAATGCTTCGTAAACCTCGATAAGATGCACGGTAGCTTACACAGCACACATGGGAAGCACACAAAAAATGGCCAAGTGAGTAAGCTTGTGGCCAGCCTGACGCTTTCAGAAATCGGCAGTTAGTGCAAAGGGGAGAGGAAGGCTTACCCACGTTGCCAGATCTCGTATAACAGAGATTACATTATAGCATTTTTCTGACTTTTACGAGGGAAAAAAATTATATACGTGAAAAACGGATTTTTCATTACAAGGAATAGTGTTAAGTTGAATTTCTTAATACATTAGGCCTAATTTATATGTAGTTAGTGTTTGGGGTTTTCAAAATTTTATGTAAATGCAGGAAAACATTAAATTGGGGTTCTACACTATGTTAATCAAATGAGATGGTTGACATTTAAACACTTTAGACTTCACCCTTATTTACATTTTTGCAGAATGCAGTTGAAAATGTGGGCAAAGTGCTTAAATGTCAACCATCTCATTTGATTAACATAGTGTATTGTTTCACTGTATGTAAGGTATTTATGTGTGTTATTCTGCATTGTTTGTTTTCAGACGACTCGATTGGAAAGAAGATTTTTATTCCAGTGCCGGTGCCGATCTACGTGCCAGCTCCCATGCACATGTACAGCAATCCGTTCCCTGTGCCCGTCCCGTTCCCCTTGCCAGTTCCTGTTCCTATCTTCATCCCAACCACTCGCAACTCCGCTCAGGGCATCATGAAGGAGATCAAGGTTAGTGAACAATGTTTATATACATACATGTCCTGTTTTCAAGGTTAATTGTAATAAATTACAATACTAGTCTTTATGACCCCAGTGGTATTCAGTGTAACAAAATAACATGTTAATTAATACACATTGATTCAAGTGTTAAAATAATTAATTGAAGTACTATAAACAGTAGAGCATGTTGTAAAACTTGTACAGAGTCAACATTTATTTAATATTTACACTTCTTGCTCCACTTACATTTAATTTGCAGGACTAGTTTCCAGGGATTACTCCCTCATCCTCAGCTGGTGGTTGACTGATGCATCAGATCAACAAGACATTGTTATCAGTCAACCACCAGCTGAGGATGAGGGAGTAATCCCTGGAAACTAGTCCTGCAAATTAAATGTAAGTGGAGCAAGAAGTGTAAATATTAAATAAATGTTGACTCTGTACAAGTTTTACACATTGATTTGTTGCGCCATTCATAAAAGTTTAAAAGGGGTCCTTGAAATGTTGGATTAGCCTATAAAATTTATACAAAAATGATGAATAACAGGTTATCAAAAATATTATTAATAGAAGAATAGACAGGCTTCAGGAAAGGCAGAAGTTGTACCTTTGTCTCTTGAGCAAATAATAGAAAAATGTAGAGTTCAACCTATAAACGTACATTCTCTATAAAGATTATAAGAAAGCCTTTGATAAGGTGTGTAGAGCAAAATTATGGGAAATATTAGAAAACAAAGGGGTACCAATATACAGTGATTCCCATGCAAGAGTTGGCCAATGACGCGGGTGAAATATCTACGCAAATAAAGCCACGATCGGTGTAATGATCCAGGTTCTCACATTTACAGTTAAAATTACAATGAAAATAACCACGTACCTCATCACAAGAGATGTTGGAAATGTTCTCCTCTTGCATCCACACAATACTGGCACCTTTTTAGGAAATTTTCTTTCACACGCGTAAGTTCAGCTTCTGAGATAGAGTTAATTTCTCTTGTTAATGTATGGGAAATTGACCTATACACTTTATTTTTCAAGTTTCCTCATAAATAATATTCACATACTTAAAGACAATATTACAAGAGAAATCAACTCTGTCTCCGAAGATGAACTTATGCGTGTGAATGTGTAAGCATTCATTTAGTATGCCGTGATCTTATGGCTGACAGTAACAAAGTAAGTGCTCAAACTTCATTCTGTGGTGTTAAGGAATGTGTAGGATGATTTCTGTTGACATTGTACTGTGGGAAAATTAATATGTTAATGCTCATTGAACAATATTTTGAAAATTATTGGCTTTCCTATTTTGGTAAAATTGGTCTTTCCCTGGGAGGATGCATTGAGACTGCTTCTTACCATTATATGACCGTATTCTACAGGCCTATTTATTGTTACAATTAGTATAATATAACTTGTACTGTAGTTTACAGGTTTCTCGCATTATTGTTTACAACTGGTTTACACATCCCTACACATTTTGTTTTCTGTGTTTCTCTGTCATCTGTTTTCACTATGTCAGTTGGTGCTTATGTTATGTGGCTTCCCTTGATGTAACAAGTTTTTTTGGTTTAGTCAGTATTATCGTCTGGAGGAAGGATATGTGTTAACTTCACCCCAACAAAATTCTGAAGCCCAAACGTCCCTTTTTTATGATTGTCCTAGAACACTGAGAAATGTTGTTCGTTTTGCAGCGAATTCAAGAGAAGATTCCAACGGATCCGTTTGAAGCAGAGTTGCTGATGATGGCGGAGATGGTGGCGGGGGAGAAGAAGGCAGGAGAGAACTCGGATTCCGAGAGCGACGATGGTGGGAATGGAGCCGGAGATGTGAGCGAAGTTCCGGGAGGAAGCTCGGCTGCCGAAGGAGGTTTCAGTCCTGAAGCAGTGGACACTAGCAATACGTTCGGAGAAGACATGCTTCAGATGGCCCTCAAGATGGCGTCCGAGTTAGAAGAGCCAGCTGTAGACCTGGAAGCGGCCCTGACTCCTTCCACAATCACAGCTCAGTCTCAGCCTTCCATGGAGCAGAACGATGGTATGTGTGTTTATTAATATTTAATAATTATAAGCACCAAAGATAAACATAAACCTTAAAACAAGTAAGAATCAGCTTGAAAAATTTTATGTCATAACCGGGATTTGAACACGGATCTTCAGCTTAACGCGCTGATGCTCTACCATTGAGCTATCATGACAACATGCCAGTATGACATCAAATTCCTCAACTGATTCAGAAGACAAGGCAGACCACAGGAGGTTTCTCCGTTGAGAACACACATGGATTTAATGTCTATTTCCTTTCCCTCCACTTAATTAATAGTATATAAATAATAACTTGGCTTCAAAGTACCTACAAATGTAGGACGCCATTGGATGTGTGTTCTCAACAGAGAAACCTCCTGTGGTCTGCCTTGTCTTCTGAATCAGTTGAGGAATTTGATGTCATACTGGCATGTTGTCATGTTAGCTCAATGGTAGAGCATCAGCGCGTTAAGCCGAAGATCCGTGTTCAAATCCCGGTTATGACATAAAATTTTCAAGCTGATTCTTACTTGTATTAATATCCCAGACATGGATTTAATGTCTATTTCCTTTCCCTCCACTTAATAAACCTTAAACTTTGTTGTTTAACAAAATTATCAACAACGAAATACGTGGAAATATATTAAAGACATATAGTAATATAAGAATTGAGTCAATTTTTGTGACACTTACTTCACTTGAGTTCTCTATTTGGAGACTAGTTTCGGGAAGTTATTCCTCCCATATTCATTCCATTTTGACTGCTGCTTGTTGCTGCTTGACTGCCCTCTGGTTTCTTTAAGATAAATTTATTGAACAGTTCATTGGAGGCGGGGATTTCATCCCGGTCAACAACCTATGATTTCATCCCCGCCTCCAATGAACTGTTCAATAAATTCATCATAAAGAAACCAGAGGGCAGTCAAGCAGCAGTCAGAATGGAATGAATATGGGAGGAAAAATCTCCCGAAACTAGTCTCCAAATAGAGAACTCAAGTGAAGTAAGTGTCACAAAAATTGACTCAATTCTTATATTACTATATTAGAAAAACTTCACTGTTACTAACTTCCTGTAATAATTAATATATTAAACACAACTACATGATATTATCCCTGTTGTAGGTTATGCTTTAGCATTCTTGCTAACATTTGCATCAGTTCTTTTTCCTTCAGTATTTAAACACGCAGATCAGTTTGCTTCTGATTAGCTTCTAGCTGATCGAGTATATCCATCTTGACTCCATCCAACCTACAATAAGCCATACAGCCATTTCATAAAATATGGGAATTTTTCCCTCAAAGAGAGAAGTTATAAAATTATTGTAATTGGGTGGTCAAATATAAGTTTAAAGCCTCAAATTCACTGAATGTTAAGGACTTAAGTGTATTTCAAGGGTTTCATGTGTAAAATCTATTGATTTACTTATTAATTGGGTTGTAGTTACTTTTTTGCCATTTTTAGCATGATTTTCATACACTTTAGTACCAAGAAGTCAAGAGTAATCAGCTATGTCCATTTTCAATTGAAAAAATATACATCTTAAGGTACAATTTGGTATAAGATTAACTTCAAAAAAGTGTATGGTTAATTACTATGTAAAATAACAAAGAGTGCCTTTTTGTCCCTTGCGTAATGTCCCACCTGTAATGGTGATAGTTTTGTTAAATTATCATTGATTAGTTAAATAAATGCTCTGACAATCTGGAAACAGTTAATAATTTGTATTTAATCCCTCATACCTTAATTAATAACATTAAGACCCTAACAGTAATAGCAGAACAGAAAATGAACTTTTGTTTTGCATCATTAAAATCAGTGTCCCAATTATGTCCCACCCATAATAGATTTTGAAAAACAAATTAAAAATATTTAAAATAAATTTTAAATAATGCTTTGCATGTAGTGTGGAGGAGAAGGGATTGTATAGTTTACAGAATGTGAAGAACCAAATCTAGTTTATTATTTACGTAATAAACAAAAATACTTTTCATAATATGCTAGAATGTCCCACCCATAATTGTGAAATGGGTGCATAGTTCTTGTTCATGGCCCTGGTTTCATGTTGTGGTTCAGAAAAATAAGAGAAACTTCAATTAATCATTGTATGGAAGTTTACACAGTGAAGCTATATTATAATTTAATAATATTGAGTTGGGTTTAGCACTATGCTTCACTTATTTTATAAATACCTGTACTAGTTTCGAAGACCCTCGTCATTCATAATCATCAGGTTAACACCAACTGCCGGCTGGCCGTTTTTGCTGCGCTCTGGTGGAAGTGTGTGGCATTTGGCGATGAGATCTTCGTCTGAAGGGATGTCGAAGTTCATAAGGTATCCTTTATGTTTGTGGATGAATATCCTTTCCCACACTGAGAGTTCCTTGTGACCTTCGACACATTTTATCAGTTTTGGATCCCGATCGATGTCACGCAAATACGGATAAATCTGCAGTAGCGGCCCATTTTTGGAATGAGGGGCATGACATCGATCGGGATCCAAAACTGATAAAATGTGTCGAAGGTCACAAGGAACTCTCAGTGTGGGAAAGGATATTCATCCACAAACATAAAGGATACCTTATGAACTTCGACATCCCTTCAGACGAAGATCTCATCGCCAAATGCCACACACTTCCACCAGAGCGCAGCAAAAACGACCAGCCGGCAGTTGGTGTTAACCTGATGATTATGAATGACGAGGGTCTTCGAAACTAGTACAGGTATTTATAAAATAAGTGAAGCATAGTGCTAAACCCAACTCAATATTATTAAATTATAAGAGAAACTTTGTTTTAACAACCTTAATATGGTTTTAAACCATAATCGTCTAAGTTCCTTCAGGTGAAGTTGGTTTGTTTTGTGTGGGTGAGATTTACTGTATTTTATTATACTGTAGTTGTTCATTGTCGTGATTTGAAGCAACACCAGTGTTTTTGTGTTGCATGATTTTTTATGCTATCATGGAGTAGAAGAAAAATAATAGAAAATGTATTTGAAATTTTACGTCGTACTGATTCACATGTCGGAACACATGTTCAATTGGCAAAAGAGCTTGCACTCTCTGTCTCAACTTTGAATACCATCTAAACCTATTGAATAGTCAGAGCAATTATTTATTCATTTATGTGTGATGCTACAAGGAGATTATTATATATTGTGCACCATATTTTATTTGGATAATGTAAGAGTACATAAGTAGCCATGTTTATTTTCATGTGTTAAATTTTCCAATATATAGCATTACATCTTTTAGACTTCCTGCCATTTACACTTTTTTGCATCAGTCCCTTGAAAAGTGTAAAAAGGGGATTTTACTGTAGCATGAAATAACAACTTTTACTAATATGCATCTCTAGGAACCATAATAAAATAAATAAAGTTAATTACACTACCATCTGTTAAGAAGTCAGGGTTCAATTATATTTTTCATATATCGGCAAACAGTACTTACCATTTTGATTTGTTCACAGTCAACAGCCACATGAATTTCTTGTAATAGTTTTTGTATTAAAATAACTCTGTTATAGTCTATGTACTATTATTTGTTGAATAAATCATAGAAATGCAACTAGTGCTTGGGGTTTCCATGTCTTATTTGAATTTTTTTTGTTTTAGCGACTGAATCTGAAGTTGACGATCCTGAGCCTGTTCAGTCGATGCCAGAGGCACGAGCGAACAGGGGACGGAAGCGAGGCATGAGGTCATCGCGTGGTGGCAGCAGCGGTGGCAGCACACCCGCAAAGCGAGGCAGGAGAATCAGTAGTTCCGTGGATATTCCCCTCCTTCCCCCACCTGAACCACAGCCGCCACCTCGAGTGGAGCAGGAGAAACCCGACGCCAACATGTGTCTCAAGGTGTGTATTTAAATGCGTTTACTTTACAATAATCTCTGTGGAAATAATGTTAACCCCTAACCACAGTCGTGGTTGGTTACTATAGCTTTACTTTTCTTCCTTTAGAAAGTGAGTTTAAGGAGAATAAATCCACTGAATGTTTACACACAATCTACAAAACCAAGGCTCCCTCTTGAAGTAAACATGGGCATCTTGAGAGCAGTGTACAACTGACATTTATATTATCCCCTGATTGGTCGGTGCTATGCCTTGGGATTTTATTCTTTTCTCTGATTGGTCAGCTTCCATTAATATATTTCTGTGGTTTTTAAGTTTGCATTTTGTTTTTGTTATTTCTAGAAACCATGTTTTGTGATTCTTCCTTTCTGTATAAATTGTTTCTATGTTTGTGAATTTCTGTTGCCTCATGATATTGCCGTGGATAGTAACTGGGGTTTGGTTCGTTTCCTGCTTTCAGGAGGTTATGTTGCGAGGCAATGGAAATTCACAAACACAGGAACAGCTTCAACAGGAAGGAAGACATACAAATCACGGTTTCCAGCCATAACAGAAACAGACCTGAGAACCCCAGAAATGTATTAGTGGATTCAGACCAATTGAAGAAAGAAGGGATAAAAGATTTGCATCAATCAGTGTGAAGGCAGGCCTATAAGCCTGGAAATGTGAAAGCCTAAATACTTACTCAGTGGGTATCGTGATTGCTTTAAGACACAAACACAGTACATAATGCTCAGGTCACGACTGTAGTTGAGGGTTAATGTTCATTAAGAGTTTGAAACAAAGGAAAGACGTAAAACTAGCTGGGGATTGAATAACAGGAATATGTATATATTTTTTTATTGATAAACATAGGTACATGTGTTTGTACTGTACTGTACTATTAAAATGTATGTGTGAATAAAAACTAACCATTAAAATGCAGTATTGTGTACAAATTTATTTTATGTTGTACATAATTCTGTACCATCATCATGGGCAATGCCATCTACAGTAACATTAGCTTAACTAGAATAAAATAATGGCCAGTGGCAGTGGGAAATGACCACAACCGTCAACTCCAACTTGCTTACAATGTCTGTCAATATTGACAAAATAGAGTTTTTTGTTATGAAAACCGGGATTTAAAGAGGAAAACTTAGTGCTGTAGGCTAGTGAGAATAGACAATTTTTATTTTCCCTCACTTTTTACTATAACCAAAAAATCTTAAAGTACTGATTATTTATTCTGTTTCCTTTTATTTCTATTATATTTTCTTCAGGAAATAACAATGTGCTTCGAAGGTTGATAGTGCAGGTTACTGTAAATAGCGTGATCACAGAAGTGCATCTGGAATTATTTGGACACAAAAAAGTGTTGATGCTATTGTGGAGTATTTTTAAGAAAATGGAGCTAGAAGCGTGCTCTATGATGCAGTTCCATATTCCTGCATTAAAACAAGACTAAGGGACTAAAAAATAAAATAATGTAGAAAGTCAAAGAAATCATAAAATGACAAAAAAAATTTGTAATGCTATTATAGACTTTCACTTTTTCTTTTTTGTGCCTTTGTTATATAAGACTCACCCCTATTTTTAAGGCATACGTGCTTCTTACGCACCAGAAAATACTGTTTATCAGTTTCTTGTATTAGATTATTATGATTATGAATTAAGTTTATGCAAAGCTTTTACTCAAATAATTACGATATTCAGTGGTACACAGTCTGACATTGGTAGGCTGTTTATACATTTCTTTTTTATTAATTTCTTTCTGTCACCACAGATTGCAAAACACAAAGAATACCATTCAATTAAACAAACCACAGTAGAAAGATATGTAGTACAACAAACTCAACGAACTGAAACAAAATAAAACAGTATGCAAACTATGAAACATGAAAACATTAATCCTAGAAACACACTCTATTAGAAAATTAAATGAAGTACTTTTGTACGTAGTTTCAGTATAACCTACATTACGTATGAGAGTGACCATATAGATGATTACGCATCATCTGCACAGAGTCCCTCAATACGAGCAGACTTATTTCAGAATACAGATGTTTGTGTAGGCAGAACGATCTGCAGAAGTCCATGAACATCTTGGTGATTGTTCCACGACTACCAATCATGAGTCCAATTACAGATATTTCTTGTATACGGTACTTTTCTTTCAAGTATTGGACCGTGGGTTCATAAATTTCCTTTTTTCGCAGTCTACTTCTTGTGGCTGCTCGGAATCCCGTTCAAATCGAACAGTTGGATCAATTATATAGCCCAGGTCTTTCTTTCTGTCAAGAGCAATGATGTCTACTCTTCTGTTGCTTCCATTATCAGCAACGCAATGGACTTCTTCGTAGACTTAGAGCCCTTTTTGTGTCAGGGAGGTAGCTATTTTGCTCCTAATGCGATGGTGACGAGTGTTCCGCAGGAGTTCACCATGTGGACAGCAGCCTAGAACATGAGCTAATGTTTCTATCTTGCTACAGTGTCTGCAGCGGTTTCCGTCCAGACTGCATCCATGGATTGCCCTTATGGGAGCAACATTACCTTGTAGTTTGATGGCATCTCTCCATTCGGAGCTGGTAAGGCCTTTTCTTGTTTCAAGCCATCTGTTGGCCAAAGGACACTCTCCATACAGTACAACGCCTTTTCCGTGAGTTCTTAATTGACACCATTTCTTAAATTCCTGATTTCGCAGATAGCCTCTTATGTCAGGTGTTTTATCTTTCACATCGCAACTTGACAGCACACAGATCTCTGGTGGCATCGACATACTCATTGTTGGCACTTTTCAGGATTCAATACAATGTTACAGGCTGTCAAGATTATAGGAGACCATATTATGTTCTGTGGGTTCCCCAAATCCAGAATTGATAATGGCGTGTCTGGTTGAATGAAAGTTTTCTCGGTTTCTATGGATACAAAGTCTATATAAACTATAGATTTTCTAACAGAGTTGCTGGTTGCTTGTGAATTTATCGTAGGTAATGCCATGAGAGCACTGGAATTTATGTTGAGAGAATCGAGTTACTGTGACTATTTAGAGAAATTTTCCTAGACCAACCTAATAACAAAAAGGAAATTTAAACCAACAACTTGCCAACAAAGATAATGTTCTTTTTAATACACTGGCTAACATCATGTAGCATTATATTGTGAATCTCTGTGCTCATAATGAAGTTTTCAGTTCAGAGCTGGCCATGTAAATAACATAGACCTAAACCTACATCATACTACCTTATGTATTACTGAAGATGACCACAAGCTGGTCAAAATATATATGATAATTGAAAAACTTTAATATTGAATGGCGGAGTTTTACTGCATTTCATTGACTATTTAGAGAGTCATAAAATTATAGGAAGTTTATATATATATTTGAAATGGAGTTTTAACACACGTAACTTCACTTAATTCAAACTGACTCCTAATTGTAAAGAGTGCAATCTAAAAACATTGGAAAAACTAAAAGAAGTTTAAATGTAAGGGGTAAAAGAACCTATTAGACATAAAATATGGACAGACTGATAAATCGGCAATAGCTGCACACGTTTGGGAAAGAGATTATGAAATTGCTTTGGATTCGGAACTGAAGTAGTGGGTCCAGGGACATAAGCAGTTGACATCCACAAGAACAGAATGAAAAATGTGAACTTATACAGAGTGTGACAAAAAGGCATGCCAAAACTTTTCTTGCATATAGAAGGTGAAATTAGGTTAGATGTACATGGGTTCAAAAAACTTGATTTCCTTCTTAAAGCCGGGGCACCACTTAGCAGAAAATCATATGAAATGGTTCTCACATTGGTTTTGTCCATTGAGACGATGTGGCAATCACAGAGGTCTCTGACCCTTATCAAAAGACATTTTTGGACCCATCTTCTTATAACTTATGCAAGGAATGCTTCCCCTAAGTTTTGGCCTACCTTTTTTTACACCCGGCATATTTTTGTAAAGCCTGCATCATTGCAATTTGTCACTTGTTTTTCTAATAAATATGTCTGTGCAAATATACAGAGCTGTCACTAGCATTCTCTTTGAGTTTCAAAGTTCTGCTCTGTGGCACGGTCACTCTGCATCAGCGGCTGATTTGGGTCCCGGACACCTGGTAGGAGGAAGGAGCGGGTTTGTTTAATTATGTATAAACATTCTTATCTTAATTATAAGGATGCTCCATTGCCACCCATTCTTGCTTTTACACGCAGAAGTTCTTCTGTGATATTATCTTTCAGCTCCTCTTCTATGCCTGTGCGGCTAAGAGCATTGCAAGGTGACTGTGGAAAATTCATAAGAAAATATCCTCAGAAACACTTTGTGAACGAGTTTAACAACACTGGTTCTGTGTCGAATATAGTTGTGTGCTTACTGAGAAGAACCTTGATGAAGTAGGAGACAGATTAGAACAGGAGTCTCAGAAACTTGAGCTGCGTGAACTTTTGCTGTTGTGATTGATGGTGTACCGGATCCACTTACATAGACATATAATCAGGTACTGGAGCGTACATCAAGTTCTGCTGTGTAGTGAGAAAGTGGTGTTTGGTGCACAATACGTGGGCAGAGAATAATTGGGCCTATATTTTTGTATGATAAAGTTGATGCCAGAATATATCAAGCACAATTTCTAAACCCATTTTTTGAGTAACTAACCGATGTGCCTATGCCTATTTTTAATAGGATTCTATAACTGTGCGTACAGTAGACGCCTCACCAAAGTACCCACTAGTAATGCCAACATTGAGCAAGTGCGTATCATGATTTAGACAAGTACCGAAGAGTAACTGTCGAAGTGGCGACCTATATGCAGTGTTGGCTTTCATAAAGTCTGTGCAATGTGGTTCCCAAAAGAGCTCACTGAACAGCACAAGCACAATCATGTGTCCATCTGCCAACGCTTACTGGACCACCATGCTAACTAAGGTGAAGAAACATGGGTCCATCATTATTTAATTAATGAAGGAAGTTTACACAGTGAAGTTATTAAATATGTAAGCATATGAGTGGAGACTTAATACACTGAACTTCACTAAATATTTGTACTAACCTGGACCGGTTTCGGGATTACAACTTTACCCCATTTTCAACGTACTCCGACTGATGTTTGTGTTGTATGGGCACCCTCCCGCGGGCCGCGGGCCGCGGGAGGGTGCCCATACAACACAAACATCAGTCGGAGTACGTTGAAAATGGGGTAAAGTTGTAATCCCGAAACCGGTCCAGGTTAGTACAAATATTTAGTGAAGTTCAGTGTATTAAGTCTCCACTCATATGCTTACATATGGGTCCATCACTTTGAGAATGAAACTGTTCTGCATTCAGTCCTGATCCTGGCTCGTCATATTTCCATCTTTTTGCCCTTAAGGGGCCGTCGATTTACCACAGACCAAGAACTGAAGGAAGCCGTGCATAAATGGCTTGCTACTCAGCCGAAAAAAAATTTTCTGAGGGTATCAGGTAGCTTGTGAAACGATGGATCAAGTGCATTGAAAAGCAAGGGGACTATGTTGAACAAATGAGGTAATTGAAAGTTTTGTATTGTTCTAATAATAAATTTAAAAATGGGAGTGCGGACACTTTTTGACTTACGCTCGTATACCCAGGAAATTTTCTAGGATAGGATTATCAGTAGAGGTTGTGGCCTCCAAGATCCCCCGATTTATCTTTTGTGATTTCCACCTGTGCTATCCGCACAGGCTTGAGTATCGAAATAAGGTTAAGCAGATCACAGAAGAACTTCTGCGTGTAAATGCAAATTTTCTACAAAAGTGCCAAAAATGGGTGGTAATGGAGGTTCAACACTTTCAGCCCCTCTTATAATGAAGGTAAGCAAAATGACACTGTTACGTCACGAGATTAAACAAACCCACTTTTTCCTCCTACCAGATGTCCGGGGAGCGGAGCTCTGAAGCTCAAAGAGAACGCTAGCGACTGCTCTGTGTATTGCACATTTGGCTAATGAATTTTCCTGAAACAATCTGTCAGGAATTAGTACATTAGGTATATTGCTTGCAATAAGTGAGGAAAGTTTAAATTGAAAAATACATTAAAATATAATGCAGATATCGATAGAATCCACAATATTATATCAACAGCAGCTGCATTTAATTATTCAACGGCTAGTTGTGTTTTAAATCCTTTATTTATATTTATTTACACTGACATCATTATAAAGAAATCAATCAAGGTGGGCTAACAATATCAACAATTTGATAGGCTGTATTTAGAATAGAGTGCGCCATGCAATATCACTGTAACACGTATGTTATGCCCATTACAAAAGTATTAATTAGTGTTAAATATGTAATAAAGTTCCGCCTTAACCCTTAACACACAACTTTTATTGATCCACTTAAAAACAGCATATAAAGATGTAGATGAAAGCTTTATTCTTCTATGTGGAACCAGCTTTCATCTACATCTTTATATGCTGTTTTTAAGTGGATCAAGAAAAGTTGTGTGTTAAGGGTTAAGGCGGAACTTTGTTACAGATTTAATATCATAACCCTTATCTGATGGAAATGAAGTATTTTAATTATTAATTATTGTGTTTATTACAATAATTATCTTTTTACATATTCCAATGCCAACAGTCGCACGAGTCTGCAAGAACAGTGCATGCTTACACAAAACACAACAAAAATACAAACAAAGTCTATTCCTCAACCTCCACACCCACTCTCTAATTGGCCGCTTTCTCAAACCTGAGCTGTCTAGCCTTCCCAGTGCTTTCCTCAACGTTTTTGCCTGTCAGTAACTCCAAACATATTCGTTGCTCCCTATTTGATTCCATAAAAGATACTGATTTTCCCTCCAATTCTTCCAAACCTTCACAATTCGCCAAAATATGAAACCATAGTTCTTCCCCCTTTCATATGGGACAAACTCTCATTCCGTTTTCACCATCTGTGATCTTAATCATTCGCCAAGTCTAATCCATTGAGCCCCAGTTTACTACTTTGGATTCTTTTCCTTTGTACTGCTGTTTAACCACGATTGTAATTCAAGTGAAACCATATTCATACAGTGCGCATTTGTCTGTTGTCTATCAATGTAGTGTCAAGTGGAAATAAAAGCATGCTCTTTAATAAGTAATTTCGTCTATTAATTTTACTGACAGAAACCGATATTACCTTAGTTTTGATGACTAATGTTTCTGACGGCTTTGTCTGCTGATTGACTGTCCTCTAGAATCGATCAAAATGCTTTTGGGCCCGGACATCGCACTTATATAATAAGAGGTGTAGGTTGAATAAGGAACTTGCCAATGACAGACGATTTGAACTGCAAAGGAATGAACCCGAGCTTTACATGTGTGAATGCTGTGTTGTAAATAACTGTGTAATACTTGCTTACTTCCAAATTTAATTAAATACAAAACAAGAATAAAAGCATAGGTAAAATGAACTCACTCTCCATGGAGACTGGGGGCTGAGAAACGGCACCTGCCGTACATAATCCAAATAATAATAAAAAATATAAAAAATTATCATTATTATTATTATTATTATTATTATTATTATTATTATTATTATTATTATTATTATTATTATTATCTTGTGAGCTCTCTCAGTCCAGCACTCACTTGAAGTTAAAGGTAAAAAAATTTGATACATGATCCATGGTTTAAATTTTTATGAAATACGTAAAACCAACAAATTTCTCAACAGAATTAAAGCTCTGGACAAGATGAGTTTTAGTCTGCTGCGAAGTTTGGATGAATCGCCCAGAAGACCTAAAAGGTACCATTTTGCAGTGAAGGACCCCTGAATTGCAAACTTGTGGGCTGCCCCTGAATTAAACTGACCAGTAAAACTTGTACAGAGTCAACATTTAAAAAACACTTCTTGCTCCACTTACATTTAAGTTGCAGGACTAGTTTCCAGGGATTACTCCCTCATCCTCAGCTGGTGGTTGACTGATGCATCAGATCAACAAGACATTGTTATCAGTCAACCACCAGCTGAGGATGAGGGAGTAATCCCTGGAAACTAGTCCTGCAAATTAAATGTAAGTGGAGCAAGAAGTGTAAATATTAAATAAATGTTGACTCTGTACAAGTTTTACAACATGCTCTACTGTTTATAGTACTTCAATTAATTATTTTAACACTTAAACTGACCAGATTTTCCACTTACCATAGGAGGACAATTATTTGCATATCTCAATTAAAGTTTGTCTGTAAAAATAAAATGATTTTTGTCCTAATAATAATTACATTAGTGATAACACATACACAAATGACAAAACTAAGAAACAGTTTTTAATACTATTTATATTTTTCTGGTGACAACATTTTGTAGGAAACATTTCAGAACATTGAAAAATTCACTTCAAGTTTATTGCTATTGTGAGTTAGGCCGGAATGTGTGAACTCCGCTCTCCTCGAAGTCAGCCCAAACAAGGGTACTCCTACTTCCCTAACCTTATCCCAGGTTTCGATGAGCTTCCTCATCATTTTCAACATTTTACTCCATCTGTCTGTTGGTTCACATCAGCATCCTCTGGTGGACATCTAATGAACTTCATGATGAGGTTGTCCTCCGGAGGAATGTCAAAGTTCATTAGGTTGTTTTTATTTCTGTGTAAGTAGATATTTTTTTCCATACTGTAAGCTGGTTATATGTCCATGAATAAACATTTCAATACCGGTTTCGATCCTATTTGATGTCCTGTATTCCAAACATGGGCTGCTATTGTCGATTTTTCTATTTGAGCATATTTAATGTGTGTAAAATGTTCCTTGGTCCTAGTTTCTCAACTTCTTTTTGTCTTTCCTGTGTATTTTAAATTGAACTGGTATATTCTGCATTTCTGTTCCTATGGGATGTTTTCTAAGTGAGTGGATTGTATCATTTTCTTAATATTGAATTTATTTGTTGATGACAAAGTGTTGAGTATTCTCTTTAATTTTCTGTCTGCAGTCCGATGATAGGTTATGTGTATGTTTCTGATGACAAAGTTATAAATAAGTTAATCAAGAAAACTGCTACACAAGAAAATAACCTATCACCTAGGCAAAACTTGGACCAAGGAACAGACCCATTAAATATGCTCAAATAGAAAAATTGACAATAGCAGCCCATGTTTGGAATACAGGACATCAAATAGGATCGAAACCGGTCTTGAAAAAGTTTATTCATGGACATATAACCAGCTTACAGTATGGAAGAAATCTACTTACACAGAAATAAAAACAACCTAATGAACTTTTGACATTTCCGCGGAGGACAACCTCATCATGAAGTTCATTAGATGTCCACCAGAGGATGCTGATGCGAACCAACAGACAGATGGAGTAAACTGTTGAAAATGATGAGGAGGCCCGTCAAAACCTGGGGTCAGGTTAGGGAAGTAGTGCACGTAACTCATCTCAATATTATTTCTCTGTATAAACTTTCTAAAAATTTCTAGAGGGGTAATGGTATCTGCAAAAATTTAGAACAATCAAAACAAAATTATGAACCTCAAATGGACCTTGGACCTTGGTTCACAACCATTAAAAATAAAAATAAAATAAAAATACGGATAATTGACAGTCGACTGTAAGTTCAATTAATGCTGAATAGAAAGATGTTAGTTATCCTTTCCTAATATTTTGTTTGTATGTGGATGTATATTGTTTAACACAATGACAATGGACAGTAGATTTCTTTGTTATTATAAGAAACCCTCTCGTGCCCTTATGTGAACTGAACAAGCAATTAGTCTCTAAAAGTTATGTCAAACAGTCCATTAAACTGCAAGCAATGAACACAGAAGTGCCTACGCGCTCAGAGCCACTCAAATCCAGCAAAAGTGGCATCGGATTTTGCATTGCAATGCAAGGAAAACAAACCTGCTACATATGCTGTTCTTGTACTGAGGCGTTGCACAAAGAAAAATGTTACAAGCGGTACCATTGCCCTTTTGATCGTACCTTAGAGGGCCATAAAAGATCATCGTCGTGTTTGTTTCAAAATTTTCCTTTTTCTTTTTTTTTAAATTAAATTGCATCATATTGTAACAAACACTTTAAAAACATGTTGGTTATAACCAGGGCCCGGATTCTAATGACATGTCATCTTTTTATTGATGCTGCATACATTGCCAACTTGTGGATAAATCCTAATCATGGCCTCTAGATTATAGAAATACATTTTTACTAGGTCATTTTATGCAATTTTATATTTTAGGGCATTCATTTCAATTTTAGGTCATTGTTTTGTCATTTTCGTGTCATTTGCTTCCTTATTTAGTCATTTTCATGTATTTACATTGAGTGTATTAACTTTTTTCGTCGCTAGCGGTGCTTCTTTGAAGTGTTGTTTGTTTAATGCAAGAAGGAAAAAATCAGCGTTAAAGTGTTGACATGTCTCAGTCGGAAATGAGAATCAAAGAAACTCCAAAATTTTGTATTATATTACTATTGTTATTAGATTGACTTGGCACCAGAGTCTGCCACCTGCTTGGATTTGAGAGTGCAAACTACTGTTTACCCTCAATAAGCAACAATATAATATGGCAGACCACAAAAGGAAATGCCGAATTTTGACTCGCCAGTGCCTCAGTGCCAGTAGAAATTTCCGTGAGAAAAGAACATTCACAACATTACAGTTATTTACAGTTTTTTCTAATTATGTACAAACTAGTCTATAACTTTGTGTGTACAATAATAATTTTGTATAATTAAAAGATCAGTTTTAGGTCATTTTTTTATAATTATTAAGTCATTTTCTTTAAAATTTAGGGTCATTTTTCAAGCAATTTTAGGTCATCAGAATCCGGGCCCTGGTTATAACCAAACCACAAATGCTTTATAAAACTAAACATGATCATTGCCGTACTAAATGATTTATGTTTATGCTGCCACTATTATAGGTCTAAGGTAAGATTGAGTATTCGAATAAGCTAGAACAACTCTATCAGAGTTTTTATTCCTGATCTGCAGATTTTTTTGTGCATACTGTTGACCCTACTCGTAACCACAAATTTCTTTTTGTTTCATCTTTTGGCAATCTGAATGTCGAAATAAATGGAGCTGATTTTAGTGTGCTGTCATAGCCGAGGACACAAAATCTTCTCGGCATCGATAATGTAAATGTAATAACACATCAATAAATAATTAAGTAATTTTTTTTTTGTTAATGAAAAACCTCCTTCCCGCCCGGGAATCTAACTCGGCCAGCCGAGGTGGAAGGTAGGTATGCTACCGATACACCCACGGCGCACTTAATAACGCATTAATAATTATATAATACCTGAATCCAAGTTTTAAAATATTTTGCCAAAAAATAAAAGAAGTTGAAATAAGTATTTTATTGATCATACTCAACAGTACAACCAAGGAAGCTAAACATACAACATTTACAATTATTGAAAATAAAATAAAATAAAATCAGGTAAATTAATGTAAGAAATTGCCAGAATGCTTTTGTTTAATTAATAATTATTGCAATTGTGATATGCAGAATATAAGTTATTTTTGTAATCTATCTCCAAATTAAGCTGCAGATCGATTAATTAAGCAGGGAAGAGCAAAAGTGTAAAGTTTGATACTTAACCTTAATTCATACTCATATACACCGATATAAGAAATTCTTAAAATATGTCAACATTTCACAAAATGCACTGGTGAAGAACTACACTTAATGTACATAGGCCTAATTATTTCACAGTAATATACCTTCGGTGTAGAACAGTATTCATGTAGTACTCATTTCAACGTGACCAACGAAATAAATATCTGACTGCATTGGAGTCAAGGCCCTCAATGATTAGAGACATGGCATTGTAGTATAGGCATGATTTTCCATTTAAAAAGCATGAGACCTTTAATTAGTTGTTCCCCCAGTACCAGTCAACCGATCTGGTCCAAAATAAATAGGCTTCTTGCCATGGACATTGTAAATGCATATACAAAGTTTCATGAAAATCCAATAAAGCGTATTTGAGTTAACGCATGTACAGACTTTTACTCATCCTGTTGGTTATAGTGCAGGTACCGAGGCAATGAACAGTTGTTGGTCTCCATTGTGTTGGCAGACGACCTTGATAATTAAAGAATTGGATTGATCTTTTGCATCGACAAAGAGCAGACTATATGCATTTGGTGCGCTTTGCATTGCATTTGCTGTCAAGATCGCGAGGAAATTGTAGAAATTATAAAAATAGAATAATGTTATGATTTTGTTGAATCAAACAGTTTTTCTGAAATTTATGTAAACTGGGAATACATTAATTTTTTGCTGTTTTCGGGCGTGGAACAATTTGCATTATCGCGCATTGCAGAAAAACATGAAGAGACTCTCTCTTACAATTGGATGCTATGTTGCAGTATACGTTTGGTGTGAATGCGTGGCGTCAGTGGGTTATGGCAAAGAACGCAGAACTGGAGAAAGCAGCTACCAACAACAGGAAACTGAAACTCTTCAAACCTGAAATTCTTCAGTTGACTGCAGATGAACTCAACTATTCTCTGTGTCTCTTCGTTAAAGAGGTTCGGAAACCCAACGGTAGTGAATACGCTCCTGATACAATTTATTACCTGTGTTTAGGTAAGCATCCTTTTGTATTTCTTTATTGATGTCTTCAGGTTTAAGTGTTTTTTATGCTATTCCGTATTATAAACTGCCAAACTTCCATCTTGTACCACCAGATGACTCTGCTGTTTTCCAATAGGCTTAACTTGTCCTCCCCTGGAATGTTGGAATTTTTTAGGTTAGTCCAGGAATAATGAACAGGTTAAGCCTAAGATTATTATAGGAGAAAAATTCTCCGACACTGGGACTTGAACCCAGGACCTTTGGCTATTCGCCCCAATGCTCTACTAACTGAGCTAAGCCGGAGTTCAATTCACAGCGCCAGATGAAACCTCTCTCCTATGACTAATTAGTGTGCCTCACAGTACTGCATACGACATAAGTTGACTGTCAGTGAGGTAGACCATTAAGGGCAGCGAGTCATAGGAGAGAGATTCCATCTGGCGCTGAGAATTGAACTCTGGCTTAGCTTAGTTGGTAGAGCATTGGCGCAAATAGCCAAAGGTCCTGGGTTCAAGTCCCAGTGTCGGAGGAATTTTTCTCCTTTAATCTTCTCATGTAATGTCCAACAGAGACAATAATCTGTGGTTCATGAATGCTTATATATCTGTCTTGAAGGTTAAGCCTAATTGGACATCAGGTGGTGTCTATCTGTAATGAAGACCGAGGGTAGGTTTTGAAATGACAACCTGTAGGGTTCCCTTGTGTCTGGAGAAATATGATTTTATTAGTTTTCATCCTTCTTATATTAATTGCAGCAATATGTTACATTATTTCACATTGGACCCATTCACAAAAACAGTTCAGACTTCACTATTTACTTTTAATAGCAAAACATTGTTTGGTCCAGTCAATAAAGAGGTTGTAGAGTCCACCGCCATGGGTGTATAGGTAGCATACTTGCCTTCCACCCTGGCGGTCCGGGTTCGATTCCCAGGTGGGTAGTGGGTTCTTCATTAACAAAAAATCCCTGGGTTCAGGACTGGACATCACCCAGGAAAATTATAGGCTATATTAAAACACCTTAAATTAAAGTGGTGACTGCTAGAATAAGGTATAGGGTATTCACAACAGATCTATTAAGGTCGCAGTGTTGAGAAGCCAAAGGGCTTACAATACCCCTCATTAGTTTAATCTAATCTAATCTAATCTAAGAGGTTGTAGAGGACATGGTCGGGAACAGAATTTTTTACTTGAGGGCTGTGAGATAAACATACTAAAAGTCCCCCTGGACATGTGAGGTTTGGAGAGGGCAGGGGACATGTAGAATGTCACTTTTTTCCTTTGTTTTTCGCTCATATCTCGAAACCAGAGCATCGTAGCTAGAAGGTTACTTTATTCAAAATCCTAGAATTAATTTTTTGTGTTCACAGCAACTATTGAGATATCTGCTAGCAAATTTAGCAAATTTTTAAAAGTTTTTGCCTGCTCCTTTTTGACAAACTTTTCTTTCTAGCACCTCAACCCATACCTTTATGGAATTGTCCTTATGGAAGAATTGTAGAACATTAATTTTACTTCAAAAAAGATATATTATTTGTTAATTTGTCTTCAAATGATCAAAAGTAATAGCAATTTGAAATTTTTCGGAAAATTTCGGGATTCCAAAACCGAACGTTGCACTTTTTTTTATTTATTTGTTATTTTTTATTTATTTTTTTTATTTAAGGGATACATTTTTGTATTTAAGTCTTATATTGTACATTTACCTGGGAGAACGTAATTATGTAATAAGCAACCATTCTTGAAAATTGTGTTTATTAAAAATGGAGTCATAATGGCCAGCATGTACTCGACTACATAGCTGTTAATAAAGCAAAGAAAAAGGATTTTTGAGGGTATTGTTGGTTTTGGCTCTCTTGGGACAGACTCATATTCGTCAACTTAATCTTCTATATTTTCTTCCTCCTCAGTTTGAATATCTTGAAAGGGGCCGCCCCCAAAGCTGAGTGGTTAGACCACTTGCCTTCAACTCCTGGGACCTGGTATCGAGGCTTGGTAGAACCATGTGGACAAAATGGGGCTGGGGCAGGTTTTTCTTGGGGGTGCTCCTGTTTCCCCTACCATGTATCATTCCACTGTTCACTCATCATAATATGACCATTGGTTGCAATAAAGGAATTATATTTTAAAAGGATCATCATTTACATTGTCCAGCAATTGACTATTAAAGACAGTTTTGGCTTTGAGGCTTTGCCACTGCTCCCAGCCCCACAATTCAGGGATAGCTCGTTGTGTTCCTCAGTTGGTTAGAGAGAAGAGTTGTTAAGTTTCATGTTTGCTAGAGACTTGACAAATTACAAACCTCAGATTGTGAAAAGGAGTTTCTGCTTGGCGAATGTCTGGGTGTTTCTGATCAAATTGTGATGAAACCAATGTCATAGCCTGTGGAGGCAAGTAGGAGCCCCAGGGGCTGAGTATATGTTTGTCCTGTCTTTTCCTCTTCAGGTTTCACAAGTAAAATGTCTCGGTCAGCTAGAGTTTTTGCCAATCACAGGATGCAGTAGTCAGCATTGCCGAATGCTTTAAGAGTCAGTCATACTTAATTGTTATTACAGCTGAAAACCTCATGTCTTTACGTGATGCACAATTTAATGAATGTTTGTTTATTATTTAGTTACGTTTTTATCAGGTCCTTCTTTCTCTGAGTTTTACCTCCCACGCTGCCCGGGCCTTACAGGACCACGACCTGTCAAGGAGTTTCTGTTTATCACACAGATGAGTGATCAGCTCAATGCTGGGACCATTTCCGAGACAACACAAACACACACACATTTGAAACAAAACATGGATGGGATGAAGGTATTATGACAGCAGATCACAAGGATCACAAGGGCCTATTCCCAACATGGGTGTGGAAAAATTCCACCTAGAAAACTTGTCCCGACAAAGAATTGAACCCATGACCACTACGTGAGGAGAGCGAATGCATCCCCTTTGCCACTAAAAGTGGACTAAAGAGAAAGTACAGTGTGCGGTTTTCTTTTGGAATCTCAAGATTTTCCAAAAAATTTCAGATTGCTATAACTTTTGATCATTTTAAGACAAATTAACAAATAATACCTCTCTTTTTGAAGTAAAATTAATGCTCTACAATTCTTCCATAAGGACAATGCCATAAAGGTATGGGTTGAGGCACTTAGAAGTCAAAGTTTGTCAAAAATATGAGGCAAGAACTATTTTTGAAAAGTTGCTATATGTGCCAGCAGATATCTCGAAAGTTGTTGGAAATAGAAAAAAATTAATAATAACCATCTTGTAGGCAGTTTTGTCAGCTTTCATTCTGGCTATGATGCTCAGTTTTTGAGTTTTATAAAAAACAAAAAATTGTTACGATCTCCGTACCTGCCCCAAAAACAGCCATGAAGTTAAAAATTGTGTTCTTGACCATGTCCTCTATGCCCCCTTTTTGAGCGTTACCTCTTAGGTATTTCAGAACTCATCAGTCTGTTTTCAAACACTTTTCATTTAATTCTTTAACAAACTTCCTTGCGTTTATTGATTTTAACAGTGTAACTTCAGCTTCAAATAACAAACTAAAGAAAAACCGCAGGAATCTGCCAGATAAATTGTTCAGGACGAAATAGGACAAAGTTTGAAAGAGCACACGAGAAATATAAATTTCATTTTTCCCAATTTTCTTCTAAACAAATTTGTTTATATTTTGTACACAAGGTGCTTATCCCTGCAATTGTGTTTTGTTTTTGTCAGGTATTCAGCAGTACTTGTTTGAGAATGGGCGAATAGATAACATATTCACAGATTCCTATTATGAGAAGTTCACCGAATGTCTTGATGAAGTCGCCAAGAAGTTCACAGCATTGTACAATGATTCACGTGAGTATTATTATTGTTATTCTTATTATTCTTGGCCATTAAATAAATACAACTCATACAACAACAAACTGAAACCAGAAAGTGGAAAACACTGCTAAAACCTAATGCTGTATGAGACAGGCCTCGATCAGATGCAGGTGCCTGGTCATAACTCACCACATTGTGTTTTATGCAAGGATAAGAACATTTCGATAAATCTGTCATTTCCACCGTTTAATGTAATCAAGAATCAAATTAAATTGATTTTGGTGGATCACGTGTATTAGTCTTTCTATAATCTTCACGGCGTTTTTATAGAGGAATCCCCATATGATATCCCTGGGGAGTGGATTGACAAGCATTCCTGGAATACTACTTTTTTATTTAATTCTGTGTGTGCGCATTCCACTAAAAATGGAAGCGGATATTGTGACACGGACAATTGAGAGAATATACTCTTCTTAGCATGATATAAACAATCACCTGAGGAAGGTCTGAAGGATAAGACCAAAACGTCGTGAAGATTGTAGTAAGAACAAATACACATGATCCACCGTAATCAATTTTATTTTATTCTTGACTATAAGAACATTTGACTAGATTGTTACGTAAGCAGATTTAAAATGAATTTGTTCCTGTTGTGTTTGCCAGAATACATAGTGACGCGCGTGGAGGAGGAGCACCTGTGGGAGAGCAAGCAGCTTGGGGCCCACTCCCCTCACGTTCTCCTCAGCACGTTGATGTTCTTCAACACCAAACACTTCAACCTCACAGTAAGTTCCGTGCGTGAATGCTGCTTTACTTTTAAAACCCTCTGCGTATAACTTTGCTTAAGTGATGTGTGTCGTTGTTTTGCAGACTGTCGAGGAACACATGCAGCTGTCTTTCTCTCACATCATGAAGCACTGGAAGCGAAACCCCAACCAGCCCGGCGTTACCAAGATCCCCGGCAGCTCTCGCAATGTGCTGCTGCGGTTTTACCCTCCACAGTCGGCCCTCGGTAAGCAATTAACAACGTTTGGTAACGCTGCTCCGTTGATGTGTTGGGTGTATGTTTTTATTTTCAAGGATGTATTTTTATTCCAACTTTTTCAGAAAATAACGCAAGAAAAAAGAAGGTTTACGAGCAGCAAGAAAATGAAGAGAACCCGCTGAGATGTCCTGTCAAACTGTATGAATTTTACCTCTCAAAATGGTAAGTGTGTAACGATTCCCATACCACAATGCACTTGCCTGCCTACTTAATGTTAGCTGCACTGCTGTTCTAGCGACTGACAAGCACAGCCATTTGGGTGTTTTGAGCTTCAAACGTTGCATCCTTCTACAGCCGCATCTCATTTTTCTGTTCTTTCATGCATTAGGTCTTGATTTTAATAGTATTCATACAAATACGAGTTCACTATGGTTCATATCCAGTGGCTTATGAGGATAAGGAGACAACGTGTTGGTTAACGTCCATAATATTCTCGCTTGTTTGAGAAAGTTGTAAGTAACTCAATGGTTAAAATGCTTGATCCTGGTATGGAAGGTTGTGGGTTCAATCCCCATTACAGTGACCTTTTTTTTTCATTCATTCTATTTTTAAGACTTAAATGCAGTGTTTAATTTTTAACTTTAAAAAATATGCAGTGCTGCAAACAAAGTAAAATAGTTTTACCACATGTATTGTACACTATTTTTAGACAGTCATTTAAGTTTCTCAAATAATAATAATAGATGTTCGATTTTGTTAGATTTATGATAAAGAATTACACACTGTGGAGCCAGCCACATTGGAGAGTAGATACAACCTGTTACTTCAACATTTTTATCAAACTGAGTCTATTTAATAATCATATGTAAATATTTTTAACTAAAGAGTTCTTCCATGTGAAGCAATCAAAGTTGCTTGCCCTGCAGTGTTATAATTTTACACCACTCAATAGCATAATTTTATCCTTTTAATTAATATCATCTAAGGTTAAAAGTGCTTCTTTTAGCTTCAACTGTCTAAAAAGAAAATTATTACCTTATTTTTGCTTTCCAGTGAGAATCTAAAACTCAGTCTAACATGTTTTTCATTCATTCATGTTTCAAATATAATTATTAAGTGCCAGTATGGTACTTTATGAGATTGTGTGGGGGACGAAAAATGTCTGTCCGTCCGTGTGTCTGTACGCGCTCGAACTCAAATACGCTTTTTCGGATTTTCATGAAACTTGGAAAACACATTTATAATGTCAATGGGAAGAACCCTATTGATATTGAACCAAATCGGTTCACCGGTACCGGAGTAATGCCCAATTTAGTGCCTATTTTAATAGATTATGGCGCCTTTCTAATAGAAAGGCGCCATAATTCAAATACGCTGTATCGGATTTCCATTAAACTTGGTATACGCATTTATGACGTCCATGAAAAGTACTCTGTTAAATTTGAACCTAATCTGTTGACCGGTACCGGAGTAAAACCCAATTTAGTGTATATTTTAAAGGCGCAATAGCTCAAATACGCCTTATCGGATATTTATGAAACTTCGTAAAACGCATTTATACTATCCATGGAAAGACGTCTGTTGATGTTCAACCAAATCGGTTGGCCAGTACCGGAATAATGCCCAATTTATTGCCTTTTATGTTAATATATGAGACGTCGCGATAACTCAAATATGCTTTATTGGATTTTCCTGAAACTTTGTATACCCATTTATAGGGAAAATAACACATTACGACCCGACCAAGCCCCCCACCACTACGAGAAACCTAGCGGCGGCATTAGAACTACTAGGAAAGTAGCGACGGTGGCGACATCTAATAAGGAAATGGTGAAAGAGAAAAATAAATTATTATTCATTTATTCTCTTCTTCTCTTCCTTTCCCATCTCTTTCCTCTCTTCCTCTCACCTCCTCTTCACCCTACCTACCTATTCGAGACCTATTCCTAACAGTAAATTTTGGATCGAACGGGGATCGAACGCATGACCCTTAGCATCGTAGCCAAGAGACTTAGCCGTTACGCTACGAAGGACAGTTGAGCAGTGAAGGAAGTTCCGGTATATTTTAGTTATCTAATTTAGTTGGCGCTAGCGAGTGTTAACGCAAGAATCGGGTTTTCTAATTTTGAGATGGTTTGTTTGTTATGAAAAGAGTAGTGTTGGTGCAAGGGAATTTTTCTGCATCAATTAACACGGCGTTTTTTAAAATTGGGAAATATGATGTAAATTTCTATTTTTTATATATTGTGAATTTTTTTTTCTTTCAAATCGGTGTTTAAAGATCGTGAAATATGATGTTTGGTACAAGGGTATTGTTTTAATATAATTCGTGAAATTTTATTTTGTTTTTATAATCGTTTTTAAACATTGTGAAATATTATGTATGGTGCAAGGCAATCATTAGAGTAAGCTGCGGCTTAACACAGGAAGCTGCATTACCGGCGCTTAGTAGCGGCCGGCAGCGGGGTAGATGCGCACGGGAGGTTGCGCGGTAGGCGGAGGGGAAGCCTGCCTGGCGGAGAAGACGACCGGGCCGATGGAAAGGGGAGCCGCTCGGGTCGCAAAGTGTTAACTTGCCATGCCCAATTTATTGCCTTTTATGTTAATATATGAGACGTCGCGATAACTCAAATATGCTTTATTGGATTTTCCTGAAACTTTGTATACCCATTTATAATGTACATGGGAATAAGTCTACCGATATTGGACCAGATCGGTTGACCGGTACCGGAGTAAAACCCAATTTAGTGTCTATTTTAAATACGCGGTAACTCAAATACGCTTTACCGGATTTTTATGGAATTTGGTATACACATTTATAGTGTTCATGGGAAGACGTCTACTGATACTGGATGAAATCGGTTCACCTGTTCCGGAGTAATGCTCAATTTGGTGCCTATTTTATGATAATATACGTATTCGAAAGATTTTGTATAAAAAAAAAAGCAAATCATTTATCACGACAACATAGTCAATTGTTTTACTGTTATATTATATGGCTTTGGAAATTAAAATAGAGATAGCTATGACCAAAAACACTATTGTTTTACATGCGCTTATCCAACTAGACCGTTAAACTGACCCAGGTGACCGAGATGGTAACGTTTTGGCCTCACGTTATGGAGTTCCATGGTTCAAATCCCGAACCCAGCCAATTTCACTTTCTTTTTCGTATTTTTATGTGAGTGTGCGATTGTCAAGATATCAAAAATCTGTACAGTTCAGCTGATGCTGGAAGATTTTAATCTGATTAAAAAGAAAACTAGACCTTTGTTCTTCCCTAAGCCCTGCTTAATGAATAAATCTGGAGCTTAACTTGTAAATCAATTAAAAAAACATATTCTACATATCATAATTGCAGTCATAACTGATTAAAGAAAACATACTGGCACTTTTTTACATCAGTTTACCTGATTTTATTTTAAATTCAATGGGCATAAAGTTTGTTTTAAGATTATTCCCCTAGATTTTCCCTTTGCACACTTGTCTATAATCTCTGAGAAGTTAGTTTTCAAAGATATAATATATTTTTCAATGCACATTAAATGTAATGAGTGGGCCGATCACGGTATTTTAAAAACGTTCCTTAAGCAGTACAGTTAGTTTGTGGTCAAGTCAAAAACATTCTTGTAACAATTTAAAGTTTTGTTCTAGTTTTCCAAGGTTTTTCCCCCCTTCAAATCAATATACAGTTCAGGAAATTTTTTTATATTTCAAGCTCGACATACCGGACATTTTAAAATGTACACACTCATTGGAAAAGTCAGAACTGATATCTCGTGGATAAAAGTCACAACCCTTTGAAGCAGCTCTCTCAACTTGTGATAATTCAGATGATCTATTCAACAAAAGGTTCAAATCTTGGAAGACGCCACTTCATCCTTCATACCATATGCTTCTTCACAAAATAGCTATAAATGAGTCTATTATTTTCAGGAACACACTGTGCAATGTTTGAATGGCCTAGAGTGGAATTGGGTTAATTGCTGTATGAATATAGGCTATGTTAAGAAATTGCAATTATTTTGATTTTTCAAGCATAAATTTGGATAAATTGAAACTAGAATTTTAGTTCAGGTTAACTTTGTTGCAAATAATTATGGAAATAGACAAACAGCACTAAAGTCAACATTAATAGTCATATGAAATGTACAGTAGGCCTACTGTTTCCATCAGTTTCATGTAATGTTTGATAAAATAAATTTGAAATTTTATGATTCAAGTCATTTGATTCTATTTTTTTTTTTAATTTTTAATTTCATGCCTGTTTTATGTAAGAAATGTTATGAACTTTGGGCTTAACTTAATTTTTTCCCTTTACTAGTATTAAAAGGGACAGAGTAAATTCGGCAGATATATTTTAGAAATAACCCCAAAATACTGAAATATAAAAGAACAAATTCCTTAAAATAAAATCTTGTTTCAGTCCCGAGAGTGTGAAGACTCGGAACGATGTGTTCTACCTGCTTCCTGAGCGCTCATGTGTTCCCGACAGTCCTGTGTGGTACTCAACAATGGCTCTCGGTAAGGAACCTCTCATGAAGATGCTCCACAGAGTGAAGATGGTGAAGGAAATCAATATCGCTCTCCTCACGAGTTAGATCTCCAGTCCACGGGCTTACCGAGTGGGACCAAACTGTGAAATTGAGTGAGTGACGTCGGCCACCGAGGAGGGATAAGCCCTGTGTACAAACTGCACCTTTTTATAATTTACATATTTCTGATCTTCAATTCAGTTGTTTTGTATATAATAACAGAAAAGTTGAAAAAAAAAAAAAAGAAAGGAAGAGACTATAGCTATCATTTCTGAATGAATTCTACATGTTGTGTATATAACGACAGTTACGTGTAGAACAGCATTCATGACATTTGCAACTCGCACCGGGTTGCTCAAGATTTTAGATCGTCACTATACTTATTATTTGGATTAGTTTCGTGTATGTGTAAAGTGCACAAAAGAGAAGTCAGGTTCTTCATCATTTTTGTATACGACCATCGCAGCTCTGTGAGATGCGGTGGTCAAGCTTGAAGTCAGTATTGCAAAACAGTTCTACCCAAGATACAGCTCGATTATCCGATACAGAACACTGGCGCCACTAATGCTTGTTACTAGAGGACCAAGTAAATAAAACGGCAGTTTTTCAAAATTGATTTTTTGTTGCCTGCAATGGAATTCTGGTATTAGTGCTAGATTTTCGATGTCAAACTTCTGATCCTGCTTTTACAGTTTAACATCGCAAATCACAACATTACTGTAACCAGCATTTGTCTGGATAATGATGAATGATGATATACTGTTTAAGTGCAATAGTCTGCAATACTTTCTGTTTCTCCTTATTCATCGTTTTTCTTATCAACGTCATTGTGTTCGAAACTGTTGCCAAGTTGACAGCTGTTGATACTTTTTACACAAATACATACAATATGTTACTGGATGCATTGTCATTTTGGATCGTATAAATGATGGCGTTGAATCAGTAAGGAGCCGATGTCACTTGAATTGACTTGAGAGAGTCCTCTGTTAACATTTAATCTCAGTTAAATGTCAATTGTTCTATTTTAATGATTTAAAATCCTTAGTAATTTTCAGATGTTGTTTTGTTATTAAAAGAAGATCCCGCACAGTTAATCTGCAAACCAGATAATTGACTGTATTAACAATTACTTTAAACGTAATTTTGTTTTGTCTGCTCGTCCTCTGCATAGAGATCATCTCCATTAGAAGTTACTGTAAATTGAAAAAGAATAAGGCATTTTAAATCAGTTCAATCCAGTTTGATTAGTGATGGTACAAAGTAATTCATGAAGATTGTACTGTACTGTCATACACTATAATCATGCTCTGTCCGCTCATGTTTGTGCTTGAATGATTAGGCAACATAGTATTTGTTCGGGAGTCTCACTCATGAGAGTTCACAGGGCAGTATTGGATTAATTGTTGAACTTATTACTGGTCAGACAAATAACTGATGTGAGTGCAACTTCCAACCATGGTTTGAGCAATCCACTTACATTCCAGGAGTAGCGAGTGTGATTACCTTATGGTCCAAATATAAGATGACCTCGCACATAAGACGACCCTTAATTTTTGAAGGGTAGTTACGAAAAAATAAATAAAATAGCTTATTAGTACATTTTGGTTAACATAAAACGGAATTTTGAAGTACATGTCGTAACTTCTTCTCTCACCTTTACTTATGCATTGAGACAATGAAAATGCTTTCTTTTCCACATGGTCCGCCATGACTGGTGGTCAAACAAAGCTTTATGCGTAGAGAACAGACAAGTGAGGGTGTAGTACAAGC
Organism: Ectobius pallidus; assembly: GCA_964059195.1. Lineage (NCBI taxonomy): Eukaryota > Metazoa > Arthropoda > Insecta > Blattodea > Ectobiidae > Ectobius > Ectobius pallidus. The sequence continues at coordinate 174,435 of CAXKWD010000003.1, read as the reverse complement.
AGAAGCACAAATTCAGCAAAATTTGGTAAAGTTCGGTGAATTTCCTTGGGTAGGACGCACGTCATTGCTTGAGGATTCCTGCCTCACAGCTGCATTCATGAATGGAGAATTGTTGAAAGTGTTAAGCTGCGCGTATAAGACGAGTATAGCTTTTATAACCACATTTTGAGGGAAAAAACATCATCTTATATTCGGGGCAATATGGTACTTCATGGTTTTGCTAATCCCTATCATACACCCTTAAAATTCAAAGAGAGCAAGTGAGTGCTTTCTCACAACAACTACATCGGATTCTTAGGCTTGACGATGCTTTTCACGCCAAGTAATTGTTCACATTGTTAAAATGTTTTCAACCACAAACTATAATTTTTTGTGACACTGTGAGAAATTAGAACATTTATTTTTATCAAAGTGAGTCGATTATACAAAGATTCTTAAGTGAAAGAGTATTTTCCATGTGATTGAAACAAAAGTGGATTTTTTAGCACTAGAAAGATGATGTACAACTTGTACTTTGTGTTTCTTGTACTTCTAATTCAAGCTGACTAAAAATAGACTTGAATAGCTACTTTGTTGCTGCTCTTTTGTTTACAATTTTGTTGTGTCTATCGAAACAGAAATAACCACCATTTTAAAACAAGGTACCGTAACTTTTAGCAATCAAAACTTTGATAAAACACATTTTTCAGCAAAATATATAATATCTATCTTTTCCAAATAAAGACCTGCATTTATGTGGGTCAGTGTTATACTGACAATTAGGGCAAGGCATTTGATGATTTTGCATCTTTTTATATGAAGGTTGAAAGATAGCTCGAATATATATAAATGTGTATCATGAAATAATTGATTAAACAAGGGCAATTTGTTTTTGCATTTTTTGTCATTCTTAAGAGATAGGTAATTTTTTCGCAATTTTTAGGTCATGTTTCATTGGAGGTAGAGAGGAGCTTTTCCATCTCCACCAAGTGTTCATAGTTAATTTTAATTCACGTATATTGTAAACACCATAGCAGTTTGTTTTGTAGCAATAAAGAATTATTTTTTCTTTCTTTTTAAATGGCACATGTTTGCTAGGTTCAATTTGATGGACATGCCAGTTCAGAAATATTCTTTTTTTTCGCTAAGAGTGTCCAAATAGTATAGATTTACTTACTTTTTTAGTAATAAAATAAGTGTGTTTTATATTGTAAATTCATATATAACGCACTATCATCCGTTAAATTCCTTTTAGCAATTTATTACTATAAAAAAACTAGATATAAGTAATAATGGAAAATTTATTGTTCATTTTTTAACTATTTTTAGGTCATAAATGCCTTGTCCTACTGATAATCATAGGAAATTGCTATCAAATATTTTATAAGTGCCATTTGTTCAGTATAAGTAGTTGACAACAATAGGATCTAGGAGAAGAATCAACTCGATTGAAGAGGTGCGGTGATTCACTTTGTATTATACATCTGGTGAGAGTCTAGACCGCTAAAACAATAAATATGAAATTTGGTCAGTAGTTTTATTTTATATACTCAGTAAGAAGGGATTTTTAAAAATTCAACCCATATTATTGTTCCTTGTTTTGTTGATCATTCATTTCAAAACTCATTTCAGAAATACAGTAGAACTCCTGGCCCTATCCAGATACAGTAATCAAATATCCGTATAATTAGATAAATAATTTTCATATAATGTCACATCTTGTCAGAGTTTCCTAGTACAAAGTGTGTCTTCAGCAAATTAGTGAAATTATTCAAAGAAATTTGAAGGTGGCAGCAACTGCGATTCCATGATCGAAGGAAAATGTGATGATGATAAAAGTTACGAAGTTGATGTTCAAAGCTGGCATCAATTGAAATGAATGTTTGCTGAAGCTTTTGTTTCTTAAAACCGCAACAAATATAGCAAAATTAAATAAAAACATATGAAAATTCGTATAGAAATTGACAAAATATACTGCAAGTAGGTGTGTCTACTTCTGGAAGTCAGACGTGCCTGTTTGTATGTGTGTAATGCCTAGGTATAGGAACCTGATTTTTTGGTGGATGTTTTGCAATATAAGTTATTGGATAGTCAAAGTGGAAGTGGTGAGGAATACAACCAAAATTAATATAAAACATTATTTGGCAATTAAAATAAAATGTTAGTTTCATTGTTGGAAGATAAAACAATTTTTAAATACAACAGGCCTTGTGTAGGGACCAAGAGTGGAAAGCCTCAGGCCAAGTTTTATTGTGGCAGCCTCTAGTGAGGGAAGTTCTCTTAATAAAGAATAAGCATTTGCAAACACAAGCACCAACCTCATTCCATGAAATATGGAAATCTGTTGAGTACCTCATTCCAATCATTGCCGTAATCAATCATAAGTATCCGGCAGTCTTAGAGACAGCTTCTAAGGGCCGACTGTATAAACCGTTTGATCTCGGATCAGAGACTAAACTGATCTCAGTTCACACTGAACTTGAACATTTTTGTTGTATAAACGTTAATCTGAGATCAATTTGCACTGAACTAGAGTCAATTCTGACTGAAATTTCTCTGATCAAACTAAGTTAATTGATCTCAGTTCAAGGAGTTGTTTGATTTTTTGAGACACAAGATCACTTCATTATAAACATATTACCCGTGATTAAAATGATGAATTTCATCAGGCTCCCCGTGTGTTTTACCTCGTCTAGAGCAAATGCTTTCTTTGTTCTCTTCTTTATGTAACCGATTAACCCTTTCAGAGCTGACATTTTACATTGATAATAAGGCAGTCATCAAGTAAAAACATCAGTGGGCTCTTAAGTTTAAAATCGATAAGGATCATTTCAATGGAATAGCTAGTTTCTATGAATGACAAACATACTGTAACACATGAACAAAAATCCTAACTTTTACATAAAGCATCTGAATCTTACATCTCTGCTTTTATACGATTCTTGAGTCGAAGCATTTATTTGTCAGTTGAGCCGATTTATATTGCCAGAACTAAAATTTGATCCAGTATTGAAATTTTTCCACGCATTTTGCTTTTGAATGGATGTTATCGCATCAGTCTTTTTGGATTTTATAAAGTCTTTATGTTTTACCAAGACCATTTCAATCAGGACATCTTTGTCCTCCTTGGAAAAATGAGGGGAATGATCCTTTGTATTCTTAATTTCTTCATATTTTCCTTCCCTTTCACACTACACACAGTCTGAATACGAAGGAAAACAGAGTAACAATGCTCTTGCCCTGATATACGAACTGGGATCAAAATTTAACTTCATTTAGCTAATCTTAGATCAGTCTTGCACAGCACGACTTCGGTCTGAACTTGGATCAAAATTGGTCTCCAGTTGTTTATACAGTTGGCCCTAACAGAATGAATAAGAATCATAAAACCACTTACAATTATGCCTTATGGACATTTCCCAACATTCATGCTGGAGGGGATGTATTTTGAGCTTATTTACAAATCTTGCAGAACCCAACAAATGTTGGATATAATTTGCTTGATAGTGAAATTTTATAAAACTAAATAACATAAGGAAAGCTGTACTTTTAAATTTTGTGTTTATTGCTATTACCAAAAAAGTGTAGTGCCTACCTAAATAGTACCCACAGCCATCAATTAATTGTAACAATCAAGAATTTCTCATTGTCTAGAGCAGCGGTTCACAACCGGTGAGTCGCGACTCAATCCTAAAACTATCAGGAACCATCAGAAAAGATAAGAAAAATCGAAACAAATCAAATTGTGTTTTGTTAGTGAGTATGAAACCACTTGTTGCATATATTGCAAACATATATCTATTGTTAAATAAATAACTGTTTTGCTAGAAAGTGCTTATATTTTGTCAACCATTTTCAAATCAGAACACAAATTGTTTATCAATAATCAATCTGTACCTTCAAAAAAGCATATATAAGCTTATATATATTTGCAATATTTGAAGGTAAATTATATATACAAAAGGAAGGGATACTATACAAATAAGGTTTTTTTACTCCCTGATGGACCGTGGATGTATTCCGATAAGGAAAGGTGGTTCGCCAGCTGAAAAAGGTTGGGAACCACTGGTGTGAATTACATGATGTTCTATAAAGCTTCTTTTGTATTCTGAAAGTCCCATTGCTTAGACCGGTATATAAGGTGTACTGTAATGACATTGGTTGAGGGGCAACGTGACCGGAGTATTTCAATTCTGTTACAAGCTCATGCTTATGCAGAGAATGTAGTGAGAAACGGGTGGATTTGTATCTTGGGTAGAAACAACACTTCTATAGAGTAGACAAGGATGTCTTTTCAGTGTTTAAAAAGTTAAATATTGGCTGTATACTCAACCGTAGTCAGCAAAATTCTTTTCCGATTTTATAAATGTAATTGCTGGTATGGAGCAGCACTGCCATAGTCAGATTAAACAGTTTTTTTAAATAAAGTGTCTGCTACTTATTTTCCTTTAGCATTCAAATGTCCCTGGATTTACAACGTACACATCTGAACCAGCTATTTTGAAATCTGATGAATGAAATATATAGTTTGTTCTTGAATTCCATTGTTTTTCGAAGTGATAAAGGAGTAATGACTTTGATATAATTTTCCTGTTCGTTTCTCTTATAGCATCTTTAATTACTTTTGGAACAAGTAGACAATGCGACTGCCAGTAATCGAGGAGGTATGGAAAAGAAAAGAATAAAATTTCCCTGCATGTGAAGAGATTCAATGTGACACGTAACAAAACAAAACTAACATAACATGTCTCTGACCTGTATTTACCATCATAATGTTGCTACACACTGGCATGGCGTATCTACTGAATTCAGTCAGCATGTAGTTAGGCCTAGCCAAGTGTTTTCCAGTTTATCATTACTTTTTATTAATGCAGTGTTGATTACAGGATTCTGTAGTCAGCAAAATGAGTCATTAGTAACTCACAGTCTGTGGTAATTAATGAACAGTCATTTTCATTTGATATTCCAACTGGAAAATACTATTTGATGTTTGTGTTCACTTAGAATCAAAATTTGTCCAGTAGGACTATTCATTTAACTTCACTTAGAAAGGGCTATTCAGTATTTGATGTTTGTACAGTGAGTCCCATGCAAGAGTTGGCCAATGACGCGGGTTTCTGCTTCGCGGTGGGCACAGCTCCAACTCCTGAGTGATCGGGTGAAATACCTACGCAAAAAAAGCCGCGATCAGTATGATGATTCAGGTTTTCACATTTACAGTTAAAATTACAAAGAAAATAACCACATACCACATACAAGAGGTGTTGGAAATGTTCTCCTCTTGCATCTACACAATACTGGCACCTTTTTAGGAAATTTTCTTTCACGCGCAGAAGTTCAGCTTCCGAGGCAGAGTTCATTTCTCTTGTGATAGGTCTATGTGATATTGTCTTTAAGTTCTTCTAACAGTAAGTGAATATTATTTATGGGTAAACTTGAAAAATAAAGCGTATAGGTAAATTTCCCATACATTAGAAGACCTTAGACAATATCACACGAGGAATTAACTCTATCTTGGCAGCTGAACTTATGCACATGAAAGAAAATTTCCTAAAAAGGTGGCAGTATTGTGTGGATGCAAAGAGAACATTTACAAACATCTCTTGTGATGAGATATGTGGTTATTTTCATTGTAATTTTAACTGTAAATGTGAGAACCTGAATCATTACACCAATCGCGGCTTTATTTGCGTAGATATTTCACCCGATCGCTCTGGTTTGGAGCTGCGCCTGCCGCGACACAGAAACCCGCGGCATTGGCCAACTCTTCCTTGGGACTCACTGTATAAGTACAGTTGGGTGCTGACGAGATGATCCGTGATTTGGTGGTGGCATGTAGGGGGAAGACGGTGTTGTGCTATAACTGCAAGTTTAGGGGAGCGCTGCTATTGGCTGCAGATAAGAGCTCCATAGTCATGCCAGGGATCATCTCGTCAGCTCCCAACTGTACATATTGTAGGAAATGGTGTGTTCTTGTTAGTCTGCATGTGCTTGAAAGAATCTAACGTTCATATGGGAGCAATGATAAAAGAACCATGCATGGCCTTTCTCTTGAATGTGACAAGATTGTTTATATTTTGTATATTTGAGTTCAACCTAAATAAAATATATGGCATGTCAAACTAATAGGGAATATTGAAACTTTCAACTCTGTATAGTCATCACCTCACATCCCAGCATATCACATTTACCTCAGTTCAAGTTGTCTTATTTCGGACGTAAGATCAGCTCATTATAAACATATTACCCATGATTAAAATGATGAATTTCGTCAGATTTACCTTGTCTAGAGGAAATGCTTTCTTTCTTCTCTTTTTATGTAACCGATTAACCCTTTCAGAGATAAAATTTTATATTGGTAACAAGTTTAGGTTAGGTGGCTCTAGGCCATTAAGCATGAAAAAGATATAAAAAGGAGAGGAAGGTGCCAGAGAACTTACCAATTGGCAGGAGAAGCTGGTCTTCAATTGGTGCTGGCTCTGGTATCATAGAAACACATAAAAAGAAAGAACAATAAAAACGAAAATTTTCGGACAAACTTTGCCCTTTGTCAATAACTTAGAGAATGGAGCTCGAAGAGCTCCATTCTCTAAGTGATTGACAAAGGGCAAAGTTTGTCCAAAAATTTTCGTTTTTATTGTTCTTTCTTTTTATGTGTTTCTATGATACCAGAGCCAGCACCAATTGAAGACCAGCTTCTCCTGCCAATTGGTAAGTTCTCTGGCACCTTCCTCTCCTTTTTATATCTTTTTCATGCATATTGGTAACAAGGAAACAATGGATCTCTTGTTTGTTGAGGAATATTTTATGGTTCTGTGTATAACTATACAATTGCTTGCATTTTGATTTGTGGAAGGAATGAATTATTTTGTTATCTTTTATCTTTGCTCCAACGTGAACACTTGAATGTACAGTGCTACAAAGCTTTATTACAAACACGTACATATCTCATTTCTACATTTAACCAGTTTTCTTTGGTTTGACAAATGTACGTTTCCTCTTCATTTTCTTTCTTGTGAGTTCCATTTGATGCAGCTGCGAATACACTTCAGCAAAGATTTCTTTCTGTTCCTCTTCTGGAATGGACTCTCTGCAAAAACAGTAATGTTCGGCATTAGTAACTTCATACTCCTCTATTTACACCCTTGTTATGGTTGAGCATAGTTACCTATATTCTCTCATAAGATCGTATTTTTCCCAAGGTGTGGCCACTTTTGAAGCTTTCTTGTAGAACCTCTCGGCTAGACCAAGATCTTGTACGCCTTTCAGTTCTTTCCTCTCCCATCTTTCCAGCCAAGGTCGAGGTTTGAGCTTTACCTATAAAACATTACACACAATGTCAATGATTACGTAAAGTCTACAGAAGAATACAAGGCCTCTGTATCCACTGGCGGGTGTTACGGCGAATATAGTTTGCTTGCAAATTTGCATTATTTCTTTCAGCTGTGTTTATACTCCTTTCAGCTTCGAAGGTAAATCAGGAGTTCAGGATCTGTGTCTATACAGGTGCTATACAGTAGGGTAGGCCATGGAACTATTGCTTGTCAATTGTTTGTATTGTCGGTGTATTTAATGGAGTCAATTTCAACTGATATTAATTTAAATGGATATGATACAGGATGAAATGGTGTGGATGATTCATGGTATGTATTTCATATTTATTTAATCCATTTTGACCACAGTTATGCGGTATAGGATACAATATAACAGACTATTATAGTACAAGGGTACAAGAATAATATTAGAAATACAGGATCAAAACACTAAAAAACAATAAATAAATAAATAAAAAGTGCAATGTGTCAAGTAGGCCAAAGAACACACCTGAAAGATTATTTAAAGTTTTTGGCTGCCTCAAAAAATTCATCATTTTTGTAGAAGCAGATTTGTTTTAGTTTCATCAGTACTAAGCCTTTAAATTGTTTAAAAGTTAAATTTCTAGTAAATTTCTGTAAATATCCAATTTGACATTTGCCTTTATGACTGGGGAAACCATGAAAAAACCCATATCAAATTGGCTGGCCATGGGATTTGAACCTGCGACCTCCTGAATGTGAGTCCAAGACATTACTGTCTCGGCCACCTCGCTTGGTAGTGGAGATTTTATACATAGAACTTAACTAAATCATAAAACCAACAGGTCAATCTCCACTCACTTATGGTTTCTGGAGTAAAATGATTTGCAAACGACTGGCGTATCTATCACAGCATGGGCTACTTGTCAACAAAACGAAGACAAAAATGTGAAGTGTATTTGCTGATGTATGCAGAAATGTTTCGGTTACAAACCTTCACAGGGTTGACAGGCACTGGAGCTCCTTCTGGCAGGAATTCTGGTTCCATGTTCAATGGGAAAGTGCTGTATTCCGGAAGTGCATCTCTCAAATACAGCAACTCGTCGTCAAGTCTCTTCTCCAGGCGCAGGACTTCGATCTTCTGAATAACAGGGCTGTACATTTCGTAGTAAACTTCCACCCCTGCAAACAAATGAAGTAGCAATCTTCCCACTCCCATAAACAACAAAACAGAAATACCCTGAGCCACTGGCACTCACCCACCTTGGTGTTCAACAACATTTCGTAATGTGAAATGTGCTCGCAGGCCACATCCGCCACGCTGGATACAGATTCCCACAAATCTACTCGACTTCTCCGGTGCATGTGCATTTGAAGAAGTCACAGCCATAACACTGCCTGGAAAACACAAACACAAAACCTAGCTCAGGCTGAGGAATTCCTGTAATGTACATGCACGAGAAAACAGTCAAATCTTTCTTAGGGCATACAAATCAATTTAAGTATGCTGATCGTACCGAGTACACAAACACTACCGTATCAAGGTCAATACTGCTAGGAAGTGGGATTGAACTGTGGACATGAACTGTGTTCTATTGTAACTCTAAAGGAAATGACGTGCGTGTACTAAGATCCAAGTACGCCTCCTGGGCTTAACTTACCAACATAAAATTCAGGGATATCTATATGAAGACGGCGGTTCAACATGTCCGTTCTTTCCAATTTCTCCCGTATACTATTTCGCCATTCTACTTTTGGATCAGGTAGAAATTCAGGGTAAATAAACCTGCATTCAAGTGGTATGTTCTTCTGAGCTTCTGTTTTCTCTTCATTATTTTCATCGGGCTGTACTTTTTCTGGGTTTACTATCGACGATAACCTCTTGTGGTTCGAGCTGGCTGCAAAATATAGGTTATGTTTACAAAACTATTGATATTCAAGGATTAAACGTCAACTTAAAAACCACACATCACGTTATGCCCTTTCACTCCACTTACCTATTATCTGACATGCCCTCAATGATGATTTTGTTTCTTTAGTTAGTAATCTTCTACTAACATAACAGAGCAGCGCCATTGTTTAGGTTCAAGCAGTGTTGCCAGGTTTCTAAACGTAATATCAAAATATCGCCCAATTCATAAGAAAGGGTTGAAAATAGATTATTCAATAGATTATGTTATTTGAGCTCTAACACCATACTGGTGTTGATGATAGTAAATAAATAAATAGTTAATCCATAATGCATGGGGCATAATATCTCACACAACAAATGTCCTGTAATTTTTTTTTTTTGTCGCCAGTTTTGAAAGTTTTTAAAAATCAATTATACAAAATTAGGTTTAAATGGGCATAGTCACTGCCTTCTAAGGCAGTGGCATAGTACAATTATAATATGTAATATACTAAGAAAAAATACGATTTATTCTAGTTTGGATATTTATATTTTCGTAATACTTCTGTCATGACTTTGTTACTCCAATTGAAGAGATTAATATTGTATGTAAAAAAAATAAAGTTATTTTGATTAATTTTATTGCATTTCTTATAAATTTGGAATATTTGGTGACTTCGCATTAATATCGCGTGTACTCAATTGAACTACGTTGTACTATCATGGCGTCTCGGTTTGAAAGCGCGCGCGCTTTACCCGTAGGTAGTATTCAATTTTAAAATTAAAATTCAGAATTGTATATAGAAAATAAAGTATGGATTTTTAAAAAATATTCTGTACTTACATTCCTTGTTAGTTTGGATCATTTTGTAACGTTTCAATAATATATTTGAAAACGTGAGCTCTCCGGTTTAAATAACCAATCAGTGATCTCCGTGAAAGCTCACCTCATCACGTGATAATGGAAGCGGCTTTCAAACCGGACATTTTGTTTTCTCAATTTTTGATCCCATCTATTCGGAGCTCATCATAATATTTCAGGTAACAAAAATTACTGTTTTAATTCGTTTTATGAAGCTAATTGAATGATATATAATATTTTATAAGTGTATGAATATTTTCCGTAACATTTTAGGAAATATTCACGAATATCTCGAATGATTTCAGATAAAAGCTATGATGCCATAGCCATGTATTAAATACAGTGAGTAGTTCCTTCAGTTTATTATAATAAAAGCGTCTGCCAACGAGTTCAGAGATTATCTTGGGTTGTTTACGATACTTTTATTTTAGTTTAATATTGCATTCCATGGATCTAGAATAAGTCATGAGATTTAGGATGTAGAATATATCAAGATTTATCATTCAGATATTCAAATAAATAAATACAATTTTATTGTCATTCGGCCATTACAACACATCACACTTACAGACTAGAATAGTTACAACAAAAAATACAACAAGATTTAAAGACAAGAAATAGAGTTAAAATTGAAAATACAGCAAGAGACATTTGCAACTGTAGCCCAATGAATTAAATTACAATAGAAAATAATATAACATGCTACAGTGTTTTTTTTATTATTAAACTTCAGTTATTTCTTTGCTTGGGACAAAATTGCATTGCATTGCAATGCAATTTAATGTGATGTATTAATGTGTTCCAGGAGATCCTGAAAGGCAGTAAATCATAGGATATGAAGTGAGGCAAAGTTGACTCTTCTTCAGGATTTACTCCTCTTCCATTCCCCAGGTGATTCTCGTGAGTAACTATTACTTACTGTCTCCAACTATATTTTTAAAAATATTTCTAAGAATATTATTAAATGATGAAAATTATGTTGCACAAACTTTATGATATGCTTTAACATTTGTATTACTCACGATTTAGGTTGTCAAAAGAAACCGGTATGCAGCCATTTCATAAAATATGGGAATTTTTCCCTCAAAGAGAGAAGTTATAAAATTATTATAATTGGGTTGTCACATATAAGTTTAAAACCTCAAATTCACTGAATATTAAGGACATAGGTGTTTTGAAGTGGTTTCATGTGTAAAATCTGTTGATTTACTTATTTATTGTGTTGTAACTTTTTTTCCCCCATTTTTATCATGATTTTAACACACTTTAATACCAAGTAGGCAAGAGTAATCAGCTATGTCAATTTTCATTTGAGAAAATATACATCTAAGGTACAATTTGGTATAAGATTAACTACAAAAAATATGTGTGGTTAATTACTATGTAAAATAACAAACAGTGACTTTTTGTCCCACTCGTAATGTTGATAGTTTTATTAAATTATTATTGATGACTTAAATAAATGCTCTGACAATCTGGAAACAGTTTATAATTTGTATTTAATCCCTCATACCTTCATTAATAACATTAAGACCCTAACAGTAGTAGCAGAACAGAAAATGAATTTTTGTTTTGCATCATTAAAGTCAGAGTCCAAATTATGTCCCACCCGTAACAGATTTTGAAAAACAAATTTAAAATATTTAAAATCAATTTTAAATAATGCTTTGCATGTAGTGTGGAGGAGAAGGCATTGTAAATTTTACAGAATGTGAAGAACCAATTCTAGTTTATTATTTATGATATGTAATAAACAAGAATAGTTTTCATAATTTGCTAGAATGTCCCACCCATAATTATGAAATGGCTGTATGTTCCATTCAAAATTAAATGTACAGAATCCATGTTCAATAGCTTAGGGATCATACTGGATTATTCATTCTCCTTATTGGATCACACATAAAAACTGACCAAATAATTCACATACCCTGTGAACATCTGAAAATGGTTTATAATAGAATTGGATTATATCATGGAAGACGGAGTTTCTGTTGCCTTAGTCTCTGCTGGTGTCCCGACTATCTTGGAACCAGTTTGCTTTAGTGAATCAGATGGCAAGAGACCCGACGGATTGACCTTGAACCCTTGAGTCAGGGGTAAACACTTTTATGGGATGCAATCTGTGTCGACCCACTAGCTTTATCACATTTGCCAGTCACCTGCAAAAATCCTGGCTCAGCTGCGATTTCTGCTGTATCTTTAAAGTTAAAAAAGTACTCTCACATAGTCCCAGTATCATTTTGTTGTGATTGCTGTCGAGACACTTGGTACTTGGTGTGCAGAAGCCAAGGAGTTGACTTCGCAGATAAGTAGAAGACTTGCTACTGCAACAGGGGATCCTAGGGCTGGCAAATATTTGAGGCAACGAATCAGCATTGTCATACAAAGGGGGAATGCCACTAGTGTCATGGGAATCTTTCCTCTGTCTTCAGCCCTTGACGAAATGTATTTATTTTAATTGTTGTTATTGTAACATAATTCATTGTATTTCTGTGTTGAATATTGTTAATATTGTGTATGTTTTCTATACAGTATTGTAAATTTATACAATATATCTATAGCAGAGATATGATGAAAAACTGAAAATCAAAAGAAGCCAAGAGACTAAGAGGAGTAGAAATAAGGTATGTTACATAATTGTTCCATTAACATTGATATCATAAATCTGTTGTATCGGTAAGTTTTTAGTAAAATAAGGTCTATACTTTGTGAAGTGAAACTTCTTTAGCCGCGGTAAGGGTAAATCGAGAGCTTGTGTAATACTCAAAAATCGTCACGAAATTTGTGCAATGTTTAAAATCATCACAAAATTAGTGTAATGTTTAAAATCATCACAAAATGAATGAGGTGTGATGGAACGGACTGCACAGAAAACATTCAACTCAATGATTAGGAGTAATCAGCTGCTATATGATTTAAAGGCCGAAATAAAATACTCAAAGGGGAAACTAACGATAGAAGGTGATGGAAAGGAAATTTTTCAGACCTAGTACGAGGACCGGCAAATGGAATATAGTAGTAGTAGTAATAATAATAATAATAATAATAATAATAATAATAATAATAATAATAATTACATGCTTAATGGCAATAGACAATTCCTAAACAAGTTCAAAAATTCCAAAATTAAAAAATTCAAAGATCCAAAATTGAAAAATCCAAAATTTAAAAATAAAAAATTCAAAATAAAAAAATCCGAATTTCCAAAAATTAAAAAATAAAATATCCATAATTTAAAAAAAATAAAAATCCAAAATTAAAAAATCCAAATAACCAAAATTAAAAAAAACAAAAACTTCAAAATTAAAAATTCCAAAAAACAAAATTTAAAAAATAATAAAATTCAAAATTAACTTAAAAAATCCAAAAAATAAGAAAATTAAAGATAAAAAATTTAAAAAATCCAAAATTAAAAAATCAAAGATCCAAAATTAAAAATCCAAAATCCAATATTTAAAAAGTCCAAAATCCAATATTAAAAAGTCCAATAATGCAAAATTTAAAAAAATCAAATAATAAAAATTGAAAAAATAAAAATTAAAACAAGTTTCACTTCTGTCGCATGGCGTCCCACACACACTTTTTTATGTTTAAGCCTATGTTCATTAGCAATATCTTATTATTTTGTTAAAATAAATTACAATAGGCATTTTTATTATTGATTTTTTTATTATAATTACATAATTTCATAATTATTAATTCATCACTATTGCCTGTATGCATGGCTGTCCAGAAGGGGGGGGGGCAGGGTAGGGCCGCTGCCCCTCCATGGAAATTTTGTTTACACATAAACCTCTAAATTAAATTACTATACGCAAATAATGTGAAGTGAGGTTCAAGTCTCCACATACTGTTATATGTTTGAGTTGTTTGGATGAAAACAAGCTGTAACAACTGACTAGTTTACTTCCCCTAAACTTGAAACCATTTATACCCAAACATTTTATTATAATGAAGATAAGGCAAGAAATGTCGCTATTTATATTTTATATGAATTTTACCTTTGAAATTTTAGGGTGTAGAAAGTCACGTGAGTGTATGTACATCATATTTTTTTCTTTGTATCCATAGTCATAGGTCCAGCTACAGTAAATGAAGGATGTTGATTATATAATAATAATAATAATAATAATAATAATAATAATAATAATAATAATAATAATAATAATAATAATAATAATAATAATAATAATAATAATAATAAAGTGATTGCAATAGCATAGTGAGTGAAGGCAGTAATTTGTTCATTGGACCCCCCTTCACAAAACTTCTGCGGACGCCCATGCCTGTATGGGAAGGCAGATGAGTTTTGAGATACTGTAATATCTTTAAAAAGTTAAGAATAAATACTACACAAGAGGTTTCTCGCCTGTAGGCTTAAGGGTAAGCAGATGAGTTTTGAAAGAATGTCTCTGCGGAAGTAATTTTTTTATAGCTACTATAGCTACTACAAGAGTTTTCTCCCCTGTATGGGTAAGCAGATGAGTTTTGAGTTACTGTACTATAATGTCTTAAAAAAGTTAAGAAAAATACTACACATGAGATTTCTCCCCATTATAGGTAAGCAGATGAGTTTTGAGATACCAGTATTGTAATGTCTTAAAAAAGTTAAGAACAAATACTACACAAGCGGTTTCTTCCCTTTATGGGTAAGCTGATGAGTTTAGAAGTACTATAATGTCTTAAAAAAATTAAGAAAAATACTATACAAAAGATTTCTCCTTTGTATGGGTAAGCAGATGAGTTTTGACATGCTGTAATGTCTTAAAAAAGTTAAGAACAAATATTACACAAGCGGTTTCTTCCCTTTATGGGTAAGCTGATGAGTTTAGAAGTACTATAATGTCTTAAAAAAATTAAGAAAAATACTATACAAAAGATTTCTCCCCTGTATGGGTAAGCAGATGAATTTTTACATACTGTAATATCTTAAAAAAGTTAAGAATAAATACTACACAAAAGATTTCTCCCCTGTATGGGTAAGCAGATGAGTTTTGACATGCTGTAATGTCTTAAAAAAGTTAAGAACAAATACTACACAAGCGGTTTCTTCCCTTTATGGGTAAGGAGATGAGTTTAGAGGTACTATAATGTCTTAAAAAAGTTAAGAAAAATACTACACAAAAGATTTCTCCCCTGTATGGGTAAGCAGATGAGTTTTGAGATACTGTAATGTCTTAAAAAAGTTAAGAACAAATATTACACAAGCGGTTTCTTCCCTTTATGGGTAAGCTGATGAGTTTAGAAGTACTATAATGTCTTAAAAAAATTAAGAAAAATACTATACAAAAGATTTCTCCCCTGTATGGGTAAGCAGATGAATTTTTACATACTGTAATATCTTAAAAAAGTTAAGAATAAATACTACACAAAAGATTTCTCCCCTGTATGGGTAAGCAGATGAGTTTTGACATGCTGTAATGTCTTAAAAAAGTTAAGAACAAATATTACACAAGCGGTTTCTTCCCTTTATGGGTAAGCTGATGAGTTTAGAAGTACTATAATGTCTTAAAAAAATTAAGAAAAATACTATACAAAAGATTTCTCCCCTGTATGGGTAAGCAGATGAATTTTTACATACTGTAATATCTTAAAAAAGTTAAGAATAAATACTACACAAAAGATTTCTCCCCTGTATGGGTAAGCAGATGAGTTTTGACATGCTGTAATGTCTTAAAAAAGTTAAGAACAAATATTACACAAGCGGTTTCTTCCCTTTATGGGTAAGCTGATGAGTTTAGAAGTACTATAATGTCTTAAAAAAATTAAGAAAAATACTATACAAAAGATTTCTCCCCTGTATGGGTAAGCAGATGAATTTTTACATACTGTAATATCTTAAAAAAGTTAAGAATAAATACTACACAAAAGATTTCTCCCCTGTATGGGTAAGCAGATGAGTTTTGACATGCTGTAATGTCTTAAAAAAGTTAAGAACAAATACTACACAAGCGGTTTCTTCCCTTTATGGGTAAGGAGATGAGTTTAGAGGTACTATAATGTCTTAAAAAAGTTAAGAAAAATACTACACAAAAGATTTCTCCCCTGTATGGGTAAGCAGATGAGTTTTGAGATACTGTAATGTCTTAAAAAAGTTAAGAACAAATATTACACAAGCGGTTTCTTCCCTTTATGGGTAAGCTGATGAGTTTAGAAGTACTATAATGTCTTAAAAAAATTAAGAAAAATACTATACAAAAGATTTCTCCCCTGTATGGGTAAGCAGATGAATTTTTACATACTGTAATATCTTAAAAAAGTTAAGAATAAATACTACACAAAAGATTTCTCCCCTGTATGGGTAAGCAGATGAGTTTTGACATGCTGTAATGTCTTAAAAAAGTTAAGAACAAATACTACACAAGCGGTTTCTTCCCTTTATGGGTAAGGAGATGAGTTTAGAGGTACTATAATGTCTTAAAAAAGTTAAGAAAAATACTACACAAAAGATTTCTCCCCTGTATGGGTAAGCAGATGAGTTTTGAGATACTGTAATGTCTTAAAAAAGTTAAGAACAAATATTACATAAGCGGTTTCTTCCCTTTATGGGTAAGCTGATGAGTTTAGAAGTACTATAATGTCTTAAAAAAATTAAGAAAAATACTATACAAAAGATTTCTCCCCTGTATGGGTAAGCAGATGAATTTTTACATACTGTAATATCTTAAAAAAGTTAAGAATAAATACTACACAAAAGATTTCTCCCCTGTATGGGTAAGCAGATGAGTTTTGACATGCTGTAATGTCTTAAAAAAGTTAAGAACAAATATTACACAAGCGGTTTCTTCCCTTTATGGGTAAGCTGATGAGTTTAGAAGTACTATAATGTCTTAAAAAAATTAAGAAAAATACTATACAAAAGATTTCTCCCCTGTATGGGTAAGCAGATGAATTTTTACATACTGTAATATCTTAAAAAAGTTAAGAATAAATACTACACAAAAGATTTCTCCCCTGTATGGGTAAGCAGATGAGTTTTGACATGCTGTAATGTCTTAAAAAAGTTAAGAACAAATATTACACAAGCGGTTTCTTCCCTTTATGGGTAAGCTGATGAGTTTAGAAGTACTATAATGTCTTAAAAAAATTAAGAAAAATACTATACAAAAGATTTCTCCCCTGTATGGGTAAGCAGATGAATTTTTACATACTGTAATATCTTAAAAAAATTAAGAATAAATACTACACAAAAGATTTCTCCCCTGTATGGGTAAGCAGATGAGTTTTGACATGCTGTAATGTCTTAAAAAAGTTAAGAACAAATACTACACAAGCGGTTTCTTCCCTTTATGGGTAAGGAGATGAGTTTAGAGGTACTATAATGTCTTAAAAAAGTTAAGAAAAATACTACACAAAAGATTTCTCCCCTGTATGGGTAAGCAGATGAGTTTTGAGATACAGTAATGTCTTAAAAAAGTTAAGAACAAATATTACACAAGCGGTTTCTTCCCTTTATGGGTAAGCTGATGAGTTTAGAAGTACTATAATGTCTTAAAAAAATTAAGAAAAATACTATACAAAAGATTTCTCCCCTGTATGGGTAAGCAGATGAATTTTTACATACTGTAATATCTTAAAAAAGTTAAGAATAAATACTACACAAAAGATTTCTCCCCTGTATGGGTAAGCAGATGAGTTTTGACATGCTGTAATGTCTTAAAAAAGTTAAGAACAAATATTACACAAGCGGTTTCTTCCCTTTATGGGTAAGCTGATGAGTTTAGAAGTACTATAATGTCTTAAAAAAATTAAGAAAAATACTATACAAAAGATTTCTCCCCTGTATGGGTAAGCAGATGAATTTTTACATACTGTAATATCTTAAAAAAGTTAAGAATAAATACTACACAAAAGATTTCTCCCCTGTATGGGTAAGCAGATGAGTTTTGACATGCTGTAATGTCTTAAAAAAGTTAAGAACAAATATTACACAAGCGGTTTCTTCCCTTTATGGGTAAGCTGATGAGTTTAGAAGTACTATAATGTCTTAAAAAAATTAAGAAAAATACTATACAAAAGATTTCTCCCCTGTATGGGTAAGCGGATGAATTTTTACATACTGTAATATCTTAAAAAAATTAAGAATAAATACTACACAAAAGATTTCTCCCCTGTATGGGTAAGCAGATGAGTTTTGACATGCTGTAATGTCTTAAAAAAGTTAAGAACAAATATTACACAAGCGGTTTCTTCCCTTTATGGGTAAGCTGATGAGTTTAGAAGTACTATAATGTCTTAAAAAAATTAAGAAAAATACTATACAAAAGATTTCTCCCCTGTATGAGTAAACAGATGAGTTTAGAGGTACTATAATGTCTTAAAAAAGTTAAGAACAAATATTACACAAGCGGTTTCTTCCCTTTATGGGTAAGCTGATGAGTTTAGAAGTACTATAATGTCTTAAAAAAATTAAGAAAAATACTATACAAAAGATTTCTCCCCTGTATGGGTAAGCAGATGAATTTTGACATACTGTAATATCTTAAAAAAGTTAAGAATAAATACTACACAAAAGATTTCTCCCCTGTATGGGTAAGCAGATGAGTTTTGACATGCTGTAATGTCTTAAAAAAGTTAAGAACAAATACTACACAAGCGGTTTCTTCCCTTTATGGGTAAGGAGATGAGTTTAGAGGTACTATAATGTCTTAAAAAAGTTAAGAAAAATACTACACAAAAGATTTCTCCCCTGTATGGGTAAGCAGATGAGTTTTGAGATACAGTAATGTCTTAAAAAAGTTAAGAACAAATATTACACAAGCGGTTTCTTCCCTTTATGGGTAAGCTGATGAGTTTAGAAGTACTATAATGTCTTAAAAAAATTAAGAAAAATACTATACAAAAGATTTCTCCCCTGTATGGGTAAGCAGATGAATTTTGACATACTGTAATATCTTAAAAAAGTTAAGAATAAATACTACACAAAAGATTTCTCCCCTGTATGGGTAAGCAGATGAGTTTTGACATGCTGTAATGTCTTAAAAAAGTTAAGAACAAATACTACACAAGCGGTTTCTTCCCTTTATGGGTAAGGAGATGAGTTTAGAGGTACTATAATGTCTTAAAAAAGTTAAGAAAAATACTACACAAAAGATTTCTCCTTTGTATGGGTAAGCAGATGAGTTTTGACATGCTGTAATGTCTTAAAAAAGTTAAGAACAAATACTACACAAAATACTTCTCCCCTGAATGGGTAAGCAGATGAGTTTTTAGATAATGTCTCAGAGGAAGTGTTTTTTTTATAGCTACTATAGGTACTACAAGCGTTTTCTCCCCTGTGTGGGTTAGCAGATGTGTTTTGAGATACTGTAATATCTTAAAAAAGTTAAGATCAAATACTACAGAAGAGGTTTCTCCCCTGTATGGGTAAGCAGATGAGTTTAGAGGTACTATAATGTCTTAAAAACGTTAAGAAAATACTACACAAAAGATTTCTCCCCTGTATGGGTAAGCAGATGAATTTTGACATACTGTAATATCTTAAAAAAGTTAAGAATAAATACTACACAAAAGATTTCTCCCCTGTATGGGTAAGCAGATGAGTTTTGACATGCTGTAATGTCTTAAAAAAGTTAAGAACAAATACTACTCAAGCGGTTTCTCCCCTGTATGGGTTACCAGATGAGTTTAGAGGTACTATAATGTCTTAAAAAAGTTAAGAAAAATACTACACAAAAGATTTCTCCCCTGTATGGGTAAGCAGATGAGTTTTGACATGCTGTAATGTCTTAAAAAAGTTAAGAACAAATACTACTCAAGCGGTTTCTCCCCTGTATGGGTTACCAGATGAGTTTAGAGGTACTATAATGTCTTAAAAAAGTTAAGAAAAATACTACACAAAAGATTTCTTCCCTGTATGGGTAAGCAGATGAGTTTTGAGATACTGTAATGTCTTAAAAAAGTTAAGAACAAATATTACACAAGCGGATTCTTCCCTTTATGGGTAAGCAGATTACCAGTAGTTTTGATATACTGTAATATCTTAAAAAAGTTAAGAAAAATACTACACAAAAGATTTCTCCCCTGTATGGGTAAGCAGATGAGTTTTGAGATACTGTAATGTCTTAAAAAAGTTAAGAACAAATATTACACAAGCGGTTTCTTCCCTTTATGGGTAAGCTGATGAGTTTAGAAGTACTATAATGTCTTAAAAAAATTAAGAAAAATACTATACAAAAGATTTCTCCCCTGTATGGGTAAGCAGATGAATTTTGACATACTGTAATATCTTAAAAAAGTTAAGAATTAATACTACACAAAAGATTTCTCCCCTGTATGGGTAAGCAGATGAGTTTTGACATGCTGTAATGTCTTAAAAAAGTTAAGAACAAATACTACACAAGAGGTTTCTTCCCTTTATGGGTAAGCAGATGAGTTTAGAGGTACTATAATGTCTTAAAAAAGTTAAGAAAAATACTATACAAAAGATTTCTCCCCTGTATGGGTAAGCAGATGAGTTTTGAAATGCTGTAATGTCTTATTAAAGTTAAGAACAAATACTACACAAAATACTTCTCCCCTGAATGGGTAAGCAGATGAGTTTTTAGATAATATCAGGGGAAGTGTTTTTTTTTATAGCTACTATAGGTACTACAAGCGTTTTCTCCCCTGTGTGGGTTAGCAGATGTGTTTTGAGATACTGTAATATCTTAAAAAAGTTAAGATCAAATACTACAGAAGAGGTTTCTCCCCTGTATGGGTAAGCAGATGAGTTTAGAGGTACTATAATGTCTTAAAAACGTTAAGAAAATACTACACAAAAGATTTCTCCCCTGTATGGGTTAGCAGATGAGTTTTGAGATACTGTAATGTCTTAAAAAAGTTAAGAACAAATACTACACCAGAGGTTTCGCCCCTGTAGGCTTAAGGGTAAGCAGTTGAGTTTTGAGATAATGTCTCAGCGGAAGTGTTTTTTTATAGCTACTACAAGAGTTTTCTCCCCTGTGTGGGTAAGCAGATGAGTTTTGATATTTATTTATTTATTTAGCAATCCCGATACCGTGATGTCTTAAATAAAGTTAAGAAAAATACTACACAAGAGGTTTCTCCCCTGTATGGGTAAATAGATGAGTATTGAGATTATCTTAGAGAAAATGTTTTGATTCAGATATTACATGAGAGTTTTCTGTCCTATAGTTTTTTGCAAATTAATTTTAACATGAAGAGTTAGAGAAAAAAAATTGTCGCTTTTATGGGTAACTTAATGGGATTACTTTGCACATTGCACTTTTTGCCCTTTCCGTCTTTGATCCAGTAATAATTGCAAGAAATAGTCTTTGGTAACATGAAATCAGACATTTATTTAGTAATATATTTATCATGTCTATTTTACAGATTTCATTTTTGTATGGAATTTTTACATCTCGAATGCGCACGAGAATTCTCGTAGTTTAATGATTACCGGCAATTACCGGGAATCGTTTCAACACGTAACGCAATCGAGATTATAATATATCGATGTGGGTGGTGGGTTAATTTTTATTTTTCCGTGCATGTTTTTGTTGCTATTATTTGTTCGTTAAGGATTATTGCACTTATTGACCGTAATATGATATTAATTAACGTGTATAGTTTTGCATAGTTGGTTAGAACGTGAAAATTTTATACTAGGTATCACTAGCTACAAGTGTAATGAGCCAGAGGAAATTGTGCAGAGTTGGGGATTGAATGCATCAGCTGTTTTCAATATTGGTTATAATATAGGCTATTTCTTTGTTCGACAAAGTAATGTTCTAACGACAATCGTTTACTTGTGATTAAATCATACGATTAAAAAATTTAAAACGGTGTAGATCTGTATCATGGATAGTGGAACAGACATTAATTGCCCACCATTGGAAGAAAATGACAGTGAGGATCTGGCATCGAGTTCTAGAGCAAGGACGAGCTATATGTTCAGTAACACGTTTCATAATGAACAGACAAATTATTCGTTTAGGAGTGTAGTTAGTGGTGGAAACATATACGAAGCTCAGGAGGTTCCTGAATGTGACGTGTCTTCTGATGATGATGGTGATGATGAACAGAGGCCAGTTCAAGTGCAGCTTCGACCTTTACAAGTGCATTGCATGCCCATAATTGGAAGTAAAAGAAGAAGATTTGAGAGTAAGTACCAGTTTTACGTTGTGTTAGACTACTATACTTTGGTTTTTGCATGAGTTGCTCCGTGTGATCTGTCATCTCATTGGTCCTTCCTTGGGTGATGAAGCCAGCACCATTATTCATCTGAATTCATGCGTTTTTTAGTCCCGCACAAGCAGGTTCAATAATGGCCCGGCAAGTCTTTAACTCCAGAAAACTATGAAGTGTTAGGTTAGGTTTGCCCGTACATAATAACGAAGTGGCAATAGCGATTGACTACCGGTATCACTGTCAGCTTGCTGCCACTGTTTTAAACTGACGGGTCACCAGTTTACCACCTCAAGCTGAAAAATAGAAAAGAATTTATTACAATAAACTTACATTTACAGTGCCTTGTGGACCAGCCCACCGCTGCTTGCTCGCTATGCATCAGTGAACAGCAAATAAATTACTTGAGTCCACGTCATTTCACATCACCATTTTAGGTTAGTTTTGTGATTTTATTTATGGGTTAGAATTGTTCTAAAAAAAGGCTCATAGAATCCATTTGTGTTCTACAGGCTTTGAAGAGCAATAGGCCTATAACATAATATTTGGCGTTTTTCATGTCAAAGTATGTATAAAATATAGTGTTTTCTCTTAAAGTTTGCACAAAGTTTGATCCATGTTGCAGTGTGGGTAGATTATCTCCCTCTACTGATTGGCTGGCTATGATCGTTTGACTTATTATGATTAGGGAAAACGGAAGAATTTGTGACACCCTAGCCCCACCACTCTCGCCTAGCAGTGTGATTAGAACTACAAAGAATGTTGTAGGCAGAACGTGGAAACAGGAAAAAATAAACTTATTTATCTTTTCTCCTCTTGCTTTTCCTCCTCCTTCCTCCCTTTGTCTCATTTCTTCACCTTATCTACTTATTTGGGACCTATTCATAACCATAGGTTTTGGATTCACTGGTATACGAACCCGGGACCACTAGCATCATAGCTAGCAACCTTAACCACTACGCCACGAGTAGGGAAAGGAAAATTCACCTATTTATCTTTAAAGAGCTTTAATACATAAGAGATAACAATTTTGGTGCAAGGGTTATGAAAATTATAATCATGCAGTCAGCCTTGAGCAGCAAGCAGCTTGAAGGCTGGCTAGGCGAAGTGGAGTGAGAGCCAAGGTGCCACAGATTCTTCTGTCTCGCCTATGATTGCATCGTACAATTCTGCCAGTAGCTTCACACATGGGAAGAACAAGCATGAAGTTAGTGACCTTTGTGAGGTTCGTGACAGGTTAGGTTCATTTAGTAAGATCAATTCAGCACACAGTTTCCCATGTCATGATCGCCCACCTAATCTGTGCTGTAAGTGCCCACTTGTTGACTATTTTCCCCTCTTTTTGAAAAAAAAAATGAGTTTATATATGAGTTGTATAGGTTAGTATTGATTACTGTTCCAGTCCCAAAGGAAGGCACACTGGTGGACACCAAGGTGGTCAAGAGAGCTGGTCCATTTCTACTGGGTCCAACGTTAGGAAGCTCTCCTGTGAAAAGCATTGTGCAGTGCCTGGCGAGGAAACAAGGAACAGATGACTTCTACACACTCAAGGTCTCTCCTAGTGCTTATATTTCTGTTATAGAAGAGGCCGCTCTTGCACAGTGGCAGCGTAAGAAGTAAAAGAAACGTAAATCTCACTTATTTACAGAAGATATTGAAAATCTACCATATTCTTTAATCAATTATTTATTCCATCATCAATAGCAAACAGCTATCAGGCTGATTTCATTAAGTTGTGTTGCAGATATTGACGCTGAAGGACTCTGAAGTGGAATCTCAGGATGACCGACAAGGAAAGATGCTGTTACACAGCGAGTACTCTCTCCTCTCTCTGCTTCACAATCAAGATGGCGTTGTTCATCACCATGGCTTTTTTAAGGTACCGTAAAGCACTTTATTACCAAAGAGGCCATTTAATGATTTGCAACTTTACAATGAATGCCAAATAAAATGGGAGAAAGTAAAAATGCAATTTTAACCAAAGAAGTATTGTATGACGCTGTATTGTTGTGTTTCAGGACAGGGCTTTAGAAGAGTGTCTGGGTCCCGATGGCAGATTAGTGTACACAGGAAAAGTGAAGCAGAGACTCTGCCTTGTGCTGGATTGCCTCTGTGCGCACGACTTCAGTTCTCGGAATGCCGATCTCCTCAATCTTCAGCACTATGTCATTCGAGAGAAGAAACTCAGCGAGAAGGAGACTATAGTGATTTTCTACGACACCGTGCGAGTTGTGGAGAGTTTACATAAGGTAAGTGTACTAACGCTAATGGCCATCCACACTGCTCATTTATGTGTATTCTTCTTCTTCTTCAATGGCATCTTTGCCCTTTTAGTCTAGCCTCAGCCACCCTAGTAACAGCCGTCCATTCCCCTCTGTCCAGTGCTTTTGTTCTCCATCGCTTAACTCCTAGGGTTCTCAGATCCTTTTTGACATTGTCCGTCCATCTTAGCTTTTGTCATCCCACATTACGCCTTCCTTCTGGTTTTGAGCTGATAGTTAATTTTGGGATCCGATCATCCTCCATTCTAATGACATGTCCTAGCCATTCCAGTCTTCGTGTTTAATTTCTGTTATGATATCTGGTGACTCATACTGAAACTTACCGTTTTTAAGCTTTGGCCCATAGATCTTTCTTAACATTTTCCTTTCCCATGTCATTAGGTACTGTTCCATACTTTTGGACAATATCCTAGTCTCACTTCCTTATTTCTTTCTTTCTTTTTCGTAGTTTTACCTCTCCCTTTTAGGATTTAAGCGACCCATGCCGCCCGGGCCTTACAGGACCGCGACCTGTCGGGAGAGGGATTACCTTTGGATCACATACATACTTTTTTGACCAGACAAGGACATGGAGGGCCTCCCCGGATGAGTGATCAGCCCAATGCCGGGGCCACCTCCGAGACAACACGAACACATAGGACGATACACACCATTCACACACACACTCACTCAGAACAAGGCGAGGATGAGGATGAAGATGATAATGACGGCCAGATGATATCCGGGGACCACAAGGGCCTAAAGTTACCTGACATTTGTCTCATAGGTGAGGGAAAACCCCGGAAAAAACCTCACCTAGGTAACTTGTCCCGACCAGGAATCGAACCCGGGCCCGCTATGTGAGAGGATTGGACGCATCCCCTGAGCCACAGCGGTGGACTAGTCTCACTTCCATATAAAACTATTGCATTTTAACAAATAATTAAAAAAGTGTTCAGCCCATGACGTCATATAAGTAAAGAAGATGACCACTCTTGCTTTAGAGTGTAAAATTAAATGTTTTCTTTTGGGTTGGCGAGCAGGTTGGATACTATTACGCACTTTGTATAGTCAGTGTTAATTTTTATGCTGAGTTCCATTTTGTCTCTTGACTGATCCTAACTAATAATTTGACTCTTGTCTCCCTGTATATTTTATGG
This sequence comes from Ectobius pallidus, assembly GCA_964059195.1. Taxonomy (NCBI): domain Eukaryota; kingdom Metazoa; phylum Arthropoda; class Insecta; order Blattodea; family Ectobiidae; genus Ectobius; species Ectobius pallidus. Next base: position 148,858 of record CAXKWD010000003.1, on the reverse strand, counting down.
ATTTAATCTTGAACTAACTGAACAAAATCGTCACTTCCGTCGTATTTTGGGTTGGAATTGTTGTACAGATTGACAATCTCCGGACTTGAGGAGGGCCAGATTTACACGCAGATGCCACTATCAGCTTGTATTAGTGTTTGTTTTCTTTGCTGAATCCATAATGGGTCACCCATCAGCTGATTCTGGACATTTGACAGAACTTGTTCCGTCTTCTCTCTCTCCATGAATTTCTCCTTTCTGTGGCTGGTAGGAAATTTCCACCTTCATTATTTTCATTTCCTTTTTACTGAAGGAAGTCAATTCAGTCAGCGTGGGCATGTCAAAGGTCGAGTCCTTGTTTTCAAACCAATTCACATTTCATGTTTCATATTTCATATTTATTGACATTTTGACAGGCATTACCTGCATACAGTCATTAGTTACAAGGTTAAAATAAAAATAATACCAATTACACACTTAAAAATAAAACAGACATACAGACAATAGCTTTACAATATTACACAATCAATATAATGGGTTTAAAAGTGATACACTAATTTTTGTAAACTCTTTCATCAATAGTGTTTAAAGGATTCATGTTTTTGTATTCTATATTGTAGAAATCCATGTGGATATCAGTATTGGAGATGAAGAGTGGGTTCTGTAGGTATAGGATTATTGTTTTTGACCCCCAAATTCGAAGCTGACACATTTTGAGGTACTCTGAATCCAAAAGTACTATTTTTCATACATGTCTGTCAGGGTGTCCACTGGTCGGGAAAAGGCCGGGAATTTCGTATGGCCGGGAAAATCCGGGAAAAGGCAATGAATTTGTTAAAATATCCGGGAAAATTCGAAAAATTGCAAAGTGTGATCAAAAAGACTACTAGACAATAATAGGCCTATATGAAAGTATATTTAATTTATTTTATTGTTCCTAATTTTTGTATTTTGCATTTTTGTATTTTGTATTTTTGTATTTTTTCGTATTTTTTATTTTATTTAACTTATTTTTGATCTTTTGTATATTCCTAAGTAATTATTGTTTGCAATTACTTTTGTTACTAAAATTTTTTTCTTATTTAAAGTATGTATAATCCTATAATTTTTCATACACAGTTACTAGAAAGTGCTTCATATTTTGGTCGGGAATTTCTGAAATGATCAATGAAAATCAGGGAATAAGCCGGGAATTTCTTCAGCATTACTTGGTGGACACCCTGGTCTGTGTGGATGTGTGTGAACAGCCTACATCCAGAACAGAAAATCATATGAAAACAAAATTTTGTATTTGGGTTAGGTACCTTCTGAAGAAGTGGCACGGAGATTGGTGACGACTGTTTCTTATTTTTAAGGGGACTTTACATGAACAATATTTTGGTTGTCATGATTTTCTCGAAAGCAGCTCTTACAATTCTTTTTAAATTTTACACTTGGGGTTCTTATACTAAGAGCTAAAACTTTTATTTGAAACATTTTTTTTCAAAAAAATTATCTAAAGAGTAGTTATGAGCCATCTACTCTGAATGTGAGCTCTTTTTGATTTGGTGTCTTAACTCATGAAGGATCCAGTCAAATTTTATAATTTTTTCTGAAGAGACATGGAAGTTGATTTGGGTGCTTCATGTTGTAAAGCTTCTGTCATTTGATTTGTATCGTCAGGCCCTGGTTAGGGGCACAGTTACACTTATATTTTGAGAGGGACAGATGGTGAGCCCCTTGCAGGACATTTAAGATATTACTGGAAAGAAAAAAAGAAAAAAGGGTAGACAATTTATTACATCTGTAAAAAATTATTTAATCTTAAAATGCCCTTATAGACTAGATGAATTTTAAATAATTGTAATTTTGTAAATTGTTTCTTTTGTATATAAGTGTATTTTTGTAAATAATTTTATTTTTTATTGTCAACTAAATTCTGACGATGCTTGATACTTTTTATGTAAAAGTCTATAGGCAAATAAATTATTATTATTATTATTATTATTATGTCCAGAGACTCAGATTTAGGCTTTGAGTTCTTTAGCATGCTGAAAAGTCCATCGATCATGGCTGGGTTTGAACTCGTGACCCTTGGATCACCGTGGTCAACTCTCATTTGATTAGTTTTTTTGCAATTTGTTTTTCTGTATTTATGAAGACAAAGAAGGGAAAACTCAAAATTACAGTTTTCACATGAAGCAACAGGCTTTACTAGTAACACAGGCAAGCATATGTATACAGAAAATTAACTCTTTTTAAATTTATTAAATTAATTTAATTCTTTAGACTTGTTTGAGCTCATTAAATTTCAATTAAAATAACACAGGATGAAATAGCGAGGATGAGTCATGGGAAGTGAATATCCAGAAGACATTACCACCCTCGCTCGGTTACTGTGCATATTTGTACGAGGGATGGGCCATAAGTCATGGTAGTTGTTTTTTCTTTTGAAAATATGGGACCATTTTAAAATGTTGTAATATACAAACGAAGGCAGGGTATGGAATGCATGTATAATGCAGATTATGGGTTCTAGATGTTTAGTTTAGTTTAGTTTAGTTTAGTTTATTTTCATCCTTCTATCTTACATAAGATAATGGACACGTCAATACAAATATAAATAGAAATACAAAATTTCTAAAGTACAAAATACAGAATTACAAAGCAAAGTGTAACATAACATATTGTAGTATGACAAACAAACAAACAAACAAACAAACAAACAAACAAACTAACATACTTGGCCTATTCTTGAAATAAAATTTCAGTATATAAGAAAATGAAGCAAATTAGGTTTCTAGAAACTCTTCTGTAGAATAAAAACATTTTTCAATTAAAAATTTGTGAAGACTTTCTTTAAAAGTTTTATCTATGCGCTGCTCTTTTATATAAAGTGGAAGTTTATTATACATTTTTATACCATTATAGCAAATACTCTCAATAAGTAATACCGTCCACTCCCTGTCTTTTTCCGGGACACGCTACTACTAGCGCCGCCAGTGAGCAGGAATGGGCAGTTACTCGTCAGCTGATATAGTTAACGTTTGTCTGTTGTGTTTTGTGTACGAAAATATAATATAAATTCTAGTAAAACAGGGTGCCCACGGGGGGGGGGTTAAGACGCAGACTGCGTCATTGAAATTTCTGGGGGGGGGGGGAAATATTATCGTGTTATGAATTTTCTGGCCGGGGTTGAAAATTGTTGCAAAATTAGAGTTTTATATGTTAAAAATAAAAACGGCCAAGTTCTATAACTTCAAAAGGTCTCTTTTAATTCTTTATAAAGATAAAGATGAAGAATTTCGACAGCCATGGGCGTACCCGGGGGGGGGGGCGCAAGGAAAAAAATGTATATTATTAATTTTTATCGTCAGGTGTTTTTCTTTTAAGACAATTATTTTAATTGCAGAAGTTTTACCAAATCGATAACATGGAAGCAGAATCCACAGTGGATTAGGAAAGGGGGGTTCAGACCCCCAAGAGTCAAAACCTAAAATTCTATATTTGTATTTAAAAAATATATTTATTTAATTAAACAAGATTTGTTGGTGTGTCAAATATGATATAGCAGTTATGTTCTTTTCATAACATAATGAGTAGGCCTATTATGTCCACTGTTCCATGTGCTATTTAACTTTTCTTATAAATAGTAATAAGTATTATAATTTAGGTAATAATTTCATGTTTAAGTTGCCATGTCTTAGAGTATAGTAAACAAATTTGCTAACTAGTTTTTCAGTGCTAAAATAGCGTAAAATATGATTTTCATTAGTTCAACATTTAAACATTTAAACATTTAAACATTTCCCGGGTGTTTACATTGGCATGTCTTAGAGTATGGTAAACAAATTTCCTAACTAGTTTCAATATTTTAAAAATTTCCGGGGCTGGACCTCCCACCTAGGTAATGATTTCTTATGTACATTGAAATGTCTTAGAGTATGGTAAACAAATTTCATAACTAGTTTTCAGTGCTAAAATAGCGTAAAATGTGATTTTCATTAGTTCAATATTTAAAAATTTCCCGGGGTGGACATCCGACTTAGGTAACATTTTCTTGTTTACATTGGCATGTCTTAGAGTATGGTAAACAAATTTCTTAACTAGTTTTTGAGTGCTAAAATAGCGTAAAATGTGATTTTCATTAATTCAACATTTAAAAATTTTCTGGGATGGACCCCCGACCCCTTTTTTAGGGGGTATTCCAAACCCCCCCGGCACTTCCGACCCTCCCCGCAATTATTTTCTGGCTACTTATTATATTATTAATATAAAACACAATGTGGCCCAAGAAGGTAAAGCGACAAAAAATTAATTAATTAAAAAAATTGCCCCCCCCTAGAAATTATCATATGGGCGCCCTTGTCGACAGGCAATTGGGTTGGGAGTGAGCAATGAAGTTTGTGGGGTGAGCAATGAAGTTTTGGGGGTGGGCACCCCTGAGTAAAATAATAAATACAACATAGGCCTAAAGAAAATATCCGGTTATGTAGGTGGCATGATATATGCCGTCTATGGTTGTAATAATTATTTTGAGAGTGAAATAAGTAAAATTGTTAATTAGAGTGTGTACAAGGCTGATTCATTCAGATGTTCATTGGCTTACCATCCGAATTGTTTTACATGTAAAAATTTCAAATAAAAAAAAGTATGTATTGTAGAAAGTATCTTGCAAATCGTATGAATTAAAATTTAAAGCTGATTTTCACGAAAATGTATTAAAGTGAAACAATTAGTTTTAATACTTATTAAAACAAAGTGTGTGTGGAACGCCATGCGGCAGAAGTGAAACTTTTTTTTTTCAATTTTGGATCATTGGATTTTTTTAAATTTTGGATTGTTGGACTTTTTAATATTGGGTTTTGGATTTTTTAGATTTTGGATTTTTTAAATTTCTGACCTTTTTATTCTTTAATTTTGGATTTTTACATTTTTTTACATTTTAGATCATTGAATTTTTTTAGTTTTGTATTTTTTAATTTTTAATTTTGGATTTTTTATTTTTATATTTTAGAATTTTATAATTTTGGTTATCTATGTTTTAAATTTTGGATATTAAGATTTTTTAATTTTTAATTTTTTAAATTTTGGACTTATTAATTTTGGTTCTTTGAATTTTTTGATTTTGAAATTTTAGATTATTTAAATGTTGGATCTTTGATTTTTTATTTTTTGTATATTTTAATTTTGGATTTTTTAACTTTTTAAATTTTGGATTTTTTAATTTTTAATTTTTGGGCTTTTTCAGTTTTGGATAAGCCTAATCATTGAGTTGATTGTTTTTTGTGCAGTCCGTTCCGTCACACCTCACTAATTTCGTGACGATTTTGAGCGTTACACAAGCTCTCGATTTACCCCTACCGCGGCTAAAGAAGTTTTACTTAAAAAAATAGCGTTATCGTCATTTAATTAAGTTAGTTTAGCGGTAGTGTAAATTGTGTTATTTCCCGACCTAATTCCTGCATTATCAAGCACAAAAATAAGTTACCGTGTCATCAGGACTTTGAAAAACAAATTTATTTCTGCAGCTATATAGGTTCATTAAGTAGCTTCTGAGACTGCTGCCCATTCCCACTCAACAGATGGCACCTCTGTGCTAGTGGACAGTTTGAACAAAGGGAATAGAGTAGAGTGGGCGGTATTCTTATTGAGAGTATTTGATTATAGGTAAAGGAGCATTTATACAATGCAGTGTTATGACTAACTGTTGATAGATTTGAGCTTCCTCTTGTATCATGCTGATGCGTTTCTGAGTATGTCTTAAAATTTTTTATGGATGCTTTAGTATGTAAAAGAATATTATATATATATATATATAAACATGGGAGAGTCAAATTTTATGTTCTATAAAATAAGTTCTGCAGCTCACATGGGCTGGTTGATTGACCATTGTCCTTATAGCTCTCTTTTGCATTTTGAATATTTTATTTGACTCCTTTGAACTGCCCCAGAAAATGACATTTTTATTTATCCAGACACCTAAAAATTTTGTGTAGGATAGTAAATGAAATACATGACTGCATCGTGCCACTCTATTGTATTGCAGTAGCTGTAAGCATACTGATCCCTTAAAGTTCAGTACAGATGGGCATTATTCCCTAAAGCTCCTTGTGGTAATGTCCATCGGATAGTGATTGTTTTGATGTCATATCATATCCAGTCTGACTCACAACTAAATTACCATCGCCTCATATACTAGAGATGCCACACACTTACTTTATTGTTATTTGTGTTGTAGAGAAACATCGTACATCGGGACCTCAAGTTGGGCAATCTGGTGTTGAATCGTCGAACACGTCGAGTTACAATAACAAATTTCTGCCTAGGAAAACATCTTGGTAGTGAAAATGATTTGCTCAAGGACCAGCGAGGCTCTCCTGCGTACATCTCGCCAGATGTTCTGTGTGGCAAACCATATCTCGGTAAGGACTTAAACCCATCAAAATATGTTGTATTAAGCGAGAAAACATTTTCTTCATTGCAGAGGTGAATTTTAAATTTAAGACATAATAAAAAATTCCATTTACCCATGACTCAGATATAACTCATTCTTATTAATTCCCGGATTTCCAAGCATTCTTGCATTACTTTTTCTCCAAATTTTACTGCAATGCATTTTATTTTCTTGTAAAACGATGTACAGTAACAAGTTCAAACAGGTGCTTGCTTAAGAGAAGAAATCTGATTTGCATTTCCCCCACAAAATATATTTACCACTATAATAATTATATAACGAGTTACCCTCCCGTGTCTTAATACATAGGCCCTACGCAAGTTTAATACATACCATTTCAAGAATGAATTACAATCAGGACCCAGCTAGAAATAATTATAATACTCAAATAATTAAAATATACATCTCAGCTCTACGCGATGACTGAAGATTTGTTGATCCAAGAAAACCTTGGCTATCCAATGGTTTCCCTCCAAAGAGTCAACATCTCGACTCTTGAGCCAAAGAAGAATGAATCCATCCCCATTGCATATAACAATTCATCATAGGACAGTTGTTTTTTTTCCATGACGTCAATTGATGATAAAACAAGGCCAGTAAAGATTCTAGAAAGATCTCAGTACTAATTAATATACGAAACTGAAAAAAATTATTTTAAGCCAAACCATCAACTAATCCCTGTGACATCGGAAAAGTAATGAAAGTGATTCCAAATAAAAGTAACTCTCTGAAATAATTGTCTAATTAATAAAATTTGTTTGATATTCCCCTTAAATTGCTAAACAACGTTTAAAAGCTTCTTCAGATAGTACAACGGTAACTTCTCTGTAAGTTACTTATCTTGAATACTACTTTAACACCTGAAATCATAGTCCGTGTAAGTGCTGTTTTCTACTGTTGTTGTCTGTGAGGTCTGTGAGGTAGACCATTGGGGCAATCAGTCATAGGAGAGAGGTTCCATCTGGCGCTGTGAATTGAGCTCCGGCTTAGCTCAGTTGGTAGAGCATTGGCGCGAATAGCCAAAGGTCCTGGGTTCAAGTCCCAGTGCCGGAGGAATTTTTCTCCTATAATATTCTCATGTAGTGTCCAACAGAGACAATAATCTGTGGCTCATGTATGCTTATATATCTATTTTAATGAAATGTTTTGCAGGTAAACCATCCGACATGTGGGCTCTTGGCGTGGTGTTGTTCACTATGTTATATGGACAGTTCCCGTTCTATGATTCCAGTCCTACTCAACTCTTCAATAAGATCAGAGCTGCTGACTACACCATTCCCAAGTAAGTCGTGTTTCTATGAAATTCAAAGCAGCAGAGTGACGTCGCTCTTCCTGTTGACCGAGCTTCGTTTGGCCACGCAACTTGTGTCTCATTATTGCATGCCAATCTGTTGGAAATGCCTCGACGTTGTGTTTTTGGTGCTTAATCACCACAAATATAGATTTAGGAATAAGTATGAGGAATCAAGAGATAATGGAACTTAATACAGTGAAGCAACAAATTATGTTTAAACTAAGTTGTTGACTACTAAACACTTTAGTCTTCACTTTTCCTTACATTTTTGCAGGACGTATGATTCATGGGCTTTGCCCACATTTTCAACTGTCTATTTTATTTGAAACTTGAGATGGAGGTTTAACATACATAACTTCACTTAATTCAAGCACTGACCTGAACATGTTTCGAGCAATCCTTCTTGACTCATCATCAGCTATACTCCATCTGTCTGTTGTGTATTGGCAGCAACTCCTCAAAATACACAACAGACAGATGGAGTATAGCTGATGATGAGTCAAGAAGGATTGCTCGAAATATGTTCAGGTCAGTGCTTGAATTAAGTGAAGTTACGTATGTTAAACCTCCATCTCAAGTTTCAATTAATTATAACTTCACTGTATAAACTTCCTACAAATTCTAGGATTGTCTATTTTGTGCTTGGAGAACACTGACGCCTTCTGGTTTTGGTTTAACAAACTTCTTGATCGAGTTTTCTTCTAGGGGTATTTCAAAATTCATCGCTTTATCTTCATACTTTTTCATGTAAATCTTTTCCCACACTTCCAGATCTTTTTGTTTATTAACTGATTTCAATAAGTTGGCTTCCTTAAGGATGTGATGATTTTTATTCCAACAATGAGCTGCTACTGCTGATTTGTCTATTTGACAGTATTTAATATTCCTTAGGTGTTCTTTTAGTCTAGTGTCTATATTTCTTTTTGTTTTACCTATATATGTTTCATTGCATTTAGAACAATAAATTTATCTGGTAGATACCTGCCTTTTTTCCTTTGGGTATTTTATCACAACGGTTGGTTTTAGTTAAATTTTTAATGCTTTATTTGTTGTATGCAGACAAAGATATGTTGTATTCTTTAAAGATTTTTTTAAATTTTTGAGTGGCCCAAGGATGAAATGTGAATTTTTTGAATATTGTTTTTTCTTTCTCTGATGCTAAAGTTGTTATTGTTACTGCTTCTGTTTTTTGAATTTTGGTATCTTCTTGTCTATTAGTTTTTTCCTAAATCCATTCTTTTCTGCAGCTTTCAGAATTTGTGAATATTCCTCATCATATGTCTCTTTCGATAAAGGAAGGTTGACCAATCTATGTGTTAAACTATTGATTACTGCCTGCTTGTGTGGTCTGGGGTTGTAGCCATCAGCTTTTATATAATTATCTGCGTGTGTCTCTTTTCTGGTTATTCCAAATTCTAGTTTTTGACCTTTCCTCTTAATTTTGAGATCTAGAAAATTTAGACTCATGAAACATACGTCCTGCAAAAATGTAAGGAAAAGTGAAGCCTAAGTGTTTAATAGTCAACAACTTAGTTTATTAGGAATAAGTGTTCATAAGATAGATCACCAAGTAGATTCAGAGAGTGGCTGAATAGAATAAATTGGTGTACCTGAAGTCTATTATGAGTTTAAATTTAGTGTGTTACTTAAAACAGCAAAAGTACAAATTGTAATAGTTTTTTCTCAAAATTTATTGTTCTTCTAGTGGAGGTATGACTTACATGCAGATAAATGACAAAGACTAAGTATTTAAAAGACATAAGCCTAGCACTGAAAAATGAAGACTTGAGTTAACCTATAAAGTCTGTATTTTACTTTTTTGAACCTCATTGTAGTTGTGGATTCATTTTGAATTAATCAAAATACGAAATGTCTTTTCCTTCAGCAGCTCGCATGAAGGTATGACTTTTCTGCAGGGCCGGCTCTAGGTATTTGGCACCCTAGACAAGAAAAAATTTTGGTGCTCCCTAAGTTGTCAGCTCAATCATTTCATTTTTTACCATTTATTAACATTCTTTAGCCTGGTATTGGTTAAATAAAACAAATTCAGGACAGTTTAGAGGTTTTCGTTAATCCATAGCACCTCTGTGGGTGTGTCTCACCACAGTATACATATTAATACAGTAAAGAAACTGTGTGTTAAAAGTCCTGTGACAACATGTTGGCTGGACGACACTACATGCAGAGAGTAACTAAAACTACATTCTCATATCAAATGACTTGGGAAAATACATAAACACATCGCAAAATATGTTATATTAAAAGAGAAAAATACAGAATACTTTTATTTAATGCAAATCTAATTTTAAATTTAAGAATTAATAAAACAGATACTGTATTATATTCTGGTTAAGAAGAGGTAAACAATACCTAAATAGGCTATTGTTAAGGACTGTATCTAGGCCTAGTACTTTTCCTTTAAAGTCATTGCCCTTTAATGTAATTTATAATTCAAATTATGATATTAAATAGCCTACGTATTAATTATGTAAATTATATTAAGTCTGTCACGTTGTTCATCCTGCACGTCATTGTTGACAGTGTATTTTGATTCTTTGCATTATATGCCTTGTAGGTCTATGTAGCGTCAATTACTGCAGGATGGACTCAATTAAACAGATCAAAAAAATTCTGGAGCATTTGTAATTGAGGACACCGTCGGTACAGTAGTTTTAATTAACGAGTTTTTATAGGAATTCATAAACTGTCTGTTTTCGGCATGTGTCAAGCATAGACGGTAATTTTCACTCAAATATTTTACATATTTTGTTACTAGGTTTTCTTGTCGACCATTAATGACCTATTTTATACACCAGAAATCATTACAACAGAATAAAATATAAAAATATTACATTAAAGTAACTTGAAACATAACCACACCAGAATCACGAGTAAGCCAGTAGGCCTATAATAAATATTACTTATTTTCGTTCTTACCTTTCTGGATGTTTCAAGAAAGTGAAGAGATGCAATTCAGGCTTTTGTCTTTTATTATTACTGAAATTTACAGCAGAATAATAAGGCCCTTTCGAATATCGCGTGTTCTAATAAATACAACACTCCGATTTATTTACATACTTCCCGGAGTAGTTTCTGTAGTCTTACCTTATGGCCGCTACGATCGCTAGTAAATGCGCGCGCATGCTCGTCTGGCAGAAAAACGGACTGAGTTTCTGTACTGTATTAATACTTATACTGTCTGTTTATGTAACCACTCTTTACTTATATTATGGTTTAAAAAACACACTTAAACTTCACTAATTTCATACCTTGGTAGGACTATGTAGTTTCAATCACCATTGTGATTATCCTCGGCTACTTCTGAAGTTTGAAACTACGTAGTCCTACCAAGGTATGAAATTAGTGAAGTTTAAGTGTGTTTTTAAACCATAATATAATATTATGACTTCACTGTGAGCTTCCCAATATCAGTCTCCACACTCTTTACTTTCTTGTGTTATAGTGATGGCAGGGTGTCGGAAAGCACTATGGCGCTTATCCGTCGACTCCTAGTTCTGGAACCTCAGCAGAGAATGACGGCGACAGAGGTTCTGGATTCCCTCAGTGTGATTATTGCTAGTAACAAAGTAATATCAAACCCGGACGAGCTTTTACAGGTGAGGAAACCATATTCTAGTGTGTACGTAATGCTCATGATAGGCTATGGCTAGAACCCCTTGTTTCCATGATGATTCACTCCTCTGGCTTCCATGGTCACAAAATTTGTTGCATTCGAAGAAATATGTGAGACGTTCCCCTCCAGGAGTTTTGGAATGTGGTTCTGCTTCTATTAACAAAACTTCCCACATACAATAGAACTTAAGTTAAAGTGAAAATCAAAACGTTAGGCCTACAGATAAAATGATACAGAAATTAAAAAATACCTACATAAGGCAAATTGTAATTAATTTTTTGTTCGATCATGCTGTAATATGTGACATAATGGTAGGGTTGCCATTTTTTGAAAGTGGAAATAAGGGATAATTGCCAAAAAGAAGGATCCCAAAATTTACTATTCATACAGCAGAACGAATGGACTCTTCTAATATTCTCTCTTAAAAAAATTAGGCCTATATATCACTCTATATTAACAACCAGCAATTCGTGCTGGCTAAAATTTATCTAGATTTATAATGTAGGTATGATTCTTTTTATTAAATGAATTTTCATTTCACTCTACTCACACACGATGATATTGCATTTTGTTGATATAAACTATTTTATTTATGAAAAATATATAAAAAGGAGAGGAAGGTGCCAGAGAACTTACCAATTGGCAGGAGAAGCTGGTCTTCAATTGGTGCTGGCTCTGGTATCATAGAAACACATAAAAAGAAAAGAAAAACTATTTTATTTAAATTACATCGCTTACTTGTGTAAAAATTATATTCATAGTAGCTACAATAGGAATATTATTTCTACTGAAATTAGTGCATATCAGCGCAAGGCTATGCTTCTTCCTAACCTTAATTCATATATTTGTATACACTCATAAAAGATATTCTTACAATATTTGTAGATTTCACCAAATGCAGTGGCAATAATATTAATGATGTAAGTGTAATGCCTGTTGCTCACGGTCAAATTTTTCTTTAAATTTATTGCACAACTATCACTTTTCAACAAATTGGTATTGCTAACGATCAAATTCGCCTTTTAGCAAACGTTTGGTTAATCGCGTCGGCATATAGGACATGTTATAATTCCAGCAAATAAGCTGTCAAACAGCCAATCATTGCAACGAACGTGAACAGCCCGCGCCCCCCAGCAGTATTGTGGAGAACTTGCTGTCTGCAAGCCAAAAGATTGCAAGTGCAGCCATTTTCCTTCCTCACATATTCTTCTTTTCCTAGCGTAGCAACTCCATCAAAATAGCATGGGTATATACCTGTGTAGATATCGTTATTCCCAACGGATTAGTATAAAAAACATGATGAGGACACGACTCGTTGACATACAAAAACGAAATGAAAATGGGAAGCGGGAAGGGAAAGGAGCCGTACTTGTATACGCATGATTCACGTTGTCTTCCATTCTTCCTTGATAGCTTCGTGGTACCAAGCTAGACTGTGGTGCAAGAGGTCTCGGGTTCGATTCCCGGCATAGTAACTTTTTTTCTTTCTTTCATAATTATTTTAAATGATCGTAAACAATGTATGATTTTAATATTTCAAGGCTTCACGCACTGTTTGCTTTCTTTTTTATGAAAAATTCAAATACACAGGGCAAAGGAAATCTTAAAAACAGGATGTGAAATTTTTAAAATTACAATAATAATTATAAATAGCTAAAGTATTAATGTTCGGCAGATTTAAAGGTCACCTTTAATAATATCAACACTGAAATAAATTATTTAAAATGTTGTAAATTGTCTTAATCATGGGATCTTGTCCCATCTCAATTAATCGGGGTAATTGTTGTCTTTTAATGTAAACGATACAACAAACTACCATTAGCAGCAGAGTATGAGTGGCTCAATATTTAGAGTACAGGAGTCTACCACTAGGTGGCAGGGTAATACTACGATGTTGCGAAATTTACTACATAGAGGGAGAATATTTTGCTAGTATGCATTTGATGACTCATTTGACCGTTAGCAAAGGTGCTTTTCACTACACATTTGGCTAAATTAGTTGTACAACAAATTTAACGAAACAATTTGACCGTGAGCAACAGGCATTAGCCTATGATTCACTGTCGTCTAGAGCCAGTCAATGCTTTCGGTCCCGGACATCACACAAACATTCCTGCCAATACAAAAAATAAACACATGAGGACAGAGAGACTACAGTGGTTTACACACTGTTATCTTTTAAATTCTTACTGGCAACAGGTCGTGTCGGTTCTTACAACTCTCCATTCCTATTTTGTGTGTCAGTCCAGTCACACTGGCGAGGGAATAGGAAAACCAATTAAAACTGCCGACCTTTATGAAAATATCATTCCAAAACAAATTAGTGGGAGTTCTGGAAATAGCTTGAAAATTAATTGAAAATACATTCTGTTGTGAAGATTGTTGCTTCATATGCATAAATTCATGTTTCATCACCTGTAATAATATTTTGTCATTTGAAAGGAGGCGAGGCACGAATTTACTATGTTCAAGTCATCTTTCAAAATGCTTTAAACACTTCCGAATGAAAGTCCCAGTTCTCACAAATTTTCCAATTGTAATAAGCTTATGATTTAACACAATTTCCCTCACCCGAAGGATATTTTTGTATTTGTTTTGCTTGAAGATGGTTTTCCTGAGCGATCTGCTCCTTGGACTGACGTCACACCACAATTTAAATTTAAAAAACTATTGAAATGCTTAGGATTTGTCCATTTGATATGTTTCTGACTCTGAAGCAAAATTTGATGCATGTTTGTTGATACATTATTGCTAAGAACGAAAATCGCTGCAGGTATAAAACAGCCCTAGGCTTGAGAGCCTAAATCTCTGCACTGGAATGACGGAGCAGATGGTGCGACCCCTCATTTTAAACAGAACAAATTCCTGCATGTACAGTAGGGTGGAACGAAAAACATCAACTTTCGATTTTCAATTTGGAATAGCGCGGAAAAGTTGCCTTTTGGTGTCAATAAGATAAATTTAAAATATGAAAAATATTGGATTATGTCTTGAGGTGCCGCAAGGACGTTAAAGTTTCATAAAAACACACTTTTTGCAATTTTTTCAAACACTTGCGAAACAATCAGCTTTTGATTTTTAATTTGTAATAGCGCGGAAAAGTTGCCTTTTGGTGTAGATAAGATAAATTTAAAATATGAAAAATATTGGAGTAGGTCTTGAGGTGCCGCAAGGAGGTTAAAGTTTCATAAAAACACACTTTTTTTGAATGTTTTCAAAGATTTTTGCGAAACAATCATCTTTTGATTTTTAATTTGTAATAGCGCGGAAAAGTTGCCTGTTGGTGTAGATAAGATAAATTAAAAATATGAAAAATATTGGAGTAGGTCTTGAGGTGCCGCAAGGAGGTTAAATTTTCATAAAAACACACTTTTTGGAAATTTTTCAAAGATTGTTACGTGTCTCGATTATGAAATAAAAAGTTTCAAATAGGCGTTATAATATGAATAGAAAGATAAAAACAGTTTTACTATCTTTACTGAACTTTACTGCTATTGGGTGTGATGGAACCGTTGTAAACACTGGACATAAAAATGGTGTGATTTCTTTGATGGAAAAGGAAATAGGAAGACCTTTACAATGGTTAATTTGTTTGTTCCATGGTAATGAGCTACCATTGCGACATCTTTTTTGTCATTTAGATGGTAAAACGAAGGGACCCAATGAGTTTAAAGGCGAAATAGGTCAGCAGCTAGAAAACTGTGCTAATCTACCTGTGGTTACTTTCTTGCCAATTAAAAATAACCTTCCTCTTTTGGAGAACAAAAATGATTTAAGTACAGATCAAAAATATTTATTGGATATGTGTATCGCTGTATCAAGTGGAAATTGCACACTAGATTTATCTTGAAGAAACCCTGGAAAAATTGCTCACTCCAGGTGGTTGACATTAGCCAACCGTGTGCTTAGATTGTATGTGGCAACTGAAAATCCAACTGAAAATCTTAAGACTCTGGGTGAGTACATTGTGAAAGTGTATGCGCCTGTGTGGTTTAATATTAAGTTAAAACCTTCATGTACTTATGGTTCCAAACATCTGTTTAACCTTATCTCATATTCACGCTATCTCTCTGACCATCTCAAGAACATTATAGACCCGATTATTGAAAGAAATGGGTACTTTGCTGCTCCGGAAAATCTCCTTTTGTCCATGCTATGTGATGAATGCAAAATTCAAAGAGAACTTGGTTTACGACGTGTTTTAAAAGCAAGAACAGAAAGTAGAGGCGGAGTCAGGAAGTTTAAAGTTCCAAAGATAAACTTTGATGCAAAGGATTACATCGACATGATCTCATGGCCTGAAAATGACGCAACTGAACCCCCCTTGTTCAAACATGTAGGCCTATCCAGTGACTCTCTCAAAGACTTTATACAGAAGGTATCTGAAGCTGAACCAAATAGTAAAATGGATCCAGTTATCAACTTTCCCCGGCTTCCTTGTCACACGCAAGTAGTGGAAAGAGCTGTAAAGCTGGTGACCGAATCGGCTCAAAATCTCTGTGGTTCAATCGCAAGAGAAGGATACATAAGAGAAAAAGTTGACTCACGTGTGAATATGCCAAAATACAATAAAAAAAACAGTTTAATGTGGCAAAGAAGTAAAAACAAACCTTTTGCTGCTGTAACATTTTTTATCATTAAGGATACAGAAGTAAGAAATACAACATTTGACATTACAAAATTTTTATTATTATTATTATTATTATTATTATTTGTAATTAATAATTTTTTCAATTCTAATGCTTATATATGTATTTAAAACCAAGTTTTATAACATTATATGTACGAAAAATTCATAAAAAATAATTTATCAAAGTTTATAATTTCTCAATTTTTTCAATTTTTTTTACAAACTCTAAGCTGTTTGCGGCACCTCAAGATGTTGTAGTATTGCAACCAAATTTTGTTTAATTCTTTTTGAGCCTAAAAGGCAACTTTTCCGCGCTATTACAAATTAAAAATCAAAAGCTGATTGTTTCGCAAAAGTGTTTGAAAAAATTGCAAAAAGTGTGTTTTTATGAAACTTTAACGTCCTTGCGGCACCTCAAGACATAATCCAATATTTTTCATATTTTAAATTTATCTTATTGACACCAAAAGGCAACTTTTCCGTGCTATTCCAAATTGAAAATCGAAAGTTGATGTTTTTCGTTCCACCCTAATGTACAGTCTAGGAAAGAACAAAAGACAACTTAGTGACAAATTTGTTCTGAGGGTATTCCGAAAACTTTTTGATGACACCTCGTAGACGGAGGAGGGATAGTTAATTTAGGCCTAAATGGGCAAACATTGATCAATTTTGACATAACTCACCATGAAGGGGTTTCCTGAGCCAGAGAACTTGAATTTGAGGTCGTTTTCCCAGGCGGTGCTTTCTAATTGTGGAATGCACTCCAAAGCCAGTTTTTTAGCTATTTTGTAAAAATATTCATCGTTTAGTTTATGAATGATTCGCTTGTAAGTGTTAATAAGTATGATGTTTTAATTATTTTGTTCTTAACTATCTTGGGCAAAGCTGCTAGTTTGTAATCTTACTAATTTTCATCGCATGTCTTGTAGCATGATAGGTGCTCTGAAAGTGAATGGATACTTTCAGGTTGTTCCAGACATAGACGATCCAAAAGAAGAGAAGAACGACACTAAGCTTTGTTTACAAGATGAAAGTGTTGATAAGAATGATGATTTTTCTCATCAGATCACATTGAAGGTAATGTTATGTGATTTCCTTAATGTCCTCATATTGTTTAACCAGTGAAGCTTCATATACACAGAGAGATTATTCTTGCGATGGTCCAAGTCGTCGGCAGCACATCGCAGAAATAATGTCTCTGTTTATTTAACCCTTTGCACATGAAATTAATATATTAAATCCTATGTCTTCTGTGGTAATGTGGAATTTAAATTCCATCTTAAGTTTGTGTGAAGTGAGAAAGGTGCCCATGCACTAGAGTAAAGAAAGTTACGGTTGTGTATGCTTCGGGGATGCGATGCAACATTCTCTTCTTTTTTACAATCTATTACATGAAGAGAGTGTACATTACACCAAGAGGCAAAACTTTTGCTTTGGGCAGAGGAAGTTGTGTGTTTCATGTCAGATTTTCTATTTTATTTTATTTTTACACAATTTCTTATTTGAAAGCCCCAGGGACTGCAATTAACAGCAAAGACTGTTGTTCCAGTGTCCTGAACTTGCAACAAGAGTGTTCATTGTCTACCTGAGATACTCAGTTGCAGATCAGAGATTCTAGTGATAATTTGATTAAGTTGGCATCTGGTCAAAACTAATACCGGTACTGCCTAATTCTGAAAAGCACAGACAAAAAGTAACTGGTAATTAATATCCACATCTGATCTCAAAGTGTAATAATGGAACTTTTATACATTGAAGCAGTATACTATGTTAATTAAATGAGATGGTTGACTTCACTTTTGCTTAGAATGTATGTTTCATGGACTTTGTCCACATTTTCATCTGCTAATCAACTGTCAAATTCTTGCTTGGAAAATACTGACGTGCTGTCTGGTGTAGATTTTACAAACTTCTTGATCAACTTTTCTTCTTGAGGTATTTCAAAATCCATTAACCTATCTTCAAACTTTTTATATAAATCTTTCCCCAAACTTACAGATCGTTTTGTTTATTCACTGATTTCAATAATTTGGCCACCTTACATAATAATGTTATGCTGATTTTTCTGTCTGTTTCTCATGTGTTCTTTTATTCTTATGTCTGTATTTCTTCTTTTTTTCCTATATATGTTTCATTGCATTTTGAGCAATTTATCTGATAGATTCCTGCCTTTAGGAGCTTATCCATAGGGTTGGTTGTACTTGTAATGGTCAACTTTCCATTATCAAAGGAGGCATATGATGAAGAATATTTACAAATTGTGAATGCTGCAGAAATTAATGGCTTCAGTAAGAAACTTGCAGATAAGAAAGTAGCAAAATTAAAAAAAAAAAAAAGCAGTTAAAAACAATAACAACTCAATTACCAGCAAAAGAAAGAACAAAATTTAACAAAAAATCACATATTATCCTTGGGATACTCAAAAATTTCAAGAAATCTTTAAAGAATATAACACAACTTTGGCTTCATATAACAAGTACAGCTTCAACAATTTAATAAAACCAACCACGTGTATAAAATATCTAAAAAGAATGAATCTATCAGATAAATAATTGCTCAGAATGCAAAGGAACATATATATAGGAAAATAAAAGTTGTTGTGATTCTGTTACAGGAACAAATAGAGAAAGTGCAACAGATCCGACAGACGAACCTCGCTGTTCCACAGAGCCGACGTCCAGGACAGATTCCTGTGCAGAGGATCGGACAGGATGCCAGGGATGTGACTGCGGACGAGTTGGTGCAATTCCAGCACTTACTGCCTCAATCGGTTGCCATAAGAAACCCATCGCCAGGGACAGATTCATACCCTCATCACCATCACCACATTCTGTCAAGTGGCATAGCGAGTCCCTTCTATCAGGGACAATGTAACAGTTCTCTGTGTCCCTTGAACAGGAGCGGTGTATCATCTCAGGGAGATCAGCAGAACTCGGATTCTGGTGTTAATCAGCAACAGCAACGACCGCTCACCACCAGCGTGGACACAATGGTCACTTCTGTTGTGCTTTCAAACAGGGATCCGGCTACCAGACAACGCCAGTTAGCTTCTTTTCTTTCTTCTCTAGGATTAGCAAATACCGTGAGCGTTCCTAGCGGAAACCCTCCACACAGTTCTGTATTAACACATCTCAGACGTAGAAACCCTTCATTGTCCCCACGAATGCAACGCAGTCTTGTACAAAATCTTTCTATGATTATCCGTTCCCGCATAGATGCTAATGCTCGCAGGGGTAGAAACTGATGTATGTTTATATATGTAGCAAGTGAACTGGTAATATTAACATGTGGTAGTAACCATCAACCGGGTGTTGCGTTGTCTCCTGGAACTTTTCAATAACATATCAGGAATCTACCAGATTAAGTGCAGAAATTGTGATAGGTACAGTAGGCTACTGCGACATATCATCACATTAAGTTTAATGAAAATGGTCACAGAAGCCATAAAGATTTTCTTAGAACAGAGACACTGGTATCCAGCTGGAATCACTTAAGAACAACAGAGGCATAACACTGGTTTGCTATGCCACACCCCATCTCTTCATTTCATTTAGTCCACAGTCTGGTTCTTCATTGGTCTGTTCCTCTCCAATCCAATTGTCCCTGGCTGCTTCATCCATTCACCTTGACAATGAGCCAGCATCTAAATGTCGGAGTTCCTCCAAACAACCACCCGGGGAAATATTCTATATTGGGCCAGCTTCTCAGAAAGTCGTAAGCTAAAAAGTGTTATTGGAGAAGGAGGATTTCATTAAAATACTACTACCAGTTTAGTTGCATGTGTATGGTCTTGGTGTCACACGGAGCATTTCATTAAAATTCCTGGTTAATATTATTTTATCTAGAACTGTGACCTTTCTTTAAATGTAACATGATCTCATTCCAATTCTGCCTCACTTAGCGCCAAGTCATCCTGTTTCTTCCTCTTGACATTCTTGTAATGTTTCCATTATCCCTCCCAGTCCGTTATAAGCTTTGTCTGGTCTGCATTTGATATAGTCTGTGGCCATCAAATTCCCAAAATATTTCTCAGACATCTGTTTTTTGCTTAGCAATCATGAAGAAGATTCCTTTAGTTTCTGTCAGCTTTAACTGCAAGTTTAATTATCTCATGTAATTTAGTGTTTGTCTGAGAATTTAGAGGGAAGAGTAGCAATGACAAGAAAACAAGTCTGGGATGAAGAGGAAAGGATGAGTCTGGTGTAAGGTATGCCAGATAAAATGTGTGATAAAGGAGTGCAATGAAGAAGGCAACTTGAACTCTTATAACCTTAATATTTAACATCACTAATGCGGGCAACGAATGGTTGTTTGATTTATCACCATACAAGTTCAATGTAAGTTGTGTCCAAATTCTAGATTAATAATCCGGTGTAGATGGTAAAAGATACGTTAGCTTCGCATGTGCCTCTCATCAAACACTTCCTACTCAGAAGATATGTGACCGCACTCCAACAATGTTGGCATCAGTCTGAGCTGTGAACAATCTGCAGTATGTCATGAAATATTTTAGTTTTAGTATCCCAATAAATTGACTTGAGAAAGCTGATTCGTGGTAAAATTAAGGAAAGATGGTCCACAAACAAGGAAGAGTGTTTTTATCAATAACATAAAAGCAGTTGCCTTAAAAATGGATCCATAACCTCAAAATTAATCACAAGAATCAGCCAGCTACCAATCGTGTGAAGTGTGTACAACTTGCATTGAAAAGAAGGGAAGAAGGCTTTGAGCTGGTGAAAATCCTCTTACTAGTCAGGAACATAAATTTCACTGCAATGACTTGAAGTATGCCCTCAACATATTAACAAAGAGAGACAGCTAAACACTTTTTTCTACAACATCCGCCTTCGCTATTGGCTAGACACCTTCTACAACCATCATCTTATTAGCCAGCACTCATTCAGGCAATCAGATCTCAAAGCTGGAGTCCGAAAGCTCGGTTGATAACCCGTGAGGAAATCTTCAACTATATATTATATAGACAAGAGCTGACAACAACTAAATAATCACTGAAAACTTGCAGAAATGTGTTGAGGATGAACATCCCCAGTGACGTCTAAATATGCGATGATGTAATGGATGTGTAGAAGTTTCAACTGTTTGACCTTGTTTAAACCAATAGAAGAAAACTTGAAATACAAGAAAATTATATTTGACCGTTGGGCTGACAGGATCATGGCATTGCTACAGTACCCTAAAAACTTAGTGAAATCTACGAGTAGGGAGGACAGTTTTTAAATTGTTTCCCTTGGAAGTATTTTGTGTGCTTTCTGTAGCACCAAAACTGCTATGGAAGAAATCTGCAAGACTCTTCACAGTTCCGTGACACATGCACATTCCATTTGGTATGTATTTTTCCACATAATTTCTCCTTCCTATTACCAAAATTAATCTTGCATTAACATTACCATGGTCTCTGTTATACATGTGCCCAGATCAAGACGCACTGCAGCTGTTGACATATTGCTCGCTTTGTTCGATCAGGACACCAGAGGAGTGGGGCAAGAACAGGACAGAACTCATCCCCATGCTGCGAGGTAAGAAATAACATCATCCCTTTTAGTTCCGTATTAACTGAGTGGGTAGAACACAGCCATGGGCAGAAGTCATGCCCTACAAACAGCCTAGAAGATTGAAATTGTGATCACCTACAACTTTTGTGTTTCCTTATTAAGTTGATAGTTTGTGTTTGTTTTTGAATAAGATGTCCTGTAGGTCCAGTGGGGTTTTGCTGGTAACTGTGTCCGGTGTCCTCAAGGGTCTTCTGTCTATAGCAGTTGGCAGTGAACCTTTGAGGATACCAGATGCCGTTACCGGTGAAACATTGGGAATGTCAAATCCCACTGGACCCTGGCCTATTCTAATGATTCCAACGCTGTTAAACGTTCTTCCGCGCTGTAAATTCTGATGACTTTAGTACTTTTGTACTTTTCGCTCAGTTTAACCTCCTCCCTTTTGTAGCTTAATAAATGTCATTATAGGCTCGTTGCATTGCACCTTAGTGCAAGGGGGAAATCCTGTTAGGATGTTCGGTCACTTCCAAGTTTCCCGAATTATGCAATATTTAAAAGGCTACAGTCATTAAACTTTAATATCTTAGTGGTGAGATCAATCATTTTTAACTAGGGATTGGTCCATGGGCGTACGGTGGGGGAGGGTTGAGGGGGTTGAAACCCCTCCCGAAATATCTGTGATCCCTAGTAGCACACTTCGTTGGCCCAACAGAGGGATTTGGTTGGCATGGAAGGGATATGTTGGGAAAAGGTTGGTTGTAATTTCCTCGGTTTTGCCAACGGATTTATTCGTTGGCTAAGCCTCCGTTGGCGTTACCAACCAACAGGATTGTTGGCCCAGCAGCGTTACATGCTAAAAATTTACTTCTCCACCTCTTCCTGCCAGTCTTTGGCAATTTCCGGCATAGTTCGTAGGTCATCACTTAGACTATGAAGATACAACGGTTATTCGCCATCTTGATATGTTGAAGAATCCGAATGGTTTTTTACTTCTATTAATATTAGGGCCCTTTATTTGTTCTCTGAAAATAACGTTATCATATATTCACATCAAATATTCAAAATACGAGATGTATATCCTTCTTGCTATTTATCATGTATTACACATCTCTGTAGTAAATAGGCTAGAAGAATTCTCGATTTTTATTGCAACGATCACTAATGGCGTAGTGGTTAAACCGATAGACTATAACACTAGCGTTCCCGGGATCGAATCCCCATAGGTGCGAATTTTATACGATAGGAATAGGTAGGTAGGGTGAAGGAGAGAAGGAATGTAATAGGGA
The DNA here is from genome assembly GCA_964059195.1 of Ectobius pallidus. Taxonomy (NCBI): domain Eukaryota; kingdom Metazoa; phylum Arthropoda; class Insecta; order Blattodea; family Ectobiidae; genus Ectobius; species Ectobius pallidus. Next base: position 126,086 of record CAXKWD010000003.1, on the reverse strand, counting down.
AAAGAGGAGGAAGAGAGGAGAAAAGGGATGAAAGGGAAATTAAAAAATTAAATTTTCTGTGCTTCTAGTATTTCCGCCAGATGTCTCTGCACTGCTAGTAGTTCCACCATTACCTAATAGATGTCTCCCAACTGTTGGGATTTTGTTGTATATTGGTTGGCTACAGTTGGCAATTGGTTGGATAAAACGCTCCTTGGCAACGGAACCCCGACGGACATTCATAACCGTTGACCAACGAAACATGGCGATCATTTCCCAACATTGGCCCAACGATCTGTGCTACTAGGGATTTTTTTAAGGATTATAACATAATGTTATGAAATAAATAAAATTAAAAATAAAAACAGTATTATATTTTCTTGTGTAACACAGCAATATTAAAATAACTCTTGTAAATGTCAATTTCTGATTAATGACTGAATTAATTAATGTTGCTGAACATGTCATTATGTCTCTGGCTATTCTGCAGTTATATGTGCCCTTTGAAAATGACTCCGTTTCTATAAATGTCAAATGATCAGCAATATCCCACTGCATTTCGAGGTTGGTCGCAAACCTGTCAGGCCCCAACTCTCGAAAGTAGATGTATAGCTACTTTTCATTTTAAATTTAGCATCGTCTGGTGAAAGGTGTAAGAAACCCTGCGATCGTATCATAGACTAAATTGCAGCTTACAGGGAGAATAAATGTGTAGGAACTGAATCCATCTCAGAGGACTTAAATTCGTATAACATTATGCACATTGTGATTCTACTTTCATTCTAATCATGTGGGTAAGTCTGGCAGTGTTCTATCAGGTGAAAAGAGAGAGTAATCCTTAAATATTTTTTAGAAAAAAAAAACTGATCAGAATAAAACTGTTTAGTTACTAAAAATAGTGCATTACGTTGCAATGTGGAGCTGAGACAATGTTAATTTCTACCCCCTCCAAACAGATTTTCACCGTACGCTCATGGATGAGTCGATGCCAGATTTTCTCGATACCGATACATGATTTTTTTCCTTGATACTCGATACCGTCAACATTTCCAGTTTCAATAAATAGGTACCTTAAAAATTAAAAGTTGAGAGAACTGTGTAATACCAACTAAATTAATTAAGCATGCATATATAATGAGACAAAATTTAATATCATCAGTAGCCTATAATTATTTTTAAACTCTACATTAAAACCAAAATTAGTTTTTGAAACAGTTCACTTACAAGTTTTTGTTCAAAAATTACAATGGGGTTTGGACAGTCAGCTTGCTTGTTGGTACGTTTGACAGGAAACGAAACAATTAAGAATCTCTTCTGTTTGGATTTTAAAAGTTGGAGAGTCTTTATGACTAGACAAAAGTCACAGAGTGGTTTTCTCCATTTAAAGGAGAAATAGAAGTATTAGCTATATTTAGTAAAAGCAGAAAGAGATACCGCATTTCCTTAAATTGCAGTTACCAAAGTATCAAAAAAGTACCGAGCAAGTTTTCTGAAGTATTGCTTGATGCCAATACCATGCAAATATTGAGAGTATCGAGGCATCGAAAGTATTGAGGACCCATCCCTTTTTTTTTAACAAAATTAAACTGCCTTCAGAAGATTAGAAAAGAAGAGAAAGGTAATTTTCAAGTTGGTTTAACCTAAAACAAAAGCATCATTACTACTTCTAATGAAGCTGTGTGTACACATTTTTCATTAAAGTATCATGTCAAGGTTTAAAAGTCATTTTCCCATTTTTATTTTTACTGTATTTATACGTATTCAGAACTAAATGGGAAAGATTTAAAGCAAGGAGCCTGAAATGTTAACTTAAGTTCCACGGGGCTTGATTAATAAAACAGCGCACAGTTTTTCTTTTATTATACCAGTAGTTTTTTTATGCAAAAATGTATGGTGACCATTATTTTTTTCTGAAATTCGAGGCGTGCATTCAATTAATGATTTTAGGTTTTCCTAGCGTATACTTATGCATTGAATTTCAATTTTGTCCTCTATTTTGTTAAAAATGTAGGATAACTTATGTGTGATTTTTTAAAATATGTCATTGGTGCTATTTTAAAACATTAGACATTTTACTGAAAAATTGTCAGATGTTTCATTTAGAAACTGACAGAAGTGACACTGATTGACAACGCCACGAGCATGTGCAGAAAATACAAGTTTCAACCACTTCCTCTCCTTTAATTCGCCGCATACTAAATTCAAACATTGTGTATCCTGTGACTTCCGCCGCCTTCTTTCTGATTAATTGACAGCTAACACCTCTTACAGGGAAGGACTACTTAATCGGGAAATTTTAGTACAGTACTAATCTTTAGATGAGGAAAGTAGGTTAGTTCCAGATGGATTCAGCAGCTGTTTAAATTATTAAAAAATGATTTTTATCATCTCCAATATTTAAGATACCCGCTCAGGATCTACACCTACACCAATCACGGCCTCCTTGAAGAACCTGTGTCGCTGACGAATCTTCCGATGTGTGTCTGACCAAGAATGTACGGACCGTAATTTAGTCATTTATCCCCAACTGATAGAAATTTAAAAATTTGTGAAAACAAATATAAACTTAGTTTTTGATGTACTTTTCACTGTTTTTGTTTCAGGGACTTTTTAAGTTTACTGTTGGCTTGTTACATTTCAGTCTCAGCAGGCCTGACGATCGAGGAGGCTTTGCCTGCATAGTGCAAAATTAATATGTAGTGATGGGGGATGGAAATTTTGTTTTATTTCACAGAGGAATCGTTTGTTTATAACGTCTAAAATAATATACAAAATGGCAGAACAGGTGTTGCAGGAATTAGAGAGCGCCGCTCAGATAATGCTGGTAAGATTTATGTACTTGTACTTTCAGTTTAGTTATAAACAAAAGGGAACCTGGAGAGGAGTGCTGTCCAAACAACTTTAGGTTATTTATGGATTAATTATGTGTTAAGGAACCAACGAAGGGGCTAAAGTTGAGCTTTCCGGTGATATATTAATGTTTTATTGATTGTCAGGTGGATAACCTCCACACTTTGTTGCCCCCTAAAACCTTTCATACCAAGTGTGTATAGTAGGGTACCGGGTAACAGTTCTCCACAGACTTGAGATAGGTTTGAGTAGGTCTACTACACAGTAATGAATTTCCAGATTTAGTTTATTTTGTTATTCATTAAATTGGCTAAACTGACAATCTAACAGGCACAGTATGCTGAGCTGATCTGAGTGGTATGGAGTGTCACCAACATACTTTACACAGCAGATGGCAGAGTAAATGTACGGATTAAATAATCAGGGACAAAATAGTTTTAGGTCGCGCACTAGGCTCCTCCCACCAACTCTCTAATGGGACCCGCCTAGGAAGGCTCCTGTTAGATGGCATTGCTAGTAATGCAATACGTGAAACTGGGAAAAATGTATTTTTCCTTTATTCCCTTTTTTCTCTCTCTTCCTTTCTCTCACTTTCTCCTTGCCCTACCTACCTATTTGGGACTTATTCCTAACAGTAAATTTTGGACCAGGATTCGTACTCATAATCACTAGTACCCTAACCAGTAGCCTTATCCACTACACCACAAGCGATTGCTTTCACTGTTCGAAACAGTACCGAGGTGCATCATCTTGATATTCTCCACAAGACGCAAAGATCTAAAACTTCGGCAGGAATCGAATAGTTGCTGCACCCTGCCTCTCACTCCACTCTCCGCTTTGCGTCACCATGGCAATGGCCCACTTCCCCTTCTCGGCCTTCAAACTGCTGGCTGCTCAAGGCCTGTGTACTGCATGTTATACTTAGCCCCTAAACCCTCCTTAAACCCAACATAGCCTGACCTTTTTGTCTTGGGGGGCTCTGCTCCCACCCTCGTTTTTTGAGCACTCTGCCCCTCAAATGCCCCTTAAATGTAACTTTTCCCCCCAAACCTCCTCCTTCAATGTAGTTATATAATTATCTCGACACACTTCTGTCATAAGTAAACCAGTCGGAAATGATCTCCGAGATACATCTTCTGCATTTGAAAAGCGTGTGCATAAAATTGTTGGCAGTACCGTATGGAACGGACCAATGACATGCAACGCTGTTGGCATCCAGAGCTCACATAACCACGCTGAACACCACGTGTGGAAATCCAGCAAATGGGAAACAAACCCTCAGCTTTTAATAAGAGTTTTGAAGCTTTCCCAGCTGAAGATGTCTGAGCTTTCGGCTGCTACTTGCTCTGACAGCCATTTCATAATTACGGGTGGGACATTCTAGTAAATTATAAAAACTATTTTTGTTTATTATATATCTTAAATAATAAACTAGAATTGGTTCTTCACATTCTGTAAAAATTTACAATGTCTTCTCCTCAACACTACATGCAAAGCATTATTCAAAATCTATTTTAAATATTTTAAATTTGTTTCTCAAAATCTGTTACACATGGGACATGATTTGGACATTGATTTTAATGATGCAAAAGAAAAGCTCATTTTCTGTTCTGCTATTACTGTTAGGATCTTAATGTTGTTATTAATGAAGCTATGAGGGATTAAATACAAATTATAAACTGTTTCCAGGTTGTCAGAACATTTATTTAACTCATCAATAATAATTTAACAAAACTATCACTGTCACGGGTGGGACAAAAATTCCCTTGTTTGTTATTTTACATAGTAATTAACCACACATATTTTTCGAAGTTAATCTTATACCAAATTGCACCTTAAGATGTATATTTTCTCAAATGAAAATGGACAAAGCTGATTAGGCCTACTCTTGACTACTTGGTTTTAAAGAGTGTTAAAATCATTCTAAAAATGGCAAAAAAAAGTAACTCAACGCAATAAATAAGTAAATCGACAGATTTTACACATGAAACCACTTCAAATACACCCAAGGCCTTAAAATTCAGATAATTTGAGGTTTTAAACTTATTTTTGACCACCCAATTACAATAATTTTATAACTTCTCTCTTTGAGGGGAAAAATTCCCATATTTTATGAGCTGCTGAGCTAGGTTGGAAGGCGGCTAGTCTGGAGCGATGATACACCGACATCCTATTGGTTTACACTTCTTTTGGCTGACCTATGAAATGATAAAAGGAAACCTTACGGCAGTTATGGGGGGGGGGGGGCGATTTCCATGATTACGCACTATGTTTATTCACTGAAAAAAGTTCAGAATGGGTAATTTTTAGCTTGTTGTGTTCTTCATAAACCACAGAAACCAAATATTTATTTAGTTTTTCTGGAAAGTGTTCGAATCACTGAGAAAATGTGAATGAAGATGTCGCTTTTCTGACCTATAAATGCCATTATAGGTGTGATGCATAATGTCCACCCTACTGCCCTTACTGCACTTAACCGGGCAAGATTATATTATTTTAAATGTTTCAGGCTCCTCCATCGGTGGTGACAAATGAACAGCGTCATTCTGCAGAAGCTATGTTCCTGGATTTTCGGAAGACCAAGTCCCCATATGCCCTGTGCAAACACATTCTGGGTAAGTTTAACATAGGCCCGTTCTTTTGTGGCCTGTAGCAAGTATGAGCTCTATCTGAAATACCTGTAATGGTGCTTTATATTGATTGGTTCCACTCTGGGTTCGATTCCCACTCGGATCGGAGATTTTTCAGGACTGGGTGTTGATTGTCTCTTCATCTCCATCCTGCATGGTCATCATCCCATAGCTTCAGTCCAGGCAGTTCTCGAGTGGGAAAAAATTTGGCAAGGAGCTACTTTCCGACTCACCCTGCTCCCCTTTCCACCGGCGCGGTCACTTTCTCCGCCAGCCTGCCTGCACGCTCGCTTCCCCTCACCGCCTACTGCGCATTTCCCACGCGCATCTTCTCCCCGCTGCATGCCAACCACTACTAAGCGCCGGTAATGCAGCTTGCTGTGTTAAACAGGCCCCTTGCACCATAAATAATATTTCACAATTTTTTAAAACGAATATAAAAAACAATAAAATTTCACGAATTATAGAAAATGTCGAACAATTAAAAAAATACCCTTGTACCAAACATCATTTTACACGATCTTTAAACACCGATTTGAAAGAAAAAAAATCACAATAACAAAAGCACCATACATAATATTTCAATTTCACATTTAAAAAAAATACCCTTGCACCAAGGCCAACATATTATTTCAGTATTATAAAAAACAATTATAAAAAAACAATATTTAACAACAAAACAGGCCCCTTGCACCATAAATAATATTTCACAATTTTTTAAAACGAATATAAAAAACAAAATAAAATTTCACAAATTATGCAAAATATCGAACAGTGAAAAAATACCCTTGTACCAAACATATTTCACGATCTTTAAACAGGTAAAATAATATTTCACAATAACAAAATACCCTTGCAACACCAACAAACATAATATTTCACAAATGATAAAAAAATAATAATTCACGATAAAAAAAAATACAAAATGCCAAAAACCCTTGCAACAAACATAATATTTCATGCCAACAGGATATTTCACAATTATATATATATATATATATATATATATATATAAAAAATCGAAATTTACATAATATTTCCAAATTTAAAAAAACGCCGTGTTATGACAAAAAACATGGCTTAATTGATGCAGAATAATTCCCTTGCACCAACACTACTCTTTTCATAACAAACAAACCATCTCAAAATTAGAAAACCCGATTCTTGCGTTAACACTCGCTAACGCAATAGATAACTAAAATATATCGGAACTTCCTTCACTGCTCAACTCGCCTTCGTGGCGTAATGGCTAAGTCTCTTGGCTACGATGCTAAGGGTCATGCGTTCGATCCCCGTTCGATCCAAAATTTAATGTTAGGAATAGGTCTCGAATAGGTAGGTAGGGTGAAGAGGAGGTGAGAGGAAGAGAGGAAAGAGACGGGAAAGTAAAAGAAGAAGAGAATAAAGGAGAAATAAATTATTTTTCTCTTTCACCATTTCCATACTAGATGTCGCCACCGTCGCTATTCTGCTAGTAGTTCTAATGCCGCCGCTAGGTTTCTCCCGGCTGTATTAAAGAATCTCCCCACCCTAAACCCCTACTTTCCTCGCTGTCCCGTTAAGAGAGTAGTGGTGGGGGAGTCGGGTGAGTCGCAATATAATTTTTTCCCAAAAATTTAATTATTCGATTCTTGAATCATATAAAAGTATTCATATGATTACTCTATTCTGCCCATCGCTCATCATCAGAAAAACTTGTCTAACATCATGCCACACCTCCCTAACTTGACTACAGCCTCTGAAACCATTTATTATTAATAATCAGAATAGATTAGAATGCGTTATTGATCATTAGACAACATAGGTTGCAGTAGATCTCATCAAAGCTACAAGTTAAATTGAATATTAATGAGTAATTTACAATCAAATTAAAAACAATAAATACAATCTACTCTTATACAATTCAACGGCCCTAAATAGCGTGCTTGCTCGCCCGCTTCGTGAGACATCGGGTATACTCGGCGATGTTCGTCTCTCGCAGTCTAAACTTTCATGACGACTACAAAATTAGGAAGAAAACCCGTTTCTTTATTATATAAGGCCTAAGTGAAATGAACACAATGAACAAATATTCTAATTTTATTTTTACTTACAATTTTCATAGCTCTGAACCACAAAAATTTTTAATAATCTACCAGTGTAATTTTCTTAAAAATCCTGGAGTCAATGAATAATGGCGGGCGAAGCCGGGGGCAACAGCTGTAAAATATTGGTGGTTTTATCTCTTGAAATATCGCCGATAATACGATAATAATCCAAACAAACCATTCCTTCCCTTGAAACATTTTATAATTTCTGAAAATTACACTGAATTGATAAAATAAAATTCACATCATATTCATGTCAATAAACAGCTGAGAAACAATACGAATTATGTGTTCACAGGTTCTTTGGAACTGCATAATCGATTCTGATATAGTTTTCCCAGGGGGCGCTTTCATGTCGTGGAATGTACTCTAAAGCAGGAATTTTAGCTGTTTCATTAATTATTAATGGCTTAGTTTATGAATGATTCGCGTGCAAGTGTTAATAAATATAATGCTTTAATAATTATTATACTCTTAATTTTTAATTTTTAAAAGAATTATCGTGGCGAAGCCACGGGCACCTCCTAGTATTTTACATCATAAACTTGTCAAAGGGTACAGCCAACCTACAAAAGATTAGACAAAAGGTGTGGATACTTATTGACTTACCCCAAGAGCTTAGGTATGTTAGGATGCGTTTCTGGTACTTTCACGGAATAATTATTAACCATACCAATCTTATGTCCCTGAGTACATAGGCTATATTTGGGACAATTAGTCGCCTTTCAGCACACCATGGACAAAGAACTGAAGAGAAGAATTGCCATAGCATGGAAAACATTCTGGTCTCTAAAGTTCATCCTCTTAAACAAGAACATAACCCGCAAAGTCAGATTTGAAGCACTCGAATCCTGCATTGTACCAGCTTTATTGTATGAATACCAAACATGGAACTTGACTGAAGCCCACAAGAAATACGGTAGCTCCAAGTTTGGTAAAGGAAGATGGAACAGAAGATCCTAGGAGTATCCCTTCTAGATGGGACCCCAAATACCAGGTTAAGAACACTGGCGAACACAAAGGTTGAACTCTATTTTATACTTGGAGGTAGCACTTGCGTTGCGACTGTGCTTGCAAAAGTGTGACCAGCTAGTTGCATTAAGCTGCGTCTCCATTGATATACATGTTGCAGTTAACGTATGTTAAATGTTTATCATCAACTTGTTGATGTATAAGTTACAAGTCAGGTGGTTTGCCAATTAACAACTGTCTCCACTACAAAGTTTTAGGTTAACATGTGTTGGCGCGGTCATTCAAAAAGAAAACTCCTCTGAAGAGGGCAGCCAACATTACAAAATGAGAGTAGTTTTATATACTCATTTTTATTTTCTTGTTAACTGTCTATGACTTTCGTAAATACTAATTTTGTATAGATGTCTTGAGCTTTTCAAAATAACTATCACATTTTTCAACAATGGAGTATGCCATAAAAATAATTTTAAAAGTAGATATAATACTATTGAGAACACTGATATACCAAATACTCACATATTACAAAATGGATGCCGGGAATATTGAGGGAGCTGTCGACTGCTTTTTGTTCACCCAGAAATTCCCGAACCAAAGCCTATTAACCTGGTGATCACTTTTCGTTTCCCGGAAATTCCCAAAACAAAGTCGATATTGGCCAAATAGTCAATTGACTTGACATGGTGTCCATTTTCTCCAGAAAACAAATTAACATCTGAAAATGTTAAGTGCAACACGCTGGGTTTTCATGTCAAGTCAATTGGAACGTGAAATTGCAATATACATGTCAATATCAACTGGTTAATATTGACATGTTGGTGTTAAATGTATATCAATCGAGATGCAGCTCAAGTTTTGCCTGGTCTTAACGGGTTGCTGTCAAACGTCGTCTGCTATGCGTTATAAATATGTATTAATCTTTGTAGAATACCAGTGTGTTGATACTGATTTATCAATAAGCGTAGACTTTCACGGCTGGAGTCCTCCCCTTATTGTGATTTATCATTCTTAACTATTTTATAATAAAAAAGAATCAAAATGGTAGCTTTTTGTTCAGATAGTTGAAATAAAGAAATTCCAGAAATTTGTTTTCACAGGTAAGACTTTTTTCAGAGATGTGATTTCTTTGTGAGTAAAAAACTTAAAATTGAATATGTGAAAAGTCAGCTGTTTTATAAAACACTAGCTGGTTAACCATCCTATGTTCGGGTGAAAACATATTTTTCACGATGTTTAGCTTGCTTCTCACCTAAGAGTGCCACTTCCAGTTATAAAATAGAGCAACAATACTCAAGTGGCAAGCAGCAGAAGAGCACAAATCGCAACTAACACTAATAAGGATCTATCGTCACACATGGAAACATGAAATAGAAATAAAACTCATTTAGAATTACCATGTACTGTACCATTAGGATATGCATTTCGGCTTCCTTAAGCCATCTTCAGTCCTTGTATGACGGTTCTTGTATGCTAGGAAACTCAAACGCTCAATCAGTGTGCCACACGGTGCCAGCGAGGACTGAAGATGGCTTAAGCAAGCTCAATGCATATTCTAACGGACAGTGCACAGTAATTCTAAATGAGATTTACTTCTGTTTTATGTGTGACAATAAATCTTTGTTAGTGTTTTAACTTTTGACTCTCAAGTGTAATGGGGTTTTTATTTCTGACATTGGCAAAGATAAGCTGAGCAATAATATAGGTCTACTAGTATCGTGCTTGTAATATACATCTTGTTGAGGGCATAAGGTGGTCAAGATCCCGGCATTATTAATATGTATAAAGTTCTACTGTTTGAATCAGTAAAATCGTCATTCCACTAGTTTCTTCAAAGTAAAAAAAAAAAAAAAAATTGTAACATGAAGGACAAAGCGATTTCTCCAAGGCCAAATCAACTGCAATCTGGTTTGGCTTTTCAACAATAGAGTTGAATTTCTCTTAAGCTACTTTTCATTACCTTTGTTGTCTCTGGAAAGAATTGCTACAGACTCTTCCAAAATTATGGTTATATTATTTCCCTATGATATTGGCCAATTGAATTGATACTTTGACTATCGGTGATCTTCACTTTATAGATCACTCAATTGCAAAATCTTTTTTGAAAATACATAACGAGTTTTATAACAAACAAACCAACAGAACACTCCATAATAGGGCTACTTCCTTTATAATACAAACCACAATTCACTACTTATAAAACAAAAACACTCACAAGCACAGCTGCAGTAGTTTGATATCATTTGCATTGCTCATCCAATATTCCTACCAGCAGTGAACATTTCATTTTTATTGTATTTCTTGTTTTCTCTCTGCACAGAAACAAGTACGGTCCCATACGTTTTATTTGAGGCAGCTGGTTTGTTGAAAGATGCTCTTATTCGAGAGTGGATGTTTCTGAAGAGTCCTGACATAATCAATCTCCGGCAGTATTTGTTGCAATACATCATTCAGAAACCACTGCAAGCGTTTGTCCGAGAAAGGATATTGCAGGTAAGTGAGAGGAATTGTGTTTTAAAGTTTTGGGAGGATGTTTAACCTTTTAAAACAATGGTTTTTCAGATATAGCTTGTATAAAAATAAAAATCAGGTAAAGTGATAAAAGAAAATTTCAGAAACTATTGAGTTTTAGACCATGATTTCTTGAGGAAGTTTGATAAGCATGTGGAGGAATAAATGGGAGAACCTCACATCAACAATGTTCCTTTCTTTTTGCAAAAACATCTGAAAGCATACAAATACAGAGACAAAACCCTTCAAAGATTTATTTTTCTTTCTTTGGAGGGTAAAATTGTAAAATTTGAATTTATTACAATTTTCCAATCAGTTATAGCTGAAAGCTGTAAGTCTGCCAAATTTAACATTTCTAATTCATGTGGAAGTGAGTAAACATTAATGTTAAGGGGACCTGGAATGCCCTATCCTTTCAATGTTAAATAATGAATATTCCATGTACCTTTTCTCCAAAACTGTCCTTGACAGACATATGAAATTTTCATATGTTTTAGATACATACTTTGGCTATATACTGAAGCTTAGATATTTAAATTTAGCCTTCAGGTTTCATAAATTATAATTTTTTACTACATTAACCTTTTCTTCTCTACATTTTACAGCATATAATTCTCATTAAAGTGATTACAAAATTGAAATCTGAAATCTGAAATTGAAATCTGCACAATACATGTAGTAGAAGTTGACAAAAGGTTCATTAAGTAATTAAAAAAGAAACTTACGGAAAACAGCGTCTGAAGTTTGACTATCAAAATAAGCCAGCCCCATAACTTGGTTCACTTTCCATGCACGACATTTTTTTAAAAATGAACTAAAATATTTAGACTTACAGTACAGCAATGATCTATACCTCATTTTTTAAGCTAAAACTTCAGAGTTATTTTTAATCAAAACAGTTTTTGGTCCAAAATCTCATTCCGCGTCCCCTTAAAGAGTGGATGATCTAGACTGACTTCAAGACTATCCAGTCAGGTTTTGGCAGCTAGAAACACCAAATTTTGCAGTTTGCAGTTGGATGTGGCAATATTCCTGCCAAATTTTACAATTCTAACCATCCTATAAGTGTGTAAAAAGTTACATAATATGAGGAAAATATAAAATCAAAATATCTAACCTGTCGAAGGTATAACCGATCGAGATTACTGCTGGTGCAGTTGGTTTTTTTAAGACTTGCCGTTTTGGTACTATAAGCCTCCAAAGAAGGATTGCACAGACCATAGAGTTGCATCTGTCATTTTGAATGTTCTTCGGGGTAGAAAATAGGAATTTTTAAAATGTTTCCGTTGGTTACAGTGCTATGATCTATAACTATGCTGAATTTCAAGTTTCTGGCTCACCTGGGAGTGGACAAACAATAATTTATGCTAGTGAATGAGTTAGCCATGCGGCTCTGTATTGTAGTGATGATTTGCTATTTAAAAAGCATGTAACTGTTACTCCGGTACTGGTTAGCTAATTTGGTCCAAAGTCAATAGTGTTATTCCTATGGACGTTATAAGTGTGTATATTAAGTATCTTGAAAATATACAGATGATGTTTTTCCCGTGCACCATGTAATCTTAGAAAGTACCGTTCTGGCACTTAATTATATTAATTAATTAATTTTAATTTTTTCGCCTTCATAGGACCACTTTAGTCAGGTTTCTGGTTGAGATTTTTCTTCTGTTTGTCAGCCCAGTACTTCTTCATCCTTTCTGATTGCAATTTTCTTTCTGCTTCTGGAACTACTCTTCCTATTCTCTGTTTGTTGATTTTCATCTGTAGTGTAGTGTGTTTGTCTTTCAATATCTGTCTGTCTTGTAAATTAAATCATCTACTGTAATACGTAGCTCTCCCATATCTTCCTTAAGTTCTGTAATCCATTTTATATTTTTCTTACTCTTACTCTTCCATAATTTTTCTGCTAATTCTATTTTCTGGTGTCCGTACAATATATGTCCCATATATAACACTTAATTCTGTTTACCACTCAACTTCACTTATATAAGTAATGACTTACACATAATGCATTTCACAGCTTCTTAGCTGCATCATCAGATGAGGTCAACTGCCGAGTTTGCTGGAAGACCGGTAGATGTCTCTGTTGGGCGTATCAGTGTAGTGATGAGGTCGTTTTCCTTTGGGATATCGAAATTAACCAAGTTATTCCTGTTCCTTTGAATGAAAATTTTTTCCCATACCGTTAGTTCTATCGGTTTTGGTACAGATTTTACTAATTTAATGTCATCTTCAAATTCATGTCCTGTGGTCCAAAAATGACCACAGGACATGAATTTGAAGATGACATTAAATTAGTAAAATCTGTAGCAAAACCGATAGAACTAACGGTATGGGAAAAAATTTTCATTCAAAGGAACAGGAATAACTTGGTTAATTTCGATATCCCAAAGGAAAACGACCTCATCACTACACTGATACGCCCAACAGAGACATCTACCGGTCTTCCAGCAAACTCGGCAGTTGACCTCATCTGATGATGCAGCTAAGAAACTGTGAAATGCATTATGTGTAAGTCATTACTTATATAAGTGAAGTTGAGTGGTAAACAGAATTAAGTGTTATATTTGATTACTTCACTGTGAATCCCGGTTACAATTGTTATTTATTATGTCCCATATGTTCATTGTACTTGTCCCTGGTTCTATTTCTTTATGTTTCATTAGAAGCTAGCCTCCAGACTCCATTTACTTGGTAATTTTTGCTTAAACAGGTTCTTACTATTCTCCTTTCTACCTTAATTATATATATATACAGGGTTCCCACAAATGATCTTTCGGGTTTCGAAAATGTGTAACTTGTGTTTAAATAAACTTACAAACATGTAACTGGTACTAATGGAAAGAGAAACTCAAAAAGTTTTGATTATAGTACCTTACAGATGTTCAATGTGAGCTCCGTTGGTAACACAACACACATCAAGCCTGTAGTCCATTTCCGCCCAGGCACATTGTAACATGCCATGGTCAACTGTTCCAATGGCTGCTGTGATGCGTTCTCTTAGATCAAGGATGGTCTGTAGAAGAGGTGGCTTGTACACAAGATCTTTGACATAACCCCACAAAAAGAAGTCAAGGGGTGTCAGGTCTGGCGAACGTGGAGGCCAAGGAAGAAGTTCTTCATCGTCATTACCAACACGGCCAATCCATCGGTTCGGTAGTCTGGTGTTGAGCTCCAATCTGACTTCATTATGAAAATGAGGGGGTGCGCCGTCCTGTTGAAATATCACGTTGGGCATTTCCTGTTCCAACTGAGGCAGGAGCCATTGTTGTAGCATATCCAGGTACTCAAATCCTCCAATTGTTTTCTCTACAAAGAAGAACGAGCCGTACACTTTCTGCAGAATACGTTTACTTTAGGAGAGTCGCGGACATGCTGCACGTAGGTATTGGGTTTTTCCGACCCCCAGACTCTAACGTTATGTTTGTTCACTTTACCTGAAAGATGGAAGGTGCACTCATCACTAAACACTATGGATTCGAAAAACCCATCAGTTTCCATGAGAGTCTGCATATTCTCGCAGAAAGTACGACGCGCCATTTTATCTTCTTCCTTTAAGAACTGCATCATCTGCAATCGGTATGGAAGAAAATTCAAACGTTTACGCAGAACTTTCCATATAGTGGATTTAGGGATCTGCAGCTCCCTATGATATTGATTTTTGAGGACTACGTGTAAAAGATTCACGAATCCGGTCTACAGTTTCCTCACTTACTGCCGGGCGTCCTGAAGATTTCCTCCTACAGATGCACCCTCTTGTCGTAAAATCAGAATACCACTTACGAATTGAAGGGCCACTGGGTGGATCTTCACCAAATCTTGTTCGAAAATGTCGTTGAACAACAGTTACAGATTTATTAACATGATAATCGAGAACACAGAACGCTCGCCTATCCTCTATACCAGCCATTTTCTCGCTTTCAACAATGCGCAATGTTGAATGTCATTATACGTCATTGTTGCCAACTGTGATACTATAATCAAAACTTTTTGAGTTTCTCTTTCCATTAGTACCAGTTACATGTTTGTAAGTTTATTTAAACACAAGTTACACATTTTCGAAACCCGAAAGATCATTTGTGGGAACCCTGTATATATTGCTCTCAAAATTTCTTTGCACAAATTTTCCTGGCCAGTGATGCAAGTTAAAAGCCTCCAGTTGGTAATGTGTTAATAGATGTCTTTTAATGTGTGGAGGAAAGGTCAGAAGCAATAGCAGGTGTAGGCCTATCTGTAAGGTCAAATTATAAAATACAATTGTGACAATAAGAGTACAAACTGTAATTGATCAAATATTTTGTATTCATAAAATCTGGAGAAATGGTATGTGGGTGCATTTATATTATTTATTATAGGCCTCATCTTATTGCCTGCTTTGTGGATGTTTGGTAGGCCATGTATTTTTGGAAGTACTGGATTGGATGGTATGATTTTTCTTTTTTCTGTTTCTGGAATTACTGTTCTTTTTTTTTATGGCTTTTTTACAGAAGATATGCATTTCTTAAGTGGATTGGAATTTATTGTAATTTGTTTAGGAGAGTTTCCATCCTATCTATGTAATTGCCTTTGTCTAATATTACAATTGTCGAATGCAGCCACATACCATTTGGCCAAATAGCTTAATGACACATTTGACAATTTCCCAAAATTTTAAAGCAAGAGCATCAGGAACTCCTTTGACTTGATTGAAAAAATAAAGGACACAGAACTCTCTTCTAATGATAATTTGGTCTCATTTGATGTGGTGGCATTATTCCAAAGCATAGAAAAAGGGAAACTGTTGGTATATCTTGGAAAATGGCTTAAATCTATTGGGCTAAATGACGAAATTATAAAGGAATACACAGATCTGACATCCCTGTGCATAGACCAAACATATTTCTCATTCAATAGCAAATTCTTCCAACAGACATCAGGCCTAGCTATGGGAAATCCACTATCTCCATTTTTAACTGACCTATACATGAGTCACTTGGAAGAGCAAATCACTACTGCCTTCCCTTCCATATTCAAAACATGGTATAGGTACGTTGATGACATCTTTGCCATAACACCCAAAAAGCTTACGCAAGATTAATATACAAGACAGTTCACTGAAGTATACATTAGAAGAGCAAACAGATAACTAGAATTTGAAGGAAGTTTATATAGTGAAGTTATAATCAAATTGAAACTTGAGATGGAGGTTTAACATACGTAACTTCACTTAATTCAAGCACTAACCTGAACATGTTTCGAGCAAACTTCATGACTCATCATCAGCTATACTCCATTGGAATCAGATGGAGTATAGCTGATGATGAGTCATGAAGTTTGCTCGAAACATGTTCAGGTTAGTGCTTGAATTAAGTGAAGTTACGTATGTTAAACCTCCATCTCAAGTTTCAATTTAAACAGATAACTATCTGCCATTCCTGGACATGAAAATAATAAAACAAGAAAACAAGCTTGAATTCGGTATTCACAGGAAGCCCACCCACATCAACTGCACATAAACAAGCTGTATTCAATTCCCTCACACATAAACTGGTAAACATGCAAATCAGAATATGATCTGGAATATAACACAGTCATCACCACTGCTGAACACTGAGAACTAATTGACAAGAAAATCAACAAGTGCAAAAAACAAAAACTAACAAGAGAGATCACCACCTTGAAACCAGTAGAAGAAAACTTGAAATACAAGAAAATTACATTCCACCCTTGGACCGATAACAAATTTAGAAATGTTTTGAAGAAGCATGCCATCACAACAGCACCTGTAAACAGATATTCTTTAAAGAACCTACTCAGATCTACAAACCTCCACCACAGTAAAAAATCAGACATCTACCCATTTAAATGTAACGATTGCAAAAAAGTCTATATAGGAAAAACATAGAGGACATTGGAAGTCAGAACTAAAGAACACATAAGACACATCAAATATCAAAACACAGACAAATCAGCGGTAGCGGCACACGTTTGGGATGATGGTCATGAAGTTGACAGGGATCCAGAATTACTAAAATGTGTCCATGGACACGAGGAGCTTTCAGTCTGGGAAAGGATTTTTATTCACAAGAAGGGGAACCAACTGATGAACTTCGATATCCCAACCAATGAGGACCTCATCTCAAAGTTTGTATCACGTCTACGGGAGGGTGCCATGGGAGGCACTGAAACTAGTACAGGTAAACTATACCAAAAGTGAAGTTTTTGTGTAAAAATTAAACTCTTATATAATTATTATACTGGAATTGTGATTCACTATGCATGGGAAATATCTTCAATTATCATGCAAATCGAACACACTAACAATCATAAGCAACCCCTCAGTGTCTGTACAGATTATATAGTTTAAAAATGTGGAAATGATAAGAAGAAGTGAAACCCATTCGGTGAGTAACAAGGCAGCTCCTCCATCTATCGCGCACAACATTGTCGCTACTCAAGCGAGCTCCACAAGTGCCCTCTGTTGTTTACTTATGGAACAAGGCAAAACACGTTTTCACCCACTTACAGTTCGTTTGAGCAGCTAATTTGTTGCATGTGTCCTTCTACAATGAAGACCTACCGAAGTGCAAAATTTGAGGGTAGGTTTTGACATGACAACCCGTACTGTTCCCTTCTTAGGTTAAAATGAAAATGGAAATATCACAGATACAACGATTCAAAAATTTTAAAAATCCCTACATTTTATCTTTCAGTTTTTTTATCACCGTCCAATGTTTCATAATAATTTTGGTTGTACTTTTCTCTGCTATATTTGAGTATAGCCTAATGTAAATAAAAGTCTGTAAAGTTACTTTAGCTGATATATTGCCTGTGTTATGTTTACAGGTGATTGCAATAATGGTGAAACGTGGCAGTGTGGAAGATTTTGGTGTTCATCGAGGTCAGATATTGACTGAAGTGGAACATCTGATCATGAGCGGTGATCCTCCTCGGGTATGTATTTTCTCTCATTCAAACCACACATTGTTGAAATCAATGTAGTTATGCATCGGTAGTGCACTTTGCGTGCCTATAGATGTGTCACCGTAATTGTTGCCTTCTGTGATGATTGCAATTATGATATGCAGAAAATAAGTTATTCTTGTAATCAATTTCCTAGTTAAGCTCCAGATTGAATCAATAAGTAGGGCTTACAGAAGAACAAAGACCTAAAGTTTGATAAACATATTATATTAGGTCTATTGCTTGCACAGAAGCGTTTAAATCGAAAAATACTCACATTAAAATATAATGTAGGTATCGGTAGCTGTACATTTTGATAGAATCTACAATATTATATCAACAGCAGCTGTGTTTAATTATTCAACAGCTAGATGTGTTTTAAATCTTTTGATAAGCATATGCGAAGGAGTAAGTGGGATAGGAATAAAATGAAATTACAACAAAAGCCTCACATCTAAAGCAAGGCGTGAAATAAAAAATTTGCAAACATCTGACTGCATTGTAGTCAAGGCCCTCAATGATTAGCAACATGGCTTTGTAGTATAGACATGTGTTCCCATTTAATTAATCGTAATTCCAGTACCGGTCAACTGATTTGGTCCAAAATCACTAGGCTTCTTCCCGTGGACATTATAAATGTCAATATTAAAATTAGATGGAAATCTACTGTGAAGGGTTAATATCTGCAGCAAGATTTAGGTCAGAATTATACACACTAAACTTTACTAAAAGGTATATTTACCCAGGATGATCATTTCAATGGGTCTTCCCACCATCATCAGCTGATTCCGACCGGTCCTCTAGCGGCGGGTGAATGAACTTGTCGATCAACGTTCCTTGTATGCCAACTGAAGTGTCGAAGTTGAAGAGATTTTTTCGGTTCTTTTTAATTAATATTTTTTCCCAAACAGTAAGATCTATTGGTTTTTCAACTTGTTTTAATAGCGCAATTTCATTTTCAATTTCATGGCCTACTTCCCAGAAATGCATTGCCAAAGCGGATTTTTCATTTTGTTTGTTCATGATGTTCCTAAAATGTTCTTTTCTCCTAGTGTCTAAATTCCTTTTTGTTTGACCTATATACAATTTTTCACAATCTTTGCAATTAATTTTGTAAATTCCAACTTTTTTGTAATGAGGTTAGTTTTTATAAGATTTTTCAAACTGAATTTATTTGGTGTTTACATTATTGAAAACCTTCTGAAATCTGTTGTTTGCCCATGGGTGGTAGGTGAATCACAAAAGATTAATAACATTTTGGAGTTTTAGAACATTCTACTTCACATGTACTTTTCAATGGGTTCAGCTCATCTTTAGTGACCATTATTAGAAAATAAATAAAACAAAATTTAGTAGCAAATTAACATTCAACGCTCCCTGAAATTGTTTCAATAGAACATTTATAATGCTGAGTAATAAATTAATGCAATAAAAGTTTTTATAGTTTAAGTGAAGTCCTTAAAGTTTGATACTTTAAATGCAAGAAATAAAAAAAAAATGTTTTCTGTAAAATTTATGAATTTGTGTATATTGAGTTTTGAAAAAAAAGAAAAATTGCTCCTCAGATACGAGGACTTGCGCTGACTCTCAACTGATAACTTCTCTGTAATGATTGTGTTGCAGCAAATCCTGGGATGTAACATCATCTCTTCTCTGATGCAAGAGTACGCCACCACAGTCAAGTCTTCAGATGTCGGACTCACCTGGGAAACTCATTTCAGGGCTAAAAAACAGTTTGAGGTAATTAGGTTGCTAAAACTCACTTTTGTAAAACAGGAAATCAGTTTGCTGTCAACTTATTGCTTTAGGAATTATTGGACCAATAACATACAAGAACGAGTCTGAACTGAGGCAATCACAGACCTGATTCACTCAGTCTTGATGGAATTTGCTTTATCGCATGTTACTTTAGTTGAATGTAAAATATGTGGTCCTTTAGTCCGTAGTCATAATTCTTGACAAGATTTATCTAGGGATTGATTGATCAGCAAACTGATGTTAACAAAGACGATCTAATATTTTTGTTACTGAATCACATAAGTAAGGGACTCGCTATTCACATCCATATAGCTAACAGCTAATTCACAAACAGAGATACCAAAACAACACTCCTCCAGAATGAAACAACCTTTAAAAATATTCATGCCAACTTGGTGGATTTTGACAGTGGTGTGTTTGATGATAGTGTTGGTGGATTCCTTTGATTTTTATTTGAAAGCAGTTCAAAGCCGTCCGGGTCTAAACATAAACCAAATGAGGAAAGGAAAAAAAAAAAAAAGCGATCTAATACTGCGAGACAGAAAAGAAAAAAGGGTAATTATGAATACGATCGGCCCAGTAAAATGACTTTAATCTCTTTGCACAAAAATTTTGAAGACAGAACTGCCTTAATGCACCTCTTAAAAAAAATAAGATATCAATAATTTAAAGAAAACTTGTATTTTCATTCTGAGATATCGATACATTCTTATTTCAACTCTCTTTAACTTTGTATTTCCACATTTCGCTTCTGGTGATATTTCAAAATGAAGTCCGTTCTGTACATTTGCAAAATATAAAAAATTCCCGATCAGCTGTGGTAAGTTCAGCCTGAATTTCAGCTGTTGGTGTATAACAGAAGTTGTCAGAATATTAAAATGTGACTTTATAAGAGATTTTATAGACTTTATAAATTTCTATAAGAGCTGAAGTTCTTGAGATGGTATTTCGTTTCTCCTTCTTGACTACTGCTTGCCGATGTTTCAGTCACACTGCTGGGGCATATTCAACACCCTTGTAATGTGCTACAAAATATTAGAATAGCTGGTAAATCATTCGAACAGGTAGAGAAAGTCAAATATCTGAGAGCTTTAATTAAGGTTAAGGTAGAGGTTAAGTGTAGACTCAAATCAAGAAATACTTGTTTTTATGCAGTTCAGAAACTCTAGTCTTCTTTCCAGAAATCTAACAATAAAGATTTATAAGACTATTAACCTGCCGGTTGTATTACCTATGGATGTGAGACATGGGAAGAACATAATCTGAGAGTGTTTGAAAGCAGGGTGCTTAGAAAAATATTTGGGGACGAAAATGGGGACTGGAGAAAACTGCATAATGATGAGCTTCATAACTTGTACTCTTCACCGGATATAGTAAGGGTAATTAAATCACGGAGGATGAAATGGGGGAGGAAAGACATACCTCAAAAGTATTGACTAGGAAAGCCGAAGGGAAAAGACCACCTGGAAGACCTAGACGTAGGTGGGAGGACAATATTAGAATAGATTTAAGGGAAGTAGGATTTGCGAGGGATGGTTGGATGGAGTTAGCACAGAATAGGGTTGAATGGTGGGCTCAGGTAAGCGCGGCAATGAACTTCCGTGTCCCATACAGTAGATAATATTTCTTTAGCATGCTTAGGATTTCTCTATTGCCATTGAGTAAGTAAGTATTAGTGAGTATCTTCGTGGTTAAGTGCAAGAATATGCACTCTTGTCATGACCATTTCAATCACACAAAATTCCAAGCAAAACTGTAGGTCACAGAAATCCATATGTTCATCATTTTAATCCATTTTAATTCTAATGGGGTGTATGGGTTGTAAACAAATTTTTAGAGCCTTACAAGTAATAGTTTTTATTAATTATACGGGGTTTGAAGAATTTGCCTATTTGCATTAACCCTTTTTTTGTATTTATTTTTTCCTGACTTCAAATTACATTTTGGAAATTTATGGTAAAGGTTCCACCTATATACTAGTAGTTTGTTTGAACACCATATATGCTTGAATCCGATTAAGATTGTTAGGAGTTATTTTTATCTTCTAACCTAACTTAATAACTGGTGAAATATTTTCAGTTCTTTCATATATATTGAACTTGTTGTTTTATTTGATGTAATTTAATAAGATGTATTATGTTAGGTTAGAAGAAATTTTACTTCACAATATAACAGTTGAATTTTGTTCAAACTTTTTCTAGTTTATTTAGACTTTAATATGTTTGGTCAATTATCAATTCGTTATTTACAAGTATCATATGTATGCAATATTAAAATTTATTCAATTGTTTTCTAAAAACTATAATATACACAAATTTCATTTAAAATAAGTTACTAAAGACAGTATTGAATAATTTATAAAATTGTAACTTACTTGAGCATGTTTAAAATATTCTAAAGTACATTTATAATATACACAAATTTCAATTACAATTACAATTACAATTTTATAAAATATTCAATACTGTTTTTTAGTAACTTATTTTAAATGAAATGTGTGTATATTATAGTTTTTAGAAAACAATTGAATAAATTTTAATACTGCATACATATGATACTTGTAAATAACGAATTGATAATTGACCAAACATATTAAAGTCTAAATAAACTAGAAAAAATTTGAACAAAATTCAACTGTTATATTGTGAAGTAAAATTTCTTCTAACCTAACATAATACATCTTATTAAATTACATCAAATAAAACAACAAGTTCAATATATATGAAAGAACTGAAAATATTTCATTAAACACCAGTTATTAAGTTAGGTTAGAAGATAAAAATAACTCCTAACAATGTTCAAACAAACTACTAGTATATAGGCGGAACCTTTACCATAAATTTGAATTATACTATACTAGTTGAAATTATCTAAGCTTCATAATGAAGTTTATTAATAATTACATTTTGGAAGATATGAATGCAAAGAAGTAACACTATTTTTCAATTCTTCAGTATAAAGTTTACACAAAAAAAGTATATTCAATCAGAAGATATTTTAAATATATTTAAAATAGTGACATTAACAAAACAGAACTGTGGGATTAGCTTGAAAGCTTTACAGGAATAATAGTAGTGTATATCATGCATTGTGTAAAAGTTTCATAAATGTGATTGTAACTCACTATGGCAAGATATTGCTCCTGCATACTCGGCATCATGACTGTGACGTTGTGCAGCTGGCCTATGCCAACACAACTCCTGATACACAATGTCACAGGCAGAAAACTCGCATTTGAATATATCTCACATTTTTCAAGAATCTGTTGTGAAATTTAAATTGTGGTTCAAACATGTATATCTCTTGGTAAACAAAGTACCATAGATAAAGAATGGTCCGCTTTTCCAATACAGTATAATTATTTATTGAATTTGTTGCCATTTTACATAGTTATTCTAGACGAGCATCCTTAAAATATGCAAATGTCTTTTACAGGCAACAGATTTGAAGCGGATCTTCCAGTTCTGTGTGCATGCCTTGGGTGAACTGTCAAAGCTGGATATGAAGAACGAGGAGATTGTGGGCCTCACCAAGCATTTGCTGTCCATCTCAGAGGGCGTCCTCAGCTGGGGATTCATCTCTGCGAGCTATATCCTTTTTAACATATTCCATATTACATGTTAACATATCAGTATAGCAGCCACACATATGACGATTGTCAGTTAGCAGTTGCATCATAAACAGATGAGAAACACTTACATTAGTTTAGTTTAGTTTCATCCTTCTTTCTTACATAAGATAATGGACACGTCAATACAAACATAAATACAAATATAAATACAGAAATTTTAAAATACAATATACAGAATTACAAAGGTGTAACATAATATATTGTAGTATAGTATCATACTTAGCCTATTCATGAAATACAATTACAGTTTATGAGAAAATGAAGTGAATTAGGTTTCTACAAACTCTTCTGTAGAATAGAAACATTTTTCAATTAAACATTTGTGAAGACTTTCTTTAAAAGTTTTATCTGTGCGCTGCTCTTTTATATAAAGTGGAAGCTTTTTATACATTTTTATACCATTATAGGTAAAGGAGTGTTTATACAATGCATTATTATGACTAAATGTTGATAGATTTGAGCTTCCTCTTGTGTCATGCTGATGCGTTTCTGTGTATGTCTTAAAATTTGTTATGGATGCTTTAGTATATATATATGTAAACATGGAAGAGTCATAATTATATGTTCTATAAAATAAGTTCTGCAGTTCACATGGGTTGGTCGATTGAAATTCTCATTCAACGGCTCATAACTTTGACAATCAATATATTATTATGTCTGTAGCAAGATTGAGATCGGAAATATACACACAAAACTTCACTAAAAAGGTATATTTACCCAGAATGATCATTTCAACGGGTCTTCCCGCCATCATCAGCTGATTCCGACTGGCCCTCTGGCGGCGGATGAATGAACTTGTCAATCAAGGTTCCATGTATGCCAACTGAAGTGTCAAAGTTTAAAAGATTTTCTCGGTTCTTTTTAATGAATATTTTTTCCCATACCATAAGATCTATTGGTTTTTCAACTTGTTTTAATAATTCAATTTCATTTTCAATTTCATGGCCTACTTCCCAAAAATGCATTGCCAAAGCGGATTTATCAATTTGTTTATTCATAATGTTCCTAAAATGTTCTTTTCTCCTTGTGTCTAAATTCCTTTTTGTTTGGCCAACATAAAATTTTCCACAATCTTTGCAATTAATTTTGTAAATTCCGGCTTTTTTGTAATGAGGGACCTTATCTTTCTGGTTGGTTTTTATTAGATTTTTCAAACTGAATTTATTCTGTGGTGCCAATTTGATGTTTACAATGTTGAAAATCTTCTGAAATTTGTTGTTTGCCCATGGGTGATAGGTGAATCTTTTGTGATCCGCCGCCAGAGGGCCAGTCGGAATCAGCTGATGATGGCGGGAAGACCCGTTGAAATGATCATTCTGGGTAAATATACCTTTTTAGTGAAGTTTTGTGTGTATATATCCGATCTCAATCTTGCTACAGATTTGAACACTTCACTGTAAATTTCCATCTAATATTTATATTGATATTATTATGTATCTCGCATACAAAATTCATTTTCATTACATGCTTAATTCTGAGAGTCACTCTTGTTATATTACCTATGATAAGGATATAATTTGCCTTAACTGAGATTCACTGCCAAAGAGATTGATCGGAGTATTTGAAGCTGTTTATGAATACGATCAGAGTCCTGCATTGAGACTCAGCCAGACCTGGAAGGAGGTCATACTGGACCCCAACATCGTGACCTTGTTCTTCACAGTAAGGATAATTAACGCTATAATAAGTAACTAAATAAACTCATTATTCAGAAGTAGTCGAATGTTTAAAACACTTTAAGCTCACTTTACGTACCATTACTAAGACATGTTTCAAGAGGTTAGTTCCCTACCATCGTTGGCTAGCGGTCAACTCACTCAGTTCATGCTACACTTGGACATTTTTGTTGTATAAATGTTAATCTAAGATTAATTTGCACTAAACTAGAGTCAGTTCTGACTGAAATTTGTCTCATCAAACTAAGTAGTTGTTTTCTTATTTGAGACACAAGATCAGCTCATTATAAACATAATATTACCTGTGTGGTTACGATAAATTGCAAGAAAATACACAAAAGACTAACTTCATACATTCCTAGCTTTACCGCAGTTGTTGTCCATATATAGCCATGTTAGACTCCTTACAATGCAGTGTAACTTAATTCTGTAACGTAGCCTCAATAAATTGCTTATGCTATTATATATTCTCTTTCCAATTTTACGGATGTCTGATTACTCTGATAGGCCCTATATCTTCTAATGATGAATATGTTGAATTTCATCAGACTTCCCATGTGTTTTTTCGCTGTCTAGAGCATGCTTCCTTTATTCTCTTTTTTTTATATTCTCTTAGGACAACTAAGACCTATTAACCCTTTCAGAGCTGAGATTTTACATTCGTAATAAGGCAGTCATTAAGTAAAAACATCATTGGGCTGTTAAGTTTAAAATCAATAAGTATCATTTCAGTAGAATAGCTGGTTTCCATGAATGACAAACATACTGTATCAGATAAACAAAATTCCTCATGTTTTTGACATAAAGCATTACTCTGTGAATCTTACATCTCTGTTTTTGTACAATTCTTAAGGCAAAGGAAAAATAAATAAATAATATATTAATGAATAACACTGGACAACAAAACTGGCCTTCAAAAAATTTTTTTGCACAAAACATATCATTTCTTATGTATTTTGATGTGCTGAGTTCAAATATGGCCTTTGTTTTTGTCTAGCACCCTCAGTTTTTTAGTAAATCGTATACTTACACTTCTAGTCATTTATAAATAAATCGTAAAGTCACCGTAATATCAAAGACTAACTGGTAATATTTTTTTACACAAAACATATCATTTCTTATGTATTTTGATGTGCTGAGTTCAAATATGACCTTAGTTTTTGTCTAGCACCCTCAGTTTTTTAGTAAATCATATACTTACACTTCTAGTCGTTTATAAATAAAATGTAAAGTCGCCGTAATATTCGTATGTAGAAGAATCCTTCATAATAAAATTATATTTAATTTTGTAAAAGTAACCAATTAACATACCTGAAAACATTGCCAGCTCGTTTTCAAGTCCATCCTCTACTGCTGTCAGTTAAATTTCTGCCGTTTGCTGCTTCTGTACTTTCCTGTGGTTTCTCTTTTGAGGCTCCAGCAGTAATCTGCAAGCATATTGGGTTTCCATCTTCCTTGATACCTTTTCTCCATTTCAGAAATATCTTGGTGGAATCTTTCTCCATGTTCATCACTAACTTGTCCTAGATTTGCAGGGAAAAAGTCCAAATGGGAATGCAGGAAGTGAATTTTGAGAGACATGTTGCAATCTAGATTTCTATAGGCTCCTAGTAATTTCTCAAATAATTGTTCGTAATTTTGTGCTCTAGTATTACCTAAGAACTGTTCGCAAATGGTCTTGAATGATATCCATGCTTCAAGTTCCACATGATTCAGTTTACTTTCAAACAGCTGATCTTTCATTAGTTCTCGAATCTGAGGCCCAACAAAAATGCCTTCCTTCAACTTAGAAGCACTGATTCTTGGAAATTTTTCTTCTAGGTATTTGAAACCTGCTCCAGATTTGTCTAATGCCTTGACAAAATTCTTCATTAGGCCTAATTTTATATGTAGTGGAGGCAATAAAATTTTTGATCTATCAACCAATGGTTCAGCTGAGATATTCTTTTCTCCAGGGACAAAATTTTTCCGGGGAGGCCATATTTTAGTGTCATAATGTTTGGATTTATCACGGCTATCCCATTCGCACAAAAAGCAGCAATATTTCGTGTATCCGCTTTGCAATCCTAACAGTATTCCAATCATTTTGAAATCGCCACAGATGGACCAGTTGTACTTGTCATACTGCACTTTTTGTAATATTAGCTGCATATTTTTGTAACTTTCTTTCATTTGAACTGCATGACCAATTATCATAAACTAAACTAAAACTAAATAACACCACGGTCCTTACTAACTAAAGCAGTAAAACAATAATAAATAAATGTTATAATCGCTATTAGGTCTTGTTTACTATGTCAATCACTTTAACAGAAATTTAAGCATTTACAGCCAGTGCTAATTCAGAAAACAGGCTTTCTTTTTGAAACTGAGGGTGCCAGAGAAAAACTGTTTGCATAATTGAATTCAGCACTAAAATCCACATAATAAACGCCCAATTTCATGCAAAAAAATTTTTGGCTGTTGTCCAGTGTAATTATTAAATATTTATGAGTGAAATAAAGATGTAAAAGTCAATTAATTTTTATTGTTTAAATTGATCGTAATTGAAAGTAAAAATGAAATATATTTGCATTATAATACGTGGGGATTTAACATTTTTATTTATGCTGAAAAATTCACTAAACTCAGATCCAACTGAACAGGACAGAGTGAGTTTATTCCACATCTGCTTGAATATTACGCGCACCCCAATTCTTAATCTTCAAATAATAAAAAAAAGTTTGTTGGCGAATTTAATGCGCATGAATGGTAGTTGGTATTTATTCTTATTATTTTATTTTATACTACAATGGATTTGTGATTGCCATCGGTATAATTCTTTAGGGGGTAGGATACCTGTGTATTGAATCCCGCTAGGTTTAACGTAACAGTTTCATGCACTTCTTGTAATAAACTAACATTTAATTGATTACATTTGTTATACTGCAAATTGAATTCAGTTACAGTATCACCACATGTAAATGTGCAATTATAACGACTGCTTCGTGCATTTTAAATATCAATATTTCCGTATAAAAATAATTACTTCACTGTATAAACTTCCTAAATAGTATGATATCAATTTTTGTATTTCAGTTTTGCGAGCTTCTGATATTTTTGTTGTCAGGCACCAGCAGATTGCATTAATTTTTTATTTTTTGAACTTTGTGTGAAGTTTAAAAATGGAACAAAGTTAAAAGTTATGAGGTTTTTAAAACATTTTATGTTTATGTGTTTGTGAGTCATGATGGAAACCTTTTTGATGCATCTAGTCCCTATCCTGCTTGTATAATACAAAAATGTGAATTATCTTCATTTCAGTAAATTCTTCTCTAATTTATTCTCACTTGACTGATAAAATCCTATTGAACGCAGTGTGACCGTCATCAGAGAATGTGACTTTTGATGTTTTTTTGTTTAGGTACATTGGAAAGTTAGAGAAAATCCACAGTTGTCGCATCATTCGTTAAATTGTCTGGTCCAGCTAGCGTCACTAAATGGAGCAGTGTTTGTAAACAAAGATACCAGAATGGAGTACCTCGTTAACTACGTGCAGAGTTTTCTGAATCTAGTTACAAGGTAAGCCTTCATTAGTAGAGGTTACAACGCAGCTAATTTCTAACCACTTATATTTTAGTTGGTGCAGGAAAATTAATTTTGTAAGTTGATGTCTGCAAGAATTTAGGAAACAAACATTACTTGAAAATTGAGTATTCTTGTTGCTGTGGATTTTCTGGAATGCTTAAGAAATCAATTTCGGCTTACAAAAGGAAAATATTTGCATCATAAGGTGATTCCTCTTTGGCCTTCTCAAAACCAATGCATTCAGAAACAATTATTAATCATAAGGTTTCCTCTTAATAAAACAGTTTTTTGGTAAAATTTGTCTAACAACTGGGGTTATAGAAACTGATATTGGGAAGGTCACAGTGAAGTCATAATATACTTCAGAAGTAGCCGAGGATAATCACAATGGTGATTGAAACTACGTAGTCCTACCAAGGTATGAATTTAGTGAAGTTTAAGTGTGTTTTTTAAACCATAATATAACTGGGGTTATGCTTATTTTTTGCTCTGTTTTGTGAATTTGCCATTAGAAGTGCTATAAGAGAAAGTGAAATGAAATTCTGCAAATATTTGTCGAATTGAGGACAATTTGCATCTCATGAGAAAATGCTTATTTGGATGACTGTACATAAGACACTCTCGCATGTAAAGTAAAGCATGGTCCATGTTTAGGGACAAAATGTTAATTCTGGGAAAAGTGACAAAAATGGTATTTGAGGTTTTGTGTGTTTGTTTCTACCAAAAGACAAGTCTAAGTTTTCATTGAGTAATGTGTATATTTTTGTTTGTTGATGTTACAACAGTGTAGATATAATGGATCGGGAAGCTTTAGGGATATCCAACATCGTGCGCAAGCTGATAATGTTCTTCCCACCTCCGCTGATGGTTACCATGTCCTCGGAGTTGTTGCATTCGTTTCTGGATCAACTCACGCAACTCACCTGCAGGTTTTCAGAAGGAGCGGCTCAGGAAGAAATGGTGAGTCACATTATTAAGTTGTACAACATGATAATTTTAATTAACACTGAACTTCACTTGACATGAACTAGTTTTGGTGCCATTGCCAATTATTCTTCTGTGGAGATGAGGTCGTTCCTCTTCTGAATAAAAGTGAACCATTTCTGCCGATTTGTCAGTGTTTTGGTGTTGAATGCTCTTGCTCTAACTTCCAATATCGTCTTGCTTTAATACATACATTTTTTCACAGTCAATACATTTAAATTTGTAGATTTCACTACATTTTTCAAAGAGTATCAGGTGCTGTAGTGATGTCATGATTTTTTAAGACTTCTGAGTTTTTGTCGGCCAAAGAGTGGAATGTAATTTCCTTTTATTTCAAGTTTTCTTCTATTAGTTTCAAGGTGGTTTTTCTCTGGTTAATTTTGTTCAGTAGACCTGGGATTTTAGGCTCTAAAAAAATTAGTTTTAGGCACCTAAGATAGGCACTTAAAATGTCCTTTAAAATGTGTAGATAGATAGAAAATAGACTTTAAAATATTACAATATACACTTAAACTGTAACATGGTCTTTTTTACTGCAAGAAACGTGGTAAAACAATTCTTAACAGAATTAACTGCAAAATTAGGCATCACGAACTACGTATATTCACTTAAACAGATGTTCTTTCACTGGTGACTTGACACAGTAGTCCTTTTCCCTTAATCCTCCCCCTCTCCCGTCAGTCAGCATTCCTGTAGTGACAATTGTTTGGAATAATCATACTTCTGTTAAAAACCCACCTCTGCTGTTCTGCTTTTCATTGAGGGATGTCCATTATAAGATTGTAAAAATTACAGAAGTTGAATTTTATTTTAAATGTACAAAATATACATTTTTAGGCACTAAATAGTAAAATAGGCTCTAAAGGTCCGAATAGGCATTTTAGAGCACTATAAAACTCTATAAATGTAAGTGATTTGTCATGAAACGTCCACATATTTAAAAATTTTCATGTTATTTCATAAGGAACAAAATAGGCATTTGCCTTAAAATCCCAGGTCTATTTATCAGGTAAAATTGCATCCTTGTGATTCTTGCAGGGATATTGTGTAATAATAAAAAACTGATTGCTAAATGTTGTATGACTGTAAATGGAAGGTATAGAGCTCTACTTGATGTGTGCAGATGTGTGCTGAGGATCGGTTGTACATGGAAGCTTTTGATCACATGCTGGAAGCCTGGATTTCCGTCCTACATGAATCCCACGTCTTCCCAAGGGTTTTCTGCAAGCAGTCGTCAATGCAGATCTTCAATACTTATCTCAAGTGCCATTTGTCACCTCCAGATGGCACACGAGGGCAGGTGAGTTGTGTAGTAAAGCATCAATTTGTATTTTAAGATCAAGTAAAATGATCAGTGGGCTGTGAGTGTGACCTGCGTACAAGTGTTATATATGAAACAATAATTAAGAGATTTTTTTGGAGATGCGTTACTTGCACTATTAACCAGCAGGGCCCTATTTCATAAAAGTTACAATTTTACAGGTGACAGGTGACATAAAATTGTCTTGCAGGTTTACATTTTGACAGTTGTGTTTTTCATAAAAGCTGACAACTTTACATAATGTCATGACAATTTTACATATTGTTGTTTCTCAAAACTTTTGAGTTTACAGGTAAAAGTCTGACAAATATGTCAAATCTTAGGATACCTATCATTTATGAAACATTAATTTTTGCTGATATATTTACAAATTTACAAAAAAATGTAGAATTGTCATTACAGAAGTGACAGGCAATCTTTCATATGTAGGCCAACAGAGTAGGTTATGTAAATGTGTGGCATAACTTGGCAAACTTTCTTGTGATTTAAACTTTGTTTATAAACTTGCTAAATTGTCTTGTTAATAATGAACACTAGTAGTAGTGATATTGGTAGTAGTGAAAGTGGTGAAGAAATAGACATGAAACCACCCAGTGTTTTTAGGCAATGGATTAACCTAACTTTCAATTTCAATGACTTTGTATTAAAAGATAAATATAATTCAATTATTTTCGATAGTAATAATCGATTGCTTAGGTATCATATTCAATGTTGAGACACGTATCTGAGAGCCATCTACAGTGTACTACTAAAGTAATCTTTGGGTTTGACATAAAATTGTCGCGTTTATGAAATGGGTTCTTTTAGTCTGACAATTTACATTAATTTTCCTGTAATGTAAGAAAAAGTTGTAATATTTATGAAAAATACAATTGTCGTGACATATTGACAAATTTGTCAGACTTGACATAATTGTCGTATTTGTCACACCTGTAGAGTTTTATGAAATAGGGCCCAGATCTATAATATAGCAAATTTAGAATCAAAGTATAATAAGGGTCTTACAGCAGCTGAACTAAGCAACTACAGCCCAAACATGGTAATAAAACTGTGAGGCAGTTAAGAAATCGTGTAATATTTGGAAGAAAGGAGCTACACAGAATATGTCATGACATGCCATCTGTTGGCCAACTTTGGTTAGGTGTCTCATGTAATCTGCTTTTATAAGAAAGCACTTTATTTCGTTTTATTTAAATAATTTATTTAACAACAAAATAAATAAAGCATTATACTTATTGACACTGGCATAGTTTTTACATGAATTGTATGATTTACATAATTTTATTTTCAATTATGTTGTAAACCATGTCCCTACAACGTGTGAGGATAAAGTTAGAAAACAATAGTAAAAATGATTAATAAGTAAAAAGCTAAAAAACCTGGCTTTCAGTTGCATTTCATGAAAAAATAAAGACCTCAGATTTGAGTTCCCTGTTCCAAAACAACCCAGCATAGTGAGTTTTGTCCAAATTACCATTTAGGCTTACATGCATGATCTCCTTTCAGAGCATGAATCAAGCAGAGAAGGCTAACAAAATTGAAGCGATCGACAAATCCATATTTCAGCGAGTAAGGCCCCCCCTGCAATTAATTTGAAATGTTTTAGTGCAAAACATCGCTTTGTAATAAAATTAGCCTACAAACCTGTAAGAAACACTGATTAGGAAAAAAAACCTAGTGGTTTAGAAATTGGCAGAGTCCAAAGCAACTTACTAAAACTCACCATGGATGAGTTTTAGAAAAAAACAGTTTATTCACAAAATCAAACTTAAAATCTCCTACAAAATTATTCTGAATCATATTTCTGTAGGATTAATAGTTCAGGAAATAAAGGAAGATGTAGGTTGACAGTGTTCTGAAAATATTTGTTATATATATATATATATATATATATTAATTTAATTTTAATTTTTTGGCCTTCATTGGACCACTTTAGTCAGGTTTCTGGTTGAGGTTTTTCTTCTTTTTGTCAGCCCAGTACTTCTTCATCCTTTCTGACCGCAATTTTCTTTCTGCTTCTGGAACTACTCTTCCTATTCTCTGTTTGTTGATTTTCATCTGTAGTGTAGTGTGTTTGTCTTTCAATATCTTGAGTGTGTCTGTCTTGTATATTAAATCCTCTACTGTAATATGTAGCTCTGCCATATCTTCCTTAAGTTCTGTAATCCATCTTATATTTTTCTTACTCTTACTCTTCCATAATTTTTCTATTATTTTTCTGCTAATTCTATTTTCTGGTGTCCGTAAAATATGTCCCAAAAATGATATTCGTTTTTTTTTCATTGTACTTGTCACTGGTTCTATTTCTTTATATACTGTTTCATTAGAAGCTAGTTTCCAGACTCCATTTACTTGGTAATTTTTGTTTAAACAGGTTCTTACTATTCTCCTTTCTACCTTGAGTACTCTATCTATTGCAACTGTGTTAGTTGTTTTGAATAGTGTTTCACATGCATACGTGATTTGCGGTTGAGTCACTGTTTTATAATGTTTCAATTTGGTTGCTATTGAGAGGCACTTTTTATTGTATGTATTCTTGGTAACATGCTGTGCTCTAACCAGTTTATCTATTCTATTTTGCCATGCTGGTTTCTCATTCATGTTGTAAGTAATTATTTCACCTAAATATTTAAATTTTTCTACAATTTTTATTTCTTGGCCTCCCACCTCTATTTTGTTTGCTAGCGGCATTTGAGTTAGCATTATTTCTGTTTTTTCAAATTAAATTTTTAAACCAATATTTTGGGCTATTTCATGCAGTGACTTAATTTGTCGTTTTGCTTCCTGAATATCATTGGCCAGAAATGCTAGATCATCGGCAAATCCTAAACAATTTAACTGTATATTGTCCTTTTGGGTTCCAATTTTTATATTTTTCGGATTGTTTCTGTACCATTCCCTCATAACGTACTCCAATGCACAGTTAAAAAGAAGAGGGGACAGACCGTCGCCCTGTCTCAGACCAGTTGTTACCAAGAAAGGTTCAGAAAGTTCTCCTCTGAACTTTATTTTAGAAATTGTATTAGTTAGAGTAAGTTCCACCAATTTGATTAGCTTTGGGTGAAGACCGAAATGTCTTAAAATTTTTATTAATGATGATCTATGGATGGAGTCATATGCTTTCTTGAAATCCATAAATGTTATTGACAGAGGCTTGTTACGTTTTTTGTAATATGCCATGACTAATTTCAAAGTTATTATTTGTTCAGTGCAACTTCTCCAAGGTCTGAAGCCTCCCTGGTATTCACCTAACTCTTGATCTAGTTGTTCTTTAATCCGATTACATAGTATTTTTGAAAAAATCTTGTAAGTGCAGTCTAGGATGGAAATACCTCTATAGTTATCTGGATTGCTTCTATCCCCTTTTTTATATATATATATATATATATATATAGAAGGCCTGGCGTTGCCTGGGTTTTGTAATTTGTAATTGGAAATTAACGTATGGAGGACTTTTTATTTTCAAAATTTGTGCCCTTATATAGTATCTAGAGTTTGAAGCAATTACTTTAGGTAAATGTTTATTTGTATTTTTTTTTAAATAATCTCTGATATTCGAATCCTAATACATCCAGGATAATCCTGTAAGAGTCCTTTTCCTATCTCACAGTCAAGACCATTCACTCTTTTCATGATTCTGTGCTTGTTCAATCATCTTGCAGTAAATTTGATAGATAACTAGCAGGTGCCTGCGGCTTCGCCCACGATAATTAATTCAAAAATTAAAAATCAAGAGTATAATAATTATTATAGCATTATATTTATTAACTCTTGCACGCGAATCATTCATAAACTAAACCATTAATAATTAATGAAACAGTTAAAATTCTGGCTTTAGAGTACATTCCACAATTGAATCGGCACATGCTAAAAGGGCCTCAGTCCAAGCAACCCAGTTTGGAGAAAAACGAAAAAAACTATTTCTAAGCAACCCTAATTTTTCTTTTAAACTAATTAAATTTACTGGAAGGTATTACTTACCTCAACGTTACCCTTTTTTACTATATTAACATTTTTATATGAGAACCTGTTAGCGGATAAAATGCCATTTTCATGCTTAACTCAATTTGCAATTTTTTGTGACTGAGGCCCTTTTAGCATGTGCCGATTCAATTAGAAAGCGCTGCCTGGGAAAACGATCTCAGATTCGATTATGCAGTTCCAAAGCTACCTGTGAACACATAATACGTATTGTTTCTGAACTGTTTGTTGACAGATGAATATGATGTGAATTTTATTTGATAAATGTAATTTTCATAAATTATATAATTTTTCAAGGGAAGAATTGGTTTGTTTTGATTCTTATTGTCCGAGATACTTCCAGAGTTAAACTATCAATATATTATAATTTATAGCTGGTGCCCGTGGCTTCGTCCGCCATTATTAATTGACTCCAGGATTTTTAAGAAATTTACACTGGCAGTTTATTACAAATGTTTGTGGTTCAATGCTATGAAAATCGTAAGTAAAAATAAAATTATAATATTTCTTCATTGTGTTCATTTCACTTAGACCTTATATGATAAAGAAACGGTTTTCATAATTTGTTACTGTTTGTGAAAGTTTAGACTGCGAGAGACGAACATTGCCGAGTATACCTGATGTCTCACAAAGTGAGGAAGCAAGCATGCTATTTAGGGCCGTTGAATTGTATAAGAGTAGATAGTAAAAATCTGTTATTGTCCATGCTTACATTGGTAGTTGCTTGATTTCCTTTCCAGTCAGCCAATTGGAAACACATTGTTAAGTGTAAATTACTGTATTTGCCTAACTTATTGCTAGAGATCTGTGAAAATGGCTTTATTTTTAAGCAAAATTCATTTTAAAGTTTCAGTTTTTCGGTTTATTACTTCTTTTGGCGGTGAAATTTAAAAAAATATGACCTGTATATGCAAATTTTATAATCCATTCACTATCACTGTGATACCATTGTATTGAGGAATATTCCTTAATAAAACAAAAATGTTATTATTATCATCATCATCATCATCATCATAATACTGTGTGTTGACATTTAAACTTGAGGTTTCTCACCCATCAAGGAAAGAGAAGCTTTGTGTGAGAGACGAAACTAGTTTCCTTGAGAGGGAACCTGTTTGCCTTCAGTACGCGTTTCAAATAATTTTAGGTAATCAAAATCCGGGCCCTGGTAATAATAATAATAATAATAATAATAATTATAATAATAATAGTAATATCTTACTGAACAAAAGATATTTTCATTATCAGCTTAATTCAAACTTCCCGCCGCTTTTATTTTCGTTTATTGTAGGAAATGTTTTTCGTTTTGTACTTTTCAGAAGTTCACGTAATTGGGTATTGATATCTATGCGTCTCCTCCTTGGCTGCATGATCTGGGAATTATGAAAATATTTCTTAAAAATGAATTACTTTTAAGATTTCATCCAAGTCAAACAGTTTTTGCTCAAATTTGTTTAAGAACTGGGATTATGTTGTTTTTTCATGTTATTATGAATTTGCATTATTTCACAATTCAAGAGAACTTTTTGGGGGTTATGGGCGGTCTTAAAAGAAAAGTCTGCAAACGTTTGTCCCAATTTGTGATATCACTGAAATTAATTTCATCACCACTATAATTTTATACAGCATTATCTTGTGATGAACTCCAAGTCATACATTGGTTATTAACATGATGTAGACAGTTCTAAATTGTTTTCCCATTTCCAGGGCCGAGAATTGGATGTTGAGGAAATAGATGAAACTGAAGAAGATGATAGGACAAAATTCAAGGATCAATTGCAGTCAGTTGGTTCTTTTGGGCGTCAGGTAACTTGTGTGCATTATTATTATCATCGTCGTCATTGTTCTTGTGCTAGGATTCTGATGAAAGTGCATATTTTTTCTAGGACAATACGGAAACATTCCTGCTTTCCTGTTTTCTTGTTTTGTGTTAAACGCAGCCTTTTTAGTGACCGTATACTTATTAGGGCATTTTGCATTTTTATTCTTTTGGCCTTTTTAGTGCATTTTACTATATTTTGTGTTTTTATTTTATTTTATAAAACCATATATTCTGTATTTATTTTTGTCATTACAGTCTGTTTTTGTACACATTTTAATAGCTGTTTTGTACACTGTTTACTTCATTGTAGTTGCATAAAGTGCTTATTGTACTGTTATTCAAAGTAAAACTGGAAACCAATTAACGAGAGGTAAAATGTCATATTTAGCAAGTTTATATAATTATGAGATAGAATGTGACTGCAGTTTCCCCATTGAGGTTAGTTCAATTTAGCGTGTTACAATTCATGTTGTTATTGCAGGTACCAGGCCACTCGTTACCGTTGTTATCCAAGTTACTTGAAGATCGTACAAACAGATTGCAGGGGCAACTACATCGCATGCACTCCCAAGCCATCAACATCTCAGACTCGAGCATTCTGGATTGCTTGTTTGAGGACATTCACTGGCTTGTCTTAATAGCAGGTTAGTTTCCACAAACTATAAGGAACCTCAATATTGATATTACAGTGATAAGGGGGAACCTTCTTGACAAATTAATTAAAGACGGGAAGAATCTAATTTCTTGTTTCTCAGGGTGGCTCAGAAAAGAATGCATTTTTTTAAAAGTTATTTGTAATTATGAAAATATTTTAATGAAATATACTGAAAGTACGGACTTTGGAAATCTCTCTCTCTCTCTCTGTATATACATATATATATAAGCGGCTTGTCCTGTCTGACTGACTGACTGAATGAATGAATGAATGACTGAAAGGGCGTAAACTATAATAGGTAGAGACTTAGTATTTTGACTGTACCTTCATTTCATAATGTAAGTGCTCGCCAAGAAAGGATTTAGTGAAATTTTGATTTTTAATGCCAAAATCACATTTTTTCAAGGAGATTAAATATCTTTCATAAGAAACACACAAGCAAACCAATTGTTGTGGAAAACAGTATTCCTTTGGGAAATTAATTCAAGGTGGCCTTGTTCGGTTGCTATCTTCATTCATGTGTTTACAATTCGCAGAGATCTGATTTTTTAAACATAAGTGGACAGAAGGGGAGAATGAAAGCATTGAATTATTTGGGCGAAACTCACTATGTGGGTTTTTTTGGGCTGGGGAACTCTAATCTGAGGTTTTTCTTTTCCAAGTGGTGCACTTTGTTCATCAAATGCACCTCGAAGCTGGGTTTTTAGCTTTTTAATTATGAATCGTTATAATAAAATTGTCTATCCATGATTTGGGTAATGTTCATGAATGTTTGGTTCATTTCGAATCTGTATGGCCATATGGCACCATAAAGGATGTCATTGTTAATAAATATAATGTTAAAAACAACACACATATTTTTATCACTCAACTTCACTTATTAAGTAGATAATTACCCATAACGCGTTTCACAAGCTATAGCTTGCATCATCAGATGGACACTGCCAGTTTCACTGGATTGCTGGTAGATGGCTCTGTAGGAAGGATCCATCTTGCGATCAAGTCGTTTTCATTTGGTATGTCAAAATTAACTAAATTGTTCTTGTTCCTTTGGATATAAATTCTTTCCCATATACTCAGGTCCACCGGTTTATTTACACATTTTAATAATCTTACGTCGTCGTCAAATTCATGTTTTTCAGTCCAGTAATGGTGGGCCACCGCTGATTTATCTAATTGCTTGTACCTAATATTTTTTAAACTCTCTTTGTGCCTGACAGTTAAATTTCTTTTTGTTTTGCCAATATATGATTTGTCACATTCCTTGCATTTTATTTCGTAGATGCCCGAATTCTTGTTGGGAGGAATTTTGTCCCTTTGTTCTGATTTTAGTAGATTTCTGATGCTATATTGGTTAGAAGGAGCCAATTTAATGTTCACCTCTTTGAATACTTTTTTGAATTTGTGATGGAATTTGGGGTGATAAGTGAACTTCTTGATGCACCTCAGGGTGCTCTGATTCTCAATTTGTTTCTGTTTTTTAAATTTTCTAATTCTCTGGTGAACTAAATCAGAGCTGAAACCATTTTTCTGCGCTGTGCTAATGATCCGGTTGTATTCTGCATTGTATTCAGATTCGCTTAAGGGTAAGTTCACTAATCTGAACGTGAGGCATGTTTGTGTTCCCTAGGGTTATACCCCTCTTGTTTAATATAATTGTCTGTGTGTGTACTCTTTCTGAAAATTCCGAAATCCAGCTTGTTCATGTTTCTAATTATTTTCAAATCTAGGTACGGTAGGAAATTGTCTGATTCTCTCTCTTCTGTGAATTTAATAGAATGGTCCTGTAAGTTTAGTAACTTCAGAGCATCATCGGCTAGTTTTCTATTGACCACTGCGAAAATTTCATCGACGTATCTGTACCATAGATGGAACATATGAGGGGCCGCTTTGGTGATCTGGGTTTCTAAACTGCTCATGTATAATTCCGCCAGGAAAGGGGACAGAGGGTTTCCCATCGCTAGGCCATCCTTCTGTTGGTAAAATTTGTTCCTGAAGGAGAAGAAGTTTTGCCCAATACACAATCAGTGAGAGAAACATATTCCTCCACTTCCTCTTTCTCCAAACCTGTGGTTGACAACCAATGACAACCAAACATGCAGTGTTAAATAGCCTCACGTTCAGATTAGTGAACTTACCCTTAAGCGAATCTGAATACAATGCAGAATACAACCGGATCATTAGCACAGCGCAGAAAAATGGTTTCAGCTCTGATTTAGTTCACCAGAGAATTAGAAAATTTAAAAAACAGAAACAAATTGAGAATCAGAGCACCCTGAGGTGCATCAAGAAGTTCACTTATCACCCCAAATTCCATCACAAATTCAAAAAAGTATTCAAAGAGGTGAACATTAAATTGGCTCCTTCTAACCAATATAGCATCAGAAATCTACTAAAATCAGAACAAAGGGACAAAATTCCTCCCAACAAGAATTTGGGCATCTACGAAATAAAATGCAAGGAATGTGACAAATCATATATTGGCAAAACAAAAAGAAATTTAACTGTCAGGCACAAAGAGAGTTTAAGAAATATTAGGTACAAGCAATTAGATAAATCAGCGGTGGCCCACCATTACTGGACTGAAAAACATGAATTTGACGACGACGTAAGATTATTAAAATGTGTAAATAAACCGGTGGACCTGAGTATATGGGAAAGAATTTATATCCAAAGGAACAAGAACAATTTAGTTAATTTTGACATACCAAATGAAAACGACTTGATCGCAAGATGGATCCTTCCTACAGAGCCATCTACCAGCAATCCAGTGAAACCGGCAGTGTCCATCTGATGATGCAAGCTATAGCTTGTGAAACGCGTTATGGGTAATTATCTACTTAATAAGTGAAGTTGAGTGATAAAAATAAGTGTGTTGTTTTAATTTAACCACTTCACTGTGCATTCCCGCAAGAATTATCGTAAATATAATGTTCTTAAGTAAATGCTTTAAAGAAAACATCTAGCAGTTGAGTAAATAATCACGGACACCTGCCCTGACACTCCTGCAAGCATGACTCGTTGCAACATTTGCTCAGGAATTGCTGCAATTTCTACTTGAATGTTTTCTTTCAGTTGTTGCAGACTTGCTAGGGTATATTGTATCCCCACAGAAACGTCAAAGGGGGTTAATCCAGCACTTTTAAGGTGCCAGTTCTTGAGATGAGTTTTCCTGGGAACAGTGCCCCATCTGATGGAACCATGTTCAGCATTGAAGCTGTCGAAGTTCTGAAGCATTCGCTGTTGCAGTACAGTTATAAGAGAAAACACTAGAATCTAGAATTAAAATGTATGTATGGGGATAGCTTCACAGCAAAATTAAAGAACCAGATTACAAAAGTAGAAAGGTTAAGGGTAGATCTCAGAGAAGAAATATTACCAATAGAGGAATTTAGGATTGGAATGACATACCTGCAGAAACCTTCGAAAGATTTCCTGCTAATGCCAAAACTTTTAAAAAACATATTGAATAGGGTATGTGATAAGAATATATAATTTTTTTTTTTATTATTTATTTATTTTACTTATTTATTTATTATATAATGTGAATTGACTAATACACTTACCAAATTTTTTATAGACCATGTTTCACTTGCATCAAGTACCTGTCAACTGCTGGTCTTTGTTTACTAGAAAAATCTCTATGTATCCCTGGTGGCGGTTTTATGTACTTTGCGATCAGATTGTCTTCAGATGGAATGTCAAAATTGATTAACTTACTTTCAAATGTTTTCCAAAATTAAAAGTTCTGCAGGATTTCAATTAATTGTGCTTCATGGCTCTCATCCCAAAATGTGCTGACTTTTCTGTCTGTTTAAATTTTATATTTAGCCTGACATCAGTGTTTCTCCTGGTTTGTCCAATGTATACATTATCACAGTTCTTGTATATTCCTGGCTTTTATGTTGTGGATCTGTTTACATTTGATGCTGAAACTGTTGCATGTAGCTGAAGTGAAGCCATATTCATTGAATTTTTCTTACACTACAGAAGACTGGCGATAACAGTCAGATAATCATTTGTGTTTTCTTTCTTGCTTTGCTTTCTTAACTTGATTTGATTGCAATGTCAAGCATAGGTCAGACATTATACGTTATTTCCAGGACACGTGATCTCAATGGACAGCGAAGGGGAGACGGCTCTCATTCCTTCGGAAATCATGCATTACAGTATTCAACAGGCAAGCACAGGACAAGTGAACGTAGAAACTACACTGAAACTCCTGGCGTCACCAACACATCAGCTGCTCGACATACCAGGAGCAGATGAAAGCTCAGACCATGTTGTGAGGTACAGCGAACCTTTTCATTCTGATGATCTTATATGCATGGACAGAATCTTTGCCTTCAGTGATATACAAACATGACAAATTAGTGATAAAATAAGTTGAACGATTAAACTGTAAAATTTAATTTAGGATAGAAGTATATCTAAAGGGAATCTAAAAAAATGTGCTTGTAATAACACTGTCCCTCAGTACATGTGTAGCTTTTGTTGGGACAAACTTCTCTCTCCATTCCTTGTCGCTCACGGAATCTATCTCTAATTGCAACTGTACTGGTAACAAAAAAGAAAAACAAATCATAAATGAGGAAGAATTGTTTGATATAAACTTGTTAAATGAATTGCCTTGGTCTCATGCCAGTTGTGACACCTTTAACTGTGAAGAAAAATATGCGTTTGAGAAAATGTAGGCCCAAATGTAAGACAACCCTGAATTTTTTAAGGGTGATCTTAAAAAATAATTAAAATAACTTATTCGTTCATTTTGCTTCATGTAAAACATGAATTATGACATTCATGTCGTAAGGCTCTTTAGGACTTTTATTAAAATGTAAAATAAAATAAAAAATAAACTTCTCTTGCCTTAATTTATGCATTGAGACAATGAAGAATTTTTCTTTGCTCATGGTCCGCCATGACTGGTGGTCAAACAAAGCTTTCCTCATAGAGACGCAATATAAACAGAAACATGAATTCGGGAAAAAATTAAGTTTGGTAAAATTCAGTTCAAGTTTGGTGAATTTCCACATAACTTTGACCTTGGGTCGGATGCATGTCATCTTGTGCTGATTCTCGCTGCACGTCTGCACAGCTGGATTCAAGAAAATGAGTGAGTTGTTGAAAGTGTTAGGCTGCGCTTACTATGGGTTATTAAAATACCAAACCTTTGTTGGCCTTCTTGTAACTTTTTATAATGAATAGTTCAGGAATCTCAGTTTTAGAATCCCTGGCAAACATGGAAAACATCTATACAATTCAATGAATTACTGTTTTATTGAGAAGAAATATTCCTTATTTCTGTCAGCATGGTGTGTCGGAGAAAGCTCTCCTACCAATGTTTTAGTATTTAT
Source organism: Ectobius pallidus (assembly GCA_964059195.1). NCBI lineage: Eukaryota > Metazoa > Arthropoda > Insecta > Blattodea > Ectobiidae > Ectobius > Ectobius pallidus. The sequence goes on along the minus strand of CAXKWD010000003.1, from coordinate 83,372 downwards.
GCTAAAAATGTTCCGAGCTATGAGTGGCTTAAGATAAAATGCGCACAGCCACCATAATGGTGATTTCCCATAAGAGCGTCTCATCGTCTTGTCTGCAAGCCAGTTCGGTCACAGCAGACAGCTCCGTTTTTTACCGGTTTTAACTATAACAAACTGCGTTTCTGTAACATGTAGTCTTAGTTAAATGTCTTGAGTACATTAGTGTTGATTTTCAAGTAAATCTATCCATAAAAGACAGATTTATGACAAGTTGTAACTTCGTTGCATTTAAGTGTAATCTTGCCTTCCAGTAATAGAAGCATCTGACATCTGATTAATAATAACATTACATGAGCACATATAAGATTTATTGTATTAAAAGTGGTATTTCAGTACATTTCTTTGTTACCCCCTATGTGGCGAAAAATGCGGGAAACAGTGTTCCTTCCATTTACAGCGCCTAAAGCTTTGATAAATACCAAAGCTTTGTGTGCATTAAGAAAGTTCTAATATATATTTATCCATCGCTGTAAAACGTGTTATAGTTGCTTGCATGTAAGTTTCTGTGGATCCCTGCTCCAGTGCCCAATAATACATGCCTCGTCCTCCGAATATTCCTTGTTACCAGACCGAGGCCTTATCCTATTCATGGTCCTCGAATCGTACCCATTTTCATTGTGACATATTCCTCATGTATTGCGACAGCTCCTTCATGGTAATAACAAAATATAATACAGGGTGATCCGTTTGAGATGTCGGAAAAGTAAAACTTTGTATACTAGAAACTACTCAAATTTATTACCTGTTAATGGTGCACACATGTTGTAAGTTTGTAACACTCAACGTGACCACCATTGTGGATGCTGCACAGATCATACCTCGCACCACATTTCTGGAGTGATATGCTGTAATCTTGAGTCACAAATTAGCTAGATTCTGTGGTCTTTATGTGTACACCATTGACTTGACGTACCCTCACACAAAAAAATCTGGAGGCATTAAGTTCGGGCTATTAGCAGGTCACGGGATGGGTACACAAGCAATTATTGAATTCCTGGTGCAATTGATCCCACACTATGGGAGTCCAATGTTGCGGATGTTGTCCATGCTGAGATCTGAAAGCTCTCTTGGTCGGTGTTATACTAAAAGATTTTGATACCATACGACATACTGAGTTCATATTTGTGATGTGACCACCATCTTATCTCCTGTCATGCCATGTGGCTGAGCTCAGAAACATCACTCATTTAAAACTCCTATCCTTTGTGCTTATGATACAGCAAACCGCTCAAAGATACGAACATTATCCTCTTATATATAAAGTTTTACTTTTCTGACATCTCAAACAGATCAGAATGTATATTACCACAAGGCCCCACACTACAGACTACAGAGATGTTCTGTGCTAGAGAAATGTTACAGTTAAGATTATTATTTTTCAGACTGGTGGCAGCAGTATTTCGATTGTGTCAAGTTGAGAAGCGTGCTGTGGAGGTGAAACTGGGACACCTGCTCAGCCCTGAAGTGGCGTCGACTCTCATGTGGTTTCTACGACGGTGGTCGCTCTCGTATCTGCTCCCTGTGGAAACTTATTACTCGGAGGTGAGAACCTGGTTAACACATTCCTCTCTTGGTTTTTTGCATGTTATAGTTTTCAGATTGTGATGCTGACATTATCCCAAATGCATAATTCTCAAAATTGCCGAAGTTTCTTCTGCGTTTTATATTTTACCAAAAAACAGTTTTACTGTAGACAGAAAATTCAGTCATTCTGCATAAATTTAACAGTAAGAAGCTCCCATGTAAAGCTGTATAATCCTGATAAGTCACATTTTACTATTAGTCAATCTCATGGTTGGATTGTGATAAATTTTATATTGGTGAAACGGGTAGATCCTTTAAAATCAGACTTCGTGAGCACGAGAGAGATATTAGATGTAGGAAAACGTCTACTGGTCTTAGCCAACATTTGATCGAGAATAATCATCGTATGGGTGCTTTGAAGATTTTAAAGGTTGAGGACGATGTTATTAGGAGAAAAGTGTGCGAAGCTTGGAATATCGGATGTAATCAAGATTTTGTTTTGAACCGATTTGACGGTGACTTGGGTGATGAGTGGTTGGGGGTCATTAAGAGAACAAAAAAGAATAGACATGTTATACGCTTTCCTCTTCCTCCTGTGGATGTTATAGAAGAGTCCTTGCATGAAATACCTGTTGATTGGATTGATAAGCATTTTCGTAATACCAATTTTTTCTTCCATTCTAATCGTGCGCATTCCACTTGTTTGCACTGGGACAAATAATATACGAAGAATAGTGGACTGTAACTTTATTATCATTAGCCCAACACAAACATACAAGTTTTATAACAAAACGAGGAGCAGCACCCAGCTTCCACCTGTTCACCGTGGAAGCGAGAGAACAAACTAAAATGGCTGCCGCGAGGAAGGACTGCGCACGCATGCCTAGCATTTAACCTTCAATAGGCGCGCTAAATCCCAAACATACTCCCACCCTTGATCTATCTAGATCAACACACAAATACATGAATCAATAACTCCCACCCTTGATTTATCCAACAATAGAAAACACAATTACATTTAAACATTCACTTTAGAAGGAAACGGGCAGAGTTTTACAATAGGTCTTTGGATTTCACCAGTAGCAGTTTTTAACTTTACTACTCTAATCAAACCGTCTTTACCGGGAAACACTTCAACAACTTTTCCAGTTTTCCAACACAATGGAGGAACATTGTCTTCCTTTATTAAAACTAGATCACCAATGTCAAGACTAGAACGGATGTCCAACCACTTAGGACGACGTTGAAGTTCTGTCAGGTACTCAGTAGACCATCGCTTCCAGAAGTGCTCCATCATCTGCTGCAGATGCTGACTTCTCCTTTTTTCAGGAACAGCTCTTGAGTTATGAATAAATCTCAAAATGTAAGAGAAGATTCTTTTTAGTTTATCGATGGAAGAGAATTTTTTGATGAGATCATTTAAACTTGAAGAATGTTTGACATTCGCAGCACAAGTAACAACTTCTTCTTTAGAAGATTTTACATCAGGTATTTCATTTGGTAATTGCATTTCATTAATAGATGTAGGAGATGAAGTAGCATTCACTTCCCATAAGAATGTTGGACCCCTCCACCATAGCTTCAATGTAGATAACTGATCTGGATATACACCACGGGTAATGCAGTCAGCAGCATTCTCTTCAGTTGAAATATGATGCCAGCAATTAATGTCTGTGTCATCTTGTATTTCAGAGACCCTATTTGCAACGAAGGACTTCAGCTTGGCTGGAGTAGATTTCAACCAACATAAAACAATAGTAGAGTCAGACCATAGATATATTTGATCTAATCTACTTAATTTCAATGATGACAATACCTTTTTCAACAATCTAGACAATAACAATGCTCCACAGAGCTCTAATCTAGGTACAGACTGTGTCTTGATAGGAGACACTCTAGATTTAGAAGTAACTAGTGAAACAGAAACAGAATTATTATCAGATATGGATCGCAGGTAGATACAAGCACCATAAGCTTGTTCCGAAGCATCACTGAATCTCTGAAGATTTGCAGAAGGAATTATTTTCCTGTCAACAGTTATGTCATTCAGACAATGTAGACTACCATATATCTTGTTCCATTCATCTTGGACTGAAGTAGGTAGTATCTCATCCCAACTTGTCTTCAAAATCCATAATCTTTGTATGAATATTTTACACTTAATAACAGCGGGAGCCAAGAGACCCAAGGGATCGAAAATTGAAGATATGGCAGATAAAACATTTCTCTTCGTCACCTTTGTTATTGGCTTGACATCAAACTTAAATTGAAAACAATCATTTTCAGGCTGCCATGTAATTCCTAAGGCTTGCACAGTATGATCTCCAATGATCTTGTAGTTAGCTGGCCTTTCTTGCAATTCCGGAGTTACATTTTGCAGTACTTCATCACAGTTTGATGACCATTTTCTCAATGGAAATCCAGCAGAAGCGAGTAAATCAATAAGCTGAGTCTGCAACCTTTTGGCTTCTTCAACTGTAGAAACACCACCTAGATAATCATCCACATAGAAATCAGATCTTAGGGCTTCAGCAGCAGCAGGACATATTTCTTGATTCTCATCAGCAAGTTGTTTGAGACATCTAGTTGCCAGAAAGCTAGCAGGACTCGTCCCATATGTTACAGTAGACAACTTATAACATTTTAACTCCTCTTCTATATTACTTCTCCATAGAATTTTCTGTAGGCATCGGTCTCTAGGATCAACGAGCACTTGCCTATACATTTTTGCAATATCCGCAGTCATTGCTACTGGATACTTTCTGAATCGAAGAACAATGGAGTACAACTCTTCCTGAACAGCAGGACCAACAGACAGTAAATCATTCAATGAGTAATTATTGGAAGATTTGGCAGAACCATCAAAAACAACTCTTATCTTAGTTGTGGAACTATTAGGTTTAAAAACAGCATGATGAGGAATGAAGAATTGAGTAGATTCATCAGACATGTCACACAAATCCATATGACCTAAGTCCTCATACTCCTTCATAAATTGTGCATAATCATGATGCAGTTTTTCATTAGATTCAAATTTCCTTTCAAGCAGATTCATTCTCTTTCTAGCTTGTCCGAAGGAATCCCCAATAGAAACTTCTAGGCAAACAGGAAGTCGAACTATAAATCGACCATCAGAAGTTCTCGAAGTATTTTCTAAGAAATGTTGTTCACAATATTTATCTTCCTTTGTTTGAGGAATGTGGTTTATTTCCTCTAATTCCCAAAACTTTCGAAGTTGATTATCAAGCATATCATTTCTGCTTAAACAACTCATAACCTCATTGTTAGTATGACGAATAGAATGCAGTGGCATTTTGCCAGATAACACATAACCCAGATGAGTGTTTATCAACGTGGGATGACCTTTGCGCTTAAAGGTTTCACCAATCACAAGATCGAAGAAAACATCAGCTCCAAGCAATAAATCAATTTTTGCTGGAATATAAAATTCAGGATCAGCCAATGAGATGTCAGTTGGCAATGACCAATCTTCATATTGAACAGGAGCACTAGGTACAAGACCAGCACAATTCACATTAAACTCATAGTTGCTAATTCTGGAATGTACATTAACTGAACAGGTGTGCACAACCTTTGCGGCACAAACATCATTAATTCCACTAACAGAGAATTTATTCTTGATCAATGGTAGATGCAACTTCTTCACTAAATCAGTTGATATGAAAGACATTTGGCTTCCAGAATCCATTAAAGCTCGACACATGGGATCCTTTTAAACATGAAAAACAAAGTTTATTTTCTTGAAGAAATCTTCTTTTTTCCACAAGAGACACAGCTTTAAAATCTCTACAATCATGCAGTGAATGGCTATTTCTGTTGCAAAATATACAACTGACAGAATTTACATTAACAGTCAGAGCTTTGCTTGAAGATATAGATGACTTAACCCTTTGATCACTAGGATTATTTCTGTACGAGAATATTATAGGAGAAAAATTCCTCCGGCACTGGGACTTGAACCCAGGACCTTTGGCTATTCGCGCCTATGTTCCAGAGGTTCCATCTGGCGCTGTGAATTGAGCTCCGGCTTAGCTCAGTTGGTAGAGCAGTGGCGCGAATAGCCAAAGGTCCTGGGTTCAAGTCCCAGTGCCGGAGGAATTTTTCTCCTATAATATTCTCATGTAGTGTCCAACAGAGACAATAATCTGTGGTTCATGAATGCTTACATATCTATCTTTATTTCTGTACTCAATGATTTCTAACGCTTGAGCTTTTATTTCAATGAATGTAATAAGATCTTGTAGAGAACTGAACTGATCATTAGCTGTTTTCAATTCCCACTCTTGTCTGTCTTGTTTCCTTAATTTTTCAAGAATGATTTCAACTAATATCACATCATGCAGTGGTACATTAGGTTTCAATGATTCTAATGCCCTTTTATTACTTGTTGCATTATTTACTAGCGATCTGTATTCATTACTGGAACCTGTTTTCACTGTAGATAGATTTAGTAGTGACTTGACATAGTTGGCAGCAATTATTTTGTTGTTATTGTATCTGTCATAAAGCAACTTCCAAGCAGTTGGAAAATTGTCTGCACTAATGGTTAAACTTTCTAGAAGACCTTTAGCTTCTCCTCTCAACGACGAAATTAAGTAATGAAATTTCTGTATGTCATTTAACGATTCATTGTTCAGTATTAAGCTTGAGAATATGTTGTGAAATTGCAACCATGTCCTGACGTTTCCATCAAATGTAGGAATATCAACACTGGGCAATTTTACCAAGGAATCACTATTATTCGATATTACAGATGCAGGGGGGGAAGGCACTTTAACTTCTTTATCAACAATTCCTTCCAGCGCTGCTTTTATTCTGTGGTAATCCTCTATGAACTTTTCTCTGTCTGCAAAATGACCTGTAGGATCTTCACAATTTAATTCAATTTCATCTTGAACTTCCACATATTGATTCAAAATATCAGGCAAGGAACTCAAACGTGAACGAACTTCATTTACACTAACTTGTTCAGTATACTTCTTTAGAAACTTGTCGACGTAGGTTAATGTCCTTTTAGCAATAGCTCTTTTCTTTATTGCTAGTTTTTCATTAAATTCTTCCATTTTTAACATAAACTAGATTTCAATACTTGATGACTTCGAAGAATAGTTGTAGACATTTCATAACAGGAACACCACCAATAGAAGCATCAACACATGTGATTTCAATACTTGATGACTTCGAAGAATAGTTGTATACATTTCATAACAGGAACACCACGAATAGAAGCATCAACACACTTTCACAGTTCTCAAAGTCAATATAACCATAATGTCTGCGTTCGCGGGAACCATAGATATGTGCACATGGCGAATTATAACACGTTTTATTAGTCCATCAGGCACGGAGGCGACCAAAATATGTTTGCACTGGGACAAATAATATACGAAGAATAGTGGACTGTAACTTTATTATCATTAGCCCAACACAAACATACAAGTTTTATAACAAAACGAGGAGCAGCACCCAGCTTCCACCTGTTCACCGTGGAAGCGAGAGAACAAACTAAAATGGCTGCCGCGAGGAAGGACTGCGCGCGCATGCCTAGCATTTAACCTTCAATAGGCGCGCTAAATCCCAAACACCACTTACAACGGAAGTGTTTGTTATGACACGGACAATTGAGAGTTTTATTCTCTTCTTGTAAACAGTCACCTGAAGAAGGTCTTATGGTTTGACCGAAACGTTGTGTGTTTTGTTGTAATGACAAATAAATATCCACTGTAAACAATTTTTATTTAATTTTATGTAAATATATTAATCAGTGGAAATCTGGACCATTATGACAGATTTATCAATCAATTAAGGTTTGGAAGAAGCTGAATTTTGTGTATGTGCTAAAACACATCAAGGCGCATTCTTACAAAAGTCCTGTGCTTAACCCCTCATTACACCTTAAATAATGAAAATGTATTGTTTTACAGTAATTTGTTATAGCTTTTTGAAAGATTTATTTGCTATATCGTGTTCTTAACCATATTTATCACATTTTTTTCCCTTACAGTTTTTTTTCTATAATTTTAAATTATATATCGCTTGAAACTTCAAAAATGTTGATTTTGATATTTATCTTTTTGTTTCAAAAGTTTTTAAAATTATAGAAAAATGTTTCAAGTAAAAGTTGTTATGCGCATTTTAACCTTTAAAATGGTATTCGTATCACTTTGTAAGATGCAAGTGCGTCGTGTCCAACTGCCTACACTACTGAAACACATTAAATGTGGTCACTATTCTTCAGTTCTAATACCAATTAATTTATCCATTTTCAGCACTGAGATTACTTAAACTCTTCAAGACGCTTTTTTTTTATTTTTTTTTTTAGTGATATAATTTCTCAGGCTTACAATTTGGATAAGCATAAATATATAGCATAACTTTCAAACTAATGATTCACTTCTGCATTACTGTCTTCTGTTATGTAGTTCAGTGGCGACACTTGGTTTTTTGGTTGTGTAGGATGGTGTGGAGAACACGAATTAACCTATTCACTGTTATTGACGTACATATGCGTCTCCGTAAGAAATGCATAAAGGCTGGGATATAAATTTAATACAATAATGCTTTATCGTAAAATATGAAAATATTTAACCACGTATGAAAACTGTCATTTACGGAAATCAGCTATTTCGCTATAATTTTCGTAGTTGATATCAAACTTGTAATTCACTAGTGATATTACCCCAGGAATACTTATATTGAAATATAAACAGCCCTATAAAGGATAATAATAGCTAGTTCTATAATATATACCAAGAAATGAAATAAATAAATATTAATAAAAATATGATCACTCCCCTCTTAGATAACAAGCTATCGAAAATGAGGAACACAGAACACATGTGAGGAAGAACTCAACTGGCTCCACATGAATCTGGCTTCCCACCACCTTTTCTCTTCCCTGCCTGCCCCTTCACATGCCCAAGAGCTTTAACAACGGCATGGAGTTCGTAACATCAACACTGAGGACATCCTCTCAAATACCAACCTGCTCAAAACAGAACTGCTAACTTCCTTCCCGAGTGCTCTACAATAACGCTGTTTTGTCATTTTACTGTTTTAATTTTGACAACGAATGCTAGTAAACATTTATGTAGATCAATTATGAAGTGTAGGATGATCCTCACATCCTATATGGAATAATCGCCACTGTTGTAGTTAGTTGCTAGTTATGATTCGGAGGAGTTCAGCCAAACCTTGCGAAGGGCCATTCCATTTTCCACCCCTATGGATCCGCCGTGTCCCTGATTGGCTTAACGGGCAGCTGTTGGATTTAATTTCTTTCTACCTTTAATGTTATAAGTTAAATATTTTGTGCTACTTATTGTTCCATTGGTGAATAAGAATTGGTATTACAAAGCTTAACCAATATTTAAATTCCATAATATTTACAGGGATAGCCCATTTGAATATGTCAACGGCTCGTACCCCAATCTCACTATGCTCATGAACAGCTTCCAAAGTTGGTGGAAGTCTGGCTACATAGAAATTTCACCTCAAAGTTGATAAACACAAAATGAGAATAGAATATGTGGTCATGACCTACAACCCCATCATTATAATGGACATCACACGCAAAGAAAAGCAATTTCCTTGTCTCTTGGAAATCTTTTGTTAGGCTTTCTATTTTGTAGGATAATTTCGTTGGGGTAATTGCAAAAGCATATTAGTGCTGCCAGACCAGACACAACGCAGCACTCTGCATATTTGTAATTCTGTCAGCTGAGATCTGCTGTCCACCAGATGTCCTCCTCTTGAGGTCCTTAAGGATGTCAAAATTTATTAGTTTACTAGCAGAAAAGGCCCGGCGTTGCCTGGGCTTTGTATTTTTTAATTTGAAATTAACTTATGGAGGACTTTCGATTTTGAAACTCTAGGTCCTTATTATAATATGTATGTAGAACTTGAAATGAAGAAAAAAACTTATCACACTCAAACTATTCCATCAAAAAACGCTCGAAATAGCTTTTTAAGGCTCACAGAGGATATCGAATGCTGCATTCCGTTGCTTCTACTCATCATGCTTGGGAGGGGTTGAAATAAGAAGAAACATAAATTACATAAAATTGTATTGACTCGACGGAAAATTTTATTTCTCATTCTCATGTTACCATACAACCGTTTTGGGGCTGAAATAAAAGAGAAATGCAGTATCACTTTCATACTTTCCTCCCCTAAAACCTGGGACATAATATACTGCGAGCATAGGACTCAAAATGTTCCATCCCATGCTTTGGGCCTATGATAAACATCCCTATTTCTCAACTAATACAAAGCCTACATAACATATCAGCGGAAAGGATTATTTACCTACTTCTGATATAGCATACTCACACAATTAGTTGTCCCTGCAATACGACCTCTTATTCTTCATAAAAATGTGAAGTGAGAAAATATTTCTTATGTCGAGGGTAGAGAAAGTTATGTGACTACATCACACTGTGCTTTATTTTCGTGGATTTCATTTTCAGTGATTATTTTCGCCAATATATTACATGGAATCATAATTCGTTCAAGTCCAGCATTATATAGTCTCAAAGCCCTATATGAACTGTGTAAACAATACACTGTTGTCATGACAACTGAATGGGATTTCAGTTTTTTCAGTATAATATTCTCAAAAATTATATAATTTTCAAGGGAAGGAGTATTTTGTTTGAATTTTAATGTTGACCGCGTTACTTCCCGAGCTTAACTGGGTATGTGTGCAAAATTTTGTACAAATTGGTGAAGAAATGTAGATTTGTATAAGGAACATACCTACATACATACATACATACATACATACATACATACATACATACATACCCACAAACACACATTCGGCTTTATATATTAGATATCTTCTTTTTCCCAATACTTAAATCAAGAGGTTTCTGAACACATTTCAGTAATGTAATTATTAACTTTTTGAAAAGAAAAAAAGAAAAATAGACTTATAAATTACGAAATCCTTAAGAACAATGACCTCATTTTTAAATTCTTACAACCTGGAGGACAGAAGCAAACTAGTCAGTAAAAGTCAGCTGATGATAATTCGAAACGTATGTTCTAATTTGGTAAGTTGAATGCTTTAAAGTTTAATATATGATCAAATGTAAATTACGTTCTGGTGCTACAACAACATGGTATGAGACGTTACTGTGTTCCCATTTCAGATGAGCATGGCTCTACTCGCAGCTTTTGGGAAGGACACAGAAGGAGGATCGTGGACTGTGAATTTCCTCCTCAACAAAGTCGAGTCTAATCTGTGTTCCTTCAATTCGGAACCAGGGCTTGTGAAAGACACAGTGCGACTGTTCATCGCTCTTGTGGACATGCGTGAAAAGTGAGTCTTGCAATATTCTAATAGGATAGTGTTTCTCGTTCTGGTAACCTAACCTACCTATGTCTTTTCCTTTTATATTTACTCAAATGTAATGCACATAGTTTTTGTCTATTTGTAGCATTAAAAACTAGGGTGCATATTAGATTTGATGGCCTTTCGATTTTGTTACATTTACCGGTGGCCTACATTATTGAAGTTAAGCTCAACACAAACATGTTGTTGTCTCGTATCCCACTTAAACTGTTATGCTAAATTTTTTTACAAATTAAAGTTTCAAATTTACTTTACATTAGATTCGAGTATGTACGGTATTTGTTATTGCAGATATGGAATGCTAGTTGCAGTTTACAATTTCAGTCTTACCCATCTTTACCTCCTTTTCATTTCGATTCCCAACAGCTAAGTAATATAATATAATATAATATTTATCTGTCATTAAAGTAATAGACATCATCAATATAAAAATTCTAAAACTATTAAAATACCAGGTCACCCAGATTTGTCTCATCGAACTCCTGTATACTGTAAAATGCCTTGCTTTGTAGCCATTGCTTAGTTACTATTTTGAATCTTTTCAAATTAACATTTCTGGCATTTTGTGGGAGTTTGTCAAAAGCTTAAAACTATTCTGACTTTCATTCAGTCATGTAAAATTAGGGACTAAATTAATTTTATTTCTTGTTTCGTACTTATGTATATCTGAACTAATATTAAAATCCTCATAATTTTCTTTGACATACTGCAGCATGTGTAATATATAGACTACGCAACGTCATAACGTTCAATTATATAAAATGTGGTTTGCAAGATTCTGTATTTTTGGTGCCCTTTATTGCTCTTATGATCTTTTTCCCCATAACAGTACACCATACTGCAAGTGAGTACGATGCAACTAGTTGTGCTGTACATAAGTAATCGATGTATTGAAGTTGCAACTTCATAACAGCTCTTGTTAGTGCTTAATTATTTGTAGAAAAATTATAAGCAATTATTTATAACAGAATCTCAGAAACAGAGAGCTATTGAGATGGACCAGGTTATCCCTTTATTGTCTTTCATCGTACTGTATGTCCAGGTCTACCAAAAAGAAATTCCTGAAAGTTAAAAATGTCTAGAAGTTTCAGTTAACCCAGGTTTTGGATAAAAGGGTTCAACTGTACTTGAAGTGGCAAGAATTCCCCCTAACCTATTCAGACTGAAAGAGGTGGAAAAATTATTGATAAATTTCAGTTTTCCTTTTAAGGGTGAATGTCAGTGAAATAAGAAATGATCCTATAAAGGTAAATATTTTATTAATATGAGTTGATTAACTACTTGAACTTCACTTACCAATCATTTGGTAGGACGCGTTTTACAGGCGAATGGCCTCATATTAATAAAATATTGATTCACTTCACTGTGTTAAGTTCCAAACTCTTTATAGTATTTATAATAAAGGTAAATAACCTACAAAACTGTCATAAGATTTTTCGGGATTGCTTTGAAAATTACATAGTAATATCAGATTTTACAGAAATTTATTTACATATTCTATGTAAGGCTATATTGTTAACAGATTACATTAAAAGAGTGAAATATATTTACAAAAGCCAGGAATAGGCGTACTTGTTAAATTATATACATTGATAAATCTATCATTAATATAATAATAGGTCTCTCATTATTTATTTCTATATATATATATAAAAGGCTTTGTCCTGACTGACAGGAATCAACGTAGAGCCTAAACTATAACAGGTAGAGACTTGGAATTTTGACAGTACCTTCGTTTCATAATGTAGATGCTCACTAAGAAAGGATTTTGAAAAATTCTGATTTTAAATGCCAAAAATCAAATGTTTTTGAGAATACTTAATCCCTTCTTACACAGAATTATCAAATCCGAATCACATTTGACATTAAAACATATTGTTGCCAGTGGGTTTCAGATGGGTTTGGAATTAAATTAAATGGAAGTTTGACAATTACAGTTGGCTTTGTCTATTTTTGTCATACCTTGGAAATTAAACTTTCATGATCGCTTGAATGTCGTAAGCCCCAATATGGTCAAACATTGTTTTATTTGGACGAAACTCACTATACAGGGGTTTTCTGGACCAAGGAACTCGAATCTGAGGTCGTTTTTACCAGGCGATGCTATCTAATCGTGGTATGTAGTCCACGTGATTTAGGTGTTAATAAATAATAATGATTTAACTATTATGCTCTTAATTTTTAATTTTTGAAATAATTATAGCGGGCGATGCTGCGGGCTCATGCTAGTTAACTATATAAAATGGAACAGTCTTCAATAAAAAAAACTTCACCTTGTAAATTAAAATATTTAAAATAATCTTATAACAGACTATGAAACGTTCCTGTTAGTCTTTGAGCTGTTTACATCCAGCACAAATATACCTGCTAAAATATGTGTGGTGAACAGCCAGTGTATGTAAGTTGCGTAGGCTTCCAGTGTCTTTATAGCAATCCCATTGGCTTGTGTCAAGCATTCTTGTAGCCATGAGCTGCTGTGACAGTCTGGTCTGAGGGCGGAATCATGATTTCGTCTTTTGGCACTGTTGTTGAATAAATATTGTCAAATTCTATTCTTTCTGCTTGATTGGTAATTCTCTTCATTTATTGTTGATCTATCTCTGTAACTGATCTATTTGCTTAAGCATATCATATACATCATGTATGCAAGAATAAGTCAATAAGCATCCACACTTTTTGGCTAATCTTTTGTAGGTTGGCTGTACCGTTTTGTGCTCATGCACATCGACATGAGTGCTGCGTTGTTGCACATTAAACATGGCTGCACCGCTCAGCGTTTGCACCCAACAAGAACAGTTTTCAGCGATCCATTGTTTGTCATCTGAAGGTGTACCAGGAGCCAAAATCCATAGAAGACTTTCTGCAATGTTTTACCACGGCAAAGCGTATTCGAATGGATTGAAAAGTTGTTGTATGACAATGCCACCCACATTGCTCAAACTATCGCGAAACTGAGGTGTTAGAGCATACAGTCCAGATCTTGCCCCATCAGATTGATATCTTTTTGGCCCACTTGTTGATTCAACAAAGACCAAGAACTGAAGGAAGCAGTGCATGCGTGGCTTGCTACTCAATCGAAAAACTTTTTCTGAGGGCATCAGGATCAAGTGCATTGAGAGTCAAGGGGACTATGTTGAAAAATGAGGTAATTGAAAGTTTTGTATTGATGTTTCAATAAATTTAAAAAAGAGAGTACAGATACGTATTGACTTACCCTCGTAAAATATGTTACATATAGTGAGCATACTACAGTATGGTCGGAAAAATATAATAATACTACAATATTTTTATGTTTTGAAAGGCTCAAACTCATTGTGCTATTTGTATTACAGAGGAAGCGTAGTATTGAAAAGCGAAGGCTTGTGGAATATCCTTCGGTTACAAGCCAAAATGGAGAGAGGTGCGCTCCCTGGGGCAGCGAAGCGAGGCCTTTTTAAGGCATTGGTTCTTGCAGGTGCAGCTGTTGAAGACAATCAGAGTCGAGGAGAATACTGGGTCCAGGTAAATACACATCTCGTACAGTAGCGACAGTTGTTTTATGTAGCTATTGTGACTTATTCCAGAATGTCTTTTTTTCCAGGTTTTGAAACCACTTCAGGAGAGGTTCAAGGGTGTAGTTTGTCAAGAGAACTTCAGTAGAGCTTTTCATGAAGAAAACATAAAATTGGAGATAATTGACATCCTTGAATCTTTCATAGGTAAGTATTTGTGTCGTTATGGTTCATAATGTTGAAACCTCTCATCTGTCCACACGAGGGAGTTAATTTATAACACGATATCTGTTTACAACACAGTAAATTCTTTGCAGCTTTGAACTAGAAAAGAATTTTACTCATTTACATCTTACCTACACACTTATGCCCGAGTGCACCAACCTCGGTATTCAGAAAATTATGGTCATGTTATTGGTTAACCCCAGTAAAGTCGTACTTTTGTTGCACCTTTGTCTGTTTTGATTTCTACCACTGTAAAAGTTACGGATCATGAAGGACTGGTAAAGGGAGGTCAACAGTTGTGTGTAATAAGTCATAATGAGAGATATGTGGGATCTATTTGAAGAATGAACGATATAACATATTTTTGTAAATGCTGTAACGTTGATTGAAATGGCCTCCTTCTTACTAGAACCAAACCAGGTCCATCCAGTAGCCCACTCACTATCACGATTATAGAATATCGATAGTGTTTCAATTGAACTCAGACATATTTGACCAATATAATATTCCATTTTGTTTTTACAAAAATTCACTAGTGAACAAAGAATTAAAATATTAAAAAACCAGTATGCCCAGCCTAATTTAAGATGGTTAAGGTGAAGTATCACGAACATAATTATAATAGCGCATTTATGACTTGCACCTGAAATTTCCACTAGTCAAACCGGAATAAAAGAGAAGTTATGTCGAACTCAGAACAGAGATTCTGTGGCATGTTGGTTGCCTTGAATTGCACAGATATGATAATCAGTCTTTAAAACATAAATTTAGGTTGAGATGAAAACATACGTAGAATGTCACGAAATTATAAAACTGACCTGGACTATTCATTCTTATCCTTAACATAAGACTCCAACTGACCTATGCGACTAAATGTATAGAAATATCCGCCTATATACCACTAACAAAAGGAAGCAAAGCAGGAAATACAAGTATAATAATAATAATCTTTATTAGCCAATATCCGTACAGGTGAGGCATCATCAATGTACGTAATAACAGTTCTTATAAGACAAAGTCAGCAGTAAGGAATTCGTGTCCTTATCAGCCATGCATATACATAATTTTTAAAACTATTTATGGGTAAACAAGGGATGCTTAAAGGCAGTTTGTTGAATAAATTAATTCCATTATAAAAACAAGTATTATAAGAGCTATATTAATTATTACAGGAAGTTAGTAACAGTGAAGTTTTTCTAATATAGTAATATAAGAATTGAGTCAATTTTTGTGACACTTACTTCACTTGAGTTCTCTATTTGGAGACTAGTTTCGGGAGATTTTTCCTCCCATATTCATTCCATTCTGACTGCTGCTTGTTGCTGTTGCTGCTTGACTGCCCTCTGGTTTCTTTAAGATGAATTTATTGAACAGTTCATTGGAGGTGGGGATTTCAAAATTCATGGCTTTGTCTTGATGTTTGATTAATTCCGGAATTAATCAATTGGGAAAAAATCTTCATCCTCAAACATCAAGACAAAGCCATGAATTTTGAAATCCCCGCCTCCAATGAACTGTTCAATAAATTCATCTTAAAGAAACCAGAGGGCAGTCAAGCAGCAGTCAAAATGGAATGAATATGGGAGGAAAAATCTCCCGAAACTAGTCTCCAAATAGAGAACTCAAGTGAAGTAAGTGTCACAAAAATTGACTCAATTCTTATATTACTATATTATAAGAGCTATTTAAACGACACTTTGGTAAACTTAAATCTGCCCTTTGTCTTGTATTATAATTATGCACTTCTACATTAGTAAAACTCTCCAGATTCTTCTTCACATATAAGATACAATAAAATACATATAAATTAAAAACTGTCATAATATTAATTTCAGTAAAAAGAGGTCTACAGCTTTCTCTCTGACTTTTGGTTGCCATTATCCTCAGGGCCTTTTTTTGAAAAAGTAAAATTGAATTTGTTTCCCTGGAATGACCCCAGAGATATACCGGTATTCCATAAACAATATGACTTTGTAAAGAGCAAAATACACAGACCTTAAAACCTCAAGTGAAATGAAAGTCTTAATTATTCTTAGAACGAAGATACCTCTAGCTATTTTCAATAGGCAGATATTTCTACACATTTAGTACTATAATTTATACCACTGGAGATATGAAATTGATTAATTGACGTATGTGATCCGATCATCTTCCTTGGGGACGTCAGAATTCACAAGATGACCTGCATTGTAAGTTGACCTCAGGCTGCTGTGGTCTTTTTTCGTTCTGGCGTCTAGGTTCCTTTTCCTTTTGCCTTTACAGCTGAACTGATAAATGCCTGATATTGGTGGACTGAAGCTTGCTTCCTACGCTGATAACTGGTGATCTTTGAATTTTCTATCTGCCATCGGATGGTAAATGATTTCTTTGTATACTAGTTTCATTTCTCTGGTTGTGTCTGTGATCTGTTTCTGTCTCTGGTGTTTCTTCACCTTCTTTTCAATCAGTGTTTTGTTGATATTCATTTCTGTTCCTCTTGTTTCACCAATGAGCGTGTGATACTATTCACACGGCATGTTTATGATTGATAGACTTTTACGTAGTTGTTTGAATGAGTTTCTTTTCTATGAATTCCAAATTCAAGTCTGCCATTCTCTTTATGATCTGTTATCTAGGAAGGGTTGTTACTGTATGGTTATGTTATGAATTTTGACATCCCCATGGTAGAGTACTCAGATTGAGATGATAGTTCAGATCAGTTCTCCATTGAAAAACAGGTGACCTTACTAAACTTAACTGCAGTTGTATGTTTGTTGTATTGCTTGCAGGAGTCGCTCAGGGATCGCAAGTGATGACCGTGCAGTCGCTATTCCAGTTTCTGTATCCCATGTTGTCAGAGTTTGCCACCCTGGTGGGTGTGTACCACAACTATCAGCAGGTGGTCGAGCTCATCCTGGAGTTGTATTGCGAGTGCGCCCGGGGAATGCTCTGTTATCTGTCACAGGTAAGTGTTTTATTTAAACTTAATTACAAATTAGTACAGTGCTTCTGTCCAGAATCAAACTCTCTACACACTTTCTCACAATCGGCTTTCCTGAAATACGTGGAGAGAATCATCAGCATCAGCTGCCTTTCTTTCTCATTGTACACTTGATATTTTTAAATTGTGTACAGTCTCTTGGCTTCTGCTTCAGTCCTGTACCACCAGATGTTGCTGCTAGCTCATTCTCCCCTGGTTGTCAAAATTGTGTATACGGTTCTTTTTCCACTTGTCGAGCTGAATCGGATGATGTAGGTTTTTAAGCAAAACAGTTTTCCTTTGCTGCATTGTGATCAGAATTCTGTACATACAGAATGCTCTTTCCATCTAATATTGAGATTCCTTTATTAATATTACTGCGCTCTTTACATGCTATCTTCTAAATACCAGCTTTATTTTTTTCCCACCTGAAGAAATTTTGCCTTTCAGTTCTGATCTTATTAAGTTTGAATTTATTCGGTGGAGCCATCTTATATTGTGTCCTTTATCAGTCTTGTTAAATTTATGATTCGCACACGTTTTGTTCTCTTTCCCACCCTCTCCTGAAAAAAAGAAACAGTTGCTTTCTACAAAACAGCATGTAATGCAGTTGTCACTCCAAAACAAATTGCCCATTGCGAGGTGACAATCCCAAACGTACTTTCAATTCAGTTTTTAAGAAATTTTTATTTCCTAAATTCTCACAGATGTCAATAACCAATTAAAAGCATTCACTATGAACTTACAACTACAATAAAGGAATATAGAAGTGGTGGGAAGTTTGAATTAAGCTGACAACATTCTTATCCTTGAGTAGATTACAAACCTTCTTGCAATGTATCAAAGTAACTCATTTTAAATATGTTTACGTTATGATTCTTGTG
Organism: Ectobius pallidus; assembly: GCA_964059195.1. NCBI lineage: Eukaryota > Metazoa > Arthropoda > Insecta > Blattodea > Ectobiidae > Ectobius > Ectobius pallidus. The sequence goes on along the minus strand of CAXKWD010000003.1, from coordinate 64,871 downwards.
TCCATTATTATTACTATGATGCATTTGTAAGTGTGTCCATAGACATTGCAATGCATAACTGTCCACTGTCGAGTGAAACTGCTTTGAAAAGTGAAGAGTAAAGAATTTAGTGACCGGAATAATAAAATGCTGCTTATGAAATAAATATAGTTGAAACTAATGTGGATTCTGAAGATGGACATTGTGTGATACTCTCTCAATTATGAGATAAAGAACCTTCACAAGATCCGGTAAATTAATAAACCTATTTTCTTGTAATACCTTAATTAATTAACAAGGAGCGGAGAGTAGAATTATAAATAGGCCTGCACATGGCACCCACTACTTACTTCTGATCCAGGAGAAGCCATAGAATTTCGAAAAACTGTATTTCAAATGAACTGCTTTTAAAATGTCTACTTTCATTTGAGTTTTCTCAGATGAACATTGCTTGTCTCTCGATTGCTGCTTTTGTACCGGGAAGACATAACAAATTCTATAACATAAGTGCAAGTTTTTCCTCTGCTGAGATTTAACAAACTGATGCATATTAATACAAGCCATTATCATTAATTTTGTAGTTCGTAACATATTTCTCAGAGATTTTTGTACTGTACCTCATCCCATGGGAAATGCGGAATTGGATAGAATCTAGAATTGACTTAAGTCAGTAAACTATGAAGAAATTAATAGCTTTGCTACAGAACACTCAGCCAACGGAAAACATAAGAGTTAGCAAATCCAAATATTACTGAAGATCCCATACTGAATTCAGACTGACAGTGCTAGAAAAATAAAGATTGTATTTTGAAACCTCAAATGACTGGGGATTTGTACACTTAGGCGTCCCAGCAGAACCCAATGGGGACAAGGGGACTGGTCAGATCACTTTACCTATTCTCGATATAGGCCTTTACAGTTATATTACCGTATTTTATGGACCATAAGACACACTTTTTTACCTTGAAAACAGAGCCTTAAAAGTTGGGTGCGTCTAATGGTCCAAAGTACACTAAAAATTTAAATTATGGTAAATATTGCCGGAATACCATAGTTAGGCCTATACACAAGGTGTCGTAAACGGTAAGACACATATTTTAGCACAGACTGTAAATCAGTGTACTTGTAACAATCATAAAATGAGGGTAGTTGGAAGCCAAGTATACAATGCAAAAAGAAAGGAATGTTGAGTTCTTTTATACAAAAGGAGTTGTCCTGTTACACTCACCGTATGCTGAATTGAGGGGGAGAGGGTGTAGAATTATTTTCAGTCTTTCATGAGAAATCAGTTCAGTTGTTAAAATTTATGCGATGCCACCTGTACAGAAGAGATTTTTGTACAATGCAGGTTTTAAATTAGAAGTGATTACACCGATTCCATTGTTTATGCTATGAAGTATATTAGCTTATTCTCTTTAAAATGTTTCGTTTAGAATCACATTAAATTTTTTTTTCCTTTAAATTTCCACTTTAAAATTAAGGTGCGTCTTATGGTCCATAAAATACGGTATATTATATTCCCTCTGTGGTTGTGTTCCAATTTCATCATTTGTCTCTAGGAAATTTACTTCGTTTGGTGATGACCATGTAACTCAAGATTGTGTGAAAGTCTGGTTGAAGTCTGAGCTAATTTTATGTGCATTGCACACAAAGAAATTTTAAACACGTTATACAGTGTTATTGTCCTTTTTATTTTATTTTATCATGTCAAATTACTGTAGCTCACCTAGAAAAGTAATTACTTCATTTAGAATACAGAAGAAGAAGAATGATTTATTTTACAATGGTGCTGTTTGCCTAGAGATTCTAAACAGAATAAAATTAGTTTGAAATGTTTTTGTTTTGGAAATACTTTGGTGCTGCGTATGTTTTATTTCTAAACACTTCATGTAAGTTGTTTGACTTTCTGAATTGTTTGTTTTCTTCAGGAAGAGAAACAACTTGGCTTGAAGTTGTGTCTGCGGCTGATAGAGTCATATTCCACACACATTGTATGTAAAACTGTGGTGTTTAGGCATGGCATGCGACCTAACCGAGTGTGGTGACCTTAACAGTAGAAATAGCCATTGTAAGGAAAAACTTACCAAATTACAACTTACATCAGCTGATCTCTACTGACAAGTTTGCTTTCTGTCCTCCAGGGTGTATGAATTTTAAAATGAAGTCATTGTCCTTAGGGATGTCAACATTTATAAGTCTGTCTTTGCTTTTTTGGATATATACTTTACCCAAACAGTTAAATCAAGTGGTTTCTGCACATTTCGGTAATTTTGCCTCATGACCCATAGACAGAAATGAGTTTCCTATTTGTTGGTATTTAATATTAATTCTCTTCTGTTCCTTGTACTTGGATTTAAATTTCTCTTCATTTTCACAGATATTGCAGTCATTTTCATAAATACCTGAATTTTGTCTTTCATGTCTGATTGTAGGAGGTTTTTATTTTGTACTTATGCTGTTCAATTCTTTGAATTTCTTTGCATTAAAGGAGGTGAATTTCTTGAAAGTCGTTTCATCTTTAGGATTGCTTAAGGTGTTAGTTTCTTTTACAAGCTTTAGAGTTTATTGGATGTTATTGACACTTCTAATTAATTTGGTGAGAATTATAAAACAGATCCAATTCATAGCTGCCTGCATAAGTGACACTAATCCATCAGCCTTACACTTCCTCAATGAGATTGCCTCAGATGTCGTTTTCATGTTGATGATCATGTGGATAATGACGACATGTTGTCGGTCTCGTTCACAAAGATATTTTTTTTACATTGCGTCTTTTATATTTATTACAGTTTTTATTGCAGTTTTTTTTTCTATTTTAAGGGCATTTTCGTTAATTATGGAGAACCATTTGACCTTTTGATGTGTTATGAAATGAAATCTTACTTTACTAATACCCAGCAGACTAAGATGAATTATGTTAGAGTGCTTTTTTGTGTATACGTAAAATTTGTGCTTATTTTTTGAATAATTTTTTTAAATATCATAGATTCTTTGTTTCTTGTTTTATGACGCATATTATTGAGTTTTAGATCATTCACTGAGGTCATTTTTTTTGCAGTTTAAAGTGCATTAAATGTTGTACGTCATGAACAACTGGGTCTTAATGATGAGAATGTTATTTTCATACTGGGATATTATGTTCCCTATTTGTGCAAATATAATGCATGCTTCCCCCCCCCCCCCCCCAATTCATTCGTAGGATTCAAATTGGGAGCACATTAGATCAAGTGCAAATTCAGTTCGTAACAATGCATTGCAGTAATTCTCAACTTTGTTACATATAATGTCATATCAACTCAAGCTCAAGTGACGCATAAAGTACTGTAGTGATTATTCAGGAGTGCAAACTTGCCCACGCTGAACCTAACCTTTTCCCCCCCGCTTAGAAACATGCAAAAACAGTTCCTAATCTTTGCATGTAAAGCTACTGGCAGCAATGAGTGGAAGCTAGGTTCGTATGTCTGCATGGTTTCAATAGGATAAACACAGAAACTCGCTATTACTGTCGAAAGGTCATTTCTGTTATTCATACTTATGTATTCAGTTGAGCCTTGAAAGATCACGGGACACATTGACCACCTGTTCCAAGCCTGACCAATCTTAATATTCGTGGGTTCAGCAATTTGAGCAACAGTTTAAAACAAACAATGACATGAGCCCTAACTAATAGTTTGCATTGTGTTTAGTTCTGGGATTGAAATAAGAAAGAACTAGTCAACTCAAGCATGCATATACTTTGTTCTTGTGTAGAATATTTTCCCAGGCTTCTAACCACGTAGTTATTTGGTTTCAGATCAGCCCCAAAAAGTCAGAGTTCCTCCAAATAACCATCTGGGAAATATTCCATATTACAAGCACCAGGGAAAATTTAAAATACATTTCAGTGTTTTTGTATATAAGTTTTTATCATTGTTATTATTTCTGTTGTCAAAATCCACCAATGAGGATTTGAATTGGATATTTGACTTAACACATTGAAGAGCATTATACAGAAACACTTTGAAAGGTATGTAAGTCTAGTGAACCGATAGAAATAACCTTAGCATACAATGGGCTGTAATGGTAAGGGCCATGCTTCTATCTCTTTTCTTTATAAAAGTCACCACTTTTTAATTTCTAATTCTTGTTATAACAGGTTTCATTTGTTTCAAAGCCAAATTGTATTCTAACAGATTTTAATTAGAATGCAAATTGCCAAACCGAAATGCAAAAATATTTTGATTGATACCTCATACCTATAGCAATGGGACTTTTGTACTTAGCGAAGCAAATTAAATGAAATGACTTACACTTGCTTGGACATTGACATTATGTAAAACATTAATTGCATTGGAAACATTGTTTTCTAATGTAAGCTTAAAACATGGAGCTCAATAGATGAAAAGTATTATATTTTAATTTGTGTATTAACAAGCCATTTCTTATATTGGCCTACCCCACATCATGTGGCAGCTCCAAATCGTAGAATTTGTTTCTGCAGTCTCGCTTAGTCATGTGGGTAATATATTAAGAAAAAATTTTGCATTCCAAGTTGAAAAGGAATAATTAAGAGTTTTTTTATATATATATTTTTATATATATGTAATAAAACTCCTTCTTACTTGAATGTCTGCTTATTGTGTTTGTGTGAAACAGGCAAGCCCATGCATCACATAAAGGTCCTCATGCAGTTTTGCGTCGTAACATTTTCTTCACATGTTCTAATAATATGCGATGTTACGGTTCGTTTTTGAGCCACTACATGAAAGAGGATATTAAATTATTGAAACAAGAAAAAACCTTTAAAGATTTTTGTACAGTTATCCATGCAAGGTTCCTCTTTCCACAAGCGGAATACGAATGTAACCAAGTGCAGGAAATTAAAACCTTGTCTCCTGTTACTTCTGTATTAAAATTTATATGTGCACTATTACTGTTAATGAAAACTAACTATAACAAACATTATCACAAATTTAGTGGGATTTACAGCCTATTAGCATGACATTGCCTGAAGCTAGAATAGCAGTAATTGTAACACAGATAATCAGGCATTTGCTGTAATAAAGAATCAAGACAATGTTAGGAACTTAAAAATCCTGGCAGGAACTCAAAGCGCACGCAATGCAAAGTCGACCACTAGCTCAGTTTAAGGCCGGTATTCATAGCCGCAATAAGTCGTACTTAAATCCAAGTCGAACTTTAATCTCGTCTTAAGTTGAGTTTCTGACACAAACAAGTCGGACTTATGACATATTTACTTTATAAAGTCAGACTTGACAAAGTCGAGCTTATTGCTATTCATAGTCACTAAAGTACGACTTATTTGATGAAATAAGTTGTACTTCATCAAGTCAAGGGAACACAGTTTAAGCCAGAACCATGGACAGTGATTTTGAGGATCTGGGCGAGGTATTAGAATAAACTCGATCCCCCAAAGCATTATTTGTGAATCGTGATGAATCTATTCAAATTCTATAGTGATAATAAATTTAAAAAGAGATTTCGTTTCAAGAACACACAATTTTGGAAATTTCAATCGCCTGCCTTTCATCGGTATTTCTCTCTTATGGTATTTCATATCGCCCCAAAGCTTCCTAAGCTGTTTTGAATCTCTCTAAAACAATAATTAATTTCAAAATAAATACATAGGTTAAGCATACTGGTCTTAATTCTGAACAATGTCCAAGCTATTATATACACAGAATATTGTAAAGAAACTATTCATCAGCTTACTTACACGCTGCATAATATGAATGCATAGTGCCGTCTGTATTTGTATTTGTTCTCAGACGGCTTTGCTTTACATAAAATCTGAAAAAATCTTAAACACGATTGGCTAATTCAATTGTTATGGCAGTGAACGCGTGATTTTTCATATTATTGAGTTTGACTTTAATGTATAGAATAAGTAGAGCTTCATGAAGTCAGACTTAATAAAGTACGACTTTAAAGACTATTATGAATACGAAAAACTTATAAGTCGACTTGTCTAATAAGTTCAGCTTTATAAAGTCGCCGACTATGAATACCGGCCTAAGTGAAAGCATGTCACACAGCTTACCAGATGGTGCATTGTTTTTAAAGTTAGGCATTTGATTGTGTGCTTTTGTGGCAGAGTGACAGTCGGAGGATATACGAGGCTTGTCTGCAAACAATTCAGACGTATGCTCGTTGCAACACTGGAAGATTGAGCCTGGAGTCAGCGGCTGAAGACGAGACCTTCCATGACATTCTGTTGCTAATGGAACTTCTCACTAACTTGCTGTCTAAGGATTTCATTGATCTCAGCCCACCAGGTGTGTACTCAAAGGTTTTAAAATATATAATTAATAATTAATGAGCTAATGGTTGGTCAAATTTTAGTGAGGGTAATGCCATATTCGTGGTAGGATTTTTCTTGGTTCCTCTTGTTTACAAAATTATATTTCACATACATTTCTTTAATCTCCTACCCTATAATTTCTTAATTAGTTTCATTTAGGTGAGAAAATTTTACTATGGAATTCATTTTTACAAAAGTTAAGTCCATCATTTTGCTGCATAAATGCATGCATACAGTATATTTAAGCTCCGCCCTCTAGTGATTACAAACGCTATGATGCCTGGTGTGGACTATAGCTTAATTATTTAACAGCCCTGTTCTTGTGAATGTTACAGAGGGTGGAACGGACGGGGAACAAACAGTGACGGCCGCAGATGTTTGTTTGTACGGACTGAACATCATCATGCCTCTCATGACAGTCGATCTGCTCAAGTTCCCGTCGCTGTGCCTGCAGTATTTCAAGATGATTACGTTTGTGTGTGAAATTTACCCGGACAAAGTGTGTCAGCTCCCAATAGACTTGCTCAAAAACTTGTTAGGGTCTATCGAACTTGGACTCACTACATTTGGGCAAGATGTGATCATCTTGTGTACAGACTTCATCCAGTCGCTTGGAACACATGTGTTCACCAGCAGCCTGCAGAGCGCTCCAGTGTACGACGCCCTCCGACCACTATTAAAGGTATCAATAAAGCTTATTTTGAATCGTAAATATTGTTTGACGGAACAATCCGTCTATGTAAAGTTCCATTTAATGGGCTGAGCTGTAAAAGAAAGTGCACAGAGTAAGGTGCTACCCTGTTGTTATAATTACGTTGGGGGAAACGTGTCTCTCTTTAACGAGAACAGTACGTTCAAATATGATGTGTAGGTTTAATGTACTTTGTGAGATGTTTCAGAATTCATCTTTGTGTTTGTTTCATGACTTCTGTATTCGACAGAATTTTGTATTTCACCTATAGAGGTCTTGTATTATGAGCAATGTATCCGGTAGGTTCCTGGCTTTTTCTCTTAGGTAATTTATCCTTATAGTTTGCTTTATTAAGTTTTTCATGTCGTATTTGAACTGAACTGATTGCTTGTTTTGCAGCTGCTCATGAATCTCATCCTGTCTCATCAGATAAACTCCGATCTGTTCCCCAACACGAGTGTAGCCTTGTTTGTACTCATCTGTTGCTATCAGGTAAGTTATACACAGATAGCTTCAGAAATTCAATGATACTGGGATTTGACATAATTGATCAAATTAGAGAAGCTATTGGTGTTAATCAATAATAGTGATAGAAATGCACAATGTTACAGGTCCAGGTGTCGTGTAATTATTTTGTTTGAGCTTCAAAGATCGCTCATATAAACAAACTACAGAAGAAAATAGTCGAGTTATTTAAAAAAAATTCTCTTTTGCTCACCTAGTAGAAAAGAACTCAAAAAAGTTTACAAACACTACCACTTCCACGTCTAAACAAGGATGAGAATTACAAATGAAGTCATTTAAGAGTAATTGACACATGTCAAGTGAGTTTTATGAGCATCCTATTAATTCGTTTCTCTTGTCTTGGTATGTTTTGTTTGTGCGTAATATGATTCTTTGTAGTTCTATAAACAAATTAGATCAAGAACTGGCTCAGCCAGTGTGTACTTTGTGTGTAATTAAAAACATTGAATAAAATAGAAATAGGTGGCTCTTGCCATAGAAATTCGGAAAGAAGCTTTGTGCATCAATTAGTTTGCTTTTTGTATAATTTTTCGTCTTTTATTATTATTTGTACCACCCACAACAATGTAATTAAGTAATTCATGCAACACAGATATTAGTATTAATAAATTCGTATATGTTTATTATTATGCTTTAAGCAGCATTGTAGTGTAGTATATTATACAATAACTTATTCCACCAAAACAGAAGGAAGTTAACCCATTGGCACACTTCCCCGTCTGGGGGACGGGCGAAAAATCCAAGTCCAAACGCACTTTGCCGGCTGCCAGACGGGTTGAGCAACCGACAACTTTTCTTGTAGTTCTAGCTTTCTCTGAGTAGATGGCATAACATTCCATATACCATTTTAAAGCTGAATAAATTCTCTATGCAATGGTATGCAATATGATATGCTTCATATCAATCTTCAAGGTATAAATCGATCGTGAATATGTGGTCGATATGCACTTTGGCGGCTGCCAGACGGGCTGAGCAACCGACACTTTTTCTATTAGTTCTAGCTTTCTCTGAGTAGATGGCATAACATTCCATATACCATTTTAAAGCTGAATAAATTTTCTATGCAATGGTATGCAACACGATATGCTTCATATCGATCTTCAAGGTATAAATCGATCGTGAATATGAGGTTATTCCCGCTTTCCGTTAGTAGATGGCATGACATGCCTTATTAGCGTATTATACCCACAAAAGTTATCTACCTTATTGTATTCAACACAATAAGTCAAGTTTAAGTTATAAATCGATATAATGATCACGTGATCATGGGATTCCGAGGCACTCAGTTCGAAAAATGGCTTTGAGGAAGAAATTGTGTGTGTCGTTCCAGACTGTTTTAGGGTGTATCACACCACAAAATACCTGTAAACAAACATTCCAGGGATCAACAAAACATCACAGCATAAAAAGGGGTATGCAGTTTAGTCCATAAAATTGAATTTGCATGAAGTAATAATAAATGTAAAGAAACCAATTTTTGCCTGAAAATATTAGTGTTTATGGGTGCGCTGTGCATAAGAAAAGTAGTGTGCCAATGGGTTAACATTGAAATCAGCCGTTATCCATATTTCTGGGTACTTTATGTTACTTTACTGTGAGAGTGTGGAAAGTAACATATCCAGAAGTCTCTCTAACGAGTAACTTTTTGCCCACAGGATGACTATCAGCAACTGGTGCAGGGGTTGTTGAACTCGCAGCAAGATCCGGTGGTGGGGGAAAGGCTTGCGAAGGCCTTCACAGACCTCACATCCAATATAGACCTCAATGTGGCGAGACAAAACCGAATGAAATTCAGAGAAAATTTTGAAAAGTTTATTGTGAACGTTCACGGGTTCTTGCTTGTCAAATAAACTCTTGTTAGCTAACCATAACAAAATAGGTTTTTTGTGTATATTTTATACTTAAGTTATTTTCTATGTGTTTGCAGTAATCTGTGACTTGTATAACGTAATTTGTATTTTTTAACATGAGACAGTTTAGAAATAAAATGACGTAGGCTTTCACAGCTGCTGTTCATCTGGTTATGACATCACCACCAAGTAGGCTAAAGGTCAATTAATCTCCCTGGATTTATTCACAGGCCTTCTGACCTCTTTTGACGTATGGTAGTCAATGAGAAGAAATGAAACATTCATCTGATTCCGCAGGACTTGTGAGAAACAAATGGTTATTTTTAGAATACTATCATAATAGCTATTTCTCTTTGTGTCCATAGGTTTTAGATAGACTTGCATGACATTTAGTTTGGCAGAGTACAGATTTTCCACTAAGTTATTAATGAATGAAATAGAAAATGCACAGAACTTTGTCAAGAATTCCTGTGCTTGATCTGGTTGGTGGAATCTGTGCACTGCCTTAAGTCGTAGTTGTTCAGTCTCCATCTCTCGTGTATTGTAGGTGGTAGCAGCATCTTTAGCCTAAACTCTTCCATGAAAAAATTTTCTCTGACCAGAATGTACAGTCGGTCAAATAAAAAACGTCTGGACTCGTATGCAGTTAAAATTAAAGTTTTAACGCATTAGTTCACAAGTTTCCTATAAAAAACATAAAATGCAGGTCATTCTTGGAACATATGAGGCCATGCGACAGGAGGGAAAAAAATGAACAACGAGGGAAAAAAATTAACTACGAGAAAAGCGCAACACACGATATTCAACTTAATGTATTGTCATAATTCATTTTGCTTTGTGTCATCGCGTCACATCCAAATGCTAGCTTGAGAGAAAGTGTAGTTAGGGCTGTAATGTATGAATGTTTATTTTTACTACAGTTAGGCCGTAGTCTGGTGGTAGTTTTACAATCATATTGTAATTGACCTGCATTTTTCGGCCTCTGAAGCAGCGAGAAGGTTCCATATTTCTTAAAGAGCAGCTGACCGGAAGTTTTCATAGGACTGGCCGGCCGCGTATTTCGATGCTAGGTTGCTTGCAGAAGTTGAACGTAAGTTATTGATTTTGCACTACAAGTACCGCTATTATAAAATAAAATTTTTAAAAAATGCTCCTTGAATAAACATATTCCTCGCGAATTTATTCATTATAATAAAATTATAAGAACTTCCATGCAAGAATATGGCGGACGTGAGGCATATAGCCACAGCCTTCTATACATGTTTGTTTTGGAACAAAACTGACTGAATAATCAAGAAAATACATGGATAGACAAGAGGCGTGTGTGAACCTAACCTTAAGTCTTCCTGTACATGCGCATATGCTCGTTCGTGATACTTAATCAAATACTGCCGACGTTTTTTATTTGACCGACTGTACATGAGGCAGGAAAGAAAATTCCCTTCACACTCTCTCTAGCTCTGCCAACTGCTTCTTGGGTAGATAATGCCATATGTGGCTATGAGCGTAATCTTGATGCGGAAAAGTTCGTAAGTTATTAATTAAATTTATTGATAGGCTACTTTATAAACAGTTTCGGATCTACACTAAAAGGTAATTAAAGTAACTGTGGGTCTAATATGAAGTGAAATTAGATTTGTTATACTTTTTCAAAACAGACCGTTGGACCGGTCCAGAGTGGACCAGGACAGTGGACCTCATCTGAGGATGCAAGCAACTTATGTGTAAGTAAACACTTAAAAGTGAATTTGAGTGATAAAATTAGTTTCTTTTATAATTTGACCTCTTCATTGTGAGTCCCACAAACATTATGTATGATTATGGTTAGTTTTATTAATTTTTAATACTGTAATTGTTTTATGTGGCTAAAGTGATCCCGAGAGTTTGGAAGAAGCCCAAGGATGATAAGTAAAGCTTTTGAATTTAGTCTTTTCTTTAATGGATGAAAGTGAAGTGTCTCTTATATATAATCAATAAGAATATTCTTCTTCACACATATTTTGTAAGTCAAAACTTACCAAAAGGACGATCGTTTCGGAGAGTGACTTCTCACCATCATCAGCTGTTCTCAACTGTCGTGTTTCCTTCTTTATCCACCAGATGTCCTCCATGTAGTAGAAATTTAGAAATGAGGTCATTGTCCTTTGGGATGTCAAAATTCATAAGTCTGTCTCTATTTTTCTGTATGTATACTTTTTCCCACACCGCTAAATCCAATGGTTGTTGAACATTTTTCAGTAATTTTGCCTCACTATTGAAATTATGACCTGTAGACCAGAAATGATGAGCCACTGCAGATTTTTCTATTTGTTGGTATTTAATGTTCCTCATATGTTCCTTGTACCTTATATTTAAGTTTCTTTTTGTTTTGCCAATGTATACTTTTTCACCCGTATTACAGTAAATTTCATAAATGCCTGATTTCTTACTTGGATGAATTTTATCTTTCATGTCTGATCTTAAGAGATTTTTAATATTGTACTTGTTGATAGGTGCCAATGTGATGTTCAGTCCTTTGAAAATTTTTTGGAATTTATGATGCATTAATCGATGGAAAGTGAATTTCTTGAAAGTTGTTTGATCTTTGGCATAGCATAAGGTGGTGTTTTCTTTAACTCGCTTTTGGTTTTCAAATTTCTTGATTTTCTTGTTGACTGTATTTTCTGTAAATCCATTAATTTTTGCTGTTTCTAAAATATGCTGGTATTCTAATTTATATTCTATGTTGCTCATAGGTAAGTTGACTAATCTGTAAGTAAGGCTGTTTATTACTGCTAAATTATGAGGAGTTGGATTATAGCTGTCCTGCTTGATGTAATTGTCGGTGTGTGTGTCCTTCCTATAAATTCCAAATTCCAATTTCTTGCCATTTTTGATGATCTTGATATCTAGAAAGGGTAGCATATTGTCTGACTCTATCTCTGCAGTGAATTTTACTGAACTGTCCTGGAGATTAAGTAAACTAACAGCATCTTCCACTAATTTCTTGTTCATTACAGCGAATACATCGTCTACATATCTATGCCATGATTTGAAAATATGCGGAAAACGTTCTATGATGTGTGTTTCCATAAAACTCATATATAGGTTAGCCAAAAATGGAGAGAGAGGATTCCCCATTGCAAGTCCTTCTTTTTGTTCATAGAATTTCCCTCTAAATGATCAAACAACTTTCAAGAAATTCACTTTCCATCCATTAATGCATCATAAATTCCAAAAAAATTTCAAAGGACTGAACATCACATTGGCACCTATCAACAAGTACAATATTAAAAATCTCTTAAGATCAGACATGAAAGATAAAATTCATCCAAGTAAGAAATCAGGCATTTATGAAATTGACTGTAATACGTGTGAAAAAGTATACATTGGCAAAACAAAAAGAAACTTAAATATAAGGTACAAGGAACATATGAGGAACATTAAATACCAACAAATAGAAAAATCTGCAGTGGCTCATCATTTCTGGTCTACAGGTCATAATTTCAATAGTGAGGCAAAATTACTGAAAAATGTTCAACAACCATTGGATTTAGCGGTGTGGGAAAAAGTATACATACAGAAAAATAGAGACAGACTTATGAATTTTGACATCCCAAAGGACAATGACCTCATTTCTAAATTTCTACTACATGGAGGACATCTGGTGGATAAAGAAGGAAACACAACAGTTGAGAACAGCTGATGATGGTGAGAAGTCACTCTCCGAAACGATCGTCCTTTTGGTAAGTTTTGACTTACAAAATATGTGTGAAGAAGAATATTCTTATTGATTATATATAATATACACTTCACAATGTTTTCCCGATTAATTTAATCAAAATTGAAGTGTTTCTTGTTAATGTGGTCTTTGGTTGGAACTATCTGCAGTCTGTCTTCTGTTCTCATTACTTCCAGTGCTTGCTCTTGGGATTTTGTTTATAATTTACAATAGCAAATATAGACCTATTCTGTACCTTAAACATGTGGTACTCAAAATAGCTAATGGCATTTTGTGCCCAACTTGTTCATGAGCTATAATTGCAAGTGAAGCATAAAAATGTGTATAGTCAACTCATATACTCAAATTTATTTTAGTGTATTTTTGTTGTAGTTCCGTTACCAGGCCTATTAAAATAAATTTAAGCCTTATAAACAAAATAAAAGTACTTTTGATTTCATATATCAAGTCTGACTTGTAATTCCGTTACCATGGAATTATCATTTTTTTACAAACTGGTTTAGCTCTAAATTTATTGTGATTATCTGCATGTAAACATTTTGGAAACTGTTCAGCGAAAGAAATCTGGAGTTACAACAGCTGATAGATAGAAAATTGCCAAGTTTGTTACGTCGGAATTATAAATTCTTTACTATAAGAGCAGGTAAAGGATATTTTAAAGTAGTGAGAGTGACACAAGTTACAGTTCATCCCAAAATCCAGCTTTATGCACGTTATTTTCAAAGTTCAAATAGCTCTATCCATAAATTAACATCAATTTACAGGAAATCAGTGGATTTATATCAGCATAGCAGTGGGATTAGTTCGGGTGTTACATCCATAGGCGTAACCAGGCCGGCCATATGGAGGGGGGGCTATAACATCTGGAGAGGGGGTTCCGGGGTCCTCCCCCCCCGGAAATTTTTAAAAATTAAGATGCACAATAACGAGTTTTAAGCTTCCCATGCTTTAAATTCATATTAAGTCATTTATAAGTAGATTTTTTAAAAAAAGGTGATATATCACAATAATGAAATAATATCATTTATAAGTAGATTTTTTAAAAAAAGGTGATATATCACAATAATGAAATAAATAGTACAATTTTCCCTTTTTTAATCAATGGGGGGGGGTTCAAACCCCCAAACCCCCCCCCCTCGTTACGCCTCTGGTTACATCCCATGGAGAGACAGGTTCTACCATTTGACCTTTCGATCATGTACCTCTGTCTTTAGACTTAATTTGTTTAGCGTGTTCCACCTACGAGTTGGCCAATCATGCGGGTTTCTGAGTTGTGGTGGCTACAGCTCTAACTCCCGAGCGATCAGGCAAAATATCTACACAAATAATGCTACTAACTGCATGATGATTCAGGTTCTCACGTTTACAGTTAAAACTACAATGAAAATAACCACGTACCTCATCACAAGAGACGTTGGAAATGTTCTCCTCTTGCATCCAGACAATACTGGCACCTTTTTAGGAAATTTTCTTTCACGTGCATAAGTTCAGCTTCCGAGATAGAGTTAATTTCTCTTGTGATATTATCTTTAAGTTCTTCTGATGTATGGGAAATTTACCTATACGCTTTATTTCTGATTTCTCTTCAGTAAGTACGCATTGCTTTATCCTTCGTTTGCTATTGAGAATCAAACCAGTTTCCCAAAGTTTACTTACAACGCACGGCTTCTCTGCTTGGAGGCGTACACCTGAGAATTTTGTTTAAAAATGACATCTTACGTCCTGGCAAGCTGATGTAATCACATAAGAATTGTACATAAAAATGCTTACATACTTATGTCGTGGCATTATACACTTGACATAAACTGAAGTGATACTGTATTGTTGATAAAACAAATTAAGGCCAAGGTCGCAGGAGTGCAGCGATACATGCCAGCGTTCTGTGGATAAATCATCTATGATTTTCATTGTGAAAACCTGATTCATTACAAAGTTAGCAGTTTCAGTTTCACCCAAACTTTAACATGAAAAATAAAGTGTATAGGTCACACCCCCATACATTAGAAGAACTTATGGACAGTATCACAAGATTAACTCTATCTTGAAAGCTGAATTTCCTAAAAAAGGTGCCAGTATTGTGTGGATGCAAGAGGAGGACATTTCCAACGTCTTTTGTGATGAGGTACGTGGTTATTTTCATTGTAATTTTAACTGTAACTGTGAGAACCTGAATCATTACATCATCAGCAGTTTTATTTGCGTAGATATTTCACCTGATCGCTCGGGAGTTAGAGATGTGGCCGGCATGATGCAGAAACCCGCATGACTGGCCAACTCATACGTGGAACACACTGTAGATGACATGGTTGGGGGTATGTGATGGTTTTTTGTATCATAGATTACAACTTATTTATTAAGTAGCTCCTACCTCTAGATAAATGCGAGAAGATACCGAGAGCTGAACCCGGGTCATGAAGTCACTGATCAGCTCAGTAAGCGATGATTTTATTTCATGATAGCTTATTAATTATGTTATGTCATAATTGTTTTGAACTTGTTTCAGTGTTTCCACTGGAGAAGGCAAAATTAAGTAAATAAGGATGCCAAACGGAATTAGGGTGTGTGGTACTTCCAAATCTTCAGTTCAGGTGAGTGATATATATATACCTGTAGTTGACTAATTGAGCCCCTTAAAGCCCAAGTGGTGTAACTCACATTACTGCTGTTCTGAGATATTTAAGGTTTTAGCTGTCACCAAATAGATGGCTTTATTGACAGCATAAAATTGTGCTCCTAGCTACAGGGTTGCTATACAATTTATGACTTACACCATTTGTGCTATTAATAGAAGAACACTTTCTGAATAGGATCCTGATTATAACTAGAAAAATAAAAAAACTGGAGTTACACCACTTGGGCTTTAAGGGGCTCAATTACACATCATCTTACTACTTATGCATTTGGATGAAAACTTAATCTTTATTGATTACAGCAATATACCTTAGGGGGAACGTGCATGACATAGCGCTGCATGCCTGTGTATTACTCGAGTGTAATTTACACAGGAACTTGGTATTTTTTCATTCCATTGCTTCTCGTTTTATGGGGCATTGTCGGTAACGATATTATTAAATGCTAGAATGGTACTTTCTAAGATTACATGGCAGATGTATGTGTATACGTGCAATAACTTGAATATGCGTTATCAGATTTTCATGAAACTTAGTATACATACTTATAACGTCCGTAGGAGAAACCCTATAGATTTTGGACCATATGAAACAATCATTATAGGACAAAGCCACTGCTCATTCGTTCACTGATGTGATTGTTTGAGGCAGAAACTTTGAATTTGTCATACAGCTTGTAGCCTATAAATGACAGAAATATTCCAAAACATTCCAATTTTTAATTTTTACCCCCAAAAAATACAAAATGGTGAATGCAACTTGAAGGTCTCTGCAGACCTTTACAGGCTAGATCACTCATAAACACTCATGTTTACAAGAGGTAGAAACCCTTTAGCAATGGAAAAATTCCAAAAAGTTAAAATTTGTTTTTATCCTCCAAAAAAAAAAAAAAATCTTTGAAAGGTTTTGATTACGTATTTGTACGCTTTCAGATGTTTTAGCAAAAGTAAAGGAATATTGTTGACGTGAGGAATTTTTCCGTTAATTCTTGTTATCCTACTTTTTGCTGATCGAACAATAGTCTCTGAAATATGGCCTATAAACTCCATCATCATTCAGACTTACATGACATTACTTCCTCTTTCCCACGTATGTAACTCAATGATAACTCCAACGATTTTGTTTAAATTCTGTAGGCCTCCTCTAACTACATATGTAACATAAGCCTAAAACATGTCCTGGCCTAACGCTACAAGAGAATATTTCTACAAGCGTGAGGGAGGTGAGATAGCCCCTTTATTGCTGTGACACCAAACCTTCATGACGCATTTGGAGACAGCGAAACAGTGTTCTCGACATGAAACTGGGTTGGGGCAAGGTTTGGCTAATTCGTTTCCGATGCTATTCTATTTTCTCAGTAAGCACAGAATCTGTACATATATTTATGTAGTGATCTTTGTTAGCACAATTTTGAAACATCTACACACAGTAACGTGGACAATGGGTTGAGACTAAAGCTGTGGAACGCTATATGTTATGATGCATAATAAATGGTGCAAAAATATATTGCACAAACTTTCTCGCATATACATGTTAAAGGCTAGCACACAAAAAAGTTATAGAGACAATTAAATTTTACTTATTACAATCACGATCACAATACTTTCTCTATACTATGTATATGCGAGAAAGTAAAAGGAAATAAGAGGCTGAAACGCAAGCATTCTCAACAACTGATTGCTACGACTGGAGTGAGTTCAGTCAGCTGCGTTTGCGTATGGAAATATAATTATTTAGAATTTATACTGGTTATCTGAATAGCACATTTAACCCTTCACATTCATCCCGTTTGGTAACTCAAGCTTTATCGTTATATTTAATTTTATAAACTTTCAGAATCATTTTATTAACATTTCTACAAATTTGTCTTGCAGCAAAAGTGGCATAAAAGACATTTCAAAAACTGATGCTTCAAATAAATTTTATAAAGTTTATATTATTTATTGTTACCTGTGATAGCCCCTTGTGCTGCTGCAACCGCTTTGACACACTCTCATGTCAGATCATGTCTATTGTATCTTCACCAGTGACATCTAATGGCTGCTTGGTAGACTATGTTGAAAAATAACACTGGTAATACGAAGTGGGGAAGCTGTGTTAGTTTTATCCATCTCAGACAAGTGGAAAACCTTGCTGAACTCAATTGACCAACACTGTAACCTTTCTTCCTATAATAATGCAATGTTTACAGGTGGACAAGCCGCATGCTTCGCACACGCAGCTGATTCAAAGACTTGCTTTAATAGAACAAAGAATCACTGTCTTCGCTAACAGAATGAATTCCTTTTCAAAGCTGATGACAATATGCACGGACAAAATTGCCAAATTTGAGCCAGTCACAGAAAAAGTTAGGTTGCTTGAAAGAAAATTGAAATGTAACAAATCGCCTGTCAAGAGTAAGTCGGAACAAGTCATGAGCCAAATCTCGCTGCCTGTTGTCGTTAACAAAACAGAAATCCATCACCGGTTGAAGAAAGAGCAACGGTTTAGAATGGGACTAGAAGCTGAAGAGAATGAGAAAGAAGAACAGGTAAACAACATTGCAGAAACTGAGTCAAAGGGAATGTCAGCAGAATTGAAAAGTAGAAGCCATTTGAAGGAAGAGTTGGAGAAAGAAAGATGTCAAAGACAACGATTGCAAGACGAACTACAAAGTAAAAGTAAAGAAATTGAAGAAGAAAGAGCTCTGAGACAAAGACTTGAAGCACAAGAGAGAATCATTTCTCGTGAACTTGAGGTAGAAAGAAGCCATAGAATGATGTTAGAAACTGAGCTAGAAAACCTGACTGCAACTCAGCAGGAGTTAGCGAAAGAGCGAGGACTTCGAGAGAGACTCGAGTCCGAATTAAGGAGATTAATCGTGATAGAAGAGGATCTGGAAAAGGAAAGAGAATGCAAGAAACAGTTAGAGGCAGAACTTGTAGATGCCTGTACCTTGAAGCTGCAACTAGAAAGAGAAAAAGCTAACAGAGCAAAGTTAGAAGCCGAACTAGAAACAAAACGCTTTATTCAACTAGAACTGGATAAAGAGAAGACATTAAGGCAGAGAATGGAAATAGACGTGGAATATAAGCATCTGATTGAGAAAGATCTAGAAACTGAAAGAAATCTAAGAAAAAGATTTGAAGCTGAGTGTGAGAACAAAACCAATGTCGAGGAAGAGTTAGAAGCAGAAAGAGATTTGCGACGGAAATTGAAAGTCCAAATGAACCAGTTGCTAATCGAAGTCAGTCAGAGCAAGGAATCAGAGTCACAGCTGCAAAATCTTAAAGAAGAATTACAAAGGGAACAACGGGAGAGACAAAATTTGGAAGAAAAGTTAAAAAGTCAAGAGATAGAAGTAAGAAATAATTATTTACAGGTGGAGCTTGAGAAAGAACGAGACGCAAGGGAAAGCCAACTTCAAGAAGAATTAGATAAAGAAAGAGAATTGGGACAGAAATTAGAGGCAAAGCTGCAAAATGAAAAGCTATTGAGTGAGCCCCACGTCTTTAAGCATGGGCTTGAAACTGAACAGATACTTGTAGCAGAGTTTAACGATCAGTGGCATGCGAGACAGGAAGAAAATGGTGGGACGGTTTTAAATAGTCACAAAGAAATGCTAGAGACTCTTGAGGAAGCATTTAAAGCAGAAAGGGAAAAATGTCACTCATTCGAAAACCAACTTGAAAATGAAAGTGTGAAGTGCAGTGAACTAGAAGCCGAACTTGTAAAGGAGCGACAAGAACGCAGCAGTTTGGAAGCAGAACTGTATCGAGAACGACTAAAACGTAGGGAGATGGAAGGAGAACTTGAATATGAAAGGGAAAATCGTAAGCAATTGGAGGCAGAAGTTGCTAAGTATGAAAGTATAGAATCAAAACTTATAAGAGAAAGTTTTGAACGTCAGACTATAGTAAAAGCACTAATAAAAGAACAGAAAGACAGTAAATTGCTGGAGAGAAAACTAAGAAACGAGATTGAAATGCGTCAACAGTTAGAAGAGAATCTAAAAAAAGAACGAGAGAACCGCTTGTCGTGCGAATCTAATTTTAACAGTGCAGTTCTTGCCCAGGGGCATGATAGAGACAAGCTTTTGTCGGAACTCAATAAGAAACAGGAAGAGTGCGTTTCTCTAGAAGAACAATTGAAGGCTGAATACAGCAAATACAAGATACGGGAAGAAGAACTCACTTCTCAGCTAAACAATGCGAAGGAATTGCTAGAATCACTTCAAGAGCGTTGTCGACAGATGTGTGAGAAACAAGCACAAGTAGAGGAAATGGTAAGTCTCAGTTAATGTCTACAATCCAGAATTTATTGGCCTAAAGGAAAGTTTGCATTTACTGGGGGTATGGGGGGCCGTTTGCTGGATTGAAAAGCACAAAATAATGAATTTTCAGGTTCTCTGGTTGATTACTCCAAATTTCTCAGGATTCTAAAGCACTTTCAATGGGTTTTGCATTTTGCATAAAAATTAAAACCATTAGTCAAATATCAGACTTCTTAACTTTAAATAAGTGCTGGTCTGAAATATAACAAAGGGAAGTGTTTGGCATTTTTATTTCAAATCTTTCAGCATATTTTGATTTGCCTTAGGAGGTGCGTATTCAAGAGGAACGCAGCTGTATGGACGAGCTTCTGAGAGACGCGATGGCTAGCAACAGGCTTAAAGCATTTGCGGCTGCCAAGACAGGCAATGTGACAACGCTGGTGCTCTTACTCAGAGCGGGCCTTGATACAAATGTGAAATGTGAAGATGATACGACATTGCTACACAACGCTGCTGCGTCCGGGAGTTTGGAAACTGTGAAACTGCTCACGAGTAACGGAGCAAACATCCATGCGAGGACTTTATTGTGGCGAACTCCCTTGCACGAGGCGGCTTTCTTTGGCTATGGCAACATATGTTCACATCTGATAAGCGCCGGCACCCGTGTGAACGTTGTGGACAACCGTGGATGGACGCCTCTCCACTGCGCTTCTGCCAAGGGGTTCATCGATGTTGTTGATTTGCTGTGCAATTCTGGGGCCGAAGTGAATATGTGCCATCACTCAGGGTCGACGGCCCTGCATGAGGCTGCACTCAACGATCACCTCGCTGTGTTGTTAGTCCTCCTGTCAAATGGTGCAGACCCAAACATTATAAACGAAGATGGCCAAACAGCTTATGACATTGCCTATGTCCTTCAAAGAAGTTCAGTGGCTGAAATCTTGGCCACATGTAAGTGAGAAAGTTCCCGATAACAACCCTCACCTCCCTTGTGACAACACTCACTTTCTGGAAAAGAACTAAAATTTTCAAGAGAGGAAAATGTAATATAATATTTGAACTGGTGTTTCGTATAGATTGTATTCAATTGTGAAATTAATAAAGGTGGCCCCAGCAAACTGGGTAAGAAAAGCATCGCTGAGTATTTCAATACATTGTAAAATTAATTGTAATTGTAATCACCTCCTGTATTTGTGACTTATGTATTGTCTGTTCTGTTGATGTGCGATCGTGGAACAAGACTGTGAAGCTTGAAACTGAAAAGTGATGTTGTTATATACCACATGAACTTTATTACTAATTCTTGTAAAGAAATGTAGAACATTCCGGTTATAGAAAAATGTTAACTACTCAAACATGTATGTGTTAAAGAGTTAAATGTTTACCCTCCATTAAGACATTTTTTCAGTGATATTATGGTGTTATTTAAATTAATATATAATTATGAACAACTATGAGGCCAATTGTAATGTTTCAAAGTAGGCCTACTATGTAAATTAAATACTAATGAATTCATTTTAACTTACGTAATAAAACGTAAAACGCAATTAATTTATTTCAAGTGTTTTATAAATGTCATAAAAGCAGTAGGCAATATAAATTACTCTTATTTGCTTAAACTTTACTATTTGCTTTATCTATATAAAAATAATTTTATAATGGGCTTGTGTTCTATAAACAAAGTAAAACTCCTACTGAATAACTATTTTTACTTCCTCGGCCTGTACCATAGGTACTATAGGTAGAGGAAGTATTGTTTTCGAACCCAACTTCGAAGTCGAGTTTTTAGCCTAAATACACATTTTGAGGTGTCTGAATCCAAAAATACTATTTTCGGAAACGCGTCTGTGTGGATGTGTGTGAACAGCCTATCTCCAGAACACATTATGACAACACTTCAACACCGAGTGTGTTCTTCTTGCATTAAACAAACAACACTTCAAAGACAGCACCGCTGGCAATGAATAAAAGTTAGTACCGTACACTTAATGTAAATGCATGAAAATGACTAAATAAGGAAGCAAAGGACACGAAAATGACAAAATAATAATGTAAAATTGAAATAAATGCCCCAGAAATATAAAATTGCATAAAATGACAAAAAATTACCTAATAAAAATGCATTTCTATAATCTAAAGGTCGTGAATAGGATTTATCTACAACAAGTTGGTAATGTCAATAAAAAGATGACATGTCATTAGAATCACACACAAGAAAGCAAAGCTGAGATTGAATAATATCTATGAATTGGTCTAATCATTATAATAGAATTTTCTCCATCTCTAATTTCATGGAACCTCCTTACTTATTCTAGCACTGCCCAATAGTCTTTATGCTGAGAAGTCTTGTGAAATTTATTTACAAACCTTAACACATGCATATCAAATTTGGTCTTACGGTAAATATTTCCTTTTTGTAGTAATTTCTTATTAGTCTTATTTACTTTCTCGTCATGTACTTTTAATTATTATATAGCAGTACGCTAATATGTTCTGAGAAAATTTAAATTAATTTACAAATAAATAAATCTTTTTTACATCAAAGCTCCATGTTTGATTGTTAATGTTAGTTATTTAAAATGCAGTTGTTTGGAATGAGTGCGAAGTTAAGAACTGAGTTTCTTAAATATACTTTTTTTTTTAAATTAAGAATTTTATCAAACCGCCTAGAATTTGGTTTTTATAACTGAAAATTTAAAGGGACTTTTCATGAAAACTTTTTAAAAATTTTGATTTTTAAAAAAAAAAAAGGCTCTTACAATTTTAATAAAAATATAAATGACGATGTGTCTATCTAAGGCTAATAAAATGGCCACATTTGTTTTTCTATAAAATTAATTAGGGGTACTGTACTCGTGTATATTTTCAGTTTTTCTAGGCTAATTCCATTACATGGAAATTTAGCACAGTAAAGTTGTAGAGAAAATTGGATAAAATCTCAAACCAAATTTCTTTTCATAAAACACATGTATTTTGTTATAGATAGTTCTCTGGAGAGGAGATGTTGTCTCGACAAATGATTTGGTCCAACCCATCCATCCTAAACGACACACTTTCTTTTATAACAAGATCTAGCAAAAAGTAGCGTCAATTCCACCATATTTTTATCTCCATATGATGAAGTAATTCGTGATTGGATGTTAGAGGTGTGACGTCACACCAGCAGACTACGTAGAATTCTGGGAAACAAGTTCACAAACACAACCAACCTCGTGGGAGAAATACAAAATGGCATATTTACAAAACGGGAGAATTCAGAATTCCCTACTAAATTAATATCACCATTCCTAACCTAACTGCCACATGTTGGTGAACCTGCTTTGCTGAAAAAACAAAAAAAATCATCCGTCCATGGAAATCTACTCACATCATGCGAGGGGTCCGCCTACATTGCGACTTTGCCAAACATTGAAATGAATGTTTCTTTATGAAATTAATGGATACCAAGATAAAAACTAAATAGAATGCAGAATGTCAGAACACGTTAATTAAAATATGAATGATACTCTTCTGTTTCCCATAGTAACAAGAAAATTACAAGTAACACACTAAAACCATTCAGAGAGAGGTGATATAGGCAAGATATTCTGGGTTCAAATCAAATCTTGTGGGTGGCCAAAATTGACTTGGGTTTTTCATGGTTTCCTCGTTCACAAAGGCAAAGGTAGGCCTACGTACTGGTTTGTTCTGTTTACCTTGAAATAAATTCTGATATGGAGTAAGAGGTCGTATTCAGTTGTTTCAGCCTCAGGCAAACTTAAAACAACCATTCAGAGAATTTCTGCAAGAAAATGTTCAAATAAAAGTTTTAGGCATTGGTATCAATGATCTCGTCTTGTTCTTGTTGTAGGTGAGAATACTGGGGAGAGACCTTGGCCTGCCGCCTGATTTAGTGATGAGACATCCGTTCCCTGGTCCCGGTCTTGCCATTAGAGTGCTCTGCGCTGACGAGGCATTCATAGAAAGAGACTTCTCAGAGACACAAGTGTTGGTGAAGATCATAGCAGAGTACGATCAGATGGTTCAGAAGGTGAGTGTTTGATATAAGTTGGTAATTATTGTCCAGACCCACATCTTGAACATATCGCTCAGAGTCAGTCGTTGTGCTGACAAACTGTTGATTTTGTATGCTGAAAGTTATGCTTTTTCGCAAATAATCAACCAATGCTCGCTGCTGCAAAAACCACTTGAATACGGCCTCAAAGTGATCCAGATTGTTTTAGTTTGGATAATTTGAGTCATACTGAAAAAAACATTACCACAGTTTATCGCTAGAACTGTGCATATGATACATTGGAAGCCTATAAAATGTTATTCAGTTTTATTTGAGTAGGCTGTCATTTCAGTTCCTCGGTTACACAGCTTATTTTCATTTTTTCTTCTTCTTCTTCTTCTTCTTCTTCTTCTTCTTCTTCTTCTTCTTCTTCTTCTTCTTCTTCTTCTTCTTCTTCTTCAAACTTTCATTGAGAATAATTTCTTTCAGTTTCCTCCTCCATCTTATTTTTCCTGAATTTTGCCCTATACATCAAGTTCATAAAAAATCTCATTACATACTTGTATTTACCAAGTAATTTTGGTAAACAACTATTTTATACATTTATGAATTTTACTGACATTAATGATCACCAGGTGGACTCTTTCAACCAATGATGCGCTGACAAAGGTAAACATAATAATTCTTGCCACAATTACTGTTGATGTAAAGGTTGTCTATTTGAAGTGTTGGAGATAATTATCTGTATGACAATGGATGTTAGTACAGGTAACCGCTAAAGTAAGGTTATAAAAAAATTTTTAGTACACGCTCTCTAAAACAGCTGCTTGTCAGACTGGTAACACGCCGAAAAATTGCATTTTAGCAGTGTAGTTTTATCGGCCTAGTACGCTAAAGTCGTCATGGCAATCTACAAACAAAATCCAGATGGCATTGACCAACTTTAACATGAATTTAAGCATATAATTGGTCATAAAACAATAAATTTAAGCCAACATGTTTCTTTATGATAATCAGAAACTTGACCAGAGTTTTTCACAAAATAGGGTAGCCTATTTCATCACATAACAACAAATATAAGCCCACAACTTTTCACATCTTGGTTCAAAAGAGAAACATTGCTTACCATGGATGCACCAGCATTTAAATGCAATACATTCCTTCTCATAGTCTATTGCTGCCAGCAGCTCCAATTCAATATTTCTGGCTTGGATTGAAATTTCCTCGGGATTATCATTTATATTTTCACAAGCTTTTCATAAATACTAGTTGGTATGCAATATCTACTCTTATACAATTCAGCGGCCCTAAATAGCGTGCTCACTCGCTCACCCGCTTCGTGAGTTCATCGGGTATACTCGGTGATGTTGTCTCTCGCAGTGTAAACTTTCACAACGAGTACAAAATTAGGAAACCCGTTTCTTTATTATACAGGGTGTTAATGAATAACACCGAAATATTTTATCTGTGTATAGAGGGGACATAGACAAGCAACTTTTATTAGGAGATTCTTGCTGATACCTGCTGATACCTGCAAAATTGGCTGAAAGATATAGGCTTAGAAAAGGATACAATAGAAGAATATGAAAAACTCACAAAAGTCTGCATAGATCAGAATTTCTTTTCTTTCAATGATAAACTATATCAGCAAGAATCAGGCTCAATATTTCAGCAAGTCATGTGAATGGGGTACAAAACAATGAAAAGATCGAGTGCCTTTAATCTTCTGACAAGTGTTGAACCTTTCCTTCAAGACATTGGCATAGACTTCTTGAATTTCCTCACATTATACACTAGAAAAATAGGTTAAAACCTTCAAATCCTGGCCCTTGTGATTAGGTATGTGGGAATTATATAATATGTATTTTGGCTAGAATATTAAAACCCAAAATGTCATATTTTGAAATAGAACAGAATGTTTAGTTTTGTTATCTTGATCCGAAGCCCTTCATTCAATGAAACAAAAGATAAATGCTAATGATTATGGTCAACATTGAAGCAGAAACTAATGTTCAATCTACACTAAACTTTAATGTGAGTAGCCCATATTTCATTTTAAACACTCCTTACTTACAGTTTGGAGGTGGTTTCTCTGTGCTGTATTGTTATAACCTGTACTGCAGCGTTAAATCTACGGTATAACCTACATGTTCAGTGAATCAAACACAAACATCATTCTGTGAAATCTCAATATATTTTTAAGCAATTATGCGATTATAAAAGGCTATCTAATGGTGAACCTTTACTTAGTTAGATTCCGATTGTTCTGGTATTTCTCAAAAAGGGGAAAGTGTGGAAGTTTTGCACAGGGTTACTAGGGTTTGTGATGGTAGAATGTACAGTCACAGTATGGTTCTGAAATAATAAAAATAATCATCCTTCCAATTTTGCAAGAATCCTGAGAGAACCACCGAGAAAATCTCACAATATATTTCATCATGGAATTAATCTGCCAGACATTTGAGAGAATTCGTGCCTGTTTTCTTAATTGCAGGTTGAAACTATTGGTGTAAGCAGGAAGGAAGTAGACAGGTTGGAAGACCTCTTGAATTTGATGGAAACTGCGAGAGGAAAAAGTGATTCTGTTAAATGAGTACTGTGCATAATGTCCAAGATGTATAAATAAATCTAGCTTCACAGATCTCATAATAAACCCATAACATCAGCACAATTCACATCTCCCACCCTCAATCCTAAGAGTGCCTGGCGTAAGCAAGGTTTTCAAATCCCTTATTTCTTGTTTCAGAGGAGCTCGTGCTGTACCCTTCCTCACATCCACACGTCCTGTGATTCCCGACCTGGAGCTCTGTCAACTTCCCATGCTGTCTATTCTGAGTGAGTACTGCATTTTTCCATTTCCATTTCCGATGTTTATTTCACAATACAGTTGACTCCCTCTAGTCCGGCCTCGGATGGTTCGGCTGCTGGATGGTCCAGCCGACTTACTGGAATGAGCCATCTGCACGTGGAAAGGTTTCTCACGGCAGTAATCGACTAGAATAAACATGTCTGTTTAGTTTCCAGTTTTAAGTATAAACAAATCGAATCACTTCACTTGATTGTGTTCGTTTCAGACATGAATTTTACTCTCAGTTTAATTTTTACAGTGTCTCTATTAGTGTAGTTACAACAAGTTCTCAAAAATAAGTGAAAAAGAAAAGCATACAACTTTAAGAATTGACAAAACCATCTTAAAAGTTGGTTTTTGCTTTAGTAGGTTATACTTTACATGTTTAAAAGACCACCAGATGGTCCGGCCATTTTATAATCTGGTCGAGGGTCCGGTCCTGGGGTGGCCGCATTAGAGGGAGCCTACTGTAATAACCATGTAGCCTCTTGAATGTGTTAATTCCATTGAGCTGTTTATTCAGCCTCCATCTACGCAGTTGCTTAGGACAAAAAGTTTTACAAACATTTAGGGACAGCACCATTTTACACTTGAAAATTAAAGGTATTTTTAAATGTAATCCCGTTACTATCTAGATATGCTATAATGTCTTTATGAATACAAGCCTTTCTCAAATTAGGCCAATTTAAATCAGTTTTATTTAACCACTTAGCAATACCTGGCTAGAAAACGTGAAATTCATGTTTAATCAAATGGTAAAAATTGGAATGATTGAGGTGACAATTTAGGGAGAAGTCAAAATTATTTCTCTCCTAAAAAGTCAAAATACTTTGAACCAGCCCTGTCCCCATCCTATACCTTTATCTTAAATTTATTATTTTTTATTGAAATCCTTGTAAAGAGAGATTATTTTGTGATGTGCCGAGAACACACAATCTGTGCAGCGCCTTAGACACAAGTCATCGACCAGTAAAGGGTCATCTACATAATCTCTCAATTCAAGCTCATGGATTTCTGAATTAGGCTTGCAGTTAGAATAACCACCTACCTTTTTCATAGAAGACGTTGAAAATGATCTCCATCTACTGCCACACATTTCTGACTTCTTTTAAGGAAAGTTTGCATTCACACGCATTAATTCTTCATGTTAAATTGCTGCAATTTCTCTTCTTATGCTCTCTTTCAGTTCTTCAATTCTACTGTATGAGGATTATTGTTGTACAAGTTCCCCAAAAATAAAAATCCCTTTAGGCAGGCCTACAGGCGGAGGTAGATTTCGAAGTGCTTTTGGTTTAATTTATTGTCGCTGCATAGCACTCTTTTTCTTTAGCCTTGGCATGGTAAACCTGCAGTAATAAGAACTGAATTCGGTAAAGAGGAAGAGCCTACAATCATTTGTTTTGACAACAAGAATAGGATATAATATTCTGGGAGGCCGTGCGCAAGATCAGCAATGAATAAAATTAGCAAAGCCGCTAAACAAGACAAAATTATGATATTATAATAATTCTTTTAAGTGTTATTATTTTCAAACATTAAAATCTCGCGTCATATGAGAGCTATCAAGAAACTATTTATTGATTTGTAGAGTACTCATCAAGAGCTTTTCAACGATACACCACAAGACGTGGTTTCAAAAGTTTCGAATTTTCATCCCCCACCCCCACCCCCACCCTCACTCGAACCCCCGAATTGTTGGTGTCACTGTGAACTCCATAGGGAGTACTCTAATTTATTCAAACAAAGTTTCCCTCTATACTTCATAGGGGCCGAGATATAAATGTTTTAAAATTTCAACCCCCTCCCCCGACCACCCCTTGGGCCAATTTTGCCCAATAACGAACTTGTCCGAACTATTGGGCCTAGAAATAACATAATAAAATTTGGTTCAAATATCTTCAAAATTACGGCCGCTATCGTGTAAAGATATATATATATATATATAAATATCACAAAATTTTTTTTTGAACGGGCGGTGGTTTCGTACTTAGGGGAGCATGAAACGTAAAGATATGAAAGAATTTTTCGAAAATCATAAAGTGGTATCCATTGCAATAGGTAGATTTTTCTTCGAAAATCTACCTAAAAATCACGACATATTTGTTCTCGAAAGGCTATATTTCTGTTAAACTAATATTAAATTGTTCGACATTTTTTATTCCAGAGTTTATGCACCTGGAGCAATTCATGTGGTAAAGGATGGCTTGCAGAATGTTTGAAGAGCTCAGATCCAGAACTTATCAAGGTATTGAAACATATTAACATAAACCATATTATATTGGTGAAATGCACATTTTGAAGAAGATTAGTTTACAGAGAAATGCCAGGTTGGTGAACTTCATTTCTGACAATAAGTAACTTGAGCAATATTTATTGTTTTTTTGTAAATATGGTCACACAATTTCAGGTTATCAGCCCTGACACATCTTCATCACAGGACGAATAGGTTTCTCGATGACTGATTTATGACATACCGCTTAATAGACATTATCCGCGGCAAATTATAAATGTATGTGTGACGTAGAGAAGTATGGGGTGTCAGAACAGCTGATCTATTCCAGGTAAGAATCGTTGTCTGTTTGCACTTTCATACAGTTGAGTGTAGTAACTCTGTATGCTTATCTGAATCTTCTTCTTTCAGGTTTAAGGTAACCGATTCTGCTGTAACAACTAGAGCCTATGTTAACTCAGTGCAGACATTAACAAGGTTTATTTCATAAATTATTAAAGTTAAGTTTTTCTTTTCTTTGCATTGCAATGTAATTTTATTGTAATGTGTTAATGTAATTTTATTACTAATTTCCTGGAATTATGTGTGTTTCAGAATTTTCCTTGGACGATGGTCTCATTAAGGAGTTCATTGGTTGCCCAGGAGAGCATGCTGATGGAGTCTAGCTGAAGATGAATGGGGATACCCTTTGAAACTGCTGTCCTGGTTAGTGTACCTATTACAATAATTATAAATTTACCTGATATTATTTGTTCTATACAAAGCATTCTGCACTGTCAGGCATTTAATTTTTCATCGTGTGAATTTTTTATAACAAATTTTTAAACTGAAAGCACAAATATATTGATACCATGAATTGGTGTTTTTATAAAAAAAAAATCTGTCATATATGTATTTATTAAGTATTGTTACATATGTGCATTTTTCCGTAGTACATCTTTTCCGTTCAAAACCATTTGGCACTTTATGCTGGTAAAGAGAGTGGGGTTCTAGCACTCTTCAGCTAACTTCAGCTCATGGCATGCAAAGACTTGAAGTGTATAATTTACATTAAACAGCCAGAAGAGATTTCAACAGTGCCCTCTATTTGCTTTGCCATTTATAATATCACCGTGGATGTAACTCATAGTGCTTGCTAAAATAATATGAATTGGTAGAACCTAAAGGTCCTGGGTTAAAATCCCAGTGTCAGAGGAATTTTTCTCCAATAATATCAAGTTTTGACACATTGGTTTTTGAATGTTTCTACCTTTTCATTTTGCTATGTAAATATGTTTAAGTAGATAGGCCTACCATAACACAATTTACAAAAATTACCCTTTTTTTAATTACATGCTGTGATCTAGATTGTTTATGAATTTTAAAATAAATTACATCTTTGAAAACTTACAACAAATGCTCTGAAGTAGAGCTACTTTAAATACACAAAATAGATTTTCTAAATTTGGTGTTATTTGTTAAAACAATTTGCTATGAAATAAACTAAATCATAGAGCAAATCACTGGAAAAGGGCCTGTTTTAGACATGTATTTTTATCATGAACTAGCATGTGTCCACGGCTTCGCCCTCGATAATTATTTAAAATTAAAAATTAAAAATTAAAAATCAAGAGCATAATAGTTAAATCATTATAAATCCATCCGGCTCTCTCCAACTGGAGAGAAACCCTAATCTTGTGATATACCATCTAAAATATAATAGGATTATTTTTAATTAAAACGAATTTGTAAAAAAACGCTTCGTAAATGGTATGAATTGACTTTGTCATGTATATGCCAGTTGAAACTAAGTGTTCGTGGTCTTCTACAGATTTGATGTTTAAACGATTCATGTTATGAAACTATGTGAATTCGTGTTAGATTCACAATATAACCATTCATATTGTCTGCCGCCATGGGTATGTAGGTATCATACTTTCTTTCCACCCTGCCGGTCCGGGTTCGATTCCTGGCCGGGTAGTGGGTTTTTCAGTAAGAAAAATCCCCTGGTTCAGGAATGGCCATCACCCAAGAAAAGTATAGGCCATATTAAAAAGCAATTCTGTTCGGAATAACTGAGTTTCATTATTATTATTATATTAAAACGCATTAAATTAAAGTGGTGATTGCTAGAATAGGATATTCACAATAGATCTATTAAGGTCGCAGTGTTGAGAAGCTGAAGGGCTTACACTACCCCTCATTAATCTCTAAAGGGATATAGAATCTTTGTCATTGCAGCAAGTTGTGTGCTGTTAACATTGACTACTGCTGTAACATCTTGTTCCAGCGTCTGGAGACATTTTTCCTTTAGAAGAACACATGCAACAATAGACGTCTCAAGTGTTCACACCACATAACTTCTTTCATGCATGGTCGCATCTTAAATGATGGACACATCATGTTTTGAATCGAGACTTGTCAAATGCATGATTTACTTAGACAAATACATGTATTGTCTGATGTGTACATCCACCCTCTGCTGTTCATGATTATTGTTGTTGTTATTGTTGTTATTATTATTATCATCATCATCATCATCATCATTATTATTATTTCACGATAAAAGCATTGTGCATAAAGACGGGCCCTGATTGCCTTCAGTTCTAGATACCTGTTAGTGTTTACTTTTTACTTTTTCTATGCTACATTTCAACACGTATATGCGAGAAAGTTTGTGCAACATATATTGCACCATTTATTTTATGTTCCCATATCACAATTTATATTGCCAGAATTCAAATCTGAGGCTATATTTTGCTTTTTGGATTCTATAAGGTCTTTATATTTTCCTGAGAGAATTTGAACTAGGACATCCTTGTTTCCCTTGGAAAGATTACTAGAACACAAAACAGAGGAATAGTCATATTGCGCCTTGCTATGGTCTGCTGGGATCAAAACTCAACTTTGATTAGTTGATCTTAGATCATTTTCTGAACTTAGATCTTAACTGATCTCCAGTCAACCCCAAGAGAATTAACGACGTCTGACCATATAGAAAACTGATCTTGCTGCCTTTAGTTTTATTGATTTTTCAATATATGTCACACTTTGTTGTGTTTGCAGGTCTCAGAAGAAAGGTCAAGCGAGGAACGTGTATTAAAGGACAAAGAAGAAAGACAAATAGTGAGGAAGCGCACTTATGATCTGCTACCTGATGCTGATACCAACATAAGAAAGCTACAAGCACTGGTAGAGAGCAGTGCGCAGAAGTTGGTGAACCTGGCAGCTCAGTGGGAGAAGCACCGAGCGCCTCTCCTCGCTCATTATAGAGACGCAAGAGAGCACAATTCCAACAGAGCTGTAAGAGATATTTCTCTTTTTACACTGGAAGAAAAGCACTACGCTGTTTTCTTAACCCTGGACGATCTATAACTAATTACCGTATTGGTCCAAATATAAGACGATGTTTTTTCCCCTCAAAATGTGCTTATAAAAACTATAGGCCTACGCATATGCGCAGCCTAAGACTTTTAACAACTCTCTATTCATGAATGCAGCAGAGCAGCGGGAATCCCCACAAGATGACGTGCGTCCTACCCAAGGTCAAAGTCACGCAGAAATTCATCAAACCTTACCAAACTTTATTTTTCCCGAATTAGTGCTTCTCTTTGTACTGCCGTGTACTGCACTGATTGGCATCTCTATTCTCTACGCATAATGCTTTGTTTGACCACCATTATGGCGGACCATGTGGAAAAGAAAGCATCTTCATTGTCTCAATGCGTAAATAAAGGCGAGAGAAGAAGTTACGACATGAACTTCAAACTTCCGTTTTATGTGAAGCAAAATGTACTAATAAGCTATTTTATTAATTTTTTCGTAACTACCCTTCTAAAATGTAGGGTTGTCTTATAATTGAGGTCGTCTTATTTTCGGGCCAATACAGTAAATTCATCCACATACACTCACGTAACAAATGCTTAAATTAGGCTATGTGCAGATTTCACAAAATGCACTGGCAATAATATTAATGATGTAAGTGTATGATGCAGTCACTTGTTGGTATAGGTTAGGAATGGATTCTGAAAACAATCCGAAGGAATTTCATTAGGCCTATTATTTGCAAATTAAAATGGAAAATACTTACATTAAACGTCAAATATGGATAAATAAATTACTAGTGCTAAAATGGACAATAATTGATATTTAATCAGTGGCCAATCAAAATGCTACAAACATTGTAAAATAAAACATAGATTCATCAGTGTGTATTCAAATTTTTTATAGGAGAGATTTTCCATCTGGTGCTGTCAATCAAACTCTGACTAGCTGAGTTGGTAGAGCATTGGCACATAAAGCAATTTTTCTTCTAAAATATTCTCATGCAATGTTGAACAGTAACTATTGTCTCGTATTCCAGTCAGAGAGCCTTAAGAAAGTGGATGCGGTGAGGAACCTGAAGGAAAAGGCTCGAGAACTGGGAGAAGAGGTAAGGCATAAGGAGCAACTCCACTCCCAGCTCGTCGCAGAGTATGAGAAGGTCACCAAAGACATCAGCAGGTAATGAGTGTAGCACTGAAGTCTAACCTGACGTTGTGGAAGTGCTCGTCCGCTTAACAATGTTGTGTTTCCAGGTCTGCATACACCCGGAGAATCATGGAAATAATCGGGAACATATGTAAACAGAAAGAGGAGATTGATAAAGTCCTTAGAGACACTAAAGAATTGCAGAAGGAGATCAACAACCTGACTGGACGCCTGGACAGGTCGTTCACTGTCGCTGATGAGCTCATATTTAGAGTAAGTAAAACTTCATCTCGCTTTGTATCAAATCCATCTACCCATGAGAGGGTTGCATTTATTATGACTATTTAACGAGTAATAAATATTTATTAAAATTAAATAATTTGAATAGCATTTTAAAAGGCATTTGTGACTTATAATCAATATGGATCTTAACAAAACATAATTGTACACCGGGTGGAAACTCAGTAGTTAATAAATTTAATTTATTCATGTATTGTTTGCTGAGATATTGAAGATTGACGAAAACCACAAAAAATGACCAAAATATGACTTTATATGGAAAATAAAAACTGTTCGATTAGGGTAGCAAGCGTGCAATTCATGTTTAATTTTTATTTGCAGCGAGAACAGAGGTTGGGATAAATATATGATGGGTCATAAACATCCTAACCCTATTTTATTAATATGACTTGATTAACACACTTGGACTTCACTTGCCAAACATTTGGTAGGATGAGTTTCACAAGCCATTTGCCTGTATCTTCAACTACATGTCAACTGCGGGATCTTCGATGTTTGGAGGTTCTCCCTGTTCCCCTGGTGTCGGTTTAATGTACTTAGCTGTTAGGTTGTCTTCTTTCGGAATATCAAAATTCATGAGTCTGTTTTCGTATTTGTTCATGTAAATCCTTTCCCAAATCCAGAGTTCTTTAGGTGTTCTTACAGACTTTAATAATTTCATGCTTCTCCTCCCAGTGATGTGCAGCTACCGCCGATTTTTCTATTTGTTGTAGTCTGATGTTCCTAAAATGTTCATTCACCCTGAAATCCATGTTCCTTCTGGTCTGTCCTATGTATACCTTGTTGCACTCTTTACAGTCTATTTTGTGAAACGCGTCCTAGCAAATGATTGGTAAATGAAGTTCAAGTGTGTTAATCAACTCATATTAATAAAATATTGATTCACTTCACTGTGTTAAGTTACAAACTATATTATTTATAATATCCGAACCCTAGTTATGACTATGTTGTGTGAAGCACAGAGAACATGCCGTTCAATAAAATATAATTGTGTTTGTAGGCGAGCACCTTTACCCATGCCCATAACTTATAAACTACATGTTCCTGAACAAAAAATGATCCATGATTGTTTCACTATAGGCTACCTTGCTTAATTCTGTGAGTGTTCGCTAAACAATAAATTCATCTCCTTTATTTACAATAATGCTCAAATGTAAAACAACTTGACTTAGCCGATGTAAGAACAAAGAAACACATTTATTTGGGTTTGTACTGTAATATACTCAGAGAACGAGAAGCTTGAAAATGACAGGATCGCAAGAAAACGCCATTTTAATTCTAAATACAGTAGAGTCCCCAAACCTCGGCACACGATAACCCGGCAGTCCGGATAACTCAGCCACACCCTGGCAGGGCAAAATTCAGAGTGCAGTGCGAAAAACAACAGGGTATTATGCATTAAAAAAAATAAATAGCCAGTTTTAGCAAAGTTGGCTAGTTAATTTTCATTATAGACAGCTTTATGGCTTATGTATTCTCAAGCAACTAATACATACAAGTACACGCCCTTAGCGCGTGGCTCCACCTCTGGCCCCTCCCACGAGCGCACGCCGTCACTCACCGTGCCGTGCCAGGGAGTAGGCCGCACCCGTCGGCGCATGGCTCCAATCAGCAATAAGAGGGCCGTCCCTTTCTGGATTTATCTAACTCTAGTTCTTTCGGCCCGAGTCCTTCTTCTATCAGCTTCTAGGCTTTTCTGGCTTTGTCACAATACTATGAAAATTCAGGGGGAACATCTTTATGGAAAATGTGTATGGCAACCCTAAATCTCTAGTATTTTGTCTGCTTTTGTGATATTTAAAAAGATAGAAATCAAAACAAATTAAAACGAAGTGATGTAAACAGTGGAGCATACTGAATATTGAGAAAAAGTTGAAAAATAAAAACACTTTTAACTCCACTTACGTCAATTTTTAAAAAACTGGTCTAGTTTCGTGAGTGTTTCTTCCATCATCAGCTGGCATTCTGGTGATAGTGGGTGGTAGTATAAGTATGCTGACTAGTGACTGGTTATACAACCACCCACGATCAGCAGAATGCCAGCCGATGATGGGAGAAACACTCCTGAAACTAGACCAGTTTTTTAAAACTTGATGTAAGTGGAGTTAAAAGGGTTTTTATTTTCGGCATTTTTTAATATATACCGTATTTTACAGACCATAAGACGCACTTTTGTACCTTAATAACAGAGCATCGAAAGTTGGGTGCGTCTAAAGGCCCAAAGTACACTAAAAACAATTAAAATTGTGGTAATATTGCCGGAATACCATAGTTATAAACAAGGTGCTGTAAACGATAAGACAGTTACAAATTTTAGCACAGACTGTACATCAGTCCACTTGTCACATCTTAAAATAAGGGTAGCTGGAAGCAAGGTATACAATGCGAAAAGAAAGGAATTCTGAGTTCTTTTATACGAAAGGAGTTGTCTCCGCCATCTGGTTTAAATTAAGGAAATTACCTCTAAACAGCCTTGTCCCACTACACTTACCGTATTCTTAATTGAGGGTTAGAGGGTGTAAAAGTATTTTCAGAGTATTATGAGAAATCAGTTCAGTTGTTAAAATTTACGCGATACCACCTGTAGAGAAGAGATTTTCGTACAATCCAGGTTTTAAGTTAGAAGTTTTGACAGTAAGTCCTGAAAGTGATTTACATTGATTCCATTGTACAAGACTGTAATTTGTTTATGCAATTAAGTATATTATTCCCTTTTAAAAAATCGTTTAGGATCACATTAAATTTCTTTTCCTTAAATTTCTACCCTAAAATCATGGTGCGTCTTATAGTCCGTAAAATACGGTAGCAGTCACATCTCTGCATGGATTCATGTTACTATTCAATGTGGTTATGAGATTTCATTAACAGTCCATGGGATGTGTGCCAAGTGCACAAAGAGAAACTAACATTTACTTACAGATTGTTGAGATCGGGATTTGCACACGAACTTCACTAAATAGGTATATATTTACCTCAGGATGCATTTCGATGGACAATTTCCACCATCATCAGCTGCCCCACATTCACAACACCAGAAAATATTTCCCTTCAACATGAGTTTCCGTTGAATAGTGTTAGCATTGCTGGCTACGGATCTGCAGGTGTTAGGTATTGCTCTAAAGGATAATTATGATTAGGTTTTCGGAGGACCAGGTTGTTTAAACCACTTAAAACTACACGAGGATAGCTAGGACTGTAGGTCAGCTGGAACAGAGATTTAGATTTTGAGGTTTTGCAACAATATATTTTCAGGAAGCCTGAACTCTGAATAATGAGAAATTGTATAAACACTTAACAAGAATATGATAGATGTGGTTAAATACAGTTACTATTTCTAGGAGCAATACAACACTCCCGCCTAGTAGATTATATAAGCGCTAGCACCGAGTTCTTTGTTTCACTACACGTGGTGGCTAGGCTATGAACACAATGGAAATAATTGTAAATTGCACTGAAAATACAATCTGATTCTCGGAACTTCACACGCGAGCTGCCTAACAATGAAGGAGCAAATTGGTGTGGAATGAGACGAGCAATAAAGCCTGCAAACTGGCTATTGTCCTAAACACACAGGAGCAATAGTGCCAGCGTCCATTGCGGGCTGCTGCGTCTACACAACTAACTCAACAGAACTGGCGTGGCAACGCTACAAGCCAGAGCCTGCACAGGATATGACAAACACACGCGGCAAAGAATTGGCGGTTTGCGCCAATTACCACAGAGGCAAATTTGAAACATAAAACTTATAGGCGCTTGAACTAACAGCAGGCCCAGGTTCGATCCCCAGTTTCTCCTTGGATTTTTCTGAGTTCTGGAGTGGGGTGCATTTAGCCTCGTGATACAAACTGAGGAGCTACTTGATAGAGAACTAGCAACTCCCATCACGGAAACCACCATTAACGGCCGTGGGTGTCAGCATACTGACCATATGCCCCCAATCCTACAATCTGCAGTAGGTGGGTGGTAGGCCTAGTCCCTTTAGGGAGTTTAGTTTAGTTAGAGTCTGTACATGGCCGGGTTCTTCTTACCATTAAAACATATTAATAACAAAAACCTGCCAACAATATAAGTTGGTTTCTGATTTTAAAGAAATTGTAAACAAATTTAAAACACAGGTAGTAATTATTTAATTAATGAAGGAAGTTTACACAGTGAAGTTATTAAATATGTAAGCATATGAGTGGAGACTTAATACACTGAACTTCACTAAATTTGTACTAACCTGGACCGGTTTCGGGATTATAACTTTACCCCATTTTCAACGTACTCCGACTGATGTTCGTGTTGTATGAGCACCCTCCTGCGGACGTCCTATGACGTCCACCGTCCTATGACGTCCGCGGGAGGGTGCTCATACAACATGAACATCAGTCGGAGTACGTATAGGACGTCCGCAGGAGGGTGCTCATACAACACGAACATCAGTCGGAGTACGTTGAAAATGGGGTAAAGTTATAATCCCGAAACCGGTCCAGGTTAGTACAAATTTAGTGAAGTTCAGTGTATTAAATCTCCACTCATATGCTTACACAGGTAGTAATTACTTGTGGATAGCCTCCATCACAGTCACAATAATGTGTACAGCTGTCTGCCTAAACATTGTAACACTGCGCACGCTCATCTTGTCATCGCCTGCATATACCAGGTAACACATAACTAAACCATTGGAAACACCTGTATTTTGTTTAAGAGTCGATATTTGTTATTAAATCGAATGGAGAGCCAATTCTGGGCACGCTAGGTTATCTGAAGAATATGTATTAAAATTCTTGATCTGTAAAATCAATTAAATAACATAGCCATGCATCATGACAGCTCTACGTTCCAATCTCAGCTATAATTACTTCAGGCCTTTTCTTGCGTGTTGCTTGTGGCGTCTGTTGAAACTAGCATAACATGGTTTATTAATGAATTTACAGAAAGCAAACATCACCCTCCAGACATTCAGTGCTAAGGTTGGGAAAATTGTATTTATACTTCATACATGCAGAAATAGGGATATTTATAAATTTTTAAATATATATAGCTGAAAAATTATGTTTGCTGCAAAAGATGAGACATCTTCTCATTAAGAGGCTAGACTGTAGTGTGTGTAAGTTACATATCCATGATATTTGTATGACTATTGGAAAGAATGTAAAGGATTGCTTGTTTATAAAAGAATGTATTTATTATTATTTTAACTGCCTTCACCTCTGTCCTCTTGAGACGAGAGAAATCAACTCTCAACATATGATAAATACAGGTATCTAATGGTGATATCAGGAGAGAGCTATATTAAATATATCTTACACGCGCAGAGATAATTGAGGTACGTTTCTATAATGTACAGCACTAGCAGGTGCCCGTGGCTTCGCCTATGATAATTAATTGAAAAATTAAAAAAATTAAGAGTATAATAATTATTATAGCATTTTATTTATCAACACTTGCACGTGAATAATTCGTAAACTAAACCATTAATAATTAATGAAACAGCTTCCGGCTTTAGAGTACATTCCTCGATTAGAAAGCGCCGCCTGGGAAAACGATCTCAGATGCGATTATGCAGTTCCAAAGCTAACTGTGAACACATAATACGTATTGTTTCTCAACTGTTTGTTGACAGATGACTATGATGTGAATTTTATTTGATCAATTCAGTGTAATTTTCAGAAATTATATAATTTTTCAAGGGAAGGAACGGTTTGTTTGGATTTTTATTATCAGCGATATTTCAAGAGTTAAACCATCAATATTTTACAGCTGGTGCCCCCGGCTTCGCCCGCCATTATTACTTGACTCCAGGATTTTTAAGAAATTTACACTGGCAGTATATTAAAAATGATTGTGGTTCAGAGCTGTGAAAATTGTAAGTAAAAATAAAATTAGAATTTTGTTCATTGTGTTTATTTCACTTAGGCTTTATATAATAAAGAAACGGTTTTCCTAATTTTGTACTCTTCGTGAAAGTTTACACTGCCAGAGACGAACATTGCTGAGAATACCCGATGTCTCACGAAGTGAGGGAGCGAGTGAGCACGCTATTTAAGGCCGTTGAATTGTATAAGAGTAGATTTCTTTGTCACTTGTCACGTGACTGTTCGCACAGAGGCCCAGTCATCTTCATAATGCACAATTATTGAACTTAGGGCCGATTGTATAAACATCACTGACTGGAGATCAATTATGATCTAAGTTCAGAAAATGATCTGAGTTCAGGCTCGAGTCGTATTGTATAACACTGATCTAAGATCAACTAATTGAAGTTCAATTTTGATCCTAGTTCATACATGAACGCTTGGCAACATCACAGAAACAGCTGAGTATCATGAGGCGAGACCATTGTTACTCTGTTTTCCTTCGTACTCAGACCGTGTGCTATGCGAAAGGAAGGGAAAATATGATCGAAATTAAGCAGAAAAAGGATCGTTCCTTAATTATTCCAAGGAGGACAAGGATCTATTGATTGAAATTGTCTTGAGAAATCTAAAAAGACAGAAGCGATAACATCCGTGCAAGAGCAAAATGCGATGAAAAATGTTCTGGTAATTTCATTTCTGGCGATATAAATGGGCTTAACATTTTCACGGCTAAGGACGTATAAATGCTTCGTCTCATGAATTGTATGAAAGCAGAGAAGTAAAATTTGAGGATTTTTTTGTGCATCGGTTATGTTTGTCATTCATGGAAACCAGGTAGCCTATTCCACTGAACTTTTCTCTATCGATTTTAAACTTAATAGCCCACTGAAGTTTTTACCTCATGACTGCCTTATTACAATGTAAAATATCAGTTCTGAAAGAGTTAATAGGTCACATAAAGAAAGATAACGAAGAAAGCATTTGGGGAAAATCCAAAAAGACGTCGCCCCTTAAGATCCTCCAACTCGAGATTTCCTAGTAGTTCCACCATAGTCGCCATAGTCTCGTTTAGCAGCATTGAAAATTTGGAAAATTTTTATTTCTTTCCCCTTCTCTTTTCTCCTTTACCCTACCTACCTATTCCTACAATAAAAAAATTAGACCTAAGGAGATTCGAACACGGGACTGCTAGCATGATAACCAGTCGTTTTACCACTATGCCATCGAGTAAACATTGGGGTAAGAAGCGAGAATTCCTGTATTTAATGTTAGGGATCTGCATGAAATGGCGAAGATTGATAATTTCGCATTAGTTGCAATTGTGGTGCAAGGGTTATTTTCGTATTATAGTAATTAGTGCAACATAATAATAACGTACAGGTTATGCTGTAGAGTTATGTTACACTGCATTATAAGGAGCCTAAAACATAGCCTATATACGCACAACTACGTTATAGCTAGAAATGTATGAAGTTTTCTTTCGTGTATTTTCTTTATATTTATCATAACCACACAGGTAGGCCTAATATTATGTTTATAATGAGCTAATCTTATGTCTCAAATAACAAAACAGCCCCTTGAACTGAGATCAACTAGTTTGATCTGAGAAATTTCTCCAGTCAAAATTGATCCTAGTTCAGTGCGAATTGATCTCAGATTAGCGTTTATACAACAAAAATTTCCGAGTTCAGCGTGAACTGAGATCAATTTAGTCTCTGATCCAAGATCAAACTGTTTATACAATCGGCCCTTAGAGTAGTAAAACCAGTTTAGAATGAACGAGAAAGTCAAACACATCCACACTATAGCCTTGCCAAGAAGAATGTGCCAGTGCTTAGGCAGCATCGAGTTAGCTTGTTTTGAAGATATTTTTATAATCTTACGCACGGTTTTGTTTTAATGCAATAGTGGGGTGTGGTTTTGACTGCTACATACTCGATAATATTGGTTCCACATGTCGTTTACAATGTTCAGATCAAAAGAATTGATATACTGTTTTTGATTTGTTGATGACTCTACTGCGACTGTAGTAGAGTGCTTTCTTATGTTTGTAGTTTCTGTATCATAAGCCTCCTGCCAGCGAGTTGCAACGTGAGGGCCTAATTTCGATAATTTTCAGGATTTTGAGTCACCTGCATAACTCTTCATACCAGAGTTATGCATTGATGAAAGCTTAAAGTTCAATACCTGTTATTTAGTTGCTATGAGTTAATCAATGTAAATACAGTGTTTGGCAACATAAAATATGATTACAACTTACCTTTAGGAATGTTTTTCTGGGGGTCCAGCTGCAAGCTGCATTAGTTATTCAGGTGAAGTGGCACTTGAATATTTTTACCTTACCCGTTTATTTTGTGATGGGTCGGCTTGGTGAAGAATAGCACTCCCTCCACGCTTTCCCACTTCCAGGGCGGAGCTCAATTGGATGGTTGGACGTGGCTCCCACTAGACAGCCTAGACAGTGTTATGGGTGATGGCCATCACACCTGCAGGTGTTTTAAATGGCAAAGTGTGCGTTTTATTAGATTTTCATCTTAAAATAAATAGGAAGTTTATATAGTGAAGTTACAAAATATCTATTAATACTCAAGATGTAGATTTTACATACATACTTCACTAATTACAGAAAACTAACCTGAACATGTTTCGAGCCTGCCTCTAGACTCATGCTCAGCTATACTCCATGGAGTATTAGTGATGTACGTATGTAAAATCTCCATCTCTTGTATTAATAGATGGATTTTCATGTTTGAAACTCAAAGATAAAAAAGGAAGTACTACATTGTATAAGCATGTGTACATATATTTTCTCTTTCCTACTAGCTGTTCACCTACCTTCGCAGCTACGAGCCGCCTCTGCTTCGGAATTGAGTTGGAAGTAGATGTATTGTTTCAGAAGCCTTGATCTTCCTGAGACTCGAGGTAATATTTTAACTGTATGTTTGAGTGTCCATTCTTGATTGCTTTAACAAAAGTTAGTTGTTAAATTTTCACTTGACAAGCAAACTTAGATTTACCTTTGGTAATCCGGACGGCCGTTTCGCACTATTTTAGTGCATCATCAGCGGTTTTCGAACTGCTACTGGTGGGTGCCTGTGTTGTACATCTAGGTGGTGTGGGTGTTGCGTTGGTTGAC
Organism: Ectobius pallidus; assembly: GCA_964059195.1. Classification (NCBI taxonomy): domain Eukaryota; kingdom Metazoa; phylum Arthropoda; class Insecta; order Blattodea; family Ectobiidae; genus Ectobius; species Ectobius pallidus. The sequence goes on along the minus strand of CAXKWD010000003.1, from coordinate 22,122 downwards.
ACGATACCTGACATTCAAACACCGCCAAATACTCCCACTCCCACTCCCACCTCAAGACCAACGCAACACCCACACCACCTAGGTGTACAACACAGGCACCCACCAGTAGCAGTTCGAAAACCGCTGATGATGCACTAAAATAGTGCGAAACGGCCGTCCGGATTACCAAAGGTAAATCTAAGTTTGCTTGTCAAGTGAAAATTTAACAACTAAGTAATATTTTAGTCATTTTGTTATGGTATTGCAGACTGTGTTTCAGTTCAGCTCATTTCCAATGTCCTGATGTTGCCGTTTTCAATTTACAACCCTCTTATAACAAACTAAACATTTTGACAGACTTAATTTGTGTTCTCAACTATAGCTTCTGGTTAAACAAATACCTGTTTGAGGTGTCACCTGAGGAAGACTCAAGGGCAGAGTTGAAACATTGTGTTTTAATTTTTTAACGTTTATCCACTGATTTTGTAACTAACTAGTGGTACTTACGAATATTGTTGCCATGGATCGTAACTTGACATTCCCGCACGCAATCTGGTTGCTATGGAAACAAAAGAAATCTCCGTGCGGTAAAAAATACAAAAAGCACAAGTGCCGTAAGTAAAATCATCGTAATACAAGCCTTTATGGAAGACCGGAAGCAAGGCCCCCCACTTTGTGGCGACTTTAGCAGGACAAATATTCGGTCCCCATAAGAACCAACACATGCGAATCACTTTCTCAAATAAACATCTATCTTCAATAATGTATATACATAATATTTTCAGCTTATATCTCAATTAATAGAATTAAATTGATATAAATAATCATCGTGCAAAAAATAGCATGCAATACTCGTGCCGTAAGCGCATAACCAATCTCGGAAATTGAAAAAAACTCTGTACAGCGCCTCGTTTTTTCACTCTTTCCTCAATCCGTATGCACCGCTTACGGCACTTGTATCGTAATATACTATAAACACATCCTTTTATTGTATTTGACTCAGTGGAAATTGGGACCATTGTGGATGTTTTACAAGACAGTTTTATTCATCCAGTCTTCTAATCATTCATTCATCCATACCAATCTACGAACTTGTAACTAACTGTTGGTGAACTGTTAAGTGGGTCCACCCAAAGGCGTGTCCAAATTTTTTTCGGGAGGGGCTTTGATTATCTCACAATTATAACATTAAATTTCCACACATTAGAATAACATAATTGTACAACGATACTCAAACAAAGTAAGCAGGTGGTTTGTTGATGTATACGTCACAGTCGCACCTTAATCTGAGGTAAGACATTAAAGCAGTTGAGTCATAGAACAAAATTACGTTTTCTTGCTTTCCCACTATTGGAAAATTTATCAAGCACCATTTCACCATCAAGCATTTGCTTGCTTTGCGAGGGGGGGGGGGGACTGCCAGCTTGATCAGCTGTTAGTAGCGAAGCGAGCTACTATATACAGTACATAGGCAAAGGAGCAACGACATTTCTATTACATGGGTCAGGATGTGCTATTATACAGTCTGTTATCTGAGAAATTAAAATGTCTTTATGTGCAACATGTAGCCCCCTCCGAATACCGCTGTGGTATAGGGGATGAATTTGCTCTCACTCATAGGCCCAGGTTCGATTGCTGGTTATGACAAGTTTCCTAGGTGGGGTTTTTTTCTGGGGGTTTTCTCATTGTCCTATGTATTCGTGTTGTCTCAGAGATGGTCTTGGCATTGGGCTGATCACGCATCTGGGAAGGCCCTCCATAATCCTTATCTGGTCACAAAAGTATGTAGGCCTATGTGATCCAAAGAAATCCCCCCCCCCCCCGATGGTTCGCGGTCCTGTAAGGCCCGGGCGGCGTGGTCCGCGTAAATGCACCTCAGGGGGAGAGAATAAGTTTTAAGCGACGTTTGCGGGAATCTTCTCAGATCAGTTCCTCAGGTTTACCGATCAAGAATTCAGATAGGTGCAAAATATTAAATTACGTGGGCTGCATGAGCCGCCGGTGGATGCCGAAATTAGCCGAACTTTCCCAAATGTGAACGGCTGTCTCAACAGCTGTATTTACATATTGCAATATCCCCCCCGGTATGGGCAGTGCGAAGAGCACGGATTAATCTTCATGACTACTTTGTTTATATAAACTTAGCGTCATATGTTTAAAAAAAGTCGAATTTTCATTAGTAACATGATCAAATTTTAACGTTAAAGCTTTTGTCTACGGCGTTCTGGCTAAGAAGTTATTCCACCAAGGCCATTACTCAGTAAAAGAAGAGGAAGAAGAAGTCATGTGGCAAGCCTGATTTCATATAAATAAATAAGTAAACTGATAGGCGTGATTGTGAATGGCAAAGTGCACTGTGCAGAAAATTTTGCTTGCAAATTCTGTGATTGATGTTACTATACGTAACTATATGGTTTTCCGAGTATCTTATTAGCCTAATGAAATCATTTATAAGGGTGCAGAGTATTTAGAATATTATAATTAAGTTCTCTGTTTTATCAGTTCATTAGAAGCAGAAAGGTAACATTCCCTAATTTCTCATTCCTTATGTGCAGTTTGAAAATGGATGGGATTTTTTATGATCATTTTAATTTTTATTAATCACTAAAAATGTAGCATGCCAGTGTAATCCTAATCTTATTTACAATTAGTCCAAGTCCCCTGAAATTCTTGAGACATTTAACTTCAAATTTTATTGCCAATAAAAACAGACAGGCATATGCTGTAAACAACTAACTAGTAGCATATTAGGCTATATTGACAGAAAGCCAAGATAAGAGCAGATCAGTAGAAAAATACCAAGATTGGTACAAACATTATCTTTGTCGTATAAGTTATAGTCTACTGTTTGGTCCCAAGGTACTGTTTAGATTTAAATTTTTTATTAGTCCATCAGAATGTATTCATGTTATGAGACACGTCAAAACAGTTACAATAGGAATTTACAGGGCCCAGGACCATGTACTGGTCGAGGGTCCCTCACCGACTGTCGACCTTCCTCATTCAGTTGTCTCTTCCCTTCTCGTGTAACTTTTCCAGTTTTTCCATAAAATTATATCACATCACCGGCAGGGGCTCGGGCCCAGGGCCCTTGGGTCTGGTAGCCCCCCCCCATGTGGCAACCCTGGGAATTTAACAACATATTGTAAACTTACAGAGTTTGGAAACACAAGGTGTGAGTTATTCTGTTTTCCAATGGTGAAAGCAAAATAATGGGGGAAAAATAATTTTATGCTGTGCACTAGGCTCCTCCCACCAACACTCTAATGGGACCCGCCTGGGAAGGATGGGTTTAGGGTTTCGAATGTCTCCTCTTAGATGGCGTTGCTAGTAATGCAGAAGGTGAAACTGGGAAAAATTTATTTTCTCTTTTTGTCTTCCTTTTCCTCCCTTTCTCCCACCTTCTCCTCGGCCTACCTACCTATTCGTAACAGTAAATTTTGGATTGACCAGGATTTGAACTCGTGACCACTAGCACTGTAACCAGTAGCCTTAACCACTACACGACGAGCAATTGCTGAGCGGTGTAGGGAAAATTCATTTAATTTTAAACCTTTATCCACTGATTTTGTAATCATTTTAAACGCATCTTTTTATTGGATCATCAATAATAATTTAACAAAACTATCACCATTACAGGTGGGACAAAAAGTATCTTTTTGCTACTTTATATGGGTGATTCTTCAAATACGGGAAAATTTGTGTTCCGGAGTGATATTTCCCTTCAATTTCAACTTTAAAAAAAAATTGAAATAAAAGTTTGTTTCTACTACTTCCATACTACAACTATCACTTTGAAATGTCACTAACTTTAAATTCTGATATTCCAAAATCAAATTAAATTAAATGAAATGTCATCCACATGCCCTGTCCCATACCCCGGTTTTGTATATTCTAATGCATTTTCCACAAAACAAAATGTTATTCCCTTTTCAACTTTTTTCCTGTCAATGAGTATGAATGTGTGAAGAATATTAACCCCTGAAAAATAAAATGAAATAAAATTGTCACCCCACCTAATGAACATAAAGAATGTCCCAAGGGTTTTTGGTCATCCCCATGGCTGAAAAGAATGGAATTTTTTCTGCCAAAATGAGAAATTTGTATAACTAGCAACAGTGTTAGAAAGCCAACAGGGCAGCTTGTGGTTGAATTGTAAGGTTGAATTTTGCTAGCTTACAAACAGTTTGGGATTAACAAAGGACTTTGCATCATTTTCAAGGAAAGCGTTTTTATTCCCCGTCATTAACATGACTTCTACAGTGTGTCCCCCGAAAGAGTTGGCCAATGACGCGGGTTCCTGCGGCGCGGCGGGCACAGCTCCAACTCCCGAGCGATCGGGTGAAATATCTACGCTAATGAAGCCGCGATCGGTGTTTTGATTCAGGTTCTCACATTTACAGTTAAAATTACAATGAAAATAAACACGTACCTCATCACAAGAGATGTTGGAAATGTTCTCCTCTCGCATCCACACAACACTGACACCATTTTAGGAAATTTTCTTTCACACGCATAAGTTCAGCTTCCGAGACAGAGTTCATTTCTCTTGTGATAGGCCTATGTGATATTGTCTTTAAGTTCTTCTAACAGTATGTGAATATTATTTATGGAGAAACTTGAAAAATAAAGTGTATAGGTCAACTTCCCGTACATTACAAAGGGTGAAATATCTACGCTAATAAAGCCCGCTGTTGGTGTAATGGTTCAGGTTCTCACAAAGAAAAACATATGTGATTTATTACATCATCTTGCAAGGACGAAAAGACGTCGGTTTTTAGCAAAATTCCCAGGTGTACGTCCTCCAAGCAGAGAAGCCGTGCGAAAACTTGTAAGCAAACTTCGGGAAACGGGTTCGATTCTCGATAGTAAACGAGGGACCAAGCGGCGTGTACTTACTGAACAGAAATTAGATCAAACCCACACACATTAGAAGAACTTAAAGACAATATCAGAAGAGAAATTAATTCTATCTCGGAAGCTGAACTTATGCGCGTGAAAGAAAATTTCTTAAAAAGGTTCCAATGTTGTGTGGATGCAAGAGGAGGACATTTCCAACATCTCTTATGATGAGGTACGTGGTTATTTTCATTGTAATTCCAACTGTAAATGTGAGAACCTGAATCATAACACCGATCGCGGCTTCATTGGCGTAGATATTTCACCCGATCGCTCGGGAGTTGGAGCTGTGCCCGCCGCGCCGCAGGACCCCGCGTCATTGGCCAACTCTTGCGTGGGACACACTGTAGAAAGTAGGCAAAAAGTGAATATTAATTAATTTTGATTATGCACTATGATAAACCTTCCAATTCAAAGTACCTGACTGAAGTTGAGCCTACAGAGGTTTAGAAATGGTTTGCTGAGACCACTTAAACTCCTTTTTTGTCATCCACATGCCTGATTTTTGCATCATCCACATGCCTCATGAAGGGGCATGTGGATGACTCTCAAGTCATGTAGATGATAAATGTAGGGTACTATTATGTTTGCGGTGTCTGTGACCTGTACTTAAAATCTTAAAACTGATTAAATGAATTTTTGCTTGATCCCCCCCCCCCCCCAAAACCACAAAAAAACAGTCTAGTTAAAATTACATTAATTCCGGAGTATGCACACAAATTTGCAAATTTGGTGCAAAATCAACTGAAGCACACTGAGAAAAATATGAAATCACATAAAGAAAAGCAGATTGTTGCCAAAGTTAGACATTAATGTGGCCTTCTGCCATCCACATGTACACGGATGTCATTCACATGGCTTTAAAAAAATTAAAAAATTAAAAAAAATAAAAATATAAACATTTAAGCTCTGCTGGTGTCATATTATAATCAAGTGACCCCTGAAGTATTTTTGTAATTTTTTGAGATTTTTTGAACAAAGTAAAAAATTTGGGTTTTACACACTCCAAATTTTCCCGTATTTGAAGAATCACCCATATAGTAATTAACCACACATAGTTTTCAAAGTCAATCTTATACCAAATTGTACCTTAAGGCATATATTTTCTCAGATCAAAAAAGACAGCTGATTACTCTTGACTTCTTAGTTTTAATGAGTGTTAAAATCATGCTAAAAATAGTAACTCAACACAATAAATAAGTAATAATACTGTATATTAAAAATATAATAACAATAACAATAATATGGTACTTGCTGAGACTGTGTGGTGGATGGGAAAAAGTATGTCCATCATTCTATCTGTCTGTGCTTTATAGAATTTTCATGAAACTTGGTATACACATTTATAACGTCCGTGGGAAGAAGCCTATTGATTTTGGAGCAAATGGGTTAACCGGTAGCACAGTAATGCCCAATTTAGCACCTGTTTTATGGTGATATATTAGACTGAATTTATCAAATGCTAATCAGTTCTCATATACGGCTTTGGAAGTTGCAGTGCAAGTTAGCTTTGACAAATGACACTACCCACTCCTTCACATCTGCTTATCAAACTAGACCTTTGTCCAATCCGTAAGCCCTGCTTAATGAATCGATCTGGAGCTTAACTCTGGAATCGATAACAAAAATATCATATCATAATTGCAACTTTGTCACATGAGATTATTTATGTTGCAGAGGTACTGTGAAACCCTGGAGTTCCTGCAGAACCTGGAACGCAATTGAGCGTCAAGGGGTTACACGCACATCCTCAGTATGCTGCATTTCTCCAGCGCTGGAACTTGCCTGTGTACTTCCAGATCAGGTTCCAGGAAATTGACGGAACACTAGAGACCGTGATGAGTGAAGGCAATGCCGGAACAGAGTTTCAGCTGAGAACCACTTTGACAGCGTGGAACTGCCTCATCAAGTGAATTTACTTGCATCATCTCGCACACAGGTGATATAATAATTCCTCTGTTTCCCTTCAATTCCAAATTTTTTATTATTTAAATTTCCTATACAGTCTAATCTCAGTTTAGTGTACTTTACAGTTTTTACATAATTTAAATCCCTGCTTGAATCCCATATCCATACACTATCTCTATCTCCTTATAGGCTATATATTATATAAGAGGCTTTGTCCTGACTGACTGACTGACAGAGAATCAACGTAGAGCCTAAACTATAATAGGCAGAGTCTTGGAATTTTGACAGTACCTTTGTTTCATAATGTAAGTGCTCACTAAGAAAGGATTTTTAAAATTTTTTATTTTAAATGCCAAAAATCAAATGTTTTTCAGAATACTTAATCCCTTTTTACACAGAATTATCAAATCCAAATCACAGTTCACATGACAACATTGTATTGTTGGCAATCTTTACATAAAGCTTTGGAAATAAATGAAACAAGACTTTGAAAATTAGAGAAGGTATTAAAATTTATATTTGAGTAAATTATGTATCTCAAAATTTTGTAGATTATGTAAAATAATCAGTAAATTCAACGTTTTAATCGAAATGTTCAAATTAATCAATATGATCTTTACAGCTTACAAGTTTCGTGGGCAAAGCCTTAATGGGAAAACATGGAATGATTTGGACGAAAAACACTATGCAGGGGTTTTTTGGGCTAGGGAACTCTAATCTGAGGTCTTTTTCTCCCCGGGGGGCACACTGTGAGCGTGAAATGCACCTCGAAACCTGGTTTTTAGTTTTTTTTAATCATCAATCGTTATAATAAAGTTGTTTATGCATGATTTGGGTAAGGTTCATGAATCTATGGTTCATTTTAATAATCTTAATTGACTCTTTTGTAATCTTTCTTAATACAATAAATATCATATATTCTCTTTCCTCTGTCCGACACATCACTTGAAATCTCGGCAAGCGTATTTTGATGTTTGAACCTCGTGTAAGAAAGGCCCACACTTCCAAACATATTCCACAAAATTTGGAAACTTCATTATGACCCGCCTTAACCCATAACAATAAACAATATTTCATTATATCAGAGGAATGTGGTGTTGAATGCAATTCAAGACAGAACTGAAGATGGCGCATCAAATACGCCGAAATGCATATTCTTTTAAGTAGTAACGCATCTTGATTCCACGCAGAAGAAACCAGCCTTCATCTTCATAATTGTGACCTTTATATTTGACAACAACATTTTATATTTGCGTCTGCCATATAAATGCTGATTTTGAGTGGATCCAGATAAGTTTTATGTTAAGGCTTAAGGCGGATCTTTATTTAAATATTTAATATTCCACAGACCTGTCACACAGGATTGCAGTATATATAATTAGAATACCAACCTTTACCTTCATGCTTTAACTCTTAAACCGTGGACTTCACTGCAGTAAAAGCATAAACCACTGCTGCTGTCTGGATATCGTACCTTCCCTTCTCAAGACCCTTTATCACTGTCCTAGAAAACACTTACGTATTCATTTGCAAAATATTAACATATCTTTGAAAGTGCATTTCATTTCATTTGTGGTGCAGAGACCCAGATGCAGTTGGGAGCTGATGAGATGACCCCTGGCCTGACTATGGAGCTCTTATCTGCAGCCAATAGCAGCGCTCCCCTACACTTGCAGTTATAGAACAATACTGTTTTCCCCCTGCATGCCACCACCAAATCACGGATCATCTCGTCAGTTCCCAACAGTATCTGCCCTGTAAACCAGCATAAAATGGTCTAAAAATACTGCTTCGATTATTAAACATTTAGAAATCAGTTTGCTTAAATAATAATTAAAATTCTCATTTTGTAACTCTAGGCACTCACACAGACCTCACGCCCATGGTTAAGGGTCAAAAGTAAAACTAGCAAAGGAACATCCCTTTACGTTCTACAGTGCACAAGTAATGCTGTATTCTTTAGCTCCATGTAAACTGGAATTATGAATTGTGCAAAATTATTTCCAGCGAGCAGAGAAAATCCAGAACCTGCTGACATCGAGCCTAGACAGAATGTTTCTGGAGAACCTGAGAGAGCGAGATATCGAGGGCGTGGTCCGGTGTTTGTGCATATACACCACGCTGGACAAGACATCAGATGTGGAAGCATTGTTCAGAAGAGAAGTAATTTCTCCTGCGCTGCACGACATCATCAGCGAAGTGTCGCTGCAGTCGGACCCCTGAGGACTGCAGGGTGTGTACTCACGAGTGCTGGAGTTCGTAGACACACACATGGAACCATTGTTGAAGCTCAGGTAAGAACATGTGAGCTTAATTAAATTAATTAATGGAACAATATTAATTTAACGCACACAAATTGAAAGCAACAAATGGATAAAAAAGGTGCACTTTATATTCAAGTAAATACGGTATCTTAGAAAACACTCACTACTTCATTAATATTCATAACTAGCATGTGCCCGCGGCTTCGCCCGCGATAATTATTTCAAAAATTAAAAATTAAGAGCATAATAGTTAAATCATTATATTTATTAACACCTAAATCACGTGGACTCCATACCACGATTAGATAGCGTCGCCTGGTAAAAGCGACCTCAGATTCGAGTTGCTTGGCCCAGAAAACCCTGGTATAGTTTCGTTCAAATCAAACAATGTTTCACCATACAGTATTTAGGCCTATATTGATTATCCCTCTTCCGTGTTGGTTGAAAATTTAATATGTCTATGGGCCTTAACATTCTAAACAAATGAATCGACCAGCGTGGGCTTACAACATTCACGCGATCGCGATGCTTTTATTACCACAGTATGACAAAAATAACCTAAGACAACTGCAATTGATTTGACATTGAAATGTATTACTGGGAATCACTGCTCTAAGGATTGCAACTTGTTCTACATTTAGCTTTGATTCTACGTATAACCTCTCCTTGCGTAAATATTATTGTTGCTGCTACAATTTTTCCTTGCATTTTGCTTCCATCCGTGTAGATTTCTCTATCATAATATTTATCAGCTGGATGCTAATTGTAAAGGTGCGTCATAATCAGATTCTGGTGTCATTCCATGTGATATCTTTATTACTAATATTATTGTTTTCATTATTATTATTATTATTATTATTATTAGTATTACTGACTGCTGATCGTAGCTAGCGTCGCAGGCTACGGATCCATAGGCCTGGATTCGATCACCGGTACCTCCTCTGATATTTCTGAGGCACTTGGGTGGCAGGCCTTGTCCCAGCAGGGATGTAGCGCCATGAAGTATTTCATTATCATTATTACTTTATTGCCATTATTATTATTATTATTATTATTATTATTATTATCGTCATTATCATCATCACTATTATTAATATTATTATTATTTGTATTATTAAGCGCCATTTTCCTTAGCTGTGCTGCCTGTCCAGAAACTGTTGCATTTGAAGGGGTCACAGCCTCTCAGGTAACACATAGCAGTAATTTAATTTCAACTCAGTAAGAAAACAGAAACAGTGTGATTAATGATACAGAATGGAGCCTGTACTTAAATCTGAGTGTATTAAGATTGAAATTAAAGAAGAGATTTCTGAAACAAAACAAAAACCTGAACATGTGCCTGTTAGATTTGACACAATACAGACACAAGTAATCAAATGTGAAAATACAGAAGATTCTACAGCATGCAGCACCATTCTGAAGTGTGAGCCTGTGGCGATTACATTTGACACAATACAGTCGCAGCAAATAAAATGTGAAAACACAGACAAAAAGGAAGGAGTTTCTCAAGGAAAAAATGAAGAGCAACTAATGCAATCACACTCAACTGCTGTACGTACAAGCACATTCTCTGCTAGAAGTAGTAATCAGCTCACCTCTACTAGAGTCAAACATCTCTCATGTGATATATGTGCCAAGAAATATTACCAAAGCGGGGATCTAAAAAGACATCTGCTTACTCACACAGGACACAAGCCATTCTCATGTGATGTATGTGCCAAGAGATTTTCCCAAAGCGGGGATCTGAAAAGACATCTGCTTACTCACACAGGACACAAGCCATTCTCATGTGATGTATGTGCCAAGAAATTTTCCCTAAGTTCACATCTCAAAACACATCTGGGTGTTCACACTGGACACAAGCAATTCTCATGTGATATATGTGCCAAGAAATTTTCCCATAGTTCACATCTCAAAACACATTGGGTACTCACACTGGACACAAGCAATTCTCATGTGATAAATGTGCCAAGAAATTTTGCAGGAAAAATGATGTTAAAAGACAAATGCTTACTCACACAGAAGACAAGCCGTTCTCTTGTGATATATGTGCCAAGAAATTTTCCCGAAGTGAGTACCTCAAATCGCATCTGCTTACTCACACTGGACAGAAGCCGTTCTCATGTGATATATGTGCCAAGAAATATTACCAAAAAGGGGATCTAAAAAGACATCTGCTTACTCACACAGGACACAAGCCATTCTCATGTGATGTATGTGCCAAGAGATTTTCCCAAAGCGGGGATCTGAAAAGACATCTGCTTACTCACACAGGACACAAGCCATTCTCATGTGATGTATGTGCCAAGAAATTTTCCCTAAGTTCACATCTCAAAACACATCTGGGTGTTCACACTGGACACAAGCAATTCTCATGTGATATATGTGCCAAGAAATTTTCCCATAGTTCACATCTCAAAACACATCTGGGTACTCACACTGGACACAAGCAATTCTCATGTGATAAATGTGCCAAGAAATCTTGCAGGAAAAATGATGTTAAAAGACATCTGCTTACTCACACAGAAGACAAGCCGTTCTCTTGTGATATATGTGCCAAGAAATTTTCCCGAAGTGAGTACCTCAAATCGCATCTGCTTATTCACACTGGACAGAAGCCGTTCTCATGTGATATATGTGCCAAGAAATATTACCAAAAAGGGGATCTAAAAAGACATCTGCTTACTCACACAGGACACAAGCCGTTCTCATGTGATATATGTGCCAAGAAATATTACCAAAAAGGGGATCTAAAAAGACATCTGCTTACTCACACAGGACACAAGCCATTCTCATGTGATGTATGTGCCAAGAGATTTTCCCAAAGCGGGGATCTGAAAAGACATCTGCTTACTCACACAGGACACAAGCCATTCTCATGTGATGTATGTGCCAAGAAATTTTCCCTAAGTTCACATCTCAAAACACATCTGGGTGTTCACACTGGACACAAGCAATTCTCATGTGATATATGTGCCAAGAAATTTTCCCATAGTTCACATCTCAAAACACATCTGGGTACTCACACTGGACACAAGCAATTCTCATGTGATAAATGTGCCAAGAAATCTTGCAGGAAAAATGATGTTAAAAGACATCTGCTTACTCACACAGAAGACAAGCCGTTCTCTTGTGATATATGTGCCAAGAAATTTTCCCGAAGTGAGTACCTCAAATCGCATCTGCTTATTCACACTGGACAGAAGCCGTTCTCATGTGATATATGTGCCAAGAAATATTACCAAAAAGGGGATCTAAAAAGACATCTGCTTACTCACACAGGACACAAGCCGTTCTCATGTGATATATGTGCCAAGAAATATTACCAAAAAGGGGATCTAAAAAGACATCTGCTTACTCACACAGGACACAAGCCATTCTCATGTGATGTATGTGCCAAGAAATTTTTCCAAAGAGGGAATCTCAAAAGACATCTGTCTACTCATGAGAGGAACAATCTTTCCTAATGTAATGTGTGCACTGAGCCTTTGTCCTGTGTGAGGCTATTCAACTAATGCAGAATATCACAGGTTGGCCTCATACTATGAGAAGTGATGCAAATAATCATTTGAGAGTTTTATTTATTTATTTATTTTAATGAGAAGCAGAGAAACACAGCCTGCAGTTGGTTTATAAAAGAATAAATTTTGATGTAGAAGTGTATTACTTATTAATGTATTTCTTACTTGTGTGAATGTAACGACCACATATGACATATTATAGTCCCATTAATAAGAAATTCACAATTAAGAAAACAATACCCTTTCTGCACTTCTCCAGATGATGTTTTCATCATCGCCCAACAGACCAAACATCATCTGCATAAGCTAAAATCAGCCATTTAATTCTAGGCCTATCTTGTTTTCCTGAACTTTCCTATTGGCATATGGGTCATTCCATGTGAAATCAACCAATAAAAGAATTAATTTGGACCTTACCCCTTTAGATTTCAAAGATATTTGGTACAGTTGTTATAGCCATAGAACAGATGAAAAATACAAAATTTTAAATTTTTTGGGCTAATAGTTTTTTAGTAATAGCCATTCAAAAACTTAAAAAATCGTATTTTTTCAAAATTTTGATACAGTAAAAATGCTATAACTTAAAAACTATTAGGCATAGAGAGCTCAAACTTGTTTTATTCTCTTCAGTTTTTAATGGGCTTTAACCTGATATATAACATGACTGTCTTTCATTAACTTCAATTTTTTTGGAACAAGTTAAAAAATATATTTTTGAAAATCTATAAAACACCCCTTTTAATTTTTTTTTTTTAAAATATATGTTATTTGTATACTAATAGGCTACCTATATACTAAGTTTCATAATGGACTTACAATGGACTCAGCTAAAAAAAAAATAAAGCCTTCATAGTGCTTAAGCCAAATTTACTGATAAATGTCACCCAAGAGTGAGCATTTAATATTAAGTTTTTAAATGCGAATAACATCAATGTTTTATAACTGAATAATCAGAATGTATACATATTTAACTCAGTAACCCTATATAGTTGTTTATTAATTAAATATTTTGAAGTTTTAATGTGTTTGTAATAACATCCTCCACAATACTTCTTAACATATAAATTGCATAACTGAACACAGAAAACCTTTAACACAAGTCTAAGCTATACACTAGTAGGCTATTTACTTATCAGTTTTCAGGAAGGAACAGGCTTTGAATTATTTTACAAATAAAATTGTTGAATTGTTGCCATAGGCTATTTACTAAAAAGTAATTTCCACAAATTGTATTCATAAAATTATAGCAAGTTTTTAACAAATCTTAGTATTAGCACAGTATAAGTATTAATACAGTAAGGAAACTGTGTGTTAAAAGTCCTATGACAACTTGTTAGCTGGGCGACACTAGTGCTCCATGCGGCGGTTGAGTAAAACTGCATTCTCACCATATAAAATAACTTGGGAAAATGCATAAACACATAACAAAATATGTTATAATAAGAGAAAAAAATCTTCTTTCAAAACTGAATTGTAAATTTAAGAAACAATGAAGCATGTATTATATTTTAGTTAAGATCAGGCACAATTTTTAAATGCCACTTACCTGTAACTTGCACTGCAGTTCCTAGGGCTATTCTTATTACAAGTTTTAATAACTTCAAGATGATTCTTGGAAAACCAATTATAACTCATTTTTATTTTTAAAAGTAGCCTAATATTACATTAGAATAGAAATGTCATCATTTTACAAAAATAATACAATATTACATAAGATACAATACAAAATTCAAATAAAAATTCAGGTTTCTATCAATATTTCTCAATTTCTAATACTCCAAAACTGCTTTTAGTATACAGTCGGTACAGCAGTTTTAATTAAAGAGTTCTTATTGGAATTCATAAACTGGCTGTTTTCGAAGTGTTCCAAACATAGGCGGCAATTTACATTTAAATATTTTACAGTTTTTGTTAGTAGGTCTTCTCGCCGACTATTGATGACCCATTTTTTACACCTGAAATCATTACAACAATTGAAGGTAGATCGAAGCCGTAAGATACAGAAACAAAATACAATCTCAACAATGAAGTTGAGGACGAGCAGTGTGACAAACCTATATTCAAAGGTCACTCTTTAATATAATTTATAACTTAAACGTTGATTTTAAAGGTGGGAAAAACCTTGGACTAGATACGCTTCTTAACAGTAGCCTATTTTAGGTAAGCCTATTGCTTGCCTAGGTTTGGATAATGATGTCATGTTAGTTTACTGTCGCAAACACCTTAATGGCACATGTATCCGAGAATTTATGATGTAAGATTATGTTTTCGTCATCTTTACGCCTACATCGTGTTCGAGAAAATAAATATCGTACCGCCTGTAAAATCGGCTATGTGCACTTTTTTACGAAATTGAGTTATGTGCACTGATATTTCTTAGCATTGATCCTTACAACCGGGCATGTGGATCTTTGATTGTCAGGTTTGTGCAAGCAAAGAAAAAAAATCGGCTACATGCTGCAAAATGGCCATGTGCATTAGAGCTCACATAGCCATTCTTGACTGCCAACACGGCACACATGTTTGTATACATAACCGGCCCTGACATATACATTACAATGCACATAGGAAATAAGCTGCACCGCAGCAAATATTGTGTTATCTTAAGCGATCACAATACGACATCCTAAATATTGTTATCTTTAACCGTGATATAGACTGCTGACATTCATTAGTATCTATTGTTAGAAATTACAACATAATTAAAGATAAAAATATTACATTAAAGTAAATGTAAACATAACCACACCAGAACATGTGTCAAGAGTAAGCCAGCAGGCATACAATAAATATTACGTATTTTTCTTCTTACCTTTCTGGATCTTTTGGGAAAGTGAAGAAATGCAATTCAGGATTTCTTCCTTTATTGTTACTGCAATTTATAGCAGAACAATAACATCCTTTCCAAACACGCATTGCTATAAAAATTCAAGACTCCTATTTATTTCCATTCTTCCCGCAGTAGTGATTGTAGTATTACTCAATGGCCGGTAGGATCGCATGGAATCTGCGCGCACATGTCCGTATGGCAGAAAAACGGCCTGAGTTTCTTTACTGTATTAATACGTATACTGTGGTATTAGTAGTAATATCACATTGTTTAAGAGTTTTCATTTACCTGTATATTGTTAATGTAGGCCTAATGTTGTTTCTGTAACGCTTTCACTCAGTCTTGATTTCTTAAAAATCTTTCTAAAGCATGTGATGAAGCACTAATTTCAGTTTTACTTAACGTGTACACTCTTCCAGTTGCTGTCACAGGATTTACTACTCCTAGAATTGATTTACTGGGTACTGTTAGCATGTCATTTGGTTTGGGGTAAAAAAATGAGGGGGATGGCCCCTTAGGATGTAAAAAGCTAACTTTAAATTCATTTTCATCATTTTTTTTAAGAACAGAAGCAAGCCACCATGATTTGTCGTAGACTACTATAACATATCCAGAGTCAATTTTCTGTAAATCTGTAGGTGTTAAGTAATCAACTTTTGTTACAATTTCTGTCACACTTTGTGCACTTGATGAGAATGACTTTGTAATAAGACGATTTTCAGAAATCGGTATAAACGTATGGAGTTTGTGAGTACCTTCAATTGTTTTTGAATCATTGAATCTCGGAAGAAGTTTCTTTTCAGCTGCATCGTAATCATCAACTGTGCAGTATTCAAAGTCTATACCGGGAATATTGTCGTTAGCAAACTCAAAAAGCTGTTTTGGTGTTAGTATTTGGTCATTGTGTTAGCTTTGGAAGCTAGTCTTTTAACTGTGCCACCTAATCCATCGCAGGCACTCTTGCCGTGTGATGTAGCGAAGAACTGCCATTCTGCTTCTACTTGAAAATCATTCTTGTGTAGGCACAGATTAAAAAAATTCTTTCTGTTTTTATACTGCGCAGCACTGCCGTCAGAAAAGTAAGTGATTTTGCTTAACTCGAATGGTAGTGTATCTTTCAGTATTTGTATCAGTTTTCTTTGAAAAGCATAGAATGCTACTGTATTGTGTAGCAAACACTCTGAAATGAAAACATACTCCATATGTCGTAGTTTTTCTTGCCACTTATAATATACAATAAATGGGTGCAGTGTGGCTTGGCTACTCGTCCAGTGATATGATTGCACTTCGTCCTGCAATACAAATGAATAATTTTCTGCAAAGTCACAGTTAATTATAATCTCACCTTCCACCAGGTTTTCCTTACATTCTAAGAAGTAATCTTTCTGTTGTAATGCAATAAATGAATGAGTTTTCAGTTTTAAGAGACTTTCCATAAAATCTTCTATGAAATCATCAATTTCTTTCACAACTGTTTCCATCATACATCTGTCTACTGTCACCCATTGCTTGAATGTTACCTCATCAATTACCTCGTTTTGAAATATCTCAGCCAATGCTTCTTTCAGGTATGTTGTCCCTGGACACTTGCTGCATTCATTCATGTAACATTGAGGGCCGGAGGGTTACACATAATTTTTGCTAGGAAAGTGTGATATGTTTTAAGAGGTGATCCATCCAAATTAAAATTTTGTATCCCTGAACCAGCTATCATCAATTTCACATTTTGATGCACAGTACACACACATACTGTGTGAGTTCCGCTTTTACCAGCTAAAATACAATTTTTAGGTCTTAACTCACAAAATTTTGAGAAGCCAATTCGTTGAGTTGGATGTTTTTCTTTAAAAGCTTGATAAATTTCATTTAGGTTAGCTAAAACTAAACGCTTCTGCACTTGAATTTTCAATCCCTTATTCCTGATTGTAACACAATCTTTCTTACCAGGCATAATCCTACTTATGTCATCCTCTTGATAAAAATCTTTAACAACCTGTGCAGTATCTTCACTTAATGTTTTGCCAGGCTTTGGATTCGTGGTTGAAAGAACTCCCTTTTCATATACTAATTTTTTTACAGCTCGAGCCATATAATTAGTGACACCAAACTCTTCTTCAATTTTTTTACAGGTCCAACTTTGGGGTAACACTGATAAAATAGTCATTTTTTCACTTCGCTTAGTTGTTTGGGCAAATTTTTTTTTTCAATTGTTCAATAATTTCAGACTCACATTTTTCTTCTTTGTTTTCTTCTTCGTTTTCGTTCTTAGAAGAAACTAATTGGTTTTCCAAGCTTGTCACTATTTTCTCAATCTTTTTTGTGGAATAACTTTCTACAACAAGTTTTTTCTTTTTTATTGGGGATTCACCAATAAGTTCCAGTGATTTATTCAAGTAATCTATTGATGTTCCTGGGTCAGTAAATGATTCGTCAACAATGTCATCCTTTTGGCTTGTACCAGCTACATTATCATCTACCTGTTCTGGTATTTTAAGTTCACTATACACTTCTTGCCTACATTTGTTACATATTTTCATACCCATTTTAATGTTCACATTTAAAGAGCACATACTTTCTGTCACATTTCTGAGATATTTTTTCTCCGTTTTTGGATGTTTTTGTTCCTTATATGGGTTACAACATTTAACATTATAAATACACCAGTTTTTTTTTTTTTTTTTTTTGCTGTTTGTTTGCCATTTTTAGGAATTAAAAAGAAATATTTACCTTCATAACAAAAGCTAATAATAGTTAACTAAATAAATAACAGTCTTAACACTTTGAAGGAAGTATCAACTCTTCAATATATACACGAAAACAATTTAGTTGAAAAATTACATTATCTTTTAAGCACATGAACCTTTAAAATAATTTTTAACACATTATGAATATGTAGACAACCATACAGTTCACAATCCTAACAGCAACTGACTGGGAAAAACAAGAGAGCCAAGTGGAATGAACATGTTATGACAGGAAAGAGCTGACTCACAGGGTGTGACAGGAAATCTGACTCACATGCTGTGTCAGGAAAGCTCTGACTCACATGCTGTGAGAAGCACAGGCTCTGGCTCACTTTTTTTTAATTGAGCACTCATTTGTTATCTCTTCTTGGTGGTGTTAGTGTTCACAGTGTAGGCGAAACATGCAAAAATAAAAAAACTACAGCTATTCTTACAAACACATTAAAACTTAGAAAAAAGTGTTATATTAATAAACCATTTTAATGGCTTATTAAGTTAAATATGTATACATTCTCATTATTCAGTTATAAAACATTGATGTTATTCGTATTTAAAAACTTAATATTAAATGCGCACTCTTGGGTGACATTTATCAGTAAATTTGGCTTAAGCACTATGAAGACTTTATTTTTTTTTAGCTGAGTCCATTGTAAGTCCATTATGAAACTTGGTATATAGGTAGCCTATTAGTATACAAATAACATATATTTTTTTTTTTTAAATTAAAAGGGGTGTTTTTGAGATTTTCAAAAATATATTTTTTAACTTGTTCCAAAAAAATGTAAGTTGATGAAAGACAGTCATGTTATATATCAGGTTAAAGCCCATTAAAAACTGAAGAGAATAAAACAAGTTTGAGCTCTCTAGGCCTAATACTTTTTAAGTTATCGCAGTTTTACTGTATCGAAATTTTGCAAAAAAATACGTTTTTTTACGTTTTTTAATGGCTATTACTCAAAAACTAATAGCCCAAAAAATTTAAAATTTTGTATTTTTCATCTGTTCTATGGGTACAACAAGTGTACCAAAAATTATCAAAATCTGAAATGGTAAGGTTCAGAGCACTGGTTGATTTCACATGGAATGACCCTAACACCTAAATCACGTGGACTACATGTCACGATTAGATAGCGTCGCCTGGTAAAAGCGATCTCAGATTCGAGTTCCTTGGCCCAGAAAATCCCTGTATAGTGAGTTTCGTCCAAATCGAACGATGTTTAACCATATTTAGGTCTATGTTGATTACCCCTCTTCCGTGTAGGTTGAAAATTTCATATGTCTACAGGCCTTGACATTCTAAACAAATGAATCGACCAGCGTGGGCTTACAACATTCTAGCGATCGCGATGCTTTTATTACCACAGTATGACAAAAATAGCCAAAGCCAACTGCAATTGATTTGACATTGAAATGTATTACTGAAATCTGATGCTTCGACAGCGCTAAAATCACGTTTTCTGCCAGTTTTTCACTCACAACTCGCGAACGAAAGCTAAAATTAAAAATCCGGCTTCGATGCGAATTCGCCCACCTTTCAGCCCATCTATGTTTAAAATTTCAGATCTCTGCGTTCAGTATATTTCGCTGGGCATCGTGGACAGACAGACAAACACGTCCTTTTATTATTTTAAGATAGCATGTGCCCGCGGCTTCGCCCGCGATAATTATTTCAAAAATTAAACATTAAGAGCATAATAGTTAATCATTATATTAACACCTAAATCATGTGGACTACATATCACGATTAGATAGCGTCACCTGGTAAAAGCGACCTCAGATTCGAGTTCCTAGGCCCGGAAAACCCCTGTATAGTGAGTTTCGTCCAAATCGAACAACGTTTGACCATATTTAGGCTAATATTGATTATCCCTATAATAATAATAATAATAATAATAATCCTCTTCGGTGTAGGTTGAAAATTTCACATTATGTTTGCGTGCCTTGACATTAAAAACAAATGAATCGACCAGCGTGAGCTACAACATTCAAGAGATCGCGATGCTTTTATGTCGAAGGTTTGACAAAAATAGCCAAAGCCTAGTGTAATTGATTTGTATTGCTGAAAACTCATGCTTCGAAAACGGAATAAATACACGTTTTCTGCCCATTTTTCACTCATAACTCACGAACTAAAGCGAAAATTAAAATTCCGGCTTCGAGGTGCACATTCCGACCCTTTAGTCCGCCTATGTATAAAATTTCAGATCTCTGCGTTGAGTAGATTTCGCTGGGCATCGCGGACAGACGGAGGACAGACAGACGGAGGACAGACAGACGGAGGACAGACACTTCCTTTTATTAATATAGACTAGGGACCGGATTCTTAGGTTTTTACCTATATTTTTCCTTGCTTCCAAAACAAAAAGCGCTCATACACGTTTTCGAATCATGTCCATAGGATTCACCCACATTAATTCTGTGGCACTTAAAAATACCTAAATGGGTATAAAAACCTAAGTATACCTAAATGGGATATAAAACCTAAAATATCTAATTTAGGCTACTTTTTTGTCTTTTTTGTTTGTCAGTTGAGAAATCGATATTTTGCGGAGAGACAATAATTTTTATCGGGTTGAAATTAATCCCACCATCGTTTCGTTCAACCCATTATCGTCTAGGATGGACAGTATCAAGAGAGGAAGTGTAAGAGTACCGACATATTTCTTTTAAAATATTCGTACGAACGACCATTGTTGCCGTGTATGAACAAGGCAATAGATTTATGTGTTTTAAAGCGTTTGTTTGCCTTAACCTTTAGTACTGTCTTGTTATTCACACTGAGTGGTCACACTGTGTTTTAAGAAGACGTGTTAATTATGTATTGAATCGTATGTAGCACATTCAAATTCATTAAACCAATTATTCTACCCGAAAACGATATTTTGGACAAAAAACCTTAAAAAAACTATTTCACCTAATGGAAAACCTAAAACAGTGTTTTTAAAAACCTAAAAATCCAGTCCCTATTCATTACTTACTAGTAACTGGTTTTCGATAGCACCTCCCTATCCTCGTCAGCTACGTCCAACTGCCAAACTTCTGTCTTGTACCACCTGGTGACGCTGTTGTGGGTTCATGAGATTCCCAATTAGGCTTAACTCGTTCTCCCCTGGGATGTCAAAATTCTGGAGGTTATTTCTATGTTTCTGTATGTCATGCGGTCAACTGAATTGGATGATGAAGATTTTTAAGTAGACCATCTTCCTTTACCACATCGTGATCAGAATTCCATACATTTGCTGCTACTGCGAACTTTTCAATTTCTTCTTGTCTATTATTTCTGAAATCTCTCGCATGAAATCTTGTATTGAGGTTCCTTTTTGTTTTGCCTATGCATACATTGCATGTTATTTTGTAAATGCCTGATTTTTGTCCTGGAGGAATTTTGTCTTTTAATTCTTGAGTTTGAATTTATTTTGAGGAGCCAACTTTATTTGAAAGTATTTATTATTTGTACAACCCGATGCATTTTTGTTCATGGAATAGTCTTAATAAATCCAACTTGTGTTTACAATTAATAAACAGTATCTTATGGAACTTTTTAACAGTGAAGCACTATACTATGTTTTCAAAAACAAATTGGTTGACCTTAACACACTTTAGACTTCACTTTTACCTGTATTCTGCAGGACGATCGTTCCGTGGACTTTTTCCCCATTTTCAACTGCTAGTCAACTGTCGGATTCCCGCGGAATGCATAGAGGAAGGAATGTTTGACATTCGAAAGGACTGGAGAGAGATCTTAGAAACAATGTTTTTATCAATGGTTACCTTGACGAAACTCAATCTTCTTCATGATCATTACTGTGTGAGAAGTCACCTGAAGAAGACTCAAAGGCCGAGTTGAAACATTGTGTTTTAATTTTGAACCTTTATCCACTGATTTTGTAATAATTTAAAACACATCTTTTTATTGGATCATCAATAATAATTTAACAAAACTATCACCATTACGGATGGGGCAAAAAGTATCTTTT